>CM072996.1:11289667-13812167 GCA_037038555.1 Rhynchonycteris naso
GAGAGAAACTTTCAGTAACTTGCCCAAGGTCTCAGGGCTAGAAAATGGTGGGATCAGCTGTCTGAGGACAGAGGCCTCAGTCTTTCTCCTGCACCAGTAGGCTCTTTGCTAAGAACCTAATTACGACCGCACTTCTCTGAGTGGCGAGGACGATGGCGGCCACAGGGGGTCACTGTGGGGGTCGCAGCACCCACCTGACAGAGGTGGGCCTGGCTACTCCATCCGCAGTGTGCATGACTGCCATCTTGTTTTCCTTTCGGCTTGTCCGGCGTATGTGGGTGCCCCGTAGAACTTGAAGTTCAGAAGGAGCGAACAGCAAGCTCTAAAAGGCAGCGCTATGCTTAGTACTGCCCGCCCCTGAGGACCACACCAGAGGCAGGGAGTGGCCTGCTGGTCCCCAGGACCCTGTCTCTGCCAGGCTGTCCATCCTCATTCACTGCAGCAGGGACATGGGCAGCAGCCCTCCCAGAGTTGCTGAAAGAACAGGGGATAGTCACATGCAGGCTTCATCTCACTTAATCTTCACAATAGCCCAGAAGGGTCAGGCTGTCTTCTGACTCTCTGTGGCTAAGGAATGTGTGTGGTCCACGTGCACGATGGGTCCACAACACGCCCAGGGCTGACCAGCTGCAGAGCCTGAGCACGTCCACCCTCACACCTGGGTCTCACTTCCACTGGGTGAAACGCAGCACTCTCCGCTCACGCAGGCTTGACTGGCTGCAGGCTGGTCATTTGAACTTTCTTTTGCCCTAAATAAAAATAGTCCAGATTTAGCCACCAGATGCCCATTAGCCATTGCCCTACTCGCCCCCCTGGCCAGGTCCATTCAAATCTGTTCTTTTCAAATAATTTTGTTTATTCATGAAAATAACCCAATAGCCTTATAGGCCATGTGGAAGAGACAATATCATTCTGACCCCCACTACAACTACTTGCTCACATTCCTGTCTGATGGACTGGCCCCGTGCCCTCATGACCCCTGCCGTTGGTGACGGCGGGAGGTCCCCCTTTGTGCATGTGCACAGCCTAGCTCATCGCCACGCCCTCATGCTGGACCTGCAGGTGCTGGGTTTTCACCAATACAGAAATGCCAGCATGAATGTCGGTGTTCTCCAAGTATTTTCTTACTTCATATCATGGCAAGAAGCGGAGTGATTAACAGCTACCATTAACCAAGATCCACATGCAAGCACTTCATATACACTGTTTCATTGAATCCTCACCAGAAGTCTGTGGGGGTTGGTATCTTTCACTCTGTTTTATAGAAGTAACAGAGACCCTGAGAGGTCGCCAGTGTCCTTGGTTACACAGCTAGTTAGTGGCAGAGCTGAGCTTTAAATATGTCTCTTTAACACGAGAGTCTGTAACCTAAACCAGCAATAGAGGCAGATTTCTGCTCCGTGTTGCTGAATAACTTTCTAAAAAACTTGTAGCACTTTACACTCCCACCAGAGCTTTAGGCTCCCTGAGAATCTGGTCCTGGAGGACCCAGAAGAACGTGTGGCTGGTGACAGAAATTCTTCTGGCCAAGGAGAAATGCTGCAGGTCTGCCGGTTGGGCAGACAGTCTGTCCACCCAGGGGTCAGCCCACACTGCCTAGGAACTGGACAGTCTGATCATCTGAGTTGCACTGCATGACCCCAGCCCCCAAAGCCCCAGAAGATTAGAACAAGATCAGAAGAGCTGCCAGAAGCATTTAGTGAGAGCTCTGTCCAAAGACGGGGCTCAGGGCACCGTGGTTGTATCTGTGCGGGCCAGCCGCAAATGTGCTCTGGCCAACAGCGATGTGATACACGCTGCTCCGCCCATCTCCTCAAGACCCGGGCTCAGCACATCGTCAGCGGTGGGTGCAGTGAGTCACGACCGGTGACAGGCGTGTAGCCCCTGTCCCTCCTGCCTGACCCAGATCTACCCTGGAGTGCGGCCCGTGTGCCCTGCCAGGACGGTGGCCTGCTGCCCGAGCAGGGCTTGGGCATCCGGCAGACCTGGGTCAGACCCCAGGCAAGTCTCTTTGCCCTGTTTTTAAACCTAATGCCTGTTTACATCCCAGGGAGCACGATGGGAAGCTGCCCAGAGAAGCCACACCAGCATCGAGTCAGCCAGTCTCCTCTCCTGCCAGCTCCTGCCATCAGGTCTGACACTGCTCTGGCACCCCCACACCCACAATCCCCTGGGCTTCCCCTGATGTAGCACTCACTTCCTTCCACGTTGTAGTGTTCACCTCACCTGCACGTGTGCACGCTCGGCACACACGCCAGGAGCCAGAGGTCCTCCAGGGCAGAGTCCTGTCCTTCAGCTCTGGACAGAGAGCAGCCCAGGCCTCTGCTCAGGGCTGTTTGCTGAATGAATGAGCAGAGGAGTCACTGAAGGCAGGTGGAAGCTCACAGCCCAGCACCCTAGAGATGGGGAGGGGGGAATAGGTTAACCACAGATGTGTGAAGAGCACAGTGTACCAGGTGTGACTAGAGTGTGCCTATGAAGCCACCAGCACCTCCCCTGCCCTGGCCCTCTAAACGCTAGGAACCTCAATCAGCCCAGGAACAAGCCTGGAAGGTGCCAGCTGGACCTGGGCCAGGGGATAGGGGCAGCTGTCTGGGTACTATCCCATGGCAGGCTGCCAGGACCCGCTCTGAGTGGCCGGGAGTCCAAACATGGAGCAGAAGGCCAGAGGCTCCTGACCTGACTCGGGCCAACCCTCTTCCTGGGCCTCTCCCCCTCCAGCAGTGGGTTCTGGGTCCTGGGGACAAAGCTGAGCCGGGCTGGAAGAGCAGAACCTGCCGTAGACCATGCAGCGGCCCGGGAGAGCACGGGCCCCACCTTCCCCGTGTCTCTTGAAGGGGAGCACCCTCCCCAGGATCAGTCACAACTGGGGGAGTTAGTTCCAACGGAAAAACCAGCCTTCAGGAGGCCCCAGGAAAGGGTGCTCCCTCCTGTGGACATTATGGATTTCAGTCACCTCTGAACAGCTATGCCGCCCCAGCCGAGCCCTCTGTATCAGAGGTGCCACGTCACTGTCACCTTCTCTCAAAGGCCTGCCCCGGCCCAGCACTTCCTCCGGGGTCATCTCACTTAACTTCCCCTGCCCCAGAGTCTCTCCAGAGAATGTCTTTCCCTGGGGCAGAGCCCAGGCTCTGACACGCAGGTAGAGCGACCTGGGTCTGAGACACGCACGGGCCGGCTGGGGCCCGCATCCACGTTCCCTGCTTTGCGGCCTGACGCCCCACCGCATGCCCTCCTCCACCGCTGCTGCCAGAAGAGCCTCGGGCTCCCGGCAGGCAGAGGCCTTCTTCAGTTTGTCTAGGCAGGGAAAGGGCCCCTGAGGTATCCCCCGCCACCTCCCTCCACAAAGAGCCTGGAGAGGGGGAAGTGGGGCAAAGCCCGTCCTGTGCGTGGGCCTTCTCGTCTGTGTGGGTGTCCGCCCGTGGCCTGGGGGGGACTTCTCAGGGCATTCCGCCCCGTGGCCTGGGGGGGACTTCTCAGGCTGGGCCTCCTCGTCTATGTGGGTGTCTGCCCCGTGGCCTGGGGGGGACTTCTCAGAGTGGGCCTTCTCGTCTATGTGGGTGTCCACCTCGTGGCCTGGGGGGGGGACTTCTCAGGGCATCTGGGATGTGGGCGTGGACATGTGAAACACACTCGTGATCTTTGTTAAAAGGGGGAATGAACTAACACTTGGAGTAGTGAGTTTTCTTCATGCTCACTGACCCTTGGGAGTGAGGTTGTTGGTTTTTTTTCAAAAAATGAAATTAGTTCCAGTTACAGTTTTATTAACCTAAAATCATGTTTGATAATCAACTTATGGAAACAGGAAGAACATACATTTGCCTTTTTTTAATGTTGCCTTCCACATTTTTAAAATAAATCAATCGTTTCTGGACAGTCAGGAGGCACGAGGACGTACATGAACGTTCGTGCTGCTCACAGGGTCAGTGAACATGCAAGCTGATAAATCACTAAGTGGGTAGATGAATGAAGGCCGGGAAGGCAAAGGGCACAGCTAACCCAAGAGAGAGGAGATCCGGCCTCACATCAGCCCTGACCTCGCACACAGCTGTGTCCTCATGCAGGTTCAAGGCCCTGCTGCGCCTGGTCCCTGTTCCCAACTTCTCCACAGAGACGCCTCGAGGCCATTGTGCAGCCTTTGCCATGCTATGATTAAGAGCCCAGCCCCCATGTTACCTCCCAAGTGAGCCAGGTGCACCCCAAGCACTGCCCTACGGCAGAACAGGTTCCCAGTGGGTTGGGAAGGAGCTCTCCTGACAGGAAGACACCCCCCTCACTGGTGATCCTGACTCGTCACAGTGGTGATTCTCACATTACTTTTAAGTAGATATTCACATACAACCGAGTGCAAAGGTCCTCCATCCACATGTCTGTCTTCAGCTCTTCCTCGCTGGGGACGGCCTCGCCGGCACCCTGGTCACACGGGAGTAGCTCCAGTGCAGTTCCGAGCTTCCTCTGGGGGTCCTGCACTGAGCTCATTTCCCCTAGAGTCCCCTCTGCTTGCTTCAGAGCCTGTCTATTCTGTTAGCCTGTGTATACACCACGGTGAGACCGAGAGTGCTGGCCCAGAGTCCTGGCAATGAAGGGAGGGCATGGCAGAGTCTTCTCAGATGATTCTGACCTGCTAGGATAGTCCTGGCTGGGGACCAGTAACCTCTACTGGGAAGGTCTGTGAAGGCAGGGACGACCCTGTTCATCCTCGAACACCTGGGCAAGACCCTGTGCAGAATGTCCTTGTTGGCAGGTGAACATGGTGGCTGTGGAGAGTAATGGAGTGAGTGCTCAGTATGTACTAGGTGCTTGTTACGTGAGGAACTTTGCAAACATTTCCACTCAACTTTTATGATAAGACCATCAAGAGTATGTGAACCTCCCGTTTTACAGATCAGAAATCGAGGTTCTGAGAAGTCAGATGACTGTCCTGAGGTCATCTGGCTGGGACGAAGGGGACAGTGGAAGGCTGACTGCACAGACTGGCACCCACCAAGGAGGCAGGACCCAGTCGTCCAGGGGCCTGTCTCTGCCCATCAGCCCCATAGGAGCCACGTGATCAGGGGACACCAGAGCGGCCAGGACATGTACTAAGTGAAGATCCTTTGTGCCAGAGAGAAAAGATCCTTTAGAAAACGATCACCAGCTCCCTTCGCTACCTCCGGAGACCAAGTCCTTGCTGATTTTCCCCCTTCTTTATCTCAAGTACATTTAAATGTCAATTAAATTTGAAATATCTACATTTGTCAGCATTTCATTTTGGGCCAGCGTGACGTGCTGCTGATTTGTCCACGCGATGTGACACATGAAAAAAACTCCCGAGATGCAGATCTTCCTCATTAAAAAATAAGCCCATGCGATCCTGGCACAGCAGAGAGCCACGAGCACGTCCCCGCTTCCTGACGCCGTGTCTCTGACATGGTATTTAAAAAGGAACAGCCGCGCCTGTCACCCCTGTCACATGTGCGCGCTAACCGGCGACACATTAAACCAAACATTAGAAGGGGCTCGGGAAGTCATCTGCATGGGACTGCGCACTGAGAGGAGGTGGGCAGAGGCGGGAGCAGCCACGGGGGATGATGGGGCCCGAGCAGTGATGGACAGCGGGCCTTTCTCGCCCGCCCGGACTCCACAGCCCTCGCTGGGTAGCCAGGTTCACCGTGACCTGCCTTCTCTCAGACAGCAATTTGTGTATAATAAAATCCAGGCAAGTGGTAGGTGGCAGGCTGCAGGGTGGCTGCTGAATTGGGTTAATGAGGGAAGAGGTACACTTTTTTTTCCCCCCCATATTCTGCCTAAAGCTAATAAAAAATTTAAACCTGGACATTTTGGACGGTTCATCCTTTATCTCTGACAAATATCTGACTGTATGTTCCATGGGAGAACATGAGCAGCTGAATTTAAATAAGTTTATTTTGAAACCTCACCTTTTATTGAAAGTGGAAGGGGAAGCCCCTTACCCCTTATTTCATTCAGTCTGAAGAGGCTGCAGTTCGGAGTCAGAAGTACAAGTTCTAGATCTACGCTTAGCTGCTGAGGGACACGGGGCACACGCCACTCCCTCTTCCTGAGCCTCCGTGGCTCCATCCGCAAATGAGGCTGCGTCGGAATTAATGAGAACCCGCGTGGACAGCATTTAGCTCAACACTTGTAAGTGCTGCTAGTGTCCTCACCATCACCCACGTGGCCCGAAGCCTGGACCTGGAAACACTTCGATCCGACCACACCACATGGCAGCATGCTCGTCTGGGCGAGAGCTAGACAGCCTCCTCGGGAGACTCCCAGGGCCTCTGGTTGAAACCACGGCCCAGCCAGCCCGGCCTGGCCAGGAGAGCCGGCTAGACAGTGGGCTAGACAGCGGGGCACCCTCTCTGCTCCTCCAGCATCCCAGCCTCCTTCTGTGGCATGCCAGTCTGGGAAGGCACTGGATTTGGACCGTAACGGGAACCGACAAAGCCACAGTCCAGTCCAGCACATTCCTTGCTCTTACAGGAATCCAGACGTTGTAGCAGGTTTAGTGGCATTCAGTTTATGTGCCAAGCTGTGACTTCTCCCTTCTTGTCAAAGCCAGGGCTGGGGGCGTGCTTGGGTGGGTGCCGGGAAAGCATTCAAGATGGACTTGAGGCCCCCCGCCCCAAGCCTCTTTCGGTTTGGCCCCAGCGGAGGTGTGTGTTCCCGTCACGTATCTCTGCCGCCAGCCCGGTGAGTGGGAAAGTGAGGGCCAGGGCTGCAAGCCCTGCTCGTCTCTTCCTGCCTGGGTCACTGGGTCACTGGGTCACATCTCTCTCCTCTACCGGTGATTCCCAACTAGCACCGGATCTGCTCGTAGCAGGCACTCAGGAAGTGCCTCTTGATTGGATATGTGGACAGACTAGTGACAGCGTCATCCTCTGTAAGATCAGTATACTGAGACCTTCCTGCTGGCCTGTTGGGCGGGGTAGAGATAGCCTGTGTCAACCCCTGACGAGTGCCTACATGCGGATGTTACTTGAACCGTGTGCCTGAGACTCCCCGCCTGTCCCGCAGGTCTCTCGGCACCTCAGAGGACGGGTGGGGAACTCAGAGAGGGGACACTTTTGCACTGCAGCCACAAGCTGGTGAAAGGAGCTCCAGGACGATGGGTGAAATGGGGTGCCTTGTCGCCGCAGCACGCTGGGTTCCATTCTGTCGGTCAGCAAACTTGTGTAGTGCTAATGCTGTGCCCCAGGCGGGGATAGAGAGAAGAATGAGCCAGGCCCTAACCCTTGCGCTCAACTCAGACTCCAAATTGCAGGAGGTTAAAGGCTATCAGGGAAGCGGTGAAGCACGCCATCCACAGAGAAGGTGACCGTGTAAGGAGAGAAGTCCAGCCGGGAACTCCGAGGAGGCGTTCTCAGAGTGCCATTTGGGCTGAGTCCTCAAGACTGAAGAGCAGGCAGTGCACCAGGCAAGGACAACAGGCAGGCGGCGTGCAGGGCATGGGCAGGAGGAGCCGCACCAGTGGACAGGGCCCGCTCAGTGTCCGCCCTGCTGGAGCGTGGGCTCTACCCTGAGGCTCTGCTGCACTCACCCCGCCCACCCAATACATCATCCCACAGACGTCTGCACATTGTTATTCCTGACGCTCTACTAGCTCTACTCACCACACAACCCACTGCCAAGAAATTGCCATTCAGAGGAGCAGATTGGCAGGTGTTAAGCAGGAGCGTGACAAGGCAGGGTTTGTGACCCAGAGCAGGGTTCTGGTGGCTGTGTGGAGAGTGGCCTGCTTTCGCACCTCATTTTATGTCCCAGTGGAAGTGAGGAGCTGGGCATCCTCACCCTGACGGTGGCCAGTGCCCATTTCTGCAGAATGAAATCCTCCTGCCCTCCTGAGTCCAGAGGAAAATGCCTCACCTGGGTTGATGCTCCCTCTGGTCCAAGAAGGGCCAAGGTGTGCTCATCCCTAATGCCCCGCGAGGTGACCTGGGAGAGGAGATGACCGCTGTGACCCAGCCCCTCCTTGGGTGCAGCCCTGAGCAGGTGGCTTCCCCTCCCTCTGGGGGGTGTGAGGAAACGAGGCTTAGGCGCGGAAAGCTCGCGGTCCTGGGAGCCAGCTCGGCGCTGCTTTTGAAAGGACAACATATTGCTGGGTAACAGCAAGCTCAGCACCTTTGATGGCGACTGTAACTGAGACCGCTCGCAACCTGCTGTCCTGTTCCCCTGGGACAGCTGCTGCCCTCACCCCTGCAGCCCTGGTTCCCGCGCACTTTTTAAAGACATGTTGCTTTTTCATGAAATAAAGCATGTATGTAAGTGCATCCTAAAAGCAAAGAGAGGAGATTGCCCCGGCACCCAATGTCTCCTACCCACCCCCACCCCAAACTTCACCATCGGCCGTGGGGATCCTCCACGTGTGGGGCACCCCCTCCCAGCTGGTGGGTGGGAGGACCCGCCGGGTGCAGGGTCCGGATTCGAACCAACGTCTGGCCGGCCCAGCTGCCCTCTCCCAACACGGGCCTCTCGTGGGCCCTGGTCCGTGTATAATTCATAGGAGCCAGCGTGGAGTTTCTCTGGGCTGTGTGTGTGTTTGTGTTTATAGAGCTCACAGGTGGCTGACAAGCGAGATGTATTTTTTATAACAATGAATATTTAATTTCCACATCACAGATGAAAAGGACTCTCTGAAGAGGCATCTGAGGGAGACGCCAGGGAGCACGCTCATCAGAAAAGGGCCTCGCGGCTGCTCTTCCACGTGGCTCACCTCCCGCAACTCTCTTCTTTTCTATTTTTTCCTGATTATTGAAATAGATATGGACGTTGTAGAAAACATGGAAGACGCGTGGAAAGGTGGCGGGGAGTCACTGGTCCTCCCACCCGCCGGTGTAGATGGTCCGACCTCCCACCACATACCCTTCCACCCTTTTCTCTGTGCCGTTTTCCATCAGAGATGAGAGAGAACGTGCTATAACTGCCATTCAGCATTCTGATTTTTAGCTTTTCCTCTATAAATATTTTAGTTACTGGGAGGATAATATCTAGCCAACGGTACCATAATTCCCTTCACCAGCTTCCTGTTGCTGGGAAGTCAGTCAGGTGGTTTCGTGTTTTTATATTATAAACATAGCAGTGGTGAACATCTTTGTGCGTAATTCTTGGCTACCTTTAGGGCTATCTAAATGCAAGTGGAATTACCCGGTCACAGGTGACTGGATCCTGTGTTTCAGGCTCTTGACACATGTGGCAAAGCCACAGTTTCTTTCCAGTGTAGAACGAGCCTTCTCACCTCATGCCATCAGACCCGCTGTGCCGGCCGGCCGGCCTTCTCCAGGGAACCTGCGGCCCAGGCTGGCACAGGGGCTGGGCCAGGCGCCGAGCCCCAAGCCCCCTCCCCATTCCTCCTCACCCCATGGTGTGCAGGTCTGAGGGTGTCTCCTAACCGTTCTCTCCTCTCTTGTCTCCCTCTGCCCCAGCCTTGTAAAGCCCTCGCGACACTATGCGGTCTTCCTCTCCGAAGACTCCTCTGACGATGAGCGCCAGCGGGAAGAGGGCCCGAGCTCTGGCTTCTCCGAGAGCTTTCTCTTCTCTGCTCCCTTTGAATGGTCTCTCCTTCCTCCTTCTGTGTCCCTGAGCTGGGCCCGGGGACTCCCTAGGGCCGGGGGGGAGGGGGCAGGGGGGCAGTGTGCTTGCCCTTGTGTGGGGGGAGGCGTGTCTGGAGCTGCTGCCTTCCCAAGCCCCAGTGCCAGCTTGCAGGGTGGATGGCACCTCTGTGTGCCTCTTCTCAGAGCGTTCCTTCTGCCAGCCCCACAGGGGTTGTGACAGTCGAGCGAGGTGACAAGGGTGACAGGACTCTAAAGGTGTGAGACGGGAGCATGGGTCCCCCTGCCTTATCCAGGGAGAATGCACTTGATTGATTGCTAATGGAATTGGTGGCTACAATTAGCCTGGCTGGTGACACCCAAGTCCTCCAGCTCAGCACAGCTTGGAAAGCCATGTCACATTTTAAGTTTAAAAAAAGAAAAACTTATTGCTATGGAGTGTGTATATTAATGCTGGCACATCCAAACGTTTTACTGATCTGCTTGACTTTAAAATAATTTTTGTCATTATTATTTATAGCCTAAGCCTCATACTAATTCTGAATTGGAACAAAAAAGAGAAGGTTCACTACAATCCAGCCCTCCCCCCCCCTCGAAAAAAGTTAAGCTTTTCTAGTTCCCCCTTTTCACCAGTTCTTGTCTCTCCACCCACAAGTTTTCCAGAGCTGGCACTGAGCAAAGGGACAGCATTTGTCTTTGTGTGTTAGCAAGTTGTGATGTTTCTTATGGGAGCCTTTAAGGGAAGGGACCTGCCCTTTGCTGAACACCCACTGGGTCCACATCACACCCCAGAGAATGAACAGTTACTGGGTTTGCAGAAGAGGGGAGTCTTCCCCTCCATTCCCCCTCTGGCCCCCTGGCCGTGGGCTGGGCCCCTGATAACTGGACGGTTCTGCTTCCTGTCTGATACCCGTCCACCACGGGCTAGTCCCTTCCCTCCTGGTAGCATAGGCTCAATGTATTAGTTATTGCTCCTACTATTTATTAAAGATAGAACCACTGGAATAAGAAATGTCTGTCCAGATATCACCTTGAAATCACCCTGCAGGTAAAGGCACTCTGGTGATGTCTGGGAACCCTCCACCACCGAGTTCCATAGGTCACATGTTCTTTTTAAATTAATTGGTGCCTTAAGTATTTAAATAATGAGTAGAGCTCACTCCTTCAGCCAAGACATATAAGAAGTGTCAGCTTCTGTGTGTGTGGACAAAGGGCATGCCCCATCTCAAAGCAAAACAGGTTCTTGTTTGTGGATATTATTTTAAGCGTAAGAAGCACACTGGCTTTTCTTTATCTCCTTCTTTATGTTCAAACTTGGTTAAAGTGCTTTAATTCCTTGTGCAGATGGCTTAGTCAGTAAGTGGGGTATTTTAAAGTCTCCTACTTGGCTTCCATTCCCACTTCTTGCCAAATGCTGTGTGACATAGGGTGCGTTACTTAGCCTGTCTGAGCTTCCGTTTCCTCATCTGTGAAGTAGGGTGTGAGTCTACTTCACAGGCTGCTTGCATTGCTTTAGTAAGACGTTACAGGTTGTATGCAGTCCCTGCCAGAAGTCCAGGCTGTCACTGAGCCCTCCTCCTCCCACTGTCTCCTACCTGGTTCCTGCACGTGTGCCTTTGGGACCACCAGGTGGCAGCCTGCCTCCACCTTACCAGAGCCATGGGCAGTTTCTGCCCGAGCCAGCGGACATGGCTGTGGCCTAGGCTCCACTAGAGGTCAGGGTTTAGCCAGCACCGTTCTCCACGTGCATGGTGGTGCCCTGGCTTGTGGGAGAGGAATCCTTTGTCACTGGGCCTGGGCCCGGCTGCAAGGTCAGGGTGTGCAGACGTACAGAATGCCGTTAGCCTCTGTGTGCCTGTGTGCACCAGGCACTGCTCACCTGACCCCCATCACTGCTTGCCAGGGAGACGCACTCCAGTATGGGGGAGCCTCTGAGGCTCAGAGAGGTTAGGTGACTTGCCCAAGGTCCCACAGCAGGAGATGACACCACCAGAGCCAGAACCAAGGTCAGCACAGCTGAGGCCCAGGCAGTCCCTCCGAGGACCCTGAGGTGCTGGGCAGCTGCCCTGAGGAGTTTCCCCAGTCCAGTTCCCGAAAGCTGTCCCCAAGGCCTGATGGCCACAGCTTGGGAGCAAGTCTGCCTGCCTGTTCCCTTTCCAGTTGTGCCCGTTCCTCCTGTTGTCTGAATTACTTGTGAGTTCACTAGACAGTTATCTCCTGGGCCCGGTGGCTTGGGGGGAACTCCGTGGGTCCCCTAGTGCAAGTCAGAGCCCAGGCGACTTGCTCAAGGCCCCCCAGTAAGCAGGAGAACCCAGATGTAGCCCCAAGTCTATCGGAGTGCCACTGCCCAGACCCCTGCACTCGGGACCCCAGGGTACTCTCCTGGCCCCAGCGCTCCTGGGTTTGACCCTCAAGACCTAGAAGCTGTTGAGGGCGGGAATGGCGCTCCTCCCGCAGAGGCTCTAGGCGGGGGTTGGGGGTGGGGGTTTCAGCCTGCTCTGCCTCCTCCCAGGCCACAGCCCTATCGGACGCTCAAGGAGTCCGACAGTGCGGGCGACGAGGCAGAGAGCCCGGAGCAGCACGCCACCGCAGCTCCACCTGACCGGGCCGCCAGCATTGGCCTCCTAGAGGACGTCTTCAGCAACCTGGACATGGAGGTGCCACTGCAGCCACTGGGCCAGGCCAAGAGCTTGGAGGACCTTCGAACCCCCAAAGACCTGGGGGAACAGCCGGGGACCTTTGACTATCAGGTATGGTGGGGGAGGGGCAGGCACCGGCTGAGACTGGGGCTTTCTACACAGGAGGCAGGTTCTTCCACGTGGAGGTGAAAGAGACAGAGGGAGAAACAAGGACTTGAAGGTCCTCCACCCACCCTCAGGGTCAGTCTGACTGCAAACCCAGCCCGGCTGGCCAGTGGCCAGACCACCCTCTCAGTGATCACTGGAGATAGAAATCTGCCCCCATGTCCTCTGTGCATCAGAGAGGGCTGGTGCTCCAGGCCACTCTCTCCAGGATCTCCAGATTGATCCCCCCCCGCATGTCCCCTGCAAGGCTTTGACCTCTGGTGGGACTGGGATTGCTCCGGTCCCCTACGAGGGGGTCTCCTTGGAGAGGCTCCAGATCAAAATTGCTGGGTGTGACCACTGATCTAACACTGTGACATGCAGTCTGCCACATCCCCTCCCTCTGCCTGCCGACTGAGAGCTCCCACATACCCATGTGTGCCTATCTTGAAGGGAAGGGAGGCCCAGCCGTGCGGCTCAGGGGCAGCCAAGCCGGGCCTGGGGCCCAGTCCTGTTCCCTCCCCAGTCGACGTGCCTTCGCCCAGGCCCTGGGCCTCACTCACGCTCCTGGGCTCACATGTGATGAAAAGTGCCCACGTGCTTTGCAAAGTAAAAAGGCCCAGCCTGTAAGTGGTCAGTAAATGGAGTTGTTTTCCTGAAGCTGCTTGGCAACCCTGGCATAAAAGGACAAGGGCTCTCCCTGGAACCCTGTGTGTCACACAGAACAGCCTGGGCTTGGAATCCAGACAACCCAGGTTCTCTGCTGGCAACCTGGGCTGAGCCCCAACTGCTCTGAGCCCCAGGGGGCTTACCTGGCACTCCAGAGGGGTGCAGGGTGGGGTACTGCCTTCCAGTCTGTCAGGCCAGCCGTGGTCACTTCCCCTTCATTCCCTCAACAGAGGCTGGACCTGGGCAGGAGCGAGAGGAGCCGCGGGATGCCGGTGGCTCTGAGGCTCACTCACCCATACAACAAGCTCTGGAGCCTGGGCCAGGACGACATGGCCATCTACAGCAAGCCCCTGGCCACCTCCTCCGAGAAGCCCTCAGCCTTGCTTGAGAACTCCCCGGCCCTGCCCTGCAGGCCCCAGATCCGGGATGGCATCCTGAACCTCACCGACAAGGAGGCGGCACCTGCCCCCACTCCAGGCAGCATCACCATTCCCCGGCCCCAGGGCAGGAAGACCCCGGAGCTGGGCATCGTGCCTCCGCCGCCCGCCGCCCGCCCAGCCAAGCTCCAGGCTGCTGGTGCCGCCCTTGGTGACTTCTCTGAGTGGCTGCAGGCCGATCAGGAAAGGTGCACTGCCCTGTTCCCCAGAGCTGCCACCCGAGGCCCCACAGAACTGCTCCAGCCGCTCAGCCTGGCCTCGGGGGCCGCGGCCACTGACAGTGATGTCCTGCTGGCCCTCCTGGACCCACTTAACACAGCCTCGTCAGGCAGTGCCCTCCCACCGGGCCCGACAGCTCCACATGTAGCCAGCCCATTCACCCCCCAGTTCAGCTTCCCCGCTGCTGGGTCCCCCACCCCATTTCCGCAGCCATCACTCAACCCCTTCGTTTCATCTGTGCCAGCAACGCTGCCTGCCATGTCCCTGGTCTCTTCACCAGCCGGGCCTTTTGGGGCCCCACCTGCCTCTCTGGGGCCAGCTTTTGCCCCCAGCCTCCTGCTGTCCAACTCTGGCTTCTGTGCCCCACACAGATCTCAACCCAACCTGTCTGCTCTCTCCATGCCAAATCTCTTTGGCCAGATGCCCATGGGTACCCACACCAGCCCCCTGCAGCCACTGGGCCCCCCCACAGTTGCCTCTTCAAGGATCCGAACGTTGCCCTTGGTCCGCTCAAGTGCCAGGGCTGCTGAGGCCAAGCAGGGGCTGGCCCTGCGGCCTGGAGACCCCCCACTCCTTCCTTCCAGGCCCACCCAGGGCCTGGAGCCAGCACAGCAGCCCTCTGCTGCTCAGGAGACCAGGGACCCCTTTGAGGACTTGCTGCAGAAAACCAAGCAGGATGTGAGCCCAGCCCCGGGCTCGGTGGAGCAGCTCAGGAAGCAGTGGGAGACCTTCGAGTGAGTGCGGCACTGAGGGCGGGGGCACAAGGCCAGGCCGTGCACTGTGGCAGCTCCAAGCCCAGCCAGCCCTGCATTTCCCGTCGCTCTGTTCCTGCCCGGGTGCTCTGCCGGCCCACCTCCCCCCACTCTGCCTGTCTCTGAGTCTGGCTGCCGGAGAAGGGCACTGGTTCTGGTCTGGGAAAGAACCTGCTCCTGGGGGCCCATCCCACCTGCAGCCACCCTTCCTTAGCGCCCCTGCTGGGTTTTGCACTAAGGAGGTCAGCTGGGCCAGTGATCACCCCAGACCAGCCCTACCCACCTTCCCTCTGGAAACTCCCCCCGGGGCTCTTCTCAAGCCCAGTTCTCTCCTGATGGGCCTGGGCCAGGACAGCTCAGCTCGCCAGGCACAGGTGTCAGGGGTGCACTCGGGGGGCTCTCTGCACAGGACTCACCTCATTTGGAGTCTGAAGTTGGGTCTGCCTGGCAGGGCATTTCTCACCCTCCCTAGCAACGCACACACTCGTCCTGTGTGAGTCTTCACCCTGACCCCCAAAACTCAGCTGTTTCTGGCTTGGTAGGGATTTGGGGGCTGACATAGCCAGCCTCAGCCCCAGCCAGTCTTCTGTGGGGGCTGCAGGCACCAGCCGCTCTGATTTGTAGACGAGAAGTAGCTTCAGGATCACCTGGGTGCATCAGAAGCTGGAGTCAGGCTGTCGTCCAGCGCTCTCCCTCAATCCTCATGGGTACTGGTCTTGTGTTTCTATCAGATGGGGCTCAGCCTCTTGTCCTGGGGGGCTGCTGAGGCAGCGCTGAGCAGCAGGTACCCAGGTTCCAGCCGGAAGGCCAGGCTTAACCCCAGTTAGTCCCAGCTGCCCGGGCGCCCTGGGTCAGACGGAGGCCTGCGCTGAGCCCTTCCCTGGCCTGGGGGAGCAGACAGCAGCCTCCTGCAGCCTGGAGGCACCCCCCTGCCCCCCCAGATTCTGGCCAGCCAAGAAATTCTTTTGGCCAGCATCACCAAAGCTAAATTGAAATGTTTGTTATTATTTCTTTTATCTCTTTTACTTTTTACTTTATTGATTTGATGAATCTTGAACTTGACTAGTTTCAATAAACCAAGTTGAAATGTGACCCAAACATTTAAGAAAACAACCATCTCAGACATGCAGGAAATTGTGAGCATTTTGACCTGATTTTTCATTTCCTATCTGTGAATGGTCAGACAGTCTCAGAGGTGTCTGACTGGGGAAGGAGGTCCGTGGAGGTCCCCAGTACCCCAGGGAGCCCTGTTGATGACGGAGAAGTGGGAGGCCACCCCCTGGATTGGTCAGTGAGACCGGGCCCTGAGGTTCACTCTGCCCTGGGGTATGAAGAGCTGCTAGCCCAGCACTCAGCCCCTCCAGGACCCTCAGGCAAGTCTCCTCTCTAAAGCTGACCAGTGTTCTCTGGCTGCCTGGAAGGGGTGGAGGTGTGTCAGGCCGGGCCAAATGGGTACCTTCAGGACTCTCAGGTGTTTCGGTAGATTCCAGTCCTGCCCATCCTGGGCAGGAGCCTGAACCTCTCTAAGGACAGGGCAGCCCACCCAGTGGGCGGGTATGAATCAGGGTAAGAGGTGCAGTGGCCTGGAAAATGGGTCTCCCTGGCTGTGCTGGGGCTGGTGGCAGTGCCCTTGTTCACATGAGTGCTGCTGTCTATCCTCATGTGCCAGACTGAATTTTCAAACCCAAGGAAGAATTTTGTGTGCTTTCAATAAAATCTTCTCTGGGAGAAGGCTGGTATGGGTGTCCTTGGGGGAAGCTGGGGGCGTGGAAGAGGCCTCTGCCGGCTTAATCACCCACTTCTGTTGAGGAGGTGACCAGGGAAGGATTTGACCCCTGGCCCACTCCAAAGCCTGTTTCCATTTGGGAACAACTCGTCCCCTTCTCCCAAACAGGACATTGGGGTGGGCTGATCACAGACCTGCTGGGTCCACAGAAGAGGGCTGCAGGTCACCAATGGTGCTGAGGGCACCCAGGCTCCAGGAAGGAACAAGTTCAGGGGACACCTGGAAGTTCACACCCACAGATCTCTCACTAGCAAGAACAGGGCCTTGGAACCTGCAGTTCTGTGGATGTCTGTGTTGGGAAGAGAGATCTGGACCACGCAGCCTGAGTGGGCGTTAAGTACACCCATCATGTGTCCACATCCCTCTCCCCTGGCTGCCCTTGAAAATGGCAGGTGCCAACCTGGCTGGGTAGTTAAGAGCATCAGTGAGTTAGAGCATCGTCCTGATACACTAAGGTTATAGGTTTGATCCCTGGTCAAAGCACGTACAAGAAGCCCCAATGGGTGCATGGATAAGTAGAACAAATCGATGTTTCTCTTCCCCCATCTCTTCCTCTTTCCCCTCCCTCTGTAAAATCAATTTTAAAAATGACAGGTGCCTTAGAGAGAAGACCATGGGACTCCCCCCAAAAGAGAGTGGCCCAGATTTTATATGTTGGGACTTCCCATAAAATATTGTTTCTTAGGAGTCTGTAAGAACAAAGGCTGGCCAAACAATGACAAACTAACTGCAGCACCAGCTGTGGTCAGTACCAGATGTTTCCTCCCCCACTTTCCCAAGAGTCCTAGAGGAGGTTGGGGAAAGGTGGTCCCACCTTTTACAGGGTAAGAACCAAGCAGGAGTGGCCTCCGCAGGCAGCTGCAGAGAGCGCTGGCTTTGGAGGAGCTGGGAGAACCAAGTGTTGGTCAGGGTAGGGAGGGTTGGAGGGGCACACCTCACTTCCATGCCCAGGGGAGGCCCCTCCCCCAACTCTTTCCCTCCACTCCCCACACCTGGAAGGAGGGCCCAGACAGCCCTTCACAGCAGGCCAGAATTTAATGACTTCAAGTTCTTTGCCCATCGTCATCCCCTGCGGATCCTCACCACAGCCCTGTGAGACAGGCAGGGCTGCCCTCCTCCTGCAGATGACAGGCCCTGAGGAGGCCTGCATGGCCCAGACCCCTGGACAGCCCAACGTCCCAGGTCCTCTGCTCCGCCCTGGCTGCACTCTGTTCTGGAGCAGGCCTAGCCCTGGCATAAGGCAGAGACAGATCTGCCCAAAGCATTTGTTCTTGGCGCCAGGTCTGGCCATGCCCCCCACTCCTGATGTTCCAGTTGCCCCCAGCACAGGGGCAGCCTCCAGGGTGGGCAGAGACCTGGGAGCAGAGGCCTCGGTCCTTCGCAAGCCCTGGCCCGGCCTTCAGGCACATGCACAGCCATGCGTTGCTCCTGCCCCGGAGCCGTGACGGTGTCACCCAAGCCCAGCTCTTCCTGCCTCACAGTCACGTGCACACACAGCAGATGTGGATGTGCCCATGAGCCCAGTTCTACACACTCACACTGGTATCTGAGGTCAGCAGACCCCAGAGACACACAGACACACTCGGTCCCAAGCACACCGTGGGCACATGTGCCCTGCCCTGCACAGCCGCACACCTCCTGAGGTGGGACCTGGTGGACCCGATAGACGTGTCCTCCACCTCACCTGGCCCCCCTCTGCTGCCCTGAGTGCTCCCCTTTCCCTCAGTCTACGAAGAGACAGAGGCAGAGGCTGCCAGCAGAGGGGACACTTCCCCAGCAGGTGTCCTGGGCCCTGAAGCAGCTCTCCAAGGCCAGGAAGGGACGGCCACTTCCCCACAGACGTCTGGAAGCGGCCTCCTCCGGTATCCAGGTAGAAAGTGTCCATGGCCGTCGGGTGCCGGAGCTGGCGGCCAGCAGGCCTAGATGAGTCTCTCCTCAGGCGGCACCTTGAGAACACTGTCCATCTCCAGCCGGGCCCCGGCCACCTCCTGCTGGCTCGGGCTGTAGGTGCCCTCTGACTGGCGGCGCTTTCTGGCTGCCAGGACCGCTGAGAGGAGGCCCAGGAGGAGGAGGAGGAGGCAGGCGCAGGCTGCAGGCACCGCCACCTCCAGCAGCGGGAATGGCAGGGGCAGCGGCAGGCTCTTCTGCAAGAGAAGCGACAGGGAGGCTTCAGGGAGGGGGTGGCGGGGGGAGAGAGGAAAGGGGACAGGACTTGCTTGGAGAAAATAAGAGCTAACAAGCTTCCCTTGCAGGACACGAGAGGCCTGGCCCGGGGGGTATGCAAGCAGGTGTCAGAGCCACTGCGAGGGGGTCCCCATATGACAAAGGGGTTCCGGCTAGAAGGAGAGAAGACATTTATAGACCGCCTAGTCTGAGCTGGGCATGGTACGTGGGGCTCAGAGACCTCCCAGTGAGCTGTGGGCAGAGGTGAGCATGCACCCGCCCGCCCAGGAACACGGGGGTCGGGGTCATTTTGTTCCTTTGGTGTTTCCCCAAGTGCCCAGAGCAGTGCCCACACGTCAGGCATTCAATAAGTAGGTGAGAAGACAGGTTTCACTCAGCCTCCCCAGACGTGCGACTCAGTGGCAAGCCAGGACTGGCACTTCTGTCAGCCCCAGCATCACACCACCATCCTTCAACCTAAAATCCCAGTCAGGGCCCTCTGTTACTGCGATGGTGGGCCTCTGTGCCCGGCCTGGCCTCCCGGCCTCCTCCTCCCCCTGTAGACGTATTCAATAGAAGGTGATGGGGACCGCTCCCCATCCTGAAGGGTGGCTTGGTGTTTTACAGTGTTTATGGAGACCATGTTTAACCCCAAAGTGGGAGGACTCCCAGGCCGCAGCCAAAGAGGCCAACTGGCTGATGGTGAGCTCAGAATCTAGCAGCCCCCCTCCACCAGGGGGCTACAGCAGGCTTTGGGGGAGGGAGGGTTTCTCTTTGTTTCCAGTCTCCCAGGCTGCCCCCATCAAAGATTCTATAAGGCGAGAATTCCAAAGTCCCAGAATCACAGAATTCCAGGACTCCAGAGCCACAGGCCTCAGCCGACTGTGACCTAGGCCCCAGGTGCCAGCACACAGCCCTGGAGAAGGGTCCCAAGGCTGCAGATAAAAGTTGGTCCAGCCCTGACTGGGCCCTCACCAGCCTCCACCCCAGGCAGCTGTAAAGCCATCACCTCCCTGGGCTTTGGGGAGATGGGTGGGGAAGCCAGAGGCTGTAAAAGTTCCACTTGAAAGGAAACAGTCCCCAGAAGCAGAGGCAGGAGTTGCAGGTTTATGACCTGGGCTGCCAGGGCCTGTGGAGATGAAGGCTCCCTGCCCCGCCCCTCCCGCCAGCACCCCCTGTGGGCTCACTGCCTGCTCCCCACCTGCAGGGCCAGCTGCGTGCCTTGATGGGGAGGGGATGAGAGGGAGGTTCAAGCTCAAGCTGCCTGTGACAGCCGAGCCTCCTTGGGTCAGGGGCTGCCTTCAGTGGCCAAGCTCACTCTGACTCGGAATCCTGGGCTCCTCAAACCTTCCTTTTGTAGAACCTTGGCCCAGAAACCCCTAGATTACAGGCTCCTGTGTTCACCACCCTAAATCCCAGAGCTCCAAGGTCCAGTGGGCCCGGAATCCTTTCCCAGATAGGACTTGGCCGAGCCCACCTGTCTCACCGCCAGGCCCCCGATGGAGGGAGGCCCCCAGGCCTTCCCTAGAGTTAAAATGTCCTGTGTGAGGGGCACGGAAGGGACCTGAGTCTCCCCTGCTGCTGTCCACCCCACGACAGGACGGGTCCAGGGACAGCTCCACGGGGGCAGTATACCCCCCCCCCCGCAACATCATCTAATGAAGTCCACACCAGGGCGCCGCACCCCTGACACAACTCACCGCCACTTCACAGAACTGGCCCGAGAACCTTGCGCTGCAGAGGCATTCATACACCCCACCAGCTGCCTGGCACGTGCCCCCATTCAAGCAGGGGTTGGTTTCACAGGAGACGGGACACCTGGGAGGCAGAGAAGTGGGCAGTGGTGGAGGAAACGGCTTCCTCCCATGCAGCCTCTTGTTCCCCTAGCTGCTTTATTTAGCTCCTCAAACCCCTTCACAGGGATCAAAGCTCCTCCATTCACCATCTCCACCTGGCTGGGCCCCACCAGGTGCCGAGGCTGAATGTGATCCCCGTCATCTGCCTCCCACCTTGACACTGGCATTCATGACTGAGAATGACTCACTCCACCAGACGCCCAGGGGTGCTGACTCCGTTTGGAGTGGGCCCAGAACCTGCCCCCTGACAGGCCCCCCAGGTGGTCCCGACACCAGTGACCTGTGCGAGGGACACTATAAACACCAGACAATGGCTCCCCACACGTGTCTGAATAGCAGAAGATGGTCTTGGAAACCCCAGAAAGTGACAGAGGTGGACTGTCTGCCACTGTGATGACAGCGAGGGCTCAGAAGGTGAGTACCCCGCTTCACCCACTCTGCCCAGCTCTCCGCACTCACTGGCTGGTCCCCAGGCACCAGCCCCCAAACCCACCTCTGGCCAGCAAAGCCCTCCTGGCAGCTGCAGTTGGCACCCCGAGGCCCACCCTCACACGGGCTACCATTGAGGCAGGTGACATTCAGGCTGCATTCCTGTGGCAGGACTGGCAACCTAGGGAGAAAGCACAGAGGCTAGACTGGGGGGCAGTATGCCTGAGGCCTGCCCACGCCCCACCCCCCGGCCCTGTCCTCAGCCACCCGAGCCTCCATGTTGTCATCTGTGGAATTCAGGGCCCACCTCCTAGAACAGGGTCCCCAAACTTTTTACACAGGGGACCAGTTCACTGTCCCTCAGACCATTGGAGGGCCGCCACATACAGTACTCCATACACTGACCACCAATGAAAGAGGTGCCCCTTCCGGAAGTGGGGTTGGGGCCGGATAATGGCCTCAGGGGCCGCAATTTGGCCTGCGGGCCGTAGTTTGGGGACCTCTGTCCTAGAGTCTTGGTGTCAGTCACAGAAGCGGAAGCGGTATCCGAGGTAGAAGGGATGGGACACAGCACTGTCCCTCTAGGTTCCAGCCCCCGACCCCAGGCTCTGGACCCAGGCTGGGAATGTTTCCCATGGTGCAGTCCTCCCAGAAGCTGACAGAATGGAAGCACTCTCCTCAGAACAAAAGCACACTCCTGGGGCAGTGTGGGTGGGGAGGGGAGAAGCATGGGGAAGGGCCTAGCGCAGATAACCCTCCAATAGCTTGGCTCCAAAGGGAGCGGAGTGTCAAAGCCAGGATAAATAGGGGACGTCTCTGCCCACGGCCGCGAGGCTAATGCAGTGAACATCCGCGTGGATGTGTGGGCAGAAAAGCCTCAATCAAGGTTTTCTTCCAAAAGCTGCTCTAGGTTCTTTGCTCCCCCCCCCCCCCCACCGACAAGAGTGCTGTTAATCTGAAATTTAAATTTATCTGGGTGTCCTGTATTTTATCTGGTGAGTCTAGGGGACTGTGGTTCCGGTTCACAGTGAGGGCTCAGACGCTCAAAGAAAGGAATCCGAAACTGGGCACCGGGACTCTCGGCCTCACCCACTGGCCGGGGGGGGGGGGGGGGGGGGGGAAGCCTCCTCCCCTCCCCGCCCACCTCTTCCACAGGCACACAACGGCCACCCCGGTCCCCCGGCGGCCGCCCCGGTCCCCTATCCCCCCCTCCGGCCACCCCCGCCTTCGTACCTGCAGCGCGGGCCAGAGAAGCCCGGCGGGCAGCGACACTCAAAGCTGCCGTCGGGGCGCGCGTGGCAGCCACCGCGGACGCAGGGAGCCGAGCGACAAGGGTCGGCAGGGGCCTCGCAGCGCAGGCCCTCCCAGCCCGGGCCGCAGGCGCAAGCGAAGGCGTCAAACAGGTCGCGGCAGGCGCCTCCGTGCAGGCAGGGCGACGGGGCACACACGGGCTCCCCGCGGCAGCCGAGGCGCGGGGCCGGCGCTCCGGGCCAGGCGGAGAAGTGCTCTCGGTACCCGGGGGCAGTGCCGGGCCGCGGGCGCGCCAGGGGCAGCGGGAAGTCGCCGAGCGCCACGCGGCCCAGGCAGCCAGTGAAGTTCTCGGCCAGCAGGACGCGCGCAGCTCCCGGGCTGCGCAGGAAGCCCAGGTCGCCGGCCAGGCCGCGCAGCGCCACGGGTGTCGCCGCGCCATCCAGCCACAGCAGCCAGCGCGACGCGGCGGCCACAGGGCGCTCCACGGCCAGGCGCACGCGGTGCCAGGCGCCGTCGGCTACACGCGGCCCGGGTGCTGGCAGCACCGCACCTGGCAGGCCGCGGCCGCTACGCACGCCAGCCGCCAGCGAGCCGTTGTGTACCGCCAGCCAGACGGCGGCCAGGGTGCCCGCTGCGGCGTGCAGCAGCCCGGCCTCGTAGTCCCGCGTGCGGAAGGCGAGCGAGAGACCCCCGAGCGCGCGCCCCGACGACTCGTTGTTCCAGCTGAATGCGACTGGGGGCCCTTCACGGAACGTGGCTTCGGCCACACCTGCGGGGAGAGAGCGAGCTGGTGACTGCCTACTGGCACCTACCCACCCCTGCCCCAACACGCGGGTGATATTATCTGCCGCCAACATTCCTCTCCCCCGCCTTTGAGGGGGTTTTAGCGCTTAGCCACTTACCGTCCCTAGAACTGTGCACCAGCTTTCTTCCCCCTCCCACGACTCTACTTCCAAACCGCGCCCCTGTACCCTCCAGGGCGCAGGCTAGCAATGCGTACTAACTCCTGGAAAACCTGCCGCCCTTTCCCTCCTCGGTGAGACCGCCTAGTCTCAGCACTGAGGCTTGCTCCTCACTGCAGTAAGTCATCCTTTTTAAATGCAGATTTTTAAAATGTTGGTCATGCATTTTAATGAATGCAGTCAGCTTTTAAAAATGCTAATCACTTCTTTCTCCAGCTTAAAACCCTCCCGTAGCATCCTACCTACTGCCTTTGGGAAAAGTGCTGAGCTGCCTGGCCCTCAGGCATTCAAGGCCCCTGGCAACCTGTCCATTTCAATACCTGTCCTTGCATTTCAGTTGTTCTTACAAATCACAAATCTCAGGGCCTTTGCATATGTTATTGCCGCTCCCTGAAATGTCTTTCCCTATGCCAGGTGTCTTATTTGGCCTTGAAAATCTAGTGAAGCCTGACCAGGTGGTGGTGCAGTGGATAGAGTGTCGGACTGGGATGTGGAGGACCCAGATTCGTGACCCCGAGGTTGCCAGCTTGAGCACAGGCTCATCGGGTTGGAGCAAAAAGTTCACCAGCTTGGACCCAAGATCACTGGCTCGAGCAAGGGGTCACTCGGTCTGCTGTAGCCCCCACCCCCACCCCCACCCCCATCAAAGATATGAGAAATCAATCAATGGACAACTGAGGAACCGCAACGAGGAATTGATGTTTCTTGTCTCTCTCCCTTCCTGTCTGTCTGTCCCTATCTGTCCCTCTCTCTGACTCTCTCTGTCTCTGCCACAAAAAAGAAAAGAATGTAGTGAGAGCTCTCTTCCTCCAGCAAGCCCCTGTCCCCACACCCCAATGTGAAGCCAAAGAACATTGGGCTGGAACTGTTGGTATCCTGGTCTTCTATGAGCCATAAGGTTAGGGGTGATGACATCTAACCCAGCTTGGGTGCCCAGCGCACACACTCACAGATAAAGCCATCAGGGACCTCCTCACAGGTGGCAGGTGGAAGGCAGGGCTGGCCAGGACACCACAGCTTCTGGGCACACGTGGGCCCTGTGAAGTTGTCAGGGCAGGTGCAGTGGAAGTCATTCCAGGTGACCAGGCAGGTCCCACCATTAAGACAAGGGTCAGGCTGCAGGAGAATCAGGACAGGGATTGGCTCAGGCCTGCAGGAGCATCACACGACCATAACCATCACCACAGTGGTTCTTAACTGAGCACCTACTATAGACACATTATCTCCTCACACACAGTAGAGAGGAAATCAGTATCATCTCCATTTTACAGTTGAGGAAACTGAGGCACAGAGAGAAGTCGCGTGCCGCCAGCCAGTAAATAGAGGAGCCAGAGTTCACACCTCGGCCATTCCAATTCTAGGGCAGGTGCTTTGTTCATGAGCCAAAGGAATCTCTATCCACCCAAACAGTTCCTGCATAAAGGCTTAGACAGACCTTGCCCGTGTGGGTGCCTGCCTCAGACAAAGCCCGGGAGGGAAGGAGACCACCAGGGCAAGAGCAGCCCAGCCAGAGGAGAGGAGTTCAGTCCTCTGCTGCCACTCTGTAACAATGGGACCTAGGCAGGGTGCTTTTCGCACCAGGGGAAAGATAGGCTCACCCCAGAGATGCAGGGTACAAAAGGGGCCCACGCTTATTCCAGAGCACTCACACTGCACGTGTCCTCAGAGACACAGCCCATGGTGAGGTTCCAGGACTGCCTGCTGCCCAGCTCACTGGGCTGGCTCCAGTTCCCCCACGGCAGCGGGAAGAAGGGAAGATGGAGGCCATTGAGTTGCAGGTCCTGCAGGCAGCCTCGGAAAGGTCCGCCCCAGGGCTGGGCGTCAGCAGGGAGGAGTATCCCCCCCACGTGCACCTGCTGCCCCAAGCCCTGAAGCTCGTCAGACCCAAAGCTGAGCGTCACCAGGTGGCGGAGCCCATCAGTCCAGGGCCCGGGGAGCACCAGAGCAGGACTGCCCGGCACCTCGGCTCGGATCTGGCCCTCGCTCAGATACACCGTCAGGACAGCTGCTGAGTCGTTGGAAAGTTGGAGTAGCAGGCCAGCAGGTTCCCGAGTGCGGAGGAGGAAGGACACAGTGAGGTTGGGGCCTGGCATTTGGTGGACCAGGAAGGACGCAGAGCTTAGGGTGCCCCCCAAGCCAAACGTGGCAGCAGGAACCTCTGCAAGGAGAAAGGGTGCCAGGCATGAGACCTGTGGGCTGGGGGAAGGCACGGCCTCTGCCCTGGGCCCCACCTGGCTCGCTCCTCACCATCAGCACACGTGGGGCCACTATAGGGCCGGGGGCAGTCGCAATGGAAGTGAGTCCACAGATCCACGCAGGCCCCTCCGTGGGCACAGGGCGGAGGCTGACACTGCTCACGGCGCCTGCAGCCCAGGAGAACATTCTCCCCAAGATCTTCAGGCAGCAGGAGGTGCCCATCCACGTGGATGTCCTGGAGGCAGCCTGCAAAGGTCACGCCACCCAGCTGGACAGAGCGGAACCTGACCGGCAGTGTGGCTGTGGAAGCTGTAGAAGCCAGGGCCACAGAACCGGAGGCCATGCAGAGCTGGGCAGGGCAGCCCTCATGCCAGAGCCGTAGCTCCATGACCCATAGGCGGAGTGTCACCTCCACTCGGTGCCAGTGGCCATCACTTAGGGCCACGTCTGGCAGCCTCAGGATAAGTCTAGTGTTGCCATGACTCCAGAGTGTGGCCTGAAGTGTGGATGCCACCAGTGCCAGCTCAAGCTCCAAGCTGTCCTGGGTATCAGTGCGAATGGCCAAGGTACCAGCAGGTAACGTGGTGCGAAATCTCAGTGACAGACCCAGGGGACCACCAACTGGCACTGATACCCGCACGGGGTTCCCAGCCACCACAGAGAAGGTGGTGTTCTGGCCACAGAAAGGTCCATGGGTACCAGGCGGGCAGTGGCAGACATAACTGTGGAGTCCAGACTCGAAGGTAGGGGTGCAGGTAGCAGCCAGTGGGCAAGTGTGCCCCTGGCAGCCAGTGAGCTGCACGGAACAGTCATGCCCGCCCCAGGCCTCTGGGCATGAGCAGAGGTAGCCTGCCACGACGTCATCGCAGGTCCCACCGTGGAGGCAAGGCCCTGACAGGCATTCGTCCACGTCTTCCTGGCATGTCAGGCCTTCAGGAGAGACCAGGCCCACACTCAGCGCCCACGGCCAGAACCACAGTCCTGACCCAGAGCTTGCATGCCTCTTGGGGCTCTGGGGCCTCAATACCTGTCAACCAAACCCATCCCGATTCCCAAAGGGTTTGTCATGGTCTCTTGAAGTCCCTGGAGTCTGGAACCGAATATATGCCTTTCCCTGCTGTGTCTGGTGAGTCTCCATGCCCTGTGGATCCCACCCCCTAAATACCCTCCGATGTGCCTTTTCTCCCCCACCTCTCCTGCCTCCCTGGCTCTCGGGGCTACAGTCCGGCTTCCTGCAGGTGGCCTGACTTCAGAACCCCCTCTACGGTCCATCTCCACAAGAGATCTATTGCTGAAGATCACTGGGCCAGGTTCCTCTGCTGCTTAAAGTCCCATCACTCACCCTGGCATTCGAGATTCGTCATGGGCTGGACCCTCAAGTCTCAATCCTGCTCCCTACAAACCTTGAACTGCCGGTTCCTCCAAGCTTTTCCTGGAAAGTCCTGCCTTTAATGCTTTGCTCATACTGTCCCCTCTGCTTGGAATGTCTCATCCTTTCTTACCTTGGCTTTCAAACTCCTGCTCATCCTACAAAGCCCAAACTCAAAGGGCCAGTCCCCTAGGAGGCTTTCTCTGACTCCCAACCCCAAGCTACTGTATTGCTCCCAACGCCTTGCCCACTTCCAGGCACAGCACCCCAGAAAGTATCTGTTTGTACAACTGAGATCCCCTCCAGGGGCCCAACTATATCCACTGGTACCCAGCGAAGGGACAAGCAAGGCTCTGTGGACAGAATGATGAAATGGAGGAGCTTGTGGACGTGGCTCTGTTGTATCTATGGCACTACAATTAGCCCTCAGGGTCCAACCCCCCAGTCTCTCTGCCCTAGGGCCCCCACACTGACTGCGAAGGGGCTGCCTCACCCTCCCCTTCAGGGTTTCCCACACCAGGTGTTCTGGCCCCAGGTTGGATCAAGAGGCCACAGCCCAAGCCCAGCTCAGCCAGAGCCTCTAGAAAACAGCCAAGGCCATCTGTGCTCCCATCTCCCAGCTGGAGGAACCTAGGCCCGAAGAAGCCACCAGGATTTGAATTCTAGCCCCAGTCAGCCCACAAACAGCACAGTCTCCTTCTGAGGACAGCTAGCTCTACCTCCCCTTGCCCAAAGCCAGTTCTCCATACCTGCCAGGAGCCACAGGCCCCCCAGAAAGGTCCCCGGAGCCCACAGCCCCATTGCATTTCCCCAGATGTCCGAGAGACCTGGGCGGGCACTGAGGCCTGGTCCGGTTGCCTCCTTCAGAGCCTGCTCAGGAATGCCAGGCACTGGCCTCCCCCACGCCCAGCATGACTCAAAGGGAGGATGGGGAAGGACGGTGGCAGGGAGCCCAGGTCCACAGCCGGGGTTCCCCCTCCTAGTCTCTGACCTTAGAGATCTGACCTCACTGTCACCCATCAGCTGAGCTCAGCTCCTACTCACACTGGGGGACCTGAGGGGATGACACTTCCTCTCTAGGCCCCCATGGCCTCACCTGTAAGATGGGGATTTATACCCCCGCCTCATGGGGCTGTGGTGAGGGGGTAACAGAACGCACAGAGAATGTTCTTTAAGCAGGGCACACTTGATGGACCCACTCTGTGCTAGGCACCCATGAGGCAGGACTCGGGAGCCACAGCCTATGGGAGCAGATGATGGTCTTTCGGGGCCCCCAGGAGAGCTGGCCACCCAAGGGTGGAGACAGAGCCCCCATGTCTTTGTGTGGGTGAAGGCGTGAGGGGACGGTGGTGACCACTTTCTCCTTCCCGTGGGTGGGTGAGCCTGTGCCCAGCAGCCCTACCAGGGAGAGGAGGCAGTGTGCTGGGCAGGAATGTGGGTGGTGTGGGGGAAGTGTCACAGCATTCCAGAGGGGACAGGGACACTCAATGAGTGAGGAGTGCCTTGGGTTCACCAGTGTCTGTGTGGGAGGCTGTCTGTGTGTCTGTGCATCTGCTGCACCCAAGGCAGGGAAAGGCTTTCTGCACCCCAACTCCTGTCCAGCAGGCCCCAGCTCCCCAAAGGTCCAGCTCCTCCTCCTCCTCCAGACTGTGCCCCAGCTATCCATAATGCCTTCCCTTTACCTTCTCGGTCCTTCCTGCAGGCCCCTCGGCCTCCCACCAGCCCTTTGCTGTCAGGTGCCCATCACCCCACACATTCTCCTGGACACCCTTGGCCATCGTGGCCCCAGCTACCAGGATTACACTCCTGACCCCAGTCTCTGACGCCAGGCCAGGCCACAGCGCTGAGCCCCAGACCTTGGTCCAACAGCCCCCACCCAGGCTCAGTGTGGACACTCTGACTCAGTGTGGATGAGACTGAATTCACAGTCCTCTCCCCAATGTCGCCCAGGACAGAAGGCGTCCCTGACACTTTCCACTCACACCTGGATCACCCTCAGGACCTGTAGTGTCCCTCCAAAATATTTCTCAACCTGGTTTGTTCCCTCCATTCCTACCTCAAAAGCCCAGATCCCAGCTCAGCCCCAACTTGGCTATCACTTGGGCCGCTGTACCCAGCTCCTCCCTAGTTTCCTCATCCCCCATCAATCCAGCCTCCACACATCAGCCAGGGGACTCTTCTCACCCCAGCCCCACCAACTGTGACTTTGCCCATTGCCCACCCTACCCCCAAGCACCTGTGTAGCCACTTGGACAGTGACAGCGAAAGCCATTGGGCAGGTCCTGGCAGCGGCCTCCACTGAGGCATGGCCCTGAGGCACACTCATCCACATCCACGCTGCAGTTGTCTCCTGCAAGATGCCCAGCTGTGGTTCCCATCTGTGCCCTCAGGGGTGCTTGAACCCAGCCCGCCATCCCTCCCAGTGCATTCGGACACTGGCAAACCTGCTGCCCTGGAAGGGGGTAGGGAGCTCACCCTCAAAGCCGGGAGGGCAGCGGCACAGGAAGCCAGCAGCATGGCGGAAGCTGAAGGTGCCAGGGAAGGTGGCCTGGACATCCCCGTAGAGGGCTGGGTTGGAGCGCTGCAAACACTGGCCCCCGTTCTGGCAGGGGCCTGCCGCACACTCGTCCTCGTCCACCTCGCACTGCTCGCCGCTATAGCCTGGGGCACATACCCGTGGACATGGGATCACAGTCATTGGCCCCACCCCACAGCTGCCAGGCCAGCCCAGGGCCAGGTTGGGACAACAGCTCAGAATATGGTCTCACATATTCTGAGAGAGGGACACTTCCAGGGAGTAGGAATTAGGAATGACCATGGCAGTCTTAACTCAGCATCATCTCACTAGTATTACCAGTATAAATGAGCACTTTGCACGTGCCAGGCCGTGTGCCAAGGCTTCGTGGGCATTACACCTTTACTCTCCTCACAACACTCCTGGGATCCGGTGCTATGATTAGCCCTATTGTGCAGATCAGGAGGCTGAGGCTAGGCTCGGACAAGTTGTAGTCGCTTTCACAAACTCCGCTTGGGCCACTGAAGGCGCGTGCGCACAAGTACACACGCATCCAGAGGCCCCGGGCCGCGCCGGTCCCGCCAGCCTGTGCACACGCCCCCCACTCCGCGCATGCGCGCGCGCACGCACCTGGCCAGCAGAGGCAGCGGAAGCTCCCGAGGCCGTCGAGGCAGGATGCGTTGTGCGCACAGGGCGCCGACGCGCACTCCAATACCTCCTGCTCGCAGCGCACGCCCTCGTAGCCGGTGTCCGTGCAGTCGCACCGGAACCTGGAACCGGGCACACAGTGGGCTGCAGCTCCCCTGCCTCCACCGCATCCCCGGAACCCGTAGCGCAGCCTTCCCGCCTTGGGGCACCGGGCCGCCCGCTCACCCGTTGACCAGGTCATGGCACGCGCCGTGCGCGCAGGGCTGGCTCTGGCACTCGTCCAGGTCCAGTTGGCAGCGGGCGCCCCCGTAGCCCGGGGCGCACACGCAGCGGTAGGAGCCCACGCCGTCCAGGCACGAGCCCCCGTGCAGGCAGGGCTCCGAGGCGCACTGGTTCACCTCCACCTCACAGTTCACGCCTGGACAGGGCCAGAGATGGACAGAGGCAGGTCACCCAGAGGACGGGCCAGAGAGGCCGAGTCAGGCCTACTCAACCAGCTCCAGTTAAAAGGAGTAGAAGGTGAGGAACCACAGAGAGAACCTGTCGGTTCATTCATCCAGAGCAGGCCAGTGATAATAGGGTAGAAACAAGACAGACACCCCTGCTCCCTTGAGCTCATGGGCATCTAGTCCGGGAGGTGGGCAGTAAGTTAATGTTGACTAAACGGGGACTTTTTATTTATTTATTTATTTATTTATTTATTTATTTATTTATTTATTTTAGAGAGGAGACACAGAATGAGAGAGAGAAAGAGAGAAAGGGGGAGGAGCTGGAAGCATCAACTCCCATATGTGCCTTGACCAGACCAGTGCAGGGTTTTGAACTGGCGACCTCAGTGTTCCCAGGTCGACACTTTATCCACTGCGCCACCACAGGTCAGGGACTTTTTAAATTTTGATAAGGTACACAGTGAGAAAGTACTGGTTCTATAAAAGCAAGAACCAGGACCTTGGCCTAGGGACTTGGGAGTCAGGGAAGGCTTCTTGAAGAAGAGCCTTTTGAAGAACCAGGAGGGTGTTCACTACGCTAGGAGAGGGGAGGACCGTGAGAGCAGCTGGGTTCTGTAGAGACTGTCTCAGACCTGCTTGGGGCCGTGCGCAATGCTCTGTGGCTGGGCACAGGAAGTACAGGAAGCTAAGGAGAATGCAGGAGGTGAGGCAGGGATTCCCGATGGTTGAGCCTTGGGGACTAGGCAACACCATCTGGGTTTATCCTAAAAGTTTTAAGCAATTGAGTGACATGGTCCTATCTGCCCTTTAGAAGTCTCATTCTGCTGCCTTTGAAGAGGGTGCAAGGACAGACCCCAGTGGGAGAGGCTGAGGAAGGTAAGCAACTTCTAGTTTTCCCTGCACTGTCTTGCCTTTTATTTTTTACAAGGACAGAGAGAGAGTCAGAGAGAGAGATAGACAGGGACAGAGAGAGATGAGAAGCATCAATCATCAGTTTTTTGTTGTGACACCTTAGTTGTTCATTGATTGCTTTCTCACATGTGCCTTGACCGCGGGCCTTCAGCAGACCGAGCAACCCCTTGCTGGAGCCAGCGACCTTGGGTCCAAGCTGGTGAGCTTCTTGCTCAAGCCAGATGGGCCCGCATTCAAGCTGGCGAGCTCGGGGTCTCGAACCTAGGTCTTCTGCATCCCAGTCTGGCGCTCTATCCACTGCGCCACCGCCTGGTCAGGCCACTGTCTTGCTTTTAAAATGGGAAGTCTGAGTCCCGGGAACCCACTCAGTCCTCGGCACCACCCAGAGGGTTGGGAGACCCTTGTGGGAGGGGCTGCAGCATTGAAGGGAGATGGGGAATCTCAGTGTGGACTTGTACTTCCGAGTTCGTCAGAGAGCCCACGTGTCATTGTAGACGCCAATGGCCCTGCCCCTTTCCCTGTCCCCCGAGGTAGGATGGATCGTGGGGGACAGGAGGCACAGCTGGCTCCAGCAGGAACCTTACCCCATTCCCAGCTCAGTGAGCACAAAACACAGCCCCTCCTTCCCGTGACCCCACACTCCTCCTGCCCTGGCTCCACTCCCACCCTCTGTGCCAGGAGGAGCCAGGCCCAGGCCGCCTGGAATCCTAGCAGCCTCCCCCGCCTGACTGGGAAAGGAAGGAGGAGCAGAGAAATGAGTCACGCAGACACTGCCCCACTCACACCTCACCCAGAAAGCAGTCCCCAGAGCCTCTGAGCCCCACACATCCGGGCGCGTGCACACCTGCTGGCACCCTCCCCCCCCCCATATACACGTAACATTTTAGCACAAAGGCATTCAGGGAACCCAGACACCTGCAAATACTGGCAGACACACAGGCTCTTTACGTGACCTCGCTCACACATGGCCAACTAACATATCCAGACACCAAGGCTCCCAAATGATGGAAAAGACACATAGAACCTGTTTCCAGGGTCCATTGTCATCTGTGTGCCAAACCTTCCTCTTCACTGTAAGCATCCCTCCCTGAGAACCCAGCCCGCCCCCCACCAGCCTGTACCCCTTGCTCTGAGGTGACCTTAAACTGCCCTCTACCCTCAAAGAAAGTTGTCTGAATTCAGAGTGTTTGTGCTGCGGCCTCCCTGACCTGTCCCCAGCTGCGCCCTCCTTCCCAGCGCCGAGGCAGTCGCCTGGTGCTCTTGCCTTGGAGCGTGGACAGACTGGGCCAGGCCAAGCTCTGGAGGGGGGACTAGCATTTCCTCGGTGCCGGCTCTTGCATACACGTTATTCTCCACTGCACCAGAGACCCAGGGGGCCCGGAGGGGAGGTCTACCTTACAGTTCGAACCAGACCACGAGAGTTTCTGTGCTGGAGTTTTGGGGGCTACCCACGGGAGGGTGTCCACATTACCATCTGAACCATACCGGGCGGGGGTGGGTGTTCATATTCTAGAATCATCAGGTGAGCCGGTGGTGTCTACACCACAGCCTGCCGCAGGCCTGTAACGAGTGGGTGTGAGAAGTGCTGCCTGGACGTGCACTTGGTGAAGCCCAGCCAGGCTCGTTTGCACTGTCGTCCCACCAGAGATGCCTCAGAAAGGAGCTCTAGAAGAGACGGAAGTCGTATGTGTCCAGCCCAGTGCCTATAACGTGCCAGGCACCATGCCAGCGCCTGCACATTCACACTCTCATCCAGAGCTGCCAGGTCAGCCTGAGGACCATCAACTCTGTAGCAAGATCTAGAGTGGGCATACCCGACAGCCACCAGGGTTCCTGGTAAGGAGCAGGGTGTCTATTCTGAAGCCAGAGCTGACTTTATGACTTCACATTCTGAGCCACTGATGGGTTAGCCAGGGCCGTTACCTGCATAGTCCAGGGGGCAGTGGCACTCATAGCGATCGGCCAGGTTGTGGCAGGTGGCGCCATTGTGGCAGGGCCGGGACGCACACTCGTCGATGTCCAGCTCGCAGCGTGGGCCCTGGAACCCGGGCACACAGTAGCAACGGAAGTCACTGGGATCTGGACCCTGGGGCACACACAGAGCGCCGTGGTAGCAGGGCTGGGTGGCACAGCCCTGGGGCCCCATGGGCCTGCAGGTATAGCCGCCACTCTCCGCAGCCTGGCACTCAGTCCCTGTAGTGCATGGGTCCGAGGCACAGGCACTCTGGGTTTCCGAAGGCGCTGTTCCTATAGGGAGAGGAGACGGGATTGGCAGGGACTACCAGACACTGCCCTCCCCACACTCAAGCCTCCCCAGATCCCACAGCCAGAATGCAGCAGGGTTATATCCACACTCAGTAGGATGGAGAGTGAGCCAGGGATGCTGCAAGCCAGGTCCTAGCAGGCTGCACACCTGAGCTCAGCACTGGGACCAGTCTCAGGAACACCTCCAGAGCAGAGAAACAGGCCCTGGTATACCAGGCCCCCTGCTCAGGACCAGCAAGCAGACAGTCACCTGGGTCTCTTTGCATTCCTACAGGGCCCCTTCCGGGTAAGCGCTGTCATCCCCATTTTACAAGAGGGCAGACTGAAGCTCAAGGAAGAAAGTGAGGACTTGCCTGAGGCCACACAGCAAGTTAGTGCTAGGACAGCCTTCCAGGTCTACCCACTCATTCCAGCCCTGCTGGGGAGGGTGTCCCCTCTGGATCCTTGGTCTCTGGTCCACTCCCTCCCAGGAGGCCGCTTCCCACTGCCCCCTCCACAGCTCCTGCTGGGGGTCTGGTAACTCCATCCCTGCGTGAAATTGAGGAGGACTTCAAAGGCCCTCCCCCCCCCCCGCCCCACTCCACTGCCTGGGAACTTCCCACAGGCTCCCTGGCCCTCACACTACCCCCCTCAGCCGAGGCTTAAGCAGCCAGCCTGCTAGGGCACAGGGCAGATACTGAGATCTGCTGATTGAACACCTGGTCAGCCATGGCGCTCCCTGCTCCACGCCAAGCTTCCCTGTTACAGGGTCATCTACTGATCTGGAAGCCAAGCCAGCTGGAGAGCCAGCCTCCCCTCCTCAGTCTATCCGTATAATTCTGCAGTAAAAACTCGGGCTTTGGAGTAAAACAGCCCTTTGAGACCCTGGGCAGGTTGTCCTACGAAGCTCCATTTTGCAGTCTGGAAAGGGAGCACCAGTAGTCACGCCTTGTAGGGTGTGCTAGGATTCAAAGCCTCAGGGAGCGCAGCCCAGCGCCCCGCTTGTAGGAGCTTAGTAAGTGGGAGGGAGGCGCCCACAAGAAGGAGCCAGCCCCCCCAGACCTGGGCTCGGAGAGGAAAGACACCTTCCCCCAACCACAGTGTCATCCAGACAGTAACCAGGCCTGCACTCCCCTCCCCCATCGGTGAAGACCCCCAGATAAGGCTAGCAGCCTCTTAGGCGTCATCCACATTCCACAAGGCAGGGCTGTCCCCTGGCCAACCCCCACCCTTCCCAGCCAGGGCCAGCAGGATGGGACGCAGGGACATGGAAGTACCAAATAGACCCAGCGGGAGAGCCCAGCGGTCAGCCCCGCCCTGGAGCACCCAGGGCACCTGGGACCGCTCAACATGAGCTCATCTACTCCCAGGCCCAAACTGGGGCCCTAGTGCCCACCCAGGGCCAGACACTTGGCAGGAGGCAGAGGCTCTCAAATGCTGTCAGACCAGGTGACTTTCTAGGGCCATGGGGTCCACAGACCCTCTGTGCCCCTATTCCTCTTCCCGGCTCTGCGAGTCCATCCGCAGCCCCTCCCCCCCACCAGCCGGGTCAGAAGGGTGAAGGCAGGGGTATCTTGGCCTCTCTGAAGGGCTGTGTGAGGGGCAGCCAGTCCCCCCCTCCCCCACGTGGCTGTGTCTGACCAGCTCAGTGCCAGGTCCCCCAGGGCTAGAGGTGGTGATGGGGTGGGACGGACCAGGCCTTCTCACAAGGGAACAAGGCTGGGCAGCAGACAGGGGTGCAAATGGTGCCCACCTTGTGGGGTGTTGTGAGGAGCCACCGAGGTGGCAGGAGTGAAGTCCTGGCACCCAATGGGCCCTCAGTGACAAAGGGTGTGATGACAAGGGTCCCTCGACCCAGCCAGCTCAGGTGTAGGAGCAATTCAAGTAAGGGCATTCCCAGGAGGGGCCCAGGCTGCTTGGTCCTGCGCCATTTAATCCCGACAAGGCACCGCCCTTCTGCCTCGGTGTGGCCGGAGGGACCCCACCCCAATCTGGAGCTTTGTCCCTAGTTCAGGGCTCTCTGTTTCAGAGCAGATGGGACCAGGATGGAGGTGCAGCGCCTGAGGGAAGGGGGAAGGTGGGAACAGGAGGGCTGTGGCCCTGAATGACAGAGCCCCGGGAGGTGAATTCTGCCCGTGGGGGAGGATGGAGTTCTCCCCGCCAAAGCCAGGCAGAGTGGGAGGGAGGCGCCTGTCTTGGGAGGCAAGCAACAGCACCAAAGCCTGCCTGTGAGGACAGCTGTGTCTCCTGGGTGATGTCAGTGAGCCTTCACAACTGAGGAGGTGGGTGGTACTCTATTCTTCTCTCACAGTGGAGGAAATTGAGGTTCAGAGGTAAAGCCTTTCCACAGCCCACGAGGGACTGGGGTCCAAACCCAGGTCTCCCGGCAGCTGCCTGCGGAGCCTCCTCTCAGTTTCCAGACACACACACACACACACACACACACCGGTGTACTAAGAATGGAGTCTCAGAACCACTGGGCTCCGGGCCCAAGAATCTGCATTGCAACATGCTCCCTGGGGATTCCTTTGTACATTGAGGCTTGGGAAATGCTGACCTAGGGTTCTCTGTCTCCCGGGAGCGAACCTGGGAGGCTGGGCCAGCCCGGGGCTGAAGGGAGGAGAGGTAAGGAAGGCAGGCAGAAGAGGGGCCGTCTCAGGGGGCCGAGCTGGAGGGGCAGGGTCTGTTGCCAGGGTGACGAGGGGCCTGTACTTATCTTTACAAATCCCTCCTGACCTCTCAGGCTGCCTGGGACGACCTGGCGGGGGAGGGATTAGCTGACATTGCCCCTCCCCTTGGACCTGCGGCCCAGCCCTGGGAGGGCCCGGAACCGTGGACCGGGCAGGATTACAGTAACAGCAGCCGTTTACTGAGTGCGTACTCTGTGCCCTGGGCTGTGCCACCTGTCTGGCATCTGTTAGTACGTTATGATATTGATTTAAACTGGAAGACGGGCGCTGTTAAGAAAACCGTTTTTCTAACTCAGAGGTCACAAACGTGCCCAGGATCACCCCTCAGAAACCTAAGAAGCAGATGTCCCGCTACATCTGAGAGGTCCACACACCTCCCTGGGCGTGTGACAGTCCCACTCAGCCAACTCTAAGTTGCCTCGTTCATCCGGTCACCGCAGTGCCTCCCAGCTCAGCCAGGATCTATAACGGCTTGCACAGAAGAACCAAGGAGGTTCCAGTCTCTGCCTGGGCAGAGCGGGCTCTCCTCCCTGCCTGTCCAGAACCGGGCGTTAGCGATGCCCCCGGGCTTCAGGCCTCACTCGGCGCCTAGTCTGCCTAGTAACGTCCAGCAGGTCCAGTGCTACCTGCGGCTGCGGAGGAGAATTGTCTCCCCGAGGGTGGATTTGGGGAAGCTGCTTGTCTCGCGAGGCAAGAGAGAGAATCTCTTTAAGAAGCGAACCACTGACTTTGGGTGTTGGGCACACAACGCAGTAGGACTGCACGGGCCGATATAGTTTTATTAACCAATGTCACACCAATACAGTCAATTAAAAAGAAATAAAAATAAAAAGATTTAATCTTAAATTTTTCAAAGGAGAAAAATTTTAAAAGAAGCGGCCCAGGCTCTCAAGCATCCAGTGTCATTGCGCCCCAGGCTGGGACTGCGGAGCAGGACGCAGGACGGGCTGGGAGAGTTTGCAGTAATACTCTTTTACAAATGTTTATCCTGAGGTCAAAAGGCATAATTTTGATAACGTTAACCACAATAACTGTCGGGGATTCGCGTCCTACCCTGTCCCTGGCACTGACACATCCCAGCGTTTGTTTCCAAACTGTGGTCTCCGAGCACCGGGGCCAGGGGGCCACTTTCTGCTGTGGGGACCGGGCAGAGCAAGGGGGCTCCAGCCCGTCGCCCAACAGGCCTGTTGTAGTTATTTAACTTTTAACTACTAGTGGGCTTCTGACTTCTGTCTAAAGTTTCCTTTGAAACAGGGGACTGCATGACAAACCTTAGTTGAAGAATCAGGGTATTTTCTCATCAGACCTAATAACGGCTCTGGGAATTAGCTGGTTTGTCCCTGTTGACAGAGGCACTGAGAAGAGATGTGACTTGAAATTCGCTGTGACATCCTGGCCCTGCCACCAGCTAGCTCTGTGACTCTGGGCAAGTTACTGACCTCTCTGGGCCTCACTCTCCTCCTCTGTAAACTGAGGGTATCATGGGGCATGTTGAAAATGAAACCAATCATGTTAGTCTCATACCATCACACTATCATTTACTTATTTGTCAGCAAGTTGGGACTCGGGGGAAACACTGACTGTCCAACAAGCCTGACACTGGGTCATGTGTGGGCAGCTCTCTGTCCTGTAGGCCCCGCCCAGCTTGGTTGGAGGAGGGACAGACTTGGGGACTGGGCCGCTGCCCTTTGTCAGCCAGGCTCCCTGGCTGTTCGGGGAGCAGGAGGGCTGTGAGAGCCCAGCGTGCCCCATTGTCTTCCAGGATGCTTGGTGCTCTCCTAGCAACCAGCGGGGCCTTGTGCCGGAGTGGGCTCAGGATGGAGGGGCCAGGCTCAGGGCCTGGCAGGGTGGGCGGCAGAGCCTGGGGCCCCCAAGCCCTCTGGGATGGAAATTGCTTTCCAAGTGATACAATCTCTTTCCCCTCTCCTCCCGACAGTCAGGCCTGGAGCTCTGGCATCCAGAAATGCTCCTGCCTGCCAGACCTCCTCCCCAGCATTCAGGGGTCCCCAGGGAGGGGCTCCCTGTGCAGAAATCCCAGGGCAAGGCTGCCCGCGGAGACCCCAGCAGGGCATGTGGGCGTCAGTATGTCTATGTGCGTCCATGTCCTTCTGCAGCATCAACCTGCTCACTGTTCACTCTGCCTCTGTTCACGTGAGTGTGCATTTGAGTGTGCATGCACGTGTCCACACATGCACATTGGTGGGTATGGGCACGTGTAGGTGTGTGTGTGAGTCCGTATGTGGTGGATCTATGTGTGCCTGCAGACACCTGTTTGTGTGGTGGTGTGTGCTCTTGTGCATGCCACACCAGAGTGGTGTGTGTGTGTGTGTGTGTGTGCAAAGGTGAGCATGGGCACGTGTAGGTGTGTGTGTGTGAGTCCGTATGTGGTGGATCTATGTGTGCCCGCAGACACCTGTTTGTGTGGTGGTGTGTGCCCTTGTGCATGCCACACCAGCGTGGTGTGTGTGTGTGTGTGTGTGTGTGCAAAGGTGAGCATGGGCACGTGTAGGTGTGTGTGTGTGAGTCCGTATGTGGTGGATCTATGTGTGCCCTTGTGCATGCCTGTTTGTGTGGTGGTGTGTGCCCTTGTGCATGCCACACCAGCGTGGTGTGTGTGTGTGTGTGTGCAAAGGTGAGCATGGGCACGTGTAGGTGTGTGTGTGAGTCCGTATGTGGTGGATCTATGTGTGCCTGCAGACACCTGTTTGGTGGTGTGTGCCCTTGTGCATGCCACACCAGCGTGGTGTGTGTGTGTGTGTGCAAAGGTGAGCATGGGCACGTGTAGGTGTGTGTGTGAGTCCGTATGTGGTGGATCTATGTGTGCCTGCAGACACCTGTTTGGTGGTGTGTGCCCTTGTGCATGCCACACCAGCGTGGTGTGTGTATGTGCACAGGTGGGCTTTGTGTGCGTGTTCGTGTGTGTGTGTTTGTGTGTGCACGAGCTGTAGGACAGGACAGACAACAGGTCCACAGAGCAGGAGTTCTTGTCCCTCGGTGCAGCAAGCAGGGCCAGCTCCAGCTCCTGAGATCCCTCCCTCCCAATCCCCGGCCTCCTGCACTGCAACATAGGGTCCTTCTCCTCCCCCAGGGCCCTGTGGAGAGGAGGGGACAAAAGCAGTGTGAGCCAGGCCTGTGAGAGGCCAGAGGAAAGGTCTCTGGAGGGATGTGACCCCACATCCTGGGAGACTGAGAAGGTGGGGCCCCCCAACCACCGTGGAGCCCAGCCTGCCTACTCAGTTCCTTCCTCCAGCAGTGGCAGCGGGAATGGGGGACTTTCCAGGCCTGGCCCTAGTAGCCATAGTGACCAAGGCAGAGCGTCCCCCAGACCCCCCAGTAAGAATTCCAGGGCTGCACTCACGTGAATGCACTTGCACAAAAGTAAAAGACTGCTGGGTGCATGAGGTCTGGCTTTAGGAAGCCCTTTCTGCTCCTTCTGGGGGTGCCTGGGAGGGGGTATCCGTGGACACCATGCTCCCCAGGGCCTGGCCACCCCTAGGGACACCAGAGCACCTGCAGCCCCCCAGTGCAGGCAGGGCTGAGGCACAAATGGGAGACACCTGGTCTCCGTCCCCTTCTCCTACCCAGTCCACTTGGCTGGGGTCTGCTGTCCCCACCCCAAGCCCCCACAACACAGTTCAACCCCTGGTCTACTCACACCCACAGTTTGTGCTAGGACACAGCCCGCCACACTCTGCGTGCTTCAGACACACTCAGACTCACCTGCTACCGCTCATCCTACCTCACAGCTCTGATACCCCACACCCAGCATGAGCCTCACGCCCGAACACTCCACAGCCCCAGCCCCTCCCAGGACGCACACCCTATCGCCGCTCACACGGGTCCACAAGCCCCCTCTCAAGGCCCCTGACACTACGGCCCCCAGTCCCGGGAGGCACTCCTCTCTGTACAAGTCCCAGTGACCCGCACCCCACAACTCAGGCCTTTACCCGGGCCCTGCAGTTGGGACAGCACCCACGGGGACAGCCTCAGGGCCAGGGTGTCTGCTTGGTTCCCCCAAGGCTTGTGCCCCAACTCACCGGCCAGGAGGGCGAGGGCAGGAGCCCAGAGCGGCAGCAGGAGCAAGACAGGAGCTGGGAGCCTGGGGTGGTGGGTCCCCAGCCGGGCCAGCGCCATGGCAGCACTCTGCTCGGCGGCTATGGGAACAGGCGGCTTGGCCGGCTCCGCACCCCCTCTCCCTCCAACCAGCACTAATGCTGTGGACAGAGGCCCGGCCCCTCCCCCCTTGGCCCCTCCCACCCTCCCTCCCGCCTCTTCCCCCAGCCCAGGCCCTCCCAGGCGCTCCACCTGGAGGAGGGGTCTGAGCTACCAGTCTCCCCAGGGCCCATGCTGCAGACAGGCGTTGGGGCCCCTTGGGTCTGCCCCCATCTCTGTGCCCACCACTCTCCCCCTCCTGACCCCGCCCCTCCCACCTCTCAGGCTGTGCGGCCTCCGCTCCTCAGAAATGTCTGTTCTGTGGGGCCATTCCCACCAGATGCAGCAGGCTGCTCCCATTTCTTGGTGGTCCCACCCCGTCAGCCAGCCTTCAGTTCCTCTCAGCCCGGGGCCCCTCCTCCCCTGGCCCGACTGTCCAGTCTTCCCCCAGGGTCCCCAGCCCCTGCCACTTAGCTCCCCCTGCGCACGGGAGCTCTGCCCTGCAGCCTGACACCCCCTCCCCATCCCCACATCCGGTCACCTGCGGCTCCTGGCAACTCTTCCTGCTTTGTGTCTCTTGGTCCCACTCCTCCTCTTCACTGCCACACACAGCTCCTCCCCAGAGCCCTCAGGAAAAGTCTCCCTCCACCCTCAGCATTCTAGCAGCCATTTCTCAGCTTTGGCGTTGACCTTCATCTCTGCTGTGTACACATCCAGACACCTCACCCGACCCCAGGGCAGACCATCCTGCTGAGTGCTAGTGCTAACTATACAAGCTTTCCTGCCCCCCCCCCACTGGAAGTCCTCCCTGTTGTCTAACCTCACAGTATCCCAATGCACTTGATGTTTGCTTGCTCTGGGTTGCAGAGGGCAATGTTTGAGGGAGGGGGAGTTCTTCAGGGGACTTGGATCCAGGAATCCAGGTCACCTCAAAGGTATTATAACATCTAAAAACAGCCCATTCTTTCACTGTCCTCAGCTCCAGGGCAGGGAGCTTCCTTTGCCAGAGGGACTTACTGAACTGAGCCACTGGCCCAGTGCATGTCCGGATTCAGTGACCACAGACTCAGGCCACCCAGGCCCTGTGCTGGGCTCTGTATTGTGTCCCTGACATCCAGGGGATGCAGTCGAGACACAGACCTGAGCAGCGAGGGAGGGTGCACCCAGACTGCTCTGTGGGGATGGGCCGTGGCCCGTGAAGGTTCAGGGAAGGGAGCAGTGGGCATCACACCAGGAGCGGGCAGCTGGGGGCCACACTGGTCCTGCAATTCAGGCACGTGCTTGGAGAGAGAGCCAAAGGCCCGATGGGCCCCTTGTCCACATCCCTGCCCATCTCCACCTTGGGTTTTGTTCCCTCTGGGGCAGGGGTTGCTGCTCCGTGGTTTTTGGGACTTCTCTCAAATCACCTTTAATGTCTTGCCTCTCAGATACACCAGGAGCTCCCCACACACATACGCCGCACACATGGAAGCCCATCTTTACCCTGTGGGAAAAGCACAGGCCCCTCAGCTAAGTAGGTCCGGGTTTGAGCCTCGTCTCACCACTGATTGAGGGGTGATCTCAGCACAGGAATTCCTTCTCTGGGCCTCAGTTTCCCCACCTGAAAAATGGGAGTAATAACAGTTCCCACTACAGAAGGCTTTCCGTGGGTTTGTTTTCCGCAGCTTTGGTTACCTGTGGTCACCAGCAGTCCGAAAACATTAAATGGAAAATTCAGGAAATGAAGAATTCACAAGTTTTAGGTTGCATGGCGGTCCGAGTACCTCGCGTTACCCGATCACGCAGACATCGTAGGTCATCTCGCATCGTCACAAGCAGGGTGAGTACAGCACAGTGAGGTCCTCGGAAAGGGCCGCCACACTGACACAGCTTTTATTCCAGTATATTGTTCTGATTGTTCTGTTTGGTTAGTAGTAGTTCATCTGTTATGGTGCCTAGTTTAGAATGAGGAAAAGACAGTGTATATAGATTCGGCACTGTCCGTGGTTCCGGGCATCCTCAGGGGCTCTTGGACTGTGTCCCCTGTGGATAAGAGGACTGCGGCAGTGATCTGAACTGGCCATGCAAGTTCTCTTCACTCTGCTTTTCACAGTTTACCAAGAAACCCAAGCGGCCCCCGGGGTGGGGGGGAGACAGAAGGCTGGCAAGGCCCCCAGCCCACCGAGCCTCTGGATGTGCAGACACATACCCCAGAGCTTTTACAGTGAGCCCCAGGTTGTGAGGTGGAGCCCATCCAAGCCCCGCCCCCGGGCCCTGTCTTGCAGCTGCTGGCGCCACCTTGTGGCCAAATGTGGGACCACCTTCAGCCCTGACCACAGGGGGTGTCTCAGAGGCCTTCCCCACAGTTGCCCGCTCCCTCCAGGCTTCTCTCCCTGCTTCCCTTCTACTTTCCAGATTGTTTCTTGCTCCCTTTCCTCCCTAAACGTTGGGGTGTGTCGGGGTCTGGTCCCAGCCCCCTGCCCTTCTCACACGTCCTTCCTTGGGTGAGCACATCCACACCCAGGCTCGCTCATGAGCTCTCCACCAGTGATCCTTAACCCTGTTACAACTCCCCCTTGACAACAAATGTCTTGTATCACCCTTTATTACCCTGTAATGAAATACCATAAATATGCATATAATCCCCCCAAAAAAACCATCCCAGTGATCTAACTAAAATGCGAGCCGTTGTAGACTAGCGGGAAAGTACACAGACACTGGTTCCAATCCTGACTTCTACACTTCCCTGCTGTGTGACCTAGGGTAAGTCACTTAACCTCTCTGTGCCTCAGCTTTCCAGTAAAAAAAAAAAAAAGAAGGGAGAGGAGGACATTTTTTCTATGCAGTACTTGACTGCATAGAGTCCTTATGAAGATTAAACGAGTAATCATCGAGCATTTAGAACGTGACTGTCACATGTTAAGAGCTAAATGAGTTTTGGTTAAACTAATAAGGAGGGTAATTCAAGGTGATGTGTATTTCGATTATGTCCACTAGGAGACAGGGTAAGTAAGGTAAGAAAAAGCTTGTGCCTGTCCATAGGAGCCCCTGCCCACAACAGCCCCAGTGCACACTGAGGAGACTGGTTGGCAACTCAGATACCACAAGTAGCCTTGACGTTAAGTACTGTTGTCCGACATGGTGACGAATCCCGGTAAGCTTCTGAACAAGAAGAAGAGCGGTCTCCCTTCCATTGACACAGAAGTTGTCTTTCCAGCTCCTTCGGCAGATCTTAAAATTCAGAGCATGTATGCAGAAATGCTCTGTATGTATATGTGAGACTCCGGCTTGGCTCAGACACCGACAAACAGGTCTTTCTTCCTCTGCTTGAATGTCTGGGGACATTCAAAAGTCAAACGGCAGGCTTCATGCCTTCAGGGACTATCCTGCTTGTCACAGGGCGCCAGCACCCCGGCCCCACCTGCTAAATGCCTCTGGCGCCCCTCCCCCAGTCATCATGAAAACTGAAAGCGCCCCTGCCCACCCTCCATGCCCAAAACAGTGCCCGGGAGGCCCCTGTGCTCTACACCAACTGCCAGAGGGACTTGTCTAAATCCCAAATCGTGCCTCTTTCCTGTTAACTCCTAGTTACCTTCAGGCCAAGTCTAGGTTCGAGCTCCTGATGCCCCGAGTCCTCTGCGTTGAGCCCCCTGCTGCCCCCCCAGCAAGTGCAAAGCATCACCTCTGCCCCCTCCAGCCCCCACACACACTCAGGGCGCCTGCTAACACACATGAGGGCCATTCATCCCTGGCCCTTAGGGAGTGCCCATCTGGTGGAAAGACAGACACACGGACTTTGTTGGGAGATGCCTGCTTAGATCCTGGGGGCACGGGGGGAGCAGGAACAGAGAGGCCAGCTGCCAGACAGCAGTTTTCCAAAGGACATAGGAAGCTGTTGAGTACGAACAGCTTCCCAAGTTGACAAGACACGGAAGGCAGCCTGACTGGAGATCCGTCCTGCCCTCAGCTACAGCCAGCAGGTGAGTATCACCTGAGGGCGGAATGTGGCAGAGCTGTGATCAGAGATGAGGCTGGTGCCCATCTAAGGTACCCAGGAGACTGGGCTTTGTCCTGGGGGTATGGGAGAGCCGTGCAAGGGGTGAAAGTGAGGAGTTGACACAGTCAGGTTGGCATGCGGCAGAGTCCCCGGGGGCCGGGGTGGGGAGTGTGGAAGGTGCCCTGCAGCATCACAAGGCTAGAAGGATCCCAGGGCAAGGTCACAGATCTGAATTAGGACAGAGGAGGGTGAGGAGCCCGTGTGGACAGCAGTGCGGCAGTCACGACAGAACTCGGTAGGGAGAGGGAGAAAGCCAGAGAGTAGCCCAGCATCACAGCCTGGTGAACCCCCAGTGATGAGGATGGAGACGGAGCTAGCCAGATGGCTTAGGGAGGGTGGTCCAAACACACTCAGTCCTCCCCAGCCGGAATGACCGGCTGCAGCCCCTCTGGCGACACTAGGGGGAGCTCCAGGATAGGCCAGGCTCCCCTCTCCCGCTGGCCCACAGCCAGTCTCCACCCCTCCTGAAGTGGGCTAGGGCCCACCCCACCGCTCAGATGTAAACCCTGGGGGTTCTGCCAGGGCCCAGACCAAGTCCATTGGCTCACAGCCTCAGGCCACCTCATTCTCCAGCCACCGGGTTTGTGGGATGGGGGAAAGAGGCCATTTCTTGAGCTGGGAGTAGGTAGAAGCAGAGATTGGGGACTGAGCAGGAAGCACTGACAACCTATGCTGTCTCACCCTCCGCCCTGCTCCTTACCCCCTGGGGAAAAGAGGAGCAGCCACCTAGGGTCACACCACTGTCAGCCAGCTACACCACCCGTCCCAGCCAAAACTGCTGCCCCCCGGGGACAGAAATGCACCGGAGCTCCCCGGGTCAGAGTGGCGAACAAACGAACGAACCAGAAGAATGCTAGCAAACTTCCCCACCATGCCATCCTTCCTACAGAAGTTGGGGGGGCCTCCCACTAGCCGCCTCCCTGCAGCACCTGGGGCCCCCCAGTGGGGGAGGTAGCACTCCAGACAGAGGGGTATCACAAGCAGGGAGCAGGAGGGTGGTCTGAGACGGCTGGGAGAATGGGGGCACCGTTGGGGTGCCGGGCCCCCTGCGGGCAGGGCCCAGACAGCGTGGCATCTGCAGAGGACCTTCCGCGGTAGATGGGGGCTGCAGAGTTGGTTTTTGGAATGGGACTGGCCTCTCAACTTGAGTCTAAATGGCACAATCTTTTAAAATTTTTATGGAAACAGAAAATGAATAACGAACGCAGACGCCAAAGCAGGAAATCCGTTTCCTGTTACATCTGATGGAAAGAGCAAATCCAAACCCGAAATGCTGCCCGCAGGATTTAACAGCCTGCTGACCGGCAGCGCGCATATCTGCTCCTCCACAGCTGGGCCGGGATGTGCACGGAGGGCCTGTTTGAGCAGCAGCCGTTGTTCCCGCGTGGGGAAACTGAGGCTTAGATAGCGGCACGCTAGCCAAGGTCACATGGCAAAGTTGGAACTGGAACAGGCTCTGACGCCCAAGCTTAGACCTCCCTGTACATGCTGCACAACAACCACACACATACCCTGCACACCACACACCACACATCACACACAACACACATCACAGCCCGTACACATACTACAGACCACACACTACGTATTACACACAGCACCCATTCATATGTGCACACCACATGCCATACACACACTACACACATCACATCCTCTACACACTATACACAAACCACATACACACACTACAGACCACATGGGAAATGCTCACCAAATTCACACACAAATACCTGTATACATACATACAAGACTAGATGACATGCACACGCGCTGCCTGGACAGATGTGTGGACACCCACAGGGGGTCCCCCAGAGCACCTAAATACAAATACACATCCAAACATAATCACCTGCACAGGTGCTCACACACTCCAAAAATCTGATCACTGCAAATTTCAGTACACCTTTCCAGACACCCACACAGGACACACACACAAACTTCTATAGATATGCGCAAGGCTAAAGAATACCCCCGATACACATCTATGAACCCACTTCTCACACACCCACAGACACAGACCCACAGCACACCCCCCATCCCTGGGCGGCCGGGGCCTGACCCTGGCTAACCAGCCACACCCCCTTGCTCACGCCCAGGCCCTGCTGGCACCAAGGCTGGCAGGAGCATCCAGGTGACCCTGCCACACCTCTGCAGGGGCCTTGGGATCTGAGTCGGGCAAAGTGCGGCCTCCTTTGGGAGACTGAGGGCACCACGCCCTCTTGGAGCAGCCAGGGCTGATTCCCAACCAGGGCCCTCGCTGCTCCGAGGGGCCAGGGGCTCAGCCCTCACGCTCTCCTCATCCCAAAAGAACGTGCGAGTGGGTGTGTTCCGGCATCCATGCAAGGGCAGCGGGCTGGGACGTGCAGAGATGGAAGGAGACATATAGGAGACCCAGTTTGTGGGTTTAGGGTCCCTCCCTTCCCCCCTCGCTCTCTCCCCCTCCTTTCTTCCCTCCTTCCTTTTCCCTTCCTTCCTCTGATATTTGTTTGTTTGTTTGGTTGGTTTTTTTTACAGGGACAGAGAGAGAGTCAGATAAGGACAGACAGACAGGAACGGATTGAGATGAGAAGCATCAATCATTAGTTTTTCGTTGCCCTTGCGACACCTTAGTTGTTCATTGATTGCTTTCTCACACGTGCCTTGACCGCAGGCCTTCAGCCGACCGAGCAACCCCTTGCTGGAGCCAGCGACCTTGGGTCCAAGCTGACGAGCTTTTGCTCAAGCCAGATGGGCCCGTGCTCAGACTGGCAACCTCTGGGTCTCGAACCAGGGTCTTCTGCATCCCAGTCTGATGCTCTATCCAATGCGCCACCGCCCGGTCAGGCCCTTCCTCTAATATTTAATAAGGACTTTTTGTCAGTCAGGCAGAACAAAGACATAGCCTCTGCCCTCCAGGAGTCTGGCGGTGAGTGGGCACACCCAGAGCTGAACTGCTATATTACACATGTGACAATGGCTGTGAGGCCCCAGGGTGGCACATTGAGCAGTTCCCATCCTTGTCTGAACCTCACTTTCCTCATATGAGAAGTAAGATCACAGTCTCCTTGACTACCCCTTGTGTTTGTTTTTAGAACAGAATTCAATAATGGATGTAGAGTGAAAAGGAAAGTTTGAGTTAAAATAAGAGTCAGGTGTTTATTCGGTACTGGCTGTGTTCTAGATCCATGATATGGGGGTGTGGATAAGTGCACAGGCCCTGGAGTCAGAGGGGCCCAGCTGGGTTCAAATCCCTGCTTTACTAGGACTGGCTGTGTGAGCTTGAGCAGGTTACTTAACCTCTCTGAGCTTCTACTTCCTCATCTGTAATATAGGTGTAGTACCTACTTGACATGAGTGCTGTGAGATGATGTTAAAGTTCTTGGAGCGAGGCCTGCCACAAAGCAGATGCTCAATTAAGTCAGTTCCTATTGTTATCTATAAGTTTTCATTTATTCATTCAACTAACACTGAGTGCCTTCTCTGTGCCAGGCATGATTCTAAGCATTCGCCAAATTCTGAGTCATTTAATCCTTCTAACAACTCTATTATTATCTCTGTTTTACCACCGAGGAAACTGAGGCAGAGAAATGCTCTGTCATTTATTCAAGGTCCCAGCGCTGCTAGGAGGTGGAGCTGGAAGTGACACCCAGGTCTGTGGGCCTCTCTGAGTCCATCCATTTACAAGATGTGCACTTTACCTCTCATGGTCCCGAGTCCTCCTCCCCTCTCCTCAGCAGCAGCCCCTGTTAAATAAATTATCCAGTAACGGTTTCTAATTCCCAGACTTGGTTGCAAATAAATTATTCACATTGTAAGGCCTGCAAACCGCTGGCTGGGCCTCATTACCCAAGAAGGGTCACCCGCCCACAAGATGCCACTCCCACCCCTGGGCATGCGTCCTGGTGGGCTCGCCAGAGGCGGCCAGACTTGGCAGGAGCTGAGCCCTGCTGCGGGAACTGGGAGGAGGGGCTTTCCTCTTCCCATTCCCAGCCTTCCTCTGCTTTCTAACAAGCTCACGGCCTAGTGTTGTCAAGGGAACATAAGCTCTGGACTCAGCCAGTCCTGGGTTCTAGTTCTGACTCTTCCCTGAACAGCTGTGTGGCCTCAGGCAGGTGATTTATCCTCTCTGAGCCTCTGGGGGAGGCTGAATGGCTGGCCCACACAGTGGGGCTAAGGGCCCCATGTTACACTTTCTCTTCTGCCTCCATTTGTGGGATGAGGCTTATGCTGTCCAGCCAGGTCCTGTGCTGGACGCTGGGGACAAAGATCCTGTCCTATGGGGACTTTAGTCTCCATGTCTCACCTTCTCCCACTATCTGATTGAGACCCTGGTCCAAGCCAGAGCCCTGGGGCTGGTTGTGGGGGACACTGAGTGCTTCAGAACCCCTCTTTGGGACCAGTTGCCCATCCTGGCTGCTGGCAACATCAACCGCTGATCACCTGCTGGGCTGTGCTTCTGCCAGGGAGAGCCAGCAGCCTGCGCCTGACTGACGGGAGCTGCACGGGGCAAAGGCCCTGCTCCCTTCCCACAACCGGGGCAGCTCTGAAGGGCCGTCACCACTCCAGGCATCCCCAGGGGCCTCTGTTGCAACCTTATTGCAGGTCAGCTGGTACCTCTGCCCAGTCCTGCCTTCCTGCTTCCCTGCAAGTGTGTCTTCCACGGGCACGCCCCCAAACATCTGTGTGCGGGCTTCCAGCTCGGCGTCAAAGGTGCTTGTCACAGACAGAGCCCAACCTCAGCATTAAATGAGACCCTACCCAAGTCACCAGTACTCAATACTCCTTCCAGGTTGAGTCCCTGATCCTAGACTGATCAGCTGTCCTGGTCCCCTGTCCTGGTCCCAGACTGAGCCCAGGCATGCCGTGGGAAGCCCAGGACCACTTACGAGAGAATTGAGGGGTAGTATGTGGGAGGCAGAACGGGTCTGGAGTCTGGCACCGACGGAGGACAGGACCAGAGTAAAGCTCGCTGAGGAAGGCTGACAGGCAGCCCAGTCAGACAGGACAGAGGCCGAGTCTCCCTTCACAGCGAGGGCTGTATCAGAAATAGCTGTGTAGGGTCTTCTTAATGGACGAGCTGAAACCTGAATCAAGAACGAGGGAAGAATTATCACGCTAATTGCCATTCCTCAAGCCGGACTGTGTCCTGGGCACATGCCATAGGACCAACTTCATGCCTCCTCGGAACAACCTCCTGGGGTCCTATGATCACCCATTTTACAGGTGAGGAATCTGAGGGTCCGAGGGGTATGGCGATCACCTCCTGACCCAGTCATGGCAGAACCAGCGTTCAAGCCTTGGACCCTTCTGTGGGAGCGAGACTCAAGCATGGGCTGGTCTCCCCAACAAAATCCCCTACGAGGCTTCCATGGGTCTCCTACACTCGCTGTCCCTGAGCCTGTCCTGGGCAGAGGGAAGCCGTGAAAAGTAGTGGGCGGTCCATGATTCTGTAACTGCGGCCCTGCCCAGCCTCAGGCTGTCCGCGGCCCCTCAGGGCCCCCAGTTCATGGGGTATGATTCCCACGGCCTTCCTCTCGAGGCGGGCACCACTGTTACAGGCGGCCCAGAGAGGGGACGCTGCTGGCCCAAGCTTGCGGAGCTGGGACTCATCCCCAGAAGTCCTGACGCTTCATTTCCTATTATTTGTTCGTATACAGGGTGGGGCAAACATAGGTTTACAGTTGTGAGTTCGCAAGACACAGAGTTCATTCTTGTATTATTATTCAATAATTATTGTCTTCTTTGTTTGTATGCATTCCCCCAAAATTCGTATGTTGAAACCTAACCGTCAATGGGAGAGTATTCAGAGGTGGCGCCTTTGGGAGGTGATTCGGTTATGAGAGTGGAGTCCTCATGAATGGGGTTAGGGGCCCTTTCCACCCTTTTGAGGTGACAGCAAAATGATGGCTTTCTCTCACCCACGATGCACACCCCAAACCTGCAAGCACCTTGATCTTGACTTCCCGGCCGCCAGACTGTGAGAGGTAAATTTCTGTTTTTTCTAAGCCGCCCAGTCTGCGGCATTTTATTATGGCCACCCAAACAGGCTAAGATGGCCACTTTCCAATCTGCTGCACACTTGATTCTTTTTTCCATCCATCCGTCCGTCTGTCCGTCCATCCGTCCGTCCACAGCTGTGCAGTGAGCACTCCCTCTTACCAGGTCTGGGCTGAGTGCTGGAGAAGGGTGGGCAGAGCATCCCCGGTGGTGTGAATAGGCTGGTAGAGGAGCCACGTGTTAAACAAACACACCCACAGAACCCCAGTGCATCACCACGGTGCTAAGTCCTGGGAAGCAGCAGCCCGGGTGCGGTGAACGGGCATAACCAGGATGGCCTCTCCAGGGAGTGTTCTCTGGGCCCCAGGGAGCTGGTGGGCAGGACACCTGCTGAATTGGCCCCATGGGCTTGGCCTCGGAGGACAGAAACTGTGAGAAAGACAGAAACAATGCCCCAGCAGAGCCAGTTGGCTTGGTGAGACTGCAGCCAGCCTGCCCGGCCCCTCCAGCAAGTGGGGTCCTGGGGCTTGGCTGCAGCAGGAAGGCGGGCAGGAGGTAAGTGGAGGATGAAGGTCTTTGGAAAAATCTGTGCCCAGATTTGCTTTGGGAGCCATCCTAGCTGGGGCCTGAAACCTCTGAAAACTGTAGCAGCGCTCCGGAAGCCACAGAGGGTATTTCTGGAGGAGGGAACAGCGTGGCACACGTGTGGAGGTGGGTGGCAGTGGAGGGTGGAGCAGGCACAGAGGACGGAGAGGCTGGGTCCTGGCTCTCAGGAATTCCATAGCATGCTGGGCTGCCCGGCTCCCACCATGCGCCAGGAACAGTAATTACTGCCCTTGTTGAGAGCTGACTGTGTCCGCAACAAGGGTCACTTGTGACCTCATTTCAGCCTCACTAGATCCATTAAGGGCCTTACTGCTAAAAGTAAGTTTGCTATAGACAGAGAAACCGAAGTCAGGAGAGGTGAAATCAAGTAAAGGGTCCCAACTCGTGTTCTTAGCACCCCTTGTTGTGCCCGGGAAACAAGGGGTGGAAATCTGGACGCGAGGCGGGCGAGGCCCACGCTGGTTCTGCCTGTGGCCCAGTCTGTCTCCCACCGCACTGAGCTTGTACATCCCTCACCGCGGCTCGGGACAGCCTAGGGCGCCGCGTTAGTGCTTAGAAAATAGCGTGCATGTACAGTCAGCCTAAGAGCAGACACTCGCCCCGTCACCACCTCCTTAAAAGGTATCACCCCCATTTCACAGGGGGGGAAACTGACACACGGCTAGTCATGGTGAAGCCGTGACTCACCGGGCGGCAGGTTAATAGCTGTGTTAATGAAGGAATTGATGAGTGTGAGTAATGATGAACAGATGAATGGGAGAAAAGGGGAGTAAATAAGTGAGGTGTCGAAGGGGGGACAGAGGGAACAAAGGTGAAGTGTAGGTATTGTCGGAGCAGCAGAAAGGTGGAGACTGATGGCTGTTCCACCTCCAGCTCCTGGGAACAGCCCCCTTTCCTCTCCTCTCAGGGAGTCTTGTATTCTTTGCCAGGCCATTGCCTAGCAACAGTGCTGTTACCCCCCACGCCCTCCCCTCCCCACTTCAGTCTGCTGAAGCTGGGGTGTGCAGCCACCCTGGCCATGGTAGTCAGGAAATGGGGAGCCCTGGGTTCTCGGTAGGGGAAGAAGGTCAGAGAGGTGGGCCTGGGTGGGCTCCAAGACTGGGAGAAGGGACCTGAGACCCCCGGGGAAGGGCTGTTTGGACTAGTCATTGGTTCTGAAGACACTGCCTTCAGGGAAGTAGGGATGCTCACCCTGCTCCTCACAGTGACCCTAAGTCCTGGGTTGGAGGATATATCTTGGATGAGTCACTTCCATTCCTGAATCTGCCTCCTCATTTATAGAATGGGGGACATGGTGCCTACCCTCAAGGGGGAAAGTGTGAGGATGGAGCGAGACCGCGGGAGGGCTTCTACTGAGAGGGTGAGCGCCACTTTTATAAGCAAGGAGCGTGACCTGTCTCTAGAGAAAGAATATTGAGGCGAAGACCTCTCACAGCCTCCTTAAGAGAGGATGGGATGCTCGAGGCCTGGAGGGCTCCCTGGAGAGGAGGGCCTGAAGGACTTCTCTAAGTGAAGGTGGGGGAGGGGAGGAGAGACATCCTGGTAGCGGGAACAGCCAGTGCAAAGGCCCAGAAGCACAAAACTGGAGCCCATTCAATAATAGCTACTATGTGTTCATGGTCAGGCATATTTACAGTTAATCCATAGGCAGCTCAGGGAGGTTGTAACGAGTGATCCCATTTTATAGGAAAGGAAATGATGGCTCAGAAAGGTCAAAGGACTTGTCAGGGTCACACCACTGGTAGGTGGCAGAGCCAGGTCCAGCTCACTTTGCTCAGATGGTGGAGCAGAGAGAGCATGTGGTACAAAGTACCACGGCGGAGTCTGCCAGGTCCTCCTCCTGCCACAGAGAAGGGTTCTGGACTTGGTGCCCAGGGCAGTGGGGAACCATCAACGGTTTCTGACCTGGGAGACAAGTGACCCAGGCTGGGTCCGCAGGTCCCCAGGTGCTGTCCCCATCTGTCTCCACCTCCTACTCCTGCCACCCTCTGCATCCATCCACCCCCGCCATTTCTCAACCACACCAAGGAACCACGTGTGACAGAGGAGAATGTAAAAATACATATGTAACTGTGCACAGCAGCGGGCTGATAGAACACGGCTATAAATAATCTGATGGGTGTGGAATCGTTCCTCCAGTCCTGCTTCCCGATCCGGCTTCCTGCCGCCTGCGGAGCAGGGACACGGTGGCGACAGGTGACACAGGCACTCGGGAAAGGGAAAGGAAAGCAGACAACATTTGCAAACATACTTTATGCCAACCACTTTACAAGTGGGATGGGTTTTGTTTGTTAGTGAGAGAGAGACACAGGGAGAGAGATGAGAAGCATCAACTCGTGGTTGTGGCACCTTCGTTGTTCATTGATTGCTTATCACATGTGTCTTGACTGGGGGGGCTACAGCAGAGTGAGTGACCCCTTGCGCTAGCCAGTGACCTTGGGCTTCAAGCCAGTGGCCATGAGGTCATGTCTATGATGCCACACTCAAGCCGGCGACACTGCGCTTAAGCCGGATGAGCCCGCATTCAAGCCAGTGACCTCGGGGTTTTTTGTTTTTTGTTTTAATGTTTTATTTATTTATTTGTTTTACATGGACAGAGAAAGGGATAGATAGGGACAGACAGACAGGAATGGAGAGAGGTGAGAAGCATCAATCATTAGTTTTTCGTTGCCGTTGCAACACCATAGTTGTTCATTGATTGCTTTTTCACACGTGCCTTGACTGTGGGCCTTCAGCAGACCGAGCAACCCCTTGCTGGAGCCAGCGACCTTGGGTCCAAGCTGGCGAGCTTTTGCTCAAGCCAGATGGGCCTGCGCTCAAGCTGGTGAGCTCGGGGTCTCGAACCTGGGTCTTCCGCATCCCAGTCCGATGCTCTATGCACTGTGCCACTGCCTGGTCAGGCGCGACCTCGGGGTTTTGAACCTGGGTCCTCAGAGCCCCAGGTTCACACTCTATCCACTGTGCCACCACCTGGTCAGGATGTAATTTTAATTTTCTAGTAGCCACTTAAAAAGAGGCTAAACTTAATTTTAATGTTTTATTCAACTCAATATACCCCAAATACTATTTCTACATGTAGGTAATTAAGATTAAAAACTTGAGATTTCTTTTCTTTTTTTAAAATTAATTTTAATTTATTGTGTTAACATGGATTCAAGTGTCCCACTCAATATAACACCCTCACCGCCCAGTCATGTGCTCCTCATTATACCCTCTTTGTCCCCCTCCCCCTAATACTCTCCCCCCTTCCCTCTGGGATTTGCTGTCCTGCTATCTGTATCTCTGTGTTATGTATTTATAATTTCACTAATCCCTTCACCTTCTCTGATCTCATTCCCTCATCCCCTCATCCCCCTTCCCTCTGACAGCATCCCTCTGCTCCCTGTGACCCTGTCTCTGCCTCTATTCTGTTTCTCAGTTCACTTTGTTCATTAGATTCCACATATAAGTGAGATCATATTATATTTGTCTTTCTCTGCCTGGCTTATTTCACTTAGCATAATAATCTCCATGTCCATCCATGCCATCGCAAAAGGTAAGATTTCCTTTTTCACTGCCGTGTAGTATTCTATTCCATATATGTATCACAGCTTTTTAGTCCACTCACCCACTGACGGACACTTGGGCTGTTTCCAGATCTTGGCTATTGTAAACAATGCTGCAGTAAACATGGGGGTGCATATCTTCTTTTGAATCAGTGTTTTGGGATTCTTAGGATATATTCCTAGAAGTGGGATAGCTGGGTCAAAAGGCAGTTCCATTTTTAATTTTTTGAGGAATCTCCATACTGTTTTCCACAGTGGCTGCACCCCACCAGCAGTGCAGGAGGGTTCCCCTTTCTCCACATCCTCGCCAGCACCTATAATGTGTTGTTTTGTTAATGAGCGCCATTCTGACAGGTGTTAGGTGGTATCTCATTGTGGTTTCAATTTGCATTTCTCTGATGATCAGTGACATTGAAGCTTTTCTCATCTGTCTATTGGCCATCTGTATGTCCTCTTTGGAGAAGTGTCTATTCAGTTCCTTTCCCATTTTTTAATTGGATTGTTTACCTTCCTGGTGTTGAGGTTTTTTTTCTGTTCTTTATAAATTTTGGTTATTAACCCCTTATCAGATGTATTGGTGAATATGTTCTCCCATTGTGTGGGTTGTCTTTTTCTTTTGTTAATGGTGTCTTTTGCTGTACAAACTTTTTAGTTTGATATAGTCCCATTTGTTTATTTTGTCCTTTATTTCACTTGCTGGTGTAGATATATCCTCAAAAATATCACTACGAGAAATATTGGAGAGTTTACTGCCTATGTTTACTTCCAAGATGTTTACGGTGTCACGGCGTACATTAAAGTCTTTTATCCATTTTGAGTTTATTTTTTGTGAATGGTGTAAGTTGATGGTCTAGTTTCATTTTTTTGCAGGTAGATGTCCAATTTTCCCAACACCATTTATTAAAGAGAATGTCTTTACTCCATTGTATGCTCTTACCTTCTTTGTCAAATATCAACTGACCGAGATTTTATAAACCTTTCTTTTCATACTAAGTGTTCAAACTCCAGTGTGTCTTTATTTAAAATTGATTTTAGCCAGAGAGAAAGGGAGAGAGAAAGAAAGAAAGAAAAAAGACAGGAATACCAATCTGTTTCCGTTTGTGCCCTGAGTGAGGGTCCAGTCGGCCACCTCTGCACTTCGGGCTACTGCTCCAACCAACGGGGCTATGCGGCCAGGGCTCCAGTGTGCTTTTTACACTTTCGTCTCAATATGAACTAGCCACATTTCAGGGGCTCAGCAGCCCTGCGAAGTTACTGTATGGAACAGCATAGCTCTAGACTATAAACTTGATGAGAGCGGGGACCATGATTGTATCCACTGTTGTTGTCTCCAAAGTATGGCACATGATGGATACTCAGGGAATGTTTGTTGAATAACTGGCTGACCAACTAGCTGAATGGATGAATGCATGAACAAATGGTCTGAGGCCTTATTAGAGTAAAAGCCAGATTCCCAGCGTGGGCCACGGGAAGAAGAGAAATAAGTTCTAGTCTCTCCTCTGCATCCAGTTCTCCACATGATTATAAGTGAGTCCTTTCCCTCCCTGAGCCTCAGTTTCCCCATCTGTACAACGGGTTGGGGGATCGGCTGTGTGGTTTTACCCCGGGCTTTCACTAGAGTTTCTCAAGGGCAGCCCAGCCTCCTCTCTGCAGCTCCCTTCCCTGAGTGAGGCCCGCAGAGAAGTTCCCTACATGAGACAAGAGGTCTCAGGAGAGGCCTCAAAGTGACCTTCTGTACAGAGCAGAGCCAGGCCCCAGAGGGTGACACTGAGGCAGATCTCCTGCCACACAATGGCCTTGGTCTAGGGAGCAAGGCCATGGTGGGTGCTCCGGCCTAGCCTTCTGCAAGCTACCATGGGCCCGCCCGTACCTCATGTTTGTTTAGAGCCAGGGAGAGAGCAGGGCAGAGCTCAGCCTCTGATTCTGCAGAGGAAGAAAGGGGGGCCAGGTGTCTGAGGTCACACAGCGGGCTGGGCAGGGCTGGGCCTCTCTTTTCCTCATCTGGAAAAGGGGCACAAAACCAGCCTTTCTCCCCTCAAATATCAATGCCTCAAGCGCAGCCTCTGCTACTTAGCAGCTGTGGTTTGGCCAAGACACTTTACCTGGCTGTGCCTCAGGGTCCTTATTTGTAAATGCGGAGGGGAATAAAACCAACCTCACAGGGTCGTCGTGACCCTGGAGCGTGTGAACACCCACAGATGTTCCTAAGTGTGTCTGGTGCGCTCTAAGTGCCAGGTAAGTGATAGACATTATTATTACCTTTCACCATGGAGCTATTCTGCAGTTCAGGTAAGGTGAGGGTTGTGACCGGGGTTTGCAAACTGTAAAGTCCTCTCTGAAGAGGTGAGCATTGTTTTAGGCTGCAAAGGAAGTTGCAAACTGGAAAACACGTTGTGACTTGCAAAGCATTTTGTAAATGTTGCCGCATTAGGGAAGCTTTTGTAGATTAGCTTTATATAATCCGAAAAGGACTTCAGAATCACGCATCACTTTGGAGACCACAGAGCTCTTTGTGAGGGCTTTCTAGACTGCCATGCAAGTCTGAGACTAGCGGGTCTTTCAAAGACATGGCAAGAGGCAGGGTGGGAGTGAGGAAAAAGGAAGTAAAACGGGAGGCTCGGACCGCAGCCCGTCTCCCTGTTCCCGTCGCCCTCTGCGCCAGCCCATGCGGAGGAGACATTCCAGCACATCTGCAGATTCCTGCAATTCTGTTCTGAGGCCGGCCGGCCGGCTGGGCTGCACTGCTGACTCAGCCAAAGGGGATGTGTTAAGCAGGAGTTGGCCCCATCTTCCTTGTATTCGTGCCTTGTCTTTTTGCTACCACAATGGCAGTGAACCTGACACCACTTAAAGATTTCCCTGTGGGTGGCCTCTCCTGGCTGGGAGGTGCTGAGCTCCTGGGCTTCCAATGACCTTGGCTCTGGAGACCCAGCCCAGAGTGCCTGCTACCCCCAGTGTTGCCAGAGCAACAGGGGCTCAAGGGCTGACAGGAGGAGGAGGCCCCTGCCTTTAAGCAGCTGTGGGAGCAGTGCAGAGGCCCCAGGCTGGGAAGTTCCTGGGTTCCAATCCTAGCTCTACTACTTTCTCATCTATGACCCTGGACAGGCTCCCTTCCTTCTCTGAGCCCGGAGACCCTCAGCCACAACATGGACCGATATTGCTTATTTGTGTGTATGTCATTCAGTGGCGTGCTGTGCATGCATATCTGTCCCTTCTCTTGCCCCCAGGCCTGCCAGCCTTCAAGTAAGGGTCAAGTCAGAGGTAAGGTTTATGAGCATGGGATTTCAAATCATAAAAGACCTGGTTCCAAATCCTGGCTCTGAGCATACAATTGTGTGTCTTTAGGCAAATCACATCACCTCTCTGAGCCTCCATTTCCTTGGCTATCAAATAGGCATAATAATTGCTACCTCGCCTGATCAGGCAATGGCGCAGTGGACAGAGCGTCGGACTGGGATGCGGTGGACCTAGGTTCGAGACCCTGAGCTCACCAGTTTGAGCGCGGGTCCATCTGGTTTGAGCAAAAGCTCGTCAGCTTGGACCCAAAGCGTCGGACTGGGATGCGGAGGACCCAGGTTCGAGAACCCAAGCTCGCCAGCTTGAGCGTGGGCCCATCTGGCTTCAGCAAAAGCTCACTAGCTTGGACCCAAGGTTGCTGGCTCCAGCAAGGGGTTGCTCGGTCTGCTGAAGGCCCGCGGTCAAGGCACATGTGAGAAAGCAATCAATGAACAACTATGGTGTTGCAACAGCAACGAAAAACTAATGATTGATACTTCTCACCTCTCTCCATTTCTGTCTGTCCCTATCTATCCCTCTCTCTGACTGTCTCTCTGTCCCTGTAAAAAAAATAATAATAATAAATAAATAATTGCTACCTCATAAAACGTTGGTGGAGATTCGAAGACATGATGCATGTGGTATGCATGTCACAAATCTGGCACATAGGAACTGCTGCACCAGTGGGAGATCTGATCCCCCCCTCTGTGCTCCACCAATGGGAGATCTGATCCCCCCTCTGTGCTCTACCAATTGGAGCTGTGACTCCCCCTCCGTGCTCCACCAATGGGAGATCTGATCGCCCCCTCTGTGCTCCACCAATGGGAGCTGTGACTCCCCCTCCATGCTCCACCAATGGGAGATCTGATCCCCCCCTCCGTGCTCCACCAATGGGAGATCTGACCCCCCCTCCGTGCTCCACGAGTGGGAGCTGTGATCTCTCTGCAGACTCTTTTGGGAGCCCCATTAGACTCCATAATGCCATGGGCCTGTCTGTCATGGGCCTCTTCACATTTGCACTTACTTGGTAAAAAGCCTGCCTTTGCATGTAACCCAGATGACAGCGGGGGCCCTGGGCACCCTGGATCCAGCCAGAGCCTTCCACCTCTGGAGCATTGGCAAATAGATCTCTTCTTCACAGACTCTCTCCTGCTCCCTGTGCTGCCCGGTGACCCCAACGTGGAACTGATCTCTTTGATCCCCTCACGTAGCCATGCTGGAGCCATGCCCCTTTTGCTGTCGGTTTCATAGACAGAGGGGGGTCTACACCGCAGCCACTCAGAGGCTGAGCAGGTGCTGTCAGAATCCCAGCCCAGTGCAGGCTGCCTGCCCTCTGAGTTCATCCCAGGCGCCCTCCCTCTTGCTGTCACCGGGCTGTCTCCCTCCTGCCCTATTTCTTCTCTTCCTCTCCTTCCTTTTCTGAAACAAGACATCAACATTTTCCTTCTGCGAGATTACTCATTTTTCTGAACAAAGCCAGTCTCTTCCCAGGCACTGTAGTCAATGCAGTTTTCATCTGCTCGCACCCGCGGGTCTATAGGCTCCCTCAGGGCTGGAACAGTGTCCCTGTCCGAGGCTGTGTGCCCAGCGCCCGGCCCAGTATTTGGCCGCCCTGAGGCAGCTCCTAGACATGCAGTGAGTAAATGAATAAGCGAGTAGGCAGGGGGAGGAGAGAAGCTGCCCTCCGTGGTTGTCTAGTACCCTGGGCTCTTGGAGGTCAGTTCTGTGGCAAGGGACTAACTCACAAAGAGGCTGAAGCAATGTGTGTCTGTCTCAGGCCCCGAAACAACCACACAGCGACACATTCTTGGCTTCTCCGAGGGCCCTGTGAACGTTGGTACTGAGGGGGGGGGTGTTCTTCTTTAGGGTCTAATGCTTCCTCATCAGCACCTGCCTCTTCTCAGGGGCAGGAAAGGTGGCACAGAGACAGGGCAGTGGTTCCTAGGGCAGCTGCACCTCAGACCCCTAGAAAGTTCCCACCACCAGAGCGACTGGGGCTTCACTCCTCCTCCCCTGGGGTTCCCATTCCGATTCCAATTCAGGTGATCTGACCTGGGGCCTGATGGCTGAGTTTAAAAAATAACCCTAGTTGATTTGAATATTAACCACTGAGACAGAGGAAGGGACTGGGTTTTTAAACAAATAGGACCAGGAAGGCCTGGGGGTTTTCACATGAAACTTCCCTCCCCCACTACGGATCAGGCCAGTTTGTGGGCTGGTGGTCCAGGTGAGGGCCTGGCCGGGTGGCGGGCAGAAAGGGTTGTGGGCTTTGGTGTCACTGAGGCCTGGGTTTGAATCCCATTTCTACTGTCCCAGCTCTGTAGCCTTGGGCCAGTCACTTCCCCTGTCTGACTGCTAGTTTCCTCTCTTTGGCAATCAATCAGAATTCTTACCTCACAGGTTGGTTGGGATCAGTTAGTAAGAGAATGTCATATATAATTACCTGGCACCGGGCCCAGCCCAGAGTTAGTGCTCCATTCAGTACGATTCTGCTGTCTTTCTGAGCAAGCTGAGGGGTGGGCGAGGAAGACAGCAGACCTTGGCCAAGCCGCTCCCATTGCTGAGCTTGTGGACCCCATTCAGCTCAACCCCGAGAAGCAGTTAAGGGCTGAGCTTTAAAGGCAGATAGACCTGCTTCAGCCAATTCTGTGGGGCAGGTGCCTCAACCTCTCTCTGAGCCTCAATTTCCATACCTGTAAATAGAGATCCAGTGATGTGTACATCTCATTGCAACTCGGTGTCTGTTGACATCAAGCTGGTAGCTTGAAATCAGCCATTGTGGAGTATTAACACCAAGGATATTGGCAAACACTACAAACCAGGACTCCCCCTGTAAGTCAGTTACCAGCACATCACTGCGACACAGAAAATGAACCCTCTAATCATGGCGTTTGGGAGATTCAGAGAGCTTTTGCCTCTAACGCACTTTGCACGGCATCTGGGCACTAACGCATGCTAGTTAAACACTTAACATTTGTAAGCCGTCACTTTGTCTCTGGCCTGTTATAAGGTGGTCACATCTGTCATCTCGTACAGCTTTAACAACTGCAGGAAATTTCTAGAGAAGGAAATTCAGGCTTCAAATGCAATTAAAATTTTCAGGGCTACTATGTGCAAAGTTCATTCTTATATATCCATCTTAATTCAGCCTTACAACCTCCCTCTCCCCACCCTTTTCTCGTTACAGATAGGGAACCAAAGGCCAGAGAGGGCAAGTGACCCACGCAAGGTCACACGTTGAGCCCAAAACCCTGGTTTTGGTCCTGAACTTGGATGGGCCGGTGTGCACGTCTCCTGGGCTCCCCGCTACTTCGTCCAGCTGCATTTCCTTCTAGATGAGGGCCAGCTCTGCTGATCTGATCTCTCTGGCCCTTTCTAGCTCTGACATCCTCAGTATTTAAATCAGTCCATGAATATTTTACAAGCATCCCGGGTGAAAATAACCCCCTGCCTGGTTATGTCAGGCTGCGGCCCCAGTCGCCAGGGCCAGGCGCTTCTGCTATTTGTGAGACATGCAATTCTGCGAGGCCTCCCGGCAGCAGCAGCCAAGGAATCGATAGCCTTTAAATAAGTAATTAGAGGAGCTGAAGATGGCGGCACAGCCAGGAGTGAGCAGGGGAATATAAACTCAGGCTCTCCCGGGCTCACTGCAGGGCCCAGTTCTGCTTCTTGGTCAAGAAATACGACAGGGCCCGAGGCAGGGTGGGAGATGAGGGAAGTGCAGAGAAGAATAAGATGAGAACAGCGATGGTTGGTATTTAGGAGCACTTCCTATGTGTCAGGCTTTGTCTTAATGTGCCGTACCCAATGTTCTCAGAGACACCGTTGCCCGGGGCCACACAGCTAGGAAGTGGAAAAAGTCGCAGGCCTGTTTAACTTCCGAGCAAGGTTTATCAACCTCGGTGCCATTGACATTTTGGGCTGGATAATTCTTTCTTGGGGCAGAGACGGGGAGGGCTGTCTTATTGTTTAGTAGTCCTGGTTTCTGCCCTCTAGATGCGAGTAGTATGTCCTTCTCACCTGTGACAACCAAAAACATCTTCCGACTTTGCCCAGTGTCCTCTGGGGTGGGGGGGGGGAGACAAAGTCACCCCCAGTGGAGAGCTACAGCTTTAGTCTTTTCTCTTTTTCTAGTGGCTTTGAGGGTAAGGATCAAAATCTTTCTCCCAACCTGAAGGGGGGGTGGGGCTCTAGAGCGGAAGCTGGCTGGGTAAGAACACCAACTTGCCTAGTTACTGGCTGTGTGACCTTGGGCAAGTTCTTACCCTCTCCGTGTCAGTTTTCCTATTTGTAAAATACCCTCCTACCCCCCCCCCCAAAAGAAAAAGGTTACCGTGAGGTTTAAGTGCGTCAGTGTATACAGAGCCTTTAGAGTAGTGCCTGGTGCATATGTTTGAGCCATTGTCACCATCTGTGGGCTTGTGTGGCCAAATCCCAGCCCAAGGTCTTACTGCAGTCTTACTGGTACCCAGCCCCTAAGAAAGGGAAGGAGGACAACCTGACCCTTTCAGGAGCCCAGGAAGACGTCACCACCGACAACTTCTGCCTTCCTGCTGCGCTCCCAGTCACACCAGTCCTGGAGGAGCTGAAGAGAACCTGCAACAAAGATGGCCATCTAGTCCCGCAGCGTCACCAGGTAGTAAGAGCGAACGTGGCCACATCCTCTCTCTGCAGGGCTGTCCGCACCTGGAAAGGAGTGTGGAGGTTTTGATGCTGACTGACCACACTGGCCCATTAGACCGCAATTCCTCTTACTGTCCAGGAAGCTGTAAAAATACATATAAACAAACACATTTTTATCACTGGAGTTGGTCGTCGCATTTTATGGGTCTATAGCATGTGGTTTTTTTTATACTGACATCTATTAGGAGCAAGGTTCCAGGAGACGTTGTCCTCATTTGCGTACTGGGAAGAAACAGTATCCAGAAAGGCATTCCAGGGCCTGTCCTTACAGAGCAGGGGCAGTGCAGGAGAGAGAGACAAAGAGAGAGAGAGAGAGGGAGAGGGAGAGGGAGAGGGAGAGGGAGAGGGAGAGGGAGAAGAAGAGGGAGGAAGGGAGGGAGAGGGAGAAGGAGAGGGAGGAAGGGAGGGAGAGGGAGAGGGAGAGGGAGAGGGAGAGGGAGAGGGAGAGGGAGAGGGAGAGGGAGAGGGAGAGGGAGAGGGAGAAGGAGAGGGAGGAAGGGAGGGAGAGGGAGAGGGAGAGGGAAGAAGGGAGGGAGAGGGAGGAAGGGAGAGGGAGAGGGAGAGGGAGAGGGAGGGAGAGGGAGAGGGAGAGGGAGAGGGAGGGAGGGAGAGGGAGGAAGGGAGAGGGAGAGGGAGAGGGAGAGGGAGGGAGAGGGAGAGGGAGAGGGAGGGAGGGAGAGGGAGGAAGGGAGAGGGAGAGGGAGAGGGAGAGGGAGGAAGGGAGAGGGGGAGGGGGAGGGAGAGGGAGAGGGAGAGGGAGAGGGAGAGGGAGAGGGAGAGGGAGAAGGAGAGGGAGGAAGGGAGGGAGAGGGAGAGGGAGGAAGGGAGAGGGAGAGGGAGAGGGAGGAAGGGAGAGGGAGAGGGAGGAAGGGAGAGGGAGAGGGAGAGGGAGGAAGGGAGAGAGAGAGGGAGAGGGAGAGGGAGGAAGGGAGAGGGAGAGGGAGAGGGAGAGGGAGGAAGGGAGAGGGAGAGGGAGAGGGAGAGGGAGGAAGGGAGGGAGAGCACGCGCAGCTAGATTTCTCCCTTCCTGCAGGGAGAGGGGTCCCTCGAAGTGCCTGACACAGGCTTATCACACAGTTGAGGAATCGGAGGCCAGGACTGCGCAATGTGCTTTGTCCAGGATCACAAACAACTTGGTTGAGCAACCGTGTCTATAGTGTATTGGTGGTCTCTAGCTGCTGTAATAGTAAGGCCTCCGGTCTCCATGGCTCAATGGAGCTATTTCTCTCATTCACATGGCAGGTATTCCTGGCTGGTGGATTCGCCTTCCATGTGGTGATTCACAGCCAGGCTCCCTCCTTCTTCTTGTAGCTACACCTGCTCCAAGAGCAGTGGTTCTTAACCTTTTCTGAGGTACCGAACCCACCAGTTCCATATGCGCATTCACCGAACCCTTCTTTAGTGACAAATAAAATATGATTTTTTTTCCAAATTCAAGACCTAGGTATATGTTTTTTTACTGGTGCACAAAATGAGCCGTGCATGAACATCACCTTGCTCAAAGAACAAAACCAACAAAGTGCATGAGCTCACAACAAATTACGGTATTACTTTATTCTGGCCTCCGCGGCAGAGGCTTCTCCAAACCCCTGAGACCGACTCATCGAAACCCTAGGGTTCGATAGAACCCAGGTTAAGAACCACTGGCCTAGAGCCTCATAATCACATGCTTTCCGTGGGTGGGGGAAGAATTCAGAGGATTGCAGATTTTTATATGGATTTTTTTAAATTTCTTTTTATTTTTATTCATTTTAGAGAGGAGACACAGACTGAGAGAGAGAAAGAGAGAGAGAGAGAAAGGGGGGAGGAGCTGGAAGCATCAACTCCCATATGTGCCTTGACCGAACCAGTGCAGGATTTTGAACTGGCGACCTCAGTGTTCCCAGGTCGGTGCTTTATCCACTGCGCCACCACAGGTCAGGTTATATGGATTTTTATGGAGGATTTTTCAGGTCAGGCCTGGAAGTGGCCCATGTCACTTCTGTCTGCATTCCCTCAGCCCAACTTGGGTTACATTCCATACCTAACTGCAAGAGGGCTTGGGAATGGTAGCCTGGCTGTGTGCCCAGGAGGAAGATGAAACAGGTTGGTGAGTAACTGGCAGGTCTCAGTGCCTGGCCCTGGGCTGGAAGCTACAGGGCAGAGGTGAGTGAGAGGGTAACCTGCCTTTACCGTGTTCAGTCCTGTGGGGGAGGAGAGCAGCAGCAGACGCAGGGAGCTCATGTCCCAGCGTGAGCTTCAGAAGGAGAACTCATCTTTTTGAGCCCCTCTCCCATTGATCACTGGTCTATTTATTTCCCTCTAGAGAGACCCCACCCCGTGATGAGTCCAAGACTCCCAGGATCCTAACTTACTCAGTCCATAAGGAGTCAGCAATTCTTGCTTTTAAAGGGTTGCAGAGAAGAAGCTAGAAGGCCTGGTCCATTTCCTGAAAGACTCTATTGTCTGCCTCAGCCCAATAGCATTTCCTTTTTGGGACAGCCTCTCTCCCCAGGGTCCCATGTCACATCGCACACCACAGACCTCGCTTTCTACAGAGCCGTGCTGGAGAGGTGACCAGGCCCCTCAGCTTGCTCACACACGTGCACACCCACACCCCTCACCGCCAGCCGTAGCAGAATCTGACGCTTTGGTTAACCAGTGACTATATGGGACATCCCAAACGGATGAGAGGACCTGACCTACCAGCACGGTGGCTGACTGGGCAGACACTCTGCACCCCCAGCAGCTAGAATGTGGACGTGTGGCCGATTGGACACACCCTCCCAGGACTCTGAATCGTAAGAGGGACACGAAGGCACAGGGTCAGTCAGACTTTTAAAGGCCACTGCAGCAGAATGGCATCTGGTGATGTGAGACACACCGTCTCCATGGCCGGAGGTACCAGCAGGGGCCACTGTGACCAGCTGGTCGGCGGGGCAGCCTCAACTCTCTGGGTCCCTTCCCTTCAAGCCTGTTTCTCCAGTCCCTGTCAATCCTATGCGTCACCTGACGCTCCTCCGAACAGTTTTTCTATATTAATCAGAGTCATTCATTACCTAGGGCAGCGGAGAACCCTGCCTAATATAGCTTCAGAGGGCAGTGTGGCCGCTGCCCCTGGGGGCTTTGCTGTCAGCCTCACCAAGACCCCAGATGGCTCTACCAGCTCCCACCCCCGAGACAAAGGCCAAAGGTCCTGCCTTTTCCCTACAGGAGGTTTCTGAGCACATCTCTCGTTAACCTGTCTTTCGCATCCTTCAGCACCCAGAGTCCTCAAGAGTGCTGAGGACAGAACCAGCAGAGTTGGGTTTCTTTGTAATCCTATGTGTTTGATTTGATGCCTTTTAAACCACTGTTCTAAGAAGAGGTTTTTTACTCTTGACTCGATGCCAAAGGTGTCCTGGGCACCAAAATGGTGTGGACCCCTCTGGGCTGTAGCTTCTGGGCTGTATCCTCCACGACATGGACACTTTGCCTTATGAGACCCCCACTGGTTTGCAGACCAGCCCATCCTCCCTGCACGTCTCTTCAGAAAGAGATCCCTACTTCTTTTGGGGGCCAGCCCCTCTCCCTCCTCTACAGAGGTGGTGGTCCTAGGACAAGTTGCTGTGTCGTCACATGACCTCACTCTTCAGCTTTGGCTGTTGGTCAAGAGGTGGGTGGGCTCCTGGGTGAGCCAGGCCCCCCAGTTCTCTGCCGTTGTTTCTTTCTAGCTGGAGCTGGGGGTGTGGCACCGGGGGCAGAGGACCGTTATGCTCTCTCTACTGGGGACTCGAGTCAAGAATAATCATATTTTCCACCCTGTGAGGGAAGCTAAAGAGAGAGAGACAGAGACAGAGAGGAGAGGAAGAGAGAAAGGACACAGACAGAGGAGAGGGTGAAAGGGAAGGGAGCTGGCTACGTTCTAGCCTGAGGCCAGGCTGTGACCCTGTCCCTCTCCCCCCGCCCCAGCTTAGTTATTCATTGCCTCCTGAGTTCCCCTTTTCTGCCTCTACTCAGAAATGGAGTTTGTCACTGTCTGTCTAGTTCCCACTGAATCCCAGGGTCTGCAAACAACTTGGCACAAAGTAGGTATGCAGTCAACACCTGTGAATGAATGAATGATTGAATGAAACAAAAGAAACAATGTACAAGGTACAGAGGAGAGAGATTCATTCTATAACGCATGGGGAGATGTCAGAAACTTCATCCCTGTCTGACCTCCGGGCAACTCTCCACATTCTGACCTTGACTTCGGCCGTTCCTCCCCGGTAGCCCCCTCTGGTGCTCTGGTGGTCTCCCTTTCCTGGGCCCGTGGGCATTTCTTCCTATTGGTGGCCTCCCAGGGCCTGTCCCGGGTCCTCCTCTCGCTCTGCACTCGTCCTGCAGCCTCATCCACACCTGTGACCTCAGGGACCACCTAGAGCTGGGGGTAGCTGAATTTCCACTCCCATCTGTGCCAGACCCAACTGTCCAGTGGCCGCTCCTTCTCCAGGCTGCACCGTGGGCCCCTCAGGCTCAAACACATCCCACATCGGCCCGTCATCTTCCTCTTGGCCCCCTGCTTGTCTCCTCACTCCAGTTACACAGCACTTCCCCCTCCCCCAGCCTGTGATCAGCTGATTCCCTAAGTGCCACAGAGGAGAGAACAGGCTTGGAGAATGCCAGGCCCCGGGCCCAGAGATGGGTCTGCCCGAGTAGGACTAAGGATGGGGCAGTGTTTCTCACCTTTGACCCCCGGGCCTCCCGGGGCCAGGGCAGTAAATGCTGTTGACCAGATCGATTTCCACCATGCTTAGAAGTCAGCGGTCAGCTGCTGACCACACTGTCAATTATTCAGGCTCCTTGGGATTTCACCAAGAGCGACCATTTAACTAAAACACGGCTCTGTTGTCCTCACACCCTCAACTTTCCCTCCGAGACCTGGGCAGGGAGGGCCAGCCAACCCAGGCCACCCCCCACGCCCTGCCGTGCAGCCAGGTAGATGTCGGCCCCAGCCCCCCACCCCTACTCACCAACTCATACATCCTCCAGGACGTGCCAGCGTCCTCATCCCCAGACCTCCCGGAGGTGTCCCTGGGCCAGGGGGGCTGAGGCCTCTAGGGCCGAACTGGGAGCAGCAGCCGGATGGTACCTGAGGTATGTTCCACTTCTCTTGCATGGGGTACAGAATTTCTGATAGCCAGAGACAGACAGACACTCTGGGAGGCAGGGAGCCAGCAGGCCCAGCAGGAGAAAGAACATTTTAAGCGTGTTTTAGAATCTGCAGAACTCTTAGAACACCTGTCATTGTGAGGCCTCGGGACTTTTTTTTTTTTGGAACCAGGGACCACATAAAAAATGTATTCATTCCATAGTTGTGTATTGAACAGCCAGGCGCTTGGCTAGGTGATGCAAGGCAAGGCCAGAATGTCACTTCACCTCGGCCCTCAAATAACAGTAAGGGAACTTACAATGTGTCAAGGAAGGTTCTATACAGCCAAGATGCTTCAAAGTGGTGTCTTCACAGTGACCCAGGGGGCTGCTGCTAGAATCATCTCCATCTTACAGACTAGGAAAGATCTTATAGCTGAGGCACAGAGAGGTGGGAAGATGTGCCCAGGGTCACACAGCCTGTGTAAAGGATGGAGCCAGAATCTGAGTCCATGTGCTTGATTCCAGCCCCTGCTCCCAACCTCTGATCAAAGCCATGTGAGGGGGTTTGGTCAGTTTTAGATGGTCATATAAGTAATGATCAGAGTGAGTGTAACAGGAAGAGCAAATCAGTCTAGCTTGGGGGGAGGGGTGATGACTTTCTAGAAGTCCTTCTGGAAGAGGGTTTTGATAAGGAAGAGTCCAGGCAAGGAGGAACATTCTGAGTAGGAAGCACAGCCCCTGTGAAGCCACCATGGTTCCAGCCCCCTGGCTAGGACCCCCACTGGACCTGTACAGAGGGAAGCAGGCCGTGCCCACTTCCTCTGTCAGCTGTATTTTTAGATCTCTTAACTTTCCGACGACACACGTGTGCAGGCTAGCTCAGCCTGGGCCTTCCTCCGTCAGTTCCTTTACAGTCTGCCCCAGTGGGGTCTCTCTCCCGGTGCCTCCCCTGCTGGACCTGCCTGGGGGCCGACTGGGAGCCTGGCCTTTCTGCACCCCACTGCCCGTGGACACCACCACCCCACCTCTCCCCCTTCCTTTGCTTCCGCTCTGTGTTCGCACCAGTTCAGTTCTACTCCAGCCCAGGCCCGTACCTGTGCCAGACGTGGGCGGGGGCCGGAACGCCAGGGCTAGAAATGACACCAGCACCCTTAGCGTCTTCTGTGCCAGAGTCAGAATGAGCGTGCCTGATCCACAGTGCAAACGGGGCACGTGTGGACGTGAAGGGTGTGCTGTTAATAACCATGCTGAGACCACGGTGTAAACTCGGCAAGCTCAGGGGCAAGGTCACCCCAGCTAAACAGAAGGGCGGGAGAGTGGGAGACACGAGACCAGACAGACGGCGGAGTCTCGGCTGGGAAACAGCACGGGCAGGGACGTGGCAGGTCTTGGGACAGGTGGAGGGCTGATGGTGGCAATAACCCGGTCTGTGGGCCACAGAGAAGGGGGGAAGGAGAGGCCAGCGTGGACTCCAGGTAGGTAGAGGTGGATGGTTTGGTACAGCCGAAACAGAGTGGCAGGAACCTTGCGGCAGAAATCCTGGGCCGACATGGCAGGCGTCACTACATGATCACAGCACTCGCCTTCCTACCGACTCACCCTCACAGCCTGAGGGCAGCATGAGCAGTTGTCACGCTGTGTGCAGGATGGAACCTGTTTGCCATCAGGGCTAAGCGGTGTGTCCTTAGTTGCAAGGAGGCTAGTGTCCAGAGGGAGAGAGGCCTGGGAAGCAGGACTGAGAAGTTGGAATATTCTCCAGGTGTTGGGGAGTCATCCGAGGAGGCTGGGGGAGGGGTAAACTAACACTTGGGAGTTTTAGGAAGGGTGCTGCCATCGGAGGAAGGAAGTGGGACGGGACACCAGTGAGGGGTAAGCCGATGACCAGCGTGAGAGGATGGTTGGTGCCTGCATGGAGCTAGGAGCAGAGAAGCAGGTCTGGGGCAGGGAACAGAAGAGGGCGTGGCTAGGGTTTCTGGGCTCCTGGCCCCCTTGTCTGGGAAGATGCTGTTGGCTAGACAGGTGTAATAATAGCATGGTGGGAGGTCCTGGTAGGAATCTGTTCCAAAGGTCATCAAACAGGGCAGGGTCACCAGGAGAGGGCCTCCCTGAGACTCTGTGCTTCCATGGGGAGAGAGGCTAAACAGGTTTGGTAGGTTTGTACCCTGAGAACATCAGAACCTGGAGAAAACAATCACAGAAATGTCCCCCACTACAACCTAGGATCCAGAGGAGGAGGGGAGGGGTGTGCGGTGGTTCCTGCCTCAAAGCTGAGAACCTGGAGCCCAAGAGAACTGCATGTAAAGTTTGCGGGTAACTGCAAGAAGGGGAGACTGACATGTCATTCCCTGGATGGATGTCTGCTTAGCCACGGGCTGCCTCCTGCCCCAGGGCCACGAGAGCGGGACATGGTGGCACAGTCCCAGGGAAGGCCCTTTGGTTCCGGTTTCTGGAGGCACTGAGGTGGAGAGGAGGAGAGGCTGTGGGGATCAAAGGGAGTGGAGGCTGCAGGCTCCCAGGCTCCCTGGCTCCCGCTCAGCCTGGGGCCGGAGGCTTGGCTCTGGGGGATGTGGCTGAGGTGCCTGCCACCTGAGGGGTAAGTGGAAGGTAACTCTGGACCTTTGGTGGTGGTAGTGTTGGGGCGGGTTCTACTTAACTGCCATCAGACCTGCAGGCTTTGAGCTCAGTCCTCCACAGCAGGGACTCACAGAAGAACAGCCTGGCAGGTGTCATAGAGGGTCAGCTGTTTCCTTCCTTCTACTTCAACCTCAGCCCTAGGAGTAAATCCAGAGGGGGGGTGTGGATGTGTGACCTCCCTCCCGGCACTCCTCCCACACAGACACACACTCTCTCACCCCCACAGACGTGCGCGCGCGCGCGCGCACACACACACACACACACACGCGCGCGCGCGCGCGCGCATGCGCGTACCCCCCACACGCACCCCCACCCCCACGCGCACCCCCGCCACCCCCCACGCGCACGCGCGCACCCACACACGCACGCACACGCGCACACGCACACACACAGACACGCACCCACACACGCGCGCACACACGCACGCGCGCACACATTTTGAGCCCCTCGTGGAGCTTATCTTCTGGAGGAAGAAGAAAGATTAAAGTCAAATCTGAGCCTCACGTTTTGAAACGCCCAGATCTTGGCCAGAACGGGATTGCTTCTATGACCAGACACGTCTGGATGTAGAGACTGGACGACAGCGCTGTCGGAGGTACGTGACTGCCGCTGGCGGGGGTGCGCACGGGTGCTAGCCATCCTTAGGAAGGTAGGCCTGCGCCGTGACTGCGGCCCAGTGAGCTGAGTTCCTGAGCAGCTGTTCGCACAGGGATCACTGGAACGGGAAGGACGGTTAGGAATAAGGACGGGACGAGGCTGTGTTGAGTGGATTAGGCAGAGGGACCGAGGAAGTTCCACACCTGTCTCTCCAATCACACCACACACACACACACAAGGTCTGCGGGACCCACATCTACGAAACACGAGGTCGCTGTGGTGTTGGTTGGGCTTCTGCCCCTAAACCGATGCCGAGCCCAGTTAGTTCGAGGCCCAAGGAGGCCTCTCCCTCCCAGGCCAAACCCAAATCTCAAGCTCCCATCACCTTAAGCAGGTCTGATGGGACAGGCCTGAAGCAACAAGGCCACACGAATGACCTTCCAGAAGGGAAGGAGTCAGCAGAAGCAAGACTCTGGCCCTTGCCTAACCCTCCACCTCTGCTGCGTGCATAAGAAGACAGCAGGGGGCACGGATTCCATGGGAAAGGAAGGAGTGAGCATCACCTGAGGCTTGGAGAGGCAGCAAGCTTGTAGTCCATTATTTCCGGTGCCCATCCGCAGATGGACATGACTGCGGCCAGACCTGAACCCCAAGGCCCTGGTCGGGGGTAAGGGAAGGAGCAGTGAAGAAAGACCCCATGCCTAGGGCTGCGTGGGGGCCTTGGAATCTGAGGGATCCATGGCCCTCCAGGAGGTGATGGATACGAGAGCTGCGTCTCTCAGGGCATGGAAATGTGGGAGGCAGTGGGGTAAAGGAGGAGAAGGGGCAGTGAGAACAGGGAGCCCAGGAGAAGCTGGAATTCAGGAGAGGCAGGGAAGCTGCACGTACGTGCCTGATGGCACTGTAGCCGCAAGATCCCAGCCATCCACCCAGATCCTGGTCATCCACTCAGATCCCGGCCATCCACCCAGATCCTGGTCATCCACTCAGATCCCGGCCATCCACCTAGATCCCGGCCATCTGCCCAGATCCCGGCCATCGGCCCAGATCCCGGCCATCGACCCAGATCCCAGCCATCCGCCCAGATCCCAGCCATCCCCAGGGCTGACAGGATGCATCTCTCAGCTGCTCTGGGAAACCTAATGGCCTTGAGTCGGCCCAGGTGGGCAGCGGGACAAGGTTACCTCAGCGCTTCCTGCTTTCCCCTCTGGCTCTGGCTGCCACTCAGAGGCACCCCTCCCCCCAGCGCCCTCCCACTCCAGGCCCAGCGTTCCAGACTCAGCAGAGTTTACCAGCCTGGTCTCGTTCCCTCTCCCGAGTCCCTGGCCAAGTTCTGCCTGGCTCTCTGCCCCTGTCTTCTCTCCTATAGCAGGAGCCAGCGGAGGCCCATCTGCAGATGTAGCCAAACGCCTGGCCCTGGGACCCTTCCCGCCTAAGGCAGCAAAGCCAGCCTTAGAAGTTCATATGCGTCTGTCCTCATGCCCAGTTCCGACCAGAGGGGTTTTATGCTCCAAGTCAGAAACTAAGACCCAAGGACTCCAAGCCCCTATCTGGTCTTTTTTTTATCATCATCCCAACCCCTGCCAAATGTGAAATGGGGTCCTGATCTTGAAACCCAGGCCTGAGGCCAGAGACACAGGGATGCAGAGGAGCTGATATTCTCAGGGTTTGGGGCCTCTCTGAGCCTTAGTTTGCCATCTGTGAATAACCTGTCTGTCAGCTGGGGCCTCCTTCCTGTCCCTTATGATTCCAAAAATACCAGTTCAAATCCATATTCCACACCCTGTGGAAATGCACGGCTAGTCTCAACACTTTGGAGAGTTCTGGAATGGTTTGCATTTTCACACTCCCCTCTACCCCAGAGCTGTGGCTTCTGCTAAATTCGTTTAGCATCTGGACTGGGCGGCTGACCCAGGCCTGTGGTTTTGTTTTTATACAGCTCTGGCTGCTCCGTGGAACGCTATCAGCACCTCCTGCTATCTCCACCAGAATCCACCACAGAAGGTATTTGTGCGTACGCAAGCGGAGGGAGATTTAGGGAATCAGAGTGAGGGTTTCCAGTGCTGCGATGAAACCACCTTTGAACAGACACTGGACAGTTCTGTGCTTAAAAGCCCTTTGGCCTGCCCGGCCCTGGGAAGTTTCCATGGGCTCCTTTGCCTCATGCAGTTCCCCCGCCTTGTCTTTGCTCTGTTGTTCGCCTTCCTTTTTCATCTCTCTTTCTTGAGAGGCAAAAAATGGTGCAGTAGTTAAATGCAAGAGTTCTGTTCCCAGATGGCCTGGCTCTGTGAGCCTGATTCTGCATCTTATGCCCTGGGTGATCTTAGCAGAGTTTCCTAAACTGTCTGAGCCTCAATTTTGCCTGTAAATGAGGATGATAAAAGTTGAATAGGATTGGTTGTGAGGATTTCACAAAGCAAATCTACAGGAAGCACTTGGAGTGTTAATCATGTTAGAGGTTATTTTTGTTCTGTTTTTTTTTTTTTTTTTGCAAGAGAGAGAAAGGAAGGGAGAGAGATGAGAAGCATCAACTCATAGTTGCAGCACTTTAGTTGGTCATTGATTGCTTCTCATACATGCCTTGATTGGGGGGGGGGCTCCAGGTGAGCCTCTTGCTCAAGCCAGAGACCTTGGGTTCACGCCAGAGAACTTGAACTCAAGCCATGACCATGGGATCGAGCCGGCGACCCCACACTCAAGCTGGTGAGCCTGCACTCGGGCTGGATAAGCCTGTGCTCAAACTGGCAACCTCAGGGTTTTGAACCTGGTATCTCAGTGTCCCAGGTCGATGCTCTATCCACTGTGCCACCTCTGGTCAGGCAATGTTAGCTATTATTATTATTACTACCATCTTCACGTTCTACTCCTCCAAATTCTTCTTACTGTCCTAGGCAGAAGAACTCAAGCTTCTCAGTCTCTATCTGAAAATCCCACCCATCTTCGCATATTCCAGCCCAGGGAGGACTCACAGAAGGGAGCAGCCTCCTTGAAGGTGAAGGTGGTCCTTTGAGGTTGTGCACGGGCCTAACAGTGACCCCACGTTGGTAGACATCTACACGTGTCACACACTTCCTTCCTCTTTCTCTCCACCTCCCACCCCACCCGCCTTAGGCTGAAAGCAGACATCAGTGACCGCAGGCCACAGACCCTGGGCCTCATGAGAATCTGCTTCCTACTTGACTGAACCGTTGGGAAGGAGGCGCTGCCTTACAGGGGTTTCCATACAGCCTGGCAGTGCTGGGGGTGGTCCTCACTACCTGAGGGGGAATCTACTTAAAAATAAACCCAACTCAAAGAAAAGGACAGCTCCTTGGGAATGACATTTGAGGTCTTTAAATCCCACATAATTGGATTTGTCCCTTGAGTTTTCCAATGGCGTGAGTCCAGAAATTCTTCTTTTCTTACTAAAGCTGATTTGATTTGAGCTCCTGCCTTGTAAAATTGAATGACTTTTGGCCAATAGAGAATTTTAACTAAAAAGTGGGTATATTATTAAAAAAAAAACAAAAACGGGGAGAGGGATGTCATGGAATCCACAGCAGGAAGTCTAACTGGGACTCCCAGGAACGGAAAGGTCGCCGCGCAGGCCACATAATCTCCCGTTTCTGCTTTTCCTCTGCTTGGCTCCGTCTTCTATGTCCCTCTGCAGACCAGGGTTTCTGCTGACTCACTGGCTCGTGTAGAAAAGATCCCAGGGAGAGGACGGGGTTGGAGGAGTGAGTGAAAAAAGTGAAAGATGGGTAGTTACAGAAGAGTCATGGGATGTAAACTACAGCATAGTGAATATAGCCAATAATGTTGTAGTAACTGTGTGTGGTGCCAGTTGGGGACTAGAGATATCAAGGGGAACACTTTGTAAAGTATATGATTGTCTAACCACTATTTTGTACGCCTGAAACTCATACAGAGTAATATTGAATATAAACTGTAATTGAAAAAACGTTAATAAAAAGGTCCCAGGGATGATTCTCATTGGCCCAGATTGGATCATGTGACCACCCTGAACCAGTCATTGTGATTGGCCAAACAGCAGGGCGTTACCTCTGGATCTGAGGATTGGGATCAGGCCCACCTAAACCAAACAGAGTAAGGAAGGGTGAAGACGGGTTTAGAAAAACAAAAATGTACAAACAAAAGAAAAGAGTGCTGTTTCAGAACAATGTGGACCGAATGCCAGATATGCAACGACAACAGCAAAAAACCCTCTAATGTGGAGTTAAGTACACTTTGTTTTACAAACCAACCAAGCCCGAGTAAACTCAGGGCTGGCTTCCCGAATCGGAGGAGAGGCTCTAATGGGAACTCCCACCTGTGACAACAGCCTCTGGAGAGCCGGGTTTGCCTGGGCTTTCTTTAATCCTTCTTCAAATCATTCCACGTGCCATGGGGAGCTGGTCCAGACTCGGGCCCCAGCTCGAGGCCCTTCCATGCCATCGTTGAGGTTATAAATGCCCCGTTACGTGGAATCGCGATGGGGACATGGGGGAATTCAAAGGAGAGAAGCCAGGGATAGGGAGGGATCATGGGAGAGCTGCCTTCTGAGCAGGGCCTTCGCGGATGTGCAGTCAGAGCTTCTCAGGGCTGTAGTCAAGAAAGCTGATAATTACAAGTGTCAGCGAGGATGTGGAGAACTTGGAGCCCTCATGCACTGCTGGGGGCAATACAAAATGGTGTAAATGCTTTGGAAACAGCCTGGAAGGTCCTCAAAAACTTGAACATAGAGTCACCGCAGGCAACCTGGGAGGTGTTTGGATTCGGTTCTAGACCAGTGCAGTTAAGCAAGTTGTAATCCTGTTGCTGGTGGAGGGTCTTGGCCGGCAATTTGTAAAAATTGCAACACGTGGGAAGTGCCTTAGAACAAGGTGTGCCTGTGCACGACCCGGCAGCTCCACGCCTGGCTGTATACTCAAGAAAAATGAAAACACGTCCACACAAAAACTTGTAAATGAATCTTCATAGCAGGGTGTCTCATAATTGCCAAAATGTAGAAACAACCCAAATGTCCATCAGCTAATGAATGGATAAATAAAGTGTGGTATATTCAGACAATGGAATTTTGTTTTTCACCATGAGAGGGAATAAAGGATTGATACCTGCTGCCACCTTACATGAACTTTGAAAATCCTCGTTAGTGAAAGAAGCCCGTTGCAAAAGACCACATAGTGTATGATTCCATTTATACGAAATGTCCAGCATCGGCAAACCTATAGAGACAGTAGATTAGCAGTTGCCTCTAGCTGGGGGGAGGGGAAAAGGGTGAGATGCTAACGGGAGAGTTAGAGGGATGTTGAAAAGTAATTGTAGTAACGTTTCCATCCCTGTGAACACACTAAAAATAATCGAACCTTACACTTTAAATGGGAGAATTGTAATGGTATGTGAATTACATCTCATTCAAGGTGTTACCGAAAAAGAAAAGAGCCCTGGCCAGGTAGCTCGGTTGGTTAGAGCATCGCCCAGATAACGCCCAAGTTGTGGGTTCGATTCCCGGTCAGGGCACATAGAAGATTCAACCAAAGAATGCATAAATAAGTAGAACAACAAATAAATGTTTCTTCCTCTCTCTCTTCCTCTCTAAAATAACTAAATAAATAAATTTTAAAAAAGAAAAAATATACAGGAGGTAGGAGAGGAGGGACTGCATGTCAGCCTAGGAACTAGGGAACCAGGGCCACCGTCTGATAAACTGGCTCCTCCCAACTTTCATTCCTTGGATTTCAAGATGAGTGAAGGGTATTGGGGGCATAAAGAAAAACGCTCAAATAAAAAGGGAGGGAGAGGAAAGGCGGTTTCGGAGGCCCTGATGTGGGCAGGAAGCTCCACCAGGAAGCGGCCCTCAGGGTGACGGGCTGCCAGCCTGTGTCTCGCGCTCACATGCTGGGGAGAGGTTTCATGGCACAGTGCAGCACAGTGCCGTGTGCCGGCTTCCCTGGTGGGAAGGGACCTGTCGTCAGCACCATCAGTGGCGTCTGCTGGGCTCTCGATGAGCCCCTGCAGCCTTGCCACTCCCTCTCTATAGAAGTAGGCTCCTGGCAGCCATGTTTGTACCATGTACCCTTGGTTACAGCTGATTATCCCAGCGTGGACCCCAGACCCGAGCTGAGTTAGCCGTGGTCCCTTCTCTGGCGTTTGGATCTTAGCTGAGGAAGAGGACGTCCTCCTGGAGGGCTGGAATATGTGGGCTCGGGGGCCGTGGACAGCCACACTCCCCTCCCCACAGCTCCTGATGGGCAGAGATGAAAATTAGAGGCAGCTGGTTTCTCAGCCCCCTGGAATGTTCCGAGCTCCCTGTGGAAGTAGCTCCAAAGTGGACGCACCTGGGGACCGTTGGGAGGTTAAAGGAGGTCTGTGAGCTGGCGGGGAGTGCCTCTAGGGACCAGAGCAGCCTGGTGAAGCAGGTATGGAGGTTTCAGCTGAAGAGCCCTAGGGGAGGAGCCGAGGGGGGCCGGCTGTCCCAGCACCTTCCCTGGAGCTGGTTGGAACTCAGAGACCACGGCTGTCGGGAACCCCTGCCCTTGGCCAAGTCCTAGGGAGCAAAACTTCCACAAATAGCGACATAATGGCCTTGTTAATCTTATCAATAATTAATATTTTGTGCCAGCTCAACCCATTATACTTTTTGAAGCATATCCATCTCCACGATCTCATTTGATGTGCTCCGTCCCCATCTATATTGGAGACAGATGTGTTATGCTCTAAGAGCTGCCGAGCCCACAGTCCCTTCTAGAATGAAGCTACCCATACGATCCACCCCTTGCATACTGGATTGAGGTGGGCACCAGTCACAAAGGTAGACACCCCCATGGCGGGCCAGTGGTCTCAGAGGCAGCACACAGGACTCTGGTACCCAGCTTGGGTAACGGTGACTGAGCCAACACAGCCTCTCTCTTGGGGTTTGAGAGTGAGCCTCTGGAGAGAGGCAGGGCTCTGTTTTCTAAGGGCAGAAGCCAAGAGACACAGAGAGAAGGCAGTGGGCAGAAGCCAAGGCTGAATAGGAAGTGGCAGCAGCATCCAGGCGGTGGGATGAAGGCAGGAGTGAGACTTTGGCTAGCAGTGAAGAAGCAGGTTGGCTGAGATGCAGGAGCCCGTGGAGGGACCCTAGAACAGAGAGTAACAGCTTTGACAGGCGGCAGGCCTAGACACTAGACAGGCACTGGCCCCTGAGGGTGTTCCCCGCCCTGAACCCCATTCCTGTTGCCACAGAACGTAGTCAGGTGGTTTGGATTCTTGTCTTCCCGATCGTCCTGGGTGTCCTCAATAGGAAGCACCTGAGTCTCGCCTTTGATGCAGCCTCACAACCCCCCCTCTACTGGCAGACCTCGTTTCCTTGTGCCTCGCCCTACTGCACTTCACAGATGTTGAGGCTATTTACAAATTGAAGACAAGACCCTCCTCTGCCGGCAAAAAGATGAACGCCCACTCTATCGCAACGTTTGCTCTATCACGGTGGTCTGGGTCTGCACCCTTGGCATTCCTGGGGGGTGCCTCTCACCCTGGACCCGGCAGGAAGCGGCAATTCCTGGCCGATGTCAGCTCATCGCAGCAGAGTCTGACCCTGCACCCTCTCTTCCCCAGGGGGGGTCCTTTCAGGAGCCGTGATATGGTGACATCTGTCAGGACGTCACCTGCCTTCAGCCTGGACAGTTCAGGGATATGTCTCAGGAGAGGTGACCAAATTAAATAAATCAATGAAGAAGGACTTCTTTCTTCTCTCCCATTTTTCCTCCCTCCCTCCCTCCCTCCCTCCCTCCCTCCTCTCTCCTGGTCTCCCTTCTTCTCTCCCTTCCTTTCTTTTCTCAGGCAGACTTGACTCTCAAAACATCACTTGCTGACTCCAGCACCCAGCAGAGGCTGCCCGTGTCTCTGTCCCAGTTTGAAATTCAATCTGATTGGCTGAGTTTGGGTCAGGTAACCAGCTCCGGTCCAATCGGTAACGGCCAGGGGAGCAGTGTTCTGTCAGGTTAGCATGGCTGCCGAGGCTCAGCCCTACTGCTGCAGCTTCTCAGGGAGAGGGGCTGTGATGTAGACTAACTCCTAAATGTGTGCACTACACAGGGAGAAACAGTGCATATGTTTTCTTATCAGTTCAATTCTCACAACTCTGTGGGAGAAGCATTAATAACCTTATTTTGTCCCTGAGGAAAATTAGACTTGGGAAGTTAAGGCAATAGCCCAAGACATTGGGTCTGGGATGGGGGGTGGGTGCTTGATGCAAGTCCAGGACCATCTGACCCCAGGAATATTGCGCTCTTTCCTTCCAAACTGTCCTCCTGACCTTGAAGTGGTCTCCCTGCCCTTGCTCTGCGGAACTCTGAGACCCCCACCGATCCAGCCTCATTGAAAGACTTTCTAGCTCACATTCGTCAACATCTAGATGAGAAAGGGGCGTCCAGAGAGGGTTGGTGACTAGCCCGCGGTTGCATAGGGATATAAAGGCAGAAAAGGGACAAGCACCCAGGTCTCCCAAGTCCCAGGCTGGAGCTCTCCCCTGAATACCACGCTGCCTTGTGGCCCTCCCGCGAGCCTCGTCCTTTGTTTCCTCCCTGTAGAGTTAAGGGGTGCAGCTGCTTCCTCCTTCCCTGCCCACCCCCTAAAAGGATGGTGCCACCAGTAAGCACTTACCATGTGCCAGCATGCTCACGCGCATGACCAGGCTCTGGGGACAGGGCTGACCTCTTGGTGAACCCGAGCCCGTGTGAGTGGCCTTTTGGGAGGAAGGTACGAGAGAAAGTGGGAGAGCGACCCAGCATGGCTGACGGGCGTGTCGGAACTGTCAGGGGACTCTCTCATCCAAAGGAGCAATGGTGAGCAGCCCTGAGACATGCAGGCATCTGGGGAAAAGTCAAACCACCTTAGTCAGAGAGGGGTCAGAAAGTGTCTCCCTCTGTGGTTATCTGAGGTCAGGTGCTCAAGAACAGGGAGCCTGGGCACTTCTCACTAGACGACCCTTTATATCCCCAGGAAACTTTGGAGACTTTCCGTAGGAGAATGGCCTACCCAGGTTGTGGCAAATGGATTGGGGAGAGGCAGAAGGAGAACCAGAGAGATGAATCAGGAGGCTGGAGCCACCATCTGGAAGTGAGGTGAGTGAGATAGCGTCCACTCCAGGAGGGGGCTGGCAATGTACAAAGCCAATAGGGTATATATATCTCTATATCCAGAGATTTCTTATATAAGGAGCTGGCTCGTGCGATTAGAGAGGCTAAGAAGTTCCCAGATCTGCATTTGGCAAGCTGAGGACCCGGGAAAGTCAGTGACATAGTTCTTGTCTGAGGCCAAAGGCCTGAGAACCAGGAGAGCCAATGGTGTAAGTTCCAGTCTGAGGGCAGGAAGAAAACGGTATCTCAGCTTGACAGTCAGGAAGGCCAAGTTCTCTCCTCCTTAGTCTTCCCCTTCCGCTCAGCTCTTACCTTGATTGGAGGAGACCCACCCACGTTGGGGAGAACAATCTGCTTTGCTCCTTCTCTTGATTCAGATGTCAATCCCATCCACACTGTCACAGACACACCCAGAATAATGTCTGACCCAAAATGTCTAGGCACCCGAGGCCCAGTCGAGTGGACACCTAAGATCAACCCAACGTCCCTGGCATTAAACAAGTAAACAATACACATATGTTCAGGGAGCAATAAGAAAGTAAGAAAAAAAGGAAGCAGGGTGAGGGACTCTAGAGGTCAGCAGGGACAGAATGATAGGGACAGAGAGTGTCTAAAATAAATCATTGTTAAATGAATGGCTGAATCTCACACGTTTATAAAAATGCTGCTTCTCTCCCTTTATGCCCCAGATTACTTTGCCTTATGTTAGGTTTTAACTGTTGTGAGTGTTCTTGTTGCCTCAATTATAAGGTAAGTATAAGGTAATTCTGTATATCTATGTAGATTCTTTAATATGTAGATGTAAAAGCAGCTTGAAAGATACTGTGTTCACACATTCTCCAGGGCTGTCACATTCGATACTGCCACTGGACACGCTTGACTTCGTTATTTATGATTTCTGGCGCTTTTCCTCTGAGGCCGCTCAGAATAGCTTCTGATCCTGCTCACTCGCAGAAACAGTGAAATCAAATCTTCCTGCGCTGGCCCTGACCATCAGCAACTTTGCTTATGTAAGCTGTCCTGCCCTCCGCGAGTAGCAGGATGGTCAGAGCAGAGCCACAGACAGATTTCAAATGTGGCTCTCCCCACATAAACATCCTTGACTTGCACGCTATTCTTCTGGTAAAGTGCATTTGTTTCCAGAAATCTCGTCGCAATCGATACAAGTTGTGTGCACATGACCGAAGGCTAAGTTTCAGCCACTTGCTCTTTGCTCACCCCTCGATACCCCCTTTAAACGTTTTTTGGTCTGTCCCTCGGTAATATTCTAATCAATGTTCTGACTTATTTATTCTTTGGAAGCCTCGTGTGTCTCCCGCAGCATCAGGCCACTTCTGTTTGATTGCTTTTGCTGAACTTCTGCACTTTGGGCTAGGCAGCGGGCTCAAAGATGTACACTTCTGCAGCAGGTGCTGAGATGAGGTTTGTGAATGAATTGAGATGAGTGTGATTGTGAGTGTGTGTAGCTTAATGGAGTTGAAAACCTGAATTTGAAAGCAGACAGATGTAGGTTAGTGAGATAGTTCTTCCACATTTTAACTAGCAACTTAGGGTCTATCAACTTGTAAGGCCTCAGTTCCCATACCCATGAAAGAGGAATAGAGGCGTCTACCTAAGAGAAATGAAAACATGTCCATGTAAAAGCTTGTATGTGAATATTTACAGCTGTATTTTCCATAATAGCAAATGAAACCCAAGTGTCCATCAACTGATGAATGCATAAATGCAATGTGGTCTATCCAGACAATGGAATATTATTTAGTTATAGAAAGGAATGATCTTTCTTTTTTGAAATTTATTTATTGATTTAAGAGAGAGAATAAGGGAGAGAAAAGAAGGAGAGAAACATTGATTTGTTGTTTCACCCATTTATGCATTGACCGGTTGACCTACAACCTTGGGTCAACCCGTATTGGGATGATGCTCTAACCCAACTGAGATACCCAGCCAGGGCTGACAGTCTTTCTGATTCGTGCTACAACATGGACAAACCTTGAAAACATGATGTTAAGTGAAAGAAGCCAGTCCCAATGGACCATGTGTGTTAGTCTGGTAGGGCTGCCATAGCAAAGGACCACAAACTGGATGTCTTAAATAACAGACACTTGTCTCACAGCGGTTGGAGACTGGAAGGCCAAGATCATGGTGTCAGCGAAACTGCTTTCTTCTGAGGGTTGTGTCGGACAATGTGTTCTGTGACTCTTGCCCAGCTTCTGGAGGTTTGCTGGCAATTCTTGGTGGTCCTTGGCTTGTGGAAGTGTCACTTCAATCTCTGCCTTCGTCTTCATATGGCTTTCTCCCTGTGTCCAAATATCCTCTTTGTATAATATAAGGACACTAGTCATATTGGATTAGCCCCCCTCCACACACAATGATGTCATCTTAACTAATTACGTTTTCCAAATCAGGTCATATTCTGAGCTGCAGGGGGTTAGGACTTCAACATATAAATTTTGAGGGGACACATTTGGACCCAATAAACCACATATTATATGATTCTATTGATATGAAACGTTCACAATAGGTGAATCCAGAGAGAGAGAAAGAAGATTAGTGGTTGCCGGCGGCTGGGGAAAGAAGGAATCTGGAACGACTGCTCTGTAGTACACGGTTTATTTTTGAAAATGTTCTGAAATCAGATAGTGGTGGTGGTTGCACAATTCGGTGACTGCACTAACAACCAATAAATTGTATGCCTTAAATGGGTAAACTGTATAGTACATCAGCTATATCTTTAAAAACAGCTATTTTCAGAAAATAAGAAGTGTAATACTGACCACCCGTCTGCCATATCAGGGTTATGCAGACCATGTGACACAGTGGAAGTGAGTGCATTTGGAAAACTCTGCAAAGACAAAAGACAATTGTAACCCTCGGTCTTTAATTTTTAAGTACCTTTGGTAATTATGTGCGCGCAGTGGTGGATTCCACACCTCCCTCCCGGAATAAGGAGGATTTGAGCTCTCCTTAAAAGCTATCTTAAACAGTCATTGCAAGCTCACTCTCCTATGACTTAGAAAACCATCTTCCGGGACCCTGCCCTTTCCGAGCGGATGTCTCTCTTCCCATTGACTATCTCAGGGCGATCTCTGGAAAGCACTTTCCAGCCTCCACGTGGTAAGAGACGAGTTCTTTACCTGCGTCTGTGCTTTCACCCTTGTTGGATCACAGCTAATTCTTCCCCTAGAGGTCAAATAAAATCTCATGAAACAGGATTTCAGTGGCTAACGAAATCATCTCCTGTCCTCTGAGATGCCTCCCTGCATCTCTGCTCATCCCCTACCCCCAGGGGGGGCTGCATGGAGCCTTTGAATCCCTTGAGCCCCATTCTTAGGGTCCGGTGCCTTGGGGCACAGGAGCAGTGGGTGTCATCCTCTTACTGGTTACCTTGGCTGGGTGTGTTAACATGGCTCCGGTTGGTCGGTTGGCTGGGTGAACTGTCTGCGTCTCAGGGCTTTCGGGCAGCTGGTCTGCTGTTCTGTGGCGTGAGGGACCTCCAGGTATGAATTGCATATAGATCGATAGATTCTAGGTAAACAGGGCAGTTGCTGAATCCACCTTGGCAATCCCTCCAAGGCCGCCGTCTCCTATCTGCCTTCTAGAATTTCTGCTTTGCGGACTGATCAAACTGGGTTGCCATCCTGGCTCTCTAACTGCTTGCTGGCTGTCTTTGGTTGAGCTGCTTAACCTCTCTGGGTTTCAGTTTCTTCAACTCTGAAAAAGGGTAATGACCTTTCTCTCATAAGGCCATGACGAGGATAAAATGAGACTTCCTGGTGCATACTGAGGGCCCGACTAAGTGTCTGCTCTGTGGCTCCCCCACTCTCCCACCCTAGCCCTCAGGGAAAGCCGGGTCCGTTTGAACTGGACTGAGAAGTAAGAGACAGTGGACATAGCACTGCATTTGGGATCAGTCACACCAGCTGAGGCCCCAGCTCTGGTTGTGACCTTGGGCAGACGCGTCTAACTCGTTCCTCCCTGTGTCATCAGGGTTGGGGCAAAGTGAGCAGCGCATGGGATCATGGCTGAGAAATGGCTTAGAAAGCTGTAAGGGGCTGTGTGGCTGGGCGAGTCTGTTACCCTGACTGCCCTGCCGGCCACCATGTGACCTGACACCCATCACACCCTGCTGACGCAGCTCCTCACAGGACCCCACACTCAGCTCCTCTGAAACTCAGTCACCCAAGCCGCGGTCAGGTTCCCGGCCCTGAGGCAGCTTCCAGGCCCTCTCTGCAGCCCCATTCATTTCTCTGTCTCTCCATCCTCCTGACAGAGCCCCCCGCCCCCTGCGGAGGCCTGGGCCAGCTGGAGGTCTCCCACTCTTACCTTGCTCTAGCAGGGGGTGGAGCCTCTGAGGGACCCAGGGGCATCCTTTCAATCCTTCGGACACAGAGCTGCGGGGCTTTGGGCAGGTTCCTCAGGTCCCCTGGGCTTTGGCGATGACAGCAGCTGTGTACATTATATAAGCCGCCATGCATAAAAAGTCTGGCACGTAGTAAGCACTCAGTAAATATTTGATACCGCAGACAGACCATGACTGTGATTCGTGACAACAAGGTCAGTGCTGTGGGCGTGGCTGCGAAGGGATAGGAGAGGGTGGGAGCCAGGAGGAGAGACGCATGAACTCCTTGGGGGTGGGTCCAGAGAGACCTCACAGAGAGGCATTCAGTTGGGCCATGACAGGGGCATAGGAGTTCACCCGCTGGTAGAGAAGAGGCAGAGGCCTGGGAGAGATGGTCAGGGAGGGAACAGCATGAGCAAAGGCACAGAGGCTGGGACAGTAGGACCCACGTTTGGAGGTAAGGGTGACAAGCTTAGCAGAACCTGTTGCTGTCCCACCATACTCCCTTTCACCCACCCATCGGGAACCTGTCCCAAGCAGCTATGACTCTCGGACTGCGGGCTCCTGTCTGCCCAGCTTGGAGCCCACCCTAGGTGCCCAGGAGTAAACACCCCGGGAAGTGCCCTTAGCCAAGACCAGTGGGAGATGGCAGGTAAATACCTCAGCGGCTTTGCCCCTTGGGGTAGAACAACTCTAAGTGGGGTTTCATGCCATTTCCCAGAAGTCCCAGTGGGATGGATTCCCGGGGCTTGATATGCTGCCTGCTCAGGAAAGCATCCTATAATGGTGGGCCCCTCCCAGACGCACCTTATCGACCCCGATCCTTTCTCTGAGTCTGCTTCCTGGGAACCCAGCCTAAAATGTCAAGCTCTGTAGGCACCAACCAGACAGGTTAATTGTCCAGGGTCCTCTGTTGCCCACTGTCTCTGCCACTTGATAAGCCCACCACCAATGCTGGGCTGGACGCAGAGGGAGGTATTAAAGAACTCTCTTGAGGAGGCAAGACATGTCTGTGAGAAAGAGAAATACGAAAGCCAGGAAAGGCAGCGTTCATTAGGGGGTGAAGAGGTCTGGTGCATGAGGCTCCAGGGAGGTGCCCAGAGCGAGGTGGGAATGTGGTCAACATGGCACAGGGGGTCTGGGGCCTATATGCAGACACAGAACCCTGGAATGCCTTGTCTGGATGGTTCTCTGACTGGACAGAGCCACGGAAGGACTTTGAATGGTGGCGGGTAGAGCCATCTCTGTGTTAGAAGGATCCCTTGGTCTCAAATGTGGATGACAAGGGATGGGGGTGCGGTGAGCTGGAGACAGGGAAGCCCAGAAGGAGGCTGCTGGAGTAGCCAGGGCTGGACCAGCTCTGGTTCTGACTTCAGCTCAGTTCTGTCTCAGCCAGCTGGGCCCCTCCCCCAATGTGGGGAGGGTCATCTTTTCATGAAAGTTCAGAAAACTTCCTGCCTTCCCACCCTTCCTTTCAGACCCGTTTCCTGCGGGGCCTCCAAACCTATTCCCATTCCTCCCACCTTCCCCTTTATCTCTGACTTCAGAGTGTTTGCTTTGGCTCCCACCAGCTCCCGCCCTCTCTCTCCCGCAGTCGGTGGGGGAAACTCTGCAACATCACTCCTTCGTACAAGCCACCCAGCCTCATCGGGCAGCAACTGTCTTCTCTCTACTTTAAGTAAACGGAATTGGAGCTACCTTGGCCTTGGGAGACAGACTTTGTCTTCTAACAACTTTCCTTCAAAACCACAAATGCATTTTGTCTCGATCTGAGGTGGTTCTTGCCTCCCTATTCAGCAACCTCAGAGTGTGTGAAGCGGCCTCCGGCAGCCTTAACATTTCACAGCGGATGCTGCGCTTTTGTGAAAAGTCGATTTCTCTGCAAACCAGTCGACAGGGTACAGATAGCACAGTTCTCTGTCCATTCAATAAATATTTGTGAGCCAAGCTTGGAGCTGGGAGTCAGCAGGTAAGACATCTGCTCCCCAGGTCCCTATGGCCTAGTGGGAGAGACTGACAGTGAGACAGATCACACAAAAAGGTTTTGCAGAATACCATTGTGTCTCACAGGAGACGTGTGCCGTCCACACTGCCCTTCCTAACTGGCTCTGTGACCTTGGGTAGCTCATCTTATCTCTCTGAGCCTCTTTGATACTTTAGGGAATAGGGGTGCATGTAAAAAGTTGAATAAGGACTCAGTAAAGGACAGCTCTGGTTATTACTATGTAAATTAAAGGAGGTTGGCATGTAACGTACCTAGCAGAGTGCCTAGCACATAGTAGGTGTTTGCTACATGAGACCTTGGGTTCTTATCATCCCTTGCTTTTGTGTGGGTGATTGGTGAAGGGCCTGAAGACCAAAAGGAAGGTGGCATTGCGAAAGGAAGGGCCTGAAGACCGAAAGGAAGGTGGCATGTACCCAGACATCAGTGGGAATAAGGGTGAACTCCAAAGCATGGTCAGAGCCAGGTGAGCCCAGAAGGTACTGGAAACTCTGGGACAGAGCCAAGGAATTAGTGAGCCAAGCACGAAGAACAGACTGAGACCCATTGAGTGGGAGAGCCTCCTGTGAAAGCCAGAGGTAGGGCCTTTGAAGCCTGCCAGGATATTAGGCACCTAAATATTTAAAGGGTCAGAGACTGAGCTGCCCCTTTGGAAATGTCTTATGCTTCCTGGGCTGATGAGCTGTATCCCAGCATGCTATGGCAGTGTCACGTGACACTTGTGTCCAATGCAAATGAGAAAGAAAGCTGAGTGTGAACTAGGGAGCGCAGAAGCAAGCAGAGATCCCGGCCGGCTTCCTGGAGGAGGTGGCTTTGCAGAATGGGCAGGGTTTGCAGGAAGTAAACAGGGCAGAAATCAGGGACAGAAGAAGGCACAAAGGCAGGATCACAAAAGTTGCTTCAGAGATAAGAGCAAGGAGCTGAATCTCCTTTTAAAAATGTAATCCAGCCTGACCTGTGGTGGCGCAGTGGATTAAAGCCTCAACCTACAATTCTGAGGTCGCTGGTTTGAAACCCTGGGCTTGCCTGGTCAAGGCACATATGGGAATTGATGCTTCCTGCTCCTCTCCACTCTCTCTCCCTCTCTCTCCCTCCCTCCCTCTCTCCTCTCTGAAATGAATAAATAATAATTAAAAAAATGTAATCCAGCCTGACCAGGTGGTGGCGCAGTGGATAGAGCATCGGACTGGGACACGGAGGACCCAGGTTCAATACCCCGAGGTTGTCGGCTTAAGCACAGGCTCACCTGGTTTGAGCAAGGCTTACCAGCTTGAGCCCAAGGTCGCTGGCTTAAGCAAGGGGTCACTCGGTCTGCTCTAGCCCCCCAGTCAAGGCACATATGAGAAAGCAATCAATGAACAACTAAGGTGCCACAATAAAGAATTGTTCTCATTTCTTTTCCTTCCTTTCTGTCTCTGTCTGTCCCTCTGTCTGACTCTCTCTGTCACAAAACAAACAAACAAAAGAAAAACGTAATACAATTTTGTGATACACTTTCATTGTAAGACATTTACCAAAGGAGAATTGTGAAAATACAATTAAGAAAGGGAAGCAATGAAAAAACATCTCGGCAGTCTCGCTCCCCAGAGGAACTAGTAATAACATTTCGGTGCGCTTCCTTCCACCTTTTGTCTATGCACACATATTACCTATGTTCTTTTCTCTTTTTTTTTATAAAAGCAAAAATGAACTCATATAATACATGCTGTTTGTGACCTAGTTTTTAAAATGCATCATGAACTGTGTTCCCTGTCATTAAATATTCTACTTCACCACTGTTTAATGCCTTTAGAGTATTCTCTCATATGAATGGAACATAATTTATTTAAGTAATTTTCTATTCTTGGATATTTAAGTGGTTTCCAATTTTTCAATATCATAAGCATCTTCTAAATGAACATCCTAGTGGCTGAAACTCTGTGCACGTCCTTAATTATGTCCTTGGGATACATTTCTAGAAAAGGAACTGCAAGGATAAAGGGATGCAGATTTTAAAGAATTTTAACACGTTGTCGAAGGGCTCCCCAGAAGACGACCACCGATCTCCCCTCCCTATCAGCAGAGTAAGGGGTGACCGTTTTCTAGCATTCCCATTAGCATTGGGTATGGATTTTTTTTCCTTTGTCAATATGATAAATTCAAGACCAGAACTCATGTATTCAAGTTTTCTGAGATGTACGACAGAGGTGACAATAATGGTGTCGGTCATGGGTTAGCTGTGACAAGGGGAACACACAGAGGGTATGGTGTGCTTCAAAAGCGAACAGGATTTACAGCAGTTAGTGGTTATTCTAATTTGATTACCCCTGGAATGAGGAAACCCTGGGAGTCAAGGTTGAAAAGATCATTGGAAGCCAGCCTCGTAAAGGGCTTTTATCTTCCCTTGAACTGCAGGCTAGTCTATGCTTGTAAAAATTGCAACAGCCCACATCCTTGACGGTGAGAAGTGAAAACACTGCTTCACCTTCCACACAGTTCTCTCCCCTGAGGTTAGGTATGTACCCTGTGAGTTGTTTTCCCTTACCTCTACAACTCTGTGTGTCTGTCTGTGTGTACATCCATGTGTATAGTTCATTGTTGTTGTCTTGCAAAATGTAATCCTACATAGGATTTCACTGTCATCTCATAACATACAGATCGACCTAATTCTTGGTAATGGTCTGCTGGGGTTCAGTGGCTGGATAAAGAAAGCATCATTTGCTTATGCTTTCCCCTCCGATGCAATAACAGCTCATCCTCATTTGCATACCCCCACCCTCTTGAGCTGGTATTTCTATAGTTTGCATTCCTCACAGCAGATGAGAGGTCAAAGTGGTTAGACATGGTCAAATTGCTCTCCAAAGAGATTGTACTGATTCATTTATTCTCCTACCGTCACTCCAGGAGTGTGGAGGGCTGGGAATGCCAGGCTCAGGAATTAGGGCCGCCCTTAGTAGCCTCCTCTGGGTCAGAACCAGCACCTGCCCTCCCCCTTACCTGTTAACTCTAGCCATTCTGAAATAAACCTGAAGCGAAGCTGAGATCTGTATGCAGCCTAGCTTCTTGCTGTCCTTGGCTGTGAAGCAAACCACAGAGGAATCTTTTTCTTGTTAATTAACTGGGGTTTTATTAAACACCTTAGCAGCTAGCCAATTGCTCTGACCCAGCCGTTCCTGGGAGACATTTGGATGAGGAGTTTTGTGTTTTAACTTGTATGTCTTCAATGACAGCCTTTGTGTCAGAGTGTGCACTCTATAATCAAATATTAAATTATCCGAGAGACACAATTCTTCAACAACAAATGTGTATGAAGCCCTTACTCTCTGTCGGGCACTAGTCTGGGCACTGGGGAGGTAGGTGTGAGCATGAGTTCCTGCCCCTCAGGGCACAGAAGAGTGGAGGAGACGGGAAACTCGTACAAAGAAGGATGATGAGGTATGAGCAGGTGTTATGGGGGTCCCAAGATGGGACCAAAGAACCCTCTCTTTGGGGAATCAGGAAAATGGGCATACACTGGGTCCCAGAGGCTCAGGAGGCCGTTCCCTGGTGAAGAAGGGGGCCTGTGGGTAAAGGCCCTACATTTGAATGGGAAATAGCAGGTAGAAGTCTGGTATTTATTACTCTGTAATTCATGAAAGCAAAGAATTGGAAGGACCTAAATGTCTAAATTAGAGCAATTATTAAAATCATGTTTTTAAAACAATGTATACCTAATAATAGCACAGGAAAATTACTGCCCTATAATACATGTAAAAGCAGAATATGAAGTTATATAGAGCATAATTCTATATTTGTTTTTCTAATCATGTGATCTGTCTCTAATCCTCTCTGGAGAAAAATCCACAGTATTGTTAACTGTGGATATCTGACTAAATTTCATTTTTGTCTTTACATTTATTATTTTCTAAATTTCCTACAATAAGGATGTAGTATGTTAATTAGAAAAAGGAAGCCCATTGCCTGACCTGTGGTGGCGCAGTGGATAAAGCGTCGACCTGGGAACACTGAGGTCGCCAGTTCAAAACCCTGTACTGGTCTGGTCAAGGCACATATGGGAGTTGATGCTTCCGGCTCCTCCCTCCTTTCTCTCTTTCTCTCTCTCTCTCTCACTCTGTGTCTCCTCTCTAAAAAAAAATGAATAAAAGAAAAAAAAAAAGAAAAAAAAAAAAGAAAAAAAGGAAGCCCATGAAAGTGGAAATTACACAAATGCCTAATAAACATGAAAAAAACATCTGCTAGTGATTAACAATGCAAATTAAAGCAGCATGGTGATAGTATTTTTTTTATATATATACAGGGACAGAGAGAGAGTCAGAGAGAGGGATAGATAGGGACAGACAGGCAGGAACGGAGAGAGATGAGAAGCATCAATCATTAGTTTTTCATTGTTGTTGCGACACCATAGTTGTTCATTGATTGCTTTCTCACATGTGCCTTGACTGCGGGCCTTCAGCAGACCGAGCACCCCCTTGCTGGAGCCAGCGACCTTGGGTCCAAGCTGATGAGCTTTTGCTCAAGGCAGATGGGCCCGCGCTCAAGCTGGCGAGCTCAGGGTCTCGAACCTGGGTCTACCGCATCCCAGTCCGAAGCTCTATCCACTGCGCCACTGCCTGGTCAGGCGATAGTATGTTTTTAAAAACTTTTTTATTGATTTGAGAGAGAGAGAAATGTTGACTTGTTGTTCTAATTATTTATGCATTCATTGGTTGATTCCTGTACGTGCCTTTACTGGGGATTGAACCCGCATCCTTGGCATAAGGGGACAACTGTTCTAAGTTACAAGGGTCAGGGTTATGATACTGTGTTTTAACTGACCAACTTTAGAAGAAAAACCTGTTAGTACACAGTAAACCTGTATTATTGGCAACAGTGTGGCAAGAGAAACACTTGTATACTGTAAAGTTGAGTGTAATTAGGTTTAGCCTTTCTAACGAGTGTGGAGTTTAAAAGAAAACGCTCTCCCTTCTACCTTCTAAATTTTCCTAGCTGGACTAATAATCAAACTAACAGAGACAGATTAACAGGTGGAAAACCAAATTTTAATACGTGTACTCGGGGAATTAACGTAAACATGAAAATCCCAAAGATAGGCAAAATTGGGGTATAGATGTCATTTTGCATAAAGGAGAAAGAGGGGAATGGGATCTTAGATTTCAAAAGCGAGAGTGAGCAATTTACAGCTGATCAAGGAAGAGCAGAACACTCAGGGACATGGCAGGCAAATCCTTGCTTCAGTGGGGGACAGAGACGGTGATCCTGCCACCAGGGCCCTGCCTGGGGCCATCCCATCCTCCATCCTCAATTCAAGTTAGGCTAAGACAGATACCCTGGGATTTCCTTCCTGAAGCAAGCCTTTCCGTCTGAATGTTTTAGGCAGGAGAGGAGGAGAGTCAAGGGTTCTTTCTGGCGCTTTTGTTTCTCAATACCCAGCTCAAAATCAATATCCCAAAAGGCAGCTCTAGGATTTTGGTCCCTTTCTGTTCTCTGCAATGAGAAGGCAGTGTTTTAATAATGAGAAAAAGCAATTAAATTATTTTTTACATTAAATACAGGCAAAGGAAATCCATGAAAGAACTGTTAGAAATGGTTAATCAACATGAAAAGTGCTCAACCTTGCTAATTATTAAAATGCAAATTATGGCAGCACTGTGATATTACGTTTGAACTGACCAGCTGTAGGAGAAAAACCTGCTAGTACACATATATTGGCAACAATGTGGCAAGAGAAACACCTGTATGCTGCACATTTGAGTATAATTAGGTTCAGCCTTTCTGAAGAGCAATTTGGCCGTGTTATCTCAAAGCCCTTTAAATGTGTAATTTCTCAATAAATAACATTGATTTTTAAAGATGTGTCATTGTGTTCCTCAATATATTAAGAAAATAATTAGGGGATTGTGTACAGGTATATGAGCAAGAAAGCCTATGCCAGTACTTTTTAAAATACAGTAGTAAAGAGTTGTTCAAAATAATGTTTAGGACTATATATATATAGACATGGGAACGTGTGTAATATATTGTTTTATTTTGTAATATATTGTTAATTTTTAAAATAGCCTGACCAGGCGGTGGCGCAGTGGATAGAGCGTTGGAATGGGATGCAGAAGGACCCAGGTTTGAGACCCCGAGGTCACCAGCTTGAGCGCGGGCCCATCTGGTTTGAGTAAAAGCTCACCAGCTTGGACCCAAGGTCGCTGGCTCCAGCAAGGTGTGGCTCGGTCTGCTGAAGGCCCGTGGTCAAGGCACATGTGTGAAAGCAATCAGTGAACAACTAAGATGTCACAACGGCAACAAAAAACTGATGTTTAATGCTTCTCATCTCTCTCCGTTTCTGTCTGTCTGTTGCTTTCTATGCCTCTCTCTGACTCTCTCTCTGTCTGTGTAAAAAAAAAAAAGAAAGCCTGACCAGGCAGTGGCACAGTGGATAGAGCACCAGCCTGGGATGCTCAGGACCCAGGTTTGAAATTTTGAGGTTGCTGGCTTGAGCGCAGGATCACTGGCTTGAGCATGGGACCATAAGCATGACTCCATGGTCGCTGGCTTGAGCCAAAGGTCCCTGGCTTGAAGCCCAAGGTTGCTGGCTTGAGCAAGGGGTCACTGGCTCAGCTGGAGCTTTCCCCCACCCTATCAAGGCACATATGAGAAAGCAATCAATGAACAACTAAGTTGCTGCAACTATGAGTTGATGCTTCTCATCTCTCTCCCTGTCTATTTGTCCCTGTCTGTCTGTCTCTCTTGCAAAAAGAAAAAATTTAAAATATGATGTGATCACTTTAAAAATATATGCTTGTAATAATTAGATATAGAAAGGGTCTGGAACAATATACACTTGTTTAAAAAAATTTAATTTGCATGGCTTGAAAGTCTTTTTAGATGGAAAGGTTTATTAGGCCAAAAATGAAAAAAAGGAAGGGCTGGTCTTGGGGCCAGAGTCTGAACCACCAGCAGCATGGCCAGGTAGGAAGGACAACATGCTCTGTCCTGGACTTCTGCAAGCATTTTTATCCATCAAGCAGCAGGAGAAGGCGGTAGAGCCGAGCTGAAAAGGTGGGAGAAGGTAGAGCAGGGCTAGTCTAGGATGGGCTCTGAGTCTAGTGAGGACGTGGGTGCCCCTGTGGTGAGCTGTGGCAGCAGATTGGAAGTGCACGTGGAAGTTAGGCTCCCGGGGTTCCGTGGCGCCTGGCTGCTCTCTCTTTTGGATATCTCGGAAGGAGCCACTGGAAGTGAAACCTGCACTCCAGCATATGTACAGGAATGTGAGCAGCCATCTGCAGAGCGGCCCGCAGCTACTAACGGCGTAACTGGCCCATCTCTCCCTCCCTCTGGCCGCTGTAATATCCATTTAGAACATCGCAGAATTGTTACCTTGTCACAGCCACACGCCGAGATGGGTCACATCTGAGTAGATGGGATTGTTGCTATTTTTAAGTATCTTCAAAAAATAATTTTGAAACCAATTTTTAAAATCATTGTAGATTTTATTATTTCTTTTTATTTATTTATATTAGAGAGGAAACACAGAGTGAGAGAGAGAGAGAGAGAGAGAGAAAGGAGGGAGGAGCTAGAAGCATCAACTCCCATATGTGCCTTGACCAGACCAGTGCAGGGTTTTGAACTGGCAACCTCGGTGTTCCCAGGTCGACGCTTTATCCACTGCACCACCACAGGTCAGGCAAATCATTGTAGATTTTAAAATGCAGATTAAAACACTTAAAACCTATCAGTGACCTGGCTGGCTGAGTGCTCAGGGCCGAGCAAAGGCTAGCATGGGTTCTTCAGGATTGGCCCTTAGCAATAGGCTACGACCGGCTCCCTGCACGCGTGCGAGGCATGCTCTCTTGGTCCATGGAAGAAATGTGTCCATTCCCCTCCATCTTGGGGACCAGCACTTCTGGCAGCAGGATGGGGAGGCTGGGGGAGGCCTAGACCAGGAGGGCTGGCTCACAGTAGTCTGACCCCTTGGAATTGTTTGTATCTATGATTTGTACCCCCACCCCCACCCCACCTCCCAACCCTGCCGTCCAGCAATTCGGAGGTTGTTTAGTTTCTTAGCTGAAATTTGCTTTTTCTTCCCCAAGAGCCTTAGCTGGAGGGCCCCTTCTCCCTGAGATCGTCTCCCTTTTTACCCCCCTCCCCCATCACCCATCACCTGGCCAACTTCTGCTTCATATTTCATCTTAAAAGTCACTTCCTACTTTTGGAGATGATTGGTTATGTTTATTATCGTGATTGTGGTGAGGGTTTGTGGGTGTGATATATGTCAGAAACACAGCCTGACCTGTGGTGGCACAGTGGATAAAGTGTTGACCTAGATAGAATGTTTAGGTCGCCAGTTCAAAACCCTGCACTGGTCTGGTCAAGGCACATATGGGTTGATGCTTCCAGCTCCTCCCCCCACCTTTCTCTCTCTCTATCCTCTCTCTAAACTCAATAAATAAAATTCTAAAGAGAAAAACGCACCTGACCAGGCGGTCGCGCAGTGGATAGAGCGTCAGACTGGGATGCGGAAGACCCAGGTTCGAGACCCCGAGCTCGCCAGCTTGAGCACGGGCCCAAAAGCTCGTCAGCTTGGACCCAAGGTCGCTGGCTCCAGCAAGGGGTGGCTTGGTCTGCTGAAGGCCTGCGGTCAAGGCACGTGTGAGAAAGCAATCAATGAACAACTATGGTGTTGCAACGACAACGAAAAACTAATGATTGATGCTTCTCACCTCTCTACGTTCCTGTCTGTCTGTCCCTATCTATCCCTCTCTCTGACTCTCTCTGTCCCTGTAAAAAATAAAAATAAAAAATAAATTTAAAAAGAAAAACACACCAAACTGTATACTTTCAGTATTTGTGCAGTTTAGTGCCTATTAATGATACTTCAACAAAGCTGTAAAAACAACAAAAAAGGGAGCGATCACTTCCCCAGTGACACAAGTCTTGAACTCACCCTGTTCCTGTCTCTAACCCCCAAATCGCATTAGCCTATTAGCCTCCTCTGGTACGTACCCTGAGTCAATGATTCATGTCCTGCCTGGTGATAGATGAATGGTAATCGCAGGAGAGGGTCAGCCTGTGGACAGAGGCCAGTGAAGCAGCAGAGAAAACTCCAGGAGTGGGGAGGGGGCAGGCCACCAGGGAATCTGGAGATGGCATTGGAACTAATCCAGAGTGGTCTTCACAAGTTAGAGTTCAAGCCAGAATCTGGGTGTCCAAATATTTGGAGAGGCAGGTACCCTGTCTGTTTTCTTTGTCTTTTTTTTTTTAAGATTTTATTTATTTATTTTAGAAAGATGGGATAGAGAGGGAGGGAGGGAGAGGTGGGGGAGGGGCAGGAAATCAACTCCCAGTAGTTGCTGCTCTTATGTGCCTTGACCAGGCAAGCCTGGGGTCTCGAACCAATGACCTCAGCATTCCAGGCTGACACTTGACACACTGCACCACCACAGCTCAGGTTCAGTTTCCCCAACCTGAAAACTGAGGAGAATAATAATATTCATAGCTATTGTATTATTGTTGAGGATTACATAAGTCAATCCACATGCAGGGTTTAGAACAGTGCCTGACCTGTTGCAGCTGCTAAATGCTGAACCTACTTTGTGTGAATTGCCCCGGTGACCAATAAATCTGGGAGCCCCTGGTACAAACCTTTGGTTAATCTCGATTCAGGTTGCTGGTAGGTGGCTTCAGGGGTCATCTCTTCTTCCTAAGAGACCTGTCTAATCCCCTGTGCCCTTTCACCCAGCTGCTGGACAGCCCCGTTCCTTCACCCTTCGCTGCAGGGCTTGGAACCACAGCCAGTTTCCCGACCGACCGCTGTTTTGCAAAGCTGTCTTTCTAAAGCCTCTGCTTTGCTAATGACAGGGAGGCACATATGTTGCAGCTTATGCTTCTATTTCGAGTTGGGGATTTGAAAAAAGAATGTGCACAGACGTGGATTAGCATTTGTGTGCAGTTTGTGTGGGTTTGTGGTTGTGAACATGCGTGTGCCTGGTCGCACGTATGTACTTGTGTGACCCTGCATGGTTGTGCATTAACATATGTTCATGGACAGGTGAGCTTCTGAGTGATCCCCTGAGCACGTAGATGAGTATGTGTTTGGAATATACACATATACTTGTGGGCATACACACAGTCCCATAACCATGTGTGTGTTTGTGATGTGGTAGGGTTTATTTCATGTGCATCATCGGCATGTTTTCACATGGTGTTTTTTACATCTGTGTGCATATGGGGTGAGTTTGCCTCTCCTCACACCCCAGGAGGCGCCATGCAAGTGTCAACTTCTAAGAAGAAAGGAATAATCTGCATAGTTTAGCCTTTGATCTCTGCCACCCTGGAATCATCCCTTGCTCACACTCCAGCTGCCAAGCTGTTTCTCCAGCCCTGTGGACTCATCTTTGAGCTTTGTCTTCCAGAAGCCTCTGCCTCTCCTTGCCACCCCTAGAGGGAGCAGGGCTAGAGAGTGGTACTGATCACTTACTGAGTTCCTATGGTGCACCAGGCGCCTGGACCGGATGCTTTGCAGGCGTTCTCAAATCTTAGCAATCCCTCAAAGTGGTACGAAGGTTCCTACTCTGCGGTTGAGGAAGCTGAGGATCAGGGGAATGAAGCCATTTGTCTAAGTGATGGAGCTAGAGTTCGAATTTAGGACTGCAAAGCCCATACTTTTCACTCCAGCAGGCTGTCTACCTGGAACATATGTAACTGCCAGGCACTGAGGAGTGCAAGCCACAGCCAGAACTGTGTGGGAGATGTCCTGGGAGACACACTCTGATGTCAGGGCATGGGGGGGGGGCGGGAATCAGTAGGGTCCTCAAAGGATAGCCTAACTCAGTTTCTATTGTATAGGGGCAGAATGGGAAAACCCAGGTGTCAGAGCAGCCACGGGTCTAGCGGGAAAAGTGAGGCACGGACCAGTAACGCAAATAGCAAAGATGAAATCAAAAGCATCTTTGCCACTCCTATCTTAGGCCCTGGATAGGCTGCATCTAACTGCTCCATGTGTTAGGCCCTGGCCAGGTGGCTCAGTGGGTAAAGTGTTATCCCAGTGCCCTGAGTTGATGCTTCTCTCTCTCCCTCTCTCTCTCTGTCCCCCTCCCCTTCTCTCTCCCCCCTCTGTCTTTTTCTATCTCCCTATCATCTCTCTCTCCTCCTCTCCCTTCCCCTCTCTCTTTAAAATAAAAATAAAATTTTAATTTTCTCCATGTTCTTATTTGTTAAATGTGGTAGGAGAGGGGTGTCAGAGGGTTTGTACAAGCTCTTGTTGAAACTAGCATTTGCTCTCTTACCGTGCTAGCTCATGCAGCCTCGCAGTTGTCTGTGAGCTAGTCGTCATGGTTGGCCCCATTTTACACATGAAGACACCGAGGCTCAGAGAGGTCAGTCACAGTTCTTGCTCAAGTGACAGAGCAGGATAGAAACCTAGGGGTAGTCTGATCCCAAACCCCTACTAAGCCTCTTTGTTTTAAAGTTTCAAACAAGTAGTTTATGAGATACCAGAGACATAGTAGACATTCAACAAGTGGTAGCAAATAATGGTGATGGCGGCAGTGATAACGATCGTGACAACAATGATGACGAAAGTGTGCTTTGCTGAATGCTGATGTGACATTCAATTCCTCAGGTGTCAACATTTCTGGAAAATGCCGTGCCGTTAGTGGTTGTTTTTATTTTATTTTCAATTGATTTTGAGAGAGAGAGAAGGAGTTGAAATATCTGTTTGTTGGTACTTATTTATTCATACATTGGTTGATTCTTATACATGCCCTGACCAGGGATTGAGCCTGCAACCTTGGTATATATCAGGACAGTGCTCTAACCCACTGAGCTACCTGGCTAGGGTCAGTTAGTGATTGTTTTTAAAACAAAGGTTGCTTCCCTCAGGAGAACGGTGATACCTGTTCCTGTGACAGCCAGCCCAGAGTCAGAAGCCACTTTTCAGCTGGGTGGCTCTGAGCACCCTTTCCTTATGCCTGATGGAAGGACAGGAATAGCCTACCCAGTTCCTCAAAAGGTTAAACAGAGTTGCCACGTGACCGTTGGCGCTGCTCCTAGGTGTTTACCCAAGAGAAATGTAAACAAATGTCCACACAGAAACTTGTACCCAACTATTCACAGTAACATGATTCGTAACAGCTAAGCAGTGGGGACAGCCCAAATCTTGATCCGTTGATGAAGAGGTAAACAAAATCCCTGTTGTGGACTTTTATGTAGCAATGAAAGGAGTCAAGTACTGACCATACTACAGCATGGCTGAACCTTAACAACGTTATGCTAAGTGAAAGAAGCCAGTTACAAAAGACCACATATTCTATGACTCCATTTCCAGTCTAAGCAAATCCACAGGCAAATGCCAGTCCAGAACAGGCAAATCCACAGAGACAGAAAGTAGCTAAGTGGTTGCCAGAGGAAAGAATGGAGAATGCTTAAATGGGTATGGGATATTTAGGGGGGTGGGGTGGGGTGATACAAATATTCTAGAATTAGATAGTGGTGATGGGCACATAAATTCGTGAGTATACTAAAAACGACCGAATCGTACACTTTAAAAGAATGAATTTTGTGGTGTGTGAATTATATCTCAATAAAAACAGCTTGATCTCATAGGGTTGCTGTGAAGTTTAAAATGAAGTAATTTATGTAAATCCCGCAGCACAGAGTTGGCATTGTGGAGTAAGTACTCATTAAATGCTAAACGATTTAAGTAAATCCTAGCTAGCTACTACTGCTATTATTATCATTACTATACTAGCTGATGATTTTAGTTCCTAAGCCTCCCCAGAGCTTCAGACTCCTGACCTGTAAGCAGGAACAGTGATACTTTCACTAGTTGGGGTTTCTTAGTCACAGGCAACAGATACCACTCTGAATCCCAAGGAGAAAGGGAATTTATTAGAAGGCTGCAGTGTAAATGACCGACTCAGAGGGAAGGGCATGGAACCAGGTGCAGAAAGGAAAGGTCCAAGGCACAGACCCGAAGGAAGCGCATAACTGAGAGGCTGTGGAATTGCTGGTGCAGCACGTACTTGTGGAGTCAGGCTCTCCGGGTTTGAATCTCACTCAGCCCTGAAGGCTGTGTGACCTTGAGTTGTTTTCACCATTGGTTCATCTGCTAACCAGGGAGGGTAGAGAGTGCATCAGGGCCTCCTCTATGGGCTTGTTTGGGGATTAAATGAATCAGTGTCTACAGCACTTATCACAGTGCCTTGCACTGTAAACTCCTGATAAATATTGTTGCGGTTGTTGACAGGGCCTTGACACTGGGGATGATTCAGCTTCTACCCGACTGTGTCTGGCTTCATTCAAGGGTTAGATCTGTAGAGTGTGATGGGCCGAGCTAGGGTCACTCGTCTACTCCTTGGCCAGGGGAGGGTGGGGCATCTGATTGCCAAAACTATGGGACGGAGGTGATGCCCAAAGGAGAATCCAGAAGAAAGAGGAGGGGGCACAGCAGCAAGTCCAACTTGTGCCCCATACTGGTTATTAGGAGGACCAGAGATAATCTGTGCCAAGTGCCAGGCACATCGTGGGCCCTTAATTACTGGGATGCTTAGCTGATGACTGTTCTCTACCTAAGGGCTCTGAATTTTTCACTGCAGTATGGGTTTGGGATGGAGCGGGAAAGGCCTTGAATGCCACGCTAAGGCTTCTGCACTTCAGTCTGAGAAACAAGCAGGGAGGACCATCTTCTAAACACCCCATGGCATGCTCAGAGTCCCTGTGGACCGTAGTCACATTCCCTAAGCCTTCCAGCTACGTGGCTGTGGGCACCTGACTTAACATCTCCAGCCTTCAGCTTCCCAGTGCATAAAACGTGGTCACATTTTGAGTTGGTGGGGCTTAAGTGAGATCATATGTGTGATGTATTTAGAACAGTGTCTGGCCAAGGCACATGCTCAATAAATCGTAGTAGTTATTATTACATAAAATAAGGTTTAAGAATTCCGCCTCACAAGGTCGATGGGAGAATCAATCAGGATCAAAGAGGATATGGCACTTTGCACATGACCATGCTGTGTCTTGGAAAGACGTTTCCCCTGGCAACAAGACACACCTTCAGTCTAACGACTGTCTTTTCATGAAATAAAGCAACATTAAATGTACACATTTCATAATAACATGGAGCCCGATTTCAGAAACACTTGAATATGAGACGGGTATGTCTGAGAAGAGAAGAATAAAGTATTGATAATTTAATGCTTCAAATAATTAAAGAATGTTCTCTAGAGCCTGTTGCCAATTTCCCAAAACTTAGAATACAATATTGCTTACTTAATGCTAAAAGGGCACTGAGCATAATTTAGTCTTTCCTTGAAGCTTTTGAATTTTCTTGAAGGCAAGATCAGCAATTTTAAAATATACTTTTAGATCCTCTGACTCAATGGTTCTCAGCCCTGACTACACATTAGCATTCCCCCCTGGGAGCTTTTGGAAAATATACTGTTACCTGGGTCCCACTGCAAACTAATTAAATCTGAGTCTCTGGAGGAGGAGCTGCCTGAGCACTGGAATTTTTTAAAGCTTCCCAAGTATATAGTTCTGATGCACAGAGTTTGAGAACTGCTCCTGCTAGCAGGGGCCTAACCCGCAGAGGGTGTTTTCTGTATTTGGAGATGAGGTTGAAGAAGTCTGCACAGGTTGAATCATGGAGGATTTTGTACACCACAACAGAGAAGCTCAATGTTATCCTGTCAGATGGGACGCTCCTGAAACTAACAGAATTGTTAGTCCAGTGTGAGCTCGAGTTTGAATGACCACTCTGGTGACCTGTGGGGCAGAACTGGAGTTTGGAAGACTGGAAGAAGAAAACCTAGAGTTCTGCAACCATCCAGACTGTATCAGTTATCAGTTGCTGTGTAACAAAATAGCCCCCCACATCTAGTGGCCTTTAGCAATGGTTTAGTATCTCTCACAATTCTGTGGGTTGGCCTAGCAGTTCTTCTGCAGGTCTTCCCTGTGTTCCCTCATGCAGCTGCACTCAGTTGGAGGGTTGTCTGGGGGCTTCGCTAGTTGGAATAACTGGACCTCTCTCCACGTGGTCTCTTATCCTTGATGTCTTCTTGGCATTAGAAGAGTTCTTCTCAGTGAAATAGGAGAGGTAGAAACTGTAAGGTCTCTTCAGGCCTGGCCTTAGAAGTCATATAATGTTACTTACACCTCATTCCATTGGCCAAAGTAATTCACAAGGCCAACAAGGGTTCAAGGGGTGGAGAAATAGGTTCTACCTCTTGATAAGGGGCAAGAGAAATTTCTATTTCAAAAGAGTATGCATTTGATAGGAGAAACCTGTGGCTATGTTTTGCCACACAGATGGAAGGTACTGAAGCCTGGCCTTAGGCAGGGGCAGTAGACAGAAGTGAATTCATTCATTCATTCAGTCAGTGTGGTAGTCCTTTATTCAATAATTTATCAGACACCTCCTGTGTCCCAGGCACTTTTCTAGGCAACTGTAACTGTCAGTTACAGTTACAGCTATCACTGACAATGGCAGGTTAGTACTGCTCTTGTAGAGCTTACGATCTAGGGGGTAGGGAGATAGACAATAAAAAGCAAATCATTATACCATAGAATATGAAATTCAAAAGTGCTATGAAGAAAAAACAAAATGTGATAAGGATTAGAAAGGGTTATTTTAAGCATCTCTGAGTGAGGAAAATCTGAGTGGAAAACTGAATGAAGTGAGCTGTGCAGATGTTTGCAGGCAGGAGAACAGCAAGTACAAAGGCCCTGAGGCAGGAGCATGCTTCAGGTTTGAGAAAGAACAGGGAGTCTAGTGTGGCTAGGGCACAGTGAGTGAGGGAGAGAGTGAAAGATATGAGGTGGGAGAGGCAGGCAGGGTCAGAGTGTGTGGGACTTTGTAGAGGATGATAAAGACTTGGGATATTATTTCAAGTGTAAAGCGAGGAGCCACTGGCAGATGGTGTGCAAGATTGAACATGATCCTCTGTTTAAAAAGACCTATTCTAGGTACGAGGATAAAAAAGATTGAAAGACCAAAGATCGGAGACCAATTAAGAAGTCATTACTTGGCAGGATATAAAATTAATACTCAGAAATCAGAGGCATTTCTATACACCAACAATGAAATATCAGCAAAAGAAATTAAGGAAACAATCCCCTTCACTATTGCAGCCAAAAAAATAAAGTACCTAGGAGTAAATTTAACCAAGGAGGTTAAGGACTTGTACTCAGAAAATTATAGAACATTGATGAAAGAAATCAAGGAAGATACAAACAAGTGGAAGCACATACCGTGCTCATGGCTAGGAAGAATAAACATCATTAAAATGTCTATATTACCCAAAGCAATTTATAAATTCAATGCAATACCAATTAAAATACCAATGACATACTTCAAAGATATAGAACACATATTCCAAAAATTTATATGGAACCAAAAAAGAACACGAATAGCCTCAGCAATCTTAAAATAAAAAAATAAAGCAGGAGGTATCACTCTTCCTGATATCAAGGTTTACTACAAGGCCATTATACTCAAGACAGCCTGGTACTGGCATAAGAACAGGCACATAGATCAATGGAACAGAACAGAGGACCCAGAAATAAACCCACAGCTTTATGGACAACTGATATTTGACAAAGGAGGAAAGAACATACAATGGAGTAAAGACAGCCTCTTTAACAAATGGTGTTGGGAAAATTGGACATCTACCTGCAAAAAAATGAAACTAGACCATCAACTTACACCATTCACAAAAACAAACTCAAAATGGATAAAAGACTTAAATGTAAGCCGTGAAACCATAAACATCTTAGAAGAAAACATAGGCAGCAAGCTCTCCGACATCTGTAGCAGCGGTATATTTGCCGATTTATCTTCATGGGCAACTGAAATAAAAGGCAAGATAAACAAATGGGACTATATCAAACTAAAAAGTTTTTGCACAGCTAAAGACAATAGGAACAGAATAAAAAGACAAACCACACAATGGGAGAACATATTTGACAGCACATCTGATAAGGGGTTAATAACTAAAATTTATAAAGAACTTATAAAAAGCAACACCAGGAAGACAAACAACCCAATCAAAAAATGGGCAAAAGAAATGAATAGAAATTTCTCCAAAGAGGACATACAGATGGCCAATAGGCATATGAAAAAATGCTCAACATCACTAATCATTAGAGAAATGCAAATTAAAACCACAATGAGATATCACCTCACACCAGTCAGAATGGCACTTATCAGCAAAACAACACAGAATAAGTGCTGGCGAGGATGTGGAGAAAAGGGAACCCTTCTGCACTGCTGGTGGGAATGCAGACTGGTGCAGCCACTGTGGAAAACAGTTTGGAGATTCCTCAGAAAATTAAAAATCGAACTGCCTTTTGACCCAGCTATCCCACTTTTAGGAATATACCCTAAGAACACCATAGCACTGTTCGAAAAGAAGAAATGCGCCCCCATGTTCGTGGCAGCATTGTTCACAATAGCGAAGATCTGGAAACAGCCCAAGTGTCCGTCAGAAGACGAGTGGATTAAAAAGCTATGGTACATATATACTATGGAATACTACTCAGCCATAAGAAACGATGACATTGGATCATTTATAACAAAATGGATGTACCTTGATAACATTATACGGAGTGAAATAAGTAAATCAGAAAAAAAGAAAAACTGAGAACAGCACGATTACATACATAGGTGGGACATGAAAGTGAGGGTATGAGACATGGACAAGAGAGTGGTGGTTAGGGGATGGGGGGAGGGAGGGAAGAATGGGATAGGGAGGAGGGGAGGGACGCAGGGAAAACCAGATTGAAGGTGACAGAGGACAATTTGACTTTTGGTGATGGGTATGCAACACAATTGAATGATAAGATAACCTGGAGATGTTTTCATTGTACATATGTACCCTGATTTATTGATGTCACCCCATTAGAATTAATAATAATAAAATATATATATATATAAAAAATAAAAAAAAATAATAAAAAAAAAGAAGTCATTACTTACTGTACACCTGAAATAAATACAAAATAATATTAAAAGTAAAGAGAGATCATTGCTTAGACCAGTGTTTTTTCAACTGCCAGTCTGTGGATCAGTGTCAGACTGCCAGAAATTTCTGCCAGTCTGTGAAAGAGTTAACCATCCCGATTCATTTTGTATGAATCTGAAAACCCCTGGTTTAGACAATAGTTATAGTGGGAAAACTGGCGAATAAATGTTAGATGTTAGATATATTTTGAGGCAGAACTAATATAATTTACTAAAACATTGGAATATGGGTATGAGAGAATGATAATTAAAGAAGTCCACAGCTTTTGGCATTAAGTGGATGAATTGTGGTGCTTTTCACAGAGATGTGGGGGACCCCGAGGGAGGCATAGATGAATGAAGTGGGTCACAAATTTGGTTTGGGATAGGCTGTGTTCGAGATGCTGTTTTGACCTCTGAGTGAGGCTGGCAAGGAGGCAGTGAATCATTGAGTCTGGAGTCCAGATTGGAGTTGCAGACAGAAATCTAGGTGTTATCAAGGGCTACTTCAAAGCTTGGGACTGGATGGGTCACTTTGGAGGAGAGTTTGAAAGTGAGGAGATCTGAAGACTGAGCCCTGGGACGCTTCAACATTTAGGGGTAGTTTGTGGGGCAGGATCCAGCCACGGAGACTGAGAAGGAGTGACCAGTGGGGTGTGTATCCTGGAAGCCCAGGAAGGAAACATGGCAGAAGGGTGGGACAGGCAATGTTGAATGGTGCTGAGCAGCCAGGTAAACCAAGGCAGAGAAAGCTGAGCATTCAGATACGGCAACCTGTAGGTCACTGGTGATCTTAAGATTAAACGAAGCTGAGTGAAGTGGGTTGAGGAAAGAAAAGAATAATTGCAGAGAAATGAGGCTGTGTGTGTGTGTGTGTGTGTGTGTGTGTGTGTGTGTGTGTGTTTAGTTGAGAAAAAGTGTAGAATATATGCATGGAAATAATTTACTAGAAAGATAAAATTGTCAATGGTGCAGGAGAAAGGGAGGCAACTGCAGGAACAAAGGGCACATGACCTGGTGGCCGTAGGGAGCAGGTGGCCGTAGGGAGCAAGCAGGGACAGTTCTTCCATTGTCTCCACAGGGAAGGCAGAGCATATGGGCTCAGATGCAGGTAGATTGAAAGATTTGGCAGCAGGAGTGTGGAGAGTCAGGAGGCATTTAGAAAGTAGAACGTGGAATGAAAGGATTTAAAGCCTCTCCCAGCGAGACCATCTCTTATCTGCAACCTCTCCCAACACCCGGTCTGCGCCAGGCCAGGTGCGAGGCCCAGGGCCTCCCAGATGACTCACCTTTTGTCCGTGCAGATGAAGAAGTGTGGTCTAAGAAGGGGCACAGGCCTGTAAACTGACAGCTTCACGACAGTGTGCTAATAATAAAGACGTGTACAAAGTGTTTTGAGAACAAAGAGAGTGTGAGTAACTCTGCCTGGAGGGGTCAGAGAACGCTTCCCGGAGGTGAAATTTAAATTAGGCTTCAAGGAGGGTGAGAGCATTATTAGGCCGGCTGGGGGAGGAAGGTCATTCAAGGTGGAGAGAATGGCATGTGAAAGCCACGGAGAAGAGAAAGAACCTTTTACTGCTGCTTTTCTCAGCGCTCCACCTGTCTCTCTTCTTCTCGCCCCGCCTCCCTCCCCGTTCCCAAGCTGTCGTCTCTCAGGCTTTCTTAATTCAAGAGGAAATTTTTCTTTTTGGAAAGTTTAATAAACTTCCGTTCAGCCTGTACTGAATCATGGCAAAGGTGTGTTTCACACTTAAACATCTCAGATGTTATTTTTTGCACTTGAAGAACAAGCTATTTTTAAAGAAACCCAAACTCACTGGGACTCAGCGAGGATGATTTCTGTGACCTGTTTTTAAAAAGTGAGCTTTGGAAAGAAACATAGTGACCAGCGGTGGCCCTTCTTTCCTTTAAATGTTTCAACATGCCAGTAAGTAGTTTCACCTTTCTAAGCTGTGTGTTTTATCTTGGCTGTGTGGTCTTCTGGAAAATTCTCAGGGAGCATGCGACAGTTATCCAATAACAGATGAGGGGAGAGAAGGCCCCCACTTTCTCAGAGGTGAGCTAAGATAATGGTAGAAATGCTGGAGGGCAGGGGTGGATTTGAGAGGGGTTGACATGGTGCAGGGAACAAGGCATTCCCCATACTGTCGAAGTGTCCCTGTGCCCGTCTGTGTAGCTTGCCTCCTCCCCACAGGGGCCACCGAGTCCTTCTATTCCTGAACACACAGAGGATCCTCCATGGAGTCTGTACCTCTACCCCCTTGGGTCTGGTCTGGCTTGTGACGACTTTGACCAATTGAATACAGGGAAAGTGACTCTGGGTCAGTCCTAGGACTAGTATTTAAGAGTCTTTAAAAGTGACTGCTGTGATAAGTCCCAGATACACAAAGGGGCTACGTATATGCAGTCCAGTTGACATTTTAGCTGAGATCCTCAGCCAATGGCCAGCATGTGTGTGCCATCTTGAATGGTCAGCCCTGTTGAGCCTTCAGATGGATCCAGCCCCAGCTGACATCTGCCTGCAGTTGCGTGAGAGACCTCAGGGGTGTGCCCAGCTGTGCTCAGTCAACCTCCAGGACCGCGAGATAATTATAAATTGTTGTTTCAAGCCAGCAAGTTTTAGGGTGGTTTGTTACACATCAGTAGCTAACCAAAATATCATCTATTTTTATCAGCCTTGGCTAACACCAGGCACTGGGCTGGGTGTTTCTTATTTTAATGCTCATGATAACTGGAGATAAGTATTTATTATTTTCCCTTTGGAAGATGAAACAACGCTCAGAGATGTTCTTCAGAACTGGCCACATATAACTCAAGCTCAGGTCGCACGGGTACTACAGCTGGGCACATTGATATTACGCAACTCACCGCATTTCTCCCAGCCATGCCCCTCCTCCTGAGCACTCAGAGAGTGGTGCTACTCCACCCAGGCCTGCAGCCTGGGACACCCAGGATTGCCTTGTCTACTGTGGAAACGAGAACAGCCTCGATCCTGAGCGTTGGGAGATCTGGAGTTGGGGTTTGGCTCTGCCACTCAGTTGCCGTCTTATGTTGGGGACTGTAAAGCCAGCAGCCATGGCCACCATCACAGCCGCCTGGCCCGTGCAGGTTCACATTGGATTCGGACAGACGGAATGGGCCATCATCTTCAATCCTAGCTTGCACCCGGTGGACAAGAAATACACACAATGGGAAAACACTTCCCTTTCCATCCAGGGCTCCCAAAGCCATTGACTTATCTGAGTTTTCTTAGAATCAAAGGTTTCTAGCTCACCAGACTTGTTCACCTCTGTTCCCCATCTCCTTCTCCTGCACAAACTCTGCACAAACTGGCTTCTCCCTCAGCACTCCACCATCTTGGCTGCTTTTCCTGGCCTCCTCCACGTGGCCTTTCTTTGCTTTCCTCTCTAATGGCTAATCTCAGGAACCGAGAGAGCAAGCTCCCGGTCTGCCCCACTTTTTTTTTTACTTGAAATACAACTTGATTCTGATTCTATACGAAAGGAGTGGGAATGACATTAACAAACAAGGTGTGACCACGGAATATCGTGATGCTACTGCAGCAGTCTTATGGTTGAAACTCAATAAGGAAACAACTGTGCTCCAAACAACTAAATATGCAGGCCCAGAAAACGAAGGTATTTTTTAACTGCCACATTCACTCTGAAGCCCATTCATCTCTCAGCATCCCAAGATCAAGCACAGGTTCTGCTTAGCGAGATAATAAAGTGGCAAACACGCTGCACCGCTGACATCACAGGACAGTTGCCTATAAAACTAGACTTCTGACGCTGGGCTCCAGCTTCCCTGCTCACAGGTCGTCGTCCTCGTCCGGGAGAGCGGTAGTCTGAGCAACCTCTAGATCATGCTGGTACTGCGCTGCCAAGGCCGGGTCCAGGACAGCCTCTGGGGGGCGAGGGCAGGCATGGCGACAGACTCCAAGTTAGGGTCTCTGATTGGTTTTCTAGCAAGCCAGAGGAAGGGCTTTTCAAAGTTGTAGCTACTTTTAGCAGAAATGTCGTAGTACTGAAGATTCTTTCGGTGGAAAACGATTGATTTGGCCTTAACTTTCCTGTCCTTAACGTCCACTTTGTTGCCACACAACACGATGGGGATGTTTTCACACACTCGCACCAGATCTGTATGCTGGTTAGGCACATTCTTGTAGGTAACTCTTGAAGTTACATCAAACATTATAATGGCACACTGGGCTTGGATATAGTAGCCGTCCCTCAGCCTGCCGAACTTCTCCTGGCCCGCCGTGTCCCACACGTTGAACTTGATGGGCCCTCTGTTGGTGTGGAACACGAGGGGATGGACCTCCATGCCCAGGGTGGTGACATACTTCTTCTCAAACTCCCTGGTCAGGTGGCGTTTCACAAAGGTCGTCTTCCCGGTCCCACCGTCACCGACCAAGACAAGTTTGAACTGGACCTGGGGCTCTCCTTGGGCGGCCATAGCGATGTGGCTTCCAGAAGCGTCTCCGGGCCCTGTCTGACTGAGAGATGAAAAGATGGCGGAAGCGCAGGTCTGCCCCACTTTATAGTGTAGATTCAAAACCCTTAATTTAATATACAAACAAGGAAGTCTCTGATACAGTCACTCATCTGAGGCATAATGGGATTCCTCATGAGAGTGCACCACCCCACATCAAAAAGGGTGGGAAAGGATGTCTTAAAACTAAGCCTTAGACTATAAGGATCCAGGCTGCGTATAGCCCGTCCCCCAACACACATTAATATAATCATGCCCATCCCAAGAAGGGTAACTAATATTATTACCTGGGCGACGGGCTTCCACGTGGGCAGCACCATCTTTAACAAAGTGAGCATAATATATTTTATCTGCCCAACAGGGACCAAATAAGCCAACAGGGTATTTTGCAGTTTGGATATCTAGGGGACAGAGGTGTTGGGTCCAACTCCCCACTTCACCTACCTAATTAACTTAACAAAGGGTTGTGCTTCAGTTCTCTACCTGCCTGCCCATGTTCCCTGGAAGAGACTGGAAGCGAGTTTCTCCTTGGTGTAAAGTTAGATCCACTATTATGGTGGAGATTGTCTTTGAGTTGCCTTGGAAACTTAATTGAATTGCTAATGGCCCACATTACCCAGAAAATAAAGAGGAATGTTTTCTGGGGGCAGCCATGGTTTTGCAGTGCGGACAGTAGTGGCTGTTGGCAATGAGCTATGGCATCCTCCCAAGCCCATCCTGTATATATCTTTAAGACTCTATCTTTAATTCAGTGTACTACCATTTCCCTCTTGAGACCCTGGAATAGACCCATCACGTAGGACGCAGCAATCTGACTTTAGACAAGTCATGTCTCCTCTCTGGGTTTTAGTTTACTTTTCTGAGAATAAGTGTATTGGGCTAGATCACAAGTTTCTCAAACCGGAGTAGTGTACAAATTCCTACATTTAAAAACTTTTATTATGAAAATTTCCAAAAAGACTGAGATGTAGTGAGTACAGTAAAACTTTATTTACCCTTCATCTGATTCAACAATCATTTCCATCTTGCCATACTTTAACTTATGGTCCCACCTATTTTTGGTTACTGACTATGACATCAAATCATCCCACCCCTAAATTAGGATTGCCAGGCTCAGCAAATGAAAATACAGAAAACTTGACTAAATTTGACTATCTTTAAAAATGTCTCGTTACTAGTAATATGTTCTGATGGAGATGTAAAGGCCATTTGTTTTATTTGGCTCTATAAGCTCTTAAAGTCACTTTTAATCTAGAATAGTCCCTTCTTCTCCCCCCAGTTTCACTTTTCTTTTTCATGCTATTTGCTGATTGGAGTAACTGGGTCAGTTGTCTGTAAAAGAGTCCACATTCTGAATTTGGCTGATTGCTTCCTGATGGTGTCATTTATGTGTACCTCTAGACCCTGTGCTTAGGTGGTAAGTTTTATTTAAAGCCTTCATTGGGTTCAGGTGAAACCTTTCTGGCCAGGATAGAGGTGCTGTGTAGTTGAGCATGCATCTCATCAGGGGGCACAGATATGTGTTCACCTCACTTTTAGTGAGGGTCACATTTATCAGAGGGTTTATTTAGGTGCTCACACTCTTATTTCTTCATTGAAAAGTTTCCTATCAATCCTTCATTCAAAGGTTTTGCCATGCATTTCTAATTGTTACTTCAACCAGGTATGTTATTAGTGTTTGCCAAATGGTGATGATCTACTTTTAGTATTTCTTCTGACTTATTAGCTGAAATTCTGCTGTATAAAAGAACTTTTCTTCGCTCTGGCCAGATAGCTCAGTTGTTTAGCGCGTCTTCCCGATATGATATGATATGATACGCCAAGGTTGCAGGAGTGATCCCTGGTCAGGAAACATACGAGAATCAACCAATGAATGCATGGATAAGTGGAGCAATAGGTCAGTGATTTTTTTCTCTTTCTCCCTCTTTCTCTTTCCCTCTCTTTAAAATCGATCCATAAAAATAAATTATAAGAGAACTTTTTCTTAACTTCTAGGTCTAGTTGGTTCCCCTGAAATATAGTTCATAATGGAAGGCAGAATAAATATTTAATTCTTTTTAAAAAGAAAACCTTCCAGTTTCTATAAAATTTCCAGGACAGAATCGAATAGCAATGTTGATAGTTCCAACTCAGATTTAAAATTACAAGTGTTTTACTTAACTTGTTTGATGTTATACTTGTAACTCTTTTGTCTTAAGAATCTTGGATCCTGACAACATTGATATAATGACTAAAATGTTTTATCACGATAAACTGAAATTATTATTAATAATAAGACTATCGAGAGAAGTTTAAGATTTCTTTGTTGTTTTGCCACTTCTTTATCCTTGGAATATATCTCATGGAAGATGTGTGGTTAAAAATACTTTGTTTTAAGCTCGGTGGGATTCATTCATTTTTTTTTTCTGTGTGGTCATGTTGTCAACTTCATATGAATTTATGTTCGTGTTCTTGCTTATTTTTCATTTTAGGGAATTATTTAAAAATTTTATATGATTTAACCTGGGAACACTGAGGTCGCCAGTTCAAAACCCTGCACTGGTCTGGTCAAGGCACATATGGGAGTTGAGCTTCCAGCTCCTCCCCCCTTTCTCTCTCTCTCTCTCTCTCTCTCTCTCACTCTGTGTCTCCTCTCTAAAATAAATACAATAAAAAAAATTATATGATTTAATGATTTAAATATTTACACGAATCATTTGTGAGATGTCAACATCACAGCTATCTAACAAATCTCATTCAGAGAAGCTGCACTTCAATCCTTTCCCCTCCTTTCTGTTCTTTTTCTTCCCCGTAGAAACCCTTTTAAAGCTTGGCTTCTCAACCCCAGCTCTATTGGCATTTTGGGCCAGATAGTTCTTTGTTATGGGGTGCAGGGGAGCTCCTGTGTATTGTAGGATGGTTAGCAGCATCCTTGGTCCTTACCCGTTATATGCCGGTTGTAACTAAAAGTGTCTCCAGACATTGATAAATGTCCTGGGTGGGGCAAAAGTACTCCTAGTTCAGAATCACTGTTTTAAGGGAAACAAATGTTTTTCCTCCCCTTTTCAAAAAATTTTATTTACTGATTTTAGAGAGAGAAACATCAATTTGTTCTATTTATTTATGCATACATTGGTTGATTCTTGTATGTGCCCTGACCGCGGATTGAACCCACAGCCTTAGTGTATGGGGACAACACTCGAACCCACTGAACACCCAGCCATGACCTAAGGGAAATACTTTCTTATAGGCTTGAAAACCGGATCCCCAGTCTAAAATGTCTGCATTTAAGGTTAAACTTGTCACTATAGGCAACCACTTTGCACCAATGCATAGACTAAATTTTTTGTGTGTGTGTGGCAGAGACAGAGAGAGTCAGAGAGAGGGACAGACTGGGACAGACAGGAAATTTAGAAACCTCTTAGAACTTGTGGACCCTGAAAATCTGAGCATCCAGAGATCCAGACACCTCAATACCTTCCCTAGTTTGCAGAATGCTGAGGCTGGGTGATTTCGTAGAGCCTTCCTGCTGTTGAAAGCTTTCTTGTTCTAAAAGTCCAGAAGCTGGCTTCTCAGACAGGGGTGGACAGCATAGTGATCGAGAGCAGTGAGTGGAATCCCAGGTCTTCAACTTATCAGCTCCAGGATGGAGTGCAAATTACTGCCCTTCCTGGGGTCTTAGGAGTCTTCTTCATTATAAATTAAGATGTAAATTGTACTTATTTCATGGGATTGTTTCAAGGATTAAAGATATAATTCACATTAAGTGCATAATATACTGCACAGCATATAAGAAGTGCTTAATAAATGTAGGCTGTTAGTATAATTACCGCCAGGGCTAGGTAGTCGTGTGCCAGGAAATACTCAGAGCATCAGGTTAGAGAAGAAGCATCTTCTTAGAGTGTGAATTTATTACCTGAAGAGTTAGGAAAAAAAGAAAATAGGCTTTGCATTTTTCTCTTAAAGGGAAGTCATTAAAAACGTTATTTTTTTTATATGTTAGAACAGACATGGGAATGGGTGGTGAAATTTGAATGGATTTGAAAGATAAAATCTGAGACTTCAAAGAAATTTTATGCCTGAGGCTGATGAGTTTGGGCCTTATCCTCAGACCTCCGGGGAGGCTCTCTCAGTCTTCTCTGATGGAGGGAGCTTTGGTGAGACAGTTTCAGCAGCAGCTCTGGGGGCTGTTTTGCATCTTGGACTGATAGATATTAGATAATAGAAATTAGATATTAGAAGAAATTGTTTAAAAATTGGGGAATTCTTTCACATCGATTTGGGATTTGTTACCCCAGGAAGAGGTGGGAAAGTTTGCTGGGTTTTTGTTCAAGAAATATTTATTAAATGATGACTATATGCCTGGCACCATTCTAAGGGATACAAAGAAAACAAACACTCATTCTGCCCACGTGAGACCTTCAGACTAGTACTGGTCATTCAGTATTAGTAGCTACCATAGCCTCAATTAAGGAACTGAACTTTTGGACTTTAGAGGAAAGACCTGGCAGTTATTGGACAGGTGAGTAGCATATGAAACATCCAAGTAGAGATCTTGAGTAGGCTGTTGTATGAAAGTCTAGAATCATAGTTCTCACTTGGGGCTTTTAGACATTTGTAGTGGGGTATGGCCAGTCATAATGATGTTTATTGTGGGGAAGCCAGGAAAGCTAGATACCATGCAGTGTATGGACAGTATTGTACAACTTTTGAATGTTGCTCTGAACATTTATGTAGGTGAAAGTCCTGCATTGTATACAATTATCTGCACCTAACAACTAAGTTCATTTTCTTATGTAAAGACAAAATATATTATAGCATGATTTTAATTTTCCAGGGAGGCAAAACTATGCAAAGTGAATGAATATTATCTACTTTGTTGTATTCAGACTCTCCCAAGAGTTATTTGCCATTTCAGAAAATCTTGACAGCAACAGCAATTTTATTACTGGTATTTGCTGCTGCGGACCAGTGCAGCTAGTAATTGTCCAGGTCCTGAGTGAGAATGGTGTGAAATGAAGAAATAAACGCAGAGAGAAAAAGGATGGGATTGGTAGGTCTCTGCACAGCCCATAGTTTGCAGGAGGTATTCTCCACCCCCAAACCGCTTTATTTATAGGGCAGAGTAAAGTCATTAGCAAATCAAAGATATCTCTGATACAAAGTCACATTTCCAAGGCAACCCAAGAATTCTCCCAAGTGCAGAAAACCCCCACCATACATAACATCTTAACTTCACAAAACAAAGGATAAGAAGAAAACAGCCTCTACTTTATCCAAGGAACACGGGGGATAGGACGAGGGACCAGTGCAAACAATCCAGTGTCATAGCTAACATGGAGGTGTAGGGAAGAACTTAACCCTTAGCAACTTAACCAAGCAAGTGAGGTGGGGGGTTGGGCAGACTGTCAGCTTACTGCCAGTCCCCCACACCTCTGTCCCCCAAAAATCTAAACCGAAAGGACCCTGTTAGCTCACAGTCTTCAACAATTTGCGTCTCCAATTGGAATCTGTAGCTGTTGATTTTGGGTCAGTGCTTCTCAAACTGTGAGGTATATGTGATTACCTGGGTATCTTGCTTCCTTCCTAAAAAATGGAAGAGACTCTCTGGATGTCTAAATAACAGAAAGAATCCAGCAGGAAGGGCGAGTCTGCCCATAACAGAGAGGGGCAGATGAAGGGGTGAGGTTCCATAGAGGGAAGGAAAAGGGGGCACCCAGGCACAGTGAAGGGACGCTGATCTTTTGTTAAGAGAAGCTGGTTATTGTAAAAGGAGGGAAGGAAGAGAGAGTGGCTGCAGATGCAGGTAGATTTAGAAATGTGGTGGCAGGAAGTTGAGGGATGTCACATCCCCTGTGTCCCACCTCTCACCCACAGCAGCACTAGCCACTTTTCTGTCTTCAGCTGCTTTTTGTAGATCTGGCCTATGGTCAACAGAGGGGTGGGGAAATGAACAGGGAGATCCTATTGAACTCTCTACCTCCCAAGACAAGTGCTTTGGAAAATACAGTGTGTCCTTAAAGTCATGGTGCACTTTTGACCGGTCACAGGTCAAAAGTGCACCATGACTTTACAGACACACTGTATAGTAATATACAAGTAAGTTACCATTGTTACCCCTACTTCTTACTACGGTTGTTCCCCTAGGTCAGCACTGCCCAATAGGGCTTTCTGCAATGATGAAAATGTTTTTGCCAGTGCCATTCAATATGGTAGCCACTAGCCACACGTAGCTATGGAGTACTTGAAAGGTGCCTGATGCAATTGAGGAATTGAATTTTAAGTTTTGTTTAATTTTATTTAATTTAGATTTAAATAGCTACATGTGGCTGGTATCTGTTGTATTGGATTGTGCAAGTCCATGTGTTTTCTGCCTCTGTCTCAATGTGGTTGTTCAAAGATGTCGTTTGGGCCCATGAGCCCTGGACTAGGGATCAGACCAGAGTCCAATTTCAGCCATGCCCTTTCTTGGCCTGGTGACTTGGGGCAATTCATTTCTTTCTCTGGGCCTCAAGGTCCTCTATTTTCTTCAGTGGGGAGATGGGAGGGTCTAATAAGCTAAAGGTGTGAAGGCACTCGGAGCTGTGAAAGGCTGCACTCTGCTTGCGCAGGGGAGCCAACCTGCTTCCCACCGCTAGGCACCTTTTATGAGAATGGCATAGCACTGTGCCAAGGATATGCTCCAAAGATGCCTCCTCAGACAGCCTTGAAAAACCCTTTCCTCCCGCTGTTGTCTGCTCTCTCCTCTGTAGGCTATTCAGGGTTTGATTAACACACATCTCTCCCACTGGCCTCTAGTCCTACCAGTATAGGACTGTGGAGCTGCTTGCTTTTGGATCCCGAGGGACTAGTACATAGTAGCCTCTCAGTAATATTTGTGCACTGTATGGATGAAACAGGAAGTGCTAGTGTTTGAATTTAGGTGTGATTTCAAAGCTCACTGAGCTTTAGAACTTTTCAACCTCTAATATTCTTGTTTATAATGGTGGAAATACTGGAAAAGACCCAAATATTTAACACAGTGGCTTGACTTAATTAAATGATTCTTAAGATACAACGTTATGCAAAATAGTATTCAGTGACACAAGAAGAGGTTTATTTACTTTATATTGTTAAGTGAAAAAAATAAAGCTGAAGGTATACTATAATCTCGTTTTGTAGAAGTTATATATTTATATGCATAGGAAAAGATTGGAACAATACATAGAAATATTAACAGTGATTACTATTGCTGGGTGGGATTAGGAGGTAATAGTTCCGTTCTGTTTTTCTAAAACATCTATTTGATTTTTTAAATAATTTTTTAAAATTTATTTATTTACTATTTATTCATTTTAGAGAGGAGAGAGAGAGTGAAAGGGGGGAGGAGCAGGAAGTATCAACTCCCATATGCACCTTGACCAGACAAGTCCTGGGTCTTGAACTGGCGACCTCAGTGTTCCCAGGTCGACGCTTTATCCACTGCACCACCACTGGTCAGGCAACATCTATTTGATTTTTTATGGAAATGTATTTAATATATCCAGAAAAAGCAAAAATAGAGTAGATTAGTGGTTGCCTATGGCTAGGGTTGAGAATGGGGATTAATAGGTGTGAGGGACTTTATGGAGAATGTGTAAAATGTTCTAAAACTGATTCACAGTGAGGGATGTTGCTCCACTGGGTAAATTTACTAAAAATCCTTGACTGGTACATCTGAAATTTTTTTTTTAATATGTGAATTTTATGATATGTAAATATGTCAATAAAAATTTAAAAATGTATTATATACATTCTTTAAAAAATTAAAACAACACAGAAGTATTTAAAGTCCCACATCCAGTTCTACTTTCCAAGCATTAATAGTAGTAATTGATGTTTACTCCTTTCCGACCTTTTTCTCTGCAGAATCCAAGTGTTGCATCCACATGATAGATTCTTCCTCCGGACATACATTGCAGGACATGTAAAATTGAACAGTAGCCGCCCTAGGAGGTAGGATTAGGGGTAGAGGGAGTTTAATGGGGAGCAGGAAGGGAGAGACACACTTGAAATTCTAATTTTCTTTACTTTTGCATAATTTCCATGTTTTTCTCAGGAATATTTAGAGTTATAAATTTAATAAGATATTGGAAGAAGGGATACCACTGAATGCTTAATGCTGTGCAGTCCTCTTGTTTAAACATTTTTTTTGTAATTTTTGTTAAGTGCCTGGCACCACACTGAGTACCTGAGATACATTGTCTCATTGAATCCTTGTAACAACTCGGTGTTACAGTCTCACCATAGGTGAATAAACTGAGACCTAGGCCGATTTTCCAAGGATCCACAGCTAGTGTGCACTGGACCCAGATCTTTACGCCGTGGCATCTTTTCTCCCTCTAGCGGATTCATGTTCAGCTTTAATGATCTCAACTCATGCACATGTGTGGTCCCCCTTAACCCACTCAAGTAGAGAAAGGACCCTGTTCTCCAGGGGCATACAGTTCAGGAAGGTGACACACAGCTAAACACTTTCAAAGTAGTGCCATGAAATACATGGTTTAATGGACCATGTGCAAAAACATAGGGAGTTCAGACAGTGTGTCTGAGGCAGCCAAGCAGCTCCTGAGAATGTTCTAAGTTGACTGATAAGGACCCCAATGAGTTTTTTCAGGAGGGTTAAAGAAAGGTGTGACCCGGCCAGGTAGCTCAATTGGTTAGAGCATTGTCTGATGTGCCAGGGTTGTGGGTTCAGTCCCCAGTGGGGACATATGCAGAACTCAACCAGTGAATGCATGGATGGGTGGAGTGGCATATCAATGTTTTTCTCCCTCCCTTCTCTCTAAAAATCAATTTAAAAAATAAGAAAAAAGGAAGGTGTAGGTAGTTAGAGGTGAGAAGAAGGTGTAGAAAGGAATTTGGGCCCTGGCTGAGTAGCTCAGTTGGTTAGTTTTCTCACTATAAGCCAGGGTTGTGGGTTTGATCCTAGGTTAGGGTACATATAAAAATTAACCAATGAAGCCTGATTGGTGGTGGTGCAGTAGATAGCGCGTTAACCTGGAACGCTGAGGTCACTGGTTTGGAATCCCGGTCTTGCCTGGTCAAGGCACACATGAGAAACAATCAATGAGCAACTAAAGAGAAGGAACTACAAGTTGATGTTTCTCATCCTCTCTTTCTCTCTCTCCCCCTCTAAAAATTAACAAATTCTTTAAAAAAAAGTAACCAATGAATACATAAATAAGGGGAACAACAAAGCAATGTTCTCTCTCTTATCCCCCTTCTCTCTTTAAAATTAACAAATACAATTTATAAAAAGGAATGTGGGGCTCAGCACCTGGTTTAGGAGACTCAGAAGTGTTACATATGAGGCATAATCTGGCAACTAAAGTTCTGACGTTTAGTGTGGTTGCAGGGTCAAGCTGGCCTAAGGAGGGGCAATGGGAGAGACATGCACCTTGAAACTTAAAGCCAGATCACTAAAGCTTTTTATGTTGTTAGTGTTTACACTTTATCCCATCAATGAAGCAGAGCTGTTAAAATATTTGAGTCAGGTTTGTTAGAAAAATGGGACGGGGCCTGGAGGGGGCTGTTGTTGGAGATCCCTCCTTGACCCCCAGCTCTCCCAACCCTCCGTGGTCTGGTCATTTCTGGCCCAGGCTGGGAACTTCTTTAGGGCCAGGACTTGCCTTGGCTTGTGCATCCTAGCACCCAGCACAGTACCTGCATACAGCAGGTACTCAGTAAGGGCCAAACTGGCTGGCAGAATGCTGGGTGCCAAGGAGGTGCTGGCTAGTGACTCTCTAAAATAAAAACAAATCGCTCTGGCTGGGTTGCTCAGTTGGTTGGAGTGCCCACCCAATGCTCCAGTTGTGGTTCTGTCTCCAATTGGGGAACATGCAGGAGTCAGCCAATGAGTGCATGGATGGATAGATCAGCATACCAATGTTTCTCTCCCCTTTCTCTTTTTCCAGAATCAATCAATAAAAAAATAAAAAATAAAAAGCAAATCTTCATATCTTCCCCAGAATGGCACCGGTGTTCAGCCAAAGTCTGACCCAACTACAAAGGGATCAGACTCAGCCCAAGGGTGTCCATTCAGGTTGGGAGAAAAGAGAGGTGGTTACAGATTAAACTGCAACTTCTGTTCAGTGCCTTTTATGAGCTAAATTATGTGCTAAACTTGACACCTATTGCCTTTTTCCATCTCTCCAACAGCTCTTAAACCGAAGTCATTGTTCCAGTTTTCCCGACTTGAGAAACTGAGTATCAGAGTGGTTCTGTAATTGGTCAAGGTCACACAGCTGGTAAGTGTAGGCGGGGCGGAGGCTGGGGATCCAACCTTTTAACAAGTAAAAAGCTGTTGGCCTCCCCATCCTCCACCAGTGGAGGCCCTGCGGCACTTACACCGTTTGTGCTGCTGGAGTTGGGGCCACCCGGCTCTGGGGCGTAGGGACCTGGAGCCCAATTTGGTGTGGCAGCCAGGAGCCGCTCCCAGATTCGGAAGTTACGAAGTTTCCGTGGATTTTGCTTGCTTCCCTGTGCAGCTCGTCCCCGCTCCCTCCGCAGCAGTTACGCCACTAGCGCAGCAGGGCTCAGGTGCTGCAGCGGGTGGGGGCCTGCCGTCAGGAGGAAGGCGGGGACGCAGTTTACGTAAGCGTCTGCTCACAGGTGCATGCGGCCGCTATCTGCGCGTGCTTCCTGCGCGTCCCCAGGTGCGCAGTTGGCGCAGGCAGCGGCGCGGCACTGTGGCGGCGGGCGCTGGCCGGCTCTCTCAGGTGCGGCAGAATGCGCGTGGAGGGGGCTCTTGGCGAGCGAGGGGGCGGGCTTTCCGTTCCCCAGCAGCCGCGGGGCCCGCCCCCCAGACTGGCCAATGGGCGTGTTCGGCGGCATCACGTGCTCGCCGCCGCTGCCGCCGAAGCGGAGACCGGAGCCGCGAGCGCCACCAGGGCAGCAGCCGCCGCAGCCGCCGCCGCTGGGCTGAGGATCTGGAGACGCGGGTTGACGAGGTGGCGGCGGCGGCGGAGCGGGAGCGGGTACCGGGCGCGGGCAGAGCGAGCGGCGCGGGTAGGCTGCGGCGGTGGGGCAGGCGCCTGCGCGGCGGGCCGTCCCGGGCGGGCGGGCGGCGGTTAAGGCGGCGGTTAAGGCGGTTGGCGGAGCCGGCCGGGCCCCGCATTGTTTGTGGTGCGTCCTTAGCAGCGGCGGTGGTGGCTGGGCGGAGAGCACTCCCGGCCCCCGTGGCTCCGGCATTGTGGCCACCGCCGCCGCTTCGTGCAGGAGCAGGCGGCAGCCCTCCTCACCTTCGCAGGGATGAGGTTCCGGCCCCACAGCGAGGGGAGGGCGTGGACGGCGTGGGGAGCGGCGCTGGCGGTCTGGGTGAGATCCAGGGCGCGGGGCTCTGGGCAGGTGTTGGAGGACGGCGGGGACGGGAGCTGGGGGAGAGGCTTCGGGCGCCAGGCGGGGGTGCGGGCAGCTTTGGGGGAAAATGTGTGGCGGAGGGTGAGGGCCCGTTGGAGGGCGAGGACCTGCGGGCAGGTTCAGGGTACCCAGGGGGCTAGGCGAGTGCCAGAGGGGTGGGGGACACCCAGACGACGGGGGTGGGGTGGGGTGGCGGACGGAGGGGACCCGGGAGAGTGTGAGGGGAGCCCTGGGGAGGGCAGGGCGAGTGTGGTGGGAATGGAGGAGAAGATTAGGGATTCGAGCGAGGAATGGAAGAAGCGGATGTCCCGGTTCGGGCTGCGTGTGAGGGGCAGGGAGTGAGGGCAGATATAAAGAAGACTACCGGATGGACGTGAAGCGAGACGTGGAGGAAGGTGGCCGGGTAGGGGGAAATGTGACGGGGTGAGTGTGAAAAGGGAGAGAGAGAAGGAGGGTGTTTAGGGGGTCTCTCCAGTGAGGGTGCGGGAGGTTGAGGGTGTTGGGCCGGAGGTGCGTGTGAGGGTAGGCCCAGGGGCTTCGGGGACCTGTGAGGGATGTGAGGCCGGTGTCTGACCTGGAGGCATGCAGGGCAGTCAGGAGGGAGGCAGGAGAGCGTTGAGGCCGCAGATGGGACATGTGGGGGAGAAGGCAGGTAGCCGCCTGGTAGTCGTGCCCGGGGGCGATAGTAGAGGCCGGAGGGGGTCGGTGATTGGGGCAGGGCCTGAGTTCCAGGAGTTTGGGAGAGAAGTGGGGACAGTGGAGTAAGGTGATAGGGATGGAGAGGAGGAGCTGCCTGGGCAGGAGGTGAGCAGGGCATTTGCCATGTAGCAGAAGTGAATGAAATGGAGGGTGTTCTTGCTGGAAATATGGGCGAAGGTGTGGGAGCAGAAGAGAGGGTTGTTGGAGGGGACAGGTGAAGTGCAGTGTGTGTGAGATGAAGGGCCAAAGGTGTAGGGGTGAAGGAAGTGTTCCTGGAGTGGCAGGTAAGCTGTGGGGACATGGAAGAAAATGTTTCTGAGCAGGAAGTGTGCAGGAACGTTTGGGAGAAGGAGGCAGAGTGGTGGTGGTGTGTGTGAAGGGTAGTCAATGAGGGAGGCAGTAGGGGGTAGGCTGGAAGGAAAGGTCTACAGGCCTGGAGTACAGCATGTGGAGGGGGAAGCATGGGTTTGGGATGTTAGCTTTTGTCTGGTAGGGAGAAGCGGGAAGGCAGGGAACAGGAAGGGAGGGAGGGGGTAAATACAGAGCATGTTGCGGGAGAGAGTATAAAGGGCTGCACAGACCTATAATGGGGTAAGGGAAGGGTGTGGTAGGGATGTGTGTGGGTTTGTCTGTCGCTAGAAAGGGATAGATTGTCTATTGGATTGGGGTAGGGGGAGGGGAGTAGGATGCCCAGGTGTAGGGTAGGAAATGACTTTGCAGGTGAAGAGGGTTAGGAAAACAGGCTGCTTAAAAGAGTGGAAGGAGCAGGGTGCTGAAGTGTGGGGAGAGATTGGAAAACTTTGAGTCTTGGAAGATAAAAGGAGTCAAAATTTTTAAGTGACTGGAAGTATAAGGAAGGGCATAATGCAAAAGTTGGGGAAAATAATGTCTAAAGGGAGGGGATTAAATTCCAGATCTAGGTAAACTGGAGTGTGTGTGGATTGTATGTGTGGATGGTAGGATGATGTTCATGTAATATGGAGGACATTAAACCCTGTACCATATCTGAAAGCTCATACTTCTAGCATCAGAGAGATCATGATGTCTGATTTTAGTTCCAGAATCCAGTGAATGGGGAAGGGCTTAGGCAAGGCTGAATACACATTCCTAAATTTGGAGGAGGTGTGTGGTGGGTATCGTCCTAGCACATTGGCAGATTCACCAGTGAGAGATGAGTGGGCAGATAGAGGCATACAGGGTCATGAAGAGTACGCCAAGAGCGAATAGAAATAGGATTACAGCAGGTGCAGGGCAGATGTCTTTGTGAAGATACTGCATCAGAGCAGGGCCCGCATCAGTAGCTGTGTTTTAGAGAGGAGGAAGGAATAGGGATACCTTGGTGCAGTGTCTCAGATACCCTGGTGCTTTCTGGGTAACAGGGCAGTTTTCAGTCATTGAGTGATGTAATATCTGAGTCCCATGCTCGAGGCAGACAAAAGTAATAAATTCACCCAGCATCCAGAAGTGGCAGGAATGGAGCTCTTCTGACTAGAACTCTTTCAGGGTATAAATACCTGATCTTGAGATGTCGTCTTTGTCTCCCAAATAATTTAAGTAAAAATTAGTTGGGAGTGTTTGGATTTTCTGGTGTTTTGATTTGAGGTGAGGAGTGTAATTTTAGTTAGCTTAATTGAGGGAAGACCTCTGGAGTTGTGTGTACATAGGGCCATCAGTTTGTCAGTTTTAAATGACCTTCAGGGATCGGAGCAAGAGACATTTCAGTGTGGGTCTCATTCAGTGTTCTGTGGCTTGTGTTAGATTCTTTGAGGTTTGGAAGGATTAAAGTAAACTACTTTGAGACTGCCTCAGTACTTGGTTTTCTGTGTATAACCTTGGAAGATGATTTCCCCTTTGACAGTTGAAAATTCAGTCTTGTCAGATTTTTCAAAAATAAAATTATTTCTCCATGTTACAGAAATGATGTCAGTTATCACTTTGTGTGGTCTTCAAATAGTATGTAATGTGGTACCTAGTATGTTTTCAAATGAAAGGTCCACTTTGGTGTGCTGGAAAGCTTTATGGGTTGATTAGTTTTCTTCTTTTGTCAATTTAGGAAGTATAAATATCTTAATGCAGCCATTATAAATAAGTTTATATAATAAATTTGAGTGTAAGTGGCAATCTTGCCTAAACATAATGAGGGCTTAGCAGAATACCACATTTCAAGTAATCTGAACCTGTAAATACAAATAAAAAAGAAACTGAAAGCCAATCTTTTTTTATTATTTAATTTTTCTAAAAAGGCTTCATTTTAGAGAGGAGAGAGAGAGAGAGAAGGGAGGAGGAGCAGGAAGCATCACTTCCATAGGTGCCTTGACCGGGCAAGCCCCATATTTTGAACCCATGACCTCAGAGTCCTAGGTAAACACTATCCACTCTACTACTATGGGCCAGGTTGAAGTGTATTATAAAGACAGCAAAATAATGTTCTGAAATCATTGCTATAAGTTCTTATATTTAGAGGGTAAGGTTTTTAGACATAACTTTGATTGAAACTCTTAGCAGAGGCGGATTAAGTTTGGTTGAGGCCCTGGGCGCAGAAAAAAATATTGGGCCCCCTAAACTTGGTGTCATTAAAAAAAGTGTAAAGTGGGGGTTTTGTGGCACCCTTCAAAAGTCGGGGCCCAGGGCACATGCCTGGTGTGCCTGCCATTAAATACTGGTGCCTCTTAGCTCTATTTTGAGATTTGGTATATGTAAAGAATATAATTGTAAGAAACAGGTCTGGTCTGACCCCTTTGGCTCCCTGGCTGAGAATTTGAGCAGTAGGATATAAAATGAATAGAGTGACCTTTGAAAATTCTCTCCAGGATAGCTATTGTTTTCTCTTGTGTTTTTTAAGTTCATTGTGTTAGTTCATTTTAATGATTTGGGGCAAGCATTACTTTCTTCCTCAGAATACTGAATTCTGGCATAGTGTTCTGATCATATGTATTGTTCTGTGAAGTTCTATTGTTTGGAATAGTTTGTAGGCACTTCAAAATATTATGCTAAGTTTATGAACCAAGGAAAGAAGGTTATTTAGACTTTTTAGGCTAAATAATTGGGTCTGGTTTCATTTTCACTGGTGCTTGCTGGACAAGATACTTGATCCCTTTGTGCTTGTTTCTCCTCCAGAAACCTGACTCGGTGTCTACCTCCCATGAGAACTGAGATGGTTTCTGTAAAACAACTTGAAGTCTTTCAGGAAGATTAAAACTATGTAAATATGAGGAATAGATGTTATTTCTTTAGTCCCTTTCAGCCTGGTCAGGTAATAATTAGTACTCCAGACTTGAGCATTACATAGATTGATTTGCAGTGAGAAATTTGGGTAGAGATGACACTTCTGTGAATGTTAGAGATGTCTCTGAACTGAAGTTTGCTCATTCTTTGCTTTGCTGTTGACTTCTCTTTCCTGGCTCGTTTCTGCAGCTGAGTGTCAGTGGCTGTTTGAGTTCTTCAGTAGGGCAGAAGCTTGTGAGAAACATTGAGTTCCAGCTATAGCCCAAGATTGTAAGCCTGAGTTTCCAGAGACACAGTACTTCTATCTTAAATCAGGAATAATAAACGTAGTACTTTTCACAGAGAATTAATTCTGAGTGACTTGAACAGAAAAATAGAGCTAGTGGTATTCAGCTTTCTTTTTTTAGATTTATTGAGTACTTTTTCTTTTTTCAAGTTTTTAGTTGTTAAATAATTTCCCATCCATTTGACATTTCTAGGCCCATTGACAGGTTATGCTCTATGTAAGGGGGAATGAATTTCTTTTTAAGTTTTTTTTTTTTTTAAATTTATTGATCTTTAGAGAGAAGGGAGAGGGAGAGAAAGAGGAGAGAGAAACAGGAAGCATTAATTCATAGTAGTTTCTTCCTCTGTGTGCCTTGAGCAGGCAAGCCAAGGGTTTTGAACCAGTGGTCTCAGTGTTCCAGGTAGATGCTATATCCACCGCGCCACCACAGGCCAGATGGGGAAATGATTTTTTTTTTTAAAATTTTTATTTTATTTCAGAGACAGAGAGTCAGAGAGAGGGACAGATAGAGACAGACGGACAGGAACGGAGAAAGGTGAGAAGCATCAGTCATTAGTTTCTGTTGCCGTTGCGATACCTTAGTTGTTCATTGGTTGCCCTCTCATATGTTCCCCGACCGCGGGCCTTCAGCCGACCGAGCCACCTCTTGCTGGAGCCAGCGACCTTGGGTCCAAGCTGGCCAGCCTTTTGCTGAAGCCAGATGGGCCCGCTCTCAAGCTGGCGACCTCAGGGTCTCGAACCCGGGTCCTGCGCATCCCAGTCCGACGCTCCATCCACTGTGCCACCGCCTGGTCAGGCGGGAAATGATTTTTAAATGTTGTGTTTGGTATATTAGTTGTATAGAACCTCCAGATGCATGCTTGTTATGATAGAGATTGCAAAAATGTAAATAATAAGTTGCTTTATTAGACATTTTCTTTAGCTTGATACCCAGCCCTGACAGTAGTCTTTCTGTGCTAGTTAGGCTACTTACTCTTTTTTTTTTTTTTTTGTGGGAGAGACAGAGAGTCAGAGAGGGACAGATAGGGACAGATGGACAGGAAGGGAGAGAGATGAGAAACATCAATTCTTCGTTGTGGTTCCTTAGTTGTTCATTGATTGATTTCTCATATGTGCCTTGACTGGGGGGCTACAGCAGACTGAGTGACCCCTTGATCAAGCCAGTGACTTTGGGCTCAAGCTGGTGAGCCTTGCTCAAACCAGATGAACCCGTACTCAAGCTGGCGACCTCAGGGTCTCGAACCTGGGTCCTCCACATCCCAATCCAACGCTCTGTCCACTGTGCCACCACCTGGTCAGGCTACTTACTTTTATATAACATGTTTGGACACCATTACCTGTCTTGCTGCTCTTCTGTTTTTCATTCCGTTTATTGGAAAATTAGGTTGTTTAAAAAATTTGTTTAGCTGTAGAAAAACTTTCTGACAGGTAATTGAGAGGCTTCATAATCCAGTCTAATTTTAGAAAACTGTTTATTGAGAGATGTAAGTTAAATTTATGTCAGTCAAAACAGAAAGGAATAACGTAATGAGGCTAGATTAATGGTGATAAAAATATTTAAATGTTTGAGCCAGAAAGCTTTGCAAATCTTTAACTTTTAGGTCTTGTGTTGAATAGTGAAGTGACCAGATGACCCAATTTGTCACCTTTGTGCCTAATTTGAGTTAGTTCTTGTCTCAAGGATCAAGTGTATCATTTTTGAGAAGTATGGTATCTGTCTCACAAGACATTCCATGTATGTGTTGGTGATGAATGAGGCAGTCTTAAATTTTGGTTATTTCATATTCAAATTCTCTTACCTTCTAACATAACTGACACTATGTAGAACATCTACTTTCTTTAGTAAACTTGAGCACAATTCAAAAGGGTACAGTTGATTATATCAATAATAAAATCACAGCCTTGCATTGTGTGACTTCACGGTTCATTTCCATTTGAAAAGTGAGAATTCTGCAGCAGGTTGTGTAATAAATTCTGAGGCGTTTCTGGGTCATGGGTAAGATGTAGTTTCTTACTGCACCTGCAGAATTTCCTGTTCTTTGCAATTTTCCAGGTGCCAGGGCTTTTCACCATATCCTTTTTAGCAGATCAGCATTTTGTTTATGAATTAAATTTAACTATATTAATACTATTGACATAAAACAGTTTCTTTAAAGTATGCTTTTTAACCTGTTTTGTCAGTTTAATTCAGCAAACATGCATTGACTTTAGACTCAAAATGTGTGTTTTGTGCCAGATCTGAGATTTCTTAGCCGAGCTAATATATATATATATATATGTTTTGTTTTTTTTTTTTGAATAAAGAATAGGTGATTTTGTAGATAGATTGGCCCTTAATGTGGAAATGGAGTTTATAACTTTGGTTACCTGAGTTCAGTCAGCCTAAAGGAAAATCCGTACCTTTTAAGACAGCTGGGTACATGGCCTGATAGAGAAGTGGTTTGTTTTTAAAAGTTCAGATGGAGGCAGTTTATTCTTTTTTATTTTTTTAATATTTTTTTTCTAAATTCTTTTTTTTTTTTTTTCTTTTTTCTTTTTTTTTTTTTTTATTTTATTCATTTTAGAGAGGAGACACAGAGAGAGAGAGAGAGAAAGAGAGAGAGAGAGAGAGAGAGAAAGGGGGGAGGAGCTAGAAGCATCAACTCCCATATGTGCCTTGACCAGACCAGTGCAGGGTTTTGAACTGGCGACCTCAGTGTTCCCAGGTCGACGCTTTATCCACTGCGCCACCGCAGGTCAGGCTAAATTCTTTTTTAATTCATTTTAGAAAGGAGACAGAGAGAGAGAGAGAGAGAGAGAGAGAGAGAAAGGGGGGAGGAGCTGGAAGCATCAACTCCCGTATGTGCCTAGACCAGACCAGTGCAGGGTTTTGAACTGGCGACCTCAGTGTTCCCAAATCGACGCTTTATCCACTGCGCCACAACAGGTCAGGCCAGTTTATTCTTATGATGTTTCTAATTTCAAATAAATCTGAAACTCCACAAACATTGCATCTAATCATAGCCTTTTTATACAGCCTAGGCAACCTGCATTTTAACCTAATGAAGTATTAGATATTCGGTAGCTCTTAAATGACTGGACAACTCAGTAAAGCTGGTGAACTAGAGGGAAAAATTTATTTTTATTTAATTTATTTTTATTTTATTCATTTTAGAGAGGAGACACACACAGAGAGAGAGAGAGAGAGAGGGAGAGAGAGAGAGAAAGAGAGAAAGGGGGGAGGAGCTGGAAGCATCAACTCCCATATGTGCCTTGACCAGACCAGTGCAGGGTTTTGAACTGGCGACCTCAGTGTTCCCAGGTCGACACTTTATCCACTGCGCCACCACAGGTCAGGCGGAAAAATTTTGCATTAAAAAAAGTGACTGATTTGAGAGACAGAGACAGAGACCGGAACATCAACCTGTTCGTGTAGGGGTCCTGACCAGGAAGAGGATGGAAGCGGCACCCTCTGCGCTTCGGGATGATGCTCTAACCAACTGAGCTGTCCGGCCAATGCTGCAGTTTTGATAATGTAGGTTAGCAGCTGAGGAGAATAAACATCTGGAGCCCCCAGTGTGTGTATTTTCAGTTGTTTTGAAGTAAGCTATAAATAAGCTTTTAATGTCAAGGTTAGCATGCAAGAACAGATTTCAAACATATTAGTGATGAGGCTTTTAAAAATATGGTATCTTAAAAAGTATTAACGGTGATGTGCTCTGGTATGCCAGTTTTGTGATAAATGTGGAATGATACAAAATTGGCTTTTGAAATTGGTCAGTGTTACTGTTTAGTAATGTCCTTTATTTCTAGAGCTTGGGGTCCACACAGCTACAGTTGGGTCGCTATGATAGCTGCGTGATATAGGCGAATAACAGCATTACATTTGGAGAAATGGAGGCACAAAGAGTTGATTCTGGAACAGAGATAGGCAGGCTTTCAGAACACTCTTTCAGAAGTTGTATATCAAGTTTCTGTTAGTCCCCCTATTTGGCAAGGAAGGTAGATGGCTGGGCAAATTTGAAACCTTCTTTTAGTCAAGCCCTTGAATACAAGTCTTTTCAAAGACTGACTGGAATACAGCCTGTCCTTCCTAGGAAACTCCATCCTAGGGCTATGCAATAGCAAGAAGTGTAAGGGAAGTGTCTTCGTCTTCGTATAGGTATGCCCAGAGGTGGCCCTGTGCACAGCCGAGTCTCTGTATTGGGTAGCAGAGGAATGTTTTGACACTAGAAGATTTGGCTTGGAGGTTTGCTCCTGCTATTTACTAGTGTAGCTCTCTCTCCTCATGTAATGAAATTGGAGAAAAGCCCTAATTTACAGAGTTACAATGATGATTAAAGAAGATAAGAAAATTGTAAGCTATGAGGCACGTAACATATTTTTTTGAAGGGAGGCTTGAGCAGAAATTAAGGGTAGGCTTTGAAGTAATTTTACTTGTAAAGACCTGGGGTTTTATTTTTTATCATGGCATTTTCAAATGTACTTAAAAGAGAAATGGTACAGTGAATTTCCACATACCTGTCAACTCGCTGCAATGGTTACCAGCATGTTGCCGCTCTTATCGATCCTTCACTCACAGTTACTTTTTGTTGTTGTTTTTGCTGGAGTATTTACAGCAAATCTTGGACATCTTATACTTTCATCTATAAATACTTCAATATGTGATTCTTTTTCTTTTTTCATTTTTGAGAGAGAGAGGAAGGGAGAGACAGGACATTGCTCCTGTATGTGCCCTGACCTGGGAATAGAACGGCGACCTCTGGGCTCTGGGAGGATGCTCCAACCAACTGACCTATCATCTTGGGCTTAATTTTTTTTTTTTTTTTTTTTTTTTTTTTTTTTAGTGAGAGAGAAGAAGGGGGAGAGATGGGAGAGGGATGGGAAGCATTCAATTCTTGTTCCACTCAGTCATGCATTCATTGGTTTCTTCCTGTGTGTCCCCTAACCTGAGATCTAACCTGCAACCTTTACATTTTGGGGTGACACTCTTAACTGACTGAGCTAACCATCCAGGGCTGTATTTGTAACAGATGAGAACCTAAAGAACAATAATAATAACCTCAAAGCTATTTTAACCCCCCTAAATTAACAGTTTCTTTAAACATTTTTTTCTTATCTAATACTCAGAACGAGCTGTATTTGAAATATAGCTCTACCACTCACCAGCTTTGTGTGTTAATCAAATTACTAGTGCTCTGTGAGCTTCTGGCTTCTTATCTATAACATAAAGATAATACCTCATGATGTTATTTCGAGCTTAAATGAAGTAACAAAATGCCTCACATGAAGTTTCTCAGTAAATGACCCAGCCTCTCTTTTGAGACTTCTGTGGCATGTGAATTAGACTCATGGATTGCCCTCCTCCCCTCTTTACTATCACCGAGTAACAATACTCTGGAATTCTTGCCCACTAACCTAGTGAAATGTCTCTTCATTGGGCTATTTGACTCTGAGATTCTATAACAGTTAAAATTATACCCATCCTGCCCCTCCCCCCTAAAACATCATTATTCTCCCGTCTGCTGGCTCATTTCAATCAGCATGCACCAAGTTTTTTTTAACAACCTTTTCTTAACCACACTGTTTCTTCCAAATACAATCCAATTTCTCATCTTCTTGAAAACGTGTTTCTATTCATCTTCAGTTCCTTTCTCTCCTGAACCTACTCGAACGAGACTTTCAACGCCATCACTCGAAGACTGCTCTTGTCAGAGCTGCAAAGTTGAATTCTTACTTGACCTATTAACAGCATTTGTTGCAGTGGACGTCTCCTTTCTTGAAATACTTGCTGCTCTGGTTTCTAGGACACCACACTCGGCTGGTTTTCCTCCCACCTCCTCAGCTTCTTCTCAGTCTCCTTCGTTGGTTCTTCCTCATCACCTCTGCCTCAGACTGGACCGCCCCGTGGGATCTTTGCTCCTCCTGCTCCTTCCCTTGGTGATCCCATCTAGTCTCGTAGCTTTCAGTAGCATGTTTGTGCTGATGACTCCCAAATTTTTATCTGAAACTCCAGGCTTGTATATCCCACTACTTACTTTGATGCTTCAAATTATATATTTTATTGGCATCTTAAACCAAACTCCTGATCTTTACCCTGTGCCATCTTCCCTCTACTCCTCGTGTACGTAGCCTTCCATATCTTAGCAAATAGCATGCTCTGTCTGTCCAATTGTTCATCCAAAACTTGCGATCATTCTTGACTCTCTCTGTGTCTCCTTCTCTCTCACTGCATCTTACCCATCAGGAAATCTTGCCAGTTCTGATCTTCAGAATACACCCAGACCCTGACCACCTTTACTGATTGAAGTCTCTGGCAGCTCTTTTGAATTATTGCAGGTGCCTTTTTTTTTTTTTTAAACTCTTGCCCCTTTATAGTTTGTTCTCAGTACTCTAGCAGGAATGCTCCTTTAAAAAAGGTATGTTAGGTTTTGTCTCCCCGTCAGAACTCCCTGGTGATACCTCACCTTGTTAGAGTAAAAGACTGAAGTCTTATCAAAGGCCTTATGTACTTGGATCCCTTCTTTTTGCCTCTCTGACCTCATTTCTTCTACTTTTTGCTTCCTCCATTCTGGCTACAGTGGCCTTCTTGCTGTGTCTTTAACAGGTCAGTCATATTCCCATCTCAGGTCTTTTACATCTGCTGTTTGGCATCCCTGAGGGTGCTGTTTCTCAGATCCATGTGGCTCCCTCTTTTGTCAGTCTTTGTGCACATCTCCCCTTTCAGTGAGGCCTTCCCTCACCATCCTGTTAGAATGGACCTCCCTGGGCTCCCTTTTCTAGCCTCTTTTTCTCCAGACTACTTAAACCATTAACTTAAAATATATTTTGCTATTTTTTTTATTGCCTATTCCCCTTCACTCAAGTATAAGCTCATTAAGGCAAGAATTAATACTGTTTTTGTATTCTGTAGATTCTAGGGACCTAGAACAGTGCCTGGCACAGAGTGGGCACTTGCATATTTGTTGAATGAACTTTCTTTTATTAGTTGTAGTTTATTACTTCGTAAAGGGTGCTATAGCTGTAGTGTTTTGCTAGAGACTACTATAAACTGAGAAGTCTGTGATGCATTTATTTCTGTTCCTCTTCTTCATGAGTATCCTTTCTTAAGACTGCCAGTAGGTTTTATTGTTAATTTTTCAGCATGATTTTGAGTCCTTATGTACTGTGCATAATCTATGGAGGGATACAAATAAAGTATACATAGATCCTGACTTTGAAGAGCATATAGTCAGTCTGGCAGAGGAGGTGATTGCATGATCATGTGTGTACACACACGCACACACACATACTTAAGAGATAAAATGATCCAGGAAGTCTGAAGATCAAGAAATTATTTCCAGCCAAGGAGACTGAGGAAGAGACTTCAGAGAGGTTGTGGTTTATGATATCTTGTGCTGAGCCAGGGAGAACAAGTAGGATTAGACAATGAGGAAAAGGGGAGGAGAATTCCATATGGAGGGAATCACATGTGCAAATAAGAATGTTCAGGATTGGCCTTGGCTGGTTTGCTCAGTGGTAGAGCATTGGCCTGGCATGTGGAAGTCCCAGGTTTGATTCCCGGTCAGGGCACACAGGAGCAGCACCCATCTGCTTTTCTACACTTTCCCTATTCTTCTTCTCTGTCTCTCTCTCTTTCCCTATTCTTCTTCTCTGTCTCTCTCTCTTTCCCTATCCTTCTTCTCTGTCTCTCTCTTTCCCTCCTGAAGCCAAGGCTCCAATGGAACAAAGTTGGCCCGGGTGATGAGGACGACTCCATGGCCTCCAACTCAGGTGCTAGAATTAATCCATCCGCAATGGAGCAACACCCCAGATTGGCAGAGCATCACCCCCTGGTGGGCATGCCAGGGTGGATCCTGGTCTGGCGCATGCGGGAGTCTGTGTGACTGCCTCCCCGCTTCTAACTTCGGAAAAATACACACACACAAAAAGAATGCTCAGGATTGCTGTGGGAAAGAGCAAGTGACTCACTTAGTGAAGATAGGGAATATTGAAGGGCCTGTAGAGGGTAAGTTTGGAGAGGAATGCGGGAACCACTGATAGGCCTTGAACGCAAGAATGAGGACTTCAAACTTTAGTCTGTCAACATTAAGGCTTCAGTGAAAGGTTTTTGAGCAGGAGTGGTGGAGGGATGACATTATTAGGGCTATCTTTATGAACCTGACAACTTTGTGTGAAAAGAGAATGAAAGGAATGTACTGATTAAGATGCTGTTGAATAGTTTGAGAAAAAAGTGATAAAGGTACTAGAAATGGGTATAGAAATGATGCCTTGAAACTTAACAAAATCTGAGAACTGAACATGAAGACTGTGCCACAGACCCACATGGATTCAAGCCTAGTCATTCAGGCACCTGGGGAACCCGAGACAAGTGGGGTTGGGAGGTGAGTTTAATTTAGTTTTGATATTGAGTTTGAAAGTGTGGTGGTGCCAGCCAGGTGATGAGTGTTGCAATGAAAAGAAAATCAGGACTCTTTTGAGAAAGGTTGTGCATCTGTGGCTTTGTGTGTCACTTTGATACCACTGACTGCCAGAGGGAGAGGGGAGACTTGATGCTGAATCTATGAGGTCTGAATCAAGATAGTTAATCTGGGAAACTTCTGGTGAGGCATCCAAACTTTTCTTTTGATTTGTGCATTGATGGATCCACTTGTTACATTGAGTTTGTTGGCTGAGTTGCTCTAGCTTGTAAAGTACTTCAGCTTTCCATGGCTCTGGATATCTAAGCTGAGTCTGTCTTACTCCTTTGCAACTAGCAGATGAGAGTTCCCATCTAGTCCTTGATCACTGTTGAGGTCACTTGAATCATGGCATATCCTTCTTATTCCCCTTAGGAATTAGAGGCACTGTTGAGGAAGACAAACCTTCTACCCTAATTAATGGTAGTTAAGGTGTTTGTTGCCGAAACATTTCTTTAACAACCTGCACTTAATAAAATGCCAGAAGGTACAGAGGATTTAGCTTCTATTCTGGACAGATTCAAGGACAGATTCAGGTTCTTTTAGGTTTATATCCTTTTTAGAGCCTTGTAGCAGAAGTCACAACCCAAAGGTTATTTATAGGACAGAAGAGGTTTTTGGAAAATGTTAATTAATGTATACAATTTTTGTTTATAGGCTATTTAATGATACATGATATTTATTTTTATACATAATACTTTTTTTAATAGTTGAATAAAAATAATTGAGTTTATTAAAAACTCAGACTTTACCGGCTTGGTTTAGAATGGTGACCTTGAGCTTACAACATTAGTCATCCCCGAATTAAGTCTTTTCCTTTGAGGTTAGCTCATAATGTCAGTCAATGATTTTGCCACTGATGTTATAGGGTTTTTCTTTTTTCCATTACATAGGAGTCAGTAGGAGCTAGTTATCCTGAAATGAGAAAATTTTCCAATATAGGATAACTTGTATTTTCAGTTTCTTGTTAGCTTTTAGTTTGTCAGATTTAGCATATATTGTAGTTAAAATTTTAAAAAGTCTATGCAATTTTATTTCCATGTAAATTGATTTGCCAAGAATATAAAGCATAACATCTTAAACTTGAGAGAAACATGTGAGATTCTTTGAGCCCTGCTTTGGTCTTAGGCAGATGTAAAACTTGATATATATGTCCAGAGTAAGGGAATTTGTGTAAAATCGCACACCTAACTAGTGGCCGAGTTGGGACAAGAAACAGATTTTTAGATCTCCAGTCTTCGGTTCCTTTCACCATGTCAGGCTGCCATTTTAGATAATGTGGACCAGGAAACCATGAATAAACTAACAATTTAACAGGTCATATTGCTGGCACCTAATGATTTTCAATAGGAACAATTAGGGTTTCCTTGTTCCTGCTTTTAATTATTTCTTTTAGCTTAACCATTTTATTTTAATTAATTAATTATTAATTGATGGTTTTAAGTAAAAGGAGGGGAGATAGACTCCCACATGTGCCCCGACCAGGATCCACCCAGCAACCTGTCTGGGGCCGATGCTTGAATCAACTGAATTATTTTTAGGACCTGAGGCTGACATGCTCAGACCAACTAAGCTATCCTCAGCGCCCAGGGCTGACGCTCACTGGCTATAATAGGCCAAGATGGAGAGAAGGGCGAGAAGGAAGGGGGGGAGAGAAGCAGAGGGTTGGTTGCTTCTCTTTGGTGCCCTGACTGGGAATTGAACCCAGGACATCCATACGCCGGGCCAGCACTCTATCCACTGAGTCAACTGGCCAGGGCCTAGCTTAACCATTTTAAACTGAACAATTTGGTGTCATTATAATCACAGTGTTGAGCAACCATGACTCTATCTACCTTATTTTATTTATTTTTAAAATTTATTTATTGAATTTTAGAGAGAGAGAGACAGAGACAGACAGGCAGATAGACAGAAAAAACATGAATCTGTTCTTGTAGGTGCCCTGACCAGGAACTGAACTGGCAACCTCTGTACATTGGGACAATGCTCTAACCAACTGAGCTATCAGGTCAGGATGACCAACCCTACCTCGTTTTAAAACATTACTTTCACTTTAAAGTAAAGCCCCTTACTGATTAAGCAGCTTAAAAAAATTATAAGCAATTAAAATTCTTAACTGACAAGGTCAGTGATAGCAGGTTTGCATTATAGGTCACCCCTAGTGCTTTGTGCCCCATCTCTCATTTGCCAGTGAGAAGTAGAATCCTCTTTATTATTTAGTACAGTGGTTCTTAACCTTTTTTGAGGTACCGAACCCACCAGTTTCATATGTGCATTCACCGAACCCTTCTTTAGTGATAAATAAAATATGATTTTTCCCCCAAATTCAAGACATAGGTATATATTTTTTTTACTGGTGCACAAAATGAGCCGTGCATGAACATCACCTTGCTCAAATAAGAAAACCAACAAAGTGCATGAACTCACAACAAATTACAGTATTACTTTATTCTGGCCTCCGCGGCAGAGGCTTCTCTGAACCCCTGAGACCTACTCATCGAACTCCTAGGGTTCAATAGAACCCAGGTTAAGAACCACCGATTTATTTTATTTTATTTTATTATTATTTTTATTTTATTTATTTTAGAGAGGAGACACAGAGTGAGAGAGAGAGAGAGAGAGAAAGAGAGAAAGGGGGGAGGAGCTGGAAGCATCAACTCCCATATGTGCCTTGACCAGACAGTGCAGGGTTTTGAACTGGCGACCTCAGTGTTCCCAGGTCGACACTTTATCCACTGCGCCACCACAGGTCAGGCGAGAACCACTGATTTAGTAGTAGATGTATTACCGTATAAATAATGGCAGTATTACAAAAGAAAGTGTCAGGTAGGTACACAATGATTAATCGTACAAATAACAGACATACATTAAGAAAATCATCTCTGATCTTCACACTACTTTCACACCAGCCTTTCAGAAAGGTAGCTTTATTTCAGATGAGAGAACTAAGTCTTGTTAAGTCCAGAATCACTTAACTGGTAAATTGTGCATCTGGGTTTGAATTCATGTCTTTTTGGTCCCAAAAGTTGGGTGTTCTCTTCACTAAGTCTGGGGACTTAGCACAGGTACTGTTTTAGCAGGACAGGGATAAGGGAAGGGGAGTTGAGTTTGCTGGTCCTGGTAGTGTCTTCGGGAGTACTCTGTCCTGACCAGTTAGGATCTGTATTCCATAGGGGAAAACAAATAGAAAATAACCATTCGAACCTTTGGAACTCTAATGGGCATAATTACAATTAGAACAAATTGCAATGTAGATTCTTAAGAGTACTAGGACTTGGTTGAATTCCAAAAGTGATGGTTCACTTCCAATGAAGAACTCAAATTGTGCTGTTTTGGAGGATTTTTGTAGTTATACTTTGCCACTATTAAAAGATAAAACTCAGTTTTTTAAAAGTTTCAAAGAACTTTTAGTAGGCCAGTTTTCAGTTATTTCTTTGAAAATAGCCAGAAGTCACCTCGCAAACCTTGTCATTATTCTGCTGTGCTTTGAATGACACCAGTTTTTTTTCTGAGAGATAGGCAGTAATTTGCTTCAGTATGCTGGGGTTAGGTTAAAAGGATGGTATCTGTGAAAGACAGCTTCCTGGCTGTTTTGGACAAATGAGATCTTTTTAGGTTTTGTGAGCATAATGAGAATATAAGCTATAGCAATAGCAGCCATCTAATATATTCTGAGTTTAAGTGTGTTGATAGTTATCTGAAGAAGTAATAGATTTTTGAGTGACCTTGTGACTTTTGCTAATATTTAAACAGTAGGTACTTCTATAAATGGATTACAGGCTTTCAAAAACTCTTATTTAAAGTTTTTCTTTTTTACAGGGGGAGAGAAAGTCAGAGAGAGGGATAGGTAGGGACAGACAGACAGGAACAGAGAGAGATGAGAAGTATCAATCATTAGTTTTTCGTTGCCGTTGCGACACTTTAGTTGTTCATTGATTTCTTTCTCACATGTGCCTTGACCGCGGCCGCGTTCAGCAGACCGAGCAACCCCTTGCTGGAGCCAGCGACCTTGGGTCCAAGCTGGCAAGCTTTTTGCTCAAGCCAGATGGACCCGCACTCAAGCTGGCGATCTCGGGGTCTCGAACCTAGGTCTTCTTCATCCCAGTCCAACACTATCCACTGCACCACTGCCTGCCTGGTCAGGCTCTTATTTAAAGTTTTACTTTTTTTTTTTCTTATTTGAAGTTTTAAAATGCCCTTGTAACTTGGCTCAAATATTGTACATTTTTCTGTTTTGACCTAGGGATGAGGTTTTATTTTCTCTAGAACCAGCAAAAATATTTCATGAAGAGTACAGGCTTTGTTAGCGTTCAGATTTGTTTCAAACTCTTTCTCTGCCCCTTACTAGCTGTAAGACCTTCTTTCACCTTTTAAAATGAATTTAATACCTCACAGCTCTACAGAGGAAGGTTAGAGGGTGAGGTCCTTAAAGTGCTCAGCACAGTTTCTGGCACATAGTAAATTGTGTTCAGGTTGTAGCTATTGTAGGAAGAAGTTTAGAGTTTGGTAGCCTAGATAAATATCAGCATAATGGAAATAAAGTAAAAACCTCATTTTATGATGTATACTGTCCTGCAATCAATACATTTCTTCGTGGATATTTTGTTTGCGTGTGTGTGTACGTGTAGGTGTAGGCGTGTGCGCGCTGAGGTGCCATGTGTCAGTTTTCATGAGTTCCTGCAGCTTGCCCCCTTTTCTCAGAAATGCCTGGCACATATCTCCATTGATTGTTGTATAATTTACCTCAAAGACTAGATGGTGCTTTCTGTACACACTAGCTAATGATGAGGCACTTGCTCCCCACAGCAGGCCTTCAGTGAACTGTTTCTGTGTTGCATGCTAGCAGGTTCTTACCACCTTCAGAGGTCTACTTGCTGCATGTCCCAGCTATGTCACAGAAGGCAGCTCTGGTTGCCTGGGGTGAAGGAATTACACAATCCCTGCTTAATTTTTATAGTATGTTTTATGATGATTGTTACTAAAGCCTGAGAAAGCTATATCCTAGTCTATTAATTTTACTCATTACTTGTATTGCTTCACTTATTCTGTTCAGAAAAGTATATAAAAGGCCTTTTACTCTGAAACTGTAGGGGGAGGTTGTGATGAATCATAACCCAGGAATACCAGCTATAGATGGGACTTTGGCGATCAGCTACACTGACCCTCTTTTCTTATAGATGAGAAAACTGGATGAGAGAATTTGGGACTTGCTCAAGGACACAGAGTAAGTGACAGGTCTGATTTCCAGTCTAGTGTTGTGAAGGTAACCTTGTAGAATGTGAGAGCACTGGACTTGGGAGACGTGCAGCCCTGATTTTGAGTTCTGATTCCATGATTTATGAACTGTGTGACCTTTAGACCATACATCTGTGTCTCTTTTTTTTTTTTAAATTTTATTCATTTTAGAGAGGAGACACAGAGTGAGAGAGAGAGAGAGAGAGAGTGAGAGAGAGAAAGAGAGAAAGGGGGGAGGAGCTGGAAGCATCAACTCCCATATGTGCCTTGACCAGACCAGTGCAGGGTTTTGAACTGGAGACCTCAGTGTTCCCAGGTCGACGCTTTATCCACTGCGCCACCACAGGTCAGGCACATCTGTGTCTCTTTTTAAAAAATATGTTCCCTTTTTAAAATTTATTTTTTATTTTTATTGATTTTAGAGAAAGAGGAAGGGAAAAAGGGAGAGGGAGTGAGAAAGAGAGAGAGAGAGAGAGAGAAAGCAACATCGACCTCTTCACTTACTCATGCTGTCATTGGTTGATTCTTGTATATGCTCTGACCAGGGATCAAACCCACAAATGTGGCATGTCAGGATGACTCTCTGACCAACTGAGCTCTCCAGCCGTAGCCATCAGAGTCTCTTTCTTAATGTTGTACCCTGTTGGCAGGGTCGTGAGGGTTATGAGATAATGTGGGAAAGCACAGTGCCTGACATGTGCTGTGGGCTCAGTAAATGCTGTCTGTTATGCTGTGCTGTTCTTCTCGATTACTTAAAAAGGCCATATGGCTAAGTGATTATTCTTTATGAAATGGGAATCAGTGAGAATGGTTGATATTTTTGCCAAATCCTTTCATTGAAAATCTAAGTAGTTGTTCATTATAGGAGGACTGCTTACTGCAAAATGAGGGCAAAACATTCATCAAGAGCTTAGTGACTACTACTCCAAATTGTTCCGAGTTGACAGTACATCCTGGGAAATGTCTGCGTTCCCCAAGTGAACTGTAGTATGGAACACCAAAATGAATGTACATATGGCTGGGGCAGCAGTCCTCAAACTTTTAAACTCAGGGCTCCTTTACACTCTTAAAAATTATTGAGGACCCTAAACCTCTCTTATTTAAGTGACTTATATTTGTTGGTATTTATATTAGAAAGTATATCTGATAAAAATTTTATATATTAATTTATTTAAAATAACTATATTGTATGTTAACACAGATTGTACGCATATGTATAAATATACTGCACACAAAAATTAGGGGTATTTCAAAATGAATATAAAGCTATAAAATATCTCCTAATATTTGTAAGCAGTATATATATTTTAAGATTTTAGGTTTCAAAATTTTTGTTTCAAATTACAAAAGTAATACATATAAATTAAGATAGTATAGAATCAAAGTAAAAAGTGAAAAATTATTTCTTTTTTTTTTTTTACAGGGACAGAGAGAGAGTCAGAGAGAGGGATAGATAGGGACAGACAGACAGGAATGGAGAGAGATGAGAAGCATCAATCATTAGTTTTTCGTTGCCGTTGCAATACCTCAGCTGTTCATTGATTGCTTTCTCACACGTGCCTTGACTGCGGGCCTTCAGCAGACCGAGCAACCCCTTGCTGGAGCCAGCGACCTGGGTCCAAGCTGGTGAGCTTTTTGCTCAAGCCAGATAGGTCTACGCTCAAGCTGGCGACCTCGGGGTCTCGAAGCTGGGGTCTGCATTCCAGTCCAACGCTCTATCCACTGCGCCACCGCCTGGTCAGGCAAAAAGTGAAATTATTTAATTCCTGTTATACATACATGCAAATTCCTGCACTCAAAAATTTAGCATGTATCCTTCCAGAACTATTTCTACACAATTAAAATGTTCTTTCTTGCTTCGTCTCTCTCTCTCACTACAGATGTTGTTCAGTGAGTTGTTGTTTTTTCAATTTAGAGGAGGAGAGGCAGAGACAGACTTCCACATGCGACTGACCGGGATCAACTGGGCAAGCCCACTAGGGGGTGATGCTCTGCTCATCTGGAGCCCTTGCTCAGTTGCAACCAGAGCTGTTTTTTAGTACCTGAGGTGGAGGCCATGGAGCCATTCTCAGTGCCCGGAGCCAGTTCGCTCCAATTGAGTTCTGGTGGTAGGAGGGGAGGAGATGAGAGAGAGACAAGCAAGAGGAAGATGGGTGCTTCTCCTGTGTGTCCTGACTGGGTATTGAACCCAGGACATCCACACGCCAGGCCGATGCTCTACCACTGAGCTAACTGGCTAGGGAAGTTCAGTGAGTTAAATTATTTTTAAATTGTATATATTTAATGCAGGGGTCCCCAAACTATTTACACAGGGGGCCAGTTCACTGTCCCTCAGATCGTTGGAGGGCCGGACTATAAAAAAAACTGAACAAATCCCTATGCACACTGCACATATATTTTAAAGTAAAAAAACAAAACGGGAACAAATACAATATTTAAAATAAAGAACAAGTACATTTAAATCAACAAACTGACCAGTATTTCAATGGGAACTATGGGTGCAGATGCATTCTGTGCTCCTTTCACTGACCACCAATGAAAGAGGTTCCCCTTCTGAAAGTGCAGCGGGGGCTGGATAAATGGCCTCAGGGGACCGCAGTTTGGGGACCCCTAATTTAAGGTGTACAACATGATGTTTTGTTATACCTAGTGAAATGATTACTATAGCCAACCTAATTAATGTAATCCATCTCATAATTTTCTTTTTTTGTGTATGTGTGACTAGCGTACCTGAAATCTATTCTCAGCAAATTTCTAGTATCCAGTACAGTATTATTAGTCATACTTTACAATAGATCTGTAGACTTATTCATCCTCCATAACTACAATTTTGTACCCTTTGACCAGTACCTACCTATTTCTCCTACTTCCCAAAAATGATTTATTTTTTAATGAAAAATAGCTATTTTCCAAAACAAAACATTTTAGAAGAATGGGCACTTGTTTACATTTTTGCAAATCTTATTAATGTGTAGTTTAATAGAAGATAGCTAGGTTTCTGATAGCTATGTCTGCATTTAGTTTGTTATGGTGTGTTGTTCTGATTGAAGTATATAAAGAAAAAAATTTGGCTTCATACAGATTTAAAGTTGGAAAAGGGAAGGGGGGTATTTTAATAGTTTTTTCATTAAATTGTGGATATTCATCTTTGATACTATATCAAAACTTGATAAATGGTAGTTTCTTAAGGGAATCTGAAACCAGATCACTAAACTTTTCCTATTCTGTTACATAGAATTCATTAGACTGTTACATTTTTATTTTATTTTATTCATTTTAGAGAGGAGACACAGAGTGAGAAAGAGAGAGAGAGAGAGAGAAAGAGGAGAGGAGCTGGAAGCATCAACTCCCACATGTGCCTTGACCAGACCAGTGCAGGGTTTTGAACTGGCGACCTCAGTGTTCCCAGATCGACACTTTATCCACTGCGCCACCACAGGTTAGGCTAGACTGTTACATTTTGAATGGGTCTTTTACCCATACATGATTTTAAAAACATCATGCATTGGTCATTTGGAAAATGTTGGTTCACTGAATTATTTTGGGCTTCCATATGTGACACATTTTGTTACATAATACTGTATACATTATGCAGCTTTTAGAAAACTCCACACATGAGAAAATGAGAGTTAAAATGGCATATGTAATGTCTTAGTACTACTGTGAAAAGACCCCCCAGGAGTCCTTGAACCATAGTTAGAGGACCATGGAGTTAGACAAGTGGGTAAACTAAAGTTGGTAACCAGGTTTGTAAACTGCAGCTTTAATAACGGACAATCGGGAAATTACAGTGGAATGGATTGTTGTGTAAGCCTAACTTCTGGATAAAAAGTGGCCTAAATTTGAAAAGCAGTGAATTGGTTCTTGAATATATGAGTGCTTTCTATAAATGAAACATTGTATTAAGGTGCTACTAAAGATAAACCATATGAAAAAGATTACTTCTCTTCAGTAGTTTGTAGATTGCTGAAGAGGTAAGACATAATTTTGTGAAAAGATAACTAATAATAGTGTTCTCTGTAACAAATGTGATATGTGAGGCTGGGTTGAATGGGTTTTAAATAAGTGAAATGAATAAAGTGAGACCTGGAATGGTTAGTTGCTCAAACTACTTACTAGCTAAGAAGTTGTAGATGGGCCTGACCTGTGGTGCTGCAGTGGGTAAAGCATTGACCTGGAATGCTGAGGTCAGCAGTTCAAAACCCTAGCCCAGTGATGGGCAATCTTTTGAGCTTAGTGTGTCAAAATTCGCCAAAAACGGAGCATAACTCAGGTGGTGTGTCACTTCGAGAAAAACGGCCTAACTGGAAGTCCCAGAACTAGACGCTCCGTTCCAGAGTTCGGTTGTTGTGGCCTACAGACCTCCGGCACAGTGTCTACACTACAGCAAATGTTTTATCCTCGACTACTGCACCTGGCCATGCAGGAGCCGAGGATGAAACGTCCTTCTCGGCATGCGGCCCCATACTTCTCTGTTATGCGGCCACATGTGGCCACTTGTCATCGAAAATGGCTATGCGTGTCAGTGCTGACACACGTCATAGGTTCGCCATCATGGCCCTAGGCTTGCCGGGTCAAGGCACATATGACAAGCAACTACGAGTTGATGCTTCCGACTCCTCCCCATTTCCCCCCACCCAAAAGTCAATAAATAGAATCATAAAAACAAGAAGTTGTAGTTGGTATTTGAACCCATGTTTTCTCCAGAGTGTCTTATTTTACCTTTCCATTTGGGTAGTAAGTTAAAGGAAATATTTTTCTAATCATAATGAGGATTTTGCAATTTTTCAAAGATAGCTTGGTGAGGAATTGTGTGGTGGTTACTCTCCCCTTTTAAATGTATTTATTGGTATTTGGATTCCAAAACTTTATTATTACTACTACTACTACTACTATTATTATTATTATTATTGAGGCATTACTATGCTTAATTGCTTGATGAAATTATGGTAAAATAGTGAATTAAAGATTTCCAGCTCTTTCTTTCCAAGATGAGGTTTTACTGCATTGGTTAGAAGCAGTTCATTTGTGGGCTTTTATAGCATGTTTTAGGCCAAGAATTGACTTACCTTTATAATACACTGTTCTTTGACTGAATAATATCTATAGTTGTCGTCTTTTGAAAGAGTATTGTGGCTTGCAGAGCTTGTTTAAAGAAAAAAAATTCATTTGTACTGGCAGTCAGCCAATATTTTATAAGCTACAATTTTCTTTTAAATAGCTGGTGGTTTGTAGCTCCATAATTTGTGGTTCTTCTGAACTTGTATAAAGATTACACATATTTAAAAATGACCTTATCACTTAAATGTTTTAAGCAACATACAACTGTCATACTCTGTTATGTTATAGTGTTCTTGGGTTTTTTTTATATGATTTTCCTGGGCTGAAACTCTGTGTTAAATTAATAATTTGCACAGTGTGATCATCCCACCCCTCCCCCCAATAAACTCCAAACAAACCTAAAGCCGAAAACTAGTTTGGTAATGTAACAGGCACAGCTAAAGGCAAAGGAAATGTGACTGACTCTGTCAGCCAGTCTGCCAAACCCTTGCAGTATCCATGCTACTCCATTCCTTAACCACTGCTGCCCGGATGTGTTGAATTATGTGGTATGTGGGTTTGTTTGGGTGTGTTTAGTGTTCCCACATGACATTTAGTTTTAAATCACTTTCTTGTGATGCTTGCCACTGTGGCTTTTTCCCATGCAGGTGGAAAAGAGCACTTCAATGGAAATGCTTCATGTTCTATATCCTGTTGTTCTCTTGGTCTGTGTATATAGGTACATTTGTGGAAGTCACAAGGTTATTTAAAATCCTTCCTTTAGATTTTGAGTTTAATCTTAAATGGAATATAGTAATCTTTTTGCTTGAAAAATTTTGGACATTAATATTTCCATTTTTATATTTATAGAAGTTTCACAGATAAAAATGAACCTAGCATTCAAATTTAATAATCCATCTGTATAATTTTTTTATTTCAAGGATGTTATGTAAATGGAATCATTCAGTATGGAAGCTTTAAAAAAATTTATTTATTGATTTTAGAGAGAGAAACATCAATTTGTTGTTCCCCTTATTTATGCATTCATTGGTTGGTTCTTGTATGTGCCTGACTGAGGATTGAATTTACAACCTTAAGCGTATCAGGACAATGCTCTACCCAGCTGAGCTCCCTGGCAGCGCCAGTATGGAAACTTTTAAGACTGACTTTTTTCACTTGTATAATTCTGCTGTGATCGTCAAAGTTATTGCATATATCACTGGTTCTTTTTATAGCTGAGTAGTCCATGGTAGGTGGGTGTGTCACTGTTTTTAATCATTACCTGATGAAGGAAATGTGGATTGTTTCCAGTTTTTGGCTGTTAGCAAATAAGCTTTTATGAACATTCATCTATATAGGCTTTTGTGTGGTCATAAATTTTCATTTCTCTGGGATTAATACCTGAGAGTGCAACTGCTGTGTTGTATGGTAGATGCATTTTTAGTTTTTGTAAGACATTACTGTACTTTTTCAGAGAGGCTGTAGCATTTTACATTCACACTAGCAATGTGTGAGTGGTTCAGTTTCTCCATATCTTCATTAGCATTGAATGTTATTACAGTTTTTTAAAAGAAAAGTAATAGACTGTATTATTTAGAGCAGTTTTAGTTTTACAGAAAACTGGTCAAATGAGAGTTCCCATATATTGCCTTCCTCCTTTGCTGCTTTCACCTTTTATTAACAACTTGTATTAGTATGGTACATTTGTTAAAATTGATGGGCCAATATTAATACATTATTAGCTAAAATCCATAGTTTACATGAGGGTTATCTCTTTGTGTTGTATATCCTATGGCTGTGATGGCAAACCTATGACACGTGTAGCCATTTTCGATGACACACGGCTGCATGTGGCCGCATACCAGAGAAGTATGGGGCCGCATGCCGAGAAGGACGTTTCATCCTCGGCTCCTGCATGGCCAGGTGCAGTAGTCGAGGATAAAACATTTGCTGTAGTGTAGACACTGTGCCGGAGGTCTGTAGGCCAAAACATTTTTGTTATTTAAACTATAAATATCGCGAAATTATGGTTTTTTTCCTCAAAGTAACACACCACCCGAGTTATGCTCGTTTTTTTTGGTGAATTTTGACAAACCAAACTCAAAAGATTGCCCTTCACTGTCCTATGGGTTTTGACAAGTGCGTATGTATCCACCATTATGGTATACAGAATAGGTTTTTTTAAATTTCTAAATTAAACTTATTTAAGTGAGAGGAGGGGAGATAAGACTCCTGCATGCACCCCGACCCGGATTCACCCAGCAACCCCTGTCTGGGGCTGTTGCTCAAATGAGCCTAGCTATTTTTAGCACCCGAACCTGATGTGGTCGGACCAACCCAGCTATCTTCAGTGCCCGGGGCTAATACTCTCGGACCATTTGGGCCACCACCTGTGGGAGGGGAAGCGAGAGAGAAAGGAGAAAGGGAGAGAAACAGGTGGTTGCTTCTCTTGTGTGCCCTGACTCTGGGAATCGAACCTGGGATGTCCATGTGCTGGGCCAATGCTCAATGCACTGAGCCAGCTGGCCAGGGCTATTTTTTTTTTTTTAAGTGAGAGGAGGGGGATAGAGTGACAGACTCTCTCATGTGCCCCAACCAGGATCTACTTTTCAACTGCTGTCTTGGGCCAATGCTCAAATCACCCAAGCTATCCTCAGTGTCTGGGGTGACGCTTGAACCAGTTGAGCCACTGGCTGTGAGAGGGGAAGATAGAGAGAAGGGGGAGAGGGAGGGAGAGAAGCAGATGGTCGCTTTTCATGTGTGCCCTGACTGCCATGGCTGGTTGGCTCAGTGGTAGAGTGTCAGCCCAGCGTGTGGTAGTCCTGGGTTTGATTCCTGGCCAGGGCACACAGAAGCATCCATCTGCTTCTCCACCCCTTCCCCCTCTCCTTTCTCTCTGTCTCTCTCTTACCCTCCTGCAGCCAAAGCTCCATTGGAGCAAAGTTGGCCTGGTTGCTGAGGACGGCTCCATGGCCCCTGCCTCAGGCTCTAGAACAGGCGTGGCCAACAGTTTTTGCCCCCGGGCCAGATTAGAAAAAAAAACTTTTTTTCACGGGGCCGAAAAAATATAAAAATTAAAAAGTGTTAAATACAAAAATGATTCGTTTAAGCAAACAAAATTTTATTATGTAATTTGTTTATGAATAAATGTAAGTGAGTGAAAAAAATTTTAATATACAATATTACTTTAATAAAAATATATTTTAATAAAAATATAATTGCATACCATATAAATATCCAAATTGTATTGCAATCAATCGAAACAATATTTAATTAATAGAATGAGATTGAAGGGGTTACATCGCAAATAAAACAATTATTTTGTTTTACAAACAGCCTGGACACGTTTTCACTTATCAACTGCGGCTGTTGTCTATGCTACAGTGCCACTTGATTCAGCACATTTATTTGACCACGAAAATAACAAATTGTTTGACCTTGGATGCGCACTGGCAAACTTTGCCTAAAAGAGTGCGGGTTTCACATTGCTGCTTAACATCACAGTCCATATTGAGTACAGACGAGTTCAAAAGTTGTAAATTTTTATAGTGTAATTTTTTTTTTTTTTTTTTTAAAGACAACCATTTCTTTATTCTTGCCTCAGAATGGACCTGGATTTTAATTTATTTTTATTTTATTCATTTTAGAGAGGAGACACAGAGTGAGAGAGAGAGAAAGGGGGGAGGAGCTGGAAGCATCAACTCCCATATGTGCCTTGACCAGACCAGTGCAGGGTTTTGAACTGGCGACCTCAGTGTTCCCAAATCGACGCTTTATCCACTGCGCCACCACAGGTCAGGCTATAGTGTAATTAAAAAAAAAAAAAAGTATCGCAAACCCATTCGACCAATTATTGGAAGTTAACCCTAGATTAGTCATATGCGGAATTCTTTTCCGCTTATCACTATCTTCTTAAATATCTCGATTTCCAATAATAAGAGACAGTTTTGCTTCTGAGTAGCTGAGATTTTAAAGTAGTGGAGAATATCAAAAATTTAAGTACGGGCCACATAAATTCTTTATGCGGACCAGATGCGGCCCACGGGCTGTATGTTGGCCATGTCTGCACTAGAATGACTCTGGTTGCAATAGAGCAACGCCCCAGATGGGCCGAGCATCACCCCCTGGTGGGCATGTGGGTGGATCCTGGTCTGGCACATGGGGGAGTCTGTCTGCCTCCCCACTTCTCACTTCAGAAAAATACCAAAAAAAAAAAAAAGAATACTGAGTAAATACATTTATGAATAAATTAACAATTGCTTTCATTTCCATTGCTCTATGAATAGTATTTTTATAGCACCCAAAGAAGTGGAGGTATAAAGTTGACAAATGCTAGCTATAAACAAATGTCTCTGTCCCATTTAAGTACTTTTGAATTGAGTACTTTCTACACAAAACTAGTTCTCTCTAATCTCATTCTAAGCTATTAGAACCCAATGGTAGAGATGCACCATAGCAAAGCTGTCAATTCTCCACAAATCGGTCTATAGATTTATGTTCCTTTCAAGACCTGGAATTGCTAAAACAACTTTGAAAACAGAAGAAAAGGGAGGAATAACTCCATCCAATTTAAAGACTTAAAAAGTTTTCATTGATTTGAGGGGGAGTTACGTGAGGGAGGGGAGAGAGGGAGAGAGAGACAGAAGCATCAACTTGTCCCATTTACACTCACTGGTTGCCTTAAAGACTTCTCACATAGCTACAGTATATTGGCAGAAGGATAGACACATAGATCAATGGAACAGAATAAAGAATCCAGAAAAAGATCCACACAAACATGCCCAGTTGAGCTTTGACAAAGGTGCAAAAGCAAATGGAGAAAAGCAATGGAGAAAGCATAGGCTTTTCAACAAATGATGCTGGAGGAAGTAACATTCACAGGCCAAAGAAGAAAGAACATTGGTTCAAACCTCATTATCTTATACCAGAAAAACTATACTACTCACAAAAACTAGCGGATATTTTATCACTTCATATTCATTTTTGAAATATCCCTTAATTTTTGTGAGCACTGTAGTTTGCATTGCTACCAACAATGAATTGTTTTAGCCATTCAGATAAATGTGTAGTGATACATTATGGTTTTAATTTGTATTTCTGTGATGGCTAACGATACTGAACATATATATATTTTCATGTGCTTATTTGCCATCTTTATGTCCTTTTCAGTGAAATACTTGTTCATGTCTTTTGCCCATTTTCTAATTGGATTGTTTTTTTACTGTTAAGGTCTGCGAGTACTTTATCTACTGCTCACAAAAATTAGGAGATATTTCAAAATGAATATGAAGCTATAAAATATTCCCTAGTTTTCATGAGCAGAATTAGGGGCTATTTCAAAATGAATATGAAATGATAAAATATCCCCTAATTGTTATGAGCAGTGAGTAATACAAGCCATTTAAGGAAAACCACTTGACAGTTTCTTACAAAGCTAAGCATACAATCCAGACACTACATTCTTAAATAATTACCCAAATGAGCAGAAAACTATGTCCTCACAAATACCTGCACACAAATGTTTTGCTGTTGGTGCCTGTCTTTTTCTAGTTTGCCCCGTTGAATTTGTAAACTTGATAATATTAAAGAAAATGTGGTACCCCCGTGTTTTGTTTGGTATGATGGGCAAACAATACTTAAGAGTTTTACATGTGTAACAGTGAAATGGTTTCATTAAGAAAATTCGTTTTATATACAGTGATTGAGTAAATACTCTGGATTAGCATAATGCTGAATTAGGGGAGACAACAAAAGGGTGAAAAAATATGGATCTTGCTTTTATTGAACTTTGGTGAAAAGAAGTAAAAAAAGAATAGTAAAGTACAAGCTATGGTAGTTGAAGAGGATTTCTTGGAGTTGTGGCTTGAAGAATAGGCAGGACTTAAGTAGGCAGAGAAGAGTAAATCCAGGTAGTAAAATAAAGTATGGTGCAAAGAAAATCGGCTTTTCAGCCAGAAAAGTTGGTTTGAATATGGGATCTGTCATAATAGCTTTATGATGTTGGCTGAGTCCCTTTGAGCCTGTATCCCCTGGGGTTGCTGGGAAGATGACTGTATGAGTCCCTTCATCTACAATGGTAGGTAGTAGTTCTTGCGTGGGGTGGCTGGTTCACAGGTACTCATTTTTTAAACTGCTTCATCAATTCTTCTTTATAGTGCCTAGCTCTGTGTGAGGCATTTGTAAATTGTAGGTGATAATCATTACTTTGCTCTACCTGTAGGAATAACATAGCAAAAGGAGATGACAGTCCTGCCCTTCAGCTTTGCTGTCAGTGATTAGGCCTACTCAACTGAGTGCAGTGTCCTGTGCCCTAGTGCCTAACTTAGTGGTCCAGGTATACAGAAAGAGGTCAGGGTAGACAGCTTCATTGGACCTCACTGGGCAATGAAACTACATGTGGCCCAGGAAAGAGAGGAAAGATTTGGACAGGCATGGAAGGCAGGATCGGCATTCCATACCGAGAGAACTTCCGTTTTATTTTTTGTTTTGTTTTATATATTGTTTATTTTTAGAGGTAGCAAAACATAAATGTCACTGCCACTGTTGAGGAAATCATTAGTCACATTAAAGATTCTCGTTCTTAAACTTTTGTAATATTGTAATTGAATTTACCTTTCTCCCTGTGTGATTTATTGAAATTGTGCCTGTTCTCCAGGTGGTGTTATAGTGTAGAGTTTATTTTTGGAGTGCCTTTTTTTAAAATACGGAATTGCTTTTATGGTATATCTAGGTTTAATGTTCATTACAGGTTTCTTCTATGTGTATAAATAACAAAGCTCCCTTTATTTTATACTATGAGTTATTGTTAGAAAGGCAGGAAAATATTCTGAAATTTCCTTGGTTAGTCTCTCTTCACATCTTTAGGTTATTTGGACCTCAACTATTTATAAATTCATGTGCATGTGTGGGATGCTAGGATTACGTTTTGTTCTGGAAAACAGTGCCATCAGAGTTGCTGTACAGCCTGTGCTGAAATTGGGCTGCTTTAATACAGTGCACTGTTCTCTCTTGGTCACTGTCATAGTCTGTGAACAGCTGGACCCTAGCTCATGCTTCTTTTCTGCAGCTGTCTTTCTTGGTTACTCGAAGTTAGATGGTTTTCATTTTCCTTTAAGGGAATCTGGTTTAATTACATATGTAACACTAGAATAGTTTGCACCATCAGCTAGGTAGTTCAAAGCATTCTTCTGTATTGATACATGATAAACTCAGTGAAATTGTGCAGTATTATGATGAATTTTATAATAAAAGTTAACATTTACTGAGTGCTCTTGCACCATGTACGGGGGTCCTTGGGGTCTTCTCAAATAAGTTCTTTCTGGGAAACTGTCATACTGGGAATTTTATTTTATCTTTTATGTCTTCCCTTGTGTAAGGGCATTGGAAGCTTTTTAAGTTTCTGTTAGGGATTTTATAGTTGCACTCATCACCTTCTGTGAATTTGGCCATTGTGTTAGTTAAGTAAGCCTAGCTGTTGAATTAGAGCCCTGAAATACATTGGCTGAATCCCCCAAATACAGTGCATGATAGTCCAGAGCAGATGCCCACGTCAATATGTGGCTCAATTTTATATAGGTATTTAGTGACCTCTGGCCCTTGCTAATACAATAAGAGGTAAGGTGACATTCTTTAGTATTTTGAGTATTTCATTAATGTTGAAATGTTCTTGGTGAACTAATTTTGATTTTTAGCTGCAGAATATGTGGTAAATCTGATTTGGGATTGGAAGCTGTGGACCGTGGCAGAATGTTAAGTATTTCTACAGATGGATTATTAATCAAAAAGTAGATTGGAGACTTCTGTATGCTCCCATTTTAATACAACAAAGGCAGCAAGCTCATTATAGTTGACTTTTTTTTAAAAATGTTTTTTCTTGAAACCCTATCTTCTTGAGTACTCGATTTTTAAATTATTTCAGAAGAAGTGACTTGAGTACAGCCAAATTTTAATAGACGTAGCAGGGTTTAAATTTATTTTCCGTATAGCAAACTATCCCTCCAACATTCCTTATAGCTACAGTTTTGCCATGAAAGGGACAAAGATCAGACAAAGAAATACCATTCAGTTTGCATCTGGGATAGCAGTTTGCTCTCTGGGATAAAAGTGTATTTTGCTAAAGTTGTACCTTAAGTGATCCAGTCTTTTCCTAGATTTTCCATTGTCTGACAAGCTATCAATAGAAATACAGTGGCTGCATTGTAAATTCACTAAAGCCTAATTGGGGTCTTTCTAAAACACAAACCAGCATTCTTTGAATGCTTTTATAAGAATAAATGCAGTTATGCATATCTTCTGTAGTACATTATTTTAGCATAATACTCTGAATTAATAGATTAAATTACCCTGGTCGGCAAACTGTACCACACAAGCCACATGTGGCTCTTTGACGCCTTGAGTGTGGCTCTTCCACAAAATACCATGTGCGGGCGCTACCTCGGTAAGGAATGTACCTACCTATATAGTTTAGGTTTAGAAGATCTGGCTCTCAAAAGGAATTTCAATCGTTGTACTGTTGTTACTTGGCTCTGTTGACTAATGAGTTTGCCGACCACTGCTCTAGAGAATAGACTTGAGTTTTAAAAAAAGGTTTATTCTCCAAGTTCTGCAGCTTTGAGTTATTCACTTTTTGGAGTATTTATTTGTAAAATTTTGGCCTTCTACCACAGACAAGAAATGCAAGCAAATGTTCTGCTAAAATTCTGTTTGTGCCTCTTTATTTTCCTAAAACAATAGGACAGCATTTTTAGGCCATTTTAGTGAAGTTCAGTTACAGTAAATTATAAGGTATATTATTATTTTTTTAGAAAGCATTTTATATTATTTATTTTTTTAGATTTTATTTATTCATTTTTATTTTAGAGAGATAGAGAGAGGAAAGAGATAGGACGGGGAGGAGCAGGAAGCATCAAATCCTATATGTGCCTTGACCAGGCAAGCCCGGGGTTTCGAACTGGCAACCTCAGTGTTATAGGTCAACACTTTATCCCCTGTGCCACCACAGGTCAGGCAAGGTATGTTATTTGAACCCTGGTCATAATGTGATTCTTATATTTACTTGTATGTATAACCTGAATGCCTAGTACCAAAAAAAAAAAAAAGAAAAGAAAAGAAATCAAACCAGTTGGACAAATAGAAAATATATAAGGTGAGACTCATCAATAAAATTAAAAACTGCCTGACCAGGCGGTGGCCCAGTGGATAGACCATTGGACTGGGACGTGAAGGACCCAGGTTTGAAACCCCGAGGTCGCCAGTTTGAGCATGGGCTCATCCAGCTTGAGCACTAGCTTATCCAGCTTGAGCGCGGGGTTGCTGGGTTGAGTGTGGGATCATAGACATGACCCCATGATTGATGGCTTGAGCCCAAGGTCGCTGGCTTGAGCAAGGGGTCACTCACTCTGCTGTAGCCCCGCAACCCCAGTCAAGGCACATACGAGAAAGCAATCAATGAACAACTAAGGAGCCGCAACGAAGAATTGATGCTTCTCATCTCTCTCCCTTCCTGTCTGTCTGTCCCTCTCTCTGTCTCACACACACACACACACGCCTGGGGAGGAGGATCCAAGAAAGACTACAGAGGGTGGAAAGAGCACTGGGCACTCTCCATGGTGAACCCAGGGTGCGAGATTGGTGACTTTAGGCAAGGTACCTCAACGTTTTGGGTCTTAGTTCTTTCTGAGAAATAAGAATCTTGTAGTTTTAGTCTTTTTGAGATTTAGCAGTCTGTGATTCTGACTTATCTCCTAATTCTTATTCTCCTGATGTGTTTTTCTGACTTGTAAAGAGAAGGTTAAATATATAGCTGCTAGCTCTTTTTCTTTTGTCCTGATGAATGGTCTTGATAGAAAACATGATTTGAATTATTCTATCTAACTTTAATACATTTTCTAAAACTAGTTTTAAAGGAGACACAAAATTGGAAGTATTTAGTTTTACATTTTAATTGTACCTCACTGCTGTCACTATGAAATAAGCTTCTGAACTAAGCTTGTGAACTGGGACAAAACACTTTGAAAACCTATCCAGTGCAAGGAAAGCACCTAGGTACCCATCCTCCCGTTAAAGTCCTTTGAATTTCCATTTTAAGGCAGAGGCCAATAAAATCAGTTAATGAGTAAGTTGTAATGTGGACTTGCCATGTTGTCAGTACAGTTTCTGTTATATTGTTTTCTAAGCATTTTATCATTATTTTTAAAGACTTTATTCATATTAGAGAGGAGAAAGAGATAGATGAGAGAGAGAGAGAGAAAAGGGGAGGAGCAGGAAGCATCAACTCCCAGGGTTTTAAACTGGCGATCTCAGTGTTCCAGGTTGACGCTTCATCCATTGCATCACCCCAGGTCAGGTTAAGCATTTTATTATTAAAATGTTTAGCCTGACCTGGGTGGTGCAGTGGATAGAGTATTGACTGGGAATGTTGAGGCCACCAGTTCAAAACTCTGAACCTGTCCAGTCAAGGTACATACAAGAAGCAATGGGCCTGGCCTGTGGGGGCACAGTGGATAGAGCATCAACCTGGAATGTTGAGGTCGCTGGTTCAAAACCTGGAGCTTGCTCAGTCAAGGCACATATAGGAGTTGATTCTTCCTGCTCCTCCCACCTTGTCTCTCTCTCCTTTCTCTCTCTCTCTAAAAATCAATAAATAAAATAAAGAGAAAAATAAATAAAAAAGAAGCAGTGACTACGGGTTGATGCCTCGCCTCCTTTCTTTCTTCTCTCTCTTAAAACAATAAATAAATAAACTCTTAAAAAATAAAGTTTAAACTGCAAAAAAGTTGAATTGTACAAAGAACACATATATTCTAAAGTAATTCAGCCTAAAGAATTAGCATTTTCTTTTATTTGCTTTATCATATATCTATCTATCCCACTATCAATTCATCTTATTTTTGATGTATTTCAAAATAAGTTGCAGACATTTTTACAGTTTACTCCTAAATACTTTGACATGCAAATAATTAGCTAGAGTTGAATACTTGTTTACACTTTTTAAAAGTATGGCAGAGCGTCGGACTGGGATGCAGAAGACCCAGGTTCGAGACCCTGAGCTCGCCAGCTTGAGCGCGGGCCCATCTGGCTTGAGCAAAAGCTCGTCAGCTTGGACCCAAGGTCACTGGCTCCAGCAAGGGGTGGCTCGGTCTGCTGAAGGCCCACGGTCAAGGCACATGTGAGAAAGCAATCAATGAACAACTATGGTGTCACAACGGCAACGAAAACTAATGATTGATGCTTCTCACCTCTCTCCGTTCCTGTCTGTCTATATCTATCCCTCTCTCTGACTTTCTCTCTGTCCCTGGAAAAAAAAATGTCTTTGAAAAAAAAAATAGTGTGGCATAGATGGCAGTCATTAATTGAGCACCTGACATTTTTCCAGGGTTTGTTCCAGTCTGGCAGATAGATGAAGACACAGCTTCTGCCTGCCTGGTGCTAACAGGAGATATATATATATATATATGAAAGTAATTCGGTATTGTATTTGGACTTTTTAGTTGCAAATAATAGCAGCATCTAAAGATATAGGTCTTGCTTTCAGAACTAAAGAAGAGGAATTCAGAGAGGCTTTAGAAAGGACTGGAACCAAGAACTGGAGACGCACAGGACTGTCTCCTTTTTACCTCTTTCTCTCTGCTCATCTGTTTATTCTTTTCTCTTTGAAGATCTACTTTCTCTTCCTTAGTACATGTGGTAGAATATGGCCACCCCCCACAGCCTTTCTTTTACAACTAACAGTTTTTAGCCACACAGGCACTAATTTTCTAATTTTGATTCCAAATCCTTGGGAGATAGAATCTGATTGGCCCAACCCTGTTCCTGCTATGCTTGAGGGCAGTGTTTTGAAGTATACAGTTTCTGTTAGAAACCTACTCTTGAGGATTGAGCAGAGTGAGGGGGACAGAAGAGACAGATACTCTGTCCACTGCTCTGGCGCAGTGGACAGAGCATCGACCTGGAAATGTGTGGGTTGCCAGTTCAAAACCCCAGCTTTGCTTGGTCAAGGCACTATGATAAGTAATTTCTGTGAGTTGATGCATCCTGCTCTTCTCCCCTACCCTCTTACTCTCTCTCCTCTCTCTAAAATGAATAAATAAAAATCTAAAAAAAAGAAAAAGAAGTGACAGTTCCCAGAACAAGTATGGGGCTATTGTGAGGTTGACTTGAAAAATCTTTTAAACTACCAGTGTGCTAAAAAAATTCTAAAGACGCCTGACCAGGCGGTTGCGCAGTGGATAAAGCATCGGACTGGGATGCGGAAGACCCAGGTTCGAGACCCCAAGCTCGCCAGCTTGAGCGCAGGCCCATCTGGCTGGAGCAAAAAGCTCGCCAGCTTGGACCCAAGGTCGCTGGCTCCAGCAAGGGGTGGCTCGGTCTGCTGAAGGCCCGCGGTCAAGGCACGTGTGAGAAAGCAATCAATGAACAACTAAGGTGTAGCAAGAGCAACGGAAAAACTAATGATTGATGCTTCTCACCTCTCTCTGTTCCTGTCTGTCTGTCCCTGTCTATCCCTCTCTCTGTCCCTGTAAGAAAAAAAAAAAAGAATAAAGGAAAAATATTCTAAAGACAAGAACAGAGAAGGAATCACTATTTAGTGATGAAGTAGGGGTCAGGCCCAGCTTCCTGGAGAAATTGATGGTTGAGTGGAGTTAGAAAGATAAATTCAAGTTCGGAAGTGGTAAGAAAGGGTGTGCTTTACAGAAGAGCAGTAGAAAGACAGTGACGAGGAAGGGCATGCTTTACAGAAGAGCAGTAGAAAGACAGTGGTGAGGAAGGGAGTGCTTTACAGAAGAGCAGTAGAAAGACAGTGGCGAGGAAGGGAGTGCTTTACAGAAGAGCAGTAGAAAGACAGTGACGAGGAAGGGCATGCTTTACAGAAGAGCAGTAGAAAGACAGTGGTGAGGAAGGGAGTGCTTTACAGAAGAGCAGTAGAAAGACAGTGGTGAGGAAGGGAGTGCTTTACAGAAGAGCAGTAGAAAGACAGTGGTGAGGAAGGGAGTGCTTTACAGAAGAGCAGTAGAAAGACAGTGACGAGGAAGGGAGTGCTTTACAGAAGAGCAGTAGAAAGACAGTGGTGAGGAAGGGAGTGCTTTACAGAAGAGCAGCAGCAGGAAGAGGAAACAGCGTAGTGTTTTCAGGTCACTGTAAGCATCTCCACATTTGTGTAGCATTATTTTTGGAGTGGAGCAGGTTTGTTAGAGGAGAGAGGGTGAGGGGCTGAGATTGAGATTAGATCATATCAGGACCAGTTCATGGAGAACCTTACCTTGCTAAGTAAGATATGGCAAGCCAGAAAGAATAGGTGACAGACAGGTTTGTTTCCTTGAGAAATCATTTTATGCCTGACCAGGCGGTGGCACAGTGGATAGAGCATTGGACTGGGATGTGGAGGACCCAGGTTTGAAACTCCAAGGTTGCTGGCTTGAGTGTGGGATCATAGACATGAACTTATGGTAGCTGGCTTGAGTACAAAGGTCGTTAGCTTGAAGCCCAAGGTCGCTGGCTTGAGCAAGGGGTCACTCGCTCTGCTGAAGCCCCCCTTTCTAGGTCAAGGCACATATGAGAAAGCAATCAATGAACAACTAAGGAGCCGCAATGAAGAACTGATGCTTCCCATCTCTATCCCTTCTGTCTTTCTGTCTGTCCCTATCTGTCCCTTTCTCTGGCTCTGTCAAAAGAAAAAAAAAAGATAAATCATTTTGTTTGATGAACTGGAGGTAGTTTCATCCTATTGAGATCCCTGACTAAGAAAATGGCAGCAAAAAGGAAGAGCGAAGATATTTAGGCAGTAAAATCCTCAGTACTTGGGATTACTGGATGTAGGATGATAAGGAGAAATTTTACGCTGATATACCTTACCCCCGGATCTTCACCTGAGTGAGTAGGTGAATTGGAATACCTGCCAAGATAAGAAGTATAAGAAATGGAGGTGCTATTAGTGGTATATTTCTTGATGTGGCCGATACTGACAATTATAAGGGCATTTTTTTTAGGACTATTAAATTGTGCTTATATGTTTTATGCATTTTTCTTTATGTAAGTTATGTTTCACAATCTTAATGTTAAAGAACAAAAATGCAGGAGAAAATACGTTTGGGAAGAAGATACTGACTTTAGGCCTGGGCATTTGCATTAGGGTGTGCATGTGATCCTTCAGTGGAGATGTATAGAAGGCAGTTGCTATGAAATCCAAAGTGCAGGAGAGACACGGGCTGCCAGTACAGAGCAAGGGGTTAGATTAGGTCTGTAGTTCTCAAGCATGGCTGTATGTCAGAATCTTGGAGAGTTTCAAAAATACTGGTAACCTAGATCTTATCCCAGACCAATTAAATTGGTTTCTGGGGGTGCGAGGGCACAACATCTAGCTTAAAAAGGTCCCTGTGCTTAATCTGATGCACAGAGATGTGACCACTGGGTACAGGAAGGTCACTTATTACCTACATACAGTCAGTGACTAAGAATTCAGTATTGGTTTATTTATTTATTTATTACTACCTGAAATTTAAAAAGTATGCTTTTTGTCAAAATAATGATGTACATGTGTTCTTGAAGAAATATGTGTGGAAGATACAAACGGTTTTAGTTAAAACAATTTTAAAACAGAAGCTTTCCTTTGATGAAATGGCTCTGTCTCCTCTCATTTCAATTACTAATAGTATATGATTTTGAAGCCAAATGTAGAAAATTGCCTCACCAGCTGCAGTGTCTTTGAACAGTACATCTGAAGGGCAATGATTGGTAAATTAATTGTGTGGGTTGTAGTCTGAAAGGCAGACACTGTAAGTGTTGAGAAATTGTTTCTGATATGTGTGGTAGGGAAAGAACAGTTGCTCACTTGTCCATCTTCTCATTCCCGCACTGCAGGCTTTGTAGTTCCTGGAGTTCTGTGTCTATCAGTAAGTATTTATTAGCACCTGGAATGTGCCCAGTATGGTAGGGAATTTATGTAAGTTACTGAATCAATAGATTACAGTGCATGGGACTTGCCAATATTTGATTTGGAGAGGGCATATAAATGACACCTGAATGCAAAATTATTTGATAATTATAAGAATCCATTTGCTGTTCAGAAACAGGAATGATTTCTTGAGCTGGAGCATTTAGGGATGACTTAGTATAGATGATTCTTCTAGCACATTGGCCTCTGATTACTTGAACTCTCCTTCTCTAGTGATCTTGTTTTCCACGGACCTCAGTCAGACCACAGATCTTAGATCCATTGATCCTACCTCTTTTTCATTGTCTTTTATCTTGATGTTATTTCCTTTCCCATTCTGCCTAAATTCCATAGTTTATCATTATACAAACATATATACATATATATGTATGTATATACATATATATGTATGTGTGTGTGTGTGTGTGTGTGTGTATATATATATATATATATATATATATATGCACTTAATTCCCATGCTCTTCTCTCTTTATCATATTGACTTGGCAAAACTTAACAGCCCTAGTTAAATCTGACTCTCCTATTCTGTACTTGTGCAGTTGAACGTAGCTGGAAAACACATGCACACATGTGCCCATACTCCCACACCTGGGCTAACTGATCTTATTTTTAAATTCACAACCTTGAACCTAAGTGGATCCTTAATGCTGCCAGACAATCACAGTACCTAGTCCATTCACTCTGTCACTCCCCTAGACAGCTCTTTTATACCGCTCCTTTTTCTTTAAGCCCATAATACCTTCTCTTCCACTCTGCTGATGACCTTGCTTCCTACATCACTAAGAAAACAGAAGTGCTCTGTCCCCATGCATTCTGCCCTCCTGTTGCCATAGATGTACTGTGTGCCTTTCCAAGACAGTACTTCACTTGTATTCGAGCTCCCATTCCCTCTCAATTACTCAAGGATATGGCTCTAAGAACCCCCACTCCAGGGTTTGTGCATCACAATTTCGTTTTCTGTTGGAACATTCATCAGCATATAAATGTTATCTTCCCCACCTTAAAGATACTTTCTCTTGACCCTACTTTCATTCCCATTTACTTAACCTTTTTTGTAGCAAAAGTTATAGAAATAGTTGTCTCTATTTAACTGTTTTTTCCTGTTCTTACTATTTTTTGAGATATAATTCACATACCATAAAGTTCACCATTTTAGTGTACAATTCAGTTGTTTTTAGTATATTTACAAAGTTGTGCATCCATCGCCACTAAGTCCCGCACTTTTTCATCATCCATTCGTAAGGAACCCTATGTCCCTTAGTTGCTCACTGTTTCTTCTGTTCCCTCAGTTCCCAGTCACCACTAATACTGTTCTTTGTCTCTATGGATCTGCATAGTCTGAAGTCATATAATGCATGACCTTTTGTGTCTGGCTTCTTTTACTTAGTATAATGTTTTGAAGGTCCACCACGTTGTAGCATTTATAAGAACTTCATTCCTTTACATGGCTGAATAATATTCCATTGTGTGGGCATATACTACATTTTGTTTATCCATCAGTTACAGGAAGATCACTTCTTACCTATATTCTGTGACTGAGAGGTAGGGTTGTGCAAAAAGGATTTTGTAATTGCTTTAGAACTTGATACAGGTTTATCTGTATTTATTTATTTTTGACATAGTTCTTATGCCTGTGCTCTTGCCCCATTTATACCTGAAATTTAAGAAGTATGCTTTTTGTTAAAATAAGGATGTACATGTGTTCTTGAAGAAAAATATGTGGAAGATACAAACTGTTTTAGTTAAAACAATTCTAAAACAGAAGTTTTCCTTTAATGAAATGGCTCTCCTTTAATTCCAGTTACTAATAGTGTATAATCTGCAGCCAAACAGAGAATCGCCTCACGAGCTGCAGTGTTTCTAGGTTCTGTCTGACTTGAAAGACAGGCAGGTCCAGGAGACCTAGGACTTCCCCCCAGCTCAACTCTATTTTTTCTCTTCTTAAAATTCTCTCCCTTATATTCTTCCTCCACCCTATTTTCTCCACTAGTTTTTAAAACTTACCTTTTTATTGTATAGTCACTTGATCATTTTGCTTTCTTCACCACAAACATGACATCACAAAAATACAAATTTTGGAACTAGACAGACCTGCTTTTCAAACCTGGCCCTGCCCACTGGCTCCACAACTTGGCATAGTCCCTTAGCCCTAAGCCTTGGTGTCTTCATCTCTGCAGTTACTATTTCACACCTTGAAGGGATGTAGCATTGTACTGAGGGCATTTTTTTTTCGAAGAACATTTTTTTCTTAAAAATTTTACATAACTGATTTTAGAGAGAGAGGAGAAAGACAGAGAGAAAGGGGACAGGAAGGAGTAGGAAACATCCACTCATAGCTGCTGCTTGTATGTGCTTTGACTGGGCAAGCCCTGGGTTTTGAACTGGTGACCTCAGCATTCCAGGTTGATGCTCTATTCACTGTTCAAAAGAGGGCATTTTAAAAAAATCATTTTTTCCCCTTAATAGCTTGAGAGTTTATACTGTCTTTTTCAGTTCTTTGGTAATATCATGAGAATTTTCAATCATACATCTTTGACTTATAAGAGTCTTTGGTAATTGCTACCATTACCTTTTATCCTGACAATATCTTCATATTAGAACACTTCTTTTATCCTAATCTCAATTTACATGCTATTTTAATTGTGTACTTTATATATTTAACCCCCCTAAGTCAATGTTATTTTATATAACGTTATAATTGTTAATATTCATTTGAATTTACCCATATATTTATCACTTTCTTTGCTCTTTTCCTGTATCTCTCATCTTTTATCTATGATAATTTTCTTTCTGATTGAAGAAGCACCGTCAGCGTTTCTTTTAGTACAGGTCTAATTTAATTTAAAATAGCCTTTAGAATTTCTTGTAGTACAGTTTGCTGGTGGCAAACTCATTTTTTGTTTCTCTGAAAGTGCCTTTATTTGCATTCATTCCTGAAGGACGTAGCTGCTGTGTTTAGAATTCTGCATTGGTGCTTATTTTCTTTAAGCACATGGAAGATACCATTCTTCTGTTTTCTAGCTTCTGTAAATAGTGAGAACTGTCATTCTGTCTTTCCTTTGAAGGTAATCTTTTTTCTCTCATTTAAATTTTATAGCAACCCTTTTAGATACGGGTTTTATTTTTGTTTGTATAGATGAGAAAAGAAACTCAGGACAACTTTCCATACAGTTATCAAATGTTAGATTAAAATTTTGGTTTGTTGTACACCAATGCCTGCACTTTGTTGAAGCACTTTGCCTTATTGCCTCTCACTAAATAAAAGTACAGGTTCATCTATCTGTTCAACAGTATTTATCAAACTCCTATTAGATGTATAAAACTACGCTATGGACTGAGGTGGATTCCAGATTTTGAGATATACTTCTGACCTTCAATTTATAGTTTGGAGAAAAGTATGCCAAAACATTCAAGTTCCAGTGTATGAGGCAGTGTATGATTAATAGCTAAAATGGTGGCAGCTTGCAGTGATTACTGAGTTTATGCAAAGGGAATTTCACAGTCGGCTGTGTCAGAGAATGTCCTGTGAAGGAGGTGGAACTTTGAACCCTGGGCAGAATTTGTTAAGCGTGTAGATTGTAGCAGCTGTTTTAGGCAGGGCTAAGTCATATGAAAAATGGCATGGAGGGCTAAGTGACAGATTTGGGAGATGGCAGCAAGGTTGATTTAGCTCTCACTGAAGTTTATAAATGTTGTTGGAGACAAGATTATGAGATTGTTCCTCAGTAGGAACCATACGTTCTTATTCTCTTTTAGGTCTCAGGTTAGTCCTTGAAGAGTGGTTTGGGGTAGAGTGATACAATGAAAGTGGGAAGGAGTGCTTAGAGGGCAAGGGCTTGACTTGACTTCACATTCCAGCCTAAATCTCAGTTATATCTCTGTCAGTTCCACACTTACACTGAGTAAGCTAACATTTCAAAGCTTCATTTATGAATTTGAAGAAAGAATACTTAAGAGAGGTGTAGGGATTAAATAAATTAGTATGTGCAATGTACTTAGAACAGTGCATGGAACGCAGCACAATTTAAATGTTAGGCATCATTTTATTGTCACTTTTAGCCTGACCAGGCGGTGGCGCAGTGGAAGACCGCCAGACTCTGATGCGGAGGACCCAGGTTCAAAACCTTGAGGTCGCTGGCTTGAGTGTGGGCTCACCGGCTTGAGCATGGGGTCACTGGCTTGAGCGTGGGATCATAGACATGACCCCATAGTCACTGGCTTGAGCAAGGGTTCACTTACTCTGCTGTAGCTCCCTGGTCAAGGCACATATGAGAAAGCAATCAATGAACAACTAAGGAGCTGCAATGAAGAATTGATACTTCTTATCTCTCTCCCTTCCTGCCTGCCTGTCCCTCTCTCTGTCTCTCTTTCTGTCTCTGTCACACACACACACACACACACACACACAGACACACACACACACACAATTAGTATGTGCAATGTACTTAGCACAGTGCATGGAACACAGCACAATATAAGTGTTAGGCGTCATTTTACTTTCATTTTTAAGTGAGATTATGCATGTTAGTAATCAGTGCCTAGCATATGCTTAATGACAATTCTAGACGCCAATAGAATGTGTATAAGATAAATATTATTGACCAAATTATATTTTCATATTTCTGTACCTAGGAATAGGGAATGTAAACTCTTTCAAGTTTTATTAATGTATAGATAAATTATATAATTCACGTAGGTTATTTTCTCATTGCATCATTTTTGTGATTCCATATTATGTATAATTTCTAATCCACTTCTCATTTAATTCATTTATCAATAAAAATAATAGTGAAAGGATCATTCTGTGTTAAATATCTGCAGTCAGAAAAGAGGAGCGGAGGTGTGTTAGTTAAGTCTGTGTTGAAACAGTGTATCAATCATAGAAGGAAGCTTAGGAAAGAGGTAGGAATTGTGCTGGTTGCTGAATTTAGACCAGGGGTAGTCAACCTTTTTCTACCTATCGCCCACTTTTGTATCTCTGTTATTAGTAAAATTTTCTATCCGCCCACTGGTTCCACAGTAATGGTGATTTATAAAGTAGGGAAGTAACTTTATAAAATTTATAAAGCAGTTACAGCAAGTTAAAGCATATAATAATAATTATTTACCAAGTACTTTATGTCAGATTTTCGCTAAGTTTGGCAGAATAAATCTTTATAAAACAACTTACTATAGTTAAATTTATCTTTTTATTTATACTTTGGTTGCTCTGTACCGCCCACCATGAAAGCTGGCACTTCCACTAGTGGGCAGTAGGGACCAGATTGACCACCACTGATTTAGACCATTACCTTTGGGCTCTGTTTAATTTTCTGTTTTAGGGAAATTGTGTATGACCTGAGGATGCTAATTAAACTTCTGCCATAGGTGAAAGAGTAAAACCTGCCTTCTCTGTTAAAATTGTATTCAAAAAGAAATTGTATGAAGTCATTGAAGCATCAGGACTAGAAATTGAAGCTAGAAATGCATTTAAGTGAAGCCTCATTAATCTTTTAAGCAGCTGAAAAGCAAACATGTGTCAGGGAAGCAGCGTGGACTCGCAGTATGTTAATGCCAGTGTCTTTAAATAGCATCATAAAGGTGAATGGAAATTAATTTAAGAATGGACACCACATATATTTCTTTTAAAATCAGAATGGCATTATATCAGGTGCCTTAGTGACAATAACTTAACAAGTAGCTAATTGTAACTTTATGTGAGGTTTATCTTTATCTAGTGACTTTAGTTTAATTTTTATTTTTTTGTGATAAATGGAGAGGGACAGATAGGGACAGAGAAGACAGAAAGGGAGAAATGAGAAGCATTCAATTCTTTGTTGTGGCTCATTATTATTGCAGCTCCTTAGTTCATTGATTGCTTTCTCATATGTGGCTTGACCAGGGGGTTACAGCAGAGTGAGTGACCCCTTGCTCAAGCCAGCGACCTTTGAGCTCAAGCCAATGACCATTGGGTCATGTCTACAATCCCACGCTTAAGCCAGCAACCCCTCACTCAAATTGGTGAGCCTCCGCTCAAGCCAGATGAACCTGTGTTCAACCTGGTGACCTTGGTGTTTCGAACCTGGGTCCTCCACACCCCAGTCCAATGCTCTATCCACTGCGTCACCGCCTGGTCAGGCCTATCTAGTGACTATTAAAAATCATGTACCTATGCATTAATTGAAATGACTTCACTAGTGAAACTGCCCGTTCATGCACATGCTGTCAGTCAAGGCACCAGATGTTGGTTTAGATGATAGTTCGGGTATTCTAAGTGGTCTAAATACTAATGATTTTGCTTTAATTGGCAGCTTTTTCTTAAAAAAGAAAATTTCTGTAAGTACTGTTACATTTTTCTTATTTTCCATATTCTTTGTGTTTCTTATAAATTGGCAAGGGAATAACTTTGCATACTGTCTGTTATTTTTGGAATCAAATACTTGTTACTTTTTCCTGGTCTGCTTTCCTAACCTTTAACTACCCTGTTAACAGATGGTCATTTTATCTGTCTACTGCATCATTTTGAATAACTATTTCTGAGAAAGGGCAACTTCTAACAGTGATTTAAATTTTCTCATGACTGTTGTTTAGGATTGTGTAACTTTTTCATTGACTGTTTGATTCTTGAAGCTCTTTTTAATATTTGTGTTGTTTGTATCTGTATATAGTATTAACTGGAAAGCCTAACCTATATTTTAAGATTTTGGTGATTATATCTTCCTGATCCCTTAACTCAGTTTCTAGTTGATTGGTACCACCTTATCAAAACAGATATTTTTTTACTTGAAGGCTCTTTAGTGTAGTGATCCACAGGTTTTGGTACCTAACATAGTGTTCAGATTATAGGTTTGCCTTGGTGATGACTTTGAGCAAGTTACTTAACCATCTCAGTCTCAGTTTTTCAACCTTAAAGTAGAGACTGATCATACACTATTTATTTTGTAGGGCTGATGTAAATACTAAGTTAGAGGTTTTAAGTGTTTTGTATACACTTAAATACTAAGTTAGAGGTTTTAAGTGTTTTGATAAAAAATGGAGGCTTAACTACAACAGTGACCATTTGACAAGATTGGTCATGGAATTGTGTATGACAGTATCTTTCAACTGATGGACCATCAGAAATTTTGTGCTGGTCTGTGAAAGAGTTAACCTCTCTGATGTTGTATGAACATTGTAGGTAGGGTCTGATGAACACCTCTATGGCGAGACTGTTAGGAGTCTGTCTGTGCTACAGCTATAGGGAGTGATGAAGAACTGCTCACATGTCTCACTAGAAGTAGCAACACGGAGTCCTAATAGGGTCGGTCATCAGTCATTTCTTCATTTGTTTTTACATTGGACAAGTATTTGAGTGCTTACTATTCAGGTACTGTGATATATACTAGAGCAGTGGTCGGCAAACTCATTAGTCAACAGAGCCAAATATCAACAGTACAACGATTAAAATTTCTTTTTTTTTTTTCTTTTTATTTTATTCATTTTAGAGAGGAGACACAGAGTGAGAGTGAGAGAGAAAGGGGGGAGGAGCTGGAAGCATCAACTCCCATATGTGCCTTGACCAGACCAGTGCAGGGTTTTGAACTGGCGACCTCAGTGTTCCCAGGTCGACGCTTTATCCACTGCGCCACCACAGGTCAGGCTAAAATTTCTTTTGAGAGCCAAATTTTTTAAACTTAAACTATGTAGGTAGGTACATTCCTTATCGAGGGAGCGCCCACACGTGGTATTTTGTGGAAGAGCCACACTCAAGGGGCCAAAGAGCCGCATGTGGCTCATGAGCCGCGATTTGCCGACCACTGTACTATGGGTACAGCAGAGAATAGCACAATATTTGCCTTCAATAAACAAGTGACTACAGACTGATAAGTGGTGCAACATAAGGCAAAACTAGTGTAGTGGGAGCACATAGAAGGGGTAATTCAGTTTCAGTTGGGCAAGGGCTTGCAAAGGTGCAGAGAGGTCTGGGGAGGCGCTAAGCTCCTGGTCAGTAGAGGACGTGGGAAGATGAAGGTATTTTGAAAATTTTATTTCAAGGGATAATCATCTTATTTCTGAGAATACAGGTGACTAAATAAGCAGGCTTAAGTCTGATTTCTAATAAAAAGTGGGAAGTGAGATTTTAGAATTTTTTTCTTACTGTTACTGGGAATGGGGAGTAGACCTAACTTTGTACCCTGGAAAAATAGGAGTTTGGAATCTCATATGGAAGCTGAGGGCATTCTCTCTCATAGAGTTCCAGAATATTACCAACAATATATTGATTGAAAAAAAATATATATTGATTGAGGTTTTTAAATTTTATTATAATAAATATTGATCAACTGAGGAGCAAAGGGGATTGGCATGGTTCTGGTCCCTACCCCACTTCCAACCTTAAGAGTTAACATCTGAGAGGCCAAATGATTGGGTGAGCTATGTGGATAGTACTAAGAACATAGAGCTTTGGAATGAGATGGCTGGCTTAGCAACATAGGTTATTAAATATAAACATGAATTCATATCTTGGCTCTTTCACTTACCTTATGGTTTTGGGCAAATAACTTAATGTCTCTTTAAGCACTTTACAGAATTTCTTTGGTTTCAAAACAAGTCTTCGTGAAGTAGATAGTTCTTCAGGAATGAGGAACCAGACTCTGATAAGTTGTATGCTTGCTCTTATTTACATTAATATACATATGTGTGTGTATGTATGTACGTGTATGTATATATGTGTGTGTATATATGTCAAGGTTCATAATGTTAATAGATTTTGTTTGTTATGTAAGATAGGTAGGTAGCGGTATTGCCAGACAGGAAATGAAATGGTGCTTTAAATGGAGAATTAGTTTAATACTTGGGTTGAGATCAAGGGGGGCTTCATGAGAGGTATTGAGGTGGGTGGGCTTTTTGGCAGATGGTTTATAGCAGTGAATCATGAAGAGGTTAGAATCCTGGCTTTGCCCTCTGACTCGCTGCTTGATCTCAGGTATGTTACTTAACCCCACTAGACCAGGGGTTGAGAACCTATGGCTCACAAGCCAGATGTGGCTCTTTTGATGGCTGCATTTGGCTCGCAGACAAATCTTTAATAAAAAGGTAATAACGTTAAAAATATAAAACATTCTCATGTATTACAATCCATTCATTTCCTACCGCTCATGTTCATGGTTGCGGGTGGCTGGAGTCAATCACAGCTGTCCTCTGGGACAACACCAAATTTTTATTGGATAATGCATAACGTACATGGGTCGTTGTGAGGTCAGGAAGTAAACTTCCCTCCTTTTAATCAAGTAGTCAGATAGCTAACTTAAGAAACCCTTTTGACGAAGAAGATGGCTAAAAGAAAAAAAGATGAGTATTGTACTTTTCAGCAGGAATGGACAGAGGAATTCGCCTTTGTGGAGAGAGCAGGTTCTGCAGTGTGTCTAATATGCAATGATAAAATCGCATCGATGAAATGGTCAAATATAAAGTAGCACTTTGACACATGCCATACTACATTTGCATCGAAATATCCAGCGGGGGACAGAAGGAAGAAAGCATGTCAAGAGCTACTGTGCAGAGTGCAAGCTAGTCAGCAGCAACTTTGTGTTTGGATCCAACAAGGTGACTGGAATTCGGCTAGCTTTGCTGGTACTTTAGCAATTGTGAGAAACAGAAAGCCATTCACAGATGGGGAATATGCCAAAACATTCATGCTTGATGTTGCCAATGAACTTTTGGATGACTTTTCCGATAAAGACAAGATAAACGAATAAAAGACATGCCTCTGTCAGCAAGAACTATTCGCGATCATAACCATCATGATGGCAAATCAAATTGAGGCAACACAAGTGAAGGACATAAATGCAGCATCATTCTTCTCTCTCGCTTTGGATGAGTCAACATACGTAAGCCATTTATCCCAGTTCAGCATGATTACAAGGTATGCTGTTGGTGACACACTAAGTGAGAAAAGTCTTGCTGTTTTGCCTATGAAAGAGATAAGAAGAGGGGAGGATTTATTTCAGTCTTTCACTGAGTTCGCTAAAGAAAAAATTCTAACGATGGATAAACTTATTTTGGTGTGTACTGATGGTGCTCCATTCATGGTGGGGAAAAACAGGATTCATAGCACTTCTTCGTGAACATGAAAAGAGACCCACCCAAAGTTTCCACTGCATCCTACATCAGGAGGCGCTTTGTGCTCCGATGTGTGGCGAGCAGCTTGGTGAGGTGATGTCACTGGTCATTCGGGTGGTCAACTTTATTGTTGCCTGAGCTCTAAATGATTGCCAGTTTAAAACACTGCTGGATGAAGTTGGAAATAATTATCCTGGTCTGCTTCTGCACAGCAATGTGCGTTGGTTGTCAAGAGGGAAGGTGCTCAGCCGTTTCGCGGCTTGTCTGAGCAAAATCTGGACTTTTCTTGAAATGAAAAATGTCGAGCATCCTGAGTTAGCTAACACTGAGTGGCTCCTGAAGTTCTACTTACTATCTTGTGGACATGACTGAACATCCGAACCAGCTCAATGTGAAAATGCAAGGCATTGGAAATACAGTCTTATCCTTTCAACAGGCAGTGTTTGCATTTGAAAACAAGCTGAAACTCTTCATCGCCGACATTGAAACAGGTCGTTTACTACATTTTGAAAAACTGGGAGAGTTTAAAGATGCATGCACAGCAAGTGACCCTGCTCAACATCTTGATCTTCAGCAGCTAGTGGGCTTCACATCTAATCTCCTGCAGTCATTCAAGGCGTGCTTTGGAGAATTTCGTGAGCACGCTTGTCTTTTTAAGTTCATCACCCATCCACACTAGTGTGCAGTGGACAGCACCAACCTGAGTTATATCCCCGGTGTCTCTGTCAGAGATTTTGAGCTACAAGCTGCTGACCTAAAGGCCTCAGACATGTAGGTGAATAAGTTCAAGTCACTGAATGAAGATTTATAAAGACTTGCACGACAGCAAGTAGAGTTGGCGAGCAAACACAAGTGAGGAGAAATGAAAAAACTTAAACCTGCGGACCAGCTGATTTTCAAAACTTGGAACGCGCTTCCTGTCACATACCACACACTGCAGTGTGTGAGTATTGCTGTACTGACAATGTTTGGCTCTATGTATGCATGTGAGCAGTCTCTGTCACATCTAAAGAACGTTAAGACCAACCTACGATCACATTTAATGGATGGAAGTCTCAACGCCTGCATGAAGCTTAACCTCACCACGTATCAACCAGACTACAAAGCCATCAGCAAAACCATGCAGCACCAGAAGTCGCATTAATGGTAAGAAGTACTTTATTCATCATTGGTTAGTAACAGCATAACAACGTTATTAAAAAGAATTCAGAGACTTATTGTACTTTAAAAGTGTTGGTCTTACATAAAATGCACACATTTACTTGTATTTAGTGTTAAACATATTGTATGGCTCTCACAGAATTACATTTGAAAATATGTGGCATTCATAGTTCTCTCAGCCATAAAGGTTCCTGACTCCTGCTTTAGACTGTTGTTTCCTCTGTAAAAGTGATACTCCTACAAAGGGTTTAAAAAAAAAATTTTTTTTTTTGGTATTTTTCTGAAGTGAGAAGCTGGGAGAGGCAGAGAGACTGATTCCCACATGTGCCCGACCAGGATCCACCTGGCATGCCCACTGGGGGGCGATGCTCAGCCCATCTGGGGCATTGTTCCATTACAACCGGAGCCATTTTAGTGTCTGAGGCAGAGGCCATGGTGCCATTCTCAGCGCCCAGGCCAACTTTGCTCCACTGGAGCCTTGGCTCCAGGAGAGGAAGAGAGAGACAGATAGGATGGAGAGGAGGAAGGGTGGAGAAGCAGTTGGGCGCTTTTCCTGTGTGCCCTGGTTGGAATCGATCCCGGGACTTCCACACGCCAGGCCAGCACTTGACCGTTGAGCCAACCGGCCAGTGCCTGTCCTACAGAGGGTTTTGAGGGTTAAATGAAGTAATGCATGTGAAATGCTTAGCTCCGAGTACTTGGCATACAGCAAGCAGTACTGGCTGTTATTACTGTGGTACGTCATTATTGCTGTTAGCTATTAGTGGAGTATTTAGTTGATTCTCTTCTATCTTGTAAACTATCAAGTTCTGATAAGTGAACCTAGTGGTTGTATTTTTCCATTTATGAATCACACACTGAATAATTGAGATTTAATCAGTATTCTTCTTGAATTGTAGAATTTGTTGCAGGGTGAAAAAACACCAGTCACAGGTTCATAGTATTGTATTGCTATCCCTTGAGTTCCGGATTCACTATCATTGGTTAAAGGTTGGAAGGGTAATTGCTCCCCTGTTTATATAATAGTGTACTTTTCAAAATATTCCCATGACTGTTAGTTGATCCTCACAGTAGCTTTGTGAAGCACATAGGATGGGAAGGAGGCATTATTTTTCAGGAAGCAGAATCCACAGGGCTAAGGGAAAAGCCTTTATGGCTGTTAGTGGCCATTCTAACATCATTATAGTCCTGATCTCCTGACTTCTATTTCTTTTTCTTTCATTTGCTGTGAAGAGAAGTCAATCAGCAGAACTGAGTTTGCATTTAATTGCTGCCATTTACTAGTTGTGTGATCTTGTAAGAGTTGCCTAATTTGAGTCTGTTTTTAATCTGTCAGATGATAAGCCTTTATACTACATAGGATTGTCTGTGATGCTGAGTTTTACACCGTGTAGTGCTGTATAAGAACTGCTTTGCATAACACAGGGATATGTGTACCAAGACACGTTTATCACTAATTGGTATCTTATCTGTGTAGTGATAATGCAGGTAGGACATACTCCTATTCATATTGCCTTGAATGTTCTTATCCTGCTTATTTGAGGGTAAAATCCGGAGTAGTGATGTGGGGGCTCTGTCTTGAGGAAAATGTGGGAAACTGGGGGTGTTCGACAGGTAGATAATAACACTTCACAACATAACTGAATCCATTTTTCACATTATTCTGTGTTGCTTGTTTCTTTCCCTTATTTTTTTCTCTCTTTTTTTTTAAAGTGGGGGGCATTGTATTACCCATATGGTTGAACAGTTTAAAGCTTTCCGGGTAATAAATACATCATTTTAGAAGTTGAAAGTTTGTTTCCCGTTGGAAGTTCAGACAAGGGGATCCTCTTTCCATATGGAAGATCATTCTCTATGGGTGTTTATCATTTATATTTTATTGTTTTCTTCATGAACCTGTTAGAAGTAGGGAATATATAGTTTTATAAGTACCATATTAGTTGGAAATTATAAAATGCAGAAATTGAGTACAACAGATTGTTTCTATAGTCTTATTTTTTCCTGAAGTGTTACATATATGTTAAATATACATTTATTTATTAAGAGGTTGAGTTAGTTGTTATGAAAACTCTAATTTTAACTTTTCTAATAACTAAGAAAGTCTGCATTAAGGAAAACATTTTGCAGTTTACTTGTTCTTTTTCTGAACAGACTGTTGGGAAAAAATACTGAGGTGACTAGGAAGTGTCACTTATGACTAAGAAGACTTTTGAGTTGGCATCTATATTTTAAAGGTTAGACTTGTGAAACAAGTCATCTTGTAAAATGGAAGGCTATTTTCTTTGGATCATGGAAGTTTTTGTTTCCAGTCTGTAGCAAGCTAAGAGTACATATTAAATTGCAATTTCATGAATACTCTTGTATTGAATATGCCATGACTCAAATCTTAGTATGTGACTTGTACTCTAACATACTGTTCCATCATAGGTTTTAAGTTATCCACATTAGGGAAATAGTTTAACAACTGCTTGCAATTGAGTAGACTTAACATAAAAAATTATACCCCAAGAAGATCAAAACTCAGTTTGGTAAAAAATTGAGCATAGGCTAAGAAGTGTTTTTAAAAATTGGATATCATGTGCACAGACTTGGGTAATAGATTTGCCATAATCTTTGTTTATAACATGCTCTCATTGATCTGTGGATAGCCAGTTTTTATTTTATTTTTAAAAATCTGATAAGCCCCTCTTGAGAACCCACTACCGTAACAACAGGTAGGTCCTTAATAACCTGCATCTGATTACATAGATTCCCCCAACCATCCTTGCTGCCTTCTCTCCAAAGAATTCACAGCCTGAATTCTGTGTTCATTATTCCCTTGCTCTCTGTTTTTGTATAGCTTTGTATTTTTATGTATTCTTTGAAAGTAAGTATGAATATCTTTTAATTTTAATTTTAACTTTACAAAACATATTCTGTATGTAATCATTTGGGACTTAGTATTTTTATTTAAAATTATATTGCTAAGATTTATTCAGGTTGTTGCATATCCTTCACTTTGCTAATTAATAATCCATTATGTCAAGTGTACCATAGTTTATTCATCTATTCTCCTGAGAATGGGCAATTTGCATGTTTTCCAGGTTTTTGCTATTGTGAACAGTTTTGTTATGAACACTAATAATCTATGTCTTGTGCATGTGTATGTTTCTCTTCATGTTTATAGAAGGGTAGACTATCTGGGTAGTTGAGTATGGGATTATTCACTTTGTAGAAATTATGTCAAACATTTTCTCTACCTTTAATCTATAAAAGACCTTGTAGCTCCATATCTTTCCAACACTTGGTATTAGCAGACTTAAATTTTTTCAGCTTGAATGGGTATGGAATGGTATTTCATTTTTATTGCATTTCTCTGATCACTTTTGATATTAATGTTTCTTTACATTTTTATTTGCCTTTTTATTCCCTGTAAAATGCTTACTCATGTCTTTTTTACTTTTCTTTTTTCTTTTGCTGGGTTGTTTGTGTTTTTCTTTTGGATTTTAAGTCATCCTTACATATTTTTGATACTTTTGTCAATGTATGTATTCCAGAAATCTTTTCAGTTTATACCCTGTTTTTTTTTTCTCTCTCTCTCTCTCGGGTGTTTTTTGAAGACTAAAAGTTCTTGATTTTAATATATTGAAATATATATCATTTTATAGTTAACACTTGTGTCTTAAGGAGTCCTTTCCCTTTTCGTCATTTTATATGCCAGTGTCTGTTAACATTCTAGGTGACCTTTATTTAAAGGCCCGAGATTGTAGTGGGAGGACAGAGAAGGAGGAAGATAGTTTAGAAACATGAAAACAGAGTGAGAAGTATGTTAGAATATGCCAGTGTGTATAACCACTCATCATCCTTCAGAGCCCAGTAGAAAATAAACTTTGTTAAAAGCTGGATTCACATTTGTGCTTTGAACTCAGGTAGCTGAGGTAGAACCTATGGTTTACTCGCATGACTTTTCCCGAAGCTCTCCTCAGCCTGTGTTTCTTGAATGATTTACTCTTTCTCTGGAATTATTTAAAAAAAATTTTATATACTGACTATTGGTAAGAAAATGATCACGACCTTTGTGATGCATTGATACATTTTACAAGAATGTTATGTGAATATGTTGTTTATATTAGAAATTTTTCTATTCTTAAACTTCAAAATAGTTGGAAGAAAGCCTTATATATAAGAAATTTGTATTAAAGCATTCTGTAATAATACTTTTTTTTTTTTTTACAGGAACAGAGAGAGAATCAGAGAGAGGGATAAATAGGGACAGACAGACAGGAACGGAGAGAGGTGAGAAGCATCAATCATTAGGTTTTCGTTGCCATTGCGACACCTTAGTTCATTGATTGCTTTCTCACATGTGCCTTGACCGCGGGCCTTCAGCAGACCGAGTAACCCCTTGCTGGAGTCAGCGACCTTGGGTCCAAGCTGGCGAGCTTTTGCTCAAACCAGATGGGCTCGCACTCAAGCTGGCGAGCTCGGGGTCTTGAACCGGGGTCTTCTGCATCCCAGTCCGATGCTCTATCCACTGCGCCACTGCCGGGTCAGGCTGTAATAATACATTTAAAAAAAATTTTATTTTTTATGCCCTGATTTGAAATTTCAAAAAAGTACTTCACTCAAATGCTGTTGTGCTATATTCACTCAGCTTGTCAACAGTCAACATCAGTATGACAGATAGCCCTCTCTCCTGTCACTTGTATATGTGCACTCTGTTCTCAAGCAGGTCTGACTTCTGGGACCCCCCCACGCTCCAGAGCACATGTGCTCACATGCCATGCTATGTCACGGCCATCCTTGTACATCCTGTTTCTGCTCTATGGAAGGTGTACATGGAGGACTCGTGCTCTGTTGATGAGGGTGTGATTGTTGCGATCACAAAAATAACTTGGATTTGTGTAATGCTTTATCAAGTGTTTTATCTGCTTTTTCTCAACTTCAGTCTTTACCTGAAACCTTTGTGATTTGGGTGGCAGATTATAGTACTACTTGAGACTGTGCTAATACTGAGGCTTGAAGACAAAAATCAGGACTTTCTTCGTACGTTAAGATGCTTATTAGTAAGTATTAGATGGATGGATGGATGAAAGAATTGCACGTTGTTCTCACCATAATGCCCTTTGGATTACACCATATCTTCAGGTTGAGCTATTCCCCAGAAGAGGTCTTGATATATAGTAGAAACTAAGAATATTTATTGACTACAACTTTTGCTTCTGGCTATGATGGAGCAATTTGTCTTGATTAGCCTCCTGCCTTAGAAAACTTAGATATGAGGCAATTTTTTCAGGCTTTGGGTAAGAGGCTTGTGATCTTAAAATTTGAAATTCATGAAATGGGCCCCATGATTGTCCCTCCTTTCTGCCTGAGAACAATTTTCTGATCTGGAATCCAAGCAGAGCATGGTGGCCTAACTGTCCATATTCAGAATAGGACAGGTAAAGTGACTGAAATCTTCTGGGCAGAACCCTGGAGAAGAGGAAGTAGGACAGGAGGGGTTTCCAAATGTTTGTGTGTGGGTCCATTATGAATTGGTGCAGAGGACTGGGCTGTCAGTGAATGGGAAAGACTGGAAGGTTTACCATAGTGGCTGTCCCAGGGTTGGGTATGAACAGTTATTAGAGGTTGTGCAGCTGGGGGATATTAAAGTTCTGGTCCAGCCAGAGCTGTGAGACCCTGGCATCTGGGTGAAGCACTGGAAAGACCATGAAGTAAAGCAGTGATTGACAAATGGTGTCTTAAAGTTTTACTAAATCATATTCATGCCCATTCATTTCCATATTGTCTGGCTGCTCTCACCCTACAGTGGCAACGTTCAGTAGCTGCCACGGACACGTAGGGCCTGTAAGCTTATAGTATTTACTGTTTGGCTCTTTAAGAAGTTTTCTGACTTCTGACCTAGAGTAAAGCCTACTCTAGACCTTCCCTTCCCATAACAAAGCCTGTAATCAAATCCTGACAGAAGCTACAGGGGAGACAATTTGGAGCTTAAATTCTGCCAGATTAGAGAGACTTGAGAAATAAAGCTTTTCATAGATCTGTATAACGTAAGTATTACTTAGAATTAGAATGTTTCTGGGCAGTATTACCTCCTGCAGTGCTTTGGGACCTTCATAGTCATGATAGTGACTTGAGCCTGCCCTCTAACACTTTGAATGTCTTTGGTTATAATCACTGGATAATTCTATGTAAGAATATGTCTCATTACAGTTAAAACATAAAAACCTTACAGTCGTCCTCTTTTTTTTCTTTTTTTTACAGTGACAGAGTCAGAGAGAGGGATAGATAGGGACAAACAGACAGGAACGGAGAGAGGTGAGAAGCATCAATCATTAGTTTTTTGTTGCCGTTGCGACACCTTAGTTGTTCATTGATTGCTTTCTCACATGTGCCTTGACCGTGGGCCTTCAGCAGACCGAGTAACCCCTTGCTGGAGCCAGCGACCTTGGGTCCAAGCTGACGAGCTTTTGCTCAAGCCAGATGGGCCCGCGCTCAAGCTGGTGACCTCGGGGTCTCGAGCCTGGGTCTTTCGCATCCCAGTCCGACGCTCTATCCATTGCACCACCACCTGGTCAGGCCTTACACTCGTCTTTGGTGGAGGAAACTTTCTTGTTCCTTCTATCCAATATCAATATTTATTGTACATTGAAAAAACTGCTAATACCTGAAGGCTAACACCAGAGTTAGAATATTTCGCTGCTTAAGAGACCAGGGTTCCCTTTGTTTCTGACTATTTTACACACATCGACTTAATTTTTAAAATATTTTGAAATGTATATTGACAAAATAGTATATAATAAGTAACTACATACCTACCACACACAGCTTCTTCACATGCCAGATTTGCTTCAGATTTTTTTCTAAGAAATTGTAGTTCAGCCTGACCAGGTAGTGGCGCATGGATAGAGCGTTAGACTGGAACACAGAGGACCCAGGTTTGAAACCCCGAGGTCGCTGGCTTGAGTGCAGGCTCACCAGTTTGAATGCAGGGTCGCTGACTTGAGCATGGGATCATAGACATGACCCCATGGTCTCTGGCTTGGAGCCCAAGGTCGCTGGCTTGAGCAAGGGGTCACTTGCTCTGCTGTAGCTCCCTGGTTAAAGCACATAAGAGAAAGCAATCAGTGAACAACTAAGGTGCCGCAGTGAAGAATTGGTGCTGCTCATCTCTCTCCCTTCCTGTATGTCTGTTTTTATCTGTCCTTCTCGCTGTCTCTCTCTGTCAAAAAAAAAAAAAGAAAGAAAAAGAAAAGTTGTAGTTCAGATATATAATACATGTGTGTGTATCCCATCCTGTTTCTTCTTGTCCCAGAGATAACCACTCCTGAAATGTTTTGTTTATTTCCTTGAATGTTTTTATGTTAAGAAGTGTGTGTGTATTCACAAATTATATGTGACATTATTTCATGCCTTTTCCAAGCTCATATAAATGGCATTACTCTGTACATAGTAGTCTGCAAGTAGCTTTTTCTCTCAACCTTAATTTGCAACATGGTAAAATCTATCACTATTCATTAACTGCACAGTTCCTGTTTATTTTTGTGCTGATGGACATTTAGGCTTCCAGTATTTTGTTAATGAACAGTGTTGCTTGAACATTGGTGTTTTACTGTGTTTGTGTTAGGAGTCTCTCTAGTTAATGTAACCAGAAATAGTATTGTTGCTTGTAGGATATCCACATCTTTGACTATTAGTTATTACTAAGTTGTTTCCCAAAATGCTTTGTCCTTTTAATCATTTCACCTGCTTTGGTGTTATACAAAATGGATTTTTTTTTAAACCCTACATTTTTTTCCCCCAGGGACAGAGAGAGAGAGAGAGTCAGAGAGAGGGATAGATAGGGACAGACAGACAGGAACGGAGAGAGGTGAGAAGCATCAGTCATTAGGTTTTCATTGCTGTCTCAACACCTTAGTTGTTCATTGATTGCTTTCTCATATGTGCCTTGACCGTGGGCCTTCAGCAGACTGAGCAACCCCTTGCTGGAGCCAGCGACCTTAGGTCCAAGCTGACGAGCTTTTACTCAAGCCAGATGGGCCCGCGCTCAAGCTGGCGAGCTCGGGTTCTCGAACCTGGGTCTTCTGCATCCCAGTCCGATGCTCTATCCACTGTGCCACCGCCTGGTCAGGCTACATAATGGATTTTAAGGAGGAGAATGCGCCTGAAGAAAATATATGAAATTGAAAGGTGATGAGTTAGATTCTCAGTTAATTTGTTCCTGTTTAAAAATCTTCTTAGGAAATGTTCAAATATATACAAGCAGAGGGGACCCCTGTGATGCCTAACAAACCCGTCATCAATTTTCTATAATTATAAACATATGGTTAATATTATTTTTCTCTTCTTCCCTTTAACTAGATTATTTTAAGGAAAATCCCAGATTTTAGTGTTACTTCATCTAGAAATAATTTAGTATGTATCTCTAAAAGATGTGAACACACCTGCAGAAGAAACCCAGTATCACCCTCTAGAAACAATTGCATGTTACCAATATTCAGTGTTCAAACTCCCCCAATTATCTGCTTTTTAATTTTATCTATGATATTTAAAATATGATTACATTGTAAAAACATACCATATTTTCCCATGTATAAGACGCCCCCCTCCCAAGAATTTGGGGTCTAAAAACTTGGTGCGTCTTATATAGTGGTGGTAGATTTTTTTACTTACATTTCCCGCTTTTATGTGTAGTGATGAGGAGTTGTATGAATTTTATGATGAATAAAACTTGAGTTCAATAACTGTATATAGTACAGGTTTTCTTTCAAATTTTGGGCCCCCAAAGTACTGCATGCCTTATACATGGGGAAATATGGTATACTTTTAAGGAATAAATTTAATTTGTCATATATAGAAATAACCTGTAGATTTCTGGTTTATTGTAGAATCATGCCTAACAGGTAGTACCTGAAAAGTAATTAGGTATGATGTAACCCTTTTACTTTCTTGATCTTTCTGATCCTGTCCTGTTCCTTTATATTATAAGTGAAGAAATTGAGGCTCAGAGAGGTGAAATATGTTCAAAATTGGCCAGCTCAGTAGTTGCAGAGCTGGAATTAGAATGCAAATCTTCTGACCCTGAATCCATAGCTCTTATATTAATTATATTGTGCTGCCTATCTCAAATTATTTTAAGTCTATTACCATGATCACTTTTTAAAATCTAGCATTTAAGTATTTTTTTCCAGTGGCTTTTCATAAATATCAGTAATACTCATCTTGTGATTTACATTGGCATATATTTTAAAAGGAGTTTGTGAAGGGGTTGAATTATAGTATCAACACTTCTGTCAAAGATATTGAGCTGTTCTGAAAAGCTACTTGTCTTTTCTGACCAAGATACACAGTTTCCAACTGTGGCAGAGGACGCTAGAAGAGAAGGAGTGTTGGCAAGAGTCTGGAAGTTAAATTATTATATTACTGAAGGATCTAATATATTTATTTTTTTAGCATTTTTATACCTGAAAACTTTTTTGTATGATGTAATACTTGGTGAATTTATGTTTTACTTGCAGTTGAAACTTACTGTTTATTTTGCCAAGGTGAAAACAAGATGACTTCTATTTGTTTTAAAAATTAATGACTTTTAACAATACTACTTGTTTATAACTAGATGATAGGCTCTGAGGTTATTTTGCAAACCCAAGTAAGAGAGAAATAATTGTGCTCAGTTTCTCTCTAGATATGGTTCTTTGCCATGCTCTGTTCTGTAGAATGGCAACAAAAAGTTGAGAACCAGAGACACCATTTGAAGCTTGTTTACCAAGGTGCTGATTTACTTTTTGGTGTTAAGTGTGCTGCTGCAGTGGGCACAGAATGACAGAGAATACTTGAACTCTTAACTGTTTCTTGGCACATTACCCCATTTTCCTTTTGATCAGAATTGCCGCAAGATCTGTAAATTCTAAAGATAGTCTTATGACCTCCACACAGCTTTTTAGTGAGGAGGAAATAAATACTATTGAAGCATGTACAGTTTAGGGGCTATTTCACATCTGATTGTGATTTACAGGATTAAATCTCAATTTGAACATTTAAAACTTAAAGATCACTGCCTGACCAGGTGGTGGCTCAGTGGATAGAGTGTTAACTTGGGACTCTGAGGACCCAGGTTCGAAACCCTGAGTTCGCCAGCTTTAGTGTGTCTCGTTGGCTTGAGCTCGGGGTCACTGGCTTGAGTGTGGGATCATAGACATGACCCTGTGGTCACTGGCTTGAGCCCAAAGGTCGCTGGCTTGAAGCCTAAGGTCGCTGGCTTGAGCAAGGGGTTGCTGGCTTGAGCAAGGGGTCACTGGCTCAGTTGGATCCCCCTGGTCAAGGCACATATGAGAAAGCAATCAATGAACAATTAAAAGTGCTGCAACTATAAGTTGATGCTTCTCCTCTCTCACTTCCTGTCTCTAAAAAATAATATTTTATAAGTCACTGCAAAATTAAATATACATTTCCTCTTTGATTTGCTTGTGGAGACAGTGATGTGAATTCTAAAAGATGCTAGAGACCCGACCCCAGTTCTAGGGATAGCTCTGCCAGTCTGTGATCATGGACAAATTACTTAACACAATCCTTGTTATATTTGTGCTTTCATATCTTAAAAGAGTGTAAAAGAAATTTATACCACTACTCCTTTTTTCACCATATTTTTCAGGGCTGCTGTGAGCATTGAATTTGTTTATGAAAAAATTTTGAGTTTTTCCTTTGTGAAAGGCATTATTCTAGGTATACAAAACATAGTAAGCACAGATAATCATATGCCAGCGCCTGTGGGCAGAAGCAGAACAGGGCCAGTCGTGTGCTGGAGGAGGGGTTGCTGTTTTATATGTGGTGATCAGGAAAGGGCTCAGGATTAGGTGACATTTGAGCAGACACTGGAAGAAGTATGAGAAGAAGTTACGTAGCTGTCTCGGGTAAACCAGCAAGTGTGAAGCCACCGAGATGGGCATATGAGTGAATCGTTTGAGAAATGCCAAGGATACTGATGTGAGGTAGCAAAGAGATTAGCATGAAGGCTGAGTCCGGAGGCAGCCCAGCATTTAGAGGTTGTGGAGATGAAAAAGAAAGGAGATGGCGGAATAACGGATGGAGTAGGAGATCTAAGAGGGGCGTACTGGATGGACGCCAAGGGAGGTAAAATGTTCGAATAGGGCACAGTTGACTGTCCCCTGTTGCTGAGAGGTCGACTAAGATGAGGAGTGAGAGTTGTCACAGCCTTAAACACTGGAATTCCTAGAGGACCTTGACAAGAGTTGTTTCGATGGAGCTTTGGGGTGAGAGGCCGATTGGGGTAAATTTAAGAGAAAATGAGAGGAGCGGAAATGGAAAACAGAAATGTAAACGCAAAGAATTTTGTATATCCTGAAAGGGGCAGAGAATCAGGCTGTGGTGAGGCAAGAGGTCAAGTCATTCAGGAGATGAGAGGAGGAGGTGATACCTGGAGTAGGCAAAGGGAATGAGACCTACTAGGGTTTGAGTCGAGAGATTTGGATTAGAAAGGAATTGGGACAGTCAGACATTTTGATTGAAATAGAATGCAGGATGATGAGTGGAATGTGAGGCTAGGTGATATTTGAAGAGAAAAGAGAAGATGTGAAATAACCATGAGGAAAGTGGGTGAGTATTTTTAATGGGGCTCCTTGGACATTGCGGAGTGTTTAGAATCCCAAGCAAATGCCAGGATTATCAACCATGTGACAACCAGGATACTCTGCCTCACATTTTCAACCCCTTACAGATAGCAGCACTGCCACTCTTTGAAAAACTATTGGTTATTGGATCATGAATTTAGGAACAAAATCTTCTAGCGCAGTTGTGTGATCCTCCCCCACCCCATTCTGCTGTCCGGGATTACGGGTGTGAGTTTGTGGGTGTTTCTCCAGGAGAGGATAACAAAGGGAATTGGTGGTGTGAGTGATAAGTGATGAGTTGTGTAGTTTCAGTTGGAAAGGACAGAGTGAAGGCATGGAAAGGGTGAGGGACTATGAAAGGTGGTGGGGTTAACAGGCTATAGGCCAAGAGGAGGAGTGGATGTCTCAGGTAGAAAAGAAGATGAAAACATTAGAGGAAAGGGACGGAAAGGCCTGTATTTTAGAAGGGTCATCTAAGTGATTACTGAAATTGCTAAGAATAATGTCAGGAGTAGAAGGGAGTATGTCAGTGAGGGATTAATCAAAAATGTGTAAAATAAGTCCAATAAATACTGGAATTTGTGCTTATGGAGGATAGGTCAGATGTTCCCTACAAGTCACTGTGATGACTGCCATGGAAAATGATGGTGGCCTTTCAGTGAACCTTAGACTCTGCAGTTATGGTATTCTTTAACCCTTTGAGTAGTAAGTTTTTTCATGCACACTGACCCCTGGAGTATTTTTTTTCAAAAAATGAAATTAGTTTCAGTTACAGTTTTATTAACTTAAAATCATCTTTGTTTGGAAACAAGAAGAACATACATTTGCCTTTTTGTAATGTTGCCTTACACATTTTTAAAATAAAAAATTTTAACATGTTTGTTAAAATCACAACATAAATGAACGTTCGTACTACTCAAAGAGTTAAGGAAAGGTAAATCTAGAGTTGAATTCAGATTTTTATGAATGTTTCCTGAGTGCAGGGTGTTAGACTAGGGGCTGTGGAGGTAAAGGTTAAGTCATTTCACTAGGGAACTTACTATAAAAATAATTAAAATTGGGTAATAGAAATGTCATAAAGGAACTTGAAAAAGTGCGGGTGGCTCAGAAGGAAGAAATTATATTAAACTAAAGTAATAGGTAAAGCTTTCATGGAGGAGTAGGTTTAAGATGGACATTTATTTAATGACTAGATCAGTGTCAAATCATGGTAGTCCATCTGGTAAGGAAAAGGTTGAACTTGAAGCTTAGCAGTAGCACATCTCAAGGTGTTCTGGAGAAGAGTCATCATTCCCATGATGGCTGGAACTACACTGATCAGAGAACTGCCAGAAAAAAATTATATAAGTTTAGTTTTATGGGAAATTTTGGTGCCACACTAAGTATCTGAGTGGAATGCCAGTTGCTTAGGTAATGAATAGCCCTTGATAATGTTTACCTGATGTTCTCAAGACAAAGTTTTTTCCAGAGATGTCCTGAAGTGTGGATAGGATAGTAGAGCAGAGGATAAATTCTTGTCAATGGCAAAGCTACTTTACACCACGAATTCCTATATAGGTATCTTTGAATCATGAACATACTTACTAAAATGAGGACTAAAACTCAGGATTTTCATTCTCGTGCTATATCCCTTTTCATGTCTATAATTCAGAAAGCTTGTCTCAGAAGTGTTTTTTTTTTTGTTTTTTTTTTTTAACAGGGACAGAGAGAGAGTCAGAGAGAGGAATAGATAGGGACAGACAGACAGGAACGGTGAGAGGTGAGAAGCATCAATCATTAGTTTTTCATTGCTGTTATGACACCTTAGTTGTTCATTGATTGCTTTCTCACATGTGCCTTGACCGTGGGCCTTCAGCAGACTGAGAAACCCCTTGTGGGAGCCAGCGAGCTTGGGTCCAAGCTGGCGAGCTTTTGCTCAAGCCAAATGGACCCGCGCTCAAGCTGGCGAGCTCGGGGTCTCGAACCTGGGTCTTCCGCATCCCAGTCCGACGCTCTATCCACTGCGCCACCACATGGTCAGGCAGAAGTGTTTTTTATTTGGCTTTCAAAACAACATGGTACACCTACTTCTTTGGTGATCTTGTGACTTGCTATGCGGCCTATATGCTGAAAAGTGCCAAATTTGGATCCTATTCTCTTCTAAATTATAGGTTCATATTTAGATACCTACTTGGATATCTAATATCTCAAAGTCAACTTGTCCAAAGTGGAATTCCTGATCTTAATCTCAAAACCTCTCCTTATACCTTCCCTAACTCAGTCTCTTAGGCCAGAAAGTTGGAAGTTCTGGTCCTCCTGATGCCTCCAGTTCGCTTACACTGCATGTCAGTTCTACAAGGGTTCCTGTCACTTTACCTTCAGGATCTATCCAGAACCTGATCTCTGAGCTTCCTAAGTGGCCTCTTTCCTCCCACCCTTGCCTTCTCTACTATGTATTTTAGCATAGGAATCATAGTGACCTATTAAAATTATGAGTCAAATATTGTTACTTCTCTGCTTAAAACCCTAGTCTAAGGGTTCTCTATCTCGCACAAAGTGAAAGTCACAGTCCTTAAGGTGACCTGTATTCAGAGTCGACAAACTATGACCCAGAGACTATATTTAACCTACTACCTGTTTTTGTATGACCTGTAGGCTAAAATTGGTTGTTAAATGGTTAAAAAGTAAGAAAATTGATATTTTGTGACAATGTTATATGAAATTGACATTTTGTTGCCCATAAATACAGTTTTATTAGAACACAGACACACCCATTTGTTCACATTATAGTCTATGGCTACATTTGCACTTCAAAGGCAGTTAAATAGAGTTTATGGATTGAAAGTATTTATTGTCTGGTCCTTAAGGAAAGTTTGCTAGTCCCTCACTGCCTCCCCTCTGTCCTTGAAGCTCTGCTCTCCCCACTCACCCTTACTCCAGCTTCCAACCACATTGGCCTCCTTTTGCTCTTCCACCTAACTAGGTGCAGTCTTTGTGCCAGGAATGCTCAGCTCATTCCATACATGTCTGCATGGCTAACTCCCTCCCCACATCAAATCTTTGCTCAAGTCTTACCCTCTCAACCAGGACTGACTATTGGTAGCCCTGGCTGACTAGCTCAGTAGGAGAGTGTCAGCCCAGCGTGTGGAAGTCCTAGGTTCAATACCCAGCCAGGGCACACAGGAGAAGCACCCATCTGCTGCTCTACTCTTCCTTCCTCTTCTTTTTCTCTGTCTCTCCCTTCCCCTCCCACAGCCAAAGCTCCTTTGGAGCAAAGTTGGCCCGGGCACTGAGGATGGCTCCATGGCCTCCACCTCAGGTGCTAGAATGGCTGAGGTTGCAATGGAGCAATGCCCCAGATGGACAGAGCATCTCCCCCTGGTGGGCATGCCCGGTGGATCCTGGTTGGGCACATGCGGGAGTCTGTCTCTCTGCCTCCCTGCTTCTCACTTCAGAAAAAACACCCAGAAATAAATAAATAAAAATAAATAAAATTACACCCCCCTTCCCATACAGTACAGAGTGCACTGCGCTGTCACCTGCTCTCTCTCTCCAGAGCACTTCATACCTTCTAACACATTGTTTAATTTACATGTTTTTATAGCTACTGGTTTTTGGTTGTTTTCTTCTCTATGGACTTGAACCACAAGGGCATAGATTTTAGTCTTATAGGTGCTCAATAAAGACTTGTCATGATGCATTGAATTATTGGTTCTTTGACCAAATGAGCTGTCTAACTGGCCGATACAGTTCTGTCACATAGCTGTTCTGTCAGAGATGAGGGAGGGCTAGTATCCTTTTATTTCAGTGAGGAGATGTATCTTTGATTGGTGACTTAATAGCATTTTTTCCACTTTGCTCATTGATAGTAAGCATTCAAAAAGCATTCTGATCTGACCAGGCAGTAGTGCAGTGGATAGAGCATCGGACTGGGATGCGGAGGACCCAGGTTCGAGACCCCGAGGTCGTCAGCTGGAGCGCGGGCTCATCTGGTTTGAGCAAAGCACACCAGGTTGAGCAAGGGGTTACTCTGTCTGCTGTAGCCCCACGGTCAAGGCACATAGAGAAAGCAATCAATGACCAACTAAGGTGTCACAACGAAAAACTAATGATTGGTGCTTTTCATCTCTCTCCGTTCCTGTCCATCTGTCCCTATCTATCCCCCTCTCTGTCTCTGTAAAAAAATAAAAAAAGGCATTCTAGTTCCACTTAGCCAGTTCATATATGTGTTTTATGTTAGGATTGCAGCCATTGCTACCCTTGTTTAAACTGTTAATTGAGAAGGTCCTTTTGCCCTGAGCCTGATTTTGCAAGGCTTCAGAGGATATGATGGGACTCTGCTTTTTCATCTTTGTATATTTTGGGAGGGGATGAATAACTGGACTTTTGGCATAGGTATGTATAGTTTATAGGTTTTTCAGTTTAGTCTTCCCTTGTGTGCCTTTTTTAAAATATAAAAAATAAAAGGAAATTTCCAAAGGAAATACTGAAATTCAGTTCTTAATCTTTTTTTTTTTTAATTTTTATTTATTTTTACAGGGACAAAGAGAGAGAGTCAGAGAGAGGGATAGATAGGGACAGACAGACAGGAACGGAGAGAGGTGAGAAGCATCAATCATTAGGTTTTCATTGCCGTTGTGACACTTTAGTTGTTCATTGATTGCTTTCTCACATGTGCCTTGACCGTGGGCCTTCAGCAGATTGAGCAACCCCTTGCTGGAGCCAGCGACCTTGGGTCCAAGCTGGTGAGCTTTTGCACAAGCCAGATGGGCCCGCGCTCAAGCTGGCGACCTCGGGGTCTCAAACCTGGGTCTTAAGCATCCCAGTCTGACGCTCTATCCACTGTGCCACCGCCTGGTCAGGCTGACATTCAGTTCTTTTTATATTAGTTTTGAACAGAAACAGAATGCCGTCTTGTAGAGAAAGTTTTGGGATTTGGGAGGGGTACTGTATTTATATGTAGTATTTGCTCTTCTTTTTGTGGTCTGACTTGATTCATCTTTGTGTCTCCTGTACACCAAGCATAGTACCAGGTGCAGAATAGGTAATTAATTAGTATTTACTTCTAAATCTCACATAATTTAAAATGACCTTGTCATATCAGTGAGGTATCTTTTTCTAATTTTATTTAGCACATCTTTAGTATTGTGGAGATGTGATTGTTCTTTCACAATGGAGAAGTACAGCCTGGATATTTTATTTTGTATAGCTTCTTTTCTCTCTCTCTCTTTTTTTTTTTTACAGGGACAGAGAGAGAGTCAGAGTGGGATAGATAGGGATAGACAGATAGGAATGGTGAGAGGTGAGAAGCATCAATCATCAGTTTTTCGTTGCGGTTGAGATACCATAGTTGTTCATTGATTGCTTTCTCACATGTGCCTTGACCGCAGGCCATCAGCAGACCGAGTAACCCCTTGCTGGAGCCAGCGACCTTGGGTCCAAGCTGGCGAGCTTTTGCTCAAGCCAAATGGGCCCGCACTCAAGCTGGCGACCTCGTGGTCTCGAACCTGGGTCTTCCGCATCCCAGTCCGACGCTCTATCCACTACACCACCGCCTGGTCAGGCTGTATAGCTTCTTTTCATGAAGTTGTATACGTTAGTATTAACAAAATTTAAAGTTTTCTCGTTACTATTTTGAGAGGGAATAATTTCCTGTGTTCTTTATCACAGTTTGCAAGACATTACATGGAATTTTTCAAGAAAGTGAATATATTTAAATAATTTTTTGACTTAATTTAAAATATTTTCTTCTAATTGCATTTCAGAAAAATTCTCAAATATTTGACTAAGTTTTATAGTTTGAAAATAGAGAACATAGTCATTCTTTAGTTTTAAGATTTAACCCTAGGAAAAAGATCTAAAAACCATACATATGAATACCTAGCTTTGCAATCTGTGTAGTCCAGTGATTCTTACCTTTTTTGAGGTACCGAACCCACCAGTTTTATATGCGCATTCCCCGAACCCTTCTTTAGTGATAAATAAAATATGATTTTTTTTCCAAATTCAAGACATAGGTATATGTTTTTTTACTGGTGCACTAAATGAGCCGTGCATGAACATCACCTTGCTCAAAGAACAAAACCAACAAAGTGCATGAACTCACAACAAATTACTGTATTACTTTATTCTGACCTCCACGGCAGAGGCTTCTCCGAACCCCTGAGACCGACTCATTGAACCCAGGTTAAGCACCACTGATAGCTAAAGCCTTTTACCTTTTAAGATCAGTTAAAAATGAAATACAGCACTATCAGAAGTGTGATCCATGAGAAGTGTTGATAAATTAGAACTCATTAAAATTTAATAAATTTTTGCTCTACCAAAGATGAAAGACACTGTTAAGAGAATGAAAAGACAAGTCAGAGATAGGGAGAAAATCTTTGCAAAACACGTATCTGATAAAGGACTCGTGTCCAAAATATTCAAAGAACTCTTGAAACTAAACAAGAAAACAGACAACCCAAGTAAGCAATGAGTAGGGAATGTGAACAGACACCTCACCAGAGAAGATATATGGCAAATAGACATATGAAAAGATGCTCAACATCATGTTTCAGGGAATTTCAAATTAAAACCAATGAGAGAGCATTATGTACCTATTATTAGAATGGCTAAAGTCAAACTTGAACACCACCAAATGCTGGTGTGGATGTGGAGCAATAGGAACTCTCATTGATTGCTGATGGAAATGTAAAATGGTGCAACCACTTAGGATGAAAGACAGTCTGGAAGTCTCTTACAAAGCTAAACATAGTCTTACCATATGAACCTGTGATCATGCCCAAATGAGTTGAAAATTATGTCCATACAAAAACCTGTATATAAATGTTAATAGCAGCTTTATTCATAATTGCCCAAACTTGGAAGCAGCCAGGATATCCTTCATTAGGTGAATGGATAAACAAACTGTGGTACTTCCAGACAGTGGAATATTATTTAGTGATAAAAAGAAGTGATATGGAGAAATCTTAAGTGGATATTGCTACGTGTAAAAAGCCAATCTGAAAGACTACATAGTGTATGATGTTAACTATATAGATGACACTTGGAAGAGGGAGGGTTGACTAGGTGGAGTGCGGGAGTTTTTAGGAGTGCAGCTGTTCTGTATGATTCAGTAATGGTGTGTGCATGTTACTGTATACGTTTATCAAAACTCACAGAATATGCAGCACCAAGAGTGAGCCCTAATGTACACTGTGGACTTTAGTTAATATTGCATTAACATTGGCTCATTAATTATAATAAATAGAACACACTAGTGCAAGGTATTAATAATAAGGAAGGTGTGTGTGTGGTGGGCCAAAGGGAACATGGGATTCTCTCTACTTTCCATTTATTTTTTTCTGTAAACCTGAAACTGTTCTTAACGTGTTTTATTAACTGAAACAACTGTACGTGATAAAAAAGTCATATGCATGTACACACATGCTTATACATGTACATTCAACCTGCTGTATAAAGCACTTGTATTTAACAGTTGGAGCAGAGCTAATATTTTTCTAAGCTGTTTTTCTTTTTCTGATATATAAATGAAGCATTTTAGTTGGTATTGGAGGGTTTTCTTCCCCCCTGAAACCAGATGCTTTTAGTTATCTTTATAATCTGTCTCATTTAGTTTGAAGTATATACTATTCATTTTATTTGCCCAGGTGAGAAAGCTCTGGCCGAAAGAAATGGAGCGGCAGAGCGGGTTCCGCTCGCCTCAGATGCCGCATGTTTGGTCCCAGACAGCTGCAATAAAGTGAGGTGTCATCTTTTTGCTGGAGGAGGGTCTTGCCTACAGTTTGTAACAAATGGCAACATCTGTGAAGAGCAATAAAGCAAAGTGGAATAAAATGAGGTCGGCCTGTACTTGAATCTAGGCATGTGTGAATCCAAAGGTTGTATGTTCTGCCATATGTCCTTTGTAATTACATAGCCATGTTTTTTGAAATAGTTACAGTTTATCCTCTAACCAGCTTGAGTGCCTTTACAGCAACATATTATTGAAAGAGATTGTCTAGGTTTGAATCTTGGCTCTACTGTATAGTTTTGCTTTATGATTTTAATTAGATTATATAATTAGTTTCCTTGATGTGTTAGAGACAGACAGGCATTGAGATTGTTGTAAGATTAAATGAGGTAATGTATGCAAAGTTCTTAGAACAGTGCCCAGTACAGAACGTGAGTTCCATGAATGTTAGCTGTCAGCAGTGGAATAGATGAAGGAAACTGAGACCCAAGTAAATGAAATGATTTTCTGAGTCATAGAATTTTCCAAGGTCACAAGAGCTTTAAATGGGAAAGTTAAGTTTTATATTTCAAGGTTAGAATTTTATACATTAAAAACAATTTATTTAGTGATTGATTGATTTTAGAGAAGAGAGAGAGGAAAGGGTAGGGGAGGAACGGGAAGCATCAACTAGTATAGTAGTTTCTTCTCGTATGTGCCTTGCAAATCCAGGGATTTGAACCGGCGAACCCAGCATTCCAGGTTGGCGCTTTATCCACTGCATCAACACAGGTCAGGCCTCGACATTTTTAAAAAGAGAAACTCTTTACATATGTGTTGCAGTTTCTTCCTGTCTGCTTATAGTCTGCTGTGTATAATTTAATTTTTTTCTCTATCAGATTAATACAGTAAGGAAAAAACACTGGGCTATGATTTAGGTTCTGGACCAGGCCTGCTCCCTGATTAGTTGTGTGACCTTAATATTTCTGATTGTAGTTCATTTGTAAACTGAAGGTTAGGTGGAATTGGGCCAGATGATTTCCAGGTTCCTTTTACATCACCAACAGAGCATGATTCTAAGACCCTGCTTTCTCATGAATTACTGACTGCTGTACCACCAAAGGTCCCAGAGCATCTTGATGCGCATGTAGCATGGCTACGCTCCATGCCCAGTGACTGAAGAGTGCTGTGCTCTTACGCTGGCCATCTGCAGTTTACCCACTCTATTCGCTTTTCTTAGCATTCTTCCCCCTGGTTCTGCTTTCAGTCTGCTTTCTTAGTATGGGTGATTTATTACCTTTACCATTTTGCAGAGTGAAGCTTGTGGACTTTGTTTTCAGTTCTCAACTGAACAGGTAGCAGTCTTTTTTGGCTGCTGGATTCACAGCTAAGTATTGAATGGTTGAATCCCCTAGAATGGAGTAGGGTAGGGTGGAAATGGGAAATGCCAAAGCCTCCAAACTGTGTAGTAACAAGAGACTCTTTGAGATGTCTCTTATGGGATCGTTTTAGTTTTCTCTGCTGTATAAAGGACTGTCTGAGTTGCAGCATGTGTGCATCCCCACTTTACCTTTATGTTATTTATATGTGTAAATAATCGAAGTAAGTTCCACTTATTATTATTAGTTCAGTAACATAACCTTTTTGTTTGTCTTAGTCAAGCTTCACTAGCGTATTTCTGGTGGATTTGGTAAACGAGAGTCAGGGAAGTTGGTTACAGGACATAAATGGTTTTGCATGTAGGTCAAAGCTTAGTATCATTTGATTATAATCGTGGGCATATTTTTTCATTTGCAGTATTTGGGCGAGTAAAATGTTACACTTGTAACTTTCCTGATCCTAAAAATTAAAAAAAAAGGTAAAAAAGTATATGTGTGTGTGTGTGTGTGTGTGTGTGTAATTTTTCTTTAAGGGAGTAACTGGGTTGTATTAGGAAACTGTTACAAACAAAAAAATAAGGGTGATTCCTTATTTAACTGCAATTTAAAGAAAAGATACTGAAGTGAAGAGGAGGAAGCAGTTTCTTCGTGAGTTTATGTATTTTGTGGTGTGTAAATCACTCCTGATCTCGACATAGTTAAAGCATGTGTTCTCTTTGGCAGTTGCTCTCCAGTTTGGGTATTGTTTTTCTTTATAGCTGGGCTTATATAAGGGTTTCATCAGTGCTCAGAAGAGTTTATTTTTACCCTATCTGGAATAAAATTTTATAATGGTGGAATGAAGTGGTGATGAGGCCTCTGGGCAGAAATATACAATGGGATCCTGGCCAGAGTCATCCATGGGTGGTGATGTCAGGATCTAGAGGACATTCAGGAGTCTGACATAACAGAGCGTAATAATAGGTTGAGGGGGCAGTAGGATCTCTAAGGAGTTAGGGGAACAGAGAGCCAATAGAAAGCATTCTGAATTTTAGGCCTAAATATGATTAAAGAAAGAAAACACATGCCAGCATGAGCTGTCTGCCTGGTAGCAATATCAAATTGAGGAGCCTCATGATTATAATCAATGGTGATGATATATTTTCAGGTGTCTTTGCTTTTTGGATAGGTCTGACTAATGCCAGTTTCCAATATCTCAAAGTTAATCGCAACATTGTTGCTAACAGTAGCATTACTTTTTCAGGTGGTGGTGCTTTGTTAATGTATCACTGAGACCAAGTTAGCCAGCTGCCAGCATATTGTGGCTACCAAAAGGGGGTTATTATTTTATTATTTTAAGTTTTTTTCCATGGATGTGAGAAACAATAACTTGTTATAACTAAGTTCTATTTAGCTTTGCACTTATTTATTGCTTCTTTTATGTGTCCTGATTGGTGTTTAACTTACGACCTTTGCTGTGTCAGGTTGACACTTTCCTTTGCTTGACACTTGATCCATTGGTGGACACTTGATCCATTGGTGGACACTTGATCCATTGGTCGACACTTGATCCATTGGTCGACACTTTATCCATTGAGCCACCTGGCCAGGCCCAGGAGAAGGTTACTTTTCTGGCCATATCACTTAGGCTCTTTCTTGGGCCCAGGCCTTCAAAGGATGTGTTAGCTTTTTGTTTGAAATGAGGTAGTTTTACGTTGTCAAGATTATTATTTAGCTGATAACATGTTTATAAGCTCTACACTCAGATACAAAAGCAATTGTAAATAAGTATCTTTGAAAAGTTGTTTTTCTTTTTCTCTTACAGGTGTAATCAGAGAGCAGACTCCAGACATCTTTGCCATATTGACTCTGAGCTGTCAGGGGACTCAGGCTTATGAGGAGGTACTCTCACACAAAACAGTGTCTAGTGAAGACGACAAGAAAGAGGGGAAAGGATCGGAAAAAGAAGCTAAAACACTATAGAAAACCATGGTAGGTTATTATCTGTGTTTCTTAATTAAGTTACAAAAGATTCTAATAGTTTAAAATTGGAAGAGTTAACTGTGAGGGCAAGCAAATGAAAAATAATAGTGTTAATTTTGGACTCTAGTGCATCAGATACAGAAGGAACTCTACTATTTAGGCAAAGCAAATGAGTTCAGATTTATTATGAGCCCTTTAAACCACAAGATGGAGCCCCAGGAGTCTGCAGGCCATAAATTATTAAATACAAAGTAGGGAATGCTCATAAATAATATTTTCTAATAAAACTGGCATTAGCAAACTGATACAAATGGCTAATGTGCTCTTGAACTTGAAATTGTGTAATTCTCTCTTTTTTTTCCACCTGAAGTTCAGTTTTCCCCCCCATGGAAATTAAAAATTCTAAACCAATTCTTTAACTACATAATACATGTATGTATGTATGTGTGTGCATTCACACACATTAATGATGTACGAATTTATAAAATGTGTATTTAACTTGAAAACTGCCTTTATCCATGGGCTTTAAAAAAATAGGGTCAGGTGTTAAGTGTATTGGGGATACTGAACGTGATACCAAGGAAATTTTGCTTTTTGTAGAAGGCTCATACTTTCGAATTTGAAATTTTAGATGAGGTCATCACCTCTGGTGCCTAGTTTTTAATTGGTAAAATGTGCTGAATTTTTCCCCCTCGTATTTTGTTTCAGGAGAACGTTGTGTGAATTTTTCCCTTAGTACAAATGAGAAAAGGCTTAAAAAGATAAGTGGGGAAAAAACCCACAAAAATATTAATCGTCACTATGTTTGAAATATGTTATTTAGTAAATCTGATGGTGTTTCTTTAAATGTTACTTGATTTTTAAAAAAATTTGTTCTAGGAACTATAACTTAGTTGAATTGCTCTTTAGAGAAGAAATTCTAGTATGTGTGGATGGTGGGAAAAATGTTAACTTGTGATTTTCTCTGTCACTAGTTTTATAGTAAGATGTAAAAAATGACACTGACTTGTGCTTCTTCCCACGTGAATTATTTGATACTCAGCTAACTTATTTATTATAGTCTTGATATTTTTACAATGTAAAGAAATGCTGCCTGACCTGTGGTGGCACAGTGGATAAAGCGTCGACTTAGAGCACTGAGGTTGCTGATTCGAACGAAACCTTGGGCTTGCCTGGTCAATGCACATAGGAGGAGAAAAAACTACTACAAGTTAATACTTCTGTGGTCCCTCCCAACCCCGCCATACACACACTTTCTCTCTTTAAAAAAAAGAATGCTTTATGTGTATTATTGGTCAGAGTAGATGAAAATTTTTTTTCTAGTTTATTTTAATTTTAACTTTGATTTTTCTGATATAGAAATTTTGTTTAATTGGTCGGTAGGTGTTTTCCAATTTCTTCTATTGTTAGATTTCACATTTGAATGGAGACTTTCTGTTTCTGCATAGTTCTTCCAATATAATTTTTTTTATGAATTATGAATTTATTTTTTTATTATTATTAATTTTAATGGGGTGACACCAATAAATCAGGGTACATATGTACAATGAAAACATCTCCAGGTTATCTTATCATTCAATTGTGTTGCCTACCCGTCACCCAAAGTCAAATTGTCCTCTGTCACCTTCTATCTGGTTTTCCCTGTGCCCCTCCCCTCTTCCCTATCCCACCCTTCCCTCCCTCCCCCCACCAATATAATTTTTAATACTTTATAAAATGTATTTGGAGTTTATTTGGGTATATAAGATTGCCCTCCAGTTTTTTTAAAGAGATTTTTATTTTTTTAGATTTTACTTATTGATATTTAGGGAGAGAGAAAGAAGGGGAGAAGCAGGAAGTATCAACTCATAGTAGTTGCTTCCCATACGTGCCTTGACCGGGCAAGCCCAGGGGTTCAAACTGGCGACCTGTGTTCCAGATTGATGCTTTATCCTCTGCACCACCACAGGTCAGGCTTTTTCTTTTCTTTTATAATACTATTTATTTAATTCTTCCTTTCACCATTGTTTTATGATGCTTGTCCCATCAAATTTAGTTGACTCTTGTATTTAACATTGACAGTTCATATTATTTGTGAGAGAGACACCAAAGGTTTGTGTCCTAGAGCAATTTGTAATTTACCATGGTGAGGCCGGTGTACAGGACTGCATGATTTAACAAAATGTTTTAATAATTCACCATAAAACTAAATGACAGAGAGAAAACTTCAAGTTAACATTTTTTCCTGCCATCTGGAACTAAAATATTATTAGTAGAATTTCTTCTCTAAAGACAGAGTCAACTAAGTTATAATCCTGGAACAACCTAGCATCTTTTATTCATTATATGGCTCTTTTGCTTTCTTGTTACTTATTTTGGGATATATGAGTAAATCTCATGAAATGATTAAAAAGTTTGTTTCACTTTGGCAAAAGACTCCAATTGGAAACTGATTCTGGATTTCTTTTTTTAATCTGGTGAGAGATAGGGTGGCAGAGACAGACTCCCACACGTGCCCCAACTGGGATCTACCTGGCATACCCACTAGGGGGCGATGCTTTGCCCATCTGGGGCGTTGCTCCATTGCTCAGTAACAGAGTTCTTCTTAGTGCCTAAGGTGGAGGCCATGGAACCATCCTAGCTCCAGGGGCAAACTCACTGCAGTTGAGCCATGGGTGCAGGAGAGGGGGAGAGAGAAAGGAGGAGGGGGAGGGGTGGAGAAACATATTGCCTCTTCTGTGTGCCCTGACTGGGAATCAAACCCAGGACATCCACACACCGGGCTGATGCTCTACCACTGAGCCAACTGGCCAGGGCCTGGTTCCAGATTTTAAATAAGAAATCTTAGACAGAGATGATTCTTATTTAGAGAAAAAGAAAGCTTTTGTGATTCCTTATAGTCTTTTGTTTATATAATAATTCAAGGTTTCAAAGGATTACTTACCTTTTCAATTATAGTTTGCTTTATTTTATGGGGAACAGTTATACTGTGGTACTAATTTACCAGTGTTCCAATTATGATTTTTAAAATATTGATATTCAGACAAAAATAGTGAAATATTTTATTTGTGGTAGAGCCTTTAAAACAAGTATTTACCATCTACTAGTGGATAATTTCATACAAGTAAAGACACTGTAACCACCCTTTAAATAGAACACTGCTGCTTTATGAAAACTCAGCAAGTTATCCTTGTTCATTTTGCTTCGTACTGGTACAAATGTCTTCATGGCATTTGTAAATTTGGAAGTATTCAAAGGTTTTTGATTTGTGATTCATGAGTGTGAAGGATCTATATTTTAGTATATTTTCATGAAATTCATCCTATTTCTAGGATTTCTGGACCAGCATGCCATTTTAATTACTGCTTTTTAAATTTTTGATATTTTGTTTTAGCATAATGGCACTACCCATCCATTTTTGTAGAATATTTCTTTTTTTTTTTTGTATTTTTCTGAAGTAAGGGAGGCAGAGAGAGACTTCCACATGTGCCCAACCAGGATCCACTCGGCATGCCCACCAGGGGACGATGCTTGGCCCCTCTGGGGCATTGCTCTGCTACAATCGAAGCCATTCTAGCACCTGAGGCAGAGGTGATAGAGCCATCCTCAGCGCCCAGGCCAACTTAACTCCAGTGGAGCCTTGGCTACAGGAGAGGAAGAGATAAACAGAAAGAAAGGGGAGGAGGAAGGGTGGAGAAGCAGATGGGCGCTTCTCCTGTGTGCCCTGGTCGGGAATCAAACTCGGGACTTCCACATGCCGGCCTGTTGCTCTACCACTGAGCCAACTGGCCAGGGCCAGAATATTTCTTGTAGAATATTTCTTACTTTCATTGATTTTTTTTTTTCCCCTTCAAGTAAGCTTTATAATTACTTTTGAGTATTACATAAATTTATCCTGAGGGTCTTTTGATTGAGACTAATATATTTGTAAATTAGTTTGGGAAGTTTATTCTTTTGCAGTACAGGGTTTGGCAAAAGTAAGTTTACAGTTATGAGTATGCAAAACACTTTAGTCTTGTATTACTATTTGTTAATTATTGTATTTTCCTCTATGTATTTTCTTTGTTCTGGAATCTAGAGTGTCCCCTACTAATATATTTTTAAAAATTAAAACCTTGCACTAAAGTTTTATATGCCAAATAGTAAATCATATAATCTAATGTGTCCATAGTTTCTCTTGTGTTCACACATAATGTTACATTTTGTATTATTAGTGTATTATGAAATCTCAATTTTCCAAGGTGCATTAATCTCCAAGAGGTTAGAAAAGAGAGACTGGGTGTCATGAGTCACCATCATGCATTTCTAGGTACTCCGTCGAAGGCAGGAAGTGTTGCTTCTTATAAATGACGTGTGATATGGGTAATCTTTCTTGAAGTGGTATTCAAAACACACAGATTCAGCTAAAAGGTAGCATGTACATAGTACCAAGTGTGACTGAGAGAACCTTACCAAATAAATGAAAGATCCTTGATTTTCTGTTGTGTTCAGTAGAATGGGGTTTACTTCTTATTCCTGAGCAATTTTTTATGTCTCAACATTAACTATTTTATAATGGTCTGACAATTAATGCTGTGATTTGACTCAGATATACTTGTTACTGTTTTCAGGTAACATTTTATTTTTAATTGAAGTAATAGTTTTCTTTCTCTTTTGACAGAGATCTATTAGATCTTTTGCCAATGATGATCGCCATGTTATGGTGAAACATTCAACAATCTATCCATCTCCAGAGGAACTTGAAGCTGTTCAGAACATGGTGTCTACTGTTGAATGTGCTCTTAAACATGTCTCAGATTGGCTGGATGAAACAAATAAAGGCACAAAAACAGAGGGTGAGACAGAAGTGAAGAAGGAGGAAGCCATAGACACCTATTCCAAGTGAGTGTGGCCTGACCGTGTGGCCAGTCCCCTCCCACTGGGTTACATTGTTCTATGGTGTCCTTTGGGTTTATATAATTGTTAACAAGGAAGTAAATGAGGAATTTTGGGGGTTAAATTTGAGAGGAAAGCAGGAAAGGAATAGGAATAGTGACTAGGCCCTTTAGAATTTTCTCTGTGTGGAGGTTATGGTATGTCATCTTTTTCATGTTTTGGTTCATCCTCCAAAATTTGGACATAAGTCATGTTTTTGGTTTCTGGGGAAGTCATACAATGTCATTTTTGTCAGGTAAATTTTAAATCCTGGTATAGAAAAAAGAGTGCAGGGAAATGTGTTTTTAACCGTATCTTCCTTGTTGGTTCCCAGGACCCAGCAGTGTCTTCTGTATAGAAAATGCTCATTGGATACTGCAGGCTGCCAGAAGGTCTCCTGGGCCAGACCCGTCAACAGTCACAGCAGAGTGGTCTCAGTGCTGTAGTAATAGTACGAGATTAGTGAGTGAAGCTAATGATAACTGGAGTTAGATCATGGAATCTTTTTTGACATGCTAAGCTTAGCATTATTGTTTTGGGCCATGTCATTATGACTGGAATTAAATGTATGATTGACTTTGAAAGATGAAGCTCACTTAACTGTTCTATATTAATAGAATTAAGAACATTACTTCAGCTAAAGCTTGTAAATTTGGGGTGGAGGTTATAGGAAATTTTTTTCAGCTTTAATTCTAAATCAATGTGATAAGTAGAAAATAGTGGGAAAGTATTGGTAAATTGATTTCCTCACAGAAAGATAGTGTAATGTTTTCATTTTCAGATGAAATATAATCAGTATCAGTTTTCAGTTGAAGAACATAATTTCTTAACTGTTGATGGTTTATAGGTAATAGATACATTGCATCTAGTCGGAGTCTTGTCGGCTTCAAGGTTCTTGGCAGTAATTTAGTTTGATCACATATGATGGCTTTGAAAAAGACATTGTCAAATTTTGGGGTTCATGTTGCTTTGTAATGTTATCTAATCACTTCTCTATATCCCTGTCCCTGTGGAACTTAAATCATCATATACTCTATATTGACATTGTACTTTGGAATGTGGTTATGCCTCTTTAAGGTTTTTTTCATTGTAAAATATATAACACAGAATTTACCGTTTTCAACTATTTTAGTGGAGTTCATGCCTTCTCAACACATCTTCTGTTTGTTCTCACAGCTGGGGAGACTTTTGGAAAGTACTCCAGGGGACTTTTGCTTACCTGGACCAGGTCACTGTGTTTGACAGGTTTTTAAAAGACAGTGTGCTCCATACCTTTATTTGCGTTTTTAAATCTAGTTCCCTGTGTGGACAGTCTTGATTGTCTGTAAGTCTTTCCATTTTGTGGAATTGTCACAGGTTGAGAGCACTTGTCTGATCTTTTCTCATGTGGTAGAACTCAGGTTGTGCAGAATGATTGTTGTATCTTTTTTTTTGGTATAAACCAGAGACAGACACATCTCCCAAGAACAAAGCTGTGTTTGATAATAGGTATGTATTACGTTCCTGGTATAGGCTGAGTACAACAGAGGACACAAGAGGGTGAGGGCTAGCTGATAATTATTAAGTACCTTCTGTTGTCAGGCACTGCTAGACAGCTTTTATCTTTTTATAAATGGACTCAAAAGTCAAATTGCACAAGGTCCCACAATTTGTATTATTAAAAATAGATAAGGATTCTATTATTTTTTATTATTTATTATTATTATTATTTTTTTGGTATTTTTCTGAAGTGAGAAGCAGGGAGGCAGAGAGACAGACTTCCCGCATGCGCCCAACGGGGATCCACCTGGAATGCCCACTAGGGGGCGATGCTCTGCCCGTCTGGGGCGTTGCTTTGTTGCAACTGGAGCCATTCTAGTGCCTGAGACAGAGGCCATGGAGCCATCTCAGCGCCTGGGCCAACTTTGCTCCAATGGAGCCTTGGCTGTGGGAGGGGAAGAGAGACAGAGAGAGAGGAGAAGGAGAAGGATGGAGAAGCAGATGGGCGCTTCTCCTGTTTGCCCTGGCCAGGAATCGAACCCAGGACTTCCACACGCTGGGGCTGATGCTCTACAGCTGAGTCAACCAGCCAGGGAAAGGATTCTATTCTTAATTTTAAGTAATTTCCTATATTTGGTTTGCATACTTTATAATACCTTCTGTAGTCAAATTGTTCAACTTCAGACTGAATTAGGATTTGGTTTCTTTGTTCAGTTATGCTGTCATCTACATGAGAAGACCAAGGATATCATACTTATGATACAGAATTTAGTAACTGAGCTAATAATGGCTAGTTAATAATAAGTGCCATTTATTGAGTGGCAGTCACTGTACCAGGTTATTTTCACCTCATTGTACAATTAACCTACTAGTCTCTGTTGTTGTTATCCCCTTTAGCTGCCCCTATTTTACTTATAAAATTTCCACTGCTTGTGATTTGCTTATTTAAAAATGTGACTTAAAATCGGTAATAAGCTTAAACTTGCTTACGGTCACTGAGTGAGTGTGTGTGGGAAGCCAGGGTTCATAGTTGAGTCTTTCGGACTCCAGGTGCAGTTTTCCTAGCACCGTTTCTCCAAGTTCCCAAGACTACGTGTGGAAGTGCAGAGCAGGGAGAGAGGACGTTCTGGTTCTGGGACCAGAAGAACCTTCGTGGAGGGGGCATGCGCAGTAGGTTTAGAGCAGGGGTAGGCTGGGAGCAGGCAGTGAGAGTGGGAGGAAAGAAATTTCAGCAGAGATCTAGGTGTGAGAAAGTAGAGGGACTGGTGAACGATTAATAGCTATTATTTATTGAGTTATTAATATATGCTAGACTCATTACTCACATTAAATTAAATGATATTCTCAGTAGCAGTCTGAGAGGAAAGTATTATTATTTGTACAAATGAGAAAGTAGGCTCAGAAAGTCAAGTAATTTGTAATTTGTCCAATGTTACACAATAAATAGCAGAGCCAGGATTCAAACTAGGAAGTCATGCTATGTGGTTTTTTTTTTAGGTGAGAGGAGGGGAGAAAGTGAAGCAGACTCCCTTATGCGCCCTTACTGGGATCAACGGGGCAACCCCATCTGGGGCCGATGCTTGGAGTACCTAGCCTTTTTATTTTTTGTGACAGAGACAGAGGGACAGAGAGAGGGACAGATAGGGACAGACAGACAGGAAGGAGGAGAGATAAGAAGTATCAGTTCTTCATTGCGGCACCTTAGTTGTTTATTGATTGCTTTCTCATATTACCTTGACCAGGGCACTACAGCAGAGTGAGTGACCCTTTGCTCAAGCCAGCAACCTTGGGCTTAAGCTGGTGAGCCTTGCTCAAACCAGATGAGCCCATGCTCAAGCCAGCGACCTCAGGGTTTTGAACTTACGTCCTCTGAATTCCAGTCCGACGCTCTATCCACTGTGCCACCTCCTGGTCAGGCTCAGAGTACCTAGCTATTTTTAGTACTTGAGGCTGGTGTGCTCCGACTGAGCTATTCCCAGGGCCACACTTGAACTAGTCGAGCCACTGGCTGCGGGAGGGCAAGAGGAAGAGAAGGGGGGAGAGGGAGGTGGGAGAAGCATATGGTCGCTTCTTCTGTTTGCCCTGACCAGGAATCGAACCTGTGATGTCCATACTCTGGGCTGACACTCTATTCACAGAGCCACTGGCCAGAGCTTATACTGTCTTTTAAACTGCCTCCCAACATGCCGAGTGTCTAAGTATTTAGTGGGACACTAGGAAAGTGACAGGGAGAGTGCTCTGTGTTGCTTTTGGGAGATTGTGGTTGCAGATACTGGATACAGTAGGTTAAAGGTGGCAGAGGTTAGTCAGTAAGAGCCAGGAAAGGAGGTTATTGAGGAAGTACAGGGAGAGGTAATAAGAGCCTGAGAAGAAACTAGTTTGAAGGCAGCGGTTCAAAGGTGATTATTGAGGGGGAGTTTATAAACTATTACAGTATTAGATTTGGGAGAATGAGAATATGAGAGGACAGGGATACAGAAGGAAAAAACAATCAAAGATGACTGACTTAATATTAAATAATTTCCTATACCTGGGTCACTTGCTTCAAAAGGCTTTTTATTTTTTTCTATACTTTCACCACCCTTAGTTTTTTTTTATTGATTTTACTATTTATTGAATCTCTAAGGTGCACCAGGCATTGAACCAGTGGACTGGATTATTATGTATGTATAATTGGCTGTCTTGTTTTCATTCCTACAACTTGTTCCTCTCCTCTCTCTAGTTCATTCTCTGCTCTGCTGACTTTGCCTGACCCTGCTGATTCTTTGCCTCCAGCTAGAATGGCCTCCCCCCCCCCCCAACCAAATCAAGACTGGGCTGAAGTCAGACTTCCAGGTTGCTTTGCTTGACCTTTATAATTTTGACCTCTCCCTGTTCTGTACTTGGGATGCAACTATAATAATGTAACAGACCTGAGTGTTGTGGTCAAACCAACCTGAGCTTGAATCCAGACTTTGCCATTTTTTTCTCTCTGTGAACCTGAACAGTTAGTTGTTCTGAGATTCACATTTCTTGTCTTTCACATGCAGGCTTGTTTGAGGTTTAAATGAAATTGTGGCATGCAGTGTGTTCTCAGATGTTACTTTCTCTTCCCCTTTTAAGTAGGTTACTGCTATTGTACTGAACTGCAGGGCAAGCCTCAGGAACAGGAGTGGCTGGATCTCCTTTAGTGTGTTTTCCATACTCAAAACATATGCTTACTTGTTGAAGGACTGCTTAGCTTAGTTCTCCGTTTACTTGTGATTAAGGAAAATGAACCAATAAGAAACTTAAAACAAGGACCAATGCTAATATCCTTTGCACCACTCATAACTTTCTTTGTTCTTTCAGCTACTGGATTCAGAATGCATATCCTGGCAGATTATCTTTGGTCTATTTTTTCCTCAGCTCTTTGCTTTTATCACTTTATTCTGCTCCCCCCCAGACTTTTGTTGATTTCTAGATGATACAACTAGAATGGGTGAGCTGAGGCTCGTTTAGGCCACAGCCCTGTGACAGCTGTGGATCCTGAGCCAGCAGGCATCACGAGGAGCAGACTCCAGGGTTTTCAGAGTTCCTGCCTGATGCTTTCTCAGTGTACCCTGGTGTTAATGTTTCTCACAAATTCTTTAATTGCCAATAAAAAGAGAATTGAATTTTTTTAAGTTGAAAAGGTGTTTAAGGAGAAGTAGCGTTCTTGGGTTTTCCTGAGCAATATAGATGTAATGAAAAAATTTTAATCTGTAATTTGAAATATGCTTCTTATTGATTCCTTGGGAAAAATAGATACTTTGGAACTCTTAAATTAGAGACTTAATTTTATAGAATTTTGGATACCTGAATTTATATACTCCCTTATCAATTCACATGGATATCCAGGAAGCCAAATAACGGTTAAGTTTTAGTTGGGGAAATAGGTTGTAAAAGAAATAATTCAGACTTTTATTTGTAGGGATCAAGGTGGTCGGACATTGTGTGGTGTAATGAGGATTGGCCTGGTGGCAAAAGGCCTGCTAATTAAAGATGATATGGACTTGGAGCTGGTTTTAATGTGCAAAGACAAACCCACAGAGACCCTGTTAAATACAGTCAAAGAGAATCTTCCTATTCAGATCCAGGTGAGTACGGTTTAATTGCATCTCTAAGAGAATTTGTTAAAAGGTGAAAATAGGTAGTGAATTTGAATTCAATAGCAGGAACTTGATAATAGTGAAGGTACAAAAGAAATACTGTTACTTTGGGTCAGTGACACATTTATCATATTTAAAAGCAAGTTTCTGGTGATGAGTACTCTGCCTGGATTTACCAAATTAAGATGGCTACTGAGGTACAGTCTTAAAAATTTCAGGTGTATCCTGCTGAGAGCCTTCACATTTTCCAGACCAGATCTCTAGGCATTGTGAGACTCTTGAAGAGTTAGTATACTGCAGAAAAAATTGAACAATCAGAAGAGCCGAGGCAACTGGAGACTTGCATAGACGATAATTTTGAATATTGAAGACTAATTTAACAGTCATTCATTCTTTTAAATCAAAGCCACTGTTAAAAGATTTTTCTTTATTGATTTTACAGAGAGATAGTTCAGGGAGCAAGAAGTATCAATGCATAGTTGCTTCACTTTGTTGTTCATTGATTGCTTGTTACTTGTCATATGTGCCTTGACCAGGCAAGCCCGGGGTTTTGAGTTGGCGACCTCAGTGTTCAGGTCGACACTCTGTCCACTGTGCCACCACAGGCCAAAGTCATAGTTAATTCCTTATTTCCAAACCTTTTTTATATGTTTTGGAAATGGTGTTGCGTTTAGAAAATTTTAATGTTAGCATGCTTCCTGGAGGATGCTGGGACCGGCTCAGCCTCAGCCAGGCTGCTCTGATGGCCTGCTGTGGCTCCGATTGGGAAGCCGTAATCATTTTCAGTTTCAGAAGTGTTGTCTGTGGTATCATTAGATTGTAGCCTTTTGATGATTTCATATCAGTCCTTATATCCAGGTCAAATAAATAGGCATCAGTTTACAAGGTCTAAACTTTGAGTTGTTGAATGTTCTTTTTACTTTGTTGATTTTTAAATTTGTATTTCTTTTAAAAAGGTTATTTTTTTTCAAAGAACTTTAAACTTAATAGCTTTGTTAGAGGATCATTTTCTTTCATCTTCACCAACTGATTATCAAAACCCTCTTCCTGGGTTTTTATTATTCCTAGTATTCTTCACAGTCAAATTGTGTTTTATTTATTGATACATTTCCCTATATTAATTTTTGAAGCATCTATTCTTATCATTCTGCCTTAGATCTAAAGATACAGTTTTTTTAAGTGACTGAACGAACATTTGGCTTTTTCATTTTTGATTCTGATGAAGAAATGTTTCTGGACTGCCTTAGGATTAAATTTGTTTCTTTGAATTTTGTATAATAGCTCTGATCATTTGGAGAGAGAAGCGGTAAGCAATAGGGAATACAGTAAACTTAAGAAACGACAAGCTCAGTGACGGGTGTCTGGCTAACTATACTCGTTATTAGAATGGTAATAAAAGTCCTTGTTTCCATTATCTTTTGTATTGCTTTAAAATTTACTCTGTATTTCCGCTTTTATAGTATTGTGAATATTGTTACTCTTAAATCTATAATAAAGTAATAATCAAATGGTCGGATATATTAGAGGCTTTTACAGCCATTTTACCCCCTTTCTGTTCTCTCGTGAGCTGTTTCTTAGCGGTCATATTTGTCCTGTGTCAGGGTAGAAAAGGGTTGAGAACAAGTGCCATAATAAGTCCAAGTTCTTATTCTGAAACTCTGTCACACTTCTCCAGGACTGAAGATACAGGAGATTGGGCCAAGCTTCAGTGTATGTTAAAAGTTGAAGACTGTTAATTTAACATGCATAGAGCTTTCTCTGTGCAGACCACAGCTGTGTGAACTCTGCATTTTTTCCTCTTCTGTGTGAGGGTCTTTATTTCTGGGCACCACAGTTTTAAAATACTCTTGTTGAACCAGCAAGTGTTCACAGGAAGGACGCAGGAGAGAGTGCAGGCTGTGTAAACCAATTCAAATTTAAAGGGATTGGGACTATTTAGGCAAGAGAAGACTAATAAATAGCTTTAGGTCTTTAAAGGGCTTCTTAAAGAAGGTAAAAGAGGCCTGAAATCTTAAGACCAGTAATTGACCCTGGCCAGGTAGCTCAATTGGTTATTAGAGTGTTGCCCCAATAAAGTAGGCTTGCAGGTTAGAGTCCCAGTCAAGACATATACAAGAATCAACCAGTGGGCCCTGGCCGTGTCGCTCGGTGTATAGAGTGTCATCCTGGCAGGCCAATAACACGGGTTTGATCCTCAGTCAGGGCCCTGGTGAGAAGCAACCAGTGAGTGCACAACTAAGTGGAACAATGAGCTGATGGCTTTTCTCTCTCTCCCATCAATGAAAAAATTTAAAAAGAATAAACTAATGAATGCATAAATGGTATATCAAATTGATGTTTCTCTTTCTCTCAAATTAATAAAAAAGACAATAATGGAAATTATGGGAAACATTTCAATTTAATATAGCCAGTAAAGTTACCCAACAGTGAAATCAGCTGCTTTGTGTGATGGTTAGACCCATTATTTTAGGTACTTGGGTAAGGGCACCCAAGTAAAATGGAAATGTAACTGTAGCTGCATCTCAGATTAAAGTGTGTGCATGCACACACACGCATGCCCAGATAAACCCATACAAGTATGCACGTTATTACTAATAACATTCCACATAAGTATTTTAAGAGTGAGTTCTACTTTTACTCCCTACTTCCCCCTTGTGTTCTTGGTGTTTGTAAGGAAAACCAATCTTTGATACTATCTTATTTTCTTATGAGTTAAAAAAACACATTTTTTGGAGCACTTACCATGGCAAAACTTTGAGTTACCTGAGTACCTTAAGTAATTGAGGTTGTACCATACCTTTTCTCTACATATTCTTTTCTAGGGCAATTTTAGAACTTCTTGAGCAAGGGAGGAGAAGGATGACCAAAACCAGAAGTCACTTATAATTAGTCTAGTCCAAAACTCATACCGTATGTTTATTGATTTGGATGTCTTAGGGCAGTGGTCGGCAAACTCATTAGTCAACAGAGCCAAATATCAACAGTACAGCGATTGAAATTTCTTTTGAGAGCCAAGTTTTTTAAACTTAAATTATATAGGTAGGGCCTGACCAGGTGGTGGTGCAGTGGATAGAGCATTGGACTGGAATGCGGAAGACCCAGGTTCGAGACCCCGAGGTCAGCAGCTTGAGCACGGGCCCATCTGGTTTGAGCAAAAGCTCGCCAGCTGGGACCCAAGGTCGCTGGCTCCAGCAAGGGGTTGCTCAATCTGCTGAAGGCTCACGGTCAAGGCACATGTGAGAAAGCAATCATTGAACAACTATGGTGTCCCAACGGCAATGAAAAACTAATGATTGATACTTCTCATCTCTCTCTGTTCCTGTCTGTCTGTCCCTATCTATCCCTCTCTCTGACTCTGTCTCTGTCCCTGTAAAAAAATAAATAAAAACATTTTTAAATTATATAGGTAGGTACATTCCTTATCGAGGTAGCGCCCACACATGGTATTTTGTGGAAGAGCCACACTCAAGGGGCCAAAGAGCCGCATGTGGCTCGTGAGCCGCAGTTTGCCGACCAAGGCCTTAGGGTAATACTCTGCACACATCATTGAAAAATTCAGTTTGACTCATTCTCTGATGGACATCTTGAATGCTCTTACAGTGACGAAATGAATGTGAGCAGTTTTCTTCTTTTTCTCTATTCTAGTTCTGATTTTTCCAGTTATTCTGTGGCCTTTTTCTTCCTTGCTTTCCTTATTCAAAATTAGATAATGAATTTTCTATTTCCTGTCTTTTTTGAGATATTTAATGGTAAAATGCTATTTTTATGTAAATGGTTCTGAGTTCTTTTAGTGTACACTGATGAGCAGAGACCAAGTAATGTTTCCATTTAGCTATTTCTGTCAGATAATAGATACTAAATAGAAAGGCCCTGTGTAATTTTTAAAAAAAATATTTATATGGTATAATAATATATTATATTAAATATGACTTATGTCATTGTAATTGGTGCTAATTTTGTGGAAGGCCCTTAAATTGTGTATAGTTGTATGTTGAAAGAAGCAGTTTACGTTTCCTGTTGGGTGTCAGATGACTTGTTTCATGATGACAGGACTCGCTGGAATGACCTCTGAGACCCAGCATTAGAGAAGGGAAGTTACTGCTTGTTTATACTTAAGTTTTTGCTGGTGAGTGTCTGTGCAGAAATTCTTTTATTCATTCTCTTTAGAAGTCTGCATACTCTTATATAAAAATCAATTTGTAAGTTCTTGGTAAGTAGGAGTTCCTTTATAGGCTGTCTTATCAAAAAGGTACTGGTTTAGAGAAATTTCCAGCAATTTATTTTTCTACAGTAGTTCTCTGTGATAATTTAAAGAACAATAATTTACTTTTTATCGCATAATGATGCTGTTGGTATTTTGCTTTCAAATATTAGAAAGAATGAATTTAACTATTGTTTAATAATTGTATAGTGAGTTGACACTGGTTGCTTTTTGAAGGATGGGGAAAGAGGATTTGCTGATAAGTTGGGAGGAGAGAGAAATGTCCCTAAGCTAAAGAACTAGTTGACAACTTTACTGTCTTGACACAGTATGGCTAGTAGTTAATAACACTGGAAAACTAAGGGGCAACCATTAATTTTTTGAAACTTTAATTAATTGGGTGTTTTTGAAATCTTGGTGACTTTCAGAAACTCACTGAAGAGAAATATGAAGTGGAACAATGTACAGATGAGGCATCTATCATAATTCGGAATACGAAAGAGCCCACACTAACTCTGAAGGTGATACTTACTTCCCTTCTAATTAGAGATGAACTGGAGAAGAAGGATGGAGGTACATACACATACAAACATTTGTTCTCTTTTGTTCATGATGGACCTCTCTTGAATGCTCTGTTAACTATGCTTCATAGATTTAAGAAATAACTTTATTTATTTTGAATAGCTTTGTTTCTACATAAATCACTATATTTGGGAAAATGTATATATTTGAAATATAAAATATGTTAATTTGAGAACCTGTGCTTACTATTTCGGTTTTAACTCTAATTTTAATACTATTTTGGTGTTTGGTTTTACTTCATCTAGTATTGCATTCAACCGATTCTATATAGTTTGGCTATTAGGTCTCATTTTAGGATGAAAGGTGGACCAAAACAGAATTTTCAGATTTATTCAGTTATTGTTTATATTACTCATTTGTACATTGCTCCTGACTTATAATAACTATATGTAACATTATATAGGATTTATGCTTGACCTAATTGCCCACGAGTAAATATGTTCTGTAATGTAAGATATAAATTGGGGGGTGAGGCCCTGCCGGTTGGTTCAGTGAATAGAGTGTCAGCCTGGTGTATGGACTTCCCAGGTTTGATTATCGGTCAGAGCGCACATGAGAAGTGACCATCTGCTTTTTCTCCCCACTCCCTTCTCTCTCTCTTCCCCTCTCATAGTCAGTTGCTCAATTGGTTAAAGCATTGGTCCCAGGCACTGAGGATATCTTGGTTGGTCCCAGTGTGTCAGTCTCTGGTGCTAAATATAGCTCAGTTGGTGTGAGCATCAGCCAAGACAAGGGTTGCCAGGTGGATCCCTGTTGGAGCACAGAAGGAGTCTATCTCACTATCTCCCCTCCTCTCACCTAAAAAAAATAAATAAATTGGGAGATTGACTTTTTAAATTTTTTTTACAGGGACAGAAAGAGAGTCAGAGAGAGGGATAGGTAGGGACAGACAGACAGGAACGGAGAGAGGTGAGAAGCATCAATCATTAGTTTTTCATTGCCGTTGCAACACCTTAGTTGTTCATTGATTGCTTTCTCACATGTGCCTTGACCTCGGGCCTTCAGCAGACCAAGCAACCCCTTGCTGGAGCCAGCGTCCTTGGGTTCAAGCTGACAAGCTTTTGCTCAAGCCAGATGGGCCCATGCTAAAGCTGGCGAGCTCGGCGTCTCGAACCTGGGTCTTCTGCATCCCAGCTCGATGCTCTATCCACTGCGCCACCACCTGGTCAGGCGGGAGATTGACTTTTAAAATAAATAATCTTCAGTGAATTCTTTTCTAGGAGGTTTGTGATCCTGTTAACATTTTGAGTATGGTGCATATAGGAATTATGCCTTAAACTGACTTTCTTCTGGAGTTAAAAAGAATTCCTGTCAGGCCATGTCATCCTTGTGAAAGTAGAGGGAGAAACCTATTCTGTTTTGAGAAGTAATGATGGAACTGAGTTTTTCTCTGTTTTTAATCCTGTCAAGTTAGCTTGCTTCTGCCTCTCAGTCGGTCTGAGAAATTTGCCATGTGATACATCTCCTATGTGAGACCTCTGACCAGCTGGCCTCTCTGTCACAAGAATGCAGAGGTGGGCCCGCCTTAGCCAGTGGGGTCTCCCTGTTCTCATCCCTGGACATTCACTGAGCCCCACCACTTACCCCGTACCTGAAATACCAGTGCAGTAAGAGATATTGGTCAGTTTCTTAATTTATTTCAAGGTGATGACAAAGGTAGAAAAAGACGTTTATCAATGGTGCTAAAACGTTGAGTTTTGGCATACTCTGATAGACTCCTTTTGAAAAAGCTTTTGGGGTAACTAAAATCAGCTATACCAAACCTAACAGATATAAACTAGATACACTTATGAGTTATAATTTAAAATTAAAGTGCATTCAATCTGTAATTGGGTTTGTGCATGTACTTTTTTTTTTGCTGTATATAGTATCTCTAACACCTAAAGAACCAATCTTAAATGGCTTAATTTCTTTAACAGCTTTTCAGTTCACCATTAACTGTAGAACTATAAAATGTTTCTGAAGTATCAAGATAATTCTGTTAATTCTGGTAAGCTGTGTTCTACTTGACCCCCTCCAGTGTAAAACTAACCATTTCTAAGTAGAGTTATAATTATAGATGTTATTAAAATTTTTTTGAGTATAGAGAGATGTGAAAAAGACTGAAGTTGCCAAAGACTGTGTGAATTGTCTGTTTGCTTGTAGCTGTAGGCACCTCTTCCATTATTTTCCCTGAGACTGTTAAGAGAACTCTAGGTTTCTTTCCCCCACCCCAGTGTTGTGAATTTACATGGGATTTTGTCATAGTTTTCAGTGATGCCCTGAAGCTTAGTCTGTTGTTTTTATTACTTTAATTTCTGTTCAGAGAAACTGAAACAATCTTAGTGTATTGCATCCTTCCTAGAAGGCTAGTTACAGGATGGGCTTTGGTAAAGTAGGAGAGTCAATGTGTGTTCGAGATGTTTGGGTTATTGAAGGGTTCCGAGACCTCTTTATGAGCTGGAGCTCCTCAGCTGGTGTTAACATGATTCTGTGGCGTTGGGTAAGGTGAGAGTTGGCTTGCCTTTCATGTTTCATACATGGGACTTCTTTTGAATGGCTAAAAGATTTGCTTTGCTGTTCTTAACCTACCAGCACTTTTGACTCACCTGTTAGCTCTTCTAATGTGCTCATTTTGTCTAACCTGGGCTTTGTCAAAGACAGTTCCTTTCTTTTCATATGTGCTAGCAGTTGTGTGTACTCCTGGGTAGACGTGTGGAACCAGCACAGCTGAGTATTTGAGGCCTGGGCTGGATAGTTCTGTAGGACTCGATCCCTCACTGTGGACAGCCCCCCACCCCCGACACAGTTCTCAGCACAAGCTTCTTAGGGGGAAATTTCTCAGACTGAAAGATATCTCTTTAGCCTGACCAGGCGGTGGCGTAGTGGATAGAGCTTCGGACTGGGATGCAGAAGGACCCAAGGTCGCCGGCTCCAGCAAGAGGTTACTCAATTTGCTGAAGGCCCGCGGTCAAGGCACATGTGAGAAAGCAATCAATGAACAACTATGGTCTCGCAATGGCAACAAAAAACTGATGATTGATGCTTATGCTTCTCATCTCTCTTTGTTCCTGTCTGTCTGTCCCTATCTAATCCTTCTTTCTGACTCTCTCTCTGTCCCTGTAAAAAAAAAAAAAAAAAAGAAACGATATCCCTTTAAAAAGTCTCCATTTCCTTTCTCAAAGGTAAAAAAATAGATTTCAGCTTTTTTCAGAGTATTTTTATGTAGAATCTCAACTTCTCCCCTCTCCACATAACAGACTATACACAACCTGTATGCACCTCACATCTTTCTCTTCCCAACCTTCCCAGGTATGTGGAGTTCCACAAACTCCACATACCTGGGTAAAATCTGAAGAAGCTGGGGAGTACGGCTGAGAGCAGAGAGGACTGGTGGGCTGGGACAGGGACCCGCGAGGGCATCAGCTGACCTCCTCGGGGTTGTCTCGGCAGACCTGCATCTAATTCCTCACGCCAAGTCTCTGTTTACGTTTTCAGTGGCCAGAGTGCGCACGGATGCTCTTTGCTGTTGTCTAGTCTTTCACTGGGAAAGTTCCTCCTGCGCTCTCCACTGTCTTGATATAGTCTAGCCCTGTCCTGGAGGGTCCTGTGCAGTAACTCTCCCCATGACCTCGTGCTTCCTGTTGAGCGGGCCTGGGCGGTCAGGTCTCCAGTTCCAAGTTCCATCAGTTACTCTGCTGTGTGACCTTGGGCAGCTTTCTTCATTATAATGTGGATAACAAATACTTATAAAGTTGCCTGAGGTTTAACAGAGTTTATGTAGTGTGAACCGTACAATACCCAGCACACAGTAGTTGCTTAGTAAATAGTGGTAGCTTATGAAAAAATTCACAGTGCAAACTCACCTACTCAAACTGCCTTGAGCTCCCTTGAGAACAGTGTGTACATGACAGGTCTGAAGAACTGACCAGAAGTCCAGGGCCGGAATCAGTTTTCTGTACTTGTTATAGTGCCAACAGTGGGTTGGCTTATGATACAATTTATGAGTCATTGATGGTAGGCACCTTTCCCTACACCTATCCTTGTTCCTAGCACCTAGAATGGTACCTACTACATAGGAGGCAATCAAAAAATCTGTTCAAAGTGAATTTTTTTTAGCCAGTGTATTGTTTGCTGACATAGGACTGTCCAGTATGTAAGAAGCAGTAACAAAGGGCGTGTCAGAAGTCAAACTCTCTTAGGGAATAAAACAAGTGTTTTATAAGAAGTTTTTCATGTGACTGACTTGAGCGCTCACAGCAGCCCTCTGAGGTAGATGATTGCTCTGTTTTGTGAGTGGGGAAAGTGTCACACTGGGCCACCTGTCAGTGCAGCGTGCGTCCACTCTGTCACTGTCTAGGATGCGAGTAGGAGTGTCTCAGCTGATTCAGTCATCCTGGGCCTCACCTGGGCTCAGCTGCTTTTGGTGCTTGTGATTTTAGACCAGTGCAGGTGATAGGTCAGCTATCTTGTATTTACAGTGCAGTTTGACACCAGCTCTAGTGGGCAAGTAGAGACTCCTGTGGCTGAGGCTGAGACAGAGCCCTTCCCTTAGGACCGGGCAGGTCTGCAGGGACTCACAGAGAAGCTGCCCGGGAGTCCCTTTTCACATAACGGCGCCTGTGCAGAATCCTGACACATATTGACAGAAGTTCACCGGCATGGCGGAGGCCCGCGTGGTGAAGGTGTTAGATTCTCATTGTAACTGCAGACTTTTCTGTCCTGCCTCCCTAGCCGCTAGACCTGTGCTATCTAATGCAGACCTTTAGCTATTACCTTTTCTAGTGGCCCACTGTCTACTGAGGCATTGAGAAAAGTCATACCAAGTGATCTTTCTACCGTAAAGGAGGGGAGTACAGAGCTCTCTCTGATTTACCTCAGTGCTGCATTTACCTGCACGTTATTGTGGTCTGATGTTTTGTGTGAACAATAAATAGCGTCTGCTTCCCACAAAGCCCCCAGGAATCGAGAGGAGGGGCTGCTAGGACATCTTCAGGCTAATGAAGAAATTCTGTCAGCCTGCACTTATTGTCAGGAGCCTTCATGATAACCCAGCCCAGTTATTTTACCTTTGAAGAGCCCAGGTTCCAGACATGTAACCCCTGTTTAATGCTGTCATGTTCTGACTTTCTCTGCCCTTTGTCCAGGCTAGTGCTTCTGTTAATGGGAATGTAATGCCCTGAGAGAAACTGACCAGCGTTTCCTGTAGTGTGCTGTGTTTCTGCCCCCTGGTCTAACCTCTAACCAGCTAGTTAGGCGCAGTAGGCTTCATTCCCCATCCTTTCGTTATTCAGAATGTTTCATGTACCTTCCTGCCCTGGTGCCAGGTTACTGAGAGTCAATTTTTAAAAGCAATTTTGCTTTGCTTTTGGCTTCTTTGTCACTATCCCCCATGCTATTTCTTATCTGTTTTACCTGTCACTGAAGAAAAAATGAAATGTCTCTCAGTTCCATTGTTTCTGATTTAAAGACTCCAAGATGCCTTTTCAGAAGAGCTTTGCTTCCCCACAAAATTGCACCACCTACAGTGACGTTCATACAGAAATGCTCAACTCGAGGACCTGGTGTGAGAAGTAGCAGTGTTTTCCAGCAGCAGTCTGTGATTGCCATGTTCAGTCATTTATTTGTCTTAATGAATGAAAGAATATAAAATGATATTAATAAATAAGAGAAATAGGGAAGCAGGACTTGCAAGTTGTACTGTGGTACCATATGAAGTCACTGTTTCAAAATAAGAAACTCTGAGAAAGATAAAATGAGATGAATTATTACACTTCCTCTGCTGTGTCCCATCTCATGAATATTGAAACGTTTCGGATCTTTTGACATTTTGACTCTCAGAGCATGAAGAAGCATGGGCATTCTCCTGGTGATGTCAAAGGGGGTCTGGTGCTAGTCTTCTCTTCACTGCCTGCCCTTCTGTCTCGTTAGTGGAAGCCACTGCCTCCAAATGTTGACTGTCTGTAGCAAGCTGATGCCTCTATTGTCTTTTTTTTATTTTAAATAAGAGTTTGTGGTTATAATTTGACTTAGGGGATGAAAGATTTTTAACTATTTTTGCATTCTTCTTTTAAAAATATCTGTGTTGCTATGAGCGTGAGACATTATTTCCAAGTTCTGCCCATTGGATGGAAGTATCAGAGAGTTTTGGTTTGCCTTGTCTTTTCCTATTCAAACTCCTCTGCCTCACTCCTCTCTTCCATCACCTTCAGCTTCCCAACACTCCTACTTCGTAAGATGGTAAAATGATACTTGCCTTATTCTTAACTCAAAAGACTGAGATGTTAAAAAATAAGTACAGTCCATACCTTTTCTTGGAATTACATTACTCAGCAGTCAACTTTTGTCATGTCTAACTTAAGAGATTCTAATCATGTATAGTAGTTTGTTTGATCTGGTATGTGAGCTTTACACAGATACTTGCATTGACCACAGTTAAACATTTGGACATAACAACATTAAAATGAGTTAGTTGTGGCCCTGGCCGATTGGCTCAGCGGTAGAGCGTCAGCCTGGCGTTTGGAAGTCCCCGGTTCAATTCCCAGTCAGGGCACACAGCAGAAGTGCCCATCTGCTTCTCCACCCTTCCCCCTCTCCTTCCTCTCTGTCTCTCTCTTCCGCTTCCCACAACCAAGACTCCATTGGAGCAAAGTTAACCCAGGCGCTGAGGATGGCTCCATGGCCTCCGCCTCAGGTGCTAGAATGGCTCCGGTTGCAAAGGAGCCAAGTCCCAGATGGCCAGAGCATCGCCTCCTGTTGGGCATGCCAGGTGGATCCCAGTCAGGTGCATGTGGGAATCTGTTTGCCTGCCTGCCTCCCCGCTTCTCACTTCAGGAAAAAAAAATAAACATAATGAAAATAAAAAATAAAATGAGTTAGTTGTATGTTTTGTGTCATTATAAAGAGAGAATTGAACCAGTCCAGGAACTTGGTCACCTATGAAGTGCATGCCCATTCATAGTGTATTTGTTTATGATGATAACTAAATAAATTCACATTAATTCTTCTTTTTGAGGCTTTTAATTTTTTTAGTAGAAGGAGGTTGTGAAATGAGGTCCTGTGTTGTCAGTTTGTTGGCAGAGGTGAATGTGAAGCAATGCAAGTATCTGGTGTGGAGCTCACCTGGTCAGAAAATAAGTGCGTAGCACTTCAGCCTTCAATGTGTTGCAGACTGTAAAGAGAACCCAGCTCTTCTCTAGTAGAGTTGTTTTCTGTTGGGCATTATGCCTTAAGTTTTAGTTAATGGCAAGCTACCAATTAGAATATACAGTAAATTTGTGGTTATAGAATCTTATAGTAAATGAGAAAACCAGAAAGTATTAGTTATCTCTTATTTAAAAATATTTACATTGTATCAATTGGCCCACACAAACATACTACCAAGTCTGATTATCATGATTATACTAGGAAGAAGTGTTGGTGGACTTTTCCACATCTTAGAGTTCCTAAAAGAGAATGATGTATTTGACTTAATCGGACTAGACAAAGAATTACCTCCAAGAAACATTTGAATATGTTGTATGCATTTAAATAATGCACCAAGTCTTCAAAAAGGTGAAAAATCCACTTTGAAACAGCTAAGAGGGAATACATTGGCTCTCTAAACTTGGATTTAGTATCATGTGACATTTTCTCTCTACAGATATTTTTTATTAATCACATATTTGAATTCTTAATTTTGCTGCTTTTGGCCATCTAATCCAACTTTAAAATGTTAAGGCAAGTCAAATATCTGTAAATATATAGTATTCTTTGCTGCCTTTTTTTTAAGGTATATAATATAAAACTTGAAATGTATTTAATTTTTGTAGTTTTAATAATTTCGGTTTAGAAAAGAAATAATGAGGGAACTCGAAGGTCACACCTGAACAGTTCTCATTCCTTAAAGGAGTAAAGTTTCTATGAAGGTTATCTTATTGAATGAATTTATTTAGTTGTACAAAAATAAAATAAAATTGCTATCTGCAGTGCATTCTTAGTATATCTCAAATTGATTACATAAAAGAGCCCTAGTTTTCCTTAAGAATTGATCAGTGATTAAGATTACTTCTATACAAAATAGCTATTGCTGTTGGTCCCAGACTCCTACTCTTTGCACCCTGCCAAAGGAAAAAGTGCTATGTACCTATTTTGTGTCCTTCGATGTTATCAACATACTCAGTAAGATCCCAGATTGTTTGTAGCCGTGGTCATTGATTTGTTTACTGAACCAATGCTTTTGTGCTCACAGAATGGCTCTGATGAATATTTTACTTAAGTAATCATAGTGCATGTCATTTTTTAAAAACAACAAAGCCAAATCATGAAATCTTCTGGGAGTCTTATTAGTTGACTCAAATGTTACTCTCTTTAATATTTTTATTGTTTGGTAATTAGACAGGAACCCCTTGGTCAAGTTATATGTTCTCTCTCTCTGTTTTCCCATTAGAAAAGGCTGCGATGAAGGACCCCCCAGACTTATTAGACCGTCAGAAATGCCTGAACGCCCTGGCCTCTCTCCGACATGCCAAATGGTTTCAGGTTGGCACTTCATTGTTATCTGACTGTTGTTACAACCTTGCATAGGTGTCATTTGGAATACCTGCCACTTAATGGTTTCTGTGTAAAGGAAAAATGGGGGTACTCATTTACTCCTACCTTATTAGGGTCATTGTAGGAGTCAATGAGTTAATTTAGGTAAAATGCCTAGTTTAGCTTCTATTATAGTTGATGTTTAATTATAATAATCCTTTTTGGCTTACTACTCTGAATTACAAATAACGGCTTATCAAATACAAACATGGGCAAGAAAAGCTAATGTTATGATAGCTGCCTGGAATTGGGTTGGCATGAGACTATGAAAGTAATTATAATATGCTTCCTTTACTTTAAAACCTGCCTTTTACTAGTTTTAATAACTTGATTTTTTAAATTTGGCAACTGGTGAATGATTAGCTAATTAGTATTCATTTTAAAGAGCCTATCCATTATCAGCATGCCGAAATGAAGAATGGATTTCAACAGGGATATTGGAATCATTTTGTTTGTTTTAGGCAAGGGCAAATGGATTAAAATCATGTGTAATTGTCCTTCGCATTCTGCGTGACTTGTGCAACAGAGTCCCCACGTGGGCGCCATTGAAAGGATGGGTAAGTACTTAAATATAGTTAAAAGCAAATTCTGAAGCTATAGTCAGAGGAAATCCTGTAGAAATTACATGTTACTATGAAATGGCTGTGTTCTGAATTAGCTAAGGTATGCATTGCCAAATTTTGCTCTGGAAAAAAATTATTCATCTTTTTATATGAATTCCTTTTTGTGTGTATGTATAACTTCTTTTTTATCTGATCATAATTGATACAGGGCCTGAGGTATTTTCCTGACAAAAGTTCTGTAGGTGTGGGTGTAGCAGTGCAGCGTGCACAGCGCCCCGGCAGCCTCCTTTGGCCATGCCCCTCTCTCTGCTCCTTCTGTCCAAGGCGGAATTCCCTGGTGTGCAGTGTGAGGCTCCCGTACCTTCCCTTTCTGTCTGATTGTAGACACTTAAAGATACATTTAGGTAGAAAGTAAAGTCAGATGAACAGCACACTTAGCCTGAATATAGACATAGTTTGTGATGTATACTGTAAAACTTACTTAATTTGGGAATTATTATGCCTGACGGACTCAAGACCACAACTAAGAACATTATAAAACTAAGTTTTAAAAAGTCATTTTAAATTAACCTAGCAATTACTACTTTTCTTGTAGTATCATCGGTTTTTAGTTATTAAATAGGGAGATTTGGTCCTCTGTTTATTCTAATTCTCGTACTCGGGGTAGGGTCTGAAATGAAGTCCTGTTGTGGTTTGAGTGCTTCCTGGGTTACATGGGAGATGGGGCTGGGTTTGAGTGCCGATTAGTTATTAGCTATACTAATTTTTATGAAGGCTTGCTTTATTTTTGTTAAATCAGAAGACCACAATTTCTTAAGTGAGTCTTTCAGGGTAACTGAAAAGAAAGTTTTTGTAACAAAATGTCTTCTGAATATGTTATCTCAAAAATGGTTGATTTAAAAACACTCGCTGGGTAAATGTTGATAATCAAAGGGGGAAAATAAATGTTGCCTTAAATGATAAATTGACCTTGACCCTTTTGGCCTTCATTATAGATAGAAATGTCAGCTCACATTTAACTGGAATCCTTTTAACACTTGATGCATGTACTAATTTGTAATTTAATATCTTCTAGCCGCTAGAACTTATATGTGAAAAGTCTATAGGTACTTGTAATAGACCTTTGGGCGCTGGGGAGGCCTTGAGACGAGTAATGGAGTGTTTGGCATCTGGAATACTACTTCCTGGTAAGGGTTTCACACTCTGGAGGCAGAAGAATCAGAAAATCTCAGTTTGGATTACTTTTCTAAATATGTGTTAAATTTATTCTCTGCATAGGAAAGTGATGTGTAGGAGTTGTTTTGCTTGGAATTTTAGCAAATATTTGAATGTTGGAAAAATGCTATAAAATTCTTAATAAATGTAATTTATGTTTTATATATACTAACATAAACAGTACTAATAAGATACTGTGTCTGAGATGAATTTGCTTTACCTAGAGCTCTGAATTAAAAATGAAGATGTTTGGTTAAAATGTATGAGGTTCATTCTGTTTGCAGTCTGGTATTTAATTTGGAAAAGTTAAATTTGGTCTTATTTTCCATATGTAATCCCTTAAGAATTTGGAATGATTTATCATTCTGTTTCTAAATTCTTAGAGTAAGACCTAATTTTGACCTTAGGTATATAAATGATTTCCAGTAAAATGAAGAGAGTGAAATGCTAACATATTGAAAATGAGTGTCCTTTTTACTTTATTTAACTAAGCAGATGTAGTTTCTCAGTTTTTTCTCTCCATTCTTCTCTCTCTCTCTCTCTCTTGTGTTAGTTTATTGAATTCAAAATTCAGTTCTAAATGGTACTTGTGTTCTTTTGTCTTTTCAAAGGGGGTCCCGGTCTTCAGGATCCTTGTGAGCGAGATCCAACTGATGCTCTGAGCTATATGACTGTCCAGCAAAAAGAAGACATCACCCACAGTGCCCAGGTAGAGGGTGGGGCCTCCACTGGGACCTCGAGGGATAGCACCACTTTATTTTCTGCACTGTTCTATTTCAGCACATTTTCTTGTGTATCATTAGGGACATCAGCATTTAATGAATAGTCTTTTTAGGTAGATGTTCTAAGGGCTTTATAAATGGCTGTTGAAATTTGAATAAATATAATCTTTTGTTCTTCAGCATGCACTGAGACTGTCAGCCTTTGGCCAGATTTATAAAGTGCTGGAAATGGACCCCCTTCCATCTAGTAAGCCTTTTCAGAAGTACTCCTGGTCAGTCACTGATAAAGAAGGTGAGTGTGAGAGTTTTTTATTGGTGTTGGACAGGGGCAGTGGTAGATATGGTTGACTTATTGTAGTGACCATTTCACACTATATACAAATACTGAATCATTATGTTGTACCTAATAAAATGTTGTCTGTCAATTTTATATACCCTAGTTAAAAAAATGTGTTAAAGCCATATATAAGGAAGGTATTTACCTTTCTGCTCTTCTGTCCCGTCAGTGACATCAGCTGGCTTTTATTCTTATCAGTGATGAACTTACTTGATTTTGTTGGCCAGATAACATTACTGCCTAGATGTCTGTACCAGACTTTGAGAACCCTGGCCTAAAAGGAGAGAGAAGCCGTAGACTAGGGGGGGATGCTATCGCTGCTTGCCGGTGCTACATAACCGAGAAGGAGAAAGCAAAGATACAAAGAGAGAGGTATACTGGAGAGTTGAGGACTATCTTCCATTGTGCTTGTCTGGGGGCTCACAGCAGAAAGATCATGGGCTTCGGGGTCAGGCCCCACTATTGACTAGCTTCGGGCCTTGAGCAATTAGTTTGTCCCTGCCCTGGTGATATTACCCCCACTTGACGGGCTGTTGGCAGATGGAGATGCCTGACTCAGTGCCTCAAGTACTGCGGTCTCAAACGTGAATCCACTTCCTCTCCTCATGATGCCACACAAAACATTCCCCGGCCCTTTATCTCCTGTCATAGTAGAGGGGTGTTCAACACTAGTCACTCTTCACCTGGGACCTAGCCCACCTCCCACAGTTGATACTATTTGAATAATTTTTATATGACAAATGCCATGTATTGGCCCAACCTGTTTATTTAGGCACCAGAATTCCAGTGATCTAAAGACTTCTCTGAGTTCACAAGAGGGGAACTGGTCATTATAATACTAAGGCTTTTTTTCGTTTTGTCTTTCCCATTCTTTCTTTCATGAGTGTGCAGTTTTCCAGAGGCCCCATGTGACATGTGATGGCATTATCATTCTGATGGCTAATGAAATGTTTTTTTTGTATATTCTCATATGAATTTTTTGGTTTCGTTTCTAAAATGTTCCATATTGATAAATATTACCTATAAAGCAAAGCTCTTTGGTACTCAATACTTTTTTAAGAGGGTAAAGTGGTCCCGAGGTTAGAAGGTCTGAGAACCACTGTGTTACCCTATAAACTCCTTAGGGACGAGGGACCCTCCAGATCCTACGCGGTCATTGTCACAAACCAGTGCTCCCGGAATGTCTGCAAGAGGGGACTCACAGAGCAGTGAAGAGTTTCTAAAGTGGATTCCCATGGCTGTTTGACATTAAGCACTGTCTGCGGAATGAATGATTGAATAAGAAATTCAAGTGTATATAGGGAGTCTTAAGATTGGTAGTGGAAAGTTCTGTTTCAATCACTGAATTCATAGTAGCTCTTTTGGTTTTGTATGTTTTCTTTCACTAGATGGTATAAAAGGATAGCTACTGTTGTGTGACTTTGGTTTATTTGTTTTTAACTTTAAAGGCCTTCTTAAAAGTTTGGGAATGTAGGTATGTCAGTAAAATAGAACCAGACTGTTTGGTGTTCCATTTGAGCCCTGTCAGGTACTCGCTGCACGAGCGGGGCAAACCCTTTAGCTATTCTGTGTCTCGGTTATAAGGTGGGGGAGCCGAGGCCATTGCTTCCAGACCCTTACTGCCTTCTTCCTCATTCCTTCCTGTTTTTAGCAGCTAGCTTCCTGACATTGGCATTCAGACTTTATTCTTATAGTTCTTGGTGATTTTAATATGCATTTTAGATAATTTTTCTAAAACTCTGATTTCTTAATATCTTGACTTCCTGTGCTTTAAGAATTTTGTCCTCTACTTTATCTTACTTACCCGTTCTGTGGACATACTTGAGACCTTGTCTTCAATAGCTGTACCTTTTACTCTCTACATAGTCTCATTTTCAAGAATGCTGTTTTCTAGTCGCCTCCTGTCATCATTCTGTCTAGCACCCCTGCTGCAGTCCTTGAACCTCACTGCTGATTTCGTTAACTTTTCGCCGTCCTTCCCCTTTCTCATCCTCCCACTTCTGTCCCTTCTCGGCTTCTAGCTCAGGACCCATTGTTACGCTTACTCCCTATTCTATACCTTTACTTCCTTGAGTTCTCTCTTGGCAGAATTCTAACTCTGGTTGAAATCTGTGTGCCTACAGATTGCTGAACATTGTTGGAGAAAAATGCAGTCGTCTTGACCGTTTTCCCTTTAAGTTGACATTAACCTTAAGTAGACTATGTGGGGTCTGACAGTTCTCCTGTAAGTGCTAGGTGCTCCGATTTTCCTAGAAAACCGCTTCCCATCTTCTTTCAGTTCCTGCTTCCTCTTCCAGCCCCTCACGTTTCTCTGATGCCCCTGTTTGCTCCAAGTATTCCTGTACTTTCCTTTCCCTCCCTTAGATGTGGATAAACTGGGCTCTAAAGACCAGCCTTTGCTTGTCTGCTGGACCCCACCCTCGTCTGCCCTCAGATAGACATTATTCCAGCAGTTTCTCTCTCCTCACCGCCTCCGTCCCTCACTTTCTAGTGGGGCATGTCATCAGCATATACGCCTGTCACATCTGCCATGTGAAAGACAAAACAGGAGTCCCTGTTGTTTCTGCAGCCCCCCGACAGGTCCCATTTCTCTGCTCCCCTTTCTGGCAGCATATTTGGGAAGGGTGGCTTCTTCTTTCTTTCTCCTCTTCTCAGCTTTTTTTAAAAGTTAATCAGGCCCTCCTTCTTTCCCCTCTACCAGTCTCTCTTGTGACCCTCACGTTACTACGCTCAGTGGCTAGTTTTCAGTCCTCTTCTTAGCCGATTTCTCAGCACCATTTGACACAGATGAACATTTTTGTCCTTTCATATTTATTTTGTTATGAGACAGAGTCCATTCATGGAAAGTATTAAAGAAGTGCCATTCAAAAATGAAAGTTCCGTATAATCAGCACTCTGGTTAAGAAACATTGTCAGCTTCTCAGAAGCCAATATATTTACCCCTCTGCACCAGTTCCCTGCTCCCTCAACTGCCATTCCTGAGGACTTTTTGGTAATTATTTTCTTTATAGCTTTCTGACCTGTCTTTGCTTTTCTAAACAATTAAATCTGATATTGCCTACAACTTTTCAAAAAAGGAAGTGCGCTAAGTACAGTCCTTTGGGACTGGCCTCTCTGTATACGGCATTGTTTGGGATATACTGGTGTTGCTGCATATAGCTACAGTTTGTTCTTTTTTTTTTTGTGACAGATAGGGACAGACAGACAGGAAGGGAGAGAGATGAGAAGCATCAGTTCTTCGTTGCAGCATCTTAGTTGTTCATTGATTGCTTTCTCATATATGCCTTGACCGGGGTGCTACAGCAGTCTAAATGATCCCTTGCTCAAGCCAGCGACCTTTGATCTCAAGCCAGCAAACATGGGGTCATGTCTGTGATCCCAAACTTAAGCCAGTGACCCTGTGCTCAAACTGGTGAGCCCACACTCAAGCCAGCGACCTCATGGTTTTGAACCTGGGTCCTATGCATCCCAGTCCAATGCTCTATCCACTGTGCCACCATGTGGTCAGGCCAGTTTATTCCTTTTAATGGCTATTATTGTATCCATGATGAGTTTATTATAACCTAGTCATTCTACTTTGAAGGACATTTGATTTCTCTTAATTTTTTGGCAACCACCACAGGGTTTTGAGTATTCTCATGCATTCTTCCTGGGGTATGTGTTTAGGAATTACTGTAGGCCAGTGTACGATCTAGTAAATGGTTATAATACCAATTTACATCTCACCAGCAGTGTATGAAAGCTCCCGTTGCTCTTATCTCCTCAGCAACATTTGGTGTTGGCAGGCCCTTTTCCTGACATGAAATGCTCTTTTTCTTGCCTTTTAGGTCTTTACTTTCTCTTAGTACTTCCAGCCCCACTGCCCTCTCGTCAGCTGTCTGTTCTTCCCCATCTTCCCTTGTTCTGAATATCAAAGCGTCCCCTGGTACAGTCTTCAGATTATTTCTTTCTACTGACCCTTTAGGAGAGCTCAGTCTCTTATCTTGAGATGCTTTCTGATTACTGAAGATTCCTAAATTTATATTTCCACTCCGATTACTAGCCCTAGACCTCAGACCTTGTTATCCAAATGCCTCCTTATTTCTCCACCTGGATGTCCAGTACCTGCCTGAAACTTAAGCTGTCTAAACTCTGAACTTCTGTCCTTACGCTACCTCCAGTATGCTCTTTCCATAGCTGTCACTACCAGTCACTGGAAACTCTGTCCTCTGTGTCTCAGGTAGAAACCTGCACCCATGAATCTTTTTCTTTCCTCCATATCTGGGTCATCAAATCATGTCTGCTTCACTTCCAGTGTCAGGAACCCAGCTGTTTCTTTGACTTGTTCACTACGGCCATCCTGGTTGGAGCTGCCATCATCTCTCACCTGAGTTACTATAGTAACTTCTCTGTCTGCTGACCTTGCCCTGATTGTCTATTTTCAACAAACAGCAGTTCTTTTTTCTTTAACATTTTCTTAAAATATAGACTCACCAAAAGTTACCTTATTAGTGCAGAGTTCCCATGTACCCTTCAATCAGTTTCTCCTGATAGTTATATCTTATGCTGTATTACAATATCAAGAGCGAGAACTTGACATTGGCCTGCCTGTGGTGGCGCAGTGGATAAAGCATCCACCTGGATCGCGAGGTTGGCGGTTCAAAACCCTGCACTTGCCCGGTCAAGGTACACATGGGAGTTGATGCTTCCTGCTCCTCCCCCCTTGCGCGCGCTCTCTCTTCCTCTCTCTCAAATGAATAAATTAAAAAAAGAACTTGACATTGGCACCACATGTATGGATGTTTTATGCCGTGTCATCACGTGTAAGTTTTGCATAACCACCACCATCACAATCAAGATACAGAACTGATCCATCCCCATTCAGACCTTCTGCACGCTGCCCCTATATAGCCACACTCTTCTCTACCCTTAACCATCCCTAAGCCCTGCAGACCACTGATTCTTCTGTATACATATACTTTTGTCATTTCAAATAGTTACACAGCAGGTGTTCTTTTGCGATCTGCCTCCAATCCTGTGTAATGTCCTGTGGCCCCTCCAGGGTCGTTGCAAGGTCATTAGTTGGTTCCTTTATGCTGAGTTGTATTCCATGGCATGGAAGAGCTAGTTTGTTTAACCATCCATCTGTTGTAGGAAAGTTTGTTTCCAGTGTTTATCACAAATACAGTTGGTATGAATAGTCTTGCATAGGTTTTGGTGAGCAAGTCACAAAAACTTATACTTGTGTATTAGACTGGCCAGCAGTTTTCTGATGTTGTCATGTTTTGTAAAATTTTGTCTCTACGGTTATGTTGTTCTCATAAAAGTGAGTTGCAAAGTGTCCCTTCATTCTTTTATTCCTTGTAAGAGCTAGTGTGAGATTGATGCTATATCTTTCTTAAATATTTGGAAGAATTTATCACTGAAGCCATTTGAGCATGTGGTTTTCTTTGTGGGAAGGTTTTAAATTATGAACCTAATTTATTTAGTAGGCTAAGAGTATCATCCTCTTAGAGTTTTGGTAAATTGTTTTTTTCTAGAAATTTATCCCTTTCATCTAACTTCAAAAATAGTTTTATAAACTTTCATAATCTTAAAAATTCTCTTTTTATTGTCTGCAGTATGTGTAGTAATGTCCTCTTTTATACTTCGCTTGTCTTTCTTTTTCCTGGTCATTCTCACTAAAGGTTTAATTTGTTTTGTTAGTCTTTAAAAAACAATAGCAACTTGTCGATTGCCTTCTGGTATATATCCTTGTGCTTTATTTCACTTGTTTCTGCTCTTATCCTTTGTTTTTCCTCTGTATTACCTTCTTTCGGTTTAATTTACTGTTATTTTATCTTTTTGTGATAGATGGAAATACATTATTGATTTTTCTAACCTCTTGTTTTCTTGTACTATTAAGATAGTAAGTTTTCCTTTAAGCTCAGATTTATTTATATGTTTAACACTCTTTGACATTAGTGTCTTTCTTATCACTTAGTAAAACTATTTTTTATTTTCTCTTGTTATCAGTTTTTTAACACATGAGGTATTTAGATGTTGTCATTGCTTAATTTCCAGACAGGTAAGAATTTTTTAGTTACCTCTTTATTTATTTATTTTTTACAGGAACAGAGAGAGAGAGTCAGAGAGAGGGATAGATAGGGACAGACAGACAGGAACGGAGAGAGGTGAGAAGCATCAATCATTAGTTTTTCGTTGCTGTTGCAACACCATAGTTGTTCATTGATTGCTTTCTCACATGTGCCTTGACCGCAGGCCTTCAGCAGACCGAGCCACCCCTTGCTGGAGCCAGCGACCTTGGGTCCAAGCTGGCAAGCTTTTGCTCAAGCCAGATGGGCCTGTGCTCAAGCTGGCGACCTCGGGGTCTCGAACCTGGGTCTTCCGCATCCCAGTCCAATGCTCTATCCACTGCCACTGCGCCACTGCCTGGTCAGACTAGTTACCTCTTTATTTTTGAGTTCCCACTAATTCTATAATCTGAAGACATGCTTTGTTTCTTAGTTCTATTCTTTGGTATTTTCTGTCCCCTCTGATATTTCTTGATACTTGTTTTATGTCTCAGTACTTAGTTTTTGTAAATTATTCTGTCTGAAAAATTACATACATTTTTCAGTTGTTGGTCAGAATGTTCCTACATGTCAGGTTACATTTGTTCTTGGTGTTCAAATGTGATACACCTGTACTGTATTTTTGTTTACTTGTTCTCTGAATTATTGAAAGTGGCATGTTCTTTTCCTCTATTGTGTATTGTCTGTTTCCCCTTGCAGGTCTACTAGTTTTTAATTTGTATTTTTCATTTCTAGAATTTTGGCTCTTTTTTATTAAATTTCAGATTTTCTTTCATAAATTCTTATTAATTTTTACTTTTTATTTTCTTAGCATTCTAATTCTTTTGAATAAAGTTTGTTTTGTAAGCTCCATTGTCTGGGTCTTTGGTTTGTTTCTTTTTGTCTGCTTCTTCTCTTGATTTTTGATAATATCTTGTCTTCTTATGTACCTGATTATTATGAATGCTGGAGACCTAAAATGAGAAAACTGTAGAGATTTTAAAGCCTAGAGTAGTATCATCTGCCCCCAGGTGGGTTTATATTTGTTTCTGGGAGATGGTGCTGGGTTTGGCAGTCCTGGGACATTCGAGTGTCGTCAGGGATTAAGGTGATGTGAGGCTGTGCTTCAGCCCCGGGGAGGCCTAGACTCTGCAATGTCACTTCATTACACTCTGGTGTGTGGCGTTGCAGAGGCCCCGCCCATGGCGTGGGGGATTCAGCGCCCCCCCACCCCCGGGCTTGGTGGTCCTCAAACTTCAGTTGTGGGCCCCCTGAGACCTGTGTGTGCAGTTCTTAACTGGCTGTTTCTAGAAGATGCTCCTTAGGGAACTGCGGCCCCCAATGTGGGGTTTCCTTCATCTCCCAGATCGGAACTTCATGGTCTTTATCATCTCAACGTAGATTTTATTCTGTACTCTGTCCAGGTTTTCTTTCTACTCACCAGGAACGCTACTCCAGTGTCCTTACTCCCTCGTACTGTAGTGGCTTCAGATATTTGGAAACTGTCCTCTGGTGAGTTGGGCAGTGAGGGCTCATGACTGCTGCCCCGCCCCTTTTTTGCTGCGGTCTCTCCTGGCTCCAGCCATTCCGGCCACCAGCCACGCAGGACTCTGGGCTGTCTCCTAGCCTGGTCCTGAGGTGACCTTTATACTTTGCTTGTTTTTGTTTTTGCCTGGGGCTCATTCCCCAAATAGTGACTAGCTCAGTCTTATTTTCTTTAAGTCTTCATCAAAAGGTCACCTGTACCTTTCTGACCTTTCTGCTAAGCACTACAGATAAAATAGCAACACCTCTTCCCTAACAAGCCTCTTATTTCTCTTCATTGTGTTCAGAACCGTAGTTCCCACCACCTGGCAGGAGCTTTTTGAAACACCTAAAATTATCCTGCACATAGAAAATGCTCAGTTAATTGTTGTTGCTAAATGAATACGTGAATGACTTTATAACGAGGATGATAAAAGTACAGGCTTCAAAGGTGATGATTAAATAAGTTAATGCACCTAAAGCATTAAGAACAGTACCAGGCACATGGAAAGCACTTGCATGTTATTTTTAAAAATTGTTGCCTCTCAAAGGATTACTTCTTATTTGTACATATTATAGAGGTTGAAAATTACTTATGTTTTGTAAATCAAGCCCATTTACCCCCTCCCCAGATTACTATTATGATTAGCCCCAGATTTTACAGCTGTTGCAATAGCTGGGATGGGAAAATGTAGCTTAATCTGTGGAACTCTATGTGGCTGGAGGGTTTAGGGACTAGATCTGTGCCTTTAAGCCATTCTGATTTCCCCACAATCAAGGAGCAACTTCTAATGTAACTTAGTGAGTGGTTGAATGATTGAGTAGACTTTGTTCCCTTTGAACTTTATCTTTTAAATACGGCTTTCTGGAAGACTGGCACACTCAGTTTTATGTAATGCAGATGAAATACAACACTGAGCAGATAGGAGCAGATAGTGCTTTTTCTAGCAGAGAGCAGCAAGCTATATTGACCTGAGTGGTAAGCACTGACTCAGGCAGTTGCTGAAGTCAGTTTTCCCCAGGGACAGTGAGCCTTGATGATCAGAGAATATGTAGTTAATGTCGATATTATTACAGGGTTTCATTAGAAGTATCTGGAAATCTTGTGGGAACTCTCTTGAGCATAACTTTGCTTTAGAAAAAACCCAACAGCCTTTTTTTAAATTGAAAACACAAAGTTCCTTGAAATACTAGGACAGGTTGCCTGACAGGTGGTGGTTTCACAGTGGATAAAGCATCGACCTGGGACACTGAGATCCCAGGTTCTAAATCCCGAGCACGGGCTTATCTGGCTCAAGTACAGGCTCACCAGTTTGAGTGCAGGTCGCTGGCCTGAGCCCAAGGTTGCTGGCTTTGAACCCAAGGTCACTGGCTCGACCTGAGCGCCCCCATCATGTCATGTATGAGAAATAATCAGTGAACAACTGAAGTGCTGCAACTGCAAGTTAATGCTTCTCATCTCTCCCCCTCCCCTCCCCTCCCCTCCCTTCCCCTCTCCTCTGATTGGTTTGAACTTGGACAGCATAGCCTTATGCCTGACTAGCTGCTTTACCCAGGAAATTCATAATATCAGCTCAGTTTTGTTTCATCCCATTGTGTTGTTTCTAAGTCTTGTGTTAGTTTTAAATATCTAAGACAAGGACAAAGTATCTTTGACCTTCATAGAACACTAAGGAAACACAAGACTTCTCTATATATAGCCAATGACACACCACCACATCGGACACTTTATATTTCTGATACCACAGAAAATCTTTGAGCGAACTGAGACGAGAGAAAAGCTGAAGAAAACTGCATGGAAAAGATGAACTGTGAATAAAATCTTAAGGATTTGAACAGGCAGACAAAAGAATATTTTGTTGTGTGAGAAATGATCAGATTTCCAAGAGCCTAAGATTTAACATGTGAACCTGAAAACTTTTATACAAGCAATAAATGTTAAATTACAGAAATATAAAAACCCAAGTAAGAATAAATCCTAGTATCAGAAATAACTACCTTTGACATTTTGATATACAGTGGTACCTGGAGATACGAATTTAACTCGTTCTGTAACCGAGCTCATAAGTCAGTCAACTCGTATTTCAAATGCCGATACTGGCAACGCGCCAACTAGCGGCAGCTTCCCGAATCACGCCTTGTATCTCAGAATTTCACTCGGATCTCGAACAAAAATACGGACCGAGTCGTAGCTCGTATCTTAAAGAAGTCTGTTCGTGTCTCAAGGTACCACTGTATAACTTTATAAACTTTTTTCTGTTCATGCAAATATAGATAAGAATATTTGCATAGATATTTGTATTTGTGTGTGTGAATGAATGGGAAAACAAATATTTATAAAAAGTGATAATATTAAATTATTTTATAAAGATTTACTTGAAAAGTTTTTGCTGTAACAGGGTTATAAATATGGTAATTTAATTGTTCAGTGGAAGAGTGCTGTGGTCATGGTGTGTAAGGTTTCCTTTCCTGAACGAATGCATGAGGCAGGCTCAGTGGAGGGGGTGGAACTATTGTTCTGACTGGTGGTGACTCTTGTTATCTCTAGGTGCTGGGTCTTCAGCTCTGAAGAGGCCGTTTGAAGATGGACTAGGGGACGACAAAGATCCCAATAAGAAGATGAAACGGAACTTGAGGAAAAGTATATAAAATATTTATTATTCTAGTTAATAACTAGAAAGGATTTATAGTCTCAGGAAAGTAAAAATTATGAAGTGAGCCTGACTAGGCGGTGGCGCAGTGGATAGAGCGTCGGACTGGGTTGCAGAAGACCCAGGTTCGAGTCCCCGAGGTCGCCAGCTTGAGCACGGGCCTATCTGGCTTGAGCAAAAGCTCGCCAGCTTGGACCTAAGGTCGCTGGCTCCAGCAAGGGGTTGCTCCGTCTAGTCTACTGAAGGCCCACGGTCAAGGCACATATGAGAAAGCAATCAAATGAACAACTAAGATGCTGCAACGAAGAACTGATGCTTCTCATCTCTCACCCTTCCTGTCTGTCTGTCCCTCTCTCTGACTCTCTCTCTGTCCCTGTAAAAAAAAAAAGAAAAGAAAAAAATAAAAAATTATGAAGTGAATAATAATTTAACTGATCGGAATTGGTGTTTTTAGAATAGATTTTAACGAGAAATTGATTCTTGAATAACATCTTTTGTTTCCAATCTTCATTGCTAGGATACATTAGTATTTCCAAGCTAGAATTACTGTGTAGATATAATGATGTAGATTACTTTTGCAGTGATGTTAGCATGATACTTAAGGAAGTAATTTGAGAATTATTTATGAAGTTAATTTATGTTTATGAACCTACAAATGCATAGATTAAAGCAAATGATATAATTTCCGATTTCTTCTTTCTTTAACAGTTCTGGATAGTAAAGCAATAGACCTTATGAATGCATTAATGCGGCTAAATCAGATCCGGCCTGGGCTTCAGTATAAGCTTTTATCTCAGTCTGGCCCTGTCCACGCCCCGGTCTTTACAATGTCTGTAGATGTGGATGGTACAACATACGAAGCCTCAGGACCATCCAAGAAAACAGCAAAACTTCACGTGGCAGTGAAGGTACTGTATGTCTTTTACCTACAGGTGCTCTGTGACTTTATGTTGTACATAAGGTGCTTAGTTTCCTAGAGTAAATTAACAGAACTTTTAAAGGTTTTAATAATATAAAGCATTTTGTCATCTCTGGATCACAAAACTCTTTTTTGTTTGTAAAATATGTGTTATTATGCAAAATTTTGAAAACATGGAAGTAAAATAAAAATGTCCGTTGCATATCTGTGAGACAGATAATTAATATTTGTATAAATGTTGGCTTATTTACTCCCAACTTTGTGTAGCTATTTCCCTGCCGTTGGGTATTTTGCTGTTTGTAGATTTTTTGTTATAAATAAATTAGATCATTATCTTTGTGCATGATGCCTTTTCTGTATTTCAGAATATTTCCATAGGGAATAAGGTTTCAGGATTGAGTCAGTTATTCATGTTGCTTTCTAGAAAATTCCTAAATATTGGAATCTTTCTAAAGAATACATTTGAGCTCTTGCCGACAAATGTGAAAACGTCAAGGGCCATGTAGGTTGAAGATTAGTTCCCACTTAAGGAAAGATCAGTGATGTGACAGTATGGCACAAGGTATATAATTGGTCTGTTTTCATGACCATTCCTTTTGGCAAGGGTTATTAATGCAGATGCAGACATGATCCTAGAATCTGCGGACACAGCCTTTGCCCCTGGAACTTGTGTTCTAGTGTGAGAGGATGGGGAGGCGGAGAACAAAGGTATCAGTGAATAAACATGTCAGGTAATAATAAGAACAGTGCAGAAATAAAACAGATAAGCTTTAAAAATGTAAAACATATTATTTATGTTCTGTCTTGTTTATAAAGGGGTACTTCAGGTGTGATGAAATAGTATGCATTCTGGGGTGGAAGGAGAAAACCAGGTATGAGGGTAAAGGTGAATCCAGGAATAAGGCTAAAAATACAGTTTGTTAATTTAGCTATAATGTATACTGAGAATGAGTCATAAATAGAGACTGGAGTTATCTGCATCTCACACAAAAAAGTGTGGGGAATACCAGTCCACTGTCTATGACATAAGAGTGGATAGTTGATTACGAGAGTCACAGTTTTGGTATAAACATCAGGCAGGCATTCTTCTGGTAGGTCTTCAGAAAAAGGGACAGCAATGATATCCTTTAAAGGCACCTACGACGCAGAGACACAGTTTATGGCTTGTTTTTATTTTATAATAACCTTTAAGCTAGTGGCCTCATAGCAAGTTGCAATTTAGTAAAATTTGGGTGTGTTAATAGAGTGGCAAATTTTACAATATGACAAGATTTAGATGCTTTTTGTCCTCATAATGACCATTAACATTTTGGTACATATTTTTTCAACTCGGTCTCCTTTTAACCTGCAATTTCAAAATCCAAAAAGCACTGAAAATGGAAAGTACTCTTCTAAGTTTGATACAAATGCACTTGATAGGAAAACCTGACCTGAACTGATTATGTATAGCTATTGTTAGTCTTTATTATTCCATTCAGTGTGAATATTTTATGTATACTTCTTTGCCCAAACATGAGGTAGCACCTGAGATACCACTGGAGATTTAGAAAATATATGGTGAAGATATTGTAGTAGCTTTCAAAATGCTGAGAAGTATAAGTTCTCAAAACAATTTCACCCCAAGGGTTTTGGGTAAGGAATGATGAGACCTAGAAAATATACACTTAAAATAGTATTGTGTTTTCTTTGTTCATCTAGTATTGTGTTTTTTATAGTTATCACAAAATTGTTCTTATTTTTACTGATGGCCCAATATTTCATTATTATTCTACCACAGTGTCACTAATCCTTTTAGATTTAGATGCTTCCAGTTCATTGCTTTGCATCTTTTTGAACAAGTTTGATTATCCCTTAATATATATTCTAGAGGTAGAATTATGTCAAGAAGAAAGCCCATTTGAATGGTCCATTAATTCATTAGATATGTGTTGAGATTTCTGGCACATATTGCCATGCAGAAGGTTATACCATGTTGCAGGCTCTGTATGAGTTTGAGAGAAGTCTGTGCCCCACATATGTTTGTGTAAGTAGGTCCCACTTAATAAAAATCCTGCGTTTCTCACTCAGGAGCTTGGTGTGGGTCTGTGCCTGTCAGACAAATCCCACCGCAGAATCGAAGCAAAGCAGGAGGAGTATCTCCCACAGAGCCTGCCCGCCCAGCCCCAAGCGGCCTCAAGTGCCGGGCAGTCTTCCCTTCTTCTCCATTCTGAAGAGTCCTCACAGAGGGCACCCATGGGGCAAAGTCAGCCATAGTTCATGAAAAGAATCTTCTTCATTGTGGGGACAAGATCAGTTAGAAGGGGACAAAGGTAAAGGCTCTTTGGAGACTTTCTTGGAGTCATCAGACCTCTATCGGATGGAAGCCATGTATATGACTTCGTTTTGAGTGAAGAGCCATGGGGTAGAATGTGTTCTTATGTATTTTCTGTTGATTTTTGGGCCTAGTCTTTGAGGGGCAGTCGTTCTCAATCTCAGCCCCTTTCTGGAGAAAAAATGCTGTGCATTCCCCGGTCAGGAATCAGTGTCTGATTTTCAGCTCATTCGATGTGTTTATTAGGTTGGATTTGTTTGCTGGACACTTGAAACTCAACTTTTCTTTGGTATAGCAGTTTTTTGGTCTTTTCATTCGAAACAAACTTTGGTTACAGCTTCTCCTTAGCTTTTATTTTGTTTTTATACTTTTATAACATATAACTAATTAATAATCTTAAAATGTGTTCATAGAACAAGACTTAATTTGAAATTTTTGTCAGTTGAGCTGCATTGTAAGTATACTGTATCCCTTGAGTTATATAAACTATATAGTTTATATAGACATAACCTTTATAATCTATATAACCTATATGAATTATCCATGTATTGAAACAAGGTACTAAAATAACAAATAAATTTGATGCGTAAGGAAAGGGCAGAGAGCAGCAGTGCTAAATAATTTACATGAGACTATTTTAACTTCTGTTAAATTAGGGAAAACCAGTATGTCTCTAGTTTTTATTGGAATAAACAAATCAAATCTTGTGACTCTCGGCTTTGGACTTGCGTCTTGTTAGCCAGTGTTAGCTCCAGACTACTCATGTCCTCAGGAATGCTATTTCCCAGGAAAAGCGCATGCACAGGCCTCAGTGGACAAGGTGTTTTCTTGACAAAACATCGATGAGGATATAACTGAGCAACGTTAGTGTGCTTAGTGTGAAGTACTACCTGACCACTTTTAGAACTCGGGATGTCAGAAATGTTCTTGGCTTTATTCCCAATATGTATATACAAGGAAATTATAATTTGAAGTGTTCCAACAGAATGCCAAGTTTTCTGTATGAATTGGGTGAATTAATTTCAAGTTCTGTTGGTACAGAGTTCTTATGTCATTTTTTGTTTAGAGTAATGCTATTTTATTTATATTGATAGTCCTTTATAAAAGATGACATTGTTTATAAATGCTGGACTGCCCAGCTGGTCATTTGTGTGATTATCGTGATTATCAGGTTTTTCTTTCTTCTTCCTTTTTTTTTCTTTTGGTCTTTTTGAAACCAACATTATTGAGCTATAATTTTTAATTAGTAAAATAATTTCTAGGTATATGGTTTTGGCAAATGTTTATAATCATGTAACTGCCACCTTGGTGGAGAGATAAGATACTCTCACCCAAAACGTTTTCTCCTGTCCCTTGTCACCTTCCTAGGTCCGCAGTTCCTGGCATCCTCTAATAAGTTTTCAGGACAGTTTTTTGAGATGTACCTGTTAGGTGTAGCTGGGATTGTAAAGGAATATGATGTGCTTTTTACATTCCAGAAACTTAAAACATTAGTCAAAAGCTAAAACAAATAACAGGGATCTTTAGGAAACTATATCTACATTTTCTGATATAAACCTATTAATTAGTAACTGTCAATGCAATGTCAGTCTGTTCAAAAGAGGTTTATAAAAATGCTAGTAACATATTCTCTTGTATGCTGAAAAGCAGTGTAATCTGGAGGGAGGTTTTAAAGGGAATGCCTACTTGTGTTTGTGTTTCCATTTGCATTCTCTCTCTTCTGAAAACAATGAAAAATGCCAGTCACTGAATGAACTGTAAGAAGAACGGCCACTGGAGGAAGCCAAGCCATAAAGTAACCAGGCTTTGTGAGGCAGGGATGGAAACACAAACTTCCAACTGTTTCTGGTTCACTCGGTAGAGAATAAACCTAGAGACCAAATCTTTTCTTTCAGGTTTCAACTATTTTTTAGGTAAAAGCAAAGAGGTCAATAGTAGCAGAAGCTTCAGATGTTTTTCTGTAATTGGCCTGCAGATTGGCTCCAACCTAGGTAAAGAAAGCGTCTTGATTGCTTTTCTGTGCTGATTTCTCCTACTGAATGGAATCATAGAATTCAGAGTTCAGCCAGTCAGTCTTCCTGTCTTGCAGATTGGAAAATCGAGGCCCAGAGGGGAAATACGGGATTAGAGCCTCGCGTCTCTTTCGTTCTAGTCCATTGTACTTTCTGTGATGTGCTATTTTACTTTTCAAACACCTCGCTGGTTGAACTTGGCTGTTCTGCTTATTTTTATTTTTTATACCTCTTTCCTTCAAATTAAATAAACCAGGACCAACCTTGGGTTTGCATTTCTGTCATCTTTTATTTAAATGTAATTATTCTTAGGAGGCTTTTCCCATTTCCCATGGTGATACCCTGGTAGGTAACAGCAAGGACTTGTAGATTGGGTACTGTCTTGCTCTTCCTACAAGGTATTTTTCATGGATTCAAATTTTGGGGATTTGAAACTGTTGTTCTTAGTATTTCAGCTGTTCTCTGTGGTTTCTGGTGTTTAAATAAAACTGAATCTCAGTGTAATTTTACAGGTATTGCAAGCAATGGGATACCCGACAGGCTTTGATGCAGATATTGAATGTATGAGTTCCGATGAAAAATCAGATAATGAAAGCAAAAATGAAACAGTGTCTTCAAACTCAAGCAATAATACTGGAAATTCTACAACTGAAACCTCCAGTACCTTAGAGGTATGCTTATGTATTATTCCTTAGAAAATAGTATTAATTGTAGAGAATATGAGGTATATGGAAAAATGTAAATAAAATCAAAAGCATATACAATGTCTATATTGCAGAGGTAGCCATTATTAATATTTTGGTTTATTTCCATCCAGCCTTTTTTCTGTAGTTATTTTTATGAAGGCAGTCATTTCTGTGCAGTCTTACATCCTTTTTTCTCACTCAGTACTAAAAGTATCTATCTGTAAATGTACTATGTATTGTACAACGTATCTAACTAGCATTTCTCTCTAGTTGCATTTCACAAATATATTAACAATAATTGAAGAGGAAAAAGACCTAGTGGAGGAAATTTAGGGTTATTTGAAGCTTGTGGTAAGCTGGGGACAGTGGGGCATCAGTAGTTTGACTAGCTCTGAGAAGGGCTTAGAGCTTGACGTATGTGCCTCAGACTTGGGGCAACCCTGACCCGGGAGCTTGTCATTGCAGATGGCAGAGTGGGCCAGCACCGAGGCACTGAGAAATCACAGCATATTTGAAAATTGTGGAGCCCTTGCTTACTGCATTCTACATAAGGACAGTTGGCTTCCAAGTAACTGCAAGAGCTTACATGAGCATTTAAAAGAATTTGTCATTTATAAGAATGAGTATTTACTAAGGATACAACTCCCTTTTAGTATCTGAAGAAATTGTGTCCAGAGCCTCAAGATGCCGTCAGGCTAGAAGGGCAAAAGACATATTTATCACTATTTATCCTGTGATGTGATAAGCTGTATGATTGCAAAGTAAATAGAATAATGTAAACTCTACAAGGAGGAAGTCATCGTGAGACTTACAGATGTTTAAAATCAAAGGGAGTAAAATGTGAACGAGGTTTTAGACCATGAGTAGGATTTCTCAGGGGTGAGGTGGAAAGAAGGCATTCTAGATCAGAGGACCAGTGGGGACGAAGGAGTTGTGAAAGAAAAGGTTTGAGAGTGCCAGGTGGGCCAGTGCAGAGGGGCCCGATGGGGACTGCGGACTGTGAAAACCACCCCTGACTCTTCGTGTGATGTGGAGGACAGAGAACATGGGGCCTGGCTTCTGAGAGGGCCAGTTGTTCACAAGCAGTAGTCACAGGCAGGGCAAAATGTTTTGCGGGCAGTGTTAGAAATACTAAGAGAAAGAGCGCATTAATTATGAGGCTCAGACTGTTTGTTCAGTTTGAAGGAAATTAGGAAGGGAGAGCAGTATGGGCTGCACTAATAGCAGCCACGAGTCTTGGGAAATGTTGGGAGTGAATACATAATTGCTTTGTTTCTGTTGATGTAATAATGGCGGGGGAACAAAGCCCTATTCTTCATTTAGAGTATTTGTAACTGATTAGAAATGCAAATATTTTGATGTCTTGACTCATTTTTATAAAAGTGATTTCAGATTTGGAAAGCAGATAGATTACCATAGACTAGTTTCAAAAATTACTACCTTTTAAAGCTTGAGACTGTAAATTTGCCTTGACATTTTAAAAATGATAGATTATAAAAACTCTTGAAGAAGTGATATTTATTTAAAAAGACTCAGAAATGTTTATTGAATTTGCCTTTCAAAGTAGTGCGTTGTTTCACTTGCACGGCTTTGGCCACCTGCCACGTCACAGTGTGCTCACGGAGCGCACCTGCGGTCCCTCAGGCTTCTGGGCATAGTCCTGCTTTGGGGCATTCATTGCTTTGTTGAGCATTTTGTGAGCAATTACTTTGGTGGGATTAAAGATCTGATCTCTGACCTCGAAGAGTCCTCAGTCATTGGGTCTTTCCTTTCTCTAAATGATAGTTGTCACATTTTGTGGTTCTGTTTTTGATGCTAAACTAACATCTCTCTTCATTTGTGCCTTCACATTCTTACATGAATTATTTTTCTTCCCTCTACCCTTAACCTTCTTCAAGTTGGTTCTTTCTACCACTCCTGATTTTCTACAACACAAATCTAACTTTGAGCTTTCCCAGAGTAAGTCTTTTCAGTGGCTCCCCACTGTTCGTGGTGAAGACGAAGCCCGCTTGCATGGGACAGGGTCCTTTGGCTTCATCAAGTGTGTTTTCCATCAGGTTCTACCTTACTCTCCGAGCCCTTCATTCAACTCAACTGAACTTCCTTTTGCTTCTGTCCAGAATGTTCTTCTCCATTGTCGATGGCCTGACACTTCCCTTTCATGGGTAGATTCACATTGTCGCTTTAGGAAAACTATCCTGATGGCCCTAGAAAGTGGTTCTGTCTTTTGTGTTTCCATAACTTACATCTGTTTCATAATATATGGTACATTGTTTGACACTGGTTATATCTGTCCCTCCAACTGTACTCTGGCTCCTTGAGGACAGGGAAGGACTATTTTTACTGTTATTTTTAAGTGTGAAGGGACATTTTCTTCCCACCTCCTAAACTGAGTTATTTTTTTCTAACCCTAACGACGAAGAAACAGTGAAGGCCCAGGTGTCATGTGAATCTCAGCCATCCTGTTCACTTTGGTAGTTATTTAGGTTCTCGCCCTTCGATCATGGACACCACAGATTAGACCCGGCAGCCCCTGAACTGGCAGGGCTGTGTTCCTCTCGAATGCCAATTGTTGGGCTGCCCTGCTTCACAGGCAGACTGGCCACACGACTGACCGCGATGCTTATTGCTGGAAGAGTTTCCATAGCTTTAGAGATACTTTGTCATTTGTGTATGGAGGTGATTATGCATCCCAGTTCCTAAATAAATGCTTTAAAGTACGATTTTTGAGCTTCTTTATCAGCAGAGACATAATTTAATTGTATTAACAAGAAATTTAATATTTGAAATCTTACTTGTTTAAACTTCCTTTTAGGTAAGAACTCAGGGCCCTATTCTCACAGCAAGCGGCAAAAATCCTGTAATGGAGCTCAATGAAAAAAGAAGAGGTCTTAAGTACGAGCTCATCTCGGAGACTGGTGGAAGCCATGACAAACGCTTTGTAATGGAGGTGTGTACCTGGGAACATGGCAGCCTTAGTTCCCCTCAGAGACATAGGTATCCTGATCTAATATGCAAAACAGCTTTAGACAGAGTCAATTTATTTTTTCCTAGAAAGAAAGGAAGGGGAATAGAAGCATCAACTCGTAGTTGTGGCACTTTAGTTGTTCATTGATTACTTCTCATACCTGCCTTGACTGGGGTACTCAAGCTTAGGCAATGACCCCTTGCTTAAGCCAGCGACCTTGGGCTTCAAGGCAGCAAATTTGGGGGTATGTTGATAATCCCATGCTAACGCTGGTGAGCTGGCACTCAGGCTAGATAGCCCGCACTGAAGCCGGTGACCTAGGGGTTTCAAACCTAGGACGTCAGTGTTCTAGGGTGATGTGCTATCCACTGTGTCACCGCCAGACAGGCCAGAGCCAGTTCTTGCAGCACTATTTGACTCTGGGTGTTTTCTGGGGAATGACCCACTGGAACTAACCTGCAGAGAGGACTGCATGGATAACTGAGAGCGTCACTCTGGGTTTTAGGTGGAAGTGGACGGACAGAAGTTCAGAGGTGCAGGTCCAAACAAGAAAGTGGCAAAGGCAAGTGCAGCATTAGCTGCTCTGGAGAAGCTCTTTTCTGGACCCAATGCAGCAAATAATAAGAAAAAGAAGATTATCCCTCAGGTATGACTTGCACATTAAACTTTTGTAATGCCTTTGGAAACTATTGTCAGAATTAAGTTTCCTTATCTGCTCTTGGGACAATTTAACTTTTTCTGAAATTATTTTTCTTCACTGTGGTAATCTTTTCTTTCTTTAAGTTAGGTCATTAATAATATAAGTGTGTCAGTGGTTCACTGCTATGTGGTTGTTCTAGGCAAATTATAAGTTAAAAAGAGGCTTTTGTCATGAATTGGGGGTTCAGGTCACGGCTGATGAGGTGGCTGAGTGAGCTATTGGCGTGTCTGGTGCCGGGAGCTGCTCGAGCACATGGGCTTGCTTCCACATCTGCAGATGTTCTCTGTTCCTTCTCGTGTTTGAACTTCTGCACTATTTATTTTGGGTTTTCTCTTGGGGGCACAGTAGAACTTGACCCTGTGTCCCTCCTGTTGGCTGGCTGGGATGTTGGTGCTGCTAACGGCCTGGATGGCAGCAATCCGGGAAAGATGACCTCCTAATTCTGGCTTTCGTTTTCTTTTTTTTTTTGTTGTTGTTGTTGTTTTCTTTCCAGGGACAGAGAGAGAGTCAGAGAGAGGGATAGATAGGGACAGACAGACAGGAACGAAGAGAGGTGAGAAGCATCAATCATTAGTTTTTCGTTGCCATTGTGACACCTTAGTTGTTCATTGATTGCTTTCTCACATGTGCCTTGACCGCGGGCCTTCAGCAGATCAAGTCACCCCTTGCTGGAGCCAGCGACCTTGGATCCAAGCTGGCGAGCTTTTGCTCAAGCCAGATGGGCCCGCGCTCAAGCTGGTGAGCTCGGGGTCTCGAACCTGGGTCTTCCGCATCCCAGTCCGATGCTCTATCCACTGCACCACCGCCTGGTCAGGCATAATTCCGGCTTTTGCACAACAGATTCTTCTAACCAGTGTTTTATGCATTTAAAAATATTTTCTAGACTTATACCATGTGCATGATTGTGAGGGAAAAAGATAAATATGACATAGTTTTCTTTATGGAGAGTACTTGTGTAATAATGTCTAAATATATTATGTGATAGAAAGCCATTAAAAACAGACTAAATGACCGATAGAAGAAAGCTTAGATTATTTTTATGTGTTAAATGGTTTCTTTTACACATGCTAACTATCAGAGGGTATAATTGATCTCATTTTATTGGTGAGGAAACAGCCCCAGATATTAAGACACTGTGCAGTAACGTAGCTGATTGATGGTAGTGCTTCCTTTTGAAGCCAGCTTCTTCTTCCAAAGCCCTGGCCATTCTGTTGTTGTATATCATACCTGTCTTAGAGACTTGTTTTGTGTTCCACCCCTCTTATTTACTATAATAAACACTGCTTACATTTTGGGATTCAAAAGATAAACAAATGAAATGAGCTTTTACTGAGATGAAATAAAAATAAAGGTTAAATTGCAGAGAAAGACGTGTAGAGAGAATTAGGGATTTTCTTTCCCTAAATCTTCTAGAATATGTTCTAAATTAGTAGAAAGATAATTGTTGCTTTGTTTATTTTGGTGTGCTTTTCTTACAGGCTGCATCTGGTAATTGGTCAGCTCATTCGGTGTCTGAGAAGCCTAGTGCAGAGACTTAGTAGGTAGTTAATTTGAATCCAGAAGGAGCAAGTTGGATTTGTGTGAAGTCACTCGGCTCCTGCCAGATTGTTGCTTCCTGACTACTTTTGATTAAGCTGTGTTTAAAAAAATGTCTGCTTGAAGTTCACTCATTTTTAGAAATGTTCCATCCTAGAAACTCAAACCGCTGTGTTCAGTGTGCTTGCCAGCCAAGCAGTCTGTTTTGGATGTGTGAGTTGGATTTCTTTAAGCCAGAAGGAAAAATGGCAGTGCTCTATGCAGGATGCGTTCGGCTTTGCAGCTGTCCTCTGTGCAGCCGTCCCAGCAGTTCCCAGGCCGGCTCAGGAGGGGCGGGGTGCTGGGGTTTCCGCATAAGGTGGGGGTGCTGGCTGCTGCAGTGTCTGGGAGGCCGAGGACTGTCAGCGCCTGGTGGCCAGCCACCTTCCCCGTGCCTGGTTCGCAGTCAGGAGTATTAGCATTTTGTAGCTTGAGTTCTTGTTGCATCTTTTTATTAAAAAGTAAGTATAATATTTAACATAAAACTAGATATCTTCTGATTTTCTCAGAATTTTAGTTTTTGGAAAGGGATGTTTTAGCAGCCCTGTGTACTGTTACTTCTTGACTTACCTGGACGACTTTTCAGAGTTTTATATGTAAGCTGCCCTTTGTACTCTGAAGGAAAACAATGAGTATCATTATCCTCAGTTTACCATTACTGGGAGATCCCCTAGAGAGAGATTAGGGGCTTTACCTGATTCCATGGCGTTTTAGAGCAAGAAGGGACTTTAGAGTTGGTATTTATTTAATGATACACTCAATGCGCCCCCCCCATCCCTACCCCCCCACCCCACCCCTACCATCAACCACCAGAATGAAGAAATAGGCTTAGGGAGATCACATGATCTTCCTGTGGTCCTAGTAACTTAGAGCAGGATTCCTGTGGTCCTAGTAACTTAGAGCAGGACCTGGTACGTGTTTGGTCTTCCTGTCTTTTTTTTTTTTTTTATACAAGGACAGAGAGAGAGAGAAAGGGATAGACAGGGACAGACAGACAGGAACGGAGAGAGGTGAGAAGCATCAATCATTAGTTTTTCGTTGCCGTTGCTACACCTTAGTTGTTCATTGATTGCTTTCTCACATGTGCCTTGACCACGGGCCTTCAGCAGACCGAGCAACCCCTTGTGAGAGCCAGCGACCTTGGGTTCAAGCTGGCGAGCTTTTGCTCAAGCCAGATGGGCCCCGTGCTCAAACTGGTGAGCTCTGGGGCCTCTAACCTGGGTCTTCCTCATCCCAATCAGACTCTCTATCCACTGCGCCACCGCCTGGTCAGGCAATCTTCCTGTGTTTTTAAAAAGCCCTCAAGGTCTCAGCTTATTCTAGGTGGTTTGTTGTTGGCAGTATTTTGTCTGTGGGCAGAAAACTTAATGGACTTGGAACCTGGGTATCAAGGGTCTGTAATTACTTTAGTCAGGCCTAAATTGACTTGGGCTGTACTTTGATACTGAAATTTGTATGTAGCAAATGAACTCTTTTTGGGTAACCCTCCAGTGAAAAGAAGTCATTGGTGCTCAGCACAGTCTGCAGAACAGCTCTGTGAGGTGGGCGTAGATTTCATTTCACAGCGGACAAAGGGCGGTGTAAGGGTCCTAGAGGACTCGCTGTCACATCTGCCGGCTCTATTTCTCAGGAGGTGGTATAGCGTGGATATGACGGATGATCGCCCATACTCCTCTCAGTAATGGCAATGTGTTATGTTTCACAGGCAAAGGGTGTTGTGAATACAGCTGTGTCTGCAGCAGTCCAAGCCGTTCGGGGCAGAGGAAGAGGAACTCTCACGAGGGGAGCTTTTGTTGGGGCCACTGCTGCTCCTGGCTACATAGCTCCAGGTATAGTACAGTCCGTAAGAGATCCGCCTCCTTTTCTGGGCCCAGGTCTGGAGACCAGCGTCTCCTTTGTTTTCCAGAGCCGGACACAAGCTTGAGGAACAACATGGGGTGGGCTGGGTGTGCGCAGAATCAGGAAAGAGAGAGTCTGCAGAATGCCGTGGCTCTTCGCAGGGGTCTGCTGAGTGGCTAGAGGCTTCCTGGGGGGACCTGACGGGTGAGGAGGGCTGCACTTGGTTGAGGGGACATATTTTGACGATGAGGAAGCTGAGAGGTACTCCACAGATAGAAGAGCAGAGTGTGTTCACAGGGGATAGAGAAGACAGGTTGGGTGACGCAGGATAGAGGAATGGCTGCTAAGATGATACTTAACTGTGGTGAAGCCCAGCCATCGTTAGTGTTTCCTTAGCTCGGCCTGTGGAACCATCACGGACTACAGAAGTAACAGAAGGAGAGAAAGGAACTGACTTACCCCGAGCACTCTATATCAGACTCACCTATTGGTGATTTTTGATTGTTTCTCATCTTCAGTGTTTCTTTACACAGAAATTGTTTCCATTTTCCAGATGAGGAAACGCAGGTGTAGGGCCGTACGGCTAAGCAAAGAGTAAATATGGACATGTTCACAGTTCCAGATGCTCTCCCTTCCATTTCCCCACGTGGCTTGAGGGAGACGGGAGAAGGTGCCTTCTGTTCTAACCCTTTTGTCTCAGTACAGTCCAGTTCTCTGCAATGTGGAAAGTATGGAACTTTTAACCTGACAAGTAAACCGCTGGTAGTTGTCAATCAAGATGTCATAAAGATTGGGTTTATCCAGTCATTATTTTTTTATGTAACGCACCTAAGAAGTTTACTTAGATGGTTGTATTTTCTCTAAGAATAGAATGTTTCGGAAGTTCTGTGGATGATGTGAGTGTGTAATTATACTTCTGGAAGTTGATTTCAGTAGGGGCCTAACTCCAAGACGTGTCATAAGTAATAGACCCATTCATTCAGATATTGTGTGCCTGCTTTGTCACACACCTGATGTGGGTTCTGCTCAAAAGGTTCCTCATCTAGACTGAGATGTGACGGTTAAGGGGAAGGCCATGATGTGGTAGGAGGGTGTAACAGGGACACCTGAGCTAGTCTGTTGGGTCCCTGAAGGCTTCCCTGAAGAAGTAACCGAGCTTTGAAGAATGAGTAGGAGTCACTCGGGAAGTGTGAGGCGAGGTGAGGCGCAGAGAGGGAAGCGTGTGTGCGGAGACCTGGTGGTGCTGGTGATAGGAACTGGGCTCATCTGAAGATTTAGGAGGACAAGCTGTCACGTGGAAGTGACTAGGTGGGGTGGGACGGGAGTAACTAACGCTGGACGCTTGGTCCTCGTCCTGGAAGCTGTGGTTTGGAGTTTGGACTTACAATCCTGAGTGCAGGGCAACGTTGTGAAGGATTCTGAGAAGTGACAGGATCAGACTTTATTTCAAGATCACCCTACAGTGTGAAGAGCAGATTGCAGGAACAGGAGTGGCGTGACAAGACAAGACAAGGTTTTTGTAAACCAGTAACCCAGACAAGGAGCAGTGCAGGGTCTCCAGTGGGAGGAAGGCCGTCCTTTGGAAGCAGAATTGATGTGTTTAATATGGAGAATGACAGAATGACGTTTCAAGGATAACCCCAGCTGGAGCAGGAGGAATTAGATTGGATGCTTGTGCCACTTCAGGAGTGAAGACACAAAGGGGTGTGAGACAAGCCTAGAGCTTGGTACAGTTTGTGTCCAAATGAAGGCATGCTTCTGTGCATCTCACCGTGTCTCCTGAAGTTGAGTAACTGCTTTGCCTTATTTAATGCATTGTCTACTAGCAGCAGCTTTCATTTCACAGTAATGGGCAAGTTATCGAGCTCTCTTGCCTTTGATTATGTGTTCTTCTGGGGTTTCATCCAGCTGTGTCTGTGGTTGCTTCATCGTGGGATGTCTCTCTCCTGCTTGAGTGGTAGCAGCCAGTGTCCAGTGGCAGCAGTAGTGACAGGAGTCCTTGTGTGTGCTTGTTGCCAGGCTCGCCTGCTCTGTGGAGGCTTCTCATGTCATCACATTGACCTCTGTGAGAGGCCTGTCTTCTGAAGCTTTTCAGATTTTCTTTTATCTCCGAGAGAAGATTTGGATGAGGTCATTTTAAATCGTGAATGGGTTACATGCCATTTGTAGAGCATATGCTGTAAAGCAGGGACTGTAGTTAAGTATTTTCACATATATTATTTAATTGCTATATTATTTAAACACTATAAAGCAGCTTGGAAGGTTTTCCATTTTACAGATGAGAAAATGTCGACTGAGAAATATGTCTAAGGACATAGAAGAAACTTGTGCCAGAACTAACTGGTTCAAAATTCTGTGTTCTTTGTATTTGTTTTTATTGACAATAGGAGCCCTTTTCATAGGCACTGGATGCTGATGTCATTTCCATCAGTGTTGACTGAGAGACCCTGCACTGGGGCCAGGAACTCATGTCAGAAAGCTGCTCCTTGCCCTGGAGAGCACACCTGATCCAGGTGTCTTCTCTGATGGCACTGGAGGCTTCAGCCTACTCTATCACTGCTTTCTGACAAGAGACTCGGAAAGTTCTCTTTTCCAGCTTTGAGAAATTAGCTATTTGGGTGGTTCTGAGAATTCCTTTGTCCAACAAATTGTATTTGGCCAGTGGTTACTCTACGCCAGACATTCTGCTAGATTTAGGTGATGCAGAGTATCTCTGCCCCTCTAGTGGGGACACACAGGGGTCAGTAATTCTAAGCATGGCCAGCATGGTGAGATGGAGCCTGTGGGCCACGCAGAATGCTACCACTCTGGGCTGGCCCGACAGGATTGGTCAGCTCAAGCTGTTCTGGGAATGGCTCTCCTTCATCCAGCATCTGGAAGACCTCCTCAGGGCCCACAAGGCCTGGCCCAGTGGTCACTGTGAATTGCTCCAGGCCCAGCTGCCCTGCGTCCCGTCCCGGACTGATGTGCTATCTTCTTCTTTGCACTAGGCTATGGAACACCATATGGTTACAGCGCAGCTGCCCCCGCCTATGGTATGTACACCTCTTACTGGTTTCTCCTGTTAGCGACTGTCATAGCAGTCCCAGGCACAGTTTGTATCTAGGGTGTCTCTAAATGAATTGGAGGGCCTCACACCTGTTCATTCTAGTGACCCAACTTAAATTCCCTTTGAAAATGCCACAACCTTGTGGTTCTCGCTTTGGTTAGAGTTGCTCTTCTCTCCACTTTGCCTGATTGAGATCTGCTTGTTCTAATTGCCTGTTTCTGACCATACTGAAATTAAGTATTTTAAGTAGTTCTTCTTACAGCCAACTTATTATACTCCATTCAAAGGCTACTGAAGGGCCATGTGCAGTTTCTAGCTTGTCTGCCTGCCGTTACGTAGCAACACTTAAATTTCTGGCTGGAAACTGGGTGAATGCAGGGGATTTAAGTCAGGGAGAGGAAGTTTGCTTCAGATTGGCAGCCATCACCCCCCACCCCCAAAATTTTCATTAGCAGTGGAATGCCCGGGTCCTAGAGGTGCTGGGGCCATCACCACAGCGGGACAAGAGCCTACTGCAGGAAGCCTGGGCCATGTGTGAGGAAACCACAGGGTGTCCCCTCTCCCTCCAAAACTGAAAAGTAAAATAACATAAAGACATGAACCACAGTGGCCCTTTGGACAGCTTTTGAATGAGGTTTATGTGGCAGTGGGGGCCGTGGGTTTGGAGTCAGTGATATGCTCTTGCAGACATTCTCCCTAACTCGGGGCTTCATGCTCTAGACTTGGCCATCTGCAGGGTGTTTGTCATTGAGAGAGATGGGAGCAAGTGTGTGTGTGTGAGTGCACGCATGTGTGCGTGTGAAAGCATGGTGAGTGTGTCAGCGCTGCCAGGGTTGGCAAGCGTGTGCACGGTGGGGAAGGCCTGTGTGTTCGGCCACCGGGTGCTGGTCCTCCACCTGAGCCTCATGGCCGCTCATTTTGCCTTTTTTCTTCATGCATCAGCTTTCCTTTTTTTTTTTTTTTTTTTCCTTACAGGGACAGAGAGAGGGATAGATAGGGACAGACAGACAGGAACGGAGAGAGGTGAGAAGCATCAATCATTAGTTTTTCGTTGCCGTTCCGACACCTTAGTTGTTCATTGATTGCTTTCTCACATGTGCCTTGACCACGGGCCTTCAGCAGACCGAGCAACCCCTTGCTGGAGCCAGCGACCTTGGGTCCAAGCTGGCGAGCTTTTGCTCAAGCCAGATGGGCCCGTGCTCACACTGGCAACCTCGGGGTCTCAAACCTGGGTCTTCCGCATCCCAGTCCGACGCTCTATCCACTGCGCCACCGCCTGGTCAGGCTCCATTTTTGTTTGGATGAAACTTTGGGTCCTTAAGATACTGCTAAATTGAAGCTTCATCTGGTTTTGTAACTGCAGGGATAAGTAGAAAGGGAACCATCTGAACACTTTCCCCGTTAAGCTAGACAATGTATGTCCTGGAGAAACACGGAGAAGCTCTCAGAGCCAAGTATTTGAGGTGAGCTTTCTCTAAGGCGAAGTGCAGAGTCTGTAGCTGGACCCTCTGCCTTAATGTCCCCGCGGGCACACTCTGGGTGGGTCAGTCCCCCCCTCCCGCCATCCCCTTGTCTCACATAAGGGTGATTAGGAAGTAGGGATTCATTCAAGAGAATGCTTTCACCCAGAATTGCCTCTAAATTCAAACTAAGTCCTTTAAATTAGGCCATTTGCTTTTATCATTCAGCCAGCTTCTGGGTACCCTGACTACCTCATCCTTCCTGTGAAGTAGATCTGCTCAGTTGAGCCAAACACATTGACTCACTAGACTCACTGTAATGTGTCTAGTGAGCACCACACATCTGCCTCCGGGGCGGGGCCCTGAGTCTGTCTGTCAGACACAGTGAGTCTCATGTTCTCGGTAAGGGTCTGCTAGCGCTTTATCCTTCCCTTTAAAACACTTTTATATCTAGGCTCTAAGCTACATTCACATTTTCCCTCAGTCTCTTTTCTTTTTATCTCTGCTTCTCCCTTTTCTCTAAATTGTACTTTCACCCTGCGGCCCCCTGAGCCCCACTGCAGAAGGACCCTTTCTTCCATGTGCCATATAACTGACTTCCAAAGCTGGTGAAATTTGATGCCCCCATTTTTCACATAAAAAATTTGGTTTAAATGTTACTGTGATGCCAACCTACTAAAACGATGCTTTATTTTGGCTGTAAGGTAAATCTGTCTTTGGCCTTTGTAAAGCTGTTGCATGTGGGGTAATTTCCTTCTGGTCATCTGGTGCTCTCGAATACCTGCTGTTGCTGCTTTGTGATTTCTCCATAGGTTCAAGATTAGAAACAGGAGATTTCAAATCATGCTTGAGTATGCAGAAGTTTGCGAGGCCACAAGAACTCATTAATTACAAAATTAAGAAAGTAATTATTAATCTTTCCAGATTTGCCAGGCCAATATTGGCAGTAGCCATTAACAAGCTAAGCACCTGGTCACGACTCTGCTTGAAGCTGGCTTCCTGGGGAGCTCAGGCTGCACAGAAAGATGTGCTTTGAATCTTGACAGCACCTGATTCTCCTGTAAAATGTGATTTGCCAAATGGAGAACCAATATGGATTTCTACAGGCACTTTAGAATACTCCTCAATAGCACTGCTTTTGGTCATTAGAATTCATGGCAGCTGCCGCCTATGAAATTGCCATCTGAAGACCAGTTCTTCCTATGTGACAGCCATCTTAATTTGGAATGGAAAATATCAAAATATTAAGAGCAATGTCAAAATTGGAAGACTGTGAGAGCTCTGTGATACATGTTGGCTGACTAATCTGGAAAAGGTTAATGATAATAATTGTAAGATATTTTTTTACCTGAAATTTTTATTGGATTATCAAACTTATTTGGAGTCCTCTCCGTTTCTTTTCTCTGTAGGTTTACCCAAGAGAATGGTTCTGTTGCCCGTTATGAAATTCCCAACATACCCTGTCCCCCACTACTCCTTCTTTTAGCCAGTGACAGAAGCTAATAATTCCTACTGAACAGCAACACAGTACAATACAGAATGTTAGAGAAAAAGCCTTTTTATCCTGCTTTCTTTGAACACATACTTGATCAAAATTATTTGTAAAGAACATCTTTCCTACTTTTTGATTTTAACTAATGCAAATTTAGTTCTTTAAAACTTGAAAACAAACAAAAAAAGAAACTAGTTCTGTGAAACGGTACCTCATTTCCGGAAAATAACTTATACCAGCCCTTCTGTTTGTAGGGAAATAAGTCTAGCAGTTCAGAGTTTAAGAGGAGTATCAGATTATGTAAAGTTAAATTTGTGAAGGATGTATAGAGTCTCAAACACTGATCACAAATAAACTGCTTTGTTGTGACACAGAGTGCTGCCTGGTTCCTGACGCAGTCACTGGTTCTTAGCGAGCGATAGATCTGCATTTGCCCCAGGGCACTTTAATTCGGGCTGTAGTTATTTTTTTTAATACAATAGAGACTTTTCATTTAACTTTGTAAATATTGAAGTGTGTAATTAAAGCCAATAAAATATGGGTTTGAATATTGTTTTAGCTTATTATTTTTATATGTTTTGGTATAAGATTACAAGGAATTGAAAACTAATAATAGTTTAGCCCTAGAAACCCAGCTATTTGTAAGCATACTGCTAAAACAAAGCCAGGCGGTGTGAGTCTGAGCCAGTCTCCCTCTGTGCCCTGTGCCCTGCCTGCCACACCAGGGCTTCCCATGGTCTAGGGGCGACCCAGGGCGTCTCTGACCCCAGCATTGCTTATCAAGCGGTGGCACCACCCAGAGATGGGAAAAGAGGAAGGTGATTATTTTAGTTCTTGAATTTCCAAGTTTTAAAAGATAATAAATTAATCGGTCAATCACCCTCTTTTGTTCTTGTGGCCTTCTTCACTCTGTAAGATACTGTGTTCACTCCCTGGCTTTTTCATGCAGATAGCAGATTAACAGTGTTTCTGAGATTCATTGAAGGGTCGTCTTTTCCTCTTCAATTACACCAGAATCTGAAGCAGCAACAGGGTCCCCATAAAAACTTGCTCTTCAATTGTCCCAGTTCTTGTTGAGTGCTGCTGTGAAAAGTGACAGGTTTCAGCCATGGGTCAGCATTTATTTTTTAGACACCAGTTGAAGCTGGTGAAAAGCGGTCGTTGGTCCCATTGTGCTGTCTGTAAAGGGAGCAGACTGCGGTCTTCCCCTGCCTTCCCACCTTGTTTGGAAAGCCTGCCATGTTACTGGAAGGTAGTGGTTTCATTAAGGTGCTCACCCCCATGAAGGCGCCAGCGTGGTCCCATGGCTGTATTACAAGTTGCTGTGTCTTAAAAATCTCTTTTTGTACAAATCAGCCCTACTCTTCCCTCTTAAATTGTTTTTCGGAGCGGAACACAGCGTATCAGTGAGAATGGGCTTCGCAAAATATGGCAAATGTATGTACTAGATTTCTGGGGACTGCTACATGAGAATGATGAATTAGACAAATTTAAACAAACGCTAGTGTCACTTCTCAGATGTGTATTTATTACACAGCAGGTGTTCCTTCTGTTCCTTGACCTTTGTCTTTATTAGTGGTGGGTGATACTTTAATAAAACCTCATCACTTGCTAGAAACAGTTGTGAAGTTAACATGCTCATCCTGTGCATTAGTGGCCAGGCCTGAACAGGACGCCCAGCTGCGCTGGGGGTTTCCATGTTTCATTGATTCGTTTTGCTGACCTATGGATGAAACAGAGCCATCACTGAGAAGAAAAAGCATGGCTGGTAGTGTCCAGTTTTTATTAAGTAAATATTTACCAATAGTTCTCTTTGTTTTTGGAATACTATTAATTGGCAGCGACAGCTGTATTGTCATTTGAAATTGATCGTCAAATTTGCAATCCAAGTTGGAATCTCTCTGGAGATTTCTCTTTAGAAAATTCTTTTGAAGAAGATGACCCAGCTTCATAGCTCACCCCTGTGTACTGGTGAGAGGGAGCTGTGCTGTTTTCCAACATGATGGCAGTCATTTCAAATGGTTTCTACCAAGTCCTTTTTTTTTTTTTTTAATTTTGTTGTTTGTTGGAAGTTACTAACCATGTTGTAAACCTGCCCAGTTGCTGCGAACTTTTACATTTCTCTGCTTTACTTAAATAATTGAGCTGTCAGCCCTTTGTTAGAAGTGGTAACATTGCAAGTTCAACTGTTTACATTTTGTAATGAATTAAGTGTCCCCTCCTCTACCCTCCCTCCCTCCATTTTGTAATGAAAATTCCACTTACAGCTGAAGGAGTAGAGAAATATAAATGAAGCTCTTGGCTTCACCAAATTCCTGTGACATTAACGTCAGGTTTTGCTTCTCTGCTCTTTTCTCCGCTGTAGGTGGTTTTTTCATTGACAGCCCCTATTGCCAGCCTCTGAGCGTCGCACCATTTATTATTCACTTGGGCCCTCAAGATTTCTTCTCTGACTTCTAGAACCATCAGGTTGTCTGGCTTGAAATGGCAATTCCTATGTCTTGGTCTTAAGAGCGATGTGACCCCTGAGACTTTCCAGCTCTCAGACACACCACTCTGCCACCTTCTTTGGGAAAGCAATGACTGAACATTTTAAAGAAGAGCAATACTTTACTCAAAGCCACGGTGTCTGTTTTAAAACTTTTCCTTTGGAAACCTAGCAATATCTGCACTTGATCCCTCCTAGCGTAGTCTCTGTCAGGGAGTGTACAGACCAATGCAGAATTTAGCATTAGTGTGTGAGCTGTGCTATATCTTCTGACAGTTTTTAAACTTTTTTTAGCACATAAACCGGATAGTTGCACACCTGACTGCGTCAGTTAGTGGTATCATACTTTCTCAGAGATAGGGGTCCTCTGTGAAGCCATATTCTTTGCATGGGGGCTGGTGCCCAGCTAGGGGCGTGGCCTGCAGCCCATGTTCTTCAAGCTCCGGGAGCACCCCTCTCTTGTGCACGGCATCTGGTCCAGTGGGTCCCTACATACCTCACGCTGACAGTGCAGAGCACAGGGCAGCGCAGTGAGGGGCCCGGGGCACATGGCCCTCACGGCACTCACCTGGGCAACAGGCACTGACAGAGGGCGCTGCTTTAACCTTGCTTCTTTTTTAAATTTGGGTGAATGTTTGAAAATCATGAACCAGTCAGTCACCATTATTAATTGAAGAGCTGGGAATACCTCGTTAATATATTTTTAAAATTGGTGTTGGACCCTCTGTGTATTTCAGGTTAATACTTTTAAGCAGTTTTCAGCACGTTTATGTCACTTTATTCTCGTTCTCCTCGGACCTCCGTAGCCATATCACTTGTATAAAGTAGGCTGAGATATAGTGACTGTAAGCTGTGCTCTCAGTATTCAAAGGTAAGCTCTTTTACTTTCTGATTAAAGAGAAAAGTAATTAAAAATCAATGACCACAACATGCATGCATATATGACAATCATATATGATGTATTTATCTCTTAGGTCTTATGCCATCACATTACTTTAAAAAATCTGTATGATCTAAGTGTAAAATAATTATTTCCAGCATTTGTTTTAATACCCTTGTGATGACTTTCTATTCAAGAGACACATTTCCCTTTTGCTGAGTTAAGTGTATGTGTGTAGAAACTTACAATATAGCATGTCGGTGAATTACACACATGTACTTGTTTAAATAAAAGAATTCAGTGCCGGAAAGAATTCACCTAAGGATATTTTAATGTCAGGGCACTCATTTGGCCAAAGTGCGGGAATCTCAAAAGCAGCCAGATTGGTCACAGTGCTGGGAGGATCAGGTTATATGGAGCTATTAAGCTGAGGGTTGAAGTGCCAATTTCTCCAGGAGAGAAACTTCTCTGAGGAGTGAAATCTCTGATCTGTGTTGTAAGCCCTAATACAACAGCAAGAAGCCATAAAATAAAAGCAATAGAAAATGACAAAACCAAAATATCACGGTAACTGTGGGGAAATACATAATTGGCTGAGTTAAGCTATCTATTTGCTGAACCAGCTTCGGCAAGATTCAGTGTGGTGAATACCTGGTTTGCAGAGACCAGGGGCGCAGGAGGCTCCCATGTCCTTTCTAGGCTAGGAAGCTAGACGGCTCACTTCCCACCTTATTCAGCCATCACACAATTTATTTGAGAGATGTGAGAGTTAGGCCAAATATTTTGGTGAGGATTTGCTTCATTTATTGTGTCCCATAAAGCATTTCATATGTGTTCGATGTTCTGTTCAAAGGCTGTATTTATATATAGAGATTAAAATGAATTTTATGTTTTGTATTTGTCTCTAAGTAGCAGTTTTCTTTTCGTTACTCACTGGAAGGTTGCTGGAACAGCTCTCTTTCCCATACAGAATCTGTGGGCGCTGAATGTGGCTTTCGCATCTGTAAAGGTCGGGGGAGGTCTGGTTGACTAGTGCCAAGCATCTTCCAGTCCTGATCCAACAGCCGAGTGCCCATCTGTGCCAGGTCCTCTCTGGGTGTTAGCAACACAGGAGCCTGCCCAGGGAAAGCACTTAAGCCTGAGAGTCTTCTCGGTGGTGGAACTGGGTATAAATACCCTAGGTTGGGAGGCAGGTAATGTGTTAGCAGTCTCAAAAGGGCACAACTTATTTAATAGTTTATTTATAAATTAATAATGAGGGCCCTCTGACATCACTGAAATGGGCATCATTTTGAAATTCACTGATATTAAGTATTTCCCTGCCAGTTTTGACAGCTTGAAACCAACTCTGGTTTGGTGTTCTTGGACCTCCGTCCAAGTCAGTGAACTGAGTGAAATGAATGACAAGTACCTCAGTCCTTTTAAAGCAAGTTTTATAACATGGCAAAGAACAAACAAGATGGCCACATGTTTTTTTTTTTTATGACAAAAGAGAGGAATTTTACCGTTATAATAAATCACTCATAACTCTCTGTTTTTTAGATTTCATTAAAAGTTGCCATGAAGGTCACTTTTCAGTAGTGAGTTAGGGGAATGGACTAAGGAGATCCCCCACCCCATCCCCAGCAGTTAGGTTCTAGTAATAGAGAGCCCTAAAATCCAGTCAGTCAGATCAGTGACAGCTGAAGACGACCTGCTCTGTGACTGGTCTTCTGTAACTGCCTTTGAGCCCAAGCCCAGGCCTCCTTGCTGGATGGAGAGGGGGGCATTTGGCTCTTTGTGGTCATCAGAACAAGAACAGTTCTGTTTTATTCCGACTTGCAGTGATGCTACATCACCCAGTGACCCTAGATTTCTCAGTGTTACCAGGAGGCCTGGAGGGAGGTGGATGGTGCATGAGTAACAACCACAGAGCCAAGAAACTGTCTCCCATGGAGGTGAGTCTCTGTTGATGTGTCTCGCCAGCAGTCACGTGTGGAGCACAGAGCTAGTGCTGCTTATGTAAGAACAAGTCCCTTCCTTTCCAATAGCACCTTCCAGAAAGACAGTTTTAAGTCAAGAATCTGAGTTGAGTTTGTTGTAAGAATAGATATCGTTTCTCACATTATCATTTTAGGTAGGAGCTAACAGCTTCCATTGATACTTGAAGCAGTGCTCTTTGGAGACTTTTAAAATAGCACAATGCAAATTAGGTTACGTAAGCTTTACAGAACCGCTAGAAATAGGGAATAGAAACCATGTGGGAATCTGGGCCAGAGACTCTCTTCCCCCTCCAGCAAATTCCCACGGGGCTTGGGAATTAGATGAGCTAATACACTGAAGTGCTTCGAGTAGTGCCCTGCGCAGGAAGTCCTCAGGAACCATTGACTGTTCTCCCCATGGTTGGCTGAGGTGACAGTGTATGAGGCAGGCATGGCTGTGCTGGCAGGTAGCTGAGAAGCAGGTGTGTGGCCTCCTCGGCGGGGGACCTGCATTGTTTTCTTAGTGCTGACAGGTGTGGGTGCACCCAGGCTTTGGGAGATGCCTGTCCTAGCATCTGGGGGTTAGGCAGGAAACAGGGCACTCGTTTGGTGAGAGCTGGTGTGGGGGCATCGCTGCTGATCGGTGCTGAATGAAATGCTTGCTTTCCTGCTATGGAGGGGAAAGCACTGGCCAGTCAGCTGCCAGGGGGCAGAAATACTTGCTTTGGGATTTAAGTGTGCTTTGAACGGCTGAGCTTAGAATAACCTGTTGATTCCCAGTTTCCTACCAGGACAATAAGAAAACAGAGCGTGTTTGATTACAGCCAGTCCTGGAATCCAACACTCACCTCAGCAATGTCTGGCATGTAGAAAGCAAGTCCCCATAAATCACAGAACAGAAAGGGGCTTTTGACGCAAATGTTTCTCTGAATAGCGTTCCTGCAGCTTCTCTCTTCTGGTTTGCACTTGGGGGGAAATGTCTGTCCATCTCTGTCCATCTGTCTGTCAGCTCATCTGTCTGTCTGGACACAGCTGGTAAGTTGCTATTCAGCAGCAGGAGAAATGGGTCGATGGTGCCGCTGATGGACTGGGTGCAAGATGTTCATCCTGCTGCTCCATCTGGCTAGTCCGTGTCCATGGGTTCAGGCCTGTGGGGGAGGGGAGGGGATGGACGCGACCCCCTTGGCCAGAGCTGAGCACAGCGCGGAGCTCAGGTTGAGTTCTGGGATGCTCCACAGTTGTAAATACTCTGTAGACAAGGCTCTGGGTGTTACCTTTCCAGGAAAGGAAGACAAATTTGTCTTCCCTCCGCTCTGGCGGCCTGGGGAGGTGTGGCCGCTGCAGCCAGGGTTGAGGCCAGGCCTCTCTTTGCCTTGCCCAGTCAGTTCGTATCTCTCTTACTTGGTCCTGCTAAGGAGGTTCTTGGTCTTTCGCAGTAGCACTCGCCATTTCTAAACAAACTCAGTGGCCTCTGCGGGGGTGGGGGTGGCCTGAAAATGACCCCTGTCTGCCTGGCTGGAGACACGGGGGCCTGCAGTGGCTGTGTGGCTGGTGTGGATGGTGGGAGGGAGCGGGCCTGGCTGCGGCGGACAGCCCTCTCTGCTGCGTCTGCTTCTTTCGCCCGGACCTTTTATGTGGTCTGCATGATGGCCTGCCTTCAGGTCAGCTGTATGTCCCAGGTGATTAGCTTACAGTCGCCTTCCGTTTAGGTAACTGTGGGCTGTGGGCAGCAGTAGATTGAAGCAGGAATGGAACAAAGGAAAGCATGAAGAAGGATGCCAAAATGGGTACGTCGTGTGTGCCAGGCACTTGGACATTCTTGATTCTCAACCTTCTGCAGGTGGTATCACCCCCGTTTTACAGATGAAAAAAAATGAGGCTCAGAGTTGAATGCTAGAGCCAAGAATGAAACCCAGCTCTGTTCGGTGCTGAAGCCTCTTCCCACTATGCCATGCCGTGGGTTAAAAGTCAGGCTGCCGGGGGCTCCTGGAGGCAGGGTGGAGGCGTGCTGGTGCTGGAGCAGTGCTGGAGCCACTGGTTGGGTGTCACCGGGTCTCTAGAGTCACAGGCTAGAAGCTACCCTCGATTTTTGGGCTGGAAGCTAGGCTCAGTCTTGACCCAGTTTAAGATGAGACATGCTGGCCTAAAATAGGGCTATTTTCTTTCAGACCAATTGAAAGAGATTACTTAACAAACCAGAACGTACTGGAAGAGTAAGAGGCAGTTGTGTAAACTGAGGAAGCTCTGTATTTGAAGCTGCTTCTTGTTTGTGTCAGTAAGAGACAGGTATGTTTTCATTTAGCTAATGAATGCTTCCCGAGGACATTCTCTGTCTGGCCCGAGGTTGCTGATGGGGATATCATAAAAGATTTGAGCCAGACTTTGAAGGAGGGCTGGCGAAGGCTCATCTCACTGAGTAGAAGGGACAGGGGTATGGAGGACGAAAGCAGGCGTGGGGTGGAGAGTCAGGGCAGCAGGCCTGAGGGTGGACTACAGTGGCCTGTTGTGATCGAGGAAGTTTCCCCTGACCGGGGCTCCGGGTGGGGGGGCTTCCCTCTAGGTCACTGTGCTTGTGGAACCCCCTGGGGTGGGAGGCTTTAGGTCTCAGTGACCTGGTTGCTCTGCCAAACTGGTCTACTCTCCAGCTGCTGGCTCCGCTGGGGGCCTCGAGGGGTATGGGATGGGCCCCCAGTCCTCTTTAGAGAGATACCCCTCCCTCAGCCCAAGTCTGCATCATGCTGGGCAGCCGGCCTTTTTTACAGAGCGACCTGCCGTGACCCTGGAGGGAAGCGAGAGGAGGGGGCTTGACTTTAAACCTGGGTTGTGTGAGGCCCGGAGGGAGGGCGGCTGGGTCCCTGGCCTTGTGGGGGACTCTGCGGCATGGCCGCACCCGCTCTGCGGTGACCGGGTGGGGCAGTGCGGCCTTCCTCCCGCGGCAGGCAGGACGTGCAAGGCTGGAGACCTCTGAATAGCTTGTTCACTGCAGATTTTGTGCCTCTTAATTAGTGAGTTTTTAACCACGTAGAAGAAATGACATTCTTTTACTGTTTTTAGAGTTAAGAGAAGCTCTTTCTCCAGGGTGAGATTTGAACTGAATCACAGTTGTAGGACCTAGACTTGTTTTCCAATTAGACAAGGAAACGGAGGCTTAGACACAGTGACTTGTGTAGCGCAAGCCAGGGAGTGTGCACCACTGTGGTGGCTGTGCTCAGTGCTGCTGGGGTGTCACCGGTCCAGGCTGCAGCCTGTCCTGTTGCCCGAAACTGCCAGGTTCCTCCCCCGTCATGTGTTGTACCTCTCTCTCTTGGTTTGAAGCAAGACTCAACCTACCTCTCACCTCCACCACCTGCTGTGGGATAAGAAAGAACCCACATGTCAGGCTAGCGGCCTGTCCGCTCTCTTCGGGGCGGTCAGCCTTGGGCCAGGGTAGCCTGTGGGGGATTTTCTTGTTTTGGTGCCAGACGTTCAGTTGGGTCTGTTTCCACATACCGTCTGTACTGTGACTGACCCCAACAATAGAGGGTGAGCTGATCATCACCGCTGGAGACCCAGGGCTCGGCCCACGGGGAGGGGCGCGCTGTGGGAAGTGGAAGTGGGCTTTCTGGGTTTGGCTTCATCCACGTGTTAGCTGTTGGCTGTCATCTGTTCCTGGCTAGGTTGTCGTTATGTGTACTACCTCACAATGACACGTCTCCTGAGTACCTTGGTGCTGGGATTTCTTTGGACCCTCCATCAGGTCATAGAAACCACTGAGCTTTCCTATATCCTTTGTACCCGCAGCAGCTGCAGTCACATGTGGAGGCCACCTGGGAGGGGAAGGCCTTGGGGAGGACTCAGGAACATGGGATGCCCTTCAGAATGGTGCTGGCTGAGGCTGGGGGGGGACACACGGTCTCTCCACCGGCTATTTAAGGACTTGTCTTATGCGGCTTGAGAGGGTTAGCGTAGAAGTCATAGGCAGTTAGAGGAAGTCAGTGGGCGGTCTGAGCCCCGGTGTGGCTCCCCTGTGTGAGGACGGGCCAGGCTGCCTCGGCAGCAGGTGAGGTGAGACGTGCACCTGTGTTCTGGGCTCCGGAGCTCAGGGGCCAGTTGAGGAGCAGGCCTGTGGAGACTGACACATGGGAGAACTGGAGCAGCTCTGATCAAGGCCTCCAAGGTGGGGAGGAGTCTGCCCTGAAGGTGGGGAGAGGTCAAAGGGGAGCACGGCCTCCCAAGACAGCACCCAGGTCCTTGCTAATGCAAGCCGTCTGCTTAGGGGGGCTAAGGGGCAGGTGCGCCGTGCCCTCAGTGGTCATCCTCTTCCAGCATGGCGTGGGCATTTTGGAGGGGTTCGGGCAGGGAGCTGGCTGAGGGCCGCAGAGGCAGGAAGGACGTCTCTTCACAGGCCAGGTTATCCTGGACCCGGCAGGAAGGTGGGCTCGGCAGCATCCAGCCCAGGACCTGGGAACCGCTTGCCCAAGCCCCCGTGCGGGGGCCACTGCCCAGGCACTGCCTGGGACCCAGACAGGGAAGGCCGGGGAGGAAGATGCTGACGGGGCAGAAAGTGGTTGATAGTTGCAATGCAGCAGGGCTGTCTCCGTTGGGCCCACCTCGGGATGTCTCTGTTGGGCCGAGGTGGGGGCTGCTGGGCCCAACTCTCCGGGCTGGGTGTTCTCTCTGCCGCTCAGTCAGCAGCCTACCCTGCCCTGCAGTTTCTGCTCTGCTGGCCTACCCAGCGGAGGGAATGACGGCTACTGGGTGCCCCTCCATACAGGAGCTTTGTGCTTTTAAAAGAACAATATTTTGGTTTCTTTACCTGGATAAGGGCTGGAGCTCATCTGATTCAGCATCTGTGGGACATGGTCTTCAGCCAGTGGGAAGGTGTAGACTAGCTTTCCAGAGTACCGCATTTCCCCATGCATAAGACGCGCCCTAATTTTGGGGCCCGAAATGTTAAAGAAAATGTATTACATAAAGTTATTGAACTCAAGTTTTATTCATCATAAAATTCATACAACTCCTCATCACGGAGCACAAAACAATGAACGCAAAAAGGCGGGAAATGCAAGTAAAAAAATCTACAACCACTGTATTGCACCCAGTTTTTAGACCCCTATTTTTTCTGGAAAAGGTGCATCTTATACATGGGGAAATACAGTATTTTAAGAAAGGCAAGAAATGGGAAATAGCACAGTCATTGGAGGATTTGCTTTGGGCCTCAGGTCTGTCTGTCCCTGCCCTGCCACCTCGGGCTCATGCTGGACAGACGGGCAGGCGACCCGTGGAGGAGTCGATGGGTGTCTGTGCTCTTATTTCTATCGCTCTCTTGGGGACTACAGTCAAGGAGGCAGCTGTGGTTGTGTCTTTAGGTTGGAGCTATGGAAGGTAGCATTGAGACCTTTGGGGTAGCCAGAACCCCAGGGCCAGGTGTGTCTAACTACAGGGGCTTTTGTTCACCCCGTGTGCCACACAGTATCCCTCCTTTGAGTGTCACAGTGCAGAAATGTACGGGATCACTGCTTTAGACAGGGTTTTAGAAAGCTCTGTAAAGGGCCATGTAGTTAACCTTGGAGGACTTGGGGACCATGCGCTGTTACAGCTCAGCCACTGTGACAGACGAGGCTGACTGTGTTCCACCAGCCCTGCCTTTGGCTTAATCCTGACTGGAAACCCCCTGCCACCTGCTGGGACTCCAGCTTCCCACCAAGGCTTCCTGAGCCTAGTCTGCTGCGCACGGAGGAGGAGGAGGAGGAGGAAGAGGAGGAGGAGGAGGAGGAGGAGGAAGAGGAGGAGGAGGAGGAGGAGGAGGAGGAAAAGGAGAAGGAGGAGGAAGAGGAGGAGGAGGAAAAGGAGGAAGAGGAGGAGGAGGAAAAGGAGGAGGAGGAGGAGGAGGAAAAGGAGAAGGAGGAGGAGGAGGAGAAGGAGGAGGAGGAGAAGGAGGAGGAGGAGGAGGAAGAGGAGGAGGAGGAGGAGGAGGAGGAGGAGGAGGAGGAGGAAGGCGAGTCTTTGCCCGGGAGAACCGTAGGTTTTGAGGGAGGGCTGCGCCCAGGGAAGTTCACGGGAAAGCAGGCTCAGGCTGAGTCAGGAGAGCCCAGCAGGGAGGCAGCTTGAGCAGTGGGCACAGGTGACAGGAGGACTGCTGGACATAGACCTGTCCAGTTGGATGGGAGTCTGGTGGGTGCAGCCTGGGAAGCACAGTGTTGGGCTACTTTGCGGGTGGTGGGAAGCCACTGAGGGTTGAGCACAAGATGGCAAAGTGATCACGAGCGCACTTCTGAAACGTCTTTCTGAAGGTCGTGGTCACCATGGCTGTCTTTGTTTAGCCTGGACTGGCGCCAAGATTGGGTGACTATTGGTTAGAGTGTGAGAGGCCCAGAGTTGTGTGGCTTTTCTGGTCATTGGCTTTAGAGGGCCAGCGAGTACCATACTTGTCAACTGGCCTGGTTTGACAGACACTTCAGTCTTCAGGCTCTTCCTCTCTATCCTGAACACCATTTTAAAGGGCAAGATGAGCGGAGCATTGTCTCAACTCTAATTTAGGCTTGGGGGTGGGAAAAGTGCGGGGGGGGGGCGTCCCTCGCTTCAGATGGAGTCACATGGCAGGAAGTCTTCCGCATGTGGCCAGCACAGACAGGGATGACGGTCTGCACCCCCAGGAAACCTACAGACTACTGAGGCAAGGTCCATGTGTTATGGGGTGAAGCAGGTGCTACTCAGGTGCGATGCAGACGGCTCAGGACAGGCCTTGGGATGCTGCAGGGGGACTGAGGCATAGCAACGTGGGGCTTGCCCTGAGTGCTCGGTGTAGCTGGAACAGCAAAGAAAACCTCAAGTGTATATACTGCTGTCTACTCCCAAAGGGCTTTTTCTAGGCTTCTAGACAAGCAACTCTAGTTGCCATCATGGTCTGATGTGAACACAAGCTGGAAGGGGATGTGTGCTTCACATCGGGTGGCAGGAGCTGCCATGAGAGGACCACAGGGACTGAAGAAAGGAGACCCAACCACAAGTGCCCGCGGACAGTATTTTATTGAACCTGGACAGTTGGCTGAGTGTGTGGAAGTGTCGGGTCTGATTCCTGGTCAGAGCACAGGAGGAAGTGGCCATCTGCTTCTCCACCCCTCCCCTTCCCCCTTTAGTTCCTCTCTTTCCCCCTCCTGCAGCCAGGGCTCGAATGTGAGTTGTCTCGGGCGCTGGGCGCTGAGGATGGCTCCATGGCCTCCTCTCAGGCGCTCAAATAGCTCAGTTGCCAGAGCAGTGGAGCAAAGGCCCCAGGTGGGCAGAGCATCGCCCCTTGGTGGGCATGCCTGGTAGATCCTGGTTGGTCACATGCGAGAGTCTGTCTCTGCCTCTCACTTATAACAAGAACCCTCAACAGGCCTGTGGAAGTAGGTAAGGCTGCACCAGCCCCACCAGGCTCTCCCAGCGCCGCTGTATGCTGTAGACTGGCTTCCACGTGGCCTGTGGACGCTCTGGTCCTTTGGGGACTGAGTCAGGAAGTGAGGGATTTGAGCAGACAGGCCCAGGTGAGGGGCATTATTAGGCAGGTGCACCCTGCTTAGAGGGTGGCCTCTTGGCCCTGGTAGTGTGTGTGGGAAACCACTGAAAACTTAGGGACCTGGATGCTGCCAGACTTGTCAGTTGTTGAGGATCTGCTTCCCTCTTGTGGACCGGTCTCTTTAGGGGCACGCTGGAGGCTCTCAGGGTCTGACGATGGGTGAGCAACTCCTCAGTCCCTGTGCTTCCTAGCAGCGTTTCTGGGCTCAGGAGAAAGGACAGAGGTGGGCCTGGCTGAGGCCAGTGCAGCCACGCTTCAGGTGCTCAGCCTGTGCGCTGCGTCTGGTCTCATGGGAGGCCCTGGAGCTGGATGGCACCGTGTCCCTTTCCTGCTTAGAAAACATGATGGTCAAAACTTTCTGATTCTAGCCTAAATGTTTCTGCTGTTCTGGGAAGTCATGTTCTCCTCCTTTTTGTTCGTGGAACTGAATTAAGGCTAGGGCTAGGCGTTTTAGATGGCTCAGATGGGTCTTTCAGAATTCGGAAAGCTGCATTGTAAGTGTCCAGCCTCCCTCACTCCCCTTTTTGGGCTGAGCATGGCTCTTGTCCTCCTTGAGACCTGTGTTCCTGCTGCCACCAGCACCCTTTGGGCTTCAGGAGTTCTGGTTTGCTGGTCAGGGGAAGACAGTGATCCAGACGCGTTCGTTCTTTTGGTTTGTGTCGTGCTCATACGTCCTTGGGTACCATCTTGCTGCGTCCCGCGCCGCGGCCCACGCACAGCTGAGGTCTGGAATTGAGGTTCCTGATCTCTCTCTTCTCACCCGGTGTGCTGCCGTCAGACGCATCCTTCCGACACAACCATGAAGGCACCGCCTGCACCAGCTCTGTGCAGTCTGGCTCACCCTGCGCCCGTTCTGTTGAGGGGCCTCTGAGCATCACCTGTTCTTGCTCAGGGGGGCTGTTTTTCAGAGGTGGGCCCTGCCACAGCTGGGCTGGGGGGTTAGCTACCTTTTATTACTCACTTGTCTGGATTGGAAGCCTCATTTTTTAGAAACTCAACTGGGGAGCCACCTTGCAAGCATCCTCTAGGGTGCCTCTGGCTGTTATGTGAGCCGTCTCCAGGCGAACTTCCTTTCCAGGGACTTGAGGCAGTGAGTGCTGGTCGGGGTGGGACTGCTCTGCCTTTGTCCTGTCTTCTGGCAAGTCCCGAGCTGCTTTCTGTGGCTGACTCTGTCACTCCAGTCCGCAGCCTGTCCACCTGTTTTCTCCATCACTGAACTCAGGCCTCTCTGGGCCTGCCTGCTGGGAGGCTATGCTGAACCTCTGGTCTCTGCGAGTGGCTGGTTAGGGCCCAGCTACATCAGGAGGAGACGGGCCGCCTGAAGCAGTCATAATTAGGGTGACTGCACTTTCAGGGACAGTGGGGCTGATGGCCCGACTTCCAAGGGTGCTCTTGGCAAGCTGGGCAGGGTGTGGTCCAGGCTGGTGGCCCCACTGCCCATGTGCTGTCTTCCTGCTGCCCAATATTCCTGGAGAGGAACCTGTCAAACTTGCCCCCTCCCATTCCACATAGAACTCTGTCCGGGTGGGAGGCAGCCAGTCCAGATCCTGGGCTGCTCAGGAAGGGGCTTGCCCCACAAGAGGTGGCCCTGCTCATGACTGGGGGTTCTAGAGGCATGGAGGGTCACGTACATACTGGACTCCTGGCTGTAGCTTCCTCTCACTCTGGTCTGGTGGTGGCCAATGTAGTCTTTAGAAGTCAATTTAAAATATCTCTCTGTATCTGTTTCTTTTTTTCCCTGACTACACAAGTGTGAATAGTGTAAGTCGCAGTGCAAAGTCCTTGGCAATAACTTTGTTGTGTATCATCCTAAACACACTGGAGGCTGCGAGCACCATGGACTGTCCTTCCCCTCGGGGCAGTGACTACATGCAGCACTGAACTTGAAACCTCGGCGTGGTTGAAGCAGCAGCCTGCATGTGTGGACTGGCACCAGTGCCTCGCCCAGATGCCTGTCCTCTATCCAAAGGGACTCTGCCATCTGACTCCCACAGGCAGTGCCCACCTGGGGCGCCCTCTATGTTGGACTCGGCCATAGACTGACCCTCTTGCTGGCTGCTCCAGCCTGTAATGCCCTGACGTGTTGCATTCCCCCATTTGGATGAATAAAAATAAAAGCTTCTGTCTTAAGCAGGACCTTCGCCTTCTCTTGTTAAATGAAGGTGGCGACCTTGCTGGTGCTTCCCACTTGGCTCAGTCCACGTGGCCTACTGTCCCCTTCACACAAGGGGCCAAGGCCTGCTTTCTGTTCGTGGTCCTCTCTGCTCAACGTCACGTCAGCACAGTGAGTGAGCATGTGTTCTGGGTGCTGAGTCCTGAACACGGAACTGACCAGGTGCTTTTCACACAGCTCCCTCTCACTCCTCCCACCTGGTCCCGGCCTGGCATTTCCTGGGACAGCTCGGCGCTCCAAGGCTTGGGCAGAGGGGCGTGCCCGGGGATGCAGAGCTCTCAGCGGCCCTGGTAGTGCGGCGCCCAGACCACTGCTGCGCCCTCCGCTCAGCCGACAGTGTGCAGACAAAGACACTGGGTGTTTTGCTTCGTTTTATAACTCGGGGGCCTGCTTCTCTGGGACTTCCAAGCACACTAGAACTGATGGGCCAAACCCCCTGCCTGGCAGCCTCTTTGCGGGCCCGAGAGTGATGGAGGTGGTGCCCACCAGGTAGAAAAGGCTGACCCCCCCTCTTGTGATCACAGGCAAGCCTTTCACCTTTACTTTTAAATCTGCAAATAATACCCCTTAACTCAGCATGTCTGGCAGCTGGAGGGAGACGATGGGGGAGGGGAAGAGCTGCAGGAGCCCGGCAGCCCCTGGAGACTGGCCCTGCGGTGCCCCCCTGGAACCCCCCGCAGGGGCGAGGAAGGCCCTGACCAAGTGTGGGGTGCTGTCTGTAGTGAAGGGCTGAACACGTCCAACACCCACCCTGCTTCCCACCGGGCATCTGAAAGCAGCAGCCCTGCTGGGCCCTGGGAGCTAGAGATCTGGGTTAGCATTGCAGCTGTGCTGTGGGGTCAGGGGCCTCTGTGGGCCCAACTTCCCAGCCTGTGAAATGGGTAAGGGTGACAACTTGCGCTCAGTCCGCTCGTTCAGGGAGCCAGTGCCTCGGCCATTGGGAGTTCCTGGTCGGTCTCGCCTCCCTCTTTGATCACGCCCCGCCCCCCAGCCCAGGGGAATCAGGTTTGAATCCCAGTGTCAGCATTCTCAGAGCTAGGGAAGCACTGTCCCCCTTCACACATCCGTCAGACAGGTGACAGTACGGGTAGGTTCCTGGAGGCCCCACAGTGCCCATGTCACCCACATAATCCCCTCTGTGTACACTGGTTTGCACAACTGTTGGCAGGTTGAGAGCTGGGAGGGGACTTTTCTGTCCTTGGCCGCCTGACTGCTGTCACTGGGACTCAGAGCTGACAGGTGGCAGCTCTCCCGGGAGACTGAGACAGGCAGATGCCGTTTGTCTCATTCTGAACTGGGGCACTAACAGGGCTTGAGACCCACGCAGGCTCAGCAGGGTGTGCTGGACGTCCACTCACCTTGTGAAGAGCCCAAGCGCAGTCAGGGAAGCAAGCGGCCAGGCGCGGTGGGACCCAGGAGCCCTGGACTCCACCCACTGCAGCTCCCTCCCAGCGCACCGCACCCTCCCTCCGGCCCCCAGAGGCAGGCTCAAAGCCTACTTACACTTGCCGCTCTGCGCCCTCCCTCCCATCTCTGCCCATCAGAAGCAAGTCACTCCCAACGAGCCTTTCCAGCCCTGCTCTGCCCCAAGGTAGGAGTGCACAGCCTTCCTCCTGTGTGTTCCCTCTCCCTGCCAGGCACTTCTAACCCCGGGTCCGGGTCCGCCCAGGCAGTCTTCCTCCCAGCCTCAGCTTCAGTGCCAGAGCAGGGGTGCCCAGCCAGGGGGTTGCTCCCCCCACCCTGGGGACAACTGGCAGTATTTGGAGACATTTCGGTTGTGACGGCTGCTTGGGGAGGGGGGTGCAGTAACATCTAGTAGGCAGAGACCAGGGATGCTGCTAAATGCTCTGTGATGGACAGGACAGCCCACAACAAAGGAGCTGACACCCACCCCACCCCCGAGGGTGTGGATTCGACCCCTCCCACCTGCGTTTCCCAGGTGACCTGAAATACACACAGTGAGCTCAGCTCATCCGTTCCCCTCTCCAGGAACTTCCCTATCTGTCACCACTGCACTAGAGATTTCTTCTGAATATTTCCTCCTAAAAGATTGCCAGAGAACTTACAAAACCAAAGATTTTTTAAAGGAAGTTGGTTTAAAACTGTCCAGTGGTTCCCCTTCCAACACTTGGGCCTGGCGGTCCGCGCCCACCCCCATCTCCCACCACTCGCCCTTCAGACTTTCTGCCACCTGCTGTTTCTCCCACCAGCGCCCCCTGCAGCACCCAGTGCATATGTGCAGCTACTGCTCTTAACCCTGGGCCCCAGCATAACCAGGGGACTACCGGGCGCAGGACCCCATCCGAGTCCCGCGTGGGGAGCTGACCTGGGCACGGACTGACACCTGTCTGAAGTTGGGCACCATTGGCAGGCTGAGGATTTCTGCTGTGTTCCTAACTCCCAGACACCGCAGCTTTTGGGGCTGGAGAGCCTAGAAAAGGCTGTGCTGGACCCTTGCCCCGGCCAGCAAGAAATGCAAACCCCAGAAATGCACCTACCGACCTGTGCGTGGCCAAGGGATCCCCACTGTGTGCCAGAGCCCCTGCTGTGGCCCAGCTCCAGGGGCTCACTCACCACCTCAGTCTTCGTGGCCTGCATGTCAAGCCATGTCCGCCTGGCAGGGCAGGCGGGCTTGGGGAGCAATGCTCTTCTTCCTGCTGCAGGGAAGGGGTGAGGGGGTAAGGACGGCGGACGTGTCGGGGCCCCCAGGGCACAGGAAGGAGCTTCCTCAGATGCCGTGTCCGTGCCACCCCTGCGAGTCTGAGCAGAGCATGCCAGACACCAGGAGCTGTGCTGCACGTCTGCCTGTGCCGTCTCAGCCTGGTGAGGGGACTTTGTCTTTAAGGCTTAACTACCCCGGCACAGGTAGTGCCTCAATGGTGATTTTCTGCAGGGCACCAGCCTCCCTGAGGACAGGGCCTGTGTCTGTACCCCGTGCCCGTGTGGTCGGGCCTGAGGCTCAAACACCCTATTGATTTAGCACAGAGGGTGGTCTTCTCCCACTGCAGGGATGGGGGGGCAGGAGACATAATGATACAACTGTCTTTTACAAAGCAATGCTGTTTGTACCAAAATATTTAATGAATATGCTGTTAAAATAAAACCAACAGAAGAAATAGTAATACAATTTTACTGGTTTATATTTCAATTCATAAAGTTAACACACTGAAACTACCCTAACACAATGTCCACGCACCTAGTTTTAGACGGGCTTAACAGCTGTTTTGGTAACGGAACAAGAAAGACACAGAAAGGGGGGGGGGAGTCAGGCAGGAGCGGCTGGCTGCCACTTGACACTTCCCGTTATCACAGGTGACCTCAGCAAGTGTCAGCACAGCCACCCAGGAAAAGCTACAAAACAACCCACGTGTCTGCATACAAACCAGCTATCTCCACGAGCCATCTGCAACGGCCTAGCACATCACTAGATAAATTAAAAGTCAGTTACTTTTTATATAAAAAAGGTGCTAAAACCTCCATTCTCTAGTTTTGAAATGAGAACTTGCAGCCCATCTGAACAGCGAAGTTTGCACCCAGCCACACTCCAGGCGGAGTCTCGGCATGTGCGTCCCACATACACGTTACACAGACACACAGCTCAGTGTCCTCACGTGATCTGTTGCACAAATGTGTGGAATCTGGAAGTGAGGGAGCTCTTCATGGCTCCCCCACCGGCTGGGAGGAGAGCAAGCAGAACCCAACCACCCGTGAGTGAATTAAGTGCCCGAACAGCCACATCATGAAGTTGTGCAGGTCAGTCCTAGTCTGGGATCTAGACAGTCACAGGGGCGTTGGGAAAGGTATTTATATATATACACATTGAGCGAAATAAGGTCTGTCCACGTTATGCTGAATCCAGTCTCACAGTCAGTCCCCACCCAGCCCTGGGAAGTCATTTGGCAGCTAACACTAAAAAACAATAGGGACCATCGGAGTTGCATAGAATTGATCAGAAACGTGAATAATGCCAAACCAAAACCTGTGCGTCATACAGTTTAACAGAACTAGGCGGATTCAGCCGCAACCATGAAACCCTCCTATTTAAAACAAAGTGCTTCTCCATTATCCACCTGGAGGACCCTCTGCTGGCACTGAAGCAGGTAAGAACTGTTACCGATCCTCTGCTCCGCCCCACACCCACCACAATATATATATATGTATATATATATATATATAATATGTATATTAAAAAAATTAAAGGTTTAGAAAAAAACCCAACAGCCTGAAAGGACCCCCCAACTCTGATAATATCAGCTTAGCCCATGGGTCGGGCGAGGCCTGGAGGTCACCCGAGGAGTAACTTTCTAGCGTCCAGAGCAGCTGCCGGGCGAGCAGGTCGATTAGTGTCAGTAGTTAGAGGACAGCCTCACCCAGAGGCTGCCTGCTGCATGAGCTCTGGTCCAGTGACCTACCAGTATGCTTCTAGGAATCAGACTTAGGTACATTCTGGTCCAGGGACATGTCACAGAATCACACATCTGGCCAAAGAAGGCAACAAAAGGTGTCGTGTTTCCTGACGGTGTCTCGAGGCCACAGCTGCTCTCAGCAAGTCTCTTTCCCTTGAACCCCAGTTGCTGTCTTAATGGAGCTCAGTGTTCGGTTGAACCACGTCTTCTTGGCTGCCTGCACCTCATTGAGGGCCAGGCCCAAATGGTGCTCCAGGTCCTGCAGAGGGAGACAGTGTGAGCAGGCCGCCCCAGGCCAGGGATGCTGCCTCCCAGAGCTGAGCCCAGACAGGACTCAGTCTGTCTACTCGAGAGGCCTCTGGACACCACCCAGTCTCAAACTGGCATAGAAAGATCTGGAATGCCTAAAGATTTGGGAGTCTCTCCCTGTTAAGCCCTCCTTTCTTGCCTAGTCTATTAAAACCACCTCCTAGGTGAGAGTGTGCTGTGCACCACTGCACACGAGGCACACAGAGCACGTGCCGGGCTGAAAGCATCACGGATCCTCAGAAACCCGCAACGCGGCCACTCCTGAGCAAGACTGTGAGGGGTCAGCCTGGGCCGCGGCCTCTTCCAGCTCAGCACCCACGTCCACCCTACACCCTGGGCTCTCCCAGGGCAAGCCCCTGCCCCCCTCTGTGTTCTCAGTGTGCCACCCCCTGCCCCAGGCATGCCCATCCCTTCTTTGCCCTCAGACACTGCTGCTTGGTGAAGCCTCCCAACCGCCGTGGACAGCCCCGTGAGCCAGGTCTTAGCTCGGTGGCCCCAGCACCAAGGACGGGGCCTGGCAGGGAGCAAGCACCCAGCGATGTGTGTGATGGAGACCAGGCCGAAGCTTTACTCCTAAACTTGGTGCTGTCAGACCTACCTTGCCATGAAAAGAGGACCAAAACAGGCCCCAGTTCTTTCATCAGGAACGGAGGCGGAGAAAGATTAGGTTACCATGTCCGAAGTCACAAAGCTAGTTATGTGAGGGGAGCTGGGACACAGGCTGGCGTTTATGAAGCCCCAACCACTGTGCTAACCCTTTCTGCGCCTAACTTTTCTTCAGTCCTCAGGGCAAAGGGTCAGCTAGGGACCCTCACATTCCACTTGCAGCTGAGGATCCTGGAGTGTGAAGTTAACAGCTAACCCGAGGTTGGAGACTTTGACAGTACAGCTGTGATTTCAAAGCCTGTCTTCTTTGCTCCACCAAAAAGCTCCCAAGCTTGATGGAAACTTCTCATTATGAGAAAGTCTAATCCTTAGGACAGGACAAATACTATCTAAACACCCACCAGTAGATAACAGGCAATGACTAGTCATTAAAGGGAAAAGAACTGCAACTACGAAGGCCGTTCCTGGCGCGCCCAGCCCCCGGCAGGGGTGGTACCTGGATCTTGCACTCGGCCTCCACCAGCTGCAGCTTGGTCTGGGCCAGCTCCAGCTCCATCTCCCTCAGCTGGTTCTTGAGCGTCTCCTTCTCCTCGTCCGTGTCCTCATCCAGAGCTTCCTTAGCTGCGCTGATGCTCTTCACGCGCCCTTCTTTGTTGAAGAACTCGCGGCACCGCTCACAGTCGTCCACCTTTTGCTGTAATGGAATGTCAGATGTGAAGGGACAGAGGAGGAAGCGGCCCCCTAGAAAGTGGGAGCCCAGATGTGTGTTTTCAGAGGGGCATTATAGCCCCTGGAAGTCTGTTCTCTCTGAAGCTGGCAGACAGCCTACAGGGAAGCCACGTGGTATATACCAAAAGCAATAAAAACACTCTGATGTCTCGATCCAGTATCCTCACGCCTAGGAACCGTGGCTAAAAACATGAAGCAGCAGGGACTCGGTAAGATTTATGTGCAAGGACTGTCACTGCAGAATGAGGATAAGGCAAGGGGGAAGCTCCCAGTACCTGGGAGAGTCGCACTGCTGCATTGGTACAGGGGGACACAGCCTGAGCGGCTTCTGAGGAATTTTGTATTACACGGTAAAATGGTAAATGCTGAAGACCAGGACACAAAAATGTATATATGGTATGGTTAAAATACATACTATATCACAGCCCATTCAAAATAAGATGCCACTGACGGTAAGGCACATTTTATGTTCCTCTAAGAAAATATTCTGCCACCTAAACCATAAAAAGCCGTCAGTTATAAGCAGGTTCCCAGTTCAGAGATGTGAATATGAAGACACGTGTATCCTGGAGTGAGCAGAATTCTGTGTGTTCACCAAGAAGAGACCGAAAGAAGGCACTCCAAAGTGTTAACCACAGCGATGTGTATGTGGCTCAAAAGATGTAAGGGTCTTTTTTCTTATTTTCCACATTTTCTGCAATGAATATTATTAGTTCTAAAATCAGAAAATAAATCTAAAAATAGATACTGCTGGTTATTAAACACTCCTTATACTGGGGGCCAGGTGTCGACATCTCGCTCCAGGTGCAATGTTTTGTGCAAACGTGGCCACGAGCACAGGCCTTGCTCCCTTTCCTGCCCACTGAGTTGTAAATGTTAGAAAAGCATCTTTCAGTAATCAGCTCACCTAAGTACAGTTTGGTAAGTACTCTAATATAGGTAATACAGCTGCAGCTTAAAGAGAGAGAGCGCCACGTTACAAAAGCCACCAAATCAGCAAGAACTTAAAATTCAAAATTCAAGTCCTCATTGTAGCATTTGGATCATTAGGAGAGCAGAAGGATTGCATTCGGAGGGTGTGTCCCCACTCGAGTGGCAAGTCCCACCATGCGGTCCTGACCTCTGCACCCGCCTTGGGCAGAGCCACGCTCCAGACCCCATGCTACGCAACACCCACGTCCCACGTGACACCCGGACACCAGTGGCACTTGTTCTGTTGTTTACAGACTGCCCCGAGGAGGACGCTGTACAAATGTATAAGGATAGGGTCCCAATCAGGTATCTTGTCAGCTCCTCTTACTTCTGAAATCAAAGTAAACCCTGCCCCTAAACCTGCTGTGCTGTTTACAGCCATAACCTGAGCCAGGTGCTGTAAAGTTTCTCTGGTAAAGGAAGGCTTACCCGAATTTTCTCAATTTCCACTTTACTGGCTGTCTGCTGCTTCTCCAATCTTTCACTCAACTGAGAACAAATCTGTAGAAACAAACATAATTCCAAATGATAATCTCTTGAGCAGTGCCATCACCTGCATACTTTGGGCTGGGGACAAATCCTGTGGGGGCAGCTGGCCCACACTAAACAGAAGGAAGACGGTGCCGCCAGCCGCTCCGGCTCGGCGTGCTGAGCGCTGACAGTGAGCGGAGGCCCCACTGGCAGTGCTACCTCCTGCAGGAAACTGGCAGTGCCACACTCAATGGCCAGTTGTTTCCAAACACTTGCAGTCCCACGAGCCAGCATAAGATCCTAGTACAGGAGGGGACCAGAGCAGTTCAGGTATGTTCTTAAAATGGAGCCAGCCACGGAGAGGGGTATTTCTGCACATGACCACCCGTAAACAAAAGGCCGTAAGTGGCATCTGAAATGCTCCCAAGGACACAGTGCGCCTCACTTATTAGGGCACTCACTGTGCCTGGTGCTCTACCACCACGCCCTGAGACCACGATGGGTCCCTCACCCTGCAGCTGAGAAGCAGCACGGAGACTGGCTGGGCAGTGCCCGTGGCAGAGCAGAGCTCCTGGGTGAGCAGGGTTGCTAGGAACATGGCCCAATTCCAGGCACACAACCCACCTGCTTGTAGTCACCGATGATAGAACTGTTTTTTTTAATCTCAGATTCGGCCTTGTCGAGTTCGCGCCGACACATTTCTTTTAACTGCATACACGAGAAAAGCAGAAGAGACTGTTTTAGAGGCGATAGAAAGGACTTTCTGAAAAGTGCCTCTACCCCCGCCACCGCCTTCCCTCTGGCTAGTGCTGGCCCTGTTCCAGATGCCGGGGGCTGGGTGAGCAGGCAGGGCCCGGGCCGCGGAGGCACAAGCCCGCTGAGCTAATGGGGGACAGCAACTGCATAACTGACCTGTCTGTAGCAAGTGCCCTGTCACCACTCACCTCAGGCTGCCCTGACTGAAACCACAGGCAGGCAGTCCTTTCTGGAAAACTGGGGGGGAGGGAGACGGGGGTTGCCCAGAGACCAGAGAGCTGGCTTTGGACACGCCTTCCAGGGTTTGCTCTGTGGGGACCGTAGTGGACAGGCAGGGCAAGAGCCAGATATTTTATGACCTCTGCTTCTTGTGCAGAAATGCTAACCCTGTCCTTGTCACACGTAGATGCTCACATACAGGAACCTCTCCTGCCACATGCATGATGGGCTTTGCCCCGCTGTCCCTCCTACGCCTTGATTATGAAGAACCGTGTGCTTTACAGAGAAGATATAGAAGGCCTCTGGAGAGACGCCAAAGCCGGCGTCACCAGGAAGCCGCCAGCCCACCCCCCACATCAAGAATGCACAATGCAGAGGGGTGCGTGGAAGGGTGCGGAGTGGTGAGGGAGGGGTGCGGGGGGACGTTGAGGGAGAGGCATGAGGGTGGTGGTGGGGAGCGGGGCTCCCTCACCTGAGCAGATTCTTCTTCTAGCCGCCTTTTCTCTTCTTCTGCATCAATCAGCTTCTGTTTGGTCATAAGCAGCTCCTTATTCAGTGCGTCTGCCTTTTCCTCGGCCTGAAACATTTAAGGGATGCCATTACCGACCAAGAACTGAGCACTGGGAGGGCCTGAGTCACCCAGCGCAACACCATAAGAGGAGGGGAAGCTGTGATCCGGACAGCGGAGAAGAGGCGCCCAAGGACACACTGGGATGAGAACATGCTGAATGCCGGGCCAGTCTGACCCAGAGGCAGCGCCAGGCAGTGTTTAGGGGGGCGGCCTCTAGCACTGGACAACCTGGGCCCAATTTTCACTGTTCCTGACCATGTGCCACTGGCCAGGTCATGGAGAGCCTGTGTGAGCTTCAGGCTCCTCAGCCATGGGCACAGCATGGAAAGGACTCGGCACAGTGCCCAGCATGTGGTCAACTCTCAGTAAAGGGCCGCTGTCATCATCAACAGTGGTAGTAAATTCCGGCTTTCTTCCTCCAGACTCTCAGGATGTCCTCTGCTCCATCAAGCCAGTTCTGCAGCCTGACCAGGCGGTGGCGTAATGGATAGAGCATCAGATTGGAAAGTGAGGGACCCAGGTTCAAAACCCCAAGGTCACTGGCTTGAGCGCAGGATCAAAGACATCATCCCATGGTTGCTGGCTTGAGCCCAAAGGTCGCTGGCTTGAGCGTGGGATCATGGACACGACCCCATAGTTGCTGGCTTGAGCAAGGGGTCACTTGCTCTGCTGAAGCCCCCCCTCTTGGTCAAGGCACATATGAGAAAGCAATCAATGAACAACTAAGGAGCCGCAACGAAGAATTGATGCTTCTCATCTCTCTCCCTTCCTGTCTGTCTGTCCCTCTCTGTCCCCCCCCAACTCTGTTTCCATCACAAAACAACAACAGTTTTGCACTTCGCTTTCCTCGTCCCCAGGTAAAGGAAGCCACTTCTTTCCTCACACTTTTTATTTCCTGAAATGGCCGCCCTCCACGCCAGGTTTTTCTAAAGCATGCAGAGTCCTGCAGGGCAGATCCAAGAGTCCAAGTGAAAATGATAGGAGTCCCTGGCTCGGGCGTTCCAGGGATAACTGAAGGATGAATGACTGTAGATGGCAGAGGGCGGTCAGTCAGAGAAACAGGTGACAGCTCCAAGTCACACAGCGCTAGAAACAGAGGGTCCCTGCCGGCTCCTTTCACACAACCTCCGTTGACAAAGTGTGGAATTTCCCTGACCTGACACAGAGCTAATGCTGTGTAACTGAGCCGGGCTCTCCACCAGCCCGCATGTCCTCTGATGAGACCTTCCTTGGGAGGAACAGGTTCCAGAGACCTGAGGATGGTGTGATAGGTAAAATTCCAAAGGCCATTAATTACTGGCAAACTGTCATGCATGTGATTAAATGGGATCCTGTCCTTTCTGGGGGGTGGCTTCTCCTCTCCTGTAGCTCAATCCCCAAGAGAAATCAGGAGGGAAATGAGAAGCAGCAGGAAGTGACTAGTGAGGAGAACAATGTCAGGTAGTGAAGTGACTTTGTCAAGCTCTCACGATGCAAAGCACAGCTGGCATCAGAGACCAGGTTGCTTGACATTCAGACCAGCATTGGGCACCACTGCACAAGCGGACCCTCAACCCCGACAAAGTGCAGAGACAACTGGACCGCTCCAGTGAGGGCCCTCTAATGGTACCACACCGTCCACTCTCGTTACATGAGCACAAGGACAACATCTGGTGCTAAGAAGCACCAGTCCAGACCTTCACTCCGGGTCCTGAAGGACTAACCATCCAGATCTACCCTCCCAGTGTAACAAAACCTGGGCAGAACAGAAGAAACTACAGTCTTCAACCCCGGTAACAATAAATGTGGGCTGTGGTTCCAGGAGAAAGAAAACAGGTGAGCCCTACTGCCCCCGGGGGTCTACCTGGAGATGCGCTGAGGCCAGGGACAGGGAGGGTTCCACCTGGAACAGCCTCAGAGGGTTCTGGAGGCAGAGAGGCCGAGGTGGCCGGAGGCTGTGGGCAGAGCTCTGGGTGAGAGCACCCAGAACACCTAATAAGGCACAGGAAGTGATAAAGTGAAATCATGAAGGCAGAAAAGGAGAATAAAGAAAGAAAAGGCAGATATAACAGAATAGCGAGGTGATACTTAAATGCACCATATAAATAACTGCACCAAATGTAACTGGTCTAAACTTCTGATGAAAGGGAGATTATCAGACTGTATTAATAAAGCAAGACCCAGCCCCGGCGGGGTGGTTCAGTGAATAGAGCATCGTCCTGGTGAGCCAAGGACACAGGTTCGGTCCCCCCTCAGGCCACATAGGAGAAGCAACCAATGAGTGCACAACCAGTGGAACAATGAGTTGATGCTTCTCTCTCTCTTTCTTCTCCTCCCCCCTTAAATCAATGGAAAAATTTAAAACCCATTTAAAATATAAAGACACATATGTGTTAAAAGTAGAAGGATGCAAAAAGACATGCCACATAATGCCAGGAAGTCAGAGTGGTGACATTACTATAGGACAGAGTAGATTTCACAACAGAGCACTCAAGGAACATTTCACAAAGTAAGAGTAACTCCATTAAGAAGGTGTAATAATCAGAAATGTATGCATAAATTCAAATGACAGGAAATAAAAGCTGACATAACTGAAAGGGGAACAGAGGCACACAGTCAGACGTCCTCCCTGTGCACTCAGATAAGTGACAGAACAAGCGGAGAGAACCCCAGTGCATCTACAAGAGATCCGACCACACTCAACCAACAGGACCAGACTGACAGGTTACAGAACACCCCACCGCAAGAACACATACACTCTGCAGGTGCACGCGTGACGTTCACCCAAACACACCACAAGGCAGGCCTCAGAATAGGCATAAATATGTATATCCTAAAATGAATAAAACCAGAGAGGAAATGTATTCTGATCACAACTGAATTAAATTAGAAATGAACAATGGAAAAATCCCTAATAGTTGAAAATTAAACAACACACTGCTGACGCATAGGTCAAAGAAGAAATAGAAAAGACTAAATGAAAATAAAAACACTGCGTATCAGAATGTGGGGGCAGGGGCAGCTGAAACAGTGCCTCGGAGATTTACAACTTACCGCTTGTTCTAGAAAAGAAAAGCGGTCTACAATCAATGTTTTAGCTTCCTCTTTAGGAAAGCAGATGCACACACAATACGGTATACAGAGGTGTATTGTAAAATAGGGCACCTGAAACCTGTATAATTCTGTAACCAGTCATCTCAACAAAATTCAATTTAAAAAAAGCAAGAGACAGCCCTGGAAGGCACAACGCACAACATTGCCCCCAAGACGATCCACAGGCCGAAACACCTACTTCCCCATCCTCACCCTAACTAAGTGAAATCACTAACAATCTCCATTAAAAATTAAAAAATGGCTAGAAAAAACAAACTAAACCTAAATAAAAGAAAATCATAAATTCAGAAATCAATGTAACAAAATAGAGAAAAAGTAATCAATGAGACCAAAAGTTGGGTTTTGAAGAGATGAAGGCAACTGATAAAATCCTAGTTAGATTGATAAAGGAAAAAAGGAAAAAGACAGAAAGTACCAGGAATGAAAGAGGGGACATCTCAGCAGGTCCTTTAAACATGAAGAGAGTACGGAAATATCAGTGACTCTATGCCTACACACTTGACAACTAAAATAAAAAATTTACTCAAAAGACACAAATTATTAAAAGGGACATATGAAGACTTAGAAAATTCAAATAGTGTCATATCTAAAAACAATAAATTATCTGAATAAATTTTCTTAGCAGAAAATTATATTCATAATTAAATAATTTCCTTAAGAAAATTCCAAGCTCATGTGAATTCACTTGGGAATTAAATCAGAGATTTAATCAGGAAACAATTCTACATAAAGTACTTAAGAAAACAGGAGACAACACTTTTCAGTTTGTGTTAAAAGACCAGCATTATCCTGACAGCAAAACTAGACAAAGGATTCAAGAAACTCTAGACAAACATTCTTCACAGACATAAAAATCTTTAATACAGGCCTGACCTGTGGTGGTGCAGTGGATAAAGCGTCGACCTGGGAACACTGAGGTCACCAGTTCAAAACCCTGCACTGGTCTGGTCAAGGCACATATGGGAGTTGATGCTTCCAGCTCCTCCCCCCTTTCTCTCTCTCTCTCACTCTGTGTCTCCTCTCTAAAATGAATAAAATAAAAACAAAATAAAAAAAAAAAAGCTAAATATATATAAAAAAATCTTTAATAACAAATAAAAATCTTTAACAAAAAATAGAAGCTCCACGTTTCCTAGGAGTGCAAGGTTGGTTTACAGTGAAAAATCTATTTATTTCACCCTATTAACAGAATTAGGAGAAATATCAAATAATCACCTCAACAGAAGAAGGAAGAGCATTTGACAAAATTCAACACCCATTCATGACAAAAACTATCAGCAAAGAGGAAGAAAGGCCGACCTCCTCAACCTGACCTATGAGAAACCTACATCTAAGATCTGTAACAGGGTGGCAGCACTTGCACCGTTCAGCCTTGCTCGGAAGGTAAGTGCAGGGAGGCCAGGGAAACCGCATAAAGACTTTTAACTAAAGGAAAAAAGAAAAACTGTCTTTATGCGGAGATGACGTGACTATGAATATGGCAAATCCTAAATATAAACAAAAGAACTAACAGAATCAGAAGTGAATTTAGCAAGATCACTATACAAGGGCATGAAGTCAATTGTACTATCTTTCTAGAAATTAGCAATAAACAATGGAAAAAATGCACTGAAAAAGATGATACCCTTTACAATAGAATAGAATATGTGCAAATTTTGTAAACTAAAAACTAAAAGCCAATGCTAAAATTGAAAAGGAGCTAAATGAAAATCATAACAGATCCATGAATTGGAATATTTAATTACTGATTAGATGTTAATTCTCTCCAAGTTGATTTACAGATGCCACCCCACTCAAAAGTTGACAGACTGATCCTAGTATTTATATAGAAATGCAAATGATTTATTTTTTTGTGAAGGAGACTGAGAGAAAGATAGGGATAGACAGGAAAGGAGATGAGAAGCATCAATTCTTCATTGTGGCACCTTAGTTGTTCATTAATTGCTTTCTCATTTGTGCCTTGACCGGGAGTGGGGGCTACAGCAGACCGAGTGACCCCTTGCTCAAGCCAGCGACCTTGGGCTCAAGCTGGTGAGCCTTGCTCAAACCAGATGAGCCCGCGCTCAAGGTGGTGACCTCGGGGTTTCGAACCTGGGTCCCCCGCGTCCCAGTATGACGCTCTATCCGCTGTGCCACCGCCTGATCAGGCAAAATGCAAATGGTTTAAAATAGCCAAACTATTTTTTGAAAAGAACAACAAAGTTGGAGGTCACATGTGACTTGATCTTAAGATTGTAAAGCGGCAGTAATTAAGACTGGTTTGGCCTAAGGTCACCGAATGGAGCAGATAGAGAATGAGCAGACCCACGTAGACAGGCTCAATTGATTTCACTGGGGAATAAAATTTCTGTTGCATCCACAAAAACACTTGTTCTTACCTAATTCGAGTGTGCTGATCTCAAATCTGACATTACTTTTTCTCTGTAAGCTATGGTTTTTTTTGCAATTCAAGATTTTAGGTTTTCATCTTATTGTAAAATTTTCAACATTTAGTTTAACATAATGAAGTAGAATGTCTTCTTGGGCATCATCTTTGTGAAAATATAATTATTTCTATAATGCAGTAAATACACTAATACACTAAAAGATATGATTGCATCAGAATTTGTCTACAATTTCGAAATAGAACATATTAAAACACTTAATCATAAAATTTGCGCAAAACTTAAAGCCAACAGCATCCTTTGAACCAGAAGTTCATAGTTGTCTGCTTTTTTGTTGCCAAGGAAGTTCTTTGTAACTGCCACAAAAGATTGCTATGCTGCTTTCTCCTCCTCATTCATCTTCCTGGCAAATTCTTCGTCATGTATGAGGGTTTGAATTTGAGGTCCATGGAATACACCTGCTTTTATCTTCTCGAAAGACAAGGCAGAAAAAGCAGAAATAGTATGTTAAAAGCATTCACTTTCTCTATTCAAAGCCTGAACAAACTGCTTCATTAAGCCAAGTTTGATGTGAAGTGGGGGGAAAATGATCCTGTCTCGATTAACTCCAGGTTCATTCACAATATCTTGCATCCCTACTTCCAAAGTTTCACATTTCGGCCACTCCTTCTGTGTCCAGTGTTTCTCCCAAGCTTGGCTGTCCCACAAACACAGAAAGCAAGGATACTTCGTGAAACCTCTCTGTTGTCCTAGCAGGAAACTTACCATTTTAAGATCCATACAAATGATCCAGTTATGCTCCTCATACTTCAGTAAATCAAGGACAATTTTTATGTCATTATAATCTTCTCGCAGATGAGTTGAATAACCAATTGGAACCGCGCATAAACATTACCGTTGTGTAGGAGAACACATTGCAGACTTCGTTTAGAGCTGTCAAAAAATATCCGCCATTCTGTTGGACTATAAGTGGTAACACCTAGCTGGCTGAGAAGACTACTGATATCATGACAGTAAACAAAGTGTTTGTTTAAAAAAAAAAAAAGTCCACAAAAATTTGTTCACGCTTCCTGAAATGGGATACTTTAGCTGACCGGTGAAGTACATTCTTTTCTTGAAGCCTGGAGGTTAATAACTTAGCTTTCTTTGATCGGCCCAAATCTCTAAGTCATTCAATTCAGGCTAAACTGCTGAGGGATTAATGACTACTTGGCATCAGAAGAAGACCCTTCAGATTCTACAATCATTTCCTCATGCATCTTATCAAAATACACTTGATCACCATGTTTACTTTATTTGTCATTAGAATAAATAAAACCATTGAAAACTGGAACCGGGAGTGTCTCAGAGTGTGGGATAGGTCGTATTGCTGAAGGAATATTATGATATGAGATCATATGCCATTTTTTCTTGCCGATGCCCTTTGTATGGATCAGACAGAAATAACAGTCACTGCTGTGGTCCTTAGGTTCACGCCAAACCATGGGAATACCAAAAGGCATTCCTTTGTGTTTTCCTTTTGTCCAGTCACGAAGCATTTCATCACAATTATGACACACAATATGAGGAGCCCAATTCTTGTCTTGATCGCCAAGGGGAACTTGAAAATAGGCAATATATGCACATGTCACAAATAATGAAATATTGCCCCTTTGACGTTGAAGTGTATAACAGCCACATATAACAGAAGGTGTCAGGACTATTCTTACATTTACGCCTACTCGAAGAAACCATGATTCAATCTTAAAACAAAATAAAAGGGTATTTTTATCATATAATAATTTTTTACAGTTAAAAACAACTACAATTATGTAAAAGTGATGTTTGTAAAACATTAATTAATTGCCTTGTGGTTATGTTCAATCCAAGAGTCGTTGCCCTTTAACTCCAATTTAAAAACCAATGCATGCCATTAACTGTAACAAAAAGAAATTAAAATTGCATAAAAAGTAGAGCATGCACCAAAAAACGAATTTCAGATTTGGAATCAGTGATGCAGAAATATATAGAAAAAGTTCTAAAACCTCATGCAGCAGAAAATGAAGAAAAAAAAATTGTTCCCCAGTGTTGGAGCAGGTCGCTAAGCTTGACCTATTGAATTACTTTGGTCTCTTGATCTCAATAGGTCAAGCTTAGCGACCTGCTCCAGGTCACAGAACTAGTAAGCAGGGAGCTCATGCTCAGACCCGGCGGGCGGGCCAAGTGTTTCCTTCCCTGTTCAGGACGCTGTCCCAGAGCGGAGCACAGCCACGCCAGCGCTGACATGCGCAGATGTGCCCTCAGCCCTGTGCCTGTGCCTCACACGGGTTCTCACACTGGAGCTGCTCCCCGGTGGCTGTGCTGACTGAAAAGAGTGACGGGTGAGCCTAACTCGATTGGAAACACAAAAAGGGTTCTGGAAATCCTATAAGCCACATACGACAGCTTTTTTCTGGGTTGCAGAAAGGGAAGAGTTGGAAGGAATGAAGTTCTTTCAAAATGTGAGTCCTTGAATTCAAACAAAGGTAAGAAAGCCACACCCTTCACTTCAGAATCTAGCGGATTTTCAGGGACAGCTGGAAAAAAAAAGAGAACTAACTTGGAAAGGGACTGGGACTGGAGTGAGGAAGGCTGGTCTTCTTAGCAATGCAGATGCTGGAGGGTGGCCCTGGGGGGGCTTCCTACGCCCTGAAGGCAGCTGGCACCAGCTCCTCTGGGCTGTCTGGGTTTCAATCTGAAAGCTCTGCCACTATCAGTGTGACCTGTTTTGTCTCAGTTTCCTTATCAGTAAAAAAGGGACCATAATTGCATCCCTTCCACAATATGGGCTATTCTGAGGATTCGATGGGATGGCAAACACAAAAGCCTTAGAGCATTGCCTAGTCCTTGGTGCACAAGAAATGTCTGCCGTTATGTGACAGCTATCACTGGTCCTCCTGGACTCATGCTTCTGACGCAGTTACGACACCAAATCAGAGCTTCTTGTGCCACATCTGCGTTGGAAACAGTGTGGCACTGGAGGAAAGGCCGGGGCTGGGTTAGATACCTGACTGCTTCTTCCTGGTGCCTTCACCCTGCATCTCAAGTTTCCTGATTGTTAAAAAAGAATCCTCACCCATAGATGGGGCTCATGTTACCGTCCTTACAAGGCAGGGGGTGGGTAAGGGTTTTGGAGTTTGGCGAAGTGCATCCTGTCTTAGTGCCCATCACACAGATCCTCAGTATTCTGACTAGTTATCACTGCTCTCAGGAGCGGAGCCTGGTTCTCTGCCTGCTGCGTCAGGAGAAGACACCCTGCTCGGGGCCAGGCGCCAGGAACACCGGAGCCTAGGAGCATCAATGTTCTCTTAGCCTGTCAGACCGGGGGGTGCAAACTAAAAATCCACCTGCAGTTGTAGCATAAGGTGCCCTCTGAGAGCCTGTCTGAAGGGTCTAGCAGGGGAGTGCAGCCACCCGCATCCCCTTGACCAAAGAACGTCCTTCTCCTCTATCGGGGAAGGTGTCCTCTCCGACCGAGTATGCAGCTCCAGGAGGGAGCATGTGGAGGGTGAGGGAGGGAGGGGACACATGCCTAGCCACCCAGGTCAGCCGCATCCGTGGGGTGACATGTCGCAGCTAGATCGCCCTCATTCACTGTAGAACACAGTCCTGCCCAGGACCACTTCTCTCACCCCTTCTGCGTGGGCTGTGCTGCTGAGGGCTGGCCCCCATGTGTGCTGGGGCCACCTCCGCCCTCCCTGCCCAGTGCACTGCAGCGTCCACTCACTGGGCGGAGATGCCTGATAGGGAAGGGAGTGCTTCACATGGTGTTTCTACGAAGAGCAGAGGGGATGCTGGGAATCCTGACCTGGATGAGCAGATGCGGGGAACCCAAGAGCAGTGAGAGCCCCAGGCACAGTTACTGAGCGTTAACGACCTTGAAACACCTTCGCTATAGGAACTGGAAAATGGAGCCTTCTGGGCTGCACATGGCTCTCTGAAGCTGACAATGACACAAGCAGGGAACTAATACCGCTCTGATTTTTTTGGGGGGTGGTTGTGCTCGTTACCGGTTTTTTTGGGGGTGTTTATATACAACAAATCACGTACTTCTCACTGCACCCTGGGACAGTTACTAGTCTGAAACACCCCCAACATTCTTGCACAATTTGAAAGTGGAGCAGTTGGTATAAGAGTCCAGACTTGTTTGGTTTTTTACTCCATTATTCTATTTCTAAAGAGAAATCATAAGAACCAGTAGATACTGCCATCTCTCATCTGACATGTGAACCCCTGTGAAAGCACACACTTTCAACAAAATACAGTACTGCACATGGTTTTCAACACATCTGGTGCATGTCAAGGGCCTTGGAAGGGTCAGAGACTACGGGGTTCACTCTGTCACGTCAGTCCCTAGACATTCTCAAAAGCTTCAGCCTATTTCTAAAACCTCAGGAAACCAATGAGCAGGAAAGGAATCTTTGGAGCCTGACGGGATCTAGGTCAGGTGTTGGCAAACGGTCCGTGCAGCAAACACACCGCTTCCTGGGAATGAGGAACACACCGTGCAGGCCTGGGCAAGCTGAGCTCCGCACCAATGGTAGAATGAAACATTCGCAACAGAGACCAGAGACCACGTGGCCATAAAACCTGAATCATTTACTATGTATCCCTTTAGGCCTGAGGTTGGCAGACCATGACCGAGACTACCCTTCCTTTTGGGGAAGCTGCAGTACAGAAAGAATATGGACAGATGCCCTGCTGGGAGAGCCTCTGTCTCAAACTTACTGAGATTACAGGACGTGCCAGACCGGTGGTAGTGCAGTGGATAGAGTGACCTGGGACGCTGTGGTGCCAGATTCAAAACCCCGAGGTCGCTGGTTTGAGTGTGACTGGCTCAGCTAGTCCCCCCTAGTCGAGGCACATAGGAGAGGCAATCGATGAACAACTAAAAAGTGCTACAATGAAGAATTGATGCTTCGCATCTCTTTCTCTTCCTGGCTGTCTTTCTCAATAAAAAAGAAAAAAGATTAGGAGAAGAAAAATAGCACATCAGCCAACAGAAACTTCTGAGGTCTTCCCAGCTTTATAATCACTGGCAGTGCTTGGTCAACAGGCACATAATATGCAAGATAACAGAAATCCCTTCCTGTTTTAGGGAGAGGTTAAGAATAGCATAGTAGCCTGACCAGGTGGTAGCGCAGTGGATAGAGCGTCAGACTAGGATGCGGAAGACCCAGGTTCGAGACCGCAAGGTCACCAGCTTGAGCGCGGGCCCATCTAGCTTGAGCAAAAGCTCACCAGCTTGGACCCCAAGGTCACTGGCTCCAGCAAGGGGTTGCTCGGTCTGCTGAAGGCCCGCGGTCAAGGCACATGTGAGAAAGCAATCAATGAATAACTAAGGTGTCGCAACGGCAACGGAAGACTGATGATTGATGCTTCTCACCTCTCTCCATTCCTGTCTGTCTGTCCCTATCTATCCCTCTCTCTGACTCTCTTTGTCTCTGTAAAAAACAAACAAACCCCCAAAGAATAGCATAGTGATTAAAAGCTACTGCCAACTGTGGTAGCACAAGAACTAGCCAGAAGGTCTCTGACATGTGGAAAGAGGTGCGAGGACTGCGCGTGTAAGGAGTGTGGAGTGTGGCGGGGGCTTCAAGAGGTGGTCGCTAAGCCCTGAGGGGGAGGGAAGGGATGCTGACAAGAGCCTGGTGCGTCCTCAGAGAGGTAACCAGCACAACAAACACTAAAAGCAAGGCTTTCATGGGATTAAGAGAGAAGCCAAGTGTTGACTACAATCTAACCCTTAGACCAGTGGTTCTTAACCTGGGTTCTATCGAACCCTAGGGGTTCGATGAGTCGGTCTCAGGGGTTTGGAGAAGCCTCTGCCGCGGAGGCCAGAATAAAGTAATACCGTAATCTGTTGTGAGTTCATGCACTTTGTTGGTTTTGTTCTTTGAGCAAGGTGATGTTCACGCACAGCTCATTTTGTGCACCAGTAAAAAAACATATACTTATGTCTTGAACTTGGAAAAAAAATCATATTTTATTTATCACTAAAGAAGGGTTGGGCGAATGCGCACATGGAACCGGTGGGTCCGGTACCTCAGAAAGGCTAAGCACCACTGCCTCAAGGCAAGTCCTACTTACATTATCCAGGTCCTTTCGCAGTGCGATCTTGCTGGTCACCAGCTCGTGGGCTAAGTCATCATTTTCCTGTTCCAGCCTCATGTTCGCTTCTTGCAGACGCCTATTCTCCCGCTGAAGGGTTGAAAGAAGCAAGTTACAGACACAGAAAAATCAAATGAAAACGACAATTTCTCAAGGCTAACCTTCAAAACTACAGTGTGTCCGTAAAGTCATGTAGCCGGTCAAAAGTGCACCATGACTTTACGGACACAGTGTAGTTTCTGAGTCTTACGGAGACTGGGAGACGTGGCTGGTCCTAGTGTGCTGCCAATCAATCATCTCTCATCTTCTTGCTCCACCAAGAAATAATTAACCGAGTCAAGTGACCTTGTCAGTAGCTGTGTCATATTAACTGAGCCAAAAGGCCAGTTAATGTAACTGTAACTTGGCAGCTGGTTTGAAGCAAAACAAACTTGTTTTCTCATTGCAAATTCAAACTGAAACTTGAACCTAGATACAGTGACACTGGATTTTAAAAGGAACTAAACAGAGCTGCTGCGGCCCAGCTGAGCTGACAGCACGGGAGCTTCGCGCACACCGTGTGGGCCACAAGCAGACGCACCTCAAACCGCTCGATGGGGTCCTCCTGCTGGGCCTGTTGTTCCCTCATGGTGTGATATTCCTTTTCATATTTTTTCAACTTCTTCTGACTAATCTGTAGGATAAAACACAGTAAATTAAAAAGTATCAAGTGTGTGTGCTATAGGTACCTCACCAGACTGGAGCATCCTCAGTTACTATTAAAGTGGTGTTTCCTATTTTTGGAAAGAAACCATCAGAATGGGGCAAGCCCAGGCCCCAAAATTCTTACTCAATGACTACTGTGTCCAGGGTTCTTTTAGGGATAACTGGCTCCCAAGGCTTTTATTAACAGTGTTAGAAGAGCACCTATGGATAGCTCCTCCTACCCAAGTTCTGGGTCCTACTGTCCCTAATCATCACCACCATCATCACCCCCAGCCCCACCATCAATTTATAAAGCACTGCTGCTAGGTGCTTTGAACCTCTGACCTCATTGTCACCTCTACAAGTACTGTACGGTATTATCATCCTCATTTTGTATGCAAGTTAATTAAAGTATAAGGAGGTTAAGTATCTTGACCAAGATCAGTCAGTCAGTGGCTAGCAGATCTGGAGTTTTAACCCACGCAGCTAGACTCTACCCAAGGCCCAAGCTGCAGCACGCCTGCTATCTGATTGACTTTCCTCTCCACGAGCTCCATCTGTGCTGCTGTCCAACAGGCCCAATTCTCCCTGCCCTTCCAAACACTTCTGCTGACCACTGCCCTTGGCAGCTCTCCCGCCCCACTGAACCACAGCAAACTACAGCTCTGTACCTTTCCCTCCCACTGCCTCAGGGCCTTCTCTACACCAAGCTTCTGCTCTGACTCCTCTAGAGAAAGGACCCCTTTGAAGGTCACCAACCAAGTGGTTTCTTTTTCACTCCATCCAGTGGGTTCTCTCTCTCCCCTACTAGACTGACTTCAAAGCGCCTTGACTTGCATTTCACCATGACCAACCCTGTCGTCTCTGGGAAATCTTTCCATCCATTCTCTCGTAGCTCTCCTTCTACTAACAGGTTGTTTTCCTCCTTTATTGGTTAGCCCTTCTTGTTCTTCAGTCTGGACCATAACCTAGGGCATCCTTCCAAGATTCAACTCTTAGTCTTTTGTTTGATTCCTTCCTGTAAACCACTAACCCATTCTCCTTGGTGTTTTTAATAATAATGAAAATAAGAAATAGAAAAGTGGTGGAACAGGTATGTGCACATACTTATGGGTACAATCACAAGACTAAGGTTCAACCCTTTCCAAAGCTTCAACAGTCGGCCTGTGTTGACTCACAAATTTTAGCTGCTAGTTCCAGGTAATCTGGAAACTAAGCTAGTCTAGTCCAACTTCCTTACTTTATAGACTAAGAAACTGAGATCTGAAAGAGGGTGGGACAGGCCCAGGTTTGCACTGCCTCCAGTTCTATTCCGTATTCCCTTTCCCTGTGCTCATGCTGCCTGGCGTCCCCTCCTCGACTCTGGCCTCCTGCACTTGTTGGGGTGTCTTTGGCCACCTGCACTCGGCGGGGTGTTCACAGGTCTGCTTCAGCCACAGTGGATGCCTGGAGTCTGGCTGCTACCCCAAAATTCAGCACTATGTCCTGGCTGCAGTCTATAGAAAATGTCCACTAAACACTGGCAGTGAGGCTACATGCTGGAGAATGACACCTTTCAGCTCAGATCTTCTGTGGCTCACGGCCAATGCCGGGTAAATGTTTTCTGTATATGCGATTCACAAAGCAAGCGCCTAAGCAAATCTGTGTGATCAGTAACTTTATAAACAATCCTAACATATCAGTAGTAGAAAGAAATTAAACAAGGTTTGTGGGAGGCAGACACTTCCTCCTGAGCTCTTTGATGTCACTCTGGGTAAATGACAAGGAGGGGAATAGTATATGAGGCTCCCCTTAGTGATTAAAAAAAAAAAAAGAATAGACTCCAAATCCTACAAAACATTCTCACAAATCTTTAGGATTCTCCAAATTCTCGTTCTGGTGCTGGGGTAAGAAAGAATTAACGTTGTTTCCCTACAGACATACATTTTAAAAGGCTAATTACAAGATAATTTCGTCCACATTTCACCATGCCTGATTATAAATGCTGCGTTCTCAGAGCAGCAATGCTGACTGCCCCTCAGCACTGTGACAGCTGTCCATGGATAATGAGGACCTGGTAAGTGGTGGGCCCTTCACATCCGGTTATTTCTTCTTCTTCTATTTCTGTGATAGGATATGGGTACTTCTTGATGCATTTATCATGTTTTCCAAGTGCTCTGCATTGAGCATAACCATTTTTATAATTAAATAAACAAAATAAACGCTGTTAAAATAATTCTCCTAATTACTCTGGGCTACTCTGAGACAGAGCTCCTCTAATTTCTTGATCTTGTGGTCCTAAGTCAGTCCTCAGGGCCCCCCTTAAGACGGAACACAGACAACTCCTTCCCCCTGCACAGAGCCCGCCGGTCCACATTCTGGGCTTTTCGCCCAGCTGAGGCTCCCCTCCCTCAGCCTCACTGCCTCTTAGTCTCTCTCTTCCTCCCTCCCTTAAATGCCTTACCACCAACCCCATCACAAACAAACAATACTACTCACAAGGGCCTCGCAGGGGAGCGTGGGCAGCTGCCCAGCTGAGCCATCATGCTCAGGCTCCCCGGAGGCACAGACCCCATGGAGAGACTGCCGCTTGAACGGCGACCAGAGGCGCCAGCAGCAGAAGCCCCCGTTCAAGCTCCATCCGAGGCCGCGTCCCGGACAGACCAGCATCTGCCTCTCAGCCTGCCTGACCCGTTACACGCCTCCAGGTCACAACAGTCTCCCTCCTCATGTCCCCCTGCCCAGGCACAGAGGGTGCCCAGAAATGTTCATTACACTGACCGTTCATTACATTTACCTTTCTTCTGAATGGACATGGCAACCAGAGTACACACACACTGTGCGCCTGGTCCCGCGGCCTGGACCAGTGCACATCCGATTCACCTCTCAGATCAGAGCGTTAGCCTCGCTTTGGTAGGAACCCCTCTCTGGGACCCTCTTCTCTCTACCAGACCAGGTCTTTCATTATGTATTCTCCCAGCCACGGGTAGTTCCTCCACGGCACCTGTCCACACCCACGATTACTCATGTAAGTGCTACTCCCCTCTCACCCCCCAAGAGTGAGAAGCAGGGGGGAGTCAGGCAGACTCCCACATGTGCCCGACCAGGGCCATGCTCAGCCCCTCTGGGCCGTTGCTCTGCTGCAATCAGAGGAGCCATTCTAGCACCTGAGGCGGAGGCCATGGTGCCATCCTCAGCACCCAGGCCAACTTTGTTCCAGTGGAGCCTTGGCTGCGGGAAGGGAAGAGAGAAATAGAGAGGAAGGAGAGGGGGAAGCGTGGAGAAGCAGACGGGCGCTTCTCCTATGTGCCCTAAGCAGGAATCGAACCCAGGACTTCCACACGCCGGGCCGACACTCTACTGCTAAGCCAACCGGCAAAGGTAGTATGTGCTACTTGACTGTCGTCTTCCCACTAGAAAGCAGGCCTTGTTTGTTTTGCTTACCACCAGTGCCTAGGTCAATGCCTGAACACAGCTAAGACTCAATAATGAAATGCTGAACAAATCAAAAGCAACAGCCTTCCCTTTAATCAGGGTGGACAGGGACATTCGTTTGCCCACCAGTTGGTGTGGCTATGGGCAGTGTTCTTTGCTAGGCATTAGTGATAGAAAGAGATCACGCCCGACCAGGCGGTGGCGCAGTGGATGGAGCGTTTAACTGGGATGTGGAAGACCCAGGTTCGAGACCCCGAGCTCACCAGCTTGAGTGCGGGCCCATCTGGCTTGAGCAAAAGCTCATAAGCTTGGACCCAAGGTCACTGGCTCCACCAAGGGGGTGCTCGGTCCCCTGAAAGCCCGCGGTCAAGGCACATGTGAGAAAGCAATCAATGAACAACTAAGGTGTTGCAATGGCAATGAAAAACTAATGATTGATGCTTTTCACCTCTCTTCGTTCCTGTCTGTCTGCCCCTATCTATCCCTATCCCTCTCTCTGTCCCTGTAAAAAAAAAAAAAAGAAAGAGATCACAACATGCAAACTCCACAGGGCAGGAACTCTTTCCTAGTTGATGTGAAATTCCTAATGCCTGGCTCGCAGTAAACGAGGAGATACTTAGTGAGAAAAGTCCAAGGGTTATTCTGCCTGCCCTTTACTTACAGCAAGAACATCTTAACTGAGTGGAGGGAGCAGGGCATCTGTGGAACCTGCCCGCTCTGAGTCACACCCACTGCTGGCTGCCTTCTATCAGACGCTGTGGGGTCACAGCTTCACACATTGGCGTTTCTGCCCTTCAAGAAGATCACATTTGAAATTTTTTGTTTAAATGTACATTTGAGGGAAAAAAAATTCTAATAGTTTCCTGGGGTAAGGCAGTTTATAATTTAGGTAAAACCAATTTTATACCCCAATGCAATTAGTTCGGAGGTTCCTAACACTGTTAGGTACAGACCACTCTCAAACTCCTGAGAGCCATGGCTCCTCTAGAAAGCACTGTCCCCACAGAGAGTACAGAAGCCAGCTCTGCCCCACCCCACCCACAGCAACAGAACACGCTACCTACCATTTTAGAGAGCTCATAGGCTCCGTGAGGCCCATCAACAGTCCCTGATTAAGAGACCCTGAGTTAGAAAGTGGAGACTTGGAACATGCCAGTTGGAGATCTTGGTAGTTCAAATTAAGTCCCAAATCTTTCCCTTCAGTCACTCACATGCCAACAATTTGCCACAGGAACTGGAAAATGCTCTTTTATAACATGTGTTACCTGCCCTGGGCGGGTGGCTCTGACCAGCCTCAGAGACAGGCAGAGATGCCGAGGCCCTCCCAGATGCAGAAGGAGTGGCTGCTGACTTGCGTGGAAGTGCGGGGGTAAAGTCTGCAGGTGGAAAGACCCACACTCGAGCTATGGCCCTGCTGATGACTCACTGTATGACCAAGGCTAGGATGCCTTCACCTTGGCCTTAGGCTCCTCATCTGTGACAATCGCAACAGTCCATATAAAGGCTGTTAGGAGGACTACTGTTTTGAGGATCATATGATATATTGAATAAAACAAAGAGCTCAGAAGAGTGCCCAGCACACAGTGGGTCTTTTTAATTAATGATAGCTAGTAGTTCTTATTAACCCTTTGAGTAGTACGAACATTTATGTACGCCCTCACTAAAAGGATTAATATTAACATCTGTATTCTTGTCCTGAATCAGAGACAGAATTACTCCCTGAACACATGCTACAATGAGCCGTTTAAACAAAGCCCATTGACCACGGAAGAGCAGGAAACAGGCTGCTGATAGGAAATAGGAGCAGATCTCCAAGTCTGGCTTAAGAAACCTGTGTGAAGGTCAGAACTCTCGCTGGGCTGGAGTCGCAGGGAGTCAGTGAAGGTGGAAGGGTGAATATGGGCAGCTCCATATGGCAGTGCTGAAGGACACTGTGGGTGAGTGGGTGGGTAGGAAGACATTTTGTACATTAAGGAGATCCTGACACCAAAGTCCTCATTGCTAAATAAAGAAATCTATTTGACCCAAGCCCCTCTCTTTTGTAGCCTGCTTAGGGCAAGAACTTCACTTTTCAGCTACTAGAAAGAACCTGAGATTCACACAGGACTACCAACATAACAGCATACCTCTCTAACTGCTATCTTATTTAATCCTCCAAACAACTCTGGGACGGGTACAGCCGGGATTTCCACCCTCACTTTACTAATGAGGGACTGCGAGCCAGACAGGCACAGTGAGTGGTCTCAGCCGAGGCGCCAGCCTGTTAGGTGCAAGACCGGCATTGGAACACAAGCCCGGAGGCATTCCTGTTTCTCCTCCATCTCCGCAGCACGCTCAGCACCGGGACCAGTTCTTGCACATAATCCGTAAATGTTTGTTGGCTTGAACTGACTAAAGTAGATGCCCGGACAGCGGAGGTCAGAACACGGCAGGCCAGGAGGCTACTGGTGCTTGAGGATGACGACAATGACATCAGGAGAGCAGCAGCCACATTAAGGGCGTCACCTCGCTGCTCTCTCCTCAACCCTGCCGCACTCACCCAGCTCGGGCACGTGGCAGAGGCAGAGCCAGCAACAGCCAAGGCCCATGCGACTCCAAGGCCTGCACTTGTAACCACTTGACACAAATCAACATTCTATTTAATTCCTGAGCCTTTTTATTTAATTTTTTCAAATAGTTCTGACACAAACTCCCTCAAAGATCAGTAAATAGAATTAGGCATTCTGGTCCTACCATCTGAGTATTTTCCTAAAATGCTGAGGCAACTTAATAGTGAAGAGCCTGACCTGTGTAAAGGGTACAGTGGATCAAGCACAGACCTGGAACACTGAGGTCACCGGTTCGAAATCCTGGGCTTGCCCCCGGTCAAGGCACATATGAGAAGCAACTACCATGAGTTGATGCTTCACGCTCCTCCACCCATATCTCTTCCTCTCCTCTCTCTAAATCAATAAATAAAATCTTAAAAAAAAATTACTAGTGGAAAACCAAAACACAGCTGAGGACCAAGGGAGACTGACTTATTAAAATAAGAAGGTAGTGACCACAGCTACCCTTGCAACACTGAAAAATTGAGGGTACAGTGCAGAGGAAGCAAGCAGTCTCTCAGTTTCCTCGTGAAACCCACTGTAAAGGGTGGGAACAAGAGAAGAAATAGTGCTAGAGCCTGGTCTAGTGACAGGGAAGACTAAATGTAGTTACAGCACAGGCACAGAGCTTCCATGTGGACACAGACTAAGTTACTCATCAACACCAAGTAGCTCTTACCTTACTCACTTACCCCTCGTTTATAGTTTATAGTAAAGCCCAGTGACAATGAACACTGTTTAGAACCTGAAACTCCCAGATCTAATTCCTACTCCATCACTTATGAACTTTATCCCCTATGGGAGTTTCCTCCCGTTTTCTAAGCCTTTTACACATTTGAAAATAACCTCATGTGGTCCCTGTAAGGATTTCCTACTATGTGCAGACACTACGGAAGATTCTGTGAACATATCAAGAAAAGACTGATGAAGTCACTGCAATCACAGAGCTTAAAAGTCCTAACACACATTAACCACACGAATAATCTGAGCAGAGTTAAATTGAAACTAGTGTGACTTTTAGCCCATGAATAAAAATGTCCTCCACAGGCAAAAATTCAAATGTCTGAGTTCTCTGTTTCTCCTAGTAAATAGGATTACATTAATTTGGAGATATTGCTCCTTGGTGTTTGATGTATCCATATAGGTAGTTTGAACTCTAACACACTCACTTTATGTTTAAAATAACAGATTTTAGTGAAACAATGATTCAGAAATTACATTTCACCTTCAGATTCTACAACCAAAAGGTCAAGTCTTTAAGTTTAATCTAAAAAAAACCTATGGAGCTCTCTCTTATCTTGGTTCCTGCTTCTTCTAAACCAGCCTCACATATCTGACTTGTTCTCTCCAATACCTACCCAGACATAAAGAAATAGTCGCTCTCCCATATTTCTGGAATCACAAATTTAAAAGAGCTAGCTGTGGTAGCTCCCACCCCTCTCTAAACAACGCACAGCACAGTGAAGAGTACAAAAGGGCTGAGTAACTACTAAGGCCAGTCACAAATTCCTGGAACAATCTCTTAAAATGATTTTAGACTTATATCAGAAGTGGAAACAAACTTCATTTTTTTTATTTTTAAAATTAGTGTTATTGACACTAGTGGGGCACGGGGGGTGGGGGTGGGGGTGGGGCAGGAACATCAATCTGCTCTGTGTGTGCCCTGACCAGGGATGGAACCACCACCTCTGCACTTCGAGATGATGCTCCAACCAGAGAAGCCATCCAGCCAGGGCACAAGTGTTCTGTTCCAACACTGTGACCCACAAAGAAAGAGAAAGTCAATGGACAGCTAAATAAGTTTGACGTATGTTGTTAAATTTTAGATTAAGAGCAGGAAAAGGGCCCTGGCCGGGTGCCTCAACAGAGCACTGTCCCCACACCCCAAGGTCATGGGTTCAATCCCTGGCAGGCCAACCAGTGAGCACACAACTAAATAAAACTAAGTGGAACAACGAGTTAATGCTTCTTTCTCTCTCTCTGTCCCACCCAACCACCCCTCAAATCAATGGGGAAAAAAGATAGAAAACTTCTCAACAAAGAAATATTTCACTCCCACAATAAACTAAGAAGGAGGGAGAAGGGGGATGTAAAAGGGCAGAAAATAGAGACAAGTTATGAGAGGGAAGCAGACACACACAAAGATTTAGAGAGAGGGAAGACCCAGAGGCACAGAGAGGGATACAGACCTCTTTGGGCAACACCCCCATCTTGTGGCTGTTTCAGGCACTGCCACAACAAACAACTACTGCAATGAGAAGATGCAAGTGTAATGGAGTGGAAGCATTGGGAACATAAAATCTGAAGACTTGAGTTCCACTAGGGCTCATCACTGCCCAGCCAGAACCAGGTGGGTAACTTACTTGACTTCTATAAGCCTCTCTTCCCACACCTGATTTGCCCTACATACCTCACAGGGTACCCTGAGGAAGAAATGAGATACTTCTAGAAACTATACAAATACAGAAAGTTACATGACAACTTATGACTTAAAAACACAACAATGAGCCTGACCTGTGGTGGTGCAGTGGGTAAAGTGTTGACCTCGAATGCTGAGGACACCAATTTGGGGCGCTAGGCTTGCCCGGTCAAGGCACATATGGGAGTTGATGCTTCCTGCTCCTCCCCCTATGTTTCTCTCTCTCTCCCCTTTCTAAAACAAATACAATCTTTAAAAACAAAAAACAAACAAAACACAGGGAAAATAGGTATTTGTTTCCTGGACTGGTATGCGAGGCAAGGCAAAGTATTCCCAATTCCTACCTTAATCAAAAAGTACAACTTTGAAAATTAAACCAGAGTATCTTTTCTAAATAAAAAGAAATAATGGAATGAAATTTCAGTGAGTTAGAGTCAATGTCTCCTTTATAAACTCTACACCAAAAGTTCCAAAGCCAGTTTCCAACCCAGCCCACAGCAGGTGCCCCTCTGTGCTCGCCGTGCTGACCGAGCCATCGCGAACTGAATCCCAGGGCAAGCAGAGGGGCTTCTCGTTCCCGAGCTGGCCAATTACACTGTGACAGGTCCCCTCCGGATAACTGGCTCCTTCGTATGTGGTGTTAACTACAGCTGCCAGAGCACAGTCATCACGAGCTAAACTGTACACCCCGCAGCCCACCCTTCAGCAGAATAATCTCATCCTCTCATGTCCGGGTGAATCGGTAGGCTTCCCATGCTGTGAATAAAAGAAAAGATTAATTACCACCTTTGTCACCTGAAACCTGTGCAAGTAGGGGTATCATGCAAAGCGCACCCTGGCCGTGCACAGTTCTCCAAGGCCACATCTAAGCACAAAACGTGTGCGCTACGCAGCCGTGGCTGCCTCGAGGAAAAGAAGACATTAGACACTACCCATTGGAAGTACAAAAATAAAGGAGCCATGTATTATTGAAGTGTTTCAAGTTAATGAAAACCCAAAAGGTAAACCCTTCGGCTGGAAGCTATTAAACCTTCCCCAAATCCATGTCAACTCTTGTTTGTAAACCGCCGGGAAGAACATCGACAGCACATTAATTTACTCACTGAACCACTGTTTATACACCAGTTCCTGCTCTTGTGCTGGGGATTCAGAGGTCAACAAGACATAAAGTTGGCTCTGTCACAGGCTGAATTCTAGTGTGGAAGGGGACTTAATAATCAATAGGCAGAAACAATGTGAAGGGGTGATGAGCAGAGAATGGTAAGGAGATAAGGGCTGGGAGCTGCCCCTTTAGACTCAGCAAGAAGACCCCTGACGGCACGGTATTTGAGCCCGGGTCTGAGTGAGGCAGTGGGGAAGCCACACAGACCCCAGGAGAGCGCTATGGACAGACCCAGCCAGGGCCAAGACCGAGAGGAACACACTGGCCGGTCTGAGGACAGCAAGAAGACAGGATGTTTGAAGTGTAAAGAGGAAGAGGACAAGTCGTAGGGGATGAAATCAGAGAGATGATCAAGAGGTCAGATGGTGCCAGCCCTTGTAGGTCAACGCTAAAACTTGAGTTTTATTCTAAGAAGAAGCCACTAAGAGTTTCAGCAAGGGAGAGATGAAACCAAGAAGAGCCTGGGAGTAAAGCACTGTGGAAACAAGAAGACCAACGAGTCTACTGGAATATTCCAGGAGGAGTAATGGGGACGGTAAGATGAGCGTGCTGGTGATGAAGGGAGCAGGGCGTGAGCAGGATGGGTTCTGATGGCCGAGTATGAGAAGAAGATGAAAGATGGGGAGAGTGAAAGAGAAGCCAAGGATAGTATCAAGATCTGGTGCAAGCCACCAGCCAGGCACCACTGGGATGGGCCACTGAGAAAGCAGCAGGCGCTGGAGAGAAGAAAGCATAAGCAAGGGGCAGACCTCTTGTGAGCTGAGCCAGGCGGAGGTGGAAAGAGACTCAGGGAAACTGAGTTCACTTGGTCTCTGCTCTGTGCATCCACGACAATGTCATGGAAAAGTGTTTTCTACTGGCTTCAAAACCAGAGAGGAGCCTGACCAGGCGGTGGCGCAGTGGATAGAGCGTCGGACTGGGATGTGGAGGACCCAGGTTCGAGACCCCGAGCTCGCCAGCTTGAGCGCGGGCCCATCTGGCTTGAGCAAAAGCTCGTCAGCTTGGACCCAAGGCCCGCGGTCAAGGCACATGTGAGAAAGCAATCAATGAACAACTATGGTGTCGCAACGGCAATGAAAACCTAATGATTGATGCTTCTGATCTCTCTCTGTTCCTGTCTGTCCCTCTCTCCGACTCCCTCTCTGTCGCTATAGAAAACAAAAAGGAAAGCAGAGAGGACGTAACCGTGGTAGTAGCCACCCAGCAGCAGGCACTGCGGGGGAATAAGCACCATATACAGTGCTGTTAGCCCTCATGCACAGAAGCACGACACCACAGTGCCTGGCACATGGTAAAATGCTACGGCATGCCATCCATATGCTTGAGAAGTATGCCACATTTTAATTTGAATAATACCTTTAATAATTATCTTAATTTCTAGAAGTTCTATTTCCTTTTCTTTTTAAATCTCCCATTCATTTTTATCTTTTGATTCATTTTTATCTTGTGGGCTGATAGTTTTTGTATCCCTGTCAAAACCACAGCAGCAGTTCCAGGGACGAAACTTGCCGCAGAGCTTTCAGTGTCAGCTCCTTGCTGAAAGCCCAAAGCCTCACAGTAGGCCTTTGAGAGCATCAAGTGTTCACTTAGCTTCCACATTCCCTTGGGACACTGTTCTATCAGTTCACACACGCTAGCTTCACGCTACTTTGCTTCAGGTACCAGGCATTTATTTCTTCTTTCTTTCAAGTTCATCCAGGTATTTAAACATGTTTTGGGTTATATTTCACTTAGCATCTCCAAGTTGTTTAAAGAAAGGTAGCCTGAGTTAGCTCAGTTTGACATATTACCAGAACCCGAAGTCCAATGTTACCTTACAGATGAGAAGACTGCACTTTTATTGAAATAACTCAATTTAGTTCTCCCTGATGCCAAGCCGTGCTCTGTTCAGTAGACTGGGAAGCCTTGCACCACACCTGCCCTGACACACTAACCCCTGTTCTGCCTGCCAGAGTCACACACAGTACACACGGCAGTCTTTTCTGTACCCTACGAGAACCTGAATACAATTCCTTATTCTGTCCCTCATTTGCCTCCGCTGAAAATCCCAAACTCAACTCCTTCAACGACTTTTTCTTTTTTAAAAACAAAATCTTATTATAATGCAAACACAGGAAACTATTTTTTTTACCTTAAAAACTGCACAGATCATAAATGCCACTGGAGTAAAAAAACTGTGGGTTTCCTTCATGTGTTATTGGTTTCATATTAGGGAATTCTTGACCGTGACAATAAACACTGAAAGTTAAAGGACAGCACCGTAGAAACCACGAAACCTCTTTGTGTTTTGGTTTGTCTTCAAACTGGGAATAATAATACCTTTTCTAGAGTTCAAAGCCTGGGGGAGGCAGTAAGAGTTAACACATAGGACAGCGATGGGCAATCTTTTGGGCTTGGTGTGTCAAAATTTGCCAAAAACCGAGCATAACTCGGGTGGTGTGTCACTTCGAGAAAAACGGCCTAACCGGAAGTCCCAGAACTAGACGCTCTGTGCTGGAGTTCTGTTGTTTTGGCCTACAGACCTCCGGCACAGAGTGTCTACACTACAGCAAATGTTTTATCCTTGGCTACTGCACCTGGCCATGCAGGAGCCGAGGATGAAACGTCCTTCTCAACATGCGGCCCCATACATCTCTGGTATGTGGCCATGTGTCATCGAAAATGGCTACGCGTGTCAGTGCTGACATGCTTGTCATAGGTTCGCCATCACGGACATAGGATATATAATACATAGAAAGTATTTGGAAGGCCGAGGGGCAAGGAAAATGGAGAGATGCTGGTCAAAGGTACTTTCAGTTTTAAGATGAGTAAGTTCCAGGAATCTAAGGTACAGCATGGTGGCTACAGTTGACAATACTGTATTGTATACTCGAAAGTTGCTGTAAGTGTAGGACTTAAGGTTCTTACCATCACAAGAAAATGATAATTCTGTGAGTGAAGGATGTGTTCACTAACCTCGCTGTGGGAAATATTTTGAAAATATATACATGTATCAGACCATCACAATGTACAGCTTAAATTTACATAACATTATATCTCAGTAATGCTGAGAAAAACCAGAGTGCATCATTTGAGATCCTATGGGAGCCGTCATTTTAGGACTAGACTGTGAAAGAAAGGCAAAGGGTCAAAAATATCTACTGCAACCTGTGAATTGATGTAGTGCACATCTGGAGCTCCTGATGTTGTTTGTGATTTTTTTTGGAGGAGGGGGAGATGCAGGGAAGGTTGTTACTCTTAATTATGTTAACCAGAAGAATTTTATTTTCTCTATATTGTATTATTATATATAATTATCCAAAGTGAGAGTATCTTTTAAAAAATGGACGAAATATACAATACAGAAGAAAACATTATTATTTTAATGTATTATAAATGTTGATAGCTGGCTCAGTGGTAGAGTGTCAGCCCAGCATGTGCAAGTTCTGGGTTTGATTCCCGGTCAGGGCACACAGGAGAAGTGTCCATCTGCTTCTCCACCCTTCCCGCTCTCCTTTCTCTCTTCCCCTCCCGCAGCCAAGGCTCCATTGGAGCAAAGTTGGCCCGGGTGCTGAGGATGGCTCCATGGCCCTAGCCTCAGGCACTAGAATGGCTCCAGTTGCAGTGGAGCCAATGACCCAGATAGGCAGAGCATTGCCCCCTGGTGGGCATGCCAGGTGGATCTCAGTCGGGTGCATGCGGGAGTCTGTCTCTCTGCCTCCTCACTTCAGAAAAATAAAATAAAAAATCTGAATACAAAAATTATTTTACCTTCATGTTACATGCTAATTCCATTAGCTTTTTTGCATTTTCTTCTGAACGGTATCTCTTAGGAAGCTGAACCCTGAAGAACTTCAAGGCACCTTCAAAGTCTGTCAACAGCAAGTCATCCTTGGAAGTCTTGAAAGAAAGGAAATATAATCATATACAGACGAGGTTCTCTGCTTGGCAGATGTACAAGAGCAACTAATCCCAGCAGCTTTATAACTCCCAGGAGGCCCTGCTTAGCTCGGCCAGAGCCTCTTGCACATCTTCACTGTCGGACAATGTCAGAGCAGTGGCTGCTTCGAATGAGATTTAGACCAAGCTACTGCCAGTGCTGAACGGAGGATACCAGATAATCCAGCTTAGAAATAAATGTGTACCTTTAATAATCCGAGGGCGACATTAAAAATAACACTTATCCCCTAAAAGAGAAAACACACAAAAAAACTTTTAGTGTTTACATCGGACTATGAAGCATTTGTTACAATTTTAGAGAAATTGTAAAACATTAAGAAATGGAGTATCTTGAAAATAAATATTCAAGTAGAACCAGCCTCCCACTCTTGTAAGAAATTTTTCTAGCTCTAGGCTCACATTCAACAGGAACACTTTTCCAAAGTATTCTATACTTCCAAACCAAAACTGACTCAAAGTTATGACCAGGGAAGAACTCTTGGTCGGAAAGTCACAATGCTCCCTGACCCCCAGAACTGAGTATGTGCAGGGACCCTCCCATCTGCCTTCCTTCATCTACCATTCTGGGCATGGTGAGGACAGAGGACAAATGAGGGGAGCCACTGATATTTGCTCATCAAGTTTAACTAAGTTTTGGGACCCCAGTTTCCATAAATATTTATCCCAAGGGTTTTCTGAACCAATTAGCTTGAAAAGTTTATTTAAATTATTTAGCATGATTCTGGGCCCCTAACTACTTAACAAATGGTTGTTTACAACAGTGAAAACTGGACAAATCAAAGGTGTGATATTAGAAATTGATTATGTAAATCATGGTATTTATCCAAATAATGCAATACTTGGCAGCAGCAAGTAGAATAATGGCATGTTTGGTAATGCTATTTCTTATAATGTTTCAAGCTGAGTAGAAGAGGAAAATTCTTGAATATATTTGTCTGTTTTGCATAAGGTAAGATTAAACAAAAAGAAAGATGGTGTAGACGTGTATGTGTCCATAGATTTCAAGTACAGAAAATGAAAAAAGGTTGGCCCTGGCTGGTTGGCTCAGTGGTAGAGCAGCGTGAGGAAGTCGCGGGTTCAATTCCCAGTCAAGGCACATAGCAGAAGCAACCATCTGCTTCTCCACCCCCCCACCCCCTTCTCTCTCTCTTCCCTTCCTGCAGCCATGGCTCAAAAGATTTCAGCAAGTTGGCTCTAGATGCTGAGGATGTCTCCATAGCCTTGCCTCAGGCGCTAAAATAGCTCGGGTACTGAGAAACGGAGCAGCAGCCGTGCATGGGCAGAGAACTGCCTGGTAGGGGGCTTCCCAGGTGGATGCTGGTCAGGACGCATGTGGGAGCCTGTCTGTCTGCCTTCCCATCTCTCACTTAATTAAAAAAAAAAAAAGAGGTTACTAAATAGTATATATAGCATAATTATTTTAAATATATATAGATCCATAATATACATTACATAATATTTCATAAGAAAACTATTCCATATAGAAATTATATACGCACATATATAAACACAGAAAAAGCTGAAAGAATATACACTTAAATGTTAAAAGTAGCTACCCTTTACACGGTGGGATTAGAATTACTTTTCAATTTTTTGGCTCATATTTTCTACAGTGTCTGTAATAATTATGTATTTGTTTAAATTAGTTGCTTTTTCTTAGGCACACGCAACTTGAAACAAATACTGTTACTTAGTTTAATATCTACTTTTAGTAACAGACCCCAACCCAAATTTTAGTGAATTTCTACCAAGCTTTAAAAACAGTTTCTTGCCAATAGGTGTGGTCATGTACCTAAGTTCATACCAATGAAAGGTAAGTGGAAATGCCAGGTGGAACTTCCCAGAAGTCTCTTTAAAAGAGGACATGCACCTGCTCCCATCCCCTTCCCCTATTAGCTTAAAATATAGCTTTGGTGGCTAGAGCTCTAACCAGCTGCAAGAGGAAAGTCACACCCCAGGGAAGGCAGGTGACGGCCAACCTTATGATTTCTTTTACACGAGCAATAAACCTCTGCTTTATTTAATCACGGATGTTTTGGATTTCTTAAAACCTTCAGCCAAACCTAATACTAATAGAAATATATATACTTTTTAAGCAAAGAGCGCCTTTAACAAAACGTGATCATTAGCTTCAAAGAGTCACTTAAACCTGGATTTCCCAGCACTGAAATAAAACGACCGCACAGAACAAACTGTTTTGGCAGCTGTCACAGGAAGGACGCTGCAGCAACCCCCAATACATACCTCACATAAAAGCAGGTCGATGATGTGGAAGACCATGTAGAGAGGGAATTTGGCCGTGAAGAGGGTAAGAAACCACTGGGAGGCATACATGTGTGCTTCGAGGCTGATGTCCAGGAAGTGGCTGAACAAGTCGGGAATGTACTCCTGAAAGAGCAAACTAGTTATGGGCACAAATGCCACAGTTCAGCCCCGACTGAAGAGGCTCAGAAATCTAACAGAAATAGGCCAAAAAAGTCACATACCTACAAATTTTCTCAAAACCTCCAAAGTGCTCAGAAAAACACTTATCACCCAGGATTAAACTGTCAGCTCTAAAGAGGAATACCCAAAATGGTGACAAATATTTGGAAAAACAGTTTTTCTGACCATGTTGTGAAATGCATGGGAAAGTCTGTTTCACTTTTGGTATGAGATTCCGAACCAGGCAGCATGGAGCCCTGGTGAACAGTTCCTGACCCAGTGTGCTGTGTGAAAGGTCCCTACAAAGTCATCTGATATAGTGTTTGATGAGACTGAAAACCTAGCTCACCCCCACCAGGCTCACACCTTATTAAGCATGGCATCTCCATTGCTTAGTGAGAAACCAAACAAACAAAAACTCCGCCCTTCACCCTGGATGGCTAAGGTGATCCCACCCACTGGTAGGCACCACTTCACCAGTCTACTTCTCCCCACCCCCACCACGCCCTAACTGGTAAATGCAAGCTGGTTTCTTTGTTTACCTGCATGAGGCGCTCCAACTGGTAAAATTTGCAATGCAAATCTTCAAAGTTTTGCTTGAAAAGTTCCCTGAGACCATAGTCAAACATGATCTTGACCAGAACACTGAATGCCTGTTCTTCAGGCATCTGTAACAGACGGAATGGGAGGGGGGAATATAATCACGAAACATACAGAGGTTTCCTCAGTCTATTAAATTCACCTTCTACTCTAGTCGGGATACTGGCAAGTCTAGTGGTATGCAGTAACTCAGGCCTGTGGATGCGCTTCACAGCGTTCACTCATTCAACCATGAAATATTTAATGATGCCGTCTGTGCCAGACACAGCTCCTGCCCTTGCGGAGCCTCCCAGACAACCAGGGTGCAGGAACTGTAAGAATGAGGTCGAAAGATGGCGAGAACACCGGGACAGGGAAGCCTGAGTCTGCCCCGGGGAGACAGAGAGGCTTGCAGGGAGGACAGGCCCATGCAGAAGGGCAGGTCTCATCCTTTCCAACTATGAGACTTGGGAAATCATTGTACTTCCTTAGCTGCCACTTCAGTCTAGTAAAAATGGGTTTCTTCCCCAATGTCGTTAAAAAAGATGGCTAGAGAAACCTTACATAGTCTAAGGCTTTAGTAACACATAAAAGTACAACAGTTAACACTCACAGTAATATTTAAAATACTACAAAATCCGCCTGACTAGGTGGTGGCGCAGTAGATAGAGTGTAGGACTGGGACGCAGAGGATCCAGGTTCAAGACCCCGAGGTCGCCAGCTTGAGCATGGGCCCATCTGGCTTGAGCAAAAGCTCGCCAGCTTGGACCCAAGGTCGCTGGCTCCAGCAAGGGGTTGCTCGGTCTGCTGAAGGTCCGCGGTCAAGGCACATGTGAGAAAGCAATCAATGAACAACTAAGGTGTCGCTACGAAAAACTGATGATTGATGCTTCTCATTTCTCTCTGTTCCTGTCTGTCTGTCTGTCCGTATCTATCCCTCTCTCCGACTCTCTACTCTGTCCCTGTAAAAAAAAAAAATACTACAAAACCCTACTTCTACTTACAGATGTTATCCATTTATAATTACACCTACATCTTCCATAGCTTTATAGAAAAACATTTCCCTGAGAACCTGGCAAAATGTCTAGTTTTCAAAATAGAAAAAAGGCACTAGATGTGTTATTTAAGGCTTGGTGTGACTGTAGCGAGCCTTCAAAATGTCAAGAAGGTGGGCAGCTTCTGTGGAACAGGGAGATGGGGGTGGGCAGAGCACAGAAGTCACCAGAATAAAGCAGAGCTAAAGAGCAAATCAAATTAAGTAATACATGAGAACACTACAGCATATTATTGGAAAGTTAAGGATATGGGACAAAGGACCAGACCAGTGGTCTTTGTCATGAAAGGCGACTTCACTCTTCCATACACTAAGGGAGACCTGGTCTGATGGCCACAGGGGCCTTTTTGTTAGGCTGCACCTCTGCCTCTCACTGACATTTGTCTAACACAATGGCAAGCAGCAGAGAAGTCAAACTAAGACATTACGGATTTGATCAGGAAATCCATTTTAAAGGGGTTGTGACACTTTATCGGGATAATGTCCTTAGACTGAAGTTCAGAACAAAACCACAGAGGCTTGTGAGACTCTGTGATATAAAGTCTGCCTAAAATAACAAAATTTAAAAACTTGACCTAGTGATGGATGTGTTAACTATGTAAATGTATATAAACTATCACATTACACACACACACTCTCTCTCTATTAATGTCGTAGTTTTATCATATTTTTACATGCTTACCAACACCAGTAAGCTAGTTCAGTAACATAGAAACTGGTTTTTGTTTTGCTTGTATTACAACCTTGTATTTTACTTGTATTACAACACAAACTGGCTTAAAACTCTTCCAAAGCTCCACTCCGCTTACAGGGACAAACCCAGACTGCCTAGCCAGCCTCCCTGGGCCTGAGGCAGGTCCTGTCGCCTCCCCAGCTCTCCTTCCCCTTCACTCAGATGCTCCAGTCCCTCCTGTCCTGCCTTCAGTTCCTTCCGGAGGCCGACTTTCCCAAACGCAGTGCTTCTATATACTGTGTTATTTTCTTTTCCAGGAAAGCTCTATTCTCTTGCTTTTAAAATACTTTTTATTATTCTCATAACAATGTTAAAAAAAGGTTAAATGAGAACCCTTCTCATTTTTCAGGGTTCACCTTAAAGGTTACATCCCCAGAGAAGTCTGGAATCTAAATGTGGCTCCCTTGTTATAATCTTGCATTGAACTTTTTACTAAGTCTTCATGGCGCCATTGGAATTCCCTTTTTTTTTTAAGTGAGAGGAGGGGAGACAGACTCCCACATGTACCAGGACCAGGACCCACCAGGCAATCCCCACCAAATAACAAAAAGGGGTAGTTTACAAGAGAAGAATAAAAAGAAATGACAATCAAATGCAATGTTTGAATCAATTAATTGCACTGGGGCCAGTGCACGAGTGCCCAGGCTGTCGTGCTCCAGGGAGCCGTCCTCTGCGCCCGGGGCCAAACTTAAAGCAATCAAGCTACTGGCTGCAGAGGGGAAAAAGAGGGGTGGAGAAGCAGATGGTCCCTTCTCATGTGTGCCCTGACCAGGAATCAAACCGGGGACGTCCATATGCAGGGCCAATGCTCTATCCACTGAGCCACCGGCCAGGGATGTCAATGAAATTAATAATGATACACGTGTGATCTACTTACAGGTGGTCAGCTTCACCAGCTCTGTATCCATGAACACTGGATCCATGCCTACATTACTCCCTCCTGGTCTCTAGCATAGTACAGATCAATGCAGGTGCTCAAAACTCAGTTAACATCACCTGAGTGGTTTCCCCAAGCATTTTAACTTGAATTGCAAAGAAAAGGACAAATCAAGAATGTGGGATATTTTACAAGATACTTTGCTAAAATGTTTCAAACTGTCAACTGCATGAAATAAACAAAAAGGGGTAGTTTACAAGAGAAGAATAAAAAGAAATGACAATCAAATGCAATGTTTGAATCAATTAATTGCAATCCATTGATTTTAGGGGAAAAAGCTATAAAGCATTTTACTGAGTAAACAACTGGGGGAAAAGGGAGTATAAATTGTCTGTAAGCCAATACTGAATCAGTGTGAAGTTTCTTGGATGTGATGGTGGTTTTATGGTTATGTCTTAAGGAGACACATGCTCAAGTATTAGGGAGGGCAGTATGTTTACTACCAATTTTCAAAAAAAAAAACTTTTATAAAAAATAACATTTGTGTGCAAAAAAAAAAAAAAAGAGGAAAGAAATGAGACACAGAAAACTGGAAAAATAGTACCGGTAATTGGTAAATTAGGTGAAGAGTATATGGGGATTCAGCCTTACCAGGCGATGGCGCAGTGGACACTGTCATACTAGGACGTGGAGGACGCAGGTTTGAAACCCTGAGGGCGCCAACTTGAGCGTGGGCTCAACTGGTTTGAGCAAGGCTCACCTGCTTGAGCCCAAGGTCACTGGCTTGAGCAAGGGCTCACTCGCTCTACTGTAGCCCCCAGGTTAAGGCACATATAAGAAAGCAATCAATGAACAACTAAGGAGCCACAACAAAGAACTGAGATTCTCATCTCTCTCCCTTCCTGCCTGTCTGTCCCTATCAGTCCCTCTCTCTGTCTCTCCCTATCTCTGTCTCACACACAGAAAAAGAGAGTTTATATGGGTGTTCACATTAAGATTTTTTCCATTTTGCTGTGGATCTGAAAAATATCAGTAAGTTGGAGGGTCAAGGTCTTTTCTGAATGAATTAATGAATGAAAAAATGCACTAGAGAAAGCCAACTTGTCAGCCTTCCTCCCACCCCAATACACAGATCCCTGAACAAATACTAATGACAGTGGCTACTTTATATGTTTGACAGAGACAGAGAGAGGGGCAGATAGAGACAGACAGACAGAAAGGGAGAGAGATGAGAAGCATCAGTTCTTCGTTGCCGTTGCTTTCTCATATGTGTCGTGACAGTGGGAGGTGGGGTGGCAGCTACACAGAGTGAGTGACTCCTTGCTCAATCCAGCGATCTTGGGCTTCAAGCTGGCGACCTTTGGGCTTAAGCCAGCCACCCCCTGTTCAAGCTGGTGAGCCTGCACTCAAGCCAACGATCTTGGGGTTTCAAACCTGGGTCCTCCATGTTCCAGTCCGATGCTCTATCTACTGCACCACCGCCTGGTCAGGCACGGTGGCTACTTTAGAGAAGATAAAATGTCCCCAAGGGTCTAACTAAGACTAAAGTCTATCTACTCATTCTAGCAATAAAAATGAAGTCCACCATGTCCCTGCCAGTTGGCTCAACGGTAGAGTGTCAGTCCAGAGTGTGGACGTCCTGGGTTCAATGCCTGGACAGGGCACCAGGAGGAGCACCCATCTGCTTCTTCACCCCCCCCCCATCTCTCTCTCTCTCTCTCTCTCTCTCCCCCTCCTGAAGCCAAGGCTCCATTGGAGCAAAGTTGGCCCTGGGCACTGATGATGGCTCCATGGCCTTGCTTCAGGCAGTAAAATAGCTTGGTTGCTGAAGAACAAAGTAGCCGCCCAGACAGGCAGAGAACTGCATGGTAGGGGGCTTGCCAGATGGAGCCTGGTCATGGTGCATATGGGAGTCTGTCTCTGCCTCCCTGCCTCTCACTTAAAAAAAAAAAAAAAAAAAAAGGAAGAAGTCCACCCTTGTACCAGTTTTCAACACTGTCACTTATTCGTATCATGCTTCTCTTCCATGAAGACATTAAGTTCAGAAAAAGATTTCCATATACTAGAATCTGGCCAAAGCTAACAAAGCCAAAGCCGTGCTCAAGTCTGAGGCTAGTGTAAGATGAGGCAAGCGCATCTACGTGGTAACGGAGACTTGTTTACTCACATGGAGAAGCAGAACAGCAGCGAGAAACGACTGGCCCTGGCAATAGCCAATCTCATCATCATATACAGAATAAGCCTGCAAAACAAAAGAGACAAAAAACAGGAGGTATAAATGAATGTATTGCTCATGAGCCATGGCTGCCCTACAGGACCTTGAACAAAGGAACCTGGAAGATGCTACCCACACTCTGATGTGGCATTTTGATGGTCAATGAATGATGCAAACAATTTCTCTCCAATCCCATTTTTACTTTACAATAACTAAGACGTTCACCACTCCACTTTCTGGGACCAAGGAGCAGGGAAGGTTAAGCAAACACCACTTTGGCACTAAAATAGGTTATCCTATCTCCTTGTCTTTGCTCATGCTTTTCCCTCCATCGAAAAAAAAATGCCCTTCCTTCAGGCTTCAAACACATTCCACCCCCCAGAATTCCCTCTCTCCTGTGTTTCCATGGTACTTGTTACACATGTACGGCTGTTACAGCGCTTACCTCACTGCACTTGAAATGTCCATCTTCTCACTGGATGGTGACCTTGTCAGGGGCTGGGGTGATGTCCTAGTCAGCCTAGCCAGCACCTCACACATAGCAGCCCTCACTAAACACTGTTAATGGTATTCATCTTTCTTGCTGGGAAAATGTCTTTTGGCAAAGACATCAAAATACAGTTCTCTCTACAATGCCAGTAATAACTTTTCTGATAAGAGGTACTCCTCTGAAACTATTTGTGGGTTCCTCTAGAATTCTTATTTTGTATTTTTCTTGGCAGCGGATGATTACTACCTATCTCTCTGCATATTATCTTTAACAGAATACTGCCATCTAACATTCCTTGTGGTTTACTATTTGTTTTTTTAGTTGTTTTTCAGAGTCTTATTTTTATGATTAATATTTATAGTTCTCATGTGAGAAAGGGGATTTCGTATAGATTCAAGATGCTATTTCCTGTTTGACAAATTTATTTCTAATGAAACTCCCTTTACTATCCACTTTTGTGACGAGGTTCCTCTGTGCCCCAAAAAAGCAATTTCTAATTGGGCATATTTGTAATTCAGATCATTTAGCAAAATGTTATGCTAATGCTTATTTGATAAAAATTAAGTCAAAACAAACACAGGTTTTTATCATTAGATTTTGGTGAAACTCTAGCCTTTAAACAAACATATTATAATCATGCTTTCATAAATTCAGGTAAAATTCAATAGAATCCCATTACATATCCCCGTTTCATCAAAGGTATTTGATGAGAGAGCTACAGAATGGGCAACACATACTTTTCCAAAGACAAGATGTGCACAGGGTTTAGGGATGACCTCTATACAATACAATGAGGAACCACTCAAATTTGTAAAAACAAGTGTTAAAATCAATGTTGCTAAGACTGTGTTACAAACCACCTCAATGCTTATGAAGGTATCAATCATGAAAGAACACAGGCTTCAAAATTAGAATTGGGCTAATGTCTAGGTCTGGATATTAAACCCATTACTTAAATTCTTTATTTGTAAAATGAGAATAATCATAGAATTTACATGATATGTTATTCTCTGTCCTCTCATGTCAAGTGCTGAGCACATGGCTAGGTCAATTATGCACTAGGATGGAAGTGGATTGCATTTCTATAGACAGAGAAAGGAGGGGAGTATATTTTTCAGGTTTGTGGAAAAGCTTGAAGGAATGCCTACACACATCAAAGTGCATAATGCATTTGGGACATGTTTGGAATATCAAGTTCATAAAGGACATAAAAAATATGGAGAAGGGCCTGACCTGTGGTGGCGCAGTGGATAAAGCGTCGACCTGGGAACACTGAGGTCACCAGTTCAAAACCCTGCACTGGTCTGGTCAAGGCACATATGGGAGTTGATGCTTTTAGCTCCTCCCCTCTTTCTGTCTTTCTCTATCTCTCTCTCTCACTCTGTGTCTCCTCTCTAAAATGAATAAATAAATAAATTTTAAAAAAAATTAAAAAAACATGGAGAAGGAAAACCATTTTAATTAATCCAACATTTAGTGCCAAGTGCTACACATGATAACACATAAAAGAAATTATTCCTGCCCTTAAGAATGTCACAGTTCAGTTGGGAAGTGTGACAAGTAAATCAACCAGAGTACAAGGAAAGAAGTTCAATGTGGTTTCTTTTATTTTTTTAATTAATTTTAATAAGGTGACATTAATAAATCAGGGTACATATGTTCAAAGAAAACATTTCCAGGTTATCTTATCATTCAATTATGTTGCATACTCATCACCCAAAGTCAAATTGTCCTCTGTCACCTTCTATCTGGTTTTCTTTGTGCCCCTCCCCTCCCCCCACTCCTCAATGTGGTTTGAAACATAAAATATTTAGGGAATAAGCCAAGATATATTATAAAAAGCCTTTAATGCTAAGCTAAGGAATATAGGACCAGGAAATAAAGTAAGAAATTTTTTATTTCATTCTGTAGGTTACAGGGAAGCATTATAGGTTTCAGTGGAGGCCACTGAAGTGATTCAATCCTGGGGTCCACAAAGAGAAAATAATAAATAGGCTAGAATTCTAAGGTAGGTAGACTAATGCAAGGTGGCATTTGTAACAGCAGTACCAGGACAGCAGACAGAGAGAAAAAAGTACGGCTACAAGACACTTCAATCATACCAAACTCAACAAGGCCAAGGGAAAAAACTGAAAACAGAGAAATAATTGTATCTTCAGCAAGACAATGGCATGGGGTAAAAGACTTTTTAATTAAAAGAGGATAACTAAAAATAGTATGGATATTGTTGAATCCTGATTCTAACCAAACTACAGACATTTAGGGAAATCTAAATAAGGTGTGGCTACTGAATATACTGATAGATAACGACCTTAGTTTTTAGAGATTTATACAGTACTTAAGAATCTAGGATCATGATGCCTAAGATTTGCTTTAAACAACTTCACAAAAAAACTTAAGAGGGATTGATGAAGCAACTAAAGCAGTATGTTGATAAATATTAAATCTGGGTGTGAAGACATACACAATTATTCAACTTGTGTTTGTCTAAAAATTTTCATAATACAGCTGTCCTTCAGTATCATAGGGGATTGGTCCCAGGACCCCCATGGCTTCCAAATCTGCAGATATTCAAGCCCCTTATAGAAAACGATGTGGTATCTGCACATAGGCTAAAGCAGGCTGTGCCTACACATCAATCTCCTGGATTCAGCATAATGCTCAGGGCATGGCAAATTCAAGTGTTGCTTTCTGGAACATCCTGACATTCTTTCCCCCATTTATTATATATTATATATATATATATATTTAATTAGTGTGTGCAAGAGAAAAAGACAGAGAGAGAGAGAGACAGGAAGGGAGAGATGAGAGGCACCAATGTGTACTTGTGTCACTTTAGTTGTGAACTGAGTGCTTCCATATGTGCCTTGGCCATGGAGCTCAAGCTGAGCAGTGACCTTTGGGCTCAAGCCAGTGACCATGGAATTATGTCTATGATTCCACACTCAAGCTGACGGGTCTGTGCTCAAGCAGGATCAACCCATGCTTAAGCTGGCAACCTCGTGGTTTTGAACCTGGGTCCTCAGCATCCCAGGTCAACGCTCTATCCCAGGGGTCGGGAACCTATGGCTCGCGAGCCAGATGTGGCTCTTTTGATGGCTGCATGGGGCTCGCAGACAAATATTTAATAAAAACAATAATAACCTTAAAAATATAAAACATTCTCATGTATTACAATCCATTTATTTCCTACCGCTCATGTTTATGGTTTCAGGTGGCTAGAGCTAATCACATCTGTCTTCCGGGACAACACCAAATTTTTATTAAATAATGTGTAAGGTACATAGGTCGTTGTATGGCTCTCAAGGAATTACATTTTAAAATATGTGGCGTTCATGGCTCTCTCAGCCAAAATGGTTCTCAACCCCTGCTCTATCCACTGCACCACCACCACTCAGGTATTTCTCAAATACTTTTGATTTGCAGTTGGTTAAATCAATGGACCCAATACCTGAGGCTAAGAAGGGCTGAGTGTAAAATGTATTTATAAATACACTCTATTTTTAGACCCGTTTTGTTTGATATACTTGACAGACTTTTACATGGCGTCAACCAGCAGATGGAAATTGAGACCCTGAGCTATCAAAGATTTGGGAACATCGGTGCAGTGGTGACAGCTGAAGTCTTGGGATGAAGGAGCTCACCAGGGATACAGTGGAGCACAGAAACGATGAATGAGCACTGATGAATGAGCACCGCTGTCCTGGGAGCAGGCAGACAGAGATAACAGGAGTAATCAGTGGTGAGAGGGGAGTGCACACGCAGGAGGGTGAGAAGCCAGCACAGAGAGAGCCATGCAGCGACCAGAAGGAGGCACTAGGACCGAGGCATGAGAGTGCAGGCTTGCTTTCTGGGAGGCTGGAGTGGCTGCTTAAGTGGGAAGCACAACTGAGAAAGAGCTAATAAAGAATGGCCAGAGAAGAGGATTACAACAGAAATTAGAGCTCTGTGCATCCCGTGGGGGATAGAAATGAAACCCAAGAAACATTTCTCTAAGTGTTAGAGCAGGGGTCCCCAGACTTTTTACACAGGGGGCCAGTTCACTGTCCCTCAGACCGTAGGAGGGCCGGACTATAAAACTATGAACAAATACTATGAACAAATCCCTATGCACATTGTACATATCTTATTTTAAAGTAAAAAAAAAATGGGAACAAATACAGTATTTAAAATAAAGAACAAGTAAATTTAAATCAACAAACTGACCAGTATTTCAATGGGAACTATGGGACCAGTATTTCAATGGGAACTATGGGTACAGATGCATCCTGTGCTCCTCTCACTGACCACCAATGAAAGATGTGCCCCTTCAGGAAGTGTGGTGGGGGCGGATAAATGGCCTCAGGGGACCGCATGCAGCCCACGGGCCATAGTTTGGGGATCCCTGTGTTAGGGAAACGCCCACTGGTTTAAAGCACTCGGTTTATCAATGGAGAATCATCCTTTATTGACAGCCTGTCCTGAAACTAGTTGTTAGTTTTCCCTTTTCCATCATAATATGTAAGTTCCTTAGGACACGTCTCATGCCTTCAGGGAACTTCGTGTATATCAGATGTTAAATAGGCACTGATTAGCTTTGGGAAAAAACGACTAAAGTTCATAGGACAGAGGAAGGCTAAAGATTAACTCCTCCTTTTGGCTCTGAAGTTACCAAAATCTACTAGAAATGAGTCCTTGAAATTGAGTAGTTATTATTTCCTCTATAGCTTCCAGGTACAGACCTTCTGACAGACATCAGTATTTCCCAGCATTTATTATGCTGCAGTGTGAAATGTCCCCCTGGGTGGACATCAGCACTTCCTACTGTTGCACATGTGCTAGACATCAAGTTCACCCCGTATACTGTGCATACTGAAAAAGAGCTTGAGACGTTATAGGACTCAGTTGGTTTCACAAAACCAATTTTTTAGTCTAAATGTGGAGCCAGAGGACTTTCATCTAAAAATAAAGGAGCCTTACATTTTATTTCCAATTAACCCCTAATCATTACTGTCTTAAAATTGTGTTTTTACCTTTGATTTTACCAATTATTTTCTTTTTTTCATTCGTAAACATCAAATACATATTACACTTTGTAGTTATCTACATGGTCTCAAAGAACCCTATCAACATTCAAAACTGAGTCTTTTTTTACATGAAATACCTTGCATATTTTATATAAGGAATCTTGTCCATCTCCTCCGGTATCCTTAAAGTAGTCGTGGGCTGGGAATGTCCGGTTAATATCCCGGGTGATAGCACTGTCCTGGGGAGACTCCTGGGGAAACATAAGGAAAAAGAAGGCTTAGTGGTCAACCGTGTACCTATCTGTTTGGGTTTCTATAACAAGGTCTTCTCATTTACACATTTTAAAATGCTGCAGGGACATATATACACATGTGCATGCCTACAGTTACTACATATATGTCTTCAGAGACCAAGTCTTCAAGCAAAAGCAAAAATTAAGGGAAAAAGGAAGATCGCAGAAAAGCAACCTGTTTCACTCTGTACACCTCATGTATGCTCCATCCCTCCTGCAAGAAAGGACAGCTGGTGACCTTTCTATCATAACGGTAATACAATACGTGCTATTCAAGAGAATTCCCACAGGGAAATAACTGAATCTAACCTCAAGGAGGTGAAGTGCTACCCTTAAAAAACAATGGGTAGGAAAACTGCTAAACTGCTGTTTTAATTGATTCTTTGGCATCAAGCCCATGTGTCGATTCTCAAATAGAAAAGAGAAGCCTTTTCCTACCAGGAGGTGGCACAGTGGGTACAGTGTCAAATTGGAAAGTGGAGGACCCAGGTTTGAGACCCCAGGGTTGCCAGCTTGAGCGCGGGCTCATCTGGTTTGAGCAAGGCTTGCTAGCTTGAGCCCAAGGTCGCTGGCTCAAGCAAGGGGTCATTCAGTCTGCTGTAGACCTCCGGTCAAGGCACATATGAGAAAGCAATCAATGAAGAACTAAGATGCTGATACGAAGAATTGATGTTTCTCATCTCTCTCCCTTTCTGTCTGTCTGTCCCTATCCATCTGTCACACACAAAAAAAGAGAAGCCCCTTAATTTAGGTTTATCCTAGGGGCAAATGGTATATGAATGAATGTGTACACCTGTCTACTCAGTATGAAGCTAGTCTACTAAATACCAAGGGATTCAAACAAGTATGGGAAACTATCCCTTGCTTAAGCCCCTTAGATCAACGTCCCTCTGTGCCCCATTGTTAACGATGGCCCAGCAAACAGTTTACCAAACATTTGCTATTCTATCTTCATGTAAATTGCCTTTCTCTCCATTTGATGTCCCAAGCCATAACACTCATATTTGTATGAAACCTCAGCATGTACATATGTAATAGATTTAGTAATTTTCTCCTGTTAATCTGCCTCATTTTAATTTGATTATAAGTCTAGCCAGAACTTAGAAGGAAAATTAATTTTTCCATCCCACACTTGTAATGGAAACCTAACCTACCTCAACCACAACCTTCCAACTCAGCTTAGCTAGCTTACCTTGCCCTAAAGACTAGGATGTACTAGCCTTATTTGGGTATACTTAACCTCCAACCCAACCATGCCCTGTTTCTTCGCTGCCTCTTGTAATGCTCTATAAAACTCTCTCCTGTCAAAATTCACTCAGGCCTGACCTGTGGTGGCGCAGTGGATAAAGCGTCAACCTGGAATGCTGAGGTCGCCGGTTCAAAACCCTGGGCTTGCCCGATCAAGGCACATATGGGAGTTGAAGCTTCCTGCCCCTTCCCCCCTTCTCTCTCTCTCTCTCTTTCCTCTAAAATAAATAAATAAATAAAAATAATTAAAAAAAAATTCACTCAGGAAGCTTGTTAAGCTTTGTACGCCCCCATCTGGGCATTGTTGTCCCTTGAATAAAGGACTTCAAACTCAGAACAAGAAAATATCCCTTGCTTTTGCCAATGAAGAAAAACTGTTTCCTCTTTTGTCATGACTTAACTAAAACTGAACAAGTGTCAATAATGTCAGCAATCCTTCATAAAATGTGCCAAACATCTAGCTATTTCTAGCATCTTCCCCTTGCTAAATTTTAATTGCTTGCATGCTAAAGAACTGGAGCACAGACACATGATCTTCTGCATTCACAGACACAATGCATTGTCTTCGTAGCTAAGATTCTCCTTAAAGAGACTACATCATGTGTGGGGCACCATCCAAGAGGTTGACACTCCTGTTTCAAGGTGAAAAATGAAAAGTGATATTCTTCTCTTGTCCAGTAATTTCTCTAGCCTTTTGGGTAACTATATTCCCAGGGTCATAAAAATGTACAGTTGTGGGATCTGAACTAACTTCAAAGTCTATGCTCTTTCTTAACCAATAAACTATTAAGACCTTCAAAGATATTGCCAAATGCTTTCCCAGGAGTTTCACTGACATATATGACTACTAGTTTTTAATATGGTATTAACATCAGTTAAGGCAGCTCAGCACTGTAGAGATTCCTGACAAAAGAGCAAAATTCAAGGTGAGACCTAAGACTACAGCAGCAATTGCCTGGTGGTAGCATCCAGGGTGCAGCACACAGAGAAGGAACAGAAATAGATCTGGGGTCAAGAGTGTCTTCCTGAGTTGAGAAAGAAGAAATTGGGGAGGGCAAGGTAGCAAGAATTTGGGGGTCAGAATACCAGAGAGATAAAGGTGAACAGAGGAAGCTGCAGAACTATCTACAGGGGTCCCTGTGAGTCATGAATCATAAAACAATTCAATTATTCCAATCCAAGAGAAATGAAAATATGGAATACATGCGAAGACTTGAACTCAAATATTCATAGCAGCTTTACTCATAATAACCAAAACTGGACACAACACAGATACGCTTCAGTGGTTGAGGGGATGAAAAGACAGTACCTCCATGCAGGGGAGTGCAACTCAGCAACCAGAAGAGGATAAACCGACTGATACACCCAGCATGGACCAATCTCAGAAGCACTCTATGAAGTCAGTAATGTACATGTACGCCATGAGAATTTTTAAAACATGCAAATACATGACTGTTTAGTCAGGAGCACTGATCTTTTTTCCCTTGGACTGTCAGATAAACAAAGAACAGCAGCCAACACAACAATAGCCATCCAGTGTCAATGAATCAGAATTACACTTTTTTTTTTTCCACTTCGGCAAAAAGTAGTTTTTTGGTGTGCCACAGAATTTTAGTAACTAGTTTATGTGTGCCATGAGATGAAAAGGTCGAAAATCACTGTACTAAGTTTAAAAAGCCAGGCAGAAAAGACTACTTTCTATAACTCCATAGACATGGAATTCTAGAAAAGGCAAAATCAGAAGTTATAGAAAGCAGAGAACTTGTTGAAGTGATGGAAATGTTATCACATCTGTGGTTAAAACATATTGAACTATTTGCTTAAAATTGGTGTATTTTATTGTACATAAATTACATATGAAACTTATTTCCAATTACCATGGAAAAACATACAAAAAGGATACTCATAAAGAGACCCAAGGTGATTCAAATGCTGTAGATTATAAAAATGACATACATCCATACTTACCTCAAGGCCTTAAAACTGGGGATATAGCTTATAGTCAGATGCCTGAGTTTGAAAGCTGGCTCAGTTTCTTACTACTAGTTAAAACAAGTTAGGTAAGTTTCTTTTCTCTGGCTCATATCATCATAAAGCTGTAGTAACGGTTACATTAAAGGTTATCTATAAATTATAAACACATAAATATGTAAAGATCTTCTAGCAGTGTCTGATGTGTATAGATATGCCTTGATAAAAGTGAAATGAAGAAACATCCTAGCAATGCTGAGAGAAGGGGCTGTTCTATGAACACACACTCACCTGACATACAAAATACACACACGGAACCGAGAAGATATATTTTTATTTTTGAATATCCTATCTTCCCTATAAAACTATCCGCTAGACACAGAAACAGTGATTTAATTTTGTACTTCCACAGAGCCTGCACAATGGATAACATACAATCATGCTTGATAAACATACCTAGTAACAGTCCAAATAGTTTTTTGGGACTGAGCAATGACAATGCTCACATGGTCAAAGCCCTACCAACCAGGATCTCTAATGCTAATGTTTAATTCAAGATCCATGTGAATTAGGCACCAAACTAAAAAAGGAAAGAGCCTTGTTAACTGAATAATTTAAAAAAACATTCCAACTAAATATCTAAAAAATATATGCTGGGACTCTATCCCAGGTTGGAGCACATGTAGGAATTAATCAATGAGTTTGTGGATGAGTAGAACAACAAACTGATGTTTCTCCCTCTTTCATCCCCTTCCTCTCTTCTTTAAAAAAATATCAATAATCAATGAACTAAAGTGCCGCTACTATGAGTTGATGCTTTTCATCTCTCTTCCTGTCTCACATTCTTGCTTAAAAAAAAATAAGTGAATAAAGTAAAAAAAAAAAATTTAAATGCTGTAATGATTGATTTATTAATGACTTCCAAACTGTAAAATACAGGCAAGAGAAAATAACTGTCATTAGAAATATATCAAAGTAAACACTGTGCAAGTCTTTTAGATAAAACTGTAAAATAAATCAAATTATCCTGTAATTGCCAAGAGAAATGAAAAGAAAAGAGGGTCTATATCAGAAATACGCTATTTTATTGTGGGTTAAGACTTTTTTTTACCTAGGATATGTGAATTCTCCTGAACTCAGTTTTAATATTTACAAACACATAGGATGTGAAATAGCAACAAACACAGAGACCAAAAGGCATATATTATTTGCTAGGTAACTAAAAAACCTTTATTCCTAATAAATATCTGTTTCATAATAGCTCAACCAATCAAATGGACCACAAACAGTCCCAAAGTCAATTGTGAAACTGAAGCCTCAATTCTGAAACTTATTTCACCGAAGCATTAAGAAAAAACAATAAACTGACTTGATTAAAATGAGAATTTTCTGCATGTAAAACATGCTATTAAGAAAAAACACAGCCTGACCGGGTGGTGGATAGAGGGTTGGATTGGGACATGGCAGACCTATGCTTGAAACTCCGAGATTGCTGGCTTAAGCCCAAGGCCGCCAGCTTGAGGAAGAGGTCACTCGCTCTGCTGTAGCCCCCCGGTCAAGGCACATATAAGAAAGCAATCACTGAACAACTAAGGAGCTGCAACAAAGAATCGATGCTTATCTCTCTCCCTTCCTGTCTGTCCCTGTCTCTCTGACTCTGTAGAAAAAAAAAAAAGAAAAAAGAAAAAGAAAAGAAAAAAAGAACATAGGCGGGCCCTGGCCAGATAGCTTAGTTGGTTAAGAGCATTGTCCCAAACCACAGAGGTTGCTGGTTTGATATCTGGTAGGGTACATACAGGAACAGCTTGATGTTTCTGTCTTTCTCTCCCTTCCTCCCTCACTAAAATCAGTAAATAAAAATTTATAAAAAATTTAAAAAAGCGAAGGAGCAAGATGGCGACGGAGTAGGCGGACGTACCAACTTCCAACTCCCAGAACCAAAGTGGATTACAACTCAATTTTAAGAACCATGATCTGGATAAACCAACTTTGAACTAAACTAAGTGGACTCTTCAACCAAGGAACACTGCAGAAGCCACATTGAGACTGGTAGGAATAGCGAAAATGCGAAGAGGGCTGCCCAGCTCCCCGGAGGAAACGGCAGCCCAGAGAGACCCGTGTGGCGGGAGGAGAGTTTGGCAGAGAGGGAGGGACCTGGGTCCCAGGAACCAAGCCCCAGCCTGCAGTCCCAGAGTCTAGAAGAGGCGTTTGGACAGTTTTGAGCTGTGAAACAAGTAAGGAAGCTCCCAGGCCTACAGTGTGGAGTATTAGGTCCCTTCCTACTCTGCTGAGGGTTGCTGAAGGGTTTGGTGGCGGCAGGACGCTGAAACGCGGTTCTGTCGGCGTGGGTGGAGGCCAAGCCCGTGTGAGCTTGGTCTAGCCCAGCAGGGTCGGAGGGGACGCGCGAAAGCGGTCCGGAAGCTGCGGGCCCTAAACCCACCTACGGGGACAAAGCGGAAGGCGAGGAACGGGCAGAAATCTGCTCTGTGACCCTGCGCAAGCCGGCCAGACCGCGAGGACCGGGATAGGACCAGGGATGATCAGGGTCTCACGGCTGAGCTCACGCTACCAGCCCTGCCCGGCCGGAGAAACTGCGGCTTGCCATTCTACGTGTGCAAGGGGGTTCCGAGCGCAGGGACGGGGTACACCCCGGGACAAGTGGAGGCTGGCAGCTGAGCCCACGCTAATATCCCCGCCCGGCTGGAGAAACCGCGTATTGCCATCCTACGTGCACAAGCGGGCTCCGAACGCAGGTGCGGGGTAGAGTCCAGGACGAGCGGAAGTTTGCAGCTGAGCGGAAGCCAGCAAACACGCCCGGCCCAATAAACCTGGGTTTGCGACCCTACGCAGAAGGTCCCTGGCCTTGATGGCGGGGCTAAAGCTCCAAACGGGCAAAGGCTCACAGCTGAGAGCACGTCAAAAGCCCCGCCCAACCCGCAAAACTGTGGCGAGCAGGCTCTGACTACGGGTTCTGGGAGGAAGTCCGGAAACAGGCTGGGTCCGCAGCTGAGCAAAGGTGCTCACCTCTACCCTTGGTGCTGAGGTTTGTGGCTTGAGTGACAACCCCTCCCGCAGAGGAGAGGCAGAAATCACAGCAAAAGCCTGCAGACAGACCACACCTAGAGAACACAAAGGCAACACCTAGTGGACTCCAGTGGCCACAACTTGCTTATACACAGACAAAATGGGCAGGCAGAGGAATGCAAACCAAATGAATCAAGAGAAATCCCCAGAGAAGGACCTGAATGAACCAGATATAACCAAACTACCAGAAGCAGAATTTAGAATAATGATACTTAGGATGTTCAAAGAAATTAGAGCAACAATGGATAGTCATTATGAACACCTAAATAAAGAGATAACAAGTATAAAAAACGAAAATGAAATACTAAAAAAGAATCAGACAGAAATGACAAATACAGTATCAGAACTGAAGACCACAATGGAAGGAATTAAAAGCAGGATGAATCACGCTGAGGATCGAATAAGTGAGTTAGAGGACACAATAAACAAAGGCACAGAAGCAGAGAAGAAAAAGGAAAAGAGACTCAAAAAATGTGAGGAAACTCTAAGGGAGGTCTGTGACAACCTGAAGAGAAACAACATTCGCATCATAGGGGTGCCTGAAGAAGAGGAGAGAGGACAGGAAATGGAAACTTTGTTCAATAAAATCATAGCAGAAAACTTCCCTAAATTAAGGCTGGGAAACACTCCACACGTTCAAGAAGCACACAGAACTCCATTAAAGAGAAACCCAAAAAGATCTACACCAAGACACATCATAGTTAAAATCCCAAAGCTAATGGATAAAGAAAAAATTTTAAAAGCTGCTAGGGAAAAAAAGGCTATCACCTACAAAGGAGCCCCCATAAGGATGACATCGGACTTCTCAACAGAAACACTTGAGGCAAGAAGGGAATGGCAAGATATAATCAAAGTAATGCAGAACAAGAACCTACAACCAAGACTACTTTATCCAGCAAGGCTAACGTTTAAAATTGAAGGAGAAATAAAAAGCTTACCAAAAAAAGAAAGACTGAAGGAATTCATAAAAACCAAACCAATTCTGCAAGAGATACTAAGGGGCCTGTTGAGAACAGTTTAAAGGGAGGAAAGAATAGAGCAAAAGAAGAATACAGCTTTAAAGAATAAAACGGCAATAAACAGCTACATATCAATAATAACCTTAAATGTAAATGGATTAAATGATCCAGTCAAAAGACATAGGGTAGCTGCATAAATAAAGAAACAGGACCCATACATATGCTGTCTACAAGAGACATACCTTAAAACAAAAGATGCACATAGACTGAAGGTAAAAGGATGGAAAAAATATTTCATGCAAATGGAAATGAAAAAAAAGCAGGGGTAGCAATACTTATATCTGACAAAATGGACTTTAAAACAAAGACTGTAGTAAGAGATAAAGAAGGACACTACATAATGATAAAGGGAACAATTCAACAGGAAGATATAACTATTATAAATATCTATGCACCAAATATAGAAGCCCCGACATACATAAAGCAGACTTTGATGGATATAGAGGGCGAGATTAACAGCAATACTACACTACAGGCATATCATAAGAAGCTAAAAAAAGCTCAAATAAGCAACCTGACCCTGCATCTAAAAGAACTAGAAAAACAACAACAAATAAAACCCAAGACTAGTAGAAGGAAGGAAATAATAAAGATCAGAGCAGAAATAAATGACAGAGGCAAAGGAAACAATACAGAGGATCAATGAAACAAGAAGCTGGTTCTTTGAAAAGGTAAACAAGATTGATGAACCTTTAACTAGACTCACCAAGAAAAAAAGAGAGAGGACTCAAATAAATAAAATTAGAAAGGACAGTGGAGAAATAACAACTGACACAACAGAAATACAAAGCATTGTAAGATAATACTATGAAGAACTATATGCCAAAAAATTAGACAATCTTGGTGAAATGGACAAATTTCTTGAATCATATAACCTTCCAAAAATCAATCTGGAAGAATCAGAACACCTAAACAGACCAATTACAACAAATGAGATCGAAACAGTTATCAAAAAACTCCCAAAAAAGAAAAGTCCTGGGCCTGATGGCTTCACAAGTGAATTCTATCAAAAATTCAAAGAAGAACTAACTCCTATCCTCCTCAAGCTATTTCAAAAAATTCAAGAGGAAGGAAGACTTCCAAACTCCTTTTATGAGGCGAGCATAATTCTGATCCCAAAACCGGGCAAAGACAACACAAAGAAAGAAAATTATAGGCCTATATCCCTGATGAATTTAGACGCTAAAATTCTCAACAAAATATTAGCCAACCGGATCCAGCAATATATGAAAAAAATCATACACCATGATGAAGTGGGATTTATTATGGAGAGGCAAGGCTGGTTCAATATTCGCAAATCAATCAATGTGATTCATCACATAAACAAAAGGAAGGACAAATATCACATGATAATATCAATAGATGCAGAAAATGCATTTGATAAAATCCAGCACCCATTCATGCTCAAAACTCTCAGTAAAGTTGGAATACAGGGAACATTCCTTAACATGATAAGGCCATCTACGACAAACCCACAACAAACATCATACTAAATGGACAAAAATCAAAAGCAATCCCCTTAAGATCAGGAACCAGGCAGGGTTGCCCACTTTCACCACTCTTATTCAACATAGTGCTGGAAGTCCTAGCTACAGCAATCAGACAAGAAGAAGAAATAAAAGGCATCCAAATTGGAAAAGAAGAAGTAAAACTGTCATTATTTGCAGATGATATGATATTGTATATAGAAAACCCTAAAGTCTCAGTCAAAAAACTGCTGGACCTGATAAATGAATTCAGCAAGGTGACAGGATATAAAATTAATATTCAGAAACCAGAGGCATTTCTATATATCAACAATGAATTGTCAGCAAAAGAAATTAAGGAAACAATCCCCTTCACTATTGCAGCCAAAAAATTAAAGTACCTAGGAGTAAATTTAACCAAGGAGGTTAAGGAGTTGTACTCGGAAAATTATAAAACATTGACAAAAGAAACCAAGGAAGATACAAACAAGTAGAAGCATATACCGTGCTCATGGCTAGGAAGAATAAACATCATTAAAATGTCTATATTACCCAAAGCAATTTATAAATTCAATGCAATACCAATTAAGATACCAATGACATACTTCAAAGATATAGAACACATATTTCAAAAGTTTATATGGAACCAAAAAAGAACACGAATAGCCTCAGCAATCTTAAAAAGAAAAAATAAAGCAGGAGGTATCACTCTTCCAGATATCAAGGTTTACTATAAGGCCATTATACTCAAGACAACCTGGCACTGGCATAAGAACAAGCACATAGATCAATGGAACAGAACAGAGGACCCAGAAATAAACCCACAGCTTTATAGACAACTGATATTTGACAAAGGAGGAAAGAACATACAATGGAGTAAAGACAGCCTCTTTAACAAATGGTGTTGGGAAAATTGGACATCTACCTGCAAAAACATGAAACTAGACCATCAACTTACACAATTCACAAAAACAAACTCAAAATGGATAAAAGACTTAAATGTAAGCCGTGAAACCATAAGCATCTTAGAAGAAAACATAGGCAGCAAGCTCTCCGACATCTGTAGCAGCGGTATATTTGCCGATTTATCTCCACCGGCAAATGAAATAAAAGGCAAGATAAACAAATGGGACTATATCAGACTAAAAAGTTTTTGCACAGCTAAAGACAATAAGAACAGAATAAAAAGACAAACCACACAATGGGAGAACATATTCGACAGCACATCTGATAAGGGGTTAATAACTAAAATTTATAAAGAACTTATAAAACTCAACAACAGGAAGACAAACAATCCAATCAAAAAATGGGCTAAAGAAATGAATAGAAATTTCTCCAAAGAGGACATACAGATGGTCAATAGGCATATGAAAAAATGCTCAACATCACTAATCATTAGAGAAATGCAAATTAAAACCACAATGAGATATCACCTCACACCAGTCAGAATGGCACTCATCAGCAAAACAACACAGAATAAGTGCTGGCGAGGATGTGGAGAAAAGGGAACCCTTCTGCACTGCTGGTGGGAATGCAGACTGGTGCAGCCACTGTGGAAAACAGTTTGGAGATTCCTCAAAAAATTAAAAGTCGAACTGCCTTTTGACCCGGCTATTCCACTTTCAGGAATATACCCTAAGAACACCATAGCACTGTTCGAAAAGAAGAAATGCGCCCCCATGTTCGTGGCAGCATTGTTCACAATAGCGAAGATCTGGAAACAGCCCAAGTGTCCGTCAGAAGACGAGTGGATTAAAAAGCTACGGTACATATATACTATGGAATACTACTCAGCCATAAGAAATGATGACATCGGATCATTTATAACAAAATGGATGTACCTTGATAACATTATACGGAGTGAAATAAGTAAATCAGAAAAATAGAAAAACTGAGAACAGAATAATTTCATACATAGGTGGGACATAAAAGTGAGAATATGAGACATGGACAAGAGAGTGGTGGTTACGGGATGAGGGGAGGGAGGGAAGAGTGGGATAAGGAGGAGGGGAGGGACACAGGGAAAACCAGATAGAAGGTGACAGAGGACAATTTGACTTTTGGTGACGGGTATGCAACACAATTGAATGATAAGATAACCTGGAGATGTTTTCATTGTACATATGTACCCTGATTTATTGGTGTCACCCCATTAGAATTAATAATAATAAAATATATTTAAAAATATTTAAAAAAGCAAAAGAAGACATAAGCGGCCCTGGCCGAGTAGCTTGGTTGATTAGAGCATCCTTCCAAAACATCAAGGTTCAGGGTTCGATCCTCGGTAAGGACACACGCAAGAATCAACCAATGAAGGCATAAATGGGTGGAACAACAAATTGATGTTTCTTTCTCTCTCTAAAATCAATAGATAAATAAGAAAGAGAAAACATAGGCAAGGAGTACATATTTCTGAAAAGGAACTGTATCTAGAATATATATAGAACTCAAAGAACAAGCTAATAAAATGGATAAACATTTGAGAAGACAATGCATAAAAGAAGTTATACAAATATCAAATAAGTAAATGAAAAGGTAGTTAAAAGGGCAATGTCAATTAAAGTCACAATGAGCCTGACCAGGCAGTGGCGCAGTGGATAGAGCTTCGGACTGGGATGCGGAAGACCCAGGTTCGAGACCCAGAGCTCGCCAGCTTGAGCGCGAGCCCATCTGGCTTGAGCAAAGAGCTTGCCAGCTTGGACCCAAGGTTGCTGGCTCCAGCAAGGGGGTGCTCGGTCTGCTGAAGGCCCGCGGTCAAGGCACATGTGAAAAAGCAATCAATGAATAACTAAGGTGTCGCAACAGCAACAAAAGAACTGATGATTGATGCTTCTCATTTCTCTCTGTTCCTGTCTGTCTGTCCCTATCTATCCCTCTCTCTGACTCTCTCTCTGTTCCTGTAAAAGAGAGAGAAAAAAAACCACCACAATGAGCCAGCTAAACACCTGCCAAGGAGAATGAGATCTTGTGCAATGATAAAGAGGGAACGGAATTCCCTGGAATACTCTGAAGAGAGTAATTCAATCAAACGGGACCTGAAAAATCAGAATTATTCATTTCAAAGTATTGAACTGAGGAGACCCAAGGCAGCATTAAGTAGTTTCTGAAAGAAGGGGAACTTAAAGCACTAAAACAATGATTAAGATAAATTTCACATTGACGAAACATTCCAGAAAAGGACAGACATGTTATTGACCTATATCTAAAGTGCAGTTATAAGAAAATATTCTGAAAAAACTATTCTATTCTTTGTGTGTGTGAGAGCAAGAGAGAGAAGGGAGAGAGGAGAGAAGCATCAATTCATAGTTGAGGCACTTCAGTTGTTCACTGACTGCTTCTCATATGTGCCTTGACCAGGGGGCTTCAGCTGAGCCAGTGACCTGCTCAAGCCAGTGACCATATGATTATGTGGTATGAACATCTTGCAAACATTTTCTGTTGAGCCAGATACCAAACATTTTTTGGGTTTGTGGGCCATTCAGTGTCACGATTACTTAATTCCCCATTTGAAGAGCAAAAGTAGCTGTGCACAATATATAAATAAACAAACATTTATTTATTCTAAAATAAATTTATTTACAAAATCAAGCAGTATGGAGAATTTGCCCCACGGGCCACACTGTGCCAATCCCTTCTGTAAATATACAACATGGTCATTTGTCACAGGCAACATGACTGGAAAGATTTTTATAGTGATATTAAATACACAGACATGCTATTTCTGATTAATTTCATACATGTTTACCCGCAAAAATTCTGTAATAAGAAAGCTGCAATAACATAAAATGTATATTTCTTTGGACACACGCTTTATATCACATGATAACAAATGTTAAAAATGTTTGCTACATTTTACAAATTTCAATTCTCAAAGTCTGTATTTCCTATGTAGTAAAGGTTGATATAAAACCCTGTAATTATAGTGGTACACTGTCTCTTCCATCTCAAGAAGAAATATAAACAGTTCAGAAATTATAAACAAACACACAAAAACATATAAAAAAAATCCAGAAACTCTCAATTGTTGCTAATGGAGGTTTAAAATGAGACAAACAATGTTGACTCACAAGGCATCTACCCAGACTCACCAATTCCACTCCTAAGTACTACCCAGGAGAAATGAAAACATACACCCAAGAAAAACAAAACCCGCACAAAAATATTACTAATAGCCTTATTTGTAATAGATAAAACTAGAAACCCCAAAATGTCTATCATAGGAAAAGAGGTAAATAAATGATGGTAAATTCATATAATAGAATAATCCATATAAAGGGGGTATAAAAAGGGATACAGGGTGGGGGTGGGGAATTTATATTCAGTGGGACACTTGAATCCATGTAAACACAATAAATTAAAAATTAATAAAAATTTTAAAAATATAAAAGAATAATATGTACATACATTGCTGGAAATAATTTCATTAAAAACTATACTTTAAAAAATCAGCACTTTGCCTGCCCAGGCGGTGGTGGCGCAGTGGATAGAGCGTCGGACTGGGATGCGGAAGACCCAGGTTCGAGACCCCGAGGTCGCCAGCGTGAGCACAGGCCCATCTGGCTTGAGTAAAAGCTCGCCAGCTTGGACCCAAGGTCGGTGGCTCCAGCAAGGGGTGGTTCGGTTTGCTGAAGGCCCGCGGTCAAGGCACATGTGAGAAAGCAATCAATGAATAACTAAGGTGTCGCGACGGCAATGAAAAACTAATGATTGATGCTTCTCACCTCTCTCTGTTCCTGTCTGTCTGTCCCTATCTATCCCTCTCTCTGACTCTCTGTCCTTGTAAAAATTAAAAAAAAAAAAATCAGCCCTTTAAAATTTATTCACTAAACACTGAGAAGTAACACCTCACCCTGCCATCCAAATCTTTTTTATTTTGCCTTTCCATACTCTTGTCAAATGGGACTACTCACTGTTTCCTAAATATTACTCCCAAATTAATGACATACCTTATTGCCTTTTTAAAGGGGGGAAAGAAATCCAACTTTCTCTTTTCTTAGTTTAACATCAAAACCTTTTTGTTTCCTCATTTAACTAAAAGTTGTTTTGGTTTCATAATAATAATAATAATACTGGGGGAATTAAGGAAAAAGAAAATTCAGAAATAACTTATATAAGGTAGGGCTATGTTTTTTTACTGAAGTCTTTTTATAAGTTTATGCTGCTTTGAAAATTAACTTTTACTAACTCCACAATGTTGTAAACATCTTCCCTTGTTACCTCGCAGCTACCCTCCTCTGGCATCTTTAATGTACAGTACAGTCACATGGCTATAGCATGATTACTATGACAAATTTCAGACTTGGGAATAGTCAGACTGTTCTATTTCTTTTGCCATTACAAACTAGGCTGAAAAGTAGAGCTGAGATCCTTAAAGGAGAGGAGATGGTTTCTACAATCACTCTATTCCCCCCAAAGATCCAGCATAGCCCTTGTGTTTTGGATTTTGAGTTATTCTGCCAATCTGTCCCCCAGAAAAGCTGCATCGATTTAGACACATTGGTAGAACCCTTACAGCAATTATTCTGCTGGTTTAGAACAGTCACTTATATATTTGTCTTGGCCTCCTTCTAATTTATATATAACTAAGAATTGTATCTAAAGTTGCAAAGAATTGCATATAAAGGTTACTGATTCTATCCCATTCTACCTCCAATGCATTGTATGCTAAACCCATATGCTGACTGATTTAAAAATAAACAAAACACTGTTGTACATACATTTTCTTGCTGTCAGTTGAGATGGCTTAAAAATGATAACACCTAGTAGCAATAGCACACGTAGTGTCAAGATCTTGCTTTTAAATTTACCAAAGGAACTAGGGCTCCTTAGAAAAATGGTTGATTCTGGGACTGGGTGGGAAATATATAAAATAAGCCTGGAGCATATAGAAGTGACAGGGAGTATAGGAAGGATCCACAAGTCCCCAACCACAAAACACACAAACCCACAACAGAGTATGTCAGAGGGACACCAGAGCCAAGTGGAAGTTCCCAATGGCCAAAGTTGGGACAACTTGAGCAATAAAATAAAGTAGTGCTGGGTTATAATCGAAAGTATAAAATAAATATCCATGAGTTCACACTTATTTGTCAGTTATTTATATAAATAAATAACTAAATAGGGAAATGAGACCAATGACCCATGCAGAAGAATTCCAAACTATATATGTAGACACCCCGCACTCATGCAGGCAGCCCAAACCTGTGTGGACTGTGCACAGTGAGTTCTTTCAGAGGCTACAGTGTGGAAAGGGGTGAAAAAGAGTAACTGAACAATGGAGAAATCAACAAACATGACTGCAGCATCAACAGTGGTTAGTCATGTTGACAGTAGTACCCTTGATATGAGGTAATGAAACAGTACTTTTACTTATGTGTTCTTCCTCAAAACTTATAAACGTCATGAGAAAAACATCAGATGGATTTCAGTTGAAGGGCATTCTATACTTCTCACAAAAATTAGGGGATATCTTAGAGCTTCATCTTCATTTTGAAATATCCCCTAATTTTTGTGAGCAGTATATAAAATACCTGACCAGTACTTTCTTCAAACTGCCAAAGTCATTAAAACCAAGGAAATCTAAATTGTTATAGTCAAAAGGAGACATGAGGACTAAACACTCCTGGATGGGATCTGAAACAGAAAAAGGACATTAGGTGACAACTAAGGAAACCTAAATGAAGTACAGACTTTGGTTAGTACTAATAAGTCAATATTGGTTCATTAATTATAACAAATGTACTACACCCAGGTAAGATGTTAATAACAGAGGAAAGCAGTGCAGCGTATATGGGAACACTATATTATTTTCACAGAATTTCTGTAAATCTAAAACTGATCTTAAAACTAAAGTTTATTAAAAGAGAAGAAGGCATTACCTCCTTATTATACAATAAGAAAATTCAGGCTTAGTGAGGTTAAACCACCCAAGTTCACATACCAGTAATGATTTATACTTATTAGGTGATCAGTAAAACTGGTGAAATGAACACTGGGTATAAATAAGCTCAACAGAAATCAAAAGTGGGCTCTGTTAATGGGACTGGTTTCTGGATGATTTTTCTTGGACCCAATTCTGATGCTCTCTTAGTGTGTAGGATAAAGCAATAATGAGGCTCTGATATTTTAAAAAATTTTAAGGCTCTTATAAAATAATTTGCACAGAGAAAAAAATCTAAGAAAGTGAAAAAAAGTTTGTGCTGTTTTCTTCTGTGTTGGTTTTGAAAGTCATCCATTAGTTCAAAACACAGTGGTACCACTTTCTGCAATTCTTCTGGATGACTATTTTTATACCTTACTGTGAGAATTGGCCCACTGGGTAACTTCTCAGGATTAACAAGGTACTGGGAACTGGCGGAAACCCTTTGAATACACACCCTTTGTAAACTCAAGTTGAAAAATAGAAAGCTAAGAATGGCAGGAAGAAAAAGAAAGTACCCAAACAAAGAAAATGCAATGGAAGGCTGCCATGAGAAATAACCAGCATAGGGAAAATTATTATTTCCACAGCAGCTCATTGCCTAAAGAAAAAGCCAGATCTTAAGACTATTCGGAAACGTTGTACATGCTTTGTTAAAAGCCATCATGTAATACTTAAGAAAATAAAATAAAACACAAACACCAAAACCTCACTCAAATCCATCATACTATATCCTAGCTTTACAATGTATCACAGAAATAAAATAATGTTTCGGTTACATTTTGCTCTTAGAAAGTTAGTTACAGCTTGTCAGAATTAATTTGACAAACTCACTTGGACAGATTTAGAAATAATTAAGCAACAATAACAAGAGCTAAGACTGATCTGCAACTTATATATAGATTATATAGATTGTATTTAATGTAACAATCCTCTGAGGTGGGTTCCATTTGACAAAGAAAGAAAGAAGCTAAATTACTTGGGTTAGCAAGTGAGGAGCTGGCACTGGAACTCAACTGGTGACTTTCTAGCCCACATTCCTAATCCAAATAAATATATTGTGAAAGTGAAGAAATTCTCTTATCAGTGGGATTTATAATTCCCAATACATAAAAAATTGTTTTCATATCTCTTATAACTAAAATTAACATGACACAGACTTTGAAAACGTGCTTTTTCTTTTTAATCATATAAAAGTGCTTCCTTGGATGAAAGCTGTTCACTGTTTATACAAAAGCAGAAATCACTGCCTGACCAGCTGGTGGCGTAACGAACAGAGCATAGGCCTGGGATGCTGAGGGCCTAGGTTCAAAACTCGAGGTTGCTGGCTTGAGTGCGGGCTCATCCGCTTTGAGTGAGGGTTCACCAGCTAGAGTGCGGGGTCACTAGCTTGAGCCCAAAGGTCACTGGCTTGAGTCCGAGGTCGCTAGCTTGAGCAAGGGGTCACTGGCTCTGCTGTAGGCCCTTCCTCCCAGCAAGGCACGTATGAGAAATTAATCAATGAACAAGCGATCAACGAACAGCTAAGATGCCGCAACAAAGAATTGATGCTTCTCATCTCTCTCCCTTCCTGTCTGTCCCTCTTGATCTCTTTCACTTAAAAAAAAAAAAGGGCAGAACTCATGAAGGCCCTAATAACATGTAGACAGAGAAATAAATATGTTGCACTTAAATATAAAAATAAAGTGGAAAAAGTCATAACATGTGGTCCTACTGTTCATTAATCAAAAAAGGGCATTTTCTGTAAATACCAAGTGGCCTTCAACATGTATCTTAATTATTTCCCATCAAAACAATGAGTAATCTTTTCATTATTTCTTAATTAGGGCTGACTAACAGATAAATATAATTTTAGACTACTATATCTTGGCCTCTCAAAGAACCACCTTCACAAAATTGTGTTATTGGCATGTTATCAGACTCTGTATTTTAAAAACCTGCTATTGAGCCTGACCAGGCAGTGGAGCAGTGGATAAAGCTTTGGACTGGGATGCGGAAGACCCAGGTTCGAGACCCTGAGGTTACCAGCTTGAGCGTGGGCTCATCTGGCTTGAGCAAAAGGTCGCCAGCTTGGACCCAAGGTCGCTGGCCCCAGCAAGGGGTTACTCAGTCTGCTGAAGGCCCGTGGTCAAGGCACATGTGAGAAAGCAATCAATGAATAACTAAGATGTCTCAACGGCAACAAAAAACTAATGATTGATGCTTCTCACCTCTCTCCGTTCCTGTCTGTCTGTCCCTATCTATCCCTCTCTGTCTCTATAAAAATAAAAAAATAAAAACCTATTAAAACCTTGTACTGCATGGTAAGGTAGGTGAGGATCTACCACATTACTCATTGTCCCTATTCTTTTTTTTAAATTTTTATTTATTCATTTTAGAGAAGAGAGAAAGAGACAAGGGGGAAGGGGCAGGAAGCATCAACTCCCATATATGCCTTGACTAGGCAAGCGCAGGGTTTTGAACCAGCGACCTCAGCATTCCAGGTCAATACTTTATCCACTGCACCACCACAGAGGCTCATTGTCCCTATTCAATTCTGTCTATCCTACAGAAATATGGATATTTTTTCCCCATGGACAGTGATTAAATGTCATTTTTGTTTTGGCCTTAGAAAGCTCAGAACCAAATTCATAGTCAGACCTTAAACAACACAGGATCTCAAATCCATATATCTGTGTATTATCTTCCTATTTTCCAAATCTCTTTCTTATTTACATTTCCTTATTTTGTTGAATTGTAAGTATCTCTATACCTTAGTAATATGAGGTACAGTGTATTTGTATAAAAAGCCCCTCATATCCATTTCATATTTAAGCAACAGAATTGTGTAGATATAGCTAATTGATGAGTTCAACTAACACTGACAATGCAAAAACATCTTTTATCTTAAACTCAGACTTCAAGGACATAAAACACGTGTACCTATGCACATATCCTCCCTTGTCCCCGTGTGACTAGCACCACTGCTCTTCAAATTGGCGTCCTTTAAGCCTACAGTGCTGTTCTTCCACACCAACGCAACAGCAGGCATTTTAGTGGAAACTGAATTGCGAGTAGATACTGCTTTGTATATTTATCTTGGGGATTTGCTCTTAGTGGTGAAAAAATAATTCCAGTAAAACTGCCATTGAATAAGTTAATAAAAGACTTCAAGAGCTGGACCAAAAGGAGACAAGAAATTGATCTTAAAACATGTTTAAATAAATGAAATATTGTGTAGATATTCAACTTCCATTCCAAACACATGCTTCAGAACATCACACAAAGAGCGAACTGGAACTAGATTTCCAGAAACGTGGAAGTAACTGAAGGAACTTCAGAACCTGGCCACAACTATTTGAAGACTGGAGTTAGATTTTTGACAGAGAATGGAGAAGACAGAGTTTAGGTGCTCTACTGAGATCAACAATATAATGAACAGAACTCTAACTCTGGGGTTAGGCAGCTCAGGCTCTAAACACAGCTTCCCCCACTTTAATTGTGTGACCTTGGACAAGTCTGTTAACTAGTCTGTGCTCTAATATCCTCTGTAAAATCTATGCAATGGTCCCTGCCACACAGCTTATGAGAACCTAATGAGATAATACATGGAGAGCAGGTAGCATAAGGTCTTGTCCATCAGTGGTACCGCTCCCATCAAACCTGAGATTTGTGATGTTGGCATAGTTTCAACTTTGGGAGAGAAGTCAAGGGAAAAAACGTGTTTGGCAGATTTTACCAGGTTTGCGACTTACCGCGCTGTCGGGGATCTGCAATTTTAGATAGCATGCAATTCAGAAATACATTCTGTTTTACCAACATCATAATTTATCTTATCTAAGTGAAATTATAAAGATCAATCAGGCAACAGAAAAACTGACAAATAGAAGTGCTGCAACCAGTTTTTTTTTTTTTAAACTTTTGAGCCATGCTAACCAAAACACTGTAGAGCAGGGGTCCCCAAACTACAGCCCACGGGCCATTTATCCGGACCCGCCGTACTTCCAGAAGGGGCACCTTTTTCATTGGTGGTCAGTGAGAGGAGCACAGGATGCATCCACATCCATAGTTCCCATTGAAATACTGGTCAGTTTGTTGATTTAAATTTACTTGTTCTTTATTTTAAATATTGTATTTGTTCCCGTTTTGTTATTTTACTTTAAAATAAGATATGTGCAGTGTGCATAGGGATTTGTTCATAGTTTTTTTTTATAGTCTGGCCCTCCAATGGTCTCAGGGACAGTGAACTGGCCCCCTGTGTAAAATGTTTGGGGACCCCTGCTGTAGAGCTCAGTACGAAGTACCTTTGTTGGTTATCTTTTTCAAAAAATCTTTTCTCAGAGGCAAAAATCCATTTGGATTTCTCTACTATCATTGTCTCATTTTGTAAAGAGCTCTTCCATTTCAAGACAATCAAATAACTATACCATCCCCCACTGGTATTGATATTTACTCTCTTTTCGCATTCCAAAAGAGAAAACAATTTACCCCAAGCATGACAACTATGTACTGTAACCAATGAACTGGTCAAAGAATCTTTATTACAAGAGCGCAGGCTCAGAAAGCAGGCTCCAGAAATGTTTGCCAAATTAAGAGCCTCTAACTTTCATGCATACTTTAGCACTAAATGCTGAACAGTTATATACTTATTCGCTGAATCTATAGCATATAAATGCAATAAAAAATTAGACAACTTCAGATAGAATTGCTCTTTAATAATGTACTGCTATCACATTGTTTTAATCCAAATATGGCATGATAGTGCCATTCCAAAAATAAATCTTAGTCCCATGTGATATGCAGCCGTTTAGCTATGCTCATGTCCTGTTAGGGCCCAAGTTTCCCACAGGAAAATTATTCAGTGTTTGGCAAAACTGTCCCAAATCACGTATAGATAAGGGATAAATGCTAACTGCACTGTCGACCTCCCGCTTTGCTATTGTTGCTTTACGCTCACAGTAACCATCCCAGAGAGGCCAAGAAGCAGGAAATGCTCAAGAACTGTTACCTGACAGAAGTGGACATAAAAGTGTCATTTTGAGGAAAAAGGTGGTGGGGAGGTAATTTATGAGTCAGCTAATAAATTAAAAGGCTACAAAATTATTTCATGCAAAGTCATATTACAAACAAATGTGTCTGATAACTATAATGAGTTTCAAATACTTATTTTAATTGTATTTTTATATTATTGAGCAAAATTGCATACCAAATGCCCTTTCCATACAGCTTAATATAGGCTGCATTGTTTGATTTGCTATTTAAAATGAGAATCTGTGTTTGAATATTATTGGTCACAAACATCTTCAGCAGTATATTGCTGAACTGCATTTAGAATTCTGTAAGAGGTCTGTGTTCATCATATACGTATTTACAGACTACAGGAATATGTTCTGGGTTTCAACCTTTATTTCCACTACATATTTTTATATAGCTTTCAGGCAAAGTAATGTTTCCTTAAACCCTGATATATAAAATCATGTTTAATTTTTCTACTAAAGGACTAGTCTTAAGAAAAATTATCAAGAACCTGGCCTGTGGTGGCGCAACGGATGAAACATCGACCGGGAGTGCCGAGATTGCGGGTTTGAGGCCCCCGCATGCCTGGTCAAGGCGCCAGAAGCAACTGCGAGTTGATGCTTCCTGCTCTCCAGCCCCTACTCACTCTCTCTCTCTCAAAATCAACAAATATTAAAAAAGAAAAAACAATTATCAAGGAACAAATATTTGAAAGCTATCTAATTTAATCATTAAGGCATCAAATGTAATTACTTTATCTTTTAATATTAACCTAAAAACTTAAAAATTATCAGCGCCTAAGTGAATACCAACCAAATTCTCTTACTATCTATGTAGTAACTCTCCTGGCAGCCAGCTATTTCTGTTTTTTATTTAAAATTCTTGAGGAAACAGCAAGTTTAAAGTTCCCGGACAAAGTTATCTTCAATTTTATTGAAGCAAAAATCACTCTCTAACCTCACTGGTAGTACAAATACTACAAATACCAATGAAGCTGTTCTAGAACCACTCGCTCATATTTATACACCTTCTCCAGCAAACGTCTCTGAGGTAAGTTGCCATGATCAAGAGAATTTTCTAATTAAAATTATGGAAAATTTGATTTATTTGATTCAAAGTAGCAATGAAAGACTATTTTTACTTATTTTATTTAATACACACCAAAATCTAAACACTTTTATCCAATCCTGTTGGAAATTCTCATTGCTAAGCACTTGACAGATGTTGAACAACCCATTACACTTCTTTTGGTGGCATGCCCGAACCTATGGAGCTCTAAGATCTGGATTCCAGTCCCAGTTCTGTGACTGATGCACTACTCTGGGTCTCTCTCTCCCCATCTGTAAAAGGGGGTGTCTAGATTATGGCCTTTAAGTGACTTTCTAGGTCTGTCACTTTGGGACTCTATATTTATATCATTCACCTACTCAAAATCTCAAGTCCATCTCCAATTTCTAATTAGAATCAAATCCCTTAGCATTTATTCCAGAGCAGATAGTCCCAATTTCTCTTTTGACCTTTCCATTACACCTCAACTTGAAACCCTTGCTTCATCATGTGTCCTGTTTACGAGGAAGAGAGCAGCACTAGCTAACAGGCACTGAACGTTTAACCTAGAGCCACACACTGTGCTAAGAAGGCCACGCACATTATTAGTTCATTTAGTCTTTACAACACTTGTACAAAATAGTGCTCTTAATGAAAACAATAGAGTCTAAGAGGGATTACATACCTTGCCCCTGGTCTCACAGCTAGTAAATGGCCGAACTAGAATACAAAATGAGGTCTGTCTGCCTATCAAAAACATACTTTTAATTATTACATATGGTCTCTTCATTCCTTAAGTATATAAATGGCCCCTCTCTTAATCAGGCCTTCAAAGTTTGAAATACCCCTTGAGCCCTGGCCGCATAGCTGTTGGTTAGAGCGTTGTAAGGTTGTGGGTTTGATTCCTGGTCAGGGCACATACAGAAAAAACAAATCGATGTTCCTGTCTCTCACTAAAATACATTTTAAAAAGAAAAATAAAATATCCCTTACTACAATTTTATTCTTTTAATAATTTAACTCATTTTTAAAGTTAAACTAATGTAATACTTCCTTACTGCTTCAGTTCTAAATTTCTTTTCCACCTCTAACCTGTTACAGCTCTTACTGTAAGCCCCAATGACTTGTTCCTCAATGAAGTACATCTAATCTAAAATATGTATCTTAATGTCTGAGGATAGCACGGGACTAATTCTCCTGCAGAACGTCTACAAAAACAGAACAAAATTCACAGACGTATCTTCATAGAGCACACCATAGAGACATGGCTTGAGGGGTTTACAATCCCTGGGAGAAGGAACCTGACAAGCCACTCCCCATTCACCCAGGGCCTATCCTCTTGAGAACAAATGTCGATTTGCAGCAGGCCCTGGGAGTCACTGGGAAATTCTGACCTGTGTGTGGCAAATGTTAACAGCAATCTTTTACTGAGCTTCTTTCTATGATGCCACCACACACAATGCTACATACTTAAGATGTGACTATCTAATTTTCACAGTAATTCTAATGAGGGGGTATAATTCATTTTACAGAATAGAAAACCAAGGGCTAGAGAGATTCATGTCCTTTTCACTACTTTCCTCCTTGTCTCACGGAAGAAAAGTGATCTAAGCGTACAAAGTAGTCACAGTAACAATGCAAAGAGCTTTACTATTAACGTAACATGCATCTGATCTTGAATGGACCTATAATACTGGTGTCATCTTCACTTAAAGATGAGCATCCTTCTAAAGTTCATACAGACTGAGATTACCTAATAAACTGACAAAATAATCTAATCATCTTTTAACTTTATTTCCAGTGCTCTGTAGGTATAATACACATCATCAGTATGATGATGTTGATATATCATAATGAGTATAAATGGTTCTAATCCTCACATCTACGTCATGAAGAAAGAGAGCTTTTAAAAGTAAAAAAGTCTTTTGAGTCAGATTCTGCTCCCCAGGGGCCAATGAAGGCAGAGGTCCACAAATATATATATTTTTTGATTTGGCTATAAATGGCTTTGGAAAAGGGGTTTTCCCAGTCTTTCTGGAAGAAATTTCAGATATAAATCATGCTGTTCAATGTTGTAACCTTTGCTTTCTCCCCAAAATATTGCCTAATTCAACAAGTATTTGTTGAAAGCTAATAAACAGAATTTTAAGTTTTACTTTGAAAAGACTTTACTTTTATATATTTTTTAAAACAATATAATGTCTTGTTAACAAACCAATAAATCTTTCACTGAGTGGCTACAGTCATGGTAATTTAACTTGAAGATGTGCTTTTTACTTTGCAAAGGGCTTTCGAGTGTCATATATTGTTTGATAATAATTACAGGTCACTTTATTAGGCACTTTTGTCTATTTATCCTTTGTGTTTCTTTAATCCGGTCAGCTGGATACTTTATGTCAATCTCATTCAAGCAGTAGGGGGAGTAAGACTATCTACTCCTCCTTCCCCAGAGCTTAGCCCACCTCACATACTGCTTTCTGAGGACATCAACCTAACACACATCTCCTTACCTACAAATACCATACAGTACTCTGTATTCTTCTCATGGTCTTACTATGCCAGCTCTTGTATTGTAGATACTTGTCTACAACATACACCCTTATTACGCACACACACACACCACTCACACTTGTTTGCTTTCAAGGATTCCTACCTGTGATGTCAAGAGATGCTTTCCTGTACCTGTCTTCTGTTGGTTAAAACTAAGTTTAAAAACCTAAAAAAGATCCAAACATATACCCACAAGGCATAGTGATGTAGTGGATTAAGAATCAAAAAGGTTTTAGCCCCAAAACTCAGTTTCCACAATTGTAAAAAAGATTAAATAACCTCTTTGCCTGTCTTCCCAGGAGGCTAAAATGAGACAGACACCTACCCTACAGAGGGCACAGGTAACCCAGGGCAACCAGGCCCACATTCCTGGTTTTCTTCCACTGCTGCTAAAATTTAGTTGCTTTTTCAAAAGTGTGGTCTATGCATTTTATAAAAAATAATACTCCTACAGCCTGACCCGGTGGTGATGCAGTGGATAGAGCTTTGAACTGTGATGCGGAGGACCCAGGTTCGAAACCTCAAGATCGCTGACTTGAGGGCTGGCTCCTACGGCTTGAGCACGGGCTCACCAGCTTGAGCGTGGATTGCTGGGTTGAGCTCAAAGGTCACTGGCTTGAAGCCCAAAGTCTCTGGCTTGAGCAAGGGGTCACTCACTCTGCTGTAGCCCCTGGTCAAGGGACATATGAGAAAGCAGTCAGTGAACAACTAAGGTGCCGCAACAAAGAATTGATGCTTCTTATCTCTCTCCCTTCCTGTCTGTCTGTCCCTCTCTCTGATTGTCTGTCACACACACACACAAATGATAGTAATAATAACACACCCACATGGCTGTAACGGTGAAGCAGTACAAAATTTAACAGTGAAAACCAGCAGGCCTCTTATTACCCTGCCTGTGGCTCACCGGAGGCAGCCATTTTCATCTTTTCTTCATATTTCTGAACAAAACAAACTATTTTTTTCTGAGGGTTTATAACCCAGACGTTCTAGTAGTACAGGAGATAATTCTGCAGCTCTGTTACAGTCTACAACTGCATTCCCAAATACAGTGTGTCCATAAAGTCATGGTGCACTTTTGACCTGTGACCAGTCAAAAGTGCACCATGACTTTATGGACACTGTATTATATACTTCTCTTCCTCTCATCCTGATTCTCAACATAATTTTGCTACAATGTTTTTTTTAACAGAGATAGAGAGTCAGAGAGAGGGACAGATAGGGACAGACAGACAAGAACAGAGAGAGATGAGAAGCATCAATTCTTCATTGCGACAGCTTAGTTGTTCATTGATTGCTTTCTGACATGTGCCTTGACTGTGTGCCTTCAACAGACCGAGCAACCCCTTGCTGGAGCCAGTGACCTTGGGTCCAAGCTGGCAACCTCGGGGTCTCGAAACTGGGTCCTTCTGCATCCCAATCCGACGCTCTATCCACTGTGCCACCACCTGGTCAGGCAATATTGCTACAATTTTAGTTAAATCAATATTATTCATAACTGAATCACAGAGTATATAATAATTTCTTTTTAAACTTTTTTTTCTGAAGTTACTTTAGCAATTGCCCAATTTTTTTTCCTTCAGTATTCTGTGTATCTATCACCAATTCTTCCCCTTCAACCCTGACAGAAATGTCAATCTCAATTATTTTTTCCTAACAGTGTAACTCCTAGGGTCCTCCTCCTTCCATCTGCTCCCATCGAGACTAGCTGCTTTCCAGGACTGCAGCACCTCTAACTTCAAGCAACAGTGTTCCTTCCCTAGTACCACGGGGATCTCCTCACCACTCTCCTATGTTGGAGTCCCGGTTTCCTGGGTTTTGTATATATTTTCCTTTCTTGATTTCATCTCTCATTCTGGGGAAGCATATCCTTCAGTAACTTACTAAGAAAGTACACGAGGCAGGAGAATATTTGAGACCCTGCATATCTCAAAATGAACTTCACCCTCATATTTGAATGAAATATTTGACTGAACATAAAATTCTATGTTAAAATACACTTTGCAAAATTGTGAAGTTACTCCTCATTATCTTCTTGCTTTATTGAGGTGGAAAGTCCAATCCTATTCAGGTCTCTGTAACTTAGTATGTTTCCACTCCCCCACCTCTACTCCAGACCAAAAAGCTTTTAGGATTTTTCTTTATTCCCAGTGTTCTGAAATTTTATAATGATTTGCCATCGAAGTCTTTTCATTGTGGAAACTCATATCCTTCAGTTAGAAAATTCTCTTCCAGTAGTTCTTCTGAGAATTTCCTCTTCTCTATTCTATCTCTACATATCAGTGTTTTGTGCTTTGGCAGCACGTATACTATTTGTACCTATCAGGCCAGTCTGGTACTGGCCTCAACACTTAGCCTCTAATTTCTCCTGCTTGCTTTTCTGCCCTATTGTCTTTGGTTTCACTATTTGACCTACTTTATCTTCCAACTTTTCTAATTTTTAAAAAGTCTAATTATACTTTAAATCTCAAGGGCTCTTATATCTTTGTTTTTTATGGTTTCCTATTCTCTTTTAATGGAGGTAAAATCCCTGAAAATGTTGCTGTTAAATTTTTTTTTTTAGTTTTCTTCTTTGACTTGCATTGTTTGTTTCCTCTGATTTCTTTTGCTTTGGGCTCTGTATTTATGGGAGAGGATTTTCTCAAAAGACCAGTGATCCAAGCTGACTGTTAATACTAAAAGCAAAGGAGTAAAAAACTAATTAGTAACAATAACCTAGATTTTGATTCAGTTCAAAGTTCATTTTAAGCATATTGTGATGCCTTTGTCTCTCAGTATTTGAAAAGCCAAATTACTTATTTACAGCCATAAAAAATGTCTGGAATATCCCCAAGGTCTGTAAATTACATTAATAATATGTTCATTTAATATATAAAAAATTATGCAAAAGTCAACACATTAGACTGATTAATGAAGACTTTTAACAAATTCCATAGTGCCACAATTCTCCCATCCTTAAACTTCCCAAAATTTGTTCATAAAACAGTAAGTCTTAGTTTGCCAATAATTTAACAAATCTTTTTATGATACAAAAACACATAGTGAAAATAAAACATTTCCTACAACACCATTGTGAAGATTTTTAAATCAAACCTGAAAAGCTTACAAGGCTCTCAGAAACCACTCTGATATCTGAGAGCCTGAAACCTTGTTGCTTTATTTTCAAGTTCAAAGAGGTGGACAGTACATATATAGCACAAAAATTCAAGTTTTCCCAAGCCTTAAAACACTGAGACCATTATTCAAGTAAATAGGAAAAGCCATTATAAAAGGCTCAAAAAGAATTTATCCAGCAATAAAGCCTAAAGAAAACCCTTCCCAAAATGGAATCTAGAGTAATTCAACATGTCCATGAAAATTCAAATATACATTCTCTCATTAAAGTGGAGCAGTTTTCTTGTAATTGTTTTTCTGCTCTAAGACGAAAACGATACACCTTCACTGGAATAAATTATGGTGTGGAAACACAACCTATTTACAAATGTAACAATTAGTATGGTCTTATTTTGAAATGTACTATGAAATAATTTCAACACTATCACCAAAAGCTTATGCTTCCTCTGCTACCAGTCATATTCCATATAAAGTTAAATGAGTTGTCTTGCCAAAGCCCAAGGTAATTGAATCTAAAAATATACTTTTTTCTCATTCTGAACTAGTCAGACTGGTATTTAACCCCAACGTCATTAAATGTTGTATTACATACGCCAGGATGAAAAGATTACTAAGTACAAACCCTCCAAATGTATCACATAGAAATTTCCCCCAGCCACAGAAGATTGCATGACTGCATCCAAGCAGTTCCCCTACCTCGCAACACACAATACACACACGAAGATATCAATATAGACCATGAATGTTAGAACAGAACTAACTGATAGAAGAAACCTTAGTGTTAGACAGTCTAATGAAGATAAACTGGAAGAACATCACTGGAAGAACATCTGCTATGAGGCAAGTTCCAGTTGGCGAGAGGGTGGGGAGCTTTATTTATTTTAATTACACTATCTACTTAGTTTCTACTTTAGTTTCAGACTAAGACACTGATAAAATTGTTAATGTGAAAAAAAAGAGACCTCTAATAACATCTAAATTTGGTATTAAGAGAAAAATGTAAAACTCCATTAACAAAAGCTCTTGTTAAAAGTTGTCTTTCCAGTCACTAAAAGACTAGCTTGATTAGCCACTTCCAGGAAATTTAACAGAAATGTTCTCTATTCCATTCTCACAAGATGGAAACCTACTGGAGGGAAAGATTAAAAGGCCTGTCAGCTTCACAAAAAGCAAAATCTACTGACTCAACATTAATTTTCTATAAAAAACAAAGTCTTTAGAATCCCCATACTTGCTAAATTAAAAATTTTCAAGCAAAATGTACACATCTGAACAGGTTATATTCTAAAACATACATGAAAAAACATTTTTTAGAACTGTGCTACTTAAAGAGGAAATGTGTACAACAGAATTGAACAGAAAAGGTTTTCCACTTGAAATGGCAATTTAAAGACATTGCTAACTTAATTTGCAATTTCAATATGAATTCTAAATTTTGAAACAACTTAGAATCAAAATTCCTAATACTAAATATAAAGAGCAAGCAAGTTTTGAGGAAGAACTCAATCTTAAGTTTACATTTTGTACATTAATCAGTTAAAAGAAAAAAGTCTAAATAGAACACATTTGAGGTTAAAATCAAATCGATTTTCTATGGCCTAAAATCATATACCTGATCTTTATTTTAAAAGGGGTAGACACTTTCCTCATATCATGATAGAAAACCAAAGCATGTGTGCCTATTTTATAAATAAATACCCACATCCTTCCTTGGACTCAAAAATCTACTTTCACCCACATCCCTTGGGTTTCTTCCATTCTTCCATCTCACTGAACATCACTGTTACATTCACATTACAACTTCTAGCCAAAGGCAGAGACCACATAAGTCCCCTGAAGACTTCTAAAACATTAAAACCAGTAGAAAAGTAGATGAAATATTCTCATCCCTGGAGCTTCTAGGAAACTCTTCTCTCCTTTTAGAAAAATAAACCTCTTGCTCGAAAGATAATCACTTTAAGAACAAAACATCACTACTACATACAAACGTACAGCATTCTCAATAATTTTATAGAATACAGTAATAAAATTCTATAGATTTTGCTAGTACTTTGGATTAAAAAGAAAAGAAAAAAAAAGACTTAGAAAGGAACTGCATCTCAAAGGAGACCAAAGGAGAACAGCAATAAGAGATGTAGAGAAATCAGAATTTCTCCTCTTATCCAAATGTGGATTCCTTAATGCTAACTAAAAGAATGCTTTAAAAATAGTTGCTACTTGGCCTGACCTGTGGTGGTGCAATGGATAAAGCGTCGAACTGGGAACACTGAGGTCGCCAGTTCAAAACCCTGCACTGGTCTGGTCAAGGCACATATGGGAGTTGAGCTTCCAGCTGCTCCCCCCTTTCTCTCTCTCTCTCTCACTTTGTGTCTCCTCTCTAAAATGAATAAAATAAAAAGAAATTAAAATTAAAAAAAAATACAAATGTCTTAAAAATAGTTGCTACTTTATTATTTGATTCCACTTAATCATAAAGAAAATATTTCAATCCCCTTCTATTTTAAAAATGAACTAGTTAAATGTAAATTTTACTGTAAAAGAGAAACCTAATCAATTCAAATATTCTCAATACACATATACACAAAGACATGGGCAAAATACTGCTACAAAATCATTTTCTATGCACACATTTCTTTAGATCTCTAAAGCATGGCACAAAAAGTAGCTCAATCTGTCATAAATTATCAATTATGTACTTTTTGAAAAATTCTAAAATTAATATTTAAGTTCCACATTATTCACTCTATTGAATATTCTCTCACGAGAATAAGACTTAAAACATCTGAATTTCTGAATGACAGTACTGAAACTTTGCAGTGTTATACTTTGGCATAAACATTTAACCCTGTTAATGTATCACTGTATTTTAATATTCCCTGTTAAAAGAAATCAATTGCATTTGAAGCCCAAACAACTGAAAAGAGCTCAGAAAAGTAACTGGAACTTTTACTTTTTAAAATGCTGACGCTTCTCACATCCAGGTTCAGTCATGCCAGCTGGAGAGGTGTGAGATATGACTTTATTTATTTTAAATCTGAGAACTGTAATCATTGCCATGACATTACAAAAACTGGAACCAAGAACAATTTATCTTCATGGTCCTGATTCTTCTGATTTAAAAACAAAGAAAATCATTTCTGCAAACTTAGAAGGTTTTCTGGACGGACCATTTGTTTCCTATTGCTTAGAGTCAAATTATTTTGTCCTAGATTTTCTAGTGAACAAGGAATATAAAGAAACATACACACACACACACACACACACACACACACACACACACACACAACTACCTCAGACATGGCATCCATTAAGAGGGCTGTTGCTCCTAACTGTGTTAGGGTCCTTAGCTATGATCTGGCTTACACAAGAAGTACACATGGCCCCTGAGAGGCGCTTCAGTCCCCTTTGGAAGACACTGTTGGATAGACTATAAATGACACAGTTGCAGAAACTGTTGCTAATAGCAAGCCAGGTGGTCAGGAAGGATGCAAAGCGGTTGCTGTGGCCAGTGGAACTCTCCAACAAGAAGTAGATGATGTACGGCAACCAGAGGATGTAGAACACACTAGTAATCCGGAACAGGACCATGGCATAGCGCTTGTCGGGACAGGCCTGCACCTCCCCAGTCTCCCCACTCTGGCTGCTGAACCGAGCTTGCCTTTCACTGATCTCCTTCGTGTGCTGCTGGCAGATGCGGAAGATGTTGAAATAGGTGAAGCACACAACGAGGGCTGCTGGGGCATACAACATCATCACGATGAACAGGGTGAAGTAGGGGTCAGTGTGCCAGGACTCCGCACACCACTGGAACACGTCTCCATGATATCCAGGTTTGCCCCAGTGGAAGAAGGAAGGCAGAAAGACCAGGGTGGAATATAGCCAAATCAGGAAAATACACAGGCGTAGTCTCCAGGGTGTAACCAGGGTGTTATAGGTTAAAGGTTTAGTGATGGCAATATATCTATCGATGCTGATACAGGCCAGAGAGGTCATGGAGACACTCTTCAGAACTGATACTATAAAACCAAATGCCTGGCAAGTCAAGGATTCCTCTACAGGAAGTGGATGGTGGAGGAGTGATAAAGAAGGCACCAGGCAGCTGACCCCAACCAAGAGGTCAGCATATGCCATAGTCTGAATAAAATAACTTGTAGTGTGGTGGTTCAACAAAGGTGCACAGTGAAATACAAAAATTACAATGATGTTGCCAGAAATAATCAATACAGTTAGAAACACAATAATCAACACTTCCAAAAGGCAAAAATTGACAGTTTCCAAATAGCCAAGTGCCAAGAGGCAAAAAGGGTGGCTGCTCTGATTACCATCCAAGGTGGAGTCCATCTTGAGCTCAGGAGTGCTCTCTCACTTCATGCTGCCGGCAGTTCAGAGGAGCAGCTGCTGTCATTGCGGTCAGCTCTGTGTGGCTGTAACAATGCCCAAGGAGCCTCTGTCTCCGGGCTCGCGACGCTGCCGCTCTGATGCATTGCCCGCAGTATTACCCTTTAAGTCCTTGGAATAGGGAGAGCCAGCAGCAGTCGTCTGACCAGTCCCAGGCAGGACCATAGCATCAGGTTTACCATACACATAGCACCGGGGGAAAGGCAAATTCTGGGCACAATGTCTTCAGGCCAATGAGGGTAGAGGGGGTAGGGGCAGAAGAGAAGGGAAGAAAATTAGGAGCTTCAGCAGGAGTTGTAATGAGTCTCCTCTGAATAGCTGATAGAAGAAAAGGAGAGAGCATTTTATATTTTGCATCCCAATACAAAATCAAAGAATCCGGCTAGCTCCAGCTGTTATCACAGCAACCACTCCAGCCCAGCCCACCCAGAACTACCCTCAGTAGCAGCCCACGTAACTGACTGGGTCTTACTCTATAGAGGCGCAGCAACAGCAAACTCTCCTGATCAACACAAAACAAAATTAATCTCAGTCAGCTCAATCTACCCCCATTTTCGTTTCATTGGAGCCTTTTGGGGGAGAAAAGGAATCTGCTTACTGCATTTCTGAAAACATTTTACCATATTACCATAAATAAAATTAGCCAAAATAACTTATTTCCTTGATTCCCACGTAATATTTTGCCTCTTTGAAAACATTTCAGCAGAATTTATCTATCTAGTTCAATTTCAAAGTATTACCTGTAATTTTGCATGCTGCAATCCAAACAAAAGCCACAAAACATCCTTAACAGAAAGCCTTGCAAAGCAAGAATGTGCCTCAGCCGGGTTTACTGCAGAACTGAGACACACAGGGAGGGGATAAAGGAGGAGGAGGGGAAACAGGGAGAGAGGGGGCTTGGGAAAGGGAAACAGCGGGGGAGGGGAGAGAGAATGCCCGAAGGAAAAGAAAATGCCTGTGCAGGCACACAGTCTGGCATTGTCAGCAGCTCATTAGGGTTCATCACCAGAGAGGTGCTCCCTGATTTCCAGACTGCACAGTGGGAAAATAGCTGAACTCGCCTGCAGTGTACTGTTTCAAAGCAGGCTGTTTCCTCGTCTGTCTGGAATCCCCCTTTTGGTAGATGAACAGAACTCAAACTGCTAGTAAGGAGAAGGGGTAGTAACTGGGACAGAATGCCAGCCAGGAATTGGACTGAAACACATTGCCGGAGGGTAACGCTGAGAGGAAATGCCTCCTTTCTTGTAGCATTTTCCCAAGGAACAGAGCAATGCTAAAGAATGAGTGCTTTAATAGTGCCCGGCAACTAAGCAATCACACTTCAGTGGCACAAGAAGTTCCAGCTACAAGGTAAATATTCAGCATTAATTTTCCCTCCTGATTCACTGGATATTGGCCAATATTAAGAAGGATCACCAAAATAACAAGCAAACTTAAAAATCAGTTTTTCAAGAGAAAAATAAAGAAAATGTCACCCATTCTGAATACTATATTTAACACTATCCTATAGTTCTGAGGTGCTATGTCTTGCTTCTAGTTTGCTGAGAAGCAGCACACAAATATGTAACAAAAGATGGAAAAGTAAAGGTACTATTTGCACCAGGCTTAAAAATTACAGGAAGTTTCATGGTACAAATTAAAATTACCCTTTGTATCTCAGAATACACAATCTTGTTTGTGCCTATTTGAAACAATGCAAAGTGGAATTTTATTGTGGTTCTTCTGGCAATGTCACAATGACAATTTTTAGCTAATTAGAAAATGTGTATTTTTAGTATCTTTTCCTTCAGGTGTCTGGATTCTCAATTCATCGTTCTAAATAAGGTTCCACAGACCCAGTAGAGTGAAAGAAAATAAATGTCGGTAATTTGTAAGCATTTCAGAAAGTCTGCACACCTGAATGGAGACATGTGCTATGCGATCCTGTTTGCATTTTTCATTTGTTTCATATACATGCTTTCTCACTGCAGGCAAATGGCCATCCATAATCAGAACTCAAGTACATTTTAAGATCTGAAGCACTATTCTTATTGTGTAATAAGAAAGGCAAGAAACTAAAAAACTTATTGAGAATAAGCCTGGTAGCCATATTTGACAGGTCTTACTGAAAAGCACGGCCAAGTGTGGCACAGTAAAAAGACCCACGACACCGAAAACTCCTTTGGTTCAAATTCTAGCTCTAATATTATTTAGCCTCTCTTGGACTCAGTTTCATCATCTGTCAAATGGTAATCATATTCCCTATTTCATGGGGTTGTTGAAAAATAAAGCAGACTAATACTTATCACACAGGGAGTATACAACTTTCCTCACTTTCTTCTCATATACATTTAAAATGCTCTGTGTTACACTACTAATCATGTTGCACTGTTTGAGGCTGGGTTCCAGAATCCTAATGTGCCCTCTCTTCTGGTTACTGCCCAGTTCTAAGGCACACAACTGTTATTTGGACACTTTGCTGAGGCTGCCTAGTGAAGGTACCTGGAAAGAAGGTGGTATGGCATCAATTATTCCCTCTACACAAATAATTTTTCTGCCTGTGTCTCCAGCCATGAAGTCACTCTTCAGATCCCTTTTCCACCTACAATTTGCCTGCTGTCAACCCACATCTACCACCTGGATGTCCTGTACAGACTTCAACCACAGTACCCAATATTGAATACAGTTTCCCCAATAAACCTCTCATTTTTTTTCCCAAAATTTTCACTAAATAATAAACTCAATAATTAAACTTAAGATTCATCCTGACCACTCTCTCCTTCAATGTACTGTTCTTAGGTACCATGTCCTAGAAATCTATTTCTACCATAGCTCTCAAATTCACTTCCTCTTCAGTTTAGTGCTTTACTTTAGGCCATCATTAAATACTGTCTAGACTTCCAGTCTTATTAATTTTTCTATTTATTTCTGCCTGATTAAATATCCCATACCACATTCTTTATTGTGGTACTACACTGTTCAAGAAGAGTCAATGGCTCCCTATTGCCTATCCAATCTGATTCCACTATTCCATATCCCCCCAAATACTTGCCCTCCAGTCAAACCATTTGCCATAGAGTTTATTTTTTAACTCCTGTTTTCTGAGTCCTTAATAAATATTAAATAAAAATGAGGAATGGTTTTCCAGAGTTATAGTTCATAAGCATTTGCCAAAGTCAGGAGTCTAGACTTTTCCAATTCCTTGTGAATTTGGGCATGTAAATTATTCTCTATACATCCCTGGATACTCATGTTTAAAACTGAATAGTTATGCTGATAAAAATATGTTACATTGGCTGATAACTTAAAAGAATTAAAAATGTAATAAAAATGTACTAAAATTACAACCTGTTATATATTATCATCATTAGTACAATAATAGGTCTTCCAACTTTGTAAACTCCTCTTGGATCTGTAATCAAGATATTCATATAAAAAACTTAAAAAAAAAGCTTGATAGCCACACTATCAAATAAGTCATGATTTAATGTTTTGTTTTGAAGAAAATCGAATTCTTCAGAAGAGATAAATCACTAGGGAAAATTATTTTTTTCATTTTCTGTGGCATGAGGTTTTAGAACTTTTTCTATATATTTCTGCATAGCTGATTCCAAATCTGAAATCCTTTTTTTGGTGTATGCTCTAGTTTTTATGCAATTTTAATTTCTTTTTGTTAGTTAATGGCAGGCATTGGTTTTAAAATTGGAGTTAAAGGGCAACGACTCTTGGATTGAACATAACCACAAGGCAATTAATGATTTACAAACATCACTTTTACATAATTATAGTTGTTTTAAAAAGTAAAAATTATTATCTGATAAAAACACCCTCTTATTTTAAGATTGAATCATGGCTTCTTCGAGTAGGCATAAATTTAAGAATAGTCCTGATACCTTCTGTTATATATGTGGCTGTTACACACTTCAACATCAAAGGCGTAATATTTCATCATTTGTGACACGTGCATATATTGTCTATTTTCAAGTTCCCCTTGGAGATCAAGACAAGAATTGGGCTCCTCATATTGTGTGTCATAATTGTGAGGAAATGCTTCGTGACTAGACAAAAGAAAAACGCAAAGGAATGCCTTCTGGTATTCCCATGGTTTGGCATGAACCTAAGGACCACAGCAGTGACTGTTATTTCTGTCTGATCCATACAAAGGGCATCAGCAAAAAAAAGTTGCATATGATTGCGTATCCTAATATTCCTTCAGCAATACAACTTATCCCACCCAACACTCTGAGACACTCCCGGATCCAGTTTTCAATGGTTTTATTTCTTCTAAGGACAAAAAAAGTAAACATGGTGATCAAGTGTATTTTAATAAGATGCATGAGGAAATGGTTGTAGAATATGAAGGGTCTTCTTCTGATGCCGTGCAGTCATTAACCCCTCATTAGTTTAGCCAACCCGAATTGAATGACTTAGTAAGAGATTTGGGCCTATCAAAGAAATCAGCTGAGTTATTAGCCTCCTGGCTTCAAGAATAGAATGTACTTCACAGGTCAGCTAAAGTATCCCATTTCAGAAGTGTGAACAAATTTTTGTGGACTTTTTTCCTGAAGACAAACATTTTGTTTACTGTAATGATATCAGTAGTCTTCTCAGCCAGCTAGGTGTTACCACTTACAGTCCACCAAAATGGCAGCTATTTCTTGACAGCTCTAATAAACAGAGTCTGAAATGTGTTCTACACAACGGTAATGTTTATGCAGCGGTTCCAATTGGTTATTCAACTCATCTGTGAGATTATAATGACATAAAAATTGTCCTTGATTTACTGAAGTATGAGGAGCATAACTGGATCATTTGTGTGGATCTTAAAATGGTAAATTTCCTGCAAGGACAACAGAGAGGTTTCACAAAGCATCCTTGCTTTCTGTGTTTGTGAAACAGCTGAGCTCAGGAGAAACACTGGACACATAAGGAGTGGCAGAAGCATGAAGTTCTGGGAAGTAGGGATGCAAAATATTGTGAATGAACCTGGAGTTAATCGAGACAGGATCATTTTGCCACCACTTCACATCAAAGTTAGTTTAATGAAGCAGTTTGTTCAGTCTTTGAATAGAGAAAGTGAATGCTTTTAACATACTATTTCTGCTTTTTCTGCCTTGTCTTTCGAGAAGATAGAAAAAGCAGGTGAGGAATGAGAAGCATCAACTCATAGTTGCTTCACTTTAGTTGTTCACTGATTGCTTGTTGTTATGTGCCTTGACCAGGTAAGCCCAGGGTTTTGGACCAGCAACCTCAGCATTCCAGGTCAACGCTCTATCCACTGTGTTACCACAGATCAGACTTTAGTTTTCTTGATGAATTTCCCAAGTTCTATGTATTATTTAATCAGGGTTTTAAAAACCGAGCCAGCCTGACCTGTGGTGACGCAGTGGATAAAGCATCGACCTGGGAACACTGAGGTTGCCAGTTAAAAACCCTGCACTGGTCTGGTCAAGGCACATATGGGAGTTGATGCTTCCAGCTACTCCCCCCTTCTCTCGTTCTTTCTCTCTCTCTCACTCTGTGTCTCCTCTCTAAAATGAATAAATAAAAATTAAAAAAAAAACCGAGCCAAAATAATATATAACATGTCTCTTTGGGGAAAACTAATGAAAAAAACCTGGCAGCACGATGTCAGCCCAGAGCCTCACTGAATGGATGAAGGCAGACTAGGATGCCTACTTCATGGGCTCAGTGCCACTTGTCCTCATGCCATCACAGTAACGTTCTTTCAGATCGTCACCAGTACTCAATCTAATTCAAAATGAACCCACAGAGCCCCAGTTAAAGATTCTTACAGACTAAGAGTATAACTGGATGAAACATTAAATTACCAATATTTAACCATTTCTGGTTAAATATTTTCCTGATCTATAAGAATAGCAACTTTTTTGTAATTCAACCTAATATTAAAAAAAATTAAAATGACAGAAAGAGCAAGGGAACATGAAACATAAAAGGGAAAAGACTGCACACAGTATATTTATCCTTCTCCCAACTGATTCAGAGGCTTAACCATTATACACGAGAAAGTGTCAATCTCAGTTCTCCAATTCATCAGATTCTCTTGTGGGCACTGTCACTCATTACTTGATAAAAGTGAGCTTTAAGGGTTAATTTACTTATTTATTATTTTAGTGCAGCGGTATTTTAGTTGCATTTATAGCAACATCACGAAACCAATTTGAGGTACTTTGATGCATCTTTTATTCTTCTCTTCCTCTTCTCCCACACTCAATCATCATGTGCCAAGGATGTTACCTCTGAAATTTCCCTCAGTGTCTCCTTCTCTACCCCCTGCCAGTACCCCAAATCCTTAGATGAGAAGTCCTTTTTGTCATCTGCCATACAGTAATATGCATAGCTCTCATGAAACTTTATTGTAATCGGACTAAGTACTGAATTAACTCTTGATAAAATTCAGTAGATATTCTTAGTAAAAACTCAAAGCTAGAGAGAGAAAATCCCTTAAATAAAAATTATTTACCAAAAGAAAAAATTGAACATGCTTTTCAAAAGATTGAAAACTGAAACCTATTGAACAAGAACTTGATAGAGATGTTAGTTATGACCATCATCGTTTACCACTATTTTAATGCTTCTATCAAATATAAAAGCAAAGCCAAAATAATTTAGTAGCTTGCATAAACAGTGAAAAAAGAAATCAAACTGATTTTGCTGCTAATACTACTGTGTATCTGAAAATCAAAAGATGCTAGTATAAAATGAGCATTAATCAAAATATCAAGAGGTAGGACAGAAAATTTTTAAAGCATCAATGTCTATTTTCTATTGTAGCAAGTAGCACCTAAAAATGAGAATTAGAAAAATATTCCATTTGCTACAGCAAGAACACGTTATGATAATTCTCAGTAATATATACAGTGTGTCCATAAAGTCACGGTGCACTTCTGACCAGTCGTCCAGTCAAAAGTGCACCATGACTTTACGGACACACTGTATATAAAAGAAGAGGCACAAGACATAGATGAAGGAAACTCTGAAGTCTTTAACAGACATAAAACAAGATCTGAACAAGTAGAAAGACATACCATATTCTTCCATGAAAAAATATTAAAACAATACAACTTACATCCTAAATTAATATGTAAATTAAATATGAGTTAAACTAGAATATTTATATAATCTTATAGGGTAGTTGCGGTAGTAACATTGAAGAAAATTATTTTAAGGATTATATAAAGGTTAAATATGCAAAAATAAATAAAAATATAAATAGAAAACAATAAAAAATACTTGCTTTATCAGATAGAACATAATTCAAGGCATTTTAAATAGAGCCATCTAGAAATCAATCCCACTATATTTGAGAGTTTAAAACAAAGATGGTAGCTCTAGGAAAATAGAAATAGCACACCTAGTTATCCATCTGGGAGAAAGTAAAATTGGACCATCATCAATCATATGCCTTTGTATAATTCTAGATGAATTGAAGATGTAAAGATATAACACATACAATAAAAATACTGCAAGAAAATCTCGGAAACTACACTTACAAAATCTAGAGGCATGAGAGATTTTAATCAAGACACAATTTAGTACATAAAAATTGGGAAGTGTTTTGAATGACATGAAACCATAAGTAAAATCAATAAAAAATTAAAATTTTAGAAAGATAATTTATAATAAAGACACAAAAGATTAATGTACATAATATATAGCATGCTTACAAACTGACATTTAATAAAAAAACAATAGAAAAATGTACAAAGAGTATGAAGAGGTACTATATGGAAGAACAAACCACTCAAATTTACTGGTAGCCAGGGAGCTGCAAACTGAAGATACATGGGCATCACTTATACCCAAAAATGCAAAAATTAAATACAGTGATACTAACTCTGGAATATGGGTCAACACATACTTTTCTACATTGTTGGTGGAACTGTAAACTATTACAGTCTTTCAGAGAAGCAAAGAGAATATAGGGATATTATATATAAAAACTGAAGGGCCAGTTTAAAAAATGTGTTACCCTTCGATCCAGCAATCACACTTCTGAAACTCTATTCCAATAAAAGTAAAAAACTGAGAACACATGTAAAGATGTTTAGTAAAACATTATTTAAGAAGCTAAACACTAGGGACAAAGTATGTGCTTACCAACAGAAGAATGGTTGAATAAAAGACTATACTTAAAAACAAACAGATAAGGTTGACCATTGGTGGCATAGAGGATAAAGCATCAACCCAGAATGCTGAGGTTGCTGGTCTGAAACCTCAAGGTTGCTGGCTCTGAATGCATGTGGCCACTGGTTTGAGCAAGTCCACAGGATCCCAAAGCCAGCCAGCTTGAGCCCAAAGGTGACTGGCATGAAAAGCCCAAAGTCACTGGATTGAGTAAGGGAACACTGGCACGGTCCTGGTCAAGGCACATGCAAGAAGCTCAATGAACAACTAAAGTGAAAGGAACTAGGAGTTTGATGCTTCTCATTCTCTCTCACCTCACTCAGAATCAATCAATACACAACAAAAGTAAAAGCAACTACAAAGTTGATGCTTCTCACCCTCTCTCCTTTCCTGTCTCTCAAAATACAAACAAAAGCAGGTAAGTATATAATCATTTCTTTAGGTAAATAAAATTCTATATGAGGACATACCTGTATAAAGAAATTATTATTTACGTTCAGGGAGAGACAGACAGGGAGGTTAAATGAAAAGAAACAGCTTTTGAATCAGTCCTGAGTTCAAATCCTGACCCTATTATTTATTTACGAGCTTAGTGACTATAAGCAAATTATTAAGCTTCACTGAACCCCTTTGCTTTATTTCCAAAACAAAAATAGTAATTACCACTAATTTTTCTTAGGATTAATAAAATAATGGATATAAAGTGCTTAGTATAGCATCTGATACTTATTATGTGCTCTAAACCAGATACTTACTATATTTTTTCCCTCTTTATATAAAAAATCTAAAGTTTCCACTTAAAAATAAACAAAACAAAAAATTCAAGAGTGTCTCCAAACTCCATTGCTTATAACAAATAAGAAGTACCTTAAATATATATATACACACACACACACACACACACACACACACACACACACACACACACACACACACACACACACATATATATATATATATATATATATATATATATATATATATATATATATATACTTATAAAGGTCACTTGTCCCTGGATTACAAAAGCCATATAAAAATTCACACACATACCCCTTAGAAGGCCGACCTGACCTGACAATTAAAGCAAGCTGATGACAATGGCTTCACCGGTTTTGTTTAAAAGTTAGTTGTTTTTGTCCTTCACTCTATAAATCAAGTCCCTCTTTTGTTCTCTTTTAAATTTAGTCTTTGAAACCTGACCAGGCGGTGGCGCAGTGGGTAGAGCATCTGACTGGGATGCAGAAGACCCAGGTTCGAGACCCCAAGCTCACCAGCTTGAGCGCGGGCCCATCTGGCTTGAGCAAAAGCTCGTCAGCTTGGACCCAAGGTCGCTGGCTCCAGCAAGGGGTTACTCGGTCTGCTGAAGGCCTGCGGTCAAGGCACATGTGAGAAAGTAATCAACGAACAACTCTGGTGTCGCAATGGCAACTTAAAACTAATGATTGATGCTTCTCACCTCTCTCCATTCCTGTTTGTCTGTCCCTATCTATCCCTCTCTCTGACTCTCTCTCTGTCCCTGTAAAAAAAAAAAATTTAGTCTTTGAAGAAGTTAAGCCAAAAGAACCTCTAAAGGTAATTAATACCTTATATAAAATTTCAGAACACAAAGCAGACAGCTGACAAAAACCCAAGTCCAGAATAAATAACTACAAAAAAAAATTAGTAATATAGATATACATATGTCAACACTACTACCCATAAATATATATACACAATAATATGTACAAATCCTGCTGTCTTGGTCTGTTTGGCTTCTATACCAAAACAGCACAGACTGGATGACTGATAAACAGCAAGATTTATTGCTCACAGTTCTGGTGTCTGAAGTCCAAGATCAGGGTGACAGCATGGCTGGGTTGCTGTGAAGATCCCTTCAGGGCTGTAGACTGCCAACTTCTTGCTGTGTTCTCACATGGTAGAAGGCGGCAAGGGATCTTTCAGGAGACTATTTCATAAAGGCACTAATCCCTGTGTAAAGGCAGCGCCCTCACAACCAAATCACCTTCCGAAGACCCCATTTCCTAATATCGCCACCTTGGAGGTTAGGTTTCAACATACGAATTTTGAGGGACACAAATATTCACATCATAGCACCTCCTACATGCAAAAAACAACTTTCTTCATAATAGCTAAAAATGAGGGGAACCCCCCCCCCACAAACATTTATAATTGTAGATTTTTTAAAATGTGGTTTCCTGAAGCAATGAAATACTCTCAACAACTGAAAATATAAAAACAAGCAAAAAAGTGAGCTATTGATACAATCCCAAAATGGATGAGCAAAAGTTAGATACATAAAATACATGCTGCATGACTATATGAATGCATTAAAAGCAATACAAACTTGCATTAAACAACACTGTAGCGTACAATTTAAAAAAAAATTTTCATCAATATTATAATCAAATAATTTGTATTTTCTGACCACCTACCAGCAATTTAAACTAGCATATACATCATTAGAGATCATTTTAGGTCTAACCATCAGCATGAATAATAAGAATTTAATGTGAACTATAAAGCACATGACATCACCATATATAAACAATCAAATATATCTGATTTTATGAATAGCTGATTTTTACACATCATATAATTATCAAGTTCCTATTCAAAAAAGACATGGCTGTTTTCATGGATCTAAGAAATAAAGTACTTCTGAATAGCCATACTAAAAATACTTAAAGTAACTTTTTGCCAAAGATTTCAAAAGACTTTAAAAGAAAACTAGAAAGATACATTTATAACAGAGAATTATACATCCAAAATATGATTTTCCAATAAAAGAAGACATTCAACTAGGTATACCTTTGCTAGCCCTATATATTACATATGTTCATTCTCCATTCACCCTAGGAGCACAATGCTCTCCCATCCTTCCATGCCTAGGGAGCTCTTTTTTTGGAACCCATCTTCAATGTCATATTCCTGATAAAGGCTCTCTGGTTCCCTATGGTGAATTTATCACTACTTTTCATGGTTCCAGTTGTACTTTTCTTAGACTATCATATGACATATGTCTATTATATGACAGCTGATTGCTTTGATGTTTTACCTCCTAGCTCCAGCATTATGGTTATAATACAAGCACTCAGCAGATGTGGGTTAAACCATTTTATCAACATAATGGAGGGAATTAAAATACTAGTTCTTAACAGAAAAAAAAATGTTTAGAAATAAGAAAAAACACCAATATTTAAAGGAAATCAGTATATTTTCTGGTGAGAAAAAGACCTAATTTCATGTTCAAATGTTTTTCCCTTATAAAGTTTTTAAATAATAATTTTATAGATGTATTATTCATCTCTTATATGGTGTTAACACATTTTTAAAATTTTTTATTTATATTGAGAGTGAGAGAAACATTGATTTGCTGTTCCACCCATTTATGCATCCATTGGTTGATTCTTGTATGTGCCCTGACCAAGGATTGAACCTGCTACCTTGGCATGTTGGGAAGACACTCTAAGCAACTGAGCGACCAGGCCAGGGCTATGTTAATACATTTTAAAAGAAGTCCCACCTCTTGTCACATTCAAAAATTATCATATAGTATTAAGGGCTCTGAGAACTTCATTCGTGACCCAGATTTGAGATTTATATACCAATGGAGAAACTGCTTCCTAAATATAAACATTTCAAGAATTTGAGAAAACAAAAACAAAAATTAAAACCAATAACATGATTACAAAGGCACAAAGAATTGCCTAATCTTGAAGAAAATTATTTCAAATTCTTCTTTGCTTATACAAGGAATAGCTTTTGTTACTTCACTTCAAAAACCTTGAGGAATATATCCACTTGAGAAGGGGATACTATAAAAAATGAGAATTCTTCCCTTTAGAGAAATGAGCTAAAAGGAAATATGATTTGAGATAACAATGTTCTTCAATTGTAGAAACTAGAAGTAGGCCTTTCCTACCAAAAGTACATTTCTGTGACACGTGAAAAGGATTAAAATAAACAAAAGAAAGATTTTACACATTGCACAAAACAAGTGGCCAAACTAAAAATGAAATGGAGTGCAATTACGGTCAAAAAGGATCTAGGTACACAATGGGTAGACAACATCCTTTGCCCCTGAGGTGACGCCGACCAAGGAAGAAAACCTATGCCTTCTCCTTTGTGCCTACACTAGAAATAACTTCAGGCTAGAAGCGTAAAAGATCTATTTTTATATTAGATAAAGGAATTATAAAAACATTCCTGGAAGTCAAATAACCATAATAATCTTTTTCTTTTTTATTTTTAACAGGGACAGAGAGAAAGAGAGAGGGATAGTTAGAGACAGACAGGAATGGAGAGAGATGAGAAGCATCAATCATCAGTTTTTCGTTGCAACACCTAACTTGTTCATTGATTGCTTTCTCATATGTGCCTTGACCGTGGGTCTTCAGCAGAGCAAGTGACCCCTTGCTGGAGCCAGCAACCTTGGGTCCAAGCTGGTGAGCTTTGGCTCAAACCAGATGAGCCTGCGCTCAAGCTGGGGACCTCGGGGTCTCGAACCTGGGTCGTTCCGCATCCCAGTCCAACGCTCTATCCAATGTGCCACCGCCTGGTCAGGCCATAATTATCTTTTTGTGACATATTTCTAACAGTACGAATGCTGAAGCTGAATTATCATCCCCTTACCTTTGTGATGAGGATGCGGTATTTTTCTACCAGGTGGTCGTTGTTGTGACAACCTGCTAGCAGCTGCCAGACTTCTCCTCGGAGAGCTTCCGGAACACCACTTCTTACTAAGGATGACAACTGCTTTGGTCTCACACTCAAATTGAGATGCCTAAAAATAAAGCCATAATCCAGATGTACATAAGAAAAAGATTCTCTAAAGAGTGTTATTTTTTGTGAAAACCACATGATTTTCAAAGACTTAATAAAGGTCACATACCAATAAAGGAAAAAAGAAAAAAACAACTACCAGAAAGCCGTTAAATTAGATGTGGCCAAGATAACTTAAAAAGATTGGGTGGAGAAAATAGTTCTGCAGTCAGACTACTTCCTGAGTATCTTTAAATTATTGCTGTACTTTAAAAAGTAAAATAAAATAAAAAGGAAAGCCAGAAACCAGTTTTATGGTTGTGGCTGATATAAGATAAACAAAGCAAAATTCCCATCAGTGGGCACATAGGCAAAGATAAGGGCTTGGCCCTGTATCAAAATTGACAAATTGTGTATCTATATCCTCTGTTAAAATATCGGTAATAAGTTAAAATATTTAAAATCCATTATTTTTAATTTACAATAATTTTTTTGAGAGAAAGAGGAACAGACAGGGACACACAGAAAGGAAGGGAGAGAGATGAGAAGCATCAATTCTTTGTTGTGGTGCCTTAGTTACTCATGCATTGTTTTCTCATAGGGACCTTGATTAGGGGGCTCCAGCAGAACAAGTGACCCCCTGCTCAAGACAGCAACCATGGGGTCATGTCTATGATCCCACACTCAAACTCACAACCCTGTGTGGCTCAAGCTGGATGGACGAGCCCACACTTAAGCCAGTGACCTTGGGGTTTTGAACCTGGGTCCTCAGCATCCCAGGCCTATGCTCTAACCACTGCGAAACTACCTGGTCAGGCTAATCTACAATAATTTTGAATGGTAGTTTTATAGACTTGTACATTGTAAATGAAGACAGACTCAAAAGAGTTAAGTGACTTGCCCCAGACCATACAGCTTGGAAGCAGAAAAGGTAGTCTTTAAAGCCTTGTCTACCAGGCTCTAAAATTCCGTAACATTGTGAAACTATCTATAGGACACATATAAAAAATGATTTAAAAAAACCCAAAAATCTACAATTAATTGAATTAACAAGAATCTATATATTTTTTAAATTTATTTTTTTATTTTTAGAGAAAGGGAAAGGATAGGTGGGGAGAAACACTGACTTGTTCCACTTATTTATGCATTCATTGGTTGATTCTTGTATGTGCCCTGATGAGGGATTGAACCTGCAACTTTGGCACATTGAGTCGACATTCGAACCTATGAGCAACCAGCCAGAGAATCTATTATTATTTCTGAAGACTGGACTGAAACCAGCAAAAAGAGTTTAAACGCCTTGAAGACTGTTTAGACAGATGGAAACTCAGTTAATATATTTGAAGGAGTGGAAAAAGGACATAATTAAATGAAGTAACAAAATGAATAAACAAAGCTTGACAACAAAACAAATTCTAAGCAACTGTATAAAATGCTGGTGAGTTCATCTAATAAAATCTAGAGTCTAAATGGTGTATCTAAATGATGTTTAAGTGTACTATTATGTAACCATTCAGGACTCAATTACATTTCTATTTTAGAGCAGAAATCTTGTTACACAGATGAAATTCCTGCAAGCAGCAGTGCAAACACTCCAAGTCACTGAACTGAAAATATAACTGTGACGAGAACATCAGCAGGTTTGTCTCCTGATTGCTAAAGAAATATCAGAAATAGATGAGAACTATTCCCCTGGGGGGTTTCTGCAGAGTTCACTTATTAAAACCACTTATGGAAAGACAAACCAGGCTTTGGTTTGCATTTTGCTCCAGTACACATATTGGACATTTCCCAATGTGAAGAGCATTTTACCAAAAGTGTAAGGCATTGTAAGAAAGCTAGAAGCAGATGATGCCCATTTGTAGTCCTATCCCTTAAGGGCATGAAGTTTTTTAAATGCTGAGACAGTTTTACTAAGAATAGAATGAAAGGCTTCAACAGTTAAAATTCCAAGGAAAAACTCCACAGTAATAGGCCATGGGGTGTTTATATAACCCTAATAATCAGAAGGTCTGAAATGGAGAAGTGAAATGATCACTTTCAAGCTCAGCTCCCCTCCTACCCCACCCACGTATCCTGGCATCCCACAGAGGAAAAAGGAAACTACATACGACGACGTCCCACCAAAAGGACTTACCAGAATGTCTCTGGTTTCATTAATAAATATCCAAAAGTAGTGTATTCTTTTTAGACAGCCTATAGCAGTGATTTTCAACCCTTTTCATCCTGTGGCACACATAAACTAATTACTAAAATTGTATGGCACAGCAAAAAATATGTTTTTTGCCGATCTGATAAAAAATATATATATATAATTTTGATTCATTCACACCAGGTGGCTATTGTTTGGCTGGCTGTTGTCATTTTTTAATTTGACAATCTAAGGAAAAAGAGGTCAGTGGCCCTGACTAAACAGTCAGTTATTTTATATTTTAAAAATTCTCATGGAATACCAGCTGAAAATCTATAGTCTATTGGACAGTGCTTCATTTTTTTGTTTACAGGGACAGAGAGAGAGTTATAGAGAGGGATAGATAGGGACAGACAGACAAGAACGGAGAGAGGTGAGAAGCATCAATCATTAATTTTTCGTTGCCTTTGAGACACCATAGTTGTTCATTGATTGCTTTCTCACATGTGCCTTGACCGCAGGCCTTCAGCAGACCGAGCAACCCCTTGCTGGAGCCAGCGACCTTGGGTCCAAGCTGGCGAGCTTTTGCTCAAGCCAGATGGGCCTGCGCTCAAGCTGGCGAGCTCAGGGTTTTGAACCTGGGTCTTTGTATCCCAGTCCCACGCTCTATCCACTGCACGACCGCCTGGTCAGGCTGGACAGTGCTTCTTTTTTTTATTTTTATTTTTTTAATTTAAAAGAAAAAATTTTTAAAGATTTTATTTATTCATTTTAGAGAGAGGAGACACAGAGAGAGAGTGAGCGAGAGAGAGAGACAGAGACAGAGAGAGAAAGGAGGGAGGAGCAGAAAGCATCAACTCCCATATATGCCTTAACCAGGGAAGCTCAGGGTTTCGAACCGGCAACCTCAGTGCTCCAAGTTGATGCTTTTACCCACTGCGCCACCACAGGTCAGGCTGGACAGTGCTTAACGTGGTTGTCAAACTCCCTGCTGAGTTGGTAAGAAGTTCATGAATTTCACAAGTGTCAGTAGAAAAAGTAGTTGGTAGAATAGTTAATATATACCATGTTTATAACATTCTGCTGTCACTTTAGGTATGTAACACAGAGAAGGAAAAATCCCACCAGGGGTTTCACCTGTGGCTCTAAGCACTGTGTGAGCGCCTTCTACACCTCACTGATCACTGTGTATTGTCTAACTATTCTGTATTACAGGGGTCCCAAACTTTTTACAAAGGGGGCCAGTTCACTGTCCCTCAGACCGTTGGAGGGCCGGACTATAAAAAAAACTATGAACAAATCCCTATGCACACTGCACATATCTTATTTTAAAGTAAAAAAACAAAACAGGAACAAATACACTATTTAAAATAAAGAACAAGTAAATTTAAATCAACAAACTGACCAGTATTTCAATGGGAACAATGGGTGCGGATGCATCCCGTGATCCTCTCACTGACCACCAATGAAAGAGGTGCCCTTCCAGAAGTGCAGTGGGGGCTGTAGTTTGGGGACCCTTGGTTTATTATCTTAACCAGTAAATGGTTCCTGACCTCTTCAGTATAAAGGACCTCAGTCCTTACTCATTCTCACTATAAACTCAATGTTTAAATAAATACTTTCTGCAGCAATGAGAATTTATTAGGTTTCTGATATTCTGGGCACTGACTTCTGATCTTTACTACTTCCCTCGTAAACCTCTGAATACAGATTCTAGAACATGAACCTCATACTTAGGTTTTTAATATTGGTTCCAAACCTGAACATAACAGAACTGCAGATCAATAAAACTATTCTGCCTGACCTGCGGGGGCATATGGACCAAGTGTTGACCTGGAATGCTGAGATCCTGGTTCGAAACTCTGGGCTTGCCGGGTCAAGGCACACATGAGAAGCAGCTACGAAATGATGCTTCCCGCTCCTCCCCTCTGCCTTTCTCTCTCTCTAAAATGAATAAAATCTTTTATTTTTCTAAAGGGGATTTTATTATAACTTACCATTTCGACAGCAGTTCTCCCCATGTTTCAAGAATTTTTTCTGCACATTCTTTGGATACATCACCAGATCCGCTCAAGAGGGGTTCATCATTATCTTTAATAAACAAAACACACACAAAAAGATAACAGAAATGGCTATGCGAGTCAGAAGAATGACATGGAAATATCACAGTCAAATTTGAAAGATTTTACTGGAAGCATTATTCTCCGTTGTAGTATACAGGTATAAATACAAAGAAAATAAAAACAGTCCTAGATGGAATGTTGTAATCTTTCATTCTCTTTTACTTTCCACATTGGTCCATATTATGTCAAATGCAGAAAAATGCCATGTAAGTATCAAATTGACAGAGCTTAAAATATGGAATATATATTATATTCTCTTTCCTTTTACAAAGCAAGTAGCTTTATGCATGAAAATACATAGCAGGCTTATGTATAGCAGTTGAAAAAACTACAAACTAAAGTGTACAACAATAGAAGAGAGTTGCTGCATAAATTTGAATACGTGTTCACAATGTAAATGCATTTTGACCTTTGTTTAAAAAATGATTCAGCAAAGTTGCACATAAAATATCATGAGCTAAGTCTTTATTATGGTCTGTTAAAAAATAGAAAATATGCCAAGATATTAATAATTACTGCCTCTGAATGATGGGAGTTATTAGTTTATCTCTCCTTTACGTTTTCGTGATTTTTAAAATTTTCTACAACGCATATATCAATTTATAATAAATAGAAAGCACAAAAACATTAAAAAGGACAAAAATGGATCATTTCAAATTTAACTCAAGTAATCAGGAAAAGTAAATTCAAATACAAATTTAAAGATTATAAGATATGAAGCTGAGAAAGTGACACCAACTTGACGTGTAAGAGGCACTGAAAAGGTGTAATGAGAGTGTGGGGAATAAGGACCCAGTGTCCACTTAATCAATCCTTTTTGCTGAACTCTTAGGGAGGTTTCAAAATTTTGCTACAAATAGAATCAGGAGAACATATCTCGTTGCTTTCATTGGGTATATGCCCAGAAGGACTTCCTGGGTTAAAAAAAAAAAAGCATACTTTTAAGGATTTTGAAACTTACTGACAAAATGCCTTCCACAACGGTTTTGCCAATTTATATTTCCAGTGGTTGGTGTTCTCATATATCCTTGCCAATGCTATTTCTAGATTTTCTGGTTCAACTTGCCTCAACAAAGTTTGAGGCTTTACATACTGATGACTACATTATAAACTAATTTTTTTTAAAGACTCAGAAATTGTTGATATTTATTATTAAACTTTCTTACATTTGCCTTGGGCATTATCATCAGTTTTGATGGTGAAATAGGGAAGATGTAACAACGAATGTGAAACACCTTCTGTAGAACGGGTAAATAAGGAAAAGAGAAAGGCTCTAGGGCACTAAGATTAACTTGTACTTCACTATTTTGCCAGAACTGGCCCTACTTTCTAATATCTTCACTAATTTTCTATGCATTAAAATGTCAAAACAGAACTCTTTAGAGGAAGGTAGCTACAAAAATGTACTAAAATTTACAAGATGGCCATTCCTGCAAAGAAATTATACCTATCTTACAAAATTATTTTACCGTTTTGGATGCTTTCAACGAATCTGGATAGTAGTAGTTTGAAATCAATATTTAGAACTCCACACACCTGAGGGTGGGGAGTGAGCACACTGTCTCAGTCTAAGGATGTTGTTTCTGAACACCCCCGCCGCCCAAACTGCTGCCTCTCTAGAAGATTGTACCCATTGCTTCCCAGGGAGCAAACAGATCCCAATAGGACCATGTTCTGGTTTGAATACTGGCTTAGAGCGCATTAAAAGATGGCATGGCTACGCAGTCTTCCTGAGTTCCAGTTAGCACGGTGCTGCCAGAAAGTGTCACATACTAGGGAAACTATGTGTGGCAAAAAAGACACACTTTCTACACAGAGCTTGCTCTAGTGTTCCCTGGTTCTCCCATGATGCTGTTAATCCTTATCTCTTTCCAGCTAACTGGCAGTAAAGGTCTTCTGAAGCCCCTCAATCATATTTAAATATCTATGTCTGCTATAGACTCTACGTCAGTTCTAAAGCTATTGTTTAGCTGGGTCCAAATTTCTTTGGAATTGGTAGATATTCTTTCAAATCTCTACTATGGAGACTTGAACATTTTCTGGTTTCATAGTAGTGTCTTTCTCAATTTTTTTGCTGGTTTTTGTTTTTACTGCTGATCTTAAGAGGAGGAAGACTCTATAAACTTTTACTTGTGCTGTCATCTTAAGCAGTGTTGACCTAGGGGGGAGCTGCAAGTCTCAAGACCACCATTATACAGTAGACAATCTCAAAGAGCAGGAGCAAGTGCACCTTACCCAGTTTTAACACATGGCTTCAATTGGCTCTGCAGGGAGACTCTAAATTGTATCTGTGACTTCTCCAGAAACAATACATGTGCTTTCTTTGCACTTCAAAATGCTTTGAACTAAATGCACAGAAATGATGATAAGAACAGAGCGCAGACAATTAACTCAAAGACATGAATTAAATCCTCCCTGCTAATTTCTAGCTGTGTGACTTTAAGCAAATATGCTTTTCTGATATTCCATTTGCTTATGTGCAAAATAAGGATAATAACGAATCCAAATTTTCAGGGTTTCTGTGAGGATTATATAAACATAATATTATTTTATTTTATAAATTTGTCTATTACATATTAAGAATCTAGTAACTGGTGGCCATTAATATTACTAATAAATGATCCTTCGTTGATTAGTCATAGGAAAAGTGGAAATTACAGAGAACAATGGGAATTGGAAAGTCAGAGCTTCCTCTAAACTTCAAAAAAAGTACAGAATGATAGATATTATTTCTTTTAACCCAATCAATCATCCCTGCCACCTCTATGCCACTGTTAACACACTTTCTTAGGAGTGGCCAAACCAGCCCTAATAACCCTGCTGAATTCTCCTTGAGCTTTCCAAGTCCTAGCTCAAAAACTACTCCTCAAATGCCTCACACGACACTGCCAAAATGAAAAATGGATTCTCCTTGCCTGACCAGACAGTGGTGCAGTGGATAGAGCATCGGACTGGGATGCGGAAGACCCAGGTTTGAGGCCCCGAGCTCGCCAGCTTGAGCGCAGGCCCATATGGCTTAAGCAAAAGCTCGTCAGCTTGGACCCAAGGTCGCTGGCTCCAGCAAGGGGTTGCTCAGTCTGCTGAAGGCCCGCGATCAAGGCACGTGTGAGAAAGCAATCAATGAATAACTAAGGTGTTGCAATGGCAATGAAAAACTAATTATTGATGCTTCTCACCTTTCTCTGTTCCTGTCTGTCTGTCCCTATCTATCCCTCTCTGTCCCTGTAAAAAAAAAAAAAAAAAAAGTAAAATGAATTCTCCTCTATGAATTTCCAGAATGCTACCTGTGAACCTCCCACAGACACATGCTTCATATAACCTATCATAATCAGCTTTTTCCTCCCTTAAAAATAAAGCCCTGGGCCAGACCAGACGGTTGTGCAATGGATAGAGCGTTGGACTGGAATGCGGAAGGTACCAGGTTCGAGACCCCGAGGTCACCAGCTTGAGTGTGGGCTCATCTGGTTTGAGCAAAAGCTCGCCAGCTTGCACCCAGGGTCGCTAGCTTGAGCAAGGAGTTACTTGGTCTGCTGTAGCCCCACGGTCAAGGTACATATGAGAAAGCTGTCGATGAACAACTAAGGTGTCGCTACGAAAAACTGATGATTTATGCTTCTCAACTCTCTCCGTTCCTGTCTGTCCCTATCTATCCCTCTGACTCTCTGTCTCTGTAAAAAAAATAAATAAATAAAGCTCTGGTACAAAATTTAAATTTTTTTAAAATTTATTAATTTTAGAGAGATAGGGAAAGAGGGAGAGAGGGAGGGAAGAAAGGAAGGAGGGAGAAGAAGGAAGGAAGGAAGGAGGGAGGGAAGGAAAGAGGGAATGGAGGGAAGAAGGAGCAGGGGAGAAAGACAGAAAGGAATATTGATTGGTTGTTCCACTTTTTATGCATTCATTGGTTGATTTTTGTATGTACCCTGACCAGGAGTCGAACCTACAACCTTGGCATATAGAGACAACACTCTAACCAACTAAACTACCTGGCCAGGGCCTACAAAATTTTAAATTAAAAAATGCCTTCTAAACTTTTACTTTTCCTGTGTTCCTTCTCTCCTTTTATCACTCTATGTAGTATCTCTTAACAGAGATCAACAGATCAGTTCATAAAGGATAAAAAGAGAAAAAACCTCAACTGACTGATTTCTAATTAAGTGCAAAACCCAGTAATGCATAATTAATTTGTATATTTAAATACATATATTTTGTGAGAGGGTCATATGTAGAAACCACTTTTGGCAAATGAATTTTTCCCTGTAAAATGAATCCTATGAGATAAAAGCATTCAAGTGGAAGCAGTGCATAATTGACTCTAAAAATGTGGTATTCTTTTTAAAAATTTTAATCTCATTTTATCCAGCTTGATGAATTACAATTATCTTTTATTTCATATTTGTTTTTTAGCAAGAGAAAGACAGGCAGGCAGGGTGGGAGGGAGAGAGATGAGAAGCATTAACTTCTAATTGCAGGATCTTAGTTGTTCATTGGTTGCTTCTCATATGTGCCTTGATGGGGGAGTGGGTGGAGGGGTTTGTGGCTCGCTCCAGTGAGCCAGTGACCCCTTGCTCAAGCCAGCAATAATGGGATCATGTCTATACTCGCATCCTCTAGTCAGCAACTCTGCACTGGTGAGCCTGTGCTCAAGCTGGTGACCTCGGGGCTTCGAAACTGGGTCCTGAGCACCCCAGGTCAATAATAATGTATCCACTGTGCCACCACCAGTCAGGTTGACTATAATTATCTTAAAGAAGGTTCTGAGTTAATCATTTTGGGATCTCCTCCAGGAATTCCAAATATTATGTCACAAATCAACTCACTGATAAAATTAAGTCCTCCACCCCAAACAGAACTGAAGCCTTCCTCTACTTTACCTTCCTCTTCATCATCTTCTGGAGGGGACGGTATCATTGAGCTCTGAGATCCAGACTGCGGCAGGCGAACTGAGGGGCTGGCTGTGGTTTTCCTCCTCTCTCTTTCTGATTCACTTTCCAAGCACACAACTTCATATAAAGTGTCAGTATTGCTCTTTCTCTCCTTTTGCTTTATCTTGAAGATGAAAAAGAATTTATTAAGTGAAAAAATTATTTTAATTGAGTACTGACTTCATATAGGAGGTGAGAATAAAAAGTATTACTTTGAATATCTATACCTAATGTAACCTTTTCTAAATAGAAAAGTATATGTTTAGATTTTAAAACCCTATGAAATAGGGTGGTTATTGAGCAGGACTCTAGATCTGCAATTTTATTTATTGTCTTAAGTTTGTATCATCAAACATCCAACCACAACCAATCACAATATTTAGCAAGTGTGAACTAAAAAGTTAACTATTCTGTAGCTTCCAAGTTACTTTAAGGCATCCTACAAGTTTTCCTTTATAAAACTCTACATAAAAAAATAAGATTTTAAGATAACCTAAAACGAAGTTTAGGACTAAGAAAGTCCTCTTATTTCCATGCTCCTCCCACTCCTTAGCTTAATTAAAACAGTGTAGAAAGCTTTTCTTCAATTGAAAGTTATAACTCGGGGTGGGAGGAGAGGTGAGTGGCAGAAAGGAGCTTAACAGAATCTATAAAATTTGGTAACTAAAATTGGCTTGTATTTTGAGGTAAGCACGTAACATTTTTATTTTTATTTTTATTTATTCATTTTAGAGAGGAGACACAAAGTGAGAGAGAGAGAGAGAGAGAGAGAGAGAAAGGGGGGAGGAGCTAGAAGCATCAACTCCCATATGTGCCTTGACCAGACCTGTGCAGGGTTTTGAACTGGCCACCTCAGTGTTCCCAGGTCGACGCTTTATCCACTGCGCCACCACAGGTCAGGCCAAGCACGTAACATTTTAAATTGACCTAAATTAAAAATTAAGAACAGGAAATACAAAACTTTACCAGTACTGCCTGACCAGGCGTTGGCACAATGGATAGAGCATCGGACTGGGATGCGGAGACCCAGGTTCCAGATCCCAAGCTCGCCAGCTTGAGCGCGGGCTCATGTGGCTTGAGCAAAAGCTCGTCAGCTTGGACCCAAGGTCACTGGCTCCAGCAAGGGGTGGCTCGGTCTGCTGAAGGCCCGCGGTCAAGGCACATGTGAGAAAGCAATCAATGAACAACTAAGGTGTTGGGACGGCATCGAAAAACTAATGATTGATGCTTCACACCTCTCTCCATTTCTGTCCATCTGTCCCTATCTATCCCTCTCTCTGACTTTCTCTCTATCCCTGTGAAAAAACAAACAAACAAAAAAAACTTTACCAGTACACTATTTAAATATAGTAACACTCCCTAATACAGCTAGGTTAAGGAGCGGAAAGGCAAACAGTGACATACAGAGAGCAGCAGGAAAAGATACAGAGACAACCAGAAAGGGGGACACACCAGAGAACGGCATACATGCATAAAATAAAAATACAGGGCAGATGGGAATGAGAGATGTTCATTAGGCGCAGAAAAATCAGGCAGGGTAGATTTAATCATCTTAATGCTCATTTGGGTTCTTAAGAAAAATTACCTCAGTCCTCAAAAGGCCAAGATAATGGCAATAAGGTCCTTTCAATACCATCCTGAAGCAATGTTTAATAAAGGTTGGTCAGATTTTCTGTAAAGGGCCAAATAGTAAGATTTCTAGGCTATGTCGGCCAGTGATCTCTGCCACAACTATTCAACTCTGCTATTATGGTGCAAAAGCAACCACAGGCAGTGAACATGGCTGTGTTCTGAATAACACTTTATGAAAACAAGCACCAAGCTGGATTTAACCCACAGACTAGTTTGCAGACTTTGATTTATCATGCCCATCCAAACAAAGATTATTAAATTTTCTAGATAACCAATTTTGACTTAGCTACTTACTATTAATTAAGAGGCCAGACTCTTAATTACGTATTAATCTGTAGATCTGTGTCTAGTATATATGCAAATGATTTTTGTCCAACAGAAAAGATAACCCAAAGGTTACCTATAGGATATTAACTAGTATTTTCCCCCTAACCTAGCAATCTTTTTCTAATATGCTTTTTGTTAAAAGGAAAGATTATATAAACTCTAGTTCCTCAAAACTTAGAATCAGTTTTACCCTCTTACTGGTTCCTCATTACTTAATAAATTCAATTAAATTCTTTGACACATTCATTTTAAATTTGGAATGATTTTTAAATTTTTATACATTATAGTTTGATAGGAAACAGGATTTACCTTTGTTGTTACAATTACTCTGAACCAGTAGTTAATTGCTATCTGAAACAGCTAAAATATCATTAATGCTCTTTACCTTTAAAAAAATTGCTCAGAGACTATATAAATGTGATAACCCTTGCAATTCACCTAGAAACTCTTCTGTGAGTAATAGTTACAACAGCAACATTGCCTTTTGAAGTCAGATAAACAGAGAGTCAGGAACTGGACCCCAACTGCAAGTTAAGTGCTCCAGCTATTAAAAATGTTCATTGCTAAAGCTAGATAATAACACATGGGGGTTAATTATACTATTCTTTCTGTGTTTAATGTTCTGAAATTAAATTTTAAAAGCACTTTTAAGACATAAAAGGGTAGGCTTAAATGGAAATGCATCACATGTTCTTGAATAAAATCACTGACATCATAATGATGTCAATTATTCCCAATAAAAACACCAGTAATTTTTTTCTGAGTTACAAGGTTTAATATAAACCTTTTATTAAAAAAAGAAACTATCCGCCTGACCAGGCGGTGGCACAGTGGATAGAGAGTCGGACTGGGATGCGGAAGACCCAGGTTCGAGACCCCGAGGTCGCCAGCTTGAGCACGGGCCCATCTGGCTTGAGCAAAAGCTCGCCAGCTTGGACCCAAGGCCGCTGGCTCCAGCAAGGGGTTGCTCGGTCTGCTGAAGGCCCGTGGTCAAGGCACATGTGAGAAAGCAATCAAGGAACAACTATGGTGTCACAACGGCAACGAAAAACTAATGATTGATGCTTCTCATCTCTCTTCGTTCCTGTCTGTCTGTCCCTATCTATCCCTCTCTCTGACTCTCTGTCCCTGTAATAAATAAATAAATAAATAAATAAAGCAAGCTTAAAAAAAGAAACTATCCAGCAAAACCCACAAAAAAAAGAACTAGGGAGGGAGGATAGCCCTATCAGGTATTGAAACATATTATGAAGTCTACATAAGTAAAAGAGTGTAGGTAATACTGGAATACGAATAACATACAAAATAATGAAAATTATAAAAACCAGAATGAGGTCTAAAATAAACATAAAAATGTGATATATGATAAAGGTAGAATCTCAAATGAATTGCAGAAAATTAGACTTTAATAATGTTTGGACTGACCAGGCGATGGCGCAGTGGATAGAGCATCGGACTAAAATGCAGAAGACCCAGATTCGAGATCCCGAGCTCGCCAGCTTGAGTGCGGACTCATCTGGCTTGATCAAAAAGCTCGTCTGCTTGGAACCAAGGTTGCTGGCTCCAGCAAGGGGTTGCTCGGTCTGCTGAAGGCCGCGGTCAAGGCACATGTGAGAAAGCAATCAATGAACAACTATAGTGTTGCAATGGCAATGAAAAACTAATGATTGATGCTTCTCATCTCTCTCCATTCCTGTCTGTCAGTCCCTATCTACCCCTCTCTCTGTCCCTTTAAAAAATAATGATAATAATAATAATGTTGGAATAAGTAAATGGACATTTGAATAAAGATTGACTCAGACCTGTACTTCATACTACACATGAGAATAAAGTATTAATAAATCAGAGCTCTAAAGGTAGTAAAATAAAACACAATAAGTAATAAAAGAAAATCTGTAAATTCATTTTTACTTGGAAGTATGGAAAACATTTCTAATTATTACCCCAAATCCAGAAGCTTTAAAGGAAAAAACTTCATAAATTCAAGTACATAAGAAATTGTGTGGCAAAAGCCCAAAAGACCATCATAATTTAAGTCAAAAGACAGGTCAAAAAATTTTGCAACTTATATTTCAAAGGGTTAACCTCTCAAATATATTAAGGACTTCAAAAATTAAGAGGAAAAAGAACAAAAACAAAGAGCAAAAAATATATCGAAAAAATTCATAGAAAAGGAAAAAAATCCCCCTTAAACATGAAATATGGCCTTGGCCAGGTGGCTCAGCGGTAGAGCATTGGGCTGGGGTGTGGAAGTCCTGGGATCGATTCCCATCCAGGGCACACAGAAGAGAACATCTGCTTCTCCACCTCTCCCTCTCCCCCTTTTCTCTCTTTCTTTCTCTTTCTTCCCCGCCCATAGCCATGGCTCAAATGGTTTCAGCAAGTTGGCCTTGGATGCTGAGGACGGCTCCATCTCCTCACCCCAGGCGATGAAATAGCTCAGTTGTGGAACAATGGCGCAGTGGCCCCAGATGCACAGAGCATCGCCCTGTAGGGGGCTTGTTAGGTGGATCCCTGTTGGGGTGTATGCAGGAGTCTGTCTGCCACCCTGCCTCTCCCTTAATAATAATAAACAAAAAATACATATATGAATATAATACATATATAAATGTATTATATATGTGTATATATATGAAGTGCTGTTTACATTCACCAAAGGATAAATTAAAACTATCATTATATATTTAAGTTTGATAACACATTCTTGAAAGCCTATGGGGAAACAGATACTTCTCATACCTTGGAATTTGGCAAATAAAACAAAAATCACATAAGCAAAATGACCTTGTGTGCCAACAGAAATTTACTCTCAAATGCACTTTCATAAGAACAAAACAACACATGGACAAGGTTCTATACTGCAACATTACTTGGACAGTAAATCATTGGGGGAAAAAAATCCTAGCATCCATCAATAGAAGACTAGTTAAAAAAGATTGTGATTAATCCAAATTACACAGTACTATCCCACCATTAGACAAAAATGAGGAAGGTATCCATAAAATGATGTGGAATGATCTCTAGAATATATTAAGCTAAAAAAGCAAGCTGCAGAACAGTATATATAGCATGCTAGTTTTTGTTAAACAGGATTAAAATACAGGGTGGGATAAAATAAGGTTTACAGTTGTTTATATGGAAAATAACGCAATAATAATACAAGAATAAACTGTTTTAGATAGTCAACTGTAAACCTGCTTTTGCTCCACCATGTGTATTAGTATTTTATTATTTTCACAAGGGAAACAAAAGATAATACAGAAACCAATAATCATTGTTACCTCTGGGAATGAAAGGAAGGAGATATAAATGAAATCTAAACTTCAGAGTATACATTTTTTAATATAATTTGGACCTTTGTACCATAAAATATTTTAAATATTAAATAATAAATTAAACCAAAGTGGAAAAAAATACTGCAAGCCCCGAAATTGAAAGTATAAAATCAAACCTATCAATACATGTCAAAGATAACATAACTATAATGAAAATAATAGCCCAAGTAACTTTTGAACACAGTACTAATTTTATAATCTTACTGGAACATGTTCAAAGGACAAAGAGAAGTTCCATAAAATCTTAAAACTTTGCTCAATTGTATACCAGTGAGTGAGTGAGTGAATGAACATATATATATATATACATTTGTATTTTTCCTAAGTGGGGTCGGGGCAGCAGACAGACAGACTCCTGCATGCGCCCAACCAGGATCCACCGGACATGCCCGCCAGGGGATGATGCTCGGTCTCTCTGGGGTGTTCTTCCGCTGCAATTGGAGCCATTCTAGCACTTGAGGTGGAGGTCATGGAGCCATCCATCCTCAGCGCCCAGGCCAACTTTGCTCCAGTGGAGCCTTGGCTGCAGGAGGAGGAGAGAGAGACAGAGAGGAAGCAGTGGGGGAAGGGTGGAGAAGCAGGTGGGCGCTTCTCCTGTGGCCCTGGCCAACAATGGAACTCGGACTTCCACACATTGGCCAGGGCCTATACTGGTATGTTTTTAATGAACATGAACAAACAGAAATTTAAAACTATACAGATTCAAATGATTTCATATTATATGCCTCTATTTTCATTTGTGCACAATGAAAAACGTGCAAAATTACATAGGTTCTATGCATATATTAATAGACATTTCTCCCAAAATTTGTTTAAGCATCTATAAAAAGTTCAGACTATACTAATTTGAAATCATTTTCATTAGATAGTTACATATTGATCTTTATATACTGATATTAAAGTACAAGTTTTAGTTCCAATGAAAGAAACTTGTACAACCGAAGTTGTATGTAAGCTGCAGTGTGGCACTGTCCATACTTTAGAAATGGTTCAAGTTTATTAACTGGTGCTTGTTTACCTCCATCAATAATTGCACTGAAATATGAGCTTGTCCTCATTAAATTTTTAAATAATTGAAATCTATATTTTATAAATCCATATAATAGTGCCTTTTCTCAAAAGATATTTTACAACTTTATAAAGACCACATATTAAGGGGTTTCCTGCAATGCTGGTATTTTTAAATTCTTTGATGAAGTAAAATAAAGCAAATAAGTTAAATATAATAATGTGATAACTGAGATATCCAATATTAAAAACATATATAAATGTAGAAGGTTCTGTAATGTTAAGTTAGTGTAGAAAATATGTGAATGAATCAACTGATTTAGGCAAGGACCATCAGCAGATGCTGAAAAGTTAGAAAGCTGAGGAATAGGATATATGCAGAAATTGCCAAGTACCACCCCAAAGATTACTCTTTGCATTTAGCATTAACTCTTGGCAATTTCTTCATATATCCTATCATGTGACTTTCACAAAGGAGAAATCTGGTGATCACCTCCTTAAGCAAGTGACCACATTTCCCAGGAAGAGTGGAACAACCTGCTAATCATATGCCTCCTCATTTAGCAGCTGAAGAGCTCTAGTATAGCAAGCATTTCTGTACTTTTTATCTGGAGAGGTACAGTGGTTCAGTGTGTGTGCATGTGGCTGTACAGACAAATACACACAGCAAACAGAATGAAGAGGCCCAGGTTTCCAGAATAATTACACTAATTACTAGAATATATGACATTGTCCACATCGTTTAATTTTTCAGGTATCAGCTTATCCATTTAAAAATAACTTCATAGCCTGACCGGTAGTGGTGCAATGGATAGAGCATTGATCTAGGATGCTAAGGATCCAGATTCGATACTCCGAGGCCACCAGCTTGAGCATGAGGTCAACATTTGAGTGTGGGATTGTCAACATGATCTCATGGTTACCGGCTTGAGCCCAAGCGTTGCTGGCTAGAGCAAGGGGTCACTGGCTAGGCTGGAGTTCCCTGGTCAAGGAACATATGAGAAATAATCAATGAACAACTAAACTGAAGCACCTATGAGTTGATGCTTTTCATCTCTCTTTCTTCCTCTCTCTCTCTCTCTCTCAAAATAAATAAATAATAAAAAAAGTCTCTCTTAGAGTAAAATTTCTTAATTCTATAGTTTTAAGAATGTTTATTGGTCTTTTATTCACCTTACGTTACTACTGGAAAATATAGTCTTCAAACTATTTTCTTCTCTTTTAGTAAACAATATCTAAAAATTTAAACCTAAAAAAGCAATCTTTCTTTCCCCCCTAATTTTAAGTTTCTTCTCTAATATGATTCCATCCTAATAAAATAATTCCCCACAGTTGGGAAGGCTTCCAGGCTAAAAAAGAGTTACTGAGTCACCAGATAAATTTAGTAAAAGAAAAAAGATTCAATTTCTAAACTTGTATTTTAAAAAACATTTCCATGATTATTTTCCCATACTTATAGCAATAACAAAAACTACATATATATTTTTAAAATTTGGTCTGTTGTTTCGTTTGTAATGAGAAAGGCAAAATGATTACAATTTTAAATTATGTTTAAGTAAGTTCTAAAAATATTTTTAAAGAAAAACAAAAGATACATGTTTCTATGGAAAAACCCTGATTGGGACTCTTAGAAAATATGCATCTTTTCCACAAAACATCCCATAAAATCTATTTTACATCTTTGGATCTATAAAATGAGAATGTTATCTTCATTGGCTCACTAAAAAAATAACATAAAACAGTAAAAGTGAAAGTAACTAGTAGAGTGATAGCCACAATAGGCCCTCAATTAATGACAGCTGCTATTACTTTCTTCTGTTTAAATATCTTTTCGATCACTGGCTTGATCCCAAGGTCACCGGCTTGAGCAAGGGGACACTGGCTCGGCTGGAGCCCCTAGGTCAAGGCACATGTAAAAAAGCTATCAATGAACAACCAAGGAGCCACAATGAAGATCTGATGCTTCTCGTCTCTCTCCCTTCCTGTCTGTCTGTCCTTCTGTTGCAAAAAAAAATAAAAAAGTATTTTTAAATTATAATTTACATTCAATATTATTTATTAGTTTGATATGTACAGTGTAGTAGTTAGACAATCATATACTTTACAAGTGTTGCCCTAAAGAACATATTAGCTGATAGATCTGATAAGGGCTCATCCAAAATTTACAAGGAACTTATAAAACTCAACACCAAAAAAAAAAGAAACAATCCAATTAAGAAATGGGCAAAGGACCTAAAAGAGACTTCTCCAAAGAAGGCATAAAGATGGCTAACAGATATATTAAAAGATGCTTAATGTCACTAATCATCAGAGAAATGCACATTAAAACTACAATGAGATATCACCTCAGACCTGTCAGAATGGCTACCATCAACAAACAAGTGTTGGTGAGGATGTGGAGAAAAGGGAACCCTCATGCACTTTTGGTGGGAATACGTTTATTAGTGCAACCTCTGTGGAAAGCAGTCTGGAATTATCTCAAATAATTAAAAATGGAACTGCCTTACGACCACAGTGGTTTCCATCCTTGGTCAAGGAAGATATGAGAAGCAACCAATGAGCGTACAACTGAGTGGAACGAGTTCTCTCTTTTTTTTGCTCTCTCCTTCCTTCTTTCTTTTCTCTCTAAGCAATGGAAATTTTTAAAAGATTGTATTAAGAAAATTTCACTGAATGATTTTAGCAGCAGAATGAAGATGACAAAAGAAAATCAACTGAACTTTAAGACAGGTCAACAGAAAGTAATCTATCTAAGAAAAACAAAGTATTTGAAAAAAATAGTCTCAGAGATCTGTGGGATAAGACCAAAATGTCTAAAATATGTGTAACTGAAATTCAATAAATAAAGAAAAGAGAGATGGGGCAGGAAAAAAGATGAAAGCAATACTGGGTCATATTATCCCCAAAATTGGTTTGAAAAAAGACCAAAAACATAAATTTTAAAATTCAAGAAGCCCAACAAATCCCAAGGAAGAAAATCACATCTAGGCACATCACAGTTAAATGTCTGAAAATCAAAGACAAAAAATAACATCACCAACACAGGACTAACAATATACATGTATGCTGACTTCTCATCAAAAACAATGGCAACAGGAAGAATGTGAGATGACATCTTTAAAGTGCTGGGAAGAAACTCTCAACCCAGCATTGTATATCTAGTGAAAACATCCTACTGGAATGAAAGTGAATAAAAACATTTTAAGATCCAGAAGTATAAGTTTATGTCTGCACTAAAAGAAAAGCTAAAAGAATTTCTACTGCTAGAAGGGAAGTGAGATCAGATGGATCCTCGGTTGTTGTTTTTTATGTGTGGCAGAGACAGAGTCAGAAAGAGGGATAGATAGGGACAGACAGGAAGGGAGAGAGATGAGAAACATCAATTCTTCGTTGTGGCTCCTTAGTTGTTCATTGATTGATTTCTCACAGGTGCCTTGACCGGGGGGCTACAGCAGACCAAGTGATCCCTTGCTTGAGCCAGCAACCTTGGGTCCATGCTGGCAAGCTCGGGGTCTCGAACCTGGGTCTTCCACATCCCAGTCCGACGCTCTATCTACTGTGCCACCACCTGGTCAGGCGGATCCTTGGTTCTTCAGGAAGAAATGAAGAGCAACAAAATTGACAAATAGGTAAAAATAAAACTTTTTCCTCTTAATATATTTAAAGTTCACATGATCTAGTCAGTGGTCGGCAAACTCATTAGTCAACAGAGCCAAATATCAACAGTACAACGATTGAAATTTCTTTTGAGAGCCAAAAAACTATATATAGGTAGGTACATTGCTTATCGAGGTAGTGCCCGCAAGTGGTATTTGTGAAAGAGCCACATGTTGCTCGCGAGCCGCGGTTTGCCAACCAGGGATAACTGATAGCTTAGGTTAATGAGCAATCAGACTCAAAAGTGGTTTCTTTCTTATCCCCACCCCTCTCTAATATTTATAGAAAAGTACAGTACCTGTTTTAGTTTCAGAAAGAAATTTTCAGTAGTACTACGTTTGCTGAAGGGCCAGAATAACCTTTCATTAGGTGAGCAAACTCGGACTTTTGTCTCTAAGAGAAATCGAACAGGCTCTTGTACTTCTGTTATTACCAAATCAACAGCTGTGGTCATAAATAGCACTTTATCTAGAGATAGAGGAGAAACAAATAAAAAAGTAGAAATATATCTGCTCATATGATTAATGTAAAAGAAATTATTTTTATTATAAACTTTTATGACATAATAATGACATATGGCTTCTTTAAGCCACTTGCACCAACACTAGGAGTTTTAAATTCTTGGTTAACAATGGTAACTGTTTATATCCTTTATCCAATTATCTATAATGCTATGAATAACAAGAAAAAATAAAGGGAAAAAAATAAGTGCTCAATAAAAGGCACTAGGTTAAGCAAATAACATATTTTTAGAATAGAATATTATGTAGCCATTAAATGACATTTGGGAAGACTATGAAATATCTTGAAAAAGGTTATTTATTCATAGACTATATAAAAAACTACACAACAAACTAGTTACAGTGGTCCCCTGGTGAATGTGGTAGATTTTTACTTTCCTCTATATATCCTTTGAATTTTTAAACATATGTGCATATCTCTCTACAAAAATAAAACAAGTTTGTAAATACGTAAGTAAAAATAGAAAGCATGAAAGCGAAAAATAAGTGGGGAAAAATGACATTTTGTTTTCAGGTCAAATTTAATGGCAAAATTAAAGAACTATTAACAATCTTTGGTTTCACTAGAATTAGGTAAGCACTGGATACTTATCATGTAAGTGGTACTAAGGTTTGGGTATCTTCCTGGGACTAAAATGTCCATGACATCAGCAATCTACATTACCTTTAGGAGTTTCTTCATTTACAAGTTGAAAATGTGGGGATTTTGGATTCCAGCTCCCAGTGATAACATATGACTTTCCATCTGAACTTTTACCCATAGATTCCTGAAGAGTAAAATGAACAATAATGGCAAAGTAAGGGAACAACAGCTAACCCCCATTATGCTGCCTTCAAAAACAGGATTGCCTGACCAGGTGGTGGCGCAGTGGATAGAGCATCGGACTGGGATGCGGAAGACCCAGGTTCGAGACCCCAAGCTCGCCAGCTTGGACCCAAGGTCACTGGCTCCAGAAAGGGGTTGCTCTGTCTGCTGAAGGGCCACACCAAGGCACACGTGAGAAACCAATCAATGAACAACTACGGTGTCGCAATGGCAACGAAAAACTAATGATTAATGCTTCTCATCTCTCTTCGTTCCTGTCTGTCTGTCCCTATCTATCCCTCTCTCTGACTCTCTCTCTATACCTGTAAAAAAACCAAACAGGATTACAGAAATTTAAGAATATAAAAGAGAACTAGATTTTTTTTTAAAAGGTAGGAGTATAGTTCAATAATTACTGTTAAAATCAAAGCTGTGCTAATTATTTATGTAACTGTTTCTAAAAACTTGTAAATGCCTGGAGATCATATCAACCTGTATAAACATTAGAGAAATTTACTACCTAAACCTATGTTGAATTCTTCTGTCAGGTGAGTAATTACTAAATTTTAGTTTAGTTTTGAAAGTATTTCCATATAATAGAAATAACACCTCTGCTTTTACAAAGCTCACAATAGTTTGCAAACAATTCCCTAACAACGTTTTTCCTTTGATTCCCACATCAACCCATGATAAACAAGATTAACTATTATACTCAAGAAGCTAGTCAATATCAAATCAGAAATAAATTTCCTTATCTTTGCTTATTGCTTTATAGCTTAAAAGAACACCTTAATAATGTGCTTTAATTTTAGATTCAGATGAGATAAAGTCAAAAAACCTTTCTTAGGAATTAGTGTATAAATTTAAAAAAAACCTTACCAAATCTAACAAGTGCATGTCACTATTTCGTACATCTCTTCCAGGGCTAAGGAGAAGACCAAAACACCTGCAAAAAGAGAACTGACATAAATTTAGAAAAAAGAACACAAAAAAGATGTTTAAATTAAGTCACTTAAAAATTCTTATTCATGGAAAAAAGGGCACATTAAAATGATCAATAAATTAGTATAGCCAAAACAATACTTACTTCTTTCAGTGAAATAAGCAAATTTTATGTTTGCCTGTTTATTAGCACATAAAGCCAGCATATTTATGAAAAATTTATGGAAATTAATTCAAAGTGAATGAAGCAGCTACATCAATAACCAACAGAATTGTCATGGGAAAATATTTGCAAATACATTTTTGAATACAGTATATTATTGCACTAGATCGATAAAAACTAAAATTTACATTTAAACTAAACTGACAAAAAATATTTACCTTTCAATGGCAAGTTCTTTATTAGTTGTTTGTTGCACGTAGATGACAATCTTCTTATCAATTCCTTGGCGTAGTTTAAAACACTGCCTGTCCTTATCTTTAGGAACTGCACTGTAGAACAACATGTTTCATTAGTTTTGGAAGTTATTTTCTTGTGACATATACTAGAACACTTTTTGTTATGTTACAAAAACTAGGCCCAGAAAAGAATCAGATTTGATCATGAAAATTTAAAAATTATCATCTGCCTCTTGATGTAATATCATTGTTACCATATATAATACACTAAAAGTTAGAACGAGCACTTATCTGACCCCTTTAGTTTTCTTTGTTGTTGCTGTAAAATTACATATTTGTTAAGCACCTAGCATCCAGCTCACAGGTGTCCCCCAAAATGTTAGTTTTCTTTCCTTTCCTCTCTTTTTAGTCACTGGTTTTGACAAATAAATTATTATTGCCTTATATGTTTAAATATATAGTAAAAGGTACTTAATCAAAGATCCTTTAAATTTCAAAACAAAGTACTTAAAAAAAATCAAAGATGAGAAGGATATGGTAAACAGGGAGCTGTTGCTTATCACTTCCTTAAGCAGCGAGAAACTAATTGCAAACCTGTGTAATACAGGCATACCTTGTTTTGCTGCATTTTGCTTTACAAATATGTATTTTACAAATTGAAGTTTTGTGGCAACCCTGCATCAAAGCAATTTTATCAGCACCATTTTTTCCAAAAGCATTTGTTTACTGTGTCTCTCTGTGGCTGTTATTCTTGCAGTATTTCAAAATTTTAATTATTATATTTGTTAGGGTGATCTGAGATCAGCAATCTTTGATGTTACTAATGTTTTGGGGAGATCACGAACTGCACCCATGTGAGATGATAAATTTAATAAATGTTGTGTGTATTCTGTTTCACCAACAAGCTGTTCCTGTATCTCTCCCTCTCCTTAGACCTCCCACTTTCTTAAAACACAACAATATTGAAATTAGGCTAATTAATAACCCTACAATAGCCTATATGTGTTCAAGTAACTGGAAGAGTCACAACTCTCTCCCTTTAAATCAAAAGCTATACGTGATTAAGGTTAATGAGGAAGGCATGTTAAAAGCTAAGGCACCTGGCCTCTTGGCACCCAACAGTTAGCCAAGTTGTAAATGTAAAGAAAAAGTCTGTGAAGGAAATTAAAAGTACTATTCCAGTGAACACGTGAATAATAAGAAAGTGAAACAGCCTTACTGCTGATATGAAAAACGTTCAGTGGTTTGGATAAAAGGTCAAACAGTCACAACATTCCCTTAAGCCTAAGCCGAATTCCGAGCGAGTCCTTAACTTTATTCAAGCCTATGAAGGCTGACAGGTGAGAGAGTTGCTGAAGAACAGGCTGAAGCTAGCAGAAGTTAGTCCATGAGGTTTAAGGAAAGAAGCCATCTACTTAGCATAAAAGTGCAAGGTGAAGTAGCAAGTGCTGCTGTAGAAGCTGCAGCAACTTACCCAGAAGATCTAGGTAAGATAATGAATGAAAGCAGATCCATTGAACAACAGATTTTCAGTGTAAATGAATCAGCTTTATACTGGAAGAAGGTGCCATTAGGCTTTCACAGATAGAGAGGAGAAATCCTTGTCCAGCTTCAAAGGACAGGCTGACTCTCTTCTTAGGGGTTGGTACAGCTGGTGCTTTCAAGTTGAAGCCAATGCTCATTTCCATTCAAAAACCTCACAGCCCTTAGGAAATAAGCTAAATCTACCTTGTCCATTCTCTATAAATAGAAGAACAAAGCCTAGATAACAGTACATCTGCTTATGACATGGTTTACTGAATATTTTATACCAATTTTTGACAACCTCCTGTTCAGAAAAAAGATGCCTTTCAAAATATTACTGCTGACTGACAATGAATGTACCTGGTCATCCAAGAGCTCTGATGGAGATATACAATGAGATTAATGTTATTTTCATGCCTATGAAGAGAGCACCCATTCTATAGCCCATGGAACAGGGAGTAATTTCAAATTTTAAGTCTTAGGATTTAAGAAACACAAGTCGTGGCCCTGGCCAGTTGGCTCAGTGGTAGAGCATCAGCCCAGCATGTGGATGTCCAGGGTTCAACTCCCAGTCAGGGCACACAAGAGAAGCGAGTATCTGCTTCTCCACCAGTCCCCCTCTCAGTTTTCTTTCTCCGCCCCCCTGCAGCCATGGCTCGATTGGGGCGAGTTGGCTCTGGGCACGGAGGATGGCTCCATGGCCTCTGCTCAAGTGCTGGGAAGAGCTCGGTTGCTGAGCAACAGAGCATCACCCTCTAGTGGGTTTGCTGGGTGGATCCCAGTCAGGGCACATGTGGGAATCTGTCTCTGCCTCCACTTCTCTCATTGAATTAAAAATAAGAAAGGAAAGAAACACATTTCATAAGAAAGACTATCCCTACTACAGATAGCAATTCCTGAAGATCTGGGCAAAGTACACGGAAAAATTTCTGGAAAGAATTCACCATTCTAGATTCATTAAGAACATTCATGATTCAAATGAAAAGGTCAAAATATCAATATTTAACAGGAGTCTGTAAGAAGTTAACTCCAAACTTCCTGAATGACTCTGAGGGGTTCAAAACTTCAGTGAAAGAGAAAATTGTAGATGTGGTGGAAATAGCAAGAGAATGAGAATGAGAAGTATAGTCTGAGAATGTGACTGAATTGCTGCAATCTCATGATAAAACTAATCAATGAGTTGCTTATTGTGGATGAGCAAAGAAAGTGGTATCCTGAGATGGAATCTATTCCTGGTGAAGATGCTGTGAAGCCTATTGAAATGACAACCAAGAATTTAGATTAGATAAACTTAATGTCAAAGCAGTGGCAGGGTTTGAAAGGATTAATCGCAATTTTGAAAGAAGTCCTACTGCATGAAATGTTATTCAATAGCATCGCATGCTACAGAAACACTGTTTGTGAAAGGGAGAGTTAAATGATGTAACAGACTTCACTGTCTCAGTGTAAGAAACTGCCACAGCCACCCCAACTTTTAGCAACCACCACCCAATTGGCCAGCAGCCCTCAAATCAAGACGAAACCATCCACCAGCAAAAGGATTATACCTGACCAAAGGCTCTGATGATGGTTAGCATTTTTAAGCAACAAAGTATTTTTAAATTAAGGTACATAGTTTTTTTTAGACATATAGTATTGTATACTTTAAAGCACAGAGTAATCACTTTTATATGCATTGGTAAACCAAACAAATTATGTGACTGTCATTGTAATATTCACTTTATTGCAGTGGTCTGGAATGGAACCTGCGTATCTCTGAGGCATGACTGTAATTCTAAGAATAATACTAAAATCAGCTTCAGGACAAAGTTGGAAATATTCTTAAAATGACATTTTAACCAAGATAATCCCCAAGTCTCCCAAACACCACTTTTTCTAGCTCATTTGTTCTCAAAGGCAAACATCTGCTTATGGCAATCAGCCAATATGCAGCAAGTCTAAATTGTGTATTTTTGCTCTACAACTTTAAAATAATGGCAACAAAACCATTAGAAGACAACATAAAAGGCTACATGAGAGGTGAGTACCAACTCACACTGCAATGTGGCTCTGAAAAAATAAACTTGAAAGGAATAATATTTTAGTTTGAAGCTCCTCTACATTTATACAGTAATCAAAAAAAAATTATTTTTAGAGAAAGGCAGGGAAAGAGAGAGAGACAGGAACATTGAGCTGTTCCCTGTATGTGCCCTGACCAGGGATCAAACTGGTAACCTCTGAGCTTTGAGATGATGCTCCAACCAACCAAGCATTTGGCCAAGGCTTAATATTTTACTTACTGATTTTTAGAAAGACAGAGAGAGGAAGGAAGAGAGAAGAGAGGGGAAGGGAAGCATTCATCTGTTGTTCAACTCAGCAGTACATTCATTGGTTGAGCTAACTGGCCAGGGCCTATATAGTAACCAATTTAAGAACATTTTACACCCTGGCCAGTTGGCTCAGTGGTAGAGCATTGGCCTGGCGTGTGGAAGTCTCAGGTTTGATTTCTGGCCAGGGAACAAAGGAGAAGCGCCCATCTGCTTCTCCACCCTTCTCTCTCTCCTTTCTATCTCTTCCCCTCCCTCAGTCAAGCTCCATTGGAGCAGAGTGGGCCAGGGAGCTGATGACAGCTCCATGGCCTCCACCACAGGCGTTAGAATGGCTCTGATTACAATGGAACAATGCCCCAGATGGGCACTGAATCACCCGCTAGTGGGCATGCTGGGTGGATCCTGGTTGGGCAGACGTGGTAGATAAGTCTGTCTCTCTCTGCCTCCCCACCTCCCTGCTTCTCACTTCAGAAAAATACACACACAAAAAAAGATAGAACATTCTACAATACTGAGATTTTAAAATGTCAATGATTTTGCCTGACCAGGCAGTGGCACAGTGGATAGTGTCGGACTGGGACGTGGAGGACCCAGGTTCGAAAACCCAAGGTGGCCAGCTTGAGCGTGAGATCATATACATGATCCCATGGTCACTGGCTTGAGCCCAAAGGTCACTGGCTTGAGCAAGGGGTCACTCACTCTGCTGCAGCCTCCCGGTCAAGGCACATTTAAGAAAGCAATCAATGAACAACTAAGGAGACTAAAGGAGCCACAGCAATGAATTGATGCTTCTCATCTCTCTGTCTTCCTGTCTGTCCCTCTCTCTGTCTCTGTCACACACACAAAAAATGTCAAAGATCTTGTCTGACCAATGGTGGCGCAGCGGATAGTGTGTCAACCTGGGATGATGAGGTGCCAAGTGATAAATCCTGAGGTCACCGGCTTGAGCGTGGGCTAATTTGGCTTGATTGTAGGCTCACCAGCTGGCTTGAGGAATAAGGGGTCACTGGAGCGCCTCCCCTTCCCACCCCGTCAAGGCGTGTATGAAAAGCAATCAATGAACAAATAAAGTGCCACATTACGAGTTGATACTTCTCATCTTCCTTCTTGTGTGTATGTGTGTGTGTCACTACTTCTCACTAAAAAATTAATAAAAATGTCAAATATTTTAGTAAAGGAGTATAGAAATGACAAACATGTACAAAGAAAAACTTTTTTATACCAACTGTTAAATATTGTGGCTGACAGAAATTTCACCTATGAGATATATATGTCTCAATTTTCAATTGGTAATAGGTACACTAGTTCTCTATGTTCTGTGGATGCTGAAATGTAAATATTCAGCTGACTCTTAATCAACATGGGGGTTGGAGCACCAAACACATATCCCAACCCCAGCTGAAAACCTACACACATCTTAAGATGACCATCTGCATACATACATTAGGTTCCCAAATACCGATTGAAAGTATAGTTTTCCCTGCATACATACATTAGGTTCCCAAATACGGATTGAGAGTATAGTTTTCCATTCACAGTTGTATTTGTGGATGTGAAAGTTGGTGATAGGTGGGCTATTATGTTTACTGAAAAATATAATCGCATCTACCAGCAGTTATTTAAATGGAAATAAAAGTTGTCTTTGGTGTGTTGAGTCTGAAGGGCAAGGAAAAGCCACATTAACAGGAAGCAGAGTGTAAACTGTGGAAGTTTACTCACTAATCTCAGGGGTTCTAGATTATATTTTTGGTCTTGTCATTATATCACTGAATGGCTTCAACTAGGTGATTTTACATTTAATTCCTATTGTATAAATTAAGAACTGAGGTTCAGACTTAAGTTCCCTGGGTTTCTTTACATACCAAACAAGTACAATATTAAATATCAAGGCTATCTAACAGGGTTAGATTAAATAAGACAATAATAAATAAAAATGTTCCACCTTCCAAAGGGAAAATTTGAAAGGCAGGTTCCTAATTTTAATAATGTAAGAACTATACATTTTCAGTAAAAAAAAAAAAAAAAAAAAAGGCAATAATCCAGGCCTGGCCAGATAGCTCAGTTGGCTGGAGCATCATCCCAAAGCATAGAGGGTACAGGTTCGATCCTTGGTCAGGGAACACACAGGAACAACTTGATGTTCCTTTTTTATTTTCTCTCTCTCTCTCCCTTCCTCTTTCACTAAATCAATCTATAAAATATATATATATATATTAAAGATTTTATTCATTTTAGAGAAAAGAAAGAGAGAGAGAGAAGGGAGAAGCAGGAAGCTTCAACTCCCATATGTCGCTTGACCAGGCAAGCCCAGGGTTTTGAACCTGCGACCTCAGCATTCCACTCTGCTACCACAGGTCAGGCTAAATAAAATATTTTAAAAGTAGAAAAGAGCATGAATCGTTGCCAAGGCACTTTGCCTATATTTTTGTTTTGGTAAAACCACATGGTAGAATCACTGGGTAAATGGAACTGTGCTTGACAAGTTAAAATCTGATATAGAATACTTTTCAATGATTTCATTGCCATTATGGTACATAACACTGTTTTCTACTAAAAGCTATAAATTTGGTAAAACCATGGAACAAAATGAGAGCAAAGCCCTAACAAATGTGACAAGCAAATCTGATTGCCCAGGGATTTTCTGTACAGCATCTCCTTGGCATGAAGTTTAATAGAATGGGGACGTTTGTAAACTGTGATTGTTCTAACCTGAACATGCCTGATTGCAGAAGGAAGTTATCCTACTGTATCTCTTCTGAGAGATCTTAAAAATCTTTCCTGTTCACAAGTAGAATTTCAACAGAAACTACATAAATATTTTAAATAAAGAAAAACAATGTAGTTAAAAAACCATTTTGTTTCTTAAAAAGGAAAAAAATAATCACAAAGTTTATAGGGCAAGAATGCAGACTGCAGGAAGCACCAGCCACAGTATTGCTCTGAGAATGGAAATAAAACTAGAGAAAGCACAGAGCACCACGCCTCATACACTTAGTGCACAAATCAAAGTTGAAGCTGCAGTATATACAAAATTGGCCACCAGATGGCATGACAATTCCAAAATCTTTGAAGGAAAACTAATAAATTATCAGTTTTCCAAATGAATTAGTGCCATTGTGTCTTATGATTTAAAAGCAAATATTAGTTTTTAAAAGAAAATATTAGATATATTTTAAAAATTTGTTTAAAAAAATTTCCACTGCCTGACCTGTGGTGGCACAGTGGATAAAGTGTCTGACCTGGGAACACTGAGGTCGCCAGTTCAAAACCCTGCACTGGTCCCGTCAAGGCACATACAGGAGTTGATGCTTCCAGCTCCTCCCCCTTTTCTCTCTCTCTCTCTCTTACTCTGTGTCTCCTCTCTAAAATGAATGAAATAAAAATAAAATAAATTTAAAAAATTTTTCCACTGATTTGAGGGAGAGTAAGGGGGCTAGTGTAGGAAAGGGGGAGATGCTTTATTCACTGAGCAACCCAGCCAGGGCCAGAAATTAATATTTTGATGTCACTTCACTTTCTCCATTTTACAAATTAATTTCAGAGAAATGAGACTTCTATATGCAACTATCGATTATAATTCCAAGTAGCATCCATTTTGTGACTTGAGCTATGGAGAAAAATTCCAATCATTTTCTGACCATAGTATTTTAAAGTTAGAAAGAATCTTAGTTCACCCACCTCATTTTATAAGGAAGCTACAGCCAGGAAATGTAAAGAAACTTAGAAAAGGTCACACTGTTAATAGTAGCAATAATTAAACTAAATATAAGTTTTTATTATTTTTTCTAAAATTGTTTTATATATTTTTATTATGAAATTACCTGATATTAATATAGATACTACAGCTTTGTTTTGATTTGTTAAATTGTATTATAACATTTTTAATGGTTTAATCTATTCATCTCTTTACATCTTAGGTATTGAAACTTTGCTTTTTCATCCTGCAGGAGAATCTCCTTTATAATTGGGTTATTTAGCCAATTACACTTAATGTCATTATTGATACGGTTAGGTTAAGTCTATCAGCTTGCTATTTTGGGGGGAAGTTTTTATTTCTATTTCAGGGTTCTTTTCACGACTCAAAATAATATTGTTTTACTTAAAATCCCAAATCAGTTATTTCTGACCTTATATGTAAGGTAAGTCTGCAGACACAAACCTCATTTCTCCCCTTTCAACATATTCAGATAAATCTTAGTGGTAAAACTTGATATCAACAGCCTTAAGATCTTTTTGATTATTAAATCACCCAACCAAAAATAAAACAAAACCCCCAGCAAAACAAATCCAGCTGGCTTTATTTTTGTCATTATTTCACATTAGCCATCAGCTAATTACATTGAGTCTAAAAGAAAAGACTGGGGTCATAGGGTTATGACAGCTTTGACATGTGATGTTTCAAGTTTATGACGCTCACTCCCATAAAAACTTTAAAAATTGAGACACGAATGTTTCAGCTTACACTGTTAGCATCCTAATGAACTACATGGGCAAACTACTTTGGTTGCACATGACGAAAGAATACATAGTAACACAAGCTATGAGTTATGAGTGAGGGAGATGGCATCCCCAGCACGAACTAAACCAGAGATCCCCAAACTACAGCCCGTGGGCCAAAGTGCGGCCACCTGAGGCCATTTATCTGGCCCCCGCCGCACTTCCGGAAGGGGTACCTCTTTCATTGGTGGTCAGAATATGGAGTACTGTATGTAGCGGCCCTCCAACGGTCTGAGGGACAGTGAACTGGCCCGCTGTGTAAAAAGTTTGGGGACCCCCGAACTAAACTGTGTCATAACCCAAGGAGTGTGTGTGTGTGTGTGTGTACACATATAATTTTTCTTTTTTGAGAGAGAAAAAGAGAAGAATCAACTTGTAGTTGCAGTACTTTGGTTGTTCATTGATTGCTTCTCATATGTGCCTTGACTGGGGGCTCCAGCAGAGCCAATGACCTCTTGCTTGTCAGCAACCTTGGGCTTCACACGGGAGACGTTTGTGTTCAAGCCAACGACCATGGGATCATTTCCATCACCCCACACTCAAGCCAGCGACCCCATGCTCAAGCTCATAAGTCTGTGTCCAAGCCAGATGAGCCTGTGCTCAAGCCAAGGACTTTGGAGTTTTGAACCTGGGACCTCAGCATCCTAGGTCGACACTCTTTCCACTAAGCCACCCCCTGATTAGGAAAGAATTTATTAACATGACAATTTCGCAACGGGTATTTTATTTCTTCAAATGCTGCCTCTGCAATTTGCCTATTTCTTTTCTTTTATCACTTTTATTAGAAAAGCAAACTCCACTTATAAATGCAATCACTTCATAGTTTGACAGTTGTACAACCTGACCTGGAGTTTCCCTTGAACCACAGATAATATAGAATAGTAATACAATTTCAAAAGTAAATAAGATGCCCTACCTAAAATAACCTTTACCATCATCTTCTTTTATTTCTAAAGACACAGAGAAGGTAAAGATGTCACTGTCAGGAGTCTGGGGTGCAGCAGTGGCTGAAAGCGGGGTCTGCTTGGCAGAACGGCGGAAGGCAGTGGCAAAACTGTAAAGTATCCGGCTTACCTACAACCAGACATGTGAGGAGATGGGCTGTTATCACAGGAAATAAAATACTTTTATTAAGGCTGAAGGTTACCTACTTTGTTGGGAGGAGTAGTTGCTGTTATTCTATTGATATTTTTCTTTTTTTTTTTAATTTATTTATTTTAGAGAGGAGACACAGAGTGAGCGCGAGAGAGAGAGAGAGAGAGAAAGAGAGAAAGAGAGAAAGGGGGGAGGAGCTGGAAGCATCAACTCCCATATGTGCCTTGACCAGAGCAGGGTTTTGAACTGACGACCTCAGTGTTCCCAGGTCGACGCTTTATCCACTGCGTCACCACAGGTCAGGCTCTATTGATTTTTTAAAAATTATTTAACTTCAGCTTTATTGAGGTATAACTGACACATAAAAATGGAAGCTATTTAAAGTGTACATGGCGGTAATTTGATATATGTATACACTGTAAAAGGATTCCCCCTATCGATGAATTAACATTCATCATTTCACATTATCCTTTTTCTTGGTGAGAACATTTATGTTTCTGCTTTCTAAACAAATTTTAATTGTACAATATGGTGTGTTATCAACTACAGATATAAGTTTGTAAACATTTACCAACCTCTTCTTATCTCCCCCACGCCCACTCCAGTCCCCCAGCAACAACTCTTCTACTCTCAGTTCCTTTACTATTCCTTAGATTTCCCACTGATTCTTTTTTCTTTCCTTCAGATTTTATTTTATTGATTTTAGAGAGGAGGGGTGAATAGGAGAAAGAGAAATGCGGGAGAAAAGGGGGGAGGAAGTGGCGGAGGGGAAGGGAGATGGAAGGCAGAGAGAGAGAGAGCGCACACGCTTTTACTGATTTCTTTGGTAAATTACCTAATTTGTTAAGCTGATGAAGCAAGTACTACTAAATGGCCAGTGAAGGGGTTTTAAAAAAGAAATGGTTATAAACACTAAAAATCCAACTGAAAAATGACTTCCTAAAGTGTTAGAAACTGTCTGACTATATTTATTAAAATAAAAATAATTCTAAAAGTTTAGCTCTAAAAGAATAGTTTGCAAATGTGTCATTACTGGAACCAAGATGCCTATCTAATCCAGTCAAGCAGCAGCCAACTGGTCTACTCTGACACTATCAGCAACAAAGTTTTGGTTTACCAGACTTTTAATTCATTCATATTTCAGTCTGTCAGGTTGGAATAAGTAAAACACTTGCGTATAATTTCATCTAGCTTAGATATGACCATAATAAGTACTGCAATCATGTCAACACAGTGAGGGTAAGGGGGAAACTGCACTTGTACGCAGTATTCTCTTACGGACTTACAGCTTCTTGGATTTCACACCGGAAGACATGTATCCTGAAGAGCTCTGCATTATAATGACTTTCAGTGAAAGCAAAACAGTCACTCTCAGGAGTTCCGTCATGGCCTCTGACACAGAAGAGGATTTTGTAGATAGGATAGTTTGCTATTTCAGTGTTTGTTTGAGGATCTAAGAGTCTATCCAGAAAACAAACAAACAAAAAGATATGAAGAGATTAGAGAGATTGTGGACTATTTTCATTACATTCATTACTATGATTTGAGACTCATTTAGATTTTAACAAGAAGTTAACAAACCTTTTGTGGAATGCCAATCATATTAATCTGAAATCCTGATAATTAAGTCATACGTGGATTCCTAAAGTTATTGATAATTCCATGATATGAAAAACCACATAATCCCCATATTTTAGGGAGGCAATCAAGAAGGTATAAATAATCTTAGTTAAGTACACGTTTCTTACAAAGTCTCTAACTAAATAAAGACGAGATCAATGGGTAAATTAAACGAATGGTTTTCAGGTACCTGTCTGTCAGAAACTTCACGAGGGCCTGTTGTGAGCGTGAGCCAGCTGATGCTGAATGAAAATTATAGTCTACAATTACTGGGTGTATAGTCTTCATACAACGTTAGGTGGTTAACTCTTGTGGACCTTCACCAGTCCACAGAAAAAGCACTGAATTAGACTGCCAAAATAAATCAGTAAAGTTGTGCTCCTAATTCCTCCTAAAACAATGACCTAATCTGCTTTATTATTTAAAAGAATAAAAAGCTAATGTGTTTGCAGCATATATCATGTTATTCCGATTCATGGCAAATAGATTGTTCAGAATGTTAACACGTAAGAAAAAAAGATTAAAAAATGCCATTCATTGAAAAATCAACGGAATGTCATTATTCAACAAATATTTATGTGACCCCTATAGCATTCTGGGCACTGTTCTGAGCACTGAGCACACAACTACAAATAACTAAAATAAGCTATGCAATTTCAGCACTAGCCAGGGGCATTGATCAGAAAAGCCCAGGAGCTCCTGTACATAAAGGAAACACCTAAGAAGGCACTTAATCCAGGTTCAAAGGCACTTTAATAGAAGTCTGAAAATATAGGGCAAGAAAGACTGGTTTTCTCATATCTTAATATAATTAAAATATATTAGAACAAAGTATACCTTCAGTTGGAAACATGACCATTCACTAAGAAGCATATAGAAATGAGTCCTATTAAATATTATTATGAGTTTCACATAAATATAATTAAAATTAGAATTTTTAAGTCTTTGTGAAATAGTTCTTTAAATACTTAGTAGAATCACATATGCAGATGACTGCAATATTAAAGAATTAACTTACTACTAGCTACATACAACTACAACTCTACCACCATGAAAAGCCAAAATGTGCCCTGGCCAGATAGGAGAGCTTGGTTAGAGCATCATCCAGAAGCACAGAGGCTGCCAGTTCAATCCCCGGTCAGGGCACATACAGGAACAGAATGATGTTCTGTTTCTCTCTCTCCCTTCCTCTCTCACTAAAGTCAATAAAAATTTTTTTTTAAATGCCAATATGCTCCTGAGGGTAGAGAATCGCATTTTCATACACCACTGATAAAGGTATAAACAAAATCATTATTTCTAGATGGCTGCTTGGCACAAGTAATAAAAATGGGTAAACCTCTGACTTGGTAAGTTTACTTCTAGAAACATACGTTTAAAAAACAAATACAAAAATTTAGCTCAAAAAGACCTATTTATAAGAAAAGTATATCGAAAAAGTATAGGTAAAGCACTTATGTGCCCATACAATAAAAACCTAATATTAGTTGTTATTAGTAGCACTTTTCTCATTTAAAAAAGCTAAAATGTCAAACATAAGAGATTGGTTATTTCTGAATAATCTATTATATGCCACCATAAAAAAATTTTTAACTATATTTATTGATACAGAGAGTCACAATACAGCGTGTCCGTAAAGTCATGGTGCACTTTTGACTGGTCACAAGAAAGATAGAAATGTGAAATCTGCACCAAATAAAAGGAAAACTCTCCCAGGTTCATACCTATTTAGTGCAGTTCGATGTGAGCTCCATTTGTTGCCCTACGCACATCCAAACGATAGTGAAGTTCTTGCCACACACGGATAAAAACATCTGGTGTAACAGAGTGAATAATGTCTGTGATTCTCTGTTTTAAGTGATTAATGTCATTGATATGTTCAATGTACACATGTTGATTCACATAACCCCAAAAGTAAAAGTCTAAGGGTGTCAGATCCAGGGATCGTGGTGGCCATGGCTTGACAGAACCCCTGTCTATCCACTGCCGGGGAATGTTCTATCCAGAAACTCACGAACAATGGTGGCGTAGTATGGAGGAGCGCCGTCCTGTTGAAAGATGACACCTTCTGGAAATTGTGTCACTGCATACAATTCCAACATGTCAAGATAGGCCCATTTTATTTCGCGGAGCAGTCTGTGACAACAAACACCTATCACCTTATCATGCATCAGGCCACACCACACATTCACTTTAGGGGTGTTACGTTCGTACTCAATGTAGGCATGAGGATGTTCAGCAGCCCATATTCAGACGTTATGGCAATGAACATGTTCACAGATATGGAAGTTCGCCTCATCGCTGAACACAATCTTCGGCAAAAATCTTGCATCATTGTCGATCTCATGAAGCATTATCTGTAGCAAACACGCATCGTATGGGTCTATCCGTGGGTTTGATAGCGTGCAACAGCCGCAATTTGTACCCCGTAAAACAGAGACGTTTCTCTAACACCTTATGAACTGTAGTCTTGCTTAGGTGTAATTGTCGAGCACATGCACGCACAGATTTTTTAGGGCTCCTTAGGTATCCCGTATAGCCTCTACAGACTCGTTACTGACTGATGGCCTACCAGAACGGGGTTTCTCCACCAAACTGCTGGTTTCCTTCAACTGCTTACCCCACCGAGTATAGTTATTGCTATGTGGTGACGCTTCGTTATAAATGCGCCAATATTCACGTTGCACTTTGGTCACGTATTTGAATTTAGCGAGCCACAGAACACACTGAACTTTCCTCCGTACAGTCCACATCTCGACTGGCATGGCCGTGGGCTGCTCCGCTGTATACAAGGTGCTACATCATCATCTGCGCATGCGCACATGCTGCCACATCATCCTACAGAAACTGGGAGGGTTTTCCTTTTATTTGGTGCAGATTTCACATTTCTATCGTCTTTTGTTGCTTTCCTGTGACCGGTCAAAAGTGCACCATGACTTTATGGACACACTGTATAAAACTAAGAAAGCATGTTTATAAGATGGTATGTCTATTTCCACTGTTAAAAATGTTGATTCTAATAGTTATATAATTATGCGTGTGTGTGTGTGTGTGTAGGTATATACACACACACAAGTATACAAAAGAGTGTTTATTTTTTTTCTTTTCCAAGTGAGAGAAGGGGAGATAAAGAGATCGAATCCCACATGCACCCAAGCTGGGATCTACCCAGAAACTTCTGTCTCGGCCGATTCTGCCCATCTGGGGCCACGCTTGCGGCCAAGCTGTTTCAGCACCTGAAGTGGAAGCTCTACGGTGCCATTCTTAGTGCCAGTGCCTGAGGCGATACACTCAAACCAATTGAGCCATGTCTGTGGGCAGAGGGGATAGAGGAAAAGGGGAAGAAAGAGGGAAAAGGAGAGAGGAGGGGGAGAAGTAGAGAAGCAGGTAGTGGCTTCTCCCATGTGCCCTGACCAGGAATTGAACCTGGGACATCAAAGGCTGGGCCGACACTCTACCACTGAGCCAACTGGCCAGGGCCAAAGAGGGTCTTAAAGAACAAAAATGTTACTGTTTTTAACAATGAGAAAGTAGGACTGAGTATTTTCCTGAATTTTTGCTTGTTTATGTTCTGATTTTCCTGAAATATGTATTTTTTGTAATAGAAGAAAATGTTATTTTATTTTAGCTATGTTCATCTGATTATTTAGAATTCTGTAGTTAAATAGTTAATATAAACATTTATTTGTTATTCTAGTTAGTAAAAAAAATAGTCATTTCTAGAGACTTTCTGGGGCCTCAGTTTCCTCATCTTAAAAATCAAGGTACTGGTACTGGTATAAGAACAGACATATAGACCAATGGAACAGAACAGAGAGGGAAGAAATAAACCCATGTCTTTATAGTCAACTAATATTTGACAAAGGAGGCAAAAACATAGAATGAGGGAAAGGTAAGTCTATTCAATAAATGGTGTTGGGAAAATTGGACAAATAAATGCAAAAAAGAAAAAGAAACTAGATTACCTTCTTACAGCATAAACAATAAACTCAAAACAAATTAAAGAGCTCTGTCTGGGTTTCCCAGTGGACAGAGCGTAGTTCTGGCACGCAGAGGCAACAGGTTCAATACCTGATCAGAGCACATATGAGAAACAACTAAAGAAGCGTACAACTAAATAGAACAATTAAGTGGAACAATGAGTTTATGCTTCTCTTCCTCCCTCTCTCCATGTCAAATATAAATACAGTAGACAAAATTAAGGAAAAAAAAATGAGGCCCTGGCCGGTTTGCTCAGTAGTAGAGTGTCAGTCCAGCATGTGGAAGTCCCGGGTTCGATTCCCAGCCAGGGCACACAGGAAAAACGCCCATCTGCTTCTCCACCCTTCCTCCTCTTCTTTCTCTGTCTCTCTCTTCCCTTCCGGCAGGCAAAGCTCCATTGAAGCAAAGTTGGCCCGGGCACTGAGGATAGCTCCATTGGCTCCATCACCTCCACGTCAGGCGCTGGAATGGCTCTGGTTGCAATGGAGCAACCGCTCAGATGGGTAGAGCATCGCCCCCTAGTGGGCATGCCTGATGGATCCCGGTCAGGCACATGCAGAAGTCTCTCTGCTACCCTGCTTCTCACTTCAAAAAAATACAAAAATAATTAGAAAAAGGATTACCCTGACCAGGCAGTAGCGCAGTGGATAGTGTGTCGGCCTGGATCCTAATGACCCAGATTAGAAACCCTGAGGTCACGAGGTCACCAGCCTGAACACGAGGTCACTGGCTAGAGTGTGTGATCACGGACATGAACCCATGGTTGCTGGCTTGAGCCTAAAGGTGGCTGGCTTGAGCAAGGGGTCACTTGTTCTGCTGGAGGCCTTTAGTCAAGGCACACATGAGAAAGCAATCAATGAACAACTAAAGCACCACAACGAAGAACTGATGCTTATTTCTCTCCATTCCTGTCTGTCCCTCTCTCCCTCTCTCTAAAAGACAAACAAAAAATCCAACAAAAAATTAAAGACCTGTTAACAAAACCATAAAAAATTTAAAGAACAACACAGGCAATGAAATCTCAAGTATTTCTCATAGCATTATTTTCTAATATATCATCTCAAGCAAGAAAAATGAAAATAAAAACGGGACTGTATCAAACTAAATAGTTTTTGCATAGCAAAGGAAACCATCAAAGAAATGAAAAGACAACCCACTGAATGGGAAAACATCTTCACCAATACATCTGATAAGGGCTTAATATCCAAAATTTTTAAGAAACTTATAAAGCTCAACACCAAAAAAACCCAACCCAATCAATAAATGGGCAAAGAACACGAATAGCCACTTCTCCAAAAAGAACATAGAGATGGCCGATATATGAAAAAATGTTCAATGTCACTAATCATCAAAAAATATGCAAATTGAAACCACAATGATATATCACCACAGACCTGTCAGAATGGGCATCATCACTAAACCAACAAGTGCTGGTGAGGATGTGGAGAAAAGGGAACCCTTGTGCTCTGTTGGTGGGAATGCAGATTGGAGCAGCCACTGTGGAAAGCAGTCAGGAGTTACTTCAAAAAATTAAAAATGGAACTGCCTTATAACCCAGCAATTCCACTTCTGGGGATATATCTAAGGAAACCTGAAACACCTATTTGAAAGAATATATGCACCCCTATGTTCACTGCAGTGTTATTTACAAAAGCAGCCCAAGTGCCCATCAGTAGATGAGGGGCACATTTACACAATGGAATAATACTCAGCTGTAAAAAAGAAAATCTCAGCTTTTGCAACAGCATAGATGGTATTATGCTAAGTGAAATAAGCCAGTCAGAGAAGGGCACATAGCAAAATTTCATTTATATATGGAATCTAATGAACAAAAGAAACAAACAAACAGAGATCCAGAGATAGAGTACAGACTGATAACTGTCAGAGGGAAAGAGGGTTAGGGGCTGGGTAAAAAAGGTGAAGGGATTAAGGAAAGAAACAGAAAAGCTCATAGACATAGGCAACAGTGTAGTAGTAATTATGGGAGGGTAAGGAGGTAGAAGAGAGTAAAGGGAGGATAAATGGTGGTGGAGGGAGACTTAAACTTGGGATGTTGAACACACAGTACAGCGTACAGATGATGTGTTTGTGGAATGGTACACAAGACCTATATAATTTTGTTAACCAATGCCACACCAATAAATGTAATTAAAAAGAAATTAAGGGTCTGTACTGGAATAGTTAATATTTACCAACAAATTTTTGTAATTACTAAAATCAGCATTCAACTCCATAATGAGACAAATATTGAAATATCAGCATTGGGGCAAAATGAAAAATATAAATTGTTAAGCAGATTCTCAGGTCAACATACTTCAATTACCCCCAAACATTTACATTTCTAATGTGCCACACACAATGAGAAAGAGTATTAATGGGGGGGCAGTTTCAGATGCCATTGGAGAAGCTCCTGAGTTTGAGAACCGACACCAGTGTCACAAATGACGCATGCTAGGTCTTCCCCAAATGCTTTCTGAAGAAAGTAGGAAGAACTGAATAAATTCTATAAGAAAGAACCAGGAGAGATTACAAAAACCAAAAAACTTTCACTTAAGTGACTACTTTTCATAAGGGTCACAGTACTTGGAAGACATAAGTGACAGAAGTAGTAAACATTACATGAATGTCTTTTGTTCACTATTGTTTATTTCTAAACTACAAGTCAGATATCAAATGTTACAAGTAGTTCAAGAAGCTGTTCTTACCTTACAGTTCCTTCAGACACGTTCGGCACCGATAGGGTTACATCTAGTGAAATCTGACACTGGCTTCTTAAGATGGACATCATCCTTAAGGCCTCTACCTCACTCCGGGGAGCATTCACTGAGGCGCAGCCTAAGTATGTCAGCTTGCTGAAGACCACACTGTCCTCATCAGCCACTGGTGTGAAAGGACTTGATCCTTCAGAATCTGAAAGAGATAATAATGAGATGGTTACTTTAATTGCTATTTTGTTGACATGAAAACCAAGTAAAAGTCTCCAAGTTATATTTAGGTTCTAAATTAAGTCCTAATGAGATAATATCCCATAGCCCCAGAAGAAGTGCCCATTAAAGCCAGAAATCTCACATGAGAACAATCACTAACACCAAAATTTTCAGGTATTGCCATAGTGTCAATATCAAATCTAAAAGGTGACCTCATATTCAGATACAATTTACCTTTCTGCTTCTTCTGTTTGTTTTGACTTTATAATTTACACCTAGGTTAAAAAAACAACAAAACCTTTAGTATTTCACTGCTCTGAAAACTCCTATCTCTGCCTTCTTTCTGTTCTGCACTACTATAATTATTTCCCCCATTCATCATCTTGGCCACTTGATTAAGTTCTCTCAGTTCCGTTGCTTTCACTCTCTCAACAGCATTTACAGTTTTAACACCCACTCTTCCCAAGGAGTCTTTGTAACTGCCTGTGGCCTCCTTCCCTGCTGTGCCTTCCAGCTCTTCTTCAGCTTGGCAGCTCTTCTCAGAGCTGTAACACAGGCCCAGCGCAAACACCTCTTCCACAGGCATTACGCCTCCAGTTGTCCAACGTCGCACACAAACTCCTGCTTTCCTGGAAGACTCTTTAAACATTCTGAAGATTCCCTCAATGTCATTTAACCATTTCTCTTTCTTTGGTATAAATCAGGGTTTTTTCAACCACTGGTCTGCCAGAAATTTCACGCTGGTCTGGGAAGGAATGAATCAACCTGATGTATGAAGGTTATAGACCCAATGATCTTAGCTGAATTCGCTTATGCACAGGGTGATTTCTGCCTTAGCGATCCTTAAAATAATTCTCCTATTTTCACCAGTCCCAAAGTATAAGAAGGTTGAAAATCACTGGTATATAACCTTCATACAATATCAGGGTGGGTAACAGTTTTGTGGATGGCACAAAATTTCTGGTAGACTGGCACTGTTCCAAGGACTGACAACTGAATAACACTGGTATAAACGACAAACATTTAAATTAAACAGAAATCAGTATGGCACATCTATTTACCTCTGTCATATTCCTCTAAATCTAGAATCCGGAGATTTTAGAGGATACATTGATTATGGTTCTTGCTTTGCCCTGAATCAAACAAGGTAGACACTCAAATATTAAAAACAATAACCTTCAGTTACGCAAGAATGCGGCAATCCTAACCTCCTTGTCCAGGTTTCACTGGCAGGCTCATCTCGGGTTTTTGGAGCCCTACTAACGGTACAGGGTTAATGGTAGATGAAGCTGAGAGTGGATTAGAAAGAGGCCCATCTCCTTCGCCATCAAGTTGTGATCTTTCCACAAGCTCCTTATCCCCTGGCTGGTCGTCCACTGGTGGGTCCATCAGCACATCTGCCAGCTCTTTCTGCAGCTGCTGCTCACTTCCATTCCCTATAATCTGAGGGTCACAAAAACACGCTATCAGCGAGGTGAGAGAGAGGCCAGGACTAATTCAAATGGGCCCACATTCTAGAGAAAATAAGCATTTCTTTTCATACAAAGATATCTTCTGAACATTTTTTAAAAATACAGTAGAATAAATCAAGATCTGCAGCTGCTCTTTTTTGTTCTGTTTTGTTTACAGGAACAGAGAGAGAGAGTCAGAGAGAGGGATAGATAGGGACAGACCGACAGAAATGGAGAGAGGTGAGAAGCATCAATCATTAGTTTTCTTTGTTGTTGTTGCCGTCGCAACACCTTAGTTGTTCATTGATTGCTTTCTCACATGTGCCTTGACCGCGGGCCTTCAGCAGACCGAGCAACCCCTTGCTGGAGCCAGCAACCTTGGGGCCAAGCTGACAAGCTTTTGCTCAAGCCAGATGGGCCCATGCTCAAGCTGGTGAGCTCGGGGTCTCGAACCTGGGTCTTCCACATCCCAGTTCGACGCTCTATCCACTACGCCACCGCCTGATCAGGCTGCAGCTGCTCTCTTAATTCATAGTTCTTTTTCATGAAAAAGTATACAGTGAATTTGAGACTAATACCCAGAAATATATCGTATTTTTCTATGGATAAGACGTACTTTATTTTCTGAAAAAATTTGGGATCTAAAAACTGGGTGTTCTTATACAGTGTTTGTCAAGTCATTTAAGAAGTGTGGCATTTTAAATGCCATAGATGGAACTGAGAACGAGGCAATATATGAAGACAGTGATTGGTCATCAGACACAGAAGAGGACAAGCTAATGGATGGGAGTTTTGACAGTGATGAGAAGTTGTATAATTTTATGATGAATAAAACTTGAGTTCAGTAACTTTATGTAATATATATATTACATATATTAATTTTGGGCCCAAAATTAAGGTGCGTCTTATTGTCAGGTGTCCCTGATCCAACTTCCCCGTGCAGTGGGACACTCCTGCTTATCAGCAGGGCTGGCAGCCTCTTTGACTACTCTTGAGGCAGCTATGAGGATGCTACCGATCAGTGCTGACACTAACTGCCACAGGAGGAAAAATACAACTGACACACAAGTTAGTTGCAAGAATCACACAGGCAATTTATTACTCACAAATCCTTTTGGTGTGCCTGGGTACAGCTTAAGGGAGCCCCATCAGCATGTTCCTCTTGGTTGTCTTTGGTCAGAGCTCAGAGTGGCATGGAGACAGTCCATGTTCACACTGGAGTCTGGGCGACTACTGCAGCAGGGGGCCCCTCAGCTTTAGCACCTTTTCTAGCCAATGCCTTCTAACAGGTGTCAATCTACAGGATTATCACCTCAAATCACTTTTTTGGGAGTTCCTCACAGGGAACCCCTTTTATGTTAATCTACTGAAATGTTACAACAAGCCACTTTTAAGGTGTTCACCTTAAAAGCTTCTTGTTTATGTTAACTTAGAGTTATGACATCAGCCACTTCTTATCTATGTATAACTTCACACATACACTAACTGGGCCCTGCTCGAAAGTCAGTCTGTTTTTTACATCTGCACACACTATATTAATTTCTATCTAGATGGCATAACTTTAATTTCCTTAATTTTAATATTATATCTTAATTATTTTTATGTATCTTCCATATTTTTTTATATTTCTATATATTTAATTACTATATTACTACAACATTTATACATGGGCGCGTCTTATATGTGGGGAAATACGGCATGTAACAGTCTGTCAATGTCATTAAACGTTTTCTATAGAGTCCTAAACTAACAACAATTAAAATATTTGCAACTTTACTGTCTGAGGAAAAATGCTGATGAGAGGAATATCTTTAGCAGCTTCTCTTATTCTGAAGAAAAAGGAAAAATGTGTTTGCTTCCAGAAATTATCAACAGAAACATACGTATTAGGTAATAAATTTTCATACGTATTTTACCACTCCTGCTATAAGGTCTATCTCTTGTATTTCTGAGAAAGACTTCTCTGGTATGAACTAATTCTTTTTTTTTTTTTTTTTTTAGAGCCAGAACTCAACCCAGAGAGTTTTCAGAGGCTGGCTTTTTTTAAGTTTTTTTAATTCATTTTAGAGAGGAGACACAAGAGTGAGAGAAAGAAAGAGAAAGAGAGAAAGGGGGGAGGAGCTGGAAGCATCAACTCCCATATGTGCCTTGACCAGACCAGTGCAGGGTTTTGAACTGGCGACCTCAGTGTTCCCAGGTCGATGCTTTATCCACTGCACCACCACAGGTCAGACTCTGGTATGAACTAATTCTTAAAGTATAAATAAAGCTTGGGAGATTCATGTGTAAGATGGAAAACTTCTCTAGTATGAACAAATTCTTAAGGTATAAATAAAGTTTGGGAGATGCATGTGCAAGATGGTACTGAGGAACAGAAGCAATCCATTTCAGTAACGTCAACTTTTCTTCTAGGGTCAAGATGGTGCATTATGAGTTGCTCCACAGGAAGCAAATGAGCATAATGAAGTGGAATCTGACAATGCTAAGGAAAACCACAGGTGACAAAACCCAGTATGGTTATTAAATGCTTATTCAATAAATACTAAAAATTTAAAAGAATTAATTTAGGAAAAGGAAAGTCATGGTGGAAAAAAAAAGCTGATCTGGAGACTTTCTGAAGACTAAAACCTGACAGCAGTTCAAAGGCTGTGGCTATGAGACTGTTAAGAGAAGGACGTCCTTCCAGTAGTCAACACAGAAGCTGGGAAGCAAAATTTTAGTAACAGAGGTACATCTGGACTACCAAGGAACCCAGTTCAAACATCTTTTATAACTTACGAACTTCATGCCCCTTCGGCTGTAAATTATGATTGAGAAACAGTCTTAAGTCTTTTTTGCTAACGTTTGCCCAAGGCAATTCGAACATGCCAGGTCATTCTTGCCTTAGAAATAAGACAGATGAAATGTTCAGCCTCTTAGCTTCAATGACACACCTGTTTCTGTGAACTTCATGTTCTGTCTACAAATACTGCTAATAGAACTACAAATGGTACAGTCAAGTAATTTTAACTCTTTCTTATGTCTGATCCTATACCTCCACAAGAGCTATCACATTTATTTTTTCCAAAACTGTGTTTTCAAAAGCACCTAAAAAACAAACTAGAGCCTAGTTTCAATTAACCTCTTAGTCTTTCAGAACTGGAGATGAAATACTGTATCACATAGGGCCATGTCAGAACTGATATGCGTAGCCATTTTCGATGTCACATGGCTGCATACAAGAGAAGTATGGGGCCACATGCCGAGAAGGATGTTTCATCCTCAGCTCCTGCATGGCCAGGTGCAGTAGCTAAGGATAAAATATTTGCTGTAGTGTAGACACTGTGCCGGAGGTCTGTAGGCAAAAACAACAGAACTCCTGCACAGAGCGTCTAGTTCTGGGACTTCCGGTTAGGCTGTTTTTCTCGAAGTGACACACCACCCGAGTTATGCTCGGGTTTTTGGAGAATTTTGACACACCAAGCTCAAAAGATTGCCCATCACTGACCTAGGGTAAACAAAAGATAGTCTAATGGAACCGACATTTTTTTTTTAAGGGGAAGGAGAACTAACATTAAGTAGGATAGTTAAGAACTTCCTGAAAACAGAGGGAGAAGATACTTGACTCCAGGTTTAAGCAATATCATTAATAGAACAAACTAAATTAAAGAGAACACATTTTACACCCAATGAAGTATTTTGTTCCTTTTATATGTAAATTCAAGTCTTCTCTGTTGGACTGCACACCTACATTGTATATATTTACCAATCATGATAATACACCTAACCCTGAAAGAAAACGTTTATATATTTGTCTTTTGTGTTTATACATATTTATCTTGCATTCTTCCTTTGTTTATCAAGTCTAGAAACAAGAACTGCCTGCTATTTCCTTAACTCTTCCTTAAAGGCTACAAAAAAGTAAAGTACATACACAAAAATGTTGATTTTTAAAAGCTGCTTAAAAATAGCAACCTAATATATGCCTTAAATTAATTAGGTCCAATACTATACTCAAAAATTATCATGTTAGATCATTTCTGGACCTTTGTAAAGCCAGTAGCCATGGCCATGATCACAGCCGCCTGGCCCACGCAGGTTCTCATTAGATTCAGACAGACGGTAATGAAACAATAAAGCCAAGAACTCATGGACATCATCTTTAATCCTAGCGTGCACCCGGCAGGCAAGTAAAAACACACACTGGGCTCCAAAACCCACTCATTCAGTGCTCACAAAGCTACTGACTTATCCGAGTTTCCTAGAATCAAAGGTTTCTAGCTCACCAGCCTTATTCACTTCTGTTTCCCATCTCCTTCTCTCTACACAAACTGGCTTCTTCCTCAGCACCCCGCCTTCTTGGCTGCTTCTCCTGGCCTCCTCCACGTGGCCTTTCTCTGCTCTCCTCTCTAATGCTAATCTCAGGAACCCAAAGAGAGCAAGCTCTCAGTCTGCCCCACTTTATAGTGTAGAAATCAAAACCTTTAATCCAATATACAAACAAGGAAGTCTCTGATACAAAGTCACTTATCTATGAGAGTGCACCACCCTACATCAAAAAGGGTGGGAAAGGCTGTCTTAAAACTAAGCTTTAGTCTATAAGGATCCTGCCTGCTTACAGCCCAGCCCGTACCCCCAACACACATTAATAATCACGCCCATCCCAAGCAAGAAGGGCAACCAATATCATCACCTGGCCTCCACGTGGGCAGCGTCATCTTTAAGAAAGTGAGCATAATATATTTTATCTGCCCAACAACCTTTGATCCAATTTCAAAATTACCATCTGTAACATTGTAAGGCACATAGTTAAATCAATTAAGGTTGGTTTTTGTTTTTTTCTTTAAAGATAGTCCATTAAGCCTGACCAGGTGGTGGCACAGTGGATAGAGTGTCGGGCCAGGTTCGAGACCCTGAGGTCGCCAGCTTGAGCATGGGCCCATCTGGCTTGAGCAAAAGCTCGCCATCTTGAACCCAAGGTAACTGGCTCGAGCAAGGGGTTACTCGGTCTGCTGAAGGCCCGCGGTCAAGGCACATACGAGAAAGCAATCAATGGACTAAGGTGTCACAACGAAAAACTGATGATTGATGCTTCTCATCTCTCTCCGTTCCTGTGTGTCCCTATCTATCCCTCTCTGGCTCTCTCTCTGTCCCTGTAAAAAAAATAAATAAAAGACAGCCCATTAATCTTCCTTGGGCCTATCTGAAAAACATTCAGCAATGACTTTCAAGGTTTCAAATGTTAGCATGCATCAGTCACCTAGAGAATTTGTTAAAACATAAACTGTTGGACCCTAACAGAATTCCAAATCAGTTAAGTCTGGGGTCACCCAATAATTTGCATTTTAAAGGTTTCCAGGAGATGGTGAAGCTGCTAGTTAATCTGGGGACTACACTCTAGCCATCAACCTTAGATTCATGGTTCTTAACCATGACTAGACAATACAATTACAAATATTACCAGAGATCATGTTACAATTCAAACACCTGCTCCTACCTCTGTCCTTCCATTTCCCACCCTGACAAATCAGTCTCAGAGGTAGAACTTGGGCGTACGGAGTTTTGAGGAATTCCATAACTGATTCTACAATAAGTGGCAGGCTAGATGAAGCCAGCAGGCTGTAGTTTGTTGATGCCTGCTACAGATGAACAGCTTAAACAAACCAGCTACTGTTTATCTCAAGATTTCTTGTTATAACAGGGAAATAAACCCACAATTAGTAGGGCCTTTTTTTTAAAATTTATTTTTTATTTTTATTTTATTCATTTTAGAGAGGAGGCACAGAGTGAGAGAGAGAGAGAGAGAGAGAGAGAGAGAGAGAGAGAGAGAGAGAGAGAAAGGGGGGAGGAGCTGGAAGCGTCAATTCCCATATGTGCCTTGACCAGACCAGTGCAGGGTTTTGAACTGGTGACCTCAGTGTTCCCAGGTCGACACTTTATCCACTGCGCCACCACAGGTCAGGCTAGTAGGGCCTTTTGTTCTGTCAACAGCATTCTTAACAGATACCACAATTGACTCTAAATAAATGTTAATCGCAGGTAAAGCAATCAAGATGCTGTGGTATTAGTGAAAGGGAAGACATATAGATCAAGTAACAAAACAATCCAGAAACAGCCCCACACATATGTCAATTGTTTCAACAAAGTTGGCAAGGAAATTCAATGAATAAAGGTAATAAAAACAAATGGGCCTGACCAGGCAGTGGCTCAGTGGACAGAGCGTTGGACTGGGATGCAGAAGACCCAGGTTTGAGACCCCGAGCTCACCAGCTTGAGCGCGGGCCCATCTGCTTGAGCAAAAGCTCGTCAGCTTGGACCCAAGGTCGCTGGCTCCAGCAAGGGGTAGCTAGGTCTGCTGAAGGCCCCGGTCAAGGAACATGTGAGAAAGCAATCAATGAACAACTAAGGTGTTGCGATGGCAACGAAAAACTGATGATTTATGCTTCTCACCTCTCTCCGTTCCTATCTGTCTGTCCCTATCTATCCCTCTCTCTGACTCTCTGTTCCTGTAAAGAAAAAAAAAGGTACTGGAACAATTAACTTGTCATCAATACACATGCAAAAACATGAATCTCAAACAATACTTCATATCTTATACAAAAATTAACACAAATGGATCACAGATTAAATGTAAATCCTAAAACTATAAAACTTAGAGAAAGAAAACAGGACACCTTTGTGATCGTGGGACACAATTTCTTAGGACACACAAAGTACACATATAAGAAAAAATGGATAAAATGGACTTTATCAAAACTACAAACTTTTCAAAAGATACTGTTGAGAATGAAAAGACACAGATTTGGAGAAAATATTTGCAAATTATATATTTTATGAATGATTTACATCCAGAATCTAGACAGAACTCCTAAAACTCAATAAGAAAACAAGCAACCCAATTAAAAAAAAACATGGACATTTTACCAAAAAAGATGCATGGATGGCAAACAAGCACATGAAAGAAACTAACCACAATATAAGAATGGCTAAAATTAAAACCAAAACAATCCTGACAATATCAACGGCTAGCAAGGATTGCAACAATTGAAAAAAATCTCCTGTATTGCTGGTGGGAAGGCAAAGGGTACAAGTCACTTCAGCAGTTTTTTTGTAAATGTAAAGTTAAATCTACATTTAACATATGACTCGTTCCCAGATATTTACCCAAGAAAACCAAAAATATGTCTACACAAAGACCTGTGTGCAAATGTTTATAATAGCACTAATCCATAATCACACAAAAACTGAAAATGAAGTAAATATTGACTGGTGAGTAGATAAACAAATGGCCCTATATCTACACAATGGGACATGTCCCTATTCAATGAAATACATCTCAGCAATAAGAATAAATTACTAATACACAAAATAACAAAAATGAATCTCAAAAGCACTATTCTAAGTAAATAACCCAGACACAAAAAACTAGATACTGTATGATTCCATTTATATGGCATTCTGGAAAAGGCAAAAACTACAGGGGCAGAAATCAGATCACTGGTTGCCAGAGGATGGGAAGGGGGCGAGAGGACTAAAAAGATGCACAAAGGGACTTTTTGGAGCGATGAAAATATTCTGTATTTTGACTGTGATGGTGGTGGTGACAAAAGTTTATGTTCTTTAAACGTTATAGAATTATACAACAAAAGGGGTTGCATTTTAACCCTTTTAGTACAAACGTTCATGCACGTCCTCCTGCCCCCTGACCATCCAGAGTACAATCGCACATGTACATCTTTAAACTTTGAGATGGAGCAGCAAGTATATGTTCTTCTTGTTTCCATAAACTTGTTATTAAACAACCATGATTTTAAGTTAATAAAACTGGAACTGGAACTAATTTCATTTTTTGAAAAAGAAAAAATAAAAACACCATTCCCAGGGATCAGTGAGCATGAAAAAAATTCACTACTCAAAGGTTTAAAGTGTGTAAATTTTATCTCAATAAATTTGATGTAGAATTGACTGGCAGTGTGGGAGTTCTACATATTTGGGGGAAGAAATTATATAGGAAATCTCTATATTGCTCTCAATTTTGCCATGAATCTAAAACTGCTCTACAAAGTAGGGGGGGGGGAAATGTGGTTTCTATAAAAGATGTAATTTCAGAATACAACTTCCTTTTTGCTATCTGCCATTTAAAAGGTGTTCATCCAAGACTATTTTTGGCATAACCTTATTTGATAAGACTCTCCTATGCCATCACACCTTCTCCCCACGATTCACAAATAATCACTAATCTGTTCCTATAACCCCTTTCTCAACTGTCTACTAGACAGACAACCTTCAGCTATATATTCTAAACTTATTACATCAAATTCAATTCACTACCTGTCTTCCTGAATCATTTAAAACAGTTGCACTACCATCCACTCAGTGGCCAAATGAAGACCAAAATCACCTCTGATTCCTGTCATTCCCACACTACTCACACATCTGCTCCTGCTCAGTTGTGCATCTCTCCTTCTACCTCTCTGCAGAGCTGACACCACATGACAACATCTTTCATTTTACACAAGCCTACTGCAAAGGCAATAGTCTCAACACCTTCTTTCTCTCTGCTATGACCTATCTTTTATATTACCATTCAAGTTACAATTCAAATTCTACTTCTGATCTAGCACTGCATTATTTTTAAACCTTTCCATGTTTCCTCAATACCCATAAGATAAAGCCCAAATTTTAACTATATTCTATGAGTTTTTCACAACTCTGCTCAATCTATCTTTTCATCTCTTATCAGTTCTATCAAACTACTCAACTTTCCCAGGACACATCATCAACTTTCAAGCATCTAAACTGTGCACAGACTCTTCACTATCCTGAACAGCACTCCTCTCCCTTGTTTTCTTGACCACACTTAAATTCTGTCACCTCCTCAGGGCTTAACTGCTCCCTCCTCAAGGAGCGCTACCATAATTATTAGTCTAGAATTGCTACTTCTTATAGAGAATGTTTGTTTAGTGAGTCTTTTGAATCAGACTGGGCATTATTAAATAGCAAAGACCATTTCTTAATTATTTTTATATTCCGAAAGGTAAATGATTGGTGCAGAGTATATCTGCAATACATGTTTACTGAATTGAATTTTATTTTATAAAAAAATGTATTGAGCCTGACCTGTGGTGGCGCAGTGGATAAAGCGTCGACCTGGGAACACTGAGGTCGCCAGTTCAAAACCCTGCACTGGTCTGGTCAAGGCACATATGGGAGTTGAGCTTCCAGCTCCTCCCCCCTTTCTCTCTTTCTCTCTCTCTCTCTCTCTCACTCTGTGTCTCCTCTCTAAAATGAATAAAATAAAAAAAAAATTTAAAAAAAATGTATTGACTAATATTTTTTTTAGACAGAGGAAGGGGAGGAGAGGGAGAGAGAAAGTGACTGGGCAGGGGGATGGAGGGGGAGGAGGGGGAGAAGAGAGAGAGAAACATCGAGTTATTGTTCCACTTATTTATACATTCACTGTACCCTCAGCAGGAATTAAAACCCACAACCGTGGCCTATTGCCATGATGCTCTAACCAACTGAGTTACCCAGCCAGGGACTGAACTGAATTTTACAAATGCGTAAAAGAGAAGCTAAAGTAGTATGATTTGGACACAGATTTTGGTTCACTTGGTTAGTAAAATAGAAACAAATACCATCCTTTCCTATTATTCTGAGAGTGCCATTAAGATTTACCATTTACAATAAAATATACAGGACCAAATAGCATGCTGCAATTCACAAACAATAAACTTTACTTTGAAGTCTAAAAAAGTCTTCGAAGTTAATTTAGGACAAATACAAAAATAAAAAAGCGCCTGACCAGGTGGTGGTGCAGTGGAAAGAACGTTAAACTGGGATGTGGAGGTCCCAGGTTCTAGACCCCGAGGTCGCCAGCTTGAGCACGAGCTCATCTGGCTTGAGCAAAAAACTCACCAGCTTGGACCCAAGGTCGCTGGCTCCAGCAAGGGGTTATTGGGTCTGCTGAGGGCCTGCGGTCAAGGCACATATGAGAGAGCAATCAATGAACAACTAAGGCAGGGGTCCCCAAACATTTTACACAGGGGGTTAGTTCACTGTCCCTCAGACCGTTGGAGGGCCAGACTATAAAAAAAAAACTATGAACAAATCCCTATGCACACTGTACATATCTTATTTTAAAGTAAAAAAACAAAACGGGAACAAATACAATATTTAAAATAAAGAGCAAGTAAATTTAAATCAACAAACTGACCAGTATTACAATGGGAACTACGGGTGCGGATGCATCCTGTGCTCCTCAAACTGACCACCAGTGAAAGAGGTGCCCCTTCCGGAAGTGCAGAGGGGCCAGATAAATGGCCTCAGGGGGCCGCATGTGGCCCGCAGGCTGTAGTTTGGGGACCTCTAACTAAGGTGTCGCAACGAAAAACTGATGATTGATGCTTCCCATCTCTCTCTGTTCCTGTCTGTCTGTCCCTATCTATCCCTCTCTTTGACTCTTTCTCTGTCCCTGTAAATAAATAAAAAATTAGAAAAAAAACAAAAGCAAATATGAATAAAAATACAAATAAAGGTCACACTTAGATTCATATTTCTCTTTATGCTGCCTATATGACAAGGAATGGAGTTCTTTAGGAAACAGTTCTGAATTGAGAATAAAAACAAGTTATAATATAGCCAATTTAGCAGTTACTATAAACACAGACATAAATGTTTACAAGGACAGAGACTGCACGGTAAATGGTTTATTCATAACTGTTTACAAAGCAGGTGGTAGAAAACATAGTGGGGACAAGAGCTAGCTTGTGGCACAGCTCCAGGGGGCACCATTCGTACTATGAACCATGTGAACAGCATCCCATTTGGGGTTGTACAGAGTACCACCTACACAACGGTCAGTAGCCTTACTCTGGCTCCACAGTAAGAGAATGAGTTTGGGACATGGCTCTGACACTTAGCTGTTGCTTATGAATAAATGAACCTCTGGAGTCACGAATACATAATCTCTAAAATGGCAATATTCGTATCTCCCAGGATTGTCATGATGGCTCAATGATACAATAATATGATTATTAGGCAGTTATTTATTTCAGGCACTGCAATTTTCACAGGGATTACCTAATTTCTTCACAGTACCAATTAGTAAGCATCCAAGTATGCATTCAATTATGTAGTATCTCCCTACTTCACTTTCAGCTATTTGTAAAGAAGCTCTGATCTATCATCTATTTAGAGCTGAAGATCAGAAATGCAAAGAACTTTTAAAAAAGTAGTTCTCGCCTGACCAGGCAGTGGCTCAGTGGATAGAGCATTGGACTGCGATGCGGAAGACACAGGTTCGAGACCCCGAGCTCGCCAGCTTGAGCACGGGCCCATCTGGCTGGAGCAAAAGCTCACCAACTTGGACCCAAGGTCGCTGGCTCCAGCAAGGGGTTGCTTGGTCTGCTGAAGACCCGCGGTCAGGGCACATGTGAGAAAGCAATCAATGAACAACTGTGGTGTCGCAATGGCAACGAACAACTAATGATTGATGCTTCTCATCTCTCTCCATTCCTGTCTGTCTGTCCCTATCTATCCCTCTCTCTGACTCTCTCTCTCTCTGTCCCTGTAAAAAAAAAAAAAAAAAAAAAAATCATGTCTTTAAAAAAGTAGTTCTCTCACTTTCCATCGTCCAGAGAAAACTGAGAACACACATACTATTCATGTACACAAGAAGCATCATGCCTGACCTGTGGTGGCACAGTAAAGCATTTGACCTAGAGCACTGAAGTCACAGGTTCAAAACCCTGAGCTTGCCCAGACAAGACACATACAAGAAGCAACTACTATGAGTTAATGCTACCTGCTCTTCCCCATCCCCCTTCTCTCTTCTCTCCAAAATTCAGCAAATAAAATCCTTTAAAAAAATCAAAACCAAAAAAAAAAAAAAAAGGACAAGCATTACTAGAATAACCTCTGTCCTCTCTAAATGTACAAAATAAAGGTAATAACTTATATGGTAGAATTGGCTACAAGTCTATTTCCTTGAGAGCAAAACTGCATTTCATGGAACCAAGGACAAAGTGTTCCAAAGGCAATATCCAGCCAAGTCATTTCCTGGTCTTAATTTTCTACTTCTAAATTTACAGTCCCCGTTTCCCTTCACTGCAACAATACCAACTAGACTCCATTTGCTCTGCCAGTTATACAAAGCTACTCTAGGCAGCATGGGACCCTTTGCCAGTCAAGATTTTGTCTTCAAAGAAAAGCATGCTTAGAAAAATGACAATGTGTACTTGAGAAATCCACAAATGATGAAAAAATTAAAGACAAATTCCTGATGATCTCTATTTCCCACTATTAGTGTCACATTGCCCTTAAACATGAATCAAAATGGTTCAAACTGAGTAAATTTGCTAAACTTCAGTGTAAAAGCTGGGCCATTTCAAAACAAGTATATTAATTACAGTTTTATCAAAAAGCAAGGCACAAAAGGAACCAGAAGTGCAATTTGGATATTGGAAGGTACAGCTGCTAATCTCAAATCTACTCACATATTCCTTTTGTGATCTTTAATGACACCTTAAATCTCTTTGTGCCTCATTTATAATAGCAGCTGTTCTGATAATCTCTTTATCTTAACTGTACGAAGGATGGACCAGAGAACACACCCAAAATTACCATTAGGAATTATTAACATTAATTTAAAATTAAAAAAAAAAAAGGAGGAATAGAACTCCTTGTGAATATATTCTAAAAAATCAACTAAAGACCCAAAATATTTATGATTGTTGTGCTAAATAGTGGAATTATGACTGGGTTTTGCTTTTCTAATTGCCTGAATTTTCTGTATTAAACAAACGTTCTCTTATCATTAGAGAAAACAAATGACAGAAAGGCTATTGCATCTTGGGAGAAAAAAAAAGCAAGGACATACAATCCTACTATATGCAGTGCTCCTGACATCAGGCTCTTTCAAACCTTTGATCTTTCCACATGTCAGACTCACTTTGTGAAATTACTAATCGGTCATTAAGGCTTTGCTGAGTTGCTGCCTGTTCTATGAAATCTTTCCTTCTTTAGGCAACAATTACATTCTCATATAATTCTTATCTATATTTTAGCACTTGGTGAATTTTATTGTGGTGCCATATTCACTTATGTGTCTCCCTCACCACCCTAATCCCCTTAATTAAATTGTGCGCTCGTGGTTCACTAACTTTGCTTGCTGAATTAAAAGCTCAGTATTGGACCTGGCCAATTGGCTCAGTGGTAGAGCGTTGGTCTGGCATGTGGAAATCCCGGGTTCAATTCCCATTAGGGAACACAGGAGAGGTGCCCATCTGCTTCTCCACCTCTCCCACTCTCACTTCTCTCTCTTCTCCTCCTGTAGTCATGGCTCAACTGGAGCGAGCTGGCCTCAGACTCTGAGAATGGCTCCATAGCCTCTGCCTCAGGTGCTAAGAAGAGTTTGGTTGCTGAATAAGAGCAACGCCCCAGATGGACAGAGCACTGCCCCCTAGTGGGTTTGCTGGGTGGAACCCAGTCAGGGAGCATGCGGGAGATTCTCTCTGCCTCCCCTCCTCTCACAGAATATATAAAAAAAAATAAAAAGTAAAAATAAATAAAAGCTCAGCATCACAGAGGACAAGATCACCCAAATTTCTTTCTTTTTTTTTTTTGTACAGGGACAGAGGACAGAGAAAGAGTCAGAGAGAGGGATAGATAGGGACAGACAGACAGGAGCGGAGAGAGGTGAGAAGTATCAATCATTAGTTTTTCATTGCCATTACGACACCTTAGTTGTTCATTGATTGCTTTCTCACATGTGCCTTGACCGCGGACCTTCAGCAGACCGAGCAACCCCTTGCTGGAGCCAGCGACCTTGGGTCCAAGCTGACGAACTTTTGCTCAAGCCAGATGGGCCCGCGCTCAAGCTGGCGAGCTTGGGGTCTCGAACCTGGGTCTTCGGCATCCCAGTCCGACGCTCTATCCACTGCGCCACCACCTGGTCAGGCAAGATCACCCAATTTTAAAATAAATTAACATCAGAAACTGGGTCAGAAGATTAGTTTAGTTAATGCAAAGTGAGAGAAATAATTTCTGTATCTACTATTTTAATAGAACTTGGTAACTATATTCCCACTAAGATAATGTCAATTGAATTTTTTAAGAAGAAAACTATGAAGATTAAAAAGTTTTAAAAATTCTCTGACTTTCCAGACAGAGGAAAAGGGGATGATAAGCTGATAGGATGGGATGAGAGCAGCAAAGCAAACTCTGGAGGGAAGGGGGGAGGGGCATTTTGGAGCGGGGGACAGGGGGGATGTATTGGGGAACATGGGGGAGGGGAGAATGAATTCGGGGGAACACTAAAATTTATGTAAACACAATAAATTAATTTAAAAAAATTCTATGAAAGTTAAAAAAAATGTTTCGTCTAGTTAACGACAGAAAATATGCCTCAAAAAAATATAAAAGCTTTATTTTAAGTCTCAGTTATGTTAGATTTTAAAAAGTATCTCCATTGCAAAAATATGTTGAGAGTATGATTCTACAAGGGAGTTGACAGTTGTATTCATTTTCCAGTAAATTCAGAAAAAAATATTGCATTGACCCAAAATTTCATGCCTCCCATTACCAAAAATATTTTAAAGATAAACTTTATGTATCAAGCATTTTTATTAAAAATTTTAGAAAGCTTTTCTGTTTACATATCTATCTACCCTCACTACATTGAAATTGATCTAATTCAGGAAGCACACTATAAAAAAATCTTGCTTTACAAATAATGGGTTTCCAATTAAAAACAAGGGAAGAAAGACAAGCAGAAAATTTGGAATGTATAGAAGTTACAGAAAGTAAAGAATAAAATCACTAAAAATTTAGTTCCCAGAGATTAAGCTAATTAGAAGGTTAGTTCATTTCTTTTCAGGCAGTTTTTTTTAAAGATTTTACTTATTGATTTTAGAAAGAGGAAAGAGAGAGAAAAAGGGGTGGAAGGAGAAGCAGGAACTATCAACTCATAGTTGCTTTCTCTTATGTGCCTTTACCAGGCAAGCTTGAGGTTTTGAATCAATGACCTAAGCATTCCAGGTTGATACTCTATCCATCCAACACCACAGGTCAGGCTCTTCTCAGGCATTTTTGAGACACACTTGAAAAAAATTCTCTGACTTTCCACCTAATAAGTACTAGCCCGAACCATTTATCGAGTGTCTCTGGCTAAGAGATAAAGGTGCATGATTCCTACACCAAAGTAATCAAGTACTGAAACACAACATGTTCTGAATTTTTACGGGAAGCTCTCAGGTTTTGATGTTGAGCTGTCAAAACATTTGAAGAAGAAAAACACCTGTTTTTTTTTTACAACTGCATCATCACAGAAAGCTTTTCTTTAAAAAGCCTAACTAAACCATTATCCTTTCCAAGAAGCCTTTCTTGGCTCCTCACCCAAGCTGAGATAGGTTTCCATCCCTTCTGCTCTACAGCATCTTTTGTAAACCTCAATTATAGTATTTATTTAATTGTATTGAAAACTTAATATGGTCACAAAAGTTTACAGCTCCTCAATCACAAGAAACAGTGTATTTCCCTAAATCCATGATCTGGACCAGTGGTCCCCAAACTACGGGTCCCGCGGGCCGCATACGGCCCCCTGAGGCCATTTTTCCAGCCCCCGCTGCACTTCCGGAAGGGGCACCTCTTTCATTGGTGGTCAGTGAGAAGAGCACAGGATGCATCTGCACCCATAGTTCCCATTGAAATACTGGTCAGTTTGTTGATTTAAATTTACTTGTTCTTTATTTTAAATATTGTATTTGTTCCCATTTTGTTTTTTTTACTTTAAAATAAGATATGTGCAGTGTGCATAGGGATTTGTTCAGTTTTTTTATAGTCCAGCCCTCCGACGGTCTGAGGAACAGTGAACTGGCCCCCTGTGTAAAAAGTTTGGGGACCCCTGATCTGGACTAACCTTTTGACTGCTTTGACCAAAAGAATGTGCTAGATGTGACACCATATAATTTCTAAATATGAGCCGGCTGGCTCAGTGGCAGAGTGTCAGTCTGGCTTGTGGATGTCCTGGGTTCGATTCCCGATCAGGGGACACAGGAGAAGTGACCCTCTGCTTCTCAAACTCTCCCCCACCCCTCTTTTTCTCTCTCCCCATCCCGCAGCCATGGCTCAACTGGTTTGAGCACATCAGCCCCGCACACTGAGAATGCCTCAGGTGCTAAAAACAGCTCAGTTGTAAAAATGGCCCCAGATGAAGGTTGCCAGGTGGATCCTGGTCAGGGTTCATGCAAGAGTCTATCTCCTCTTCTCTCAATTGGAAAAGAAGTAAAATAAAAAAAGGCCTTACAGCTTCTACATCTGCCCTAAGATAATCATGCTGTGAAGGAGTCCAAAATGAAAGACCACATAGAGAGAGACTTAGCTACCCTGGTTAGAGCTCAGTCAGTCCCCAACCAACATACAAGTTGAATAAATTTGTGAGCTTAACAGTACAAAACTGCCCAATCAATCCACAAAATCATGAGAAATAATAAATTGTTTTCAACCACCACATTCTGAGGTAGTTACAAAGCAAAGACTAGAAGAAACAACTGTAGTAGGAATTTTAACAACTGTTGCCTGACCAGGCAGTAGTGCAGTGGATAGAGCACAGGACTGGGATGTGGAAAATCCAGGTTCGAGACCCTGAGGTCGCCGGCTTGAGCGCGGGCCCATCTGGCTTGAGCAAAAAGCTCGCCAGCTTGGACCCAAGGTCGCTGGCTCCAGCAAGGGGTGGCTCAGTTTGCTGAAGGCCCGCGGTCAAGGCACATATGAGAAAGCAATCAATGAACAACTATGGTGTCGCAATGGCAACAAAAAACTAATGATTGATGCTTCTTATTTCTCTCTGTTCCTGTCTGTCTGTCCCTATCTATCCCTCTCTCTGACTCTCTCTCTGTCCCTGTAAAAATAAAAATAAAAAAATCAGGAAAAAAAGGATTTTAACAACTGTCATCTACCCTTAGCTATAACAGGATCCATTCAATTCATCTCTCCTTTAAGTCACCCTTTTAAGAGCTTCTCTTTGGGTGTGATGTTCTGTTAGGTTCACGTTCATCCTGCTTGGGACTGTTTTTTCTGAAAGTGAGGGTTTGTGTCTTTTATCACTTCTGAAAATATTCAGCTATTATCTCAAAGTATGTCTTTCTCCGCCACTCTAAAGGTATATGTTGGTCCTTCTCACTTAAGTCTCCATGTTTCTTAACTGCCCTTTCATATTTTATCCTCTTTCAGTGCTATCTTCTGGGTAATTTCCTAAGATTCACTTTGCAAGACTTTGATTCTCTCTTCAGCCACATATATTTTACTGTTTAACACATCTGCTGTAACTCTGATTTCACTGGCTTTAATTTTCATTTGTAGAAGTTCTAATTTTAGTTTACTTGATCTTTTAAATATTTTGGTAATTTTGTTCTTTTCTAATGTTTGTAACTTTTCTTTAAAACTTTAATCATTTTGCCTGAGCAGGCGGTGGCGCAGTGGATAGAGCGTTGGACTGGGATGCGGAAGACCCAGGTTCGAGACCCTGAGCTCGCCAGCTTGAGTGCGGGCCCATCTGGCTTGAGCAAAAAGCTCGCCAGCTTGGACCCAAGGTTGCTGGCTCCAGCAAGGGGTGGCTCAGTCTGCTGAAGGCCCGCGGTCAAGGCACATGTGAGAAAGCAATCAATGAACAACGAACGTGCTGTGACGGCGACAGAAAACTAATGATTGATGCTTCTCACCTCTCTCCATTCCTGTCTGTCCCTATCTATCCCTCTCTCTGACTCTCTGTCTCTGTAAAAAAAATACTTTAATCATTCATTAGTGAGATTTGATCCTACTTGGGTTTGCTGTCTCTTGCTAAAGATAAACTGTCCTTTGTGTATGTTTGTAAACTTTGGATTGGGTGCTATTCTTTATCAGAGTTATCTGTGGGAATACCATGCAGCATGGGCGGCAAGTGTGTCCCTCCAGAGTAGTTCTGCAGTTGATTCTATCAGGTACCTCAGAAGTATTATCAACCTAGGAACATGGAGATAGTGTAAATTCAAGCCCCAAACATACACAAAAGCAAGCCTATGGCTACACATCCTCAATAAGACTCTCTTTCAAACCAGCATTCAAACTAAGATATATAAGCTTCCTTATATTCTCTGTGATTGTAAGCAGATTTCTTAAAGTCTATCCTTTCAGTTAGAAGTAGCCCTTAAGGGTGCTTTATTAGGAAATCTCAGTTCCAACTACTCTCTCTGTAAAACGCAAGGCTTTATCTCTTTCCCAGTTTAGCTGCTATCAAAACCAATCCACTGGCGCCTGACCTGTGGTGGCGCAGTGGGTAAAGCGTCGACCTGGGAACACTGAGGTCGCCAGTTCAAAACCCTGCACTGGTCTGGTCAAGGCACATATGGGAGTTGATGCTTCCAGCTCCTCCCCTCTTTCTCTCTCTCTCTCTTTCTCTCTCTCACTCTGTGTATCCTCTCTAAAATGAATAAAATAAAACTTAAAAAAAAAACAAAAAAAACCACAACCAATCCACTGGTTATGAAGAACAGTGCAGTCCCAATGTCAGCTCATATTGTTCTGACTTTCAGTTCCTTCTTGGTTTTTGTTCCTGAGGGATTTTCTTTATTTTCTTATGAATACAGCTAAACAATTAAAGGGGTGTTTGTTATATTTACTCCAGCTTTCCTAAGTCTTTTGTATTGGTATTTTGAGGTTTTCTAGGTCATCCTATTTCCAAAATAAGAGTTCTTATCCGTGATGCCTAAAACAACACTTGGCAGATTACTAGTGGGCAACTGAATATTCAACAAACCACTCAATTAGAACTTTTGTGATGGAAGACAGACCTATTAATATATTTTCTAAATCCAATGCAATTTTAAAATCTACTTGTGGCTGAGAAAAAGTTTCAGAATGAGTGAGCATAACTAAGCAAACAAATTTGCCGTGATCCTGTAATGCTTTCCTCTGATGACAGATGTCAGAGATTTAACGAACAATAATTTTATTACTGCTTCACTTTCCGGTTCTTCACACACACACAAAACAATATACTGTTACAGATATAATGAAATTACATGGAAATAAAACACACAGAGGAAACATTGGAAATTTGGAGAACATATTGCTCAATTCCCTGGTCTACAGAGTATCTCTTTTTATTTTTAGAGAGAGAGAGACAATGGAGAGATGAGAAGCATCAACTAGTTACATCACTTTAGTTGTTTCTAAATTGCTTCTCATATATGCCTATGCCTTGACTGTGGGGGAAGGCTCAAGCTGAGCCATTGACCCCTTGCTCAAGCCAGCAACCTTAGGATCATATTGATGATCCCGTGCTCAAGCTGGCTACCTCAGGGTTTGAGAGGTCCCAGGTTGACGCTCTATCCACTGTGCCACCACTTGTCAGGCCAGCGTATGTCTTTTTGGTAAGAGATGGGTGAGAGCAAGAACAAAAGCTCTCTGGGGGGAGTCCTGATGGTCCTTCCCATTTAGCAAAAATGATTCATCAAATTAGAAACAGGAAGAATAAGTCAAATAGTACTTCAAATAGTGGAAATTCGGAAGGAAAGAAGATTGAGCTATTTGCATCTATACTTACTTATGCTGTAGTCCTTCCTATTCCAGAAACTGCTCCTGGGCTAACCCCTCCCCTTATGCATGGGAAACCTCTCTCCCTTATCTAATCAAGGAGTTCGATCTTTTGTGATGACAAAGAATTACAGTATTCACTAACAAGGTGAATAATTCTTATCAGTGTATAAATAAAATCTCTCACTTGAAATCCTTATCACCCTAAACCTATTGCTCCATTTTGTTCCTCTTTTTTAGCAAAAATCCTTGAAATAGTGATCTATAGTTATTGTCACTTCTTGCTCACCACCCATTTACTACCCAACCCACACTAATCTTTCTAAAGCTCTCATCTTTCTTTTTAAAAAGAAAAAAAAAGTCTTAAAAGATTTACCAAGGCTTATCATTTTTTAGTTACCATTTAAAGCAGAATTGAACCTACCTGATTACTCCCACTTTCTTGAAACACCTTCTCTTCCAAAGGATTCTGATCTCCTACTTTTCCTTATATTTCATTAGCTATTCTCAGTCTTCTTTGCTGATTTCATCTTAATCTCTAAAGAACTGAAGTACCTCAAGAATCAACTCTTATTCATCTCTTCAGTATCGACACTCACTCTATGGAGAGCTCATCTAACCCCATAGCTTTGAATACTATCTATGTATATACTCTTGGTGCCAGCCACAAGCTCTCCTGCGAATCAACCTCAGACATCCAACTAACTACATGAAATAATGAAAGAGACATCTGGTAGTCATCTCAAATTTAATGACCTAAACTGGAACTGTGATCCCCTACCCAATCCTGGTCTTCCTATCTCAGTAAATGGCACTATTAGATACTGACCAGCTCAGGCCCAAATCTAGGAATCACTGTTTACTTCTCTCTTTGCCTCAAATCCCACAACTCATTTGCACACCCTAATACCAATCAGATCTTGAATTTATATCCTGAGCAACCACTAATCTAACTTCTGCCTCTAAAGATTTGATGATCCTACATATTTCATATTGATGGAGCCACATACAGCTGACCCTTGAACAATGTAGGGGTAGTCAATCAACCTATTACGCAGTTAAAAAACCATGCATCATTTTGAATGGTGTGAGGTAATGTACAATTTCATTCTTTTAACGTGGCTAACCAGTTGTCCTGGCACAATTTATTGGGGAAAAGTCATTTCCCATCAAATGGTGTTAGGACCATTTACTCAGCTGACTACAGAAATAAGCTTCTATTTCTTAACTCTCAAGAGTATGCAAGGGATCATATGTCTATCCTTATGTCAGTGTCTACATGAGATGTAATTAGTGAGCATGACTATAATTAGTGTCCTTGCATTTCAAGCTCAACTCCTTTCAACATTTCCTGTAAGGTCTAGTGATAATTGACTAGCTCAACATTGATATCCAAATCTTTCTTTCTTAAGAATAGCTTTTCTCAAGAAAGTATGCTTGGTTGGCTGGGTTCTTTTTCCCCTTTCTATACTTTGAGCATATCATTTCAATTTCTTCTGGCCAGCAATGTTTACGCTGAAAAATCTGCTTATTACCTTACTGGGGTTCCCCTGTAATGCGAGATTTTTCTCTTGCTGCTTTAAACAATCTGTATGTCTTTGATTGTAGAGTTTTATTTTTTTATTTATTGATTTTAGCAAGAGAAAGGGGGAAGAGAGGGACGGAGGGGGAAGAGGAAAAGGGGGGAAGAGAGGGGGAGTGAGAAAGGTAGAGGGAGAGGGATAGAGGGTAAGAGGGAAGGGTGGGGGGGACAAAGATCTGTTCCTGTACGTGCCCTGACCAGGGATCAAACCTGCAGCCTCTGCACTTTGGAACGATGCTGTAACCAACCCAGCTATTTAGCAAAGGCATTTTTAAACAGTTTTATGATGTGTTTAAGGATCACTTTGGGGTGAAATTTTAGGGGTACCTATAAACTTCATGAACTTAGATATCCAAATAGCTCCCCAAATTTGTGTAGTTATCAAATAATTATGTGTCTAAATAAGCTTTCTCCCATTTTTCCCTTCCATCTCATTCTGGGATTCACATAATACATAAATTCTTTATTTTAATTGTATGCTATCAATCACATAGGCTTTCTTCACTCTGTTGATGTTTATCTTTGTTCTCAAAGTAATTTCAAATGATCTGTCTTCTACTTCACAGTACTTTCTTCTGCTGGATCCAGTATGTTGTTGATGCTTTCCCTAAGATAGTGATGTATGCTCAAGTATGTGGCTCCTCTCAATACTACAGAACCAGGATGACTTCCTGGGCATGCTCACTAGCATTCTGCAAAGGTTCACTCTCACTCGTCATTCTTGCCCTCAGGGGCCGTCGGGCATAAAACTTGGAGGTACCCATGGGCCAGTTTGGGAATCAGCAGAAAGGCATCCCCAGTGGCTCATGGGTGGGCTTCCTGATAGCATCTACAAGGTAATTAATAAGATCCAAGATACATGCCACTGACAGCCCTGGCTGCTCTTCTCTCGGAACAACTGTTCAGCACCAAGTCATGCATCTCACAACTCAGTATTTGAGGAGAGATGAGAAAGAAATGGGCTTCTCTGGGAATGTCTCGAGTTCGTCACACAGCTGGGGAAGCCAGGTACTTAACCACACACCCTCACTTTTCCCCCTGGGATAAATCATAAGCTGAGTAAGTCTCTGTTGGCACTGAGCTGTGCCACTTTTGGGTAGGAGTGACACAGGTAAAGTGAAACTGTTCCTTTGCTCATTCTCAATGGGTCCAATCTAGGACAATTTTTGCTCTAACCCTGCTAGAACTTCTCTGCTGGACTCCTGGACTTCCACAAAGGTTTTCTCATCTGTGAGTGATTATCTAAATCAGTGTTTTTAAGCCATCAGTCTAAAGACTGGTGCCAGTGTGCAAGAGTTAACTACCATCATGAAATTTCTGGCAGACCAGAAAAACACTGCTCTAAATCAGTCCTGTGCTGCTATTTTGATGACATGTCCTGTTAACTCATTTGCCAGTTAAAATTTACTATTGAGCCACCCTAGTAAATTTTCATTTCAGTTGTTGCACTTTTCCATTCAGAACCAAGTGCTACTTCGTTCTTTTTTTTTTTTTTTTGTAATTTCTATCTCTTTAATGATAGTCTCTAATTTGATACTGTCATATTTCCATTTATTTCTTTAGGCATGATTTATTTCAGTTCAATGACATCAATAATGGCTACTTTGAAGAGTTCGTATCTTAAATCCAACATGTCATTCTTACAAGCAGTATATGCTGCCTTTTTATGATGTATGGTTTATATTTTGTTTCCGTGCATTTCTCACAATTTTTCTTTGTTGGAACTAGGTATTTTAGGTTATAAATTGTACCAATTCTCAGTACTAGTGTCCCCACTCTGGGACTTGGTATTTTTTATGCTTTCTTGTTTACTAACTGGCTTATTTTAGTCAATTCTAGTTCTCTAATTCCCGGTGTTAAGCCTCTGACGTAGCTACTTTGGGTATTCAGATTTAGATTTGTCTACAGTCACTCTGGGATGAGAGTAGTTTTGGAAAGGCAGTCTCTCTTTCTCTGATCACACCTAGATGTAACTGTGGCTCTACGGTTTTCAACAATGCACTTAAATATAAACTGCTCCACAAAATATATCAATCAAACTGAAGTTACTTTGAAGGGAGAGTCTAGAGGCCAGTGTTTGGGTTTTGTTCTGATTCTAGGCAGTCTACCCCCAGCAATCTGGCAGTTAAACTATAGGTCCAATCAGTCTCCTCCTAACCGCCTGTCATCACAACCTCCACTGTTTCTGAGAGTACCCTGAGGCTTGCAGTTCTGCATACTCTGTTGCAAATAAAGTCAGTTCCTTTGGGAAGAGATTAGGAGCTGTTTTATGGCTCACTTCTCACTACATGCAAAACTTCGGCGCCATAGCAATCAGGTTGAAAGTATAAACAATAGCATGTTTCTGCCCTGGCTGGATGGCTTGGTTGGTTGGGGTGTTATCCTAGAGCACAGAAGTTGCTGGTTCAACCCCCATAGGGGCACAGATAGGAAAGGGTCAATGTTCCCGTTCCTCTATCTCTCCCCCTTCCTTTCTCTCTAAAATCAATAAAGTAATTATAGACAAAACAAAGCAATGGCACACTTCTGAGTGATACCCCATCTTCTCAAGCTGAGCACTTGGTGGGTGGGTATGGGTGACGGTCTAGTAGTCTCAAGTCTTTCTGGTTTGCCTCTCTCATTGCGGAACCACACTACCTTAACATGCCAGTCGAGGCAAAGACAATTGGGCTCCCAATATACTCAGCCGCACTATGCCCAAAGCAAAGCCTCCATGCCTAGCGGAAAGGCTGGATGGTAGGGGGAAGGGATCCCCAACCACTCAGTCACACATGGTCAGCAAAAAGCAGCTGGAGGCTGGAATGAATTTACCATTTTGTTAAGCTGGAATGGAGGAGAAAAACAAATGGGTCTCTGTTCAAATACCAGATTCTTTACCAAATTTTAGTAAATTTCCTGGGAAAAAAACATTTATTTGCTGTACATTCTTTACAACACCTCCATAGAGATTTAATGTTTTTTTTCTTTTATTTAGTAATTGTCACCAATTATGCTGGGAGAGCAGGTGCACACAGCTCTTCATGCTGGAAGTATTTCACCCAGTGAGCTTTTAAAAAGTGTAAACTAGTTCATGTCCTCATTTAAAACTCTCCAAAAATTCCCTTCACATTTGCAACAAAGTCCAAATTCCTACTGAGCTCTCAAACGCTCTACATAATCTAGTGCTCACTATCACTGGGTCTCCTTCTTTACTATTTTTTATTTACTTTTATCCACTCTGTTTTATCTCTGTCCTAACAAGGGGGACCTCCTCAGGGCTCTCTGTTTTCTGTTCCCTGTGAAAGCTCTCTGCCCAGGTCCCTCCATGGCCGTCTTCCTCATTTCATTCAGCCTCTGTTCAGTCATTTCAAGGCATTCTCTAAAACAGTGCCTGTGCCTGCACTCTTTACCCATATACCCCACTCTAATTTTCTTCACAGCACTTCGATTTACTTAAATTCATCTTCTATTTGCTTAGAGTCTGTTTCCCGATGAGTATAAAAGCTCTTGGAGGATGCGGGGTTTTACCTGTCTTATTCACCACTGTATCCCAGTATTTAGAATAGTACACACAGTTGATACTCAATCAAGACTTGTTGAATGAAAAGATGTAAACAGGAATCGAGATGTTTTTAAAGCTCCTCATATTTTAAATGACCTTAACAGATAAACTTTTTATTTATATCCATAAATAAAACAATAACAGAGTACAGGAAAAGAAGTAATAGTTGTTTGGCTAAAAAAATATAAATAAACATAAGTGACCAAAACCAAAAAATTTACAAGTTCCATTTCAATAACCCTAAAAGTCTGTTATATAAACAGCACTGCTGACTTACTACTGCTTTTACACTACATACACCAAAACAATCACCTCTAATTCAGTGGGAAAGTGAAAACAATACTAAAATGACAAATGTTTATACTATGACCACTAGTTTTCACAGGGGTAACAAAAGTTTATAAGCAATCAAACTAAAAATCCTTAATAAAATATAAATTTGTTGCTATCACTAATTTTAAATAAAACTCTTTAGCATTAATAAAGGAAGGATATTATTTCTATGTTCTCACTTGTACTCCATATACTTTCCCATTAAGGCTGAGTTTTGCAAGGGGCTTAAAAGCTAAGCAAAAGAAACTTAGGTTATGGAGTTTTACCTTGAGTCCTGTTTTCTCGTCATCACTTCCGTTATTTGTAGATGGTGTCTCATCTCCTTGCCTGGAAACCAAGACAAAATCTTCACTATTAAGAGTGGATACTGAGTCTGAGGAGACACTGATTTTTCCAACAGAAGCCTTGTCATCCATGACTCAAGAACGAAGCTCAACTCATGAATGATTAAATATTTTTAAAACACCTGAAAAACAAAAACCATAAATATACTCATATAGAATGTCTGCCAGATATTCAATTATGCTAATTCTTTTAAGTACTGAAAAACTTAAAAAAACAAACAAAAACCACTTCTAAAATATTTCCCCAAGTCTTTTACCACTTACAATTAGGTTTCCTATACAAGATAATAAGGGAATTTGATGCTATTTAGAGCCGAGATATTTCAGATTTTTAAATAAATAAATAAAATACATCCTCTCAAGAATAACTCTACCTACAGTAATTTATTTGACATATGTTACACCTCTATTCTTGGCCTTGACAAATTATAAAAGTCACCAAACTTGTTTTCTATCCTTTAATTTAAGCTATACACATAACTAATATTGAAAGCACTGTTTAATAAGTAAGGTTTTCCTAACTTTACTGATACTTACATAGTAACATGTTTTTAAGAAAGAAAATTCACATTAATACCCAAGAGAAATGAATTCAAGGCAGGGCAATCATAAATTCTAGATTTGGGAAATACCTTGCATAGCAGGACATCACTAGTCCATTAAAAACTCAATCTTCCCATCTCAACTGAACACGAACATTTCCAATAAAAGTGTTTCAAGCCAAAAATTCCCAGTAAGAAGTATAAAAATGTGTCGCTTATGAAAAGCTATTCAATTATTTGACTATGGAATAAAACTCAAACTCATCTGCCATTTAGAAACCTGGTTCTTGCCTGACCTGTGGTGGCACAGTGGATTGAACGTAGACCTGGATCGCTGAGGTTGCCGGTTCAAAACCCGGTCAAGGCACATATGGGAGCTGATGCTTCCTGCTCCTCCCCTCCTTCTCTCTCTCTCTCTCTTCTCTAAAATGAATAAATTAAAAAAAAAAAAAAGAAACCTGGTTCTGCATACTTTGTGGCAATGTTCCCATTTGGTTGCCAAAACAGCAACAGAACAAACAATACAATGTTATGCTCCGAGCTTTAACCCATTAGCAAGAGTAATTCTTGCTCATCTTGTACCTCCATGAAGTAAGGTTCTGAGAGTCTGTTTAATCTTTCCAATTAGGAAAAATCCTGATTTATGCTTTGGATTTTTTATTTTTCTGAAGTGAGATGGGGGGGCAGACAGACTCCCGCATGTGCCCTACTCCCCCCCCCCATATGCCCACCCGGGATGCCCATCAGGGGGTGATGCTCACTCAGCCCATCTGGGGCGTTGCTCCACCGCAATCGAAGCCATTCTAGAGCCTGAGGAGGAGGCCATGGGGCCATCCTCAGAGGCCAGGCCAACTTTGCTCCAATGGAGCCTTGGCTGCGGGAGGCGAAGAGAGAGATAAAAGGAGAGGGGGAAGGGGGAGAAGCAGATGGGCGCTACTCCTGTGTGCCCTGGCTAGGAATCCAACCCGGGACTTCCACAAGCCGGGCTGATGCTCTACCGCTGAGCAAACCAGCCAGGGCTATGCTCTGGATTTTTTATTTGAACAGATATTACTGAAGGTACACCATATACCAAGCAGTATTTTTCATTCAAAGGGTCACACCTTGATAACCACCTGGCAGCAAGAATCACACAATCCCTGAGTATTAGAATTATAAGAAAACTTAGAAATCAATATATTAAATAAGAAAATGGCAACTCCAAGAAAAGTCCATTTAACTAGATATAACTAAGGCTCTAATCCTGAACTCTTTGCTGTTTTCTATTTAAACTAATTCCCTTGCTTAAAGGCTATCACAGCTCTCTATTTCATAGGACTAAATCCAAACGCACTGTGTGAAGTTGAGGATGCACCAAAATGCACTTTTGAAAACTTTTCAAATGTAGTTTTGCTTCATCCATTCAACAAATATGAATGTCTATTGCATAAGAAACAGAATACAGTCAACAAGATTTTTGCCCAAATAGAGTTTATAGTTTAGTTGAAAACACAGGCAAATTGCACAGGTTAAAAGGTACTGAGTTAGGGTAAAAAAAATTTATGGGAACAGGCTGGGAGAGGGGCTTAGATGTGGATTTAAGAAATATATTAGAAGCGGTAATGTCTTTCCTAAGGATACATATACATATTGACAGTCCCTGACTTTACAATGTTTTGACTTAAACTTTTTTCCACTTTATGACGGGATGAAAGCAATACACATAATAAATTACGAGATAATCAACACTTTATTATAAAATAGGCTCTATGTTAGATCATTTTGCACAACTATAAGCTAATGTAAGTGCTCTGAGCACATTAAAGGTAGGCTGGGGTAAGCTACGACGTTCAGTAGATTAGGAATATAAAATGCATTTTTTACTTAAATTATGATAGGTTTATCAGGCCATAACCCCATCATAAATAGAAAAGCATCTGTACTTTAACACCTAAGTGGATTTGCACTCATTGTATGCTCTGGATTCCTAAAGTAGTTTCCTTGCTTCTGTGCTCCATCAACTCCAAAATCATCATTTGTGATCTAACCTTCCCTCTCCTAGTAGCCTATTTTCATCCTGGAGCCAAACGAATGACTTGCCTTATCCCTGTTCCTACAGCACTTAAGATTTATTGTATCTATTATGTTGTATTATAATTTGCTGGTGTCTCTTAATTTAATCATCATATATCTATTTCACAGATGAGGGAATTGAGACTTAAATGCTGTAACTTATTCAAGGTAATGGTCATAATGAAACTGGTTAAAGGTAAAGCAAAAATCTAAATCCAGTTATCTAATATTCCAGAGGTTATGATCTTCTCATTAGATTATAATGCCTTTCCAATGCCACAAATTAGGGCCTGGTCCCAAAACACTCAGTATTGAGTAGAGGTCTTTCTGCTTTTTAGAACTTGTACTTTAGATAAGGTTTTCATGCTTAATCAGTCTTTTATTCATTTTTAAAAATGTGATACGAGGGTCTAGGAAAGTCCTCTAAAGGTATGATCTCAGAGACACTGACGACTTTCTATAATATTCTGGACCCAAAAATAATATACTTTGGTATTTACGCTATGGAAAAAGATTTGGAAGGTTCAAATTCAGTCTATTTTTTTTTTTGAGGAAGTGACCAGAAAATAGACGTAATAAGATACTTTACTGTTTGTTTTGGCACCCAAAGTAACTGATGTGATGAAGTTTATCAAAACAGTAAGTAGTACAGGGTAAGTTATAAAATAAGACTCCCCTGCTCTGGCCTACACAGGTAGAAGTGAAGAGGGAGTCCAGGAGCTTCGAGGGCTCTGGATAAGGCCACCCCTTGCCTAGCCTCTGTAATAAAATGGTGCCCCAGAACTTATTTTACTCCTATCAAAATTCTAGAGCATTCACCTCTGTCTTGAGACAATAAGGACTAATTTTATTTTGTATTTAATCCCTACTTATATCAGTTATCACAAGAGGACCCCTATTTTAATTTGTCATCCTTCAGACTGCAATTCTGATTTCTCAAGCACAAACTTTTTCTCCAAACACTGCCATCCCTCTTCCTACCTTTCTCCATATTACCTATCACCTTCTGACACACATTACATGTTAATCATTTGGGGTTTTTTTAATGTTTATTTTATTGGTTTTGGAGAGGGGAAGGGGGGTGCAGGAATGAGCCAAGAACATCTGGTCCTGTAAGTGCCCTGACTGGGGATCGAACCAGCAACCTCTGTGCTTTGGGACGATGCTCTAACCAACCAAGCTATCTGACCAGTGCAATCATGTCTTAAATATCATGAAAACTAAAACCCAGGTTCCACAAGGGCACAGATTTAGGTGTCTTATTAACTGCTGTGTCCCTAACACCTGGAACAATACATGGCATAGTAGGTGCTCAAATATTTGCTTTAAAATTGGATAAATGGTAAAGATGAAAAGACAGCAAGAGTCACCCCATGAAAAGATCATCTTTTTAGACTGACAACAAATAGAGAAGTTATAGCTGTGATGGTAAAGGATGCAACCAAGAGCTAGAAAAAATTTAAGTTAGAATACGGTTCTTCTACTTACTAATAGTGTGAGTTTAGTCTCACTGAGCCTCAATTTCTCTAAGTAAAAATGGTGGAATATCTATCTCATAAAACCAGTATAAAAATTACTAAGGAATATATACATATATGATTTATCAACATACCTAGAACATTATAAGCACAAATATTTAAGAGCTTTTAAAAAACTTCCAATTTTAAAAGAATTCACAAGTATCAACTGATTTAGGTAATTCAATTTAGAAACAAATATTAAAGGTAAAAATATAGTTTCCTAATTACACACTCTAATTTGTTTATATCTAAATAAATGCAAAGGAATACTTTAATTTTTTAAAAGACTTCATTTATTCATTTTAGAGAGAAGAGAGAGAGAAAGAAGGTGGGAGGAGCAGGAAGCATCAACTCCCGTATGTGCCTTGATCCAGAAAGCCCAGGGTTTCCAACCAGCAACCTCAGCATTCTAGATTGACACTTTATCCACTGTGACACCACAGGTCAGACGAAAAGGAATACTTTAAATGAATAAAAAATGTCATAACTTTGTATAATTTTCACAGTACTAAAATGTACACTTTTTTTTTAAGTGAGAGGAGAGAATAGAGAAAGACTCCCATATGCGACCTGATGGGGATCCAGCTGGCAACCCCCATCTTGGGCCAATGCTTGAATCAACCAAGCTATCCCCAGTGTCTGAGGCCAACACTCAGACTAACTGAGCTATCCTCCGCACCCAGGGCCGAAGTGTGAACCAATTGAGCCACTGGCTGTGAAAGGAAGAAAGAGAGAATGGAAGAGGAAGGGAAAGAGAAACAGATAGTTGCTTCTCATGTGTGCCCTAACCAGGAATCAAACCCGGGACGTCTGCACACCGGACTGACACTCTATCCACTAAGGCAGGGGTGCCCACACTTTTTCAGCTTGCGAGCTACTTATAAGATGACCAAGTCAAAATGATCTACCTACAATAAAAATGCAAAACATAAATTTATTTCTTCTGTATTATCATTATTTAAGTTACTATTATTACTATTTAATATTGTGTATTCTTCTTTCACCTTCCTCCTTCTCAGCTCTCTTTTCGGAGGAAAGTCAAAGTCATAGTTTTTATGAACAGTCCAAAAAAGCCGCTCCACATTTCCCTTCTTTGGAATAGCAATGGCACACAGACAGATGAGGCAAACACACTTAGAATATGACATAGTGAAAAAAATCCCCTCCCGTTCTGTATGAAAGTGGTAGGTTTTAGGCTTCTTACTCGGACCAGCTACGGCACTCATTTTTATACCCTTCGTTGTATTTAGTTTAAATAAATTGAAGGCTAACTACGCAGCAATGTAACTGAACAAGTTAGCGCGGTTTAACGTGCATGCATAGGGTGTCTAAAGTTCAGATGTCAGATTGGCTACCCTGTATGCCAATCAAAAGACAAATGTCTTTTTAATGTCATGCGATCTACCCACACTTCCTTGGCAATCAACCAGTAGATCGCGATCGAGTACTGAGCACCCCTGCACTAAGGCAACTAACTGGCCAGAGCCAAAAATATACACATGCTTTACCTCATTTTATCATCACAACCATTCTGTATGGTAGACAGAGTTAAGGATTTTTATCCCATTTTAAATAAAATAATATACACATGAACATCCTGGTACAGGCAGTCCTGGGGCCATGAACGAAGATAGGGTCTGTAGGTTTGTTCTTAAGTTGAATTTGTATGTTAGTTGGAACAGGTACATTTACCTACTAAATGCAACTTAGATGTTTGTCTTAACATAGTATTTATTTTTATCTTTCTGTTCATGTAAATACTTAAACATTTTCAAACCTACAGAACCCATCACATTCGTAACCCAAGGACTGCCTGTACTTGGTAGGTAGTCACAGTTTGTTTCCTTCATTTATACAAGTCATGAGCCTAGACCCTTATAACAAGTCCATTTACCAAAATAATAGCCAGGTTGGTGAATATAAATACAGGGATGTTTCCTCCTCCGTAACTCCTTTAATAAGTCAAGTCAGTTAAAATGATAGGTAATTTTAACTATGCAGCCTCCTGCATCAAACCTAAAAGTTCAATTTTGTTAAACTTTTCATTACTTCATCCCTTTATTACCTTTATCCTTATTAACACATAAGAGATTATCAAGTCTCATGTTATCAAAACTCTATACTTTTGCTCTGTGCCATAAGTGACTGTTTTACACTCAACTACACACTTCTTCAAAAAATTAGAGCAAATAATGTACCTCAATCTTGCCAAATGAAGTTTCATTTTCAATCTCCTCTTAAACACTACTGATCCAGCTGATAAAGACTCTATTTTGAAAGTAGTCAATTTCTGGATAATCAATGTTTATTTTTGGACAGTGTGCTTATTGAATATTTGTTTTGTTTCTAGTTAGTACCACCATTCAGAGCAGTAAAATAGAGTGAACGAACTTGCAATGGTATAGATTTGCTAATGTACAATTAGCAGAGGCAAAAAATACCCCTATTAAATAGTGACTACCTAACTTGATAAGAGGTGTGAGTGGTACTTGTAACTGAACTTGACATGCTTGAGACAAATAAACAGTGCTAGTTCAGCCATTAGTCCTGGGCTCTGGTTTCTCTTCATTTCCTTGGTTTTCTAGAAACTCTTCTGAGGTAGTAATAACCGCCTCCAGCTCGACCACTTGAATGGACACCCCACTTGCATTTGAGTAGTTCCTCTCAAAAGTCTGCAACCATCCACCTCTCACCCTCATGAACCTTTTCTAGAAATCAACACAATTTAAAAATTTAAAGAATTATTTTCAGCCTGACCAGGCAGTGGCGCAGTGGATAGAGTGTCGGACTGGGATGCGGATGACCCAGGTTCGAGACCCCGAGGTCGTCAGCTTGAGCACGGGCCTATCTGGCTTGAGCAAAAGCTCGCCAGCTTGGACCCAAGGTCGCTGGCTCCAGCAAGGGGTTGCTCGGTCTGCTGAAGGCCCGCGGTCAAGGCACATGTGAGAAAGCAATCAATGAATTAAGGTGTCACAATGAAAGACTGATGATTGATGCTTCTCATCTCTCTCTGTTTCTGTCTGTCTGTCCCTACCTATCCCCCTCTCTCTCTCTCTCTCTGTCCCTGTAAAAAAGAAAAAAAGAAAACAATTCTTTTCAGTTCTTATCTTACTCTACCAGCTTAAATAAATGAAAATGCTGACCATTTCTACTCTGAAATTCTTTTCTTTTTGCTTGCATTTTCTACCTCTTACTACTTTTCCACAGCTGTCATTTAGGTTCCCTTTATTTTTTAAATTCCATCCCATTTCTATTCTTTGTTTTTAATTTATTTATTCATTTTAGAGAGGAGACAGAGAGAGAGAGAGAGAGAGAGAAAAAGGGGGGAGGAGCTGGAAGCATCAACTCCCATATGTGCCTTGACCAGGCCAGTGCAGGGTTTTGAACTGGCGACCTCAGTGTTCCCAGGTCGACGCTTTATCCACTGCGCCACCACAGGTCAGGCCCCATTTCTATTCTTTTTCCACCTTTTACCCTGGCTATTTCGCTAACTCAAGTGTTCATAAATTCTCTTTACCTCTGACAGGCTTACAGTGGTATAGAAAAATATACAAATAAACAAGTACCTACAACACAGTACAGTATCGTGCTTGGTATAATAGAAATATGCAAAGGGTGTTGTGATATACATAAGAGGGCTTTGCTATATGAGTCCCGTGGTCATCTCAAAATCAACTCCACATGTGCAAAGCGGACCCTCACTTATCACACAAGCATATTCTTTTTCATAGGTTTCCTATCCTGGTCAACAACTACTGATTCAAGACAGAAATTCTCCCTTGAAACTCTAATGAATTTTAGTTGCAAATCATATACCTCAGTTCCAGGCTAGTAATTCCACTGGTAAGAGGATCAACCCAACACGCTATTGTTGCTTGCAGGTCTGAACCCTGGTCAGGGCACATACAAGAATCAACCAACGACGGCATGAATAAGTGGAACAACCAAATTGATGTTTCTCTCCCTTCCTCAATGTAAAAAAGCAATGAAATAAAAAGTCATATACCCCAAATCTATCCGTTCTTCACTATCATTCATATTACTGACTTGTAAATACTTCATTCTCTTTTAACTTTGCTACAATGCAAGTTTTCCTTTCTAGACTCTAGTCATTGATTATCAAGGCCCCATAGTTAGCTAATTTCTTTTTTTCTCCTTTTTTTGTGATGTGGGGGAGAAGAGAGGAGGAGGGAGATGAGAAGTATCAACTCATAGTTGTGGCACTTTAGTTGTGCTCAGATTGCTTCTCATATGTGCTTGGCTGGAGGGGGGGGGGGTTCCAGCTGGGCCAGCAACCATGGGATCATTCATATCTATGATACCATGCTTAAGCTGGTGAATCTGCACTCAAGCAACTTCAGTGTCCCAGGTCAATGCTTAAGCCACTGCACCGCCACTGGTCTGGCTAATTAATTTCTAAAATTCAGATTTAATCATGTATCCCACCCCTTTCTCAAAACCTTTCATTACTCCTGACTGAAAACAGAAAAAAAAAGCCTAGCTCCGTATAACATTAGTTCTTCAAAATCTGGAGTCAATGCCTGACCTGTGGTGGCGCAGTGGATAAAGCGTCGACCTGGGAACACTGAGGTCGCCAGTTCAAAACCCTGCACTGGTCTGGTCAAGGCACATATGGGAGTTGATGCTTCCAGCTCCTCCCCCCTTTCTCTCTCTCTCTCTCTCTCTCACTCTGTGTCTCCTCTCTAAAATGAATAAAAATAAATTAAAAAAAAAAAAAACCTAAAAAAAAAATCTGGAGTCAATTTGTCGTTCCAGTCTTATCTCCTTCTACCAAACCAAACCAGACAACTCACTAAATATGTCATGCTTTTTTTATGCTTTCGAGCCTTTGCTCATGCTGTTTGATAAGCTAGGACTGTATCTTCATGTCCCCGGTTAGTCATTCTCCCTCACCAGCAATCTGGTGATAAAATCAAGCATTCAATCTCCCCATTTCCCTCTGCAATAAATCCTTACTTCCCTCTAGGGTTCCTTATAAGGCTTTTTAAATTCCACCACAGAATTATAGCATTTCTCACACAGTAAAATGTTACACGTTTTTTACTCCACTGTACTGATCATTACAGAAAAAAACAAGTATAAACCACATAGTAAATGCTGGGAATATAATGAGCACACACAGCCCTGTGAACTACTTATGGACAGGGATCTTAAGCTTTATTCATATTATCTTTATATCCTACCCTTAGACCACTGTCAGTACTCAATTTGATTGGTTGAATAGTACTCTTTCATCAGTGTTTAACAGGTAGAGGCTAAGTAATATGAGGACAAATGACAAATACATATACGACATGCATGTGACTGGGGATGTTGTACAACTGGAATAAGAGACTCAAAAGAACCACCCTTGAGTGTGCCTGACTCTTCGACAAGTTGCCAAGTGTCATGGCCAAAACAAATTAAACAATACCAAGTCACAAAATGTACCTTGGATTTCCTTTGGGCCAAAATACTCTCTTATCACTTCTCTCCCAATCCCCAGCATTTCTGTTGCTCAACCAGTGAACAGATGAGTACAGCTTTAAGGAATCATAAGGGGGTTTAAATCACCTTACTAAATCTGAAAAGTTCTGATTTCACACCCAATTCAGTGCTAAGAAGCTTTACATGCAGTAATACTAGTCTTGACACTAACCTTCCCAGATAGGCATTAACTTCATTTGACAAACTGAGGCTACACTGGTTCAATAACTTGGTTAAATTCAGAGAAAATTATGGAACTTAATCCAAATCCAGGTATCTAGGTGTCACTGTCCTTTTCTGAAATACATCTCTCCTCCTTGGCATTCCTATCACCATTATCTCCCCATTCTAATCCCTCTTCTTATGCTGTACCCAGTGGTATACTTCTAAAACACAGATCTGATGAGATCGCTCTCTGCTCAGAAAAAGAACAAGATAGGAATAGTAAAAGAATCATATTTTGGCCTGACCTGTGGTGGCGCAGTGGATAAAGCGTTGACCTGGGAACACTGAGGTCGCCAGTTCAAAACCCTGCACTGGTCTGGTCAAGGCACATATGGGAGTTGATGCTTCTAGCTCCTCCCCCCTTTCTTTCTCTCTCTGTGTCTCCTCTCTAAAATAAATAAAAAGAAATTAAAATCCTTTTAAAAAAAAAAAGAATCATATTTTGAAGATACTATAGCAGGCCAATTCTTGTGGGTTTTCAGCCCATTAAAATTAATCAAGTAGATAAGAGAGCAAAGACGACAAAGTATTTTTAAAAATAGTGCTATGTTAATTTTAGCTTTTTTCTGTTTTTCCTGGCTCTGAAGTTTATTTCCCTACATTGGTTTTTCACATGCATTTCTCACAGCCTATCCCTGGGAAGGGTGGGACAAAGCTAACAAAACTCAATAGAAAATCATCCTTTCTTTATAAAAATAAATTCCTTTCCACCACTATACTTATTGCTAAACAATAGATGTGTCTTCCTTTAAGTCTGACTCTGAATTTGAGGGCTTTTTGACTTAGTGAGTTAAGAGAACTACTATAATGTAAACTTTCTGAAAAAAATTTTATTAGCTTAGAAAAGCAAAAAAAACCCCCAACTTATTCATTTTGGGACTACAGCAGCTAAAAGCAAGATAAACCAGTTTATCTAAGTCAGACAGGCAAATTTTAACTTATAATGCTGTGACAATTTACTTCCTTAAACTATGAAGTTAAATTCTTTTAGTTCAATTCCACATGGACTATAAACAACAAAAAAGGAGAGACCTTAGGAATATAGAAATTGTAAGACAATGGCTTTGAAGTTTAATTTTTTAATTATTTTAAAAGTTTTAGATTGACCTATGGTGGTGCAGTGGATAGAATGCCAACCTGGAACACTGAGGTTGTTGGTTCAAAACCCTGGGCTTAAAAAACAACAACAACAACAAAAAAACCCTGGGCTTGCATGACCTGTGGTGGCGCAGTGGATAAAGCGTCGACCTGGGAACACTGAGGTCGCCAGTTCAAAACACTGCACTGGTCTGGTCAAGGCACATATAGGAGTTGAGCTTCCAGCTCCCTCCCCCCCTTTCTCTCTTTCTCTTTCTCTCTCTCTCTCTCTCTCTCACTCTGTCTCCTCTCTAAAATGAATAAAATAAAAATAAAAAATTTTAAAAAATTAAAAAAAAAACAAAACAAAAAACCCTGGGCTTGCCAGCTCAAAGCATCAATGACAAGCAACAAAGCAAGCAATGAACTAAAGTGAAGCAACTATGAGTTGATACTTCTTGCTCTCCCCCCTTCACCTCTCCTCAATAACGTAAATAAGTCTCTAAAAATTTTTTTGTTTTAATCTTCTAAAATTGTGATTAAATACACATAAACTTTACCATTTTAGCCATACTTAAACATACAATTAGTTCTATGGCAGTAAGTACATTCACAATGTTGTGCAACCATCCTTACCATCTATCACAACTTTTTCATCTTCTTCAGCTGAAACTCCACCCATTACTTTTTAGATTTTTAGAGACTGAGAAACGGAGAGCAGGAGAGAAAGGGGAAAGAGTGGGAAAGGAGGCAGGGACAGAAAGAAGCATTCATTTGTTGTTCCACTTAGTTGTACACTCATTGGTTGCTTTCTATTTGTTCCCAACCCGGAAATAGAAACCACAGTGGTGTTTCGGGACAACTTTCTGACTGAGCTAACTGGCCAGGTCTGAAGCTCCACCCACTAAACAGTAAATCCTGTTCACTGACATTCTAGTTTCTGTCTAGAAATCGGACTACTTTAGGCACCTCATATAAGCAGCGGAATTACCAATATTTGTCTTTTTTGTTTTTTCCAGGGACACAGAGTGATAGATAGGACAGACAGAAACGGAGAGATGAGAAGCATCAATCATCAGTTTTTTGTTGCAACACCTTAGTTGTTCATTGATTGCTTTCTCATAAGTGCCTTGACCGCAGGCCTTAAGCTGACCAAGTGACCCCTTGCTAGAGCCAGCGACCTTGGGTCCAAGCTGGTGACCTCGGGGTCTCGAACCTGGGTCCTGCACATCCCAATCCAACGCTCTATCCGCTGCGCCACCGCCTGATCAGGCCCAATATTTGTCTTTATGTGGCTGGCTTACATAACTTCAAAGTTCATCTATGTTGTAGCATGTGTCAGAATTTCTTTGCTTTTTAAGGTTGAATAACATCCCAATATATGTATGTATGCATGCATGTCTGCATGTATGTATGTACATATGTACCACATTTTGTTTATTCATTGGTCAATAAGTTTTAATAGGATCTTTAGGATAAAACTCACAAAAATCAATACAATGAACTGCCTAAAGAAGACAGCCAATGCTTTCAGTTATTTCTCCCTTTCTCATAAGTAATCAAGCTTCATCAATACTTTTAAAAGTTAACAGTCAGGGCCTGACCAGGCAGTGGCACAGCGGATGAAACATCGGACTGGGACACTGAGGACCCAGGTTTGAAACCCAAGGTTGCTAGCTTGAGCAGGGGGTCACTGGTTCAACTGGAGCCCCCCCACCCCCACAATCAGAGCACATATGAGAAAGCAATCAATGAACAACTAAAGTGCAGCAACTATGAATTGATGCTTCTCATTCCTCTCTCCCCCTTCCTGTCTGACTGTCTCTCTTACTAAAAGGAAGGGGGGGGGAGTTATTAGTCTGTTATAGTATTTTTAAAAAACCGACTTGGAGTGAAACTTCTCAGATGAATTAGATGAGGTTTAGTTTGTTTTCTCATATGTAAAATGAGGGGACTGAAGCCCTTCTATTCCTTTGTGAATGAGAGTATCCAGGAAAGGAGCAGGAGGATGCCAGGTGCTTTCCAGTCCTTATCTATGATGTAAACTTAATTAGTTCCATTTTTACAAGGGAAGAAACTGAGTCTCAGAATCATTAAGTAGGTTACCTTAACTCATATATTCAGTAAGTGCCTGACTTGGGATATCTATATATTTCTGATTCCAAAGTTCACCCTCTGCCTCCTTTTTATCTTGATACTTCTAATAAAAGATACAAGATGTAAAACAGAGATGAAATGCACAAAACTCATTTGACACTGTGCTGATTAAGTACAATACTACTGACACCTGAAGAAAATAACCTGTATGAGTGGTTTCCCCATGTTCCTGTGGGTTGTTTTAGAAAACAGCACTTCAATTTTTTCCAGAATTCTAGGTATGCTTCAACTCACCACATTACCTCTGAAACTAAATATTTAAATTATTTGGCTACCATTTCCACAACAGAAACCTATTTCTGGGAATAAAGGAAAAGTTAACTTAATATTAACATACAACCCATTCACAAGGTCAGATTATATTTCTGACCTTGCTAAGATTTTTTTTAAACAGTACTCTAGTCTTTACTTTTTCTGGAATTATGTAATTTCAAAACCACATTTTAATTCAAATCAGTGTTTTATAAATAAAATACATAAATAATTTTAAGTAATGCAGGATCATCGAAAAACTATTCCTCCTTTTAGAAAATTAAGTCATATATTTTGCCTCATCCACAGTGAAGAAAATAAATCCATTCCATTTAGAATATCAACTCATCTACACTCAGATCTGAAACATTTATATTGCTCATTTCTCCATAAACTAAGAGAATTTAACGCCACACAAGCAAATAATTCAATAGACGAACACAGCCAAAGGTAAATGCAATAAATATGGTTTCTGCTTTCTCTGACCTCCGATTTTCATGGGAATGTATACAGGCAAACCACGAATGTTTGACAGAAAACACATTTTCCTGCACTTTCTAGTATAAGGCTCTGGTCCACAGTTTCACAAGGATGGTGGAACATTTATTAAGTGTGAACAATAAAACATTTTCTGAGCACCTTCATTAACAGCACTGGAATAGACACTGCATAAGATTTAAAAAAACTTTACAAATATTTAAGTTCCACAGGTGTTTTTATGCTTATCTGAAACGATCTTTTCTCACACTGAAAAGCAAAAAAAAATTTTAATTAAAAAAAAGACTTTTTGCTAGAGAATGATTTTAGACAAATCACATTTTTTCAATTCAGAGACCTGAACAGATAAGTACAATAACTTTTTTCTTCTGCAGATACATTAGAGGTCTATTCACAGACAATCGTATATCACAGCAAAAGGGATTTATGTGGCATGTTCCAACTCTTACATTACCAGAATCCATTTATCAGCATACTTCAAGGGCATATGGCAGTTTATTACCTCTATAGTAAAAATATTAAAATGATTAACTCAAGGCTCTTCCCTACACCAGTATTATACAAACATCCAACATTTAATTCAATTTACCCTTCAATGCTGCCCCTTAAATCACTTGATGATATTTACAATATGTCTCCCAAGGAAGATTCTACATATCAATTCCTTTTCCTGAGACAAAAGGTCATCCTTAGAAAATGGAAAACAAGACTGTAACCATAAGTTGATAATTAATAATTACCAAAAATGTAGAAATAATGGAAAATGGGGAAAAAAGTGTTTTAAATAGTCCAAATTATTGTTAAGCCTTAAGAAGTAACATTTTGTTAAAAGTTACCATAGGAACTAACTTGCTAAAGTACCTTAGGAAATGCCAGATTTTATTATGGTGAAGAACTTATTACCACAAAGATTTAACAGATCCCAGAAGAGTAATGATTTATAAATAAAAGCTGATGTGACCTTAACTGGAGATATATACTCACGCACTAAGTCTTAAGAGGTGCAAACCTCCAAATTCAGCAGCATAAACACACACTTAAGATATACATCTCACATTTTAGAGCCAAGGTATATATCCTTTTTAATGTCACACATGAACTAATAAACAAGTTTTATTTTCACTTTTTAATGAACCATAGAAAAAGGAATTTGGCAGGAAAGTTAAGCCTTATAATACTATTATAGAACAACCTTCAAAAATTCTCACTGTTGATACCTCAGAGTATTACACAGGTTGCTCTAGAAAGAGAAAAACTTCCCAGGCTAAATCCTATGAACTCGAGTATTCATGACTTGCAAACTGCCATATTTGGTCAGTCTTTGCACACAAAGAGAAACGTGGCTTTTAGGGTCAACAAGAGTGGTTACAATATAAGTTTAAATGTCTATCTAGTATTGTTTTCCCTTTTTTTTTTTCTTTCTTGTTTTCACTTTTAAGCTTTCTAGACAGTAATGAGGATCAGAAGAAAACTGGGGGGTGGCGGTGGGAGAAGCAGAACATGGTAATCAAATTACTGAAAAAAGAAACAGATGTTAAATTGACATGCTTTTTTCTTTTCACATATAGCAATAGGCATGAGTCTTTAGTTTAGGGTTTTCTTTCTTTGTGATCTAACTATGGAAAACCAACAAAACAAGGTAGTTACATACAAAGCACCCAAATGCCATGACCAACACTGGTTTATGCATGTTGGTTAAATAAGAACTTCTTGAATTTCAGGTATGAGTTTTATATTAATTTACTTTTTATATATTTTATACTCATTTATTCCAAATGCTTGAAAAAGTTATTGGTATCTGATTATATTAAAAACTACAAAGATAATGTTATGTCAAGTCCATGTCAGAACCTGGGTACACTCAACAATAGCACCAATTTAAAAGAATTATTTTCTGAAGCCTATAGTCAAAGGTCACTTGTTAAAACAATTACTGTGAAATGATGAGAACTTCAAAGTAGGCTTTATTTTAGCTGGAAACATGCTCAATGAAAGACAATGACTTCTTTAAAAGAATCTGGGCTGTAAACTCTAGCTGGAAATATACTCAATAAAAGACAATGGCTTCTTTAAAGAATCCAGGCTGTAAAGCTGATATATATTTGTTGAAAATCAGGTCCCCCTCATGCAGATAATGTCATAATATACTTCTTTCAATAGACGGTAGAAAAGATAGGAAGCAGGTGTCTTCACTTTTACAGTGTCACTAAATTACCATTTAATCCAAATTAAACACCTGTAAACAGCTAATAGAATACTATGCCAAAAATGCCAAAATTCATATATAGTTGACAGATTAACTATCCAGACAAATATATACCTTAACACCAGGGAATTAATTAACTGTAAAGTGGGTTATAAAACTAAAACAAAAGGAAGTGTACAAAAAATAGCAACAGTTTAATTTTAATTACAAATTTGAGTCGACAAATGCTATGAAAGCTACTTGTGAATTTAAATGTTACCAATAAATACAAATCATGGATTCAATTTTAATGCAAACTGAGCTCTACAAAGAAAAACCATAAAGAATTCTTTCCTCTATTCATTTCGTTTTCAAGTAAACCCTACTTGAAAGCTTTCAATATATATAAACCAGCACTCTCCACACACTTGAAGTAAGGCCAACAAGTCCTTTGTTTAAAAAAAAAAAAAAAAAAAAAAGTCGAATGTGCACTTCCTTGACACCTAAGCTTTTTTTCAACTACTTTTCAAACATCAGTTTAATGTGACACAGTTCAATTCACCCTCCATTGTTTTTTTACTTCCTAAACAAACAAAGCAGCTGGTGACACACACACACACCGGCTCGGGACTTACTACTCCAGTTACACATATGTGAATTCAGGTGTTTATTGGAATGAATGTATCAAACGAATTGTGAAACCTGTCTCTGACAGCATTTTCCCCCACTAATAAAAGCGACAAAACCTCAACAACCTCACATTCAAACTGGAACAGGATTTTGAACTAACAGAGAACTACCTACAGTGTGAACACTAGTATCATTATCATTGTTGCTTTCAAAATAAATTAAGGGAATAAATACCCTAGTAACCCTAGTATGGAGATGCCTGTAAAAGTAGGTGCAGACGTTAAGTCTGAAATGTTACGGACCAAAGTACTACCAGGCAATGGACAGCGAACTCCTGGAAGCCGGGTTATCCCCCTGGTTCAACACCTAAAACCCTGAAGGTTCCCGCGACTCAAGGCTCAACAAGGAGATACTAGGAGATATTTTAAAGATGGAGCAAGTGGGATACCGGGGACACTTTAATTGCAGGCGGGGAAAATGAGATGGTAAGACCAACACGAGATGGCAAAGCCAACGAAATAAAACCAAGGCTTTCAAATTCGGCGCAGCCCAGAAAGGTAGGCCGAGCCCGAGATCAGCCTAAATCGGATACACGCCCTGAGGGCAATAGGGAGAAACTGAGGCGGAGGGAGTGGCCGATTCCCACGTAAGACCCGCACCCAAACATTAAACTCAAAAGACAAACCCGCTTTGCTGGGGGGCCAGAGAGACGGCCGTAAGTGCAGGAGTCTGAAGACCTACACCCACCCACGACAAGGGGAACCGGTTCGGGCAGGGGCTACGGGAGCATTGCCACCTGCGCATGCGCCCTCTCCCCTCCGCCGCAGGTCCCCCTCCCCCCAATCACAGCTCCCCTCACAACCCGGTTCATCGAGGGAGCTGAGCGCAGTCTCGCTGGCCCAGCCCTGAGGGATGAGAACATAGCTTGGCTCCCTGCAGAGGCCGTCAGAGGATCCCCCCAAGCTTGGTAGAGGGGAGGTGGGTGGAGGGAAAACACGGCCCTACCCGACCAGCCGTCTCCTCCTCCGCCGCCCGCCGTTCGCCGTCCTGGAGGCCCCGTAGCCTGGGCCTCCCGAGCCGCCCTGCCCCCGTCCTCCCCGCCCCCAACTCACGTGAGAACAGCTTCTTCCGCCCCCCGCCACCTCCTCCCCAGTTTTATAGGTCCGCGGCTGAGCCGCGCCGCGCCATTGGCCCAACAACAGGCAACGAGGGCGTATTTCCTCTCCTTGAAGCCCCACCTGGGTTTTTAGCCCGCCTCCAGCGGCTGCGCTTGCGCAGAATGTACTCTAAGAGGCACACAGAGCACTTCGGTAGAGGCTGGGATTGGACAGACAGTGGCTATGTGACAAGAGAGACTGAAAGAAGGATTGGGGGTTTGGGGGGAGGGTTGGAAAAGCAGACTGGTAAGCACCTTTAAGCCTAAGAGAGTAAAGGTGTACTATGCTAGAGCAAAGAATCCTCTGCTTTCCTTTCACGTGTAGTGTTTTCTCAAAAGCACTTAACAGTGTTACCCAATTCACCCTGCATTTATTGAGGGCGCACAGATGTGCCAAGGATTGTGATGGGTCCCCGGTTATCTCATTTGGCTTTACAACAAACACGTGAGAACATGAGTTTTCTCATTTTACAAAGGAGTCAGCCTAAGTTCAGCCTAGAAGTAAAACTTCTGACTCTCAAGTCCAAGTGCCACTGGCCACACCATCCATATGCCTTGAAATTATTTGAGACACAACAGGATAGAAATGAACATGGCTGTACCAGTATTACTCAAAAATGCGGCTGGGATTTTATTCAAAAACCATTCAAAAGTGGTATACAGAGCAATGACATTATAATGAATTTTTAAGCCTCTGTCCTGAATAAATTTACAATGTAGCTGGAAAGAAAAGCAATGATTATTAAAGGTGCTACCTAAGTCTTGATATTTTATAAAATAATTCTACAACCTTTTCCTTAGTCTTTGCCCTTTTTAATTCAAGTAGCCTATACTCTCTTCCTGGTTAATGACTCATTCCTAATGTTTTCCTGTGGATAATGCATCCAAATCACCCAGAGAAAAAGCTGCACTCTGTTCAAGTCTTCTTTGTGACTTGTCTATTACATTAGACTTGCTTAACTCCCTCAGGATAATAATCTTGTTCATTTTCTCCTTATGTACTTACATAATAATAATACACAGCCATTTAGAAGTATTCAAATAATATATACAATATTAGGAAGAAAGTGAAATGCCCTGAACTCCTGACACCATGACCAAACTTTTAATATTCTGGTAACATACGCTCATGTATTTCCTGATTCATATGTACACGACAAGGTATATACAGTATAATCTTAAGAAAAAAATTTAAAACAAAAGTATTAGATAATCAGTGTAGTATGCCTTGGAGAAAAAGAAATATGAGATAAGAAAATCATCACATCTCTATTACCAATGTCAATACTTTAATATACATCCTTCTTTGTGTCTTTGACATAGTGTTTTTCAAGATGAGATCACACAGGACAGAAATCTACCTTATTCAACATTACTGATTGTGGAGTGGCCCTGTTAGGTTTGCTCATGGGGTTACCAGGTGTAAGTACTTTGCTTGATTAGTGTTTGAGCACGTGACAGAGGCATGTGTGCATAACCTATACAAGGCTATGGGTGGGTGCTTGTGCTGGGGAGAGGTTGGGGGTTACTGATGTGGATGCGCAGATTGCCTGTCGGCCACTGTGAGGGGCCATTTTGTTGTCTGTTTGCCTGAGAGGTGGTTTATTTTACTCTGCCTGTGTGCTCATCTGCCATTGTGAGACTTTATAAAATGGAATGGCCTAATGCTTTTTGGCTCCGCAGTTTCTCTGCCGTCTGCCCTAATCCAACGTGACACTGCCTGGCCTTGGCCACCGACATTATACTAATTCAGTAAATTTTTCTCTCATCTAATTCCAAGATCATATTCAAATTTTCTATAAACCTAACAATATTTTTACTGCTGAAGTTCTAGTATCAGTAACATTTCAGTAAATTTTTCTCTCATTTAATACCTACTTATAATTGAATTTTCTGTTGACTGCAAACATTTTTTTAATAGCTAGTTTTCCCAAGTTAGTATCAAATCCAGGGCTATGCATTACATCTGGTTATGTTCCTGAGTAATGTTTAATCTAGCACTTAAAAAAAATAATTAATAATTTGTACTTAAAGTGGTCTTATTGAAGAAATTAGACCACTTTAAGTACAAATTTTCCCGCCAGTACCTGAAAACTTGCTTCCACAAGAGGTCACTAAGTTTCTTCTAGAACCTTTGTTTTCTTGAGATATGACTTCCAATGATATCTCAAGGCTCAACAGATTAAAGTAAAACATTTGGGGGTAGCACATCATGGGTTATGTTTTATACTACACGGTCCATATTAGATGCAATGTTGACTACTAGGTTAGTGGTGACATACATACCATTTTTATCGGGACATCCCTTTTTTTTTTTTTTTTTTTGGAGCCAGAGTCAGAGAGAGGTACAGACAGACAGGAAGGGAGAGAGATGAAAAGCATCATCAATTCTTCATTGCAGCACCTTAGTTGTTCATTGATTGCTTTCTCATGTTCCTTGACCGGGGGAGCTATAGCAGACTGAGTGACCCCTTGCTGGAGCCAGCGACCTTGGGCTCAAGCTGGTGAGCTTTGCTGAAACCAAATGAGACCGCGCTCAAGCTGGCAACCTCGGGGTCTTGAACCTAGGTCCTTGGCATCCCAGCCCCATGCTCTATCCACTGCGCCACCGTAGGTCAGGCTCTGGGCATCCATTTTTTAAATAGACTTTATATAGTCTATCTCAATGTCCACCAATCCTATATGTCTTAACATTTTAGCCAATCACAGAAAACTTTTTGTTTACAAATATGCTCACCTTTTTACTGTGTGCAACTTTGTATCTTAGAACATATGGTCAGGGTGTATGAGTGGAATATGGGACTGGTCTGAAATTTCTGTGGCAAACTAGAGTCAGAATGGGAAGGTCCCTGAATGCTAACACAAGGAAAATAAAGTTTAATCCATAGACACATGGGAGCCCTTATAGGTTTTTAAAGACAGTGCCAATATAAAATGTGGGTTTTCCAAAAGTCATTCCTGTACGTGTACAGAAGGGAAAATGGGGATGGAGGAATGGGTCTGTACATAGAACAGTCTGGAGGCTAAGATCAGAAAGGCTTTAACTACTGTGTTAGAAAATGGGAAAGAAGCCTGACCTGTGGTGCCACAGTGGATAAAGCGTTGACCTAGAACGCTGAGGTCGCCAGTTCAAAACTCAGGGCTTGCCTGGTCAAGGCACATATGGGAGTTGATGCTTCCTGTTCCTTGCCCCTTCTCTCTGTCTCTCTCTTGCTCTCTCTCCTTTCTTTCTCAAAATGAATAAATAATTTTAATTTAAAATAAAAATAAAAGAAAATGGGAAAAAGAAATAGCTTTCAAGAACGATTTAAAAGAGAAATATCCTCAAGTCTATTGATTCTTTCATCTGCCTACTCAAATCTGACTTTTAACTCTACTAATTTTTTCAATTTTGTAACACTTTTCAACTACAGAATTTCATTTTTGTTTCTTTTTTAAAATTTCTATCTCTTTAATGATAGTTTTAAAGTCTTTGTCTTGTAAATCTGACATCTGGACTTTCTCTGAAATGGTTCTATTGATGTATTTTGTTCCTTACAATAGGCCATACTTTCCAGTTTCTTTGTTTGCCTTGCAATTCTTATTGAAAATTGAACATTTGCCTGACCAGGCGCTGGGGCAGTGGATAGAGTGTTGGTCTGGGACACAGAGGACCCTAGCTCGAAACCCCAAGATCACCAGCATGAGTGCAGGGTCACCAGGTTGAGCGCAGGGTCACTGGCTTGAGCGTGGGATCATAGACATGACCCCATGGTCAATGGCTTGAGCCCAAAGGTCACTGACTTGAGCCCAAGGTCACTGTCTGGAGCAAGGGGTCACTGGCTCGATTGGAGCCCCTCAGACAGGGCACAAATGAGCAAGCAATCAATGATAACTAAGGTGCCACAACAAAGAATTAAAGTTTCTCATCTCTCTCCCTTCCTGTATGTCCCCCTCCACCCGTCTCACAAAAAATAAAAGAAAAAAGAAAAGAAAGAAAAGAAAAATTAACATTTGAAATTTGTAATGTAGTAGTCAAGAAATTATATTCGCCCCCTTCCCCAGGATTTGCTGTAGTTTTCTTGTTTGTTTGTTTTAACTTTTGAAGAATGTCTCTGCAAGGGACCAGGAACCTCCTGAGGTGAAAGCCTGAGTTCTCAGGTTTTATCTGAACCTTCATCTTTCCCTGGTTATACATAGAGGCTATCTAATTGCCACCATATAAGTGGTTGCTTTGAATGTCCTAATCTTTAAATGTCTGGTTCCCAAATGATGTAGAAAAAAACAACAACAACCAAACAAGCAAAACAGGTTATGTTCCTTTAAATCTCCTGGAAACTAATATACTTTATGTGAAACAATGACAGCAGCCCCTGTGCCAGCTCCTCAGAACTGAAAAGCAGAAATCAACAATCATAATACAGAACCCCAGTATTTGAAGAACAAGGTTCTTATTTCCAATCCTGGCTCCAGGAACTGCACTTGAAGATAAACATGGCTGCCTGCTGTGGGCTGGAAGGGTAGGAGATGGGGAGGTGCTATCACATTGAAGGCTGACACTGACTGAAATTAACCTCAATTTACCATGTGTTCCCTTGGAAGATGCAAGTTTTCAAGTAGACTCCAGAGTTCCAAAATAGTTACTTTGGTTTCTGCCAGGACAATTGTTGTGTAGGTAGGGAGAGGAGTTCCCTGTGTTTCACACTCCATCTGAGGAACAGAGGGGGGAAAAGAAGAAAGAAAACATAAGTCATAAAGATCTGTAGGACACTATCAAGAGAAACAACATACCTGGTGGGAGTAGTCTCAGGAAAACTCAAGAGAAGAGAGAAATGAGAGAAAGAATAATCATCAAACAGTAGAAAGCCAAAGAGAAGAATCTTGGAAGCAACATGAGAAAGGTCACTATTCACATACAAGGGATTACCATGAGATAATTAGCCAATTTCACATCTTAAACCCTGTAAGCAGAAAGCACAGGGTTGATAATATTCAAAGTGCTGAAGGAAAAAAAAAAAACTTTTGACGAAGAATTCTATAGCCAGCAGAACTGTCCTTCAAAAATGAAGGTGAGCCTGACCAGGTAGTGGCGCAGTGGATACAGTGTCAGCCTGGGACGAGGAGTGCAGGGGTTCAAAACCCAGAGGTTGCCAGCTTGAGCGCAGGTTCATTGGCGTGAGCGTGGGGTCATTGGCTTGAAGCCCAATGTTGCTGCCTTGAGCAAGAAGTCACTCACTCTGCTTAGCAAACCACGCACCCCCGTCAATGCACATATGAGAAAGCAATCAATGAACAAATAAGGTGACACAATGAAGAATTGATGCTTCTCATTTCTCTCCCTTCCTGTCTCTCTCTATCTGCCCCCTCTCTGTACCTCTGTCTCTCTCGAAAAATAAATAAATAAGAGGGAGAACAGGGGGAAATGAGGAAGAAATTAATAAACTCCCTAATTTATAAAGAACCAATAGATTTCTTTTTTTTTAAAAAAAGGAACAGAGAGAATGAGTCAGAGAGGGGGTTTGATAGGGACAGACAGACAGGAACGGAGAGAGATGAGAAGCATCAATCATCAGTTTTTCGTTGTGACACCTTAGTTGTTCATTGATTGCTTTCTCACATGAGAAGTTTTTGTATGGTACTGAAGTTGCAATCAACTCCATTAGATTGTTATAACTTTTGGCTATTAAATATAATTCTCATGGGAACCACAAAAAAAGTATCTATAGAAAATTATATGGAAGGAAGTGAAAGGTGAATTAAAGTATTTCATTATAAAAATAAAGTATAGATTAAAAAAAGGCAGTAATAAAGAAAACGCACAGAAGCTATAAGGCCTATGGAAAACAAATAGCAAAATGGCAGAAATAAGTCCTTCATTATCAGCAATTACTTATTATGTAAATTGCTATAACCTTCCAATCGGAAGACAGAGATGGGCAGAATAGATTTAACAATCAAACAAACAAAATCATGATCCAACTACATGCAGTCTAGAAGAAATTCACTTTAGATCCAAAGACATGAATAGGTTGAAAGTGAAAAGATAAAAAAAGAAAATACTCCATGCAAATAGTAACCGAGAGAGCTTTGGGGGTTATATACTAAGATCATGCAAAGCAGACTTTAAATTTTTTAAAAAGGTTACAAGAGACAAAGAAAGATATTACATACTAACAAAAGGTTCAATAAAGCAGATAATATAAAAGTTATAAACATTTACAAACCTATTAACATCATCAAAATATATAATGAAAAAATGGGCCAAGCCACACCAGGCGGTGTCGCAGTAAATAGAGCATCAGACTGGGATGCAGAAGGACCCAGGTTCGAGACCCTGAGGTCGCCAACTTGAGCACGGGCTCATCTGGCTTAAGCAAAAAGCTCGCCAGCTTGGACTCAAGGTCGATGGCTCGAGCAAGGGGTTACTCAGTCTGCTGAAGGCCTGCGGTCAAGGCACATATGAGAAAGCAATCAATGAACAACTAAGGTGTTGTAACAAAAAACTGATGATTGATGCTTCTCATCTCTCTCCGTTCCTGTCTGTCTGCCACTATCTATCCCTCTCTCTGACACTCTCTCTCTCTCTCTCTCTCTCTCTGTTCCTGTAAAAAAAAAAAAAAAAAAAAAAGGGCCAAATGAAGGGAAAAATAGAGTTCTACAATAGCTGAAACTTCAATACCCTATTTCCTTTATTTTTTTCTGAAGTGATAAGCAGGGAGGCAGAGAGACAGACTCAGGCATGCACCAACTGAGATCCACCAGGTAAGCCCACTAGGGGGCAATGCTCTGTCCCTTTGGGGCATTGCTCCATTGCAACTAGAGCCATTCTAGCACCTGAGGCAGAGGCCATGGAGCCATCCTCAGCACCCAAGCCAAACTCCATCCAATGGAGCCTTGGCTGAAGGAGGAGAAAAAAGAGATAGAGAGAAAGGGGAGGGTTGAAAGATGGAGAAGCAGATGGGCACTTCTGTGTGCCCTGATTGGTAAATGAACCTGGGACTTGCACATGCTGGGCCAACGCTCTACCACTGAGCCAACCAGCCAGGGTCAATACCCTATTTTCAATAAGGTAGTAGAACAACCAATAAAAGTTAAGGAAATTGCCTGACCAGGTGGTGGCACAGTGGATAGAGAGCTGGACCGGGATGCGGAAGACCCAGGTTTGAGTTCCCGAGCTCGCCAGCTTGAGCACGGGCCCATCTGGCTTGAGTAAAAAACTCGCCAGCTTGAACCCAAGGTCCCTGGCTCCAGCAAGGGGTTGCTCGGTTTGCTGAAGGGCCGAGGTCAAGGCACATGTGAGAATGCAATCAATGAACAACTATGGTGTCACAACGGCAACGAAAAACTAATGATTGATGCTTCTCATCTCTCTCTGTTCCTGTCTGGCTGTCCCTATCTATCCCTCTCTCTGAATCTCTCTCAGTCCCTGTAAAAAAAAAAAAGTTAAGGAAATAGGGAACTTGGATATCACAATAAATCAAGTACACCTAACAGACTTTATAAAGAACAATCTAACCTGACTCGGCGGTGGCGCAGTGGATAGAATATCGGACTGGGATGCAGAAGACCCAGGTTCGAGACCCCGAGCTTGCTAGCTTGAGCGCAGGCCCATCTGGCTTGAGCAAAAGCTCATAAGCTTGGACCCAAGGGTGCTGGCTCCAGCAAGGGGTTGCTCGGTCTCCTGAAGGCCCACGGTCAAGGCACATGTGAGAGGGCAATCAATGAACAACTAAGGTGTTGCAATGGCAATGAAAAACTAATGATTGATGCTTCTTACCTCTTTTCGTTCCTATCTGTCTGTCCCTGTGTATCTCTCTCTCCCTGTAAAAAAAAAAGAAAAAAAGAAAGAACAATCTACCTGGACCTCGCTAGTGCCTCAGTGGATAGAGCATCGGCCAGGTGTATGGACATCCCCAGATGGAATCTGGTCAGGGCACACAGGAGAAGATACCATCTGCTTCCCTCCTCCTCCTCTCACTTTTCCCCTCCCACATCCAATGACTCATTTGGTTGGAGTGTGCTGTGGCTGAGAGCTAAAGATATGTAGGTTGGTCCAGGACACCAGCCTCAGGTGCTAAAAATAGCTTGGTACTGGAGCACTGGCCCAAGATAGGGAGTTGAAGGGTAGATCCCAGTGGGGGCACATGCAAGAGTCTGCCTCACTATCTTCCCTCCTCTCACAGAAAAAAAATTCAAAATAGAACAATCTACCCAACAACAGCAGAATACATGTTCTTTCCCAGTATACATATTATATTCTCCCCACCACCAACAGCATATTAAAAGGATTATTAACTATGACCAAGTGGGATTAATCCCAAGAATGCAAGGAAGGTTAAACATAAAATCAATCAATGCAATATATTACATTTGAAAAAATTAAGGGAATAAATATCATCATCTCAATTGATACAGAAAAGGTACATGACAGATTACAATCCCTTTTCATAAGATCTCTCAAAAAACTAGTTACAGAAGAATAATTCCTCAACATGATAAAGGTATTTGCATGGAAAGTCATTCTGTATTCAAGGACAGGAAGACTTAAAATTAAGCTGTCTATACTACCAAAAGTGATCTCCGGAGTCAACATAATCTCTATAAAAATTACAACAGCCTTTCCTTAGGAAATGTAAAAGCTCGTCCTCAAAGGCATATGAAATTTCAAGGGGCCCAAAATAGCCAAAACAATTTTTAAAAATAAAAAAAATTCTCAAAACTTACTACAAATCTATAGTAATTAAAACATTATGTTACTAGCATAAATACAGACATATAGTTCAATGTACCAGACTTTAGAGTCCAGAAATAAATTCTCACATATATAGTCAGTTGATTTTCAACAAAGGTGCCAAGATCATTTGTTGGGCAGATAAAATATATTATGCTCACTTTGTTAAAGATGGCGCTGCCCACGTGCAAGTTTTAAGAGTAAGCTTTTAGCCACACCCTTGACTGATGCGATGATGTGGGGTGGTGCACTCTCATGAGGAATCCTCCCATTATGCCTCAGATAAGTGACTTTGTATCAGAGACTTCCTTGTTTGTAGATTGTATTAAAGGTTTGGATTTCTAAACTATAAAGTAGAACAGACCGGGAGCCTGCTCTCTCTTGGTTCCTGAGGTTAGCATTAAAAAGAAGAGCAGATTAAGGCCACATGGAGGCCAGGAGAATCAGCCAAGAAGGCGGAGTGCTGAGGAAGAAGCCAGTTTGTGCAGAGTTTGTGTAGAGAGAAGGAGATGAGAAACAGAGGTGAATAAGGCTGGTGAGCTAGAAACCTTTTGATTCTAGGAAACTGGGATAAGTCAGTAGCTTTGTGAGCACTGAATGAGTGGGTTTTGGAGCTCAGTGTGTGTTTTTGCTTGCCTGCCGGGTGCAAGCTATAATTAAAGCTGATGGCTCACCAGTTCTTGGCTCCGCTGTTTCATTACCGACTGTCCGAATCTAATGCGAACCTGCATGGGCCAGGCGGCTGTGATGGTGGCCTCGACTACTGGCTTTACACCATTCAATGAGGAAAGGACATTTTTTTCAACTAATAGTGCTGAAAAAACGCTGTCCACGCCCAGAAGAATGAAGTTAGATATAGCAACGGCTATGACTACTCAACATAGTGAATGTACTGAATGCCACGAATCGTTACACTTACGAGTTATTAAAATGATAAATACTATGTGTGTTCTACCACAATACGTGCCCCCACCTCTCAAGTAGGGAGAACCCAGTAAGCAATTGGATTGAAAAGAAGGTTCGGAATGACACTGAAGTCTTCTGGTGGCAAAAACTACTTCTTGGATGATGCCCACCACCTATACAAGGACTACAGGAGGTAAGTAGGTTCGCAGATGAACTTGAGGTAACTAAAAGGCACATTAACATTAGGACAATCAATTAAAGATGTCTTTTAGGCAGTTGGCCTTTGGAGCTCAGGAGAGCCGTCTGGGCTTACGAGAGAAATTTGTGAATGGTCAGTACCCAGTAGGTAAAGGAAATCAAGAGAACCCGAGATCCCCGGGGAACACCCACATCCTAAAGCAAGGAGAGTAAACCTGCGTTCAGGGCCCCAAGGAGGCGAGTGCACATCCCTAAGAGGGACTTACCAAAGCTTCAGTGCAGAGAGGACCTCAAAGCCCACGCATGCAGCAGATGATGGCGGCCCAGCCGGAGAGGAGCTGAGAAGCCGAACCCCAAACGATAAGGATGCTTCACACTCAAATTCCTGGGAGCAGACACTGACACCTGAGTCCCCAGCACTCTGTCCACACTCAGCCCCCCAGCGCGAGAAGTCCCTCTCGCGGCCCCGTCGTTCTTCCGGCCTTCCGATTGGCGGAGAAGACCATGGGACCTGGAAGTTGTCCCCGTCCGGTGAGGGCTGCCCTTCCGGTTCCGTTGGGTCCCCCTTTGGCTCGGGTTCCCTGCCCCTCCCCCTTTCCGGAGCCCCGAGGGGCCGGAGCTCCTGGTGGTGCTGGGTCCTGACCGCTGCCTTCCCCTGGGTCCGTAAGTGCGGAGGCGGTCGGAGAACCGGGCAGGGACATGGGGTCTCTCTGGATGAAGCCCCAGTGGGGCCCTGGATTGGCCAGGACCTGCGCTGGGATGGGGGCCGAGGGGCTGGCCTAGGCCCAAGGGTACTTAAGGATCCCGTGGCCCAGCCCACGCCGCGCCCCGCCCCTTTCCCTTCCTGCATCTGGATTAGGGAGTTTAAGGATGCTCCAGGGACTTCCTCCTGGGACCCCAGCCTATGGCCCAGCAGTTGGCTTGGACGTCCGACTCTGGCATCTTTAAGGAAGTGCCAGAGCTGAGGCCCTGGCAGGGCCTTAGTGCCAGCTCGGGGGAATCACTATGAGGTTACCCTTTTGCTGGGGTTTCCCGCAAATCGGCTACTGGCTACAGCACCTTTTATATTACTGGCCTGTGCCAGCCACTGGGGCTTCATAAGAGATAGTTCCATCCTTTAGGATCAAGCTTGGGAGCCAGATATAAACAAACAAATGCTCCTACTATATATAGTATGTATAAACTGCTCAAGGAGCCGTTACTGGGAAAGCTGAAGAAAGAAAGTGACTTCTGAATTATACTTGTTGAAGATAAGGTAGAGAAGAGCTTTTCAGGTAGAACAGTTGCAGTGCTGTGAAAGAATGAGCATAACTTGTGTGGGCAGAGGGGGAAATGCGGGAGCCTTGTGCGTAGATGAGATATGAGATGGGCACAGTAGACCAAGGTCCAGATAGTCAAAGTTCAGTCTTAAAGGAGATGGATAATCTTTGGAGTTTTAAAGAGGAGAATGATATGGTCAGATTTGCCCTGGAGAAAGCCTATAGAATTGGAATTTCTTTAAATTGATTCCAGACTCTTTAGCTAAAGTCTAGGTATTCTCATTGGAGATTTCTTTTTTGAAGGAGTAATGAGGCCTGCCTAGTGAGTGGTAATGAAGTCCTGAAGTCGAGTTATGAAAGTATTACTGGAAAGAAGGCAAGTATGCTGTAGTGATGGTGGGAAGACTCCGTAATAAATTGTTTTGTGCGGGTAAAAGAGGTACTAAAGTTGATTCCTCGGTGTTAGTCCTTTGGTGTTTGAAGAACATTGATGCTATTGTCAACATTAAAGCCATAAATTCAGTGTAGATTACAAATTTATTTATTTTTATTTTTATTTTTTACAGGGACAGAGTGAGAGAGTCAGAGAGAGGGATAGATAGGGACAGACAGACAGGAACGGAGAGAGATGAGAAGCATCAATCATTAGTTTTTCGTTGCCATTGCGACACCATAGTTGTTCATTGATTGATTTCTCACATGTGCCTTGACCGCGGGCCTTCAGCAGACTGAGCAACCCCTTGCTGGAGCCAGCGACCTTGGATCCAAGCTGACGAGCTTTTTGCTCAAGCCAGATGGGCCTGTGCTCAAGCTGGCAAGCTCAGGGTCTCGAACCTGGGCTCTCCGCATCCCAGTCCGATGCTCTATCCACTGCGCCACCGCCTGGTCAGGCACAAATTTATTTTTTGAACATGTGGAATTAAAGGTCTAATGCAGGGGTCCCCAAACTACGGCCCACGGGCCGCATGCGGCCCCCTGAGGCCATTTATCCGGCCCGCCACACTTCCAGAAGGGGCACCTCTTCCATTGGTGGTCAATGAGAGGAGTACAGGATGCATCAACACTCATAGTTCCCATTGAAATACTGGTCAGTTTGTTGACTTAAATTTACTTGTTCTTTACTTTAAATATTGTATTTGTTCCCGTTTTGTTTTTTTACTTTAAAATAAGACATTTGCAGTGTGCACAGGGATTTGTTCAGTTTTTTTATAGTCCGGCCCTTCAATGGTCTGAGGGACAGTGAACTGGCCCCCTGTGTAAAAAGTTTGGGGACCCCAGGTCTAATGAAACTGTCCAGTGAAGGGTTGGAAGTGCAAGTCCACAGCTGAGCCTAAATGGCCTGGCTAGAGGTGAAGATTTGCATCATCGGTATAGAGGTGGAAGCCATGGGAATAGCTGGCATCAGAAAAATATTGAGGTAGAATGGGATAATTTGGGGGAATGTTTGCATTTATGAAACAGAAAGAATTAAAGCTACTACAAATTGCTATAGTAGCAGAAATAGAACTAGGGGATAAAGTATAAGAATACAGAGTTCTTACAACCAAAACGACTCAGAAATCAAGAGAATTTTGAGAAGGGCCACTGGGACAATTAATGCAGAGATTGGGGGAATGAGGGAAAAAATTGTATGGGAGTCAGAAGAACGGGAAATTTTTAAGCAAAGGTAGGCTCATTGGTAAAAAATGAAGAGGCTTGGGAGAGATCCATATTGAAAAGAAGGTAAATAATATATTTATGTTTGTTATGTGTTTGTTTTTTCTTTTTTTCCTTCTTAGATCCTCTTCCAGTCTGTGCCAGTTTAGGTCGGCTTCTTTCACAATTAGGTCAATTTATGTCATGCTTTCATTTATTACTTACTGTCTGTAATTAGGTCTCCTCTTCAACTTTAGACCCATATGCAATGAGCTAATGGATCTTCCTCTTGATATCATACTGACTCCTCTGTTTAAACATTTTTAAGACCAGACCCACGATCACCCCCTCCGATATTCCCTAGCGAATTGAATGACATTCTCAAAAATATCCAGTCACTCTAACCAAACATCTTAGTCAGCTTGACCTTCCCTGGTTCTTTACCTTGGGGTCAACAAGTCCATTAGTTCATTTTTTGGATTAGCTCTCAATTCTGTTTCCTGTCTCCATCCATGTTATTATGGTCTCTGTTCAGGCCCTCATCATTTCTAGCTTGATCTGTTAAAGTAATAACATACTAACAGGTTTCCTTGACTCCACATTCAATTTTCTTAGAGCCATTCTCCATACATTTTTTTGAATAACTGAGTTTTAGACAGTACCGTAGTTTAGATATCATGCATTTCAAGTGATAGAATAGCAGCCTAGGACAGGTATTTTGGTTAGATTCAACTCAGAGTAAGTTTGGTTAAAGTTGCCTATGAAGATGGGGATTTAGGAATTTTTAAAATAGGGAAGATAATAAAACATTGAGAAACCAGACAGGCTTTCTGAAGAAGTAAGCCTGGAAAAAATATAGGAAAAAAATCAAGGACTAAGCTGTGAAGGCTATATTTACTGTTACACAATTTTGTAAACCCTAGAGGAACAGATCAGTGAAAGAATGGTAAAAAAAATAAACAAAACTGAGGCCAGTATTTAAATAACTTGCCCACTTCTGGCTGACTGTGTGTTGGTGCAGTGAATAAGGTGTCAGACTGGGACACAGAGGACCCAGGTTCGAAATCCCAAGGTTGCCAGCTTAAACACAGGCTCATCTGGCTTGACTGTAGGCTCACCAGCTCGAGCGTGGGATCGCTAGCTTAAGCGTGGTCTCATAGACATGACCCCTTGGTCGCTGGCTTGAGCCCAAAGGTTGCTGGCTTGAAGCCCAAGGTTGCTGGCTTGAACCCAAGTTTGCTGGCTTGAGCAAGGTGTCATGAGCTCTGCTGTAGCCCCAGCCCCCGATCTCCCCGCACTCCCCCATCAAGGCACATATGAGAAAGCAATCAATGAACAACTAAGGTGTCGCAATGAAGAATTGATGCTTCTCATCTCTCTCCCTTCTTATCTGTCTGTCCCTATTTGTCTCTCTGACTATCTCTGTCAAAAATAAATAAATAAATAAAGTAACTTGCCCACTTTTGTGCAACCTTTTAAAAAAATGAACTAGCCTGACCTGTGGTGGCACAGTGGATCAAGCATTGACCTGGAATGCTGAGGTTGCCAGTTCAAAACGCTGGGCTTGCCCGGTCAAGGCACAATGGGAGTTGATGCTTTCTGCTCCCCCGCCCCCGTTTCTCTTCTCTAAATTGAATAAATAAATAAAAATAATTAAAAAGAATGAACTAGATCTATAGTTATTCAACATATAATATAGCTCTGAAAAAACAACAAATGAGAAAAGGAAGTTGCAAACAGTATATATAGTTTATGTATAAGAAACAATTTTAGGCCCTGGCCAGGTAGCTCAGTTGATTAGAGCATCATCCCCATATGGCAAGGTTGTGGGTTCATTCCCCAGTCAGAGCCATAAAAGAAGCAATCAATGATTGCACAACTAAGTGGAGCAACAAATCAATGTTTCTGTCTCTCCCCACCTTCCTCTCTCTCTCTCTCTCTCTCTCTCTCTCAAATCAATAAATTTATAAAAATAATTTTAAACAATTTTATATTGTATTTTCTGTGGGGAGTCATATAGAAGTATTATTAAAATGGGGGGAAGGAGATCAACCTTAGAACAAACTGAGTACTAAGAGAAAGGTCGTTAGGAAAGGGGACTTAGACTTTATAACGTTCAAAATTTTTCCAGAATTTTGAATAAGAAAACTGAAAGGGGCCCTGGCCAGTTGGCTCCCTGGTAGAGTGTTGGCCCGGTGTGTGAAAGTCTCGGGTTTGATTCCCAACCAGGGCACACAGGAGAAGCGCCCATCTGCTTCTCTACCTTTCTCCTTCTCTTTTCCCTCTCTCTTCCCCTCCCGCAGCCAAGTCTCCATTGGAGCAAAGTTGGCCCAGGCGCTGAGGATGGCTCCATGGCTTCTGCTTCAGGCACTAGAATGGCTCTGATTGCCAGGGAGCAAAGGCCCAGATAAGCAGAGCATCGCCCCCTGTTGGGCTAGCCGGGTGGATCACATTTGGGTGCTTGCGGGAGGAGTCTGTCTCTCCGCCTCCCTGCTTCTCACTTCAGAAAAATACAAAACGAACAAAAAAAAACCAAAAGGGTGAAAACTTCGAGAGTGTAATGCAGGGGTGCCCACACTTTTTCAGCTTGTGAGCTACTTATAAGATGACCAAGTCAAAATGTTCTACCTACAATAAAAATGCAAAACATAAATTTATTTCTTCCATATTATCATTATTTAAGTTACTATTATTAGTATTTAATATTGTGTATTCTTCTTTCACCTTTCTCCTCAGCTCTCTTTTCGGAGGAAAGTCAATGTCATAGTTTTTATGAACAGTCTGAAAAAGCCGCTCCACATTTCCCTTCTTTGGAATAGCAATGGCACACAGACAGATGAGGCAAACGCACTTAGAATATGACATAGTGAAAAAAATCCCCTCCCGTTCTGTATGAAAGTGGTAGGTTTTAGGCTTCTTACTCAGACCAGCTACGGCACTCATTTTTATACCCTTTGTTGTATTTAGTTTAAATAAATTGAAGGCTAACTACGCAGCAATGTAACTGAACAAGTTAGTGTGGTTTAACGTGCATGTGTGGGGTGTCAAAAGTTCAAACCTCAGATTGGCTACCCTGTATGCCAATCAAAAGACAAATGTCTTTTTTTTTTTTTTTTATAGGGACAGAGAGAGTCAGAGAGAGGGATAGATAGGGACAGACAGACAGAAACAGAGAGAGAGGTGAGAAGCATCTATCATTAGTTTTTTGTTGCTGTTACAACACCTCAGTTGTTCATAGATTGCTTTCTCACATGTGCCTTGACTGCGGGCCTTCAGCAGACCGAGCAACCCCTCGCTGAAGCCAGCGACCTTAGATCCAAGCTGGCGAGCTTTTGCTCAAGCCACATGGGCCCGCGCTCAAGCTGGCGAGCTCGGGGTCTCGAACCTGGGTTTTCCGCATCCCAGTCCTACTCTCTATCCACTGCGCCACTGCCTGGTCAGGTGACAAATGTCTTTTTAATGTCATGCAGTCTACCCACACTTCCTTCGCGATCGATGTATTGAGCACCCTGATGTAATGTATTGAATGAACAAAAGAAGGAAAGAATTGAGGTTTATTTTTAAAATGGCATACAGTATTAGTGAAAGATAAAGAAAGATTACCAGGTGCTAATTAAGTTGAATGATAATGGCACATTTACGAGGTGAGGAAACTGACATACAGTTTAAGAGGTTATTGTACAGAATAAAAAACTTTTCTTTATCAGTAGTTATTAGAGGCATTTGAGATAAGAAACCGGGGTATTTTCTCACTGCCCACAGCACACCAGTGAACACTGTTTAGCCTAGAATATTTACTGATCCTTTTGGTTACTCAGGTTTTAACAAAGGGCAATTTTCAAATACAATGCCATATTTGTTATGGAAATAATCATAGAAGAATTATGTAAATATAAATAAAGTGAAAATGACCTTAAGTGAAAATTATATTGGCATTTGAGAAATAGGTCATTCAAAACTTGCCCAAAGAAACTGGGCAGAATTCAGATTTAACCACAGTAACCTAGGCAATAGATGATAAGACGGAACCGTGGCAGTGGTGATAAGAATACAGACAATTTGGAAATCGTTTTGAGGAAAGAGTCAACAGGATGTGGTGACCAGGTCACTGTTCTATCTGATCGTTTCTTTACTTTCTTTCAGTTACCAGAAGCTCTGCTGTAATCTAGAATTACGTGAGTGGTTTTTAGGAAAATTATGAATAATTACCACTCTCCTTAGATATTAACTATAGTTAGAGATTTTCTAAATCAAATAGATTTATAATTTTTATTCTCTGTTTTACTTGCAAATGGCATTAAGTTTCAGTCTACAAAGATAAATACACAGAAGATGGAATAATACCAGTTAAAATTCAAATTCAATCAGGCCTGCCCTGTAGTTGCATAGTGGATAGAACGTCAACCTGGAACGCAACGGTCACTGGCTGGAAATCTGGGCTTGCCGGATCAAGGCACATACATTGAGCAAGCAATGAACAACCAAAGGGAAGCAATTAGGAAGAAGTTGATACTTCTCACTCCCCCCACCTCTTCTTTCTATAAAATCAATTAATATAATCTTGAAAAAAAAGAACCATTTGTCAGTGTCCCCCCCAATAAATAAATAAATGAATAAAAATGCAATCAGGAATATTGCAAATACATAAATGGCTTTTAAAGTCCTTTAGACTTGACACAGATTTGACTTGTACTTTTTGCTTTTAAACATAATCCTTTTATTGAACTAAATATACTAAAGCATATACATATAAGTGCATAAGCTGAATGGATATGAGGAGGCAACTCTGAACAGCTTCACAGTTAACATTATCCCTGTTGTAAGACACAGCCTGCCTAGTGGTTAGACACATGATTTGGGCATCGTGAAGACTGGGCACCGGTTCCAGCTCTAACATTTAACACTTTCTACCTCTCTTAGTTGAGGAAGTTATTTCCGTTTTCCAAGCTTGAGTTTCCTCATATGCAAAGTGGAGATGATAATACCTACCTTACAGGAATTTTTAGGATTAAGTGGTCAGTATAGGTAAAATACTTAACACTATACCAGGTACATGGCAAGGTCTCATTAAAGATTAGCTATTGTTCCTCTAAGTTTTAAATAAAATTAAGCCAGTTCACAAAAAACATAATTATTTCTTTTTATTTTGTCATTTATAGAAAATCTTAAAAAATGCTTGTTTAAAATTTGATTTTAGCCTGACCATTTTGGTGGCGCAGTGTATAGAGCGTTGACCTGAGATGCTGAGGACCTAGGTTCAAAACCCCAAGGATGCCTGGCCTGTGGTGGCGCAGTGGATAAAGCGTCGACCTGGGAACACTGAGGTCACCAGTTCAAAACCCTGCACTGGTCTGGTCAAGGCACATATGGGAGTTGATGCTTCCAGCTCCTCCCCCCTTTCTCTCTCTCTCTTTCTCTCTCTCTCACACACACACTCTGTGTCTCCTCTCTAAAATGAATAAAATAAAAAAGAAATTAAAAAAAAAAAAACCCAAGGTTCCTGGCTTGAGCCTGGGATCATAGACATGATCCTATGGTCACTGGCTGGAGCCCAGAGGTTGCTGGCTTGAGCAAAGAAAGGGTCATTGGCTCATTTTGAGCCCCCAGTTCAAGGCACGTATGAGAAGTAATCAACGAACAACTAAAGTGCCGCAACTACAAGTTGATACTTCTGATCTCTCTCCCTTCCTGTCTGTCTGTTTCTCTCTGTCTTGCAAATAGATAAAAAATAATAATAAAATAAAATTTGGTTTTATATTTTGAAAACTGTTTTGGAAATAAACCCTAGAAAAAAATTTCCCCCAGTGCACTCAAAAGATGATATCCTGATAATGAAGAGCATATCTATTATAGATCAGTAATAATTTCATAACAAGCATTAAGAGTTCATTATTCTGCTGGGTTTTGTTGAATGATCTGTATAAAAAATAACAGTTGGTCCCTGCCCTCGAATAATTAACAGTCTATATTGGAAAGAGAAACTAGTGACAGGAAACAATTAAGGGATAAATTATGTGGCCTGGAAATAAGAGTTTATCAAGGGGAAACAATAAAGTGGGCTGACACATTAGGGAAAACTTCTTAAGCTGAATAACTTTTCCTCATATTCTTGGACCATAGCAGACCAATCAATGTAAGCACTTCCCCTGGGAGACCTGTTTGTCTGCTACTGTTGATAAGTTTCTTCAGACTGATGGATAGGAGAAAGTAAAGGGAGCTTCCAGCTCCTCATCTTTGGAGCTTCAAGGACCAATTATCTCTGATAAAGCATTGCGAGTATTGTCACTATAGATGGAAGCTATTACTGCTCATTTTGGGGTTTGAGTCAGAAAATACTGACTGAGTGTCGATTAAGGACAAGCTGAACTCTACAAAAGAATGCCCTTTTTGTTTGGCTACTTGAAGCAATAGCCATTTTTATAATTTTAGTTCTAAATTGGGACATTCACTCTTTCCAGAATGAATATATTAAGCTACTGTAATTGATAAAACTGACCAGTGATAATACAATTTTGCTGCTTTCTTTATCGATATATTTCCTGTGTATCTCCTAGATTTTTTCCTTTTTATCTGATATTCACCATCTTTTCTCTGATTACTGCATTTGCATCTCTACATCCCTCCTCTCTCATCATTTTAAAAACTCTTTATCTTTTAATTGCTTTGAGAGAGAAATCAACTGTTGTTCTACCCATCTATGCATTCCTTGGTTGATTCCTGCACGTGCCCTTATCAGGGATCAAACCTTGACATGTTGGGACAAAGCTCTAACCAACTGAGCTACATGGCCAGGGCTCCTTTCTCATCCTGGGAGTGATCATTCAGAGTGTCATACAAGGGGAAAGTTTTTAATTTATGTATGTTATTTTTGTTAATATACCTAGGCCATACTCGTTCTCCCTCCTAAATTTTACCTTTCTTTCAATGACAGTTTCATTAAGTTGAACTCCTAAGTTTAGAACCTTTGCACATTCCTTTCTCATTCTCTGTATCCAGTAAGTTACCAAGTTCTGTGAAATACCTTTTATTTTTCCTTGCTCCATATTCCCATCTTCATTCCTTTCTAGGCTCTCGTGGCCTCAGACATGTACTGCTTCTGCAGATGCTGAGCTGGTCTTTCTAACAGCAGTTCCTTCTTACTGCTGCCAAACAACGCTATTGGTTCTTCCACCACAAACAGCACTGCCATGTTTAATACAAATTTAGGTTTCAGGACTCACCAGTTTGAAGAAAGGAGGGTTTGGCCAGTAGTGTAGCTGCAGTAAGTAACATCTGAAGCAAAAGGAAGAAGTGGTTTGCTTCAAAGATCTAGGTTCTCAACACTAGTCCATTCAATAGGACGGAGATGTTCCCCTCTAATTATGAAGCTTGCAGTTTGGAGGGGAAGGAACAAGTATATAATAAAGGATTTTGAATGTTTTAATACAAGTACTATGCTATGGGTCCAGAAGAGACAACTGTTAGTCTAAGACAGTGGTTCTTAACCTGGGTTCTATCGAACCCTAGGGGTTCGATGAGTTGGTCTCAGGGGTTCGGAGAAGCCTCTGCTGCGGAGGCCAGAATAAAGTAATACCGTAATTTGTTGTGAGTTCATGCACTTTGTTGGTTTTGTTCATTGAGCAAGGTGATGTTCATGCACGGCTCATTTTGTGCACCAGTAAAAAAACATATACCTATGTCTTGAATTTGGAAAAAAAATCATATTTTATTTATCACTAAAGAAGTGTTCGGTGAATGCGCATATGAAACTGGTGGGTTTGGTACCTCTAAAAAGGTTAAGAACCACTGGTCTAAGAGGTCAGAGAAGGGCCTCTCAGAGGAAATAAAGGAGTCTGAATTGGCTAGGAGAAGGGTTCTAGACTAGAGGTCCCCAAACTATGGCCCGTGGGCCAAATTGCGGCCACCTGAGGCCATTTATCCGGCCCCGCTGCACTTCCGGAAGGGGCACCTCTTTCGTTGGTGGTCAGTGTATGGAGTACTGTATATGGCGACCCTCCAACGGTCTGAGGGACAGTGAACTGGCCCCCTGTGTAAAATGTTTGGGGACCCTTATAGACTAAAGAAATAACTGTGCTAAGGCTTGGAGTCAGTATTGTGCTGTTGTGCACCAGGCCCTGAGTAATATAAGTAAGACCTGGACTCTGCCTTCAGGACCTGGTGTTCTGTGAACCTTTGCAAGTCAGTGTTATAAAAGACAAGATTATAAAGATTGGGCTTTAGGTTCCAGATATGGCCAGGAGCAACTGGTTGTCTCGTATGATTCTCCACTACAGATTTGATGAATGCACAAAATTCAAGGTGAATTTACTGACGCACTGATATTGTAGAGCAATGTCTCAAGGCTAAACCACGTATACCAATTGATCTCGCAGAAGACTGCTATATAGACAGAGAGTGCCAGTGTATTATTTTTACAATGGCTGGTGGACTGGAATTATCATAGTGGCATGGATAATTTATCCTTCCCTTTAGAGAAACACATGGAATCAAGTTATCAGAAAAGTTTTTGGAAAGTATAGAATCAGAATTATGGAGACTTTCTCCAAAGGAATTGCTCTATAAAGGAACAAATAGGCAGAGAGTTTTGGCAAAGACACCTTCTCCGTAGTTGAATGGGTTATGTGCCAATGTTTATCTTAATTATTATTAGGCTTACTTAATCAGTTTATATTCAAGAGGTTAGTCTTCCTTCAGGAGACAATGGGAAGTCACAAAAGGATTTTAGACAGGGGTTAGATATAATCAGATCTATGTGTTTGAAAGCTGTAATGTGATTGTGTAGGAGTTGGATTGGAGGGAATTGAACCTGGGAGCCAAAGAACATTTATGAATCAGTTCTAGTTGTCCAGGTGATGAGTAATGATGTATAAACAGAGGCAAAGAAGAAAGAACGGAATCTAGTAAGCATTAATTAGATCTTTAGTCCTACTCACATTCCCACCAAGTGGCTCATGGATATACGTCCCTTTAGGTCTGTAACTTTCATTTTATCGCAGAAATACTTGTATGAATAAAATACACATCTGTTAGAAAAGGGTTTACCCAGGCATGGGGCAAGCAATGTCACTGCCGTTCTTTAAAATGCAGAGCAAAGGAACAGTGTTTTGTCTTCAAAGAAGTAGGTTCACAGTGTCATACAATAGAAAATAGTTACTTCATTATTACTTTTTAGGATGTTTTAGTTTGTTTTTGAAACCTGATAGAATTCTGGAATCTGTTTTGAAACCTGATAGATTGAGAAGCAATAAACAAACAAAAATGCTCTTGGAATAACTCAAGCAGTGTTCTTATATTAAGTATCTTAAAAAGTTGAATGAGCCTGACCTGTGGTGGCGCTGTGGATAAAGCGTCGACCTGGGAACACTGAGGTCGCCAGTTCAAAACCCTGCACTGGCCTGGTCAAGGCACATATATATGGGAGTTGATGCTTCCAGCTCCTCCCCCCTTTCTCTCTTTCTCTCTCTCTCACTCTGTCTCTCCTCTCTATAATGAATAAAAGAAAAAAAAATCTTAAGAAAAAAAAAGTTGAATGAATGCCAAGCTATTTATCCTGGTATAAGCCCACTTTTTAGGTTCAATTGACACTTGATGTTAGCAGGAGTAATTTGTAACAGGCTTTGAAAGATGTTGTACTGCTTCCTCTTTCAGGGCAAATTTCGTTTGTGTATGTACAAAAAGATATGACAACACAAGTTTGGTTTTGGAAGGAAAATCCAGGTTTCTTCATTGTTTGAATTTTCTTAAATTCATCCTTTTTACATTTCTGTTCTTTAGGTCTGCCAAAATGTCTGAAAGATCAGATCTCCTTCACTTCAAGTTTGAAAATTATGGAGATTCAATGTTACAAAAAATGAACAAATTAAGAGAAGAGAATAAGTTTTGTGATGTTACAGTTCTCATAGATGATATTGAGGTACAGGGGCATAAAATTGTGTTTGCTGCAGGTTCCCCCTTCTTAAGAGACCAGTTTTTACTGAATGATTCCAGAGAGGTGAAAATCTCCATATTACAGAGTTCGGAAGTGGGGAGACAATTGCTCTTATCCTGTTATAGTGGTGTGCTGGAATTCCCTGAGATGGAACTGGTCAATTACTTGACTGCTGCGAGTTTTCTACAGATGAGCCACATTGTAGAACGGTGCACACAGGCCTTGTGGAAGTTTATAAAGCCCAAACAACCAATGGATAGTAAAGAGGGATGTGAACCACAGAGTGCTTCTCCCCAGTCAAAAGAACAGCAGGGAGATGCCAGAGGCTCTCCAAAGCGGGACTCACCTTGTATTCATCCATCTGAAGACAGTATGGATATGGAGGACAGTGATATTCAGATTGTAAAGGTAGAATCTATTGGGGATGTATCAGAGGTTAGAAGTAAAAAAGACCAGAACCAGTTTATTTCTTCTGAACCCACTGCTTTACATTCATCAGAGCCCCAGCACTCCCTGATAAATTCAACTGTGGAAAACAGAGTAAGTGAAATAGAACAAAATCATCTCCACAATTATGCCCTCTCTTACACAGGCAGTGATAACATCGTGATGGCCTCGAAAGATGTCTTTGGGCCTAATATTCGAGGTGTAGACAAAGGCCTACAGTGGCATCATCAATGCCCAAAGTGTACACGGGTGTTCCGTCACCTGGAGAACTACGCCAACCATTTAAAAATGCACAAACTTTTTATGTGTCTACTCTGCGGCAAGACTTTTACTCAGAAAGGCAACCTTCATCGACACATGCGTGTGCATGCCGGCATTAAACCTTTCCAGTGTAAGATCTGTGGGAAAACCTTTTCTCAGAAGTGTTCCTTACAGGATCATCTTAACCTTCACAGTGGAGATAAGCCCCATAAGTGTAACTATTGTGATATGGTTTTTGCACATAAGCCAGTTTTGAGGAAACACCTTAAACAGCTACATGGCAAAAACAGCTTTGATAATGCCAATGAAAGAAATGTGCAAGACCTCACAGTGGATTTTGATTCTTTTGCATGTACAGCAGTCACAGACTCGAAAGGGAGTCAGCCGCAGCCTGATGCAACACCGGCCCTGGATGCAGGTAAACTGGCCCAAGCTGTCCTGAACTTAAGGAATGATAGTACTTGTGTGAATTGAGGAGAGGCTTTATGCTCAAAACTAGAACTAACTGAAAATGTGGCAATAGTCTTAAGTCTTTTTAGGAGAGATGTTGCTAGTTTGACTTCTCCAAAGCCTTTGTGCAGGTTGGTGAAGTGAATCAAAGTACTAACAGACCAGGCAGTTTACCACTTGGAGTGGTCTTGCCTGCCTTTGCCCTCTCCCATTTTCTGTTTCGAATCATCTTATGACGTCTGTTTTCCTTTCCCATGGAGTATTCCATTTGTCTACCTAACATTGACTTACGTTTTCGAGTGACACTACTTTAGGCTTTTCACTGGGCACATTCTGAAGGTACCATCAAGTTAATAACATCACCTGCACTCCGCTGAGGGTGCTCTGCTGAGAAAAGTGACTATTTTTCTTTGCAGAAAATAGGCTGAGATATTGCTGTTGGCTTGAATATATGATAGAACTTCTGGTTGCCTTTTTATAATTCATTTATGTCTGATGAATGAATGAATCTACTTCCTACCATTTGTACATTTCTTGGAGCTGGCTATAAAGAAGTATTTTGGGTCGTTCCGCACCCTTTCAACAGTATTATGGCCTAACTTCATGTCACTGAATTGTTCACATAGACCAGATTAAAATCTTTTCAGCAACACCAGCAGACATAGTTAGGTATTCCCATGAGGAAGGAGCATAATCAACAAAGGATGGAAGTATAGTTGTACAACATTTTTACATGGGAAGTCTTCCCCCAAAAGAAGCCAAATACTTATAATTAATGTATAACTTATTTGTTGATGCTTTTTAAGTCAGGATGGCTCCAAGCATACTTAAAATGTGCTAAAGTATAATGGTCTTTCTAAAAAGAAGTTATTTGGGAGTCAGGTTTTTGGACTCTGTTTTAGACGTTAGCCATCAGAGAGATGTTTAGCCATCAGAAAGGTGTTTGGCTTTCAGAGTTTTGTCCAGTATACTCTAAGAGTCTCTGAATTCTCATTTTCTCATGTACTTTAATTTCCAAACTGGATGGAAAAAGTAGGTCACAGAATGAGCAAATAGGCTTCTGCATTCATATATTCCTGCACAGTCCAATCTTTCCATGTCTGATAGATTGTTAGTACAAAGCTGATCTTCCAGGATGGTAAAACAACTGTTTTTCCTAAAGTACATAATTATTGTTCAGAAGTAAAATTTTGAGTCTTACTAGTTTCTGAACCACGAGTTAGATATAAGTAATAGGAGTATTAGAGTCCTTAGAGAATCTTAAGAGATCATTTACTCCACCTCTTTTTCTTTTTTTAAGTTGGGGTACCCAAAGCCCAAGAGGTGGCCTGGCTAATGCTGGCCAAAGTAGATAAGTGACTAAATATAAATTAATGTCTCCTCATTTCTTCTCCCTACCCTTTGACTTAAAAAGATGTAGTACATGATCAAGAATACATTAGCAAAAAGCTCACCTTTGTGAATCCCTATTGGCTTTCTGAGACAGCCTGGATTTTGCAAGCAAAATATCACAGAATGATTTGTTTTTGTTATTTTTTAGTTAGAATGACTATTACAGTCTTCCCAAGCAAGTGACTGATTTGCTGGGTGTTAGTTAGGGAAGGAAAGGAGAAGTATGATAAAGACCCAAATGTGAAACTGATTTTTTCTGGAAACAGTATTTATTTAGTTTCCATCAGGATTTTGTTTTTATTTTTGACCTATGGGAATGCACGTACAGATAAACCAACAATTAGGTTTAACATGAGTAGTCAGAGGGAATTCTTAAAATTTTTATAATCTGATGCATTTACACATGAATCTGATTTGAGGTATAATTTCCACCTTTGGTTAAAAGACTTAAAATGTGAATAAAATTGAGTGATAAGATGAATAGGTATCATACCGAAGGTCACTCATTATATGCTGTAATGATGCTGCCTAGCATTCTGATTTTTATATGACCCAGCCAAAGAGTACCAGTTCTATGCAACAGTGAGACACTACCAAGTGAACCAACATTTCTCTATTTCCTTTGAACATTATTTCATCACGGAAATTTCATGTTGGAGTGCTTCCTTTGCTTACATTCATGTCCTGTTTTTGCTATTGCTTCGAAGACTAAAAGGCATGGGTTCAAATTAGATTGGTCTCTTTGGTTGGAGACTATTTCTGGGTTCATCCAATCACTCAAGAAACATTTATTGAGTACCTACTGTTGCCAGGCACTATGCTAGATGCTGAGGATATCAAGGTAAGAGATTAAAATGGTCCCTGCTCTCACAGAGCTTACAGTCTCATAAGTTCTTAGGGAGCGAAGGTATTAATTTGATTTTATACTAGGAATAATAAAGGAAACTGCCTTGCTTTCATTGATCACTTAAACTCAGCATCTTGATATCACTTAAAGTCAGCATCAGTAAATGTTCTAGTTTTCATCTTTTGTAACTGCAAACCACTTAAGTGGTTTACAGTCTCCTCCATTTCTTGGCTGGAGAGGTGTTGTTTCTGAGACACTTTTTTAATTCTGGTGGGATTTGATTTTTCTCCTTCTTAGATTATACAGGTTTCTTAGATTGTATTGCAGAGTGTTTAAGTTACTGATATCAAATAAGAGGAAGATTTAAAAAAAACCTTTAGTAATTCAGCACTTGTATTTTATGGGTTCCCCAGGATTAAAAAAAGAAACACTCTCTTTACCATAGATTGTTTTTAATTACTGTTAGCACATTATTTATTTATTATTTAAGTGTAAACACAAACTCCATACTGAAGCAGCTCTGAGGTAAATCAGATGTGGTTTTAATTTCTTTTTTGTAAAATCTATTAAGTGGAGGGTGACCAGTGTCACTACTTTTAAATATTGTCCTAAACAACCTAGAACATTTTATTTCAGCTGGTGAATAGCTGTTTTAAATCTGTTGTATGTTAGACATACTATGAACTACCTCTTCACTTATTATGGGGAAGTTTCCTTAATAAAAGTGTGACAATTAAAATTCTAGCATGAGTGGTTTATTTTTCTCTCCTCTTCACTTTCAATTGCTTGAGTTTGAATACAGGAATGCTTTCTTTATTCCTCATTCTTTAAAACACACATTAAATATTCTGAACTTGACTTCAGAAACAAATCTGGAAATTGTTACTAGGTTTGGTTATTTCAATTGGAACCTGTGACTACAGGTGGAGTAAACTGCTTGTAAGAATTGGTTCAGGCATTCCTTCATTTGGCAAGTACTTGGTTGCCTGCTAAGAGCTAGACTCCGGAAATGCAAAGATCAGTAAGCACTGCCCTAAATATCTCTGCCTAGATGGGACACAAAAGTCAATACTGGAATGTTAATTGCAATAATGAAGGCAGCCAAAGGAATGATAGGCTGCCAACTGAGAGCCAACTAATTCAGGGCAGTTCATGGTGGCTTCAAGGAGGATGGGATTTTGAAGGATCAATGGGAGGAGGATCAGGGAATGTGGGAGGAAACAGGAGGATGAGGGCCTGGGTTTGTCCGGGAATGTGGGGAGGGCAGGAGGGGAGGAGGTAAATGTATGAGAAGGAGGCTGTAGATTAAAGAGAGATCCAGATCCAAATGGGGCATTAGCAGGCAATCTCCAATACTGATCCCTACTCAGTCACATCTCCCTCACCACCTTTTTATTTTTAAAATTGATTTTAGCCTGACCAGGCGGTGGCGCAGTGGATTAAGCGTCAGGCGGGGATGCGAAGGAACTAGGTTCGAGACCCCGAGGTGGCCAGCTTGAGCGCGAGCTCATCTGGTTTGAGCAAAAAAGCTCACCAGCTTGGACCCAAGGTCGCTGCCTCCAGCAAGGGGTTGCGCGGTCTGCTGAAGGCCGGGGGTAAAAGCACATATTAGAAAGCAATCAATGAACAACTAAGGTGTCGCAAGGAAAAACTGATGATGCTTCTCATCTCTCTTCGTTCCTATCTAGGTCTGTCCCTATCTATCCCTCTCTCTGTCCCTGTAAAAAAAAAATTAAATTGATTTTAGAGAGAAGAAGCGGGAGAGAGAGAGAGAAACGTCAACTTGTTGTTCCACCTATCCATGCATTCACTGGTTGACTTCTATATATGCCCTGACCCTGGTCAAACCAAGTGATGACGACGCTCCAACCATCTGAGCTACGAGTCTAGGGCTTCTCCGCCATTTTTTAAATTGGAGATGGCCCAGTAAAGGGCAGGACCCAGCTCATAATCTATGAAGGCCTCCCAGTGGTCCTAAGGCAGCGGATAAACGAGCTGTACCCCAACTTCACAACCCGTCTGCGATTCCAAGGTTAGGCAGAGCTCACGAAGAGGAATGGCTTGAAGCCGATGCTGGGACAGGAGAGATGATGGGATTTCCCGAAATTCGGGAGGCTTTCTGTTATGGTGGGGCGGGGGCGTGGAGGGAGTGAGGAAGGGAGAAGGTCTCAGGATGTCCTTCCGGGACTCTCAGCCCGCTCCAAGAGGAATAAAGGTATTTGACACCGGATGTCCTTCCTCCCAGGCTAACTCCAACTTCCGTTCGGGCCGCAGCTGCCGCGGAAACCTCTGGTTTTCGGAGTGGGTGAGTGAGCGCGAGGGGCACTCGGACAGGTGGGAAAGCCCGAGGAGGAGTGGGAGGTGGAGGGCTGCTGGGCCCCGCCAGGAGTGGCTAGACTGGTGCTGCAACCCCCTGGCCGAGAGGACCTTGGTCCTGGCGGCTCGGGAAGAACTGTGGCGAGTTGGCGGATCTTCCAGGCCACCGAGGATCCGGGTTCAATTCCGAAAATGTTCCAGCTGCTCCTGCTCTGTGCCTGTCCCGAGTGCTCTTAGCTGGAACGCAGATGAAGCCTGGCACTATTTCGCGATGCTATGGAAGCAGTGGACTCTTGGCAGAGGAGACGGAGGGGGGAGGGGGGAAAGAGTCACAGAAGTCTTACTCGATTTCGGCCCTAAAGGAGCTAAATCACTAGCTAGGGAAAGTAACTGGAACCGCGAGTGGAACTTGTGCAAAAGTGCATTGGGGTCTTTTTGTCTGGGCAGTGGGGAAAATCTGAACATCGTAGAACCTTTGATGGAAAAGAGTAGAGGACAGATAAAGCTATAAAATTGCCTAGAGCCAAACCATGAAGCATCTTGTATTTGCTAAGAAGGTTGGCGCTCCTGGAGGTAGAGGTAAACAAAAGAGAGAGAGAGAAAAAAAACCTTTTAGAAATGTCCATTCTGGTGGCACTCAGGAGGGTAGTCGGGAATAGACTGTGATATCAAGGAGAACTGTTGGAAGACATGACAGTGGTTTAGGTGAACAGAATAAAGACCTGCAGTATTAATAGGGAGTCAGAAGTTCGGAGATTACGTTAAGGTTTCTAAGTTGGGAAACTTAAATCAATTTAGTAGTGGGCATTAATGCCACAAGGCACATAAATTTAATAAAAAAAACCCTTACGAACTGTTAAGTACAATTCAATATAGTAAGTGCTTTAACAAAAATGTGGAACATGTGCCATGACATCCTAGAAAAATGCATTTTAATTTTCTGGGTTTTGAAATGACAGCATAGCACCCAGATTAGAATTTGAGTCTTCTTTTACACAATTCAGGTTTGGGATTTTTTTGGTGTATTTGTTAGTTTTATTATTACAGTATAGGAAAGTATTCCCTATTCTTATATCAATGTGTTTTATTTTGCTTAGATTGTGACCATGGCTACTGAGTCTGATGTTCTGCACTTCAAGTTTGAACAGCAAGGAGATGTAGTCTTGCAGAAAATGAATCTCTTGAGACAGCAGAATTTATTCTGTGATGTCTCGATTTATATTAATGACACTGAGTTCCAGGGGCACAAGGTGATTTTAGCTGCCTGCTCCACTTTCATGAGAGATCAGTTTTTACTCACGCAGTCGAAACATATCAGAATTACCATCTTGCAGAGTGCAGAAGTTGGCAGAAAATTGTTGCTCTCTTGCTATACTGGAGCTCTTGAAGTTAAGAGGAAAGAGCTTTTGAAATATTTGACTGCTGCTAGTTACCTTCAGATGGTTCACATTGTGGAAAAGTGTACAGAAGCTTTGTCAGGATATTTGGAAATTGATCTTTCTATGAAAAACAATCTACATACTGACCTGTGTCAGTCCTCTAACGCAGATGTTAAAAATGAAGAAGAGAATTCAGATAAAGACTGTGAGATAATTGAAATTTCAGAAGATAGTCCAATAGATGTAGATTTCCACGTTAAAGAAGAGGAAAGCAATGCTTTACAGCCTACAGTAGAGAGCCTGACATCAGAAAGACAGGAAATGAGGTCACCAGAGCTGTCTTCAGTTGATATAGGTTTCAAAGACAATGAAATTTGTATCCTCCACGTGGAATCTATCAGTACCGCTAGTATAGAAAATGGGCAGTTTTCACAGCCTTGTACCTCCTCAAATGCAAGCATGTATTTCTCTGAAACGCAGCATTCACTGATCAATTCTACAGTTGAGAGCAGAGTGGCAGATGTTCCTGGGAATCAAGATCAGGCCTCGTTTTGTGGGAATACTGAAGGAAGTCATGGTACAACGAATGAGATTCAGAATCTGGAGGATGTTTATTCACTGAGGCACCAGTGCCCCAGGTGTCCACGAGGATTTCTACATGTTGAAAACTATCTCCGCCACCTTAAGATGCATAAGCTGTTCTTGTGCTTACAATGTGGGAAAACGTTTACACAAAAGAAAAATCTGAACCGGCACATTCGAGGGCACATGGGCATACGGCCCTTTCAGTGTACAGTGTGCTTGAAGACATTTACTGCTAAAAGCACATTACAGGACCACTTGAACATACACAGTGGGGATCGGCCATACAAGTGCCACTGTTGTGACATGGATTTCAAGCACAAATCCGCCCTCAAAAAGCACTTAACCTCTGTCCATGGCCGAAGCAGTGGTGAAAAACTACCCATTCATGATCTAAAAAAGCAAAATCTGTTATAGTTAGAATCACATCTTGCTATGGAAGCCAGATATTATTCTGTTAGGCAAGTCCGTCTATAGAAATGCAACATTTGTAATACTGCATTTCCTCTTCATCTTTGGGTCTTATTTTTGTTCTGCCTGCACATTATTCTTTTTGAACTTATACAACAAGTTCCAAAGTGTGGGAGACATGATAAAGCTGATGGAATGCCATCTCATCTCAATCATTATATATAAGTCCCAGTGGTATACCTAGAGAAATACTGTTCTTCTCTTCAATATTCCTGATTCTAATGAGGGAGGATCCAGCAGTATTTCCATATATGAATTTTGAGTCTCTAATAATTGATGGAAGTATAAAATAATCCAACCATGTAATAACTTTAATGAATTAGGATAATGGGGAAAAAATTAAATTTCAAAACACTATTATCCACTGTCAGTCACTTTAAGGACAGAACCAGTGAATTTTTTAACCAACTACTTTTGCATTATGCACTAAACACGAAGGTACCTATCGTTTTAAAATTTAAAGAAAAAATTCATATTCACTTGGGAATAGCAAAATTCCCTTATATCTTTCTTAAAATGCTATTTCTGTGATTTGTTAGTAAATATAAATGCTTAATTGGGTCCAAAAGTCTTGATTTTATTTAGTGCAGTACCCTCTAATAATTTTGTGGCTAGTAAAATTATACTATCGGCTTGAAGCTCTAAAAAATTACCTTTTTAGAAATTCTAAATTTACCATAGATATTTGTTCTACTCTTTAAAAAAATATATATTTTTAACATCGTAAAATTGACCTTTTTCAATTTTGTATCTGTATAATAGAAATGGTGTGCTCAAAACACTTGGAGACATCTCTGATCCTTCCCTTTCTCGAACAGTGATGCCCTCTGCTAATGTTTGTTTTTGGTATACATGTTCATGAATTTTAACATGTATAGAATTGTGTAACCAGCACTGCCGTCAGGATACAGAACATTCCATCACCCCTCAAAACTCCCTTCTGCTGGGTCTCAGTAGTCACTTCCTCCTCCTAACTCTAAAACCTGCCAACAGTTCTTTATGGGTATAATTTTCTTTTTCTGGACTGTCACAAATGGATCCTTTAGTATGCCCTCTTTTGAGGTGGGTGCTCCTTTCACTTAACATTATGCCTTTGAAATTTATCCATGTGTGTATCAGTTCATTCCCTTATTTATTTTGAATTGTCAGTGCACACTAATTTTGCTGTCACTAGGTGAACAGATTAAACATGGTTAGCTATTAGTGTTCCCTTATTAATAACTTCAATAACAGTAGTGCAATTTTCATCTACTGTGTGTTGATAAAAATCTTAACCATCTTTAGAGTTTTATGCTCCATTTCCAGAAATGTGCCAAATGCAAAACCATGACCCCATGGTTATTTAATGAGAGTAATAATTCACACTGTTCCAAGGCATTGCTCTCTAATATCCTTGTCTACATATAAGAAAACTTTTTGTTGTCATAACACAGATTAAACTATGTTGCAGGGCAAATCATATATTCTAAAAGAGGAAACCACATTTAGTAAAGAAGCTTGACTGGCTGCATCTTACTTTCAAGATGTTCTATTTCTCTTCTACTCACTTTGGCTGTATGTAGATTTTCTGCTATATTTAGTATCTGTTGAAGCCCTTTAATATGCAACATACTTTGTACCGTTTATAAGAATTTTGTGATGAAACACTTGTTTACTGTTGTAAATGTTAATTATCTTTTTTGCGATACTTGTGAAAAATATATTTTCTATAGAATTTTAACTCTGGGAGAGACTTTAAAGAATCCAGCTCTCATACTTGATTTAAAAAAAAAAGCCGACTTCAGCCTGACCTGTGGTAGCACAGAGGATAGGGCATCAACCTGGAACGCTGAGGTCACCGGTTCAAAAACCTTGGCCTTGTCTGGTCAAGGCACATATAAGAAGCACCTACTATGAGCTGGTGCTTCCGACATTTCCCCCACCCATTCTCATTCTATCAAAATCAATAAGCCTACTTCATGAGCCTTCCCCCCAGGTCACCAGTTAGTGGCATTGGAAAGGTCACCTCTTCTTGACCTCAAATTTATATGCAAAATAATAACTGTGAGCTTGATAATTTGTAAGATCATTTCCAGGTCTAAAATTCTGTGATTTTATATTTCAATCTGGAGATCCTAAGACTTGAGAACAGGGGAAAGCAAAAAAGGAGTTTGGTGTCTGAATGTTGCTATTTGAGTACTTGATTAGAGACAATATTTCTTAAGCAAATAGGTTTTTCTTCTACTGGAGTACATGATAATGCAGTGCTTAATTTTCTTTCCCTTTTGCTCTAAGATTGGCCATTTGTAGGCATGAAAACATTTTCCTCTCAGAAATAGTTTGTGATTGAAATACTTTTCTTACTTTTACTTTCCAGGGTGAAATTTTATTGGGAAGGGCTGAAGATAGGGGTGGGTGAATAAATAGTAAACTTTTTTTTTAGGAATTATCTATCTTTGATGTTTAAAAAGAATTATGACAACTATGTTTAAGTTTTATGTGTGCCTTGTAAAATTCTTGTGAAAATTTTGGTAAGCACTTTGAAATTTTTGCGTGGGGGGGAAGGGGTGTTTTGTGAAAGTGATGGTTGTTATTTATTATTATTTATTCCTGTTCAGAGTGATCTCAAAACATTTCTAGGGGAATGTCTATTTGCATGATATGTTTAAGCAATTTCAGGAAAATGAAATCTTTTTTAAAATGCAGGTATGACAAAGTATTGAATTTATTCATTTAAAACATTCACTTTTAATTTGTGTTTTGATAAAATGGAAAAAAAACGTAATATGTTTGTCTACAGCCTCTTTATTTACTGCATTTTTTTTCTTATTAAAGATCTTGGAAAGGTAGTTGTTACTTTGGCGTAAGAAAAAAACCCTTTTCCTTTTTCCTTGGATGTAACTATCCTATGTGTTTACATAATAAATAATAAACTGGAGATGGGAATGGAGAGCTTTGTGTTTGGTCTACGTCTGTGAATTTTAAAGAAATTCCCCTGACTATTCATTTAATTCAAATATTTACAAAGTCCTTGCAATATCTAGAAGTTAGATAAAACAACAAAACCCCCTGGACTTGGCTTAGGGAGCCTTGGGCTTTGGTGCAGATATGGCCAAGTCCAAGAACAACACCAAGCACAAACAGTCCCGAAAATGCCACAGAAATGGCATCAAGAAACCCTGGTCACAAAGATATGAATCTCTTAAGGAGCTATATACCTCAAGTTCCAGGATAACATACACTTTTCCAAGAAGCATAAGGTACTGAAGAAGATGCAGGCCAAGGCCATGAGTGCATGTGTCGAGGCTACCAACCCCTGGTAAAGCCCAAGGAGGTTGAACCTCTAATCCCAAAGGGCAACAGCTGCAAGCTCAGTTGACCTGCTTACATTGCTCACCCCAAGCTTAAGAAATTTGCTTGTTCTGCATTGCCAAGGGTCTCTGGTTCTGCAAGCCAAAGGCCAAGGGTCAAACCAAGCTCCAGGCTGTGGTTCCAGCTCCAACTCTGGTTATGGCACAGGCTCCCAAAATTGCCCAGACCCAACAAAGGCTTCACAGTAGAGGTTTCTGGCTGCCAATGTGAGGATGAAAGGACTAGAACAGTGGTTCTTAACCTGGGTTCTATCGAACTCTAGGGGTTTGATGAGTCGGTCTCAGAGGTTCAGAGAAGCCTCTGCCGTGGAGGCCAGAATAAAGTAATACAGTAATTTGTTGTGAGTTCATGCACTTTGTTGGTTTTGTTCTTTGAGCAAGGTGATGTTCATGCACGGCTCATTTTGTGCACTAGTAAAAAAACATATACCTATGTCTTGATTTCGGAAAAAATAAATCATTTTATTTATCATTAAAGAAGGGTTTGGTGAATGCGCATATGAAACTGGTGGGTTCGGTACCTCAAAAAAGGTTAAGAACCACTGGACTAGTATGAATCCTGGGCTGCTGTCTGCATGGAGCTGGTGTCCTCCTGTGCTATTTGTACAAATAAGCCTGAGGCAGGATCTGTAAAACAAAGAAAAACCTCTCATAAAACTTTAATTCTACTGGAGGGAAACAAAATCTAAAGTAAAATTAATATATGTCACGAAGCATTTGAGATCATGCTCCCCAGCATGTCATCAGTTTGGCTCATATAAATGTATTGAAAATTATCTAAAGTATTAATATATAATATGTCAGATTTTGGAAATGGAGAAAATAAAACAGGGAGTGCCAGGGAAGCAGAATTCTGATTGAAATTTTAAAAATAGTGAGTGTGTCAAGGCCACCTTTGAAAAATCAAGTCATCATGTACAACAAACAGCCCAGCGAGATAAAACATACCTGTGTGTGTGTGTGTGTGTGTGTGTGTGTGTGTGTGTGCATCTGTATGTATATACATACATACATCACTTTCTGGTTGAATGAGAAACTGAATCAAATGAAACATTCTTGGGAACTCTTCTCTAGCGCTGGCATATATACATACTTCATAAAGAGAAGAGTATGAAAAGGATAAAAGTGTATGACAGAAATATCTTTGATGTGGCTATTGAATAAAATTATTTTCCGGCCCTGGCCAGTTTGCTCACTGGATACAGAGTATGTCCAGCCTCCCAGGTTCAATCCCTGGTCAGGACACACATGAGAAGCAATCATCTTCTCTTCTCCTCCCTTTCCCCCTTCTCGCTCTCTATTTTCTTGCAGCCAGTGGCTCGATTGGTTCTAGTGTCGGCCCCAGGTGCTGAGGATAGCTCAGTTGATTCAAACATCAGCCGAAGATGGGGGTTGTTGAGTGGATCCTGGTCAGGGCTCATGTGGCAGTCTGTCTATCACCCCTCATCTCACTTAAAAAACATAGGACTTGGCACACAGTAAGTAGTCTATAATATTAATTCCTGGTCTATTTCTTCCAATATAAAAACAGTAAGAACAATTTCTACCCTAAAATTTACTGTGAAAATTCCTTCAACAAATATTTTTAAACTTAATAATGCCAGAATTTGTGCTTGAATTTTAATGCCTGCCAGCCTCTGAGGAGCTGTTTTCTCTTTAATAAGAACATAGGTATGTGATATTGTCTGTCAGACAAATGATCTCTTTTTTTTTTTTTTTTTTTTTAAACAGGGAGACTGCTTGGCACCTCGAGATACTGAGGGATGGGGTCAGCACTTGATTATGGGAGAGTGATTATACAAGTGCATCATATTATACTAAGTGGTTACTAGGCTTTTCCTGAGAGGAGTCAGTCAGACATTGGCTCAAATTGATGTCCCAGAGGCTGGCTCAAGGCGCACATGAATGTACAGGGAGTTTCCCATAACCCCCTTCGGCTTGCCTAGGCACCCTAACAGCACCTCCCATAGTACTCCGGGTCTCCCCAGTCACGTGAAGGAGGTGGTCCGGCTCCACCAGAGGGAAGCTGATGCGCAATCCAGGTGGCACCGTCTACTACTTTCCTTCCACCGCCCCTACTCCCAGTCTTGCGTGATCTCGCGTGATGTGGGGAGTATCTTCTCGCGAGAGCTAGGAGAGGATCCCTTCAGGTCCGCCTCTGTCGTGAGGCGGAGGAGTAGGAGGCGGAGGGAGGAGGAGGAGGCCCCGTCGCGGCCTCCGCCGCCGCCAACGGGGCTGTCCCTGTAGCTCCCGATGGAGTTTGAAGTCGTGGAACCGCCGCCGAGCTCTGCCCCGGCGAGACGAGGCGCCTCTGTCGCCGAGCCGCGCCGTCGCGGGGCTCCCGGGAGCGGCCCTTAGCGACCCCGCCCGGGCCCCCCCAGGTAGGGCGGGGGTGGGCACGATGCGGCTCGGGCCGCAGTCCGGGTCCCTGGTCCCCGGTCCCCGGCGGTCGGGCGGGAGACTCTCTGAGCCCGGGGCCTGTGCGCTGTCGCTGCCGCTGCCCCCAGCGTTGGGAGCTGAGGGCCGCACCTGACACCGGACCGGGAGTCCGGGCACCGAGGAGGCCCCTCGCCTCGGTCGGGCTTTTTCAGTACGAGGCCTGGCACAAATGGCCACCTCCCTTCGTCTCCGGCCGAGGGGACGCCTCTGACCCTTGAAGAATCCACCCAAGCAAGGGCCAGGCTTCCCTTCCTTTTCTATACCAGTTAGTAAGGGGGTTTGAAGGCGTTCCCGACACCAAGGACTCTAGCTTTCCGGTTTTCTGCCCTGGGGCTTCCCGAGAGCCCTGGGCTGGGATAGTGGAGGCGATCGGAGTGGTAAATAGGGACCCTGGCCGAACAATGCCCCGGGAGGGCTTACCCTTCTGGGAGGGAGGTGGCCGGGCCAGGGTGGGTGCCCAGTGGACGCGACGGAGCACTGGTAAGAGGCAAAGCCAGGGAATTCGGCTCTGGCTTGCTTCTTTCCCTCTTTTTCCTTCTTGGGGAAGCCTCTTAAGGGGAGACTCTTCCACCATCTTAGAACTATGGTAGAAAGCATCTTTGTTTCTCAGTTGCAGATCTACTTTTCTCTATCTTTAGCTCTCAGGAAAGGAGAAGGTGAGGGTAGCTGTCATTTACGTCTTTTGAATCACAGAAGTGTTTTAAGACACCGGCAGATAGAACCTTGACACCAGAAGAGTCTCAAGTAGTCACTGGCATAAAGTAGATCTAATCTGGTGATTCCCAACCTGTTTTATACGTTTCCTTTTCATTTCTACTCGCCACTTACCCGGCTCCCTTCTTTTTAATTCCTATTTTCTCCCACCCGCTGGGATTAGAATGACTTTGTATCGCAAATAAAGTGGTTAAGTTATCTCTTCCAATTTTGCATTAGTCAGAGTTTTAAGTTCCAAAAGGAATTTCTGATTAACCTGAAAAAGCTAATGCTGCTACACTAAATGGCTATAATTTCCCAAAAGCAAAAACCCGTTTTAGTTAGCCCGTGGAGCCTTTTTATAGGTAAATGCACACATTTACTTAAGGCTTCTGGAAACATTGAGAAAAGTTCATGGATTCTCCCATTCTTACCTTTTCTGTCTAAAGAGCTACACTACAATTCTAGCAAAACGTCCCTTGTCTCTTGTTTACTTCCACGTTCAGTTTTTGAAGAAACAGAGACCATAACATCCTGTCAAAGACCGTTTTTTTCAAGATTGCCATTTTTGTTGGAGATTTGATGTTTTAAAAATTGTAGAGTTTGTAAAATTGCTAGAAGAACATAATGTTAAACATATATTTCAAAAGCAGGTGTTATAATTCAAATCGGCTCCCATTCTTTGAGGATTTAATTGCCTTCGTGTTCATTAGTGGATCCCTTGAGTTATGCCTGATCTCTTATTACTGTTGTGTTAACCTGACATGCAAGAAGACTTTCTGTCCTTTGTTCATGTGTTTTCATTAACTCACTTTCTGCTTTTGTAATTTGCTGTCTTTTAGTTTGAAAAAGTTAAAAATTCTTTTGGGAGGGAAAACATTTTTTTTTGCACAGAATTTTATATTCAAAAATAGAACTTCTACATTGTATGTAATATCTGAGAATACTAAATATACTTACAAGGTCTTATCATAATAAGTTCTTGCTTATTGTTTGGGACTAGGTTGAAGTTTCACTTTCTAGTGATGGAACAAGGAAGCATGTGGTAAAATAAAGCTAGCAGAAAATTTAAAATGTTTTGCACCCAGTCTCATAACGGTTGTAAGTTACATCTTTATGATCCTCGAAGTTTTCTATTTTATGAAAACTTTAAATGTAGGGTATGGTTTTCACCTCAAATTTGCTATATTAAGTTAGTTTTGAGTATTACTTTCTAATTTTAAGGAGAGTGGTATTGTACAGAACTAGCTAGTAGCCACATGTAGCAGTTGAGCACTTGAAGTGTGGTGGGTGTAAATTGAGATGTGCTGAAAGCGCAAAATGCACACCAGATTTTGAAAACTTAGTAGAAAAAAAATTTTTTAAATATCTAAATTTTTAACATTGATTACATGTTGAAATGCTACTTTGGATCAATTAGGTTAAATATAAGATAACACAAATACAAATTGACTTTGCCCTGTTTTTCTCTATCTATCTATTTTTTTACAGGCACAGAGAGTCAGAGAGAGGGATAGATAGGGACAGGCAGACAGGAACGGAGAGAGATGAGAAGAATCAGTCAGTTTTTGCTGCGACACCTTAGTTCGTGGATTGCTTTCTCATATGTGCCTTGACCGCAGGCCTTCAGCAGACCAAGTGACCCCTGGCTCAAGCCAGCGACCTTGGGTCCGGCAAGCTTGGGGTCTTGAACCTGGGTCCTCCACTTCCCAGTCCAACGCTCATCCATTGCGCCACCGCCTGATCAGGCTGCTTTTCCCTTTTTTAATATGACGACTAGAAAATTTTAAATTACTTGTGGCTTGCATTATATTTCTGTTGGATGGTGCTGTTCTAGAGGATCTTTTCCAAGAAATAAATTATGCGAATTAAAAAGTCACATGAAAACCAAAAATTTTCTGTCAGAGGATCCTCTTAAAAATCACAATACTGGAGACTTTGTTAATATGAAGAATAACGTTATCCAGTGGCCATTATTTAAGCAGAAGAAAGTTCTGTCTCAAAAATAAGTATTTTTTAAGTCTAGTCATCACTAAAGCAGCGAAACTTTGCTATATTAATGAAAATAGAAAATTATTTCATTACTGTCCTATTAGAAAACATTGAAAGTTATAAACCTCATACTTAGTAAAAACTGAGTTTATCCCTCATCTTGGGTTGAAGTAAAACTTGACTCAAAAATCTTTCCTAACTTACACTAAAGTTATATAATAGTCTTTAGAATTGTAATTCAGTTCCTTTTGCTCCAGTCCTTTTGATAGGTTTGAATGCTTAGTTTTAGAGCTTACAGATTATTTCAATTGGTTTTTTTTAATAGATTAAGATCTAAATTGTACCTAGGATGCTTTAATTATAATTTTGTGAAGTCCAAAACTAATTATTTTAAAGGTTTTTAAAAGGAGAAATACTGTTGTAAATTCCATTTCAGTAGTTTAAATTCCTCACATGGGTGAACCAGAGTGGAAATGAGTGTTTTAATTAACAGACCTGAGCCAAATGTTTATAAAAAGAATTATATATATTAAATACAATAGTGAAAGAAGCATAAACTTTATTCTGGCATTCTAAAGTCAGGTGTCTTAGTCATAAACTGGCTGCATAATATGGCTGTCTGTTATCGGAAAATGAAAGTACTTAGCTGGTATGTAGTTTGTTCTTAAAGCAGCTTGTAATTTACATCATATGAGAGATGTTTATTATTCTTCCTTTTTATGAGTTAGTATTCATACCGAGGAACTTATAGTCTCTAAAATTACTTGAGAAAAAATATGTTTAAGGTTTTACCTTTAATTTAGTGTTTCTCACTCCTTTGTTTTACTTTTCTTTCATTTTAGTAACCGTAATTGAATTAGTTAATACAAATAATTTAATTAGTGAGGTTTTAAATTCATTTTATCTCATATTTTGGGAACATCTTTAGTATGAATACTTCTAAATTAACTATAATTAGGTCTCCATAGATTTAAATAAATTACTATTTATTTAAATGTATTAATATAAATCTAGAAATCTTACACATTGATATATATTCTTAGTTTGCCATTGTTCATTTATATGCTTTTAGAAATAAATTGTAAAGACAATAGGCTATCATTTTTAATAATCATAAAATGTTTTCTAGGTAAATTTTTACAAAGTGCCCTTCTTTAAAATGAAAGTCCTGTTTTGTTATTACTACTTAAACATTAGTGGTCAACATAAACTTCTCTTTTTTAGGCAAATTTTTATTTTATCTTTTTCTTTTTAAGTTTATTTTATTGATTTTAGAGAAAGGAAGGGAAAGAGTGAGAGACAGGAGCATTGATCTGTTCCTGTATGTGCCCTGACCGGGGATCGAACTGGCAACCTCTGCACTTCGAGACAATGCTCTAACCAACAGAGCTATCTGGCCAGGGCTTATTTTATCTTTATTGAGGAACTTACAATTATTGATAATGGTACTGAAGAAAAACTTTAAAAATAAATCAAATAGCCCTGGCCGGTTTCCTCAGTGGTAGAGTGTCAGCCCAACCTGGGGAAGTTCAATTTCCAGCCAGGGCACACAGAAGCGCTCATCTGCTTCTCCACCCTTCCCTCTCTCCAGTCTATCTCTCCCTTCCCCTCCCCCATCCAGGGCTCTATTGGAGCAAAGTTGGCCTGGGTGCTGAGGATGGCTCCATGGCCTCCCTCAGTCGCTAAAAAAATGGCTCTGGTTGCAACAGAGCAATGCCCCTGAGGGGCAGAGCGTTGCCCCCTGGTGGGCATGCCTGTGGATCCTGGTCTGGCACATGTGAGATTCTGTCTCTCTGCCTCCCTGCTTCTCACTTCAGAAAAATACAAAAAAAAAAAAAAAAATCAATTCCTTACATATTTTATAAGGAAAATTTAGTTCATAATTTTCCTGTCAGAAAGTTAGAAATCTGACACATAGTGGAAGAAAACCATGGCAGAGATACTGCCAAAATTTTGGCAGAATTTGTCTTTTAAAGGTATTAATTAAATTTCTACTAGGAATTAAAGTTTTATAACACTCAAACATCTGGTTTTTGTAGACCTAGAAACACATATTGGATATTATAACATGAAACTATGACATGTATTCTGTAATAGTTTGAACACTTAAGCTAATAGGTGAAAATATGGAAGATAGAATTTTTATGTTTAGATAAAATGTGAATGCCCCCACTAATTAACTTTAAAGCATTTCAGGGTGATTTTGGAAAATTATAAGGAGAGCATTTGCTGCTAGTTTTTTGTTACTCTGTGGCCTGTGATACCCTGACTCTCTGAATTAGCATTTCCAAGTAGGTAGCCGTTATAAAAAAAATAGATTCAGTGACTTATTTTGATAAATATTTTATCAGTTCAAATTATTGACTAAATTAGGGCTCCAAACAGTAGATTTAAAATAAAATTTATTCTTTCTTAGAGGGCTTTTTCCTTGTATAATTGTGCAGCCTCTTAAGCTGAACATTAAAATGTTAAATGCTTGCAGGGAGTGATCTGTTCACCTGCTTAGTGCTCATCTCTAAAGTTGGAAGCCAACTAACTGGTTTTAAGATTGATGGAATTAATAGATGTGGCAATGTATATTAGATACATTCCTCTACAGCTGTTTGAGGAAAAGTTTCCATAGGGTGCTTTTTACATAGCAAGCCCGGTACCTCATTTTTACAAGATTTTTTAAAATCTTAGTTTTTGTGAAAAGAGAGACTAAAACGTTTTTTATTTGGATGTGGGGATATTAGAGAATCAGTTGTATACCTTTCTGTCCTGAATCTGACTTTATTTTTAAATATCTAATTTCGGTGGAACTAATATATTTGGTTTGGTAAACATTCTTATGAAATATAAACCATTGGTTGTTTAATTGCCCTAAATACTTAGATTTCTTGTTCACCAGAGAGCCTTTTCAGACTTATATAAGTTTATTATTAGAAGAAAAAGGAAATTTGTGAAATTTAGAATGTTCAAGTTAGGTATCTAAAGATTTTAATTAGAGGGCAGTATAGTTTTTATACTATTTTACTGAAAATTATGAAACAAACATTTTGATATTAGGAATAAGAAAATGTCAGTTAAATTTTCCATGTGCCTTTTAATCATATGCAAATATGATTCTTTTCACAGTGCAATTATAGCAAAAATAGAAATTTATAGTTTGCTTATTTTTCAATTGAGAATTATTAGATGTTAATATTGTTTTATTTTTCTATATTTTGCTGATTGGACCTGACAGTTTTTGGTAATATATATTAATTAATGTCTAAATGATATGTTTTGTCAAAGTATTGTAGGGAACCACATTCAAGATTTGTAAGATATTTTTATTTTTTTACATTGAAAATATATTTTGAGGTCAGGATATTTATTTTATTTATGGATAAGCAGTTCTATCATTACCTTTATTTTCAGTACCTCTATTAGCTTCCTAATCAAGTCCTGACCAGAAATTTTCTCTTTTGTGAAGCTGACAAATTGAACATATATCCTTGACTAGCAGGTGGCAAAGCTGTGTCTTCACACTTGACTCATTACCATATTTTTTTGGATCAGTAGTTTCAGACTTCACTAACTCTTAGGCCATATTTTATATGTTTTGAGATAGTAGATACCCAAAGGAGACATTTTTTAAAAAAAATTCAGCAATCCAGCCTGACCAGGTGGAAAGAGCATTGGACTGGGATGTGGAGGACCTAGGTTCGAGACCCCGAGGTTGCCAGTTTGAGCATGGGCCCATCTGGTTTGAGCAAAAGCTCACCAGCTTGGACCCAAGGTCGCTGGCTCCAGCAAGGGGTGGCTCGGTCTGCTGAAGACCCGTGGTCAAGGCACATTTGAGAAAACAATCAATGAACAACTAAGGTGTCCCAACAAAAAACTGATGATTGATGCTTCTCATCTCTCTCTGTTCCTGTCTGTCCCTGTCTATCCCTCTCTCTGACTCTCTCTCTGTCCCTGTAAAAAAAAAAAAAAAAAATCCAAATTAATTTGTATCCCTAAAAATGAAATGTGGAATGTTAATAGGTTTACTTGATATGGTCATTAAGAAAAATACATGAAAGTTTGGATGACTTATATTAGCAACCAATATAAATATATTTTGTTGAAAGGAACAGTATTAGAATATTGATTCTGGACAAAATTTCAGAAATTTAATTCAGCAAATAGACAAAGGACATCCAAAACATATAGAATTATTCAGAAGTGTTTTAGGTTTTGAGGCTGTGATAGTTAACTTTATTTTTAGCTCTTGAAAAGTGAATAATGAATATATGGTTAATTCTTACTTTTGTCCATTTCCAGCTTACAAAACACTACACAGCAAAATAATGATCTGCTAGACTGCTAACCCGAGCATCCAGCTTCCACAATGCCTGTGCAGGCAGCTCAATGGACAGAATTTCTGTCCTGTCCAATCTGCTATAATGAATTTGATGAGAATGTGCACAAACCCATCAGTTTAGGTTGTTCACACACTGTTTGCAAGACCTGCTTGAATAAACTTCACCGAAAAGCTTGTCCTTTTGACCAGACTGCCATCAACACAGACATTGATGTGCTTCCTGTCAACTTTGCACTTCTCCAGCTAGTTGGAGCCCAGGTAAGCTTTAAAGATTTTAGTTATTTGGTATATGTAATAATTATAGAACTTCGTTCATTAAGAGATACAAAGTATGTTTAATGATATTTGAGACATATAAAATATTCAGTGTACCTGATTTCCATGATTGTATTCTGAAAAAGGTTTTTAAAAAATAATGTCAATCCTTATGCAAAAACTTAATATTATTATGGTTAAATATTTCTTTGTGTTCAATGTGTGGTCAAAATTTATGTTTATAAGTGGTTTTGGCTCTGGATGGATGGCTCGGTTGGTTAGAGTGTTGTCCCAAAGCGCAGAAGTTGTGCCAGTTCAGTCCCTGCTCAGTGCACATGCAGGAACCCATCATTGTTCTTCTTTCCCTCCCTCCCTCCCTCCCTCCCTCCCATTTTCTCCCTCTCAAATCAATAAAATGAACATTAAAAAAATATCTACAAGTGGTTTTAGTGGATAAGAAGTTTTTATATAAGTGTGTATAAATATTTATGCATTAGGTGATACGAAAAAAGATGTAATCAATGTTTTGGCCAGAAAGCAACCAACTAGAACACTGAAATAGAGGTTCTTGATTATCTTTTTAATTTCTTTTTTTTTTTTCATTTTGGACAGAGACAGAGAGTCAGAGAGAGGGAGAGATAGGACAGATAGAAAGGGAAAGAGATGAGAAGTATCAGTTCTTCATTTTGGCACCTTCGTTGTTCATTGATTGTTTTCTCCTATGTGCCTTGACCAGGGGGCTACAGTAGAGCAAATGATTCAAGCCTTGGGCGTCAAGCCAGTGACCATGGTGTCATGTCTATGATCCAACGCTCAAGCCAGCGACCCCATGCTCAAGCTGGTGAGCCTGCGCTCAAACTGGCAACCTCCAGGTTTCAACCCTGGGTCCTCCACATCCCAGTCTGACACTCTGTTCACTGTGCCACCGCCTGGTCAGGCTGATTATCTTTTTATTTTTATTTATTTATTTATTTTTTACAAGGACAGAGAGAGAGAGTCAGAGATAGAGATAGATAGAGACAGACAGACGGGAACGGAAAGAGATGAGAAGCATCAATCATTAGTTTTTCATTGCCGTTGCGACACCATATTTGTTCGTTGATTGCTTTCTCACGTGCCTGCGCCACCGCCTGGTCAGGCTGATTATCTTTTTAATTTCACTTGATGTTTAGGACATTATAAATGAGAAAATAAGTTCTATTTAGGGATGTATGTATCAAAAACCATTTTTCAGAGTTTATCAAATTTTGTAGTTTTTATGCTCAGGTGCCATAAATTTTCTATTTCTTATTTATAATCATTTTATTGAATCAGAGCAAGACCCTAGATTTATAGTAATTTTCATTTAATGAGGGCTTACTCTGTGTAGGTATGATGGTAAGCATTCAACATCTGTTATTGATTCTTGCTTTTCAGGTAATTATTCCCATTTTACAGATGAGGAAGAAGATTTTGTACATTATAAACTACATATTAAAGCAAGAAAGTAAAGATTTTTCTGATTAATCACTTCTTAGAAAATTCAATGAATTAAAGTACCCCATTCCATAGTATTTTCATATTTGAAGTTTTCCTTTTAAAGCACAGCATTTCTTTTCAATTTTCATAATCCGGTTAGACACTCTGAAATTATGATGCATCTATAGTTAATAGTCTGTAATAATTTAATTGGCAGCATTTTTTCCTTAATGGTTCATAAAATAATGGTGCCTCTTGCAAACATTGACATCTTAGATCCAATAAGATACTGTAGACTTTGTAATAAAAGATTTTGTCTTTATTTATTTATTTACAGGGACAGAGAGAGGGATAGATAGGGACAGACAGGCAGGAACGGAGAGAGGTGAGAAGCATCAATCATTAGATTTTCATTGCCATTACGACACCATAGTTGTTCATTGATTGCTTTCTCACGTGTGCCTTGACCGCGGGCCTTCAGCAGACCGAGCCACCCCTTGCTTGAGCCAGCGACCTTGGGTCCAAGCTTATGAGCTTTCGCTCAAGCCAGATGGGCCTGCGCTCAAGCTGGTGAGCTCGGGGTCTCGAACCTGGGTCTTCCGCATCCAGTCCGACGCTCTATTCACTGCGCCACCTCCTGGTCAGGCAAGATTTTGTCTTTTAAATAAATTTTCTCTCAGTCCTTAAAATAGCTTTCAGGCTTATACAGTGTGACTTATATTATCTTTTTTTTAAATTAATTAATTAATTATTGTATTTTTCTGAAGTGAGTGGGTGGGGAGGCAGACAGACAGACCCTCGTATGCGCCTGACCGGGATCCACCCAGCCTGCCCACCAGGGCGCTGGCCCATCTGCGGTGCTGCTCCGCTGCAATCAGAGCCACTCCAGCGTCCCAGGTGGAGGCCATGGAGCCATCCTCAGCACCCAGACCAACTTTGCTCCAGTGGAGTCCCCGCTGTGGGAGGGGGAGAGAGAGACAGAGAGAAAGGAGAGGGAGAAGGGTGGAGAAGCAGATGGGTGCTTCTCCTGTGTGCCCTGGCAGGGGATCGAACCTAGGGTGTTTACATACCAGGCTGGCACTCTGTCCACTGAGCCAACTGGCCAGGGCTAGTCGATTATTAAATATAGCAAAAGTATTCCTACCTGAGGACTTTTGAAGTGACTGTTATCTTTACCTAGAATGATAGTTCTTTCTCTTCTTTTAAGTCTTTCTTCAGATGTCCTGATTTCCAAGGAAACATCCTGACCATTCACCTTAAAATTGCAGCCTCTCTCCACTTCCAATTCCCCTTATTCTTGTTTTTTTTACTGATCACTTTTTATTATACTTTTTTTTTTTTCTTTTTACAGGGATAGAGAGAGTCAGAGAGAGGGAAAGATAGGGACAGACAGACAGGAACGGAGAGAGGTGAGAAGCATCAATCATTAGTTTTTCGTTGGGACACCTTAGTTCATTGATTGCTTTCTCACATGTGCCTTGACCGCGGGCCTTCAGTAGACTGAGCAACCCCTTGCTCGAGCCAGCAACCTTGGGTCCAAGCTGGCGAGCTTTTGCTCAAGCCAGATGGGCCCGTACTCAAGTTGGTGACTTCGGGGTCTCAAACCTGTGTCGTCCGCATCCCAGTTCGACGCTCTATCCACTGCGCCACCACCTGGTCAGGCTCATTATACCATGTTTTTTATTTATGTTTTTTAATTATGGGTAGCCTTCTTGTTTCTCCACTAGAGTGTAAGCTTCACAAGGGCAAGACATTTTGTCTGTTTAGCTCATTGACAGATGTCTAGTGCCTTAAACTGCTTGGCACATGATAACACTCCATAAATATAAATATTTGTTGAATTAAATTGAATTTATATAATGGCACAGTGTAGTAGAGATTTTCATCTTCATTTTGTAGATAGGGAAACCATGACTTGGAGCAATTAATAATTTACTCAAGATCACTGTAGAAGTGCAGAGCTGCAGTTTTGACCTTTCATTGAGAACACTCTTTTGTTGCTTATATTCTAGCAAGGGTGGGGGACAATAAATATAGTAATTAAATTTTACAGTTAAAAGTTGCCAAGTGCTAACGGGGAAAACGTCTTTGTCCTTTTCCCCGCTTTTTCTTTTGAAATACTTTTATAAAAAGTTGCAAAAATATACAGAGAATCTGTTTAACTTTATGCAGCTTCCTTTAATATTAACATCTTTTGAAATTTTGACATAGTTACTCCAAGAAATGAACATTGATACAATACTATTAACTTCTTGCTTTTTTAAAATTTATTAATCCACCCAGCACCTGCTATTAAGTAGGATATTCTTGATTCTTGGAAAGCGGATTGACTAGGTGTTTGGCTTTAATTTTTTTTGTACTACTTTGATGTATGTCTGTTATAATTTTATACTCATCAAGATTATTCTTAAATATATAAATATGTAAGTACATGTTATCAAGTATATAAAAAATATAAGTAAGCAGGATAAATGTATTTCTTTAGTATTTTTGTTTGTTTTTAGGTACCAGATCATCAGTCAATAAAGTTAAGTAATCTAGGTGAGAACAAACACTATGAAGTTGCAAAGAAATGTGTTGAAGATTTGGCACTCTACTTAAAACCACTAAGTGGAGGTAAAGGTAAGTTCCCGAAAAGCATTTCTGCTGGTAAGGAGGACTTGATATTACATTTACTTTGACGAATTTGGTGTTGATACCTTATTAAACCATTTTGAGTTTTGGAAAATGAGTTTGCTTAGAGAGATCGTTTTTTTCTTTTTTATAAACATTTTATTTATTTTACAGAGACAGAGTGGGATATATAGAGACAGACAGACAGGAATGGAGAGAGATGAGAAGCATCAATCATCAGTTTTTTATTGCCGTTGCGACATCTTAGTTGTTCATTGATTGCTTTCTCATATGTGCCTTTACCGCGGGCCTTCAGCAGACCAAGCAACCCCTTGCTGGAGCCAGCGACCATGGGTCTAAGCTGGTGAGCTTTTGCTTGAACCAGATGAGCCCGCGCTCAAGCTGGTGACCTCAGGGTCTCGAACCTGGGTCCATCTGCATCCCAGTCCGATGCTCCGTCCACTGCGCCACCACCTGGTCAGGCGAGAGAGATCTTAAATAACCTTTTGATTGAAAATATTCATTATTTTCTGGAAATAACCAATATTGTTATTAATTTAAGAATTCATTAGACCCACAACATCCTGAGCTTTATACAACATTTATATTCATTGATTAAGCTAATAGTAGTATATAGCAGAATATTAGTTTTTATTAAGTCCTATTAAGACAGTTTCATGTGTTCATATATTTATTCAATTACTCATTAAATTTTATTGAGTGCTTATACTGTAGTGGTTACGTTCCATGTCTTCATGGTGGTTGCAGTCAATTCAGGGAGATAGGCATGTAAGTGCAATAGGTTATTTTAAGTCCTGTGACAGAAGTGAAAGTCTGTTTGTTCTGTTTAGCACTGCATACCCAGTGGTTAGCACATCACAGATGTAATAAAAAGTTGTTGAATGAATAAATCAGTCAAGTATTTTGTATCTGCTCTGTGCTTTCCACTGTTGGATATTTTTGACATAGTGATTTTTTTTTTTTTTTTTTTTTTTTTTTAGCGAGAGAGAGGCAGGAAGGGAGAGATATGAGAAGCATCAATTATTCATTGCAGCATCTTAATTGTTCATTGATTCCTTTCTCATATGTGCCTTGACTGTGGGGCTCCAGTAGAGCGAGTGACCCCTTGTTCAAGCCAGTGACCTTTGGGCTCAAGCCAGCTTCCTCAGGGTTTTAAGCCTGGATCCTCAGCATTCCAGGCTGACGCTCTATCCACTGCACCACTGCCTAGTCAGACAACATGGTGATTTTTTTTTGAGAGACTTAATCTGTCCACCTCTTTCATTCATTGAACAGATATCTAAAGAACATGTATTGGTGTATAAACTTAGTTGGTTAGAGCATTGTTCCGACATGCCAAGGTTGCAGGTTCAATTCCCCGGTCAAGGAACAGACAAGAATCAACCAATGGATGTACAAATAAGTGGAACAACAAATGGATCTTTCTCTAAAATCAATAAAATAATTTAAAAAAAGAGCATGTATTAAGTTCCAGATGCTATTTTGGTATTTGGGCTACATGAATAAATATGTATATACTCATAGCACTTATGTTTAGAAAAAGGAGAAAGTATGGTATAATAATAAGTATAATAAAAAAGCAAATGATGTAGTATGTTATAAAATGATAATTGCTATGGAAAGAAAATAATACATTTAGAGGGATCAGAAATGTCAGGGTGAGGGGAGAAGGGCAGATTACGGTTTGAAATGAGGGGATTAGTATAAGCCCCAGTAAGAAGGTAACTTTTGAACCTGAGATTAAAGAGGTGAGGCAGTTAGCTATGTCGGTTCCTAGGAAAAGATTATTCCAGGCAGAGGAAATAGTAAAGTCCCCAGGCACGTGTAGTATCTTCAAAGAACAACGATAGGAGAGTGCCTGGAACACTGAGTGAGGGGAGAATAGTATGAGATAGATGCAAGAACAGTGAGGCCAGATGATTTAGACTCCAGGCCATTTGAAGATTTGAGCTTTTACTCTGAAACTGGGGAGTCTCTCCAGGGTTCTGAGGAGAGGAGTGACATGATCTGACTAACGTTAAAAGGGTGATTCCAGATGTTCTGTTGAGTATTCAGTGTAAGAGGGCATGGGGTCAGTTAATAATCAGTGAAGGTGGTGAGATGTGGAATAGTCTATAAATCTATTTTGAAGGTAGAGCCAAGTGCCTTTCCTAACTTCTTGAATGCAGGATATGAGAGAAAGAGCAGAGTGAAGTGTGATTCTTGGGTTTGGGACCTGAGCACAAGAAAAGAGAGGTTGCTATCAGTTTAGATAAGGGGTATTGTAGGTAGATCAGGTTTAGATAGGATGATCCAGAGTTAAATTTTGGTCATGTTAAGTTAGAGATGTCAGATCTGAACTTGAGTGCTGTTGAGTAAACTGGTGGATATATGTGAAGGGATGAGGTATAGGAGCTGTAACTGGGGAGTCCTTGGTGTAGAGTTGGAGTTTAATGCAGTAAGACTGGATGAGATCCCATAGGTAGTGGGTATATAGAGAGAAGAAAATGAAAACTGGATCCTGAGGCCCTTTAACAGAGAATACAGGAAGAAAAGACAAAATCAGAAAATAAGACTGAAAGAAAAAGAAGTAAGGAAGAAAACTAAAAGAATACAGTGCTCTGGAAGCTATATAAAGAAAAGTGTTAAAAGAACTCAGGAATAATATCTGTGTTTAGTGCTGTTTGAAAGGTCAGGTCAGATAAGGATTGAGAATTGACCATTGATTTAGCAAAGTAAAGGAAATTGTCATGATGAGCAGTTGTGGTGAAGTGATAGTGGCAAAAAACCTAATTGGGATAGGTTTTAAAGATTGTGGAGAAAGGAATTGGAAATAGTCTAGACAGTTCTAGAGGATTTGCTACAAAAGGGAGGAAAGAAATGGGGCAGAGCTGGTAGGAGAAGAGGGATAAAAAGATTTATTTTTAATATTGATGAAATAGTCCCTGGCCTACTAGCTCAGTCAGTCAGTGTCATCCTGAAACACTAAGGTTGCAAGTTTGATCCCCAGTCAGGGCACACACAGGAAGCAACCGATGAATGCATGACTGAGTGGAGCCACAAATGCTTCTCTCTCTCTCACTTCCTCTCTTCCTCTTTTTCTCTCTCTTCCTCTCTCCATTCCTCTCTCCTCTCTGGAAAGTCAATCATAAAAGAAAAAGTAAAAAAAAAAATATGGATGAGATACACCTTGTTTGTTCTTGTTAATGCTGATGGAAATGATCAAGTGGGAAGGGAAAAACTAATATGGACCAGAGATAAGAATTGCTGGAGCAGTATCCTTGAGTTGGGAAAGGGATTAGGATCTCAGATGTTGTCACTTAGCACTGTTCTTAATGTCGTGTATATAACAAAAAATAGAGCTGTTAATTTTACTTTCAGATTAAAATTTTCATTTAACTTTATATTTACTTCACTAATTTAACTAAAGAGATTTAAATAAACAGACTAAATAAACCAAAGTACTCTTTATACCCAGAGAATAAGATACCTAAATAAAATTTGAAGTAACTAAAAGGCTCCTATTACCACAGAATAATAATAAACAGAGACAGAATACTCATTGATTTAAAAATAAAAATTACCTTACAGGGGTCTCATTAGGAATTGTGCCTTAATAATTTGATACAGATAATAAAAAATGACTTGTCTTTTTTAATAAAAACAACTTTAGTTTTCTTTGTTTCCTTTTTCCTAAAGGTGTAGCTAGTTTGAACCAGAGTGCACTGAGCCGTCCAATGCAAAGGAAACTGGTGACACTTGTAAATTGTCAACTGGTAGAGGAAGAAGGTCGTGTGAGAGCCATGCGAGCAGCCCGTTCGCTTGGAGAAAGAACTGTAACGGAACTAATATTACAGCACCAGAATCCTCAGCAGTTGTCTGCCAACTTATGGGCTGCTGTCAGGGCTCGAGGATGCCAGTTTCTAGGACCAGGTAAGAGATCACTATCTTGCCTTTCTAATTGGTTGTCAGGGCTACAGGATGCCAATGTCTAGAGGTAGGTAAGAATACCCAGACTCAATGCATCTTTATTTTTACATTCAAAGCTTGACATAATTAAAGATAAGACAGTTTTATCATAATCTATATGATAGACAGTGCTATAGTGTTTTAAATGTTTTATTTATATATTTATTTATTTTTTACAGGGACAGAGAGAGAGTCAGAGAGAGGGATAGACAGGGACAGACAGACAAGAACAGAGAGAAATGAGAGCATCAATTATTAGTTTTTTGTTGCCGTTGCGACATCATAGTTGTTCATTGACTGCTTTCTCACATGTGCCCTGACCGCTGGCCTTCAGCAGACCGAGCCACCACCTGCTGGAGCCAGCAACCTTGGGTCCAAGCTGGTGAGCTTTTTGCTCAGGCCAGATGGGCCTGCGCCCAAACTGGCGACCTCGGGGTTGTGAACCCGGGTCTTTTGCATCCCAGTCTGGCGCTCTATCCACTGCTCCACCGCCTGGTCAGTATAGTGTTTTAGAATAAATTTCTCATTAAATCCTCAGTGCCCTTCAAGAGAAATGACACAGATCCAATATTACAAAATAGAAAACTGAGTTAGAGAGAGGCCTAAGGTTACACAGGTGGTAAAGGAAAAGTAAACTGTTTTTTAATTTCTTTTTTATTTATTTATTTTAGAGAGGAGACACAGAGGGGGGGGGGAACTAGAAGCATCAACTCCCATATGTGCCTTGACCAGACCAGTGCAGGGTTTTGAACTGGCGACCTCAGTGTTCCCAGGTCGATGCTTTATCCACTGCGCCACCACAGGTCAGGCGAAAAGTAAACTGTTTTAATAAATGAAGAAAATATCAAAACTCTTGATTGTTTTTAACAGTTGGAAAACAGAAATTATTTTTTTTTAGATTTTATTCATTTTTACAGAGAGGAGAGAAAAAGAGAGAAAGAGAAAGAAGGGGGAGGAACAGGAAACATCAACTCCCATATGTGCCTTGACCAGGCAAGCCCAGGGTTTTGAACTAGTTACCTCCATATCAACGCTTCAGACCAGTGGTAGTCAATCTGGTCCCTGCCGCCCACTAGTGGCTGTTCCAGCTTTCATGGTGGGCGGTAGCAGAACAACCAAAGTATAAATAAAAAGATAGATTTAACTATAGTAAGTTGTTTTATAAAGATTTATTCTGCCAAACTTAGCGAAAATCCGAATAAAGTACTTGGTAAGTAATTATTATTATATGCTTTAACTTGCTGTAACTGCTTTATAAATTTTATAAAGTAAAGTTACTTCCCTACTTTATAAATCACCATTACTGTGGAAGCAGTGGGCAGTTAGAAAATTTACTACTAACAGAGATGCGGAAGTGAGCGGTAGGTAGAAAAAGGTTCACTACCCCTGTTGTAGACACTGTACCACCACAGGTCAGACTAGACATTATTTTTTAAAAAAGAATTATCAGGAGATGATATTTTTATGGTTACTACCATTTATATTTTGTTTAGAAATCTTTACCTATAATAAAGTAGAAAAGGTTATAAAAAAAAAAAAGAAAGAAAAACATTTGTAGAGAAGGAGAAGACAGGGACAGAAGCTAGACCTAACTGAATATACCTTGTTTTGTACTTTGGTCCCATATAAATGTTTTATGTTTTTTTTGTTTGTTTGTTTGTTTTTGTTTTTGTTGCACAGAGAGTGGGACAGATAGGGACAGACAGGAAGGGAAAGAGATGAGAAACATCAATTCTTCATTGCGGTTCCTTAGTTATTCATTAATTGATTTCTCATATGTGCCTTGACTGGGGGGGGGGGCTACAGCAGACCAAGTGACCCCTTGCTCAGCCAGCGACCTTGGGCTCAAGCTGGTGAGCCTTGCTCAAACCAGATGAGCCCGTGTTCTAGCTGGTGACCTCGAGGTCTCGAACCTGTGTCCTCTGCATCCTAGTCTGACGCTCTATCCACTTTGCCACCGCCTGGTCTGGCCTGTTGAATGTAATTATAAAGTAATTTTTAGTTTTTAGTAAAAATAAATTTTTTAAATTTAAATGAGTAAAACTAATCAGTATTTAAAAAATAAAAAAGATAAAACACACATGAAGTTAATAGCATATTTATCTGGAATGAATTCTTTCAGGTTACTTTAGAACACAGTCTTTTGATTTTTATATCTCTAGTGGGATAGATAGTAAATCCTAAATTGTGTTCACTCATTATATAGTTCATATTTCTATTGATACTGTTATTTTGAAGCTGTTATAAAGACACAGGGTAGGATGAAGCAAGTAATTATGTTAATGCCCTCAGGAAGCAAGATTTCTCACTATTTTGAAAAAAGATACAAAGAATTTGAAATTCAAGAATTTATGTAAAAATTCTGTAGTCTTTACATCTGAATTGCCAATATATAAGTACAGATTAATTTATTTTTCTTTTTCTAAAAAATGCCTCTTCCCTAGGTTTATCACTGAAAAGGCTTACAGGCAATGAATATCTGTAGTACCCCAATTATGGACTCTTATAAATACCATTTACTACTAAAAAGAAGCAGGGCTCTTTGGATAAATGCACTATTCTAGTTCTAGTTTAGAAAAGTGTAAGAAGAACCTGGGGAATCTTATGCTAGAACGCAAAAAAGCTATCAGAGACCACTGTAATCCTGTCAGAAGGACAGAGAAATGAATTTGAATGGGCCTTCATTGGACATAAATGGGACAACTTGAACATCAGAATGAATAATGACTATAATGGATAGAAACATAAAATATATAAAAATCTGATTTTGTAACGATTCTGCAGAAAAAAGTCAGTTGCTTATTTTTGGCAGTTGTTTGCTCAGGTACCAACATACTGTTCTAAAAATTGAGAGAGGCATAGAAAATAATCAAGCATTCTTTGGTCTTTCCTTTGCTTTACAAACTCTTTTCAAGGATATTTTCACAGGATGTGGAGGGTAGATTCCTCTTTTAACTAATAAATTTAGACAAGTGTATTAAAATTAGAAAAATTATAAATTGGCAACAGCAAGTGAATAGATGGTTCTAGGCAAGAATTATTAGTGGCTGTGAAAACCGTTAGATGAAAGGTTGCTCTATGATAAATAAGTCCTGAACCCATTGATGAGTCTTATTGTTAAAAGTGAAACAACCCAGCTTGATATATTTCCTGATGTCATACATGGAATAGGAAGTCTACTTGGAAGAACAACTACATTCTGAATCCAATCAAACCTTTAGTTTACCTGAAACATAAAGAAACATATTTTAAAACACTACAAGCACAAAATTAGTCAAATCAAGAATATGGGAAATTCTTAAGAAACAAACTAGATTTTCTTTTAAATGGAAGGGTTGGGGTAGGGCGGTTGGTATCGGTTTGTTTGTTTTAAGCTTAAAGACATATTAACCAAAAATAGTGTATGGACTTTATTTGAATATTTAGAAAAACCAATATAAAAAGAAATTTTTGAGACAATGGGAGAAACTTCAATATGGACAGAGTATTGGATGGTATTAAGGAAATATATTACTTTTTTAGATGTCGAAATGGTACTATATTAAATTTGAACAAAATTCTTTATGTGTTAGAAATACATTCTGAATCATTTAAGGATAAAATGCTATGTTGTCTAGGATTTACTTTAACAACGCTTGAGCCAAAACAAACTAGAAATGTGTATAAAGAGTAAAAAGAGAACTTACTAACAATAGCTGTTATGGGTGCATGTTAGCTCTACTCTTAACGTATGTTTAAGATTTTCCATAATACAAAGCTAAATTAAAAAATAATTTTTAGCCTGACCAGGTGGTAACACAGTGAATAAAGCATCAGCTTGCGATGCTGAGGACCCAGGTTTGAAACCCCGAGGTTGCTGGCTTGAGTGTGGGCTCATCCAGCTTGAGCACAGGGTCACCAGCATGAGCATGGGTTACTGGCTTGAGTGTGGGATCATAAACATGATACCATGGTCGCTGGCTTGAGCCCAAATGTCACTGGTTTGAAGCCCAGGGTCACTGGCTTGAGCAAGGGATCGTTGGCTCAGCTGAAGCCCCCTTCAACCTACCTCACCCCGTCAAGGTGCATATGAAATGCAATCCTTGAACAACTAAAGTGACACAACTATGAGTTGATGCTTCTCATCTCTTGACCTTCCTTTCTCTCTGTCTCAAAAATAAATTAATTAAATAAGAAATAAAAGTTTTAAAACCTACATTTACATTTAAGAATGCTACCTTTCGATATCTCCTCATGTTTATTTAACTTACTTAATAAGAACTAGACTTAGGTGTCAAATATCCTTTGTTCTATAACTCAACAACAGAAAGACAAACCAATTAAAAAATGGGCTAAGTGGCCCTGGCCTGTTGGCTCAGTGGTAAAGCATTGGCCCGGTGTGTGGAAGTCACGGGTTTGATTCCCAGCCAGGGCCCACAGGAGAAGTGCCCATCTGCTTCTTCCCCCTTCCCCTTCTCTTTTCTCTTTGTCTCTCTCTTCCCCTCCCACAGCCAAGGCTCCACTGGAGCACAGTTGGCCAGGGCGCTCCGCCTCAGATGCTAGAATGGCTCTGGTTGAAATGGAGCAACACCCCAGATGGGCAGAGCATCGTCCCCTAGTGGGCATGCTGGGTGGATTCCGGTTGGGTGCATGTGGGAGTCTGTACTTTGTACTTAGGCCAAGGAGTTGAATAGACAGTTTTCCTAAAGAAGATGTACAGATGGCCAAAAAAACAAATGAAGAGATGCTCAGTGTTATTAGTTTTAAGGAAATGCAAATCAAAATAACTATGAGATACCACTTCACGTAATTTAAAAATGGTAAATAAAAGTGTTGGTGAGAATGTGGAGAGCTTGGAAATGTAAAATGGTGCAGCCGCTGGAAAATGATTTGGAAGTTCCTGAAACGTTAAAGCAAAATTACCTACCATGGGACCCCACAGCTCCACTTTTAGTCACATACCCAGAAGACTTGAAAACAGGTATTTAAACTCATACTTGTACAGAAATGTTTCTAGCAGTATTATTCACAGAAGTTAAAAGGTGGAAACAGCCTGACCTGCGGTGGCGCAGTGGATAAAGCGTCGACCTGGGAACACCGAGGTCGCCAGTTCAAAACCCTGCACTGGTCTAGTCAAGGCACATATGGGAGTTGATGCTTCCAGCTCCTCCCTGCTTTCTCTCTCTCTCTCTCTCTCTCTCTCTCTCTCTGTGTGTGTGTGTGTCTCCTCTCTAAAAAGAATTAAAAAAAAAAAAAAGAGTTACTTTAAAAAAAGAAAGGTGGAAACAATCCAGGTGTTCATCAGGTTATGGGTAAACAAAATGTGGTATATCAATAAATAGAACATTATTCAGCAATAAAAAAGGAATGAAAATTAATATGCTGCAGTGTGGATGAACATCAAAAATACTGTGTTTAGTGAAAGAAGCCAAACAAAAGATTACATGTTCTGTGATTCCATTTATATGAAGCATCCCCAAAGTTAAAGCCATAGAACCACACATTTCATGTATCAGGCTCTAATGGCTGAAGGCAGAGGGTATGGGGGAGTGACTGCTTAATGGCTACAGCATTCCTTTGAGGTCATGAAAATGTCTTAGAACTAGATAGAATTAGTTGATGGTTGTACAACATTGTGAATTGTGTACTTTAACATGGTTACTTTCATGTTATGTGAATTTTACCTTAATGATGAATAAAAAGTCCTTGGTTCTTGTTCAGATTTGCTACTAAGTTTTTAATCTTTGCCTAGTCACTTAACTTCTCTGGGCCTCAATGCTTCACTTGAGGAAACAAAGGGGGTTGAGTTTTAATTTGGATTTTAGATGATCTCTCAGCTCTAAACTTCCATTGTTTTAATTGAGGACCAATGTATTTTTCACTTTTAATTTTGAAATAATTTCAAATTTATAGAAAAGTTGCAAGAATAACGCAGGGAATTTCTGTGTACTACTACTCATCCACATTCACTAGTTTTAATTTGCTGTATTTGTTATATTATTTGTTCTTTCTCTTGTTTTGAACCATTTGAAAGTAGGTTGTATATTTCATGACCCTGTACCCGTTAATCCTTACGTGTGTTTCCTAGAAACAAGGATGCTGTCTTATATAACAATAATACATTCATCAATTTTATTTTTTTTAATTTATTTTTATTTATTTATTTTAGAGAGGAGACACAAAGTGAGAGAGAGAGAGAGAGAGAGAGAGAGAGAAAGGGGGGAGGAGCTAGAAGCATCAACTCCCATATGTGCCTTGACCAGACCAGTGCAGGGTTTTGAACTGGCGACCTCAGTGTTCCCAGGTCGACGCTTTATCCACTCCGCCACCACACGTCAGGCCACATTCATCAATTTTAGCAAATTTAATCTTGATTCAATACTAGTCTACAGTTTATATTCCAGTTTTGTCAATTATTCCAAAAATGTCTTTTATGGCATTTATTTTTTTCATTATTTCCTAAATGTTTTTCCTGGCTGCAAAACAGCACAAATTAATACTTTCTTCAGGTATTGCATCCAGAGGCTAATATCACTTTAAAATTATATACAAAATAGTTCTGACAGGCAAAGTAAAAGTTTCATGCCTTAAAAAAAAGATCACTTATCATAAGACTACTCTATATCCTTTACATGTTACTTGTCACAGTAGCTATGAGTTTTATAAATGAGAATTTTTTTCACTTAAACATAATCATTATCTAGTTCATTACTAAATACCTATAGAAGATATATTTATATATATATGTTTTTTTTAATGTTTTATTTATTTTTTACAGGGACACAGGGACAGAGAGAGATATAGATAGGGACAGACAGGAACAGAGAGAAATGAGAAGCATCAATCATTAGTTTTTCGTTGAGACACCATAGTTGTTCATTGACTGCTTCCTCACATATGCCTTGACCGCAGGCCTTCAGCAGATCGAGCTGAGCCAGTGACCTTGGGCCCAAGCTGACGAGCTTTTGCTCAAGCCAGATGGGCCCACGCTCAAGCTGGCAAGCTCGGGGTCTCGAACCTGGGTCTTCTGCATCCCAGTCCGATGCTCTATCCATTGTGCCACCGCCTGGTCAGGCTATATGTTTTTTTGTGGGCTTTTTTGCGAGACAGAATGAGAGAGAGAGAGGTGGGGGGGGGAGGGAGAGAGATGAGAAGCATCAACTCATAATTATGGCACTTTAGTTGTTCATTGATTGCTTCTCATACATGCCTTGACTGCAGGGCTTCAGCCAAGCCAGGAAGCCCTTACTCAAGCCAGCAACCATGGGATCATGTTCGCTGGTGACCCCTCACTGAAGCTGGTGAGCTTGCGCTCAAGGGGTTTCAAAACGGACCTCAGCATCCCAGGTCGACACTGTATTCACTGTGCCACCACTGGTCAGGTTACAGAAGATATATTTTAAGTTCTGTTGATTTGGGTTCTGATTGACTGTTTAATAAGAAATACGTCTTCTTTTGTTTGATTGCAGTAGTATCTGTGGTTTCTTTCTGCAGTTTCCGGTACCTGCGGTCTAAAGATATTAACTGGAAGATTCCAGAAATAAACAATTTACAAGTTTTAAATTACACATTGTTCTGATTGCATGATGAAATCCCCCGTGACTGTGAATCATTCCTTTGTCCAGCATATCCACACTGTATACTCAATCGCCCATCAGTCACTTAGTAGCCGTCTTGGTTATTAAATAGACTGTGGAGGTGTCTCACTGCTTGTGTTTAGTTAGCACTTACAGTAGACTGACATTAAGTCACAATGACTGTGCCATTCACGTCACTTCATGTCATCATGTAGGCATTGTATTATCTTCTGTCTTCACAAGAGGGTTGAGTAAATAAGATATTTTGAGAAAGAGACCACAATCACAAAGATTTTATTACAGTTTATTAAAATTGTTCTATTGTATTCTTAGTTGTTGTTAATCTCTTACTCTGCCTGATTTATAAATTAAACTTTATTATGGGCATATATGTAGTACTGCAGGTCCTTGAATAACATTTTGTTCAACATTGTTTCATTATAAAATTGATGAGAGGCCATAGGAACTTAGCTCTTATTTGTATCAATTAGCCTATGGTAGAATTGGCTTTGTCATAGATGTTTTGCTTAAAGTTGTAAAACCTATTGACAACGTTAAGTGAGGAATTACTGTGTAGGAAAAGTGTACAAGGTGGACAAAAGAATTATAGTTGTAACAATAAAATAATAAGTAAAATACAAGAATAATCTGTGTTTTATGTAGTCACAACTCTGTATAGGATTCAGTACTATCCACAGTTTCAGGCATCCACTGGGGGGGGGGGGTTCTTAGAACGTATCTTTTACAGATAAGGGCAGACTACAGTATTTTTTTAAGTAAACTGTATTTAGGTATGTGTGATACTCTCTTTTTCTGCTAATTAAATACAGACTGGAAATTGAGCCACTGTAAACTTATACCAAAGAAATCTGACAGACATGTTTTACGTGTTTCTCATTTATCATGAACTCATGTTTTTTGTAGCCATGCAGGAAGAGGCCTTGAAGCTGGTGTTGCTGGCATTAGAAGATGGTTCTGCTCTCTCAAGGAAAGTTCTGGTACTCTTTGTTGTGCAAAGACTAGAACCAAGATTTCCTCAGGCATCAAAAACAAGTATTGGTCATGTCGTGCAGCTACTGTATCGAGCTTCTTGTTTTAAGGTAAGTAGTAAGCAATCATTTAAACCCTACATGCCTGCATGTGAGACAGAGGCTTCCTAGAATGGGTGTTACAAAGTTGGGAGAGCTCCACTAATACAGAACGCTTACAAGAGTTGAAGGGAAATTGTGTTTTTCCTTCTGCGTTGATTGCACCAGTACTACTATGTATTGGGAATGAGAACAGATGTGAAGGTAGGTGTCAATAACAAAATACAACATAAGGAAATAGTTTGGTAAACTTGACTCATGGGATAGTGAAAGTGGACTAAAGTCCAATTAATTTATATTTGCCATCTTAAAAGGGAGTTAGGAACTACTATACCGAAAACTTTGTGAGTAGGTAATCATTTTAGCTTCCCCATTATTATTACCATTCTCTTTGTAATCAGATTAAAGTTTTGTGTGTGTGAGAGAGAAAGAGAGACAGAGGCACAGACAGGGACAGACAGATAGGAAGGGAGAGAGATGAGAAGCATCAATTTTTTGTTGTGGTTCCTTAGTTCATTGATTGCTTTCTCATATGTGCCTTGACAGTGTGTGGGGCAGGTTACAGCAGAGCGAGTGACCTTGCTCAAGCCAGCGACCTTGGTCTCAAACTGGTGAGCCTTGCTCAAACCAAATGAGCCGGCGCTCAAGCATTGGGGTTTTGAATCTGGGTGCTCTGCATCCCAGTCTGACACTCTATCCACTGCGCCACCGCCTGGTCAGGCCAGATTAAAGTTTTTAATCTGAAGATGGCCTATATGTTGTTTTAGAGACAACAAGAGAGTAAAAAGTTGAGGAGTTTAACCCATTCTGCATTTTAGGTGTTGTTTTCCTTTGTTTTGTTTTTTGTTTTGTTTGGTGGGAAAGACAGGGAAGAATCTCAAGTTATTTAGAAATGTAATTTCATCATATAAATTAGGCTGTGGGTGATACCACGTCCTGAGAGAAGTGAAACGTAGGTGGATCCTTGAAGTGTCTGCATGGTACCAGAGTATATAGGATTGCTAGCTTGGTCTTGAGAAAGGCCTGTTGGCCTTTATGAAATGGAAACATCTAAATTTGAAACCAAAGGTTAGTTAGGTTATTTTACCGGTTTTATATCCCTAAGAGTAAAAACAATACAGACAGAAAAAGGTTTTTTTGGCTATTTAGTTTGAGATAATAATTAATTGGTTATGGAAATATGTTCAAATAAGCCTGACAGTTGTAGTGCTTGATTTCGTGTCCTTGGGGCAACAATTGAAATGAATTTCTGGTTCCTCAAACATGTTTTTAGCTAAGCAGACAAATTACAGAGATTAATCATCATTCAGAAGTTACTGACTAGGTTCTCACATTGTATATTACTTATTTAATGGGATTTTCCCATTTTCACAGATATAGTACTGATTTGTGGGTCTTTTTTTTATTTTTTATTTTTTTACAGGGACACAGAGTCAGAGAGAGGGATAGATAGGGACAGACAGACAGGAACGGAGAGAAACGAGAAGCATCAATCATCAGTTTTTTGTTTTGACACCTTAGTTGTTCATTGATTGCTTTCTCACATATGCCTTGACCGCTGGCCTTCAGCTGACCGAGTAACCCCTTGCTTGAGCCAGCAACCTTGGGTCCAAGCTGGAAAGCTTTTGCTCAAACCAGATGAGCCTGCACTCAAGCTGGCAACCTCGGGGTCTCGAACCTGGGTCCTCCTGCATCCCAGTCCGACATTCTATCCACTGCGCTACCGCCTGGTCAGGCTGATTTGTGGTTTTTGATTGCACATACATATCTACACCTACTCCTAATATCTGACATTTGAATAACTAGTTTTGATACTTATTTCAATTTAACGCTCCTATTTTATCCTCACTGCCTTGTAGTATAAAATTTTAAAGCAGTGTTTAAATGAATAAAGGGATATTATATTGGCTTAATTGTCAAAAGTCCTCTCTGTCAGTTGGCATTTATTCTGGTAAACTCATAATTATCAAAGGTCTTTTCCTTTACTTTATTTGCTCAGAGACCTGAGTTTTGTTAGTGTGTACAGTAGATTTTTTCCTGAGGAACAGCATCACCCTAACCAAAGTCACATGCATATTATCAGTTTTCTTAATTTGTAATGGGAAGTGCAGCTCTTTTTTTTGTTATTTCAGTTTTTGAGAAATACTCTTTTTTGGGGGGTGAGAGGAGAGCAGATAGTGAGACAGACTCCTGAATGCACCCCAACTGGGATCCATCCCACAACCCCCATTTTAGGCCAGTGCTCTAGTAATGAGCTATTTTTAGTGCCTGAGGCTGATGTACTCAGACCTAGATTATTGTCAGAGCCCAGGCTGATGCTCAAGCCACTGACTGCAGGAGGCGAAGAGGGAGGGAAAGGGGAGAGTGAGGAGGAGAGAAGCAGATGGTCACTTCTGTGTGCCCTGACCAGAAATCAAACCTGGGACATCCATATGCCAGATGCACACTATCCACTGAGCCACTGGCTAGGGCCGAGAAGTCCAACTTTTAATTGACTTGAATTCTTACATTGTAGATACTTTTCTGTGAAAGGTGATCAAACCTTTGCTTGCTTTTTATCTTTTTTTACCGGGATAGAGAGAGAGTCAGAGAGAGGGACAGATAGGGACAGACAGACAGGAACGGAGAGAGGTGAGAAGCATCAATCATTAGTTTTTCATTGCCATTGCGACTCCATAGTTGTTCATTGATTGTTTTCTCACATGTGCCTTAACCACGAACCTTCAGCAGACCGAGCCACCCTTGCTGGAGCCAGCCGACCTTGGGTCCAAGCCTGCGAGCTTTTTTTTTGCTCAAGCCAGATGGGCCTGCGCTCAAGCTGGTGAGCTTGGGGTCTCGAACCTGGGTCTTCTGCATCCCAGTTCGATGCTCTATCCACTGTGCTACCACCTGGTCAGGCCCTTTGCTTGCTTTTAACATGGAATCAGAACAAGGGGAATTAATGATTCTGTTTATTGCAGTGGTTCTCAACTGAAAGAACATGAAAATCCCCGAGGGATTTTTTTTTCCACCTTGGGATTTTTAAAAGTATGCATCCCTGGGGCCCATCCCCAAATATTCTGACTTGGTATATCTCATCTTGGACTTGAGCATCATATATACTTTAATTTTTTGGTCTTCAGCCAAGGTTCTGATTTGGTAAACCTGAAATTACAGTTTTCAAAACTTCACAGGTGATTTTGATGCATGTTAATAGAATTTTAATAGAACCCAGTTCTCTTAGCCACCTATGTCCATCTTTGCTACTCAGGTGGATAGATACTTAAGCTGCCCAGGAGGCACCCTGTACCATACACCGTGGTTAGAGGCGTGAGTGCTAACATCCTCTGCTTCTTTGGGCTTCTTTCTTTCTCTCTCTCTTCCTTTCTTTTTTTTCTTTTACAGAGAGAAGTGAGAGAGAAAAATAAACATCAATTTGTTACTCCACTTATTTATGCATTCATTGATTGACTTTTATATGTACCCTGACCAGGGATCAAGCCTGTAACCTTGGTGTATCAGCATGACTCTTTAACCAACTGAGCAACCTGGCCAGGGCCTGGGGTTCTTTTTTTTCCTGCTATTTAGGATGATAATTCTTCCTTTTGTTTCCTCATTGTTTCTTTAAGTAGGTTATAGTTTTTTGTGACTTGTAACTTACACTCTCTTCTTTCTTAAATTCTACCTAAGATCATGTTGATTAGAACTTTGGGTGTCCCAAACTTTTTCTGTACTATATTTTTATATTCCCAAAAGGAATTGTGAGCTGGTACTATTAATTCTCAGTTGATAACTTGATTTTCTCATTTTCATATTCTTGGTAGCTTATTACTATTGTCTCATATGCCAACAACAGCAATAGAAACAACCAGTGAAGTATTTTGGGATATTTTCATTTTACCATTGAGGAAATAATCATTTTAAATAGTTTGAATAATTTGTTCAATCTAATTTTCAGACCCTGGACTAGTCCTATGTATTCTGAATCCTAAGTTTCAAATTTCACTTTGGCTATTAGCAACTTTTAGTGATTTGGGAATAAGTGTGTATCATCTCTTGTGGAAATTACTTGGCTATGTACCTGCATCATTGAATGAGACAGTTTCAGTAGGACATGTGATAATCTGTAACTTTGGAAGATTAATGCTGTATAATGCATAAATACCCTAATGATCATTTTTGTGATGGCAGAAAATTTTTTAATTATCGTGTGGTGGTGCTAATTGGCTACACTGATCATTACACTCGTCTGCTTTAAACATTCTCAGTGCCTTCCCATTTCCCTTGGGATAGTACAGTATTCCAAATTTCTACCCACGATATGTACAAGGCCCTCTGTAACTGTGTTCTACCTACATGTTAGCCTTCAATTCTGTGTGCTCAGCTCTTTCATTTCTGTTCCTTTTAGAATTTATTCCTCACCCTTCTTTTGCTTGGGGAACTCATTCATTCTTTGAGACTCATCATGTAGCTCTGGTCTGGGGAAAGCCTTCTCTGGTACTCCTTCACTGCCCCACCAATCAGATTCAGTTTTCTTTTCTTATATTGCCATAGAGCAGCGATATTCAACCTTCTTTGTCTAATGGCACACACTAATTACTAAAATTCTGTGGTACACCAAAAATATTTTTTGCTGATCTACAAAAAAAAAGAGGGTATAATTTTGATTCATTCATACCAGATGGCTGTTGTTGTGTTGGCTGTTGTCATTTTGTAATTTGCCAATCTAAGGGGAAGGAGGTCAGTGCCCCTGATTATAGTCAGATATTGCATGTTTTCAAAAATTCTTGCACACTATTTGAAAATCGCTTCCATAGACCCTTATGATAGCACCTATACTATAATTTTATATCTCTCCCCTATCAGCTGCTGAGCTCTTTGGAGGAAGGCAGGACTATGTATTAGGTTATATAAGTTCTGCTTTGTTCCAGAAGAATTTGTAGTAAGGACATTTTCCTTTTTTCCCATCTTTGTGTGATATCTGATATGTAGTAGGTTCCCCCAACCCCACACCCCCATAAAAGGTTTGTTTGGGGCGAGGGAGAGATTTGACCGGTTCTGATGAGTTGGGTTTTTTCTCCTTTCTATTGATTAGGTTACCAAAAGGGATGAAGACTCTTCTCTGATGCAGCTAAAGGAGGAATTTCGGAGTTATGAGGCATTACGCAGAGAACATGATGCCCAAATAGTTCATATTGCTATGGAAGCAGGCCTCCGAATTTCACCTGAGCAGTGGTCCTCACTTCTGTATGGTGACTTGGCGCATAAATCACACATGCAGTCTATTATTGATAAGGTTTGTGAAATCAGAGATGCTGATTTATATCATTGTTACAGTGGAAAGTACTGGCATCTTCTGAAAGGACTAAAGAGATAGCCAGTTGGAGATTCCTATGTTTTCATATATCAGAGTCTTATAAATTCATTTTTTCATTTTATTATTATTTTTTCAACTTTCAAAATAAACTAAGGAAGGCAATAGGAAAATAAATTCAGGATATTAGCATAAAAGCAGCCTAGCTTACAAAATCTGTCATTTATGTATATTCTGACTCCAGAGAGCTAATATAGTTTATAAATAAAGGTTTCTGAGTGTCTTATGATGAATTTCCTAGGGCAGATTCTGAGGTGAAGATCTAATTCACCATTGATACTCTTACTATGGAATCTGAAGACACTTGAAAATCTGTTTAGCATGTAGACTATGTGAAAGGAATTTGAGTATAGAACCAGAGTAAAAACCAGTCTGTCTTGTCTTTGTTAGCTGCAGTCTCCAGAATCATTTGCAAAGAGTGTCCAGGAATTGACAATTGTTTTGCAACGAACGGGTGACCCAGCTAACTTAAATAGACTGAGGCCTCATTTAGAGCTTCTTGCAAACATAGACCCCAATCCAGGTATGTGGGAAAATACTCAATTGCTTATACTTTTCATGATGACATGAGAGAATTTCTGCTAATAAATTCTGTCCTCCACCCTCTCTCTTTGGTGGGTTATTTTAGATGCTGTTTCACCAACTTGGGAGCAGCTAGAAAATGCAATGGTGGCTGTGAAAACAGTGGTTCATGGCCTTGTGGACTTCATACAGAATTACAGTAGGAAAGGCCATGAGACGCCTCAGGTAAGCACGTTTGTTGTGCTTGTGCTGCTGTCTCTAACAGAGGCTCATCTTGAACACTTATCAAGGTGTTTGGTTAATGGACTCTTTATATGACCCACTGCCTCTTACGTTATTATTGTCTATCCTTTTGGGAGAAACTCGGGTTGTAGTGTACCTGATAAATAATAGCACAGCAACATTTTGAAGAGTATCTTGAATATGAGTTCACTGCAGATGTCTTTGACCAAGTATCGATTATGGATTCCTTCCAAACATTTTGTCTAATTCTTTTTTTTTGTATTTTTTTTCTTTTATTAATTTTAATGGGGTGACATTAATAAATCAGGGTACATGTGTTCAAAGAAAACATCTCCAGGTTATCTTATCATTCAATTATGTTGCATACCCATCACCCAAAGTTAAATTGTCCTCTGTCACCTTCTATCTTCTAATTCTTTTTTAATGTGGAGAAACTATTATTTTTTTTCATTGCCATCATACAATGGCTTTCTATTTGTGATTGTGTGGAATTTGAATTTTTAAAATATTACTTTAGAAGGAGTTATGTAAGGTATAAATTCTTTATTCTAATAATAATGTTTGTTAAGTTACTATATTCAGTATTTTACATACATTATTTTTAATTCTCACAGTTGCCTGCAAAATAATTGCTATTCCCAAGTTGAAGTTGAAAGAGGTTAGATAATATATATAAAGCCATGATGACAGTAAGTGACAGAGGGGGTGTCAGTTCTACTTCAAAGTGATCTTTCTAATCTTCGGTCCTTATTCCATTAGAAGACATTGTAATATTCAAATATTAATTGAAAGATAAATGTCTCATTTTTATTAAGGTCACAGAAATAACAGTGACACTTTAGATTTTGATGTAAATCATAGGTATAATTAGCTTTTTATATTTTGCCTCATTGTATGTACTTAACTCCAAGCCTAAAAGAGAGTTGCACCCTCAAGTTTACAGATAGATATTTCTTAAATTTTTACTTTCAGGGGAAATTATATTTTACATGTCCTGGGAAAGCTTAAGTGATCAAACTTATGGCCTTTAAATGCTTTTCTAGCCTGACCAGGCAGTGACGCAGTGAATAGAGCGTCGGACTGGGATGTGGAGAACCCAGGTTCAAGACCTCGAGATCGCCAACTTGAGCATGGGCTCATCTGGTTTGAGCAAGGCTCATCAGATTGAGCCCAAGGTTACTGGCTTGAGCAAAGGGTCACTCGGTTTGCTGTAGCCCCCTGGTCAAGGCACATATGAGAAATCAATCAATGAAACAACTAAGGAGCCGCAACAAAGAATTTGTGTTTCTCATCTCTCTCCCTTCCTGTCTGTCTGTTTCTATCTGTCCCTCTCTCTGACTCTCTGTCTCTGCCACCATAAATAAATAAATAAATAAATAAATAAATAAATAAATAAATGCTTTTCTAAATTGTTGGCTAATTTTGGTATCATATTTTTAACACAGCAGTGAATTGATGAGAAATTGTTTTATTTCCGTAGGCATTGTGTTGTCCTACAAATAAATAGATATAACATTTGAAGTAGTTTCAGATTATCCTTGGAAGGAATGTCTAAAATGCCAACTCAGGGTTATACTACGTAACCATATAACTCTTAACAGTACACAATGGAATGGTAATTGTTTCAGCACAAGAATTACTTCTCTATGTGAAAAATAGTTAAAGGTGTAGCCTGACCTGTGGCGGTGCAGTGGATAAAGCATTGACCTTGAATGCAGAGGTTGCTGGTTCGAAACCCCGGGCTTGCCTACTCAAGGCACATACAAAAAGTAACTACTGCCTGGCCAGGCAGTGACGCAGTGGATAGAGCATCAGACTGGGATGCGGAAGACCCAGGTTCGAGACCCCGAGCTAGCCAGCTTGAGCGCGGGCCCATCTGGCTTGAGCAAAAGCTCGCCACCTTGGGCCCAAGGTCGCTGGCTCCAGCAAGGGGTTGCTTGGTCTGCTGAAGGCCCGTGGTCAAGGCACATACATGTGAGAAAGCAATCAATGAACAACTAAGGTGTTGCAACGGCAACAAAAAACTAATGATTGATGCTTTTCGCCTCTCTCTTTTCCTGTCTGTCTGTCCCTATCTATCTCTCTCTCTGACTGACTCTCTGTCCCTGTAAAAAAAAGAAAAAAAAGCAGCTACTACAAGTTGATGCTTCCTGCTCCTCACTATCTCCCTTTCTTTCTCCTCTCTCTAAAAATCAATAAATAAAATTTAAAAATCTTGAAAACAATAAAGAATTAAAGGTGTAATCATGAAATTCTGATGTCCCAAGAGTGAATAACACCTGAAATCTTTACTTTTCTATACACTGGTTTTCTTTTTATAGCCCCAGCCAAATAGCAAATATAAGACTAGCATGTGCCGTGATCTGAGACAGCAAGGAGGGTGTCCACGAGGAACAAATTGTACTTTTGCCCACTCTCAGGAAGAGCTTGAAAAGTAAGTTATGAGAATTCTCTTTTATATGGGTTTAATTTTTGGTCATTATGAAAGTGTTAAGATACAATTTTGAAGTTTATGATGAGTTTCCAAGATGAAATTAAGTACCTTGTTGCTTCTGGGAGCAATTAAATAACATAATAAGTGACTTAGAACCTTTTTCAGGGTTCATATTTTAAGCCATTTTATAGTTGAAATACATGTTTCTGCTAAGTACCTCTTTGGAATGAAAATACTTCTATGTGTAATCTTATTTGCTCAGGTTCAATTGAAGCTAACGGCAAAGGCCCAGGTAAAATGGTAGAGCAGATAATTTTCTCTTAATGATTTTTGGTCTTTTTAATGTATTCTTTTTCTGTATCTTCTTCTTCTACTGTGGGTAATTCCTTTTTCTGTGCCCATTTACAACCATAAAAGTAAATGGATATATTGTGTTGTCTAAATTTTTGTTGTTTCGTTTTTTAACTAAAACATACAACAGTGAGATTTCACCAAAAAATTCATTCCATCCTTTCTAATGAACAGCTGGCCTTTGTATCAACTTTTAATGGACATCTCCCTTTTATTTTTAGACACTTGAAATTCATTTTGAGCTAATTTTCTATTCCCATACATCCACCTATTCTAACTTCCATTCTGCTCTCCCCCAGTGTTCCCTGGTCCAACCATTAACACATGTCATGTTAAAGGAATCATCTTTGTCGGCTTTCTTTCACCTGCTTGTCCTAGTCACTAAGTTTAGGTCAGCTTCCTACATATTACTCAACTCTTCCTCTTTCCATTCTTAAAGTCCAAGCTGTCATTCCCTTTCCTTGATGTCCATCCAGTTGCCTCCTACGTAGTCTCCATACAGCTGTTGTTGCCCATTCCCACTCCCATTGCTTCCCACAAAGTGGAGAACTTAGCCATAAGGCTCATTGTAGATAATGAGCAACTTAGCTGTTTTGTTATTACCTGGTGGATAAAGCTATAAAATCTAGCTTGTGGTGTTAAGACCCTGTATCATCTAGTCTGTGCCTACCTTTCTGATATTATCTTATAAAGTAATCTGTTTATTTAAACATGAGTTTTAGTTTTTTTCTTTCTGTAAAATTATGTAATACTTTAACAATTTAGTAACAACAGAGAATTTTTCAATTCATGCATACTTTTCTCTTCACTCTACATTCTTAACAATATATATATTTTGTATAGTCTCTTTCATTTTTACATAGTGTACTTTATATTCCAGTCAGAGATCTCTTTCCACACCCTCAAAAGGCTTCCTTCAATACATGTATACTTTGTTTGCTGTATTATATACCTACCAAAAGAGGTGTGTGTGTGTGTGTGTGTGTAGGTGAAACATATATTCAGTGTGTCCATAAAGTCATGGTGCACTGCTTTCCTGTGACCAGTCAAAAGTGCACCATGACTTTATAGACATACTGTATTTTCATGTGGCGTTTACTATAGCAGAGTTTGATGTAGGCTGTATGATATTTAGCTTAAGAAACTTTTTCAGAGCTGTGCCTTCTTTTTAAATTTTTTCCCATTGCCTTTTTTTTTTTGCATGTAAGATTTAGTGAAATATTCACCAATACATTGATTGTTTTTAAAACAGGTATCGATTAAGGAACAAAAAGATCAATGCAACTGTAAGAACGTTTCCTCTTCTCAGTAAAGTTGGTGTAAACAACACTGTCACAACCACAGCCGGAAATGTCATTTCTGTCATAGGAAGTACTGAAACAACGGGGAAAATTGTTCCAAGTACAAACGGAATTCCCAATGCAGAGAACAGTGTTTCCCAGCTAATCCCACGTAATGCTGACAGTGCATTGAGAAACTTGGAGGCTGTGAAGAAAGTGGGGAAGGTTGGCACTAATGGTCAGAATGCTGCTGGGCCTTCTTCAGAGTCTGTAACAGAAAAGTAAGTATTAGGTAAAAATGCTTAATATGAGTTACTTATACTTCTTAGAAATGCCTGAGTATTTTTATTTTTCTTGAGGAAAAGTAATTAATAGAATTTTTATGCAGAATGCTTCATGCAGAAAAAGCAGTAAGTACCAAAAAATTTTGAGTTCTCATCCTGGTTATTCAACTGAATAGTGTTGTGACCTTGGAAAATCACTTCAACTTGGTTTTGTTTCCCTCAATTTGTAAACCCAAAGGTTGGACCAGAGTTTGTTTTCATTTTCCTGAAATATCTTTCCCTATCCTTTTGCTTTCAGTTTGTGTCTTTCCATCTGAAGTGTGTGTCTTGTAGGCAACGGATGTCGGGGTCTTGCTTTCTTAGCCAGTCAGCCACCCTCTGTCTTTTGGTTGGATCATATAATCCATTTACATTTAAAGTAGTTTTTGATAGATATGTAGTTATTGCCATTTTATTTATATATTTTTTCTTCTTAAAGAAGTTTCTTTAACATTTCTTGTAATACTGTTTTGGTGGTGGTGAACTCTTTTAGCTTTGCTTTGTCTGGGGAAAGTTTGACTTCTTCTTTAAAAGCAATGATGAGATCCTGTGGAGCTGATTGCTTAGTGACTCATCAAAGAAAATCTCTCATGTTAAAAAATATATATAAAAAAGTTTGTATATTTTGCATTAATATAATGAGTAACCATTTCATTGGCATTTCCTTCATCCAGCAGATATTTAACGTGTGGCAGGAACTATCTCATTTGTTTGACAGATATTTACTTAGTGCCAAGAACTGTTCTAGGTCCTGGATATAGCAGTTAACAAAATGGACAAAATGGCCATTCCTCGATGTGTTTATATTTCAACTAACCTGACGCTTAATAGAACAACCCTTCCTTTACATATCTGTCTTCTTTGTCCCAAAGAATCCTACTGGTAGACTACTATATTGTTTCTGTTGAGAACTTACTGAAAAGGAATTTTTAAAAATTTCCAATAGGAAATATTTTTGTTCATAGAACAAATGAAAAGGGATTAATGGGTCACATTAGTGCCTGGGATTTGTTTGTATTTACTTTACTTTTGTTCTAGTCAGAGATCTGTTACTATTGTGCTTAGCAATGTAAGGTAACAATGAATTCACTGCCTTATTTGTCACTACGGAAATATTTAAAGTATGTTCTTTTACTATATAATTTTATAAAGAATTTATACTGAGGAAGTCAAGAGTGAGAGACAGTGATTTTATCATTTGCCCTTTGTTAAATTTTCTCTCCAGTAAAATTGGTTCTCCACCCAAGACTCCTGTAAGTAATGTAGCGGCTACCTCAGCTGGGCCCTCTAATGTTGGAACAGAACTGAATTCTGTGCCTCCAAAATCCAGCCCATTTGTAACTAGAGTACCAGTATATCCTCAGCATTCTGAAAACATTCAGTATTTTCAAGATCCAAGGACTCAGATACCCTTTGAAGTCCCACAGTACCCACAGACAGGTAGGTAATTTTAGACAATTCTAAGAAAAAAAAAACCACTGTAACATAAAGGTTGTTGCTCTTAGATAAGTAAGTGAATCATTTATGTCTCTCTAGAATATTTACATTCAAAAAATAATCCTTTGGACTTCATGACCCCTAAGTTTTCTTCCTGCTCTAAGAATCTGTAATTCTACATACAAATAGTTTTAAAGTTCTCATTCTTGTGAATCAAATATAGGGTTTATAATGAGCTTCAGGGAGTTCACTAAATCCCCGAAATGATATACAAAATGTTTGGTTAATGTACTTAGGTGTAATTTTGGAAAGACAGTGCACAACTTACATAGTTTTTGAAGTTTCAACCTTGGCACGCAAAAGGTTAAGAATCAATGATGTTACTCTAATTACTTATTTCAAAACCCGTGGGCCTGACCAGGCGGTGGCGCAGTGGATAGAGCTTCGGACTGGGATGTGGAAGACCCAGGTTTGAGACCCCGAGCTCACCAGCTTGAGTGCGGGCCCATCTGGCTTGAGCAAAAAGCTCACCAGCTTGGACCCAAGGTCACTGGCTCCAGCAAGGAGTTGCTTGGTCTGCTGAAGGCCCGCGGTCAAGGCATATGTGAGAAAGCAATCAATGAACAACTAAGGTGTCGTAACGGCAACGAAAAACTAATGATTGATGCTTCTCACCTCTCTCCGTTCCTGTCTGTCTGTTCCTGTCTATCCCTCTCTCTGACTCTCTCTCTGTCCCTGTAAAAAAAAAAACAAAAACAAAAAAACCTGTGGCAATAGATGCCTTAGAAGGAAATTTTCCAACCATCTGTTAATAACTCTGTCATGTGTTTTTAGAGAGCTGTTTACATTGTCATTAAAAATTTTTTTTTCTTTATTGATTTTAGAAAGAAAGGAAGGAATAGGGAGAGATAGAGAGACAGGAATATCGATCTGTTCCTGTATGTGCCCTGACTAGGGATCAAACCGGCAACCTCTCTGCTCAGGCTGACACTCAACTGAGCTCTCCAGCCAGGGCAGAGAGAGCAGTTTAACAAAGTAATGAATGTCAATGATTTTCATATATAGTGGTATCTTTAAAAAGTATGTCGTTTTTTTCAAAAGCAGGGGTAACTAATATCAAAGCTTATTTTATTTTTCCACATTAAAGACTACTTTATACTTTAACCATAAAATGTTGGATTTTACTTAGGTTACATTAAATATTCCTCTTTCCAATTTTCAAGGATACTACCCACCACCTCCGACGGTACCAGCTGGTGTGGCTCCCTGTGTTCCTCGCTTTGTGAGGTCCAATAATGTTCCAGAGTCCTCCCTCCCGCCTGCTTCCATGCCATATGCTGATCATTACAGTACATTTTCCCCTCGAGATCGAATGAATTCTCCTTACCAACCTCCTCCTCCGCAGCCGTATGGACCAGTTCCCCCAGTACCTTCTGGAATGTATGCTCCTGTGTATGACAGCAGGCGCATCTGGCGTCCGCCTATGTACCAACGAGATGACATTATTAGAAGCAATTCTTTACCTCCAATGGATGTGATGCACTCGTCTGTCTATCAGACGTCTTTGAGAGAAAGATACAACTCCTTAGATGGCTATTATTCAGTGGCTTGTCAGCAGCCAAGTGAACCAAGGACATCTGTGCCTTTACCAAGGGTAAGTAGGAAATAGGAATGCTGCTGTACTGTAATGGTTAAGAACCCAGTGGTTGATGTCAGACCACCAGGTATATATCCTGGCTCCTCCACTTACTGTGTGACTTAGGGAAATTACTTGACTTCTCTATGTCAGTTTTTTTTGTTTGATGAAATAATACTTAACTTCATAAGGCTATTGTGAGGATTAAATCAGGAAAAACAAAGCTCTTAGAACTGGACCTGATGCATATTAATGCTCAATAAATGTTTGGATAAGAAGCTTATAAGAAGGTAAATAAACCTTTAGGAACAGGATCTATTTTCAATATCCACACATTCATACAAATGACTTTCCAAAACCCCAAAAATATTTGCCCAGATTATACTTTTAATATAACTTGACCTTTTCATTTAAATGTATGGAGAATAGGCTAGGATGACTTCTCTGTTATAATTTGTTTTTGGTCCCCAAAATATAATAAGTTATTTACATTATTTCCACAGCACATAAATTTGTTGACTGCTCCATACGTGATTAAGATTGTTTCTTTTATCCCCCTTAGGAACCTTGTGGTCATTTGAAGACCAGTTGCGAGGAGCAGATAAGAAGAAAGCCAGAACAGTGGGCACAGTACCACACTCAGAAAGCACCTCTTGTCTCTTCAACTCTCCCTGTGGCAACTCAGTCTCCAACACCACCTTCTCCTCTGTTCAGTGTAGACTTCCGCACTGACGTAAGAAAGGTTTCAGTCACTTCATGTTGCAGGGATAGGTCCCAACAGCTGACTTCAGAGCTCTCATTCAAAGCAGGGTTAGCTGTGGTGGATATTTTGCAGTGGTTTGGTGTGTAGCTGAATTTAATTCAGTAAACATCTAATGTTACCCTGTTTCCCCAAAAATAAGACCTAGTGCAATTTTTTTCAAGCTTAGAAATATAAGGCGTCCCCTGAAAATAAGATCTAGCGCGTCTTTAGGAGCAAAAATTCATATAAGACACAGTCTTATTTTCGGGGAAACAGGGTAGATTGTTGTACATGGAAATAGAGTCACAAGAAATTCTTGATGGAATTCAGAGTTTGGCTGGTTATGCTGATGTTTGTGATGACATGACTACAGTATATTAATAAATGTTGATTTTTTTGTTCAATAGTAAATGTGAATTCTTGTTCATGGAAAAATAAAGACATCCCTGAAAATAAGACCTAGCTCGTCTTTAGGAGCAAAAATTAATATAAGTCACTGTCTTATTTTGGGGGAAACATGTAGCACTACGGCTAGATGTTGTGAAATGCTGAAGACCATTAAACCCCAGTCCCTTTTCTGTAAGAATTCAAAGTCTTTAGCAGTATAGTTCTCATTTTTATGGTTTTTATGGATAATAAAATTTATATCTGCCATTTATTGAGCACCTACTTGTGCCAGGCACTGTACTAAGTATTTACGTAATGTTAATTCTCACAAAAACCTTAGGGGGCAGGTGCTGTCCATATTTTGCAGGTTAGGAATTCTCAGAGAAGTAATTTGCCCAGGTAATAAATTTAGCCTATAAGTAGCTGAGATTTGAATCTTGGTCTATCTATCTGAGATATTCCCTACTTCACAAAAGGTACAGAAATGCCTACCATATTATTCATGGTGCTTTACATCACTAAATTATTTTTGTCATTAGAAAACAAATTTTTGTACCAGGATGATTTCAATATACCCGAGTGTTTTCAGAATATTTATAGTTAGAGAACACCACTAAAAGTATTTTTTTTTTTGAGTCCTTTGGTTTATTCCCCATCCCTGCAGGTTCTAATATAACACTTGTTTCTTAATTTCTTCATTAGGAGACTTTTATTTAACAGAAGTAAGAGAACACTATAATAATCCCATGTACCCTCACTTGGCTTCCATAGTTACCAACTCAGTCTATCTTATTTCATTTGTACTTCCTTTACCTACTGGATTATTTTGATGTAATCCTAGACATCAAATATTTTCATCCATGAATATTTCAATAAGACATTGAAATTTCTTTTTTTTTTTTTTTACAGGGACAGAGTCAGAGAGAGGGATAGATAGGGACAGACAGACGGGAATGGAGAGAGATGAGAAGCATCAGTCATTAGTTTTTCGTTGCCGTTGCAACACCTTAGTTGTTCATTGATTGCTTTCTCACATGTGCCTTGACCGCGGGCCTTCAGCAGAATGAGCCACCCCTTGCTGGAGCCAGCGACCTTGTGTCCAAGCTGGCGAGCTTTTGCTCAAGTCAGGTGGACCCGCACTCAAGCTGGTGAGCTCGGGGTCTCGAACCTGGGTCTTCTGCATCCCAGTCCGACACTCTATCCACTGTGCCACCACCTGGTCAGGCAAGACATTGAATTTTTTTTTTTTTTTTTTTTAAGACATTGAATTTTTAAACTAGATCTAAATTTGTCTTATCAAACTTAGATTTCTTCAGACCAGGTAAACATCTTGTCCACAAAGTGATAGATTTGCTACTTGCTTAATAGAAAACTGTGTTTACATTTTTTATACTATGATTTAGGAAATTAGTATTTCCAAGACAGAGATCTGCTATTAGTTAGTAATATGATTTGGGATAAGCAATTTAACCTTTTTGTCCTTGAGTTTTCTTATCTATATAATTAATAAACTAGATTTAGTGATTCTAACAATTTTAGTATTCTTGTTTTGTACCATCCTTTTTTCAGTCTCTTTTTAAAATGTATCCACTTCCCCTTCTAGTTCCAGAGCCTTGTTTGAATTCTTTTTGTTCTTTATATTTAATTCTGTATGGTTTATCAGTTATGTTTCCTTATTTACATACATTACTCTTTTCTCAAATTTTTAAATTGCTTTAGGATACGGCCTGTAATCTGTGTGTCTCTGTCTGTCCCTCACCCACTTTCTAGAGCACTTCATACCATGTAAGAGGCATGCTATAAATATATTGATTGGTTTTAATACTATCTGTCAGGGCTTCCTTATAAGGACTTAAAAGACAAAGTAAAAAGAGAAGGTATTCTATTTTCTATAAGTAAATAATATAAACAGTAAAGATACTATTTGTTACTTATGACAGTTTTTTATATTATCACTGAAGATTTAATTGTTTACTATGAAGTCCTCTGTGTTCTATAGTAACTTAATATTAGTTACAAGTTTGCAAATTTAAGTTTTATACTATTGGCTATGCCTTTTTCTTTTTTCAAATCAGCTCTCTGAGAGTGTGAGTGGGACAAAATTTGAAGAAGATCATCTTTCCCATTATTCTCCGTGGTCTTGTGGCACCATAGGCTCCTGTATAAATGCCATTGATTCAGAGCCCAGAGATGTGATTGCTAATTCAAATGCTGTGTTAATGGTATGATTTGGGGGGCTGGGAGGATATTATGCATGTTGACTCTGGTTTTAGAATGATTTCATCTTCATTGTTGCTATGTAACTTATCTCTAAGCAGCAGTTATAGTTAGGTAAGTCTGAACTAAAATGAATTTAATGTTTAAATTATTTGACCCCAGTTTGGTGGTTTAAAATAGATGTTGGATTATCAGTGAGGGCTACAGCTAGTGTTAAATTTAGCAGAAAACTTAATTATGTCTTTTGAAAGCATGTGCTTGTAGTAGGGTTAGCTGAAGTAATTGCCAATAGTTCTTTTAGTGATTTTCTTTGGTTTATGCAGGACCTAGACAGTGGAGATGTTAAGAGAAGAGTACATTTATTTGAAACTCAGAGGAGGACAAAAGAAGAAGACCCAATAATTCCTTTTAGCGATGGACCTATCATCTCAAAATGGGGTGCAATTTCCAGATCTTCCCGTACAGGTTACCATACCACAGATCCTGTCCAGGCCACTGCTTCCCAAGGAAGTGCAACTAAGCCCATCAGCGTATCAGGTAATCCATTTAACTAATACCTCACCTGATATGTTCTGGCACTGTGTTTTGTTGTGTTTTTTTTGACACAGAGAGAAACAGAGAGAAGGACAGATAGCAACGGACATACAAGAAGGGAGAGAGATGAGAAGCATCAGTTCTTCATTGTAGCACCTTAGTTGTTCATTGCTTTCTCATGTGTACCTTGATCGGGGAGCTATAGCAGAACCAGTGACCACTTGCTCAAGCCAGAGACCTTGGGTTCAAGCCAGTGACCTTTGGGCTCAAGCCAGAGACCATGGGGTCATGTCTGTGATTCCATGCTCATGCCAGAGACCCTGTGAGCTCGTTTGTGCTCAAGCTGGTGACCTTGGGGTTTTGAACCTGGGTCCTCCGCATCCTAATCCAACATTATATCCACTGTGCCACCACCTGGTCAGGCAGCACTGTGTTTTTTAATCTTCACTTTGTGAGGTATAGAACATTTCCCTCCATTTAACAACCACAGTAAACTCAGAATTAAATGCTTTAGCCAGGAGAACATAGCTGGTTGGATAAAATATGGATCTTTTTTGAAAAATATTTGTTCACATCTATATACTGATTTTTCACTTTATGGTCATTATCTCTTTCTACGTTTCTATAGATTATGTCCCTTATGTCAATGCTGTTGATTCAAGGTGGAGTTCTTATGGTAATGAGTCCACGTCATCAGCACACTATATTGAGCGGTAAGTTTACTCTAAATTCTTTAGAATTGTCTATTCTCAGACTCATGTATTCTCAGAGTACAGTCTATTTCCAATTATTCATAAAATGTGCTTTGTTAGTTTTAGCTATATAAAAAGTTTTTGAAAAAAAATTGTACTTTTTTATTTGGAATGATGACTAAAACTGTCAGGATTGACCTGTTACATAAAACATATATAGTATATAGTCATTACTACTTTAGTTGCTTCACTTATTTCACTTTTAATACAATAAACATGTTTCTCTTTAAAGGGACAGATTCATTGTTACTGACTTATCTGGTCATAGAAAGCATTCCAGTACTGGAGACCTTTTAAGCATTGAACTTCAGCAGGTAAATTCTCTGTCACTCAGCTTTGACTTCTTAAAAAATACAATGTTGGCCCTGGCCAGTTGGCCCAGTGGTAGTGCATCGACCCAGCATATGGAAGTCCTGGGTTTAATTCTCAGTCATGATACACAGGAGAAGTGACCATCTGGTTCTCCACTCCTTCCCCTTTCCCCTTTCCTCTCTCTCTCTCTTCCCCTCCCACAGCCATGGCTCGAATGGTTTGAACAAATCTGGCCCCCTGAAAATAGCTTGGTTGCGAGCGTTGCCCTGGACAGGGTCACTGGGTAGATCCTGGTGGGGTGTATGCAGGAATCTGTCTCCCCTCCCTCACTTAAATTAAAAAAAAAATACAATGTTAGCCCTGGCCAGATAGCTCAGTTGGTTAGAGCATCGTCCTTATAACACCAGTGTTGCAGGTTGAATCATTGGTCAGGGCAAAAACAAGAAGCAACCAGTGAATGCATATGTAAGTGGAACAATAAATCGACATTTGTCTCTTTCTTTCTCTCCCATACCCTTTCTCTCTAAAATGAATCAATAAAGAATAAAAAATTTTAAATAAAAAACAGATTGGTGGTTGGAAGCCATCTTTACTTTTTTTCTCCTATAGGCCAAGAGTAACTCATTGCTTCTTCAGAGGGAGGCCAATGCTCTAGCTATGCAACAGAAGTGGAATTCCCTGGATGAAGGCCGTCACCTTACCTTAAATCTTTTAAGCAAGGAAATTGAATTAAGAAATGGAGAGGTAAGCTCCTGTCAGCTTCATGCTCAACGTATTTGTTGTTTGCTGTTGCTCCACACAGGTTTATGTAATTAGTGCATTTTAATGTGCCTTTTTCTGCTAGATAGTTGCTTTTAAAACTTACAGTAGCAGTAAAATTGTGATCCCAGATTTCTTAGATAATTTTTTAGATCAGTCATTAAGATCCCTACTTTAAAAGGGAAGCTACAGTTTTCAGTTATAACATCAGTGTTGTTTTTTTTAATTACAGAGTGATTATACAGAAGATGCAACTGATACTAAGCCTGATAGGGACATTGAATTAGAGCTTTCTGCACTTGACACGGATGAACCTGATGGACAGGGTGAACAAACTGAAGTAAGTGCCATAGTTGGGTGTGTAGGATGCTTCATTTCATTGGCAAATGAAGTACAGTACTTTCACACTGAAGGGTTCACGTTGTATTTTCTTAGGAGATCCTGGACATGAAGCTTGGTATCAATTCTCAGAATGATCAGTTGCTGAATGGAACAGCAATGGAAAATGGACATCCAGTCCCGCATAACCAAAAGGAGCTGTTGGAGCAGAAGAGACAGAGTTTAGGTGAAGACCATGTGATGCTGTGAGTGTCAGACAGAAAATTCATAACTATCAATATTTAAAGTGAAATAGATGCAGTGTTAAATTTATTTGTGGTTCTTTTATATCCTATAAGGGAAAGACCTTATAATGGGCAGTGATTTGGTCAGTCTGGATTTTTAGGAGAGAAGAGCTAAATTTGAACTAACAAAGTGGTCCATTGTGGTTAGTAGCCTGAAACTTGCTTTTTCTTGGGATAAAAATTAGTCTTTGTGCTCCAGTATCAGGGCTGATACTCCTCAATCCAGTAGCCAGAGTTATAGACAAAAAAAGGAAGAATTAAAGGCTAGATGAGCCTGACCTGTGGTGGCACAGTGGATAAAGTATCAACCTGGAACACTGAAGTCACCAGTTCAAAACCCAGGGCTTGCCCAGTCAAGGCACATACAAGAGAAGCAATGACTATAAGTTGCTATTTTCTGCTCTTCTGCCCCTTTTTCTCTCTCTCTCTCCTCTCTCTAAAATCAATAACCCTAGCCAGTTGGCTCGGTGGGAGAGTCCAGGTTCAATTTCTGGTCAGGGCTCACAAAACAAGTGACCATCTGCTTCTCTCCACCTCTTCCTTCCCCCTTCTCTTTTTCTCTTCTCCTCCCGAAGCCATGGCTCGATTGGTTCAAGCACATTGGCACTTGGTGCTGAGGATGGCTCTGTGGAGCCTCTACCTCAGGTGCCAAAAATAGCTCAGTTGCAGGCATGACCCCAGATGGGCAAAGCAGCAGCCCCAGACAGGGGTTGCCAGGTGGATCCCTGTCGGGTCACATGCGGGAGTCTGTCTCTTTATCTCCTCTTGCTTGGTAAAGAAGAAAGTAAACAAACAAAAAAATAAAATCAATAATTAAAATATTAATTAAAAAACACCCTACATGAAGGGGTTTCCCTTTTAAAAATCTTAAATTTTTAAGATTTCCTTGGCTTTAATAGTGCCATTTTGTATAATTACTGCCAAAAATATGGGCTGATCTTGAACTTGGTAGTTTGTTGGCCTAAAATTAGCCAGTATTTAAATTCGTTTTCATTTTTGTAAACTAGAGCTTTTTTAGTGATCTCTGATACTTTTTAGTTAAAGACATGCCTTTGCTAGAGCTCTTAAACTTTGGTGCAACTTTTTACATATGTTTTTAAGTTTTCACTTAAAGCTAATTTGTTTCAATGTCATTTATTTTTTCTCAGGGAGGAGCAAAAAACAGTTCTGCCGGTAACTTCTTGCTTTAGCCAGCCACTCCCAGTGTCCATTAGCAATGCAAGTTGCCTCCCCATCACCACATCCGTCAGCGTTGGCAGCCTCATTCTGAAAACCCATGTTATGTCTGAAGAGAAAAATGACTTTTTAAAACCTGTTGTTGCAAATGGGAAGATGGTTAACAGCTGAAAGGAGATTCATCTTTCAAATTTGTGACCATACCATGGAAGCATTTACACTAGCTTTTTATATATATAATATATATTATATAATGTATATTTTTTTTAAAAAAAAGATAATACTGGGGGCATCCAGTTCCTGTGGACTCTTTGATACTTCAGGCCCTCTTGCATTAGCATTATGAAAAAAAAAAAAGAATTTACTTTACTAGGGTAACACGTTCACTTTCCAGAAGTGATTGGAATTTGGACATTTAACTTAAGCTTCAAGCAGCTTTTTATGAGTTTGTAGCAATCCGGTGCAGTAACTGAGCCATTTCCTATTTTAAATGGCTTCTATAGAAAATTAACAACTCAGTTATTAAACTAGCAGGATCCTACAATGATACATCTAGTGAAAGTAGACTTAATTAACTTATTTATTTCTATTTTATGTTTCACTAAGAGAAATTTCCATCTCATTCCAGCTACTTTATTTATCTTTCTCTTGGGACTTTGCATGGACTTTTTTTTATTATTATTTTTTTTATTTTGAAGAGTGGAGTTAGATGTTCTTACTATAGAATTTTGCAGGGTTATATGCTAGCTTTCTTTACTGCATTATATGTAGGATTGTGGTGCAGTGCTTTAATCTGTAGCATTAATTTTTTTTTAAATTTTCCATTTTTCAGTAATAGTTTCTGCTTTGTTAATATTTATACACAGGCTACTTGTTGAAGTAATTAATTATATAACCAAGTGCCTAAGTCTTTCAGCTGATGTACTAGATATTAAATTCTCCTAAGTTATGCAGAATCGTTTTTACAATTTTGATAAATTATGCACTAATGTAATGGCAGTTTTTTAAAATGCAGATTTAAGCCTGTCCATTATTGGATCTGATGACTTGGCAAAAGAATCAGGTGCTTTCAGCTTCCTTGAGAAAACCCTGTATGTAGCGTTTGCACTGACTAACAAGATGGTATTGCTGGGTTTTTAATTTAAACTAATTATTTTGAATGTTCATTGCATTATCTTGGTTAAATAGTGTTTATTGTTGCTTCATGTTGGGGTTTAATTTTCCGTTTTTATTGACTGTTAGATTGATAAAACTATGAACCATGTAATAATAGAACATTGGCTAATCTTTATTCATACTTAAAACACGAATAATTTCTGCCCTGCTAAAATGTGACTGGAAAGTGTTTTGACTTGGCATCTGAAAGTATGCAGTATGTTCAACCAGGCATGCCTCAGATTTGTTGGAGGTATTTTATTGAAACCTAAATTTCAGTCAACATTTGAATACAAAAAGCTGGGCATTCCTTTCTGGTTACCTTACCTATAGTTTGTTTTTTTTCCTGTTTCTTTAAGATTAGTTTGACTTTTATTATTATTTTTTAATTAACTTCTGTGAAGTTGTTTACTCTGAAAATTGTACTGGAATATTTTAAGCCAAGCTGATCTTTCACCAGGTGTACTGTGTGTAAGGGCTTTTCCTGCTAGCAAAATGCTTCAACAGGATCATGTTATTGGTCGTCTGAGCTATTTAGTTGTTTTACAAAACCACAGCATTGTATCAGATAAGATTTTGATAAAAGTTTTGTGCACATTTCCAGGGGTGGGAGGGTTGACATTTCCCTGAAATTTCTTGATCAGAATGAGTAAAGACTGGTGTTTGATACCTGTCCTAATGAACATGCTCATAAGGTGACTGATAAGTTGTAAATATACCCGAGAAACAAAGGGGTAGTTTTGATATTCTGGTGTCAGTATGGAAGATCTTACACATTTATTTAATGTTCAAGTGTATGAAGATGTTTGTAACATAACAACACAGTAGCCTTGACTTAGTTTCCTTCGGTTAGTACTGTACCTTTTTGCCATGGCCAGTGCTCCCTGTCCCTACAAAGACATTTTATTTATTTCACTCTGTAACCTGAAATGAATAGGAACAAGAGTTTTAAACCATGTTACATTAACTTATTTCTGACATTATAAATTAGCCTAGGATATTACAGGAACATGATTGTTATATAATTTATATCAGAACCTTTCTATAAATATGCGCTTATTACATTTGAAATGCTTCCAATGTACTTTATTTGCTGTTTGTATTTCCAAAAAGGATATGCAAACCATAATGTCTATTTCATGGATATTTAAATAGTGAGATCTTCCATGTTGAAGGTAATGTATTTTTTTTTAAGATTTAAGAATTGCTATTTTGTTACAAAATAGAGACCTATTAACAGTTTGAGAGCTCCTTATGTGCCCTCAGGGAAAGACTCCTCTGTGCAACAGAACTACGCAAAACATCTTCAGCCCGATCTGAGGGTGAATATATACTACATAAATTGATCTTGTGTATTTAACCATATCTTTTTAATTTTAAAATCGAGATTTTGAAACTTGGTTGTGCTCTGCTGGAGGGGGTTGGGATAAACTGCTTAGGTGTTTGCCTACTTGTCCAGTGAAATTATATTTGCATCAGTGTATGTATATACCTACCAACCTTATTGGTATGTCTCAGACCATTTTATTAAAGTAATGCTTGTCTTGCAGCAGGTGATCCCATAAAACAATAACTCCCTGTTCTTAAAAACTTACTCTCATTCTCACTAACCACATAGGACTTGTTTCTGTGTTGGGATTATTCTGTACTGTATTCTTTAGGTAGTAGCCATCTTCTGTCTCTCATGGTGGGTATAATGTGAAGTAAAAACAGTGGTTCTCTGCCACTTTAGAAGAAAGCTTAGATATTTGACCTTTCTTTAAAATGGTAACTACTGATGTCAAAGAAGAATAAACACAAGACAAAGATGTCACTTTAAAATTGGGGCATTCCCCGTCATTGACCCTTTAACCAACATGAGATGTACGTATGTTTGAAATCAAAGGGTAGAAAGCAGTAGGAGAGGAAATTTGTAATGTTGGTAACTAAACTGTATGTTGCCTATGCTCTAGAAAAAGATAGTCTGAGGTCGGGAAAGTGGGAAATGGTGTTTTTTGTATTTTTCACTTATGTTTTTGTTTTTCAATTTCTAAGTCCCATTCTGAAGTCCATGTGTCTCATTCAGATACTGTGAATGTAGTAGCATCAGTAGTTAGTTCTCTTTTGTGGTCTCATTTCATTTTGTAAATTCTGAGAAAGTTACATCTGTATTTCATCTCGTTAGCACCTGAACAAAGCAGATTCCCTTGCCTCTGCTGCCATAACTTAACCTGACACCATCTGGTACACCGGCGTCCCGCATGAAAGTTGTGCACTGTAATTTTCAAGACAAGCTACTTCATTGGGCCAGTGGCACTGAGTTTTTCCTAGTAGCTATTTAGTCTCACAAGAGAATAATAAAAGAAACTTTCTATACTAGTACTGAAATTTTCCATTTGTTTGGATCTAGTCACTTTTACTCAAATTTCAAGTTGATGCTAAGTTCAGGGTGGGGCAGAAGTAGGGTTACACTACAGGGGAGCACCGTGGTTAGCTTGCAGCAGTCGCTGTAACCCTACTTCTGCCCCTTCCTGCTAAAGCAAGCACGTTCCAACTTTATATGCTGCCTTGAGAAAATTGCAGGATGCACGGCAGTTGGTAGGAATTTAAAATGGGATCATTTAAACATTTGAACACATGTTTTAAAATCCATTTAGCTTGCTTTTGCATTTTAGATGTTAAAGCCATGGTTGTCTTATTGGGGTGGAATTTGCGATGATCAGATTCAGCATGTGATTTCAATGTTGAATCTGAATATTTCTTCCCTAGTTTAGAGTCATTTTCTGAGCAAACTGTCACCAGTATTGGTAACTAATCATTAAAGGGAAAAGTTGCAATGCAACTATGTATTAGTTAACTGGAAGAACTTTTGTGTTTTAGTGAATGAAGAGTGTTGATGGGATCACTTACTGTAACTTCTACATAAGAACCCCTTCTGCAAGCAGAACAAAAATGAATATGCTCAAGGAGTATCCCATTTCTGGGTCAATTGAGTAATTTGCTAGTTACTCCTTTTTACTAGCGGTTTATTTGTATCCCTTTGCTGGCAAGGGAATACAAGAGGTCAAGGCCACTCACTGATCAGAACACTCCACATTTGATTGGAGTCTTGTTTTTACTCCAAGAGCTGTTATTACACCCCAAGTCCAAATTGGTGTTTTTGTTTTGTTTTTAAATAAAAATTTTAAAATATTTTCAAACCATTGGAACACAGACACTGGCTGCACTTAGTACTGCCAAAAGCCAAGGTCATTTGCACATATTCCATCGATCTATCAAGAATTAGGCCTCACGTTATAACCCAAGGCATGGAAGTGCATGCATTCTCTTAGCTGAGCAAACAATTATACTGTAGTTGTGATACAACACATGTGGCTTTTATTTGTACTGCACATATCCACTGTATAGCCACTTGGGGGTATCGTGGTTAGCTCGCAGCAACTGCTGTCTGCATTTATACTGTTTATTGCATATTCTTTTCCCTGGAAGTGAAAGAGAAATGTTTTTCTTGTTGCATTGATTACATTTTATAAACTTGCTTAGCTGGAAAGTTTGGGAAAAGAGGCCTGTTTGTCAATTGTACAACCGATTGTGAAGCTCTAGTGTGAATATTTTTACGTCTGTATTAGACATTTTCTTTGCAAATCTATTGTTCGATTGAAATGTAAATGAAATTAAAGATGGTGTACACCCATCATGTAAAAAGCAGGCACCATCTCTAAGATGGATTTAACGCTCATTTTTAAGGCATATACTCAGCTTCTATTTAAAACTATAATTTAAAATAATTCTGTACAATGAAATAGGGAGTATATATGGGAATAAATTCTATTCCGTTTATTTCAATTTGAATTTCCAAATTGTAATGTTTCTCTTTGTGCTATAGGAATAGGATGAAATGGGGAAGGCTAGGACTTAAAGGCCTGTCTGTGGGGGGAGGGCAGAGAAGGAACAATGAGGGCTGTGATGGTAGTGAATAGCGAAGAGTGAATTCTGTGTGTTTTTGCTGTAGGACTGAAGTGAGATATTAGCTTTGGCTGTTCACAGAATAGAGCATCATGATTTTCAGTGTTTGAGAGAAAACTGATGGAAAAAGTTTGCAGTACTTGACATGTATTTGCATGCACAAAATAAAATTATTTGTCTACCTTAAAAATGGTTTGTTTAGTGTCAATATTAAGTTTATGGTGCATTTTAGTTATCTTGATATCCTTGGTATATTTTTTGGCTTAGCTGAGCTACCATATAGTTAGTTCTTAAGTTGAGATTTATACATGTATATACATCATTAAAAAGGATCTGAAAGAAATGAATAGGCCAGAGAGGGTGAAATATTCCTTAATTTGATCAGTCATGTCAGTCAGTGGGAGATGAGAACAAAGATAATACTGGCAGTCCAAAGTAGTGAACACAGTATTTTTCCTAGTGAGAAAATAGGACAAATACACAAATAATTAATGCAAAGTAATGTGTCAGACATGTGAAGATGGTTATGTGGAATCTCAGAATATGAACAGAAAGTGTCCTGAATGAATCTAGACATCATTTTCACTGGGCCTTGAGTAGTTTTACTCATTCACTCAGTTGATATATATTAAGCCCCTGTCTGTGCTGGGTATCAGGGTTAAAGGTAATGAAACAAGAGCCCTTTCTCTAGAAGCTCAGTGTGGGAAAAGAAAAGATCAATCTGAATCATCAGCACAGTGAACTATGGTTCTAATGTAGGGTGTAGAAACTCCAGTGAGGAAATTATGAGGCAGTAGTGGTGGTGAGCTGGCAGGGTGCTTTGAAAAATGACCTCTGGCTAGACATTGAAGGCTGAATAATATTTCACCAAGCAGAGATAAAGGGAGAAAACACAGCCCTTCACTGTTACTATTATGACCCCTTTTTATATTTGAGATGTTATCCTGCCCAAGACCTTGAAACTAGAAAGCAGAATTAGAATTCTGATTCAAGTCTGCCCTTGCTCTCTGTCCCAAAGGGGGTGGTGGTGGTGGTTGGAACTTATTCTAGCCATAAATGTAACTATGGAGGGAATGTCTAAGGAGTAGCTTACCTAACCTCTTAGGGCACTTAATAGTTCCAGACACAGTTCTGAGTGCTGCAGGTGAATTACAATGTAGGACCATTATTGCCACCATTGTACAGGTGAGATAACTGAGGCAGAGTCCTTAGAGAATTTGCCTAGGGTCGTACAGCTAGATGAGGTAAGTAGGCACCTCAGTGAAGGAAATTGAATATCATACTAAAGACACTATTAGGGAGTCTTGGGAGTTAGATGATCTGAACAACAGGGTTTTAGAAAGATCACTTTGGCAGTAATATGAGCTGAAGCTGGAGATAGGCCATCAAGGAGGTCAGGTCAATTTGGGTTAGAGGTGTACAGCATGGCCAAAGCGAGGAGGGAGGAAGAGATGGCTTTGAAAATGAGAGAGCAGTTGATGGGATTAGTTGTAGAGAAAGTATATTAGACATCTACACATTATAGTGGGTTAAATTTGGCTTAGAATCCCAGTCCTCATTGCTGAGAACAGATTGATTTTTGTAGAATGTAATCTTGTGTATTTGTGAAACATGTAACCCTGTACTCACCAACCGAGAGATGAGGAAAAAGTGGAAGAACCATGGATAATTGACCCAGGCAAAAGAGAGGTAACTTAATGAAGGAAATGAAATTCCAGGAAGGTTTTATTTCCTTTATAGTTAATATTGGAGTAATGATCATGCAAAGACTACAGTCTTTTTTTGTAATGGAAAACTCCATAGTGCAGTGGCCCAGCCTGCAAATTACAATCACCTCAGGGTATTTTAAAAATCCCAAAGCCCAGATCACACCCCAGATCCATCAAATCACAGTATGTACAGGAACCAGGCACCAGTACTTTTGAAACTTTCTAGGTGCTTCCAATGTGCAGAAAAGTTTGGGAACCACTGCCATAATGAATGTCCAATAAAAGGGTTTGGGGCCTGCCTTTGTCCAAATGCATCAAAAACATCCACTCTCAAATGTTCAGGTCCACAGAGTTTTCAGAGACTAACGCAACAAATACATATTTTTGAGAATCTACTATGTTCTAGAGGCAATAGGGATACAGGGCCGAACTAGTCCCTAACTTCATGAAACTTGGGAGTTGGAGGGACAGACCAGATGTAAATAAAAGGTATATGTAGATAATGAGGAGTATCACAATTAGAATGAATATAATGCCACCAGATGACGAGATTATGTGAGGTGGCAGTGCTAATGTTTTGCACTGTGGACAGTTTTAGATACAGTCTACTGAACATCTCCACTGGGATCTCTGATAAAAAATCTCTATCTTTACGTGTCCAAATCTGAGTGTATGGCATTCCCCCCACTCCCCAAGCGACACCTCCATCTTCCCTAGTACCTTAGTTTCCCCATTGGTTGCTTTCACACCTGTTCCAGCAGCAAATCCTTCAAAATACCGTATATTCAGAATTTTGACCACTGCTTACCATGCGGGCTCAAGCCACAGTCCTCTCACCTGAATGGTGACAGCCTTCTGTTCTCCCTGCCCCGGCCCTTCAGCTTCGTCTTACCACAGCAGCTACAGAGATCCTGTCCGGTGATCATTTCACTCCTGTGCTTAAATCTTCCTGATGCTTTTCATATCACTGGGAGCAAAAGCCTGTCTTTCCTTTGATACCTTTGCTCACTGCGCTCCAGCTGCACTGGCTGCCACGGGGTTCACCATGCCAGGCGCGCTCCCATCGTAGGGCCTTTACATTTCTGCTCTTTAAGGATAGAAGGCTTCCCCTAACCCCATTGGGTATCTTCCTGACTAGAGCTCTCACTCTCTTTAGGTCTTGAGTCAAAAGTTGACCTCATAACTCGATGGAGAGTAGTGGGAGGTGAGATGCTGTTTACAAAAGATATTTAATCCAAGAGACTGGATGAAATCAACCTAAGTATTTTTTAACTTTATATTCTGAAATACTTACTCATTCACAGGAAATTGCAAAACAATACAGTGAGGACCCAGGTGCCCTTCCCTTTGCACTTCCCCAAAGGTAGCTAGCATCTTACATAACTAACAATATCAAGACCCAGAAATTGACATTAGTAACAATTTACAGACCTTAATTAGATTTCACTGGCTTCAAATGTACTCATTTGTGTGGGCGTGCATGTGGGTGTGTAATTCTATTAAATTTTATCACATGTACATCTGTGGAACCACCATGATGATATACTGTATCAAGAGAACAACTGAAAAAAAGGAAGATAACATTGTTCCATTACCTCTGATCCCTTGTGCTACCCCTTTCTATTCACATCCATTCCCCCCATCTGAATCCTATTCTTCCATCCTAACCTCTTGCAACCACTGATCTGTTCTCCATATCTATAATGTCATTTTGAGAATGTTATATAAATGAAATTATATAGAATAACCTTTTGAGATTGGCTTCTTTTTACTCAGCATAATTAATTCCCTTGAGATCCACTCTATCCACTGCGCTACCACCTGGTCAGGCATCCTTTCAATCTAGATATAGCATTGGACACTTTACTATATATATTAGTTAAACTTGGATTAATATTGGCTTGCATCTACTCCTTATAGCACGTTATTTCAGACCTCTGCATTTAAGGTATGTCAATTGCTACAATTAATTAAAGAGCTCCATATGCTGCTGTCTAAGCTAGTTAAAAAATGGGGCATGTATTTCCAGTTATGTGAGCTACATATGATTGTACCTTAACATGAAATCTGTTCTTATAAGCCGATAGTGTCCTATAGTGCAAATAGATTAGTGGTTCATATTCCTTTCTCCCTCCCAGACATCTCATCTTTTTGCTTATTTTTGGAGTGACAGAAATCTAATTATATATAACTGATTTTCTCAGAATAATGTTTTATACATCATAGACCCTCAAAGAGTGTTTGAAAAATTAATTTGTCATTGACTCATATACGAAACTTGTGGATTTTCTTTTAATTTTATCTTGTTATTTACCGTATTTTTGGCTCCATAAGATGCACCTGACCATAAGACACACCTAGGGTTTTAAGGAGGAAAATAAGAAAAAAATATTATAAACCAAATAGTGTGTTAGAATATTTAATAAAATACCATATTTTTCTCTTTATCAGATGCATGGGCATTTCTCCTTTCACTTTTAGGGGGGAAAAAGTATGTCTTATGGAGCAAAAAAATACAGTAACTTTTCATGTGATAGTCTTTTTTTCCCTGTTGATTTTAGACAACTACCTAAGGGTGGGAAGAATACATATATATTTTTTGTGAACAGACACACTCCATAAGATTTTATGCACTTGTAAATATATAATATTTACAAATTGTTGAAGGTATTAATAGTTTGTTCTTTTATTGTTTGAGCAGTATACCATGGTATGGATGTACCACATTTTATTTATTTATTTATTTATTTTACAGGGACAGAGAGAGAGTTAGAGAGAGGGATAGACAGGGACAGACAGACAGGAATGGAGAGAGGTGAGAAGCATCAATCATTAGTTTTTCATTGCCGTTGCGACACCATAGTTGTTCATTGATTGCTTTCTCACATGTGCCTTGACCGCGGGCCTTCAGCAGACCGAGCAACCCCTTGCTGGAGCCAGCGACCTTGGGTCCAAGCTGGCGAGCTTTTTGCTCAAGCCAGATGGGCTCGCGCTCAAGCTGGTGAGCTCGAGGTCTCGAACCTGGGTCTTCCGCATCCCAGTCTGACACTCTATCCACTGCGCCACCGCCTGGTCAGGCTGGATGTACCATATTTTAAACAAAATATTTGCCCATTGAAGAACATTTGGGTTGTTTCAAATTTTTGGCGATTACAAATAAAGTTGCCACGAACATTTGTATAGATGTTTTTGTGTGGACATAAGTTTTTATTCTTTTTTAATTTCTGAAGTATTTTTGAGCAAATGAACTGGTATACTTTGTCTACCTCTGAAGGAAACGAATGAAGTGACTATAAGGTCTTAACTTAGAAATGGACAAATTTCTTTAAAAATGCAACTTACCAAAACAGATACAAGATTAAAAGGAAATGAAATAACTCTTGTATTAGCTATCTATCATCACATAACAAATTACTCCCAAACTTAGTGACTTAACACAACAATTCATTATTTTACACTTTTTGTGGGTCAGGAATCTGCATGTGTTTTAGTTTTTATTTATTTTACAGGGACAGAGAGAGAGAGGGATAGATAGGGACAGACAGACAGGAACAGAGAGAGATGAGAAGCATTAATCATCAGTTTTTCGTTTTGACACCTTAGTTGTTCATTGATTGCTTTCTCACATGTGCCTTCACGGCGAGCCTTCAGCAGATTGAGTAACCCCTTGCTCGAGGTAGCGACCTTGGACTCAAGCTGGTGAGCTTTTGCTCAAACAAGATGAGTCTGCACTCAAGCTGGCGACCTCAGGGTCTCGAACCTGCATCCTCCGTATCCCAGTCTGACGCTCTATCCACTGTGCCACCGCCTGGTCAGGCCTCTGCATGTGTTTTAGATGGGTCCTCTACTTGGGGTCTCTCACAGGCTACAGTCTAGGGATTGGCAGGCATGGCAGTCATCTCTACGGCTCCCCAGGGGGAGGGTCAGCTTATACACTCACTCCCCTTATTGTTGGCACGATTCAGTTCCTTCCAAAATCTTGGAATGAAAGCCCAGTTTGTTGGCTGAAGGCTGCCCTCAGTTCCTTGCCACATGAGCCTCTAAAGGACAGCTCACAATCAATATAGTAGTTTGGCTCATTCAAGCACCAAGCAAGAAAGGCCCAGGACTGAGGGGGGCTATAGAGAGAGAAAGAGAAAAATAGATAAAAACAGTCAAAATCTTTCATAACGTTATCTAGAAAGCAACATCCCATCACTTTTGTCATTCCTTAGAAATAACGCCACTAGGTCCAGCTCATACTCAAGGCCTGATACGGCTTCCAAAGACCCTTGCCTCCTGGTGTTGGTGCCTATGGGTAAACTCTCCCTGAGTGTGGACTGGACCTAGTGATTTTATATTATTATTTAGAGAGAGAATTTAGAGAGAGAAAGGGAGACAGACAGAAACATCAAAGCATTGATTTGTTCCTGTATGTGCGCTGACCGGGGAATGAACAGGCAACTTCTGTGTATCAGGACAATGCTCCAACCATCTGAGCCAGGGCTGGATCTAGTGACTTCTTTATCTCTGTTGGGAGAAAGAAACCACATAGTGGATTATACAGGGAACATTTAATAGAATCATTAAATTACTTGATTGATTTAATAATTATTAATTATTTAAATCTAATAAGTGAATGACTATAAGGTAAAAAGAAGGGAAGAATATGGGATGTTGGGAGGTGGAAGAGAGTAGAAGGGGGGTGAATGGTAGTGGAGAGAGACTTGACTTGGGGTGGTATACATATAGTACAATATACACATGATGTATTGTGGAATTATGTACCTGAAACCTGTATAATTTTATTAACCAATGTTACTCCAATAAATTCAATAAAATTTTTGAGAAAAGAAATTCCGCATGGTCTCCTAGGGCTTAGGGAAAGTACCTAAGGAAATACAAATTTAGAAAGGGGGCCCGCTTACCAAGACTGGGGCTCTGATCTCATCAAAGAAGGTGAAGTACAGCCCCCTGGACAGCAGAGACGTTCACTGGTTTTCCCAGACTGGAACTGGTTGCTGGCAAGCAGAAAACAAGTCTCTGGGCCACAGGCAGGCTGCCCAGGACCTTGTGAAGTGAACTGGTACCACAGCAACCAGTTCCAGCCTGGAAGCCTTTGGTTGTTGATGCAGGCAGGAGGCCTTTGGAAGCTGGTTGGAAGGAAAAATTTGCTGAGACAGAGTGAGGTTTCATGGTCATCAAGGGACCACATGTAGTGGACCCCATGGCTGGGGAAAATCTCCACTGGATGTCCTTTCAGCCATTCCACTGCCCACTGCCCATCCAGTGCCGTCTCCAGAAAAAGCTTATCACTGTGCTTACTGTAAAGTGCAGATACTTAAAGGAATTCTGTCCATTACTGCAAAACAAGAAGGGTGAACTTGTGAGCTGAGAGGCAATGAATTGCTTATTGAGATGGGAGCCATTAGAAGCTGCCTGCCATAGACTTCAGTCTACTAAGAAATTTAATTAATTATGAAAACTTTCCAACAAGGAAAACTCTGGGTCCTAATGGTTTCACAGGTGAATTCTATTAAACATTTAAAGAAAAAATATCTTTCCATTCCTGTCTCTCATTTGCTCCTCAAAGGTAGCTTTTTTATTTCATATATATATATATATATATATATATATATATATATATATATATATCTCAATGATTTTATTTTGCATATAGAAGCGGATATTTGTTCATATTTTTATGCAAAAGACAGTAAACTAATGCATAATGTTCATCCTGCTGTAAGAAAAAAACTAAATAATATATTCATGCAAATACATCTATAGAATGAACTTCCAGGAGTGAAATTGATGGTTAAAGGTATATTTTTGCAATATTGAAAGATATTTCTCAACTGCCATTTATAAAAGAGTTGTATTAATTTATACTCTTACCAGCAATATGTTGTATCAAACCTTTTTATTTTTAACAATCTGAATGGTGGAAAATGGTATCTGAGAGGGTTTTTTTTAGAGATAACTAGAAAAACAGTTTTTATCTCTCTAAAAAAAAAGAAAGCCTGGATATGCAGGAGAGAGAGAGAGGAGGTAACAGCAGGAGCATTGTCCTTTACTAAGTGGGAGGGGTGGGATTCATTTAATAGGTACTGATCAGGGGAGTTGTTGCTACATTTGGAGGGCGGACTCAAGTGCAAGTCTCTTGATTGCCTCCATTTTTCAGGTGAAATAGGAATCAAGGTCATAAACTGACATAGGAGAGGGAAGGGAGCATGGAAGCTTCTCAGAAAAATATGCAGAATACAAATTTGCAGACAATTTCAGGTGATTGTAAAACCATAAAGTAAGAGTCTCTCTCTTAAATTAAGAGCCCTATTTATATTGTATCATTTTAGTATGCTGCGAATGAATCAATTTACACAAAGCTTCCTTTTAGTTACTTTGTGGTGTGTATTGGACACCTCAGTAAGGACCCAGAAATCATTTTAGATTTTAAAAAAGTTGCAAGAACAAGGTTACCCTATATTCTTTAACCCAAATTCCCAAAGGTTAACATCTTCCATAACCTGTTGTACAATGGTCAAAACTTGACACAAGACTATTTTATTAGTTGATTGACCTTATTCAAGCTTGTCAATTGTCCCATTCATGTCCTTTTCCCTGTTCTAGGATCTAATCCAGGATTTCACATTGCGTTTAGTTACCATGAACCTGGTTTCTCTTTTACAATTTTAACACAAGGGAAAAAAATATTTTTAACCCAAGAGCTGGGTTCTTGGGCAAAATGCTTAATGTCCCCGATTGTCTTAACAGAGGCGATGTAATTAAAAACAATAAAAAAATGCATATGAAGCAGTTTTGGAAACTTCAAAGCTAACTAAATTTTTCTTACTGTTAATGTCGGGCTTATATAATGCAGCTTTTCGTTGCAATTAAAATAAAACAGCAGGAGCATATTACTATTGTCGACGTGTTTTGTCCCAAAGCACGGCCCGTAGCTGCTCCGTCGGCCTTCGGAAGAGGCCTCTTCTAATTGGATTGTGAGTGTTTGCCCTGACACAGGAAGACCATTTTATTGGCCCGTGCAGTCGGGACTGCTTTTCTCTTAGTGCTCCAGGCGCTGACCCACTTCTTTTCCTCCAACCGAGCGTTCCCTTTCTTTTGAAGTACCCGGAGCTGCCAGTCCAAAGGGATCCGGACCGAACGGGGCCGGGTAACTGTACTGAGGTCAGCGGGGAAGAACCGGCGGGCATGGAATGTCGGTGGGAGGTGGTGGCATATGGGTGGTAGGAGAGCCTGAATTGTCCGCGCGTCCCTTCGACCCCCGTAGGTCTCCGCGACGTCCCTGCTCCGCCTCGCCCGCTGGCCCCACGTCCATTGGGCTCCCGCAAAAGTTCTTTGCGCCCCTCCGCGAGCCCTTCGCGCGCCCCGCCCCCCCCTCTTGCCCGCCTGCTGGCCCCGCCCCCCCTCTAGCCCGCCTGCGGGCCCCGCCCTATCTTTTAATCCTGCTAGTCCTGTCCTTTCCTCTACCCGCCTGCGGGCCCTGCCCTCACCAAGCACTCTATCGCCTGGTCGCTCTCTGCCCACGGGGCACCACTGCCTTGGCCACTCCACGCCTCTTTAAGTTTGGGTCTGCCCCCCCCTCTTAGTACCTGTTCATTTCTCTCAATTATCCCTGCTTCCTGTGCACCCCTCTACTTGTCTGGCTGCTGGGGTCCCAGATTTCCCCACGGATCCAGCCTGTCTCCATTTGGGTTTAGCAATTTGTGCAGAGGCCTCGTGCGGGGCATTGGAGGTCTCTGCTTTCCTAGAGCTTACTGCCCCGTGGGAGAGTCATTTTGTAACAGTGTGACAGGCCCGGTGGCCTTTAATGAAGGAAACAGTATTGCTAAGCTTCCTGGAATGAGTGCTAATGCCCTCCCTACCTGCTGGATCTGCTAGCAGGGCTCTGAGGGGCTAAGCTGTGCCTTTTCCCCAGTGACCCCGGCTTCTTCTGATGGGGAGTATCGGCTCTGGCTGCTGTGTTTTAAACTCTTGCAAAGTAGTAAAATCTTGTCATGGGCCCTTCTTTTAAACAAAGTTGGTAGGGCTTCAGACCCCATCCTTCCAAACCTTCAGTGTTGACGGTTGAAGGCAACAGACAAGCAAGTGATTGACTTAGTGACTCAGCATCCTCCTCTTGATGCTTTTCTTTTTGGGGTTCTTCCTGAGAATTGTTACCCTGTATTTCAGTTACCCAGCATCTTAACTGATAGGAAAATGTATGTATAAATAAAACCTCTCGTTAGTAAATAGATTTCTCCAAGCCACTGCACTTACAAGTTCTCGTGTCTCTTATATGGAAGATAGTGACTGACACCTTCAGTTTCTTATATTCAGGCTCCCTGGGGCCTGACCCCAGCCAGTCCCACCATTTGCTGGGAAGTTTGGCAAAGAAACTTCACATATCTGAGCCTTAGGTTTACCTTCTGCAAAAAGAGCATGATTAGCCCTATCACACAGGGTCATGGTATGGATTTGTTGAAATTCTGCTGATGAAAAAGATCACGTTTAGGGTCTTCTAAATAGTGAGATCTCAGCACAAGTGAGCTCCTACTCTTCAGATTCTAGTCTGTCTGGTTCAAGCAGTGAAGAGCCTGAGACGTTTGTTGCCCTTTCTCAGGCACCATGACGACCCTGGATGACAAGCTGCTGGGGGAGAGGCTGCAGTACTATTACAGCAGCAGCGAGGGTGACGACAGTGACGGTGAGGAGAAGGACCGAGACGGTGGTGCCCTGGCTGGCAGTGCGATGCCTGCAGATGCTGAGTTGGCAGGCGAAGGCATCTCAGTTAACACAGGTACTGGAAATCCCTGTGCTCTGGGTACGGATTGAGAGATCTACGTTAAGTATGTGTCATTTGGAAGTCTTCTAATGACTTTGTTCTAATTCCCGTCCCACTACCAGAGATACCCTAGTGTTGCCTTTTCACTGTGCATGAGTCTAGCCACATCACTGTATAATGCAAATATGTGTGCAAGCAACACAGTAATGAACACGGACTGGCCTGAGTGTGAATCCAGCTTCTCAAGTTAGTAGTTGTTTGATACCACATAAATCATAGGTATGAATATATTGGTAGTATAAATTCCTAGAAATGGCATATTTACATTTTTACATTTCAGTAATTCCAAATCGTTTTCATTAAGATGGCACCGTTTTACAGTTTAACCGGCAAGAAGATATTTCTTCGTATTCTTGTCCTCCTGGGTTCTCACACTTTTTGGTCTGTGGCATCCCAATGGATGACAAATGGTAACTTATTGTAGTTTTATTTTCTCCCTTTTTGTGAGTGATGTTGAGCGTCTTTTCATTACTTTAGAGAGATTGCTATATTCTTTGCTCATTTTTATTTTTTTATTTTTATTTAGTGAGAGATTGAAAGAGAGACAGAGACAGAGAGAGACAAGAAAGGAGAGAGATGAGAAACATCAACTCGTAGTTGCAGCACTTTAGTTGTTCATTGATTGTTTCTCATATGTGCCTTGACTGGGGGGCTCCAGCTGAGCCACTGACCCCTTGCTCAAGCCAGCGACCTTGGGCTGAAGCCAGCCACCATGGGATCATGTCTGCGATCCCACACTCAAGCTAGATGAGCCTGTACTGAAGCTGGTGACCTCGGGGTTTTAAACCTGGATCCTCAGCATCCCAGGTTGATGCTCTATCTGCTGTACCATCACCTGGTCAAGTTCTTTACTCATTTTTAAGTTGATTGGTTGATCCTTTTCTTCTTAGGGTGTTATATATTAAGGAAATTAATCTATGGCATGAATTGTAACCATTTCTACCAATTTTTTGTTTTTCTTTTGACTTTATGTTCTTTTTTTTGTATGACAGACAGAGAGAGGGACAGATAGGGACAGACAGACAGGAAGGAAGGGATAAGAAGCATCAATTATTTGTTGTGGCACCTTAGTTGTTCATTGATTGCTTTCTCATATGTGCCTTGGCTAGGGAGCTACAGCAGAGCGAGTGACCCCTTGCTCAAGCCAGTGACTTTGGGCTTCAAGTCAGCGACCTTGGGCTTCAAGCCGAGATCTTTGGGCTCAAGCCAGCGACCATGGGGTCATGTCTGTGATCCCACACTCAAGCCAGTGACCTCGTGCTCAAGCTGGTGAGCCCGTGCTCAAGCCAGTGACCTTGGGGTTTCAAATCTGAGTCCTCTGCATCCCAGTTTGACACTCTATCCACTGCGCCACCATCTGGTCAGGCTTGAATTTATATTCTTTTCCTGGCAATAATTATTTTTCTGTACTTAAAAGGATTATTTTATATTTTCTTAATTTTGTTTCTAACTTAAAATCTTTCTTCACTCCATGCTTTTTTCATTGTATTTTTATGATTTCATTTTTTATACTTAAATATTTATTCACCCATTAATTTATCTTTTACTGTGCTGTATCACACTGTTTTAAATTATTGTGCTATAACTTGCTTTAGTATCTGGTAGGGCTACTCCCCACTCAATCCTCTCCTATGTCATTATTTTCCTAACTCCTGCTTTATTCTTTTTCCAAAGCAATTTTAGGAGCTTACACACATATGTATAATGAAGTACTTTCATTGGGAATGCCGTAAATATATAGATTAATTTAGGGGTAATTGACAACCTTATGTGATATTGGGTCATCCTGGTCAGGAATATAGTCTTGCTTTTCCATTTATTCATGTCTCTCTTGTGTTTCTTGGTAGCATTTTTCTCACATAGATTTTTTTTTAATCCTTTCAGGTATACAGCATAGCGGTACATAGAGTCTGTTTTTTTTTTTTTTTTAACAGAGACAGAGAGAGAGTCAGAGAGAGGGATAGATAGGAACAGACAGACAGGAACGGAGAGATGAGAAGCATCAGTCGTCAGTTTTTCGTTTTTGACACCTTAGTTGTTCATTGATTGCTTTCTCATATGTGCCTTGACCGTGGGCCTTCAGCAGACCGAGTAACCCCTTGTTCGAGCCAGCAACCTTGGACTAAAGCTCGTGAGCTTTTGCTCGAACCAGATGAGCCCGCACTCAAGCTGGCGACCTTGGGGTCTCGAACCCGGGCCCCTCTGCATCCCAATCCGATGCTCTATCCACTGCGCCACCGCCTGGTCAGGCCATAGAGTCTTATTATTCTTTTTTGTGGTAACAGAAGACCTCCAAATCTCAGCGGCTTGTGACAGCAAAGGCTCACTTCTCTATTGTGTCACATGCTCCCTATGGGTCTGCAGCAGCTCTGCTTCTGCTTTATGTGTCCTCATTCTAGGGGCTGGCTAGGAACCCTGTTTCATGGCCACGTGGAGGGAGCAAGGGAGGCTGTGGGAGACACGTAAAGGCTTACAAGTCTTTTGCTCAGAATCCAATGGCCAAAGATAGTCACATGACCAAGGCCAACATCAGCCAGCTGGGGATACTGGTAGGTCACATGGCAAGGAGATATAGAATGAGGTAGGGAGGTGTGGGAGTAGCTTGAGTAACAGAACAACCTGCCATGATGTTATAAAAATTCAGATCACACAGAAGTATGGAAAGGAAAAAGTAAAACTTCTTTCTCACTGGTCCCTTTAGATCCTGCTACCTAGAGACAGCCACTGTTAGCACTTTACCTATCCTTCTAGCCCTTTTTCTATGAGCATACAAATATACACACACACATATAGATATCCATAAATATTAATACATATACATACCATTCTTTTCCCAAACCTTTTATGATCATACCATGATATTGTTAGGCATTTTACTCTCTCTCTCTCTCTCTCTCTTCTTTTTTTTTTTTGGACTTAATATATTTGAATATCTTTAATGACAGGAAACAAAGCTACTTCTTTCTGAGAGTTCCTGTACTTTCCTTTGAGTAGATGCATCACAATTGGTTTAACGCATCTCCTAACGTTGGGCCCTTACCTTGGCCTTTTAAGCATTGGACGCCATGCTGCCCTGTGTGAGTGTCACTGTGTAATTGATAGAGCGAGCTTGAGACAGGTGTGAGCTGGCCCATAGTTCCTTGTTGGTGCTTCTTGATTACCTCCTTGGTCTCCCCTAACCCAGGTCCAAAAGGTGTGATCAACGACTGGCGCCGCTTCAAGCAGTTGGAGACAGAGCAGAGGGAGGCGCAGTGCAGGGAGATGGAAAGGCTGATCAAGAAGCTGTCGATGACCTGCAGGTCCCACCTGGAGGAAGAGGAGGAGCGACGGAAACAGGAGGATCTCCAGGATAAGATCAGCGGGAAGGTAACCTGTAGCACCCACGTTTCCTCAGGTGCTGCCCTGGCTGCCGCAGCGGGGATTCATGATTCCGCAGGAAGAGGGTGTGTGACTTGACCCCCAAGAAGCTGTGCAGCGCTGGGGAAAGGACAGCCATGCCACAACTCAGACACACTGGTTTGCATCTTAGCCCAGCCACTAGTGACTGGGGGCGTCTCTTCCTTTCTGAGTCTGACTTTTCGTTGATTAAGTGAGGTCAGTATTTCTACCTGACAGGGCTGTGTGGGTACAGTCCCCATCACAGTGCCTGATCCATTGAAAGTGCTAGTAAATGTGAGTTTCTGTCCTTTATTGAACTCTGACCTTGGACCAGAAATCAATGACCCTCTGGGGTTGGGGGTATTATCCTCAGTATAGATAGAGATGATGACACCAGTGTTTAGGGATGGGAGGGGACTTGCTCATGGCCATGCAACTTAGTGAAAGCTAATAGGAATTAGGATTCTAAGGTTTTCCTGCCCTTTTCATGATGTTGCTCTGTTTCATTGGAAGCCTATTCATGAGAATTTATGCTAATGAGCTAATATAGTAGAAGCAAATAGGCACTCTGGAAGATATTTGGAACTAGGTCACTGCCTCTCTCTTCCCCGTATCAAAAGGACTCTATTTAATCCCCTGCTCTCTGAGCACAGATGAATGTCGAGCAGTGCCTGAGATCATTTGGCCATGGTCCAAAGCAGCTCTTGGCTGGAAGTACCAGGCAGGATCAGGGAACAGATAAGAGGATTGAGTGAGGAGCCATTCACCCTGACCAGAGGATGATTTCAGGGCATGCGACTCAAAGACCCTTACAGGTCGGAAAGAGCCGCTGTGGCAGGCCAAGGTGACGTGGAGAGCTGAGACGGGAGGAAGACTGGGCATGAGAGTAGAACAGTGAACTCGGCATGGCGCTGGCTGTGATGGGGCGCATGTGTCCTCATCTAGTGCGGTCCTGACGCCTCACCCTCTAATCCGTGCAGGTCAGGCCGAGCGGGGCCTTGTTACGGGGCGGGCCGCCTTGCAGGACTGGGATAGGGAAGAGGCTTTTGTAACTTAAGCTGGCTGCAGGGCTGTGTGCCAGTACGCTCTGTGCTTCCTTATGCTGGAGACAGCCTCGAGCAAGGCTCTGCCTGCTGAGTTGTCTGCAGGATGCAGGAGACCGAAGCTCACCTGGAGGCCTGGAATAGGGGAGTGGTCAAGCAAAATATGGCACCTGATGTCTAGTTTTATAAAAAATATATAGAAACATGGAATGTTTATGATATAATAATGCTAAGTGGCAAAAGCAGCTTGTAGCTTAATTGGGACACCCTCAATTCCTGTTATAAAATCAAAAGCCATTTTAACATGTGACTATTTTGTGGGTGGAGGATTCGCGTGCGTGTGTGCGCGCGCGTCAGTGCTGGGCAGGGATTCTGAATGTTCTTTTTAAAATTCCTCATCCTGTTGTCTATTCAACAACAAAAAAAAACCATGTGTAAAATAATCCATTGTCAAGATTAACAAAAAGGAAAAAGCTCATAGAGTGATATTATCTGATGCTGCCTATTTGGATTGAGAAGCAGTATTGATACAGTAGTTAAAAGCCTGCGCTTTTAAAAAATCTAGTTTGAATCCTGGCCTTACACTGGTTACCTATGTGAACTTGTCCAATGAGCTCAGGTTCTGGAACCTCATTTGTTAAGTGGGGTTAATAAAGGGCCCTTTCGCCTGACCAGGCAGTGGCGCAGTGGATAGAGCGTCGGACTGGGATAAGGAAGACCCAGGTTCGAGACCCCGAGCTTGCCAGCTTGAGCATGGGCTCATATGGCTTGAGCAAAAGCTCGCCAGCTTGGACCCAAGGTCGCTGGCTCCAGCAAGGGGTTGCTCAGTCTGCTGAAGGCCTGCGGTCAAGGCACATGTGAGAAAGCAATCAATGAACAACTGTGGGATTGCAACGGCAACGAAAAACTAATGATTGATGCTTCTCGCCTCTCTCTGTTCCTGTCTGTCTGTCCCTATCTGTCCCTCTCTCTGACTCTCTCTCTGTCCCCGTAAAAAAAAAGGAATAAATAAACAAAGGGCCCTTTCTGGCGAGGTTAGCTGAGAGCTCAGAAAGGTGAGGTGCGGAGTGCTGCGCATGTGCCTCATGTGTCATAAGCACGCGGTACATGTCATAAGCACGCGGTACATCTTAAGTGTTACCACATGTGTTCAGCTTGTGTTCCTGATGCTCACTTGCTGGTCCTTCTTCAGATGACTCTGAAGGACTTTGCCATGATGGACGAGGACCAGGATGACGAAGAGTTTCTGCAGCAGTACCGGAAGCAGAGAATGGAAGAGATGCGGCAGCAGCTTCACAAGGGGCCCCAGTTCCGGCAGGTGTTTGAGATCCCCAGTGGAGAAGGGTTTTTAGACGTGATTGATAAAGAACCGAAAAGCACCCTCATCATGGTCCATATCTACGAGGATGGCATTCCGGGGACTGACGCCATGCACGGTTGCATGATCTGCCTTGCCGCGGAGTACCCGGCTGTCAAGTTCTGCCGGGTGAGGAGCTCAGTTATCGGGGCCAGCAGTAGGTTCACCAGGAATGCCCTTCCTGCCCTGCTCATCTACAAGGGGGGTGAATTGATTGGCAATTTTGTTCGAGTCACTGACCAGCTGGGTGAAGATTTCTTTGCTGTGGACCTTGAAGCTTTCCTACAGGAGTTTGGGTTGCTCCCAGAAAAGGAGGTCTTGGTGCTGACGTCTGTGCGTGACTCTGCCACCTGTCACAGTGAGGATAGCGATTTGGAAATAGATTGAACTGATAATCTAGTGGCGTAGATTTCCCATTGTTTGGGCTGGAAGACACTTGTCTCTGTGTTTATTTTATCCTCCCAGTGTCTTCTGGCTTTGCCGCTGTTCTTTTTAGTCCCTTTTATTATATGTAAAGTCAAGAAAGTCTTAGATTAAATCAGAATGTGGACTCGCCTTGTGGCTAGCAGTACAGTGACTTAAAATGGTGTAGACAGGAAGCTAGGCTTTTGAAATGTTTACTTAATATTCTCCACCATGACAGCCCTGCTGTTTCTCGTCAGTACAGCGCATTAAAGAAATTTATTCAAATGATCTCAGAGGCCTCTGCCAGGTCTGAGAGTATAATCCTATAGTTAGTATGTTATTTGCACCATAAACAGTGCATTACCTTCATTAAATGATTGTAAATTATATTTAATTGTAATCAGATCAGGAGACCAAGAAGGCAGTTAATTTTTGCCCCCAAAACCCTGCTCTCAGTTGGGGTCTTATTTTAAGGTTCCAGACAATGTGTGTTTGTCCCATCAAGAGGGGTGACCTCCACTTCTGGCTTTGATGTGTCCTCAGCATTAATTCTAGAGTGGGAGGCAGGGCCCACGCTGACCACCCTGCTGATGCTGGAAGACCCGTTTGACCTAGAAATGGGAGCGAGTGTCTCTCATTTAACAAAGTAAAGTTCTTTGTTGTTTAATGTAGAGTTTTAAAAAACTTTCCTCCCAATGTGTTTTCTTTTGTAGACGTAGACATTGTGTTTGTTGTTAAAACAGCGGGATCAGTCTGAACATACTGCTTATAGTATGGTCAGCCAGTACAGGATACTTTTCTCATGCCGTGAAATACTCTTCTACAACATTTTTTAAATGGTTATTGATGTTCCATTGTATGGATAATAGGCTTGTTGGGTGTCTCTTAGAAAGAAAACAGCAAAGACTTTTTTGTTACAGAGGTAATAGTTCACTGTAGAAAATGCTATAAAAATTATTAAACTAAAACGAGATTTAAAAAGCCTTATAATTCCACCAACCAAAAATAATCCTCATTACCATTTTTACAGCTATCTTTCTAGTCTTCATTCTATATATGTGTTATAATTGTCTCTTTTTGTTTTTTTCTTCTTGTTTTTTGCTTTAAAAAAAATGTACATTTTAAGGCCAGGAAAAATGTAATCTGGAATGAAATATTAGCTTAAAAATTCAGTTTTGCTTCTCCTGGCTGTTTAGGAATTGACTGTATGATGGATCTTGAAAATATCTGTCGTGGCTAATAGAAAGAAGGTGCGTGGTTTTCTGTTAATAAAACCTCATTGTAAATGTGTGGAAAGTTATAGAAAATTATTAGACTCAGACACAACTGTTGTTGATGTTCTAGTTTATCTCCTTTTGGTCTTTTTCATTGTTTTTAATAATTGAGAACTTACTGAACTTATGTTTTTTATTTAATATATCAGAAATTCTTTGACGTTATAAAATTCTAAATAAATAATTTTAAATGGCTTTCATCATTTGGATATACCATAATTTATTAACCAGTTCCTTCATATTGGATATTTAGAGCCCCAGTTTTTTGCTACAACACTTAGCATCTTTGTATGTCAGACTGTATTTTGGATTATTCTCTTAGTATAGGTTTCTAGAAGAGGAATTATAGGGTAACGAGCAGGAAAGTTTAAAAATAGCTTTCACACCATCTTTTATTCTCATTGGAAATGAAAATATCTTATGCTCTCACAGAACCTTGACTTTGCCTTTCAGGAATGAAAATTCTAGAATAAAGTGAACAGACATGGCATGGGGAAATGCTAGTGTTAAATCTCCAACAGCACAGGTTTTGGAGTCAGACCAGGGTTCCAATCCTGCTATCACTCCTAGTGGTGAGGTACCTGGCCTTCCTGCAGCCCAGGCTCTCACCTTTGCAGTGGGGTCAATATCTGTTTCACAGGCGGTTCTGTGACAGTGCTTCTCAAGACGTCCCAGAGCAGCAGCGGCACTTGCTACAAATGCGGATTCTCAGGCCTCGCCCTGCACCTGCTGCATCAGGGATCCTGGGCGTGGCCCCGCACACTTCACAAGCCCCCTGGGCGATTATGAGGCAGATCAAGTTTGAGACTCACTGACCTGTGGGTTAAAGTGAGTGATAGCATCTGTCCCAAAAGAAAGGCTCACTCCCTGTTGGTTTCCGGTTCCTTTATTCATGGAGTAAGGGAGGGGAAGAGAAAAAGGGATCTGAGCGCACTTCTCTTCCCCTTTAATTTGATTCCCTTTTTAAGCATGGAGTTGGGGAGAGGGAAGAAATGTCCTGAGTCGATGTTCTCCGGACCAGACTGCCCTTCCCTGTGGAGTGGAAGCTGCTGAGACACGGACTCTGTTCCCCTCCCTGTGTGGCACCAACAGTGACCATGCTGGGAACAGGCTTCCCTATTTTTATGGGCCAGAAACTGACCTCTGTGCCTCAGTTTCCTCATCTGTGAAATGGGGATGAGTAACATAAGTCCTCATATATAATATCAGAATGCAGTCAGCCTTCAAGTAAGTGCTGTTTTCATTGTCCCCAGTGCCCACAATTGTCCAGCACTTGGTAAGGAATCAATAAAAATTTAATTAACACATTGGCTCATTGAATGCCACATCCTTTCAATGGAAGGAACAGTAACTTTGCAGAGATGAAGACACCAAAACTTAGGGCTAAGTGACTATTCCAAATTACAGAACCAGTGGGCAGGGCCAGGTTTGAAAGGTCTGTCTAGTTCCAAAATTTGTATTTCTGTGATATCATGTTCATAGTGGAAAAAGCAAAAGGATCAACTGACAATACCATAAAGAGATGGTTTTTTGTTTGTTTTGTTTTAAGGTAGTAGAATAGGTTGAAGGAAGAAAATAAGGGGGAGAATTTTAAGAGAGAAAAGTTAAGGGGGTTCTCTATGGACTTACAGATTTTTATAAGTTCAGCGTCTATTACCATCATTTTAGAATTTTTTTAATTTTTGTTTTGTTGCTTTAGGCCAACCGTAGCCTTTTAAAGCCAATTTCTGTCTCCTTTTTATTTTATTTTTTTCAGAGAGAGAGAGAGGGATAGACAGGGACAGACAGACAGGATCGGAGAGAGATGAGAAGCTTCAATCATCAGTTTTTCGTTCCGGCACCTTAGTTCACTGATTGCTTTCTAACGGGCCTTCAGCAGACCGAGTAACCCCTTGCCTGAGCCAGCGACCTTGGGTCCAAGCTGGTGAGCTTTTTTTTTTTTTCCTTGCTCAAACCAGATGGGCCCGCGCTCAAGCTGGCGACCTCAGAGTCTCAAACCTGGGTCCTCCGCATCCCAGGCCGACGCTCTATCCACTGCGCCACCGCCTGGTCAGGCCTGCCTCCTTTTGACTAGTCTTTGGGCCCTTCCTATCCTCTGGCCCAAGATGTTCCATGTGATTCATCCTTTGCTTAGGGCTTGGAATTAGCTCTTTCCCAAGAAGGTTTGGTTCCTTTTGTGCAGAATGGCACTTAAAACTAAGACCTAGGTTCTATGTGTGTTCATTGCCACTGATGTCATTGCTTCTGGGCCCTTTCAGTGGACAGAGCTGGAAAAAACATTTTTTTAAAAGTACGAGTTCATATGAATACAGTATTTCCAATAGAAACACAATTCCTAACATACATATATTTACTAATTTTTATTTTCACAAAATACACACATTGTTTCATAATTACGCTGATGCTATTACCAATAACAACTATGTAAAATTTTCATTCAAGATTTCTTTGCAGCTTGTTGTGTGTGTATATGTGTGTGACAGAGACAGAGAGAGAGAGAGACCGATAGGGATAGACAGGAAGGGAGAGAGATGAGAAGCATTCATTCTTCGTGGGGGCTCAGTTGTTCATTGATTGCTTTCTCATATGGGCCTTGACCGGGAAAGGGGGCTACTGCAGAATGAGTGACCCCTTGCTCAAGCCAGTGATGTTTGGGCTCAAGCCAGCGACTCTGCGTTCAAGCTGGATGAGCCCTGGTTCAAGCCAGGTGAGCCCGTTCTCAACCCAGCAACCTCAGGGTTTCGAACCTGGGTCCTCTGCATCCCAGTTCAATGCTCTATCCACTGTGCCACCGCCTGGTCAGGCCTCTTTGCAGTTTAAAAGCAATTTTTTTTAGAGTGTGTTCTCTTAAGCATGTATAGGCTATTGAGTTAAAAAAAATCATTTGATATGTTTTTTTTTTGTGTGTGTGTAGTTCTGTTATGAACTTGATATAGAAGTAGATTCCTCTATCTCTGTATGATTCAATTTTAAGTTTGCTTTTACTCATCCTTTTGAATTTAACTTTTTTGAATATGTGAAACATTTACCTAGTTTGAAGCCACCACTGTATAAAAAAGTATTCCCAGAGAAGGATCACTTCTGTCTTCATTCCCTCCAACCAGAGAATTTATTTATTTATTTACTTATTTAAAAAACTATTTTTTAAAGAGTTTAATTATTGATTTGAGAGAGAGACAGAGAACAAGATTGTAGTTGCTTCACTTTAGTTGTTCATCGATTGCTTCTTGTATGTGCCCTGACCCCACAAGCCCAGGGTTTCAAACCAGCGCCCTCAGCGTTCCAGGTCAACGCTCAACGCTCTATCCACTGTGCCCCCACAGGTCAGGGAGAGAATTTATTTTTGACTGTGTGAATGACCATGGGTCAATTTCTTAGTCCCTCGACCTTTGGTTTCACAAATGAGGATAATCATAACGATGATCTCGGAAGGTTGCTGCAAGGATTCATTCAGTGAGCTAAAGTTCTCAACATGGTGTGGCACCTAGTAAACACTCCAGAAATGTCATCTTTATTTACTGTCTATTCTCCATAGAGTCTTTTTTTTTTCTTTTTCTTTTTTTTTTTTTTACAGGGACAGAGAGAGAGTCAGAGAGAGGGATAGACAGGGACAGACAGACAGGAACGGAGAGAGATGAGAAGCATCAATCGTTAGTTTTTCGTTGCCGTTGTGACACCATAGTTGTTCATTGATTGCTTTCTCACATGTGCCTTGACTGCGGGCCTTCAGCAGACAGAGCCATCCCTTGCTGGAGCCAGCGACCTTGGGTCCAAGCTGACGAGCTTTTGCTCAAGCCAGACGGCCCGCGCTCAAGCTGGCGAGCTCGAGGTCTCGCTCGAACCTGGGTCCTCCGCATCCCAGTCTGACGCTCGATCCACTGCGCCACCGCCTGGTCAGGCTCTCTCCATAGAGTCTTGAATCCACTCATTAAAAAAAAAAAAAAAAAAAAAAAAAAAAAAGAGCCTTACGCAAGGCCCTTGATGCCCCCTGGCTGGTTAGGAGAACCCTGTTTATCTCTTAAATCTCAGTTCAAATTTCACATCCTCTCTGGACCCTTGAAGCCTTTCTCGCCTCTTCAGAAAGAAGCAGTCCTATCATGTGTGCTCTACAGGTTCTAGTAACACTGTTGAAGGAAAGTGTTGTAGGTTCAGAGCCTGGCTGTGCCTTGGTTTCCCCACCTGTACCATGAGAATAACAGTAGGTTAAAGATAGCTCCGTGAGTTATCACCAGTAAAGCGATTAGCGCTTTGCTGAACACATAGAATCACCTCACTAAGTGATCTACCATTGTCCTCACGCTATCATTCTGTATTTCATTTAATGAAAAATAGGAAGTTTTCCCTAAGGGTGAGATGTGAACATCTTGGTGACTTGAATGACCTTGTCTTTTTTTCTTGTAGGGTAATCCCCTACAAGAATGTGTGGTTGCCACAATTGAATTGGAATTGTTTCTTTATGTATCAGTCTATAAAGTACTTGGGGACAGGGACTGTGTCATTTTTAGTCTCCAATTCAAGTTGACATAAGTGAATGTTTGCTGCTTAAGTGGGGAAAATTCCTAAGTAGGCTGGAATTCACCTCAATACGGCGTAAGTCTATCTGTTACGTTGCTTTTCAAGGAATGTTACATATCTCACTGAGAACCCCCGATCACAAGTTCAAGTTAAATCACAAACCCTGCCAAAGCCTGAGCCAGTGCTGGCTATATCCCAATATGACCACATGGTGGCAGCAGAGGAGAGGAAATGAATGGTTTTGTTGCTGTTAAATACAGACTGGATTTGGAACCTGAGAATGATCGGTGTTGGAGAATTTGTTTTTAGAAAAGAGAACCAGAAAGTATTATATCCAGTCATTTTACACACACACACACACACACACACACACACACACACACACACACACACACACACACACACACACACACACACACACACACACAGAGAAAAGGTAGCCCAGGAAGAGAAGAGGAAGGCAGTGAGTGGGCACCCACCAGTTCCTAGGCAAGCTCCTTAGTTAAGAGCACAGTGTTTGTGTTCAAATTCCAATCCCGTCATTTGTCCCTGAAGTTCTTTGTTTGAGCACTCTTGTCTGTGTCTCACCTTCCTGAACTAGTGAGAGTGACTAGCACGTATGTGCTGGGTCATAGTTTCAGCACTTTATCTGTGTTTTCTTAGGTAATTCTCATAACAATCTCAGAGAGAAAGCATTTTCCTCAGTTTATAGTTAAGCAATTTGCTCAGGGTCAATCAGGTAGTGAATAGTGAAGTCAGGACTTAAACCTGGAAACGAGATCAGAAGTCAAGATCTTAGTATTGCTTGGCAGCTTCTTATGCCTCTTAACATCCTGTTGACCAGAGCAAGTTGCATGGCTGAACCCAGAGTCGTGAATAGAGGGCAAAGTTATGTGGCCAAGGGCAGGGATCCAGGGATGGATGAACAGGGGCATGAATGTAATCTACCGGACTCCTCTGATCTCAAGTCCTTGCTGCCTCCTTGGTGCTTGTAAAACACTCTGTGCCCCTCTCCTGGCTTGGGTCAGAATGTGCACTGCTGTAATGTATGTGAGGGAAGGTCTGTGTCTCTAGTTCTACTGCCCAGTAAGTGATGGACAGGGAGAGAGAAGGGACAAAAAGTTGAGGAGGTAGGAACACAAGTGACAGAAGCACACAGGACAGGCACACAGGGGGATAGGAGTGGAGGAAACAGACTCAGTTCCCACACAGTCAAAATGGGGATTCCTCACTGGGACAGTGTGAGACCTGAAAGCACTTGTGATGCTGGTCATGGCCATCCTGCAGAAGCCACTGACCGTGCTGACACAGAGACAGCATGCCTTGGTCAGAGGCCAAGGGCAAAAGCTAGGCTGTGCAATCACATGGGTGGAGACCAGTGAGAGCCGTGCCTCCAGGGATGTGTGCTGGTTTTTGGGCTGACATCAAGCAGAATGATTAGATCAAGGCTGGTGGCCCGGAAAAGGGGTGCATTGATGGTCCCCTGAGTCCCACTGTGCTCCTCCCCCTTATGCAGAAATATTACCTGGAAGGAGGCTGAAGACAGACAAGGTGGAAGCACATCACATGCATATTCTCTGTGTCAGGTTCTAGGGATACAGCTCAGGCAACATCCCTGATGGTCAGCAGATGACATACCCTGTGCCGTAGGGCAGGGCTGATGGTGAAGTTATGGCACGATTGATGAGCAACATGACCAGCATGTGTGTGAAACTTTGGAGAAGGCAAAGGGAGGCAGTGCAGTGGGTTTGGGGAGGGGACGAGCTGTAGTGAGAATCCGGCTTCACAGCATGAGCAGATAGATAGCCTGGGCACGGCAGTGGGAGGAAAGGGGACCAGGAAAGGACAACTTCAGTATCACTGCAGGGCCAAGCTAAGGGGCACTGGTGGGCCGAGCAAGGGAGCCTGAAGGTTGCCACTGGTGCTGTGTGACCTTGGGCAGCTCCCTTAACCACGTTGGGCCTCATTTCCCCAGTGTATCAACTGAAGGGGTTGGATTGGATCAGGCTTGTGAGGAAGAAGCTTGGGGAGGCTGAGGAGATGGGCTCCACGCCTTCGACCCTCACCTCACTTACCTTGTAATGCTTTTATTTTCCTGTTTTGTTTTGTTTGCTGACGCTAAAAACCTGACCAGTATGTTTGGAGCCAGATGATTTGGAGTCAGACAGCCCGGGCGCCACATCGAGGTGCTGCTGTGGGCAAGTCGCTTTACCTCCGGACACTTCTTCCTTCCTGGGACTTAGGTCCCCATCTGTAAGATAAGGGGGCCGAACCAGGTGAGTGAGGGTCAGGGCCGCTGCCAACTCTGAGACGTGATTTTAAGCAAAAACAGAGCAAAATATACTGCCCAGGATGTGGACCAGAGAAGGAAAAGAATTGGAAAGAAAAGATAAAACAGAGAGAGGCTCAAAACAACAGGTAAGAGATCTGACCAAGCAGCATTTATTTCAGGAAAGGAAGAGTGGGGAATGAAACAAAAATGAGATGGAAAAGAGGAACATATCAAAGAAATATTGAAATGAATATGCATCTATAACACCCAAAATGTGACATTTTAGACCATTGAGGATGAAGAGAAGAACCCAATATCTCCCAAGGGCATGGGGTGGGGATACAAGAATCTAGTGACATTCAGATAATCAGACTGTCGCTGAATATTTCATCATCAATAGCAGACGGTACAACACAGTCAAGCAATACAGATCTTCAGATTCTGAAGAAAAAAGATTTGGAACATAGACTTCTTTCTATACAAAGGCAAAATGTCATTCACTTGAAGAGAAGAATAAAGATACCTTCAGATTTGCAAAAAAAAAGAATTAAAAAGGGCAATAAAGAACAAAAGAATCTGGATGACTCCCTATTTCCTGGAAAAACTTTCCCCATGGAATCAAACACTGAACATTGAGCAGATGTACAACCCTTTGTGGGAATCTGGTATGAACAGACAGACAGACACAATCACCAAGCTCAGAGGCTTAACTTCTAAGGATCGAGACACCTTGTTTCAATGCCTCCATTTTTTTCTGTAGGGATCTCCCTGCAAAAATCTCGGACAATTCTACAAGAGAGGGGTTTTAAGACACAGACTTGCTGAAGGCCATGCTGAGGCCATCGCTGCAGGGGAATCATTTCCTAGTGTCTTTCCATGTCCCTCTCCATTAAAAAGATAAAAAAATCAAATAAATGCTCTCCTTACCCTCATGTCTTCCTTTCTTCCTCCGAGGGGTAGGAAGAATCTTTTGACTTTGGTTTCTGGTAGAGCATCTTTTGTAAATTCGAGAAGCCTGCTTCTATAGAATGGCTTTTGGAAACTGGACCTGCCCTGACCCCAGTCTAAATTGGTCCCAGTAGACATTCAAACACTTTGAGCTGTTTGCTGAAGCATTCGTATGTAATCACAAACACCTCGATGTGGGCGTGCAAGCTTGTGCAGCCTCTGGCTTGTCTCTGCAAAGACACAGGCACGTGCAATCACATACAGACATGTGGACCCAGTACACACATCTCCCCTAAGTGAGCAGACAGAATAACTATAGACCCATAGACCCAGATCACCAGACACATGATGGTCAAAAGCAATCACAAAAGAGCCCTGAGGCCAGAGGGTGATGGTCTTTCAGGGACCCCGTTGGAGGAGGCTCACAGCACCATGACAGCTACGGGGACCCGTCATGCACATGCATGCTTTCAATGACCACCCAGTCTCTTAAACACTGACCAGTGCCGATTCGTGCACACCTGTCCCACCTGATCCCCTCACTGATCACAAAATCACATCTATGTGCACAGCCTTGGGGACCCACAGCCTTGCAACTTCATACACATGGCTACACTCGCATAGGTTCATGATGGGTCACAGCAGAGATGTGCCACCCTAGGGGGCACATCCATATACACACTGTCCTACCCCCTCAACGACATCATTGTACAGTGATAGTAACGCACAATCACAGCTTCACACAAACAGCACACACCCTCACACTCACATGTATGACTCATGCTCACAGTCACACACAGGAAGACAGATTGCCAGCCTGGCCCCGGCCCCAAGTGTACCCTGGGACCTCTCAGGAAGAAACAACAGCAGGGGCCAAGGGTGGCCTATCACTGGAGGGTCTAAGAAGAGCGTTATTGCCCACACTTTCGGGTTTTGGGGCCCGGGGAGCACCTTACCTTCTCTCCAGAGGCAACACCCCCTTCCCCTGGCCATTTTCTCTGGGGCAGGAGGCAACTTGGCTCTGGGGCTTGTTATCCCTCCCCTCTAGGGCCCAATCTGATGGGGGACGAGGTGGTTGGTGCTGCTTCCAACTCAGGACATGCAGGAGCCCTGTGCATGGTGAAGCCATTGGTCCTCAGGCCTTGTGAAGCCAGAGAGCAGTGTCGGGCTGACTCCTGGACCCCAAGCAAACTGACTGGAACAGGGGAGCCCGGGGTCTGAAGCAGCTCTGGGGCCTATCATGCTGTCCCTTTAAGCTTTTGCTGGCTTCCTGTGGGAGGTGTAGGAATGCCGGAGGGATTGTGCCTCTGGGGACAGCGGCAATATGTATGCCTGTATGACGACTGTGACTCTGTGTGTATGTGTGTGTGTGAGACTGTGCTTATGCATGTGGCCATGTGTCTGTGTGTGTGTGTGTAAGATTGTGACTATGCATGTGGCCGTGTGTGTGTGTGTGTAAGATTGTGACTATGCATGTGGCTGTGTGTGTATATGTGTGTAAGAGAGACTGTGACTATGCATGTGGCCGTGTGTGTGTGTGTGAGATCGTGACTATGCATGTGGCCGTGTGTGTGTGTGTGAGATCGTGACTATGCATGTGGCCGTGTGTGTGTGTGTGTGTGTGTGTGTGAGAGAGAGACTGTAACTATGCATGTGGCCATGTGCGTGTGTTCATGTGTGTGTGTAAGACTATGACTATGCATATGGCCATGTGTGTGTGTGTGTGTGTGTGTGTGACTGTGACTATGTATGTGGCCATGTGTGTGTGTGTGTGAGATTATGACTATGCATGTGGCTGTGTGTGTGTGTGTTTGTGAGACTGTGACTATGCATGTGGCCATGTGTGTGTGTGTGTATGAGTGTGTGTTTATAAGATTTCATACATGGCTGTAGAGAGAATGAACATGTCTCTTTGTAAACAAACGCATCCATGAACTCACGTGAGCACCTAGCACAGTGGTTCTCAAACATTTTGAAGTCAGGGCACATTTAAAATTTTACAAATAATTGTAGGCACACGATATACAAATTTCGGAGAAGTATGTTATAATAATACAGTCAAATATTAAAGAAAAAAATATAAAGTGTGCTTTTATGGTAATTAAATGAAATAAATACAACAATATTAAGTTTATTCTGACATTAAAAACATTTTTATGTTACATTTTTTGAGTTATGCTTTTCAGAATTCTTAAAAAAAGGGGTTAAAAAATAAAAGAAAACAACAAAAAAGTTATTTTTTTATATATAGATACATTCTTTTTTTTTTTTTTTTTTTAAATTCTCTACGGGTTTGAACCTTTATTTATTTATTTATTTATTTTTATTATTCATTTTAGAGAGGAGACACACAGAGAGAGAGAGAGAGAGAGAGAGAGAGAGAGAGAGAGAGAGAGAAAGAGAAAGGGGGGAGGAGCTGGAAGCATCAACTCCCATATGTGCCTTGACCAGACCAGTACAGGGTTTTGAACTGGCGACCTCAGTGTTCCCAGGTCGACGCTTTATCCACTGCGCCACCACAGGTCAGGCCATATAGATACATTCTTAGTAAGATTTAGTAAATTTGGCATGTCCTGGCACAAATATGTTAAGTTTTTTCATTCTTGTGTTTCAGAGAAACATGAGCCTGATGTGTCCTAGCAATTTCTTCCAATGTTTGGGCATATATTTGAAAGGCAAACTCTCATTTCCTCCTCAATACATTGAAGAATTCCTCTCTTTTTACTCTTCATTGTGTTGAGTGCAGAACACCCCCACATACATATCATCTTAACTTCACACCAAACAAAGGATAGAAGAAGCTTGCCTCCAGTCTTTCTGGGGAACATGGGGGTAGTGTGAACAATCCAGCACCACAGCTTAACAGCCTTTTGCAACCTAATCAGGCAAGTGAGGTGGGGGGTTGGGCAGACTGTCAGCTTACGGCCAATTTCCCATACCTCTGTACCCTCAAAAATCTAAACTCCAAAAACCCTGTTGGTTTTTTGGTCCCCAACAGGCACATATTTCTCTGGAATACCATAGGGCACACCTGGAAATCTTCTAGGGTACACCAGTGCACCCTGGTGCACACTTTGAGAACCACTGACCTAGCAGGAGGCTGTACCCATGTCTGTGTGGGTGGCTGTGCCCATTAGAGTGCTTCTCTGTGTGTGAATGTTTCTGATAGGGGACTGGGTCTGTTGGAGGGGGTATTGCTGTGCGTGTGTTGTGACAGTCGTGCCTGTGTGTAGCGTTGCGAGTGGGCCTGACTTTGCCTGACGGTGGTATCGGAACAAGCATGGAGGTTGATTTTGAACATATGAACTTTCCATGATTCCCTGTTGCCTACCGAACAAAGTCTAAATTCCACTACTGATATCCCACCCATGGGCTGTTTGTCCTCTTCACCCATCTCAGACTTCCCTCCACTTCTTTCCCTCTCGAGCCAGTTAATGTGGTTTCCTCAGATCTCCTGCACACGCTGAGCTCATCTGAACTCCATGCCCTTGTGTACGCTGCCCTTCGCCCATGGAATGCCCCTTCCCTCAACACCCATCCAGGCGGCAGAGCCAAGTGCCTGGATCAGACTCCTGTCTTCCCCCCTATATTGCTTTTGTCTTCACTGCCTGTCTTAGTAAATGGTGATGAAGGCCATTTAAAAGGGAAACGCTTATCAGAGTTGTCCTCAGCTCAGTTACAGTCAGGAGAGCCGGAAAGGGGACCAGGCAGGAGCTGACAATTGACCCTGGCCAAGTTCCACATCCTCTTGGAAATGCCTGTCGGAACTCCCAGGGTTCATCACGTCCTGCATGGTAGGGCTTCTCGGGCAGAATGCAGTGCTTTGGGCCCAATGTGTCTGAGTCAGAAAGACAAAATCTGTCAAAATTGTAGTTGGGTAGATGAGAGGCTGAAGAGCATTGGGTCTGAGAGGTCCCGTGTGACCCCAGACTTGGAGCATTGTGGTTATTTTTGCCCAGGAGGTCAGGGTTGTGACATTCCCTCTCCTAACCCTGGCTCTGCCACTGGATGGTATGATCTTTTCCTTTTTTTTTTCTGTAGAAATGTTGTCATATTATCCCAGCAGTTTACCCTGCTTGATCACGTACCAATGTAAGCATACTCATAACTCTGAAACTCAGACCCACCAGTAACCAGCTCCTACCCTAAGCTTTAAGAAACAGTACCATTATCTATAATTTTTAATAACTCTTAAATTAAGACTCCAAACATATCAATTGATATTTAAAATGCTGTTTGGATGCCTAACTCTCATCTAATTGTGAACTAGGGTGACTGTCATAATAACTAGACTCTGACTTAAACTTATCACAAACATTATCCACACTCACTTAAACCTACTAGAACTCTAACATAAACTAAACTCTAACTTAAGTTTAATCTAGCAATAAAAGAAAATCTCAACTCCTATCCTAATTAGTCCCAAACTCTAACACTAACCCTAAAATTATTCTAATAATAGCTCAAGTTTATCTAAACTCTGACCCTGAAATTTATCTCAAATCTACTACTAATTAAAATTAGCCCAAATCCTAAAATTGACATAATTTTGATCCAATACTAAATTTCCCTGTTGCTTTTATTTGTTTTTTTTTTAAATTTATTTTTATTGATTTTAGTGAGAGAAGAAGGGAGAGAAAGAGAGAGAGACAGGAACATTGATCTGTTCCTGTATGTGCCCTGACTGGGGCTAGAACCTGTTCCCAGTTGCTTTTAAATTCTAAACCTAACCCTGGTCCTGCCCTAACCCGACCCTAGTCGGAGCCATAATCTGAATGAACTCTGTCTCTAACCCTATTCTAACTATACTTTGGATTCTTTCCTGACCTCTATCACAGGCCTGAAGTAATCTAACCTTGGCCAAATCCCAGTCTAACTGTCAGGATTTTAGGCTGAGTTTGTGTATGTTCCGTCGCCTGCAGCCATTTCCCTGAGAGATGCTATACATGGGCTCACAGGGAGGGACATTCGTCTTGGCAGAGTTGGTCCCACTCTTTGACATGAGTGAATTCTGGAGATGCTTTCTCAGGGTCACAGAGTGCAGGAGAAGACTCACCCGTCGCAAAGAGCCTTCAAAGGACAAGAGTCTAGAAACACTTGCAGCCAAGCCAGCTCTTGCTGGTATTTCTTGGAATCAGCCTCTTGCAAGTTGAGCAGCAAATAAACCTAGAGTACTGCACCTGGTAACATCTTGGAGGTTTTATTTTATTATTTTTGTCAACTCTTTCTTTTTTAAAAATTGATTTGAGAGAGAGAGGAAGGAAGAGAGAAACACTGATTTGTTATTCCACGTACTTAAGCATTCACTGGTTAATTCTTGTATATGCCCCAACTGGGGATCGACCCATAACCTTGGTATATTGGAACCACACTCCAACCCACTGAGGTACCTGGACAGGACATTTGGGAGCTTTTGAAAACCGAGGCACCTGAGGCAGCTCAGTAGCAGCATTAACATGAGCTTGGTTCTGGCTCTAGTTCTAGCCCTAGATGATCCCCGGGCTCCTACCTCCTTCCTGTGAGCTTCCTTTCCACCCCCTTTTCAGTCCCTCAGATAACGACAAGCCACACCCAAACCAGAGGAACATCCAGCTTTACCCAGAGAGACAAGAGGAATAGTCAGTCCTAACACCGGCTCCTCAGGCCCGTCATTGGGGCCCCCGCCCCGGACAGCAGAACCGGCTCCAGGTCCTTCCGAGGGCCTCCTTGACCTCCCTGTTGCGGAGGCTGTAAATGAGCGGGTTGAGAGCTGGGATGACAAGCGTGTAGAACACGGATGCCATCTTGTCGGTGTCCAGGGCGTAGCTGGAGCTGGGACGCAGGTACATGAAGATGAGCGTCCCGTACAGCACGGCCACCGCGGTCAGGTGGGATCCGCAGGTGGACGCGGCCCGCCGGCGGCCCTCGGCCGAGCGCATGCGGACCACAGCCCCCGCGATGAAACCGTAAGACACGGCGATGGCCAGCACCGTGGCTGTCTGGATGAAGCCGCAGACGGCGAAGAGCAGGAGCTCGTTGAGGCTGGTGTCGTCGCAGGAGATGGCCAGCAGGGGAGGGATATCGCAGAAGAAGCTGTTGACCTCCCGGGAGCGGCAGAAGCTCAGGCGGAAGGTGAAGGTCGTGTGGACGAAGGCGCTCACGGCACCCCCAAGGCCCGATGCTCCCAGCAAGGTCAGGCAGAGTCGCCGCGACATGGTTGTGGCATAGAGAAGAGGTTGTCCGATGGCCACGTAGCGGTCATAGGCCATGGCCGCCAACAGGCAACACTCAGCATCGGCCAGCCCCGCAAACACAAACATTTGGAGGGCGCAGGCTGCGTAAGGGATGGTGGCGCGGGGCAGCAGCAGGTCCACTAGCATCTTGGGGCCGATGGCCGAAGAGTAGCAGGCGTCCAGCAGGGAGAGGCTGGCCAGGAAGAAGTACATGGGCGTGTGGAGCCGGGAGTCCACGCGGATCAGCAGGACCATGCCCCCATTTCCCAGCAGGCTCACCAAGTAGATGGGCAGGAGGATCAGGAAGAGGGTCAGGCGCAGGTCCCGGCGATCCGTGATGCCCAGGAGGATGAATTCAGCAGGGACCACCCTCGCCCACGTGACATTCTCTGGAGTCACCCTGCTGGGCAGAGACTAAGGAGAGGCAAAAGCAAGAGGGAGATGAAAGAGAGGCGATGGTCATCTTGGAGGAGAATGTACTTTGTTTCTGAAATCAGCTACACTTGGGTTTCAGGCATTTAATGGTGACAAAATTGTTGTGTGACTTTGGACAAGCCATAGAACTTCTCAAAACCTTTGTTTCTGACTCTGAGACGCCACACAGTTTAACCATCACTAAGCACAGGAGTCTTCTCTGATTCACTTTGGTATTCACAGTTCTGAGAACATTGCCTCGCACATAGTAGGTGCACAATGAATATTTGTTATATTAAAGTGACCAATCATCCTCTTTTAGGGAGGACAGTCCTTCTTTTGTAAGTTCTGTCCTCCCTCTAAAAGTGTCCTCCTACATGTCCTCCTTTTTGATATAGGAAGACTAAATATCCATATTCAATTGATGCAGAGTTGATCCGTTGCGTGTGATATGACCTATTTGTATCTACATGAGTACTTTTTTCTTACAATTATTATTAAAAATTAATAGGCATGTAAGCATAATTACAATATAAAATATCACAAATGTTTTAATTATGCATTTATCATATTATAGTGTATTATTCTTGCAATGAATAAAATGTTTCTTTTATTTACGACATTATTTTCTTTAATTTATTTTTGTCCTCCTTTTCACTGTAAAAAAGTTGGTCACCTTAGTTAAATGAATGAATAATGAATGGGATTATAGTGTCTGGCCAAGGATTAAAAACTCCTTGCTTTATATGCATTCTCCCCTCCAATCTCCCCAGGAGGAAAAGAGACAATGGAATAAGCAGAAAGACAAAAAGAGCCTACCCCCACCCAGAAAGGGTCACTCCTGTGGGGCTTGATGTTTGCTGGGGAGTCGTCTTTCCCTGGAGTAAGACCCGGGAAAGGAGAGGGCAGCAGTGTCTGCTGTCTATGGGAGACAGCAAGGAGTGGAAAGAACAGAAGATCTGACTGTCTTCTGGGCTGGACTCTTTACCTCTCTGATCCCCGAGCCTCAATTTTCTCATCTGTGTTAGGAGGAGATAAAAGCTGCAAGGATTCAATGAGATAATGCACGAAGAGCCTCTCTCCCTGGGGATTGCTGGCCTTTAACAAAAGTGATGGGCACACAACACAATCAACTTTTCACATGCTATTAACAAGTTTACCTGAAACCTATGTAGTACTCGTATTGATCAATATCACCCCATTGAATTTAATTTCTAAATTAAAAAAATAGGATAAAGCTATAAAAACAAAACAAACAAAAAACAAAGGTCCAGTGGATTGAATTGAATTGAACTAGACATCTTGCCTCAAAACTGGAAGAAAGCAACTTTAAGGCAATCAAAAGTAGTGTATCTTCCAGAAAATGTAATGCTGCCTCACACTCTTGTGCTTTCACACCTGCTCCCTCTGCCTAGAGCCCCTTTCTGCTCTTTGTGTTGGACAGAAACTGTATCTGACATAACGCTGTCCCTGACGCACTCAAAGGAAACCCAGCTTCTGCCTGGAGTGTGTCCTGCTGCCCTCGCACCCGTCAGCCTTCATCATTTTACTGCACGTATTTCTTTATGTCCATTTCTCCAGTGGGCTCTGACCTCTTTGATTCCATATCCATTCAGCAAATATGTACTGAACATGACTGTGTGCTAAGAAGGGCCCAGCAATTTCTTCGTGTACCTCCAGGGTCTGCTATATAATCAGGGCTCAAGGACTACTAGTTGAATGTATGAAACAGTGAAAAGAATATGAACCTTAGCAGCATGCAGACTTGCTGTTGAGCCCGGGTTCCCTCACTTTCTGGCGTGCAGCTTCGGGCAAGTCACTTCACATCTCTCTGCCTGTTTTCTCACTGTCAGGTGGGAAGCACATGGGATGGGGCAAAGTAGGTTTACAGTTGTGAGTACGCAAAACGGAGTTCATTCTTGTATTGTTGTTTATTAATTATTGTATTGTCTTCCATATGAACAGCTGTAAACCTACTTGTGCCCCACCCTGCACTAGTATGTGTGTCGGAGGGTCCTGAGAGGCAATAGATGTGCAGCACAGGGCCTGGAGCTGAGTATATGTTCTTTCCTGTTCTTTTATGAGAAGTTTAGATGTTTGGGACCTGCTGTGCCCGGTGGGGGTGAGGAAGGTCTTCCTACAAAGCACAGCTGGGAGGAACAAACTTGACAGTATCACATGTTGGTGAGGTTGTGCTGGTAGAAGTGTAAATTGGGGCATTTGGAGGACAATTTGGTAATTATACTCCCACTGTGCCTACCCTAGAGTCTCAGTCTGCCTGGGCTGCTAGAACAGAGTATCACAGGCTGGGTAGTTTAATCAATAGACATTAATTTCTAGCAGTTCTGGAGGCTGGGAAGTCTGATATCAGCATTCTAACATGGTTGGGTTCAAGTGAAGGTCCTTTTTCTGACTCTTTATAAGGACGCTTATCCCATCATGAGGACCCTACCCTGTGGGTCCTCATGTGGGAGTTGATGCTTCCTGCTCTTCCCCCCTTCTCTCTCTCTTTCTGTCTCTCTCTGTTTCTCTCTCTCTCTCCCCTCTCTAAAATGAATAATAATAATAATAATAATAATAAAAACTCTTACACCTGTACACAAGGAGACATGCACAAGGGTGCGTGCACTACTGGTCTCTTTGTACTTGCCAACCATTAGCCAAATCTAAATGTTTATTAAAGGCTTGTGGGAGTTAAATAGGAATGGATTCAACTTATATGTATGAATATGGATAAAACATATTGAAAAACATAATTTGCAGGAAAAATACACAGATTGATGAAAAAGCACAAAACAATAATATGTTTTTTACGTATATGTACATACAACATATGGCTGGTTGTTCCAGCCAAGAATAGGGTCCCCGCTGCAGGGCCCCAGGGCATCTCAGAGGGTTTCATCCTCTTTGTACCCCCCCATACCGAGAAGTGATCCTTCTTACCTTTTAAGACATAGCTCAGGGGTCATTCTTTCCAGGAAGCTTTATCTGAACACCCACCCAACCATACAGCCTTTCAGGCCGAGCCCTCACTGGGCTCTGTTTTATAGCCCTACTCCTTTGTTTTATAATTTTCTAAGTGTTTGTCTCTCCTAATCGGGAATTTGGGTCCATGCCTAATTCTTTCTTCTATCCTTAGGAATACAAAATTTTAGGGCTCTTCCCCTCCTTGGTGAAGTCACTGGTGGGGGTCAGAGAGCCTCGAGGAGAAACCTGTGGAGTTCCAGCTCCCCCCCACTTCCTGTTCTCCATGAATGAATTCACCTGGTGGGCCAGAATTCTGCATCCAGAATCCAGTTGGTGGCAAACCCCTGTGTGCTTCTTTCTGTTTGTCCACATGGAAAAGCAAACATTACTCACCTTCACAAAGTGAGAAGTGGAGCTGCTGCGAGTGCCTCTCCATTTCTCCATCTGTAAAATGGGAACAATGAGACTTCCGGGCTTTTAACTTGCTTCAAAAAACTGGGGCGCAAATTTCAGTTAAGTGGCTGTTATTGAGTGAGTGCATGCGTGTGTGACTGAGCAGGAAACACTGAGTTAGTTCTCCACTAATTTCTCTGTTTCCGTATTGCCCAAGAGGAGTCATCCTGATATTCTAGGGTATCTTCCCCTGAAGGTAAGAAAACTGAGTTCCAAAGAAAGAAGGAGACCTGTCCCAAGATATACAGCTTTGAAGAGACAGAGCTGGGGCTTGAGCACAGATTTGCCTCCAAATCGAATTCCCTTCGTCTTTAAGCAAAGACCCTATTTAGGTCTCTTAACAGAGACCAAACTTATTGTTGCTGCTGTCTTGCCTCAGTCCTCCCATCTTTAGATTAAGAGAAATGGATCAGATCAGTGGTTGCCAGCCTACTCTGTGGAATTCTGTCATTAGAATTACCTGAGGAACTTTGTAAAAAATAAAAAAATAAAAATAAAAATAAAAATATAAATAACACACACACACACACACACACACACACACAATCACACACACACACGCAATTTTATGCACAGGGTCCAGAAATTCTTATTCAGTTGATTTACAGCAGGGCTCAGAAATCTGTACTTAAAAAAAGATCTCAGGTGATTCTGTTAGACAGCTTGATTTGAGACCCTGAGCAGCAGTTTCTCAATCTTCAGTATGTGCAGGGATCACCTAGGGCTCTCATTAAATGCAGATTTTATCTCGGAAGGACTGGCGCGGGCCGAGAGTTTCCATATCTAACAAACTCCCAGGCGATGCCAATGCTGCTGGTTTCGGCACCACGGTTTGAGTCGTAAGACCCTAGGTAATAAGGGACAGTGTTTCCAGCTATGACATCTTAGAATTCTAGTTTCCTGGAGGGTTTTTTAGCCTCTTCCTGCTAGCTCCTTTCTCTCTGCTGAAATCCTTGTTTGACTCATTCATTCTCTACAGGCTCCACTGTGCACAGGAGCACAGTTAAGTCTGGTGAGGCTGGTCTGGCATTTCTCGATATGTGGCTTGCCAACTTTGAGTTTTGAACTCATTGTTCCCCAGCACACAGGCATTTGATCTGTCTTGGTCCAGACACTGGCTGCTGTCCCCGTGCTGGTGTGTCGTTACTGGGTTGGTGGGACATACCTACCAGATGGAGGAGGTGGGGAGTTCTTCTGGCAAAGTAGCTTCAGGGCAGCCTGTGGGGTGAGGATGGCAGGGGAGATAACAGGGACATACCCCATCCCAGAGGAAGGAATGGGGGTCTTATAATCTTCTTGGACCCAGAGGGAATGGGCTCTTTCTGTTTTCCTCCTGAGTCCTCCTTCCCTCCTCCTCTATCCTAGACTCCATGGAGACTCTCTCTCCACATCCTTTGGGGACTCTGTGCCAGCTGGTGGCAGGGGACTGCCAGGGATGACTCACTCTTTGGTGCTTGGGGAGTTTGGAGAATATTGGCTGAGTGGGTCTCCAGGCTCTGCATGGGGAAGACCACCATGCTCCTTGATCAGTGGAGTGCCTTTGGCTCCCTTCTCCATTCATTTGTTAGGACTCAGTGTTTTCTAGTGTGCTTTATAATCTTCTCTGCAAACACAAATTTTTCTGGTGGTTCTCCTAATCCTTCACAGTGTTCCTCTTGCCTGAATGCCCAGCCTCTTCCTTGTCTGGAGAACTCTTCCTTTTTATTGCAGAACCAGCTCAAAATATCACCGTCTGCTTGAAGCCTTCCTGCTTCTACCACAGAGCCAATCTTGAACTCTGTGCATCTTGGAGATGTGTATTGCATACAGAGAATGAACCCAACCCAGACAAGACATGTGCTTGTGTCTGATGCTGCAGGAGGCAGGAGGCACCCTGAGGCCAGGGCCTGGCACAAATCAGTACTCAGGAAATTAAATCAGAACCCTTGGGGGGTGGGCACAGGCATAGTTGATTTTTAAAAACTCCCAGGATTGAAAACCACTTGGGATGTCCATCTGGGATTGAGAACTGCTCCTCAAAAGATGGGAATGGTGCTGAGCCTGAAGTTAGGGCTGAGTGGCTCAGCCTGTGGGGAGTAGATGGTTATGGGGTAGGAAGCTACAACCTGAAATCATCTCATTTCTATGGTGGATCTTATAGCCAGCCTGTCATCCATGTTAGCAGTGTGTTCATTAGTTTGCATAACTGAAGTTTATTGTACTCCACCATGTCCTGGGCTTAATGATGAGCCTAATAGCCATGGTCCCTTTTTTTTTAATAGACATTATAGGGAGAAAGAGTCAGAGTTCACTAAAAAACACAGGGGATAGTGTTTCAGGCTGGAGTATTGGAATGTGCAAAGGCCTGGGGGTAGGAATACAAATGGCTCATTTTAAAAAGTGAAACGCCAGTGGGACTGGAGCTCAGAGAATGATGGAGGGAGAGCTGTGACTGAGCCTAAGATGTCACTAGAGACCAGAGAGTGGAGCCTTACAGGCCATGCTAATCAGTGAGTTGCTACTGAGAGGTTTAAGGAAGGGCTGAGACATGATGAAATTAACATTTCAAAAGGTCACTCTGATTGCTGTGAGCAGAAGGGATTGGAACAGTCAGGAACTTGGTCATAGTGATCTAGTGACTAGAACTCTTAATCCACCTGATATTACCAAGACTGATGCAGAAAGCTGGCTTTTGGCACACACTATCCATAACACTGGGCATGGGTAAAGAATACTGTCACTCAAACTTACACAGGCAACTCATCAAACGGCTGACCAGGATGCTCCCTAAACACCACCATCAGAGCCACGCATGGCTATGCTCAGATTTGGGATGGGTTCATGTGGCTGTCCCCTGGGTTATGGACATTTGAGGACCTGGGTACCTCTATGTTGGAAACAAAAAAAAATCACTCTAAACAAAACCAACCCAGTTATACCAGGGATATGGGTTGAATATGATCAGCTGTGTAGCCATTCTGTCACATTAAAGGTACAGCAACTGGTTTGGTGCTGACTGGTCATGTTGCCTGGGTATATACTGGGTAGCTGCCAAGGCACTCCAGCAGGTGTGTGGCACTGATCTTCAGCAGTGGCTTCCACCTGGGTGGTTGGGCTGCTGCACCCTGGGTTTTCCCTGGGCTCAGGGGAGAATCCACCTCATAGTAACAGATTGCCAACCCCCTCTCCTCAAGGACAGATGGACGCATTCTGTTTTCCACATATAATCCTTTGGTGGCGACCTTTGCTCTCTGCATTGGCCTGGAGAACATTAAAGCACACATAGAAGCCCTCTCTAAAGCCACTGCCAAGCCTTATGCGGTAGGCAGCAAAGCCTGTCTTTACTGGTGTCTAATGAAAAGAGCTGTCCTCCAGAACAGGAGGCACATGTACCAGCAGTGTCGTGTGTTCAGACCCGATGAGTCTGCTAAAGCAGCTTTTCAACCACAGGTTGGTGGACAGGTCCATCAGAAATTCTGTGCCAGTCTGCAAGAGTTAACCACCCTGATGTTGTATGAAGATTAGAGACCCAATGATCTTAGTGAAATTCGCTTATGCTCAGGATGATTTCTGCCTTAACAGTTCCCGAAATCATTCTCCTATTTTCACTGGTCCCCACGTGAGAAAAGGTTAAAAACTACTGTGCTAAAAATCGTCTTTAGTAAATCCCACGAGGACACAAGTGAATAGTATCCTGAGTGATCTGACACCCAGCCTAGGGGACTTAATAAATCATTGTTTAAGATCATGGGGGTCATAGTGGAAAAAACTGTTACTTATTTTTGGAATCATTATCTTAATCTGTGTTTTCTCTTGCATATGCTTATGCTATTGCTGCTGCATCCAGTTTCTATGTGGCCAGAGAGCAGCGGAACCAGCCCCCTTGGTGCTAGCAAAGCCCCTAACTGACCGCTCAGGGCACACGATGAAAGATAGGGGTTGTGGGGGATACAGCTGTGTTAGGTTTGCTCGCGGGTTTGCTGGCTGCAAGCACCTTGCCTGATTGGTGCGTGGGCATGTGGCAGTGCAATGTGTGTGTGGTCTACGTAAGCCTGTGGGTGCTTTCCCTGGGAGGTGATTCTACCAGATTGCTCTTCTGCCGCTGTGCGGTGTGGTTTTCCCTGCTCCCTTGCCTTTCACTGTGAAAAACAGGTTTTCCCTTGTTGTTTATTTGATCACCTGTCTTTGCAAGCTTCCAATAAACAGGTATGGTCCGACGCTTTCTGGCTCCAAAGTTCCTCTACCATCTGCCCGAATTCCGTGAGAACCTGCCTGGCTTCAACCACCAGCATTATATCTGGTGTAGTGGGCAGGATTTGGAGCAGATTGGTATGGAGTCTCCAACACCCTTGAAGATTGGGGTAGAGGAGTGGTAGCTGTTCTCCAGCATATGGCTCCCCATGGCCGTTCTTTTGGGGGCCACGGGCTGGGTGTTTTTTACAGCCCTGCAAAAGGAAACCAAGAGCTCCATGCAAGAGGCTGCCTGAGGTCAAGAGCTCCAGGGTGAGCTGCAGAGAGAGCAGCAACAATGGCAGGAGCTGCAATAGTCACTGGAGAAAGAGCTGTAGGTCCGAGAACTGCAGATCAGGCTAGTCTGAGAGCCAGCAACAGCGTGAATTGGAGTGAGTGCTGGAGAGGCAGGCCAGCTGGGTTCAAGAGCTACAGTGTGAGATGCAGACTGAGTACCAATGGTGCCTGGAACTGGAACGGGTCTCTGGAGAAGGAATTACGGGTTCACAAGTTGCAGTTTGTCCTGGAAGCTGAACGTTGGCAGCAACAGCTGTAGGAGAAACAACTGTGGGTTCAAGAGCTTGAGTCTTAGCTTCAGGCCGAGAAATGTCAGCCACAGGAGCCAAAGTGGGCATGGAAGATGAAGATGCATTTATGCCAGCAGACTGGCTCTGAGTCGGTGGGAGCAGGCATTTCCAACTCCTCTTCTTTTTTTTTTTCAACTCCTCTTCTGAGGAGGAAGTTCAAGCTGCAACTGCAATCTGCAGACTCAGAGCCTGGCTGGTGGTTGCCAAGAAGGTAAAAACCCAGCAGCCAAGAGTCCCTCAGGGGCAGGCACAACCCCCTCCCCAGGTAGTGGAGCACTCTGTGGTCTGGCCCTACACCCAGGCAGAGCTGATGGAAGGGGGCACAATTTAGGCAGAAACTCATGGAGCTACTGGCAACCTGGTTGCTGTGGTAGTGGGACATAAGGGGTAGATGGCATCCTGCTCTCTGGAACAGAGATGGAGAAATTGGCTGCCATTATTACCACATACTCCTCCTTGAGGCACCATATTCAAAACTGCCATGAAAACCCAGGAAATCATACCCTATTAGAATGGGTGATGGCTGGTATTTGTACAGTCAGGCTCATATTTGTATAGTCAGGCAGAATGCTGGAACCTTGCTGGGGGCAGTGTCGGTGTAAGTGCTACAGTGAATGTCCCCAGGTCCTTCAGGAACTAGGTATGAAGAAGACTGCTTTCAACCCGGGGTCCCATGCTCCAGACAAGGAAGTGTTTATGGCCAAGATGAGAGGTCTTATCCCCTGCAGTACCCCATCAGCCCTTTTTGGGTCATTAGTGGCTATCCTGAGCCCCTATGTGGGACAGCCCATCAATGCAGTTACATTGATGCTAGCATATTTGGGGGAGCTGGAGGCAGCACAGAATCACAAAGCTGTGAGGGCAGCTGTTTGTGCGGCTTGCTGCTTCCCACCTCTAACTAACAAGAGAAACGGGCCTGTAAAGGTTACCAGAATACAGATATGGGTAGATTTGATTGCGGCTGGGGAAGATAGAAAGAAATTGGATGCCAAGCCTAAAAAAGTTCTTTTGGAGCTTTGGCAACAGCTTAAACCAGGACAGAGGTTCCAGCCACTGGGATGAATGGCCCCGGCAGCTATCAATAAAACAGTTGGTGCGGGTAGCAAGATGGCGATGGAGTAGGTGGACATACCAACTTCCACCTCCCAGAACCAAAGTGGATTACAACTTAATTTTAAGAACCATCATCTGAAAAAACCAACTTTGGACTAAACTAAGAGGACTCTTCAACAAAGGAACACTGAGGAATCCACACTGAGACTGGTAGGAAAAGCAGAAATGCAGAGAGGGCTGCCCAGCTCCCCGGAGCAAATGGCAGCCCGGAGAGACTCGCATGGCAGGATATGAGTTTGGCAGAGAGGGAGGGCCCTGAGCCCCACGAACAAAGCCCCAGCCTGCAGCTCCAGAGCCTAGGAGAGGCGTATGGACAGTATTTAGCTGCAAAACAAGTCAGGATACTGTTTGTGAGAAAGAGACAGACTTCTCAGACCCAGAATTCTTCTTAAAGGGACTGTGCAGAAAACCTCTCTCACAACCATTCACCCTGGGCTCTGGGGGATGGGGAGAAAGGAGAGGACCAGAGCAGCAGGAAGAGAGTGTAATCTAAGAGGCACAGGGGGAAACACTTTGAGGGACAGCCACCCTAACCCCGGGGCTGAGTCACTTCCCAAATCTGAAGTGAATATTTCCCCTGGAACCAGCAATACCAGCAAAGGGAGGCAGGACACCAGCCAAACAAGCTTTCCTTTGGCACTCAGAGCAGAGTTACTTAGAAGGAGGGAGCTTCCAGGACTACAGTATTGAGTGTTAGGGTCTGAGCTGCAGCACCCCGATCCACACAGCTGAAGGCTCACCGGAGGGCGGGCAGCAGCTGGACGCAAAAGCATGGTTCCATTGGTGAGGGTGGAAGCCAGGTGGCCATGACTGAGGCCCCAGTGTGAGCTCAGTCTTGCTCGACAGGGATAGAGGGGACACGCGATACTGGTCCGCCCAGCTGTGGGCCCGCCTGCAATCCCGCCTGCAGGAGAAGGGCGGGATCTGGGAACAGGCAGAGACCCGATGCTGAGCAAGGGCATGTGGGCGTGCACCCACACCAAGCCTGCAGAGCCGAGGCTTGCCGCTAGACACATGAGCCGGCTCTTCCTGCAGGGCTGTGGTGGAAGCCCAGAAATAGTGAAGACCTGCAGCTGAACAAAGGTGCTCACCCCTGCCTGTGATGCTGAGGCTTGTAGCCCGGGTGTGGTGCATAACCCCACCAGTCAGGGCAGGCGAAGGCCAAGGCCAGCCAAGACTTGTAGACCTTGGCATGTGAACACAGCCCCTTCCGTGGAGGAGAGGCAGAAACCGCAGCAACAGCCGCAGCAACCAGGCCCAGCAATGCCCATAACCGAACCCCCTAGGCAGTGGCAGTGGGGGTGGTGGGCCTGGAGACAGACCACACCTAGGGAACAAAGAGGCCACCCCCATTGAACTCCAGTTGCCAAATCCTTCTTATTCACAGACAAAATGGGAAGGCAGCAAAATGCACCCCAAATCAATCAAGAGAAATACCCAAAAAAGGAGCTGAATGAGTCAAATATAATCAAATTACTAGATGCGGAGTTTAATAAAACGATTGTTAGGATGCTCAAAGATCTTAGAACAACAATAGATGGGCATTATGAACATCTAAATAAAGAGATAGCAAATATAAAAAAAAACATTGAAATAATAAAAAGAATCAGTCAGAAATGACAAATACAATATCAGAAATGAAGAACACAATGGAAGGAATTAAAAGCAGGATGGATGAAGCTGAGGATCGAATCAGCGAGTTAGAGGACAAGATAAACAAAGGCACAGAAGCAGAGCAGAAAAATGACTCAAAAAGTCTGAGGAGCCTGACCTATGGTGGCGCAGTGGATAAAGCGTCGACCTGGGAACACTGAGGTCGCCAGTTCAAAGCCCTGCACTGGTCTGGTCAAGGCACATATGGGAGTTGATGCTTCTAGCTCCTCCCCCCTTTCTCTCTCTCTCTCTCTGTCTCTCTCTCTCTCTCTCACTCTGTGTCTCCTCTCTAAAATAAATAAATAAAAATAAATTAAAAAAAAAAGTCTGAGGAAACTCTAAGAGAGCTCTGTGACAACATGAAGAGAAATAACATTCACATCATAGGGGTTCCTGAAGAAGAAGAGAAAGAACAAGGGATAGAGACTTTGTTCAATCAGATCATAGCTGAAAACTTTCCTAAATTCATGCAGGAGAAAAATCTCACAAGTTCAAGAAGCACAGAGAACTCCATTAAAGAGAAACCAAAAGAAATCCACACCAAGACACATCATAATTAAAATACCAAAGCTAAGTGATAGAGAGAAAATGTTAAAAGCTGCTAGAGAAAAAAGACTATCACCCAAAAAGTAGCCCCCATAGAATAACATCCAACTTCTCAACAGAAACACTTGAGGCCAGAAGGGAATGGCAAGAAATATTCAAAGTAATGCAGAACAAGAGCCTATAACCAATACTACTTTATCCAGAAAGGCTATCATTTAGAATTGAAGGAGAAATGAAAAGCAGACAAACAAAACCCTCAAAGAATTCACTAAAACCAAACCAATAATGCAAGAAATGTTAAGGGACCTGTTGTAAACAGATCAAGTGGGAAAGAATATAGCAAAAGAGGAATACAGCTTTAAAGAATAAAATAGCAATAAGCAACTACATATCAATAATAACCTTAAATGTAAATGGATTAAATGATCCAATCAAAAGACATATGGTAGCTGCATGGATAAGAAAACAGGACCCATACATATGCTGTCTACAGGAGACACACCTTAAAACAAAAGATGCACATAGACTGAAGGTAAAAGGATGGGAAAATATATTTCATGCAAATGGAAATGAATAAAAAATCTGGGCTAGCAATACTTATATTGGACAAAATGGACTTTAAAAGAAAGGCTATAGTAAGAGATAAAGAAGGTCACTACATAATAATAAAGGAGCAATCCCACAGGAAGATATAACAATTATAAATGTGTACACACCTAATATAGGAGCACCGAAATATATAAAGCAGACTTTGATGGATATAAAGGGCGAGATCAAGAGCAATACTGTAATAGTAGGGGATTTCAATACCCCACTAACATCACTAGATAAATCCTCAAGAAAGAAAATTAACAAAGAAACAGCAGACTTAAAGGACACAATAGATCAACTTAATTTTATAAATATCTTCAGAACCTTTCACCCTAAAGCAGCAGAATATACATTTTTTTTCAAGTGCTCATGGTACATTCTCTAGGATAGACCACATGATAGGGCACAAAAGTGGTATCAACAAATTTAAGAAGATTAAAATCATAGCAAGCATTTTCTCTGATCACAATGGCATGAAACTAGAAATCAACCACAACAGAAAAACAAAAAATATATTCAAACACTTGGAAACTAAAGAGCATATTATTAAATAATGAATGGTTTAACAATGAGATAAAAATGAAATAAAAGAATTCCTCCTATAAACGAATGATAATGAGCATACAACAACTCAAAATTTATGGAACACAGCAAAAGCAGTACTAAGAAGGAAGTTCATAGCATTACAGGCATACCTTAAGAAGATAGAAAAATCTCAAATAAACAACTTAAAACTGCATCTAAAAGAACTAGAAAAAGAACAGCAAGTAAAGCCCAGAGGTAGTAGAAGGAAGGAAATAATAAAGACCAGAGCAGAAATAAATGACATAGAGGCTAAAGAAACAATACAGAGGATCAATGAAACCAGGAGCTGGTTCTTTGGAAAGATAAACAAGATTGATGAACCTTTAACCAGAATCAACAAGAAAAAAGAGAGAGGACTCAAATAAATAAAATTAGAAATGAGAGTGGAGAAATAACATCTGACACAACAAAAATACAAAGGATTGTAAGAAAATACTATGAAGAACTATATGCCAAGAAATTAGACAACCTAGATGAAATGGACAAATTCCTTGAAACATATAATAGTTTAAAAATTAATCTGGAAGAATCAGAAGACCTAAACAGACCAATTTCAACAAATGAGATTGAAAGAGTTATCAAAAACTTTCAACAAACAAAAGCACAGGGCCCGATGGCTTCACAAGTGAATTCTACCAAATATTCAAAAAAGAACTAATTCCTATCCTTCTCAAGCTATTTCAAAAAATTCGAGAGAAAGGAAGACTTCCAAGCTCCTTTTATGAAGTGAGCATAATTCTGATTCCAAAACCAGGCAAAGACAACACAAAGAAAGAAAATTATAGGCCAATATCCCTGATGAATCTAGATGCTAAAATTCTCAACAAAATATTAGCCACCTGAATCCAGCAATATATGAAAAGATCATACACCATGATCAAGTGGAATTTATTCTGGGGAGGCAAGGCTGGTACAGTATTCTCAAATCAATCAATGTGATTCATCACATAAAGAAAAGCAAGGAGAAAAACCACATGATAATTTTAATAGATGCAGAAAAAGCATTTGATAAAATTCAGCACCCATTCATGATCAAAACTCTCAGCACAGTGGGAATACAGGGAACATATCTCAATATGATAAAGGCCATTTATGACAAACCCACAGCCAAAATCATACTCAATGAGCAAAAATTAAAAGCAATCCCCTTAAGATCAGAAACAAGGCAGGGGTGCCCTGTTTCACAACTCTTTTTTTATTTTTCACCACTCTTATTCAACATAGTCCTGGAAGTCCTAGCCATAGCAATCAGACAAGAAGAAGAAATAAAAGGCATTTAAATTGGAAAAGAAGTAAAACTATCATTATTTGCTGATGATATGATATTGTATATAGAAAACCCTAAAGTCTTAGTCAAAAAACTACTGGACCCGATAAATGAATTCAGCAAGGTGGCAGGATATTAAATTAATACTCAGAAATTAGAGGCATTTTTATACACCAACAATGAACTGTCAGCAAAAGAAATTAAGGAAACAATCCCTTTAACTATTGCAACTAAAAAAATAACCCTAACCCTAACCCCTAAGCCTAAGCCTAACCCTAACCCTAACCCTAACCCTAACCCCTAACCCTAACCCTAACCCTATGTTGCATATATTTTTTCCCTTTCAGTGGGAACTTTTGATTTTTTAAAGCATTTATTAGGGGGACACTGGTTAACAAAGTTATATAGGTTTCAGGTGCACAATTCTACAATACATCATGTGTATATTGCATTGTGTGTTCACCACCCCAAGTCAAGTCTCCCTCTACCACCATCTATGCCTCTCTGCCCTCTTCCACCCTCCCTCACCTCCCCCACCTTGATTTCCCTCCTGCATCCCCACACTGTTGTCTGTGTCTATAAGTTTTTTCTTTCTTTTTTTTTTTTGTGAAAGAGACAGAGAGACAGAGGGAAGGGTAGATAGAGACAAACAGACAGGAAGGGAGAGAGATGAAAAGCATCAATTCTTTGTTGTGGCATCTTAGTTGTTCTTTGATTGCTTCCTCACATGTGCCTTGACTGGGGGCTAGAGCAGACCAAGTGACCCCTTGCTCAAGCCAGCGACCTTGGTTCAAGCTGGTGAGCCTTGCTCAAACCAGATGAGCTGCGCTCAAACTGGCGACCTCGAGGTTTTGAACCTGAGTCCTCTGCGTCCCAGTCCAACAACTCTATCCACTATACCACCGCCTGGTCGGGCTATAAGTTTTTTATTTGCTTAATCCCTTCACTGTTTTCCACTCAGCCCCACAACCTTCATCCCCTTTGACAGCTGTCAGTCTGTTCTCCATATCTATGAATCTGTTTCAATATTGTGTGTCATAATTGTGATGAAATGCTTCGTGACTGGACAAAAGGAAAACACAAAGGAATGCCTTTTGGTATTCTTATGGTTTGGCGTGAACCTAAGGACCACATCAGTGACTCTGTCACTGCATAAACATGTCTGAAAAGTGCTTTGTAAATGAGTAGGTGCTATATTAAGTGCTAATTATATAAGTAATATAAAACTTGAGTAATACAATAACACTGGGGAACAATTTTTTTTCATTTTCTGTTGCATGAGGTTTTAGAACTGTTTCTATATATTTCTGCATCACTGATTTCAAATATGAAATCTGTTTTTTGGTGCATGCTCTAGTTTAGATGCAGTTTTAATTTATTTTAGTTACAGGTAATGGCATGCATTCTTTTTTGTTTGTTTGTTTTGTTTTTTTTACAGGGACAGAGAGAGAGTCAGAGTGAGAGACAGACAGGGACAGAAAGACAGGAATGGAGAGAGATGAGGAGCATCAATCATCAGCCTTTTGTTTTGACACCTTAATTCATTGATTGCCCTCTCGATATGTGCCCTGACCGTGGACCTTCAGCAGACCGAGCAACACCCCACTTGAGGCAGTGACCCTGGGTCCCAGCTGGCTAATCTTTGCTCAACCCAGATGAACCCACGCTCAAGCTGGTGACCTCTGGGTCCCGAACCTGGGTCCTCTGCGTCCCAGTTTGATGCTTGATCCACTGCGCCACTACCTGGTCAGGCAGCATGTATTGGTTTTTAAATTGGAGTAAAAGGGCAACGACTCTTGGACTGAACATACCACAAGGCAATTAATGTTTCACAAACATCACTTTTACATAATTGTAGTTGTCTTTAAATGTAAAAAATTATTATCTGATAAAAACACCCTCTTATTTTGTTTTAAGATTGAATCATGGTTTCTTCGAGTAGGCATAATGTAAGAATAGTCCTGACACCTTCTGTTATATATGTGGCTGTTACACACTTCAACGTCAAAGGCGCAATATTTCATCATTTGTGACATGTGCATATGTTGCCTATTTTCAAGTTCTCTTGGTGATCAGGACAAGAATTGGGCTCCTCATATTGTGTGTCATAATTGTGCAAAAATGCTTCGTGACTGGACAAAAGGAAAACACAAAGGAATGCCTTTTGGTATTCTTATGGTTTGGTGTGAACCTAAGGACCACAGCAGTGACTGCTATTTCTGTCTGATCCATACAAAGGGCATCGGCAAGAAAAAATGGCATATGATTGCATATTCTAATATCCCTTCAGCAATATGACCTATCCCACACTCTGAGACACTCCTGGTTCCAGTTTTCAATGGTTTTATTTCTTCTAAGGACGAAGAAAGTGAACATGGTGATCAAGTATATTTTGATAAGATGCATGAAGAAATGGTTGTAGAATCTGAAGGGTCTTCTTCTGATGCCAAGCAGTCATTAACCCCTCAGCAGTTTAGCCAACCAGAAATGAATGACTTAGTAAGAGATTTGGGCCTATCAAAGAAAGCAGCTGAGTTATTAGCCTCCAGGCTTCAAGAAAAGAATGTACTTCACTGGTCAGATAAAGTATCCCATTTCAGGAAGCGTGGATGAATTTTTGTGGACTTTTTTTCCAAAGACAAACACTTTGTTTACTGTCATATCAGTAGTCTTCTCAGCCAGCTAGGTGTTACCACATACAGTCCAACAGAATGCATGCTATTTCTTGACAGCTCTAAATGTAGTGTGAAATGTGTTCTCCTACACAACGATAATGTTTATGCAGCGGTTCCAATTGGTTATTCAACTCATCTGCGAGAAGATTAAAATGACATAAAAACTGTCCTTGACTTCCTGAAGTATGAGGAGCATAACTGAGTCATTTGTGTGATCTTAAAATGGTAAATTTTCTGCTAGGACAACAGAGAAGTTTCACAAAGTATCCTTGCTTTCTGTGTTTGTGAAACAGCCGAGCTCAGGAGAAACACTGGACACAGAAAGAGTGGCCGAAACATGAAGCTCTGGAAGTAGGGATGCAAAATATTGTGAATGAACCTGTAATTAATAGAGACAGGATCATTTTCCCCCCAATTCACATCAAACTTGGTTTAATGAAGCAGTTTGTTCAGGCTTTGAATAGAGAAAGTGAATGCTTTCAACATATTATTTCTGCTTTTCCTGCCTTGTTTTTTGAGAAGATAAAAGCAGGTGTATTCGATGGACCTCAAATTTAAACCCTCATACGTGACGAAGAATTTGCCAAGAAGATGAATAAGGAGGCAAAAGCAGCATGGCAGTCTTTTGTGGCAGTTACAAAGAACTTCCTTGTAACTAAACTTTCCAATAAAAAAGCTTCCTTTCCAATAAAAAAGCAGACAGCTATGAACTTCTGGTTCAAAGGATGCTATTGGCTTTCTGCGACATTGGATGTAACATGATTGTTAAGATTCAGTTCCTGAACAGTCACCTTGATAAGTTTCCTGAAAAATTTGGAGCTGTTAGTGATGAGCAGACTACTGCTGGAGCATCAAATGAGATTGTCCTCAACAAGTACACAAACGCAAGAGCTACAAACGCAAATTTTTGCTTGAATAGAATTTAATTAAGTTTTGTGCAAATTTTATGATTAAAATAAGTGTTTTAATATGTTCTATTTCAAAATTGTAGACAAATTGTGATGCAATCATATCTTTTGGTGTATTACTGCATTATATAAATTATTATATTTTCACAAAGATGATGCCAAGAAGATATTCTACTTCATTATGTTAAATTAAATGCTGAAAGTTTTTACAATAAGATGAAAACCTAAAATCTTGAATTGCAAAAAATCCTGTAGCTTACAGAGAATAATTGTCAGATTTAAGATCAGCACACTCGAATTAGGTAAGAACAAGTCTTTCTGTGGATGTAACAAAATTTTTTTCCCCCAGTGTAATCTTTTTTCTTTTTTCCAGGTTTTTTAAAAATTAATTTTAGTGGGGGTGATATTAATAAATCAGGGTACATATGTTCAAAGAAAACATCTCAAGGTTATCTTATCATTCAATTATGTTGCATACCCACCACCCAAAGTCAAAATGTCCTCTGTCACCTTCTAACTGGTTTTCTTTGTGCCCCTCCCCTCCTCCATCTCCTACCCTCTCCTCCTTACCCTACCCCATAACCACCACACTCTTGTCCATGTCTCATAGTCTCACTTTTATGTCCCACCTATATATGAAATCATGCTGTTCTCAGTTTTTTTTCTGTTTTACTTATTTCACTCTGTATAATGTTATCAAGGTCCATCCATTTTGTTGTAAATGATCCGATGTCATCATTTCTTATGGCTGAGTAGTATTCCATAGTATATATGTACCAAAGCTGTTTAATCCACTCGTCCTCTGACGGACACTTGGGCTGTTTCCAGATCTTTGCTACTGTGAACAATGCTGCCACGAACATGGGGACGCATTTCTTCTTTTTGAACAGTGCTATGGTGTTCTTAGGGTATATTCCTATAAGTGGGATAGCTGGGTCAAAAGGCAGTTCGATTTTTAATTTTCTGAGGAATCTCCAAACTGTTTTCCACAGTGGCTGTACCAGTCTGCATTCCCACCAGCAGTGCAGAAGGGTTCCCTTTTCTCCACATCCTCGCCAGCACTTGTTCTGTGTTGTTTTGCTGATGAGTGCCATTCTGACTGGTGTGAGGTGATATCTCATTGTGGTTTTAATTTGCATTTCTCTAATGATTAGTGATGTTGAGCATTTTTTTCATATGCCTATTGGCTATCTGTATGTCCTCTTTGGAGAAATTTCTATTCATTTCTTTTGCCCATTTTTTGATTGGATTGTTTGTCTTCCTGGTGTTGAGTTTTATAAGTTCTTTATAAATTTTTGTTATTAACCCCTTATCAGACGTGTTGTCGAATATGTTCTCCCATTGTGTGGTTTGTCTTTTTATTCTGTTCTTATTGTCTTATTGTGAAAAAACTTTTTAGTTTGATATAGTCCCATTTGTTTATCTTGCCTTTTATTTCATTTGCCTGTGGAGATAAATCTGCAAATATACTGCTGCCACAGATGTCGGAGAGATTGCTGCCTATGTTTTCTTCTAAGATGCTTATGGTTTCATGGCTTACATTTAAGTCTTTTATCCATTTTGAGTTTTTTTTTGTGAATGGTGTAAGTTGATGATCTAGTTTCATCTTTTTGCAGATAGATGTCCAATTTTCCCAACACTATTTGTTAAAGAGGCTGTCTTTACTCCATTGTATGCTCTTTCCTCCTTTGTCAAATATCAGTTGTCCATAAAGCGGCGGGTTTATTTCTGGGTTCTCTGTTCTGTTCCATTGATCAATGTGCCTGTTCTTATGCCAGTACCAGGCTGTCTTGAGTATAATGGCCTTGTAGTAAACCTTGATATCAGGAAGAGTGATACCTCCTGCTTTATTTTTTCTTTTTAAGATTGCTGAGGCTATTCGTGTTCTTTTTTGGTTCCATATAAATTTTTGGAATATGTGTTCTATATCTTTGAAGTATGTCATTGGAATTTTTATTGGTATTGCATTGAATTTTTAAATTGCTTTGGGTAATATTGACATTTTAATGATGTTTATTCTTCCTAGCCATGAGCACGGTATATGCTTCCACTTGTTTGTATCTTCCTTGATTTCTTTTATCAATGTGTTATAATTTTCCGAGTACAAGTCCTTAACCTCCTTGGTTAAATTTACTCCTAGGTACTTTATTATTTTGGCTGCAATAGTGAAGGGGATTGTTTCCTTATTTCTTTTGCTGACAGTTCATAGTTGGTATATAAAAATGCCTGTGATTTCTGAGTATTAATTTTATATCCTGCCACCTTGCTGAATTCATTTATCAGGTCCAGTAATCTTTTGACTGAGACTTTAGGGTTTTCTATATACAATATCATATCATCTGCAAATAGTGACAGTTTTACTTCTTCTTTTCCAATTTGGATGCCTTTTATTTCTTCTTCTTGTCTGATTGCTGTAGCTAGGACTTCCAGAACTATGTTGAATAAGAGTGGTGAAAGGGGGCACCCCTGCCTGGTTCCTGATCTTAATGGGATTGCTTTTAATTTTTGTTCATTTAGTATGATATTTCCTGTGGATTTGTCATAGATGGCCTTTATTATGTTAAGGAATGTTCCGTGTATTTCCACTTTACTGAGGGTTATGAGCATGAATGGGTGCTGGATTTTATGAAATGCGTTTTCTGCATCTATTGAAATTATGATGTGATTTTTGTCCTTCCTTTTGTTTATGTGATGAATCACATTGATTGATTTGCGAATATTGAACCAGCCTTGCCTCTCCAGAATAAATTCCGCTTGATTATGGTGTATGATTTTTTTCATATATTGCTGGAAACAGTTGGCTAATATTTCTTTGAGAATTTTAGCATCTAAATTCATCAGGGATATTGGCCTATAATTTTCTTTCCTCGAGCTGTCTTTGCCTGGTTTGGGGATCAGAATTATGCTCGCCTCATAAAAGGAGTTTGGAAGTCTTCCTTCCTCTTGGATTTTTTGAAAGAGCTTGAGGAGGAGAAAAGTTAGTTCTTTTTTGAATTTTTGGTAGAATTCACTTGTGAAGCCATCAGGCCCAGGACTTTTCTTTGTTGGGAGTTTTTTGATAACTGTTTAGATCTCATTTGTTATAATTGTTCTGTTTAGGTGTTCTGATTCTTCCAGATTGATTTTTGGAAGATTATATGATTCAAGAAATTTGTTCTTTTCACCTAGGTTTCCTAACTTTTTGGCATAGAGTTCTTCATAGTATTTTCTTACAATGCTTTGTATTTCTGTTGTGTCAGTTGTTATTTCTCCACTCTCATTTCTAATTTTATTTATTTGAGTCCTCTTTTTTTTTGGTGAATCTAGTTAAAGGTTCCTCGATCTTGTTTACTTTTTCAAAGAACCAGCTCTTGGTTTCATTGATCCTTTGTATTGTTTCCTTAGCCTCTATGTCATTTATTTCTGCTCTGATCTTTATTATTTCCTTCCTTCTACTAGTCTTGGGCTTTATTTGCTGTTGTTTTTCTAGTTCTTTTAGATGCAGGGTCAGGTTTCTTATTTGAGCTTTTTCTAGCTTCTCATGGTATGCCTGTAATGCTATGAACTTCACTCTCAGTACTGCTTTTGCTGTATCCCATAAATTCTGAATTGATGTAAGCTCATTATCATTCATTTTTAGAAACTTTTTTATTTCTTCTTTGATCTCATTGTTAATCCATTTATTATTTAATAACATGCTATTTAATTTTCAAGTGTTTGAGTATTTTTCAGTTTTTCTTCTGTGGTTTTAATTTCTATTTTCATGGCATTGTGATCAGTGAAAATGCTTGATATAATTTCATTCTTCTTAAATTTGTTGAGACCGCTTTTGTGTCCTAATATGTGGTCTATCCTAGAGAATGTACCATGATTGCTTGAAAATAATGTGTATTTTGCTGCTTTAGGGTGATCGGTTCTGAAGATATTTATAAAATTAAGTTGATCTATTGTGTCCTTCAAGTCTGCTGTTTTTTTGTTAATTTTTTTTCTTGAGGATTTATCTAGTGATGTTAGTGGGGTATTGAAATCCCCCACTATTATAATATTGCTGTTAATCTCGCCCTTTATATCCATCAAAGTCTGCTTTATGTATGTCGGGGTTCCTATGTTTGGTGCGTAGATAGTTATAATTGTTATATTTTCCTGTTGGATTGCTCCTTTTATCATTATGTAGCTGCCGGGATAAGAATATAGCAAAAGAGTAATACAGCTTTAAAGATTATATAGCCTTTATCTCTTAGTATATAGCCTTCTTTATCTCTTAGTATATAGCCTTTGTTTTAAAGTCCATTTTGTCCTATATAAGTATTGCTAGCCCTGCTTTTTTATTCATTTCCATTTGCATGAAATATATTTTCCCATCCTTTTACCTTCAGTCTATATGCATATTTTGTTTTAAGGTGTGTTTCCTGTAGACAGCATATGTATAGGTCCTGTTTTCTTATCCCGGCAGCTACCATATATCTTTTGATTGGATCATTTAATTCATTTACATTTAAGGTTATTATTGATATGTAGTTGTTTATTGCTATTTTATTCTTTAAAGCTGTATTACTCTTTTGCTATATTCTTTTCCCCCTTGATTTGTTTACAACAGTCCCCTTTACATTTTCTGCAGCATTGGTTTTGTTATAATGAATTCTTTGAGTTTTTTTTTTTGGGGGGAAGCTTTTTATTTCTCCTTCAATTTTAAATGATAGCCTTGCTGGATAGAGTAGTCTTGGTTGTCGGCTCTTATTCTGCATTTCTTTGATTATTTCTTTTCATTCCCTTCTAGCCTCAAGTGTTTCTTTTGAGAAGTCAGATGTCATCCTTATGGGTGCTCCTTTGTAGGTGATACCCTTTTTTTTCTCTAGTAGCTTTTAATATTTTGTCTTTAAATTAGTTTTGGTATTTTAATTATGATGTGTCTTGGTGTAGGTTTCTTTGGGTTTCTCTTTTTGGAGATCTCTGTGCTTTTTGAACTTGTGAGACCTTTCCTTGCATCAATTTAGGGAAGTTTTCAGTTATGATTTGATTGAAGAAAGTTTCTATCCCTTGTTCTTTTTTTTCTTCTTCAGGAACCCCTATTATGCAGATGTTATTTCTCTTCATGTTGTCACAGAGCTCTCTTAGAGTCTCCTCAGACTTTTTGCGTCTTTTTTCTTTTTTCTGCTCTGATTTTATGCCTTTGTTTATTTTGTCCTCTAACTAGCTTATTTAATCCTCAGCTTCATCCATCCTGCTTTTAATTCCTTCCATTGTGTTCTTCATTTCTGATATTGTATTTGTCATCTCTGACTGATACTTTTTTAATATTTCAATGTCCTTTTTTATACTTGCTATCTCTTTATTTAGGTGTTCATAATGACCATCCATTGTAGTTCTAAGACTCCTAGGCATCCTAATAATCATTATTCTAAACTCTGCATATAGAAGTTTGGTTATTTCCATATCGTTCAGTTCATTACCTAGAGGATTCTCTTGTGGTTTCATTTGGATTTCACTTTTCTGTCTTCTCATTAAGTCTGTGTGGGTGTGTTGTTTGTAGAGCTGATTGAGTCTAGGCTTGGTGTTGTCTGCCTCCACTTTTCAGTTGTGTTCTTTTTAGATCTTCTTGGGTTGGCTTCAGCTGTTGTTTGTAATCCACAGTGGAATTTGGCTTTTCTAATAGAGCTCCTTTGAAGTCTTGATTTATTTGTTTTCTTCTCAGTTTTCCTAACTGGGTGGTAGTCTTGTTTACTTATCTCAGCAGGGGGCTTATTTAAAACTGTGTCCAGGAATGTGGTGGGTGTAACCTGAGACTCTAAAGACCTGATCTGCCAGCTACTCTCTCTGGGGGCAGGGTGCTTTCTCCACTTCAGTAGGGGGAGGTGTATCAGATCTCCATGGAGACCTGAGTTACTGCCCCTCCTCCCCACTTCTTGTTTTCAGCTGTGTGTTTTTGTGCTGATTGGAGCTGGAGGGATATCTTGAGTTAGTTGACCCTGAACCACTTAAGTCTTGTGTTATGTGGAAGGATCAACCCCTCCCCAGCTATGGCTGCCTCCACCACCTCCCCCAGGTATGGCACTGGATTACTCCACTGCTCAGGTCCTCCCATGCATTCCTTTGTTTGTCACCAGCTATCTCTCTCTCCCCCTTTCCTTTTGGAAAACAAGCCAGCTCTTTCAACACACCTCGTTCCCAGGTCCCCAGGCAAGTGGCTGAGTGATATTTTCTACTGTTTTCCTTGGATTGAGAGCCTTTCTGGGTTCTCAGCCTCACCCCCGCCCTTTGTTCCTATAAGCAGGGGAGGCTCATCGTTCCTCAGTGCACCCTTTCAGGCTCGGTGTGGCTTCTTCTTTGCTCCTTGGATTTTGAGAGCAGTTCTTGTAGTCCAGAGTTGGTTTTTCACACTGCTTATTTCTAAATTAATTTGTAATCCATTTTGGTGGTGTGAGCTGGGTGTCTGTGCGTCTGCCTACTCCACTGCCATCTTGTGTCTCCCAATCTCAGCTTTCTTAACAAGGCTCTGGAGAGCTCTTGCTGGGGAACCTTAGGCTGCTTTACTTTGGTGATAATTAACTACTCAGGGCAGCCCTTATGGACTCCTTTAATAGAATCCAGGGGCAAAAGCTTGTCTTCTTCAGTGAATGATTGATTGGGAATTAAGCCTGTTGTCTCCTGGCCCATCTTGTCAGTCTCAACATAACCATGGCCACAACTGATATTAAAACAGCCTCTGAATAGAGAAACAGACTACCAAGGAACTTATGGAACCTCTGTTAGAGAAACATGTTTTACTTGAGAGAAAAAATGTCAATCTCCTGATCAGAAGAACATTGGCTCATCTGGTTCAAAATGATAAAATAGGAGCCAAGAAGGGGCTATGGGGAAGGTCATGCTGCCCTTGGTGATATCCTCATGTGGGTTAAGATGTAGCCTTAGACAGCTCCCACTTTTCCGCATAGTGTTTGGGTAGTCACTTCTGATTTATCGTTAGTCAATTCTGAGTTTGAATTCTGTTTACTGCTCACATGCTGGTGTCTTTGGATAAGTCCCCGCACCTCTTTGAACTTTATTTTCTCATTTTAAGTTTTCTCATCATTAAAATGAGTTCATTAACTTCCATTAGTGAGAATTATAGATGATTGATCTGTGCTAGCTACCTTTTCATTACCATGATAATCTTACGTACATGTATTGGCATCTTTAAATTTATTAAAAATATATGCTAAAACGTACAGTTGACCCTCTGTATCCTTGGGTTCTGTATATGCAGATTCAACCAACTGCAACAGAAAATATTTTTTAAACATGTTACCTTTGATAGGGAACTCTTGAGTTTAAAATCTTAGCAGTAGTTACAGTTGATAGAGTTAGTGATTAATGCATGGAAAATCTTTGTTCCAGGAGCTAGGATGCATGACTGGGCCTACATGACTCCTGGAGGGCTGTAAGAAATTCAGCCTTTGTACTCATAATAAAACCAAAATTAAACTGTAGAAATGAAGTTGCAGAAATAAAGTTGCATTTCTGCATGGCCAAATCAGTTTTATTCCTTTTAACAATTTTTTATTGAGTAACTACTCAATTCTGGAGGCTTCTGGTCACTGTGCAAATTCACTTGTTATACGTACTAGTACTTTTTGCTCCCATGCCCATAGCAGATGTCGTAATCAATCTCTATTCATCCTTCTTCATGCAGCCCAGAGGTAAAGACAAGATGTTTTCACATTAGCATTTCAGGAGGTCTTTATTAAATGACGGGAGTAGGCATAGATGTGAAAATTAATTGGCCATACATGTAATAAATAAAGGAATGAAATTGAGTAATACTCACACAGACTTTGTCTCACCTGAGGTTTGGGACGATTGAAGCAAAATCAAAGGAGTTAAAAGACTCCTCATTCTATCACTTAAAAACTTTAATGTCATCCATTTATTTCTTGTCTAAAGTACCATCAGAGATTAATTTCTTTCACCTAGTCATTTCCATGTATTAAAATACAAACACCAGGAGAGAAAGAGAGAGAGAGAGAAATCACACTAAACTGCTGTTTTTCTTCATAACACAAGGTAGAGTCATTCATCGGACTGTGTTGCTATATAGTTCCTTTTCCAGCTTATTTGAAGCCTCTTTTGTATCAAGCATTCTAAATAAAGCTTCCTACCAGTAGTTTACATCTATTTTTTAAAACTCTAGTCCAGTGGCCATAGGAAGCATTTCTGATTACATGGAATAAATCTTTCATTCTTTGGAATCAAAGGGACCAGAGAAAAAGCGGTCAGAGGGAAAGGGAAGGAGATGATGGGATCAGAGAAGGGAAAGAGATTAGTGAAATTATGTATACATAACACAGCATTAGAGAGAGCAGGACAGCAAATCCTGAAGGAAAGGGGGGAGGGCGTTGGGGGAAGGGTGAAAGGGGGTATCAAGGGGAATACAGGGGTGGGGGGTGGGAGATATATTCGGTGTGACACTTGAATATATGTAAGCACAATAAATTAAAATCAATATAACATTTAAAAAGAAATAAAAAAGTGACAGAGAGAAGAGACATGTAAACACAGGTATCTCTAGAGAGAAGAGCACACAGGCAGATAGCCCCAGGATGATGAAGGTGATGAATGCAGCCTGAGCAAATGAAGGAGGCAGAGTAGAGACCAAAACGTGTGCAGAGGCATAGAGCTGGCTCACTATTAGTCAGGTGATTGATGTCAGTGTTGGGAATCTAACTACTCCCGAGGCCGGGGTATCAGTTGTTTGGAGAAATTAAAAAGAGGTATTGTAGTTCTAACATGGTGTGATTTATGGGAGCATCATCTATGTCTATTTCTATGAGACTACATTGGGAAGCTCCTAATCTGATAGGAAGGCCACACACACTCAACACAGACACACCTGCAAAGAAATTTCTAACAGTTTCAAATAAAATAAAGTTGTTAGGTATGCAAAAACATCCCTGCACATATATAGATTTTTTTGTATAGATATGTACAAAATTTTCTGAAAATTCAGTAACTAAAATGACCTGAATTTATAAATAGGTAGAAATACATGCGGTGCAAATGAATATGTAAGGAATAAAGAGAATGTAGTTTTCTGGGGTGCAGAGACATCATTATGGGGTGAACTTACAATCATAGCACAGGTAGCAAAACATGAGTGGAACTTTCCTGGCATAACAGAAAGCACGGGGTGGGAAACCACTGGGCACAGCTACCATGATGAAAGACGATTTCTCCCCCAAGGGCTTGTGTCAGGTGCTGGTGTGTGTTTGTGTGTGTGTATTTGTACATGTGCGTACGCATGTGGTTATGTGTGTGCAGATGCACAAACCCATACATTGCAATTAAGGTTTATGAATTTTGTTGGATTTTGTAGGAGAAAGCTTATTTATTTCAGACTTGATCCTGCCTCACAGTTTCCCTAAGCCCGGTTTCATGTCTTTGTTTCTTAAAGTATAGATAAATGGGTTTAACAGTGATGTCAATACAGCATAGATGATTGTTGCTATTCGCTTCTTGACTGTATAGCTCAACAGCTCCTGGAAATAGACATAGATGATGATCCCACAAAACAGAGGCACCACAGTGAGGTGTGAGCTGCAGGTGGACAAGGCTTTGCATTTTTCAGCAGCTGAAGGAATCCTGAGAACTGTAATGAGGATCTGTAGGTAAGAAATAACAATGCAGATGAGTGGGGTGACCACAGAGGCCAGCCCTTTTGTCATGAGCCCTAGTTCATCAACAGAGGTAGAGGAATAGGCCAGTTTCAGAAGAGGGTTCACATCACAAAAAAAGTGATGGATAACATTTGATTCACAAAATGTGAGCCAATGCATCAGGAGAACATGTAGGAGGGAGTGGAAGCAGGGGACAGCTACGGAGAAGACCAGTAGCAACATACAGTGCCTGTGGTTCATAGCAGTGACATAGTGGAAGGGGTTACAAATGGCTTCACAGCGGTCAATGTCCATAGCTACCAGGAGATAACTGTCCATGTTTTCAAAGGTCAGGAAGAAATACATCTGCATCAGACACTCAGCATAGGAAATGGTCTCTGTGTCTGATAAGAAGTTTGTTAACATCTTGGGGACTACAACCGTTGTGTAACAAATATCAGCAAAGGACAAGAAGCTCAGGAGGAAATACATGGGGTTTTGGAGTTGAGGATCAGAGTGGATAGCCAAGATGATGAGCAGATTTCCCATCAAGGTGAGCAGGTATATGGTGAGAAAGAGGACAAAGAGTGGCTTTTGGTCCTCAGGGAGAGAGGAGAGTCCCAAGAGGATGAACTCAGACAGTCTTGTCACGTTGAGCATTTCCATGGACTTATACGCTCCTACAGATAAACAACACTTCCAATTAATGATTCTTCTTATCTGGGATGTGTATCCTTTTTGTCTTGTCTTTAAGCACTGAGGACAGAGTTCCATGCAGGACACCAGGGTTCAGTTTTTTCCTTGAATCTATAAAGTTTTTATTAGGCCTGTTGTCTTTAATAGAGCATCTAATGCAATGTTTTTTCTTCCCAAGTATGGAAAGATCATATCCAAAAAGTATTCTTTTAAATTTTATTTAGAAAATTAAATTTAATGAGGTCACATTAATCAATAAGAGTACATAGGTTTCAGGTAAATATATCTATAGAATTTGAACTGTTGTGTTGTTGTGCCCATTACCCAAAGTCAGATAATTTTCTGTCACTGTATTATTTGTGCCTCTTTACTTCCCTCTCCCAATCCCTTCTTTCCAACCCCATCAAAAGTTTGTTTTAACTTATTCTTTTAATCTTTGAGATAGATATCTAAAATAACAAAGGAGAGAGGGATGGAGGGAAGAGAAAGAGAGAGAGAAAGAGAAGAGAAATTAGGATGAAAAGGTGGATTTCTTTTCTTCCTGCTTACTCTGGGCTGACATCAATCACCACACATGCAGGCTCTGAATCAGGTCAAGTCAGCCTATGATTTAGGATCTTCAGTGGCATCTGGGTAACCATGACATAGTTATCTTACCTAGTTTGTGGTCGATGAATAGCCATCCTTTTAAGTCAAGATTCTTCTTTCTATATCATCTACAATGGAAGCAAAAAAGTTATTAAAGACATTGAACGGAATGCAAAAGTTCTAGAGAAGGAAAGGTGGAGGAAGGGTAAGTGGGAGAGAGGGAGTGCATCTGTGTGAGAAAATTCTCTCCCATATGTCCTTGCTTTTTGGACAATAATTTATGTCCTGAGGTCAGGGGACTGTGCCTCAGGAGTGAACTAAAGTAAAAGACAGATTTAGGTTTAGAGTAAAGATGCCAAAAAAAAAAACAAACCAACCCAACAAAACACAAAGAGAAACAAAACGGATATCAACACTTAGCATGAATATTAGTTAGCTCTCTTAGTTAGTGTCCGGTAAGGACCAGGTAGCTCTCTGAGATCAGCTATCTGTACCTTCTCACAAGGTGTTCTCAAAGTTGATTTCTTACCTGGAAATGACGTTGAGCTTCTCTTCATTCCACGCCCCTCACTTATGCTCCATGAAATGATTAGGCAAAAAGAAGACAAAACTGTGTCAAGAGACAGCATGCAGAAAAGGTACCTGATGAAAATCTCCTAATCCTTCTTGACTCCACATGCCTGCTTCCTTTCACTATTATTCTTCACAGGTGTAAATGGACATATCCCCTACTCCCCTCATAAGAGTGGCCTCTGAGACTGTGCCAGTAAGGCTGGTGTTTGATGAAATCAAGGGTACGAAAAAAATCTATTAACTTAGCGCAGGGTTGTCTCCAAGGACCCAGAGGAATTACAGGTGTTCTCCCTTTCCAGGTGGCCTGCTCCCCTCTTCCTGACTTAGGGAATAGTGCAACATCTGCTTACCCTGGCATAGGTGTTGGGCATAGATAACAATGGTCTGTTTATGGCTCTTCCAACCAATTGGTTGGGGGGTTTAGCTAAGTGATGTTATCCCATGTAGCACTGAGGACAGAGTTCCATGCAGGACACCAGGGTTCAGTTTTTTCCTTGAATCTATAAAGTTTTTATTAGGCCTGTCCTAGTGCCTCCATTTCTCTTAAGAACAACTACTCAGAGTACCCCAACACTGGGTAACTTCTCCTCCACCTCTTCCAAGTTTAGAAACATCTGTTAGGTTAGTAGCAATGGCTTTATGACTCAATTCTCTAACAAAAGGGAGTGTCATAACCTTTGAACCCAACCTCATGTCATTCTTTCTTTGTTAGTCACCCCCCATTTTTGAGGTTACAATGAGAGGAAGCCACCATATTTAGATCTTTAACTCTTCTTAATTCATGAAAGCACACAGAATTCATACATCAGGTCCCACTGTGACCTGCTAACTCCAATTGCCCATTTTCTGTCACTGATTTCTGATCACATCTTACAATTCACTCACTTCACTTACTTATATTTCTTCCTTCAGCTGGGCCACCAGGCTCAAATGCACCTTTCTACAAAGAGCGTTCTTTGATGACTTAGAGCAGGAGTCTCCAAACCTTTTACACAGGGGGCCAGTTCACGTCCCTCAGACCATTGGAGGGCCACCACATACAGTACTCCATACACTGACCACCAATGAAAGAGATCCCCCTTCCGGAAGTATGGTGGGGGCCGGATAAATGGCCTCAGGTGGCTGCAATTTGGCCCACGGGCCATTGTTTGGGGACCTCTGACTTACAGAATGTTTTTTCTGCTCCCTTAGGACATAAATTGTTATTAACACAAATTCCATTCATTGTCACATAATTTTTCTCTTCAAGGGAGACAACCAACGTTTCTGTCTTCTGTGATTTATAGGCTTTTTTCATACAAACCACACAACCACCTTATAATGTGTGTACTTATCGTCTCCATTTATATAGTGACTTAGAAAAACAGGGCAATGTTAAACATAACTTGAACCAAAGACTGTTTGAAGCCAAACCATGTCGATGAACCTCTATACCAAAAGGCTTCTGGTTTGTTCTGATAAAGTTAAACTTTTATGTTAAAAAATAGCTTTCAAATAATGATTGGGAGCAATATTTTGCCTTACATTTTTCTTTGCCAGATTAAGCTTGAAGGATATGCTTTTAGCATCAGGTCTGCTTTTCTTTGGAGAACTAATTCCAATGCGGGCCTGATTCGAGAAATTGTACTCTATAATTTTTTATATCCAGCTATCATGTTTTCTAAATTTAAAATTATTATTATTATTAATATTATTATTATTATTAGTTCATTTTAGAAAGTTTGGAGAGAGACACAGAGAGAGAGAGAGAGATATGGAGAGAGAGAAAGAGGAGTGGAGGGATTAACAGGAAGCATCAACTCTCATCTGTGCCTTGTCCAGGAAGCGGAGGTTTATAACCAGCAACCTCAGAGTTCCAAGTTGATGCCTATTCCACTGTACCATTATAGATCAGGCTCATCATATTTTCTTGATAGCTGATATCCGAGACTCATTCTATTCCCCATTTTAACATCTCTTACATGAGATGAATGTAAATCTTGGCATGTCACAAATGATTAACTGCATATTTTCTCAATGTTACATTAGATTAATGCATTTTATGCTCAACCTCACTAGCTATTTAGGAAATGCAAATCAAAACTACAATGAGCTACCACCTCATACCTGTTAGAATGGTTGTTATCATCAAGACAGGTAATAACAAGTGTTGGAGAGGCTGTGGAGAAAATGGAACCCTCATTCACGGCTGGTAGGAAGGTAAACTGGTACAGCCATTATGGAAGACAGTATGGAGGTTTCTCAAAATATAGTATAGAGTTACCAAAGGACCCAGAACTTCTCTTCTGGGTATCTACTCCCAAATTTGAAAACATTTATTCACAAAAATACATGTACCCCGTGTTCGTGCATTGTAGCATTAACGTGGCCATGGCATGGAAACAAGTGAAGTATCCTTCAGTAGGTGATTGGATAAAGAAGATGTGGTACATACATACAATATAATGCTATGCAGACATGAGAAAAAATGAAATACTGCCATTTGCAACAACATGGATGGAACTTGAGAATATTGTGCTAAGTGAAGTTAGAGGGAAAAAGTCAAGAACGACATGATTTCACTTCTATGTGGGATATAAAACTGAAAGCAACAAAGAAACAAACCAGAAAAAAACCACCAAACCAAAACTCATAGATACAGAAACAGTATGAGGGTTACTAGAGGGAAAAGGAGTGAGTGGCTAGTAATGGGTAAGGGGGGTCAAATAGATGGTGTTGAAAGAGGATTTGACTTTGAAAGGTGAGCACACAATGCAATATACAGATCGCGTTTTATAGAAATGTACACTTGAAACCACTGTAATGGTGTCAAGCAGTGTCATCCCAATAAATTTAATTGAAACATTTTTTCCTCTAATACTGGTTACTCGGTAGACTCCCCAGTGCTATCACTAGAGAGTTGAATCCAAATGAGAGAAAGCAAAGCCTCTGAGTTATAACATTCTCTTTCCCCTTTCAATAATGGAAGCAGAATGTGTCCCCTTGAGACTGGCCCAGGGGCAAAACGAGGAGACCTCAATTATGACATCTGGTTGGAAAAGTTACTGAGCCACTGTCTCTGCAGAAGCTCCCTTAAGGGGATGAGGTCCAATCTCAGTTTTCTTAACAAGGCTCTGGAGAGCTCTTGCTGGGGAACCTCTTGGCTGCTTTACTTTGATGATAATTAACTACTCAGGGCAGCCCTTATGGACTCATTTAATAGAATCCAGGGGCAAACGTTTGGCTTCTTCTTGTGAATGGTTGATTAGGAATTCAGCCTGTTGTCTCCTGGCACATCATGTCAGTCTCAACATAACCATGGCCGCAAGTGATCTCAAGCCAGCCCCTAGTTAGAGAAACAGACTGCCAGGGCACCCTATGGAACCTCTGTCAGCGAAACACGCTTTACTTGAGAGCAAAAATGTCAATCTCCTGATCAGGAGAACATTTGCTTATCTTGGCTATTAAACAGTTCAAAACTGTTTAATAGCCAAGGAACCAAGAGGGGGCTTTGGGGAAGGTCGTTGCTGCCCTTGGTGATTGATATCCTCACACAGGTTAAGTTGTAGCCTGAAGAAGCTCCCACAGCTCCCCTTGGTGTTTGGGTGGGCACATCTGATTTATAGTTAGTTAATTCTGAGTTTGAATTCTGTTTACCACTCATGTCCTGGTGACTTTGGGTCAGTTACTTCATCTCTTTCTTTTTCTTTTTTTGACAGAAACACAGAAAGAGTCAGAGAGAGGGACAGATAAGGATAGACAGAAAGGAAGGGTGAGAGAGAAGAAGCATCAATTTTTATTTATGGCATCCTAGTTCATTGATTGCTCCTTCATATGTGTCTTGACCAGGGAGTTATAGCAGACAGAGTGTCCCCATGCTTGAGTCAGTGACGTTGGGCTCAAGCCACAATCCTTGGGATTCAAGCCAGTGACCTTTTGGGCTTAAGCTAGTGACCATGGGGTCATGTCTATGATCCCACGCTCTAGCCAGTGACCCCATGCTCAACCTGTGAGCCCAGATCAAGCCAGATGAGCCTGCATTGAAGCTGGTGACCTCGGGGTTTCAAACCTGGGTCATCTGCATCCATTCTGATGTTCTATCAAGTGCAGCACAGCCCAATCAGGCACTTCATCTCTTTCAACTTCAGTTTCTTCATCATTAAAAGTGAGGTCATTGGCAGCCTCCCAAGGCTTTTTTATCACCTAGCTATTTTATGAGGTTCCAGCAGCACTAACATCCAAATGAGTGGCATCTTGTGGGATCCTCTTAGCTACTCTGCAATGATTCAGAACCAATTTAGTTGTGTTTTAAAATAGTAGTCTTAAGAATATTGAGATTGCCAGAAAAGTGACTTCGGATAAAAGAAAAATATTGCTCTTCCTAAATTTAAAATGTTCAGATCTAATGGCAGATTAATGGTGGCTTGAGAGATGCTCCTGATTTTTCCCCTTGAAATTAAAAAAAATTAAACAAATATAATGCAGCAAAGAAACCCCATCTGGGCTCACAGTTGCGCTGGAATGATCCACGCACTGAATGGACTACTAGTGGGATGGTGTGAAAAGAGGGGACAGAATATGAAACATAATTTTGGTGGATTTTGAAGAGGAGTTACATCTATTTTTTTTTCTCTGCTGGAAGACGAAGAGAAGGAAAGCTCTGAATTTTGTCTGAGGGGCACAGAGAGGGGATCTTGGAATAACAGGGTCTCCTTTTTCCTGGAAGAGTGGTGAGACAGATGGGCAGAGGGGGAGATAAATCAGACCTGCAGGGGTCCCTAAACTTTTTACACAGGGGGCCAGTTCACTGTCCCTCAGACCATTGGAGGGCTGCCACATACAGTACTCCATACACTGACCACCAATGAAAGAGGTCCCCCTTCCGGAAGTGCAGCAGGGGCTGGATAAATGGCCTCACGTGGCCGCAATTTGGCCCACGGGCCGTAGTTTGGGGACCTCTGAAGCAATCAGAGTGCAGGGTCATGGCCAATGTTCCCGTTGTCTGCCTACAACCGGCAATTGACAGAAACAGAAAAAAATAAAGCATGACCCCCAACCTTTCAGATTTCACGTCCCTCAGCTCACGATATGGAGAGGGGCAGAGACAATCCCCCAATCTAGCTCTCCAGAGCTGCTCTCTTTCATGATGAAGAAATGTGCTCCATGTTTGGTACCCAGGTCTTTTGAGATGTGGGCAAAAGCATCCAGAAGCTTGAGATCACCATTGTTAGAGTCTTTCAGCCCTCATAGTGTGCTCCACCCACCAATGGGACTGTGGCCCTGCCTACATAATTTCAATAGCCACATCTCAGTGGACAGCCCAGATACTTCACAGTGCTAAAAGTTATAATATAGTGACAGCTACTGCAAGAAACCTCTCAAATCCAAAATTTGTTTTTCTTTATTTCCCTCTTTTTTCTTTTATTCTTCTTATTTTTATTCCTCTTTTCTATTTTTAATTTTTGTATTTTTATTTCTATTCCTTTGTGGGTGTCTTTTTATTTTTCTTTGCTTTTAATCTTCTTTTCTGTGGTTTTTATTCTTGTCATAGTTTTTAAAACTTTATATATCCTTCAATATTTATTAAAAATTTTTTAGTTTTTTTAGTTGTTTTTATGTTAGGACTCTTAATAATATCAATCTCAAATGCCATCAAGGAAGAAGAAATTGAATACTATGGCTACACAAGACAGAGACATATTTCAGAAAGAAAATTAAAAATCTCCAGGAAACCTTAAATCACATGGAAGCCTTGGAGTTAAATGATAGAGAATTCAAAATTGAAATTCTGAAAATACTCAACAAGTGAAAAGAACACACCAAAAGGCAATTTAATGAGCTCAGAAGAGAAATTAATGAACAAAACCAATACCTCACCAAGGAAATTGAAACCTTAAAACAAATATGAATAACTCAATATGTAAATTGAAGAGTGAGGTTGAAAGTTTAGCTAATCAAACATGCCAGGTAGAGTAAAGAATCAGTGACATCGAAGACAGGCAACTAGAGATACTACAGAGAGAAGAAGAGAGAAACTCATGAATTAAAAAGACTCAACCAGCTCCACTAGAATTGTTTGACTTCATCAGAAAGAGCAATATTAGAATAATGAGTATTTCAGAAGAAAAAGAGAAGAAGGAAATAAAGACTATTCAAACAAATAATTAATGAGAATTCCCAAGCCTATCGAAAGAGTTAGAGCCTCAAATCTAAGAAGCAAAAGAACGCTGAGTTTCTTTCTGCAGCCCAAACTGACCTACTTCAAGGCACACCGTAATAAAAATTGTCAAAAATGAATGACAAAGAAATAATCCTCTAGGCAGCTAGGGTAAAGAAGACCATACCATATAAAGGAAGGCCCATTAGGTTATCATCAGACTTTTCAGCAGAAAATCTCCAAGCCATAAGAGAGTGAATCCAAACATTTAGTGTCCTGAAAAAGAGGAATTACCAGCTATCAGCTAATATACAAAACAATGAAAAAATGAAGGCTTTTTCTCTAAAATCAGGACCGAGACAAGGCTGCACACTCTCTCCACTCTTATTCAACATAGTTGTAGAAGTTTTAGCCAGAATGATCAGGCAAGACAAAGAAATAAAAAGCATTCACACCAGAAAGAAGAATTAAAGGTATCACTTTTTGCAGATGACATGATCCTGTATATAGGAAACCCCAAAAACTCCACCAAAAATGTATTAGAAACAATAAACCATTATAGTAATGTCACAGGATACAAAATGAATATACAAAAGTCTACAGCTTTTCTATATGCCAACAATGAAACTTCAAAAAATGACCTGAAAAAAAACCCCCACCCAATTTCTTTTACAATTGCAACAAAAATATAAAGTACGTAGGAATAAACTTAACAAAGGATGTGAAGGACATATGTACTGAAAACCACAAAACATTATTAAAAGAAATAGAAAAAGACACAATGAAATGAAAAAATATTTTATGTTCATAGATTGGAAAAATCAACATAGTTAAAATGGCCATTTTACTCAAAGCTGTATACAAATTTAATGCAATCCACATCAAAATCCAATATCATTAAAAACATAGAACAAAAAAATTACCAGGTTTGTTTGGAACCATAAAAAACTCTTAATAGCAAAGCAATCCTAAGAAATAAAAATTAAGCCGGAGGTATCACACTACCTTACTTCAAATTACCTAGAGCCTCGATAATCAAAACAGCTTGGTATTGGCGAAAAAACACATACAGACCAATGGAACAGATTTGAGAGCACAGAAATCAAACCACATATATATGGACAAATGATCTTCTACAAAGGTGCCAGAAACACACAGTGGAGAAAGAAAGCCTCTTCAATTAATGTTTCTGGAAAAATTTGAAAACCACATTGAAAAGAATAAAGCTTAACTGCAGTTTGTCCCCCTGCACAAAAATTAATTAAAAGTGAACCAAAGACCTAACTATAAGACCTGAAACTTTAAATTACAGAAAAGAAAACTTAGATACTAAGCTCAAAGACCTTGGCCGTAGAGAACAATTTATGAATTAGACTCCAAAGGCAAGAAAAATAGAGGCAAAAATAAATGAATGGGACTATATGAAACTACAAAGCTTCTTCACAGCTAAAGAAACTGGCAATAAAACAAATAGGCAGCCAACTAAATGAGAGATGATATTTGCAAACAATAGCTTTGATAAGGGGTTAGTATCCAAAATATATAAAGAAATCACAAAGCTCAGCAACAAACAAGCAAACAATCCAATTATAAAATGGGGAGAAGACCTGAACAGACACTTTTCCCAAGAGGACATTCAAATGGGCAACAGGGATATGAAAAGATGCTCATCTTCACTAGCTATTCAAACAATGCAAATTGAAACTATAGTGAGATACCACCTACACCATTTAGATTTGCTATTATCAACAAGACAGATAATAGCAGGTGTCCTTCGGTATAGGATTGTATAAAGACGATGTGGTACATATATACAGTGGAATCTGACTCAGCCAAAAGAAATGATGACATAGTGACATTTATGATAACATGGGTGGATCTTGAGAACATATACTGAGTGAAACAAGTAAATCAGAAAAGGCTAAGAACTGTATGATTTCACACATAGGTGGGATATAAAACTGGAATTTATGAACATAGATAAAAGTGAAGTGATTACAAGGGAGAAGGGATGGTGGGGTAGAAAGGGGACTTGATTGAATGGGGAGAGGTAGAAGGTGAGAGGGAGAGTGTAAGAGAAACTAACATAAGGTGATGGTTAATGATTTGAGATTGGGTGATGGATATACAACCTAATCAACATTTCAAATGATATAGAAATGTTCGTCTGAAACCTATGTACTGTTATTGATCAATGTCACCTTGTTAAAGTTAATTTTCTAAATAAAATTAAAAAATAAAATGAGCCTGGCCTGCGGTGGTGCAGTGGATAAAGCATCGACCTGGAATGCTGAGGTTGCCGGTTCAATACCCTGGGCTTGCCTGGTCAAGGCACATATGGGAGTTGATGCTTCCTGCTCCTCCCCCCTTCTCTCTCCCTTCTCTCTCTCCCTCTCCCCTCTATCTAAAATTAATAAATAAAATCTAAAAAAAAAAAAGAAAAGAGCCGATGCCCTTTAAAAAAATAAAAATAAATACAAAAAATAAAATGAGAACATTAATTTCCATTGCTCAGAATGGTATATGATTGATTTGTGATAGTTACCTTTTTATTACCATGGTAATCTCATGTACATATATTGGCCTCTTTAAACTAATTAAAAATATATGCTAAAATGTACAGCTGGCCCTCTGTATCCATGGGTTCTGTGTCTTCAAATTCAACCAATTGCGATAGAATATATTATTTTTAAATGTTACTTTTGAGCCTGACTAGGAAGTGGTGCAGGGTGTAGAAGGTCGGACTGGGACTTGGAGGACCCAGAGTTGAAACCAGAGGTAGCTATCTTGAGTGCAGGCTCATCTGGCTTGAACGCGGGCTCACCAGCTTGAACACGGGGTTGCTGGCTTCAGTGTAGTATCATAACAATGATCCATGGTCACTGAATGGAGCTCAAAGGTCACAGGTTTGTAAGCACGGGGTCACTCGCTCAGCTGCAGCACCCCCGGTCAAGGCCCATATGAGAAAGCAATTAATGAACAAGCAATCAACGAACATGCCACAGTGAAGAATTGATGCTTCCCATCTCTTTCTTTTGCTATCTCTCTGTCCCTATCGGTTCATTTCTCTGACTCTATCTACCTGTGACCTTTGATAGAGGAACTTTTGAGTTTAAAGTTTTAGCAGTAGTTACAGTTTGTAGTCTTACTGATTAATGCACGAAAACACTTTGTTTCAGGAGCTAGGATGCATGATGGGTCTACATGATTCCAGGAAGGCTGTAAGCAGTTCTCCTTTGTACCCATAATAAAACCAAAACTAAAATTAAACTGTAGAAATGAAGTTACAGAAATGAAGTTGCATTTCTGCGCGCTGAAATCATTTTCTTTCCTTTTAACAATTTTTTATTGAGTAGCTACTCAATTCTTGAAGCTTATGGTGACTGTGCAAATTCACTTGTTATATGTACTAGTACTTTTTGCTCCCATGCCCGTAGCAGACACTGTACTCAACCTCTATTTTATTCAGCCCAGAGGTAAAGAAAACATCTTTTTCACTTCAACATTTCAGGAGGATTTTATTAAATGATGAGAATATGCATAGAGTGAAAGTTAATTGGCCATACATGTAATAAAAGAATGAAATTGAGTAATACATACTCACACAGACTTTGTCTCACCTGAGGTTTGGGACTATTTAGGCAAAATCAAGGGAGTTAGTTTAAAGCCTTCTTATTTTATTACTTAAAAACTTTAATGTCATCCACTTATTTCTTGTCTAAAGTACCACAAGAAATTAATTCCTTTCACTTAGTCATTTCCACGTGTTAAAATACAAACACCAGGAGACAGAGATTGAGAGAAATCACAATAAACTGCTTATTTTCACAACACAGGGTAGAGTCATTCATCAGACTGCATTCCTAATTAGGTCATTCCCCAGCTAATTTGAAGCCTCCTTTGTATTAAGCATTGCCACTCCTCCCATTTTTTTAGACAATTAAATTGAACAGGGTGACACTGGTCAACCAGAGTGCATAGATTTAGAGAAAACATTTCCACATCATTTGAACAGTCAATCATGCTGTATACCCATCACCCATAGTCGAATCGTCCTATCAAGCATTCTAAATAAAGCTTCCTACCAGTAGTTTACATCGATTTTTTTTTTTTTATTTTTACAGGGACAGAGAGAGAGAGTCAGAGAGAGGGATAGATAGAAACAGACAGACAGGAACGGAGAGAGGTGAGAAGCATCAATCATCAGTTTTTCGTTGCCGTTGCGACATCTTAGTTGTTCATTGATTGCTTTCTTACATGTGCCTTGACCACGGGCCTTCAGCAGACCAAGCAACCCCTTGCTGGAGCCCGCGACCTTGGGCCCAAGCCGGCGGGCTTTTGCTCAAGCCAGATGGGCCCGCGCTCAAGCTGGCGAGCTTGGGGTCTTGAACCTGAGTCTTCCGCATCCCAGTCCGACGCTTTACCCACTGTGCCACCGCCTGGTCAGGCTACATCGATTTTTCAAAACACTAATCCAGTGGCCATAGGAAGTATTTCTGATTACATGGAATAAATCTTTTATTCTTAAAAAAATGACAAAGAGTAGAGACACGGAAACACAGGCATCTCTAGAGAGAAGAGCACACAGGCAGGCAGCCCCAGGCTGAGGCAGGTGATGAATGCAGCCTGAGCAAATGAAGGAGGGAGAGTAGAGACCAAAACGTGTGCAGAGGCATAGAGCTGGCTCACTATTAGTCAGGTGATCGATGTCAGTGTTGGGAATCTAATGATTCCAGGGCCTGGGGTATCCAGGTGTTTGGAAAATTTAAAAGGAGGTAGTGTAGTTCTAACATGGTGTGATTGGGGAACAGACCACATTGGAAAGCTCTTAGTCTGATAGGAAGGCCACACACTCACACACACACACACACACACACACACAATCACATACATATACACACACATTGGCAAAGAAATTTCTAAGGGTTTCAAATAAAATAGTGTGGTTAGGTATGCAAAAAATATCTCTGCATATATTTAGATTTTTCTATAGATGTGTCCAAATATTTTTTTTGGAAATTTAGTAAATAGAGTTGCATTTATAAATAGATGGAAATATATGAAGTTCCAAATAAATATGTAAGGAATGAACAGAATTTTCTGGAATGGAGAGATACGAGGTGAGCTTCCAATCATAGCACAAGTAGCAGGACAGGAGTGGAACTGCCCTTGTGTAACAGACCACAGGGTGGGAAACCACTGGGCACAGCTACAATGAGGAAAGGGTGTTTCTTCCCCAAAGACTTGAGTCGGATTCTGGTATGTGTTTGTGAATATGTGTACATTTGAATGTGCATGTGGTTCTGTGTGTATAACTGCACACATCCATACATTGCAACTAGGGTTTATGAATTTTGATGGATTTTGTAGGAGAAAGCCTATTCATTTCAGACTTGATCCTGCCTTGCAGTTTCCCTAAGCTCCGTTTCATGTCTTTGTTTCTTAAAGTATAGATAAATGGGTTCAACATGGATGTCAATACAGCATAGATGATGGTTGCTATTCGGTCCTTGACTGTATAGCTCGATAGCCCCCGGAAACAGACAGAGATGATGCTCCCATAAAACAGAGGCACCACAGTGAGGTGGGAGATGCAGGTGGACAAGGCTTTGCGTTTTCCAGCAGCTGAAGGAATCCTGAGGACAGTAATGAGGATCCGTAAGTAAGAAATAACAATGCATGCGAGTGGGGTGACCACAGAGGCCAGCCCTTCTGTCATGAGCCCTAGTTCACCAACAGAGGTAGAGGAACAGGCCAGTTTCAGTACAGGGTTGATATCACAGAAAAAGTGATGGATAACATTTGATTCACAAAAGGTGAGCTGATGCATCAGGAGAACATGTAGGAGGGCGTGGAGGCAGGGCAAAGCTACAGAGAAGACCAGTAGCAACATACAGCATCTGTGGTTCATAGCAGTGACATAGTGGAAGGGGTTACAAATGGCTGCATAGTGGTCAATGGCCATAGCGGCCAGGAGGTAACTGTCCATGTTTTCAAAGGCGTGGATGAAATACACCTGCGTCAGACACTCAGCATAGGAAATGGTCTCTGTGTCTGATAAGAAGTTTGTTAATATCTTGGGGACTACAACCGTTGTGTAACAAATATCAGCAAAGGACAAGAAGCTCAGGAGGAAATACATGGGGTTTTGGAGTTGAGGATCAGAGCGGATAGCCAAGATGATGAGCAGATTTCCCATCAAGGTGAGCAGGTATATGGTGAGAAAGAGGACAAAGAGTGGCTTTTGGTCCTCAGGGAGAGAGGAGAGTCTCAAGAGGATGAACTCGGGCAGTCTTGTCACGTTGAGCACTTCCATAGACTTATACACACCTACAGATAAACAACACTTCCAACAAATGTTTCTTGTTATTTGGGATGTGCATCTTTCTATCTTGTCTTTACACTAAACATTTATTAATAAATGTTTAATTTATTAGAATTTTTTTCTTCTCAAGAATGAAAAGATCAGAGCTGAAAATGTTCATTTTTAGTTTTATTTAGAAAATTAAATTAATTGGGCCACACTGATCAATAAGAGTACATAGGTTTCAGGTAAACATTTCTATTGCATTTGAACTGTTGATTGTGTTGTGTGCCCATCACCCAAAGTCAAATCATTTTCTGTCACCATATATTTGTCCCTCTTTACTACATTCCCCTAATCCCTTCTCCCCAACTCCCCAAAAGTGTGTTTTAACTTATTTTTTTAACCTTTGAGATAGAAATCTAAAGAGACAAAGGTAGATAGAGGGATGGCGGGCAGGGAGAAAGAGGGAGAGGAAAAAGTTATGATAGAGAGTTTGATTTTCTTAGCTTCCTGCTTACTCTTTGGTGACATCACAGTCACCACAGATGCAGGCTCTGAATCAGATCAGGTCAGCCTATGATGAAGGATTTTCAGTGGCTAATCCACATCCGGGTAACCATGACATAGCTATCTTACCTAGCTTGTGGTCGATGAATAGTCATTCTCTTAAGTCAAGATACTTCTTGCCACATCATCTATACTGGAAGCAAAAAAGTCGTAAGTCGTTTAAAGAACATTGAACTGAATGCAAACAGTTCTAGGGAAAGAAGTGTGAGGAAGATAATTGGGAGAGGGAGTGCACTCATGTGAGAATATTCTCTCCCATAGTTCTCTGATATTTTGCTGATAATTTATATCCTGAGGTCAGTGGACTGTGCCTGAGGGGTAAAGGAAGAGTCAAGTTGAGATTATAGATGAAAAAAAAAAAAGAAAAGAAATAAAAACTTTGGCCTGACCTGTGGTGGCGCAGTGGATAAAGCGTCGACCTGGGAACACTGAGGACACCAGTTCAAAACCCTGCACTGGTCTGGTCAAGGCACATATGGGAGTTGATGCTTCCAGCTCCTCCCCCCTTTCTCTCTCTCTCTCTCTCTCTCTCTTTCTCACTCTGTGTCTCCTCTCTAAAATGAATAAATAAAAAGAAATTAAAAAAAAAAAGAAATAAAAACTTTGCATGAACATTAACTAGTTCTCTTAGTGTCCGGTAAGGACCAGCTAGCTCTTTGAGATCAGTTATCTGCACCTGCTCACCAGGCGTTCTCAAAGTTGATTTCTTACCTTGAAAGGACGTTGAGCTTTCGCCTCATGTATTCTCTTCATTCCACTCCCCTCACTTTTGCTCCGTGGAATGATTAGGCAAAAAGAAGACAAAACTGTGTCAAGAGACAGCATGCAGAAAAGGTACCTGATGAAAATCTCCTGATCCTTCTTGACTCCACATGCCTGCTTCCTTGCACTATTATTCTTCACAGGTGTAAATGGGCATATCCCCTACTCCCCTCATAAGAGTGGCCTCTGAGACTGTGCCAGTAAGGCTGGTGTTTGATGAAATCAAGGGTAAGAAAAAAACATCTATTAACTTAGCGCTGGGTTGTCTTCAAGGACCCAGAGGAATTACAGGTGTTCTCCCTTTCCAGGTGGCCTGCTCCCCTCTTCCTGACTTAGGGAATAGTGCAACATATGCTTACCCTGGCATAGGTGTTTTGTTCCTGGCTCTTCCAACCTCTCTGCAGGTTTATCTGGGAGATGTCATCACATGTAGCACTGAAGACAGAGTTCCATGCAGGACACCAGTGTTCAGTTTTTGCCTTGAACCTGTAAATCTTTGATAAGGCCTCCCCTAGCCTAGTGCCTCCATTTCTTTTTTTTTAAATGATGCTGTATTTTATTTTATTTTATCTATTTATTTATATTTTACAGGGACAGAGAGAGAGAGAGGGATAGATAGGGACAGACAGACAGGAACAGAGAGAGGTGAGAAGCATCAATCATTAGTTTTTCGTTGCTGTCTCAACACCTTAGTTGTTCATTGCTTTCTCACATGTGCCTTGACTACGGGCCTTCAGCAGACGGAGCAACCCCTTGCTGGAGCCAGCAACCTTGGGTCCAAGCTGAGGAGCTTTTGCTCAAGTCAGATGGGCCTGTGCTCAAGCTGGCGAGCTTGGGGACTCGAACCTGGGTCTTTCGCATCCCAGTTCGATGCTCTATCCACTGCACCATCGCCTGGTCAGGCTGCCTCGATTTCTCTTAAGGACAACTACTCAGAGTACCCCAACATTGGGTAACTTCTCCTCCACCCCTTCCAAGTTTAGCACCATCTGTTAGGTTAGTAGCTATGGCTTTATGACTCAATTCTCTAACAAAAGAGAGTGTCATAGCCTTTGAACCCAACCTCATGTCATCTTTTCTTTGTTAACCAATCCCCATTCCTTGAGATTACAATGAGGGAAACTACCATCTTCAGATCTTTAACTCCTCTTCCTCCTCCTCCTCCTCCTCCTCCTCCTCCTCCTCCTCCTCCTCCTCCTCCTCCTCTTCTTCTTCTTCTTCTTCTTCTTTTGTGGACAGAGATGGATAGTCAGAGAGAGGGACAGATAAGGACAGAGAGACAGGAAGGGAGAGAGATGAGAAACATCAATTCTTTACTGCGGCACCTTAGTTGTTCATTGATTGCTTTCTCATATGTGCCTTGACCTGGGGCTACAGCAGACCAAGTGACCCCTTGCTCAAGTCAGTGATTTGGGCTCAAACCAGATGGGCCCACGCTCAATCTGGCAACCTCGGGGTCTCGAACCTGCGTCCTCTGTTTTCCAGTCCGACACACTATCTACTGCACCACATCCTGGTCGGGCCATTTCTACTCTTCTTAATTCATGAAAGCACACAGAATTCGAACATCAGGTTCCATCATGACCTGCCAATATGTATTGCCCATTTCCTGTTATTTACTGATTTCTGATCACATCTTACAGTTCACTCACCTGACTTACTTATATTTCCACCTTCGCCTGGGTCTGCAGGCTCAAATGCAACTCCCTACAAATAGCATTCTTTGATGACCTAAGAGAATGTGTTCTCTGCTCCTTTAGAACATACATTATCATTAAACACAATTCCCATTTATTGTCACATAATTTTCACTTAAAGGGAAACAACTAACATTTATGTCCTCAGTGATTTATATGCTTTTTTAAATGCAAACCACACAACAACCTCATAATATGTGTACTTATTGTCTCCATTTGTGTAGTGACTTAGAAAAACAGGGCAACTGTTAAATATAACTTGAACAAAAGCCTTAACCTCTATACCAAAGTCCTCTCCCATTTGCTCTGAAAAATTAAAATTTTATGTTAAGAAACAGCTTTCAAATGAAGAATGGAACCAAAATGTTGCCTTACTTTTTTCTTTGCCAGATTAAACTTGATGGCATTTGCTTTTCATATCAGAACTGCTTTTCTTTGGAGCACTAATTCAAATGCAGACCTGATTCTAGAAACTATATTCTATATTTTCTATGATCTAGCTATTGAATTTTTTTTGATAGCTGATATTTGAGACTCATATTATCCCACATTTTAACATCTTGTACATGGGATGAATTTGAATCTATGGCATGTCAGAAATGATTAACAGCATTTTTTTCTCAGTGTTACATTAGAATAATGCATCTTACACTCAATTTCACTAGCTATTTGGGAAATGCAAATCAAAAGTACAATGAGGTAGCACTTCACACCTGCTAGAATGGCCATTATCAAGAAGACAACTAATAAGTGATGGCAAGGCTGTGGAGAAAAAGGAAACCTCATTCACTGCTGGTGGGAATGTATACTGGTACAGCCATTATGGAAGACAATATGGAGGTTCCTCAAAAAATTAAAAATAGAGTTACCATAGGACCCAGTAACCTCTCTCTGGGTATGTACCCTCAAATTTGAAAACCTTTATTCACAAAGATACACGCACTCCTTTTTCATTGCAGCATTATTTAAAGTGACCATGACATAGAAACACCTGAAGTAACTGTCAAAAGATAATTTGATAAAGAAGATGTGATACACACACACACACACACACACGCACACACACACACACACACACACACACACACACACACAATGGAATACTATTCAGACATGAGGAAAATTGAAATACTGTCATTTGTGACAATATGGATGGAACTTGAGAATATCATGCTAAGTGAACTTAGACAAAAAAAGTTAAGAACCACATGATTTCACTTATACGTGGGATATAAAACCAAAAGCAATACATGAATAAACAAGACAAGCAAACAAACAAACATTCATAGATACGGACAACAGTATGATGATTATCAGAGGGAGAGGAATGGAGGAATAATAAAGGGTAAAGGGGCCAAATATATGGTGATGAAAGGGGTTTTGCCTTGGGATGCAATATATAGGTGATATATTATAGAATTGTACAATTAAAAACAATATAACTTTATTAACCAATATCACCCCAATAAAGTTAAGAAAAAATAATTCACCTTACAATTTTCATCTATATAGAAGAGGAAATGGGAAGGAATGAAAACATACACCAGAAAGAAATACATAAAAGAAGGAAGTGATAGAAGAATTTAAGAACAAAAAAAGATGTAAAGATATGTAAAATACAAGTAGTAAAATGGCAGAAGTCCTTTTTTTAGTATCAGTTATCTTAAAGGTAAATGGGTGAAACTTTTTAACTAAAAGACAAAGATTGGCAAAAGAAATAAAAAACAAAACAAATCATGACTTACCTATATACCATCTATAAGAAATTCACTTCAGCTCCAAAAGACAAATGAAGGTGAATTGCTAATATCTCTAATGAACATAGATGCAAGAATTCTCAATAAAATAGTAGCAAACCCTAAACAACAAAAATGAAAAGCATCATACACCATGATGGCACCATCATTCCAGCCTCCTTCCCAGATGTCTCAGAGTCAGAACATGATAACTGTCATCACACCTTTGGCCAACCCTTTTGTGTACAGCCTCTGCAACAAGGATGTCAAGAATGCACTCTGCAGTCTGGTTGGAAGGGGGAGGGTGGAGTAGCCACCATAGTGGATTAGCCAGCCATAGTGGTTAGATGAGGAAAGAAGAGGGAAGACTTGAGCATGGCTGGTTTGGGAGAGATGGGTGGGTGGGACAACCTGGACTCTTATAAAACCCCAAGTTTAACTCTTGCTGATGTGGTACTCTGGCAGAGTGTGAGCATTCTACATTTCTGCACTTGTGCTCAGGGCTTCCTCATCAGCATGCTTCTGGGACCCTTCCTTCTGACCATTTTCTGATTTTTCAGTTATCAGAGGGGTGTAAATGAACCACTAGGTCTGTGTTGTTTAGTTTCAAATTTTAAAGAAATATGAAAATATTGTTGTGATATTCTGAACTGAAGCAGTCACAGTGAAGTTAATTATAGTTACATTTATTTTGGTATACTTGCTTGTGGGAAGTATGTTGGTGTTATATCATAAAGTTAGTGGGAGAGAACAGGTTAAGTAAATATGGATGGCAATTTCTCACCTGTTCCATTCAGTGAGCAAATATATGCCCAGAAGTGAGTGTGAGATGGGACCCATGATTCTGCTACTCCAAATGTTAGCCCAGGTTCATGGGCTTCTCACAGTGTGAGCATCTTATTTTGATGTGTGTGAATTTCCTTTTATGTATTTCAAATAATTTTTAAATTAAAAATTTCAAGTAAAATATATAGGAAAAATTCAAATGAAATACTTTGCCGCATAATAGTCCATTGAGATTTTAACAGATTGTAGTGAATCTCTAGATCAACTTGTGGAAACTTGTCATTTTAACAATATTAAGTTTTCTGATCCGTTACTTGGGCTATATTTCCATTTATCTAGGTAATCTTTAATTTCAGTCATGTTTGGTAGTTTTTGTCAAACAAGTCTTTCATCTGTTTAGTTAAATTTAGTTCACAGTATTTTATTCTTTTTTGATGCTACTGTAGATCAAATTGTTTTCTTAATGTCCCTGCAGATTATTCATTGCTAATATATATATAGATATAGATACAGATATAGACGATATAGATATAGATATACATATGGCTGATTTTCTTATTGATCTTGTATTCTACAACTTTGCTGGTTTATTAGCTTTCTTCATTTATAAGCGCTGTTTATTTGTGGAAGACATTGTGTACTTTTCTTGTGGAATCCCCTACAGTCGGGATGTGTCTGGTTTTGTCACTGTATTGTATCACTACATACTCTGTATATCCCTCTGTACTCTGTATTTTCCATAAGTTTGAGTTTGAATGGAGAAGCTTGATCAGATTCATGCTTGACTTTTGGAAAGAGGAGATTTCTCTGTAGGGGATGGTGTGTCTTCCATTTGTGGAGAACTATTTATGTTACACTTTTATTAATATTTGCAGCTGTTGCTATTCAATGTCTACATCTATCTATTAGATCAGTAATTAAAGTAGAGGTATACATGTATAGACAGGTGTAAGGAGTCAGGTGGAGGAGATTAAAGCCAGCCTAAAATTCAGGAATGTCTGCTTAGGGTGAGACTGGTAGAAATGAATTGCATCCAACCATTCTCAGTCCCCTTATCTCCTACCTCAAATTCTGGGCTGGGAGGGGATTTGACAATACCATCAGCTTGTATCCATTGAGGAAAGAAGTCAATATCCCAAAGTAAAAGGAGGGCTGTTAGAAAGTCAAATAGATGCTCTGCAAACAAAAATAAATGTATTATTTCAGGAAATTGATTATATTTTGATTGGTTAGAATCTCTTTCCTGTTTCCACTGAATTTCGATAATATTTACCAATTATTAGTATTGGTTTTCTAGCATGGGACTGAGTTTCTTCTGTGCAGGTTGATGGTGGAAAATACTACTATGTATTATTTAATGTGTGTCCATTTCCACAACAAGCCATATGGTATTAGTACTCTATTTTCAAATGAGACCAAGGATCTGTCCAGTTTGCATACAGTCTCAGATTTTTCCATGTGACACTCCACTTCCTGCTGTTTCTTTTATATTCAGAAACTTGTTTAAATCAAGAATCCTGAGAACAATAGCTCTAAAGTAGATAAGCAAAATGGCTAGATGAAATTCAGCAAAAGGAAATGACTGGGGAGGGCAGGAAATGAGGAAGTCACTGGACAGCAGAATGCAAACACAGCAGTGGACAGAATTGTTCTGCTGCTGTCTCATCAAGCCTCGTGCCTGGCAGCTAGTGCAGTTGAGTTAAGATATTTGTAGGAAGAGCAAACACTCAATAATTACCGAAAGGATAGGTTAGGAAAGATAGTTTCTTGAGATGATGAAACAAAAATCAGCATCCCGTTGGGGTTTCTTCCTGCCCAACTGTTGACATTGTAAAGGGTTATGGTGATCCCCCAAGGACAGACCTTTCCTACAGATGTAATTTTTCAGAAGCTCTATGGTTTTCCCCCTAGTGAGATGAAGGTGTAAGGAAGGAGAAGGAGCTGACTCACAGATTCCTGAGCTACAGTCCCAATGTACAAAGCAAGGTAGAAGAGCTCAGCTCATTCCCATAACATCTCTTCTGAACACAAGTGGAGGCTTCTGGGGTGGGTAGAGTCTCACAGTGTGTGCCTGTAAGTGAGGCTGCTTCCCTGGGATGAGCTGCCCTCCAGAAGGCTTTTGTGGAATATTACACAAAGGAAATCCCTAATTTTGTGAGAATGTGGCTAAGAGCTATATCCAGACTTTCTAACTTGAGTGTGTGATGTTAGATACTGAGAAAGGTGAGTATAAGGTCACACTCTGCCCTAATAGTAAATTGAAAGGGAATAGAAAATAAGACATTGTAATCCTCTTGTGGAAGATAGTGTGATATTTGTACCAAGCAGACCAATGAATAGAATGAGATACAAATATTATAGTCAAGGGGAGCAATAGAATGGGGGTACTTGTCAATAATAACATAAGAAGATAGGATTTTGAGTGAAAATATAAAGATTTAGATGGAGAACATAGTCATTCAATCAGGAAAGATCTGGAGAGACATTTCATAGTTTCCAGGTATGAGGAATGTGTAACAAAGGACCTAATTTATTTTGTTAGAATTTGGAAGGTATATATTGTTTTATTGAATTTATTGGGGTGACTTTGGTCCACAAAAAAGACAGATTTTAAGTATACAACTCAACAAAACATCATCTGCAAACTGCATTGTGCATCCTTCACCCAAAGCAATGTTTCTTTCTGCCCCCTGTCCCCCCATTGCCCACCACAGTGTGGTGATCTCTACCCCCCTTCCCTTTGGCTGTCACCACACTGTGGTCTGTGTCTATGTGTTATATATTTATGATTTGTTGCCTAGTCCCTTTACCTTCTTTCATCCAGCACCTTTGAGACAGAGAAAGAGAATTTCTGACTTTTATTTCTCAGACTCAATATTTGTGATTCATCAATACAGGGTGCAGACGAGAAATAGAATTTAGGCCAAGAAGACATTAAACAGTGCATATTTTTAAGATTTAGATACAGCTAAAACAGTGATTACTCATGTGTCCCTCTGTGCTTTCATCAAAGAAGAAAGACAAGAATAAGCAGGATTAGGGATTGTCCCTTCCCTATGACTCTAGAAGTCCCTGAAGCACCAGGTGGGCACTGGGACACTTGAGATACCTTTCACTTTCATTAAGGGGATTCTTCCTTTTGCTTTTTTCCCGCAGATTTCAGTTTTGATTACTTTTTTTCTTTTGTGTGACAGAGACAGAGAGTGTCAGATGGGACAGACAGACAGGAATGGAGAGAGATGAGAAGCATAAATTCTTTGTTGTGGCACCTTAGTTGTTCATTGATTGCTTTCTCATATGTACCTTGACTCGGGGATGGGGGCTACAGCAGTTTGAGAGTGAGTGACCCCTTGCTCAAGCCAGCAACCTTGGGCTTTAAAGCCAGCAACAATGGGGTCATGTCTATGATTCCATGCTCAAGTCAGTGAGCCTGTGTTCAAACCATTTACCTCGGGTTTTGAACTTGGGTCCTCTGCATTCCAGTCTGACACTCTATCCACTGCGCAGCTGCCTGGTCAGGCCTGATTACTACCTTAAGGTGTTGAAATCTGTATATGTGTGTATCTTCATATCTCTTTCAGCAAATTCCTCCTCTCTCTGGAATCCTTGATCCCTCAAAATTGAACAGAATCCACAGAGCTCAGGCTCTGGTGGGAGTAATGTTGAGATATTGGAAAATAGAAAAGACAAAGAGATGAGTCTTGGTGAAGTCAGCCAATAAGAGCACTGTCATTTCTTATTACTCTTGTTGCATATAATTAGAGGATACAGTTTTGCTGTCCTTGGAAGAAAATGGACTCTGTGCTATTATATTTTTATCCTCATAATGGATAAATCCATATTCTTTGCTACTTTTTCCCACTCGGAGACCATTTTCTCTCCCTTTCCCCATGAAGGGAATTTTTCTATCTCCAATTCTTCTTATCTCTTCTTCTCTTTCACTTTTGTATATACCTCGACATAGACCGTCTCTGTGGTCCCTGCCTTGAATGAGTAATAGGATCACAAGAGCATATTCTAAGCTATATCCATGAACCCAGAGAAGGATACTGAAAGAAATAAAGACAAAAGGTAAGTTTTACCTTTTAGGCTCCTGCTTTATGTGTGATCTTTAAAGTAAGAACCTAGAGAAATATCCTTAAAATAGTTTTGATTCTTTATCTTAATGTTAGGAATATTATCCTTTAGTTGGGTGGAACACTGGCTCATCGAAGAATAAGTGCTACCACAGCACATGATTTGGCACTGTGGTGAAGAATATCTATATAGTTATATTAATGTAAACGGTGTCTGTTGACTCCCAGCTTTTAGTGGGAAGACTTACCTATAATTACAACTCACAATTTATGTTTTCAATCTTGACAGTAAATCAGTCAAGGTACAGCTTCCTAAGGTTTGGGAGGGTACTGGGGTGAAGATAACAAGTGTAGCCTGAAGTTGATAGAAAAAGAACTACAAATTTAAGTATACTATTTAAAAGCAGAATGGCAACTAATTGGAGAACTAAAATAATCATCCAAAAATGGGGGTTGTGGGAAAGGTGGAGAAAAATGTAGGGTAATGTAAATAAGATAAAACTTCATACTTCATAGCAAAGAGCCAAAAGATATCTTAAATTGAAAAATTGTTACATGGATGTCTATGCAAATACATTATTTAGAGGCATAAAAGTATGAACCACCAGAAGAGTTCAAATGAAAGAAACATGGAGGTGGGCAAACTTAGGGTAAGAGACCTGCTTTTTATTGTATGTTCTCTTATACTCTACTATTTTGAAATTATTTTTTCTCACATTCATGAAGAAATATAGTATTTTATCAAAATATCCTTACCCATACAGCAGCCTCAAAATTTTGCCTTTTTGGTGCTGGCTGAGTGGTTCAGTGAGTACAGTGTTGTCCTAGTGTACCAAGGGGGTGGATCTGATCCCCAATCAGGGCACTAACGAGAAGCAATAAATGAATATATACCTAAATGGAACAACTAAGTGAAATAAGTTAATGCTTCTCAATATTTCTCTCTCTCTTATCAATAGAAAAAAATTTTAAAGAAAGTTACCTCTTTGGTGTACCATGTAGATAGATCAACCTTTAAGGAAAATCTGAAAATATATGAGAATTCTATCTACTGTAAGATTTTATTATTCATTGAAAATTAATTATTAAAAAAAGTCAGTGATTATATTAATCACTTCTACTCTAATCCCAGGTAAATTCAGTTGACTTGATGGAATAAGAACTCCCCTACCTAAGGACCAGTAGCTTTTGGACATACAAAGTTGGGACCAGATCTTTACTCCAGTGCCCCCATCAGAGATGTAGAGACTCAAACACCTGGCTGGAGCCTTGACATGTTTTTCTCCCCTCTCCAACCCTGGCAACCAGACATGTGTGATCCTTAAGTCCAACAAACCTATACAGGGTTAAGTCCAGGTGTTGTCGCTCAGGTCCTATAAGACCTTCAGTAGTGTTGTCTCTTAGCTTTCGATTTCTCATCTGTAATATGGAGCTGCAAATACTGTAGTTTCCACCATATGGGATTGTTTGTTGTAAGGATCACATGTGTGGTATTCAGTATGCTCTTCAGCTCACAGAAGCACCAAACAAATTCTGTGTATAGAAATGCCTTTCATGGTATACAGTGGATTTCATTAAAAGCAGGGACCATGTGTGACTTATCCTATTGTTCTTAGGATCTATCAAGTTGAAAAATTCTCAGTGACCAATAAACGAACCTGGAATAAACTAAAGAGCGGGTGAGTGAGTGGCTGGATAGAAAGATAATGGCAAGGGAAATAAATTAAAGGGGAAAAAAACTTCTCTTTTGGAAACTAGGGGCATCCATGCAAGAAAAGGTGTTTCGTAAAAGTTATCCTCAAGTATTTTTCAGCATTATTTCACCTGACCACTTGGTTTTTGCGGGCAATGTGGATTGTGTCTTATGGCCACTAGAAACAGGACAGAAGTAACTGACTTTGTCTTGCTCGGCCTGTCCAACTGGCCAGAGGTGCAGCCAGTTATTTTTGGGATTGTCCTTGTCATGTACCTGGTGGCAATTATAGGCAACACCCTGTTAGTAGTTGTTGCCTTCTCAGACCCCAAGCTGCAGACCCCCATGTATTTCCTGCTCGGCCAGCTTTCCTGTATTGATATATTTCTCACAACCATCACTATTCCCCAGATGCTGGTCCACACACTCTCTGTGACTAAAACCATCTCCTTTAACCACTGCATGCTCCAGCTGTTCTTCTTTATGGCTGTGGGCAGCATGGAAGGCCACTTGTTGGCTGCCATGGCCTATGACCGCTATGTTGCCATCTGTGACCCCTTAAGATACTCGGCCATCATCAGCCGTCGCTTCTGTCTACACATAACCTTGACCTCATGGGTGGTGGTCAGCCTCAACAGCCTCCTTTATAGTGTGTTGGTCACCCGTTTAACCTTCTGTGGCAACCAGGTTACCCACTTTTTCTGTGATATCACACCCCTGTTGAAGCTCTCCTGCACCCGACCAGTGGTCAATGAAATGCTAATATTCACGGAGGGGGTAGCTGTGGTGGTCAGCCCCTTCTTCTTCATTTTGGGTTCCTATGCCCGCATTGGTGTTGCCATAGTCCGCATGCATTCTGTTGCTGCCCTGCGTAAAGCTCTGGCCACCTGTGGCTCCCACATCCTGGTTGTGCTGCTGCTGTATGGCTCTGTGATCCGCATGTACCTCCGCTCCTCCTCCAGCTACGACTTGGACCAGGACCGCCAGGTTGCCATCTTTTACACAGTGGTTACCCCTATGCTAAACCCACTGATCTACAGCCTGAGGAACCAGGAGGTTAAGGAAGCTCTGCAGAGGCTGTCCAGGAAATTCTGCATCTCGGGGGACTTCCAATCCGGCTCCTAGGCCAACCGGGAATGGCAGCATGTCTCCTGAGCCCAAGGAGTTAGGGTCTACCTTGAAAATGCTTCAGATACTGGTTTGGTTCACAATCCTGTGGAATAATCTTCCCTGTTGGTTCTCTCTTGTTTGGATTTGGGGAGAAGTGAGTTTTTAAATAAATTGTTCGGGTCCTTAATGACTAACCTAGAATCTCATCACTTTGGAACTGAAAAGATACTTTTAAGTCATCAAACCTGAACCTCTCATCTTTCAGATTTAATATGGGGCTGGGGGGGGGTTACTAAGCCAAATTATTACAAATCAGGATGTCCTGCAGAACTTTGATCCTTTTAGTGATGGCATGACATGTACGATTTTCCAGAGAGAAGTCAAAATAAGTTGCAACTGTTATACAGAGGACTGATTTGTCAATAAGCCATAAAGTAGTCTAAGCCACTCTTAAAATTGTAATAATTTTATGGTTTCTTGTTATTCTCAACTCACAGTAATAATAAGCAATTCAATACTTCTAGTGACTGAATTATTTCATTTGAGCTCTTGTGTCACTCCATGTAGACAGTGTAGGTCACTGATAAAAAAGAGTGGAGGAGAGCCTCCCCAGTGGCTCTTATACCAGGAGCAGGCAGTCAGATTTGGGACCTATGGTAAGTAGAGCTGTTCAGACACACTGAGAGACTAGATGTAATATGTAAGGGAAAAGGAATGGCCCTGGCCAGGTGGCTCAATGGTAGAACATAGGACCAGCATCGGAGGCCCTGGTTAGGGCACACAGGAGAAGTGCTCATCTGCTTCTCCCCCTCTCCCCCTCTTGCTTCTCTCTTTCTCTCTTCCCCTCCTGCAGCCATGGTTCAATTCGAGCAAGTTGGCCCTAGGCACTGAGAATGGCTCTATGACCTTCACCTCAGGCGCTAAGAAGAATTTAGTTGCTAAGTAATGGAGCAATGCCCCAGATGGGCAGAGTATCACCCCCTAGTGGGCTTGCCAGGTGGATTCTGGTCAGGGTGCATGCAGGAGCCTGTCTCTGCTTCCCTTCCTCTCACTGAATAAAATAACAAAAAAAAAAAAAAAAAAAAGAAAAGGAAGGGTCAAGGATGGACTGTGAACATAGGTGGAATAACCATTTAGATGTGGAAGACTGGGGAAATGGAGGGTATGCCAATGTGATGGGAAGGGGTGAAATCAATAACTCATTTTAGGCCATGTTGATTTTGTGATAGCTATCCAAGTAGAGATATTTCAAAGGCAGTTAAGAATTAGGTAATTCTTGAGGCTCACAGCCTTGTCCTGAGATAGAAATGTTATACCAAAATGTAGATGATATTTGAAGGCCTGGGGTTGGGTAAAATCACCTGCTAAGAGCGTATAGAAACGAGAAGGGAACTATGAACAGAGCCCGAGATGGTTGCTCACTCTAGCATTTGCAGTCTGGGAGAGGGGACGGCAAAGGGAGCTGAGGAGCAGCTATTCGCAGGGAGAAAGAAGATGCGCTCGTACATCTGAATCCTAGGAGTGAGTCTTTCCAGAATATGGGAGCGGTCACTCTCTCCAATGCAGTTGAGAAGTCACTAACGAGAACACATAATTGATTATTGGATTTGACAAGATATAGAATATCGGAAACTTTGGGACTGGCTGTTAAGTGAAGTATTAAGGGAAAAATTACAATTGTTATCATTTTCTGATAATAACTGCAAGTGAATAAGTGGAGGCTGGGATAATAGATCTTTCTCAAGTACAGTTTATTGAAGAGGACATACAAGTGTTGTGTAACTTGAGGAGGACGTGAGTTAAGAGAGAATTTCTTCTAATTTTTATAAAAGCTTGTGACATTAAGCATCCTTTGCTGATAGAAACAATCCAGTGTATAATGAAAAATTCAGGATTCAAGAGAGAAAGAAATTAATTGTGAAAATAAGGTCCTTGAAGTGGGATGCCCACCCATTAAAGAGCAGTTTTTTACCTAGGAGATCAGCCACTTCTTTCTCTGTAACAACGACAACAAAAAGGGCAGAGTATGCAGATGTACTGGTGGGTTTGATGGCAGGAAGACAGCATGGGCTTGAAGAGAACTCAACGGAGAGTGGTGAGGAGCAGAATTATTTCAGAGAATTGTGGAAAGAAATTATCTGAACCGTGTTAGAGTTTGAGAAAGTAAAGTACTGGGAAATATCACGGTAAGCCTCAGCTCTTTCAGTATTGAGTGCCTGTTTAGTTATTCCACTGGCAAGTTTAATATTCGTCCTATCATCATGATCGGGTGATATTCTCCAACAATTTCCAGGTAATCCGGTACAGTCATGAATAAACAAAATGCTGGCTTTACCTTGGGCTGGATTTGACCAGGTAGAGCAAAAGAGAACAAAAGAAGTAGGGTGTTTATAAGAAGGCAGTTTAATAATTCTGGACCGTAAAATATATTCTTATGAAGGGAGGAGGGAAGGGCATAAATTAAGTGATGATTAATGAAAAGCAATTTCAAGGGAATTGTTGTTTGGTTGTTGTGGTTGGAGAACTAAATTAAACAGGGTGAAGGAACAGAAGCTGAGAGGAACTGAAACTTTTAAAATTGAGATTCTACCCCTGGTGCAATTATTTGTAATGGCGAAGCCTGAGATAGGACCCTCTGACCCTCTCTTCGGTTGTGTTGGTCTTTGTGTTTTGATTATTGTAGCTTTGTAATATGGTTCGAAATCAGGGAGTGTGCTGGCTCCAGCTTTGTTCTTTCTCAAAATTGCTTCATCAATTTGGGGTCTTTTGTGGTTCTATGTGTGATCTAGACATTTTTTAAAATTGCTTTTGAATTTTAATAGAGAGTGTGTTGAACCTGTGTATCTCTTTGGGTGGCATGGACATTTTAACAATATTAATCAATCCATGCAAACCAAGATATCTTTCAATTTCTTTGTGCCTCCTTTTATTTCTTATATTAGTATATTAAAGAGTTTAGTGTACATATATTTTACTTCCTTGGATAAATTTATTCCAAAATATTTTAATCTTTTTAATGCTATTGTAAATGGGGTTTAAAAAATTTTCCTTTTCAGATAGATTGTTGTTGATGTATAGAAATGCACACCTTTGAGAGATAAGGGGAACAGTATTTATGATTTCACTGAAACAATATAAGTAAGTAGCTCTTTTGTGCAAACATATGATCTCCAGAAAACTATTTGCCTTAAACAGGTCAGAACAAAACAGAGTTCAGAAACCCCCCCAAAAATGCTAATGGGCTTTGTTAAAGGTGGTAGAGGTTGATGGTTAAGGGGATGGACTCTGTAGCTGGATACCATGACTTAGAATCCCTGCTTTTACTTTTTCTTTTTTTATTGGGGGTAACATTGACCAATCAGGGTACATATATTCAGAGAAAACATGTTCAGGTTATTTTGACATTTGATTATGTTGCATACCCACCACCCAAAGTCAAATTGTCTTTTGTCACCTTCTAGAATCCCAGCTTAGACATCACTTGCTGTGTGATTATTTTGTGCCATCTCAGCCTATTGATAACCAGTGTTTTGGCTTGAATACCTCTTCTGTGATTCCTATTATGATTGCAAGATGCCCTTAGCAATAACCATCAGGAACTTTGAAGGAAAAGGTAGTTAGTCACTGGTCCTGGAAAGTATGCTGAGCACCTGGGACCACTCAACAAGGCTGTGAGTGGAGAGAGAGCATGTGTGGCTTGGGTTCTGCTTTTACTGGGGTTGAATGTGGGGGTAGGGTGTTTCAGGTTGACTATTGGTGGGTTAAAAACATGGGGCAGGCTTTTAAGCATGGGAAGAGAAAAACAAATGCCTCAAGTGGGCAGTTCTTGGAATAAATCAAACTCTGTAAAGCAAAGGACCATGGGGCTTGGCTGTTTATCCTGGTGGCTGACAATGTCTATTCGAGATAGTTCTTTAAGTGGATGCCTTGACAATCAATGCTTACGTCAGGCACTTGCATTAAAAAAAGGAAAAGCCAACTCTCAGGGCTAATACAACGGAGATCTTTGACAATTTTACAGCTACTCAGTTTTCCATTTGTAAAGAAGAGAGAAATGTTATCTATAATTCAGAGTTGTAAGAATTTGATGAATAAATATACATAAAGCACTCATATTAGTGAACAGCACATAGTTAGTACCATATATGTGTATAATATTATTATTATTATTAATATTATTGTTATTAATAGTATGCAGGTGAAGAAATGCTGGGAGAAAAGTACAAAGAGCTGCTAGGTAAAAAAGCTTGGATATCTATGTGTACCTAGAGACTGTTGATGAAATGAGAATATGGCCAAGAGTTAATCTGCCTCATTCTTTTTACTGACTAAACAGCAGTTCATAGTATCTGTGTATTGTATTGGTTGGGATTTCCTTCAAAGCACTGAATAAGAAACAATTCAAAACCTCAGTACCTTATAACAACAGACATTTATTTCTTAGTCAAAAGCCTGCAGATTTAAAGAGGCAACTGTGCTTCAGATTTGGGGTCAAGTTCAGATCCGTTCTGTGTGTTTCTCATTCTGAAACCCAAGCTAAGGGGACTGACTTACACGGGATGAGCTTTTCTTCTCATGGTGAAGACCAGAGCCCAAGAGGGAAACCAAACAGTTTAAACCCATTCAAAGATTTTTATTGGAAGCAGTGCTTGTTATGCTTATTAATAAACTGCTGGCTAAAACAAGTTCAAACTCAGTAGGGTGGAGATCTATATATTGCCCTCAGTGAAGCCATGGCAAGAACTGGAAAGGAAAGAAGAATTGTGAACAGATAACACTGTCTATCTAACTATCAAATAAATGAACCAAAATTCCATTTGTATGCATAAAGATTAGTTCTAACTTTTCACTGTCATGAACAATAGTGTATCTAACATAAATAAATAAATAAATATATATATATATATATATATATATTCATATATACAATATGTATTCATTCATGGTATAAGGGGTTGGTAAAGGAGGTTTGCAGTTGTTGGTATGTTAAAAGACGTGCAGGTTATGATGATAACGATAGCTTTATTAACTCTGTGTTTTGTGGACTCATATCTAAATACAGATTTTTTTTATAGAATTTCCTAACTGCTCTTCAAAAATATTGTATCAATTTACATTTCTGCTTCTTTCTTTTTGTGTGTGTGTGTGTGTGTGTGTGTGTGTGTGTGTGACAGAGAGAAGAGAGAGAGATAGAGAGAGGGTCAGACAGACAGGAAGGAAGAGAGATGAAAAACATAATTTCTTTGTTGCGGCTTCTTAGTCTCCTTAGTTGTTCATTGATTGCTTTCTCAGATGTGCCTTGACGAGGGAGGGGGAACTGCAGCAGAGCGAGTGACCCCTTGCTCAAGCCAGTGACCTTGGGCTCAAACCAGCAACCTTAGGCTTCCAACCACAACCTTTGGGCTCAAGCCAGTGACCATGGGGTGATGTCTGTGATCCCACGTTCAAGCCAGCGACCCCACGCTCAAACCTGATGAACCCATGCTCAAGCTGGCGATCTTGGGGTTTTGAACCTGGGTCCTTTGTGTCCCAGTCTGATGCTCTATCCACTGTGCCACTGCCTGGTCAGGCCTGATTATTTCTTTACCTGAAGAAAGTTCTTTCAGTGGGTATTCTTTTTTTTTTTTTTTAACAGGGAGAGAGAGAGAGAGAGTCAGAGAGATGGATAGATAGGGACAGACAGACAGGAATGGAGAGAGGTGAGAAGCATCAATCATTAGTTCTTCATTGCCGTTGTGACACCTTAGCTGTTCATTCATTGCCCTCTCCTATGTGCCCTGACCGCGGGCCTCCAGCAGACTGAGCAACCCCTTGCTGGAGCCAGCGACCTTGGGTCCAACCTGGTGAGCTTTTGCTCAAGCCAGATGGGCCCGCGCTCAAGCTGGCGAGCTTGGGGTCTTGAACTGGGGTCTTCCACATCCCAGTCCAATGCTCTATCCACTGCGCCACCGCCTGGTCAGGCTCAGTGGGGTATTCTTAAGAGGCTACAGTGCTAAGAGGTTAGTAAGGACTAGAGAGGATCAGTAATGGAACCACCGTGGGAGATGGAGAAGGGAGGAGCGTTAGTCAAGGAGGCAGGAAGGATAAAATGGGAGGAAACAGAGGAATCCAGAAGGAAAACATTGGGTATGTAAGATACTGTTTGGCAAATGGAAAGAACCAGAGTTAACTAACCAAAAGTTGACTTGATTTTTTTGTTATTATCAGAAGTGCCAGGGCCCCCCATATCTTGGAAGACTTTATTATTTTAGTGTAGTCAAAGACCTCGGGAATGTAGCCTCGCAAACCAACTTCAGTGGTATAAATTTTGACCAACACTTATATATGTAACAAGAAACTGTTCTTCTACATTATACCAAATCACTACTACTTTAGCTCCTTCTCAGCTCAGTGCTATAACCACTCATATCTTATAACAGAAACTTTATCCAGATAAATAGACCGAACCAGCCACATTTTCACCTTCTGCCCCTTGTCCCAGGAGGTTCTGCTCACCTTTTCCTTTTGATCCTACACCCGCAAAACTGAAGAACTGACATTTTAAACGACATCATGGCTCTTGGACCTTTTCCTCATGTCCAACATTGACTGGTCAGCAGACAAATACCCAGTAAACAGACAAGTTCCATATATCAACCACAAAAAAGATCAGAAGTGTGCTGAGACAAAGGAGTGGACGTTATTCCCAAATGGTCTAGCTAGTGAATTAAAGAAAATGCAAGTTGGAGAGCTACAACAGTGCTTACTTGTGAAACATCTACAACTCCTGCCCTTAGTCGATAGACATTTGTCATATATGCCTCTCCCCATATTGAAACACTTCCACCATTTTATTTATCTCGGTGGGAGATAGCACCTCCCTCTATCTTATAGAAAATAAAAGAAGCCATGTTGCTGTCCCACTTTCCCTGTGATCTAGAGCATGGGTGAGTGACCAGACTTGGCCAGTCTCAAGTACTACCTTATTTTGAATCTAGATATGTTGGTGTAAAGAGTAAGAACTGAGCAGTTCTTTCTGGAGGTGGTCACATCTGGATTTTAGGGCCCCAAGGTCTATGCCCAGTGACTTGTTGGTAACTATTATTGGTGTGGATACAAGCGGCCGTGAACAGAGTTTGATGGCTACAACAATGGGCTCATCAGACCAATCCTGGCATATGATTTTCACTGTGGTGCTTTTCATTTTACTGAGCTGAGTTGCTTAGTCTTCTTGACACATCCACACATACTTTCTTTCTTTCTTTTTTTTTTACAGAGACAGAGAGAGAGTCAGAGAGAGGGATAGATAGGGACAGACAGACAGGAACGGAGAGAGGTGAGAAGCATCAATCATTAGTTTTTCGTTGCCGTTGCAACACCATAGTTGCTCATTGATTGCTTTCTCACATGTGCCTTGACCGCGGGCCTTCAGCAGACCGAGCCACCCCTTGCTGGAGCCAGCGACCTTGGGTCCAAGCTGGTGAGTTTTACTCGAGCCAGATGGGCCCGCGCTCAAGCTGGCGAGCTCGGGGTCTCGAACCTGGGTCTTCCGCATCACAGTCCGAAGCTCTATCCACTGCACCACTGCCTGGTCAGGCCACACATACTTTCAATAAATACATTTACTTCATGAATCAATGAGAATTGGTTTCTGTTGCCTGCATCTAACTCTGAGAGTTAGAACCATGGTGTTTAATGGCAGGTCCAGAAAACAACCTCAGTTATTATCAAAGCCACGCTAGTGTTTTACACTAAATACATAATTGTATGTGCTTTGGGTTTCAGGGATATCTCAGGACAATATCCAATGAGAAAGTCTGTAATATGTACTTAATTTAGGTATGTCTAAATTAAGATCTAAAGGAAACAGATATGTGAGGGACAAAACTCTTTCCCTAGAATCACAGATAAAATTTGGAACTGCATTTTGGAGTTTTATCTAAAGAAAGAAATCATGTTCTGCTCTTCCATTTCCTGAAGGCCCTTTTGACATCCCCATTTCTCAGGCTGTAAATAAAGGGGTTCAGCATGGGGGTCACCACGGTGTGCATGACTGTCAGGATGCGACCTTGGGCCACTGAATAGCTGGTGAGAGGCTGGAAGTAGAGCCACGTGAGGGTGCCGTAGAAGAGAGCCACCACAGTGAGGTGGGAGCCACAGGTAGAAAAGGCTCTCCACTTGCCCTTGGCTGAGGGGCTCTGGACGACCACGGAGGTGATGCAGGCATAGGAGGCAATGATGAAGATCAGAGCACCGTTGATGACAATGACACCTTCTGTGTGAATCATCAGGGTGTTGAGGTGGGTGCTGGAGCAGGATAGCTTCATCAGAGGGTAGAGGTCACAGAAGAAGTGAGGGATCCTGTTATCTGCACAGAAGACCAGTTGGCCCATGAGGAGGGTGTGAAGCAGGGCGTGAAGATGGGAGAGGACGTGGCACAGAGCCACCATCTGGAAACACAGCATTCTGGTCAGAATCACAGGATAGCGGAAAGGGTGGCAGATGGCGATGTATCTGTCATAGGCCATCAGAGCCAGGAGGAAGTTTTCCATGGCTGCAAAGCATATGAAGAAATAAGTCTGGGCTAAGCAGCCCATGTAGGAAATGGCCTTTGTGGAAGAGAAAATGTTCTGCAGCATCTTGGGGACCGTGGTGGAGGTGAAGCAGATGTCTACCAAGGCCAAGTTACTGAGGAAGATGTACATGGGGGTGTGAAGATGTGGCGTACAGACAATCAGTGTGACGATGGCAAAGTTGCCAGAAATGTTGATTGCGTACATGAGTAGAAAAAGAAGGAAGAGCGGGATCTGTTCTTCTGGGTGGGTGGAAATGCCCAAAAGAACGAAATAGGACACACTGGTCCGGTTGGTATTGTCCATCTGTTGCCATAAGAACAAAAAGGACTATTACTATTTTTTATTGAGATATAATTGACATAGAACATTATATTATTTCAGGTGTATAATATAATGATTCAATATTTATATACATTGTGAAATGGTCACCATAAATCTAGTTAGCATCCATATACTAGCATACATAATACAAATTTTTTTCTTGTGATGAGGACTTTTAAGATCTACTCTCTTAGCAACTTTCCAACATGCAATACAGTACTATTAACTCCAGTCACCATGCTGTACATGACACCCCCATGACTTATTTACATATTTTATAACAAGTTTGTACTTTTAGACCCCCTTCACACACTTTGCCCATCTCCCTTATCCTTTGTCTCTGGAAACCACCAATATGTTCTCTGTATCTATGAGCTTTCCTCTTTAGAATCCACATATTAATGAGAACATATGGTACTTGTCTTTCTCTGCTTGACTTATTTCACTTAGCATAATGCCTTTGAAGTCCATACATAATGTTGCAAATGGCAAGGTTTCATCTTTTTTTAGGGCTGGATACACTTAGGTTGTCTTAGCTCTTGTAAATAATGCTGCAGTGAACATGGGGTTGCACGTATCTTTTCAAATTAGCATGTTTTATTTTTCAAATAAATACCCACAAGTAGACTTCTTGGATTATATAATAGTTCAATTTTTAGTTTTTAGAGGAACCTCTATACTGTTTTCCAAAAAGGATTATTTTTATAGATTTGGACATTTGAGGAAGTCATTTAGTTACTATCACTTTTGTGCTCCAACGTAAACTACACATGGCATTGATAAAGGGATCAAGTGCTTATTTTCCAAAAAAACAAGGTATGAATTTTTCATTATTGTAGTGTCATCACTATTATCACAGCTAACATTTACAGAGCATTTACCTTGCACCAGGGACTTTGCTGCATGGTCACATTTAGTTTTTATAATAACGTCACTGAGGCCATTATTATTATTGTTGTTGTTATTTTACAAGTTAAAAAACTGAGGTATAGAAAGTTTAAACTCATAAAAGGCAAAATCTGAACTTAAAGTCATGTTTATCTGGTTCCAAAGGCAATGCTAGCGACACCGTATATAAAACATGACTCATCAAATGAAAACCAAGGCAGTTCATTCATGGTAATAAGATCTGTTGATGGGCTGCTAACAGGGATTTTAATGGTTATTTGGTCCAAGAATTTCTATTTTGGGGAATGCATACCCTGGGTGGTACCCAATGCCTTCTCGAAGTGTACATAGAAATGATCTTAGGAGAATCAATTTCCAGATTCTCAGTCTTTCTCTTTTCTAAAATTATTTTGTCTTCAAGATGTCACCTTATGCATTATTCTGTCTCCCATTTAACAAACGAAAGACATACTTTAATCTATCCAAGTCTTACTGGATGTGTTGGCTCAGGATATAAAAACCTCAAAGGAGCTCAATGAAGGGACAATTAGAAATATTAAGAAAATGAATGACTTTAATGAACAGATAACAAATTTATCTTTAGATCAAGGGGTTTCCAGTTTTTTGTTCTCAAAAAAATTGAAGGAGACCTACTTTAGTTGTTAACACATCATTAAAAATATTTTTTTGATATTATGTAACTCTAGTTACTGTCATATTTCTTGAACAGCTTTGGACTCTCTGGACTCTCAATAAGTCTGTTATTTCTCAATATTAAATCTAAACATCAGTCAACAGAGGCAGCATTGTGCAATGGGCTAGACCTCCCTGGCTCTTTTATTTAGCAGACACTTGACCTTAAAGAAGGCACTTAACCTTCTATAAGCCTAGGTTTTCTCATCTGTAAAATGGGGGGATTTTAATAGCATATTACTCATGACGTTGTTATGAGCATTGAATGAAAGTACCTGGTTTTTGGCAGCTGTTCAGTAAATGCTGACAACATTGCCTATCAAGTTTTCAGTCCTGTCTACACAGAGTTTCCAGGTTTTTCTGGGAGGACAGTGTTTTGACATCTGGGCCTCTCTACAGTGAAATTGCTCCACTTTGTCACTGTCATTAAAATGTGGCTCCCAGGACTAAGCAAAGTCCATGAGTGCTCTGTCATCACAGGGTAATCACGAAGTTTAGGTCTGGTCCTAGATCACAGCTTTCTGGCTGGAGATCAGAGTTGGCAGTCCACAAGTAAGCTGTGTCCCTGGCTATCCCAAGAATACTTAAACTTGATATGCAGGTTGTTGGGAGAAAAAAAGTGTAAATAATTAAGAACTGCCCCTGTGTAAAATACTTTCTTTCACATGCATTGTCTCATATAATCCTCATGACAATCCCAAGACACTGCTAGCTGCAACAATCACTTACCCCTTTCCATGGAGGAGGGAACCAAAGAATGGGGTGTGAAGGGCTTTATGCAGCACAAGTCGGTGTTAAGAGGTTTGGCTGGACTTCACACGGACGTCTGGATACCTGGAGTGCTGTGTGTGTCTGGCTATATTACATTACCCCTGTACTTTCCTTAGCGCCTTCCCTATGAAACGGATTTATTCTTCACTCCTGGACTGTCTGCTTTTATAACTCAAATGAAAGGATGCCACCATTGTCCAACTTTAGGTTGTTCAGTTATGAAAGTGTAGACCTTCACAGCGTGTCACTGAGTCATCCTGAATTGATTTCAGTATGGTATGGTGACGAATGAGAACTAAAAGTTGTAACCGCACTTACGGAGCACCTAATGTAAACCAGGAATTGTTCTAAGAGCTGTATACTACTCAAGTGTTTTCTACTTGGTGATCACAGCAATTCTGAGATATGGGTATTATTTTCTCAATTTATAGATGAGGAAATTGAAGCTCAGAGGGATTCTGTAACAGGTCAAAGTCACAGAGTTAGTAGATGGTAGAACTGGAATTTGAGTTCAGTTCCATCTGACCTCAGTGTTGATGGTCTTAACCACTGGGCTCTGCCATCTCTGAAGCTTACCCTGACCATCTCAGCTCCTATTTTCCTCTTTGTTTCTTCCTTTTCCTCTGTGCTATCTTGTGCATTTGGTCAGTGAGAAATGTCTACCATACCTTTTCTAGTTTAATCCTTATTATAGAATTAGGGAGTAGGTATTATTATTCCTATTTTTAGATCATTAAATTAAGGGGAATATGTTAACTTCCCCAAGGTCACAAAACAGAGGGGTGAATTCAGGTTAGTCAGCTATTTGTCTAACTCAGAAACATTGCTCTTTCTGTCCCACTTCACCCATTTAACACCCATGTTTCATTCTTGTCCAGCGCTTGGTTCCCCTTGTTGGTCTGTCATTGTAGTTAGACACTCCAAATCAGATCAGGTGGTACCGAGTTGATGGGTCAGGAAACATGGGTGTCTCTTATGAGTTCTAGGGAAGGTCTAAGAAAAGGACTTGGCTCTACCTGGGGCTATGGCTGCTACCTGAGGCAATGACTATGTAGCTCCTATGACTAAGTTCCCATAAGGCTGGAGGGAACCCCAGAAGTGGTTGGAGGGTGAGTTGCCTGGAACCTTGGAGTCCTCGTCTGCCTCGTAGCTGGCAGATTATTTTGCTTGACTCATAGTGCAGCATATAACTCCTTATGGGCAACAGAGAACAATGTGATGTGAGGCAAGGGGGTGGGAAGCCAAGGAGGGGAACTAAAGGAGCAGAATCTAGCTTTATATAAGGACGTGGGAAAGAAAGCAGAAGTGTGGTGTGTGAGGCTCAGGAATCAGAAGTTTTGGGCTTTGGTTTTGGGTCTGCCATAAGAATTTTCTTTGAGACCTTAAAATCACTTTACTCTTGGGGGCCTCAGTTTCTTCATCTGGGGAATTAGAAGAATAGTACTTGCTTTTAATCAGAGGCTTTGTATAAAAACAGAAGAGACTATAGACATAAAAACTCTTTAACAAGATTTACAAAGCAATGAGAACTTGTTTGCATTAGACTTCTGTAGGAACTTGGGTTCCCTCTCACAGATAGGTCTCCATAACTTCTGACAGTCTGCTCTGATGATAGAGTTGACTTTCATTCCCAAGTGACCTTTGTAAATAAGGAGGCACTTGGATAGCAGTTTAATCTCTGAGTTTCTCTGGTTGATCACAGATTTCTAGGAGCGGAAAGAAAAGTCCGGGCCATTTGTTAAGAGAGGACAAGTGAATAACCATGTCCAGGGGCTGATTTTTGGATCATCCAACCCTGATTACCCATAATACTTCCCCAAATGATTGGCGCTTCCTGGAATTCTATCAGATATGTTCTTTTTGAATCAGGATAACTGCCTTGAATGGAACGGAACACTCTTGACTATCTAAATTATTTTTCTTTTTTGTGGGTAAGCTTTAATAAGAGGAGATAGAGAGACCATGAACACACTCCATATTTGAGGATGGTGTGGGGAAGAGGCATCGGGAAGGGAAAGACGAGAAAAAAGTTGACTTAGGGAGTTAGAGACAAACTTCACAAGATGCACAATATTGTGCCAAGGACCGAATTTGAGAAAGATAGTCTTTCCTCTGGAAATTACAAGGAGCCTGTGTAGAAGTTGTCCAAGGCACTGAGAAACTGCTATGTGGGTATGCAGCCCTGAGTGCAGGACTCACCTTACTGTGGACCCCCGGCTGGACTGGAACGGGCTGGGCGTGGCACACCCATCCTCACTCAGGCATGTGCCATCGTGTCTTGCTGACAGCAGCACAGAGCAGTTCACTTGAGGAAGACGGAAGAAGTTGCCCAGCCCAGGAGAAAGAAAGGCATCAGGAAGGGGTAAAGGGCAGAACAGCCAGACTCCTGGAGGTGTTCCTGCTTATCAGGGGCAGGAAAGCCTATCCAGGGAAGGTGGTGGGAGGTTGGAGCATGTGTGTTCCTGCACAAATCCCACGCTTCCCCCAGCACAGCCTCTTGAGTGTGTCATTGGCCAAATTTGCTGCCTTCTCTGGGGAGCGGGGCCCACGAGCCAGTGCTTCCACTGTTAGCATAGTGACTGTGGCTTGGCAGCTCGGCTGACCCCAGGAGAGCGGCTAGGATCTGGGAGATCAGCCTGGACACGGGGTTCTCTGTTGTGTGCTCCAAAATCAGGCACTGAGAAGAAAGCCCAGGAAAACACAGGTTAGGGCAGTGGTTCTTAACCTTTTTTTGAGGTATTGAACCACCAGTTTCATATGTGCATTCACTGAACCCTTCTTTAGTGATAAATAAAATATGATTTTTTTCCAAATTCAAGAGATAGGTATATGTTTTTTTACTGGTGCACAAAATGAACCATGCATGAACATCACCTTGCTCAAAGAACAAAACCAACAAAGTGCATGAACTCACAACAAATTACGGTATTACTTTATTCTGGCCTCCACGGCAGAGGTTTCTCCAAACCCCTGAGACCGACTCATCAAACCCCTAGGGTTCAATAAAGCCCAGGTTAAGAACCACTGGGTTAGGGTCAAGGCCTGGGTGGGGTGTCTTCCTGTCTGGCTCCTGGAACATGCCACCTTCTTTTAAGTGATACACTCTTGTTTTACAAGATATTATTTTATAACATATATTGAGAACAGGGAGTCTGTTTCTCACCTCCCCGTTCCTCTCCAGGGTGATTGATCCCTGCTGCCGCTTTGACGTGTGCCCATTCACATGCTTTTCTGTGCATGCCTGTGAATGTACAGTTTTGTTTCTACAAAAATGAGTTTATTGGTTCTGGAGCTTTCTGTGTTTCTCTCATGTCAGCATCAGTCCTACCTCATTATTCTAAAAGCATTGTGTAGATTATTAGATGTACCAGAAGTGACAAACATCTCCCTGCTCATACCACTTATCTCCTTTTGTGGGGGGAGTTGTTACAAAAGCAGCGCCACAGGGATATTCTTTTACAGGTGCCATCGTGTGTATATAATTTTTCTGGAAATGGAAATGCTGGGTGGAAATATGTGCATTTTTAATTTCATCGGTGCCACCAGATTGCCCTGGAAAAAGTTAAGACTGATTTCTATAGCCTTCAAGGACATGAGAGTGCCTTTGCCCACATGACCCAACAGCACTGCTTGCAAACTTCTGTTTTCCAATCTAATGAGGAAAAAAGAAACAATACTTTAGGAGGGTTTTACTTTTCGTTTTTCCTAATTGCTGGGGGCAATTTTTTCGACCATTTTAGTTTTTCTTCTTTGAATTGCCCAACTGTATGCTTGTCTACTTTTTCTATGTGTTGCAGGGTTTTTTTTTTGTTATTGTTGTTTTGTTTTTATAGGGTTATAATGTGGTAAATAGTCTCTTATGTTTCCCTTTGTGTGTGTGTGTGTGTGTGTGTGTGTGTGTGTGTGTGTGTGACAGAAACAGAGAGAGAGAGGGACAGATAGGGATAGACAGGAGAAAGAGAGATGAGAAGCATCAATTCTTTGTTGCGCCTCCTTAGTTGTTCATTGATTGCTTTCTCATATGTGCCTTGACCAGAGGGCTACAGCAAAGCGAGTGACCTCTTGCTCAAGCCAGAGACCTTGGGCTTCAAGCTAGTGATGTTTGGGCTCAAGCCAGGACCATGGGGTCATGTCTATGATACCACACTTGAGCCAGCGACCCCACACTCAAGCCTGATGAGCCTGTGATCAAGCTGGCGACCTTAGGGTTTTGAACCTGGGTTCTCTTTTTCCCAGTCCAACACTCTATCCACTGTGCCACCACCCGATCACGTTATTTTCCCTTCTTGATCTGACTCATAACTCTAATTATTCGCAGTATCCAGATTGGGTGGACATATTTTTCTTTTACTTATACTCTTGTTCTTTCTAAGAACACAAATCATTAGTTCCCCTGGAAAGTAAAATGTGACATTCCTTTTTTTAAATTGATTTTAATTTATCATGTTTACATAGATTCAAGTTTCCCTCTGAATATATCTCCCCCCGAACCTTGTGTTCCCCTCGACATCTCCCTTTTCCTCCTCCTCCCAATGCTTTCCCCCTTCCCTCCAGGATTTGCTTTCCTGCCTTTTATAATGCTGTGTTCTGTATATATAATTTCACCAATCCCTTCTCTGATCCCATCCTCTCATCCCCTTTCCCTCTGGTCCCTTTGATTCCACCTCCGCCTCTATTCCACTCCTTAGTTCACATTGTTCATTAGATTCCTCAAATGAGTGAGGTCATATGATATTTTTCTTTCTCTGTCTGGCTTATTTCAAATGTGACATTTCTTATCGGATCTCATATCAGTCAGTATTCAAGATTCTGAATGAAAAACACAAGGACCCAGACAGCACTGAATGCACACGGCTGGCAACAGTAACAGCTTACATGTGCTGCCTGTTTACTGTGTGTCAGGCAGAGATGCTCAAATGCTTTCATGCCATTTAACCCTCACAGCAACCACAAGTAACTCCCATGTTCACTGCAACATTACTTGTGATAGTCAAGATACGGAAACAACCAAAGTGTTGTTTATTGAGCACTTCCTGTGATCCAAGTTAGTTCACATATTATTTAATAGGATTCAGAGGAATCCTATGATGTAGTTGTTTTTCCAGTTTTACACAAAAGGAAACCAGAACTGAGACAAAGTTCCTCAAGTTAACATAATATGAAAGTGTCGGATTTTTGGTTCTGACTTGTAACTTCTGACTTCGGGTCTTGAGTTCTTGTCACTATAACACTAACTATAACTATAACTACGGTATGTATATGTGTAGAGGGGTTTAAACAACACAGTCCAATGACTTCAATTTATAAATGGGGAAACCGAGGCTCAGAGACATAAAATGATTATCTAGCGGTCACATGATTCATGATTGGCCAAGCCAGCACTAGAACCCGGAACTGAAATTAAAGCTCCATTCTTATTCTTTGATAGAACACTGCCTGCTTATGTATAAAGTATCAGATCATTTCCCTTGTATTTTATTCTAACAGACATAATGAATCATACATTCTATGATTCATTGGAACATTGGAAGATAATATCTACCAATGTTCCATTATAACTCGAGCTAAACAAAAATTGGGACTTGTATTTTCATTTTATATGTACACAAGTCCCCACCTGTGGACTTCTCTTAATAATCCAGTAAAAATACACAAGAACCATTGTGGGAGTGGGTAGTAAACTGCTACCCACTCAAAGCATGCACCCTTCATAAAGATGACTGGAGGTTACTGATATCACCGGTCCCCTCCCCTGTTTTCAATATCAGTCTACACTTTGAAATATAAACATGAGACAAAGAGAAGTCTCAGGTTCAGAGAAGCTACAGGGGTTGGACTCTCAGGAGGACAATTTTCAACTCTCAGCTTGGAGTCTTGGAGTCAGGACCCTAAGGTTCTGCAAAGAATGTTTTTCTTCTGAGTAGTTTTCCCAGCGCCCCTTTCATCTCCCTGTTCCTTAGGCTGTAGATGAAGGGGTTCAGCATGGGGGTGACCACTGTGTACATTACTGAGAAGACCCTGTTTTTTCCACCCGAGGGGGATGAGGATGATGGAGGACATAAATAGACCCCGATCGCTGTACTGTAAAACAGGGAGACCACAGAGAGGTGGGAGGTACAGCTGGAGAAAGCCCTTTGCTTACCCTGTGGGGAGTCCATTCTTAGAACAGCCAAAGCAATGTAAAAGTAAGATGTGAGGATGCAGACAAAGGGTCCAACTAGCAGTGTTCCTGCCACAAGAATAAGCAGCAAGTTATTGACATAAGTACTAGAGCAGGCCAGTTTCAGGAGGGGGACCAGATCGCAGAAGAAATGGGGGACGATATTGGGGCCACAGAAGGAAAGCCTGGTCACTAGGAGGGTATGCACAAGGGCATGGAAGGCAGTGATCACCCATGATCCAACCACCAACAGGACACAGCGTTGGGAGTTCATGATCAGGGCATAATGGAGGGGCTGACTGATGGCCACATAGCGGTCAAGTGCCATTACAGCTAGGAGAAAATTGTCCAGATCTGCAAATAGGCCAAAGAAATAGAGTTGTGTAAGACACTCACCATAAGAAATCAGTTTACTGCCTGAGCCAATGTTATCTAGCATCTTGGGAATTATTGTAGAGACAAAACCAATGTCGGAGACGGACAAGTTGGCCAGGAAGAAGTACATGGGGTTGTGGAGGTGCACGTCGGAGCCAATGGCCAGGATGATGAGCAGGTTGCCCAGCACTGCGACCAGGTACATTCCCAGGAAAAGCCCAAACAGCAGGTGCTGCTGCTCTGGCCGCTCAGAGAGGCCCAGGAGGAGAAACTCGTAGATTCTGGTCTGGTTTCTTCTGTCCATGTCTGGAATTCTGTATGACATCAATATTATTAAATACAAATAGCAAAAAGTAAAATATGGCTGTGATAAAAATTTTTGAACCCCTAAAATAATTCCGTAGTTTAGATAGTTCTGTTTGGTAAAGCTTGCATTTAGAACTGTGCACCTTAGAAAAGGCAGTTTGAACCAGACAATTTGTAAAGTTATAGGTTGGTGTCAGCACCTGACTGGATATCCAAGGCTCCTTTAAATAATTTCAGCTGTCCCCATGTTGTGTGGCAGGCACCGCGGACAGTGTGCCCTGGATTGCACACATCCTATCGGTATACATGAATAATTATTATGTCGCTGAATAATTATGTAATTAAGTAAATAAGTAAATAATAAAAAATAAGTAATAATAAAAAATAATTAAGTAAATTTACTTAATTACATAATTAAGTAAATCTTATTTACTGAATTATAATTAATTAGAAAAATTAATACATAATCATATATAATTATAATTACAAATAAAATAATTATATAATTAAAAAATAACTTTCGGAAAGATAAATTTCAGAATAGCGTGTATATTTACAATTTCACTTTTGTAGCCTCAAAGCATACGGGGTTGTCTATGAGCAAGGACACGGAGTAGCACATTCTGAAGGTCCACAGCGTTTACTTCTGAGAGCTGAGTGCGGGTCAGGAGGCTGCGGGACCACCTTCTGCACGCTCTGTTTGTTACCAGAGCATGTTATCTTTGTAATGAAAAGATGCTCTTATAAGTATGATGAATGTGGTTCACTGAATTGATTCAAGTGACCATCCAGAAGGCAATGTAGAGGCCTGGGGAGTTCTGACAAGTTGGCCAGGCTGTGATCTCTGAAAGGCAGCTCTGGCATGGGAGTAGGAAAACAAAAACCCAATGCCTTTGACCGCTGTGAGGAAAAGAACAAGTGATGGATTTTTTTATCCTGGCCCAGTCCTCTCACCCCTGCCCCCGTCCCCTAATAAAAAGGCTGTCGTTAGTGTATACAGTGCTGCTCCAGTTCCGCCCTCATGGCTGGGAACTGTGCTGATTCTCCGACATCAGGTGTTCTCCGCTCACCTGTGCTCCTGACCTAGCGGGAAGCCCTTCATCTGGGTTGGAAAACCTAAGCTGTAGGCTGTATATTCTGACTCCTTTGCTCTCCCAGCGTTTTCGTGTGTTTAGATATTAGGTTGATATATTGCTAAACCCAAATAGGTATCAAATCCTTAGTTTGACTCCAAAACTCCACCTTAGTTTTGTTTCTAGTTCTGGTTCAGGGAAAAGGATGTTTTGATTTGAGACTCAGATATCTTTATTTTCCATAGCAGCCACAGTGAGAATACACCAGGCATCCCATAACTAGAAAATACTGGACATTAAGTTTATCCAATCCATATCCATTGCTCAGGTTCAATGAAAATATCAGTAATTATAATAATAACACTGGCTGAGCCCTGGCCATGTGCTGATTTCAACTTTATTGTTATGACAGATAGTCTAACCCTCTGGCTCAGGGTCTAAGCTGTCAGTGCATTGCAATCACATGGGGAGCATTTCCCATGCTCCCCCTCAAAATGGAATTCCTACTGTAGCTATACACTTAAAACTACTGCATTAGACTAATTTATGTGCTTCCAAGGGGAATATTTAGGTTGGATACAGTAAAGAAAAAAAATTTAGTTTGCACTAAGAGACTTCTGATTTGCCCTTCTCTATCAAACAAAGTAATATGTCTTGAATGATTCATTCAGCTTCTTTGAAGCACAGTTTCCCTCTCTGTGAAGATGGATAACTGAGTTCATGTCATATTGCCTCACGTAAGGAGAATGTCGATGCTATTTCTAATCATGATATAATCAGCCCTTCGTGATTCTGCCTCCACTTGTCCACCCAATGACACTTCCCCCTCATGCCATGCCACTCCACACTCTTGCCCGCGAATCCACTTACAGTCCTCCAATACCTCATCGTGCCCAGCATGCCTGACTTTGCTGCCTAGCTGTTCCACCTTCCCGAATGTCTCCTCCTCCCCACCTGGCAAGAGCTCAGGTGTCAACACCTGGGGTGCTGGAATCCATTGCTCCATGCTCTGTGCTCCCACAGTCCTGCATGTGGGTCTCGGTAGAACACTTGCTGTACTGCCTTATACTTACTTACTTATCTCCATTAGAATGCGTGTCCCTCAGTGCCAGGGGCTCATTTCTGTTCATCTTGTTTCTTTTTACTGTGTACTTGGTAATCACCTATTGAATGAATCAGTGGGTGGATGAGTAGTAAAAGGACAGTGTAGGCTCTAATGTAACTGTATGCTGTTATTGTTTAGCTACTATCATTGCCTTTACTTATAGAGATAGTTCATAAAGCAGATGACTCTTACATGAAGATATGAGGTAGCCTAACATATGTTCTAGTACATAGAAGGTGTTCAAAATTGTGAAAATGAAAATAAAAAGTATTTTGGATGTTGAATTAGCCATCAACTGTGTATTTTCACAAGACCTGAATTCATGGTTTGTTCATATCTTACATTTGAACTAAATATTGTTTTGCTTTAATTTGAAAAGAGTGCACCCCTGGCCAGATAGCTCCATTGGTTAGAGCGTTGTCCCAAAGCGCAGAGGTTACCAATTTGATCGCTGGTCAGGGCACAGATAGGAACAGATCAGTGTTCCAGTATCTCTCTCTCTCCCTTCCTGTCTCACTAAAATTAGTAATAAATTTTAAAAAATTTAAAAAATGCACAGAAAATTAATGGTTGGAATTCACATTTAATATGAATGTCCCTTCATGTGCCCCTTCCCCATGTGGAGAATGGTCCTCTTGCTTTTGTATTTGAAAACAGCCAACATGACCTGAGGGTTAAATTCATAATCTGGGGGAATAGTCTTTTGGATCAAAGTTACCTAGCCACCCCACACTTCAGAAACTAAAGGATATTAAGTAATCTAATACAATTGTCTTATTTTCTGAATGACTCAACAGATCTCAAAGGGCTGCTGTAATTGGTTCAAGTTCAGCACTACAACTGATACCAAAAACAGGATTCCTGCAACTATTTCCGTGGACCATTCTGCTTCTCTTGACTGCCTGTCAAGGGGGACGTATGGCCAATGACTTACTGTCAGTCCTGGGTTGGGCCAAGAAGAACTCCTTATTTCTTCATGTTAAGGTAAATGTTCGACTCTTCTGCTCTCAATTCTCACTTGCCAAGTCTGAAGAAGTCATATTTCATGACCAAATGGAAAGACAGCATCTTCCCCTGTATTTTAGGCAGAAGGGATCCCTGGGACATGGAACCCTCATCTGCTCAAAGGAAGGAGAAATAAGAGCTGAGCATCCTACATCCTGAGTCAGCCAGCCTTTCAGGATCCCAGGAAAAGAAGAGTAATCCACATGCAATTTCTAGCACAATCCCCAGAGCTCTCTGATGGAAGTCGCAGAGACACCTGGGAATACCAGTCTCCAAAGTATCCATTGTGGGCAAAACCTTGGTTCATTGCCTAGTGCCAGTCCTCACACTCTAAATAAACTGCTCTATGACACTACACATTTTAGTTATCCTCTCTGGACTTTGGTTTTCCCAGGTAAATAAGTCAGAAAACAAAATATTCTTTCACAATAAAAATCTTAGAGCTAACATTTTTGTCATTTTAGAGCATATCAAGTGTCTTATTGTGGTTTTAATGAACACTTCCCCAATTCATAATATCATTGAACACATTTTCATGTGCCTATTAGTCATTCCCATACCTTCTTTATAGAAAGAGTCTACCCATTTTTATTGGGTTGATTGTCTTTTGATGATTTATAGTAATGTTAATTCTGATTTAATAGATATACTCTCTCACTTTCTTTTAGTTTGAGTCTTTAAAAAACCCCCAAATTTTATAAATATATTGGACCATCTTCAATGTCCATATAACTTGCATTATTTTCTAAAAATGTTTATGCAAGGCCATTGGCCATCACCATGGTGGCCATGCAGGTTTTTACTGGATTTGGGCAGATGGTAAAGGAACTATGGAGCCAGAAAATGGTGGACCATTCTGTTTATTAAAGTCTTGTAATGGCAGATGAGCAAATAGGGAGGGAAGACTGCTTCTCTTTCTCCCAGGGCTCCCAAGCCCCTCAGCACTCTGGACTCAGCCAGATTCATAGGCCCCCACCAGTCCCAGTAGTCTCCAGCCAAATGGGCCAGGTGGAAATACCAGGGCTCCCAAGCCCCTTAGTGTGCGCTCTCTCTCTCTGCACTCCCAACAAAACAAGCTGCGGAAAAAACCCCTTCTCCAGCAAATGATAGCAAACAATTGCTCCTTCCCATGGTGGCAGGTAGCCCACAATTTGCAATCTGCCAACCTGAGGGCAAGCACCTCAGCCTTCCATATACTATACGCACATGGCGCTGCTTCAGTATAAGCAGCAAACCTAAAAAAAAAGCTTGTTTACCCAACAGTTTATCTTTATTTTATTTTCTTTTTAATTTTAATGGGGTGACATTGATAAATCAGGGTACATATTCAGAGAAAGCATCTCCAGGTTATTTTGACATTTGATTATGTTGCATACCCATCACCCAAAGTCAAATTGTCTTCGTCACCTTCTATCTGGTTTTCTTTGTGCCCCTCCCCTCCTCTACCCCCTTCCTCCCCGCCCCCCCCAATAGCCAGCACACTCTTCTCCATGTCTCTGAGTCTCATTTTTATGTCCCATCTATATATGGAATCATATAGCTCTTAGTTTTTTCTGATTTACTTATTCTATTCAGTATAATGTTATCAAGGTCCATCCATGTTGTTATAAATGATCCGATGTCATCATTTCTTATGGCTGAGTAGTATTCCATAGTATATATGTACCAAAGCATTTTAATCCACTCATCCTCTGATGGACACTTGGGCTGTTTCCAGATCTCTACTATTGTGAACAATGCTGCTATAAACCTGGGGGGTGCATTTCTCCTTTTCAAACAGTGCTATGGTGTTCTTACAGTATATTCCTAAAAGTAGGATAGCTGGGTCAAAAGGCAGTTCGATTTTTAATTTTTTGAGGAATCTCCATACTGTTTTCCACAGTGGCTGCACCAGTCTGCATTCCCACCAGCAGTGCAGAAGGGTTCCCTTTTCTCCACATCCTCGCCAGCACTTATTCTGTGTTGTTTTGCTGATGAGCGCCATTCTGACTGGTGTGAGGTAATATCTCATTGTGCTTTTAATTTACATTTCTCTAATGATTAGTGATGTTGAGCATTTTTTCATATGCCTATTGGCCATCTGTATGCCCTCTTTGAAGGAGTGTCTATTCATTTCTCTTGCACATTTTTGATTGGATTATTTGTCTTCCTGGTATTGAGTTTTACAAGTTCTTTATAAATTTTGGCTATTAATCCCTTTTCAGATGTACTTAAAGCTTTCCTCTTTTTTTTGAGGATTTTATTTTTATTTATTTATTTATTTTTACAGGGACAGAGAGTCAAAGAGACGGATAGATAGGACAGACAGGAACGGAGAGAGGTGAGAAGCATCAATCATTAGTTTTTCGTTGCCATTGCAACACCTTAGTTGTTCATTGATTGCTTTCTCACATGTGCCTTGACCGCGGGCCTTCAGCAAACCGAGCAACCCCTTGCTGGAGCCCGCAACCTTGGGTCCAAGCTGACGAACTTTTGCTCAAGCCAGATGGGTCCGCGCTCAAGCTGGCGAGCTCAGGGTCTTGAACCTGGGTCTTCCGCATCCCAGTCCAATGCTCTATCCACTGCGTCACCACCTGGTCAGGCCCTTTTCAGATGTATTGTCGAATATGTTCTCCAATGTGTAGTTTGTCTTTTTATTCTGTTCTTATTGTCTTTAGCTGTGCAAAAGCTTTTTAGTTTGATATAGTCCCATTTGTTTATCCTGTCTTTTATTTCACTTGCCCGTGGAGATAAGTCAGCAAATATATTGCTGCGAGAGATGTCGGAGAGCTCACTGCCTACATTTTCTTCTAAGATGCTGATGGTTTCATGACTTAAATTTAAGTCTTTCATTCATTTTGAGTTTATTTTTGTGAATGGTGTAAGTTGGTAGTCTAGTTTCATTTTTTTGCAGGTAGCTGTCCAATTTTCACAACACCGTTTGTTAAAGAGGCTGTCTTTACTTCACTGTATGCTCTTACCTCCTTTGTCAAATATTAGTTGTCCATAAAGGTGTGGGTTTATTTCTGTGTTCTCTGTTCTGTTCCATTGATCTATGTGCCTGTTCTTATGCCAGTACCAAGCTGTTTTCAGTACAATGGCCTTGTAGTTTAACATGATATCTGGAAGAGTGATACCTTCCTCTTTATTCTTTCTTTTCAAGATTGCTGAGGCTATTTGTGTTCTTTTTTGGTTCCATATAAATTTTTGGAATATGTGTTCTATATCTTTGAAGTATGTCATTGGTATTTTAATTGGTATTGCATTGAATTTATAAATTGCTTTGGGTAATATTGACATTTTAATGATGTTTATTCTTCCTAAAAATGAGCACAGTATGTACTCCCACTTGTTTGTATTTTTCTTGATTTCTTTTATCAATGTTTTATAATTTTTCTACTTTATCTTTAAATTTAAGTATTTCTTCCACAAGTCTCTTTGTGTGGCAAACCTTCTCTGTCTTTATATGTATATCTAAGAATATTTGTAATATGTCTTTACATTTGAATGGCAACTTGCTAGATATTAAAGTTTGGGTTCAAAGCTGTATTCCTCTTATGCATTAAAAGTATTTCAGTGTCTTTTGATTTAGTATAGCTATTAAGTCTGATGTGGCCCTGTTAAGTCTGATGTGGCCCTGGCTGGTGGTGCAGTGGATAGAGCACGTCCTGGAGTACCAAGGTCGTGGTGCTGGCTCAATGCTGGGGTCACTAGCTTGATCCCAAGGGTGGCAGCCAAACCCCTGAGGGCACCAGTTCCAGCCCTGGTCAGGACACATATAAGAAGCAATAGATGGCACAATTAAGTAGAATAATCAGTTGATGATTCTCTCTCTCTTCCCTACCTGTCTCTCTGTCTCTTTTTCTCCCTCTCCCTTCTTTTTTCTCAGAAAAAGAAAAGAATTTTGGTGTGCATATAACTACTGTTCCTTTGTAGACAAACTTCCATTTCTCTTAGATGTTTGAGAGCAAGGAATTTCCAGAGTTCTTTACCTCAAAGAGGGTAACTCTGAAAGAGACATTATTGTTGCCGTTGACTAGACCAAACCATAGTGGCCAATTGGTGAAGATGAGTACTTGGGGCCAGAGGCTTGCCAGGGCACGTTTCAATGCCAAAACAACTGCCTGGGGTTCGGCCAGTTGGGCTGACCCTTGTATTCCATCCTTGATCGGAGATGTCCAAGTTGAAGGATTAAAAAGTAGCAGCCGTCCAGTGAGTTGACTAAATAAAGGGAGCAGAGAAGAATTTGACTAAATAAAGGGAGAAGAGAGTTAGAATTTGCTGGTGCTGCCTGGGGGATACATGCCAGGTGTCATTGTCAATAGTAGTCTGCTCAGGACTGGCTAGGGCTTCCTGTCCACTGGGGTGCTCAGTCAAGTGATACAGCCATTGTGCATACTGTTTTCCCGCAGAAATTGATGTCCTTCTCAAGTTTTCCATTTGGTGAGGCATGTGCATTAATGACTGTAGCAGTGGCATAGGCTATTTTCTTTCTCTCTCTCTCTTTTTTCCTCCCTCCTTCCCTCCCTCCCTTCCTTTCTTTCTTTTTTGTATTTTTCCAAAGTTAGAAGTGGTGAGGCAGTCAGACTCCCACATGTAACTGACTGGGATCCACCCAGCATGCCCACCAGGGGCGATGCTCTGCCCATCTAGGGCATTGCTTTATTGTGACTGGAGCCATCCTAGCACCTAAGGCAGAGGCCATGGAGCTGTCCTCAGTGCCCAGGCCAACTTTGCACCAATGGAGCCTTGGTTGCGGGAGGGGAAGAGAGAGGTAGAGAGAGAGGAGAGGGGAAAGGGTGGAGAAGCAGGTGGGCACTTCTCCTGTGTGCCCTGACCGGGAATGGAACCCAGGACTTCCATGCACTGGAATGACACTCTACCACTGAGCCAATCAGCTAGGGCACGGCACGGGCTATTTTCATGCCACAAACACTCATGGGAGCAGAGGAAAGATTGGAAATGAGCCTGGGAATGTGGGGATGGGCGGACATTGCATGCCCATTTCTCTAAATCTAATGGATCCTGTTATGACTTGAGAATCTGATGGGAATTCAAAATTAATTTGAGGATCATGAATGTGCCAGCCAATTGGCACGTTTTGGCGGAAGTTAAAGGTAATTCTGAGCCAGAACCACATAGGTACAAGAGCAATTTAGCATACCTTTTCATCTGCTACTTGCATAAAATCTTTAATAAATTTTGGATTTCCAATCAAGTCAAAACTTGGACTTCTGTTTTATTTACTTTCTTTTTATTAAGTTTTTTGGGTGACACTGTCTTGGACCTCTGATTTAGTTTCTTACTTTGTATTGTTGTTTTTTGAGTCTTTATAGGACATACTTTAAAGGAGGCCTTCTCTGCCAAGTTCATGGTGATAAGTTTCCTGTTTCATGCTGTCCTCATCTGTATCACCAGATTAAGGGAAGCCCCCATCATTGCTACCTTATTGGCTTTACTGGCCCAGGGCGTAAGCTGCGAGTAGGGTAGCCATTTAGCATGTTAGTTGGTATGCCAGAGTACTTAAGGGGACCCACAGACTGCCAGTCCTTTTGTACACTAAGCCAACAGGGTCATGATGTCATCTGACCCCTGGAGAGGAATTAGGGTAAGAAGCTGTTAGGACCACTTTCCATGACTGTTTGTGCCACGAGACTCCATGGGTTTCCCCTTATAACCCTCAGTGTCAGGGTCTTTGAATTAACTTTCTTCCCAACACTCTCTCACAGGGAAGCAACAGACTGCTTCCCCTGGCCAGCTCCCCCCCCGCCAAACACACACACTTTCTGCCCCACATTATAGTCCAGCTCCCGTCTTCCTTGTCCACATGTGTTTCTCGGTTTTAATACTATTATTATAATTTCCTAGATTTTTTTGTTCACCTGTTTCTCAAGGATTGTTGTGGTGGGTAGGAGCCAGCAATCTAAGCTAATCAGCCTCTGAGCAACAACCTGAAATCTAAAGGCTCACAGAAGTCAAACCACACCCCCGCCCCCCCTTCAAGGTAGCAGGGCCAGGTTTGGAGTCAGTTTACTGTGCCCAACCTCCTGTTTGACCTCCTTCTGCTGCAGTTTCCAGCTTTCCTAGAGGACACCCCAGAGCAACCTCCACACTGAGATCAGAGACACACACATCCCTGGGCACAAAACTTATCGAATGCAAATCCACCCTTTTTTCTGATCACGTGGCTTGATTCACAAGTCATTTCAGAATATTTAACTAGGAACTTATGCTCAAGCAGGGGCATGCTCGTTTGTGGGGGAGACCAGAATCTCCGAGGCTGTTTACTCCTCCATCCTCTAGCTTCTTGGTTGCCTTGCTGCGTCTTCAAATCCTCTGCTAGTATTAGAAGAAGCTGTTGATTGGAACTGTGCATGTGAACAGTGGGAGGGGAACAGGGAAAGAGAAAGCTAGTAATTGAGAGGGATGTGTGGATTCATGTCCGTTTAGGCATAAGAGTAACCCCTCAGTGTATGCATTTTGGAATCAGAGATCTGTGTTCAAATTCTAGCCTTGCCTCTTAGTAGCTGTGTCACTTCAGGCAAGTAATTTAACCTTTTTAGCCTTTGTTTTCTCTTCTGTACGATGCAAATATTTATCTCAAAAGCATATGTTGAATATTGCTGAAGATAATGAAGATGGTCACCATAAACTTGACAATTTACCACCCACCCCCAAGTTCCCTTTCCTTTTGGAGACCACCATACTGCTGACTGTGCCTATGAGTTTTTGTTTGTCCTGTTTTTTCATTAATTGCTTTCAGTTTTATATTCCACATATGAGTGAAATCGTATAGTTCTTGACTTTTCCTGTTTGAGTTATTTTGCTTGATATGATATTCTCAAAATCTATCCATTTTATCACAAATGGCAGTATTTCACCTTTTCTCATGGCTGAGTGGTATTCCATTGTATGTATGTACCACAAGACACGGAAACAACCGGAGTGTGCCTGGACAGATGATTGGATAAAGAAGATGTAGATGCAGGTTTTACTGGAATGTACTTGACCTTTTCAGGTTGACTCTTTTTTTTTTATTAACTTTAATGGGGTAACACCAATAAATCAGGATACATATGTACAATGAAAACATCTCCAGATTATCTTATCATTCAATTGTGTTGCATACCCATTACCCAAAGTCAAATTGTCCTCTGTCACCTTCTATCTGGTTTTCCCTGAGCCCCTCCCCATCTCCCTGTCCCACCCTCCCCTCCCTCCCCCCATCCCGTAACCACCACACTCTTGTCCATGTCAAATAGTCTCACTTTTATGTCCCACCTATGTATGAAATCATGCTGTTCTCAGTATTTTTTTTCTGATTTACTTATTTCACTCCGTATAATGTTATTAACGTCCATCCATTTTGTTGTAAATGATCCGATGTCATCATTTCTTTTGGCTGAGTGGTGTTCCATAGTATATATGTACCAAAGCTTTTTAATCCACTCGTCTTCTGACGGACACTTGGGCTGTCTCCAGATCTTCCCTATTGTGAACAATGCTGCCACGAACATGGGTGTGCATTTCTTCTTTTCGAACAGTGCTATGGTGTTCTTAGGGTATATTCCTATGAGTGGGATAGCTGGGTCAAAAGGCAGTTCGACATTTAATTTTTTGAGGAATCTCCAAACTGTTTTCCACAGTGGCTGCACTAGTCTGCATTCCCACCAGCAGTGAAGAAGGGTTCCTTTTTCTCCACATCCTCGCTAGCACTTATTCTGTGTTGTTTTGCTGATGAGTGCCACTCTGACTGGTGTGAGGTGATATCTCATTGTGGTTTTAATTTGCATTTCTCTAATGATTAGTGATGTTGAGCATTTTTCATATGTCTTTTGGCCATCTGTATGTCTTCTTTGGAGAAATTTCTATTCATTCCTTTTGCCCATTTTTTGATTGGATTGTTTGTCTTCCTGTTGTTGAGTTTTATAAGTTCTTTATAAATTTTGGTTATTAACCCCTTATCAGATGTGCTGTCAAATATGTTCTCCCATTGTGTGGTTTGTCTTTTTATTCTGTTCTTATTGTCTTTAGCTGTGCAAAAACTTTTTAGTTTGATATAGTCCCATAGTTTCACGGCTTATGTTTAAGTCTTTTATCCATTTTGAATTTGTTTTTGTGCATGGTGTAGGTTGATGGTCTAGTTTCATTTTTTTGCAGGTAGATGTCCAATTTTCCAGCACCCTTTGTTAAAGAGGCCGTTTTTACTCCATTGTATGTTCTTTCCTTCTTTGTCAAATATCAGTTGTCCATAAAGCTGTGGGTTTATTTCTGGGTTCCCTGTTCTGTTCCATTGATCAATGTGCCTGTTCTTATGCCAGTACCAGGCTGTCTTGAGTATAATGACCTTGTAGTAAACCTTGATATCCGGAAGAGTGATACCTCCTGCTTTATTTTTTCTTTTTAAGATTGCTGAGGCTATTCGTGTTCTTTTTTGGTTCCATATAAATTTTTGGAATATGTTTTCTATATCTTTGAAGTATGTCATTGGTATTTTAATTGGTATTGCATTGAATTTATAAATTGCTTTGGGTAATATAGACATTTTAATGATGTTTATTCTTCCTAGCCATGAGTATGGTATATTCTTCCAGTTGTTTGTATCTTCCTTGATTTCTTTTATCAATGTTTTATAATTTTCTGAGTACAAGTCCTTAACCTCCTTGGTTAAATTTACTCCTAGGTATTTTATGTTTTTGGTTGCTATAGTGAAGGGGATTGTTTCCTTAATTTCTTTTGCTGACAGTTCATTGTTTGTATATAGAAATGCCTCTGATTTCTGAGTATTAATTTTGTATCCTGCCACCTTGCTGAATTCATTTATCAGGTCCAGTCGTTTTTTGACTGAGACTTTGGGTTTTCTATATACAATATCATATCATCTGCAAATAATGACAGTTTTACTTCTTCTTTTCCAATTTGGATGCCTTTTATTTCTTCTTGTTGTCTGATTGCTGTAGCTAGGACTTCCAGAACTATGTTGAATGAGAGTGATGAAAGTGGACAACCCTGCCTGGTTCCTGATCTTAAGGGGATTGCTTTTAATTTTTGCCCATTTAGTATGATATTTGCTGTGGGTTTGTCGTAGATGGCCTTTATCATGTTAAGGAATGATCCCTGTATTCCCACTTTACTGAGAGTTTTGAGCATGAATGGGTGCTGGATTTTATCAAATGCCTTTTCTGCATCTATTGAAATTATCATGTGATTTTTGTCCTTTCTTTTGTTCCCTTTATCATTATGTAGTGTCCTTCTTTATCTCTTACTACAGCCTTTGTTTTAAATTCCATTTTGTCAGATATAAGTACTGCTACCCCAGCTTTTTTTTTCATTTCCATTTGCATGAAATATTTTTTTCCATCCTTTTACCTTCAGTTTATGTGCATCTTTTGTTTTAAGGTGTGTCTCTTGTAGACAGCATATGTATGGGTCCTGTTTCTTTATCCATGCAGCTACCCTATGTCTTTTGATTGGATCATTTAATCCATTTACGTTTAAGGTTATTATTGATATGTAGTTGTTTATTGCCATTTTGTTCTTTAAAGCTGTATTTTTTTTTTTTTTTTTTGCTATATTCTTTCCTCCCTTTGAACTGTTCACAACAGGCCCCTTAGTATCTCTTGCAGAATTCCTTCGGTTTTAATGAATTCCTTGAGGTTTTGTTTGTCTGGAAAGCTTTCTATTTCTCCTTCAATTTTAAACGTTAGCCTTGCTGGATAGAGTAGTCTTGGTTGTAGGTTCTTGTTCTGCATTACTTTAAATATATCTTGCCATTCCCTTCTTTCCTCAAGTGTTTCTGTTGAGAAGTCCAATGTCATCCTAATGGGGGCTTCTTTGTAGGTGATAGCCTCTTTTTCTCTAGCAGCTTTTAAGATTTTTTCTTTATCCATTAGCTTTGTTATTTTAACTATGATGTGTCTTGGTGTGGATTTTTTTGGGTTTCTCTTTAATGGAGTTCTGTGTGTTTTTTGAACATGTGGAATGTTTCCCAGCCTTAAGTTAGTGAAGTTTTCTGCTATGATTCGATTGAACAAAGTTTCCATTTTCTGTCCTCTCTCCTCTTCTTCAGGTACCCCTATGATGCGAATGTTGTTTCTCTTCATGTTTTCACAGATCTCCCTTAGAGTTTCCTCACATTTTTTGACTCTCTTTTCCTTTTTTTTCTCTGCTTCTGTGCCTTTGTTTATTGTGTCTTCTAACTCGCTGATTCGATCCTCAGCGTGATTCATCCTGCTTTTAATTCCTTCCATTGTGATCTTCAGTTCTGATACTGTATTTGTCATTTCTGTCTGATTCTTTTTTATTATTTCAATTTCATTTTTTATACTTGTTATCTCTTTATTTAGGTGCTCATAGTGACTATCTATTGTTGCTCTAATTTCTTTGAATATCCTATGTATCATTATTCTAAATTCTGCTTCTGGTAATTTGGTTATATCTGGTTCATTCAGGTCCTTCTCTGGGGATTTCTCTTGATTCATTTGGTTTGCATTCCTCTGCCTGCCCAGTTTGTCTGTGTATAAGCAAGTTGTGGCCACTGGAGTCCAGTAGGTGTTGCCTTTGTGTTCTCTAGGTGTGGTCTGTCTGCAGGCTTGCCACCCCCTCTGCCGCTGCCTAGGGCAGTTGGGTATGGGCGTTGCCAGCGCCGGCTCACTGCGGTTGTTGCTGTGATTTTTGCCTCTCCTCCACGAGAGGGGCTGTCACTCAAGCCACAAGCCTCAGCACCAAGGTTAGAGGTAAGCACCTTTGCTCAGCTGCGGACCCAGCCTGTTTCCAGAAGGCTTACACCTAGCCCCCTCAGTCAGAGCCTGCTTGCCACATTTTCGCGGGTTGGGCGGGGCTTTTGATGTACTCTCAGCTGTGAGACTTTGCCCGTCCAGAATTTAGCCCCTCCCTCCAGGCCAGGGCCCTCGTGTGCAGGGTCGCAAACCACGGTTTATTGGGCCAGGCGTGTTTGCTGGCTTCTGCTCAGCTGCTAGCTTCCGATCGTTATGGACTCTACCCCGCCCCCACGTTCAGAGCCAGCTCGGGCACGTAGGATGGCAATCTGAGGTTTCTCCGGCCGGGCGGGGTGAGCAGCGTGAGCTCAGCCGCGAACTTCCGCTGGTCTCGGTGTCTCCCTCGCACCTGCGTTAGGAGCCCCCCCGCTCGCGCACACAAATGGCACACCGCAGTTTCTCCGTCTGGGCGGGGCTGGTAGTGTGAGCTCAGCCGTGTGAGCCCCTCGCCCGTACTGGTCTTAGCCCCGTCCCCGCAGTCAGGGCCGGCTTGCGCAGGGTCGCAGAGCCGATCTCTGCCCGTTTTTTTCCCCGCAGGTAGGATTAAAGGCGGGCCTGCCGGATCGCTTTCGCACGTCCCCTCCGCCCCTGCTGGGCTAGACCGAGCTCACACCGGTTGTGCCTCCGTCCACGCCGACAGGACCGTGTTTCAGCGTCCTGCCGCCACCATCCCTTCACAACCCTCACGATGGCAGTGCCCTAAGTCTCCACATTGTAGGCCTGGGAGCTCCCTCCCTCTAAGCAGCTCTGCTCTAATTGCCGCGGGAGAGCTTGTTTGACTAGTGTCCTGTCTCCCTTTGCTGGTATTGCTAGTTCCAGGGGAAATATTCGTTTTTGATTAGGGAAATGACTTAGCCCAGGGCTCAGGGTGGCTGTCCCTCTGAGTGTCTCCATGTCTTCAGTCCACTCTTTGTTCCCGCTGCTCTGTTCCTCTCCTCTGTCCCAGTTCCCTGGAGCCCCAGGTGCCTGGTTGTGAGAGAGGTTTTCTGCGCTGTCCCTTTAAAAAGATTCTTGGGTCTGAGAAAACTATCTTTTTCACAAACAGTATCCTCACTTGCTTCACAGCTCAATACTGTCCATACGCCTCTTCTAGGCTCTGGGACCGCAGTCTGGGGCTTGGTTCCTGGGACCTAGGTCCCTCCCTCTCTGCCAAACTCTCCTCCCACCACACGGGTCTCTCCGGGCTGCCATTTGCTCTGGGGAGCTGGGCAGCCCTCTTCGCGTTTTCGCTATTCCTACCAGTCTCAATGTGGTTTCTGCAGTGTTCCTTGGTTGAAGAGTCCACTTAGTTTAGTTCAAAGTTGGTTTATCCAGATGATGGTTCTTAAAATTGAGTTATAATCCACTTTGGTTCTGGGAGTTGGAAGTTGGTACGTCTGCCTACTCCATCGCCATCTTCCGTCCTCTCTCAGGTTGACTTTTAAGCTTTGTTAGGAAATGTATGGATCAACCTTTCATCTAGGAACGAATGGTTGGACTCCATTACTGTGGGAATACTTTTTGGAGACTCAATGCAAGGCTTTTCCATCTCTGGTTGCTGGGAACACGAACTGTTCCCAATCTTCTGTGAACACCAGGGAATCTTCCTCTTAGCCCTCACGATTCCTCTTCAGCCTCAGGTAGTTTATTTACCAAACTTAAACTGCTATAGATCAGACATGTTAACTTAGGAAAAGGGGAAAATCTTTATTAATAACTGTTGGAGATATAATCAGTTTCCACTCTATATCAATTCTGACTGTGCTGTAGTGTACCTTCCTATATTATAAGGCTGGGAAGAAGAAAGGAATATTTTTCCCAGACTCCTCTGCAGTTTACATTCTGGATGTGAATTAGATTCTATCAAATAGATGTACTTATGTGAAATTTGGAATATTGAAATGAGAAGGAGGGCATCCTATTTTTTGTTTGTTTGTTTTGCCTTTTTTACTGTCAGATGTATTTGTGGAGTTTAGTCACTAGGTCCATAGATGCCGAGAGGCAGTCGCATTGGTAGTAGCAGCTGGAACCTACTTTTTTGTGTCCAGTCATTGGGTTAGTGGGAATCAAGAGGTAGTTTTGATGTTGATTTCTGATACTTGGGTTGCAGCTGCAGTGATATGTCCTTGAATTCAATAGTGCCAGTCATAGCCTTCTAATTACCCTCCTTCCTGATTGCATAAGAGATGGAAGTACGTCACACAGGTCAGATTGTTATTTTTCTTAAGGTTATTCTTGAAGGCTTATCCTATCGCCTGTAATTCTATAACACCTTTAATGTCTTTGTAAGCACTTAAGTTCCTGAATTAACTTCCTTTTTGCTTAAATACCAGTGGTGGTTTCTTTTTCCTGACCCAGAATGTGGATCAATACAATACATAATAAAATGTAGACTTAACCTTGGAATAATTATGACAGCAGGTTCCTCATGCTCATGTGGATAGACAAAAAACTCCTCTAATCCCAAATGAAAGCGCCACACTGATTTCTAATACAGAAGAAAGAATTACTTTTATTTTAAGATTTTTCCATTGATTTGAGAGAGAGAGAGAGAAAAGTATCACTCTTTGTTCCACTTAGTTGTTCCATTTAGCTGTGCACTCATTTGGTTGCTTCTCATATGTGCCCTGACCTGGGATTGAACCTGCGACCTCTGCACACTGGAATGAAGCTCTATCCACTGAAGAATCCAGCCAGGATGAATTACATTTATTTTTAAATACTTAATTTTCTCTAAGAAGCCCTTTGCCTCTCTCCATTGTAGCAGAGTATATAATCTCATCTAGCATCTGTTTGTTGACAGCATAGAATTTTCTAGCAATCCTTTCTTAAAGAAGAAAAAAATCGATTTTATCTTCAGACCAAATTCCAGATAACGAAGTATAGGTATTGGCTAAAATAAGTTGATATAAAAATTTTAAGTATATTTAAATTTTTGATTGTTAAAGTAATATTTTGTAGTGAAAACGTGAATAATATAAGTTGAAAATTGATCTTGAAGAAAGAAAACAGTGATCATGTATAATTCTATCATCTTGGGATAGCCGCTCTTAATATTTGGGTGTTTTTTATTAGACAAGTATTATGAACAATAACTTTATAATGCATGCAGTAATCATTTCCTGTTAACATTATTCTGTGCTAAAAATACATTAGCAGCCAGACCAGGCAGTGGTGTAGTGGATAGAGAGTCGGACTGGGACACAGAGGACTCAGGTTTGAAACCCTGAGGTCGCTGGTTGAGCCCAGGTTCATCTGGCTTGAATGTGGGCTTACCAGCTTGAGCATGGGGTCGCTGGCTTGAGCATGGGATCATAGACATGACACGATGGTCATTGGCTTGAGCCCAAACGTCACTGGCTTGAAGCCCAAGGTCACTGGCTTGAGCTCAAGGTTGCTGGCTTGAACAAGAGGTCACTCACTCTGCTGTAGTCCCCTGGTGAAGGCACATCAGAGAAAGCAATCAATGAACAATTAAGGAAACTAAGGAGCCTCATCAAAGAATTGATGCTTCTCATCCCTCTCCTTCCAGTTTGTCTGTCCCTATTTGTCCCTCTCTCTGTCTCTATCACACACATGCAAAAAATACATTAGCAAATAACTGAAAAGGCCGCACAGTAGTCCATCATTTCAACACATTCAAGATTGATTACAGGTTTTAAAATGTCAAATGAAGCTATACAACTGTTGGAGAAAAAGTAAAACACCAGTGACTTTTTTATTTCTGGAGTCCTTCCTTAGAATATAGACGCTCTTCTTTTCTAACTCATTCCCTCTGCCTAAAAATAGTCCTTTTATCTCCTGAGCTTTATAAGGGAGAGAGGCAGTTGAGAAATGGCTGAGGTATATCCATACTATATTAAGCTATAATCCTACACCTAAAATTTTCTGGACTCAGAAATATCCCCAGAACTTTCCTATCCATTTGGTATTTTTCAAACCAGGAAATCAAATTTGAAGGTTGGCACACACGCAAAAATGTTTCAATGATTAGCAGATCATGCCAGAGAAATAATAAGCACTTAAATAGAGTTTCCCAAAGATTCAAGATCAAGTTTGTCTTGGACCAAGTCTTTAAAAAAGGACAGTGGATTTTTTATGTATTGTATAATAGATCTTGTTTTAAGGGAAGAACATATTAAAAGGAAAATATTACATCTGTCTGCCTCGCCCCTTTGCTACTTGTCTTCTCTCCTTTGTCCTTCCTCTTGGATGGAAGGGATGGGAATAATGAGACCCACACATATAAAAAAGAAGCGATAACCTGCACTCCTACTGCAAAAAGATAACTACATGTTTTACAGCTACATGACTTCTAGAATGCCAATTTCTACCAGACTACTTTTCATTAAATTATTGGCCTAAAATTTCTACCACACCAGACTATTTTTCATTAAGTTATTGTCTTAAAATTTCCACCACACTTGATTTATCATTTTGTATTTTCTGAAATAAACAGAGAATGAATCATGTACTCAGTACAAAGTTTGCACACAGTGTGCACGTTACAAATATTGACTCCTTTTCATCGATCCATTGCAATAACAGAAAGATGTGCTTTCTATCTAAAGAAGTAAAATATTAGAAAGCACCATAAAATACATATTGATTTAATTCTCTCTCTTCTATTATCATCAATCAGTATTTGTCATGGTTCCCACAAGTACAGTAGAAAGAGGGCAGGTATAGAATCACACTTACCTGGTTTGAAGAAGTTATTTAGCATTCTGATCATCGTTTCCACAGTTCTACCTCCAAGTACTGATGTGAGCAACAATGAAAAACATTGTTGATGCTCAATAATGGTTGTATTTTCATCCATTCACCTCATCCCCTGCCCCCCAAAGGCAGAATTGCTTGGTTCACTCGGGGATTTAGAGGGGAAGAGTGAGGAAGTATACCCGGCTCTGAGTCATGGTTGCTTCACTGGGATCAGAAGAGAGACTGAAGCAGGACACCTCATTCCACAGCCAAGTAAAGGAGTAGAAATACCCTTCTGATTACACCTCTAACTCAGATTTACCTGAAAACCCTTCCTGAAAATCAGTCTGAGAGTGGTGGAGTCATTGAAATGATGAAGGGCAGAGGTGGGTCAAGTTACCAGGATCAGGCGTCACTGTCATGGTAAGAAGAATGTTTTCCTACAGCCCAAAAGTTTACCCAATGCCTTCTTCATGTCTCTGTTCCTCAAGCTATAGATGAATGGGTTTAGCATGGGAATAATCATCATATAGAGGATGGCAGCCCTACTTTCTCTCTCTGCAGAATGTGTTGATGGAGGAGGTAAATACACGCCCAGGAGAGACCCATAGAAGAGCAGGACCACAGTGAGGTGAGAACCACAGGTAGAGAAGGCCTTCCACTGCCCTCTGGAAGATGAGATGCCAAACACAGTGCAGGAAATGCGGACATAAGAGAGGACGGTCAGCATGAGAGGAGTGGCGAGGAACATCAGGCTCATGGTGATCATCATCAGCTGGTTGATGTGGGTATCTGAGCAGGCAAGCTTTAGCAGAGCTCTGGTATCACAGTAGAAGTGGGGGATGGCCTTGTGGGTGCAGAAGTCCACCTGGGTCAGAAACAGCATATGTATCAGGGCAGGAATGCTTAGCACCCAGCACATGCCCAGCATTAGTGCGCAGAGTTGGGGACTCAGAACTGTGCTGTAATGGAGTGGCTGGCAGATGGCCACATAGCGGTCATATGCCATCACAGACAAAAGGAAGTTGTCAAGACTACCAAACACAATGAGAAAATATATCTGCACAAGGCACTCAGAATAAGAGATGGTCCTAATCTGGGTATGAATATTGGCCAGCATTTTGGGGATTGAGGCAAAAGTGAAACAGGCATCAGTTAGTGACAGGTTGGCCAGGAAGAAGTACATGGGGGTGTGGAGGTGAGGGTCCAAGCTGATGGCCAGGATGATGAGCAGGTTTCCCACCATGGTGATCAGGTACATGCCCAGAAAGATGCCAAATAGGAGAGGCTGCTGCCCTGGGTGTTCAGAGAGTCCTAGCAGGAGGAAGTCTGAAATACCAGTTTGGTTCACTCTGCTTGGCTTTTCCATCCCTTGAAGTTTCTGCTATCCGTTCAGATTAAACCCTGTCAGTATTTAATTATTACATTAGTTTACAGATATGTTTCTCTGTAGCCCAAAATATGCTGGGAGAAAAAGAGAATAAGTGGGCCTCGTCAGTGAGTACCTCTGGATCTTATTGGTGGTGTAAGAAAATGCCCATGAAGCCTTTAGAGAAGAGTCAAGATAATGACCAGAAGTTTAAGTAGGGTTCAGAGAAAAGAGATAGGTGAGTGTAGGCTAGTTATTGAGGGAGGTGAGACGAGAGCATATCCTTGAGGCAAGGTTGGAAAAAGCCATTTGTGCTTACCAGTTGAAAAGGAGATGTAGGGTCTCCATTACAGCCCCTCCCAACACACAGGATAGGACAAGATAATCTTCTTGTTGCCTGCCTTCCCTATCCTAGAACTTGCCGTTCCCCATTCAGCCACAGTCCCTGTATTCTTTCCAAGCTGGGAGCATAGGATATGTGGGATGAGGCAGTTGGTATCAGTGATGTTCCATTCTCCCCATCCACTGTTAGGACCTCCCTCCACACACAGGACAGGGGCTATCCTACTTCTCCATCACTCTCTCCTTTATCCCCGTCTACCTCCCCATTTGCTTCTCAGCACCTGTCCTCACTCTGGGAACTGACACTTTCATTCCCCTGTTCTCAGGGACATCAACATGATAAGTACCTGTTTGCAGAGGATTGCAAAGTGTAGACATCTTGATGGCGTTGCTTCATTCTTCACAAGGCAATGAAATAGGTATTATTTTACCCAACAACTCTGCATATGGTGACTGAGTCTCAGATATTTGACATACTCAAGATCAGATAGCTAGGAAACGAGAATCAAATGGCAGGTGTGTCTGACTGCAAAGCCTGTGCTCTCACCCCTACACTTACACTACCTTTCTCTGATATTTACTTTTCATCAGAAGAAGGAGAAGGTCAAGGAACCAGGCTGGAAAGTAGCCACTCTTCTTCTGCTCTCCCAGGGTTCAGGGCAAGCTGGCATGAGAGGTCGTTTTGTACTGGTCTGTAGGAAAGGTGACTTTGGACACTTTTGTGAATATGTTAGCGTTCCATTTGGTCTTTGGTTTATAAAGAGGCTTCTGATTTGAGGCAGAGACTCAGATCATCTTTCCAAGAAACCTGCCTGGTTGTGGGGCTGGGAAGGGAGGTGTGTGTGTGTGTGTGTGTGTGTGTGTGTGTGTGTGTGTGTTTTCTACCCTTCCCCTTCCAGATTCTCACCTGTTAAAGTATAGATTGGGTTCAGGCATCTTTGGATTATCCCGTTTCCTCTTCTGGCTGGAAAGCTCACAGTGAGGAACTGCCTGGGACCATTCTGACTCAGTAGAGTTGAGTGCCATTGGACCACCTAGAGTGTATGACTCATTCTCACTTCCCTAGGCCTGAGAAGACAGGAGTCTTCCTTAAGGTTTTAAAGGCTCATGAAATACCCCCCTCCCCCAAGTGCTCATTCAACCCATCCTTGGGGTTATGTGCAGTCTCTTTTCCAGCCAACTCTGCCTGGGTCCTGGGGGAACCAGGATGTTTTTTTCCCAAGGGTTAAAGTCTCAGATGTGGGTATCAGGAGTGTGATTCTGAATCCTCTGGCTGGGATGAAGTGCACTCTTGGTAACTCCTGTCTATGCCCTGGACAATTTTAATGCCAGTCTTGTGCCCTGGGTTAAACTGGGTTGGGGGAGACATCAGGAACATAAATTATAATATGACTGCTTCTGCTAGGGATTTCCCTAAACAGAGTAATTCTAATATGAAGCACTCCCCTGAAGTCCTAACTCTCAATTAAATGAGGCAGCCTACATCAAGCACGCTAGCCATAATTGCAGATATGATGCTGAGAATGTTGCATCTCCTTTAAAAGTAACCTCACTTTTAATTCTATTGATACTATCTACTACTTGCTGAACACTTTCATCATAGTCTCACATAATGCAATGGGCTTAGGAGGAATGAGCTGTTATTTTCCCCATTTTACAGATGAGAAAGTTGAGGCCCAGTGAGGAAAGTGACTTGACCAAGCTCATATAACTACTAAATGTAGGGGATGGAATTCCAACCTAGGCCTGTATGCCCCTAGAGCCCATGTTCTTAATCACCATAGCTGGCTTTATTAACAATTTCATAGGTTTAAAATAATCTCATTGTTCTAATTTGCTTGTCTTTGGTTACTGGAGAGAATGAATATTTGTTTTATTCGATTTATCATGGTGGCTAATTATTCCTCAAATTATTCTATTGATACATTTGTCCTTTTTTTCATTGGGGTGCTTATATCTTTAAAAATGGACATTAGTTTGATATAGTCCCATTTGTTTATCCTGCCTTTTATTTCATTTGCCCGTGGAGATAAATCAGCAAATATATTGCTGCGACAGATGTCGGAGAGCTTACTGCCTATGTTTTCTTCTAAGATGCTTATAGTTTAACGGCTTACATTTAAGTCTTTTAACCATTTTGAGTTTGTTTTTGTGATTGGTGTAAGTTGATGGTCTAGTTTCATGTTTTGCAAGTAGATGTCCAATTTTCCCAAAACCATTTGTTAAAGAGGCTGTCTTTACTCCATTGTATGTTCTTTCCTCCTTTGTCAAATATCAGTTGTCCATAAAGGTAGTGGGTTTATTTCTGGGTTCTCTGTTCTGTTCCATTGATCTATGTGCCTGTTTTTATGCCAGTACCAGGCTGTCTTGAGTATAATGGCCTTGTAGTAAACCTTGATATCTGGAAGAGTGATACCCTCTGCTTTATTATTTCTTTTTAAGATTGCTGAGGCTATTCGTGTTCTTTTTTGGTTCCATATAAATTTTTGAAATATGTGTTCTATATCTTTGAAGTATGTCATTGGTATTTTAATTGGTATTGCATTGAATTTATAAATTGCTTTGGGTAATATAGACATTTTAATGATATTTATTCTTCCTAGCCATGAGCACGGTATATGCTTCCACTTGTTTGTATCTTCCTTGATTTCTTTTATCAATGTTTTATAATTTTCCGAGTACAAGTCCTTAACCTCCTTGGTAAAATTTATTCCTAGGCACTTTATTTTTTTGGTTGCAATAGTGAAGGGGATTGTTTCCTTAATTTCTTTTGCTGACAGTTCATTGTTGATATATAGAAATGCCTCTGATTTCTGAATATTAATTTTATATCCTGCCACCTTGCTGAATTCATTTATCAGGTCCAGTAGTTTTTTGACTGAGACTTTAGGGTTTTCTATATACAATATCATATCATCTGCAAATAATGACAGTTTTACTTCTTCTTTTCCAATTTGTATGCCTTTTATTTCTTCTTCTTGTCTGATTGCTGTAGCTAGGACTTCCAGCACTACGCTGAATAAGAGTGGTAAAAGGGGGCACCCCTTCCTGGTTCCTGATCTTAAGGGGATTGCTTTGGATTTTTGTCCATTTAGTATGATGTTTGTTGTGGGTTTGTCGTAGATGGACTTTATCACGTTAAGGAATGTTCCCTGTATTCCTACTTTACTGAGAGTTTTGAGCATGAATGGGTGCTGGATTTTATCAAATGCCTTTTCTGCATCTATTGAAATTATCATGTGATTTTTGTCCTTCCTTTTGTTTATGTGATGAATCACATTGATTGATTTGTGAATATTGAACCAGCCTTGCCTCTCCAGAATAAATCCCACTTGATCATGGTGTATGATTTTTTTCATATATTGCTGGATCCAGTTGGCTAATATTTTGTTGAAAATTTTAGCGTCTAAATTCATCAGGGATATAGGCCTATAATTTTCTTTCTTTGTGTTGTCTTTGCCTGGTTTTGGGATCAGAATTATGCTCGCCTCATAAAAGGAGTTTGGAAGTCTTCCTTCCCTTGAATTTTTTGAAATAGCTTGAGGAGGATAGGAGTTAGTTCTTCTTTGAATTTTTGATAGAATTCACATGTGAAGCCATCAGGCCCAGGACTTTTCTTTTTTGGGAGTTTTTTGATAACTGTTTCGATCTCATTTGTTGTAATTGGTCTGTTTAGGTGTTCTAATTCTTCCAGATTGATTTTTGGAAGATTATATGATCCAAGAAATTTGTCCATTTCACCTATGTTGTCTAATTTTTTGGCATAGAGTTCTTCATAGTATTTTCTTACAATCCTTTGTATCTCTGTTGTGTCAGTTGTTATTTCTCCACTGTCATTTCTAATTTTATTTATTTGGGACCTCTCTCTTTTTTTCTTGGTGAGTCTAGTTAAAGGTTCATCCATCTTGTTTAGCTTTTCAAAGAACCAGCTCCTGGTTTCATTGATCCTTTGTATTGTTTCTTTAGCCTCTATGTCATTTATTTCTGCTCTGATCTTTTTATCCTTCCTTCTACTGGTCCTGGGCTTTATTTGCTGTTGTTTTTCTAGTTCTTTTAGCTGCAGGGTCAGGTTGCTTATTTGAGCTTTTTCTAGCTTCTTTTGGTATGCCTGTAGTGCAATGAACTTCCCTCTCAGAACTGCTTTTGCTGTGTCCCATAAATTTTGAGTTGATTTATGCTCATTATCATTGGTTTCTAGAAACTTTTTTATTTCTTCTTTGATCTCCTTGTTAATCCATTCATTATTTAATAACATGCTATTTAGTTTCCAACGGTTTGAGTATTTTTCAGTTTTTCTTTCGTGGTTAATTTCTAGTTTCATTGTATTGTGATCAGAGAAAATGCTTGATATGATTTCAATCTTTTTAAATTTGTTGAGACCATTTTTGTGTCCTAACATATGGTCTATTCTAGAAAATGTACCATGAGTGCTTGAGAAGAATGTATATTCTACTGCTTTAGGGTGAAAAGTTCTGATGATATCTATTAAATTGAGTTGATCTAGTGTCTCCTTTAAGTCTGCTGTTTCTTTATTAATTTTCTTTCTTGAGGATCTATCCAGTGTTGTTAGTGGGGTATTGAAATCTCCTCCAATTCTAGTATTGCTCTTAATCTTGCCGTTTATATCCATCAAAGTCTGCTTTATGTATGTCGGGGCTCCTATATTTGGTGTGTAGATATTTATAATAGTTATATCTTCCTGTTGGATTGTTCCCTTTATCATTATGTAGTGTCCTTCTTTATCTCTTACTACAGCCTTTGTTTTAAAGTCCATTTTGTCAGCTATAAGTATTGCTACCCCGACTTTTCTTTTTTATTTGCATAAAATATTTTTTCCATCCTTTTACCTTCAGTCTATGTGCATCTTTTGTTTTAAGGTGTGTCTCTTGTAGACAGCATATGTATGGGTCCTGTTTCTTTTTCCACGCAGCTACCCTATGTCTTTTGCTTGGATCATTTAATTCATTTACCTTTAAGGTTATTATTGATATGTAGTTGTTTTTTGCCATTTTATTCTTTAAAGCTGTATTCTTCTTTTGCTATATTCTTTCTTCCTTTTGAACTGTTCACAACAGGCCACTTAGTATCTCTTGCAGAATTGGTTTGATTTTAATCAATTCTTGTGGCTTTCTTAGTCTGGGAAGCTCTTTATTTCTCCTTCAATTTTAAATGTTAGCCTTGCTGGATAGAGTAGTCTTGGTTGTAGGTTCATGTTCTGCATTACTTTGAATATATCTTGCCATTCCCTTCCGGCCTCAAGTGTTTCTGTTGAGAAATCAGATACCATCCTTATGGGGGCTCCTTTGTAGGTGATAGCCTTTTTTTCTCTAGCAGCTTTTAAAATTTTCTCTTTATCCCTTCGCTTTGGTATTTTAACTATGATGTGTCTTAGTGTAGATTTTTTTGGGTTTCTCTTTAATGGAGTTCTGTGTGCTTCTTGAACGTGTGGAATGTTTCCCAGCCTTAATTGAGGGAAGTTTTCTGCTATGATTTGATTGAACAAAGTTTCTATTTCTTGTTCTCTCTCCTCTTCTTCAGGAACCCTTATGATTCGACTGTTGTTTCTCTTCATGTTTTCACAGAGCTCCCTTAGAGTTTCCTCAGATTTTTTGAGTCTCTTTTCTTTTTTCTCCTCTGCTTTTATGCCTTTGTTTATTGTGTCCTCTAACTCACTGATTCAATCCTCAGCATAATTCATCCTGCTTTTAATTCCTTTATTTGTAGTCTTCAGTTCTGATACTGTATTTGTCATTTCTGTCTGATTCTTTTTATTATTTCAATTTCATTTTTAATACTTGTTATCTCTTTATTTAGGTGTTCATAGTGACTATCCATTGTTGCTCTAATTTCATTGAACATCCTAAGTATCATTATTCTGAATTCTGCATGTGGTAATTTGGTTATATCTGGTTCATCAGGTCCTTCTCTGGGGATTTCTCTTGATTCATTTGGTTTGACTTCTTTGCCCATTTTGTCTGTGTACAAGAAGGTTGTGGCTACTGGAGTCCAGTAGGTATTGCCTTTGTGTTCTCTAGGTGTGGTCTGTCTGCAGGCCCGCCACTCCCCCTGCCGCTGCCTAGGGCGGTTGGGTATGGGCATTGCCAGCACCGGCCCACTGTGGCTGTTGCTGTGATTTCCACCTCTCCTCTGTGGGAGGAGCTGTCACTCAAGCCACAAGCTTCAGCACCAAGTGTAGAGGTGAGCACCTTTGTTCAGCTGCAGACCCAGCCTGTTTCTGGGCTTCCGTCAAGCCCCTGCAGTCAGAGCCTACTCGCCACAGTTTCTCGGGTTGGACGGGGCTGCTGATGTGCTCTAAGCTGTGAGCCTTTGCCCATCCAGAGCTTTAGCCCCGCCCTCGAGGCCAGGGCCCTCCTGTGCAGGATCACAACCATGGTTTTTTGGGCCAGGCGTGGCTGCTGACGTGCACTCAGCTGCGAACTGCCACTTGTCCAGGGCTCTAGCCCTGCTCCCACGTTCAGAGCCAATTCATGCACACAGGATGGCAAACCGTGGTTTCTTGGGCTGGTTGGGGCTGCTGGCGTGTGCTCAGCTGTGAGCTTCCACTTATCCGGGGCTCTAGGCCCATCCCCGCGTTCAGAGCCAACTCATGCATGCAGGATGGCAAACTGTGGTTTTTCATGGCTGGTTGCAGCTGCTGGCATGAGCACAGCCGCGAGCCTCCGCCTGTCGCTGGTCCTATTTCTGTCCCCATGGTCAGGGCTGGCTTGCGCAGGGTCACAGAGCAGATCTCTGCCTGTTCCTGGCCTCCCGCTTTTCCCCCACAGGTGGGGCTACAGGCGGGCCGCAGCTGCTGGACCACTTTCGCATGTCCCCTGCTGGGCTAGACTTAGCTCACACCGGCTGGGCCTCTGCCTCTGATGACAGAACTGCATTTCAGCATCCTGCCACCACCATCCCTCCAGCAATCCTCAGCAGAGTGAGAAGGTGCCCCACAGTGCAGACCCTAACACTCCATACTGTAGACCTGGAAGCTCTGTCCATCTAAGCAGCTCTGCTCTAAGTGCCGCGGGAGAGCTTGTTTGGCTGGTGTCCTGTCTCCCTTTGCTGGTATTGCTAGTTTCAGGGGAAATATTCGTTTTTGATTAGGGAAGTGACTTAGCCCAGGGGTTAGGGTGGCTGTTCCTCAGAGTGTTTCTCCCTGTGGCTTCCAGTTTACTCTCTCTTCCCACTGCTCTGGTCCTCTCCTCTGATCCCGTTCCCCAAAGCCCCGGGTGAGTGGCCGTGAGAGAGGTTTTTTGCGCTGTCCCTTTAAGAATCTTGGGTCTGAGAAAACTGTCTCTTTCTCACAAACAGTATCCTCACTTGTTTTACACCTCAATACTGTCCAAATGCCTCTTCTAGGCTCTGGGACTGCAGGCTGGGGCTTTGTTCCTGGGACCGAGATCCCTCCCTCTCTGCCAAACTATCCTCCCGCCACGTGGGTCTCTCCGGGCTGCCATTCACTCCAGGGAGCTGGGCAGCCCTCTTCGTGTTTTTGCTATTCCTACCAGTCTCAATGTGGCTTCTTCTGTGTTCCTTGGTTGAAGAGTCCACTTAGTTTAGTTCAAACTTGGTTTATCCAGATGATGGTTCTTAAAATTGAGTTATAATCCACTTTGGATCTGGGAGTTGGAAGTTTGTATGTCCGCCTACTCCATCACCATCTTGCTCCTCCCCCTCTAAACTGGTTTTTAACCTAACTTTACCAGTCTGACTTTTGCTGCTGGCTACTTACCATCTGTGTTTATTTATCCTTGACCCGAACTCTGATTTCAGTGAATCCCATCACAAAGATTATCAAGAAGAATCTCAGCTCTTCTCTCTTTCCTCCAAAATCAAGGACATCTACAGTGCCTTCTCACTAACCAGGGTAGCAGTGAGACAGCGAAACTTGGGACAAACAGTTGTCGGCTGGCTGGTCCCACCTTTGGACCATCGCTCCATTCTGTCCCAGCCTGCTGTTATCTGTTTCACACACAGTAGGTGAAGAAGCAGCAAAGGTATGTTAAGGGACCTCATCACCCTGGGATAACAGAGGTAGGGGTTGCCCCATGTTCCCAGAAGCACCTCGTTGTCCCTAGAATCTAAATAGTTTGGGAGGCTACAGACAGGATGAAGGATGAGAAACCTTTTAGGGAAAGGAAGAGCCAAAGAAATAGGCAAGAGATATTAGCATGAGCCTCCTGAGTAGAGACAAAAAAAAAAAGAACAAAAAGAAAAAAGCTGAGCTTACAATAGAGAGTTTTGGACCCTTTTTAGAAGATTTCAAGAATTTTCTGCTGTGAATTGCTTGGTGCCATAGACTCTGGGGCTTCTATAGACATAGTCTGATCAAGGCATTGTATGCTGGCAGAAAGAATGAAAGAGACATATCTCTGCCCTAAAATAACTGCAGTCTCTTTGAGCACCTCCGTGAAATTGAGTAGACATACTTGCTCAAGGCAGGATCTAGATGTCAGGAAGACATGTTGTCTGCCAGCCTGTATCACCCTCCTCTCGAAAAGTCACACAACCGCTTGTGTCCTAAGAGAGTCTCTTGGCTTTCAGGATGTGGTTTTTAGAATGCACCCAGCCAGAGAAGTCTAATCTTTATGAAGCATTGTATTCTACTTCAAGAGATGGAACAGGGGAGAAAATAACAGCCTTTAGCTTTCTGATCTTATGGAAAAGTTATAAAGTGCAGAGATATGATTCTCAATTAGTGTGAGGTTCAGGGGTAGATAAACAAACATTTTTTAAAGGTCACAGATGTTGTTCTTGCTATAATTTGAACTATTAATTTCAAAATATCAATAGTGCATCAGTAAATCTTTTATCAGTTTGGAGAGAAGTTTTGCTGTAGGTGTGGACTTTGAATAGATTTTGGGAATGGGAGCATATTTAGATCTATAAGATATTGACTACAAAACAGAATGAAAAATGAAAAGACATCTGACTTAACAGAAAGGGCCCTGGTCTGAGAAACTGGGTTCACTAATCCTTGTATCATGTCCTTTTCTAAGGCACAGTGTAAACTTTACTTTTTTGAATCTTACTTTTTGATTTTACAATTACTTTACTTTTCTGAACCTCAGCTTATTCATCTGTGAATCAAATTGAAGAGTTGAAACAAGTGGATTTTTCTTAATCCTTATCAAGCATTCAAATACCCAAGGAAGGTTTAGTTTCCATTTTCATTTTAAAATACAAATACCCAGACTGTATCCTAGAGAATTTAACTCAGTAGGTCTGAGGATTCTGTATTTTTAATAAGCATCTTACTTGGTTATGATGAACTACCTTACAGACCGATATTTGGGAACCTCTGGACTAGATCTTGTATGTTGTATTAGTTCTTTAACTTCATTGTTGTACTGTAAAACACCAGTATAAAAGATAGGAAGGGCAAGTGAAGCTTAAGATATTAAACTAGGTATATTGAAGGGTTAAATATAAATGGGATGATAGAATATCGCTATCTATCTGTGTTGATTGATGATACAGTCTCTGGTGTCCAGTGCTATGAGTTTGAATTCTGTCTCAAATATTTACAAGCTGTGTATCCTCAGTTTTCTTCTCTATACAATTGTAAGAATAGTGATCTCTGCTTCCCAGTGTTTAAGGCTAAAAGGAAGCAGTCTGTATGAATTGCTTAGAGTGCCTGACATATAACAAGTGGCTAGTAAATGTTAGCCACCAGATGATGGGAATGCCAGGGACAAATATTCAAACACAGTAAACAAAGGCAGATCTCTGTATTTTCTATTTCAGGAGAAATGATAAGAAAATAAAGGGACATGGGCCCTTCATATTGGCCTTTCACACTAAAATGAGAGAAGGGTTTTATAAAGAATTCTTTATGGATTTAGAGGCTACCAAAAGAACGTAAGAGTCAGCTCACCTCCATCTACTTACAAATTCATGTTACCACAATGATGAAATTGACATGGGGCTGTTGACCTAGTTCAAGGCTCAATAATCCCCAGGTTGAATATGCCCAGTGCCTCCTTAGTGGAGTGTCCTCTTTATAAAAGATTGACCAGAGGAAAAGAGAGAGAGAAAAGGAAAGGGAAAAACAAACAAACAAACAAGCAAAAAACAAAAAATGATGAGAGTCCTATGAAAGAGAGAAAAGAAGAAAGTAGGATCAGATCAGAGGTTAAGTAAGGATTGGGGAGGATAATGAATTTAAAGGGAGATTTGGGAGTTAGAAGATTGGGAAGTCAGCAACACGGAGGGTCCTACCTAGAAGAAATCTAGCATTCTCTCTGTTCTTCCCAGCTTCCAGATGCTGCAAAGTCATGGGAAACCACTCCTGCATCTCTGAATTTTTCCTCCGGGGAATATCTGGGTCAGCAGAGAAACATCAATTATTCTTTGGTCTTTTCCTGAGTATGTACGTTATCACCTTGACTGGGAACCTGCTCATCATCCTAGCCATCCGCTCTGACCTGCACCTCCACACCCCCATGTACTTCTTCCTGGCCAATCTGTCTTTTGTTGACATGGGTTTAACATCCTCTGCAGTTACCGAAATGCTGGTGAATATTCAGACTCAGCATCACACCATCTCCTATGCTGGTTGCCTCACACAAATGTATTTCTTACTGATGTTTGGTGATCTGGACAACTTCTTCCCAGCAGTAATGGCCTATGACCGCTATGTGGCCATTTGCCGCCCTCTCCACTACTCTGTCATCATGAACCCCTGTGTGCCCTGTTGCTCGCATTGTGCTGGGTCCTCACCCATGCCATTGCCCTGACTCACACGCTCCTCATGGCTCAGCTATCCTTCTGTGCTGTCGGGGAAATAGCACACTTTTACTGTGACATAACTCCTGTCCTGCGTCTGTCGTGTTCTGACACCCACATCAACAAGTTGATGGTTATTGCCTTATGAAGCCCAGCACTCATCGTCTCCTTTATTTTCATTGTCATCTCCTACATCCACATTATATCGGCCATCCTGAGGATCCGAACTCCCAGTGGGGTGGGCAAGGCCTTCTCCACCTGCAGTTCTCATCTCTGTGCTGTCGTTGTGTTCTATGGGACCCTCTTTAGTGCCTACCTGTGCCCCCCCTCTGCCGCCTCTGAAGAGAAGAACATTGCAGCAGCTGCACTGTACACCATCGTGATCCCCATGCTGAACCCCTTTATCTACAGCCTAAGGAACAAGGACATGAAGGGGGCCCTTAAGTGGCTCCTCAGTAGCAGGAGAGTTTTTTCCTCTTAGATGTAGTGGTAGTAACCTTTAAAGTAAAGCTGTGGGCTTGGAGTCTGACAAACTAGGCTTCAGCTTTGGGTCCGCCACACACTCGCCAGAAGATTGTAATTTCATTACCTAATTACTCTGAGTCTTAGCCTTCTCATCTGAATGGAGGTAATAATCTCTATCTAATAAGGTGACCTGAGATAAACTAGGAAATGCACTAGTATAGAGGCTAGTAATAGTAGGTTTTCAAAAAACGATAGCTGTTATTACTATCTCATCATCCCTTCCCCAGTGAAAAAGTAAAAAAAACCTTTCCTCTGAGATTCATTCACTCATTAAATATATACCAGACACCTGCTTAGTGCTGGGAGCTGTTATAAATGTTAAGGATGTAGCACTATACACCACAAAGTCCTGGCTTCCATGACACTTTTATTCTGGATTATTAATTTTAATTAATTATAAAATATTTAATTAATTCTAAAAAATTGGGGCAAGCATATGTCTTATTTATAGCACTTAAATGGAAGCTAAGGCAAAAGAAATAGAGAAGAAGTCACGAATTCACACCAGAAGGTTAAATTTTTTTTTTGATTTAGAAAATTAAATTTAATGGGGTGACATTGATTAATAAGAGTGTATAGGTTTCAGGTAAACATCTCTGTAGCATTCAAACTGTTCATTGTGTTGTGTACCCATCACCCAAAATCCAATCACTCTCTGTTACCACCTACTTATTTAGATTTCCGTGTTAGTGGCCCCCTTCCCTTGTTGGCCAAGATTTCCCTGTGAAGCATTTGCGACTCCCGCACTTCCTCTTCCCCCTGCTAGTTAGAAGTGTTCGATGAAGTTGACATCCTTTCGAGACTAGTAGGTATGAACCCTGCAACCCTTTTTTCTTCTTTGCCTTCAGGTTTGCCTGCAGATCGAAAGGGGGTGCCAGCAGCTTAAAGTCATTGCAGAGATAGACAAAAGTATGTTTCTAGGCAGATACGTGTTCTGCTACCTCCAAGAATCTTAGGATTATTTAAAATACATTCTTAAAAAATAAGAGTCATATAAACTTAATTCTTTACATTCCTTTGTGTGACCAGATGTCCACTGGCTGCCTAACCTCCCCCCCTTCCTCATTGCAATTTGTTTCTCAGAGCCAATCTATCTTAAAATGTTTCACAATTCCTGTTTATTAATTATCATTTTTTTGTATGACAGAAAGAGAGACAGAGAAAGGAACAGATAGGAACAGATAGACAGGAAGGGAGAGAGATGAGAAGAAGCATCAATTCTTTGTTGTGGCACCTTAGTTGTTCATTGATTTGCTTTATCATACGTGCCTTGACTAGGGGGCTATAGAAAAGTGAGTGACACTTGCTCAAGCCAGCAACCTTGGGCTTCAAGCCAATGACTTTTGGGCTCAAGCCAGCAACCATGGTATCATGTCTATGATCCCACGCTCAAACCAGCGATCCTGCACTCAAGCCGGATGAACCTGCGCTCAAGCCAGCGACCTCAGAGTTTTGAACCTGGGTCCTCTGCATCCCAGTTCAATGCTCTACCCACTGCACCACTGCCTGGTCAGGCTCTTATATTCTTTCAATGAATGTTATTGAGCATCTTTCATGGAGTCAGGAGTTGGCGAGCATGAGTGTGAATTGTTTAGAGCAGCATGGCACATCTTAGTACTGGGGGATTCCATTAGTAGGATGACCTGAAACAGGACTTCTGTTCTCTCTGGATCTCCTGTCCAGATATTCTCTCTTGGAGTCCTCAAAAAGGGTGAGGGGGGCTTTCTCACGTAACTAGTGCTGGAGTGACACAACCCTGGGGTCCTTTCGCTCTCATCTCGGTCTACAACTCTCCCTTCATTCTACTGGTATCTATTGTCCTACAGGCTGAGGGCCACCAATAGTCTCCTCCAAGCCTGTGACCTCCAGCTTGTATATGTCCTTTGAATTGGCAAGGAAAATTCCACTTCCTCAGCTCTTTCAGGAGAGGGTCCCCTGGCAGAGTCCTAAGTCTCCCAATGACAGTTTGTGAACATGCGAGAGGCTGGGGTGTGAGATGGATCACTGGACACAGCCTCCCACTATCCCTGAAGCCCAGGTCCCTGACGTCCTAAACCTGCTGCTCACACGGGCTCAATCAGCCCTGCCCTCCACTTTCTTTAGATGGCTCGCTAGTTTCTCCATTCTGCCCACAGGGAATCTCAATTCATTGACAGCGAATTACATGTTTTAACTCCTTTTGGGGCTGGATTTAAGTTCTTTCCCACAGGCCCCAAGCAAACTAGATGTGACTGGCTGTCCATTTTGGTCACCCCAGTATTAGCTGTGGCAGTTAGCAATTAGGTCAGCACATAGCACACAAAGATCCACCAAGGGGACACTACTGCCTACCTTATTCAGTAGTGTGACATTCTTAGGCCCCACCCAGCCAGAACAGTTACTCTATATTTCAAGTCCCGAATTCATTCCTCCCTTAGTACATTTAATTGCACTCACCCCCAATCCCAGTGTTTGGTTGGTATCAGGCCAACCAAAACATGCTTATTCATTTTGTATTGGCTCTGGAACTGGTTGCGACTGACGCTCAAGACAAAGGGACTCCATGCCAGTAGCTTAACAGAAGAGAGTGGGAATTAGACTCTTTGCTTTTCCACAAAATAAGCTGGGATGCTAAAAAGAAGCTTCATGAGCTCCAGGTCAAGGGCAACTCTCCGAGTGAATGTTAAGAGTACAGAGTAAGATGTTCTTCTGATGTGTCTACCTTCCTCTACACACTTGCCAACTTACTCATCCACTGCTCCTTAGTCATTTGGATCTACGTAGTTCAAACCAGGGAAGAAGTGTTGCTATATCTTAGGACACCTGATTGTCAATCACCTTTTTTTTTTTTTTTTGCAATTTCTGCTCTGAAATTCACCTCTGATGCATAGATAGAAAGAGCTAATACTCTTTATTTTTGGTCAGTTGTATTGTTAAGCCAAATTTAGCATTTTATTTATTTCAAATAGAAAATATAGTAGATGTCTTATAGTTTTTCAATTTATACAGAAGAAGAAATTGAGGTTCCGGGGAGTTAAGTAAATTGCCTGAGGCCACACACTCTGATAGATAACAACTTACAAACTGGGATCTGTCTTTCCCAAATACTCCTCTCTGGCACCTACCTGGTGCTGAGTCTCACAGGTATTTGTGATCGTGTTCATTCTTAACTAAGTACAGTCTGAGGAGGGAGAACTGTGTGGTCCTTCACTGGGTGACAAAGAGGTTAGAGTGCTTGGGCTCATAATAAAAACCTAGGGTCACTATTTGAGTAGAAATGACTTTTTAGGGAGACAGATAATGAAGAGGTTGAATAAGAAAGTCACCAAATTCAGTGGGGGCAACAGAAGGCTCCAGACTATGGATGCTTTCTTTGTCTTTGTCTTCCCCGAACTGGATGAGCCTGTATCTTGATGGAAACTCAACATGCAGTCAGGAAGCTTCATAGACAATGGGTTTGAGGGGGAACAGCTGAATAAAGGTTATTTTAGTCCATTAGAGTGATCACTTCCCTGAAATCCAGAGGAAGCCTTGAGTCCTGAAGTGGAGCAGCTATAGTCACAGTGGTGGGCAATTTCCTGGAGCTGTTAAGGGTTCTATACAGGTTCTTTTCTTGTTCCACCATCATCACGAGCAACAGCAAAAAATATGGAAAGAGCATGGAATGGGAAGTGAGGAAAGGAAAGGAGATACTTTACAAATCCCTAAGTTTGCAAAGTTTGTATGCCAAGGGAATCCGGTAGCTAATATCTTCTAACAATTCATAAATGAAAGATGGAAGACCCTAACGTGCCGCCAATGAACGAATAAGCGAAGAACCAAACAGCCGAATAAGCAAAATCAGGCTTTATTGGGAGCTCCGGGCGAGTTCACTGACCCTCGGATGTGAGTCTGTGAAGGCGCGCCCGGGGAGGGTTTTGGGTTTTTTATATCTGCAGAGGGGGGAGGATGGTAACGGTAGGCGTGCAGTTCCTGGAACGGCCTTGGGGACAGACAGTTCCAAGAATTTGGGCGTGTGCGGTTTGAGCAAGATTAACAGTTATCAGAAAGCTCAGGGCCAGGGAGGGTTTCACTACCCAACCCAGAGGCAACTACCGGACAATAAACACTAATAAATTCCCAGCATCATTCAACCCCCCATTTCCTGGAAACCACCATTCTCTTCTCTGCTTCTATGAATTTGACTATTTTTGATTTCATATAGGTGAGATGGTACAGCATTTGTCTTGTTGAGTCTGATTGTTTTGCTTAGCACAATGTACAAAGTTTCAGTAATAGGAATAATTTTTGAGGTCTAATTACAGCATGATGACTATAGTTAACAAGACTCTATTGTACCCTTGATATTAACTAAGAGGGTAGATCTTAAATTAAGTGTTCTCATCACATACAAAAGTAAAATAAAAGGAGACTATGTAGAGCTGATGGATACATTAATTAGCCTGATTGTGGGGATATTTCACAGTGTATACATATCAAAACATCCAGTTGTACACTTCAGAGATATGCAATGTTTATATGTCAATTTTACCTCAATAAACCTGTTTTAAAAATAACTAATACATTTCCAGGAAATAAGAGACACAAATTCGACTAGTTTGGCAGTTTCTTGATCTAATAGACAACAGCAATAATTAATAATATCAAGTCAGATTTCACAATTTATACTAAAGAATTGTAAGAGAAAGAGAGAATAATTGTAGCAGAGTTTGATTCAAGTTATCAGTAATACACTGAGCACTTACTCTACACTAGGCTCAAGTACAGGGGGCTGTCAGCCAGGAAGAAATGTGTCTGTTACAAAGATGAGCAGATGTCATTGAGACAAGATGGTGGCCCTATTGAGGAGTTTCTCCAGGGCCCCCTTCATGTCCCTGTTCCTTAGGCTGTAAATGAAAGGGTTAAACAATGGAGTGACCACTGTGTACATCACTGAGGCAATTATGTTCTTGTGACTGGAGGTGCTAGATGAGGGGAAAAAATAGATCCCAATAATTGTTCCATAATACAGAGACACCACCAAGAGGTGGGAGCCACATGTGGACAGGGCTTTGCAGATGCCTTTTGTAGATGGGACCTTCAGGATGGTGGCCCCAATGCGGCCATAAGAGATCAAGATGCATATTAGTGGGAGAGTGATGACAGCCACTCCTACTGTGAAAATGATCAGCTCATTGAGGGATGTATCCGAGCAGGAGAGCTTGAGCAGGGCACCAAGGTCACAAAAGAAATGGTGGATGGTGTTGTCAGCACAAAAGGACAGCTGGGCCAGGAGAAGGGTGTGGGACAGGGCACTGGCACAGGAGAGGATCCAGGATATGGCTACGAGTAAGGAACACAGTCCCTCTCTCATGATGGTCATGTATTGGAGGGGATGACAGATGGCTACATACCGATCATAGGCCATTGAAGTAAGAAGGAAATTGTCCAGATCAGTAAAAAATATAAAAAAATACATTTGTGCTATGCACTCTGCATAAAGGATGGATTGATCCTGAGTCTTCATGCTCAGTAACATCTTTGGGACGGTGACAGATGAGAAAGAGACATCAGTGAGGGCCAAGTGGCTGAGGAAGAAGTACATGGGCGTGTGCAGGCGGGAGTCCAGCCGGATGAGCAGGATGATGAGCAGGTTGCCCAGCACCGTGGTCAGGTACATGCCCAGGAAGAGGGTGAAGAACCCGCGCTGCTGCCCTGGCCGCATGGGGAGCCCCAGGAGGAGGAACTCGGACACGCTGCTCTGGTTCTCAGGCCCCATGCTGTTCCCCGTCTGCTGGGGATGAAAGGACAGTGAATGAAAGTATAATCAACAAATGTTGATCCTGGATGATGTCTTATATTAGGTGATGTTGTTTCCCTTAAATATAAATGCAAAGTCCTCTGGTGAAGAAACTCAGTATCTTTTCTTTGGTGGAACTCAGGCAAAAGTAGCTGAGGGAGTAGGTATTTCCTGGGTCCAAGGTTGGATGCCTTTGATAAAGGTATGGGGCTCTATTAGGGATTACAGGCAGGACATCCTCGAGCAGGCAGCTGGCTCCATTCCTCGTCTCCCCCAGGCTCAGGGTTAATGTATGAGAGCCGCTTCCCAGAGGTGATTGTGGTGTCCCTGTCTTAAGGAATTAGTTATAAGAAGTGAGTTCAGCAAGAGCACAGAGAAGTGATGAGCACCTGTACACACACACACACACACACACACACACACACACACACACACACACACACCCCTGCTCCTGACAATGGATACCCAGTCTGCTCTGAACTTATGCTGAAGTCATCTGGCCTCCAGGAGTATGGTCTGGTTTCTCAGCTTTTGTGCAGGACATCCGGAGGTTTCTGGGTCCTGACCCACTCACTGACATCAGAGAGAACAGCCACAACCCTGGAGTTTACTCTTCTCAGTTCAGCAGCTTCAGAAATGGAGACATGAAGACACTACTCTACCTACCCGAGCAAGGAGCCAAGGGAAGAGGGCACCGAACTCTTAGAGACGTGCACTAATCATGTATTAATTGCTCAGTTTCCTCCTTATTCCTTCTGGGACAGATGCCCTGGGGCAGTGGTCCTTAAACTTTGATGTTCAGCATGATCACCGGGGGAGCTTGTTAAAGATGCAGATCGAAGCTTCTCCTCCAGAGATGCTCATCCATGAGGTCTGGGACCATGTAATTCTGAGGCAGATGGTTCTAGGGGCACACTGTCCTCAGGAAGAACATCAGGGTGCATGCCCTGTGAGTGTGAGCCCGAAGAGAGATGTGGAAGGCCTCCTAAGTGGCCCTGCCCTACCTGATTTTATTGCCCTAGTTAGGTCATAACTTGGGATGTGAAGGTGGGTTTTTCTCCCCAGTGGGAATTCTTTTCTTTTTTTAAGTGAGAGGAGGGGAGATAGTGAGACAGACCCTACGTGAGCTGTGGCCAGGATCTACCCAGCAACTCCTATCTGGGGCTGACGCTCAAATCAATTGAGCTATTTTTAACATCTGAGGCTGACATACTCAGACCAACGAAGCTATCCTCAGTGCCTGGGGCCAACACTCGAACCAATCAAGCCACTGGCTGTGGGACAAGAAGAGGAAGGAGAAAAGAAGCAGTTGGTCGCTTCTCATGTGTGCCCTGACTAGGGGATCGAACCCAGGACATCCATATGTTGGGCCAACGCTCTATCCACTGAGCCAAACTGCCAGAGTAACATTCCTTTTTGGTTTGCTGCAATTAATTCTGCTCCATGATGGAAATCCAAACAATGTAGACATGAAAACAAAGCATAAAGTCAAATTACTTCACCCATTCGTTATTCATTTTTCATATTTCTAAAAGAATTTTTATTCATTAAATTATATTTACATAAATGGGATTTATTTAAACAGTATGTTATAGCTTTCTTTATCTATAATAACATAATATTTGCATTTTACTGCTATGCATATCAATACATAGACTACATACAATATCAATATATCAATCTACTTAAAATTTTTAAGGTTTGGTCAATCTTTTATTGAATTAACACAAAAATTTACTGTGAGATTTTGTTAACGATAATACCAAACCTTGAAATCTCTATTTCAGTCATCTGATCAAGGCTACATTAAAATCTCCCAAAGTGTCCATTTTAATGTACTCCATGTTTTTTAGTCCCTGTGTCTCACTCCTTTGAAAAGAACCTAACATTGAAAATGCTCCTAAAAATACATGAAGAATCCAAGCCCAGGTGGAACCCTGTGGAAAGACAGGCAACAAAGCCAGATTGCTTTCATTTACTTGTAGCCTAAGTGAAAGTTTACAGAATGACATTAATGAGTAATAAGAAAAAATTGCTGTTTAATATTCAACGCATATGTCAAATATCAAACTCTTTCAAATGTTTTGACTTCCAGCTTTATACCTCAAACAGACTAGAGTTTGGGGCATCAACACAGCCTTAAATATCACTCTACCTGTTGATTATATATTAAGAAGTCTTATATTTTTTAATAAGTTTGGTAAGCATACTATATTTTGTAGAAGGCAGTCACAGAAACAGATGAAAAACTGGTATAAAAGCTTGATGCCCACAGTAACGATACTATGGATGGGATTCCAGACAAAGCTACCTTGTGGACTATGTCAAGAGGCATGGCAAGTCAAATGAGGGCTATTAGACACGAATGAGGTCATATGCCTTAAAATTGTTCAGGGCCTTGTCAAGAACTCAGGTGTCCCTTCGTGGACATACAGATACTCTAAAATCAAATCTTGCTTTATAACAAATGTACATTTTATTGTGCATTGTGTATGAAAAAATAGTTAGTTAAAAATATTAAAGCTTGTTTTTGAGTGTCGTTAGCAAAATAACAAGTTGCACTGAAATCCCACTAGGCTTAATAAAAACAAAAAACCACCGAATGATATAGGAGTAATTTTTTCAAAGCTTTGGCTTCATTTTCCTTGAATACGTTGCCTGGTGAGGTGATACACAGCATGCTGCTTAGTATCTGATACATCTATATTACATATGGAAGAGCAGAGAACATCAGATAGGTTAGGAAAAAACCTCTGATATTAGAGAGTAAAAAAAAAAAAGAAATTTACTGCAGCCAGAATCAATCTGAAAATATCCATGTGAACCATGCATTTTTCTACTGCTAAAATAATTTAAGCCTTCCCTTGTTTCACTCCCCCATTCCAGAATTCACGGAAGGTGTTATAAATTTGCAGCCCACAAACTCCATGATTTGATTTCTTACACCAGTGCTCTTCACACCGCCGCTCACTGATCTGCAGCCTTAGAATCGTGGGAGCAGAAGATGTGCAAATTTGGGGGCCCCATCCCTGAACTACTGTCAATTCGTGGTGGTAGATTCTGAAACCTACATTTTAATAAGCTCTCCTGGAATTCTTATGCACACTAAATTTGAGAAGCTTTGCTTTTATTCTTTTTTAAAAAATTGATTTTGTAAGTTAAATTTAATGGGTGACATTGGTCCATAGGAACACAGAAGTTTCAGATATACATCTCTACAGGATGTGAACTATTCATTATGTTGTGCTCCCATCACACAAAGTCAAAACCCTGTCACTGGTAATCATTTTATTTTTGTTTATGCCCATGAGTCTCAGTTTTATATCCCTCCTATGTGTGAAGTCATATAGTTTTTAGATTTTCTGATTTACTTATTTTGCTTAGCATAATATTCTCAGCGTCCATCCATGTTGTCACAAATGGCTGTTTGGAAAGGCAGGACGTTCATGAAGGATCGTCTGCCGGAACTGAAGTGGCATTTGTAGGAAAGGAATGAGTGCTCAGAGAGTGTGCTCTATAATGTGGTCGTAGTATTGACAAAGGATGACAGCATGAAGCACACTTTCATTAATGTCTGGATGTGGGTCTCAGCAATAGCAACCGCATAGTACTGGCACGCGAGGTCCCTGGCCAGTGTTGATTTCCTACAGGGACCTTTGTCTTCAGAGTTGTAACATTTTATACCATAGAGGAGAGTGATATATTTCCTCCAATTTAAGTGACAAGTAGGTTGGATTCTTTGATTTCAATAGACATATAAGTTGAAAAGAAAACCCATTTATTATGTAAACGATTGTGTAGTGAAATAATATAACTAATTTTTTAGAATCTGGGGTGTGATAAAGCCTAAGATTATGATCCTAAAATATATGGGTTTCCAAAAACCTCCTCAAATAACAGATAACCAAACTGTATATTATACTATCATTTATGCCCCCAAATTGCAGAAATAAGTAATAAGATTAATTTTAGCATTATCTAATCAAAAGTTATTCATAAAGGAAGCATAGTTAAGAGAATGAAATTCTAATCCACAAATATTTACCAAGTACATCCAACATGCCATGATTTATCATAGCGTTTATGGCTCAGAAGACCTTAACATATTCAGACATATTCAAATGGAAAATCAAAGCTGTGAGATAAACAAAAATGAGGTTTTGATTTAAATAGATGTCACAGATATTACTGTCAGAAAAATTTTACTTTACTGAAAAGTTTCCCAAGGGCCTCTTTTATGGTCCTGTTTCTAAGGCTGTAGATGAAGGGGTTCAACATCGGTGTGACCACTGTGTACATGAGAGCTACAATAATGTCCTTGTCAATGAAACTGCTTCCTTTTGGGAAAAGGTACTGCCCAAATATTGCCCCATAATACAGAGACACCACAGAGAGGTGGGACCCACATGTAGACAGGGCTTTACAGATCCCCTTGGTTGAAGGGACCCTCAGGATGGTGGCCCCAATGTAACCGTAAGATACCAGGATACATACAAATGGCAGAGTAATGACCACCACGCCTACTGTGAACATGACCAACTCGTTGAGAAAGATGTCTGAGCAGGAGAGCTTGAGCAGGGCACCAAGGTCACAGAAGAAGTGGGGAATGGTGTTAGCAGCACAGAAGGATAACTGAGTGAGGAGGAGGGTGTGGGTAAGGGAGCTGGCACAGGACAGGACCCAGGATGCTGCCACTAGTAAGGCACACAGTTCTTTCCTCATGACAGTGGTGTAGTGAAGAGGGTGACAGATGGCAACATATCGGTCATATGCCATTGATGTAATAAGAAAGCTGTCCAGGTCAGTAAAAAATATGAAAAAATACATCTGTGAAATACACCCTACATAGGAGATGGATTTGTACTTAGTCTGCAAGTCCATCAACATTTTTGGGACAGTGACGGATGAAAAGGAAACATCAGTGAGGGCCAAGTGGCTGAGGAAGAAGTACATGGGCGTGTGCAGGCGGGAGTCCAGCCTGATGAGCAGGATGATGAGCAGGTTGCCCAGCACCGTGGTCAGGTACATGCCCAGGAAGAGGGTGAAGAACACACGCTGCTGCCCTGGCCGCATGGGGAGCCCCAGGAGGAGAAACTCGGACACGCTGCTCTGGTTCTCAGGCCCCATGCTTCTCTGAGTCTTCTGAGGAGAAAGAATGGTTGAGAATATTTTTTTTATTTGATTAATCCTCTAATATTTCAGGATTAATTTTTTTATATTTTATTATTATTAATTCTAATGGGGTGACACCAATAAATCAGGGTACATATATATGTACAATGAAAACATCTCCAGGTTATCTTATCATTCAATTGTGTTGCATACCCGTCACCAAAAGTTAATTGTCCTCTGTCACCTTCTATCTGGTTTTCCCTGTGTCCCTCCCCTCCTCCCTATCCCACTCTTCCCTCCCTCCCCCATCTCGTAACCACCACTCTCTTGTCCATGTCTCATATTCTCACTTTTATGTCCCGCCTATGTATGAAATCATGCTGTTCTCATGGTTGAGAATATTAAGGGCTCTGTAGTAATTGTTTTTAGCCATCATATGATAAATATGTATGTTTTATATCAGAAACTTGGAAACTTAAGCTGTTTCTCAAATGTTCCTTATATGTTGGCACATAAGAGAATTAGAAACATTGTCAATGAGGTATGTAATGTGAGCCAGCTTTTCTTGGTTCACTGACAAGATAGAATTTGTGCATCTTTGGCACTGATTAAGAATGTGTCGATAATGATATCTCAGCTCTGTTATTGCCCCAAGGATGCTCTGTGGTGAGCCTCCAAGCCATCAACCGTGGCATACAACCTTTACAAGATTTGACTTCAGTCCCCATTGTTAAATTTTAGAGAGGCATATTCTTAAATGCAAGTATGCAAAGAATAGTGTTGTATTCCATAAAGAAAACTCATCAATGTACATATACTTTTATTTATTTCAATTCAGTAAAGGATCCCTAAGAAACTGGGTATTGAGCTAATTCAATCTCCACACTGCAGTGAGGGAGGTAGTTTGAAAATGCAGGAGGACGGCCTTCTTTAAACTCCTGGCTTAACCACCTACATAGTTTTAGAATGCCTGCATTCTGGGTGGTCCAGGTCTGCTGTTCTGTCAGGATCCAAAGAAAGTGGTAATCCGTCCTGAAAGATGCTGCTTTCCTATAGCTCTGTCCTGATCTCTTGGGTCACTTTTATTTCTTTTTACCTCTTTCTCTCTTCCTGTCTTCCCTTCTCTTTATTTTTTTAAAAATATGTATTGATTGATTGATTGATTTGAGAGAGGACAGACAGAGAAACATTTATGTGTTGTTCCACTTGTTCATGTCATCATTGGGTTTTTCTTATATGTGCCCTGACCGGGGATCATCCTGCAACCTTGGAGTATTGGGGTGATGCTCTAACCAACCGAGCTATCTGACCAGACCACTTTACTTTCTCTCCCTCATTTCCTGCTTCCTTCCATCTCACTCTCTCTGCGCTGTCTCTTCATTCTTCTGTCACTTCATGTCTCTTCTCTCTCTCTGTCTTTTTTCTTGTCTTTCCTATTCCATGCCAAAATCAGCATGGAAGCAATCTTATTCTTTCTCTTTTCTAAACATGTGTAAATTCATATATTGCTGAGACAATACTACCCATTCCATTCATAATACTGACCTGACCTGCAATTTATGATCCAGTTTGTACGTCTGGAGAATCTCGTTAGGAGACAGCTTCCGACGTCCAAGACATTCATGGGCATTGAGAAGAAATGATACAAGCTCTGACTCTCACTTCTGTGTACCAGTCTTAGTGCTATGAACTGAAGAGTATAACCAGCCAAGGAGAGAACCATAGAATGTAGGGAGCAGAACTGGTAATTTCTGGTTAAAGATATCCATCAGCTTGGATTAATTGTCCAATTTCCCCCTTGACTTCTTTAGAAAACATGTCCTGTGGGAGGGATGTTTGTGCTGAGACCTTGGAGAATGAACCCACAGAGAAAGGCCCTCAAGGCCCCCCGGTCTCCCTTCTGTTCCATGCTCTGCTTTCCCAGCATTATGCACACTTTGTCGTAGATCAAACTCCAGGGATTAGAGAAGAGAGTGGACCCAATGGGGTCCAAACAGAAAATCAAATGATCGAATGGCCTCTGAGAATTTAGGTAGGACCATATTCCTCACACAGGGATCTCATTGGGCACTTACCCACCAGTTAGCCCAAAGGAAATGATGTTTATTTTCTCTCCAGTGATCATTATTTAATGCAAAGTGGGAAAAGAGGAATAATCACCTTTTTTGGAGGTTTTGTTGCTTTCTTGACAAATTTAGGTTTTATTTACATCAAACACAAATAGTTTTCAAGGAAGAACGTAAAAAAGGAAGTAAGGAAGTGTGGAAGAAAAGAAGAAAGAAAAAGGGAAGGATGGAAGGGAGGGAGGGAGGAAGGAAGGAAGGGAGGGATGGAAGGAGGGAAAGAAGGAGGAAGGAAAGAAAGAAGGAAGGAAGAAAGAAAGGAAGGAAGGAAGGAAGGAAGGAAGGAAGGAAGGAAGGAAGGAAAGGAAAAGAAAGGAAAGGAAGGAAGGAAAGAAGGAGGGAGGGAGGGAAGGAAGGAAGGAAGAAAGAAAGGAAGGAAGGAAGAACATGGTTGTAAGCATGCATCTATACAGTTTTCTATTATATTCTTTTACAAGTTATACCATAAGCTTTTTAAAACTTCTTTTTATTTTATTCATTTTAGAGAGGAAACACACACACAAAGAGAGAGAGAGAGAGAGAGAGAGAGAGAGAGAGAAAGAGGGGAGGAGCTAGGAGCATCAACTCCCATATGTGCCTTGACCAGAGACCAGTGCAGGGTTTTGAACTGGCGACCTCAGTGTTCCCAGGTCGACGCTTTATCCACTGCGCCACCACAGGTCAGGCCATAAGCTTTTTATAAGCATAATTCTAATGGTTATATAATGTGCCAATGGAAGCTTACCACAGTTGCCTATACCTTTCCCTTATTGATGGAAACTAGGCTGAAGCTAATTACTCTTTTAAAATTACACTGTAATTAGACATCTTTCTTCATAAAGCTTTTTTAGTACTGGACAGAAACATAGAAACTATTATATGTCAAAGCTTACACCACCAACTACCAAACTGAAATTATTCCTATTTTGTTATGGATTTTGACACTTGGAACAGTTTATGTCTCTCTTACCAATTAACATCAACCTGGGAGTCATCAGTATTTGCATGAATGAACCATTCAACAATGTGGCATAGTCTTTGATCTCATCTTCCATGACCTTGACTTCCATTACACTTTTGCCATCTCTTACCATGGCCATATTATAGGGAGTGGATTCACTTTACCTGTAAATTTAAATTTAGACACTCAATTCCTTGTTCTTTTTCCACCTTACCCATTAGATTGAATATTTGGCCTTATAAATCTACTCAATCTTTGATTCTGTCCATTTCCTTCCCAAATTTGTTTTGTCTTCACGCTGTGACCTCTCCAGGACGGGTTTCATGGCTTATCACTCTCTTACCAACTTCCCTGCTCTTCCTTACTTTCCATTTGCTCCTCAATCCACTGTCAACTGGCTGCCCTTCCCACTACTCACTGACATTACTACTGGTCACATCACAACTAAATCTCTTTATTAAATTCAGTGGATTTTTTTTTTTTTTACCTGTGATGAAAATTTGGATTTTATTTGCCATAGGAAGAGTTTCCAGCAAAGGTTTTCTAGTAAATAACAAATCCCGGACACAGACAACCTGGGTTCAAGTCCCAGCTCTGCCGCTTTCTACCTGTGTGGACTTTTTTCTTTTTGTTAAAATAGGAATTGTTTTATTAATTTTGATGGGTGACATTGATAAATCAGGGTACATTTGTTCAGAGGAAACATCTCCAGGTTATTTTGACATTTGATTATGTTGCATACCCATCACCCAAAGTCAAATTGTCTTCCATCACCTTCTATCTGGTTTTCTTTGTGCCCCTCCCCTACCCCTCCTCCATTCCTCTTTTCCCTCCTACACTCCCCCCCTGGTAACCAGCAACTCTTGTCGATGTCTCTGAGTCTCATATTTATGTCCCATCTATGTATTGAATCATATAGTTCTTAGTTTTCTTTGATTTACTTATTTTACTCAGTATAATGTTATCAAGGTTCATCCATGTTGCTGTAAATGATCCGATGTCATCATTTCTTTTTTTTTTTTTGCAAAGGATAATAATAACATTTTTAAATTTTATTTTATTATTATTATTATTTTATATATATATATATATATATTATTAATTCTAAAGGGGTGACACCAATAAATCAGGGTACATTTGTAAAATGAAAACATCTCCAGGTTATCTTATTATTCAATTGTGTTGCATACCCATCACCAAAAGTCAAATTGTCCTCTGTCACCTTCTATCTGGTTTTCCCTGAGCCCCTACACTCCTCCCTATCCCACTCTTCCCTTCCTCCCCCCATCCCATAACCACCACTCTCTTGTCCATGACTCATATTCTCACTTTTATGTCCCACCTATGTATGAAATCATGCTGTTCTCAGTTTTTCTTCTTTTCTGATTTACTTATTTCACTCCGTATAATGTTATCAAGGTACATCCATTTTGTTATAAATGATCCGATGTCATCATTTCTTATGGCTGAGTAGTATTCCATAGTATATATGTACCATAGCTTTTTAATCCACTCATTTTCTGAAGGACACTAGGGCTGGTTCCAGATCTTCGCTATTGTGAACAATGCTGCCACAAACATGGGGGCGCATTTCTTCTTTTTGAACAGTGCTATGGTGTTCTTAGGGTATATTCCTATAAGTGGGATAGATGGGTCAAAAGGCAGTTCTATTTTTAATTTTCTGAGGAATCTCCAAACTGTTTTCCAGAGTGGCTGCTCCAGGCTGCATTCCCACCAGCAGTGCAGAAGGGTTCCCTTTTCTCCACATCCTCGCCAGCACTTGTTCTGTGTTGTTTTGCTGATGAGTGCCATTCTGACTGGTGTGAGGTGATATCTCATTGTGGTTTTAATTTGCATTTCTCTAATGATTAGTGATGTTGAGCATTTTTTCATATGCCTATTGGCCATCTGTATGTCCTCTTTGGAGAAATTTCTATTCATTTCTTTTGCCCATTTTCTGATTGGGTTGTTTGTCTTCCTGATGTTGAGTTTTATAAGTTCTTTATAAATTTTAGTTATTAACCCCTTATCAGATGTGCTGTCAAATATGTTCTCCCATTGTGTGGTTTGTCTTTTTATTCTGTTCTTATTGTCTTTAGCTGTGCAAAAACTTTTTAGTTTGATATAGTCCCATTTATTTATCCTGCCTTTTATTTCATTTGACCGTGGAGATAAATCGGCAAATATATTGCTGCTACAGATGTCGGAGAGCTTGCTGCCTATGTTTCTTCTAAGATGCTCATGGTTTCACGGCTTACATTTAAGTCTTTTATCCATTTTGAGTTTGTTTTTGTGAATGGTGTAAGTTGATGGTCTAGTTTCATTTTTTTGCAGGTAGATGTCCAATTTTCCCAACACCATTTGTTAAAGAGACTGTCTTTACTCCATTGTATGTTCATTCCTCCATTGTCAAGTATCAGTTGTCCATAAAGGTGTGGGCTTATTTCTGGGTTCTCTGTTCTGTTCCATTGATCTATGTGCCTGTTCTTATGCCAGTACCAGGCTGTCTTGAGTACAATGGTGTTGTAGTAAACCTCAATATCTGGAAGAGTGATACCTCCTGCTTTATTTTTTCTTTTTAAGATTGCTGAGGCTATTTGTGTTCTTTTTTGGTTCCATATAAATTTTTGGAATATGTGTTCTATATCTTTGAAGTATGTCATTGGAATTTTAATTGGTATTGCATTGAATTTATAAATTGCTTTGGGTAATATAGACATTTTAATGATGTTTATTCTTTCTAACCATGAGCATGGTATATGCTTCCACTTGTTTGTATCTTCCTTGATTTCTTTTATCAATGTTTTATAATTTTCCGAGTACAAGTCCTTAACCTCCTTGGTTAAATTTATGCCTAAGTACTTTATTTTTTTGGCTGCAATAGTGAAGGGGATTGTTTCCTTAATTTCTTTTGCTGACAGTTCATTGTTGGTATATAGAAATGCCTCTGATTTCTGAGTATTAATTTTATATCCTGCCACCTCGCTGAATTCATTTATAAGGTCCAGTAGTTTTTTGACTGAGACTTTAGGGTTTTCTATATACAATATCATATCATCTGCAAATAGTGACAGTTTTACTTCTTCTTTTCCAATTTGGGTGCCTTTTATTTCTTCTTGTTGTCTGATTGCTGTAGCTAGGACTTCCAGAACTATGTTGAATAAGAGTGGTGAAAGGGGGCATCCCTGCCGGGTTCCTGCTCTTAAGGGGATTGCTTTTAATCTTTGTCCATTTAGTATGATGTTTGCTGTTGGTTTATCGTAGATGGCCTTTATCATGTTAAGGAATGATCCCTGTATTCCCACTTCACTGAGAGTTATGAGCATGAATGGGTGCTGGATTTTATCAAATGCCTTTTCTGCATCTATTGAAATGATCATGTGATTTTTGTCCTTCCTTTTGTTTATGTGATGAATCACATTGATTGATTTGCGAATATTGCACCAGCCTTGCCTCTCCAGAATAAATCCCACTTGATCGTGGTGTATGATTTTTTTCATATATTGCTGGATCCAGTTGGATAATATTTTGTTGAAAATTTTAGTGTCTAAATTCATCAGGGATATAGCCCTACAATTTTCTTTCTTTGTGTTGTCTTTGCCCGGTTTTGGGATCAGAATTATGCTCGCCTCATAAAAGGAGTTTGGAAGTCTTCCTTCCTCTTGAATTTTTTGAAATAGTTTGAGGAGGATAGGAGTTCGTTCTTCTTTGAATTTTTGATAGAATTCACTTGTGAAGCCATCAGGCCCAGGACTTTTCTTTTTTGGGAGTTTTTTGATAACTGTTTCCATCTCATTTGTTGTAATTGGTCTGTTTAGGTGTTCTAATTCTTCCAGATTGATTTTTGGAAGGTTATATGATTCAAGAAATTTGTTCATTTCACCAAGATTGTCTAATTTTTTGGCATATAGTTCTTCATAGTATTTTCTTACAATGCTTTGTATTTCTGTTGTGTCAGTTATTATTTCTCCACTGTCCTTTCTAATAATATTTATTTGAGTCCTCTCTCTTTTTTTCTTGGTGAGTCTAGTTAAAGGTACATCAATCTTGTTTACCTTTTCAAAGAACCAGCTTCTGGTTTCATTGATCCTCTGTAGTGTTTCCTTAGCCTCTATGTCATTTATTTCTGCTCTGATCTTTATTATTTCCTAACTTCTACTTGTCTTTGGTTTTATTTGTTGTTGTTTTTCTGGTTCTTTTAGATGCAGGGTCAGGTTGCTTATTTGAGCTTTTTCTAGCTTCCTATGATATGCCTGTAGTGCAATGAACTTCCCTCTCAGTACTGCTTTTGCTGTGTCCCATAAATTTTGAGTTGATGTATGCTCATTATCATTTGTTTCTAGAAACTTTTTTATTTCTTCTTTGATCTCATTGTTAATCCATTCATTATTTAATATCATGCTATTTAGTTTCCAAGTGTTTGAGTATTTTTCAGTTTTTCTTTTGTGGTTAATTTCTAGTTTCATGGCATTGTAATCAGAAAAAATGCTTGATATGATTTCAATCTTCTTAAATTTATTGAGATCATTTTTGTGTCCTAACATGTGGTCTATCATAGAAAACATACCATGAGCGCTTGAGAAGAATGTATATTCTACTGCTTTAGGGTGAAAAGTTCTGAAGATATCTATTAAATCAAGTTGATCTAGTGTATCCTTTAAGTCTGCTGTTTCTTTATTGATTTTCTTTCTTGAGGATCTATCCAGTGTTGTTAGCGGGATATTGAAATCCCCTACTATGATAGTATTACTGTTAATCTCACCCTTAATGTCCATCAAAGTCTGCTTTATGTATGTCGGGGCACCTATATTTGGTGCGTAGATATTTATAATAGTTATATCTTCCTGTTGAATTGTTCCCTTTATCATTATGTAATGTCTTTCTTTATCTCTTCTTTATCTCTTACTACAGCCTTTGTTTTAAAGTCTATTTTGTCAGCTATAAGTACTGTTACCCCGGCTTTTGTTTCATTTTCATTTGCATGAAATATTTTTTTTCATCCTTTTACCTTCAGTTTATGTGCATCTTTTGTTTTAAGGTGTGTCTCTTGTAGACAGCATATGTATGGGTCCTGTTTCTTTATCCACGCAGCTAACCTATGTCTTTTGATTGGATCATTTAATCCATTTACATTTAAGGTTATTATTTATATGTAGTTGTTTATTGCCATTTTATTCTTTAAAGCTGTATTCTTCTTTTGCTCTATTCTTTCCTCCCTTTAAACTGTTCACAAGAGGCCCCTTATTATCTCTTGCAGAATTGGTTTGGTTTTTATGAATTCCTTGAGGCTTTCTTTTTCTGGGAAGCTCTTTATTTCTCCTTCAATTTTAAACGTTAGCCTTGCTGGATAGAGTAGTCTTGTTTGTAGGTTCTTGTTCTGCATTACTTTGATTATATCTTGCCATTCCCTTCTGGCCTCAAGTGTTTCTGTTGAGAAGTCCGATGTCATCCTTATGGGGGCTCCTTTGTAGGTGATAGCCTTTTTTTCTCTAGCAGCTTTTAAGATTTTTTCTTTATCCATTAGCTTTGGTATTTTAACTATGATGTGTCTTGGTGTAGATCTTTTTGGGTTACTCATTAATGGAGTTTTGTGTGCTTCTTGAACGTGTGGAATTTTTCCCAGCCTTAATTGAGGGAAGTTTTCTGCTATGATTTGATTGAACACAGTTTCCTTTTTCTGTCCTCTTTCCTCTTCTTCAGGCACCCCTATGATGCGAATGTTGTTTCTCTTCATGTTGTCACAGAGCTCCCTTAGAGTTTCCTCACATTTTTTGAGTCTCTTTTCCTTTTTTTTTCTTCTGCTTCTGTGGCTTTGTTTATTGTGTCTTCTAACTCGCTGATTCGATCCTCAGCGTGATTCATCCTGCTTTTAATTTCTCCCATTGTGGTCTTCAGTTCTGATACTGTATTTGTCATTTCTGTCTGATTCTTTTTTATTATTTCAATTTCGTTCTTTATACTTGTTATCTCTTTATTTAGGTGTTCATAGTGACTATCCATTGTTGCTCTAATTTCTTTGAACATCCTAACTATCATTATTCTAAATTCTGCTTCTGGTAATTTGGTTATATCTGGTTCATTCAGGTCCTTCTCTGGGGATTTCTCTTGATTCAATTGGTTTGCATTCCTCTGCCTGCCCATTTTTTCTGTGTATAAGCAAGTTGTGGCCACTGGAGTTCAGTAGGTGTTGCCTTTGTGTTCTCTAGGTGTGGTCTGTCTGCAGGCTTGCCACCCCCTCTGCCGGTGCCTAGGGTGGTTTGGTATGAGCTTTGTCAGCGCCGTCCCACTGTGGCTTTTGCTGTGATTTCTGCCTCTCTTCCGCGGGAGGGGCTGTCACTGAAGCCACAAGCCTTAGCACCAAGGGTAGAGGTGAGCAACTTTGCTCAGTTGCGGACCCAGCCTATTTCCGGACTTCCGCCCAGAACCCGCAGTCAGAGGCTGCTCGCCACAGTTTTACGGTGTAGGTGGGGCTTTTGACGTGCTCTCAGCTGTGAGCCTTTGCCCTTCCAGAGCTTTAGCCCCGCCCTCGAGGCCAGGGCCTTTCTGCGCAGGGTCGCAAACCCAGGTTTATTGGGCCGGGCGTTTTTGCTGGCTTCTGCTCAGCTGTGGACTTCCGCTCGCCCCGGACTCTACCTCGCCCCCGTGTTCAGAGCCTGCTCGTGCACGTATGAATGCAATCCGCGGTTTCTCCAGCCGGGCGGGGATAGTAGTGTGGGCTCAGTTGTGAGCTTCCACTTGTCTCGGGGTCTACCCTGTTCCCGCGCTCGGAGCCCGCTCGCGCATGTATAATGTTAAACCGCGGTTTCTCCGGCCTCGCGGGGCTGGTAGCGTGAGCTCAGCTGCGAGCCCCTGCCTGTCCCTGGTCCTATTCCGGTCCCAGCGGTCAAGGCCGGCTTGCGCAGGGTCGCAGAGCAGATTTCTGCCCATTCCTGGCCTCCCGCTTTGTCCCCATAAGTGGGATTAAAGGCGGGCCCGCAGCTTCCGGACCTCTTTCGCGCGTCCCCTCCGACCCTGCTGGGCTAGACCGAGCTCACTCCAGCTTGGCCTCTGCCCACGCCAACAGTGCCGTGTTTCAGCGTCCTGCCGCCCCAAACCTTTCACCAACCCTCAGCAGAGTAGGAAGGGCCCTAATACTCCATACTGTAGGCCTGGGAGCTCCCTCACTTGTTTCTCAGCTCAAAACTGTCCAAACGCCTCTTCTAGGCTCTGGGACTGCAGGCTGGGGCTTGGTTCCTGGGACCCAGGTCCCTCCCTCTTTGCCAAACTCTCCTCCCGCCACGCCGGTCTCTCCAGGCTGCCGTTTGCTCCGGGGAGCTGGGCAGCCCTCTTCGCGTTTTCGCTATTCCTACCAGTCTCAATGTGGCTTCTTCTGTGTTCCTTGGTTGAAGAGTCCACTTAGTTTAGTTCATAGTTTGTTTATCCAGATGATGGTTCTTTAAATTGAGTTATAATCCACTTTGGTTCTGGGAGTTGGAAGTTGATACGTCCGCCTACTCCGTCGCCATCTTGCTTCCCCTCACCTTGATTCTTCAATGATTAAATTAATATTGTATTATGTATGTATTCTGTGTTTATGTATATGTGTATTTATGTATATTTCATAGTTAGATTTTCATCAGATGTGCCAGTGTTTATTATTAGTTACAATATTAATTTTTTTTAATAAGTAGTGTTTTTATCCTTGATCAGTTGGCTAAGATGTTGACTGCCTGGTTCTCTCCTGTAAAGTTACCACTTCTTTAAGACCATATGATCGCACTAAATGTGAAATCTAATGAACACAATACACTGATGGACAAAGTAGAAACAAAGGCCTGGACACATGGACCAGATACACAGTCGCCAGACGGAAGGGGTGAGGGGACAGGATGAAAGAAGGGGAAGGAATTAACAAAGAAAACATATACACATAACATGTGGGTACAGACAGCAGGGTGGCCACAGGTCACAGCTCAAGGGAAAGGGGTAAGGATGTGGGGAGAAAAGTGCAGAATGGGAGAGACGGGGGGCAGATAGAGACTTGCAAGGGGCCAGGGGTGCATAAAGCTGCGTATAGTTGGGGTGATATTGAATTGGACACTTGAATCATGTATAGTTTGGTGACCCATGTTATCCCAATTAATTTAATATAAATTTTTAAAAAGTTACTGTTTTAACCTTGTAATTTGTAAGTATCATTTGAGTAGATGTATTTAAACTAGATAAACATAACTATTTTCCTATTATAATTTCATCCACTATATTTAACACCCTTTGGTGATTCTTATATGACTAAATTATTGCAATTGTGGTGGCCAAATGGTGATTTTTCTATTTTTGTCATTTCTCCTTTGTTGTTTAATTGTATTTTCCAATAAGAAGAAATTTATCCTTACTCCCCACTCATTAGCTATTTATTTATTCACTCATTTATTCATTTAATTGTTTATATCTTTACAGACTAATAAGTCTTGTTATTCTGTTTGTTATGAACCATTACTGTTGTGATTCATTTTGAACTTTAGGTGTGTTCATTACTTTCAAGGATATTAAATGATCTCAGAGAAGCCAACGGGTAAAAATATATAAAAAGAAATACAAAAAGTATAACCTAGAAACTAAGAAACTAAAGGAATATTTCACTATAGGAGGTGAGACAGGAGTGGGACAAAAGGAATGGGGAATGAGCTTGACCAAGTGGTGGTACAGTGGATAGAGCATCATCCTGAGAATCAAACGAACCAAGTTAGAAACCTGAAGGTCACTTCCTTAAGCGCAGGCTTACCAGTGTGACATCGGGGTTGTTGGCGTGAGCATAGAATCATAGACATGACCCCATGGTCATTGAATTGAGCTCAAAGGTCACTGACTTGAAGCCGAAGGCCATTGGCTTGAGCCCAAGGTCGCTGGCTTGAGCAAGGGGTCACTGGCTCAGCTGCAGCCCCCTAGTTCATTTCCCCAGTCAAGGCATGTATGAGAAAGCAATCAATGATAAACTAAGCTGCCACAATGAAGAATTGATGCTTCTCATCTCTCTTTCTTCCTGTTTGTCTGTCCTCTCTCTACTTCACTTTCTCTCTCTCTTGCCAAAACAAAACAAAACAAAATGGGAACAGAGTATATGTTGACAAAGAACATATATATTTCTATCTATTTATACTTTTCTAAATCCGTGAGTTAAAATCGATATCTCCAATTCTAGTTTGACCACAGAGAATTCATTCCAGCCTCTCCTTCTCCATGTACACAGCACCTTCCCCGTGAGTGAGGACTCAACATTTTCCTCTATATTTATTAATTTGCCGAATGTTTGGACACATGGTGAGCTGTTTCAGATTCTTGAAATCATCCCTGGCCTGTTTTCTCAGTGGTAGAGCATAGGCCTGGTGTGTGGAAATCCTCGGTTCCATTCCCAGTCAGGACACACAGGAGAAACAACTATTTGCTTCACCACTCACCCCTTCCCCTTTTCTCTCTCTATCTCTCCCCCTCCCACAGCCAAGGCTCAAATGGTTCAAGTTGATTGGTCCTAGCGCTGAGGGTGGCTGAATAGCCTGGCCTCAAGAGCTCAAATAGCTCAGTGCCACTCAGTGAAGCAGCTGCCTCAGATGGGCAGAGCATCACCTGGTAGGAGGCTTGATGGGTGGATCCCTGTTGGGGTGCAAGTGGGAGCCTGTTTCTCTGCTTCCTGGTTTCTCCACCTCTCACTTAAGAGAAAAAGAAAATCTTGAAATCATAATACTGTTAATAACAAATTACAGCTAAAACATTGTTTTCACTTTTTTCCTGTTGATTGTGTATACAGATTATTCTTTGTTCAATAATTATTGAGGTTACTTATTTTATTTTCTGCTTTAGTCAAATTATGGTAGTAATTTGCAATATAGTGAGGTTCAGTAGTTTTGTTTTATTCTATCTAGCTTAATTCACCATGTCTTTTATTTTTTACCTTTTCTAAGAGGTGATAGAAAGAGAGAGAGAGAGGAAGAGAGAGAGAGAGAGAGAGAGAGAGAGAGAGAAGGGGGGAGGAGTCGGAGGCATCAACTACCATATGTGTCTTGACCAGGAATGGCCAGAGTCTCAAACCGGCGGCCTTAGCATTCCAGGTCGACACTTGATCCTCTTTGCCACCACAGGCCAGGCTCATCACCTTTTCTATTTATTTTTAGTGGTAAAAGGCAACATAGTCAAAAGTATACAAATGATTATACTGATCTTATTGTTATTCCCCACATCCTGTAGGCAACAGTGTCATTAGTTTCTATTTATTCTTCCAGTGTTTCTGTGTGTTCAAATAGGCAGACATGTGTGCATTGTGTTTTTCTTTCATGTTTACATAAAAAGTAGCGTGTGATAAGTGCTACTTTACACATTGTCCTTTCCTCTTTTAACCAGGTATCCTGATATTTCTCAGTACTGATTCATATACGTATTTGTGCTTTTTTCCACATTTGAAGAAATACTTGGTATTCTTTTATTCAATGATATAAGATATCACTGTTATCTTACATTCTTTTTTTATTTTTTATTTTTATTTTTTGCGGCAGAGACAGAGAGAGTCAGAGAGAGGGACAGATAGGGACAGACTGACAGGAAGGCAGAGAGATGAGAAACATCAATTCTTTGGTGTGGCTCCTTAGTTGTTCATTGATTGATTTCTCATATGAGCCTTGACCAGGGGCTACAGCAGACCGAGTGACCCCTTGCTCGAGGCAGCGACCTTGTGCTCAAACTGGTGAGCCTTGCTCAAACCAGATGAGCCCGCGCTCAAGCTGGCAACCTTGGGGTCTCTAACCTGGGTCCTCCACATCCCTGTCCAATGCTCTATCCACTGTGCCACTGCCTGGTCAGGCAATATCATATTCTTTAGGGGTTGTAAATAAGATATGGGTGATGAGTGGCCTTAATGTCAATGAATTGTAGACATCAAAGGTGTAAACTGGTAAATTTTATGTTTTGAATATTAAAATACAGTTTAAATAATTAAGGAGAAAGTAAAAAGTAATGTCAGCATGTTGCGGCCTGTAAATGGCAAAAAGCCTTTGTAGATTTGAGGCTTAGCAAAAGGCTGAGTTCTCCCCCCTCCACCTCCATATTGGCTATGATGCTGAGTATTTGCACCCACTTCACTTGCTTACTTAAGTTGCTGGGAGCAATTTACATGCCCTTCCCCTTACCATTTGTTTGTTCAGATGTTGGTTGATTTCACTTATGCAGGATAGGGGGATTCCTGTTTATGCCTTGGGAGAGTTTCTGTTTTAGCCTCAGATGTGTAACTTTGTATCTAGGACTTCCTTGATTTGCATGTGGCTATATAATAAAGCAAACTGGGGCTATGCGGCACTGGGATATTGCCAACAGCATTGAAGAGGCCTCCCAGTCCCATCCTTTTTTCTTAGTAAGTCTGTTTCCTTAATTCCGCACCGTTCTTAGGAGCCGAGCTGGTCCATGGCATCAGCACACAGCACAGCAAAGAGTTATAAAAATATAATAATGATGAATGATTAATAGGTTAAAAAGCAGAGATGGAGTAACAAAATATGTATTTAATAAATAAAAAGGAAGAAGGCAAGTGAATAAATGTGAAACAGGTATATACAAAGAAAATAAGTAATATGGAAAATATAAATTCAAAGATATGATTACCTTAGATGTCAGAAGATAAAATTCTCGGTTAATATACTAATGGTTACTCTACACAGAAACAGGAAAATCCAACTGTACACTACTGACAATGGACAACTCACAGAGATAAGCCCATAAAATCATTAAAGTGATGACAAAGGAATATTCTCTAAATATGAACCTAAAGAAAGCTGCATCATTACTTCAAATGCTATTAAAGTATCTGTTTCTCTATCTCTATCTATATATGTATCTATATTTCTAACTACGACTGTAAATATGCTAATATCAGTAGTAGATGAGGTGTTAGGTAGGACCTATTGCTAGAAATATCTCCTAATTATGAATGAAGTGGAGTGTTCTTAAATACATGTATAAAAGTCTCCCTCTCTCTGATTTAAAAGGCCTCACTTTGTACTATCTGCGCATTTCAAAGTTTAATTATTCCTACCGTGGCTGATTGCATTCTGCCAACATCACGTCATTGCATGTGAGTTGGGAAGAACAGCATCGATCAGCTTAAAGCTGGAGTAAATGAGCATAAAGGGAGCAGCAGTTCCTGATGCAAAATCAGTGTATCCACACAACATAAGCAAAAACTGATGTTATCTCAGAGGAAAAGGGAGAATCCACATTTAGAATTGTGCAATACTTTTACATAACATATTGCATACATCATAGAAGAGATAATGAACAAGAAAATATAATAAGACTAAATAATTAGTGACAATCCTGGTGATACACTTAACAGAGTGACATATTAACAACACTAATATGTGACAACAGAATGACTATTTTATTAATGTTACATGGAGATGTCAACCATACAATATTACAGGAGCTATATCTCACTTTCTCCTGACTGCAGTGAGAGGATTTAGTGATTGCCACTTAAAGATGTTAATCCTGTTGAGACACATTTCCAAGGCCTGTTTGATGTCTCTGTTCCTCAGGCTGTAGATGAAGGGGTTCAGCATGGGGGTAACTACCGTGTACATGACCGAAGCAGTGATGTCTTTGGAATCCCATGATGAGGAGAAAAAGTAAACACTTGCAAGTGTCCCGTAGTATAAGGACACCACAAAGAGATGGGAGCCACAGGTAGAAAATGCTTTATAGAGTCTCTTGGTGGAGGGGACCCTCAGGATGATGGTCCCAATACGTACATATGAGCTTAAAATTATACACAAAGACAGGAATAAAAGCATTCCTGCCTCAGCGAAGGTGACCAGCTCATTGAGGGAGATGTCAGAGCAGCTCAGCTTCAGGAGTGCAGCGAGGTCACAGAAGAAGTGGCTGATGGTGTTGTCAGCACAGAAGGACAGTCGGACCAAGAGGAGGGTGTGCAACAGGGCATGGGCACAGGACACAATCCAGGAGCCAGCCACCAGCAGCACACACAGCTCCTCCCTCATGATGGTGGTGTAGCGTAGAGGGTGACAGATGGCCACGTACCTGTCATATGCCATCACTGCCAGAAGGAAATTGTCAAGACCACCAAAAAGTATGAAAAAATACATCTGAGCAATGCAGCCCACATAGGGGATGGATTGTTGCCGAGTCTGCATGTTCGTGAGCATCTTTGGGACAGTGATGGATGACAGAGAAATGTCAGAGAAGGCCAAGTGGCTGAGGAAGAAGTACATGGGCGTGTGCAGGCGGGAGTCCAGCCCGATGAGCAGGATGATGAGCAGGTTGCCCAGTACTGTGGTCAGGTACATGCCCAGGAAGAGGGTGAAGAACCAGTGCTGCTGCCCTGGCCGGATGGGGAGCCCCAGGAGGAGGAACTCGGACACGCTGCTCTGGTTCTCGGGCCCCATGCTGCTCTCTGTCTGCTGGGCAGGAAGGAGGTTTGGGACTTTCAGCAACTTGGAAAGGGCGCCAAGGGCCGTCATGTCTTCTACTGTCATTTTCTGGAAACAACATGAATGTTTGACTACACACCTATTAATTTATGACACTGTAGGTGCGTGCATCCTCACTCTATCCCAGTGAGGATCCAGGAAAACATCACACCCCTAACACAGCCAACAAGATTTCATTACACAGAATCAAAACGATGCTCACTGTTTCATTCACCCACAGGTTACTGATGTTGAGTCTGTGTCTTGAGGCACTAAGGACTGAGATGCAGCAGTGAACAAGAGCAAAGTCCCCATTTCTGTGAGGTGAGATCGTGATGGACATGGAAGGATCATTTCTCCCCCAGGCCAGAGCCACACCACACTGACTCACTGTGGCAGAAATAGAATTATTCTCCCAAACTGTATCAGTTGCTTCTACCTTAAAAACTGTGAGACTCCAGCCAGACTGGTGGTGGTGGAGGGGATAGAGCATCCACCCAGGACACTGAGGTTCCTGGTTCAAAACCCAGAGGTCACCAGCTAAAGTGTGGTCTTCTCGGTTTGAGTGCTGGCTTGTCAGCCTGAGTGCAGGTTCTCCGTGTCATCCCAATGTTGCTGATTTGAGCCCTAGGGTCACCAGCTTGAAGCCAGATTAGAATAAGCAATCAATACAGAACTAAATGAAACAAGTAAGAGTTGTTGCTTCTCATCTGTCTTTCTCCTTCTCTTTGTCATTTCTGTCTATCTCTCTCTAAGAAAATAGAAATAATAAAAGAGACTCTGGTACAGAGTTGACATGCTTGGAGCATTGTCACACTCCAGTGAACCTGCCATGTCCCATTGACCTACAGCTGTATAATCATGGACACTCTTGAAAAGGTAGCCATTTCAAGATCCTTGATGCCTGAATAGCCTTCAAAGTATGTGTCGTAATAATGTTGAATATTTAGGTGAACATTTGGGTACTGGGCTGAAAACTTTATCTACGTTTCCTATGTAAATCCGGGCATCAGAGTACATTCCCAGAGTCTAAGATATGTTCAGAGTTGCACTATAAATATGTGTTCTTTCAACTATTTTAGTTTTAAAGAAATATAAACCTAAATGATACAATTGCTACAGGCACACAACAGTGCAGTCAGGGTCAGAAGGGCACACACACATGTATATATATCTGTACCTATAAAATATGTGATATGTAATGTATATACCTAGATATATATGTACTACCATTTTTTATAGATTAAATATTATTACTACTCACAGGGTTTAATCTAACATGTCTGTGTAATCAGAACCTACCCTCCTAACCATCACAAGTGGGATCTTCCCAATGATTTTTAGGGGAGACAAGCACAATAATATTATTTTATAGCTGGGAGGGCACAAAGTTATTCAAAATATTCTTGGTCCTTTTTCTAGATAATTAAATTCCTACATATTTATAATCTTTTCAACTAAGAGAATATTCTCAAAAACATTGACTTCTATTTATATAATAAAGATTTACTGAAAGTATGTGCAAGATTTATGAGACAAGTATAATTCTTTTCTTTTTGTAAATGTGGAAACTGAGGCAAAGGATTTCTTTAACATTTCCAATGTTTCATTGCAGTTTGATAGTGATTCTGCCCTAAACAGCACACAGTTTTATGCCTGGAAACTTTTCATGTATTTTTTTTGCATGAGATGTTTAATAAAAGTAAAGATATAGTTGCAAAATTGAAAATGACTCAATCACACTCGGACACAAAAATGAAAGGAGAGCTATTTCAAGAAACAGGGACAGACTTAGACCTTGGTTATCTCAGCTCTTGGTGCCCCAAATGGAGAACATCTCAGGGAATACTTGAGGTCATGGAAGCAGATCACACACACACACACACACACAAATATACACACACAGAGTGCTGATCTGAGGATTTCAGTCACCTGTGACTAAGATCCTGTCCTAAGGGAAGGGTCACCAGTATGCAGTTCAGCTCAGAAACACTCATATACACACATACAAGTCATAGGTCACACTCAAAGAGAGAAATACACAATACATAATGACATATCACTCACCCACAAACACACTCACAATGTACATCAACACTCCCGATCGTGACACTCCTGTTAAACACTCAAATCTCCACATATACATAATTCAGAAACTATACACACATGTGACCAAAAACATGCAAGACCACCCACAATTCAAAATTCTAATGAGAAACACACATCAACAGCACACATGCACACCCAGCCACACTCACTACAACATCAACACACCTGCTCCTATTACTGAGAGGGGTGCTCCCTCCCCCTCTGATCCACCCCTGCTGGGGGAGGGCAGTCAGCATGGGGCAGGTCCACCTATTCGGTCACAGGTGCGGTCATTACACCCCCACCTACACCATGCACGTGTCACATACACATGGTAACACACACTGAGATAACCAAACAGTACACCTTCCTGCTGTCACACATGAGTGTGTCATCCACAAACACAGCTGGCACAGGCAGCAGTACATGCTGTAGAGAGTAGTGTGAGCCCTCTCGGACCTTGGTCCCTTGTGAGGTCTGCGTCTTTTAGTCCAGCAGCCAAAATGACAGTCTCACTTTTGAAACCCAGCTGTGCTGCAAGTGTTTACAGTCACAGGCATGGACCAGGAGTCCCTAGTCACACAGCAGGAGGCTGATCACTTGGTCTATATCAACTAAAACAGGGCCTAGGTAGGGTCTAACTGAGGAAGAGGGTCAGGCTGTGAGTTAGATACGTAGCACACACACACAAACACACACATACAGCTATTAAACAGCACATACACACGCATACACTATATAAACAAACATACACGCATGCAGACACACACCCAGTTGTGGACACAGATTCCCACATGACCTGCTATCACACAGGCAGACCCATCGCCAAGGGCAGAGTCCCAGCCCCTCTGACCTGTGCCCGTCACTGCTGAGTCAGACCCTTCTGCTTCACACTGCTGCCCGACTCCTCAGGTTTCTTCAGGAGGCCTTAGGTCCAGACAGAGAGAAGAAATATCTGTGGCTCTGGCCCTTCTAGAGACCTTCATTCTCCTCATCCAGCTCCAGGGAAATGAGTCCAAGACAAGACTTAATTAGTAATCAGAGATCTAAACAACGTTCCAAGATTTGGGATTATTTCTGACTGCCCTTTGGGGAGCTGTGTGTCCCAGAGCCAGAGGGACTGGAGTCCTAGGGGACAGTGTTCCTGATTCCAGTGATGCCCTGGGCTCCTTTCTTCTTAGTCATTAATTCCAGCTGGACATAGGATTTTCAACATTTCATTTGGTAGTGATTTTAAAGATATAGCACGGTTGTGAAAATGATACAGCATATTTCTGGAAAGGCTTCATCTGGATTCCACAACGAGTAAATTAACACTTTACAATGTGTGTTTTCTTTGTGAATGTATATATTTATGTATATTTCAGGGTTAGAATTTCAGCCAATATGCCACAGTACATATTGTTAATTATATTAATTTTTTTAAATAACTAGTGTTTTTATTCTTGATCAGTTGGCTAACATGGTGACTGCCTAGTTCTCTACTGTGAAGTTACCATTTTTAAATACCATATGATCCCACTCATATGCGAAACCTAATGAACACAATACACTGGTGGACAAAGCAGAAACAAAGGCATGGACACGTGGACCAGATACACAGTCGTCAGAGGGAAGGCGTGAGGGGATGGGATGAAAGGAGGGGAAGGGATTAGCTAAGAAAACATATACACATAACACGTGGATACAGACAGCAGGGTGGCCACAGCCCAAGGGAAAGGGGTGAGGAGGTGGGAGAGAAGTGCAGAGTGGGGGTTTGAGGGCAGATAGAGACCTGCATGGGGCAAGGGTTGCAGGAAGCTCGTGTAGATGGGGTGATACTGAGTAGGACACTTGAAACACGTATGATTTGGGAAACCATGTTATCCCAATGAATTAAAAAAGTTTTTAAAAAAGTTACTATATTAAAATAGTAATATAAAGGTATCATTTGAGTAGATGTTTTTAAACTAGATAAACATAACTATTTTTGTATTATAATTTCACCCACTACATTTAATACCCATTGGTGATTCTTATATGACAACATTATTGCAAATGTGGTGGCCAAATGGTGATTTTTTTACTTTTGTTATTTCTTTAATTGTTTTTTAATTGTATTTTCTGAAAAGAAGGAATTTATCCTTACTCCCTACTCATTTGATACTTATTTATTTATTTATATCATTAAGGACTAATAATCCATGTTATTCTCTAAGGTATAAACCAATACTGTTGTTATTCATTTTGAACTTAAGTGTGTTAATTACTTTAAGAGATATTAAATTATCTCAGAGAAGCCAAGGTATAAATTTATACATAAAGAAACACAAGAAGTAAAAACTAGAGTGTAAGAAACTAAAGGAATATTTACCTATAGCAGGTGGGTCAGGAGTAGTACAGAAAGAATGGAGGATGGGCTCGACCAGGTGGTGGCACAGTGGATCTAGTATTGGCCAGCGATTCAGAGGACCCTGATTCAAAACCCCAAGGTTGCTGGCTTAATTGCAGGCTCACCAGTTTGAGTTCAAGGTTGCTGGCTTGAGTGTAGAATCAAAGACAGGACCCTATGGTTGCTGGCTTGAGCTCAAAGGTCACTGGTTTGAGGAAGGACTCACAGGCTCAGCTGCAGCCCGTTGCCCATCTCCCATGTCAAGGCATGTATGAGAAAGCAATCAGTGAAGAACTAAGGAGCCACAATGAAGCATTCATGCTTCTCATCTCTCTTTCTTCCTGTCTGTCTGTCCTTCTGTGTGCCTCTCTCTCTCGCTAATACATACATACATACATACATACATACATACATACATACATACATATATAAATAAATAAAGTATGGGGATGGGAACAGTGTATATGTTGACATAGAACACATACATTTATATCTATTTATACTTTCTTAAAGCTGTGAGTTCAAATTAATATCTCCAATTCTAGTAGGGCAACAAAGAATTCATTCCAGCCTCTCCTTCTGTATGTACACAGCACCTTCTCCATGAGTGAGGACTCACTCCTTTTTCTCTATATTAATTTTCTGAATCTTTGAATACATGGCGAGCTATTTGAGAATCTTGAAATCAGTCCTGATGTGCTCAGTGGTACAGTGTAAGCCCATTGTGTAAAGTCCCGGGGTCGATTCTCTCAGTCAGGACACAAAGAAGGAGTAATCATTTGTGTCACAACCCCTCCCACTTTCATTTTACTCTCACTCCGCCTCCCACAGCCATGGCTCAAACAGTTTGAACGAGTTGACCCCAGTTACTGAGGATGGCTCCATGGCTTTGCTTCAGGTGCTGAAATAAGTCAGTTGCTGAGCAGTGGAGCCACTGCCCTCGATGGGCAGAGCATCACCTGGTAGGAGGCTTGCTGGGTGGATCCTTGTTGGGGTGCAAGCAGGAGCCTGTTTCTCTGCTTCCTGGTCTCCCCACCTCTCACTTAAGAAAAAAAGAGAACCTTGAAATCATAACACTGTTAATAATAAATTACAGCTAAAACTGTGTTTTCACTTTTTTTTAATGATGATTGTGTATAGGCATGATTCTGGGTTCAATAATTACTGAGGTTACTTATTTTATTTTCCCCTTTAGTCTAATTATGGTAGTAATTAGCAACATAGTTAGGTTCATTTGTTTTATTTTATTCTATCTTGCTTTACTCACCACGCCATTTTTCTTTCACTTTTTTAATACATTATTTTAGAGAGAGAGAGAGAGAGAGAGAGAGAGAGAAGGGAGGGAGCAGGAAGCATCAACTACCATACATGCCTTGACCAGGAATGCCCAGGGTCTCAAACCAGCAACCTCATCATTCCAGATCGATGTTTTATCAACTGTGCCACCACAGGTCAGGCTTACCACCTCTTCTATTTATTTTTTAGTGGCAAAAGACAACATAGTCAAATGTGGACACATAATCATACTCATCTTCTGACTGTTCTGCCCCGCGTCCTGTAGATAAACAATGTCATTAGTTTATATTTATCCTTCCTGTAGCTCTATGTGCTAAAATAGACATATATATGTACATTGTATTTTTATTATTTTACATAAAAAGTACTATTCTATATGTGCTGCTTTACACATTGCTTTCTTCCATTTAACCAGGTATCCTGACATTTCTCCATATTGATTCATAGATATCTTTGTTCTTATTTTTCCATATTTGAGAAATACTTAAATGTACTGATGTTCTACAGTGTGTTCTTTAGGGGTTGTAAATGAGATATGGGTGATGAGTGTCCTTAATCTTAATGAATTTTATACATCACAATGCTAAAATGATAAAATTCATGTCTTGAATATTAAAAAGCAATTTAAATAACTAAGGAGAAAGTAAAAAGTAATGGCAGCACATAGCACAGAAAAGAATTATAAAATTATAATAATAATGAATGATTAATAAGTTTAAGAGGGGTATTGGAGTAACAAAATATGTATTTAATAGATTAAAAGGAAGAAGGCAAGAAAATAAATGTGAAACAGGTATACCAAATAAAATACATAGTAATATGAAAAATAGAAATTTAAATATATTATGATTACTTTAGATGTCAGTAGATAAAATTGTCCACTGACACTCTAATGTAGCTCTACATAAAAACGGCAAAATTCAACTTTCACAATTAACAATGGACACTTCACAAAGATAAGCTCATAAAAAAAGATTAAAGTGATGGGAAAGAAATACCATATAAACATTAATCTCAAGAAAGCTGCATCATTATTTCTGATACTATAACAGTATCTCTGTTTCTCTATCTATATCTTTATTGTGTCTAGATCTATAGATACTGGTATAAATATCAGAAGTAGGTGAGGTGTTTGGTAGGACCCATTGATACAGATATCTTCTAATCATAAAAAGAGTGGTGTATTGTTAAATACACTTATAAAAATCTCCTTTTTTCTTTTTAAAAAAACGAATTAAAAGTCGAACTGCCTTTTGACCCGGCTATCCCACTTTTAGGAATATACCCTAAGAACACCATAACATTGTTCACAATAGTGAAGATCTGGAACCAGTCCAAGTGTCCGTCAGAAGACGAGTGGATTAAAAAGCTTTGGTACATATATACTATGGAACACTATTCAGCCATAAGAAATGATGACATCGGATCATTTACAACAAAATGGATGTACCTTGATAACACTATACGGAGTGAAATAAGTAAATCAGAAAATAAAGAACTGAGAACAGCATGATTTCATACATAGGTGGGACATAAAAGTGAGACTATGAGACATGGACAAGAGTGTGGTGGTTACGGGATGGGGGGAGGGAGGGGAGGGTAGGATAGGGAGGAGGGGAGGGACACAGGGAAAACCAGATAGAAGGTGACAGAGGACAATTTGACTTTGGATAATGGGTATGCAACACAATTGAATGATAAGATAATCTGGAGATGTTTTCATTGTACATATGTACCCTGATTTATTGGTGTCACCTCATTATAGTTAATAAAAAAAAATTTTCCTTTTTAAAAAAAGGTCAGGTACTCCAGTCCATTTTCATAGGGTAATTAGTCCAATCATGGCTGCTTGTGGTCTACCAGCACTATGTCATTAAATGTGAGTTGGGAAGAATTACTCCAAATCAGCTTAAAGCCAGTGTAAGCCAGCAGAAAGGAATGGGTTTAAAAATGAAGCCGGGTTCATGAGGACAGACCATGATGCTAAGTCAGTGTGTTCTCACGATATACAGAAAGACGGACATGTCTCAAAGGAAGAAATACAAATTCGCATTTAGAATTCATATTTCTTCCTTTGTGCAATTTTTTTTGCTTAAGTTTTTGAATACATCTTAGAAGAGACAAAGAACAAGGAAAATATATTAACAATAAATAATTATTAATTCAAGTGGAAAACTTGACCAAGATGACATATTAACAATACTTATACATGACAACAGAATGCCTGTTCAATAAAGTTATAAAGAGATGTCAACCATACAATAATTTAGGAGCTATATCTCACTTGCTCCTGACTCCAATAAGAGGATTTAGTGATTTGCCACTTAAAGATGTTAACCCTGTTGAAACACATTTCCAAGGCCTGTTTGATGTCTCTGTTCCTCAGGCTGTAGATGAAGGGGTTCAGCATGGGGGTAACTACCGTGTACATGACCGAAGCAGTGATGTCCTTGGAATCCCATGATGAGGACAATAAGTAAACACTTGCAAGTGTCCCGTAGTATAAGGACACCACAAAGAGATGGGAACCACAGGTAGAAAGGCTTTAAAGAGTCTCTCGGTGGAGACCCTCAGGATGATGGTCCCTATACATATATATGAGTACAAAATAAAAACCAAAGACAAGTATACAAGCATTCCTTCCTCAGTGAAGATGACCAGCTCATTGAGGGAGATGTCAGAGCAGCTCAGCTTCAGGAGCGCAGCGAGGTCACAGAAGAAGTGGCTGATGGTGTTTTCAGCACAGAAGGACAGTCGGACCAAGAGGAGGGTGTGTAAAAGGGCACTGTCACATGAAACAATCCAGGAGACAGCCACCAGAAGCATGCACAGCCCCTCCCTCATGATGACGGTGTAGTGTAGAGGGTGACAGATGGCCACGTACCTGTCATACAGCATCACTGCCAGAAGGAAATTGTCTAGACAAACGAAAAACATGAAAAAATATACCTGAACAATGCATCCCACGTAGGGGATGGATTGTCGCCGAGTCTGCATGTTCGTGAGCATCTTCGGGACAGTGACGGATGAGAGAGAAATGTCAGAGAAGGCCAAGTGGCTGAGGAAGAAGTACACGGGCGTGTGCAGGCGGGAGTCCAGCCTGATGAGCAGGATGATGAGCAGGTTGCCCAGCACCGTGGTCAGGTACATGCCCAGGAAGAGGGTGAAGAACCCGCGCTGCTGCCCTGGCCGCATGGGGAGCCCCAGGAGGAGGAACTCGGACACGCTGCTCTGGTTCTCGGGCCCCATGCTGCTCCCCGTCTGCTGGGCAGGAAGCAGGTTTGGAACTCTCAGCAACCTGGAAAGGACAGCCAGGGCCATCACGTCTCACACTGTAATTCTCCAGGAATACCATTCTTTTTAAACACACACATAATAATTTATGACTCGTGTAGAAGTGTGCGTCCTCGTTCTATCCCAGAGCGGCTCCAGGAAAACATTCCACTAATAAAGCAGCTGCAAGACCTCATTACAGAGTCCAGAGGGATTTCACTGTTGCACTCATCATTATTTATAGAACACAGTCTCCGGCTGGACCTCTACTGAGGACTGAGACGTGGCACATATATGTGTAAAGCCACATGCAAAAGAATGAAACTCAACTACAGTTTGTCCACGTGTAACAACAACATAAAAGCAAGGTCCCCACTTCTGTGAGGTTGGATCATGATGGGCATGGAGGGACAATGTCCACCCCAGGGCAGAGCCACACCACACTAACTCACTGTGACTGAAATAGAGGATGAGCCCAGAAAACTGCTATCAGTTGTTTGTGCCTTAATGTAATATGAGACTCAGTGCTGACTGGCATTGCTGGAGTGTTCTCGCACTCCTCCTGTGAACATTTCAGGTCCCACTGACCTGAAACTGTAAACTCATGGGCGCTCTAGAAGTGGGTGGCCATTAAACGTCATTTATACTTGAATAGCTCTAAAGCCAGAGTAGTTCACAAACTCTTCTTTCATAAAAATGCTGAACACTATGGTGAACATTTGGGTACTTACCTTTCCTGATAAAGTTCACACATCAGCCTCCATTCCCAGAGTTAAAGAGTTCTTCACAGTGGCACTATGCACTTGTGTTCTTCCAACTATTTTCACTTGTAAGAATTGGAAACATAAAAGGTACAAATACTGTCAGCACAAAATTCTACATTCCCAAGACAGAATGACACACACATGTGTATATCTGTACCTATAGTATATGTGATATGTAATCTGTTAACGTAATATCTGTAACTGTTTTCTATAAGTTAAAACTTACCAAGTTTTAGCTACTTTGTGGGGTTCAATCTACTATGTCAGTGTGATCAGAAACCTTGCTCTAAACCATCACACATGAAAACTTTTTTTTTTCTTTCTTAGGGGAGCCAAGTACAATTTATTATTTTAGAGCTTTGTGGACAAAACGTTGTCCAAAATTTTCTTAGTCCTCTTTCTAGATAATTTTGTTTCTTTATATTTATATACTTTTCAACTGAAAAAAATTCTCCAATACATTGATTTCTATTTGTACAATAAGCATTTACCTGGGCCTCTGCAGATTCACCACCAAGGGTCCTTCTTTGCATTTTATTGATGTGGAAACAGAGGGCAAAGGACTTAAGTAACTTTCCCGAGATCTCCCATATTTATGGTGATTCTACCTAATAACCTCATACAGCATGGTGCCTGGGTATTTTTTTCTTTTTGCCTGAGATATTTAATAAAAGTAATAAAAGATTTAAAACTTATTCTTTTATTATTAATTTAAATGGGGTGACATTGATAAATCAGGGCACATATATATGTTCAGAGCAAACGTCTCCAGGTTATTTTGACATTTGTATGTTGCATGTCCATCACCCAAAGTCAAATTGTTTTCCATCACCTCCTATCTGGTTTTCTTTCTGCACTTAACCTTGCCTCCCCCCACCCCTCCTTCTCCTTCCTCCCCCTCCCAAACCTCCAGTAACCACCACACTCTTGTCCGTGTCTCTGAGTCTCATTTTTATGTCCCACCTATGTATGGAATCATGTAGTTCTTAGTTTTCTGATTTACTTATTTCACTCAGTATAATGTTATTAAGGTCCATTCATGTTGTTATAAATGATCCGATGTCATCATTTCTTATGGCTGAGTAGTATTCCATAGTATATATGTACCACATGTTTATCCAGTCATCTATTGAAGGGCTTTTTGGTTGTTTCCATGTCTTGGCCACTGTGAAACAATGCCTCAATGAACATGGGGCTGCATGTGTCTTTACGTACCAGTGTTTTTGAGTTTTGGGGGTATGTACCCAGTAGAGGGATTGCTGGGTCATGTGGTAGCTCTATTTTTAATTCTTTGAGGAACCACCATACTTTCTTCCATAATGGTTGTACTACTTTACATTCCCACCAACAGTGGATGAGGGTTCCTTTTTCTCCACAGCCTCTCCAACACTTGTTATTATCTGACTTGTTGATACTAGCTAATCTAACAGGTGTGAGGTGGTATCTCATTGTAGTTTTGATTTGCATTTCTCTAATAGCTAATGAAGATGAGCATCTTTTCACATATCTGTTGGCCATTTGTATTTCTTCCTGGGAGAAGTGTCTGCTCATGTCCTCTTCCCATTGTTTTTATTGGATTGTTTGTTTGTTGTTGAGTTTTATGAGTTCTTTGTATATTTTGAATATTAGACCCTTATCTGTGCTGTTGTTTGAAAATATCATCTCCCATTTAGTTGGCTGTCTGTTTGCTTTGCTGTCAGTTTCTAAACTGTGCAGAACCTTCTTATTCTGATGTAGTCCCATTCTTTTTATCTTTGCCTTCACTTCCCTTGCCTTTGGAGTCAAATTCATAAAGTGCTCTTTGTAACCAAGGTCCATGAGTTTAGTACCAATGTTTTCATTTATGTACTTTATTGTTTCAGGTCTTGTATTTAGGTCTTTGATCCATTTTGAATTAATTTTAGTACAAGGGGACAAACTGTACTTGAGTTTCATTCTTTTGCATGTGGCTTTCTAGTTTTCCCAGCACCATTTGTTGAACAGGTTTTCTTTTCCCCATTGTGTGTTGTTGGCCCCTTTATCAAAAATTATTTGACCATATATATATGGTTTTATTTCTGGGCTTTCTATTATGTTCCATTGGTCTGAGTGTCTATTTATCTTCCAGTACCATGCTGTTTTGATTGTTGTGGCTCTAAAATATAATTTGAAGTCAGGTATTATAATGCCCCCAGCTTCATTCTTTTTTCTTAGGATTGCTTTGGCTATTTGGGGTTCTTTATGGCTCCATATAAGTCTGATGAGTTTTTGTTCCATTTCTTTAAATAATGACATTGGAATTTTGATGGTAATTGCATTAAATTTGTATATCACTTTGGGTAATATAGTCATTTTGACTATATTTATTCTTCCTGTCCAAGAACAAGGAATATTTTTCTATTTCATTGTATCTTTTTCGATTTCCCTTAAAAATTCTTTCTATTTTTCATTAGATAGGTCCTTTACATTCTTTTTTATGTTTATTCCTAGGTATTTCATTATTTTTGTTGCAACCATGAAGGGAATTACTTTTTTGAGTTCGTTTTCTGATGTTTTATTGTTGGCATATAGGAAGGCAATGGACTTTTGTATATTAATTTTGTATCCTGTGACCTTACTGTATTGGTTTATCCTCTAGTAGTCTTTTTGTGGAGTCTTTGGGGTTTTCGATGTATAAGATCATATCATCTGCAAATAGTGACACTTTGCTTCATCTTTTCCAATATGTATGCCTTTTATTTCTTTTTCTTATCTGATTGCTCTGGCTAGAACATCTAGCACTATGTTGAATAAGAGTGGAGAGAGTGGGCAACCTTGTCTTGTTCCTGATTTTAGGGGAAAAGTCTTCAGTTTTATGACATTTAATATGATGTTAGCTGATGATTTATCATAAATGGCCTTTATTATGTTGATATATTTTCCTTCTATACTCATTTTGTTGAGTGTTTCAAACATAAAAATGTGTTGTATTTTTTTTCTCTTTTATTGATTTTAGTGGGGTGACATTAATAAATCAGAGTACATATGTTCAAAGAAAACATCATCAGGTTATCTTGTCATTCAATTATGTTGCATACCCATCACCCAAAGTCAAATTGTCCTCTGTCACCTTCTATCTGGTTTTCTTTGTGCCCCTCCCCTCCCCCCTCTCCCACCCTCTCTTCCCTTCCCCTACCGCGTAACCACCACACTCTTGTCCATGTCTCATAGTCTCACTTTTATGACCCACCTATGTATGAAATCATGCAGTTCTCAGTTTTTTTCTGTTTTACTTATTTCACTCCATATAATGTTATCAAGGTCCATCCATTTTGTTGTAAATGATCTGATGTCATCATTACTTATGGCTGAGTACTATTCCATAGTATATATGTAACAAAGCTTTTTAATCCACTCATCATCTGACGGACACTTGGGCTGTTTCCAGATCTTTGCTATTGTGAATAATGCTGCCATTAACACGAGCCGCATTTCTTCTTTTCGAACAGTGTTATGGTGTTCTTAGGGTATATTCCTATAAGTGGGATAGCTGGGCCAAAAGGCAGTTCGATCTTTAATTTTTTGAGAAATCTCCATACTGTTTTCCACAGTGGCTGCACCAGTCTGCATTCCCACCAGCAGTGCAGAAGGGTTCCCTTTTCTCCACATCCTCGCCAGCACTTGTTCTGTATTGTTTTGCAGATGAGCGCCATTCTGACTGGTGTGAGGTGATATCTCATTGTGGTTTTAATTTGTATTTCTCTAATAATTAGTGATGATGAGCATTTTTTCATATGCCTATTGGCCATCTGTATGTCCTCTCTGGAGAAATTTCTATTCATTTCTTTTGCCCATTTTTTGATTGGATTGTTTTTCTTCCTGGTGTTGAGTTTTATAAGTTCTTTATAAATTTTGGTTATTAACCCCTTATCAGATGTGTTGTTGAATATGTTCTCCCATTGTGTGGTTTGTCTTTTTATTTTGTTCTGATTGTCTATAGCTGTGCAAAATCTTTTTAGGTTGATATAGTCCCATTTGTTTATCTTGCCTTTTATATCATTTGCCCGTGGAGATAAATCGGCAAATATATTGCTGCTACAGATGTCGGAAAGCTTGCTGCCTATGTTTTCTTCTAAGATGCTTATGGTTTCATGGCTTACATTTAAGTCTTTTATCCATTATGAGTTTGTTTTTGTGAATGGTGTCAGTTGATGGCCTATTTTCATTTTTTTGGAAGTAGATGTCCAATTTTCCCAACACCATTTGTTAAAGAGGCTGTCTTTACTCCATTGTATGTTCTTTCCTCCTTTGTCTAATATCAGTTGTCCATAAAGGTGTGCGTTTATTTCTGGGTTCTCTGTTCTGTTCCATTGATCTATGTGCCTGGTCTTATGCCAGTACCAGGCTGTCTTTAGTACAATGGCCTTGTAGTATTCCTTAATATCCAGAAGAGTGATACCTCCTGCTTTATTTTTTCTTTTTAAGATTGCTGAGGCTATTTGTGTTCTTTTTTGGTTTCATATAAATTTTTGGAATATGTGTTCTATGTCATTGAAGTATGTCTTTGGAATTTTAATTGGTATTGCTTTGAATTTATAAATTGCTTTGGGTAATATAGACATTTCAATGATGTTTATTCTTCCTAACCATGAGCACGGTATATGCTTCCAGTTGTTTGTATCTTCCTTGATTTCTTTTATCAATGTTTTATAATTTTCCAAGTACAAGTCCTTAACCTCCTTGGTTAAATTTACTCCTAGGTACTTTATTTTTTTTGTTGCAATAGTGAAGGGGATTGTTTCCTTAATTTCTTTTGCTGACAGTTCATTGTTGGTATATAAAAATGTCTCTGATTTCTGAGTATTAATTGTATATCCTGCCACCTTGCTGAATTCATTTATCAGGTCCACTAATTTTTGGACTGAGACTTTAGGGTTTTCTTATATACAATATCATATCGTCTGCAAATAATGACAGTTTAACTTCTTATTTTACAATTTGGATTCCTTTTATTTCTTCTTCTTATCTGATTGCTTTAGCTAGGACTTCCAGAACTATGTTCAATAAGAGTGGGGAAAAAGGGTACCCCTTCCAGGTTCCTGATCTTAAGGGTATTGCTTTTAGTATGATGGGTTTTTTTTTTTTAAGATGATGTTTGCCCATTTAGTATGATGTTTGCTGTGGGTTTGTCGTAGATGGCCTTTATCATGTTAAGAAATTTTCTCTGTATTCCCACATTACTGAGAGTTTTGAGCATGAATGGGTGCTGGTTTTTATCAAATGCCTTTTCTGAATCTATTGAAATTATCATGTAATTTTTGTCCTTCCTTTTGTTTATGTGATGAATCACATTGATTGATTTGCGAATATTGCACCAGCCTTGCCTCTCCAGAATAAATCCCACTTGATCATGGTGTATGAATTTTTTCATATATTGCTGGATCTGGTTGGCTAATATTTTGTTGAGAATTTTAGCATCTAAATTTATCAGGCATATTGGCCTATAATTTTCTTTCTTTGTGTTGTTTTTGACAAGTTTTGGGATCAGAATTATGCTCGCCTCATAAAAGGAGTTTGGAAGTCTTTCTTCCTCTTGAATTTTTTGAAATAGCTTGAGGAGGATAGGAGTTAGTTCTTCTTTGAATTTTTGGTAGAATTCACTTGTGAAGCCATCAGGCCCAGGACTTTTCTTTTTTGGGAGTTTTTACATAACTGTTTCGATCTCATTTATTGTTATTGGTCTGTTTAGGTGTTCTGATTCTTCCAGATTGATTTTTGGAAGATTATATGATCCAAGAAATTTGTCCATTTCACCTACGTTGTCTAATTTTTTGGCATAGAGTTCTTCATAGTATTTTCTTACAATCCTTTGAATTTCTGTTGTGTCAGTTGTTATTTCTCCACTGTCATTTCTAATTTTATTTATTTGAGTCCTCTCTTTTTTTCTTGGTGAGTCTAGTTAAAGGTTCATCAGTCTTGTTTTCCTTTTCAAAAAACCAGCTCCTGGTTTCATTGATCCTCTCTATTATTTCCTTAGCCTCTATGTTATTTATTCTGCTCTGCTCTTTATTATTTCCTTCCTTTTACAGGTCCTGGGCTTTATTTGCTGCTGTTTTTCTAGTTCTTTTAGATGCAGAGTGAAGTTGCTTATTTGAGCATTTTCTATCTTTTTTTGATATGCTTGTAATGCAATGAACTCCCCTCTCAGTACTGCTTTTTCTGTATCCCATAAATTTTGAGTTGATGTATGCTCATTATCATTGGTTTCTAGAAACTTTTTAATTTCTTCTTTTATCTCATTGATAATCCATTTATTATTTAATAACATGCTATTTAGTTTCCAAGTGTTTGAGTATTTTTCAGTTTTTCTTTTGTGGTTAATTTCTAGTTTTATGGCAATGTGATCAGTGAAAATGCTTGATATGATTTCAATCTTCTTAAATTTATTGAGAACATTTTTGTGTCCTAACATATGGTCTATCCTAGAAAATGTACCATGAGCGCTTGAGAAGAATGTATATTCTACTGCTTTAGGGTGAAAAGTTCTGAAGTTATCTATTAAATCGAGTTGATCTAGTGTATCCTTTAAGTCTGCTGTTTCTTTATTAATTTTCTTTCTTGAGGATCTATCTAGTGATGTTAGTGGGGTATTGAAATCCCCTACTATGATAGTATTACTGTTAATCTCGCCCTTTATATCCATCAGAGTCCGCTTTATGTATGTCGGGGCTCCTATATTTGGTTCGTAGATTTTTATAATAGTTATATCTTCCTGTTGAATTGTTCACTTTATCATTATGTAGTGTCCTTCTTTATCTCTTACTACTGCCTTTGTTTTAAAGTCTATTTTGTCAGATATAAGTATTGCTACCCGGGCTTATTTTTATTTCCATTTGCAGAAAATATTTTTTTCCATCCTTTTACCTTCAGTCTATGTGCATCTTTTGTTTTAAGGTGTGTCTCTTGTAGACAGCATATGTATGGGTCCTGTTTCTTATCCCATGCAGCTACCCTATGTCTTTTGATTGGATCATTTAATCCATTTACATTTAAGGTTATTATTGATATGTAGTTGTTTATTGCCATTTTATTCTTTAAAGCTGTATTCTTCTTTGGCTATATTTTTCCCTCTCTTTGAACTGTTTACAACAGACCCCTTAGTATCTCTTGCAGAATTGGTTTGGTTTTAATGAATTCCTTGAGGTTTTCTTTGTCTGGAAAGCTCTTTATTTCTCCTTCAATTTTAAACGTTAGCCGTGCTGGATAGAGTAGTCTTGGTTGTAGGTTCTTGTTCTGCATTACTTTTAATATATCTTGCCATTCCCTTCTGGCCTCAAATGTTTCTGTTGAGAAGTCTGGTGTCATTCTTATGGGGGCTCCTTTGTAGGTGATAGCCTTTTTATCTCTAGCAGCTTTTAAAATTTTCTCTTTATCCTTTAGTTTTGGTATTTTAACTATGATGTGTCTTGGTGTAGATTTCTTTGGGTTTCTCTTTAATGGAGTTCTGTGTGCTTCTTGAACGTGTGGAATGTTTCCCAGCCTTAATTGATTGAAGTTTTCTGCTATAATTTGATTGAACAAAGTTTCTATTTCTTGTTTTATCTCCTCTTCTTCAGGAACCCCTATGATGCGGATGTTATTTCTCTTCATGTTGTCACAGAGCTTCCTTAGAGTTTCCTCACATTTTTTGAGTCTCTTTTCTTTTTTCTGCTCTACTTCTGTGCCTTTGTTTATTTTGTACTCTAAATCACTGATTCGACCCTCAGCCTCATTCATCCTGCTTTTAATTCCTTCCATTCTGGTCTTCAGTTCTGATACTATAGTTGTAATTTCTGTCTGATTCTTTTTTATTATTTCAATTTAGTTTTTATACTTGTTATCTCTTTATTTAAGTGCTCATAATTACTATCCATTGTTGCTCTAATTTCTTTGAATATCCTAACTATCATTATTTTAAATTCTGCATCTGGTAATTTGGTTATATCTGATTCATTCAGATCCTTCTCTGGGGATTTCTCTTGATTCTTTTGTGTTGCATTTCTCTGCCTGCCCATTTTGTCTGTGTAAAAGAAGGTTGTGGCCACTGGACTCCAATGGGTGTTGCCTTTTTTTTCCCTAGGTGTGGTTTGTTGCAGGCCCGCCACCCCCTCTAGGGCGGTTGGGTTGGACGTTGCCAGAGCTGGCCCATGCGGCTATTGCTGTGATTTCTGCCTCTCCCCCGCAGGAGGGGCTTTGTTATGTTGCCCGGCTATACAAGCCTTAGCCTGACTGGGCCTTTGCCTCGCCCCTATAGTTTGGGTTGCACACTGCACTCAAGCCACATGCCTCAGCACCAAGGGTAGAGGTGAGCACCTTTGTTCAGCTAAAGACCCAGCCTTTTCCTGGGCTTCTGCCCAGCCCCCCCCTGTCAGAGCCTGCTCGCCAGTTTCTCGGGTTGGAAGGGGCTGCTGACTTCGCCCATCCAGAGGCCAAGGCCTGCCTGCGCAGAATCGCAGAATCGCAAACCACGGTTTATCTGGCCAGGTGGTGCTGCTAGCGTGCGCTCAGCTGCGAGTCTTCGCTCATCCAGGACGCTAGCTCAGCCACCGCATTCAAAGCCAACTCACGCACTCAGGATGGCAAACTGCGGTTCTTCGGCCGGGCGGGGCTGCTTGTGTGCGCTCAGCTGCGAACCTCCAACTGTCCCTGGTCCTAGCCCGCCCCCGTGGTCAGGGCCGGCTTGCGCAGGGTCCAGGGTCACAGAGCAGATCTCTGCCCGTTCCTGGCCTCCCACTTTTCCCCCGCAGGTGGGGCTACAGGCGGGCTGCAGCTGCCGGACCACTTTTTCGTGTCCCTTCCACCCCTGCTGGACTAGACGGAGCTCACACTGGTTGGGCCTCCTCCCCGGTCGACAGAACCGCATTTCAGCATCCCACTGCCACCGTCCCTCCAGCAAGCTCTCATCAGTGTGGGTGAGTGCACTGCAGCTCAGACCCTAACACTCCATACTGTAGTCCTGGAAGCTCCCTTCATCTAAGCAGCTCTGCTCTAAGTGCCGCGGGAGAACTTGTTTGGCTGGTGTCCTGTCTCCCTTTGCTGATATTGCTAGTTCCAGGGGAAATATTTGTTTTTGATTAGGGAAGTGACTTAGCCCAGGGGTTAGGGTGACTATCCCTCAGAGTGTTTCTCCCTGTGCCTTCCAGTCTACACTCTCTTCCCACTGCTCCTCTGTCCCCATTCCCCAGAGCCCCAGGTGAGTGGTTGTGAGAGAGGTTTTCTGTGCTTGCTGTCCCTTTAAGAAGAATCTTGGGTCTGAGAAAACTGTCTCTTTCTCACAAACAGTATCCTCACTTGTTTCACAACTCACTACTATCTGAATGCCTCTTCTAGGCTCTGGGACTGCAGGCTGGGGCTTTGTTCCTGGGACCCAGGTCCCTCCCTCTCTGCCAAACTTTCCTCCTGCCACGCGAGTCTCTCCGGGCTGCCTTTTGCTCCGGGGAGTTGGGCAGCCCTCTTCGCGTTTTCGCTTTTCCTAACAGTCTCAATGTGGCTTCTTCAGTGTTCCTTGGTTGAAGAGTCCACTTAGTTTAGTTCAAATTTGGTTTATCCAGATGATGGTTCTTAAAATAAAGTTATAATCCACTTTGGTTCTGGGAGTTGGAAGTTGGTAAGTCTGCCTACTCCATCGCCATCTTGCCATCCAGAGTTTTAACAAGCTCTCCTGGAATTCTTATGCACACTAACACTTGAGAAGTTTTGCTTTCATTCTTTTATAAAATTTAATTTAATGGAAAAAAAATTTAATTTAATGGGGTGACATTTGTCCATAGGAAAACATAAGTTTCAGATATGCATTTCCATAGCATGTACACTATTCATTGCGTTGTGCTCCCATCACCCAAAGTCAAAGCTCTCTGTTACTGGTAATCACTTCATTTTTGTCTATGTCCATGAGTCTCAGTTTTATTACCCACCTATGTGTGAGATCATATAGTTCTTAGCTTTTTCTGATTTACTTATTTCACTTAGCATAATATTCTCAGGGTCTATCCACGTTGTTGCAAAAGGTCGTTTGAAAAGGCAGGACATTCATGAAGGATCATCTGCCGGAACTGAAGTGGCATTTGTAGGAAAGGAATGAGCGCTCAGAGAGTGTGCTCTATAATGTGGTCGTAATATTGACAAAGGATGACAGCATGAAGCACACTTTCATTAATGACTGGATGTGGGTCTCAGCAATAACAACCGCATAGTACTGGCATGCGTGGTCCCTGGCCAGTGTGGATTTCCTACGGGACCTTTGTCTTCAGAGTTGTAACATCCTATACCATAGAGGAGAGTGATACATTTCCTCTGATTTAAGTGACAAGTAGGTTGGATTCTTTGATTTCAATAGACAAATAAAATGAAAAGAAAACTCATTTAATCTATGAAGGATTGTGTAGTGAAATAATATAACTAATTCTTTAGAATCTGGGGTGTGTTAAAGCCTAAGATTATGATCCCACAATATAAAGGTTTCCAAAAACCTCATCAAATAACAGATAAAAAAACAGTATATTTTCTGAATATATATATTCAAAAAATATATATTATTGTATCATTTATGCCCCCAAGTAGCAGAAATAAGTAAGAAGATTAATTTAGCTTTTGCTTATCAAAATTATTTGTGAGGAAGCATTGTTAAGAGAATGAAATTATAGTCAAGAAATATTTATGAAGTACATCCAACATGCTATTATTTGTCTTAGTGTTTATGGCTCAGGAGACCTTAACATATTCAGATATATTCAAATGAAAAATTAAATCTGTGAGATAAACAAAAATGAGGTTCTGATTTAAATAAAAGTTACAGATATTACTGTGAGAAAATTTTTACTTTATTGAAAAGTTTCCCAAAGGCCTCTTTCATCTTCCTGTTCCTAAGGTTGTAGATGAAGGGGTTCAACATCGGTGTGACCACTGTGTACATGAGAGCTACAATAATGTCCTTGTCAATGAAACTGCTCACTGTTGGGAAAAGGTACTGCCCAAATATTGCCCCATAATACAGAGACACCACAGAGAGGTGGGACCCACATGTGGACAGGGCTTTACATATCCCCTTGGTTGAAGGGACCCTGAGGATGTTGGCCCCAATGTAACCGTAAGATACCAGGATACATATAAATGGCAGAGTAATGACCACTATGCCTACTGTGAACATGACCAACTCGTTGAGAAAGATGTCTGAGCAGGAGAGCTTGAGCAGGGCACCAAGGTCACAGAAGAAGTGGGGAATGGTGTTAGCAGCACAGAAGGATAACTGAGTGAGGAGGAAGGTGTGGGTAAGGGAGCTGGCACAGGACAGGACCCAGGACGCTGCTACTAGTAAGGCACACAGTTATTTCCTCATGATGGTGGTGTAGTGAAGAGGGTGACAGATGGCAACATATCGGTCATATGCCATTGATGTAATAAGGAAGCTGTCCAGGGAAGTAAAAAATATGAAAAATACATCTGTGAAATACACTTTGCATAGGAGATGAATTTGTACTTAGTCTGCATATCCATCAATATCTTCGGGACAGTGATGGATGAAAAGGAGACATCAGTGAGGGCCAAGTGGCTGAGGAAGAAGTACATGGACGTGTGCAGGCGGGAGTCCAGCCTGATGAGCAGGATGATGAGCAGGTTGCCCAGCACCGTGGTCAGGTACATGCCCAGGAAGAGGGTGAAGAACCCGCGCTGCTGCCCTGGCCGCATGGGGAGCCCCAGGAGGAGGAACTCGGACACGCTGCTCTGGGTCTCGGGCCCCATACTGTTCCCCGTCTGCTGGGGAGGAAGAATCGTTGAGAATATTAAGGGCTATGTAGTAATTGGTTTTAGCCATTATATGATAAATATGTATGTTTTATTTCAGAAACTGGGAAACTTAGCCTGTTTCTCGTATGTTCCTTATATGTTGGCACATAAGAAAATTAGAAACATTGTCAATGAGGTATGTAATGTGAGCCAGCTTTCCTTGATTCATTGACAAGATAGAATTTGTGCATCTTTGGCACTGATTAAGAATGTGTTGATTATGATATCTCAGCTCTGTTACTGCCCCAAGGATGCTCTGTGGTGAACCTCCAAGCCATCAACCGTGGCATATAACCTTTACAAGATTTGACTTCAGTCCCATTGTTAAATTTCAGATGAGAGGCACATTTTTAAATGTAAGTATGCAAAGAATAGTGTTGCATTTTATAAAGAAAACTCATCAATATACATATTCTTTTATTTATTTCAATTCAGTAAAGGATCCCTAAGAAACTGGGTAGTGTGCTTATTCAATCTCCACACTGCAGTGAGGGAGGTAGTTTGAAAATGCAGGAGCACAGCCTTCTTTAAACTCCTGGCTTAACCATCTAAATGGTTTTGTAATAGCTGCATTCTGGGTGGTCAAGATCTGGTGTTCTATGTCAGGATCCAAAGGAAGTGAAAGTCTGTCCTGAAAGATGCTGCTTTCCTATAGCTCTGTCCTGATCTCTTGGGTCACTTTTCTTTCTTTCTTTTCTTTTACCTCTTTCTCTTTCCCTGTCTATCCCTTTATTTTATCTTTGTTTAAAAAATGTATTAATTGATTGATTAGAGAGGAGAGACAGAGAAACATTTATGTGTTGTTTCACTTGTTCATGTCATCATTGGTTTTTTCTTATATGTACCCTGACCGGGGATTATCCTGCAACCTTAGAGTATTGGGGTGATGCTCTAACCAACCGGGCTATCTGGCTGGGCCACTTTACTTTCTCTCCCTCATTTCCTGCTTCCTTCCATCTCACTCTCTCTGTGCTGTGTCTTCATTTTTCTGTCACTTCCTGTCTCCTCTTTCTCTCTGTCTTTTTCGTTGTCTTTCCTATTCCATGCCCAAAACAGCATGGAAGCAATCTTATTCTTTCTCTTTTCTAAACATGTGTAAATTCATATATTGCTGAGACAATACTACCCATTCCATTCATAATACTCACCTGACCTGCAATTTATGATCTGGTTTGTATGTCTGGAGAATCTCGTTAGGAGACAGCTTCCAACGTCCAAGACATTCATGGGCATCGAGAAGAAATGCTACAAGCTCTGACTCTCACTTCTGTGTACCAGTCTTAGAGCTATGAACTGAAGAGTATAACCAGCCAAGGCAAGAACCCTAGAATGTAGGGAGCAGAACTGGTAATTTCCGGTTAAATACATCCATCAGCTTGGTTTAATTGTCCAATTTCCCCCTTGACTTCTTTAGAAAACATGTCCTGTGGGAGGGATGTTTGTGCTGAGACCTTGGAGAATGAACCCACAGAGAAAGGCCCTCAAGGCCCCCCTGGTCTTCCTTCTGTTCCATGCTCTGCTTTCCCAACCTTATGTACACTTTGCAGTAGGTCAAACTCCAGGGATTAGAGAAGAGAGTGGACCCAACGGGGTCCAAACAGAAAATCAAATGATTGAATAGCCTCTGAGAATTTAGGTAGGACCATATTCCTCACACAGGGATCTCATTGGGCACTTACCCACCAGTTAGCCCAAAGGAAATGATGTTTATTTTCTCTCCAGTGATCAATATTAAATGCAGTGTGGGAAAAGAGGGATAATCACCTTTTTTGGAGGTTTTGTTGCTTTCTTGACTAATTTAGTTTTTTTTTACATCAAACACAAATAGTTTTCAAGGAAGAACATAAAAAAAGGATGTAAGGAAGTTAGGAAGTGTGGAAGGAAAGAGGATAAGAAAAATGCAAGGAAGGAAGGAAGGAAGGAAGGAAGGAAGGAAGGAAGGAAGGAAGGAAGGAAGGAAGGAAGGGAGGGAAGGAGGAAGAACATTGTTGTAACCATGCATCTATACAGTTTTATATTATATTCTTTTATAAATTATATCATAAGTTTTTTATAAATATAATTCTAATGGTTATATAATGTGCCATTGGAAGTATGCCATAGTTGCCTTAACCCTTCTCTTATTGATGGAAACTAAGCTGAAACTAATTACTGTCTTTTAAAATTATGCTGTAATTAGACATCATTCTTCATAAAACCTTTTTAGTACTGGACAAAAAGGTAGAAACTGTCATATGTCAAAGTTTACACCACCAACTACCAAACTGGAATTATTCCTATTTTGTTATGGATTTTGACACTTGGATCAGTTTATGTTTCTCTTACCAATTAACATCATCCTGGGAGTCATCAATATTTGCATGAATGAACCATTCAACAATGTGGCAGACTTAGTCTTCGATCTCATCTTTCATGACCTTGACTTCCATTGCACTTTTGCCATCTCTTACCATGGCCATATTACAGGGACTGGATTTGCTTTACCTGTAAAATATTAAGTTTAGACACTCAATTCTTTGCTCATTTACCACCTTACCCATTATGTTGAATCTTTGGTTTGATAAATCCTACTCAGTCTCTGGTCCTGTTCATGTCCTTTCAAATTTGTTTTTTCTTTACTCTGTGACCTCTCCAGGATGGGTTTCATGGCTTATCAGTCTCTTACCAACTTTCCTGCATCCTGACCATATGGCCTTTTACCCCACATGAATAGCAAAGCTTCAACGTTGGATCAATTCAATTAGCCACCTTCTGCTCTTCCTTACTTTTTATTTTCTCCTCAATCCACTGTACACTGGCTTCCCTTCCCACTACTCACTGACATTACTACTGGTCACATCACAACCAAATCCCTTTATTAAATTCAGTGGATTTTTAAAATCTCCCAACCTTCTCTTTTCTTAGTTCTCAGGATCCCACATTTTCCTAAGTTTCTTGTTCTTTGATGTCTTTTTTGGGGACACCTTTTCTCTGACATTTCTTTAATTGTCAGTGTTCCCTATGGTCTGTCCTCAGTTCTATTCCCCTTCCCTCCTCAATCTTCTTCTTTCTTGTCTTCTTTTATCAACTTATATTCTTTCCTTTTAGGCAAGCTCATTCTGCCGTGTTGGTGGTCTATGAATTTCCATCTTTATCCAAGATAAATCCACCTTCCTCCTGAATATCTTCCTATAGGTGTCCCATTGGTACCCAGTACTCAGTGTGTGACAAACTTCTCAGATCGGCCTCTCCGTTGTTTTCTCCTATCTCAGTAAATAGCACACTGTACACTCAGCTGTCCAAGCCATAAATTTCAAGAGAGGTTTTTAGGTACTTTGCTTTCCTCCTTTGCTGTGGTCTGACCAAAATTAGCTCATATCAAAATTACTTACCACATCTTTTAGATTCTGACTCTGAAGAAAACCTTAATATATATAGTTCTCTCTGAATCCATTAGACACACTCCAATTCTCTTAGATATACTTTTATAATCTCCTACCTGAATGACAGTGACCATTTCCTAACCAGTCTCCTTGCTCCTTGCCTTGCTTTCATCACTCCACCCTTGCCCTGCCAATATTCCCTTCATTTACAGTAAAATTATTATTGTTGTTGTTTTTGTGTGTGACAGGGACACAGAGAGAGACAAACAGATAGGAAGGTAGAGAGATGAGAAGCACCAATTCTTCCTTGTGGCACCATAATTGTTCACTGGCTGCTTTCTCATATGTACCTTGCTTAGGGGGCTCTAGCAGTGTGAGTGGCCCCTTGCTCAAGCCAGCAAACTTTGGGCTCAAGCCAATGACCATGGGGTCATGTTTGTGATCCCATGTTCAAGCTAGTGACACCACGCTCAAGCTGGTGAGCCCATGCTCAAGTTGGCTACCTGGGGGTCGCCCGGATCCTCTGCATCCCAGTCGGATGCTTTATCCACTGCGCCATTGCCTGGTTGGCTGCAGTAAAATTATTATCTATTATTTACCTACGGTGATAGTTTTCAATATGGCACCGTCAATCTTCTGATCAGACCCTCTTTTGGCTCCCTTTTTCCTTTTGCATAAAGTTCAGACTGTCCAATATGACTTCCAAGGTAATACACAGTTCATTTCTGCTAATTTCTCTGGCCACGTCCTGAACCTCTTCTTCTGTTGAAGTGTACCACTTCAGCCATTCTAATTTTCTTGGTAATATAATTTCCCCAACTTGTCATCTTTTGTCTTCTCTGGCTCTTTTTCTGTTCTTCTCTTTTTCTCCCAAATGTTCTTCCTCTACAGTGTCTATGTCAACTTTTACTTGTTTATCTTGTGTGGGGTGCCTATTTACATGTAACATCTTACAAGCCTACCTGCTTGACCCTCTTAAATTAAGGTTTGACAGCCCCTCTGTGCTCCCTTTGCACTCAGCACTCTATACAGACTTTATTAAAGTATTTGCCACACACAGTTTTGTCCAGCCTGTTCATTAATTAGATTGGCTCCTTGAGAGAAAAAGAACCTGGTGTTTTCAAATACACTGCTCACAAAAATTAGGGGATATTTTATCACTTCATTTTCATTTTGAAATATCTCCTAATTTTCGTGAGTAATACACACACACACACACACACACACACACACACACACACACACATCATGGCCCTGGCCATTTGGCTCAGCAGTAGATCATCAGCCCAGTGTGTGGAAGTCTCAAGTTTGATTCATGGTCACAGCACACAGGAAAACTGACCATTCTCCACCCCTCCCCACCATCTCTCCTTCCCTCCCTCCCTCCCTCCCTCTCTCTTTCTCTTCTTCCCCTCTCAAAGCCATGGCTCAAATGATTCGAATAAACATGGCCCTGAGCACTGAGGATGGCTTCATAGCCTCACCTGAGGCACTAAATTAGCTCAGTTGCCAAACAATAGAGCTGCAGCCCAGTCAGGCAGAGCATCACCCGGTAGTGGGTTTGCTAGGTGGATCCCAGCTGGAGTGCATACCAGAGTCTGTCTCTGCCTCCCTGCCTCTCACTTACTAAATAAATACTCATAGTCCTCACAAAATCCTTGCTGTATAGTAGGTACACACTATTTTCATGAACATGTAAATGAATGAATGAATTACTAAAAAATAATGAATAAAATGCTCTGTCCTCTCCTTGATTCTATAACTCTTTCTATATTTGCCAGTTTTAGTGGAGTAGGTCTCAGAAGGCCTCTTGCTCATTCTTAAGGTTAGAATAGGTTTTGAACCCTGAGATGTGCCCACTGCTATTACGTGTCATGACTGTACAACAATTATCCCTGTATGCATGCAGGTGGTTCTGTAGGAAGAAAGGAAATCTCTGTTTCTGAGAAACAGAAACCCAACTATGCCTTGAAAAGCTCTTTTATTGCCCAGGAATTAATAGCAGCTCTCCTTCTGGTTCCAGACTGAATATGAGGAGGAAGAGGCCCGCATCGGGCAGAGCCCAGTGGTACAGGGAGGCTTCATGTGCAATGGAACCAGACTGTGGGTCTGAAGTTACCGAGTTGGGGTTTGAATCCTCATTGGGTTATTTATTTTAAGACACTCTTACACTCAATAAAAAGAAAAAATATTATCTCCCTCAAGAATTATGGTGAGGGTTAAATGAGCTCTTAGATGTGAAAATTCTTTATAAACAAACAAAACTGCAAATATAAAAGTTCTCATTTATATTCCCAAAGGAATTGATTATCTTTAGTCTACAGCTAAGGCATCTGTCCACTGAGAATGATTAAGGAAACACAGTAATTACTCCCAAATTGTCTTTTGGCCCTCACCAAAAGTTTGTGACACTGGTCTCCTGGGTTCCCAGTCTGGCTGATTGAAGTAGATATCTTTGTCATTGCCTGGATCTGGTTTAAAAGACAAGTGACCTTATCCCCACTTCACGGTTGAGCTTGTGGCTTTTCTTTCTTTCCCAGCTCTAAGCCTTTTGGAAAGAAAATGAAATATTAGTTCATACCCTGGAGTTGACAGTATTTGAATCTATCATTCCCGAGCTAGGTAAGGGCAGTTCTTGTCAGTTCCACTTAGCAAAGTGTGTGTGTGTGTGTGCGTGTGTGCTGTGTTGGGCACTTTATATAATTTTGTTGTGTTCTCTTGAATAACTTATGTGGATGGAATAATTTTAGTTCCTTGGGGTTGGTACTATCCTATCTAGGAAAATGTTATTCCTTTCATAGTTTTGCTGCCTTTATCTGACCAGCATCCAAGCTATGAGCACAACCTTCCAGGTTGAAAAAGAAAGTGCTTTGTATTTTTTGTAAAGGATTGCAAACATGCCGATGTATATTTTTCTATTGTGTTCTTTCAAATATTTTAAGCTTTTCATTAACTCGTTTTATTGGTTATGCTGATATTATTCCCATGGATGTGTCCCATAGCTGCCTAACCTTTCTCTTATTGGTTGAAACTCGGGAGTCCATCAGAAGCATCAGCCAGGGTCTGATCTGCCTTTGTCCTGGAGCCCTGAGAAATTTTACTGTAAGAGCACCTGTCTTTGTAAAGCTAGGTGGTATCCTAGCTTCTCTACTCACTTTCTGTCATCTGATGAGGGACTAAGGCAATACATCTGTTCGAATACATATTTTAGGGAATTATAAAATCCATCTTCTTCTCTTCAATGAAAAGCAGATGTCATTTTTGGGGTCAAATAATGCTCCGCTAGAGAAAACGTAGTATGGTGGTTAGGAACATGGGTCTGAAACCAGATAAACCTGAGGTTTAATGGCCTGTCCATCATTTTCATGCTCAATGTTTTAGGTATATTATTTACACTCTGTAAGCCCCGGTCTCCAACCATTTAAATAAGAATAATGCCTTTTTACATGATCCTGTCATGCTGATATAATATAAAGTAATACATCACGGCAATTGGCCTGTATTCCACAATCAATATATGATTCACGAATGGTTTTTATTATAATTGTTATTGTCATTTATTATTGACATTAACATCTAGGCACATATATTTCATTCACTCCCAAACTTCCTGATATATTTCTGAAAATTTTGGCACTGGCCCATTGGCTCAGCAGTAGATCATTGGCCCAGCATGTAGAAGTCCTCTGTTCAATTCCAGGTCAAGGCACACAGGAGAAGTGACTATCTTCTTCTCCACCCTTCCCCCTTTCTTTTCTCTCTCTTCTCCTCCCACAGCCATGACTCCTTTGGAGCAAGTTGGCCCTGGGTACTGAGGATGGCTCCATGACCTTGCCTCAGGCACTAAAATAGCTTGGTTGCTGAGCAGTGGAGCAGCAGTCCAGACATGCGGAAAATTGCCTGATAGGAGGCTTACTGGGTGGATCCTGGTCAAGGTGCATGTAAAAGTTCTTCTCTGCCTCCCTGCCTCTCACTGAATTTAAAAAAAAAATTTTTTTTTGAGAGTGCTTTTGGGCAGCAAGGACTCTCTTACTTGAGGATATAGTTAATGACAAAGATTTAGTTTTTGAAGCCAGATAAATCTAGGATCAATACCAGGTCAGCAAATATTGGGCAAGTTTCATCACTGGGTCCCAGTTCTCTCCTCTGTAACATGAGACTTAGAACACCTATGTTGAAAGGTTGTGGGAAAAAGTGAGCCCTATTTGAAAAGCACCTGGTGCAAATTAGGTGCTAAATCAAATTTTATTAACAATGTGATTATTTCTAGCCTTATTGCAGCCATCTCAGCCAAATTGGAAAGGTAATAAATTTGCTTTCAGGATCTGTAGCCTCTGGTTTTACTCTGCTTGCAATCCCCACCCCTCAGCCCTATCCCTCCTCACTTCCTCTGAGGCCAATTCCCTTATTCAGCCGTCCAAACCTGGCTCCCAAAACGTATGGCTCTCAGCCACTCTGTCTCAGTGAGAGTGTTGAACAGAGGACTGTCTGTCCCGGGAATCCTTACATTTAAACCAGATCTGTGGTCAGGACCCTAAAGCCTTTCACTCTGCTGAAGGAATTGAAGGTATCAGCAGATTATTGAGGGAGTGTTTTGGCAAAGAATATGGAAGCCTCAGTGTCCTGAAAGTCTCGCTACATGTGGGTGTGGTTCTGCATGTCCCCCAAGTAAAACTGACCCAGGTAATTTGAAGAATCTCAAGAAATGTAAGAGTGTCTCTTCACTCCTTTCCCATGACCCGTGGAGGTTGTGGGGTCGGGTTTAGGTCTGAAGTGCTGGAATGTGTGAAGAAAGCTTCTCTGTCTCCAGGAATAAGTACAAAACGATGTGTACCTATTTCTGGAGACCTAATGATTAAGCCAGTGGTTCTCAAAGTGTGCGCTAGGGCGCACTGGTACGCACTAGAAGACTTCCAGGTGTGCCCTATGGTATTCCAGAGAAATATGTGCCTGCTGGGAACCACACAACCAACAGGGTTTTTGGAGTTTAGATTTTTGGGGGACAAAGGTGTGGGGAATTGGCTGTAAGCTGACAGTCTGCCCAACCCCCACCTCACTTGCCTAATAGGTTGCAAATGGCTGTTAAGCTGTGGTGCTGGATTGTTTACACTACCTCCCATGTTCCCCGGAAAGACTGGAGGCAAGTTTCTTCTATCCTTTGTTTGGTGTAAAGTTAAGATGATATGGGTAACCACCTGACCAGGCAGTGGCGCAGTGGATAGAGCATCGGACTGGGATGCAAAAGACCCAGATTCGAGACCCCGAGCTCGCCAGCTTGAACGCGGGCCCATCTGGCTTGAGCAAAAGCTCGTCAGCTTGGACCCAAGGTCGCTGGTTCCAGCAAGGGGTTGCTTGGTCTACTGAAGGCCCGCGGTCAAGGCACATGTGAGAAAGCAATCAATGAACAACAAAGGTGTTGCGACGGCAACACAAAACTAATGATTGATGCTTCTCACCTCTCTCAGTTCCTGTCTCTCTGTCCCTATCTATCCCTCTCTCTGACTCTCTGTGTGTGCCTGTACAAAAAAATAAATAAATAAAAGTTAAGATGATATGTATGGTGGGGGTTTTCTGCACTCATCACAATTAAGAGTAAAAAGAGAGGAGTTCTTCAATGTATTGAGGAGGAAATGAGAGTTTGCCTTTCAAATATATGCCCAAACATTGAAGAAATTGCTAGGACACATCAGGCTCATATTTCTCATAAACACAAAAATGAGAAAATGTAACACATTCATGCCGGGACCTGTCAAATTTCTAAATCTTACTAAGAATGTATCTATATATAAAAAGATAATTTTTTTGTTGTTTTTTTATTTTTTAACCCCATTTTTTAAGAATTCTCAAAAGCATAACTCAAAAAATGTAACATAAAAATGTGTTTTAATGTCAGAATAAGTTTAATTTTGTCATATTCCTTTAGTTTAATTACCATAAAAGCACACTTGGACTTTATATATTTTTCTTTAATATTTTACTTAATTATTATAACATATTGCTCAGAAATTTGTATATAGCGCACCTACAATTATTTGTAGGATTTTAAATGTGCCCTGACTTCAAAAAGTTTGAAAACCACTGGATTAAACATTTGTTAATATTTTGATTTGATACCTGGTTCCAGATATTCTATGGAGCCAGTTGGCTGCTTTGCTGCAGTCATTGAAAGGCACCATTTGACGAGAAGTTTTACTTACTGGATTAGGTTGGCCCATAATTACCCTCTTCCTCTCACTCAGGTGGGGGTGCGGAACCAGGTCCAGTGGCACAGGGTTGCCTCTGAACCCCGTTGACAAAGTGACAGTAGAACTCTGGGCACTATCTTCTCGTTCCTGCTTCTCTTCCTTGTGGTGGACAGAGTATGTTTAGGTAGGAATGACAGAAGCAGTCTTTGCCCCTTCCTTAAATGGGACATGATGACCAGGGCATGAAATCTGAGCCTCCTTATAGCACCTTTATGACAATAGTTTTCTTAGGCTTGACTAGCTGGCCGAGGAGCAGAAGATTTGACCTTTGCCACATGCCGGGGGGATTGACCATGTGCTCAGTGGCTATAGAGGTTGATTCAACGGGTTGCATGAAACTTTAATACTAAAACATATCTGAACTGCTGGTGGGAAAGTATTAGATTAAAGGAATACTAAATTTTTTTAAAATTTTATTCATTTTAGAGATGAGACACAGAGTGAGAGAGAGAGAGAGAGAGAGAGAGAGAGAGAGAGAGAGAAAGAGAGAGAGAGAGAGAGAGAAAGGGGGAGAAGCTGGAAGCATCAACTCCCATATGTGCCTTGACCAGACCAGTGCAGGGTTTTGAACTGGCGACCTCAGTGTTCCCAGGTCGATGCTTTATCCACTGCGCCACCACGGGTCAGGCACTTTTGCATCGATTTTAATCCAAAATTAATTTTTAAAGATCTATCCTAGTGGACACTGTGGTATAGAGTCCATTCAGTTTTATTGCTGGATTGATAGGGTTGATTGTATGACTAGACTAACCTCAGTTTATCCATTTCTTGACTGATGGACAGTTAACTGTTTGAGTTCTTCACTATTACAAAGGTGCAAATAATGATGTTGTCCTCTTCCTTGTGAAGAAGAGTAAGCATTTTTCTACAACATCGATGGAGGAAAACTAGCATATCAAAGAGGCTATAAATCTTCAACTTTGTAAGATGTATTCAAGGTAGAGAAACTGCTTTAAACATCTAATAGCAATGTCTGAGAGTTTCCTTCACATGCTTGTTGTTGCATGATGGGCTCATCTATATTTAAAATTTTTTATCAGTGTTATTTCACTGTGGTTCTAATTTGCATCTCCCAACAGTTGAAAAATAAATTCTCTTTTAATTTATTGGCTATTTTGACTCCATGTTACTGTGAATTTCCAGCTCATATTAATTGAGCTTTTTGTCTTGTCCTTATTCATTCCTGGGAGTTCTGAGTGTATCCCGAGTGCTAGTCTCATGCTGACTCTGGGCAGTGCGCATTCGCCCATTCAAGCTTGTCTCTATGTGGCTTTGTTACAGTGGTTGTACTAAAGAAACTTTATTTTCATGCAATAAAATTTATTTTTATGTTGTATGCTTTGGGGTTCTTGATTAAGAAATGTGTTACTGTCCTAGATTATAATGCAATCTACAAATTCTTTTTCTGATGTTTCTAAAATTTTGCATGTTATATTTAGGTCTTTAATACTTCTGGGATTTTAAAAAATGTAGTATGGTGTGAGGTAGGAATATAATGTGATTTTTCACTTACAAAACGACAACTGCCTCAACAAAAGTCTATAATTTTTTCACTGATTTATAATGCCACTCTGTGAATTGCAAACACCTTATTATAAATGTGTCTGTTCCTAGGCTCTCCATTTCCCTCCACTGTTTTATTGGTTTACCTTAGCAAAAATACATTATTTGTTGTAATTGACATAGCTTTATAGTAAGCTTTGATATGTTAGAGTGAATTCCTACCCTTTAAAAATATATAAATATTTTAATACTTAGTGATCGAGGTTAGGAAATAAATCACTTACATGGTATTTTAGAGACACTAAAAAGATGAGAATTCCTTTTTAAAGTTTTTTCTTGCTTTTTGAATGCATTTCTTTGAAAGTGTTGTTATGTAGCAACTAAATAACATGAGAACCTACAATTATTAGTTTTTAACCTGGGTCTTAAATAAGGCCTGATGAAAGTTTCTTAAAGAGGCTGCCATAATGAATTTAATTTGGATGTGCCATCTTTTATTTGGTCAACAAATTTATATTGTGCGTGCATTAATTGTCTGTATGATAGATTCTGGGTCTACAATCAATGAACCACTTTCTCCACCAGTGCCCTCCAGCCAGTATAGTAGCATGGGGCCCGAGAACCAGAGCAGTGTGTCCGAGTTCCTCCTCCTGGGGCTCCCCATGCGGCCAGGGCAGCAGCGCGGGTTCTTCACCCTCTTCCTGGGCATGTACCTGACCACGGTGCTGGGCAACCTGCTCATCATCCTGCTCATCAGGCTGGACTCCCGCCTGCACACGCCCATGTACTTCTTCCTCAGCCACTTGGCCTTCACCGATATCAATTTCTCTTCTGTCACTGTCCCTATAATGCTCATGAACATGCAAACCCAGCACCTATCCATCTGCTATGAAGGCTGCATTTCACAGACATATTTTTTTATATTCTTTGCCGATTTGGACAGTTTCTTGATTACTTCAATGGCATACGACAGGTATGTGGCCATTTGCCACCCTTTGCAGTACACTACCATCATGAGTCAGAGCATGTGTGTCATGCTAGTGGTTGGGTCCTGGGTCATTGCTTGCGCTTGTGCTCTTTTACACACCCTCCTCCTAGCCAGGCTGTCCTTCTGTGCTGACCACACTGTCCGCCACTTCTTCTGTGACCTTGCTGCCCTGCTCAAATTGTCCTGCTCAGACACTTCCCTCAACCAGTGGGTAATCTTTACTGCAGGATCAACAGCTATTATGCTTCCATTCTTATGCATTCTGGTTTCTTATGGTCACATCGGGACTGCCATCCTCCGGGTTCCATCTGCCAACGGCATCTGCAAAGCCTTATCTACGTGTGGATCTCACCTCTTAGTAGTGACTCTGTATTATGGGACAATTATTGGTCTATATTTTCTTCCTTCATTCAACAACACCAATGACAACAACATAATTGCTTCAGTGATGTACACTGTGGTCACTCCCATGCTGAACCCCTTTATTTATAGCCTGAGAAATAAGGACATGAAAGGGGCCTTGAGAAAACTCTTGAATAAGAAAACATTTTTCCAACTGATACCTACCTTTCCTTTTAAAATACCTGTGTAATCTTGTTTCCTTAATAATGTGTCAATACAAATTGTTAAGAATATAGCTCACTTGTCTTCCTTCTATAGCTGTCACTCATGAACCCAGGTTGACAGTATTCTTGGAGCTGTTGGAGAATAGTAAAGCAGGATATGTTTATAGGTCTTAATTTGCTCTTTTCTTGGATAATGGAGATTGTAAGCTACTCTGAGGGTGCTTTGTCTCTTTGGCTGGTCTCATTAAATAGAAGCTGCCAGGGCTGGATTTTCCTCCAAGTTTTTTTGTTGTAAAAATGTGTTAACTTTTTACATCTCCATTGTTAGAAAATTTCCCATTTTGGTGATAGTATGGCTTCTCTTTCCCTATGAACCCACACATCCAGGGACATTGAGTCCTTCTAGAACTTTCAGGGAGTAGGTATTAAATTTTAATTACACAATAACTAACATACTAATTTGTTGTTCTTTATGAATATATCTCACACATCATTTCTCTCTAACACATGCAGATATTCAGCACCAAAATAAATGTCACTTTATTATTTCAGCTATCAGTCAGAGAGCTTAATATGCACTGAAATTATCACTTTTTTTCCAAGTGAGAGGAGGGAAGATAGAGAGACAGACTCCTGCATGCACTCTGACTGGGCTCTACCTGGCAACCCCATCTGGGGCCATGCTCTGCCTATCTGTGGCCACGCTCACAACTGAGCTACTTTAGCACCTTAAGCAGAGGCTCCATGGAGCCATCCTTAGCACCGAGGGCCATAGTGCTCTAACCAATCAAGCCCTTGAGCCATGGTTGTGGAATAGGAAGAGAGATAGAGACAGAGTGAAAGAGAGAGAGAAGGAGAAGTGGGAGAGGTGGAGAAGCAAGCAGATGGTTGCATCTTTTGTATGCCCTGATGGGTAATCGAGCCCAGGACATCTGAACACCAGGCTGATGCTCTAACACTAAACCAACCTGTTAGGGCCAAAATCATTACTTTTAATTCTGAGTTCAACCCTAAGAGATGTGTTGGGAAAACTCAGGCTCAAAGAGGTGAAGAACACTTAAGTATTGCAATTAGTGAAAGGAAGACTTGAATCTTGGCTGTCTGACTCCAGAGCAATTTAACCAAGGACTATAACCATTTACATAGAACACTGTGCTCTGAAGGGGGACAATTAGCTCAGCTTAGTGGCAGAGGATGTAGGACAAACTGTCCAGTCAAGGTGTTGCATTACTGGAGACTTAACAAATCAGAATCATATAGACATACAACGTTCTATCTTGTCCTGATGGCCACAGGCAGAGGGAACAGCATGTCTCAAGATGTACAACCGGAACTTCCAACTGAGGCACCAAGACTTCAGGGACACCAGATACCAAAGTGAGCTGTAAGACAAAACATAAAGGTGTTTATAGGAAATACCCAATCATCAGTTTCCTAACTCTTGAGACTCTGAACCTAGATGTGGATTTAAAAAGTGCTTAGAGATAGAGATGATAGGTTCTTGTTAAAGATGTTTCTTTTGGACAAAGCTGTGCGGTAAGCCCTGTGTTCTCTCTTGGAGGGATGTCCTTCCTGCTCACATTAACCTCAGTGAAAAAGCCTAATTTGGAGAGCTTGGTATATATATCCCTTGGTTTTATGAGAGTGAAGGGCAATGGAAAAGATAAAATGAGAGGCGGGGGAGAGAGAGAGTTAGGTTTGGGAAATACCTTCACTTATTTTCATAGTGGGCAATAAAAGAAACAATGAGTCCTATGGACCACAGATGGAATGTGTGTGAGAGAGAAATGATATGCTACCACTTTCAGTTCCTCCCAAGACCCTATTTGAACGTCTAGGAGATTCTAAGACAGAATAAGAGATCTGTAGGGGATGTACCACCCCCAAACTGGGGGGTATGGGAAGAAACATTCACAGGAAGAAAATATACTTATATCACAGAGGATGTGTGGGATGGCAGTCCAGTGTGGAAGTCTCTGAATGTCCCCTGGCCTGGACACAATAAAGAAAATCTAAAAACATTGGTATGCAAAGACACATGCACCTCCATGTTCATCGCAGCGTTATCCACAGTGGCCAAGACATGGAAACAACCAAAGTGTCCTTTGATAGTTGGTTGGATAAAAAAGATGTGATACATATATGCAATGAAATACTACTCAGCCATAGAAATGATGACAGATTGCCATCAAATGACAACTAAAGAATTAGTTTTAACTCCCAGCCAGGTCAAGACAAGGCGAAACCTCTTTAGTATGGTAGCACCAAAGAAGCATATTATTGTCACCCCTTTCTCATGTTTGCTCCCGTGCTCCATCCTCCAAGGGTGGGCACAACAAATGCAACTAGACTTCGGGAAAGTGATTTGGAAAGAGACTTAAAAAACCCATTCTGACAACTTCCTGGACCTCAGAGTCTTTCCTTCAGCTGTGTCCCATGAGGGAAAGGAAATTTAAGTTCAGAGCTGCAGCTGTGATGAAAAGTAATCTTTGCCCTTTCTGATACTTGAGGGTTAGAAGAGAATTTATGGGGTCCCTAGGAGTTGCTGTTCAGCAGAGGAGGAAGACAAATCCTCAACTAAATAAATTTAGAAAATATGACATTTTCTGAACAGTGCCCTTTTTTAAACTTCTCTTCCATTTTTTTATTAAAAAAAATTTCCTTAGAAAATTATATTTAATAGTCTAACATTGATCAATCAGAGTGCATAAGTTTTAGGTAAACATTTCTGTAGCATTTTGACTTTTGATTATGTTGTGTACCCATCACCCAATGTTAAATCATTTTTGTCCTCCTATATTTGGCCCTCTTCACTCCCTTCCCCCCGAGTCCAAACCCATGGTAACTGCTTCACTCTTATCTATGTCCTGAGTCCCTATTTTATATCCCACTTATGTGTGAAATTATATAGTTCTTAACTTTTTCTGATTTGCTTACTTCACTTAGTATAATGTTCTTAAGGCCCTCCCATGTTGTCTTAAATGGCAATATGTCATCATTTCTGTGGCTGAGTAGTTTCCATTGTATATATTTACTTCATCTTCTTTATCCAATTTTCTATTGAAGGAGAATTTGGTTGTTTCCATGTCTTGGCCACTAGGAACAATGCTGCGGTGAACATGGAGGTGCCTGTGTCTTTGTGTACCAATGTTTTTAGTTTTTTTTTTTTTAAATTATGATTGTATATAGACATGGTTCTGGGTTCAATAATCACTTAGGTTACTTATCTTATTTTCCCCATTATTCTAATCATGGTAGTTAATTTGCAGTATATTTAGGTTTATTTGTTTTGTTTGTTTATTTATTTATTTATTACGAAAGGAGAAGGGTGGGGAAGAAGCAGAAAAACAGACTTTCACGTGCACCAAACTGGTATCCACCCAGCATGTGACTTGGTGGTATAGTTTCATTTTTTTGCTTGTACCTGTCCTATTTTCTCAACACCATTTGTTAAAGAGACTGTCTTTACTCTATTGTATGCTCTTACCTCCTTTGTCAAATATCAATAGGCCATAAAAGTGTGGGTTTATTTCTGGTTTCTCTGTTCTGTTCCATTGATCTATATGCCTGTTATTATGCCAGTACCAAGTTGTTTTGAGTACAGTGGCCCTGTCGTATAACTTGATATCAAGAAGTGTGATACTCTCCTCTTTATTCTTCTTTTTCAAGATTGCTGAGGCTATTTGTGTTCTCTTTTGGTTCCATATAAATTTTTGGGATAATTGTTCTATATCTTTAAAGTATATCATTGGTATTCACCTTGCTGAATTCATTTATCATGTCCAATAGGTTTTTTTTTCTTTTTTCTTTTTCCAATAGGTTTTTGACTGAGACTTTAGGGTTTTATATTTACAATATCATATCATCTAAAAATAATGATAGTTTTACTTCTTCTTTTACAATTTGGATGTCTTTTATTTCTTTGTCTTGTCTGATTGCTGTAGCTAGGACTTCCCGAACTATGTTGAATAAGAGTGGTGAAAGGGGGCACCCCTGCCTGCCTTGTTCCTGATCATAAGGGTACTGCTTTTAATTTTTGCCCATTGAGTATGATGTTGGCTGCGGGTTTGTCACAGATGGCCTTTATCATATTGAGGTATGTTCCCTGTATTCCAACTTTGCTGAGAGTTTTGATCATGAGTGGGTGCTGGATTTTATCAAATGCTTTGTCTGCATCTATTGATATTATCATGTGATTTTTATCCTTCCTCTTTTTTTATGTGATGAATCACATTGATTGATTTGCGAATATTGGACCAGCCTTGCCTCTCCAGAATTAATCCCACTTGATCATGATGTATAATTTTTTTCATGTATTGCTGGATCTAGTTTGCTAATATTTTGTTCAGAATTTTAGCATCTAAGTTCATCAGGGATATTGGCCTATAGTTTTTTTGTTTTTTTTTAGTATCTTTACCTGGTTTTGGAATGAGGATCATGCTTGCCTCATAAAAGGAGCATGAAAGTTTTCCCCCCTCTTGAATTTTTTTGAAATAGCTTGAGAAGGATAGGAATTAGTTCTTCTTTAAATATTTGGTAAAATTTGCTTGTGAAGCCATCTGGGGCAGGACTTTTGTTTGCTGGGAGTTCTTTGATGACTGTTTCAATCTTATTTGTTGTATTTGGTCTGTTTAGATTTTCTGATTCTCATGAGATTGATTTTTGAAATATATGATTCAAGAAATTTGTCCATTTCACCAAGATTGTCTAATTTTTTGGCATAGAGTTCTTCATAGTATTTTCTTACAATGCTTTGTATTTCTGTTGTGCCAGTTGTTATTTCTCCACTGTCATTTCTAATTTTATTTATTTGAGTCCTCTCTCTTTTTTTCTTGGTGAGTCTAGTTAAAGGTTCATCAATCTTGTTTACCTTTTCAAAGAACCAGCTCCTGGTTTCATTGATCCTCTGTATTGTTTCCTTAGCATCTATGTCATTTATTTCTGCTCTGATCTTCATTATTTTCTTTCTTCTACTAGTCCTGGGCTTTATTTGCTGTTGTTATTCTAGTTCTTTTAGATTCAGGGTCAAGGTGCTTATTTGAGGTTTTTCTAGCTTCTCATGGTATGCCTGTGGTGCTATGAACTTCCCTCTCAGTACTGCTTTTGCTGTGTCCCATCAATTTTGAGTTGATGTATGCTCATTATCATTCGTTTCTAGAAACTATTTTATTTCTTCTTTGATCTCATTGTTAAACCATTTGTTATTTAGTAACATGCTATTTAGTTTCCATGTGTTTGAGTATTTTTCAGTTTTTCTTTTGTGGTTAATTTCTAGTTTCATGGCATTGTAATCAGAAAAAATGCTTGATATGATTTCAATCTTCTTAAATTTGTTGAGACCACCTTTGTGTCCTAACATGTGGTCTATCCTAGAGAATGTATCATGAGTGCTTGAAAAGAATGTATATTCTACTGCTTTAGGGTAAAAAGTTATGAAGATATCTATTAAATTGAGTTGATCTAGTGTATCTTTTAAGTCTACTTTTTTTTGTTAATTTTCTTTCTTGAGAATCTATCCAGTGATTAGTGGGGTACTGAAATCCCCTACTATTATAGTATTGTTTTGAATCCCACCCTTTATATCCATAAAAGTCTGCTTTATGTATGTCAGGACTCCTATGTTCAGTGCATAGATATTTATTATGGTTATATCTTCCTGTTGAATTTTTCCCTTTATTATTATGTAGTGTCCTTCTTTATCTCTTACTACAGCCTTTGTTTTAAAGTCTATTTTGTCAGATATAAGTATTGCTACCCAGGCTTATTTTCATTTCCATTTGCATGAAATATTTTTTCCATCCTTTTACCTTCAGTATATGTCCATCTTTTGTTTTAAGGTGTGTCTCTTGTAGACAGCATATGTATGGGTCCTGTTTCTTTATCCATGCTGCTACCCAATGTCTTTTGATTGGATCATTTAATCCATTTACATTTAAGGTTATTATTGATATGTTTATTGCCATTTTATTCTTTAAAGCTGTATTCTTCTTTGGCTATATTCTTTTCTCCCTTTGAACTGTTCACAACAGGCCCCTTAGCATCTCTTGCAGATTTGGTTTGGTTTTAATGAGTTCCTTAGGGCTTTCTTTGTCTGGGAAGCTCTTTATTTCTCCTTCAATTTTAAACGTTAGCTTTGCTGGATAGAGTAGTCATTGTTATAGGTTCTTGTTCTCCATTACTTTGAATATATCTTGCCATTCCCTTCTGGCCTCAAGTGTTTCTGTTGAGAAGTTGAATGTCATCCTTATGGGGGCTTCTTTGTAGGTGATAGCCTTCTTTTCTCTAGTAGCTTTTAAAATTTTCTCTTTATCCTTTAGCTTTGGTATTTAACTATGATGTGTCTTGGTGTAGATTTCCTTGGGTTTCTCTTTAATGGAGTTCTCTGTGCTTCTTGAACGTGTGAAACATTTTCCAGTCTTAATTTAGGGAAGTTTTCAGCTATGATTTGATTGAAGAAAGTTTCTATCCCTTGTTCTTTCTCTTCTTCTTCAGGAACCCCTATGATGCGGATGTTATTTCTCTTCATGTTGTCACAGAGCTCCCTTAAAGTTTCCTCAAATTTTTTGAGTTTCTTTTCTTTTTTCTGCTCTGTTTTTGTGCCTTTGTTTATTTTGTCCTCTAACTCACTGATTCGATCCTCAGTTTCATCCATCCTGCTTTTAATTCCCTCCATTGTGGTCTTCAATTCTGATACTGAATTTGTCATTTCTGTCTGATTCTTTTTTTTATTTTAATTTTCTTTTATATACTTGCTATCTCCTTATTTAGGTGTTCGTAACGACTATTCATTGTAGCTCTAAGCTCTTTGAACATCCTAACTATCATTATTTTAAACTTTCCATCGAATAGTTTGGTTATATCTGATTCATTTAGGTACTTCTCTGGGGATTTCACTTAATTCATTTGGGTTGCATTCCTCTGCCTGCCTATATTGTCTGTGTGTAAGAACAGTTTGGCTACTGGAGTTTAATGGGTGTTGCCTCTGTGTTCACTAGGTGTGGTCTGTCTGCAGGCCTGCCACACCCTCTGCCACTACCTAGGGTGGTTGGGTGTGGGTGTTGCTGGTGCTGGCCGCTGCGGCTGCTGAGGTCTCCACCTTGCCTCTTCAGGAGGGGCTGTGTTCTCATGCTTGGCTCTATATGCCTCAGCCAGTCTCGGCCTTTGTCCCTCTCCCACGAGTGGGACGGTGCACCACACTCAGGCCACAAGCCTGGGCACCAAAACCAAGGGTGAACACTTTTGCTCGCTGTGGGTCCCTGTCATTCTGTTCCTCTGGCCAGGAGTGGTTCTGGTGTGGGCTTATCTACTAGCCCGAGCTTCCGCCCGGCCCCCGCCAAACTTGGTTCCTCGGCTGGGTAGGGATACGGCTATGCACTCAACTGTGTGCTGGGCTTCTGCTCCTCCCCCGCCAACCTTGGTTCCTCTGCTGGGCGGGGCTGCTGCTATGTGCTCAGCCCTGTGCTGGGCTCCCGCCTCACGCCTGCCAACCTTGGCTCCTCAGCTGGGCCGGGTTGCTGGTATGTGCTCAGCCGTGCACTGGGGTCCCGCCTTACCACCGCCAACTTCGGCTCCTCAGCTGGCGGGGCTGCTGCTATGTGCTCAGCTGCGTGCTGGGCTCTGCCCCACCTCCACGGGCAAAGCTGGTTCGGGCACGGCTTCAAGCCTTGGAGGCCGGGTGTGGCTGCGCGCCTGCTTGCCCCTGCCCAGTAGTGGATCTCTGCCCATTCCGGGCTCCCGCTTTTCCCCCACAGGTGGGGTCGCATGCTGGCCTGCGGCCACCAGTCCACTTTTGCATGTCCCCTTTGCCCTGGCTGGGCTAAACCGAGCTCACGCCCCCTGGCTCGGCCTCTGCTCCTGCCAGCAGAACCACGCTTCCACGTCCCACCTCTGCCCGCCCTCCAGCATGCCCTCAGCAGTGTGGGTTGGGGCACTGCAGCTCAGACCCTAACACTCCATACTGTAGTCCTGAAAGCTCCCTCCCTCTAAGTGACTATGCTCTAATTGCCGCAGGAGGGCCTGTTTGGCTGGTGTCCTGCTTCCCCTTGCTGGTTCCAGGGGAAATATTGTTTCATATTTGTGGAGTTACTCAGCCCTGGGTTTAGGGTGGCTGTTCCTCAAAGATTTTATCCCTGTGCCTTCCAGACCGCACTCTCATCCCACTGCTCCGGTCCTGTCCTCTCTCCCTGTCTCCTGGAGTTCCAGGTGAGTGGTTGTGAGAGAAGTTTTCTGTGCCTTCCGTTTAAGAAGAATCCTGGGTCTGAGACAACTGTTTTTTTCTCACAAACAGTATCCCCACCTGTTTCCCAGCTAAATACTGTCCAAACGCCTCTTCGAGGCTCTGGGGCTGCATGCTGGGGCTTTGTTCTTGGAACACAGTTCCTTACCCTTCTGCTGGCCTCTCTTCCCGCCACAGGAGTCTTTCCAGGCTGCCTTTCTCTCCGGGGAGCTGGGCAGCCCTTTCCGCGTTTTTGCTTTTCCTACCAGTCTCAATGTTGCTTCTTCAGTGTTCCCCGGTTGAAGAGTCCTCTCAGTCCAGTTCAGCGTTGGTTTATCCAGATGATGGTTCTTAAAATCAAGTTATAATCCACTTTGGTTCTGGGAGTTGGAAGTTGGTACATCCACTTACTCCATTGCCATCTTGCCCAAGACCTCATTTGCTATTTCTTTATTAATTTATTTACAGTGTGTCTGTAAAGTCATGGTGCACTTTTGACCGTGTGACTGGTCAAAACTGCATCATGACTTTATGGACACACTGTATATATTAATGATTCTTGTTATTCTCTGTGTTACAAACCATTACTGTTGTTATTCATTTTGAACTTTAAGTGTGTTAATTACTCTCAAGGATGTTAAATGTTCTCAGAGAAGCCAATGGGTAAATATATATAACAAGAAACATAAGAAGTAAAAACTAGAAACTAAGAAATTAAAGGAGTATTTACCTATAGGAGGTGGGTCAGGAGTGGGACAAAAAGAATGGGGGATTAGCTTGACCAGGTGGTGGCACAGTGGATAGAGCATTGACCTGGGATTCAGAGGACCCAGGTTAGAAACCTCAAGGTTACTGGCTTAAGCACAGGCTCACTAGTTTGAGATCTGGTTTGCTGGCTTGAGCGTAGAATCATTGACATGATCCCATGGTCACTGGCTTGAAGCCCAAGGCTACTTGCTTGAGCCCAAGTTTGCTGGCCTGAGCAAGGGGTCACTGGCTCAGTTGAAGTCCCCTACACCCATCCCTGGTCAAGGCACCTATGAGAAAGCAATCAATGTATAACTAGGTTACTTCAATGAAGAAATTATGCTTCTCATCTCTCTTTTTTCCTGTCTGTCAGTACCTCTGCCTCTCTCTTTCTCTCTCTAAAAAAAAGAAAGAATATGTGGGATGGGAACAGTGTACATGCTGACATACAATATATACATTTCTATCTATTTATACTTTCCTAAATCCATGAGTTCAAATTAATATTCCAATTCTAGTTTGACAACAGAGAATTCTTTCCAGCCTCTTTTTCTCTATGTGCACAGCACCTTCCTCTTGAGGGAGGACTTACTCCTTTTCCTCTATATTAATATTCTGAATCTTTGGACACATGGTGAGCTATTTCAGATAATTGAAATCAGCCCTGGCCAGTTGTCTCAGTGGTAGAGCATAGGCCTGGTGTTTGTAAGTCCTGGGTTTGATTCCCTGTCAGGATACACAGGATAAGCTACTATTTGCTTCACCAACCCTCCACTTCTTTTCCTCTCTCTCTCTCTTTCTTTCTCCTCCCACAGTCAGGGCTCAAATGGTTCGAGCTTGCTCACCCTGGAGCCGAGGATGGTTCCATGGCCTCACCTCAGTAGCTGAAATAACTCATTTGCCAAGCAATGAAGCAGCTACCCCAGATGGGCAGAGCATTACTTGATAGAAGGCTTGCTGGGTGGATTCCTGTCTGGGTGCATACAAGATCCTGTTTCTCTTCTTTCCTATCTCTCCACCTCTCAATTAATAAAAAAAGAGAATCTTGAAATCATAACACTGTTAATAATAAATTACAGCTAAAACTTTATTTTTACCTTTTTATTGGTGATTGTGTATAGACAAGATTCTGGTTGCAATAATTACTGAGGTTACTTATTTTATTTTCCCCTTTAGTCAAATTATGGCAGTAATTTGCAATATAGTTAGGTCCATTTGTTTTGTTTTGTTCTATCTTGCTTTATTCAATATGTCCTACTTTCTTTACCTTTTTTAAGAGAGGAGAAAGAAAAAGAGAGAGAGAGAGATGGGGGGAGGAGAAGGAAGCATCAACTACTATACGTGGCTTGACCAGGAATGCCCAGGGTCTCAAGCTGGCAACCACAGCATTACAGGTCAATGCTTTATCCACTGTGCCACCACAGGCCAGGCTCAGCATCTCTTCTATTTATTTTTTAGTGGCAAAATACAACATAGTCCGAACTATACAAATGATCATACTGATCTTCTGATTCATCTGCCCCACGTCATGAAGATAAATAATGCCATTAATTTCTATTTATTCTTCCAGTGTTTCTGTGTGCTCAAATAGGCAGACATATGTGCATTGTAATTTTCTTTCATTTTTACATAAAAAGTAGCGTGTTATAAGTGCTACTTTATACATTGCTCTTTTCCCATTTAGTCAGGTATCCTGATATTCCTCCATATTGATTCATATTTACATTTGTTCTTTTTTTCCACATTTGAGAAATACTTAAATATATTGATGTTCTATGGTGTGTTCTTTAGGGGTTGTAGATGAGATATGGGTGATGAGTGTCCTTAATGTGAATAAATTATAGATATCAAAAGACAAAAATGATAAATTTCATGTTTTGAATATTAAAATACAATTTAAATAACTGAGGTGAAAGTATAAAGTAATGTTAGCACACAGCACAGATAAGGGTTATAAAAATATAATAATGATGATTAATAAGTTCAAAAGTGAAGATGGAGTAACAAAATATGTATTTAGTAAATAAAAAGGAAGAAGGCAAGAGAATAAATGTGCAACAGGTGTATACAGTAAGAAATAAGTAATATGGAGTGACATCAGAGAAATGGCACTGTGAGGGGTGCTCCCGATATTTCCCCCTGAAATTTCAACAACTAAAGACAGAAAAACAATCTCAGGAGCATCTGAAATACACATACATCAAACAAAGGTATGATTGGGCGAAAAGGTGGCTGAATATATAATCCACTCTGAAGGAAATAAGATGGAGAACAGAGTATTCTGCTTTTCTCACTTACCTGAGAAAGGGTTGCTTTCACTTGGAACTGAGAGGAAGGGAGGGCTGGGGGTGAAGGATGAAGCTGGGTTAGGGCAGATGTTCAAGTCTAGAAGAAGGTGCACTGGCAGCTCAGCCTGAGATTGTGGACGTGGAGCTAGCGTGAGTGGCAGACCCCGGCAGAGGTGGACAAGTGGGTTGCCTGTGAAGTCTGGCACCAGAGCGGCTTTAGGCTTTGTTCACTCCTGGTCTGCAATCATGGGCAGTGTGCGAGTGGTTCCACCTGGCGCGTCTGTCGTGGGTGCGCATGTTCATGAATAGAGGGGTTGGGCCGGAGACTGTCAGCAGTAGACTTCTGTGTGGGCTGTAGCCAGAGTTTCTGTGTAATCCCAGCTCTCCGACCAACAGCGTAGGATGTGTGCAAGGGCCAGGTTCCCTACGCCTGGACCTGTCCGGGCGGGGTGTCTCCACCAGCAGATACAGGTTACAAAGTATATTCCCACAGAGCAGACCTGTGGAAGTGGTGAGGGCTGGGCATGCAAGCAGCTAGCTGCAGGCTACCAGTCTCTGGAGATCAGACCCGCAGAATACTGAGGCAAACTAGACATACACCGGAACCCTTAGAAAGGAGCCTAACTCGCAATCTGCTCACTGCCCTGCCAGCTTACGCTGGTGGCTCTGGTTGACAAAGCCTTCTTACCCAGAGATGTGCTTTGAGTGGACCCAGAGGAGGGACTTGGCAGTTCTTAGGGCCTCTTGCTCTGCAGGCAGTGGCTGGGGCAACTTTCTGCCAGCCAACACAGGTTAAAAAGCACATTCCCATGGAGCAGACCTCAGAGAACTCTGCGGAAGTTGGGTGGGCTGGGCTGTAGGCTTCCCAACAAGGGAGAAGCCTGTGGAGAACAGACCCATAGAGCACTGAGGCAAATTTAACTAGATGTACCCAGGGAATCTTAGAAAGGAGCCTGACCAGAAGTCAGTTCACTGACCTGCCTGCTTATGCTGGTATCTCTGGTTGACAAAGGCTTACCCAGAATTGTGTTTTAAGCAGACCTGGAGGAGGGAACTGGCAGCTTTTAGAACCTCTTGCTCTGCAGGCAGTGGCTGGGGCATCTTTTCACCAGCCAATACAGGTTACAAAGTGCAAAAAGCCTGGGGAGAGTAGACCTGCAGAGCACTGAGGCATGCTAGACATTCCCAGAGGCTCATAGAAAGACACCTAAAAATCAATTGGCTCCTAGCCCTGCCTGCTCATGCTGGTGGCTCTGGCTGGCAAAGCCTTACCCATAACTGTGCTTTGAGCAGGGCTAAAGGGAGGATTTGGTAGCTCTTAAAGTCTCTTGCTCTCCAAGCAGTGGCTGGGGCAACTTCACAACTGTGTCCCCAGGCTGCTGGCTCAAGAAGGAGAGATGTGAGGCGAGGCACCAGGGAAACTGACTGTCCCATTGTCAGAGCCTGCAAACCCTAACAAGCCCCGCCTACCAATGGGACTGAGACCTAGCTTATGTCATCCCCATAGTGACACATCAACTGCCAATCTCTACTTAAAAGTGCCACAGGGGAAAAACCTGGGGTACAGCACCACCAGCCAAAAAGAAAATGAAAAAAGATAACCTCTCAAAACCAGGAAAGAATCACATTCTTTATAATCTTTTCCTTTTTTTAATTTTTGCTTTTTTAATCTTTTTTCTTCCACCTTGGTCATTTTATCCTCTTCCGTTTTAGTCTTTCCTTGTCATTTTGAACTTCATTACCCATAGGTGTTACATTTTCCATTCTTGTTTTTTTTCTATGAGGGTTACATTCCAAAAATCTTAACATTTTTTTTTCTTCTTTTCTCTTTCACTTTTTCTCTCATTCAATTGTCATTCACAAACCAATTATTTTATTCTAGGTTCAAATTTTTTCTTTGTGGCATTTTGTGTTCTTTCTACATCGTTTTTTATCTCTATTATTTTTCACCCAACTCCAGCTCTTTATTCTATGTAGTTTTGTTCCACTTAACACAATAAAATTTACATTTTTTACTGTATTTTGTCAATTCATTTTCTTTTCTTCTTCTTTTCTCTTTCACTTTTTCTTTCATTCGACCATCATTTACAAACAAATTATTTTATTCTTGATTCAAATTTTTTTTCTTGTGGCATTTGTGTATTTTTACTTCGTTTTTAAAAATCTTTGTCATTTTCCCCCAACTCAGGCTCTCCGTTTTTTTAGTTACACTTAGCACAATAAAATTTTCATCTTTTACTGTATCCCCCCCAATTTTTTATTATCAACTCTTATTAGTGTTATTAACAATACCACTCTCAAATGCCATTAAAAAAAAAGAAATCAGATATCATGGAAACAAAAGAAGGAGATGTAGCTCAGATAGATGAGCAAAAATCTATAGAAAAAATTCAATTGCTTGGAAACCTTGGAGTTAAATGACATAGAATTTAAAATTGAAGTCCTAAAAATACTCAGAGAAATACAAGAAAGCACAGAAAACAATTTAGGGAGCTCAAAAAACAATTCAATGAACAAAAGATATACATCACCAAGGAAATTGAAACTATGAAATTGAATCAGAGATGAAAAACTAAATTCATGAACAGAAAAACAAGGTAACAAGCTTAGCTAATAGAAGAGGCTAGATAGAGGAGAGAATTAGTGACATAGAAGACAGGTAACTAGAGACACTACAGAGAGAAGAGGAGAGAGACTCACAAATTAAAAAAATGAGAAAGCCATACAGGAGTTGTCTGACTCCATCAGAAAGAGCAACATAAGAATAATGGGTATATCAAAAGAGAAGAGAAAGAAAATGGAATGGAGAACATACTCAAACAAAAAATAGATGAGAATTTCCCAAGCCTATGGAAAAAATTAGAGCCTCGAATTCAAGAAGCAAACAGAACACTGAGTTATCTTAACCTTAAAAACCTACTCCAAGGTATATCATAATGAAATTAGCACAAACCAATGACAAAAAGAAATTCTCAAGGCAGCCAGAAAAAAGAAAAATACAACATATAAACGAAGGCCCATTGGATTATCATCAGATTTCTCAGCAGAAACTCTACAAGCCAGAAGAGAGTGGACCCCAATATTTAAAGTTCTGAAAAAAAGGAACTTCAGGCCAAGAATACTATATCCATCAAAGCTATCCTTCAAATATAAAGGAGAAATAAAAAAATTCACAGATACAGAAAAAATGAGGGAGTTTATCACCAGAAAACCCGCACTTTAGAAAATACTAAAGGGGTTTTCCAACCAGTTACAAAGAACAAAACAACTACAAGTAAAAGCTCCATCAAGATTACAAAAAAAAAAAAAAACACCAAGATTAATTTGTGACAACAAAAACAAAAAAGGGGAGAGGACAAAATTAACAGTAGCAAAGGAGGATGGAGTGCAGCACCACCCATGAGATAATGTACTACAATGAACATGATATGTATTCTTACTTAATGGTACCACCCCTGAAAAAGTCACCACAGAAGCACATGGCTTAAAAAAAGAAGTAACAGAGGAAAGAAGTATGGAATACAACCAAACAAAAACAAATGATAAAAAAACAAAAGAGAAGAACCAAACATGATACAAAGCTATCAGAAAGCAATATATAAGATGTCAATAGGAAACCCTCAAGTGTAAATAATTACACTAAATGTAAATGGATTGAAGTCACTAATAAAAAGGCACAGAGTAGCAGAATGGATTAATAAAGAAAATACAACTGTATGCTGCCTTCAAGAAACACATCAAAGCTACAAGGATAAGAAAAAATTCAAAGTGAAAGGTTGGAAAACAATTCTCCAAGCAAATGAAAAAATTCAAAGTGAAAGGTTGGAAAACAATTCTCCAAGCAAATAACAACCAAAGAAAAGCAGGTGTAGCCGTACTCATATCTAACAATGCTAACTGCAAGACAGCAAAGGTAATCAGAGACAAAAATGGTCATTTCATAATGATAAAGGGGACATTGAATCAAGAAGACATAACACTTCTTAATATATATGCACCAAACCAAGGAGCACCAAAATATATAAGACAGCTACTGACTGACCTAAAAACTGACAAAAATACAATCATACTTGGAGACCTCAATACACCACTGACAGCTCTAGATCATTCATCCAAACAGAAAATCAATAAAGAAATGTTGGCCTTAAACAAAACATTAGAACAATTGGATATGATAGACTTCTACAAGACATTTCATCCCAAAGCACCAGAGTATACATTTTTCTCCAGTGTACATGGAACATTCTCAAGAATTGACCATATGTTGAGCCACAAAAATAACATCAACAAATTCAGAAAGATTAAAATTACACGAAGCATACTCTCTGACCATAAAGCTTTGAAACTAGAATTCAACTCCAAAAATAGGTAAACAAACCCACAAAAATATGGAAATTATACAACATACTTTAAAAAAAATGAATGGGTCAAAGAAGAAGTAAAAGCAGAGATCAAAAGATACAGACAGACAAACATAAATAACAATATGTCATATCAGAATTTCTGTGATGCAGCAAAAGCAGTAATAAAAGGGAAGTTCATATCACTACAGGCCTATATGAACAAGCAAGAGGGAGCCCAAGTAAACAACTTAACATCTTAAGGAACTAGAAAAAGAAGAACAAAGGCAACCCAACACCAGCAGAAAAAAGGAAATAATAAAAACCGGAGCAGAAATAAATAAAATAGAGAACAGGAAAACTATAGAAAAAATCAATAAAACAAGGAGCTGGTTCTTTGAAAAGATCAACAAAATTGATAAACCCTTGGCAAGACTCACTAAAGATAAAAGAGAAAGGACTCATATAAACAAAATCCAAAATGAAAGAGGAGAAATCACCACAGATATCACAGATATACAAAGAATTATTGTAGAATGCTATGAAAAACTATATGCCACCAAATTTAACAATCTAGAAGAAATGGATACATTTCTAGAACAATTCATTCTTCCTAGACTGAGTCATGAAGAAGCAGTAAGCCTAAACAGACCCATAGCAGGAAGGAATAAAAACAACTATCAAAAATCTCCCAAAAAATAAAAGTCCAGGGCTAAATGGCTATACTAGTGAATTCTATCAAACATTCAAAGAAATCTTGGTTACTATTCTACTCAAAGTCTTTCAAAAAATTAAAGAAGAAGCAACACTTCCAAACACATTTTATGAGGCCAACATAACCCTCATATCAAAACCTGGCAAGGACAACACATAGAAAGAAAACTACAGACAAATATCTCTAATGAATACAGATGCTAAAGTACTAAACAAAATGCTAGCAAATCGAATACAACAACACATTAAAAAAATAATACATCACGATCAAGTGGGATTCATCCCAGAATCACAAGGATGGTTCAACATACATAAAACGGTTAACATAATACACCATATCAACAAACAAAGAACAAAAACCATATGATCCTATCAAAAGATGCAGAAAAGACATTCGGTAAAATACAACACCATTTTATGTTTAAAACGCTCAACAAAATGGGTATAAAAGGAAAATATCTCAACATAATAAATGCCATTTATGATAAACCATCAGCTAACATCATATTAAATGGCGTAAAATTGAGGACTTTTTTCTCTAAAATCAGGAACAAGAAAAGGCTGTCCACTCTCTTCACTCCTACCCAACGTAGTACTAGAAGTTCTAGCCAGAGCAATCAGACAAGAGAAAGAAATAAAAGGCATTAATATTGGGAAAGAAGAAGTAAAGGTTTTACTTTTTGCAGATGATATGATCCTATACATCGAAAACCCCAAAGACTCCACATAAAGACTATTAGAAACAATAAATCAATACAGTAATATCGCAGGATACCAAATTAATATACAAAGGTCTATTGCCTTCCTATATGCCAACAATGAAACATCAGAAAATGAAGTAAAAAAGGTAATCCCCTTTATGGTTGCAAGCAAAAAAATAAAACACCTAGGAATAAACATAATAAAGAATGTAAAGGACCTATATAATGAAAACTACAAAGCATTGTTAAAGGAAATAAAAAAAGATACAATGAAATGGAAAAATATTCCTTATTCTTGGATAGTAAGACTAAATATAGTCAAAATCACTATATTACCAAAAGCGATATATAAATTTAATGCAATTCCCATCAAATTTCCAATGTAATTTTTTAAAGAAATGGAACAAAAAATCATCAGGTTTATCTGGAACTATAAAAAACCCTGAATAGCCAAAGTAATCCTAAGGAAAAAGAACGAAGCTGGGGGTATTACAATACCTGACTTCAAATTATACTACAGAGCCATGAAAATCAAAACAGAATGGTATTGGCAGAAAAATAGACACTCAGACCAATGGAACAAAATAGAGAGCCCCAAAATAAAACTACATATATATGGTCAAATAATCTTTGATAAAGGGGCCAACAACACACAACGGAGTAAACAAAGCTTCTTCAATAAATGGTGCTGGAAAAACTGGAAAGCCACATGCAAAAGAATGAAACTTGGCTACAGTTTGTTCCCTTGTACTAAAATTAATTCAAAGTGGATCAAAGACCTAATATAAGACCTGAAACAATAATTTACATAGAAGAAAACATAATACTAAACTCATGGACCTTGGTTATAAAGAGCACTTTATGAATTTGACTCCAAAGGCAAGGGAAGTGAAGGCAAAGATGAATGAATGGGACTACACCAGACTAAGAAGCTTCTGCACAGCAAGAGAAACTGACAATAAAACAGACAGCCAACTAAATGGGAGATGATATTTTCAAACAACAGCACAGATAAGGGCCTAATATCCAAAATATACAAAGAACTCATAAAACTCAACAACAAACAAGCAAACAATCCAATAAAAATTGGGAAGAGGACATGAACAGACAATTCTCCCAGGAAGAAATACAAATGGCCAACAGATATATATAAAAAGATACTCATCTTCATTAGTTATTAGAGAAATGCAAATCAAAACTACAATGAGATACCACCTCACACCCATTAGATTAGCTAGTATCAACAAGACAGGTAATAAGTGTTGGAGAGGCTGTGAAGAAAAACGAACCTTCATTCACTGTTGGTGGGAATGTAAAGTAGTACAACCATTATGCAAGAGAGTATGGTGGTTCCTCAAAAAATTAAGAATAGAACTACCATATGACCCCGCAATCCCTCTACTGGGTATCTACCCCCACAACTAAAAAACACTGGTACGTAAAGACACATGCAGCCCCATGTTCATTGCAGCATTGTTCACAGTGGCCAAGACATGGAAACAACCAAAAAGCCCTTCAATAGATGACTGGATAAAGAAGATGTAGTACATATATACTATGGAATACTACTCTACCATAAGAAATGATGACATCGAATCATTTACAACAACATGGATGGACCTTAATAACATTATACTGAGTGAAATAAGTAAATCAGAAAAAACTAAGAACTATATGATTCTATACATAGGTGGGACATAAAAATGAGACTCAGAGACATGGACAAGAGTGTGGTGGTTTTCGGGAGGAGGAAGGGGGCAGAGGGGAGACGGAGGGGGTGGAGGGAGGGGAAGGGCACAAGAAAACCAGATAGAAGGTGACGGAAGACAATTAGACTTTGGGTGACGGGTATACAACATAATGAAATGTCAAAATAACCTGGAGATATTTTCTCTGAATCTAGGTACCCTAATTAATCAATGTCACTCCATTAAAATTAATAATAAAGGGAAAAATTATTATTGTAGTAGTTAAAATTGTCATTTAATTTGTGGTGGAAAGAGCAAGAAAAGTTGGTAAATTGAGATCAAAAAGTAATATTAAAGAAAAAATACTAATAAGGACAAAAAGTAACTCCTGAAAGTTAGATACTCCATGATGTTCTTCTGAATATTTTTAGCTAAAGGCAACTTAAGCTGCAGTCTCAGGAGAAACTTCTGCACCTTCCGTGACTGCCTGGATGAATTTGGGGCTTTGCCCATAATGGCCGATTATGAGAGATAATCTCTTTTGATGTGTCTGTAGGACAGGGCAAACTTCTATTTACTAAGTATCTGCTCTTTTTATCATCCTAAAATTAACCTTTGAAGCTCTCAAGGTGAACTACCCAATACCTAGTTCAGAATGTCTTATATACCTCAACATCTCTTTCTATCTCTGAGCCTCTCATGTTTGAGGGTGGGGGTCTCTGGTTCTCATGTATGTGCAGTTCCCATATATATGTATGGTTCCCATATATATTTGGGTATTTTTACTTGAAAAAAAGGTAATATAAAAAATAAAAATTCAAAGATATTATGATTACCTTAGATTTCAGTAGATAAAATTTTCGATTAATATACTAATGGTTGCTTTATATAGAAACAGGAAAATCCAACTTTACACTATTGACAATGGACACCTCAAAGAGATAAGCCCATAAAAACATTAAAGTGACAGGAAAGAAATATTATGTAAACATTAACCTCAAGAAAGCTGCATCTTTACTTCATATACTATTATAGTATCTGTTTCTCTACCTATATCTATATGTGTATCTATACTCTAAATATGGCTCTAAATATACTAATATCAATAGTAGATGAGGTGTTAGGTAGGACCCATTGCTAGCAATATCTCCTAATTATGACCGAAGTGGGGTGTTTATAATTAAATACATTTATAAAAGTCTCCCTCTCTCTGTTTGCTCTACCTGTGCATTTCATAGTGTAATTATTTCTACCATGGCTGATTGACTGCAGTCTGTCAACATCATGTCATTGAACGTGACTTGGGAAGAATTGCATCGATCAACTTAAAGCTGGTATAAATGAGCATAGAGAAATCAGTTAAAAAAATAAAGCTGGGTTAATCAGAAGCAGATCATGATGCTAAATCAGTGTGTCCTCATGACATAAGAAAAACTGACGTTATGTCAAAGAAATAAGAAGAATCCACACTTAAAATTTTGCAATGGTTTACATAAGATTTTACATACATTTTAGGAGAAATGATCAACAAGAAAAAAATATTAATCAAGAAATATAGGAGGACGGCAAGATGGCGATGGAGTAGGTGGAAGTAACAACTTCCAACTCCCAGAACCAAAGTGGATTATAACTTAATTTTAAGAATCATCATCTGGATAAACCAACTTTGAACTAAACTAAGTGGACTCTTCAACCAAGGAACACAGAAGAAGCCACATTGAGACTGGTAGGAAAAGCGAAAATGCGGAGAGGGCTGCCCAGCTCCCTGGAGCGAACAGCAACCCAGAGAGACCCGCTTGGCGGGAGGAGAGTTTGGCGGAAAGGGTGGGACCTGGGTCCCAGGAACAAAGCCCCAGCCTGCAGCCCAGAGCCTAGAAGAGGCGTTTGGACAGTATTGAGCTGTGAAACAAGTGAGGATACTGTTTGTGAGAAAGAGACAGTTTTCTCAGACCCAGGATTCTTCTTAAAGGGACAGCGCAAAAAACCTCTCTCACAATCACTCACCCGGGGCTCCAGGGAACGGGGACAGAGGAGAGGACCAGAGCAACGGGAAGAGAGTTTAAACTGGAAGGCACAGGGAGAAACACCCTAACCCCTGGGCTGAGTCACTTCCCTAATCAAAAACGAATATTTCTCCTAGAACTAGCAATACCAGCAAAGGGAGACAGGACACCAGCCAAACAAGCTCTCCCGCGGCATTTAGAGCAGAGCTGCATAGATGGAGGGAACTCCCAGGTCTGAGCTGCCCCTACTCACACTGCTAAGGGCTTGCTGGAGGGATGGTGGTAGCTGGACTCTGAAACGACGTTCTGTCGGCGGGGGCGGAGGCCCAGCAAGTGTGAGCTTGGTCTAGCCAAGCAGGGGTGGAGGGGATGCACGAAAGCAGTCCGGCAGCTGCGGGCCCACCTGCAGACCCACATGCGGGGGGGAAAGTGGGAGGCCAGGAATGGGCAGAGATCTGCTGCTAAGCAGGGCCCCCGTGGGCCCTGACTGCAGGGGCGGGAATAGAGCCCCGGATGAGTGGAAGCTCGCAGCTGAGCGCAGGCCAGCAGGCCCGCCAGGCCCAAGAAACCGCAGTTTGCATCCTGCATGTATGAGTTGGCTCTGACTGCAGGGGCAGGGCTAAAGCCTGGGACAGGTGGAGGCTAGCAGCTGAGTGCACGCCAGCAGCCCCGTCCGACCTGAGAAACTACAGCGAGCAGGCTCTGACTGCGGGAGCTGGGCCGAAGCATGGAAACAGGCTGGATCCGCAGCTGAGCAAAGGTGCTCACCCCCTACCTTTCGTGCTGAGGCTTGTGGCTTGAGTACAGTGTGCAACCCACCTGTGGGGGTGAGGTGAAGGCCCAGACAGGCTGAGACTTGTAGAACCGGGCATCAGAACACAGCCCCTCCTGTGGAGGAGAGGAGGAAATCACAGCAACAGCCGCAGTGGGCCGGCGCTGGCAACACCCATACCCAACAGCCCTAGGCAGTGGCAGAGGGGGTGGCGGGCCTGCAACAGACCACACCTAGGGAACACAAAGGCAACACCCATTGGACTCCAGTGGCCACATCCATCTTATACACAGACAAAATGGGCAGGCAGAGAAATGCAACCCAAATGAATCAAGAGAAATCCCCAGAGAAGGACCTGAATGAAACAGATATAACCAAATTACCAGATGCAGAGTTTAAAATAATGATAGTTAGGATGTTCAAAGAGATTAGAGCAACAATGGATAGTCATTACGAACACCTAAATAAAGAGATAACAAGTATAAAATAGGAAATTGAAATAATAAAAAAGAATCAGACAGAAATGACAAATACACTAGCAGAACTAAAGACCACAATGGAAGGAATTAAAAGCAGGACGGATGAAGCTGAGGATCGAATCAGTGAGTTAGAGGACAAAATAAACAAAGGCACAAAAGCAGTGCTGAAAAAAGAAAAGAGACTCAAAAAATCTGAAAACTCTAAGGGAGCTCTGTGACAACATGAAGAGAAATAACATCTGCATCATAGGGGTTCCCGAAGATAAAAAGAAAAAACAAGGGATAGGAACTTTGTTCAATCAAACCATAGCAGAAAACTTCCATAAATTAAGGCTGGAAAACATTTCACATGTTCAAGAAGCACAGAGAGCTCCATTAAAGAGAAACCCAAAGAAATCTACACCAAGACACATCATAGTTAAAGTACAAAGAGCTAAGGGATAAAGAGAAAATTTTAAAAGCTGCTAGAGAAAAAAAGTCTATCACCTACAAATGAGCCCCCATGAGGATGACATCTGATTTCTCAACAGAAACACTTGAGGCCAGAAGGGAATGGCAAGATATATTCAAAGTAATGCAGAACAAGAACCTACAACCAAGACTACTGTATCCAGCAAGGATAACGTTTAAAATTGAAGAAGAAATAAAGAGCTTCCCAGAGAAAAAATGCCTCAAGAAATTCATTAAAACCAAACCAATTCTGCAAGATGCTAAGGGGCCTGTTGTGAACAGTTCAAAGGGAGGAAAGAATATAGCAAAAGAAGAAAACAGCTTTAAAGAATAAAATGGCGAGAATATGAGACATGGACAAGAGAGTGGTGGATATGGGATGGGGGGAGAGAGGGAAGAGTGGGATAGGGAGGAGGGGAGGGACACAGGGAAAACCAGATAGAAGGTGACAGAGGACAATTTGACTTTTGGTGATGGGTATGCAACACAATTGAATGATAAGATAATCTGGAGATGTTTTCATTGTACATATGTACCCTGATTTATTGGTGTCACCCCATTAGAATTAATAATAATAAAATATATATAAAAAATAATAATAAAGTTGAAAGAGACTTCCCCCACCCAAAAAGAAAGAATAAAATGGCAATAAACAACTACAGATCAATAATAACCTTAAATGTAAATGGATTAAATGATACAATCAAAAGACATAGGGTAACTGCGTGGATAAAGAAACAGGACCCATACATATGCTGTCTACGAAGACACACATTAAAACAAAAGATACACATGGACTGAAGGTAAAAGGATGGAAAAAAATATTTCATACAAATGGAAATGAAAATAAGTCGGGGTAGCAACACTTATATCTGACAAAATAGACTTTAAAACAAAGGCTGTAGTAAGAGATAAAGAAGGATACTACATAATGATAAAGGGAACAATTCAACAGGAAGATATAACCATTATAAATATCTATGCACCGAACATAGGAGTCCCGACATACATAAAGCAGGCTTTGATGGATATAAAGGGCGAGATTAATAGCAATACTATCATAGTAGGGGATTTCAATACCCCACTAACATCACTGGATAGATCCTCAAGAAAGAAAATTAATGAAGAAACAGCAGACTTAAAGGATACACAAGATCAACTCGATTTAATAGATATCTTCAGAACTTTTCACCCTAAAGCAGTAGAATATACATTCTTTTCAAGTGCTCATGGTACATTTTCTAGGATAGACCACATGTTAGGACACAAAAATGGTCTCAATAAATTTAAGAAGATTGAAATCATATCAAGCATTTTCTCTGGTCACAATGCCATGAAACTAGAAATTAACCAGAAAAGAAAAACTGAAAAATACTCAAACCCTTGGAAACTAAATAGCATGTTCTTAAATAATGAATGGATTAACAATGAGATCAAAGAAGAAATAAAAAAGTATCTAGAAACGAACGATAATGAACATACATCAACTCAAAATTTATGGGACACAGCAAAAGCAATACTGAGAGGGAAGTTCATAGCACTACAGGCATACCATGAGAAGCTAGAAAAAGTTCAAATAAGCAACCTGACCCTGCAGCTAAAAGAACTAGAAAAACAACAGCAAATAAAGCACAGGAAAAGTAGAAGGAAGAAAATAATAAAGATCAGAGCAGAAATAAATTATGAAACATTGATAAAAGAAATCAAGGAAGATACAAACAAGTGGAAGCATATACTATGCTCATGATTAGGAAGAATAAACATCATTAAAATGTCTATATTTCCCAAAGCAATTTATAAATTCAATGAAACACCAATTAAAATACCAATGACATACTTCAAAGATATAGAACACATATTCCAAAAATTTATATGGAACCAAAAAAGAACACGAATAGCCTCAGCAATCTTAAAAAGAAAAAATAAAGCAGGAGGTATCACTCTTCCAGATATCAAGGTTTACTATAAGGCCATTATACTCAAGACAGCCTGGTTCTGGCATAAGAACAGGCACATATATCAATGGAACAGAACAGAGAACCCAGAACTAAACCCACAGCTTTATGGACAACTGATATTTGACAAAGGAGGAAAGAACATACAATGGAGTAAAGACAGCCTCTTTAACAAATGGTGTTCAGAAAATTGGACATCTACCTGCAAAAAAGTAAAACTAGACTATCAACTTACACCATTCTCAAAAACAAACTCAAAATGGATAAAAGACTTAAATGTAAGCCGTGAAACCGTAAGCATCTTAGAAGAAAACATAGGCAGCAAGCTCTCCGACATCTGTAGCAGCGGTATATTTGCCGATTTATCTTCATGGGCAACTGAAATAAAAGGCAAAATAAAGAAATGGGACTATATCAAACTAAGAAGTTTTTGCACAGCTAAAGACAATCAGAACAGAATAAAAAGACAAACCACACAATGGGAGAACATATTCGACCTCACGTCTGATGAGGGGTTAATAGCAAAAATTTATAAAGAACTTATAAAACTCAACACCAGGAAGACAAACAATCCAATCAAAAAATGGGCAAAAGAAATGAATAGAAATTTCTCAACGAGGACATACAGATGGCCAATAGGCATATGAAAAAAATGCTCAACATCACTAATCATTAGAAAAATGCAAATTAAAACCACAATGAGATATCACCTCACACCAGTCAGAATGGCGCTCATCAGCAAAACAACACAGAACAAGGGCTGGCGAGGATGTGGAGAAAAGGGAACCCTCCTGCACTGCTGGTGGGAATGCTGACTGGTGCAGCCACTGTGAAAAACAGTATGGAGATTCCTCAAAAAATTAAAAATCGAACTGCCTTTTGACCCCGCTATCCCACTTTTAGGAATATACCCTAAGAACACCATAACACTGTTTGAAAAGAAGAAATGCGCCCGCATGTTCGTGGCAGCATTGTTCACAATAGCGAAGATCTGGAAATAGCCCAAGTGTTCGTCAGAGGATGAATGGATTAAAAAGATTTGGTACATATATACTATGGAATACTACTCAGCCATAAGAAATGATGACATCGGATCATTTACAACTATATCAATGGACCTTGATAACATTATACGGAGTGAAATAAGTAAAACAGAAAAAAAACTGAGAACAGCATGATTTCATACATAGGTGGGACATAAAAGCGAGACTATGAGACATGGACAAGAGTGTGGTGGTTCTGGGATGGCGGGAGGGAGGAGAGGGAGAAAGCGGGCAGAGGGGAGGGGCACAAAGAAAATCAGATAGAAGGTGACAGAGGACAATTTGACTTTGGGTGATGGGTATGCAACATAATTGAATGACAAGATAACCTAGAGATCTTTTCTTTGAACATATGTACCCTGATTTATTAATGTCACCCCATTAAAATTAATTTAAAAAAAGAAAAAAATATATATATTAACAATGCCTGTGATACACTTAACATAGTGACATATTAACAAAATTTTTATGTGACAATAGAATGACTATTCTATTAAAATTATATGGAGATGTCAATCATATAATAATTGTAGGGGATCTATCTTACTGTGCTCCTAACTACAACAAGAGGATTTAATGATAGCTATTTAAAGACGTTAATCCTGTTGACACACGTTTCCAAGGCCTCTTTGATATCTCTGTTCCTCAGGCTGTAGAAGTAGGGGTTCAGCATGGGGGTAACTACCATGTACATGACTGAAGCAATGATGTCCTTGAAAACCCAAAATGAGGACAACAAATAAACACTTGTAAGTGTCCTGTAGGATAAGGACACCACAAGGAGATGGGAGCCACAGGTGGAAAAGGCTTTAAAGAGTCTCTTGGTGGAGGGGACCCTCAGGATGATGCTCTCTATATGGACATATCAACCCAAAACAATACAGAAAGGCAGGAATAAAAGCATTCCTGCCTCAGCGAAGATGACCAGCTCATTGAGGGAGATGTCAGAGCAGCTCAGCTTCAGGAGCGCAGTGAGGTCTCAGAAGAAGTGGCTGATGGTATTGTCAGCACAGAAGGACAGTCGGAATAAGAGGAGAGTGTGTGACAGGGCACTGCTACAGGACAAAATCCAGGACCCAGCCAACAGCATTACACTGGTGTTCACTCATGATGGCGATGTAGTGTAGAGGGTGACAGATGTCCACATACCTGTCATATGCCACCACTGCCAGGTGGAAATTGTCAACACTTGCAAAAAGTATGAAACAATACACCTGAGCAACGCATCCCACATAGGGGATGGATTGTTGCCGAGTCTGCATGTTCGTGAGCATCTTCGGGACAGTGACGGATGACAGAGAAATGTCAGTTAGGGCCAAGTGGCTGAGGAAGAAGTACATGGGCGTGTGCAGGCGGGAGTCCAGCCTGATGAGCAGGATGATGAGCAGGTTGCCCAGCACCGTGGTCAGGTACATGCCCAGGAAGAGGGTGAAGAACCCGCGCTGCTGCCCTGGCCGCATGGGGAGCCCCAGGAGGAGGAACTCGGACACGCTGCTCTGGTTCCCGGGCCCCATGTTGCTCCCCGTCTGCTGGGCAGGAAGGAGGTTTGGGACTCTCAGCAACCTGGAAAGATGCCCAGGACCTTTACGTCTCATACTGTCATTTTCTGGGAACAACATAAACTTTTGACTGCATACCAGTGAGTATCCAGGAAAACATCACACCCTAATGCAGCCACAAGACTTTATTACACTGAAGCATATGGTTTCATTCACCCATAAGTTACTGATGTTGAGTCTGCGTCTTGAGGCACTAAGGACTAAGATGTAGCAGTGAACAAGAAGAGCAAGTTCCCTACTTCTGTGAGGTTACATCGTAATGGGCATTGAGGAATCATTTCTCCCCCAGGCCAGAGCCACGCCACACTGACTCACTGTGGTAGAAATAGAATTGATCCCCCAAAGCTGATATCAGTTGCTTCTATCTTAAAAAATATGAAGCTCCAGCCTTACCAGTGGTGGTAGAGTGGATAGAGCATTCACCCAGGATGCTGAAGTCCCTGGTTCCAAACCCCGAGGTCTCCAGCTAAAGCACAGGCTTCTTGGCATGGGCACCGGGTTGCCAGCCTGAGTGTGAGTTGTCAATGTAATCCTAATGTCGCTGACTTGAGCCCAAGGTCGCTAGCTTGAAGCCAAATTAGGAGAAGCAATGAATGCACAAGTAAATGGAGCAAATAAGAGTTGTTGCTTCTCATCTGTCTTTCCTTTTTCTTCTATCTGTCATTCCTGTGTTTCTGTCTCTCTCTAAAAAAATAGAATTAACAAAAGAAAAGAGACTCCAGTGTAGTGTTGACATGGTTGGAGCATTGTCACACTCCAATGGACCTGCTGGGTCCCATTGACCTACAGCTGTAAAATCATGGACACTCTTGAAACAGGTGCCCATTTCAACTTTCTTGGTGCCTGAGTAGTCTTCAAAATATTATTCATAATGATGTTGAATATTTAGGTGAACATTTGGTACTGGGCTGAGAACTTTACTTACGTTTCCTATGTAAATCCACACATCAGTGTACATTTCCAGAGTCTAAGACCTCTTCACAGCTGCACTAAAAATATGTGTTATTTCAACTAATATAGTTTTTTGTGCCAATTGAGCATTTCAGGTGAAAAGAGCCAGGTTTCTGTCTGCGAGAAAGAGACTGAGTTTTCAGAGATACATGGTCTGACTTAAAGGGCCCGCACAGAAAATCTTATTCACAGCTTCTTACCTGGGACCGGTTGAGGTAGAGCTGAGTGGACAGGAGTTGCGTTAGTTTATTTATTTATTTATTTATTTTATTTTATTTTATTCATTTTAGACAGGAGACACAGAGTGAGAGAGAGAAAGAGAGAGAAAGGGGGGAGGAGCTGGAAGCATCAACTCCCATGTGTGCCTTGACCGAACCAGTGCAGGGTTTTGAACTGGTGACCTCAGTGTTCCCAGGTTGACGCTTTATCCACTGCGCCACCACAGGTCAGGCCTCAACTAATATAGTTTTTAAGAAATAGAAACATAATGATAAAATTGCTGCAGGCACACAACAGTGCAAGAAAGAACAGAATGGCACACATGCATGTATATGTATCTTTATCTATAAAGTATGTGATGTGTAATGTATGTAACTGGATATATATGTACGACCATATTCTATACATTAACCATTATTACTGCTTCACGGGTTAATCGAACATGTCTGTGTGATCAGAACCCACGCTCCTAACCGTCACAAGTGGGATCCTCCCAATTGTTTTTAGAGGAGCCAAGCACAGTAATATTATTTTATAGCTGTGAGGACACAAAGTTATCCAAAATATTTTTTGTCCTTTTCCTAGATTATTAAATTCCTGCATATTTATAACCTTTTCAACTGAGAGAACATTCCTGAATAAATTGATTTCTATTTATATAATAAATATTTACTGAAGGTATCTTTAAGATTCATGAGACAAGTGTAATTCTTTCCTTTTTATAAATGTGGAAACTGAGACAAAGGATTTCATTAACTTTCACAATGTTTCATTGCAGTTTGATCCCGCCCAAAACATCACAGTTTCATGCCTGGAGTACGTTTTTCCCATGGGATGTTTAATAAAAGTAACAAAGGGTTGCAAAATTGTAAATGACTCGGTCACGCTCAAGTTCATGAAGACGATAGGAGAGCCGTTTCAAGAAACGGACAGACTGAGACTTTGGTTATCTCAGCTGTTGGTGCCCCAGCTGGAGGACACCTCAGGGAATACTTGAGGGCACGGAAGCAGATCATACACCCACAACACACACACACACATGCATACTGACACACACACACACTCACACACATGCACACTGACACACACACACACAAATATACACATACAATGTGCGGATTTGAGGATTCCAGTCACCTGTGACAAAGATCCCATCCTAAGGGACGGGTCGCCTGTATGCGCTTCAGCTCATATACACTTATATACATACATACAAGTCATAAGTAACACTCAAAACGAGACATACACAACACACAATGATGTATCACACAACCACATTCACACTCACAATGCACATCAACACTCCTGGTAAGCCTTCAAATATCCACATATACATAATTCAGAAAGTATACAATCATGTCACCAAAAACACGTTAAGAGCACACACAATTCAAAAATCTCATGGAAAATACACACCAACAACACACATGCACACTCAGCCACACTCCCTACAACATCAGCACACCCGATACAATTACTGAGAGGCGTGCTCCCGCCCCTCTGACCCACCCCCTTCTAGGGGAGGGCAGTCAGCATGGTCACAGGTGCGGTCATTACACCCCCACCTACACCATGCACGTGTCACATACACATGGTATCACATACTGAGAAAACCAAACAATACACCTTCCTGCTGTCACACATGAGTGTGTCACCCACAAACACAGGTAGCAAGGGCAGCACTAAATGCTGCGGAGAGAGGTGTAAGCCCTCTCTGACCTTGGTCCCCTGTGAAGTCAGTGTCTTCTAGTTCAGCAGCCAAGACGACAATCTCACTCCCAATGCCCAGCTGTGTTGCAGGTGTTTAGAGTCACAGATATGAAACCAAGGGTCCCTAGTCACACAGCAGGAGGTGAACGCTTTGTCTATACCCACTAAAACAGAGTCTAGGTAGGGTCTAACACAGGAAAAAGGTCAGGCTGTGATCCAAATACAAAGTGCGCGCGCGCACACTCACACACACACACACACACACACACACACACACAGAGGCATGGACACAGAGTCCCACATGACCCGCTAGCACACATGATGACCCATCGCCAAGGGCAGAGTCCCAGCCCCTCTGACCTGTGCCCGTCACTCTGAGTCAGACCCTTCTGCTCCAGACTGCTGCCCGACTCCTCAGGTTTCTTCAGGAGGCCTTAGGTCCAGACCAGTGGTTCTTAACCTTTTTTGAGGTACCGAACCCACCAGTTTCATATGCGCATTCACCGAACCCTTCTTTAGTGATAAATAAAATATAATTTCCTTTCCCAAATTCAAGACATAGGTATATGTTTTTTACTGGTGCACAAAATGAGCCGTGCATGAACATCACCTTGCTCAAAGAACAAAACCAACAAAGTGCATGAATTCACAACAAATTACGGTATTACTTTATTCTGGCCTCCGTGGCAGAGGCTTCTCCGAACCCCTGAGACCGACTCATCGAACCCCTAGGGTTCGATAGAACCCAGGTTAAGAACCACTGGTCCAGACAGAGAGAAGAAATATCTGTGGCCCTGGCCCTTCTAGAGACCTTCATTCTCCTCAACCAGCTCCAGGGAAATGAGTCCATAGAGAAAAATTACTAATGAGAGACTGAAACCCAGTCCCCAAGCTTTGGGCTACTTTCCGACCGCCCTTTGGGGAGTTGTGTGTCCCAGAGCCAGAGGGACTAGAGTCGTAGGGGACAGTCCCTGATTCCAGTAATGCCCTGGACTCCTTTCTTCTTGGGCATTATTCCAGCTGGGACAGAGGATTTTCAACTTTTATTTGGTAGTGATTTTAAAGGTACAGAGAAGTTGAGATAATGAAATAATATATTTCTGGACAGACTTCACCCAGATCCCCCAATGATTAAATTAATATTTCATTATGTATGTCTTCTATGTATATGTGTGCATGTATTTATGTATATTTCAGGGTTAAATTTTTAGTATTTATGACATGATACATATTATTAATTATGATATTAATTGTTTTAGTAACTAGTGTTTTTATCGTTCATCAGTTGGCTAAGGTGATGACTGCCTGGTTCTCTACTGTAAAGTTACCAGTTTTTAAATACCATATGATCCCACTCAAAAGTCAAATCTAATGAACACAATACACTGATGGACAAAGTAGAAACAAAGGCATGGACACGTGGACCAGATGCACAGTCGTCAGAGGGAAGGGGTGAGGGGACGGGATGAAAGGAGGGGAAGGGATTAGCCAAGGAAACATATACACATAACACGTGGGTACAGACAGCAGGGTGGCCACAGCCCGAGGGAAAGGATGAGGAGGTGGGAGGGAAGTGCAGAGTGGGGGAGATGGGGGCAGTTAGAGACCTGCATGGGGACAGGGGTGCAGGAAGCTCATGTAGATGGGGTGATATTGAGTTGGATACTTGAATCTTGTGTCGTTTGACAAACCATGTTATCCAAATTAATTTAATATAAATTTTTAAAAAGTTTCTGTTTTAACCTTATAATATAGAGGTATCATTTGAGTAGATGTGGTTAAACTAGATAAACATAACTATTTTCCTATTATAATTTCACCCACTACATTTAACCCCCTTTGCTGATTCTTATATGATAATATTATTGCAAATGTGATGGCCAAATGGTGATTTTTCTACTTTTGTCATTTCTCCTGTTTTGTGTAACTATATTTTCCAAAAAGAAGGAATTTATTGTTTAAGCCACGGTTGCTAGCTTAAACGCAGATTCACCAATGTGAGATCAGTTTTGCTGGCTTGAGTGTAGAATCATAGACATGACCCCATGGTCGCAGGCTTGAACTCAAAGGTCATTGGCTTAAAGCCCACAGCCACTTCATTGAGCCCAAGGTTGCTGGCTTGAGCAAGGGGTCATGGGCTCAGCTGTAGTCGCCTAATTTCCATCCTCAGTCGAGGAATATATGAGAAAGCAATCAATGCATACCTAAGGTGCCACAATGGAGAATTGATGCTTCTCATCTCTTTTTCTTCCTGTCTGTCCCTCTCTGCCTCACTCTCTTTCTCGCTAAAACAAAACATAACAAAACATATGTGGGATGGGAACAGTGTATATGTTGACAAAGAACATATATATTTCTATCTATTTATACTTTCCTAAATTCATGAGTTAAAATCGATATCTTCAATTCTTGTTTGACCACAGAGAATTCATTCCAGCCTCTCCTTCATGTACACAGCACCTTCCCCATGAGTGAGGACTCAACCTTTTCCTCTATATTTATTAATTTGCCGAATGTTTGGACACATGGTGAGCTGTTTCAGATTCTTGAAATCATCCCTGGCCTGTTTTCTCAGTGGTAGAGCATAGGCCTGGTGTGTGGAAGTCCTCGGTTCCATTCCCAGTCAGGACACACAGGAGAAACAACTATTTTCTTCACCACTCACCCCTTCCCCCTTTCTCTCTCTATCTCTCCCCCTCCCATAGCCAGGGCTCAAATGGTTCAAGTTGATTGGTCCTAGCGCTGAGGGTGGCTGAATGGCCCGGCCTCAAGAGCTCAAATAGCTCAGTGCCACTCATTGGAGCAGCTGCCCCAGATAGGCAGAGCATCACCTAATAGGAGGCTTGCTGGGTGGATCCCTGTTGGGGTGCAAGTGGAAGCCTGTTTCTCTGCCTCCTGTAGTCCCCACCTCTCACTTAAGAAAAAAAGAGAATCTTGAAATCATAATACTGTTAAAAACAAATTACAACTAAAACATTGTTTTCACTTTTTTTTCCTGTTGATTGTGTATACAGATGATTCTGGGTTCAATAATTGCTTAGGTTACTTATTTTATTTTCCCCTTTAGTCTAATTATGGTAGTAATTAGCAATATAGTGAGGTTCAGTAGTTTTGTTTTATTCTATCTAGCTTAATTCACCATGTCTTTTTTATTTATCTTTTCTAAGAGAGAAAAGAGAGAGAGAGAGAAAGAAGGGGGAAGGAGCAGGAGGTATCAACTACCATACATGGCTTGACCGGGAAAGCCCAGGGTCTCAAACCAGCAACCTCAGCATGCCAGGTTGACACTTCATCCACTGTGTCACCACAGGCCAGGCTCACCACTTCTTCTATTTATTTTTTAGTGGTAAAAGACAACGTAGACAAAACTATACAAATAATCATAGTCATCTTCTGATTCTTCTGCCCCACATCCTGTAGGCAACAATGTCATTAGTTTCTATTTATTCTTCCAGTGTCTCTGTGTGTTCAAATAGGCAGACATGTGTGCATTGTGTTTTTCTTTCATGTTTACATAAAAAGTAGCGTGTGATAAGTGTTACTTTACACATTGTCCTTTCCTCTTTTAACCAGGTATCCTGATATTTCTCAGTACTGATTCATATACGTATTTGTGCTTTTTTCCACATTTGAAGAAATACTTAAATGCATTGATATTCTTTTATTCAATGATATAATAGGGGTTGCAAATGAGATATGGGTGATGAGTGGCCTTAATGTCAATGAATTGTAGACATCAAAGGCCTAAAATGGTAAATTTTATGTTTTGAGTACTAAAATGCAATTTAAATAATTAAGGAGAAGTGAAATGTAATATCAGCATACAGCACAGAAATGAATTATAAAATTATAATAATGATTGATAGGTTTAAGAGGGTTGTTGGAGTAACAAAATATGTATTTGATCAAAAGGAGGAAGGCAAGAGAATAAAAGAGAAACAGTTGTATCAAAACACAATTTCTAGAAATATCTCCTAATTATAAATGAAGTGGTGTATTGTTAAATACATTTATAAAATTTTCCTCTACCTATTTTAATAGGCCTAACTTTGAAGCACTGACACAGTTTTTAAAATTTTTATTATTTTTTTATTTTTCTGAAGTGAGAAGCAGGGAGACAGAGAGACAGACTCCTGCATGCGCCCAACCGGGATCCACCCAACATGCCAACTAGGGAGTGTTCCTCAGTCCATCTGGGGTGTCGCTCTGTTGCAACCGGAACCATTCTAGTACCTGTGGCAGAGACCATGGAGCCATCCTCAGCAACCAGGCCAGCCTTGCTCCAAAGGAGCCTTGGCTGTGGGAGGGAAAGAGAGACAGGAAGGAGAGGGAGAAGTGTAAAGAAGCAGATGGGCGCTTCTCCAGTGTGCCCTGACCAGGAATCGAAACCAGGACTTCCACACGCCAGGCTGACACTCTACCGCTGAGCCAACCAGGCAGGGTACAACTACACATTTTAATATTTTAATTATTCTTATCATGGCTGATTGTACTCTACCAACACAATGTCATTGAATGTGAGTTGGGAACATTGCGCCGAATCAGTTTAAGCCAGTGGAGGCCAGCATAAAGAAATCACTTAAAAAAAAATCCATGTTTATCAGGAGCAGATCATGATCCTAAATCAGTGTGTCCCCATGACATAAATAAAAACTGAACTATCTCAGAGGAAAAATGACAAATTCACATTTATAATTGTGCAATATTTTGCATACATCTAAGAAGAGATGAAGACCAAGGAAAAATAATAATTAGGAATAAATTATTATTAACAATCTACATGGTCGACTTCACAAGGTTGAAATATTAACAACACTTAAACATGATAACAGAATGCATAGTTTATTAAAGTTATATGGATGTGTCAACCATACAGTATTTTAGAAAATAGAGCTCATTGTGCTCCTGACTGCACACTAACTCTTCTGAAACACTTTTCCAAGGCCTGTTTGATATCTCTGTTCCTCAGGCTGTAGATGAAGGGGTTCAGCATGGGGGTAACTACCGTGTACATGACCGAAGCAGTGATGTCTTTGGAATCCCATGATGAAGAAAAAAAGTAAACACCTGCAACTGTTCCGTAGTATAAGGACACCACAAAGAGATGGGAGCCACAGGTAGAAAAGGCTTTATAGAGTCTCTCGGTGGAGGGGACCCTCAATATGATGATCCCTATACGAACATATGAGCCTAAAATAATAAACAGAGGTAGAATTGAAAACAATCCTCCCTCAGTAAAGATGACCAGCTCATTAAGGGAGATGTCAGAGCAGCTCAGCTTCAGGAGCGCAGTGAGTTCACAGAAGAAGTGGCTGATGGTGTTGTCGGCACAGAAGGACAGTCGGACTAAAAGGAGAGTGTGCAACAGGGCATGGGCACAGGACAAAATCCAGGAGACAGCCACCAGCAGTGCACACAGCCCCTCCCTCATGATGGTGGTGTAGTGTAGAGGGTGACAGATGGCCACATACCTGTCATATGCCATCGCTGCCAGAAGGAAATTATCAACACAACAGAAAAGTATATAAAAATACACCTGAGAAATACACCCTGGGTAGGAGATGAATGAGTTCCGAGTCTGCATGCTGGTGAGCATCTTCGGGATGATGACAGATGAAAGGGACATGTCAGTGAGGGCCAAGTGGCTGAGGAAGAAGTACATGGGCGTGTGCAGGCGGGAGTCCAGCCTGATGAGCAGGATGATGAGCAGGTTGCCCAGCTCCGTGGTCAGGTACATGCCCAGGAAGAGGGTGAAGAACCCGCGCTGCTGCCCTGGCCGCATGGGGAGCCCCAGGAGGAGGAACTCGGACACGCTGCTCTGGTTCTCGGGCCCCATGCTGCTCCCTGTCTGCTGGGGAGAAGGAGGTTTGGGACTCTCAGCAACCTGGAAAGAATGCCCAGGACCATCACGTCTCAGACTTTAATTCTATAAGAAAACTATGAACTTTTAACTACTGTCCTATTAATTTCTCATCTTCACTCTACCACAGTCTGGTTCTAGGAACCCTATGCACCCCAAAGCAGCCAACAAGACCTCATTACACAGAAGCAAGAGGGCCTTCTATGTTTCATTCATCATTATTGATTAAACATTGAGACTTTGGATCTCTAACAGACTGATAGCAGGACTGAGCAAGAAGAGTCAGGTCCCTATTTCTGTGAGGTTATATTGTGATGGGCACAGAGCGATCATTTCTCCCCCAGGCCAGAGCCGCACCACACTGACTCACGGTGGCAGAAACAGAGGATAATTGCTATCAGTTGTTTGTGCCTTAAAGTAACATGAGACCCAGTGCTGAGCTGGCATTGGAGCGTTGTCACACTCCTCCTGTGGACCTTCTAGGTCCCATTGACCTGCTGGTGTAAACTCACGGACACTCTAGAAACGTGTGACCATTTAAAGCCCTTAGATGCCAGAATGGCTCCAAAGCCAGAGTAGTCTAACAAACTACCGTTCTTAGTAATGCTGCACACTTTGGTGAACATTTGGCACTGGGCTGAGGACTTTATCCAAGTTTCCTAATTGAATCCACACATCACCCATAAGTCCCGGGTTTTATGACCTCTTCCCATCTGCACTAAGGATTTGTGTTCATTAACCTATTTTAACTTTTAAGGGATAGATACTTAAATGACACAAAAGCTACAGGCACCCGACAGTGCAGTAGGGACAGAATGGCAAGCACACGTGTGCATATCTGTATCTATATCTGACGTGTGAGCATAACTGATATACATGTGCTATCTATCACTTTCTATAAATTAAAAATCACCAAGTATTAGCTATTTCATGGGATTCAGTCGAACGTGTGTGATCAGAACCCTCGCTCTTAACCATCACATACGGGAACCTCCCTTTTGTTGGTTAGGGGAGCAAAGCACAGTATATAATTTTAGTGCTTTGAGTATACAAAGTTGTTAAAAGTTTTTTTCATTCTCTTACTGAGTAATTTAATTTTTTCATAGTTATGTAATTTCAACTGACAAAACCTTCTAGATACATTGACCTCTGTTTGTACAACAAACACTGACCGAGTGCCTCTGGGGATTCAAGAAGCAAGGGTCCTTCTCTCCCTTCCATAGATGTGGAAACTGAGGCCAAGGTCTGAGGAGACTTTGCCAAAGTTTCAGTGATATTTGTCAGAGATTTTGCTGAAACTTCTGCCAGCATGATGCCTGAAGTATTTTTTCTTTAGGATGTTTAATAAAAGTAAAGAAAAGTTTACACTCAGGTACATGAAGTGACTGCTGATCTGTTTCAAGCAACAGGGAATTGCTTAGGGTTTTGTTTTCTCAGCCATTGGAGCCGCAGAAGGAGGACACCTCAGGAAACACGTGAAGTCATGGGAGCTGATCACACACTCACACACACACACACACACACACACACACACACACACACACACACACACACATACACACTGCTGATTTGAGAATCGGTCACCTGTGTCTAAGTTCCCATCTGAGGGAAGGATCGCTAATATGTGGTTCAGTTCATAAACATTTATCTACATGCATACAAGTCATATATAATACACAAAGTGAGATATATAAACACACAGTGATGTACCATTCACCTACACACACACAATATACATTAACACTCCTGACTCCAGAGACACAGGCTAAACTCTTCCCTTTCACATAGAACTCTAAAACTAAACATAAACAATACCAGAAACATACGAGAGAAAAAACAATTAAAAAAACCCACATGCACACCCACCCATACTATTACAACATCAGCACACCCGCTCCTATTACTGAGAGGGGTGCTCCCTCCCCCTCTGGCCCACCCCCTGCTGGGGGAGGGCAGTCAGCATGGGGCAGGTCCGCCTATTCGGTCACAGGTGCGGTCATTACACCCCCACCTACACCATGCACATGTCACATGCACATGGTAACACACACGGAGAGAAAACCAAACAGTACACTTTCCTGCCATCAACACGAGCGTGTCCCCCACACACAGCTGGCACAAGCTGCAGCACACGCTGCGGAGAGAGGTGTGAGCCCTCTCTGACCTTGGTCTCCTATGAGGTCAGCATCTACTTGTTCAGCAGCCCAGATGACAATCTCACTCCCGATGCCCAGCTGGGCTGCAGGTGTTTACAGTCACAAACATGAACCAGGAGTTCCTAGTCACACAGCAAGAGGCTGGTCACTTGATTTATATCGGCTAAAACTGGGCCTATATAATGTCTAACTCAGGAAGAGGGTCAGGCTGTGAGTTAGATACGTAGCACACACACACACAGAGGTAACTATCAAACAGCATGTATACTAGCATGTACTATATATGCAGACAAACATGCATGCAGATACACACAGTCATGGACACAGACTCCCACATGACCCGCTAGAACACAGGCAGACCCATTGCCAAGGGCAGAGTCCCAGCCCCTCTGACCTGTGCCCGTCACTGCTGAGTCAGACCCTTCTACTCCAGACTGCTGCCCGACTCCTCAGGTTTCTTCAGGAGGCCTTAGGTCCAGACAGAGAGGAGAAATATCTGTGACCCTGGCCCTTCTAGACACCTTCATTCTCCTCAACCAGCTCCAGGGAAATGAGTCCAAGACAAGACTTAATTACTAATGAGAGACTAAAACACAGTCCCTAAGCTTCGGGCTACTTTCTGACTGCCCTTTGGGGAGCTGTGTGTCCCAGAGCCAGAGGGACTGGAGTCCTAGGGGACAGTGTCCCTGATTCCAGTGATGCCCTGGGTTCCTTTCTTCTTGGGCATTGTTCCAGCAGGGACAGATGATTTTTTTTAATTAACTTTAATGGGTGACACCAATAAATCAGGGTACATATGTACAATGAAAACATCTCCAGATTATCTTATCATTCAATTGTGTTGCATACCCATTACCCAAAGTCAAATTGTCCTCTGTCACCTTCAATCTGGTTTTCCCTGTGCCCCTCCCCTTCTCCCTATCCCACCCTCCCCTCCCTCCCCCCACCCCGTAACCACCACACTCTTGTCCATGTCTCATAGTCTCACTTTTTGTGGGACAGATAATTTTTTAACTTTTTATTTGGCATTGGTTTTACAGATACAGAAAAGTTGTAAAAATGATACAAAGAATTCCTGGACAGATTTCTCCCTGATTCTCTAGTGATTAAATTAATATTTTATTATGTATTTCTTCTGTGTTTATGGATGCATCTATTTATGTACATTTTCAGGTTATATTTTCAGCAGATATACCACAGTGCATATTATTAGTTATGATATTAATTTTTAAAATTACTAGTGTTTTTATCCTGATCAGTTGGCTAAGGTGGTGACTGCCTGGTTCTCCAGTGTAAAGTTACCACTTTTTAAATACCATACGATCCCACTCATATGTGAAATCAAATGTTGGACACTTGATATACACATGGTTTGAGAAACCATGTTATAATACACTGATGGACAAAGTAGAAAGAAAGGCATGGACACGTGGACCAGATGCACAGTTGTCAGAGGGAAGGGAAGAGCAGACAGGAGGAAAGGAGGGGAAATGATTAGCTAAGAAAACATACACATATAACACATGGGTCCAGACAGCAGGGTGGCCACAGCCCAAGGGAAAGGGCTGAGGAGGTGGGGAGAGAAGTAAGTGCAGAGTGGGGGAGACGGGGGCAGTTAGAGTCCTGCATGGGGCCAGGGGTGCAGGAAGCTACATGTGGATGGGGTGACATTGTGTTGGACACTTGATATACACATGGTTTGAGAAACCATGTTATCTCAATAAATTTTTAAAAAGTTACTTTAGTAACCTTGTAATTTAGAGGTATCATTTGAGTAGATGTGTTTAGACTAGATAAACATTACTATTTTCTTATTATAATTTCACCCACGACATTTAATATCCATTGGTGATTCTTATATGATGAAATTATTGCAAATGTGGTGGCCAAATTGTGACTTTTCTACTATAGTCATTTCTTTGTTTTTTAATTGTATTTTTATTTTATTTTATTTTTATTAACTTTAATGGGGTGACACCAATAAATCAGGGTACATATGTACAATGAAAACATCTCCAGATTATCCCATCATTCAATTGTGCTGCATACCCATTACCCAAAGTCAAATTGATCTCTGTCACCTTCTATCTGGTTTTCCCTGTGTCCCTCCCCTTCTCCCTATCCCACCCTCCCCTCCCTCCCCCCATCCCGTAACCACCACACTCTTGTACGTGTCTTGTAGTCTCACTTTAATGTCCCACCTATGTATGAAATCATGCTGTTCTCAGTTTTTCTTTTTTTCTGATTTACTTATTTCACTCCGTATAATGTTATCAAGGTACATCCATTTTGTTATAAATGATCCGATGTCATCATTTCTTATGGCTGAATATTGTTCCATAGTATATATATACCAAAGCTTTTTAATCCACTCGTCTTCTGACGGACACTTGGGCTGTTTCCAGCTCTTCGCTATTGTGAACAATGCTGCCACGAACATGGGGGCGCATTTCTTCTTTTCGAACAGTGTTATGGTGTTCTTAGGGTATATTCCTAAAAGTGGGATAGCTGGGTCAAAAGGCAGTTCGACTTTTAATTTTTTGAGGAATCTCCAAACTGTTTTCCACAGTGACTGCACCAGTCTGCATTCCCACCAGCAGTGCAGGAGGGTTCCCTTTTCTCCACATCCTCGCCAGCACTTGTTCTGTGTTGTTTTGCTGATGAGCACCATTCTGACTGGTGTGAGGTGATATCTCATTGTGGTTTTAATTTGCATTTCTCTAATAATTAGTGATGTTGAGCATTTTTTCTTATGTCTTTTGGCCATCTGTATGTCTTCTTTGGTAAAATTTCTATTCATTTCTTTTGCCCATTTTTTGATTGGATTGTTTGTCTTCCTGATGTTGAGTTTTATAAGTTCTTTATAAATTTTGGTTATTAACCCCTTATCAGACATGCTGTCGAATATGTTCTCCCATTGTGTAGTTTGTCTTTTTATTCTGTTCTTATTGTCTTTAGCTGTGCAAAAGCTTTTTAGTTTGATGTAGTCCCATTTGTTTATCTTGCCTTTTATTTCATTTGCTCGTGGAGATAAATTGGCAAATAAATTGCTGCTACAGATGTCGGAGAGCTTGCTGCCTATGTTTTCTTCTACGATGCTTATAGTTTCACTGCTTATGTTTAAGTCCTTTATCCATTTTGAATTTGTTTTTGTGCATGGTGTAAGTTGATGGTCTAGTTTCATTTTTTTGCAGGTAGATGTCCAATTTTCCCAGCACCATTTGTTAAAGAGGCTGTCTTTACTCCATTGTATGTTCTTTCCTCCTTTGTCAAATATCAGTTGTCCATAAAGCTGTGGGTTTATTTCTGGGTTTTCTGTTCTGTTCCATTGATCACTGTGCCTGTTCTTATGCCAGTACCAGGCAGTCTTGAGTATAATGGCCTTGTAGTAAACCTTGATATCCGGAAGACTGATGCCTCCTGCTTTATTTTTTCTTTTTAAGATTGCTGAGGCTATTCGTGTTCTTTTTTGGTTCCATATAAATTTTTGGAGTATGTTTTCTATATCTTTGAAGTATGTCATTGGTATTTTAATTGGTATTGCATTGAATTTATAAATTGCTTTGGGTAATATAGACATTTTAATGATGTTTATTCTTCCTAGCCATGAGCACGGTATATGCTTCCACTTGTTTGTATCTTCCTTGATTTCTTTTATCAATGTTTTATAATTTTCCGAGTACAAGTCCTTAACCTCCTTGGTTAAATTTACTCCTAGGTATTTTATTTTTTTGGCTGCAATAGTGAAGGGGATTGATTCCTTAATTTCTTTTGCTGACAGTTTATTGTTTGTATACAGAAATGCCTCTGATTTCTGGGTATTAATTTTATATCCTGCCACCTTGCTGAATTCATTTATAAGGTCCAGTAGTTTTTTAACTGAGGCTTTAGGGTTTTCTATGTACAATATCATATCATCTGCAAATAGTGACAGTTTTACTTCTTCTTTTCCAATTTGGATGCCTTTTATTTCTTCTTTTTGTCTGATTGCTGTAGCTAGGACTTCCAGAACTATGTTGAATAAAAGTGGTGAAAGTGGGCAACCCTTTCAAGTTGATCTAGTGTCTCCTTTAAGTCTGCTGTTTCTTTATTGATTTTCTTTCTTGTGGATCTATCCAGTGTTGTTAGTGGGGTATTGAAATCCCCTACTATGATAGTATTACTGTTAATCTCGCCCTTAATGTCCATCAAAGTCTGCTTTATGAATGTCGGGGCTCCTATATTTGGCGTTAGCTCAGCTGCTAGCTTCTGATGGATCAGGACTCTACCCCGTCCCCACGTTCGGTGCCAGCTCGCGCACGTAGGGTGGCCAGGCGCCGGGATTTCTCTAGCCGGGCGGGGCTAGCAGCGTGAGTTCAGCAGCGAAAGCCGCTCACGCGCTGGGCGGGGCTAGTAGCTTGAGCTAAACTGCGAAATCCAGCGCGCGCACACAAAGGATTTCAACCCACTGCGGTTTCTCCCTTCGGGCGGGGTTGGCAGCGTTAGCCCAGTCGCGAGCCCCTCGCCCATCCCTGGTCCTAGCCCCGTCCCCGTGGCCAGGGCCGGCTTGCTCAGAGTGGCAGAGCCTATCTCTGCCCGTATTTTTCCCCACAAGTGGGGTCACAGGTGAGGCTGCTGGACGGCTGCGCGCGTTTCCTCTGCCCCTGCTGGGCTAGACTGAGTTCTCATCGGTTGTGCCTCCGCCCATGCTGACAGGACCCCTTTTCAGCGTCCTGCTGCCAACATCCCTTCAGCAGCGTTTAGAGAGATAGTAGTGTCTTAAGTCTCCACACTGTAGGTTTGGGAGCTCCCTCCCTCTAAGCAGCTCTGCTCTAATTGCCGCGGGAGAGCTTGTTTGGCTAGTGTCCTGTCTCCCTTTGCTGGTATTGCTAGTTCCAGGGGAAATATTCGTTTTCGATTAGGGAAGTGACTTAGCCCATGGGTCGGGGTGGCTGTCCCTCAGAGTGTCCTCGTGCCTTCAGTCCACTCTTTGTTCCCGCTGCTCTGTTCCTCTCCTCTGTCCCAGTTCCCCGGAGCCCCGGATGCGTGGTTGTGAGAGAGGCTTTCTGAGCTGTCCCTTTAAAAAGATTTTTGGGTCTGAGAAGACTCTCTCTTTTTCCCAAATAGTATCCTCATTTACTTCACAGCTCGATACTGTCCCATCGCCTCTTCTAGGGTCTGGGACTGCAGTCTGGGGCTTGGTTCCTGTGACCCAGGTCCCTCCCTCTCCGCCAAACTCTCCTCCCGCCACGCGGATCTCTCCGGGCTGCCGTTTGCTCCAGGGAGCTGGGCAGCCTTCTTCACGTTTTCGCTATTCCTACCAGTCTCAATGTGGCTTCTGCAGTGTTCCTTGGTTGAAGAGTCCACTTAGTTTTGCTCAAAGTTGGTTTATCCAGATGATGGTTCTTAAAATTGAGTTATAATCCACTTTGGTTCTGGGAGTTGGAAGTTGGTACGTCTGCCTACTCCATCGCCATCTTCCCCTCCTTAATTGTATTTTTGAAAAGAATTTATTCTTACTCCCAACCATTTATTTGTTTGTTTATTCATTCGTTCATTTATTTATTCATTATGAACTAATGATTCTTGTTTTTCTCTGAGTTATAAACCATTTCTCTTATTCATTTTGAACTTAGGTATGATCATTACTTTCAAGGATATTAAATGATCTCAGAGAAGCCAAGGTGTAAATTTGTATTAAAACACACACAAGAAATAAAAGCTAGAAGCAAAGAAACTAAAGAAATAATTACCTTAGGCGATGGTTCAGCAGTGGGACAAAAACAATGGGGATTGGCCCTGACATGGTGGTGGCACGGTGGATAGAATATTGGCCTGGATATAGGGTGCCCTGGTTCACAACACTGAGGTCACTGGCTTAAGTGAAGGCTCACCAGTTTGAGATTGAGGTTGCTGGCTTGAGCCCAAAGGTCACTGGCTTGAGCCCAAGGCTACTGGCTTGAGCAAGGGGTCACCGGCTCCGCTGCAGTTCCTTGCCCCCCCCCCACCTCCCTGGTCAAGGCACATATGAGAAAGCAATCAACGAAGAACTAAGGAGCCACAATGAAGAATTCATGTTTTTCACCTCTCCCCCTGCCTGTTTGTCTGTCCCTCTCTCTGCCTCTCTCTCTCTTTCTCGCTAAATAAATAAATGGGATGGGAACAGTGTACATATATGTTGACATAGAACAGATACAGTTCTATATAATTATACTTTCTTAAATCCATGAGTTCAAATTGATATCTTCTATTCTAGTTTGACAACAGAGAATTTATTCCAGTCTCTCCTTCTCCATGTGCTCAGCACCTTCCCAATGAATGAGGATTCGCTCCTTTTCCTTTATATTAATTTTCTGAATCTTTAGACACATGGCGAGCTGTTTCAGAATCTTGAAATGAGCCCTGCCTAATGTGCTCAAGGGTAGAGTGTTGGCGCATTGTGTGAAGTCCAGGGTTCAATTCCCAGTCAGGACACACAGAAGAAGCAACCATCTGCTTCACCACCCCTCCCCTTCCTCTTTTCTCTTTCTCTTTCTCTTTCTCTTTCTCTCTCTCACCCTCTCACAGTTTTGTCTCAAATGGTTCGAGCTAGTTTGCCCTGGTGCTGAGGATGGCTCCATGACCTCGATTCAAGGAGCTCAGATAGCTCCGTTGCTGAGCAATGGAGCAGCTACCCCAGATGGGCAGAGCATCACCTGGAAAGAGGCTTGCTGGGTGAATCCTATTTTGGGTGCATGCGGAGCCTGTTTCTCTGCCTCCTTGCCTGCCCAACTCTTACTTAATAAAAAAAGAGAACCTTGAAATCATAGCACTGTTAATTAAAAATTACAACTAAAACATTGTTTTCACTTTTTTTTATGATGATTGTGTATAGACATAATTTGGGGTTGAATGATTACTTAGGTTACTTATTTTTTCCTTTAGTCTAATTATGGTACTAATTTGCAGTATAGTTAGGTTCATTTGCTTTGTTTTATTCTATCTTTCTTTATTCACCACATCCTTTTTTCTTTTACTTTTTTTAACACATTATTTTAGCAAGGAGAGAGAGAGAGAGTAAAAGAGAGAGTGAACTGGGTAGCAGGAAGCATCAACTACCACATGTGCCTTGACCAAGAATGCCCAGGGTCTCAAACCAGGAAACTCAGCATTCCAGGTCGATGCTTTATCCACTGTGCCACCACAGGTCAGGCTCACCACCTCATCTATTTATTTTTTAGAGGCAAAAGACAACATAGGTTGAATGATACAAATAATTATACTCATCTTGTAGGTAAAAAATGTCACTAGTTTATTTTTATTCTTTCTGTGGCTCTGTGTGCTGAAATAGGCAGACATATATACAATTTATTTTTATTTTTACATAAAATGTAGCGTGCTATCAGTGCTGCTTTACACATTGCTTTTTTCCATTTAATGAGACATCCTGATATTTCTCCATAGTGATTCATAGCTATCTTTGTTCCTATTTTTTCCACATCTGAGAAATACTTAAATGTATTGATGTTCTACAGTGTGTCCTTTAGGGGTTGCAAATGAGATATGGGTGATGAGTGTCCTTAATGTCAATGAATTGTAGACATCAAATGACTAAAATGATAAATTTCATGTTTTTAATATTCAAATGCAATTTAAATAATTAAGAAGAAAGTAAAAAGTAATGCCAGCTCACAGCACAGAAAAGAATTATAAAATTATACTAATAATAAATGATTAATAGGTTTAAGAGGGATGTTGGAGTAACAAAATATGTGTTTAATAAATTAAAAGGAGGAAGACAATAGAATATATGTGAAACAGGTATATGGATAAAATGCATAGTAATAAGAAAATAGAAATTCAAATATATTATGATCACTTTTGATGTCAGTGGATGAAATTGTTCATTAATATGCTAATGTTGCTGTACATAAAAACAGCATAATTAAACTTTACATGATTGACAATGGACACCTGACAGGGATAAGCTCACAAAAAAGATTAAAGTAATGGGAAAGAAATACTATGTAAATATTAACCTCAAGAAAGCTGCATCATTACTTCCAATATTATTACAGTGTTTCTGTTTATCCGTATATGTGTCTAGATCTATAGATACAGCTATAAAGTAATTCACTAATATCAGAAGTAGGTGAGGTGTTAGGTAAGACCCATTGGTACAGATATCTTCTAATAATAAACCAACTGGTGTATTGTTAAATATTCTTATAAAAATCTTCCTCTCTCTTGTAAAAAGCCTCGCTTTGTAGTACCTGCCCATTTTCATAGTGTAATTAGTCCCATTATGACTGATTGTGGTCTACCAATACTATGTCATTGAATGTGGTCTACCCACACTATGTCATTGAATGTGAGTTGGGAAGAATTACTTCAAATCAGTTTAAAGCCAGTGAAAGCCAGCAGAAAGAAATGAGTTTAAAAAAAGAGAGAGATTCATGAGGAGCAGATCATGATGCTGAGTCAGTGTGTCTCCCAGTATACAGAAAGACGACATGTCTCATGGGAAGAAATACAAATCCGCATTTACAATTGTTCAATGTTTTTGCATAAGATTTTGCATACATCTAAGAAGGATGATTAACAAGGAAAAATAATAATTAGTAATAAATAATTATTAACGATCCAGGTATCAAACTTGACCAAGTTGATATATTAACAATACTTATACATGACAAGAGAATGCCTGTTCAATAAAGTTATAAGGAGATGACAACCATACAATAATTTAGGAGCTATATCTCACTTGCTCCTAACTGCAGTAAGAGGATTTAGTGATTGTCACTTAAGGATGTTAACCATGTTGACACACATTTCCAGGCCTGTTTGATGTCTCTGTTCCTCAGGCTGTAGATGAAGGGGTTCAGCATGGGGGTAACTACCGTGTACATGACTGAAGCAGTGATGTCTTTGGAATCCCATGAAGAGGAGAAAAAGTAAACACTTGCAAGTGTCCCATAGTATAAGGACACCACAAAGAGATGGGAGCCACAGGTAGAAAAGGCTTTAAAGAGTCTCTTGGTGGAGGGGACCCTTAGGATGATGGTCCCTATACGAACATATGAGCCCAAAATAACACCCAAAGGCAAGAATAAAAGTATTCCACCCTCAACAAAAATGACCAGCTCATTGAGGAAGATGTCAGAGCAGCTCAGCTTCAGGAGCACAGTGAGTTCACAGAAGAAGTGGTTGATGGTGTTGTCGGCACAGAAGGACAGTCGGACCAAGAGGAGGGTGTGTGTCAGAGCAGTGCCACAAGAAACAGTCCAGGTAGCAGCCACCAGAAGCACACACAGCCCCTCCCTCATGATGGTGGTGTAGTGTAGAGGGTGACAGATGGCCACGTACCTGTCATATGCCATCACTGCCAGAAGGAAATTGTCAAGACCACCAAAAAGTGTGAAAAAATACATCTGAGCAATGCATCCCACATAGGGGATGGATTGTTGCTGAGTCTGCATGTTGGTGAGCATCTTCGGGACAGTGACAGATGACAGAGAAATGTCAGAGAAGGCCAAGTGGCTGAGGAAGAAGTACATGGGCGTGTGCAGGCGGGAGTCCAGCCTGATGAGCAGGATGATGAGCAGGTTGCCCAGCACCGTGGTCAGGTACATGCCCAGGAAGAGGGTGAAGAACCCGCGCTGCTGCCCTGGCCGCATGGGGAGCCCCAGGAGGAGGAACTCAGACACGCTGCTCTGGTTCTCGGGCCCCATGCTGCTCTCTGTCTGCTGGGCAGGAAGGAGGTTTGGGACTCTCAGCAACCTGGAAAGGATGCCCAAGACCAACACATCTTCTACTGTCATTTTCTGGCAACAGGATGAATTTTTGACTACATACCTTTTAATTTATGACACTGTAGGTGCGTGCATCCTCACACCATCCCAGTGAGGATCCAGGAAAACATCATACCCCTAACACAGCCAACAAGATTTCATTACACAGAATCAAACGATGCTCACTATTTCATTCACTCACAGGTTACTGGTGTTGAGTCTGTGTCTTGAGGCACTAAGGACTGAGATGCAGCAGTGAACAAGAAGAGCAAAGTCCCCACTTCTGTGAGGTTAGATCATGATGGGCATGGAGGGATCATTTCTCTCCCAGGCCAGAGCCACACCACACTGACTCACTGTGGCAAGTATAGAATTTTTCTCCCAAACTGATATCAATTGCTTCTCCCTTAAAAAACATAAGACTCCAGCCTTATCAGTGGTGGTGGTGGAGTGGATAGAGCATCCACCAGGACGCTGGGCTTCCTGGTTTGAAACCCCAAGGTCACCAGCTAAAGCGCGAGTTTCTTGGTTAGAATGTCGGGTTGCCAGCCTGAGTGCAGGTTCTCCATGTCATCCCAATGTTGCTGACTTGAGCCCAAGGTCACTAGCTTGAAGCCAAATTAGGAGAAACAAATAATACAGAACTAAATGAAGTAAGTAATAGCTGATGCTCCTCATCTGTCTTTCTTTCTCCTTCTCTTTGTCATTCCTGTCTATCTCTCTCTAAGAAAAAAGAAATAAAAAAATAAAAGAGACTCTGGTACAGAATTGACATAGTTGGAGCTTTGTCACACTCCAGTGAACCTGCCTGGTCCCATTGACCTACAGCTGTATAATCATAGACACCCTTGAAACAAGTGCCCATTTCAAGTTACTTGATGCCTGAACAGTCTTCAGAATATTTTTCATAATAATGCTGAATATTTAGGTGATCATTTGGATACAGGACTGAGGAATTTACCTACATTTATGAAGGAAATCCACACATCAGCCTAATTTCCCAGAGTCTATGACCTCTTCACAGATGCACTAAAAATATGTGTTCTTTCAACTCTTTTAGTGTTTAAGAAATAGAAACCCAAATGATACAATTGCTGCAGGCACACAATAATGCAGTAAAGCACAGTCAAGCACACACACGTGTATATATATCTGTATCTATAAAATATGTCATGTGTAATGTATATACTTGGATGTACTACCATTGTCTATAGATTAAAAATTATTACTGCTTCACGGGTTCAATCTAACATGTCTGTGTGATCAGAACCCACGCTCCTAACCATCACAAGTGGGATCCTCCCCTTTGTTGGTTACGGGAGCCAGGCACAATATATTATTTTATAGCTGTGAGGACACAACTTTAAACAAAATATTTTTAGTTTGTTCCCTAGCCTATTAAATTCCTACATATTTATAATCTTTTCAAATAATAGAACATTCTCAAATACATTAACTTCTATTTATATAATAAAGATTTGTTGAAGATATCTGCAAGATACATGAGACAAGTATAATTCTTTATTTTTATACATGTGGAAACTGAGACAAAGGACTTTATTAACTTTCACAATGTTTCATTGCAGTTTGATCCCGCCCAAAACATCACACAGTTTCATGCCTGGAGTACGTTTTTTCCCATGGGATGTTTAATAAAAGTAACAAAGGGTTGCAAAATTGTAAATGACTCGGTCACGCTCAAGTCCGTGAAGACGATAGGAGAGCCGTTTCAAGAAACAGGGACAGATTTAGACCTTGGTTATCTCAGCTGTTGGTGCCCCAGCTAGAGGACACCTCAGGGAATACTTGAGGTCGTGGAAGCAGATCATATACCCATAACACACACACTTACACTAACACACACACTTACACTCACACATACAGACAAACACACACACAAATACACACACTCAGAGAGGGCTGATTTGATGATTCCAGTCACATATGACAGGAATCCCATCATAAAGGAAGGGTTGCTAGTATGCGGTTCAGCTCATAAACACTTATATACATACATACAAGTCATAGGTCACACTCAAAGTAAGACATATAAAACACACAATGTTGTACCACTCAACCATAATCACACTACAATGAACATCAACACACTTGAATTATGACATGCGTGCTAAACACTCTACTCACCATATATGCATAATTCAGCCACTGTACACAGATATCATCAAGAATGCACCAGACCACACACAATTCAAAAATCTCATGAGAAACACACACCAACACACATGCACACCCAGCCACACTCCCTACAACATCAGCCATCAGCACACCCACTCCTATTACTGAGAGGGGTGCTTCCTCCCCCTCTGACCCACCCCCTGCTGGGGGAGAGCAGTCAGCATGGGGCAGGTCCGCCTATTCGGTCACAGGTGTGGTCATTACACCCCCACCTACAACATGCACGTGCCACATACACATGGTAACACACAGAGTGGGAAAACCAAACAGTACACCTTCCTGCTGTCACACATGAGTGTGTCCCCCACAAACACAGCTGGCATGGGCAGCAGCACACACTGCAGAGAGAGGTATGAGCCCTCTCTGACCTTGGTCCCCTGTGAGTTCTGCGTCTTTTTGTCCAGCAGCTGAGATGACAGTCTCACTCTTGATGCCCAGCTGTGCTGCAGGTGTTTACAGTCACAGGCATGGACCTGGAGTCCCTAGTCACACAGTGGGAGGTGATCACTTGGTCTATACCTGCAAAAACAGGGCCTATGTATGCTCTAACTCAGAAAGAGGATCAGGCTATGATTTAGACATATACACACACATATACACACACCCCTATCAGACAAGCACATACTCAAACACACACAATACATGTAAATACACACACAGTAATAGATACAGAGTCACATGACCCGCTAGCACACAGGCAGACCCATCACTAACGGTAGACTTGGCCCAGCCCCTCTCACCTGTGCCCATCACTGCTGAGTCAGACCCCATCTGCTCCAGACTGCTGCCCGACTCCTCAGGTTTCTTCAGGAGGCCTTAGCTCCAGACAGAGAGAAGAAATATCTGTGGCCCTGGCCCGTCTAGAGACCTTCATTCTCCTCCACCAGCTCCAGTGAAAGAAGTCCAAACATAGCACTTAATTACTAATGAGAGACTGAAACCCAGTCCCCAAGCTTCGGGCTACTTACTGACTGCCCTTTGGGGAGCTGTGTGTCCCAGAGCCAGAGGGACTGGAGTCCTAGGGGACAGAGTCCCTGATTCCAGTGATGCCCTGTATTCTATTATTTGTAGACATTGTTCTAGAGGGACAGGATTTTCAACTTTTTATTTGGTAATGGTTTTATTTTGTTTTACTTAATTTATTTATTTTTTTGGTAGTGATATTAAAGATATAGAAAAGTTGTGAAAATGATATAATGAATTCCAGAACAGACTTCACTCAGATTCTCCAATGATTAAATTAATATTTTCTTATGTATAACTTCTGTGAGTACATATGAATGTATATTTCAGGTGTAGATTTTCAGCAGATGTGCCACAGTGCATATTACTGGTTATGATATTATTTTTTAAAATAACTAGTGCTTTTATCCTTGATAAGTTGGTTAAGGTGGTGTCTGCCTGGTTCTCTACTGTGAAGTTATCATTTTTATAATACCATATGCTCCCACTCATATGTGAAACCTAATGAACACAATACACTGATGGACAAAGCAGAAACAAAGGCATGGACACATGGACCAGATACACAGTCGTCAGAGGGAAGGGGTGAGGGGACGGGATGAAAGAAGGGGAAGGGATTAGCTAAGAAAACATATACACATAACACGTGGATACAGACAGCAGGGTGGCCACAGCCCGAGGGAAAGGGGTGAGGAGGTAGGGAGAGAAGTGCAGAGTGGGGGAGATGGGGGCAGAGAGAGACCTACATGGGGCTAGGGGTGCACGAAGCTGTGTAGACAGGGTGATATTGAGTTGGACACATGAATCGTGTATGGCTTGGTGAACAATGTTATCCCAATAAATTTAATATAATTTTTAAAAATGTTACTGTATTAACCTTGTAATATAGAGGTATCATTTGAGTATATGTGTTTAAACTAAATAACCATAACTATTTTCTTATTATAATTTCACCCACTATATTTAAAACCCATTGGTGATTCTTTCTTTTCTCTTAATAATCTTTTTATATTAATTTTAATTTATTGTATAAACATGGATTTAAGTGTCCCACTCAGTGTAACACCCTTACCCCTCACCCCGATGTCCCCATTATACCCCCTTTGGCCCCTTTCCCCTAACTCCCTCCCTCTTTCCTCTGGAATATGCTGTCCTGGTATCTGTATCTCTGTGTTAGGTATATATAATTTCAGTAATTCCTTCACCTTCTCTGATCCCATCCCCTCAAGCGCCTTCCCTCTGACAGCTGTCCCTCTAGTTCCTGTGACCCTGCCTCTGCCTCTGTTCATTTCCTCAGTTCACTTTGTTCCTTAGATTCCACATATAAGTGAGATCATATGATATCTGTCCTTCTCTGCCTGGCTTATTTCACTTAGTATAATAATCTCCAGGTCCATCCATGCCATTGGAAAAGGTAAGATTTTCTTCATTTTCACTGCCGCATAGTATTCCATTGTGTTTATGTACCACAGCTTTTTAATCTACTCGTCCACTGATGGACACTTGGGCTGTTTCCAGATCTTGGCTATTGTAAACAATGCTGCCATAAACATGGGGGTGCATATCTTCTATTTAATCAGTGATTTGGTATTCTTAGGGTATATTCCTAAAAGTGGGATAGCCGGGTCAAAAGGCAGTTCCATTTTAATTTTTTGAGGAATCTCCATACTGTTTTCCACAGTGGCTGCACCAGTCTGCATTCCCACCGGCAGTGCAGGAGGGCTCCCTTTTCTCCACATCCTCGCCAGCACTTACTCTGTGTTGATTTGTTAGTGAGCACCATTCTGACAGGTGTGAGGTGGTATTTCATAGTGGTTTCAATTTGCATTTCTCTGATGATCAGTGACATTGAACATTTTTTCATCTGCCTATTGGCCATCTGTATGTCCTCTTTGGAGAAGTGTCTATTCAGTTCCTTTCCCATTTTTTATTTCTTTATTTTAAATTTATTCATTTTAGAGAGGAGATACAGAGTGAGAAAGAGAGAGAGAGAGAGCGAGAGAGAGAGAAAGTGGGGAGGAGCTGGAAGCATCAACTCCCATATGTGCCTTACCAGGCCAGTGCAGGGTTTTGAACTGGCGACCTCAGTGTTCCCAGGTCGACGCTTTATCCACTGCGCCACAACAGGTCAGGCCCCTTTCCCATTTTTTAATTGGATTGTTTACCTTCCTGGGGTTGAGTTTTAGAAGTTCTTTATGAATTTTGGTTATTAGCTCTGTATCAGACGTATTGGTGAACAGATTCTCCCATTGTGTGGGTTGTCTTTTCATTATTTTCATGGTGTCTTTTGCTTTGCAAAAGCTTTTTAGTTTGATATAGTCCCATTTGTTTATCTTGCCTTTATCTCACTTGCCTTTGGAGATAAGTAGGCAAATATATTGATATGAGAGACATCGGAGAGTTTACTGCCTATGTTTTCTTCCAAGATGTTTATGGTTTCATGACTTACATTTAAGCCTTTTATACATTTTGAGTTTATTTATGTGAATGGTGTGAGTTGGTGGCTTAGTTTCATTTTTTTGCATGTATCTGTCCAATTTTACCAACACTGTTTATTAAAGAGGCTGTCTTTACTCCATTGTATGTTCTTTCCTCCTTTGTCAGATACCAATTGTCCATAAAGCTGTGGGTTTATTTCTGGGTTCTCTGTTTTATTCCACTAATCTGTATGCCTGTTCTTATGCCAGTACCATGCTGTTTTGATTACAATGGCCTTGTAGTATAACTTGATATCAGAAAGTATGATACCCCCCACTTTATTCTTAATTTTCAAGATTCCTGAGGCTATTCGTGTTCTTTTCCTAGTTTCATATAAATTTTTGGAATGCTAATTCTATATATTTGAAGGATGCCATTGGTATTTTAATAGGAATTACATTAAATTTATAGATTGCTTTGGGTAATATAGGCTTTTTAATGATGTTTATTCTTTTTATCCATGACCACAGTATATGCTTTCTCTTGTTTGTACCTTCCTTAATTTCTTTTTTCAATGTGTTATAATTTTCCAAGTATAAGTCTTTTACTGCCTTGGTTAAATTTACTCCTAGGTACTTTATTTTATTTGTTGTTGCAATAATGAAAGGGATTATTTCCTTAATATCTCTTTCAGACAGTTCATTATTGGTGTATAAAAATGCCACTAATTTATGAATATTAATTTTATATCCTGCCATCTTGCCGAATGCATTTATCACGTCTAGTAGTTTTTTGACTGAGACTGTAGGGTTTTCTATGTATAGTATCATGTCATCAGCAAATAATGATAGTTTTACTACTTGTTTTCCAATTTGAATGCCTTTTATTTCTTCTTCTTGTCTGATTGCTGTGGCAAGGAAACCCAGAACTATGTTGAATAACAATAGTGAAAGGAGTACCCTTGCCTTTTTCTTGATTTCAGGGGGATTGCTTTTAATTTTTGCCCATTGAGTATGATGTTGGCTCTGGGTTTGTCATAGATGGCCTTTGTTGTGTTGAGACATGTCCCCTGTATTCTCACTTTGCTGAGAGTTTTGATCATAAATGGGTGCTCGATTTTATCAAATGCTTTTTCTGCATTTATTGATATTATCATGTGACTTTTACCCTTCCTTTTGTTTATGTCATGAATCACATTGATTGATTTTCAAATATTGTACCAGCCTTGCCTCCACAGAATAAAACCTACTTGATCATGATGTATGATCTTTTTGATGTATTGTTGGATCCGGTTTGCTAATATTTTGTTGAGTATTTTAGCATTTATGTTCATCAGGAATATTGGCCTATAGTTTTTTTTCTTTGTAATGTTTTTTACCTGGTTTTGGAATGAGGATAAAGCTTACCTCAAAAGGAGCTTGGAATTCTTTTCTCCTGTTGAATTTTCTGAAATAGCTTGAGAAGGATAGGTTTTAGTTCTTTGGATGTCTGGTAAAAATGTCCTGTAAAGCCATCCAGTCCAGGACATTGATAACTGTTTCAATTTTATTTGTTGTAATCAGTCTGTTTAGGTTTTCTGATTCTTCGAGATTGAGTTGTGGAAGTTTGTATGTTTCTGAGAATTTATCTTCTCCTAGGGTGTCCAATTTTTTGGCATATATATCTTCATAGTATTTTCTTACAATCCTTTTTATTTCTGCAGTGTCAGTTTTTACTTCTGCTTTTTCTTTTCTAATTTTATTCATTTGAGTCCTCTCATTTTCTTTCTTGATGAGTCTGCTTAAAGGTTCGGCAATTTCATTTACCTTTTCAAGTAACCAGCTCTTTATTTCATTGATCTTTTGCATTTATTTTAACCTCTATGTTATTTACTTCTGCTCTGATCTTTATTATTTTTTCCTTCTACTTCCTCTAGGCTTTATTTGTTGTTCTTTTTCTATGGTAATTTGTTGTACATGGAAATAGAGTCACAAGAAATTCTTGATGAAATTCAGAGTTTGGCTGGTTATGCTGATGTTTGTATAACATGGCTACAGTATATTAATAAATGTTCATTTTTTGTTCAACAATAAATGAATTCTTATTCATGGAAAAATATGACATCGCCTGAAAATAAAACCTAGTGCTTCTTTAGAAGCAAAAATTAATAGAAGACGCTGTCTTATTTTCAGAGAAACACAGTAGTTCTTTTAGGTGTAGGGTTAGGTTGTTCATTGCAGAATTTTCTTGCTTCTTGAGGTATGCCTGTAATACTATAAACTTCCCTTTTAGGACTGCTTTTGCTGTGTCCCATAGATTGTAAGTTGTTGTATGTTCATTTTCATTTGTTTCAAGGAAATTTTTTATTTCTTCCTTGAGCTCATTATTAACCCATTCATTATTTAATAACATGCTATTTAGCTGCCAAATGTTTGAATGTTTTTCAGTTTTTCTATTGTAGTTGATTTCTGGTTTCATGCCATTGTGAACAGAGAAGATGCTTGATATGATTTTAATCTTCTTAAATTTATTGAGACTAGTTTTGTGTCTTAACATGTGGTCTATCCTAGAGAATGTACCACAAGCACTTGGAAAGAATGTATACTCTGTTGCTTTGCTGTGAAAGGTCTTGAAGATATCAATTAAATCCAGTTGATCTAGTGTGTAATTTAAAGCCACTATTTCTTTGTAAATATTCTGTTTGGAGGATCTATCCATTGATGTTAGTGGGATATTAAAATCCCCTACTATTATACTATTGCTGTCGATCTCACCCTTTATGCCCATCAAAACCTGCTTTATATATTTAGGTGCTTCTATGTTAGGTGCATAAATATTTACAATAATTATATCATGTAGCATTGCTCTTTCTTTTTTTCTTTTAATTATATATTTTATTATTATTAATTCTAATGGGGTAACACCAATAAATCAGGGTACATATGTACAATGAAAACATCTCCAGATTATCTTATCATTCAATTATGTTGCATACCCGTCACCAAAAGTCAAATTGTCCTCTGTCACCTTCTATTTGGTTTTCCCTGTGTCCCTCTCCTCCTCCCTATCCCACTCTTCTCCCCCTCCCCCATCCCATAACCGCCACTCTCTTGTCCATGTCTCATATTCTCACTTTTATGTCCCACCTATGTATGAAATCATGCTGTTCTCAGTTTTTCTTTTTTTCTGATTTACTTATTTCACTCTGTATAATGTTATCAAGGTACATCCATTTTGTTATAAATGATCCGATGTCATCGTTTCTTATGGCTGAGTAGTATTCCATAGTATATATGTACCATAGCTTTTTAATCCACTCGTCTTCTGACGGACACTTGGGCTGGTTCCAGATCTTCGCTATTGTGAACAATGCTGCCACGAACATGGGGGCGCATTTCTTCTTTTCGAACAGTGCTATGGTGTTCTTAGGGTATATTCCTAAAAGTGGGATAGCTGGGTCAAAAGGCAGTTCGACTTTTAATTTTCTGAGGAATCTCCAAACTGTTTTCCACAGTGGCTGCACCAGTCTGCATTCCCACCAGCAGTGCAGGAGGGTTCCCTTTTCTCCACATCCTCTCCAGCACTTATTCTGTGTTGTTTTGCTGATGAGTGCCATTCTGACTGGTGTGAGGTGATATCTCATTGTGGTTTTAATTTGCATTTCTCTAATGATTAATGATGTTGAGCATTTTTTCATATGTCTATTGGCCATCTGTATGTCCTCTTTGGAGAAATTTCTATTCATTTCTTTTGCCCATTTTTTGATTGGGTTGTTTGTCTTCCTGTTGTTGAGTTTTATAAGTTCTTTATAAATTTTAGTTATTAACCCCTTATCAGACGTGCTGTCGAATATGTTCTCCCATTGTGTGGTTTGTCTTTTTATTCTGTTCTTATTGTCTTTAGCTGTGCAAAAACATTTTAGTTTGATATAGTCCCATTTGTTTATCTTGCCTTTTATTTCATTTGCCGATGGAGATAATTCAGCAAATATATTGCTGCTACAGATGTCGGAAAGCTTGCTGCCTATGTTTTCTTCTAAGATGCTTATAGTTTCACGGCTTATGTTTAAATCTTTTATCCATTTTGAATTTGTTTTTGTGAATGGTGTAAGTTGATGGTCTAGTTTCATTTTTTTGCAGGTAGATGTCCACTTTTCCCAACACCATTTGTTAAAGAGGCTGTCTTTACTCCATTGTATGTTCTTTCCTCCTTTGTCAAATATCAATTGTCCATAAAGCGGCGGATTTATTTCTGGGTTCTCTGTTCTGTTCCATTGATCAATGTGTCTGTTCTTATGCCAGTACCAAGCTGTCTTGAGTATAATGGCCTTGTAGTAGGCCTTGATATCCGGAAGAGTGATACCTCCTGCTTTATTTTTTCTTTTTAGGATTGCTGAGGCTATTCGTGTTCTTTTTTGGTTCCATATAAATTTTTGGAATATGTTTTCTATATCTTTAAAGTATGTCATTGGTATTTTAATTGGTATTGCATTGAATTTATAAATTGCTTTGGGTAGTATAGACATTTTAATGATGTTTATTCTTCCTAGCCATGAGCACGGTATATGCTTCCACTTGTTTGTATCTTCCTTGATTTCCTTTATCAATGTTTTATAATTTTCTGAGTACAAGTCCTTAACCTCCTTGGTTAAATTTACTCCTAGGTATTTTATTATTTTGGCTGCAATAGTGAAGGGGATTGCTTCCTTAAGTTATTTTGCTGACAGTTCATAGTTGGTATATAGAAATGGCTCTGATTTCTGCGTATTAATTTTATATCCTGCCACCTTGCTGAATTCATTTATAAGGTCCAGTAGTTTTTTGACTGAGGCTTTAGGGTTTTCTATATACAATATCATATCATCTGCAAATAGTGACAGTTTTACTTCTTCTTTTCCAATTTGGATGCCTTTTATTTCTTCTTCTTGTCTGATTGCTATAGCTAGGATTTCCAGAACTATGTTGAATAAGAGTGGTGAAAGTGGACAACCCTGCCTGGTTCCTGATCATAAGGGGATTGCTTTTAATTTTTGTCCATTTAGTATGATGTTTGCTGTGGGTTTGTCGTAGATGGCCTTTATCATGTTAAGGAATGTTCCTTGTATTCCAACTTTACTGAGAGTTTTAAGCATGAATGGGTGCTGGATTTTATCAAATGCCTTTTCTGCATCTATTGAAATTATCATGTGATTTTTGTCCTTCCTTTTGTTTATGTGATGAATCACATTGATTGATTTGCAAATATTGAACCAGCCTTGCCTCTCCAGAATAAATCCCACTTGATCGTGGTGTATGATTTTTTTCATATATTGCTGGATCCGGTTGGCTAATATTTTGTTGAAAATTTTGGTGTCTAAATTCATCAGGGATATAGGCCTATAATTTTCTTTCTTTGTGTTGTCTTTGGCCGGTTTCGGGATCAGAATTATACTCGCCTCATAAAAGAAGTTTGGAAGTCTTTCTTCCTCTTGAATTTTTTGAAATAGCTTGAGGAGGATAGGAGTTAGTTCTTCTTTGAATTTTTGATAGAATTCACTTGTGAAGCCATCAGGCCCAGGACTTTTCTTTTTTGGGAGTTTTTTGATAACTGTTTCGATCTCATTTGTTGTAATTGGTCTGTTTAGGTGTTCTGATTCTTCCAGATTGATTTTTGGAAGTTTATATGATTCAAGAAATTTGTCCATTTCATCTAGATTGTCTAATTTTTTGGCATAGAGTTTTTCATAATATTTTCTTACAATACTTTGTATTTCTGTTGTATCAGTTGTTATTTCTCTATTGTCCTTTTTAATTTTATTTATTTGGGTCCTCTCTCTTTTTTTCTTGGTGAGTCTAGTTAAAGGTTCATCAATCTTGTTTACCTTTTCAAAGAACGAGCTTCTGGTTTCATTGATCCTCTGTATTGTTTCCTTAGCCTCTATGTCATTTATTTCTGCTCAGATCTTTATTATTTCCTTCCTTCTACTTGTCCTGGGTTTTATTTGTTGTTGTTTTTCTAGTTCTTTTAGATGCAGGGTCAGGTTGCTTATTTGAGTTTTTTCTAGCTTCCTATGATATGCCTGTAGTGCAATGAACTTCCCTCTCAGTACTGCTTTTGCTGTGTCCCATAAATTTTGAGTTGATGTATGCTCATTATCATTTGTTTCTAGAAACTTTTTTATTTCGTCTTTGATCTCATTGTTAATCCATTCATTATTTAATATCATGCTATTTAGTTTCCAAGTGTTTGAGTATTTTTCAGTTTTTCTTTTGTGGTTAATTTCTAGTTTCATGGCGTTGTGATCAGAGAAAATGCTTGATATGATTTCAATTTTCTTAAATTTATTGAGACCATATTTGTGTCCTAACATGTGGTCTATCCTAGAAAATGTACCGTGAGCGCTTGAGAACAATGTATATTCTACTGCTTTAGGATGAAAAGTTCTGAAGATATCTATTAAATCAAGTTGATCTAGTGTCTCCTTTAAGTCTGCTGTTTCTTTATTGATTTTCTTTCTTGAGGATCTATCCAGTGTTGTTAGTGGGGTATTGAAATCCCCTACTATTATAGTATTGCTGTTAATCTCGCCCTTTATGTCCATCAAAGTCTGCTTTATGTATGTCGGGGCTCCTATATTTGGTGCGTAGATATTTATAATAGTTATATCTTCCCGTTGAATTGTTCCCTTTATCATTATGTAGTGTCCTTCAAATCTCTTATTACAGCCTTTGTTTTAAAATCCATTTTGTCAGATATAAGTACTGCTACCCTGGCTTTTTTTTCATTTCCATTTGCATGAAATATTTTTTTCCATCTTTTTACCTTCAGTCTATGAGCATCTTTTGTTTTAAGGTGTGTCTCTTGTAGACAGCATATGTATTGGTCCTGTTTCTTTATCCATGCAGCTACCCTATGTCTTTTGATTGGATCATTTAATCCATTTACATTTAAGGTTATTATTGATATGTAGTTGTTTATTGCCATTTTATTCTTTAATGCTGTATTCTTCTTTTGCTATATTCTTTCCTCCCTTTGAACTGTTAACAATAGGCCCTCTTGATGAATTGGTTTGGTTTTAATGAATTCCTTGAGGCTTTCTTTGTCTGGAAAGCTCTTTATTTCTCCTTCAATTTTAAAAGTTAGCCTTGCTGGATAGAGTAGTCTTGGTTGTAGGTTCTTGTTCTGCATTACTTTGATTATATCTTGCCATTCCCTTCTGGCCTCAAGTGTTTCTGTTGAGAAGTCCAATGTCATCCTTATGGGGGCTCCTTTGAAGGTGATAGCCTTTTTTTCTCTAGCAGCTTTTAAGATTTTTTCTTTATCCATTAGCTTTGGTATTTTAACTATGATGTGTCTTGGTGTAGATCTTTTTGGGTTTCTCTTTAATGGAGTTCTGTGTGCTTCTTGAACGTTTGAAATGTTTCCCAGCCTTAATTTAGGGAAGTTTTCTGCTATGATTTGATTGAACACAGTTTCCATTTCCTGTCCTCTTTCCTCTTCTTCAGGCACCCCTATGATGCGAATGTTGTTTCTCTTCAGGTTGTCACAGAGCTCCCTTAGAGTTTCCTCACATTTTTTGAGTCTCTTTTCCTTTTTCTTCTCTGCTTCTGTGGCTTTGTTTATTGTGTCTTCTAACTCGCTGATTCGATCCTCAGCGTGATTCATCCTGCTTTTAATTTCTTCCATTGTGGTCTTCAGTTCTGATACTGTATTTGTCATTTCTGTCTGATTCTTTTTTATTATTTCAATTTCGTTCTTTATACTTGTTATCTCTTTATTTAGGTGTTCATAGTGACTATCCATTGTTGCTCTAATTTCTTTGAACATCCTAAGTATCATTATTCTAAATTCTGCTTCTGGTAGTTTGGTTATATCTGGTTCATTCAGGTCCTTCTCTGGGGATTTCTCTTGATTCATTTGGTTTGCATTCCTCTGCCTGCCCATTTTATCTGTGTATACGCAAGTTGTGGGCACTGGAGTCCAGTAGGTGTTCCCTTAGTGTTCTCTAGGTGTGGTCTGTCTGCAGGCCTGCCACCCCCTCTGCTGCTGCCTAGGGTCGTTGGGTATGGGCATTGCCAACGACAGCCTATTGTGGGTGCTGCTGTGATTTCCACCTCTCCTCTGCGGGAGGGGCTGTCACTCAAGCCACAAGCCTTAGTACTAAGGGCAGAGGTGAGCACCTTTGCTCAGCTGCGGGACCAGCCCGTTTCTGGAAGATTTACGCCCAGCCCCCGCTGTCAGAGCCTGCTTGCCACAGTTTTGCGGGTTGGGCGGGGCTTTTGACGTGCTCTCAGCTGTGAGCCTTTGCCCGTCCAGAATTTAGCCCCGCCCTCGAGGCCGGGGCCCTCCTGCGTAGGGTCACAAACTGCAGTTTATTGGGCTGGGCGTGTTTGCTGGCGTTAGCTCAGCTGCTAGCTTCTGATGGATCAGGACTCTACCCCGTCCCCACGTTCGGTGCCAGCTCGCGCACGTAGGGTGGCCAGGCGCCGGGATTTCTCTAGCCGGGCGGGGCTAGCAGCGTGAGTTCAGCAGCGAAAGCCGCTCACGCGCTGGGCGGGGCTAGTAGCTTGAGCTAAACTGCGAAATCCAGCGCGCGCACACAAAGGATTTCAACCCACTGCGGTTTCTCCCTTCGGGCGGGGTTGGCAGCGTTAGCCCAGTCGCGAGCCCCTCGCCCGTCCCTGGTCCTAGCCCCGTCCCCGTGGCCAGGGCCGGCTTGCTCAGAGTGGCAGAGCCTATCTCTGCCCGTATTTTTCCCCACAAGTGGGGTCACAGGTGGCCCGCAGCTGCCGGACGGCTTTCGCGCGTTTCCTCTGCCCCTGCTGGGCTAGACTGAGTTCTCATCGGTTGTGCCTCCGCCCATGCTGACAGGACCCCTTTTCAGCGTCCTGCTGCCAACATCCGTTCAGCAGCGTTTAGAGAGATAGTAGTGTCTTAAGTCTCCACACTGTAGGTTTGGGAGCTCCCTCCCTCTAAGCAGCTCTGCTCTAATTGCCGCGGGAGAGCTTGTTTGGCTAGTGTCTTGTCTCCCTTTGCTGGTATTGCTAGTTCCAGCGGAAATATTCGTTTTCGATTAGGGAAATGACTTAGCCCAGGGGTCCAGGTGGCTGTGCCTTAGAGTGTCCTCGTGCCTTCAGTCCATACTCTGTTCCTGCTGCTCTGTTCCTCTCCTCTGTCCCCGTTCCCCGGAGCCCCGGGTGCGTGGTTGTGAGAGAGGGATTTTGCGCTGTCTCTTTGAAAAGATTCTTGGGTCTGAGAAAACTCTCCCTTTTTCACAAACAGTATCCTCACTTGCTTCACATCTCAATACTGTCCATACACCTCTTCTAGGCTCTGGGACTGCAGGCTGGGGCTTGGTTCCTGTGACCCAGGTCCCTCCCTCTCCGCCAAACTCTCCTCCCGCCCCGCGGGACTCTCCGGGCTGCCGTTTGCTCCGGGGAGCTGGGCAGCCCTCTTCACGTTTTCGCTATTCCTACCAGTCTCAATGTGGCTTCTGCAGTGTTCCTTGGTTGAAGAGTTCACTTAGTTTAGTTCATAGTTGGTTTATCCAGATGATGGTTCTTTAAATTGAGTTATAATCCAGTTTGCTTCTGGGAGTTGGATGTTGGTACGTCCGCCTACTCCAGCGCCATCTTCTTTCCCCCTCAAGATTTCTTTGCAGTATTTACTGTGTTGACATTTGCACTGATAATTCAAAAGCACCAGTGGCTGAAACTGCTGGGACCTTAATTTAAAAAGACTTTATTGCTAAAAGTGCTAACCATCATCTGCCCCTTCAGCAAGTCATCATTTCTTTGTTGGTGAAGGGTCCTGCCTCACTGTTGATGGAAACAAAATTATCTGCAGTCACTCAAGTGGGAGAACAAGAGTCCTGTGTGAGGCTCCAGGGGTGGAGCAGTGACTATTTAAGTCAGTTGCTGCTCCATTATCTCAGTGGCTTCATCCGTAAAATGGGTAGTGTGGTATTCACTCACCTATCCACAGATAGTGCAAGTCAATAAGGAAATAAGAAGGTCTGGATTCCATCCTTGACACTTTGTGACCTTGACTTAATCACTTCATCTCCCTGGGCCTAAGTGAATTCATGTTTTAAACCCGCGGCGTCCCAGCTGCCGCCTGCGGTTTCCGCTGAGCCTGCCCCGCTCTTTCCTTTTTTTTACAGGGACAGAGAGAGAGAGTCAGAGAGAGGGATAGATAGGGACAGACAGACAGGAATGGAGAGAGGTGAGAAACATCAATCATTAGTTTTTCGTTGCCTTTGGGACACCATAGTTGTTCATTGATTGCTTTCTCACATGTGCCTTGACCGTGGGCCTTCAACAGACTGAGCAACCCTGTGCTGGAGCCAGTGACCTCGGGTCCAAGCTGGTGAGCTTTTTGCTCAAGCCAGATGGGCCCGCGCTCAAGCTGGTGAGCTTGGGGTCTTGAACCAGGGTCTTCTGCATCCCAGTCAGATGCTCTATCCACTGCGCCACCGCCTGGTCAGGCAGGATTGCTCTCCTTATCATTATGTAGTGACCTTCTCTATCCCTAGCTATATATAGCCTTTGTTTTAAAGGCTATTTTTTCGGATATAAGTATTGCTATCCCAGATTATTTTCATTTCCATTTGCATGAAATACTTTTCTCCATCCCTTCACTTTCAGTCTATGTGTATCATTTGTTCTGAGGTAGGTCTCTGGTAGACAGTGTATGTACAGGTCATGTTTTCTTATCCATTCAGCTACTCTATATCTTTTGATTGGAGCATTTAATCGATTTATATTTAAGGTTATTATTGACATATACTTAATTATTACCATTTTATTCTTTAAATATACAATTCTCTTTTGCTGGATTTCTTTTTTTTGTTTGTTTCTTTTGCTCTTTTTATAGCAGGTCCCTTAACATTTCTTGCAGTACTGGTTTGGTTGTAATGAATTTCTTTAGTTTTGTTTTGTTTTCTTGGGAAGCTTTTTATTTCTCCTTCAATTTTAAATGATTGCCTTGCTAGATAAAATAGTCTTGGTTGTAGGTTCTTGTTTTGCATCACTTTGAATATTTTTTGCCAATCTCTTCTGGCCTCAAGTGTTTTTGCTGAGAAGTTGGATGCCATCCTTATGGGGGCTCCTTTGTAGATAATTAACTGCTTTTCTTTTGTAGCTTTTAGTATTTTTTCTTTTTGTCTTAACATTGGCATTTTAATTATGATGTGTCTTGGTGTAGGCTTTATTGGGTTTCTCTTTAATGGGACTCTGTGCTTCTTGAGCATGTGTGACTTTTTCCTTAATCAATTTAGGGAAATTTTCAGCTATGATTTCTTTAAATAGGTTATCTATCCCTCCTTCACTCTCTTCTCCTTCAGTAATCCCTCTGATGCAGATTTTGTTTCTTTTTATGTTGTCACAGATCTCTCTTAGAGTTTCCTCAGTCTTTTCACACCTCTTTTCGTTTTACTCTTCTGCTTCTGTGCTTTTGTTTATCTTGCCCTCTAAATTGCTGATTCAATCCTCTGCTTCATCCAGCCTGCTGTTGGTCCCTTCATTTCTGATATCGTATTTGTCATTTCTGACTGGTTCTTTTCTATTATTTCAATGTCCTTTTTGATGTGTGCTATCTCTTTTTTTTTAGCAACTCATTATGTCCATACATTGTTGCTCTAAGATCTTTAAGCATCCTTTAAAATCATTTTTTAAAACTCTGCATCTGGTAGTTCGGTTACTTCCATTTCGTTTAGTTATTTTTCCAGGGATTTCTCTTATTCATTCATTTGGGTCATATTTCTTTGTCTGCCTGTTTTGTGTTTGTATTATGTAGTTCTTTTTGACTTTGAAATTTTTGTGGGGTCTTTAGGAGGAAGATTGGTTCAGAGGTACTGACCTCCAGGCCAGCTATTTTCCTTGTTCTAGAAATGCTTCTTGAGGGTATTATTTTTCCTCTTGTTGTATGTGAGTATTGAATACAGTTTGTCCTTTTGTGGATATGGTTATTTCTTCAGGATGTCTGGCTGGCTCTATAGGTCAACCTTGATCATGTGAATTAGTGCACACTGTGCAATGTCTGCCCTGTTGGGCACATTTATTCTCCACAGTGTTTGGTACCTGCTAGACTCCTCCTTTGGCTGTGCTGCTTGTGTAGCTAGCTGAGGCTAGGGTTGGTGCTATCTGCCACCCACTACCAGTTCTGTTGCTTCTAGATCTTCTTGGATTGGTGTCACCCATTGTTTGTAACCTGCTGTGGGATGCTTGTCTGCAGCTACTGCTCTTTTCCCTGTTTGTGTCTGAATTTTCTGTTCTGTGTAATGTGGGAGAGGGCCAACCTGTGTAAAAGAATCAACTTTTTCTTGCTAAGAGGTGACAGCAGCTCCATAGAAGCCCCAAACTCAGTAAGCTTTGCCTCCACTTTTCTGCTGCTCCACCTCCTCTTGTAGCTTTCCCGGTCTTCTCACAGAGTCTTCTGTAGAAAGACTATAGTATGGGCCCAGACTGGCCTCACCCAACCAACCCTGTACAAGTTGCAAGCTTGTTGAGTTAAGACAGCTGAGGTTGGGAGTACAACATTAGTGGGACCCCCTACTTCAGGGATCTCTTTGTCAAAAGCTCAGTACAGGGAAAGTGGCCCCTACTCCAGAGCTTGATCCTTCAGCGACTGCTGAATACTCAAATTCTTATTTCTCCCAAGCAAGGTGAGCAGCAGGTTCAGATCAAATGTGGCTGAGAGTCTTCTCTACAGAAGTTCTTACAGCTGGTGAGACCCTTGTTCAGGGAGGAAAACTGAGAGAGTCCTCTCCTGGGGCTAACTGTGCTGCCCCAGAAAGTGGTTAAGCCTTTCAACCAGATCCAACAGTAGGCTCGAAGCACCCACACTTACCCAAGCCTCTCTCCATTCCCCCCTGTGGAAACTAGTCTAGCCGGGCAGGATATCTAGCACCTGGGCCACTTTCTGTAAAGTTCCATTCTGTTCAATGTATGCGAGTGGCTGTGTAGGTGCTGATCACAGAGTGGAACTCACTCACCTCAGCTTCCCAGGTGTCGGATGAGCCGTCCCTTAGGACACACTGCCAGCAAGAATCATTAGGTTTGAACCAATGCTCAATGCATCTGGTCACTGGATGTGCCAGCCCTGAGCCTCCCTGGAGAAAACCTGGCATAGACAAGTGGGCGACACTGCCTGTGACTGACCTGCAGCAACCATCTTGGAGCTACAAGCAATCTAGAGTTTGTGGGACAGAAAGAACATGAATGGGAACAGCATAGATGCTGGCATAGAACATATACAGTTCTATCTAGTTATACCTTTTTAAATCCATGAGTTCAAACTGATATCTCCAGTTCTACTCTGATGGGAGAGAGTTCTTTCCAGCCTCTTCTCCTACATGTGCACAGCACCTTCCCTGAGAGAGGACTCACTCCTATTCCTCTGTGTTCACTAATTTGCTGAATCTTTGGACACATGGTGAGCTGTTTCAGAATCTTGAAAGCACACCACTGTTAATAACACACTATAGCTTAATACTTTAGGGGTTTTTTTATTGTGATTGTATATAGATGTGATTCTAGCTTCAAGATTTACTAAGTTACTTATTTTATTTTCCCCTTTAGTCTAATCATAGTGGTAATTTGCAATATAGTTAGGTTCATTTGTTTTGTTTTATTCTGTCTTGCTGTATTCACCACCTTTCCTATGTATTTTTAGTGGCAAAACAGAATACAATCAAAACTGTACAAAAAGTCATACTCTTCTGATTCTTCTGCCCCACCTCCTGTAGTTAAACAGTGTTATGAGATTTTGTTTATTTGTCCTCTGTTTTTGTTTGCTGGAATAGGCAGGTATATGTGCATTGTATTTTTCTTTCATTATTACATAAAAAGTAGCATGCTATACATGCTCCTTTGCATGTTGCTCTTTTCCCATTTAACCAGGTATCCTAATGTTTCTCCATATTGATTCATCGATATCTTGGTTGTTATTTTTTAATATCTGAGATATACTTAAATATATTGTGTTCTACAGTGTGTTCTTTAGGGGTGGCTATGAGGTATGGGTGATGACAGTCCTTAATGTCAATGCATTTTAGACATCAAAAAGATAAAATGGTAAATTAATGTTTAAAATATTAAAATGCCATTTAAATAATTAAGGAGAAAGTAGAAAGTAATATGAGCACAGAGCACAGAAAAGAGTTATAAAATATAATAATAATGAATGAAAAATAGGTTGAAGAGAGGTGGTGGAGTAACAAAATATATATTTAATAAATAGAAAGGAAGAAGGCAAGAGAATAAATGTGAAACAGGTGTATATAACAGAAAACATAGTAATAGAAAAAATAGAAATTCAAATATATTATGATTACCTTAGATGTCAGTAGGTAAAATTCTTCATAAATATACTAATGGTTGTTCTGAATAAAAACAACAAAATCTAACTTTAAAGATTAACAATAGACACTGCACAAAATAAGCCCATAAAAAAACATTAAAGTGATGAGAAAGGAATACCATGTAAATGTTAACCTCAAGAAAGCTGCTTCATTACTTTTGATACTATTATAGCCTTTCTATCTCTCAATCTATATCTCTATATGAATCTAGATCTATAAATAACAGTATAAAGTAATATAGTAATATCAGAATAGATGAAGATATTAGGTAGGACCCATTGGTACAAATATCTCCTAATTATAAATGAAATGGTGTATTGCTAAATTCATTTATAAAAGTCTCCCTCTCTCTGTTTTAAGAGGCCTCGCTTTGTAGTAACGGCCCATTTTCATAGAGTAATTATTCTTACCATGACAATTGTGGTATATCAACACAATGTCATTGAATGTGAGTTGGGAAGAATTGCACCAAATCAGCTTAAAGCCAATGTAAGCCAGCAAAAAGGATTCACTATAAAAAAGAAGAAAGAAAAAAGAAAGCAGGTTTCAGCAGGAGCATATCTTGAAGCTAAATGTGTCCTCATAGTATACACAAAAACTGACGTATCTCAAAAGAAAAAGGACAAATCAGCATTTAAAATTGTGCGATGTTTTGCTTAAGATTTTGCATGTTACTTAGAGGAGATGATGAACAAAGAAATAATATTAATCAGGAGTATTATTATTAAAGATCCAGGTATTAATTAAAAACACTTATTCATGACAACAGAATGCTTATTCTATTAAAGTTATATGAAGATGTCAACCATACAATAATTTTAGGAGCTATATCTCACTTGATGCTAACTACAATAGGAGAATTTAGTGATTGTCACTTAAAGATGTTAACCCTGTTGACACACATTTCCAAGGCCTGTTTGATATTTCTGTTCCTCAGGCTGTAGATGAAGGGGTTCAGCATGGGGGTAACTACCGCGTACATGACCAAAGCAATGATGTCCTTGGAATCCCATATGAGGAGAAAATGTAAACACCTACAAGTGTCCCATAGTATAAGAACACCACAAAGAGATGGGAGCCACAGGTGGAAAAGGCTTAAAAGAGTCTCTTGGTTGAGGGAACCCTCAAGATGATGGTCCCTATATGGAAATATGAGCCCAATACAGCACCCAAAGGTAGAAATAAAAGTATTTCTCCCTAGATGAAGATGACCAGCTCATTGAGGGAGATGTCAGAGCAGCTCAGCTTCAGGACAGCAGTGAGGTCACAGAAGAAGTGGCTGACGGTGTTATCGGCACAGAAGGATGGTTGGACCAAGAGGAGGGTGTGCAACGGCATTGACACAGGACAAAATCCAGGAAGCAGCCACCAGCAGTGCACACAGCCCCTCCTTATGATGGTGGTGTAGTGTAGAGGATGACAGATGGCCACATGCCTGTCATATGCCGTCGCTGCCTGAAGAAAATTGTCTAGACAACCAAAAAGTATGAAAAAATACAGCTGAGCAATGCATCCCACATAGGGGATGGATTGTCGCTGAGTCTGCATGTTCGTGAGCATCTTCGGGACAGTGACGGATGACAGAGAAATGTCAGAGAAGGCCAAGTGGCTGAGGAAGAAGTACATGGGCGTGTGCAGGCGGGAGTCCAGCCTGATGAGCAGGATGATGAGCAGGTTGCCCAGCACCGTGGTCAGGTACATGCCCAGGAAGAGGGTGAAGAACCCGCGCTGCTGCCCTGGCCGCATGGGGAGCCCCAGGAGGAGGAACTCGGACACACTGCTCTGGTTCTCAGGCCCCATGCTGCCCCCCGTCTGCTGGGCAGGAAGGAGGTTTGGGACTCTTAGCAACCTGGAAAGGATGCCTGGGACCATCATGTCTCATGCTGTCGTTTTCCAGAAACACCATTCTTTTTAAACACACACAGAATAATTTATGACTCCTGAAGGAGTGTGCGTCCCCGCTGTATCCTAGTTGTGTCTACAGGAAAATATCGCTCCTTTGAAACAGCTGCAAGACCTCATTACACAGAATCTAGAGGGTGTTCACTGTTGCACTCGTCAGTATTGAACACAGGCCCTCTGTCTCGACCTCTACTGAGGACAGAGATATGGCAGTAAACAACAGCAAAAATGCAAGGTCTCATTTCTGTAAGTTTAGATCATGATGGGAATGGAGCGACAATGTCCACCCTAGGCCAGAGTCACACCACACTAACTCCTTGTGACAGAAATAGATGATGAGCTCGGAAAACTGGTATCAGTGATTTGTGCCTTAAAGTAACGTGAGACTCAGTGCTGACTGGCATTGCTGGAGAGTTCTCACACTCTTCCTGTGAACATTTTGGGTCCACTGACCTGGATCTGTAAACTCATGGGCGCTCTAGAAGTGGGTGGCCATTAAAAGTCATTGATGTCTGAATAGCTCTAAAGTTAGAGTAGTCCATAAACTCTCTTTCAGAATAATGCTGAACAATTGGGTACTGGGCTGTGGACTTTACCTACCTTTCCTGATGAAGTTCACACATCACCTACATTCCCAGAGTTAAAGACCTCTTCACAATGACACTATGCATTTATGTTCTTTCAACTATTTTAACTTTTAAGAAATGGAAAAATAAATCATGCAAGTTCTGTCAATGCAAAATTGTACAGTCCCGGAACAGAATGGCACACATGTTTTTATATCTGTACCTATAATATATGTGATTTATAATATAGCCATGCAATAATATATGTAACTGTTCTCTATAAGTTATAACTTATCAAGTTTTAGCTACTTCATGGGGTTCAGTCTAACATGTGTGTGATCAGAACCCTCGCTCTTAACCATCACACATGGGATTTTTTTTTTGTACTTAGAAGAGTGAAGTACAATGTATTATTTGCGAGCTTTGAGAACAAAACAATGTCCATATTTTTCTTAGTTTTCTTTCTAGATAATTTTATTTCTTCATATTTATATACTTTTCAACTGACAAAAAATATCAAATACATTGACTTCTATTTGTACAATAAGCATTTACCTGGGCCTCTGCAGATTCACATTCAAGGGTCCTTTCCATTTTATAGATATGGAAACGAAAGGCAAAAGACAAGTAACTTTCCCTAGATCTCACCCATATTTATAGCGATTCTGCCCAGTAACTTCACACAGCATGATGCATGGGTATTTTTATTTTGCCTGGGGTGTTTAATAAAACGAGTTATAGATTTTAAATTTCTAAGTGACACAGTCACATGCCAGAACTGAAACTGAATGCTAATCTGTTGTAAGAAACATGGAGTTGCTTAGAGTTTGGATAGCTCAGCTGATGGAGCCCTGGAAGGACTCCAAAGGAAGTACTTGAGGCCATGGGTGCAGATCATACACACATGAACACACACACATGCAGGCACATACTTATGCTACTATCAAAGAGCATGTACATAAACATTCACAATATATAAAGACACACACAGTCACGGACAGAGTCTTACACGACCCACTAGCACACAGGCAAACCATGACCAAGGGCAGAGTTCCAGCCCCTCTGACCTGTGCCCGTCATGCTGAGTCAGACCCCTTCTGCTCCAGACTGCTGCCCGACTTCTCAGGTTTCTTCAGGAGGCCTTAGGTCCAGACAGAGAGAAGAAATATCTGCGGCCCTGGCCCATCTAGACCTTCATTCTCCTCATCCAGCTCCAGGGAAATGAGTCCAAGACAAGACTTAATTACTAATGAGAGACTGAAACCCAGTCCCCAAGCTTTGAGCTACTTTCTGACTGCCCTTTGGGGAGCTGTGTGTTCCAGAGCCAGAGGGACTGGAGTCCTAGGGGACAATGTCCCTGACTCCAGTGATGTCCTGGGCTCCTTTCTTCTTAGTCATTGTTCCAGCTGAGACACTGGATTTTTAACTTTTTATTTATTTAAAGTAGTGAATGTAAAGATACAGAAAAGTTGTAAAAATTATAAAGCATATTTCTGGACAGGCTTCATCCAGATTTTCCAATTGTTCAATTAACATATTACTATGTATGTCTTTTGTTTGTGTGTTTGTATGTATGTTCTTACATATACAGTGTGTCCGTAAAGTCATGGTGCACTTTTGACCAGTCACAGGAAAGCAACAAAAGACGATAGAAATGTGAAATCTGCACCAAATAAAAGGAGAACTCTCCCAGTTTCATACCTATTCAGTGCAGTTTGATGTGGGTTCCATCTGTTGCCCTACACACATCCAAACGATAGTGAAGTTCTTGTCACACACGGGTAAGGACGTCTGGTATAAGAGTGAATAATGTCTGTGATTCTGTTTTAAGTGATTAATGTCATTGATACGTTCAATGTACACATGTTGCTTCACATAACCCCAAAAGTAAAAGTCTAAGGGCGTCAGATCCGGGGACCGTGGTGGCCATGGCTTGACAGAACCCCTGCCTACCCACTGCCGGGGGAATGTTCTATCCAGAAACTCACGAACAATGGTGGCGTAGTGTGGAGGAGCGTCATCCTGTTGAAAGATGACACCTTCTGGAATTGTGGCACTGCATACAATTCCAACATGTCAAGATAGGTGTTTGCCGTCACAGACTGCTTTGCGAAAAATATGGGCCTATCACCTTATCATGTATCAGCCACACCACACGTCCACTTTAGGGGTGTTACGTTCGTACTCAACATAGGCATGAGGATGTTCAGTAGCCCATATTCGGACGTTATGGCGATGAACATGTCCAAAGATATGGAAGGTCGCCTCATCGCTAAACACAATCTTCTGCAAAAATCTTGCATCATTGTCGATCTCATGAAGCATATCTGTAGCAAACGCGCATTGTGTGGGTCTATCCGCCGGTTTGATAGCATGCAACAGCCGCAATTTGTACCCCATAAAACAAAGACGTTTCTTTAACACCTTAGGTGTAATTGTCAAGCACACGCACACAGAGATTTTTTTAGGGCTCCTTAGACAGCTATCCTGTATAGCCTCTACAGGCTCGTCACTGACTGATGGCCTACCAGAACTGGGTTTCTCCACCAAACTGCTGGTTTCCTTCAACTGCTTATCCCACTGAGTAATGTTATTCCTATGTGGTGGCACTTCGTTATAAACGTGCCGGTATTCATGTTGCACTTTGGTCACGGATTCGAATTTAGCAAATCACAGAACACACTGACCTTTCCTCTGTACCATCCACATCTCGACTGGCATAGCTGTGGGTTGCTCTGCTGTATACAGGGTGTTATGTCATCATCTGCGCATGTGCACATGCTGCCACATCATCCTACAGAAACTGGGAGTGTTTTCCTTTTATTTGGTGCAGATCTCACATTTCTATCATCTTTTGTTGCTTTCCTGTGACTGGTCAAAAGTGCACCATGACTTTACAGACACACTGTATTTTAGGCTTAGATTTTCAGCAGATGTGCCATGGTGCATATTATTAGATATAATATTAATGTTTCTAATAACTAGTGTTTTGTCCTTGATCAATTGTTTAATGTGGTTTCTATCGGGTTCTATACTGTAAAGTTGCCAGTTTTTAGAAGTTACTATTTTTGCCTTGTAATTACTAGGTATCATTTTGATAGATATATTGATACGATAAAAACACAAATTTTTCCATATTAAAGCATCACCCACTGTATTTAGCATCCATTTTGACTCCTTTATCATAAATTTATTGCATATATGGTTCCTTAATGGTGATTTTACTAATTCTATCCTTTCTTCTACGTTTATTAGCTCTATTCTCCTGTATGAAGGAATTTACCTTTTATTCCTCACTCATTTGCTTTTCCCTTGTTTATTTGTTTGTATATATTATTATGGACTCATGGATTCCTATTCTCTGAGTCATAATCCATTACAGTTGTTCTTCATTTTGAAGCTTTAAATGTGTTCATTGCTTACAAGGATTCTAAATATTCTCAGGGACGAGAACTTGGGAACAAACATAAACGAAACACAAGAAGTAAAAGCTAGAAAGTAAGGGACTAAAGGAATGTTTACCCACAGGAGGTGGGTCAGGAGTGGGGCAGAAAGAATGGGGGTGGGAACAGTGTAGATGTTGACATAGGACAGATACATTTCTTTCTACTTATACTATTAAAACCCAATGAATTTGAATTGATACCTCCAGTTCTACTTGGACACCACAGAATTCTTTCCAACCTCTCCTTCTGCTTGTGCACAGCACTTTCTCTGAGAGTAAGGGCTCCCCCTTTTTCTCAGTGTTTACTTATTTACTGAGTCTTTGGATGATGAAATATTTCAGAATCTTGAACTCATACCCGAAACTTAAAACTTTGTTTTAAGGTTCTTGTTTTTTTATTGTGATTGTATATAGACATGATTCTTGGTTCAAGAATTATTTAGGTTACATATTTTATTTACCCTTTAGTCTAATGATGGTAGTAATTTCAAATATATTTAGATCCATTTGTTTTGTTTTATTTTATTTTGCTTTATTTACCACCTCTTCTATTTATCTTTCCAGTGGCAAAAGAAAACATAGTCAAAACTATACACATAATCATTCTTATCTCCCCATCTCTCTGCCCCACCTATATCAATGGTTGTTTATTTATCTTCCTGAGTTCTGTTTGTCCAAATTGGCAGACATGTGTGTATTTTATTTCTTCTTAATTTTTACATATGAAGGTAATATGCTGTAAGTCTCCTTTACACATTGTTTTTTCCCCATTTAACAACATATTTTGATATTTCTATATGCTGATTCATAGATATCTCTCTTCTTACTTTTTTACAGTTGCAAAATACTCAATGGCATTGATGTTCTATAGAGTTTCCTTTAGGGGTCTTAGAATGAAATATTGGTGATAAGTGCTCTAAATGCCAATGAATTGTATACGCCAAATGGCTAAAATGGTAAATTTCATGTATTAAATATTAAAATACAATTAAAAAATTAAAAAGAAAGAAGTAATCTCTGCACACTGAACAGAAAAAATTATAAGACAGTAATAATAACGGATGATTGATAGGTTAATAGAGTTGGGCTGGAATAACAAAACATATATTTAACCCTTTGAGTAGTAAGTTATTTTCATGCTCGCTGACTCCCCGGGAGTGAGTTTTTTTTTCAAAAAATGAAATCAGTCCCAGTTACAGTATGATTAACTTAATATCATGTTTGTTCGATAACCAATTTATGGAAACAAGAAGAACATACATTTTTTTATATTTAATGTTGCCTTACAGATTTTTTAAATAAATCGATTGTACTCTGGATGGTCAGGAGGCATGAGGATGTACATGAACGTTCGTACTACTCAAAGGTTAATACATTGAAAGAGGGAGACAAGAGAGAATATCTGTGAAACAGATGTATCAAATAAAATCAAAATAATATTGGAAATATAAATTCAGATAGATTATGATTACATTAGCTGTCAATAGGTAAAATTCTCCCGAAATATATTACTTGTTGCTCTACATAAAAACGGCAAAATACCACTTTACACTATTAACAGTGGACACCACCCAGATATAATTATGAACACAGAAAAATTTAAACTGATGGAAAAGTAATACCATTGAAACACTAAAAAAAGAGAGTTACATTTTGTTGACCTAGATTACTGTAGTGTCCCCATTTCTCTATATCTGTATCTATATCTGTATATCTCCTTAAAGTATCTATACTAATATCATAAGTAGACACGTTGTTAAGGTGAGATTCATTGCTAGAAATATCTTCTTATTATAAACTCAGTGATGTATCATTCAATGCATTTATAAAAATCTTCCTCTCTCTTTTTTTTTATTAATTTTAATGAGGTGACATCAATAAATCAGGGTACATATGTACAACGAAAACATCTCCAGGTTATCTTGTCATTCAATTATGTTGCATACCCATCACCCAAAGTCAAATTGTCCTCTGTCACCTTCTGTCTGGTTTTCCCTGTGCCCCTCCCCTCCTCCCTATCACATCTCTCCTCCCTCCCCCACCCCGTAACCACCACTCTCTTGTCCATGTCTCATAGTCTCACTTTTATGTCCCACCTATGTATGAAATCATGCTGTTCTCAGTTATTTTCTGATTTACTTATTTCACTCCGTATAATGTTATCAAGGTCCATCCATTTTGTTGTAAATGATCCGATGTCATCATTTCTTATGGCTGAGTAGTATTCCATAGTATATATGTACCATAGCTTTTTAATCCACTTGTCCTCTGACGGACACTTGGGCTGTTTCCAGATCTTCGCTATTGTGAACAATGCTGCCACGAACATGGGGGCGCATTTCTTCTTTTCAAACAGTGCTATGGTATTCTTAGGGTATATTCCTATGAGTGGGATAGCTGGGTCAAAAGGCAGTTCGATTTTTAATTTTTTGTTCCTCTCTCATTTTTAAAAAGGCTTGTTTTGTAGCATTTGCTCATGTTTGTAGTGTAATTGTTCTTATCATGGCTGATTTCAACCTACCAATTTGATCTCACTGAATGTGAGTTGGAAAGACCTGCACACAAGTAGTTTGATGTCAAAGAAGGTCCATAAAAAATTCAATTAAAAAGAATTTCACGAAGACCATATAATGATGCTAAATCACTGTGTCTTCAATAAAATAACATAAAAATACATAAGAAAAACAGCCCTCAAAGAAAAAATAGACAAATTCACATTTATAATGGTGCATCATGGTTTGCCTAAGATATGGCATGTATATTTGAAGGAATGATAAAAAGGGAAAAATATTGATTAAGAATGAAGATTATTAACAGGAGATAGCAAAATTGACCTAGTTGATATATTTGACATATTAACAACACTTACATCTGAGAACAGAATGCTTATTATTTTAAAGTTATATGGAGATGTCGACTATACAATTATTTAGGAGATCTATGTCACTTGCTCCTGACTGCAATAAGAGGATTTAGTGATTGCCGCTTAAAGATGTTAACTCTGTTGACACACATTTCCAAGGCCTGTTTGATGTCTCTGTTCCTCAGGCTGTAGATGAAGGGGTTCAGCATGGGGGTAACTACCGTGTACATGACTGAAGTGATGATGTCCTTGGAATCCCATGATGAGGAGAAAAAGTAAACACCTGCAAGTGTCCCATAGTATAAAGACACCGCAAAGAGATGGGAGCCACAGGTAGAAAAGGCTTTAAAGATTCTCTCAGAGGACGGGACCCTCAGAATGATGCTCCCTATACGGACATATGAGCCCAAAACAATACACAGAGGCAGGAATAAAAGCATTCCTCCCTCAGCGGAGATGACCAGCTTATTAAGGAAGATGTCAGAGCAGCTCAGCTTCAGGAGTGCAGCGAGGTCACAGAAGAAGTGGCTGATGATGTTGTTGGCACAGAAGGACAGTCGGACCAAGAGGAGGGTGTGTGACAGGGCAGTGCCACAGGACAAAATCCAGGAGACAGCCACCAGCAGCACACACAGCCCCTCCCTCATGATGGTGGTGTAGTGTAGAGGGTGACAGATGGCCACGTACCTGTCATATGCCATTGCTGCCAGAAGGAAATTGTCAAGACAAACAAAAATCATGAAAAAATACAACTGAGCAATGCAGCCCACATAGGGGATGGATTGTCGCTGAGTCTGCATGTTCGTGAGCATCTTCGGGACAGTGACGGATGACAGAGAAATGTCAGAGAAGGCCAAGTGGCTGAGGAAGAAGTACATGGGCGTGTGCAGGCGGGAGTCCAGCCGGATGAGCAGGATGATGAGCAGGTTGCCCAGCACCGTGGTCAGGTACATGCCCAGGAAGAGGGTGAAGAATCCGCGCTGCTGCCCTGGCCGCATGGGGAGCCCCAGGAGGAGGAACTCGGACACACTGCTCTGGTTCTCGGGCCCCATGCTGCTCCCCATTTGCTAGAGAGGAAGTAGGTTTGGGACTCTCAGCAACCTGGAAAGGACACCTGGGGCCTTCATGTCTCACACAGTAATTCTCCAGGAAAACCAGATATCTTTAACTGCTTTCCTATTAATTTCTCACACCTATGGATGAATATATGTTTACTCTATCTCAATGAGGATCCAGGAAAATATCACACCCCAAGTCAGCCAACAAGACCTCATTACACAGAGTCCAAAAAGCATTCACTGTTGCATTCACCATTATTTATTGAACACAGAGTCTCTGTCTCAACATCTACTGAGGACTGAGATGTAGCAATGAACAAAAACAAAAAGCAAGATTCCCATTTCTGTGAGTTTAGATCGTGATGGGCATGGAAGGACAATGTCCACCCCAGGCCAGAGCCACACCACACTAACTCACTGTGACTGAAATAGAAAATGAGCCCAAAAAACTGGTATCACTTGTTTGTGCCTTAAAGTAACGTGAGACTCAGTGCTGACTGGCACTGTTGAAGTGTTTTCACACTCGTCCTTTGAATATTTCGGGTCACATTGCCCTTAAGCTGTAAAGTTATGCACACTCTAGAAGTGGTTGGCCATTGAAATTCATTGATGCCCGAATAGCTCTAAAGGCAGAATAGTTCACAAACTCTCTTTCAGAATAATGCTGTACACTGTGTTGGACATTTGGGTACCGGACTGATGACATTACCTACCTTTCCTGATAAAGTTCACACATCAGCCTCCATTCCCAGAGTTAAAGACCTCTTCACAGTGCCACTATGCACCTATGTTCTTTCAACTATTTTAATTTTTAAGAAATGAAAGCATAAACGATTTAAATTCTGTCAGTATACCACTGTACAGTCCGGTTTAGAATGGCACACATGTGTATATATCTGTATCTATAATGTATGTGATATGTAACATATTACTGTAATAATATATATAACCATTTATTATAAATTAGAACTTGCCAAGATTTAGCTACTTGATGAGGTTCTGTCTAACATTTCTGTGTGATACAACCCTCACTCTTAACTATCACACACTGAAATTTTCTTTTTCTTTCTTAGGGAAGCCAAGTACAATATATTATTTTAGAGCTTTGAGGACACAAAGTTATCCATAATTTTCTTAGTCCTTGTTCTAGATAATTTTGTTCCTTCTCATTTATATCCTTTGAACTGACAAAATATTCTCAAATACATCAGGTTGCATTTGTACAATAAGCATTTACCTGGGCCTCCGGAGATTCACCAGACCAGAGTCCTTCTTTCCATTTCATAGATGTGGAAACAGAGGGCAAAGGACTTGAGTAACTTTCCCAAGATCTCCCATATTTGATGGTGATTCTGCCAAATAACTTCACACAGCATGATTGCTAGGTGTAATTTTTTTTTCCTTCTATGTTTAATAAAATTAATGGAAGATTTAAAGATTCGTAGTGATTCAGTCACAGAGATACCTGAAAATGATAACAGGTCTGTTTTAAAAAACAGGGAGTTGCTTAGAGTTTGGATAGCTCAGCTGATGGAGCCCTGAAGGAGGACTCCAAAGGAAGTACTTGAGGCCATGGGTGCAGGTCACACACACACACACACACACACACACACACACGTACACACTCATGCAACTATCAAACAGCGTGTACACAGCCTGACCAGGCGGTGGCACATTGGATAGAGCATCGGACTGAGACGCGTTTGAGACCCAAAGTCGCCAGCTTGAGCACGGGCTCATCTGGTTTGAGCAAGGCTCACCAGCTTGAGCCCAAGGTTGCTGGCTCGAGCAAGGGGTCACTTGGTCTAGTGTAGCCCCCTGGTCAAGGCACATATGGGAAATCAATCAATGAACAACTAAGGAACAGCAACAAAAAATTGATGTTTCTCATCTTTCTCCCTTCCTGTCTGTCTGTCCCTCTCTCTGACTCTCTGTCTCTGCCACAACCCCCCCCCCAAAAAAAAACCCCACAAAAAAACCAGCATGTACACAAACATTCACAATATATAAAGACACACTCAGTCATGGACAGAGTCCCACATGACCCACTAGCACACAAGCTGACCCATCGCCAAGGGCAGAGTCCCTGCTCCTCTGACCTGTGCCCGTCACTGCTGAGTCAGCTCCAGACTGCTGCCCGACTCCTCAGGTTTCTTCAGGAGGCCTTAGGTCTAGACAGAGAGAAGAAATATCTGTTGCCCTGGCCCTTCTAGACACCTTCATTTTTCTCCAACAACTCCAGGGAAATGAGTCAAACATAAACACTTAATTACTAGTGAGAGACTGAAACCCAGTCCCCAAGCTTCGGGCTACTTTCCGACTGCCCTTTGGGAAGCTGTGTGTCCAAGAGGCAGAGAGACTGGAGTCCTGAGGGATAGTGTCCCTGATTCCAGTGATGCCCTGGGCTCCTTTCTTTTTGGGCATTGTTCCAGCAGGGTGAGAGATTTTTCAAATTTTTATTTTTAAATGATGTAAACATACAGAAATGCTGTAAATATGATACAGACTATTGCAGGAAGGCTTCACCCAGATCCCCAATGGTTAAATTAACATTTTACTACGTTTCCTTTCTATGTATATGTATGTATTTATATTTCAGACTAGGGTTTTGGGCAGATATACCACAGTGCATTGTTTTAGAAGTCATTCGACTTTAATTTTTTAAGTTACTAGTGATTTTATTTATGATCAATTGGCTAAGGTGCTGTCTGCCTGGTTCTCTACTGTACAGTTACTATTTTCTTTCTTTTTAAAAAAACTTATTTAGAAAATTAAATTTAACAAGGTGACATTGATCAATAAAAGTACATGCATTTCAGGTAAACATTTCTATAACATTTGAACTGTTGATTTTGTTGTAGCCCCATCACCTAACATCAAATCTTTTTCTGTCACCATTTATTTGTTTCTCTTCACTCTCTATCCCTACTCCTATCCTCCTCCCCTTCTCCTTCCACCTGGTAACCACTATACATTTATCTATGTCCATAAGTCTCAGTTTTATCTCCCACCTATGTTTGAAATCACATAGCTCTTAGCTTTTTCTGATTTACTAATTTCACTCAATATAATACCACAGTACCCAAAGCATTATACTAATTTAATGCAATTCCTATCAAAATCCCAATGTCATTTTTTAAAGACATAGAATAAAAAAATCACCAGATTTGTATGGAACTATGAAAAAATCCAAATATAAAAAATAAAAAATAAACCCAAATAGCCAAAGCAATCCTGAGGAAAAAGAAGGAAGCTGGAGGCATCATACTCCCTGACTTCGAATTATACTATAGAGCCACAATAATAAAAACAGCACAGTACTGGCAGAAAAACAGACATGCAGACCAATAGAACTGAGTCGAGAGCCCAGAAATAAAATCACATATATATGGACAAATAGTCTTCAATAAAGGAGCAAAAAACACACAATGGAGACAAGAAAGCCTCTTCAATAAATGGTGCTGGGAAATTAAAAACCACATATACAAGATACCATTATCTTAAAGTCACTATTTTAAGCTTGTGATCAATAAGAACCATTTAGGTAAGATACTTTGATACTATATAAACATAACTTTTCTTTTATTAAACTTTTGCCTGCTAAATTTAACATTCATAGGGGATTCCTAAATGACTAAATTATTGCATATACAGTATGGTGCCAAATGAACATTTTTCTAATTTTATATTTTATTCTATATTTATTAATTGTAGTCTCCATCATAAGGAACTTACTCTTATTCCATACTTCTTTGGTATTTATTTATTTATTATATATCATTATGGACTCATGGATTTTTTCTCTCTGGGCTATAATGTATTACCATTGCTATTCATTTTGAAGCTTAAATTGTGTTCATTTTCTTCCAGGATTGTCAACTTTCTCAGAGAAGCCAACTGAGAAATACATATAAGAGAAACACGAGAAATAAAAACTAGAGACTGAGAAACTAAAGGAATGGTTTACCCACAGAGGTTGGGTCAGGAATTGGACAGAAAGAATAGGGATGGGAATAGTGTAGATGTTGACATAGAACATATAAATTTCTATCTACTTATACTTTTTTTTTTTTACAGGGACAGAGACAAAGTCAGAGAGAGGGATAGATAGTGACAGACAGACAGGAATGGAGAGAGGTGAGAAGCATCAATCATTAGTTTTTCGTTTCCGTTGTGACACCATAGTTGTTCATTGATTGCTTTCTCACATGTGCCTTGACCGTGGGCCTTTAGCAGACCGAGCCACCCCTTGCTGGAGCCAGCGACCTTGGGTCCAAGCTGGCAAGCTTTTGCTCAAGCCAGATGGGCCCGCGCTCAAGCTGGTGAGCTCGGGGTCTCGAACCTGGGTCTTCCGCTATCTACTTATACATTTTAAAACCCATGAATTTGAATTGATATCTCCAGTTCAAAGTTGACACCATAGAGTTCTTTCCAGCCCCTCCTTCTCCGTGTGCACAGCGCCTTCCCCGGGAGTGAGGACTCCCTCCCTCTTCCTCAGGGTTACTTACTTGCTGAACCTTTGGGTGCATTGAGAAGTGTTTCAGAATCTTGAACTCATACCACAGTTAACGACACGATGAGTACAGCTTAAAACTTTAATTTTAGTTGTTTTTTCTTAATTGTTGTAAGAGTATTAGACATAATTTTGGTTTCCAAAATTACTTAGATTACATATTTTATTTTCATTTTTAGTCTAATTATGGCATTAATTTAAAATGTAGTTTGGTTCGTTTTTCTTGCCTTATTCTATTCTGCTTTATTTACCACCTCTTTTATTATTATTTATTCATTACTTTCTTCTTCTTTTTCCAAGTGAGAGGAGGGGAGATAGAGAGACAGACTCCTGCCTGTGCCCTAACCAGTATCCACCTGGCGACGCCCACCTGGGGCTGATGCTCTGCCCATCTGGAGCCATGCTTGTAACCAAGCTATTTTTTTTAGCACCTGAAGTTAAGGCTCTACAGAGCCACCTTCAGCACCTGGGGCCAATGTTCTTGAAATGATTGAGCAGTAGCTGTTTAAGAGGAAGAGAGAGAGAGAGAAGGGGGAGGGGAATGGGTGAAGAAGCAGATGGTCCATTTTACTGTGTGCTCTGACCAGAATCGAACCCCAGACGTACATATGCCGAACTCACACTCTACCCCTAAGCCAACTGGCCAGGGCCTATATTTTATATATTTTAGAGAAAGAGTCAGAGACAGAGACAGACCAGAAGGGATAGAGATGAGAGGCATCAACTCATAGTTCCAGCACTTTTAGATGTTCAATTGCTTGCTTCTCATATGTGTCTTGAGCAGGGGCTCCAGCTGAGCCAGTGACTCCTTTCTCGAGCCAGTGACCTTGGGCATGAGCCAGCAGCCTTAGCTTTAAGACATCGACTTTTGGGCTCAAGTCAGGGCTGAAGCTAGTGAGCCTGTGCTTAAATCAGATGAACCTGTGCTCAAGCTGAAGACCTCAGGGTTCAAACCTGGGTCCTCAGCATCCCAGGTTGATACTGTATTCACCACAACACCACCTTGTCAGACTCTTCTATTTTTTTTTTATGGACAAAGAACAACATAGTCAAAACTATACAAATAATTATACTCGTCTCCCCATCACTCTTCCCTACCTCCTGCAGGTAAAATATCTCATTAGTTTCTGATTCATTTTTTTTGTGTCCCTGTTTGTCACATGAGCAGACATATTAATATTTTATTTCCCATTCATTTTTACATTAAAAAGTAGCATGGTACAAATGCTCTTCCACACATCTCTTTTTTCCCATTTAACAATACATTCTGATATTTATTCATGTTGATTCATAGATTATTTTTTTCTATCTTTTCACAGTTGCAAAATACTCAATGGAATTGATGTTCATATGTATCCTAGATTGAGTAATTGGTGGTGAGTCTCCCAAATACCACTGAATTGTATTCCTCCAATGGCTAAAATGCTAAATTCCATGTTTTGTATATTAAAATACAATTAATAATTATAGGAAAAATAAAAATTAATCATGCACAAAGCAAAGAATAATAATGTTTGTTTAAAAAATTAATAAATGGGAATAGAATAAAGTATATATAATTAATCAAAAGAGAATGAGACATGGAAGAATAAATGGGAAACAGATATAGTCAATAAAAAACATAGTAATATGAAAAATATAAATTAAATGTTATTATGATCACATTAGATATGCTTAGGTAAACTCTCCAGAAATAGAATGATTGCTCTACATAAAAAGAGCTAAATTCAGTGTCACACTGTTAACAATGAACACCTCACAGATATAAGGACACAGAAGAGTTTAAAATGAAGGAAAAACTGCATCTTTACTACCTATACTATTATGGCATCTCTGTTTCTCTATATCTATATATGTCTATCATTTTATAGATATAGCTATAAAATGCTATAATAATATTAGAATTAGATGAGGTATTAAGACCCTTTGTTAGATATATCTCCTAATTATAAATGCATTTATACAAACCTCTCTTTCATTAAAAACATCTGGCTTTGCGGCACAAGCCAATTCTCACAGTGTAATTATTCTTACCATGGGTGATTGCAGTCTACCAGCATTATGTCATTGAATGTGAGTTGAAAAGAATTACATCAAATCAGTTTAAAGCCAGTGTAAGCCAGCATAAGGGAATCAATTAAAAAAAAAAGTTCACAAGTTCTTCAGAAGCAATTCATGATGCTAAATTTGTGTGTCCTCAATCCCAGAGTAAAAATATACATTAGAAAAACCTGACATATCTCAAAGAAGAAATAGACAAATTCACAATTATAATTATGCAACACGTTTTACATAAGATTTTGTATATATCTTATAAGAGATGATGAACAAGAAAAACATTATTTAGAAGTAAAGAATTATTAACAGTCCAGGTAGCAAACTTGACTGAGTTGACATATTAACAACACTTATTCATAAAAACAGAATGTTTATTCTATTAAAGTTAAATAGAAGTGTTGACCATACAATAATTTAGGAGCTATGTCTCACTTGCTCCTGACTGCAGTAAGAGGATTTAGTGATTGTCACTTAAAGATGTTAACCCTTTGACACACATTTCCAAGGCCTGTTTGATGTCTCTGTTCCTCAGGCTGTAGATGAAGGGGTTCAGCATGGGGGTAACTACCGTGTACATGACCGAAGCAGTGATGTCCTTGGAATCCCATGATGAGGACAATAAATAAACAGCTGCAAGTGACCCATAGTACAAAGACACTGCAAAGAGATGGGAGCCACAGGTAGAAAAGGTTTTAAAGAGACTCTTGGTGGAGGGTACTCTCAGGATGATGGTCCCTATACGAACATATGAGCCCAAAATAGCACCGAAAGCCAGAAAGTAAAAGATTCCTCCCTCGGTGAAGATGACCAGCTCATTGAGGGAGATGTCAGAGCAGCTCAGCTTCAGGAGCGCAGTGAGTTCACAGAAGAAGTGGCTGATGGTATTGTCGGCACAGAAGGACAGTCGGAACAAGAGGAGGGTGTGCATCAGGGCACCACCACAGGACAAAATCCAGGAGCCAGTCACCAGCAGCACACACAGCCAATGCCTCATGATGGTGGTGTAGTGTAGAGGGTGACAGATGGCCACGTATCTGTCATATGCCATCACTGCCAGGAGGAAATTGTCAAGACCAACAAAAAGTATGAAAAAATACACCTGAGCAATGCATCCCACATAGGGGATGGATTGTTGCCGAGTCTGCATGTTGGTGAGCATCTTCGGGACAGTGACGGATGACAGAGAAATGTCAGAGAAGGCCAAGTGGCTGAGGAAGAAGTACATGGGCGTGTGCAGGCGGGAGTCCAGCCTGATGAGCAGGATGATGAGCAGGTTGCCCAGCACCGTGGTCAGGTACATGCCCAGGAAGAGGGTGAAGAACCCGCGCTGCTGCCCTGGCCGCATGGGGAGCCCCAGGAGGAGGAACTCGGACACGCTGCTCTGGTTCTCAGGCTCCATGCTGCTCCCCGTCTGCTGGGGATGAAAAGACAGTGAAAAATACCAGACGCTTTAAATGTGTTATTATGGACACCATATTATGGTTTCTTACTTTTTCTTAAGAAAAAATATCACTCCTTGCAGTTATATTACTGACTATCGCTGCCAATGCCCAACATGGATTCTTTCCAGTGAAACCAGAGTGAATCCATTCTTCTTATATTTTCTTTAAAAAAAAAAATTTTTTTAACAGAGAGAGGGTCAGAGAGAGGGATAGGTAGGAACAGATAGGAACGGAGAGAGATGAGAAGCATCAATCATTAGTTTTTCATTGCGACACCTTAGTTGTTCATTGATTCCTTTCTCACATGTGCCTTGACCGTGGGCATTCAGCAGACCGAGCAACCCCTTGTTGGAGCCAGTGACCTTGGGTCCAAGCTGGCGAGCTTATGCTCAAGCCAGATGGGCCCACACTCAAGCTGGCGACCTTGGGGTCTCGAACCTGGGTTCTCCGCATCGCAGTCCAAAGCTCTATCCACTGTGCTACCACCTGGTCAGGCTCTTTTTATTTTTTAATCATACAGGTCCCTGTGCATATGTTACTAATTGGAGATACGAGAATAAGTGAGACACACAGGAGCTCTTCCCTCAGCCCACTGGCCCTCTGGGAACACCTGACAGAGGACTGACTGAAGGTAAGGACCTGCTGCCAGTGTCCTTGTGCTGCGAACCTGGTCCACCACTTGGTGGACCTCACGTTGTACCACTGTCGTGTGAAGATGCCAGTACCACTGTTCTTAGGGATAATAAGAGGATTCTAATTCAACATGTTAAAATCTCAGGACAGTGTCCTGTATACAATAAACACAAAACATTTAGCCATTTTTTATATGGCAGGCTAAGTATCCAAATAAAGCCAAATCAAATGTAGGAATTTAATAGCAACAGCATTATGAGATGGTCAGCACAAAGGACAAAAGAGCTGATCTAAAGTTTGTGCTCACTTATCTGAGCCCCACCCTGCAAGGGGAGTTTCTGAGCTCATGTCCTGTCACTGGGGAAACCCCCTGGTGGAACTTGTCTTCTGTGTGCTCATCTGTTTTGCCAAGAAATAAACCTTACTTCAGTTTGTATGTCTCAATCTATGTCTGGTGCCTCCAGGTGGCTCAGAAATGAGCATTCCTAAGCAGGACGACACCTGAGATCAGGGAACTGGCATCAGTTACCTGACTGGCCGTCAGTATTGCCCAGTACTGCTCTTCACATTTATAACAATTGACATTTAATGAACACTATGTCCAACAAATACATTTTTGTATTATTGCCTCATTAAATTTTTAATAGTTATAGGAGATTGGTGTTATTAAAACTTCATTATATATACACAGAAGGAGTGTGAACTTTCATATCAAACAATAACTGCAGTAGTTAATGTTTTCTCATGTTCTTAAATTTATTACAATTCTGCTTCTATGACCCTACATTTTCTTTCTCTCTCTCTCTCTCTCTCTTTTTTTTATGAAAGAGACAAAGAGTGAGACCGAGAGAGGGACAGATAGAGACAGCAAAACAGGAAGGGAGAGAGGTGAGAAGCATTCATTCTTTGTTTTAGCAGCTTAGTTGTTCATTGGTTGCTTTCTCATATATGCCTTGATGGGGATGGATGGGTGGGAGGGGCTACAGCTAAGTGAGTGACCTTTCGCTCAAACCAGTTACCTAGGCCTGAAGCCAGCAACCTTGGGCTTCAAGGCAGTGACCTTTTGGTTCAAGCAAGTGACCATGGAGTCATATCTATGATCCCACGCTCAGGCCAGTGACCCCACGCTCAAGGCAGATGAGCCCTTGCTCAAGCCAGCGACCCTAGGGTTTCAATTCTGGGTCCTCTGCATTTCAGTCTGACAATCTATCCACTGTGCTCCCACCTGGTCAAGGTCTTTCTCTCCTTAATGAGACAAAAGAGCCAGAACCTTAAGGAGTATTATTTCAGGATTTCAGGGAGTCCTTCTTTTCATGTGACTGTTGCCACCCGTATTCCTATACCTGGTTAGTTTGCAAATGGCTTTCGCATACCTTCAGTTTGTCTCAGTCCATCAGTGTCATTCCATGTCTGGGAAGTAGAGAAGACAGTGATTCCTTTCATTTACTAACGGAAGCAGTGAAATGGCTTTCACAATTTCACATGATGATTGCATAGTGGAGTCTGGTCTCAAATGTGTATTCTTATCTTCTCTCCACCAGGAGAAGATTTCACCCTTTCTCCCTGCGGGAGGTGGAATAGTTAAACAAGTTAGATGTCAAAATACCCATATGCTTGGGAGAGGAAGTGGACATTAACATTGCTGTGTGAATATCTGACCAGGGAGAGACCCAGTGGGGGCTAGGATCTCAGACGAGTCCTGGAGCAGACCCAGCGTGAAGTGTAAGGGCGGGCTGGGGAAACGCTCAGTAGTAAAGGGGAGACCCGCGACATGGAGGTTTGGGACGGAGTCTCTGGATGGGATGAATTGTCATGCCTTTTACCAAATATTACGCTGTAAGGAAATGGAGAGCCGACTGTGTCGGCCTCTGCAAGACTCCAATTTCCTAAGTGCTCATGACATGCCTGCAACTGAAGCATCTTACAGGCAAGAGTCTACAGCGCTGATCACAATTTCCATTGACAGTGGGGGCTGCTTGGAATCAGAGGCCAAAGCCGATGCCACAAAGCTAGTAAGTGGGAGAAAGACAGTTGAGTGTAGACCTATGTGATATCAGAAACGAGCATTTCATTTCTAAAGTAGATTAACAAAATTGAAGCCTGGTGTAAAAAATACTGGAGTCCAGGGGCCCACCTTTATAGTTCAAATCACTGGAAAATGGCCCCAATGATTCTTCAAAATGGGCTTCTACTGGAGGAGCTACCTGAGTGGATCCCGGTCCGTAGCGTGTAAAGAGTCTGAATATTTCCAAGCGAGATTATTTTGGCTTTTTTAATCTCGGCTTTAAGTCTCCAACATACACATCTTCTATTTGAAGGAAGTCAAGGTATAAGTTTGTTACTACAGAAGCATTCACACATTATCACAGCCACACACTTGCCAAAGGGAGGCTTACAGACTTCTCTAGCTTCTACTCAAGCCAGGTAAATGCAGTCAGAGTGAGTCAGCTTCACACAAATCTATTCACAACTCACACAGAGACACCCTCATGTGTTGCATACAGTGTACACATGAAACTATCAAACACCCTCAACCACACACACTGCGGTCACGGCAGTCACATGTATTCATGTCACAGTGATGCACAAGGCCTTACATGTAGCACAGAGGCACTGAACACAAGGGGAACAAGGACACACATCACTGAGGACATTTCTGGCGATCCCTGTCTTAAACATAGAATGGTGGAGGCATTCAGGGTGTGAGTCAGACATGCACACACAAAGCCACACAACACAACATGCACACACATTCCCAACTATGCAGATTTCTTTGCCCCTTCTGACCTATGCTGGTGCTGTGAGTTCTGATGCCTTAGGATTTGTGCTGTTACCTGGATCCTCACTTTCTGTGCAGAAGGCCCAAGAATAAAGGAAGAAGAGCAAACCTTGGTCTCCCAAGGACCTTTACAGGCTGTCACCTCTGTCCACCAGCTTCTAAATAGCAGGCAGAAGATCTCCTTTTACCCATCAGAAAGACTTCCCAGTGGGAAACAGTCCCAAGTCCCTGACTAGAGCTGCCAACTAGGGATAATTGCCGACATTCCCCAGCTCCTTGGGGCGGAATTTGTCTTGGTCCAGAGGGGCTGAGCTGCAGCTGGCATCATAGGAGAAAGTGTCCTTAATGCCTGTGACACCTGGGGCTCTCTCTGGTCAAGTCCCGATGAGGATCATGAGGTTTGCCGGGGCTCTGGGCTTGTGTCACGAGTTCAGCTTCCCTGCACAGTGGGCTGTGGCCCAGGCAGTGTTCGGGCTCCACCTGGCTCCCACATCACCACACAGACATCGTTTAGAACACAATGCCCCTTCAAATGTACTGGTCCCCCCACTCCTCAGTGGGGCCCTGTGGGGCAGGCTCTTCTTGTTCAGGAGGAAGGGAACTGATTCTGCACACGCTGGAGAAAAAGACACTGGTCTCACCCCATACAAGGAGAGTGCACCTGAACTATTTATCAAAGATCTCCAAGACTCAGGTTCTTCAAAGAAGAAATAATGATAGTAGTCTTCATGTGAGTTTGAGGGATGAATAAATACGCTCATAATGAAAGCGTAATCAGTGCTCAGGGTTCTTGTCAATGTCCGTGTATCACTCGGGATCATCTAGGACTCAACTAGGTCTTGGTGCTGTTGAGTGAGTTCATTGTTCGTTCATTCATTCATTCTCTTATGTAATTATTTAGGTTCTCAAAAAAGTAAGATAGTGATGTGTACTCTGGAGTATAGCAGTGAATAAAATAAACAGAAATTCCCTTTGGAGAACGCACATGCAAGTAGGGAGTGCTGAAAAAATTATTGTAAAATAAATGGTAGAAAAATGGCTAAAAGTGCTGGGTGATAATAATGTCAGTCTGGAAGCTAGGGAGAATCCCCAAGTCCATCAACAGAAGAATGTGCAAAAAAGCTGTAGTTTATCTCTACAAGCGAGTACCACTCATTTAGCAATAATGAACCACTGAGCAAGAAATGTAAGCTCTGTTTATATATATTACAACAGAGATGGATATCAAAATGCTTATGCTGCATGAAAGAAGGCAGCAAGAGAAGAATATATTCTGTATGATTCCATTTGTATGGACTTCTAGAAGATGCAAATGAGTCTATGTGACAGAAAGGAATCAGTGGTTCCTCTGGAGGACAGATGGAGGAGCAAGGAGGGAGCAGGAGGACGGATGGGGAAACAATGAATTCAACAGCTTGTTGTGATGTTATCGGTGTATTCATCTTTCAGAACTATTCACACTGTACACTTTAAATACCTGAAGTGTATTGTATGTCACTTATACCTCAAAAAATCTGAGTGTTTTTAATGAAACAATTACAAATTCATTATGTTATTCCTCTATTGAATACCTTCCAGTGGATTCTCAAATCATTTAGTCTGAAAACCAGAAACTCTACAATGGTGGTGAATTTTATGAGATAACTTGGCTTGACTATGGTATTCAGGTAGTTGGTCAAATGTCACCCTACATGTTTCTATGAAGATTTGTTTTGAATGGGATTAGCATTGCAGTTAGCAGACTCTGAGTAAAGTTGATTGCTCTCCACAAGGCAGAAGGCCATCACCCAATCAATTGAAGGCCTTTAATAGAGACTGACATGCCCCAAAGGGAGACAGTGTTCAGACTCCAACTGCAACCTTCCCTGGGTTTCCAATCTGCCAGCCTCCCTGCAGAGGTTGGACTGCCAGCCAGCACAGCTGCAGAGCCAATTCCTTAAATAAACCTCTCTGTTTACACGCATGGGCACACACACACACACACACATGCATGCACACTCTCTGGTTCGTTCATCAGGAGAACCTTCACTGAAACACACCTGCTGTGACCATGAGTGCCCTCCACACGTGGTCTCCTGATATCTCTGAATCATCACCAACCATCCCTCCCCACCCGCCGGGCCAGCTCCAGGGGCCCCGTTAGCGGTCCTGCCACAGGACGGGCACCCTATCACCTCAGAGCATTTCTAGCTGCTGTTTTCATGCTTGGAGTGTTTCCCCCAGATATCCCTATGGCTTGCTTACCTGTTCTCACTGAGGTCTTTGATGGGATGTTGCCTTTCCAAGGAGCCTTACAGAATGTAAATTATAAACCTGCCCCCAACACCCTTGCTCTCCCCTGTTTTTCAATCATTGTTGACATTCAATATTATATTAGTTTCAGGTGAACAGCTTTGTGGTTAGACGTTTATATATCTTACAGTGATCGCCCTGATAACTGAAGTACGCGTTGACAGCATACATAGTTATTACAGTATTATAGACCATGTTCCACGTGCTGTACTGTACACCCCTGTGACTACTTGTAACTGCCAATTAGTACTTCCTAATCCCCTCACCTTTTTACCATCCCCGACACCCCTCCTCTGGCAACCATCAGTTTGTTCTCTGTATCTATGAGTCTGTTTCTGTTTTGTTAGTTTTGTTTTTAGTTTTCACATATGAGCGACCTCGTATGGTGTTTGTCGTTCCCTGTTTGACTTACTTCACTTAGCGTAATGCCCTCTAGTCCCCGTGTTGCTGAAACAGTAAGATCTCCTTCTGTTGGTTGCCGTCTCACTCCCGCTTATCTGGTTTCCTTTATTCACAGCAGTTTTGGCCTACAAACATAACTTGGAATTTCTTTCTTTCACCTTAAAACCATCCTGTGTGGAGCTTACATTGCAGTAAAGAAACAATGACAAGAGAGGAAATTAGGGAAGCTTGTGCTGTGTGGGATTATTAAATACTGGTGTGGAGAGAAGAGAGCATGAAGAATGAAGTCAGGGGCTGGCTTCTAACCCTTCATGGGGGGGCAGATTTGCAATCTCTCATTTTAAAAAAGCCACATATTCCTGGAACATAAAAAATTGCATGGCATAGAGTAGCCATTCAGTAAATATCTTTACGTGCATAGTTGTTTATTCACGAATTTAGTTTTTCCTATTAGAGGTGGAGCTCCTAGTTTGGGGACAAGACAATAGTCACTGCCCAGACTGAATTTAATCAGACAGATATAGACTATTTCACCACAAAATCCAGCATAGAGGCAAAAATTAGTCTTCCTAGAATGTTCTTTCTTTTTAAGTTCTTGTCACAGGCTCAACCAAACTAAAGTTTATTTAGATTTTAGAAAACCATGAAAAGCATTGTATTAACTATCTACTATGTTAAAAAGATAAGTGTCCTAGACTTTACTAAACTAAGCATAGACTAACACTTCACTATAAACTAAGACTTGACTAAACTAACTTTACTGAGTATCTGTAGCTCTGGACAGCAGTCGAAACAACAGGAAACAAGGAGGGGATTTCTATCTCATTTACTTCAACGGACAGAAACTGAGTTACAATCCAAAGCCATACTGCCTGTTGTTGAGGAGGGCTTTTCTAAACTATCAAATCAACATTGCACAAGACGTACACTGGCTCTGGCTGAGAGTACAGTTGTCCATTTCCTTATTGACAGAATTACCAGAACACACTTGAGAGTTCTGACCATCCACCACTGAGGAGTCAGAAACTCAGAGTGTGAGAAGGTATAGCCACATTTCATACCTCTAACCTTAGCCTGAAGCAACACTGGTTTTGTCTTCTATAAAATAGCATACAATGCCCGTGTCACTTTCCTTTGGAGAAAGGTGGTTGGTGTGCCCTGTGATCTTAGCAAGTCTTCCATCTGTCCTCAGGAAGTCAGGACAATAGTGCAACCTATTTAGGATGATCAATCAATTCCTGACAAGTGAAGAGTTGGAAGACTCCGAGATGAATGTGTGTTGTGGCAATGCCATCTTCTGGATTATGAAAGAATAAATGGGCAACAGATATGATGACGTGAAAAGGGATTAGATTGAATAAGCAGACTGGTAAGGATACTTACAGACATGGGTGGTACAAAACGCCATTTTTCAGAATCTCTGACAAGGTTAGTGGGTAAAATAAGAACACGATTAGATAATTCTCGTTTGGCAAAAGAAGATATTGTTTCTAAAAAGAGTCCAATTTTATGGTCTCTGTTCCTTAGGCTGTAACTGAAGGGGTTTAACATGGGGTCACCACTGTGTACATCAGAGAGGCAATCATGTCTTTGTCATTGGACTTGCGTGACGAGGAAGAAAAGTACAGAAGTATAATTGTCCCAGAATTGACACAGAGATGGGATCCACAGGTGGACAAGGCTTTGTAGATCTCTTTGGTGGAGGGGACCCTCAGGATAGAGGCCACAATGTTTCCATAAACGACCAGGATTCCACTAAATGAAAAAATAACAACCATGTCCCCAGCAGTGAATATGACAAGCTCATTGACAGAGGTGTTTAAGCAAGACAGCGTTAGCAGAATGGGGAGGCTACAGAAAAGGTGGGCAATAATGTTTTCAGCACAGAGGGACAGTCGGACCAAGAGGAGGGTGTGTAACAGGGCACTACCACAGGATATAATCCAAGAGCCAGCCACTAGCACTACACACAGCCCCTCCCTCATGATGGTGGTGTAGGGTAGAGGGTGACAGATGGCCATGTACCTGTCATATGTCATTGTTGCCAAAAGGACACTGTCTAGACAACCAAAAAGCAGGAAAAAATACACCTGAGCTGTGCATCCCACGTAGGGGATGGATTGTTGCCGAGTCTGCATGTTCGTGAGCATCTTCAGGACAGTGACGGATGACAGAGAAATGTCAGAGAAGGCCAAGTGGCTGAGGAAGAAGTACATGGGCGTGTGCAGGCGGGAGTCCAGCCTGATGAGCAGGATGATGAGCAGGTTGCCCAGCACCGTGGTCAGGTACGTGCCCAGGAAGAGGGTGAAGAACCCGCGCTGCTGCCCTGGCCGCATGGGGAGCCCCAGGAGGAGGAACTCGGACACGCTGCTCTGGTTCCCGGGCCCCATGCTGCTCCCCGTCTGCTGGGGAGGAGGGAGGTTTGGGTCTCTCAGCAACCTGGAAAGGATGCCCAGGACCATCATGTCTCACACTGTAATTCTCCAGGAAAACAGAAATTTTAACTCAAATTCTATTGATTTTTCATACCAGTGTATGTAAACGTCTTTGCTGTACCCCAGTCTGTATCCATGAAAACACTTATCCAAAAGCAGCCAAGAAGCCTTCATTGAAAAGAAAAACAAGAGTACATTCAGTTTCATTCATCATTATTGATTGATCATCGATTGTGTATTGGGACTTCTACTAAGGACTGACATGCAGCAGTGAACAAGAAGAGCAAGGTCCCCACTTCTGTGAGGTTAGATTATGATGGCACAGAGGGATCATTTCTCCCCCAGGCCATAGCCACTCCACCCTGACTCACTGTGACAAAAATAGAAGATGAGCCCAGAAGACTGGTATCAATTGTTTCTGCCTTAAAGAAATGTGAGACTCCAGGGCTGAGCTGATGTTGTAGTGTTGTCACCCTTTTCCTGTGAACCTGCCGGTTCCCATTGAGCTCATCTGTGAACTCATGGACGCTTTAGAAACAGGGAACCGTTTTAAGCCACTTGATGCCAGAATGGCTCTGAAGCCCGAGTCGTGCACACACTCTCTTTCCTAATGATGCTGATCATTTTGGTGAACATTTGGTACTGGGCTGAGGACTTTCCTTTGTTTCCTGATAAAGTTGACGCATCAGCCTTACAGTCCCAGAGTCTAAGACCTCTTCACATGTGCACCAAGGATCTGTGTGCACCTACCTATTTTAAATTTTAAGACATGGAAACATGAATGATGCCAATGCTGCGGGGACACAACAGTACAGTAGGGACAGTACGGCACACACACGTGTGTATATCCGTATCTATATGTGACATGTAGTGTATATAAGTGATGTATATGTGCTATCATTTTCTTTTCTTTATTATTTTTATTTATTTATTTATTTTTGTTTTCTTGTTTGTTTTTCACTCCTTGGATTTTATTTAATTTTTTAAAATTAGTTTTAATTTATTGTGGTAACATAGATTCAAGCGTCCCACTGAATACACCTCCCTCTCCCTATCTCTACCCCCTTTTCCCTCTTCCTCCCTTTCCTCTGGGACCTGCTGTCCTGCTATCTGTATCCCTGTGTTATGTATATATAATTTCACTAATGCCTTCACCTTCTCTGATCCCATTACCTCATCCCCCTTCTCTCTGACAGCATCCCCCTGGTCCCTGTGACCCCGCCTCTGCCTCTATTCCATTCCTCAGTTCACTTTGTTCCTTAGACTCCATACATAAGTGAGATCATATGATATTTTTCCTTCTCTGCCTGGCATATTTCACTTAGCATAATAATCTCCAGGTTCATTCATGCCATCGCAAAAGGAAGATTTTCTTTTTTTTTTACAGCCACGCAGTATTCCATTGTGTAAATGTACCACAGTGTTTTAATCCACTGAAGGACACTTGGACTGTTTCCAGATCTTGGCTGTTGTATACAATGCTGCAGTGAACATGGGGGCGCATGTCTTCTTTTGAATCAGTGACTTGGAATTCATAGGAAATATTCCTAAAAGTGAAATCGCTGGTTCAAAGGGCAGTTATATTTTTAATTTTTTGAGGAAACCCCATACTGTTCTCCACAGTGGCTGCACCAGTCTGCATTCCCAACAGCAGTGCAGGAGGGTTCCCTTTTCTCCACATCCTCGCCAGCACTTATTCTGTGTTGATTTGTTAATGAGCACCATTCTGATTGGTGTGAGGTGGTATCTCATTGTGGTTTTAATTTGCATTTCTCTGATGATTAGTGATGTTGAACATTTTTTATATGCCTATTGGCCATCTGTATGTCCTCTTTGGAAAAGTGTTCAGTTCTTTTGCCCATTTTTTAATTGGATTGTCTACCTTCCTGGTATTGAGTTTTATAGGTTATTTATCAATTATAAATTTATTAACCTTTTATCAAACATATTGTCGAATATCTTCTCCCATTGTGTGGGTTGGCTTTTTATTTTGATAATGGTGTCTTTTGCTGTGAAAAATCTTTTTAGTTTCATATATTCCCATTTGTTCATCCTGTCTCTTATTTCTCTAGTCTATGGAGATAAATCAGTGAAAATATCGTTATGAGAGATATTGGAGAGTTTACTGCCTATGTTTTCTTCCAAGATGTTTATGGTTTCACAACTTACATTTAAGTCTTTCATCCACTTTGAGTTTATTTTTGTGAATGGTGTAAGTTGGTGGTCTAGTTTCTTTTTTTTTTTTTTGCATGTACCTGTCTAATTTTCCCAACACCATTTATTAAAGAGACTGTCTTTACTCCATTGTATGCTCTTGCCTCTTTTGTAAAATACAATAAAGGCATGGGTTTATTTCTGGGTTCTCCGTTCTGTTTCTTTGATCTGTATGTCTATTGTTATTTCAGTATCAAGCTGTTTTGAGTACAATGGCCTTGTAGTATAACTTGATATAAGGAAGTGTGATACCTCCCACTTTATTCTTTTATTTTCAAGATTGCTGAGGCTCTTTGTGTTCTTTTAAGGTTCCATATAGCTGGGGAGCAAGATGGAGATGGAGTAGGCGGACGTACCAACTTCCAACTCCCAGAACCAAAGTGGATTATAACTCAATTTTAAGAACCATCATCTGGATAAACCAACTTTGAACTAAACTAAGTGGACTCTTCAACCAAGGAACACAGAAGAAGCCACATTGAGACTGGTAGGAATAGCAAAAACGTGAAGAGGGCTGCCAAGCTCCCTGGAGCAAAAGGCAGTCTAAAGAAACCTGCATGGCAGGAGGAGAGTTTGGCGGAGAGGGAGGGACCTGGGTCCCAGGAACCAAGCCCTAGCCTGCAGCCCCAGAGCCTAGAAGAGGTGTTTGGACAGTATTGAGCTGTGAAACGATTGAGGATACTGTTTGTGAGAAAGAAACAGTTTTCTCAGACCCAAGATTCTTTTTAAAGGGACAGCGCAATAAAGCTCTCTCACAACCATGCACCCGGGGCTCTGGGAAACGAGGACAGAGAAGAGGACCAGAGCAGCATGAAGAGAGTGTGGACTGAGGTACAGGGACAAACACTCTGAGGGACAGCCACCCTAACCCCTGGGCTAAGTCACTTCCCGAATCAAAAACGAATATTTCCCCTGGAACTAGCAATACCAGGAAAGGGAGACAGGACACCAGCCAAACAAGTTCTCCGGCGGCAATTAGAGCAGAGCTGCTTAGATGGAGGGAGCTCCCAGACCTACAGTATGGAGTGTTAGGGCCCTTACTACTCTGCTAAGGGTTGCTGGAGGGATGGTGGTGGCCGGACGCTGAAACGCGGTTCTGTCGGCGTGGGCGGAGGCCCAGCCAGTGTGAGCTCGGTCTAGCCCAGCAGGGGCAGAGGAGATGCGCGAAAGCAGTCCAGCAGCTGCGGGCCCGCCTGTAACCCAACCTGCGGGGGAAAAGCAGGAGGTCAGAAATGGGCAGAAATCTGCTCTGCGACCCTGCGCAAGCGGGTCCTGACTGCGGGGATGGGGTTAGGACCAGGGACAAACGGGGGCTCGCGGCTGAGCTCACGCCAGCAGCCCTGACCGGCTGGAGAAACCGCGGATTGCCATCCAGCATGTGCGAGTTGGCTCTGAAAGCGGGGGCGGGATAGAGCCCAGGACGAGCAGAAGTTCGCAGTGGAGCGCATGCCAGCAGCCCCACCCGGCCCAATAAACCAAGGTTAGCAACCCTGCGCTGGAGGGCTCTGGCCTCGAGGGCAGGACTAAAGCTCCGGACGGGCAAAGGTTCACAGCAGAGAACATGTCAGAAGCCCTGTCCAACCCGCAAATCCGTGACAAGCAGGCTCAGACCGCGGGTGCTGGGCGGAAGCCTGGAAAAAGGCTGGGTCCGCAGCTGAGCAAAGGTGCTCACCTCTACCCTTGGTGCTGAGGCTTGTGGCTTGAGAGACAGCGCTTCCCGCAGAGGAGAGGCGGATATCACAGAAACAGCTACAGTGGGCCGGCACTGGCAACGCCCATAACAAACTGCCCTAGGCAGCGGCAGAGGGGCTGGCGGGCCTGCAGACAGACCACACCTAGAGAACACAAAGGCAACACCTACTGGACTCCAGTGGCCACAACTTGATTATACACAGACAAAATAGGCAGGCAGAGGAATGCAACCCAAATGAATCAAGAGAAATCCCCAGAGATGGACTTGAATGAACCAGATATAACCAAATTACCAGAAGCAGAATTTAGAATAATGATAGTTAGGATGTTCAAAGAAATTAGAGCAACAATGGATAGTCACTATGAATACCTAAATAAAGAGATAACAAGTATAAAAAATGAAATTGAAATAATAAAAATGAATCAGACAGAAAAAACAAATACAGTATCAGAACTGAAGACCACAATGGGAGAAATTAAAAGCAGGATGAATGATGCTGAGGATCAAATCAGCGAGTTAAAGGAAACAATGAACAAAGGAACAGAAGGAGAAAAGAAAAAGGTAAAGAGACTCAAAAAATGTGAGGAAACTCTAAGGGAGCTCTGTGACAACATGAAGAGAAACAACATTCGCATCATATGGGTTCCTGAAGAAGAGGACAGAGAACAAGAAATAGAAACTTTGTTCTATCAAATCATAGCAGAAAACTTCCCTAAATTAAGTCTGGGAAACATTCCACATGTTCAAGAAGCACACAGAGACTTTTGGTGATGGGTATACAACACAATTGAATGATAAGATAACCTGGAGATGTTTTCATTGTACATATGTACCCTGATTTATTGGTGTCACCCCATTAGAATTAATAATATATATATATATATATATATATATATATATATATATATATATATATATATATATATATATATATATATATATATATATAAAGCACACAGAACTCCATTAAAGAGAAACCCAAAAAAATCTACACCAAGACACATCATAGTTAAAATACCAAAGCTAATGGATAAAGAAAAAATTTTAAAAGCTGCTAGAGAAAAACAGGCTATCACCTACAAAGGAACCCCCATAAGAATGACATCTGACTTCTCAACAGAAACACTTGAGGCCAGAAGGGAATGGCAAGATATATTCAAAGTAATGCAGAACAAGAACCTACAACCAAGACTACTCTACCCAGCAAGGCTAACATTTAAAATTGAAGGAGAAAAAAAGACCTTCCCAGACAAAGAAAGCCTCAAGGAATTCATTAAAACCATACCAATTCTGCAAGAGATACTAAGGGGCCTGTTGTGAACAGTTCAAAGGGAGGAAAGAATATAGCAAAAGAAGAATACAGCTTTAAAGAATAAAATGGCAACAAACAACTACATATCAATAATAACCTTAAATGTAAATGGATTAAATGATCCAATCAAAAGACATAGGGTAGCTGCCTGGATAAAAAAAACAGGACCCATACATATGCTGTCTACAAGAAACACACCTTAAAACAAAAGATGCACATAGACTGAAGGTAAAAGGATGGAAAAAAATAGTTCATGCAAATGAAAATGAAACAAAAGCCGGGGTAGCAGTACTTATAGCTGACAAAATGGACTTTAAAACAAAGGCTATAGTAAGAGATAAAGAAGAACACTACATAATGATAAAGCGAACAATTCAACAGGAAGATATAACTATTATAAATATCTATGCACCAAATATAGGAGCCCCGACATACATAAAGCAGACTTTGATGGACATAAAGGGCGAGATTAACAGCAATACTATCATAGTAGGGGATTTCAATACCCCACTAACAACACTGGATAGATCCTCAAGAAAGAAAATTAATAAAGAAACAGCAGACTTAAAGGATACATTAGATCAACTCGAGTTAATACATATCTTCAGAACTTTTCACCCTAAAGCAGTAGAATATACATTCCTCTCAGGCGCTCATGGTACATTTTCTAGGATAGACCACATGTTAGGACACAAAAATGGTCTCAATAAATTTAAGAGGATTGAAATCATATCAAGCATTTTCTCTGATCACAATGCCATGAAACTAGAAATTAACCACAAAAGAAAAACTGAAAAATACTCAAACCCTTGGAAACTAAATAGCATGTTATTAAATAATGAATGGATTAACAAGGAGATCAAAGAAGAAATAAAAAAGTTTTTAGAAACGAATGATAATGAGCATACATCAACTCAAAATTTATGGGACACAGCAAAAGCAGTACTGAGAGGGAAGTTCATCGCACTACAGACATACCAAAAGAAGCTAGAAAAAGCTCAAATAAGCAACCTGACCCTGCATCTAAAAGAACTAGAGAAAGAACAGCAAATAAAGCCCACGACCAGTAGAAGAAAGAAAATAATAAAGATCAGAGAAGAAATAAATGACATAGAGGCTAAGGAAATAATATAGAGGGTCAATGAAACCAGGAGCTGGTTCTTTGAAAAGGTAAACAAGATTGATGAACCTTTAACTAGACTCACCAAGAAAAAAAGAGAGAGGCCCCAAATAAATAAAATTAGAAATGAGAGTGGAGAAATAACAACTGACACAACAGAAATACAAAGCATTGTAAGAAAATACTATGAATAACTCTATGCCAAAAAATTAGACAACATAGGTGAAATGGACAAATTTCTTGAATTATATAATCTTCCAAAAATCAATCTGGAAGAATCAGAACACCTAAACAGACCAATTATAACAAATGAGATCGAAACGTTTATCAAAAACTCCCAACAAAGAAAAGTCCTGGGCCTGATGGCTTCACAAGTGAATACTACCAAAAATTCAAAGAAGAACTAACTCCTATCCTCCTCAAGCTATTTCAAAAAATTCAAGAGGAAGGAAGACTTCCAAACTCCTTTTATGAGGCGAGCATAATTCTGATCCCATAACCAGGCAAAACCAACACAATGAAAGAAAATTATAGGCCTATATCCCTGATGAATTTAGACGCTAAAATTCTCAACAAAATATTAGCCAACAGGATCCAGGAATATATGAAAAAATTATAATCCATGATCAAGTAGGATTTATTCTGGTGAGGCAAGGCTAGTTCAATATTCGCAAATCAATCAATGTGATTCATCACATAGACAAAAGGAAGGACAAAAATCACATAATAATTTCAATAGATGCAGAAAAGGCACTTGATAAAATCCAGCTCCCATTCATGCTCAAAACTCTCAGTAAAGGGGGAATACAGGGAACATTCCTTAACATGATCAAGGCCATCTATGACAAACCCACAGCAAACATCATACTAAATGGACAAAAATTAAAAGCAATCCCCTTAAGATCAGGAACTAGGCAGGGATGCCCCCTTTCACCACTCTTATTCAATATAGTTCTGGAAGTCCTAGCTACAGCAATCAGACAAGAAGAAGAATAAAAGACATCAAAATAGGAAAAGAAGAAGAAAAACTGTCATCATTTGCAGATGGTATGATATTGTATATATAAAACCCTAAAGTCTCAGTCAAAATATTACTGGACCTTATTAATGAATTCAGCAAGGTGGCAGGATATAAAATTAATGTGCAGAAATCAGAGGCATTTCTGTATACAAACAATGAACTGTCAGCAAAAGAAATTAAGGAAACAATCCCCTTCACTATTGCAGCCAAAAAAATAAAGTACCTAGGAGTAAATTTAACCAAGGAGGTTAAGGACTTGTACTCAGAAAATTATAACACATTGATAAAAAATTCAAGGAAGATACAAAGAACTGGAAGCATATACCGTGCTCATGGCTAGGAAGAATAAACATCATTAAAATGTTTATATTACCCAAAAAAATTTATAAATTCAATGCAATACCAATTAAAATACCAATGACATACTTCAAAGATATAGAACACATATTTCAAAAATTTATATGGAACCAAAAAAGAACACGAATAGCCTCAGCAATCTTAAAAAGAAAAAATAAAGCAGAAGGTATCACTCTTCCGATATCAAGGTTTACTACAAGGCCATTATACTCAAGACAGCCTGGTACTGGCATAAGAACAGGCACATAGATCAATGGAACAGAACAGAAAACCCAGAAATAAATCCACAGCTTTATGGACAACTGATATTTGACAAAGGAGGAAAGAACATACAATGGAGTAAAGACAGCCTCTTTAACAAATGGTGTTGGGAAAATTGGACATCTACCTGCAAAAAAATGAAACTAGACCATCAACTTACACCATTTACAAAAACAAACTCAAAATGCATAAAAGACTTAAATGTAAGCTGTGAAACCTTAAACATCTTAGAAGAAAACATAGGCAGCAAGATCTCTGACATTTGTAGCAGCAATATATTTGCCGATTTATCTCCACGGGCAAATGAAATAAAAGGCAAGATAAACAAATGGGACTATATCAAACTAAAAAGGTTTTGCACAGCTAACGACAATAATAACAGAATAAAAAGACAAACCACACAATGGGAGAACTTATTCGATAGCACATCTGATAAGGGGTTAATAACCAAAATTTATAAAGAACTTATAAAACTCAACACCAGAAAGACAAACAACCCAATCAAAAAATGGGCAAAAGAAATGAATAGAAATTTCTCCAAAGAGGGCATACAGATGGCCAATAGGCATATGAAAAAATGCTCAACATCACTAATCATTAGAGAAATGCAAATTAGAACCACAATGAGATATCACCTTACCCGAGTCAGAATGGCGCTTATCAGCAAAACAACACAGAATAAGTGCTGGAGAGGATGTGGAGAAAAGGGAACCCTTCTGCACTGCTGGTGGGAAAGCAGACTGGTGCAGCCACTGTGGAAAACAGTATGGAGATTCCTCAAAAAATTGAAAATCAAACTGCCTTTTGACCCAGCTATCCCACTTATAGGAATATACCCTAAGAACACCATAGCACTGTTCAAAAAGAAGAAATGCGCCCCCATGTTTGTGGCAGCATTGTTCACAATAGCGAAGATCTGGAAACAGCCCAAGTGTCTGTCAGAGGACGAGTGGATTAAAAAGCTATGGTACATATATACTATGGAATACTACTCAGCCATAAGAAATGATGACATCGGATCATTTACAACAAAATGGATGGACCTTGATAACATTATACGGAGTGAAATAAGTAATTCAGAAAAAAAAACTGAGAACAGAATGATTTCATACATAGGTGGGACATAAAAGTGAGACTATGAGACATGGACCAGAGAGTGATGGTTACGGGGTGGGGGAGGGAGGAGAAGGTGGGATAGGGAGGAGGGGAGGGGTACAGGGTAAACCAGATAGAAGGTGACAGAGGACAATTTGACTTTGGGTGATGGGTATGCAACATAATTGAATAGTAAGATAACCTGGAGATGTTTTCGTTGTACATATGTACCCTGATTTATTGGTGTCACCCCATTAAAATTAATTTTAAAAAATGGGAAAAGGACATGAACAGATACTTCTCCCAGGAAAAAATACAAATGGCCAACAGATATATGAAAAGATGCTCATCTTCATTAGCTATTAGAGAAATGCAAATCAAAACTACAATGAGATACCCCCTCACACCTGTTAGATTAGCTATTATCAACAAGATTGGTAATAACAAGTCTTGGCGTGGCTGTGGAGAAAAAGGAACCCTCATCCACTGTTGGTGGGCATGTAAAGTAGTACAACCATTCTGGAAGAAAGTACGGTCATTCCTCAAAAAACTAAAAATAGAACTACCATATGACCCAATAATCCCTCTACTGGGTATATACCCCCAAAACTCAAAAACACTGGTACGTAAAGACACATGCAGCCCCATGTTCATTGCAGCATTGTTCACAGTGACCAAGACATGGAAACAACCCAAAAGCCCTTCAATAGATGCCTGGATAAAGATGTGGTACATATATACTATGGAATACAATTTAGCCATAAGAAATGATGACATCAGATCATTGTACAACAAAATGGATGGATCTTGATAACATTTTACTGAGTAAATTAAGTAAATCAGAAAAAACTAAGTACTGCATGATTCCATACATAGGTGGGACATAAAAATGAGACTAAGAGACATGGACATGAGTGTGGTGGTTATTGGGGGGCGGGGGGAAGGAGAGGGGCACAAAGAAAACCAGATAGAATGTGACAAAGGACAATTTGATTTTGGGTGATGGGTATGCAACATAATTGAATGAAAAGATAACCTGGAGATCTTTTCTTTGAACATATGTATCCTGATTTATTAATGTCACCCCATTAAAATTAATAAAATAAAATTAAAAATTTAGCATTCAAAAAAAAAGAACGCACAGAAAGTAGTTGTCAAAATACAATAATGGTGAATGATTAATAGAGTAAAGAGGAAGGATGGAGCAACAAAATATGTATTTAATAAATCAAAAAGGAGAAAGGCAAGGGAATAAATGTAAAAGTTTTATATCAAATAAATAGCATAGTAGTATGGAAAATATAAATTCAAATACATTGTGATTACCTTAGATGTCAGTAGATAAAATTCTCCATAAATATGCTAATAGTTGCTCTACATAAAAACAATGAAATCCAACTTAAATTGACACCTGACAGAGATAAGCTCATAAAAAAAATAAAGTGACAGGAAAGAAATACCATGTAAACATTAACCTCAAGAAAGCTGCATCATTACTTCCAATACTATTATAATATTTCTATCACTCTATCTGTATCTGTATATGTATCTATATTTATAAATGTAACTATAAAGTAATATACTAATATCAGAAGTTGGGGAGGTGTTAGGTATGACCCATTGGTATAGATATCTCCTAATTAAAATTCAAGTGGTTTATTGTTAAATACATTTATAAAAGTCTCTCTCTCTCTTTTAAAAATCTCGTTTGTAGTACTTGCGCATTTCTATATTGTAATTATTCTTACCATGGCTAATTGTAGTCTACCAACATGATGTCCTTGAATGTGAGTTGGGAATAATTACTACAAATCAGCTTAAAACCAGTGTAAACCAGAATAAAGGAATAGATTTTTTTTTAAATCAGGTTTCTATTTTCATTTTAAAATTTTATTTAGAAAACTAACTTTAACAGGGTGACATTGATCAGTAAGAGTAAATAGATTTCAGGTAAATATTTCTGTAGCATTTGAACTGGTGAATATGTTGTATTCCCATCACCCAAAGTAAAATCATTTTCAGTCACCTCATATTTGTCTGTCTTTACACCCTCCCCCTACCCCCCTCCCACATATTTCCTCCCACCCATAATCTCCTCAGTTTTATCTATGTCCATGAGTCCCAGTTTTACATCCCACCTGTGTGTGAAGTCATACAATTCTTAGCTTTTTCTGATTTACTATTTAACTCAGTATAATGTTCTTAAGGTCCATCCATATTGTCGTAAATGTCACTATGTAGCCGTTTCTTATGGCCAAGAGTATTTCATTGTATATATGTGCCACATCTTCTCTCTCCAATTGTCTATCAAGGGCCACTTTGATTGATTCCATGTTTCGGCCACTGTGAAAAATTAAGCGATGAACATGGGGGTGTATGTGTCTTTGCATACTAGTGTATTCGAGTTTGGGGGGTAGATACCAGTCGAGGGATTGCTGGATCATATGGTAATTCTATTCGTAATTTTTTGAAGAATTATATACTTCTTCCATAATGGTTGTACTAATTTGCATTCCTACCAACAGTGAATGTGGGTTCCTATTTCTCCACAGCCTATCCGACATTTGTTATTACCTGTCCTGTTGATAACAGCCAATCTCATAGGTGTGAAGTGGTATCTCACTGTAGTTTTGGTTTGCATTTCTCTAGTAGTTAATGAAGATGAGCATCATTTTATATATCTATTGGCCATTTGTAAGTCTTCTTGGGAGAAGTGTCTGTTCAGGTCCTCTCCCCAGTTTTTAAATGGGTTGTTTGCTTATTTGTTGCTGAACTTAGTGAGTTCTTTATATCTTTTGGATATTAACTCATTATCAGAGCTGTTGCTTGCAAATATCATCTCCGATTTAGTTGGCTGCCTATTTATTTAGTTGTCAGTTTCATTAGCTGTGCAGAAGCTTCGTAGTTTGATATACTTCCATTCATTTATTTTTGCCTTTACTTTCCTTGCCTTTGGGGTCAAATTCAAAAATTGTTCTCTATGGCTAAGGTCCATGAGTTTAGTACTTATGCTTTCTTCTGTGTAACTTATTGTTTTGAATCTTATATTTAGATGTTGGATCCATTTTTTAATTAATTAATTAATTTTTATGCAGGGAAATGAACTATAGTCAAGGTTCATTTTTTGCATGTGGTTTTCCAATTTTCCAGCACCATTATTTGAAGAGGATTTCTAAAAATGGTAGGTTTCATAAGGAGCAGATCATAATTCTATATCAGAGTATCCTCACAATATACACCAAAACTGACATATCTCAAAGGAAAAAAGACAAATCTGCATATACAATTGTGTAATAAGAGATGATGAACAGGAAAATATATTAATCAGAAATAAATAATTATTAAAGATTCAGGTGGTAAAATGTGACCTACTTTACATGTTAACAACACATACATGACAACAGAGTATATATTTAATAAAGTTATATAGAGATGACAACAATTCAATAATATTAGTAGATTTGTCTTACTTGTTCCTGACTTCAATAAGAGAATTTAGTGATTTCCATTTCAAGAAGTTAACCCTGTTGACACACATTTCCAAGGCCTGTTTGATATCTCTGTTCCTCAGGCTGTAGATGAAGGGGTTCAGCATGGGGGTAACTACCGCGTACATGACCGAAGCAATGATGTCTTTGGAATCCCATGATGAGAAAAAGTAAACACTTGCAAGTGTCCCGTAGTATAAGAACACAACAATGAGATGGGAGCCACAGGTGGAAAAAGCTTTAAAGAGTCTCTCGGTGGAGGGGACCCTCAGGATAACGGTCCCTATATAAACGTATGAGCCCAAAACAGTACCCAACGGCAGGAAGCAAAGCATTACTCCCTCAGCGAAGATGACCAGCTCATTGAGGGAGATGTCAGAGCAGCTCAGCTTCAGGAGCACAGTGAGTTCACAGAAGAAGTGGCTGATGGTGTTGTCGGCACAGAAGGACAGTCGGACCAAGAGGAGGGTGTGCAACAGGGCATGGGCACAGGACATAATCCAAGAGACAGTCACCAGCAGCACACACAGCCCCTCCCTCATGATGGTGGTGTAGTGTAGAGGGTGACAGATGGCCACGTACCTGTCATATGCCATCACTGACAGAAGAATATTGTCTAGACAACCAAAAAGTATGAAAAAATACATCTGAACAATGCATCCCACGTAGGGGATGGATTGTTGCCGAGTCTGCATGTTCGTGAGCATCTTCGGGACAGTGACGGATGACAGAGAAATGTCAGAGAAGGCCAAGTGGCTGAGGAAGAAGTACATGGGCGTGTGCAGGCGGGAGTCCAGCCTGATGAGCAGGATGATGAGCAGGTTGCCCAGCACCGTGGTCAGGTACATGCCCAGGAAGAGGGTGAAGAACCCGCGCTGCTGCCCTGGCCGCATGGGGAGCCCCAGGAGGAGGAACTCGGACACGCTGCTCTGGTTCTCGGGCCCCATGCTGCTCCCCGTCTGCTGGGGAGGAGGGAGGTTTGGGACTCTCAGCAACCTGGAAAGGATGACCGGGGACATCATGTCTCACACTGCAATTCTTTGGGAAAACTATGAATTTTAGCTACACCCCTATTAATCTCTCATCTTCACTCTATTCCAAACTGGTTCCAGAGAAACTGCTCCCCAAAGCTGCCGATGAGACTTCATAACGCAGAAGGAAGTGGAAATTCATTATTTCATTCACCATTAGTTATTGAACATTGAGTGTGTGATTAGAACTTTACTAAGGTCTGAGAGGCAACAATGAGCAAGAAAAGTAATTTTCCCACATCTATGAGTCTACAACATGAATGGTCATGGAGGGACAATGTCCACCCCAGGCCAGAGCCACACCACGATAACTCACTGTGGCAGATATAGGGGATGAGCCCCGATCACTGGTATCAGTTTTTTCCGCCTTAAAGTAACATGAGACTTCAGTGCTGACTCAGCATTGTACGAGCATTTTCACTCTGCTCCTGTCTATGTATTGGGTCTCACTGACATGCTGTAAACTTGTGAACACCCTATAAATGGGTGGCCAGGGAAAGCCACTCTGTTTCAGAATATCTCAGAACTAGAAAAGTCCATGATCTCTCTTTCATAATAATGCTGAACATTTTGATGAATATTCGGGTACTGGGCTGAGGACTTTACTTATGTTTCCTAATTAAATGCACTCATTGGCCTTACAATTCTAGGTGTTTAGACCTCTTTGCAGATGCATAAGGATTTCTCCTCATTAATCTATTTTAACTTTGTTTAGTGATAGAAACAAAAATGATATAAATGCTGTAAGCACACAGCAACACAGTAAAGGACCAAATGGGACACATGAATACATATTTATCTGTATATATAACATATGTGCTATGTAATATATATAACTTAATATGTATATATTACCATTATTTATAAATTAAAAGTTAACAAATATTAGCTACTTCACGGGGTTCAGTCTAACATGTTTGTATGATCAGAGCTACAGTCTTAACCATCAGACACGGGAACCCCCATTTTGTTGGTTAGGAAAGCCAAGCATAATATATTATTTTACAGCTGTGAGGACCAAAGTTTTTCAAAATTTTCTAAGTCCCCTTCCTTAGTAATTTAATTCCTTCATATTTGTATACTTTCAACTGACAAAAAATACTCAAATACATTGGCTTCTATTTATACATTGGCTTCTATTTAACATTTACTGAGGGACTCAGTAAGATTCACAAGGTGATCTTATTTGTTTCATTTTGTAGATGTGAATACTGAGGCCAAGATTTAAGTAACATTCTTAAGGTCTCACGGCTGTTTGATGGTGATTCTGCTTAATAACTCCACACAGCGTGGTGCCTAAAATATTGCTTTAGTTGAGACGCTTAATGAAAGTAAAGAAATGTTGCAAGACTCTGAGCACTCATTTACACGTAGGTACAGTAAATGATAGCAGGTCTGTTTCCAGCAACAGGGAGGTGCTTACAGTTTGGTTTTCTCAGCATTGTGGAGCCTCAGAATGAGGGCACCTCAGGAAATATGTGAGGTCATGGGTGCAGATCACACACACATGCACGCACACACACACACTGCTGATATGAAGTATACAGTCAATGTGAACACATTCCCATCCCAAGGGAAGGATAGCCAATATGTAGTTCATCTCATAAATACTCACATATGTACATACAAGCAACACACCGACTGAGACATAAACAACACACAATAATGTGTCAATCAGCTATCATAACACTCACAATGCACATCAACACTTGTGACAAATGGCATACCTGGCAAACACTCAATATAGCACATATGCATAACTCAGGCACTATATAAACATGACCTAAACACACAGGACCACACAATATTCCAAAATCTCACAAGAATCACACATCAACAACACATATGCACACTGGCCAAATGCTTACTACAACACGTAGCACATATCCTGCTGTTAATGAGAGGTGTTTTTCTATCCTCTCTGACCCTTCCTTTTTCTGGGGGGTGGCAGTCCATCACAGGCATGGTTATTAAACCCCACCTACACCATGCAGGTGTCACATACACATGGTAACACACACGGAGAAAACCAAGCAATACACCTGTATGCTGTCACACATGAGTGTGTCCCCCACAAACACAGCTGGCAAGGGCAGCAGTGCACACTGTGGAGAGAGGTGTGAGCCCTCTCTGACCTTGGTCCCCTGTGAGGTGTGCGTGTTCTTGTCCTGCAGCCGAGATGATAGTATCACTTCCGATGCCCAGCTGTGCTGCAGGTGTTTAGGATCACAGGCATGGGCCAGGAGTCCCTACTCACACAGCAGGAGTTTGGTCACTTGGTCTATAGCTGCTAAAACAGGTTCCAGATGAAAACTGAGTCAGAGCAATGGGCAAACTGTGAATCAGATAGTAGCGCGCGCACACACACGCGTACACACACACATGAAATTATGAAACAGAGTGTACACTATCATACAGACTACATGCAGACACACACCCAGTATTGGACACCCAGTCTTGGACACAGGCAGACCCATCGCCAAGGGCAGAGTCCCAGCCCCTCTGACCTGTGCCCGTCACTGCTGAGTCAGACCCCTTCTGCTCCAGACTGTTGCCTGACTCCTCAGGTTTCTTCAGGAGGCCTTAGGTCCAGACAGAGAAGAAATATCTGTGGCCCTGGCTCTTCTAAACACCTTCATTTTCCTCCAACAACTCCAGGGAAATGAGTCCAAGACAAGACTTAATTACTAATGAGAGACTGAAACCCAGTCCCCAAGCTTTGGGATAATTTCTGCTGCCCTTTGGGGAGCTGTGTGTTCCAGAACCAGAGGGACTGGCGTCCTATGGGACAGTGTCCATGATTCCAGTGATGCCCTGGGCTCCTTTCTTCTTGGGCATTTTTCCAGATGGGTCAAATGATTTTAATATTATTTTAAATGATTTTAAACATATTGAAGAGTTGTAAAAATGATACAAATCATTTCTGGGCTGACTCCCCAATGGTTGAATCAACATTTTACTATGTTTACTTTATCTGTGTTTGTATGAATATGTGTATTTCAAGCTTAAAATTTCAGCTATTAACCACAGTGCATATTATTAGAAGTCATATGATATAATACTTCTAAGTTCTTGTGATTTTATCATTGATCAGTTGGCTAAGGGAATATCTGACTAATTCTCTATTGTGAAGTTACCATTTTTTAAAGTCGCTATTTTAGGATTGTAATTAATAGGGATTTGGGGGGTTAGGTATTTTGATACTATGTAGACATTACTTTTCATTATTATATTTTTACCCATTATATTTAATATCCACTGTTGATTCTTATATGATCAAATTATAGCAATAATAGTGGCCAAATGGTGATTTTCTAATTCTAGCAGTTCTTCTGTGTTTATTAGTTGTAGTCTCCTGTGAGAAGGAATTGACCCTTATTCCTTATTTGTTTGCTTCATCTTTATTTATTCCAATCATTATAGACTCGTGGATTTTTGTTCTCTGAGTTATAATCTATTACCATTGTTTTGAAGTTTTAGGTGTGTTTATTTATTTATTTTTTATTTAATTAATTGTGTTTATATAGCTTTTAGGGTAACCCCGAATGCATCCCCCTCCCCCCTGTTCCCCTTCACATTAGGTGTGTTTATTTCTTGCACGAATTCTCACTGATCTTAGAGAAGACCACAGGGAAATATATAGAAGAGGAACAGAAGAAGTAAAAACTAGAATGAAAGAAACTAAAGAAATGTTTAACCGAAGTTGGTGGGTCAGGAGTGGGACAGAAAGATTGGGGTGGGCAGAGTGTAGATGTTGACATAGAGCATATACATTTCCATCTATTCATACATTTAAAAACCCATGAGTTTGAATTGAGATCTGTTCTCGTTGGACACCAAAGGCTTCTTCTGAGCCCCTCCTTCTCCGTGTGCACAGCACCTTCCCCGGGAGTGAAGACTCACTCCCTCTCCTTCAGGGGTTACTTACTAGCTAAATCTTTGCACACATTCTGAGTTGTTTCAGAATGGTGAACCAATACCAAAGTTAATGACACAGGAACTAGAGCTTAAAACTTTGTATTTAGGGCTTTTTGTTGTGGTGGTGGTGGTTATGAGAGTATACAGACAACATCCTGGGTTGAAGAATTGCTTAAGTTATAATTTTATTTTTAGTCTAATTGTGGCTTAAATTTGAAATATAGTTAGGTTCATTTATTTATTTTGCCCTATTTTGCTTTACCCACCATGTTTTCTCTTTATTTTTTTTAGTAACAAAGGAGAACATAGCCCAAAGTTTACAAACAATTATACTCATCTCCCCATCTCTCTGCCACTGTCCTGTAGCTAAACAACCTCATCAGTTTCTGACTTATTCTTTCTGTGTATCCCTTTGAGCAATAGGCAGCCACATGTATGTTGTATTTGCCCTTCAACCTTACATAAAATGTATCATGGTATAAATATTTGTTTAGCATTGTTTTTCCCTCCATGGAATCATGTATTCCAATGTTTCTCTGGGTTGATTTACAGACACTTTGGTTCTTATTTTTGACAGTTGTGAAACACTCAAGTGCATTGATGTTCTACAGAGTTTCCTTTGGGTCCTAGAATGAGATATTGGTGATGAGTATCCCAAATGCCACTGCATTGTAGACCTCCTATGGCTAAAAGAGCAAATTATTTATTTTGTATATAAATATACTATTAATAATTTAAGATAAAGTAAGAATTTATCTCTGTGCACTCCAAGAAAATAATTATAATAAATTATCATGTGTCATTAATAAGGTAATAGAGAGTAGAAGAATTAGCAAAATATATATTTAATTAATTAAAAGAGAGGAAAATGTGGGAGAATAAATCTGAAACAGATGTAGCAAATAAAAAGCATAGTTACATGAAAAGTATAAATTCAAATGCATTGTGATTACATTAGAGGCCAATAGATATAAGTCTCCAGAAATATAATAATTGTTGTTCACATAAAAAGAGCAAGATCCAATGTTACACTGTCAACAACAGACATTTCACAGGTATAAAGACATAGAAAAGTTAAAGTGATGGAATAGAAAATATTATATACACACTAACCACAGGAAACTTACATCCTTATTACCTATACTCTACTAGTATCCAGATCTGTGTATCTCTCTCTCCTTTTACTTAAAACCCTATTCTTAGCTCATGACAATTCTCATAGTGTAATTATACTTACCAGGGCTGTTGCAGTCTACCAACACAATGACATTGAATGTGAGTTGGGAAGAGTTGTGCCAGACCAGCTTAAAGCTAGTGTAACCAGCATAAAGGAATCAGAGAGAGAGAGAGAGAGTTCACCAGGAGCAAACCATGATGCTAAATCAGTGTCTCCACAATAACAAAGATAGGAAAAGGCAAAAATTGATATATTTCAAAGAAGAAATACACCAAACTACAATTACAATTATGTAACATTTTGCATAAGTATTTGCATATCTTATAGGAGTTGATGTAAAAGTCAAATATATGAAATAGAAAGAAAAATTAGTAACAATCCAGCTGGCAACTAGCAAACTGACCTACTTGACACATTAACAACACTTATACATGACAACAGAATGCCTATTCAAAACTCTTTACAGAGATATCCACCATTCAATAATTTTAGGAGCTATATCTCACTTGCTCCTGACTGCAGTGAGAGGATTTAGTGATTGCCACTTAAAGATGTTAACCATGTTGACACACATTTCCAGGCCTGTTTGATGTCTCTGTTCCTCAGGCTGTAGATGAAGGGGTTCAGCATGGGGGTAACTACCGTGTACATGACCGAAGCAGTGATGTCCTTGGAACCCCATGAGGAGGAGAAAAAATAAACACTTGCAAGTGTCCCGTAGTATAAGGACACCACAAAGAGATGGGAATCACAAGTAGAAAAGGCCTTTAAAGAGTCTCTTGGTGGAGGGGACCCTCAGGATGATGGTCCCTATATGAACATATGAGCCCAAAATAACACCCAAAGGCAAGAATAAAAGTATTCCACCCTCAACAAAAATGACCAGCTCATTGAGGGAGATGTCAGAGCAGCTCAGCTTCAGGACAACAGTGAGTTCACAGAAGAAGTGGCTGATGGTGTTGTCAGCACAGAAGGACAGTCGGACCAAGAGGAGGGTGTGTGTCAGAGCAGTGCCACAAAAAACAGTCCAGGTAGTAGCTACCAGAAGCACACACAGCCCCTCCCTCATGATGGTGGTGTAGTGTAGAGGGTGACAGATGGCCACGTACCTGTCATACACCATCACTGCCAGAAGGAAATTATCAGAACAACCAAAAAGTATGAAAAAATGCATCTGAGCAATGCAGCCCACATAGGGGATGGATTGTTGCTGAGTCTGCATGTTGGTGAGCATCTTCGGGACAGTGACGGATGACAGAGAAATGTCAGAGAAGGCCAAGTGGCTGAGGAAGAAGTACATGGGCGTGTGCAGGCGGGAGTCCAGCCTGATGAGCAGGATGATGAGCAGGTTGCCCAGCACCGTGGTCAGGTACATGCCCAGGAAGAGGGTGAAGAACCCGCGCTGCTGCCCTGGCCGCATGGGGAGCCCCAGGAGGAGGAACTCGGACACGCTGCTCTGGTTCTTGGGCCCCATGCTGCTCCCCGTCTGCTGGGCAGGAAGGAGGTTTGGGACTCTCAGATACCTGTAAAGGACACCCAGCTACATCACAGCTCACAGTATAATCCCTTGGGAAATGTTTGACATTTCATCTACACACCTATTAATTTCTCACATTTTCTTATATATTCATCTTTACTCTATACCAGTCTGATTCAGAAGCTATTGCACCCCAAAACTCCAAGGACTTCATTACACAGAAGCAAGAAGGTGTTAACTGTGTCATTCACCATTATTTATTGAATATCAAGTCTGTGTTTGCACCTCACCTGAGGACTGAGATGCAGCAGTGACCAAAAAAAGCAAGTTACCCCTTTTCATTGAGTTTGTATCAATACAGGCATGGAGGGAGAATTTCTACACCAGGACAGAGTCAAACCATGCCAATTCACTGTGGCAGAAATACAAGATGAGCCACTAAAACTGGAATCAGTAGTTTGTGCTGTGAACTGACATGAGACTCCAAAGCTGAGCTGACATTGTTGGAGCGTTGTCACACTCCTCGAGCCTGCCGGGTCCCATGACCCACAGCTGTAAACTCATGGCACTCTAGAAACGAGTTGTTGTTTAAAGCCACTTGATTCCAGAATAGCTACAAAACCAGAGTAGTCCGCAAACTCTCTTTCATAACCTGTGTTTTATAATTACATTCACAGTACAGTCTTGTAGTTACAGACACTAAGAGCATTGCATAGCTGCAATAACGATTTCTGTTATTTAACCCATTTTAACTTTTTTTATTTTGGTGACAGAGAAAGAGAGAGACAGAGAGAGGGACACATAAGAACAGACATACAGGAAGGGAGAGAGATGAGAAGCATCAGTTTTTTGTTGAGGTACCTTAGTTGTTGATTGATTGCTTTCTCATATGTGCCTTGACCGGGGGGCTATAGCAGAGCAAGTGACCCATTGCTCAAGTCAGCGACCTTGTGCTCAAGCTGACGACCTTGAGATTTCAAACCTGGGTCCTCCATGTCCCAGTCTGACCCTCTATCTACTGCGCTACCGCCTGGCCATGCTAACCTATTTTAACATTTAAAAAATAGAAACATAATTGATGCAAATGGTGCAGGTACACAACAGTGCAGTAGGGGAAACAATGTCACACAGACGTTTGTATATTTCTATAATATGAGTAGTAGGATGTAATGTATACATCTTCACATATGTGTATTACAATTTGCTATAAATTAAAAATGATCAAGTATTAGCTACTTCACGGGGTTCAGTCTAACATGTCTGTGTGATCACAACCCACACACTGAACCATCACATACAGGAACTTCCCTTTGGTTGGTTAGGGGAGCCAAATACAATATATTATTTTACAGCTGTGAGGATACAAAAGTGTGTAAAATTTTCTTAGTCTTCTTAAAAAATAATTTGATTCCTTCAAATTTACCTACTTTCCAATTGACACAAAATTCTCAACCATATTAACTTCTATTCATACAATAAAAATTTACTGAGACCTCCGTAAGATTCACAAAGAGAAGTATAATTCTTTCATTTTCATAATGTGGAAACTGATGATTTAAGTAACTCTCTCAGAGTCTCATCACTATTTAAAGGTGATTCTGTCCAATAACTTTACACAGCACGATGCCTGGGGTATTTTTTCTTTTGGCCAAGGATGTTTCATACAAGTAAAAATGGGTTGCAAACTTGTAAATGTCTCTGTCATGCTCAGGTCCGTGAACATGACAGGAGAGCTATTTCAAGGAACAGGGTGGTGCTTAGAGGTTGGTTATCTCAGCTGTTGGTGCCCCAAAAGGAGGACACCTCAGGAAATACTTGATGTCATGGGTGCAGATCATAAACACAAACACACCATGATTCACGTTATTAGTCACCTGTGCCCAAGTTCCAATCCTAAGGGAAGTACAGCCAATACAAATTTCAGCTCATAAACACTCATATACATTCATACAATTAACACACAGAGTGAGACATACACAACACACAGGTACCTCTCCTCTACAAAAACACTTCTTATCCATGACACACCCAGTGAATACTCAACTCACCACATATAACTCAGGCTCTGTACAAACACAGCACCAGACACACAGACCACACAATGTTCCAAACCTCACAAAAATACACACCAACAAAGCATGCACACTCAGCCACACTTTCTACACCATCAGCACACCCGCTCCTGTTACTGAGAGGCATGTTCCCACCCCCTCAGACCCACCCCCTGCTGGGGGAGGGCAGTCAGCATGGGGCAGGTCCGCCTATTCGGTCATGGTGCGGTCATTACACCCCCACCTACACCATGCACGTGTCACATACACATGGTAACACACACACTGAGATAACCAAACAGTACACCTTCCTGCTGTCAACATGAGTGTGTCACTCACAAACACAGCTGGCATGGGCAGCAGCACACACTGCAGAGAGACGTGTGAGCCCTCTCTGATCTTGGTCCCCTGTGATGTCAGTGTCTTCTTGTCCAGCAGCCGAGATGACAGTCTCACTCCTGATGCCCAGCTGTGCTACAGGTTTTTACGGTCACAGGCATGAACCAGGAGACCCAGTCACACAGCAGGAGGTAATCACTAGATTTATAATCTCTAAAAGAGGGCCTAGGAAGGGACTAACTCAGGAAAATTGCCCGGTTGTGATTCAGATACATAGCATACACACACACACACACACCTGTCAGACAAGCACATACTCAAACAGACACAATACATGCAGACACTCACAGAGGCATGGACACAGAGTCTCACATGACCCGCTAGCACACAGGCAGACCCATCGCCAAAGGCTGAGTCCCAGGCCCTCTGACCTGTGCCCGTCACTGCTGAGTCAGACCCTTCTGCTCCACACTGCTGCCCGACTCCTCAGGTTTCTTCAGGAGGCCTTAGGTCCAGACAGAGAGAAGAAATATCTGTGGCCCTGGCCCATCTAGAGACCTTCATTCTCCTCAACCAGCTCCAGGGAAATGAATTCAAGACAAGACTTAATTACTAATGAAAGACTGAAACCCAGTCCCCAAGCTTTGGGCTACTTTCTGACTGCCCTTTGGGGAGCTGTGTGTCCAAGAGCCAGAGGGACTAGAGTCCTAGGGGACAGTGTCCCTGATTCTAGTGATGTCCTGGGCTCCTTTTTCCTTAGTCATTGTTCCAGCAGGATGGCGAATTTTCAACTATTTATTTGGTAGTGATTTTAAAGCTATATAAAAGTTATAAATATGATATAAAGGATTCCTGGACAGACTTCATCCATATCCCCCAATAATTTAATTAATATTTTATTATGTATGTCTTCTGTGTGTCTGTATGCATGTATTTATTTTTTTTAAGGTTAGATTTTTAACAGATGTGCCACAATGCATATTATTAGTTATGATATTAATTTTTTTAATAATTAGTTTTTTTTATCCTTGATCAGTTGGTTAAGGTAGTGACTGCCTGGTTCTCTACCATAAAGTTACCATTTTTTAAATACCATATGATCCCACTCATATGTGAAATTTAATGAACACAATACACTGATGAATAAAATGGAAATGAAGACATGGACACATGGACCAGATACACATTCATCAGAGGGAAAGGGTGAGGGAACAGGATGAAATAAGGGGAAGGGATTAGCTAAGAAAACATATACACATAACACATGGATAGAGACAGCATGGTGGTCACAGCCCAAGGGAAAGGGGTGAGGAGGTGGAGAGAAAAGTGCAGAGTGGGAAGTCGGGGGGAAGATAGAGACCTGCATGGAACAAGGTGTGCACAAAGCTGTGTAGATGGGGTGATATTGAGTTGGACACTAGAATTATTTATGGCTTGGCAAATCATGTTATCCCAATAAATTAAAAATAAATTTTTAAAAAATTACTATTTTCATCTTGTAATTTAGAGGTATCATTTGAGTAGATGTATTTAAATTAGGTTAACATAACTGTTTTCTTGTTATAATTTCACTCAGTATATTGAACACCCAATGGTAATTCTTATATGACTAAATTATTGCAAATGTGGTGGCAAAATCGTGATTTTTCTACTCTTGTTATTTCTTCTTTGTGTTTTAATTGTATTCTCCTAAAAGAAGAAATTTATCCTTACTCTCCGCTCATTTGCTATTTATTCATTTATTCATTCATTATGGACTAATGATTCTTCTTATTCTGTGAGTTATAAACCTTGCTGTTGTGATTCATTTTGAACTTTAGGTGTGTTCATTACTTTCAAGGATATTAAATGATCTTAGGAAAGCCAAGGGGTAAATATATATAAAAAGAAACAAAGAAATAAAAACTAGAAAGTAAGAAACTAGAGGAATATTTACCGATAGGAGGTGGGTCAGGAGTGGACAGAATGTGGGATGGGCCTGGCCAGGAGGTCCTACAGTGAATAGAGCATTGGCCTGGGATTCAGAGGACCCAGGATTGAAACCCCAAAGTCGCTGACTTAATTGCTGGTTAACCATTTTGAGGTCAGGTTTGCCGGCTTGAATGTAGAGTCATAGAAATGACCCCATGGTCGCTGGCTTGAGCTCAAAGGTCATTGGCTTGAGCAAGGGGTCACTGGCTCAGCTGCAGCCCTCTGCCCCCACCACCACAGTCAAACAATCAAAGAAGAGCTAAGGAGCCACAATGAAGAATTTACTATGCTTCTCATTTCTCTTCCTTCTTGTCTGTCTGTCTCTCTCTCTGCCTTTCTTTCTCTCCTCTCTCTCTCTCTCAATAAAAAAAAAGTATAGGGGATGGAAACAATGTACATGTTGACATAGAACATATACATTTCTATTTATTTATACTTTCTTAAATCCATGAGTTCAAATTGATATTTCTCATTCTAGTTGGACAACGAAGAGTTCTCTCCAGCCTCTCCTTCTCCATGTGCATAGCACCTTCCCATGAGGGAAGACTTACTCCTTTTTCTCTATTAATATTCTGAATCTTTGGACACATGGCGAGCTGTTTCAGAATCTTGAAATCAGCCTTTGCTGTTTGGCTCAGCGGTGAAGCATAGGCCCAATGCGCGGAAGTCCCAGGTTTGATTCCCAGTCAGGACACACAGAAGAAGCACCTATGTTCTTCAACACCCCATTCCTTCCACTTTTCTCTCTCTGTCTCTCCCCTCCACCAGCCAGTTCTCAAAAGGTTTGAAGGAGTTGGCCCTCCGTCCTGATGATGTTTCCATGATGTCACCTCAGGTGCTCAAATAGCTCAGTTGCTGAGCAATGGAGCACCTGCCCCAGATGAGCAGAGCATCATCTGGTAGGGAGCTCCCAAGGTAAATCCCAATTGGGGTGCATGCAGGAGTCTATCTGCTTCCCTGCCTCCCACCTTTCACATAATAGTAATAATAATAATAATAATAATAATAATAAATCTTGAAATCATAATACTGTTAATAGCATATTACACCTAATACATTGTCTTCATTTTGTTATGGTGATTGAGTATACATATGATTCTGGGTTCAATAATTACTTAGGTTACTTATTTTATTTACCCCTTTAGTTTAATTATGGTAGTAATTTGCAATATAGTTAGGTTCATTTGTTTTGTCTTCTTCTATCTTGCTTTATTCACCATGTCTTTTTTTCTTTTACCATTTTTAAGAGAGGAGAGAGATAAGAGGGGAGGAGCAGGAAGCATCAACTACGGTATGTACCTTGACCGGGAATGCCCAGGGTTTCAAATCGGCGACCTCAACATTCCAGGTCAACGCATTATCCAGTGTGCCACCACAGGTCAGACTCACCACATCTTCTATTTATTTTGTAGTGGCAAAAGACAACATAGTCAAAACTATACAAATGATCATACTGATCTGATTCTTCTGCCCCACATACTGTAGGTAACAATGTGATTAGTTTCTATATTCTTCTGGTGTCTCACTGTGCTCAAATAGGGAGCCATATGTATACTGTATTTTTATTTCATTTTTACATAAAAGGTAGCATGCTGTAAATGCAACTTTACCCATTGCTCTTTTCCCATTTAACCAGGTATTCTGGTATTTCTCCATATTGATTCATAGATATCTATGTTCTTATTTTTCATATCACAGAAAATTTTAAATGTATTGATGTTCTACAGTGTGTTCTTTAGGGATTGCAAATGAGATATGGGTAATGAGTGGCCTTAATGTCAATGAATTCTAGACATCAAAGGACTAAAATGGAAAATTTCATGTTTTGAATATTAAAATGCAATTTAAATAAGGTGAAAGTAAAAGGTAATGTCATCAGAAAGCAAAGAAAGGAGTTGTAAAAATACAATAATGGTGAATAATTAATAGGCTAAAGAAAGGGGATGGAGTAACAAAATATGTACTATTAAATAAAAAGGAGAAAAGCAAGAGAATAAGTGTGAAACAAGTATATGCAATTAAATCATAAATAATATAGAAAATAGAAGTTCAAAAATATTATGATTAACTTAGAGGTCAGTAGATAAAATTCTCCATAAATATACTAAAGTTTGCTCTACATAAAAACAATAAAATCCAACTTTACACTATTAACAATGGACACTTCACAGAGAAAAGCTCTTAAAAACATTAAAGTGATGGTAATGAAATATTGTGTAAACATTAGCCTCAAAAATACTCCATCTTTACTTCATATACTATTATAGTATTTCTATTTCTCTATCTGTAAATGTATCTATATCTGTAGATATAGTTATAAATATATTAATATGAGAAGTACATAAGGTGTTAGGTAGGAAGCATTGCCAGAAATATCTCCTAATTATAAAAGAAGTGGGGTGTTGTTAAATACATGTATAAAAGTCACCCTCTCTCTGTTTTAAAAGACCTCGCTTTGTACTACCTGTGCATTTGATAGTGTAATTATTCCTACGTTGGCTGATTGCAGTCTGCCAATATCATGTCACTGAGTGTGATTTGGGAAGAATTACATCAGGCAGTTTAAAGCTGGTGTGAACCAGCAAAAAAGGGATCAGATATAAAACAAACAAACCATGTTCATCAGAAGCAGTTTATGATGCTAAATCATTGTGTCCTCAAGACATAAGTAAAAACTGACGTTATGTCAAAGAAAAAAGGAGAATCCTTTTTTAGAATTGTGCAACACTTTTACAGAATATCTGGCATATATGTTAGAAGAGATGATAAACAAGGAAAAAATATTAATCAGAAATATATAATTATAAACAATCCCAATGATACACGGAACCTAGTGACATGTTAACAACAGTTATACGTGACAACAGAATGAATATTCTATTAAAGGTACATGGAGCTGTGGACCATACAATAATTTAGGAGCTATATCTCACTTGCTCCTGACTGCAATAAGAGGATTTAGTGATTGCCACATTAAGATGTTAACCCTGTTGACACACATTTCCAAGGCCTGTTTGATGTCTCTGTTCCTCAGGCTGTAGATGAAGGGGTTCAGCATGGGGGTAACTACTGTGTACATGATCGAAGCAGCGATGTTTTTGGAATCCCATGAAGAGGAGAAAAAGTAAACACCTGCAAGTGTCCCGTAGTATAAGGACACCACAAAGAGATGGGAGCCACAGGTGGAAAAGGCTCTAAAGAGTCTCTCAGTGGAGGGGATCCTCAGGATGATGGTCCCAATACGAACATATGAACACAAAACAATACATAAAGGCAGGAATAAAAGCATCCCTCCTTCAGTGAAGATGACCAGCTCATTGAGGGAGATGTCAGAGCAGCTCAGCTTCAGGACAGCGGTGAGGTCACAGAAGAAGTGGCTGATGGTGTTGTCTGCACAAAAGGACAGTCGGACCAAAAGGAGTGTATGCAACAGGGCAGTGCCACAGGGCAAAATCCAGGAGCCAGCCACCAGCAACACACACAGCCCCTCCCTCATGATGGCGGTGTAGCGTAGAGGGTGACAGATTGCAACATACCTGTCATATGCCATTACAGCCAGAAGGAAATTGTCAAGACCAACAAAAAGTATGAAACAATACAACTGAGCAATGCATCCCACGTAGGGGATAGATTGTTGCCGAGTCTGCATGTTTGTGAGCATCTTCGGGACAGTGACGGATGACAGAGAAATGTCAGAGAAGGCCAAGTGGCTGAGGAAGAAGTACATGGGCGTGTGCAGGCGGGAGTCCAGCCTGATGAGCAGGATGATGAGCAGGTTGCCCAGCACCGTGGTCAGGTACATGCCCAGGAAGAGGGTGAAGAACCCGCGCTGCTGCCCTGGCCGCATGGGGAGCCCCAGGAGGAGGAACTCGGACACGCTGCTCTGGTTCTCGGGCCCCATGCTGCTCCCCGTCTGCTGGGTAGGAAGGAGGTTCGGGACTCTCAGCAACCTGGAAAGGACGCCCGGGACCATCATGTCTCATGCTGTCATTTTCCAGGAATACCATTCTTTTTAAACACACACACACAAGAATTTATGACACCTGTGGGAGCCTGTATTCTCATTCTATCCCAGAGCGGCTCCAGGAAAACATCACACCTTTAAAGCAGGTGTGAGACCTCATTGCAGAGTCCAGAGGGCGTTCACTGTTGCACTCAGCAGTAGTTATTGAACACTGAGTCTCTGTCTGGACCTCTACAAAGGATGAAAATGGAGCCATAAACAACAACAATAAAAAAGCAAGGTCCCTACTTCAGTGAGGTTGGATTGTGATGATCATGGAGGGACAATGTCCACCCCAGGGCAGAGCCACACCACACTAACTCACTGTGACAGAAATAGAGGATGAGCCCGGAAAACTGCTATCAATTGTTTGTGCATTAAAGTAACTTAAGACTCAGTGCTACCTGGCATTGCTAGAGAGTTGTCACACTCCTCCTGTGAACATTTAGATTCCCACTGACCTGGAAGCTCTAAACTCAAGGACACTCTAGAAGTAGGTGGCCATTAAATGTCATTGATGCCTAAATAGCTATAAAGCTGGAGTAGTCCGCAAACTCTCTTTCAGAATAATGCTGAACACTGTGTTGGACATTTGGGTACCGGGCTGAGGACTTTACCTACATTACCTGATGAATTTCACACATCAGCCTCCATTCCCAGAGTTAAAGACCTCTTCACAGTGATGCTATGCACTTGTGTTCTTTCAACTATTTTAATTTTTAAGAAATGGAAACATAAATGATACAAATTCTGTCAGCGCAAAATTCTACAGTCCCGTGTCAGAATGGCACACACGTGTGTATATCTGAATCTGTAATGTAGTAATGCAATAATATATATAACTGTTTTCTTTAAGTTATAACTTACCAAGTGTTAGCTACTTCATAGGGTTCAGTCTTACATGTCTGTGTGATGGATCCTTCACTCTTAACCATCACACACAGGAACTTTTTCTTTCGTATTCAGGAGAGTGAAATACAATATATTATTTTAGAGCTTTGAGGACAAAATATTGTCCAAATTTTTCTTAGTTCTCTCTCTAGATAATTTTGTTTCTTTATATATATATATATATATATACTTTTCAACTGACAAAATAATCTCAAATACATTGAATTCTATTTATACAATAAGCATTTATCAGGGCCTCTGCAGATTCACCAGACCCGAGTCCTTATTTCCATTTTATACATGTGGAAACGGAGGGCAAAGGACTTAAATAACTTTTCTAAGATCTCACCGATATTTGATGGTGATTCTGCAAAATAACTTCATCCAGCATGATGCCTGGATATTTTTATTTTTTTGCCTGGGGTGTTTAATAAAAGTAATAAAAAATTTTAAACTTCTTAGTGACACAGTCACACGCAGGAACCTGAAACTGATAGCTGATCTGTTTTAAGAAACAGAATTGCTTCGAGTTTGGATAACTCAACTGATGGAGCCCTGGAAGGAGGACTCCAAAGGAAGTACTTGAGGCCATGGGTGCAGATCATACACACATGAACACACACACATGTAGGCACATACTTATGCTACTATCAAAGAGCATGTACATAAACATTCACAATATATGAAGACACACACAGTCATGGACAGAGTCTTACACGACCCACTAGCTAGCACACAGGCAAACCATGACCAAGGGCAGAGTTCCAGCCCCTCTGACCTGTGCCCGTCACTGCTGAGTCAGACCCCTTCTGCTCCAGACTGCTGCCCGACTCCTCAGGTTTCTTCAGGAGACCATAGGTCCAGAAGAGAGAAGAAATATCTGTGGCTCTGGCCCTTCTAGACACCTTCATTTTCTTCCACCAGCTATGGGAAATGAGTCAAAGACAAGACTTAATAACTAATGAGAGACTGAAACAAAGTCCCCAAGCTACGGGATAATTTCTGACTGCCCTTTGGGGAGCTGTGTGTCCCAGATCCAGAGAGACTAGAATGCTGGGGGACCGTGTCCCTGATTCCAGTGATGCCCTGGGCTTCTTTTTCTTGGGCATTGTTCCAGCAGGGTTAGAGGTTATTCATATTTTTATTTTTAAATAATTTAATCATACAGAATGCTGTAAAAATGATACAGACTATTGCAGGAAGGCTTTACCCAGATTCCCCAGTGGTTAAGTTAACCTTTTACTATATTTCCTCTCTATCTATATGTATGTATGTATATTTTGGGTTTGGGTTTTGAGCAGATAAACTACAGTACATATTAATAGAAGGCAATTGACATTAATTTTTGAAATTATTAATTTTTTAAATAATCTGTTAGATAAGATGTTGTCTTCAAGGTTCTCCACTGTAAAGTTACCATTTTCTTTCTTTTTAAAAATATTTTATTTAGAAATTTAAATTTAGTACAATGACATTGATCAATAAAAGTACAGAAGTTTCAGGTAAACATTTCTAAAACATTTGAACTGTAGATTCTGTTGTATCCCCATCACCTAACATCAAATCCTTTTATGTCACTGTATGTATATTTTCTCTTTACTCTCTCCCCTACTCTTATCTCCCTCCCACTCTCCCCAGTAACCACTTCACTTTCATCTATGTCCACAAGTGTCCGTTTCATATCTCACCAAAGTGTGAAAAAATATAGGTCTTAGCTTTTTCTGATTTACTAATTTCACTCAGTATAATGCCATATTACCCAAAGCAATATACTAATTTAATGCATTCCCCATCAAAATCCCAATGTCACTTAAAAAAATAGAATATAATCTCTGGATTTGTAAGGAACAATAAGAAACCACAAATGGCCAAACCAATCTTGAGGGAAAAAAAATGAAGCCAAAGGTATCACACTACCTGCCTTCAAATTATACCAGGGGTAGTAAACCCTTTTATACCTACCGCCCACTTTTGTATCTCTGTTAGTAAAAGTTTCTAACTGCCCACCGGTTCCACAGTAATGGTGATTTATAAAGTAGGGAAGTAACTTTACTTTATAAAATTTATAAATCAGAGTTACAGCAAGTTAAAGCATATAATAATAATTACTTGCCAAGTACTTTATGTCGGATTTTCACTAAGTTTGGCAGAATAAATCTTTATAAAACAACTTACTATAGTTAAATCTATTTTTTTATTTATACTTTGGTTGCTTCACTACTGCCCACCATGAAAGCTGGCACTTCCACTAGTGGGTGGTAGGGACCAGGTTGACTACCACTGAATTATACTATAAAGTCAACGATAATCAAAACAGCATAGTACCTCAAAAAAATCGGGGTGTTTTTAATGAAACAATAACAAATTCATTATGTTATTCCTCTATTGAATACCTTCCAGTGGATTCCCAAATCATTCAGTCTGAAAACAGAAACTCTACAATGGTGGTGAATTTTATGAGATAACTTGGCTTGACTATGGTATTCAGGTAGTTGGTCAAATGTCACCCTACATAATGTTTCTATGAAGATTTGTTTTGAATGGGATTAGCATTGCAGTTAGCAGACTCTGAGTAAAGTTGATTGCTCTCCACAAGGCAGAAGGCCATCACCCAATCAATTGAAGGCCTTTAATAGAGACTGACATGCCCCAAAGGGAGACAGTGTTCAGACTCCAACTGCAACCTTCCCTGGGTTTCCAATCTGCCAGCCTCCCTGCAGAGGTTGGACTGCCAGCCAGCACAGCTGCAGAGCCAATTCCTTAAATAAACCTCTCTGTTTACACGCATGGGCACACACACACACACACACACACACACACACACACACACATGCATGCACACTCTCTGGTTCATTCATCAGGAGAACCTTCACTGAAACACACCTGCTGTGACCATGAGTGCCCTCCACACGTGGTCTCCTGATATCTCTGAATCATCACCAACCTTCCCTCCCCCACCCGCCGGGCCAGCTCCAGGGGCCCCATTAGCGGTCCTGCCACAGGACGGGCAGCCTATCACCTCAGAGCATTTCTAGCTGCTGTTTTCGTGCTTGGAATGTTTCTCCCAGATATCCCTATGGCTTGCTTACCTGTTCTCACTGAGGTCTTTCTTGGAATGTTGCCTTTCCAAGGAGCCTTACAAAATGTAAATTATAAACCTGCCCCCAACATGCTTGCTCTCCCGTTTTTCAATCATTGTTGACATTCAATATTATATTAGTTTCAGGTGAACAGCTTTGTGGTTAGACATTTATATATCTTACAAAGTGATCGCCCTGATAACTGAAGTACGCGTTGACAGCATACATAGTACAGTATTATAGACCATATTCCACGTGCTGTACTGTACACCCCTGTGACTACTTTGTAACTGCCAATTAGTACTTCCTAATCCCCTCACCTTGTTACCATCCCCAACACCCCTCCTCTGGCAACCATCAGTTTGTTCTCTGTATCTATGAGTCTGTTTCTGTTTTGTTAGTTTTGTTTTTAGATTCCAGGACATATAAGCGACCTCGTATGGTGTTTGTTGTTCCCTGTTTGACTTACTTCACTTAGCGTAATGACTTCTAGTCCTCGTGTTGCTGAAACAGTAAGATCTCCTTCTGTTTGATACATATCACTCCTCCTTACCAGCCTTTCTTTATTCACAACAGTTTTTGCCTACAAACATAACTTGGAATTTATTTCTTTATTTCACCTAAAAAACACATCTTGTTGGAGCTTACATTCCAGTAAAGAAACAATGGCAATAGAGAAAATTAGGGAAGCTTGTGCTGTGTTGGATAATTAAAAACCGGTGTGGAGAAAAGGGATCATGATGAGTGGAGTCAGAGGCTGGCTTCTAACCCTCCATGCAGGCAAATTTTATCAGAAATTAGACACAAAGTGAAGATAAGACATCCAGACAAGGAGGGAGAAAGATTTATTTGTAGCCGGCGAAGGCGGTTGGGCTAGTAGACACGAGCTGCCTGAAGTTAGATTTTTTACATTTTATATACCTTTACAGCTTTAACTTTCACATGAAAAAAATGCCTGATTTCTATGACTTCTTTGTTTGCAGACCTATGTGACTTTTGTGTATAGGAGAGTGGTGGGAGTAAGACTGGAGGGTCAGTCCTTGATAATCACATTACTCATTTTTCTTGCTGGTGCTGCGAGTTTATTTCAAGGAACTGATAACAAGCAAGGACCAGCTGTGGTTTGTTAATTTTTAAACTTATCTTAGTCTGCCCTAGCTCTCCCAGTCCTAAACACTGAGATCACTGGACTGAGTGAAAGATCACAGACATTGCAGGTCCCCCTCTTCTGCATTCTTCTGGTTTCTCTTCTCTCAAATTTGGGGTCCCTTTTTTCAAAATAACCCTCATATTCATCAATCTTAGAAAATAGGATGGCATAGAGTAGCCATTCAGTAAGTATCTTTAGGTGCATGAGTTATTTAATCACAAATTTAGTTTTTCCTATTAGAGGTGGAGCTCCTAGTTTGGGGACAAGACAATAGTCACTGCCCAGACTGAATTTAATCAGACAGATATAGATGACTATTTCACCACAAAATCCAGCATAGAGGCAAAAATTAGTCTTCCTAGAATGTTCTTTCTTTTTAAATTCTCGTCACAGGCTCAACCAAACTAAAGTTTATTTAGATTTTAGCAAACCATGAAAAGCATTGTATTAACTATCTACTACGTTGAAAAGGTAAGTGTCCTAGACTTTACTAAACTAAGCATAGACTGACACTTCACTATAAACTAAGACTTGACTAAACTAACTTTACTGAGTATCTGTAGCTCTGGACAGCAGTCGAAACAACAGGAAACAAGGAGGTGATTTCTAACTCATTTACTTCAACGGACAGAAACTGAGTTACCATCCAAAGCCATATTGCCTGTTGTTGAGGAGGGCTTTTCTAAACTATCAAATCAATATTGCACAAGACGTACACTGGCTCTGGCTGAGAGTACAGTTGTCCATTTCCTTATTGACAGAATTACCAGAACACACTTGAGAGTTCTGACCATCCACCACTGAGGAGTCAGAAATTCAGTGTGTGAGAAGGTATAGCCACGTTTCATACCTCTAACCTTAGCCTGAAGCAACACTGGTTTCATTTTTTATAAAAAAGCATACAATGCCCGTGTCACTTTCCTTTGGAGAAAGGTGGTTGGTGTGCCCTGTGATCTTAGCAAGTCTTCCATCTGTCCTCAGGAAGTCAGGACAATAGTGCAACCTATTTAGGATGATCAATCAATTCCTGACAAGTGAAGAGTTGGAAGAACCCGAGATGAATGTGTGTTGTGGCAATGCCATCTTCTGGATTATGAAAGAATAAATGGGCAACAGATATGACGACGTGAAAAGGGATTAGATTGAATAAGCAGACTGGTAAGGATACTTACAGACATGGGTGGTACAAAACGCCATGTTTCAGGATCTCTGACAAGGTCAGTGGGTAAAATAAGAACACGATTAGATAATTCTCGTTTGGCAAAAGAAGATATTGTTTCTAAAAAGAGTCCAATTTTATGTCTCTGTTCCTTAGTCTGTAAATGAAGGGGTTTAACATGGGGTCACCACTGTGTACATCAGAGAGGCAATCATGTCTTTGTCATTGGACTTGCGTGACGAGGAAGAAAAGTACAGAAGTATAATTGTCCCAGAAAAGAGACACATGACACAGAGATGGGATCCACAGGTTAACAAGGCTTTGTTGATCCCTTTGGTAGAGGGGACCCCCAGATAGAGGCCGAAATGTGGCCATAAGAGAAAAGGATACCACTCAATGGAAAAATCACAACCGTGGCCCCAGCCGTGTATATGACAAGTTCGTTGACAGAGGTGTTTGAGCAGGACTGTTTGAGCAGAATGGGGAGGCTCCAGAAAAGGTGGGCAATAACATTTTCAGCACAGAGGGACAGTGGACCAAGAGGAGGGTGTGCAACAGGGCAGTGCCACAGAACACAATCCAGGAGCCAGCCACTAGCAGCACACAGCCCCTCCCTCATGATGTTGGTGTAGTGCAGAGGGTGACAGATGGCCACATACCTGTTATATGCCATCACTGCCAGAAGGAGATTATCAACACAACCAAAAAGTATATAAAAATGCACCTGTGAAATACAGCCTTGGTAAGAGATGGAGGGGTGCCAGGTCTGCATGTTCGTGAGCATCTTCGGGACAGTGACGGATGACAGAGAAATGTCAGAGAAGGCCAAGTGGCTGAGGAAGAAGTACATGGGCGTGTGCAGGCGGGAGTCCAGCCTGATGAGCAGGATGATGAGCAGGTTGCCCAGCACCGTGGTCAGGTACATGCCCAGGAAGAGGGTGAAGAACCCGCGCTGCTGCCCTGGCCGCATGGGGAGCCCCAGGAGGAGGAACTCGGACACGCTGCTCTGGTTCTCGGACCCCATGCTGCTCCCCGTCTGCTTGGAGGAAGGAGGTTTGGGACTCTCAGCAACATGGAAAGGACGTCCAGGGTTATGATGTTTATGCTGTCATTTTCTGGGAACAGCATGAATGTTTGACTACAAACCTAATAATTTATGACACCTGTACGTGCGTGCATCCTCACTCTATCCCAGTGAGGATCCAGGAAAACATCACACCCCTAGCGTGGCCAACAAGACTTCATTTCACAGACGCAAAAGGATGTTTATGTTTCATTCAACTATAGTTTACTGATATTGAGTCTGTGTCTTGAGGCACTAGGGACTGACATGCAGCAGTGAACAAGAGGAGCAAGGTCCCCAGTTCCGTGAGGTTAGATAGTGATGGGCAAGGAGGGATCATTTCTCCCCCAGGCCAGAGCCACACCGCACTGACTCACTGTGGCCGAAATAGAATTGATTTCCCAAACTGTATCAGTTGCTTCTACCTTAAAAAACATGAGACTTCAGCCTGACCAGTGATAGTGGTGGGATAGAGCATCCACACAGGATGGTGAGGTTCCTTGTTCACAAACCCTGAGGTCACCAGCTAAAGCACGGGTCTTGGCTTGAGCACCACCTTGCCAGCCTGAATGTGAGTTGTCAATGTCATCCTAATGTTGCTGACTTGAGGCCCGGGTCACTAGCTTGAAGCCAAATTAAGAGAAGTAATCAATACACAACTAAATGAAGCAAGGTAAGAATTGATGCTTCTCATCTCTCCCCTTTTCTCTCTCTCTTTCTCATTTCTGTCTATCTTTCTAAAGAGAGAGAGAGAGAAAGAGAGAGAGAGAGAGAGAGATACACCAGTGCAGAGTTGATGTTGTTGGAGCATTGTCACACTCCTGTACTGACCTACGACTGTAAACTCATGGACACTCTGGGAACGGGTGGCCATTTAAAGCCACTTGATGCCTAAATAGCTCTGAAACTAGAGTAGTCTTTAAGATACCTTTCATAAAAATGCTGATCATTTGGGCATCATTTGGTACTGGGCTGAGGACTTTACCCATGATTCGCAATTAAATCCCCACATCAGCCTACATTCCCAGAGTCTAAGAGCTTTTCACAGCTGCACTAAAAGTATGTGTTCTTTCAACTATTACAGTTTCTAAGAGATAGAAACCTAAACGGTCAGCTTGCTGCAGGCACAGGACAGTGCCGTCAGGGACAGAAGGGCAGACGCGTGTATGGACATCTGTATCTATAAAGTATGTGGTGTGTAGTGTATGTACCTGGATATATATGTACTGCCATTGTCTGTACATGAACAATTATTACTGCTTCACGGGTTCAATCTAACACGTCTGTGCAATCAGAGCCCATGCTCCTAACTGTCACAGGTGGGATCCTCCAAACTGTGTTTAAGGAAGCCAAGCACAGTAATATTATAGTCGTGAGGACACAGTTATCCAAAATATTTTTTGTCTTTTTCTTAGATAATTAAATTCTTGCATATTCATAATTTTTTCAACTAAGAGAACATTCTTGAATAAATTGCTTTCTATTTATATAAAAAGAATTTACTGAAGGTATCTGCAAGATTCATGAGACAAGTATAATTCTTCTTTTTTTATAAATGTGGAAACTGAGGCAAAGGATTTTATTAACTTTCACAATGTTTCATTGCAGTTTGATCCCGCCCAAAACATCACACAGTTTCATGCCTGGAGTACCTTTTTTTCCATGGGATGTTTAATAAAAGTAACAAAGTGTTGCAAAATTGTAAATGACTCGGTCACGCTCAGGTACGTGATAACGATAGGAGAGCCGTTTTAAGAAACAGGGACAGACTTAGACCTTGGTTATCTCAGCTGTTGGTACCCCAGCTGGAGGACACCTCAGGGAATACTTGAGGGCACGGAAGCAGATCATATACCCATAACACACACACACACGCACACACACACACATGCACACTGACACACACACGCACACACACACATGCACACGCGCACACACACACCATGTTAATTTGAGGATTCTTTCAACTGTGACTAAGATCTCATCTTAACGGTAGGGTTGAAAGTATGTGGTTCAGCTCATAAACACTCATATACATATATACAAGTCATAGGTCACAATCAAAGTGAGACATACTCAACACATAACGACATATCACTCAACCACAATCACACTCACAATGCACATCAACACTCCTGACTCGTGACACACCTAGTAAACACTCAAATCTCCACATATACATAACTCAGGAAGTACACATACATGTTACCAAAAACACACAAGACCACACACAATTCAACAATCTCATGAGAAACACACACCAACACACATGCACACCTAGCCACACTTCCTACACCATCAGCACACCTGCTCCTATTACTGAGAGGCATGTTCCCGTCCCTCTGACCCACCCCCTGCTGGGGGAGGGCAGTCAGCATGGGGCAGGTCCGCCTATTCGGTCACAGGTGCGGTCATTACACCCCCACCTACACCATGCACGTGTCACATACACATGGTAACACACACAGTGGGAAAACCAAACAGTACACCTTCCTGCTGTCACATACGATGACCCACAATCACAGCTGGTACAGGCAGGAACACACGCTGTAGAGAGAGGTCTGACCTTGGTCCCCTGTGAGGTGGGCGTGTTCTTGTCCAGCAGCTGAGACAATAATCTCACTCCCGATGCCCAGCTGTGCTGCAGGTGTTTATGGTCACAGGCATGAACCAGGAGTCCCTAGTCACACAGCAGGAGACTGATCACTTGGTCTATACCTGCTAAAACAGGGCCTCCATGCGGTCTAATTCAGGAAAAAGGTTGGGCTATGACTCAGACACATAGCACACGCACACATGCAGCTATCAAACAGCATGTACGCAAGCATACACTATATATGCAGACGCACATGCATGCAAACACACACAGTCATGGACACAGAGTCCCACATGACCCGCTAGCACACAGGCAGACCCATCGCCAAGGGCAGAGTCCCAGCCCCTCTGACCTGTGCCCTTCATGCTGAGTCAGACCCCTTCTGCTCCAGACTGCTGCCCGACTCCTCAGGTATCTTCAGGAGGCCTTAGGTCCAGACAGAGAGAAGAAATATCCGTGGCCCTGGCTCTTATAGACCTTCATTCTCCTCAACCAGCTCCAGGGAAAGGAGACCAAACCTAACACTGAATTATTAATGAGAGACTGAAACCCATTCCCCAAACTTTGAGCTACTTTCTGACTGCCCTTTGGGGAGCTGTGTGTCCCAGAGCCAGAGGGACTGGAGTCCTAGGGGACAGTGTCCCTGATTCCAGTGATGCTTTGGGCTCTTTTTTTTGTAGTCATTATTCCAGCAGGATATAGGATTTTCAACTTTGTATTTTGTAGTGATTTTAAAGATACAGAAAAGTTGTGAATGATACAGCATATTTCTGGACAGACTTCACCCAGGTTCCCCAATGATTGAATTAATATGTTATTATGTATGTCTTCTGTGTGAATGTATGCATGTATTTATGTATATTTCATGGTTTGATTTTCAGCACATATGCCACAGCATATATTATTAATTATGATAGTAATTTTTCTTAATAACTAGTGTTTTAATCCTTGATCAGCTGGCAAAATTTAAGTCTGCCTGGTTCTCTAGTGTAAAAGTTACCATTTTTTAAATACCATATGCTCCCACTTATATGTGAAACCTAATGAACACAATACACTGATGGACAAAGCAGAAACAAAGGCATGGACACGTGGACCAGATACACAGTCGTCAGAGGGAAGGGGTGAGGGGACGGGATGAAAGGAGGGGAAGGAATTAGCTAAGAAAACATATACACATAACCCATGGATAGAGACAGCAGGGTGGTCACAGCCCAAGGGAAAGGGGTGAGGAGGTGGGAGGGAAGTGCAGAGTGGGAGAGAAGGGGGAAGTTAGAGACCTGCATGGGGACAGGGGTGCACGTGCTGCTTGTAAATGGGGTGATATTGGTTGTACACATGAAACGCGTATGGCTTGGGGAACCATGTTATCCCAATAAATTTAATATAAATTTTAAAAAATTTACTGTTTTTTCCTTATAATATAGAGGAATCATTTGAGTAGATGTATTTAACCTAGATAAGCATAACTATTTTCTTATCATAATTTCACACACTACATTTAACACCATTTGGTAATTCTTATATGACAAAATTATTGCAAATGTGGTGGCCAAATAGTGACTTTTCTACTTTTGTCATTTCTTCTTTGCTTTTTAATTGTGTTTTCTGAAACGAAGGAATTTAATCTTACTCCCTACTAATTTCTATTTATTTATTTCTTAATTTATTTATTCATTATGGACTAATGATTTGTGTTATTCTCTGAGTTATAAACTGTTACTGTTATTCATTTGAACTTAGGCGTGTTCATCACTTTCAAGGATATTAAATGATCTCAGAGAAGCCAAGGTGTAAATTTATACAAAAAGAAACACAAGAAGTAAAAAATAGAAAGTTAGAAACTAAAGGAATATCTACCTATAGGTGGTGTGTGAGGAGTGGGACAGAAGAAATGGGGGATGGGCCTGACACGGTGGTGGCAGAGTGGATAGAGCATTGGCCTGGATTCAGGCTACCCTAGTTCACAACCCAAAGGTTACTGGCTTAAGCTCAAGCTCACCAGTTTGAGATTGAGGTTGCTGACTTGAGTGGAGAATCATAGACATAACCCCATGGTCGCTGGCTTGAGCCCAAGGTCTCCGGATTGAGCAAGGTGTCACTGGCTTAGCTGCAGCCCCCTGCCCACCTCCATAGTCAAGGAACATATGAGAAAGCAATCAACGAAGAACTAAGGAGCCACAATGAAGAATTCATGCTTCTTATCTCTCCCCATGCCTATCTGTCTGTCCATCTCTCTGCCTCTCTCTTTCTCACAAAAATAAATAAATAAATAAAGTATGGGTAATGGGAACAGTATATATGTTGACGTAGAACATATACATTTCTATTTATACTTTCTTAAATTCATGAGTTCAAATTGATGTCTCCAATTCTAGTTTGACAACAGAGAATTCATTCCAGCTTCTGCTTCTTCATGTACACAGCATCTTCCCAATGAATGAGGACTCACTCCTTTTCCTCTGTATTAATTTTCTGAATTTTTGAACACATGGTGAGCTGTTTCAGAATGTTGAAATCAGCCCTGGCTGATGTGCTCAGTGGTAAAGCTTTGACCCGATGTTTGAAGTCCAGGGTTCAATTCCCAGTCAGGACACACAGGAGAATCAAACATCTGCTTCTCTACCCCTCCCCTTCCCCTTTTCTCGCTCATACTCTCTGCCTCTCCCGCAGCCAGGGCTTGAATGGTTTGAGCGAGTTGACCCCAGGTACTGAGATTGGCTCCCTGGCTTTGCTTCAGGAGCTCAAATACCTCAGTTGCTAAGCAATGGAGCAGCTATCTCAGTTGGGCAGAGCATCACCAGGTACGAGGTTTGCTGGGTGGTCCCCTGTCTGAGTGCATCCCGGAACCTTTTATTTGCCTCCCCAACTTCCCACCTCTCACTTAATAAAAAAAATTCTTGAAATCATAACACAGTTAATAACACATTAAAGCTAAGACTTTGTTTTTACTTTTTAAATGATGATTGTGTATAGACATGATTCTGGGTTCAATAATTACTTAGGTTACTTATTTTATTTTCATCTTAACTCTAATTGTGGTAGTAGTTTGCAGTATAATTAGGTTTATTTGCTTTGCTTTATTCTATCTTGCTTTATTCACCACATCCTTTTTTATTTTATTTTTTAATACTTTATTTTAGAGAGAAGAGAGAGAGAGAGAAAGAGAGAGAGAGAGAGAGAGAAGTGAAGGAGCAGGAAGCATCAACTACCATATGTGCCTTGACCGGGAATGCCCAGGGTCTCAAACCAGCAACCTCAGCATTCCAGGTCTATGCTTTATGCACTGTGCCTAGGTGTGAGGCTAGGCTGACCACCTCTTCTATTTATTTTTTAGTGGCAAAAGACAACATAGTCAAAAGTGTACACATAATCATACTCATCTTCTGAATCTTTTGACCCACATTCTGTAGATAAACAATGTCATTAGTTTATATTTATCTTTCCTGTGGCTCTGTGTGCTGAAATAGGCAGACATATATACACTTTATTTTTATTTTATTTTTACATAAAATGTAGCGTGCTATCAGTGCTGCTTTACACATTGCTTTTTTCCATTTAATAAGGCATCCTGATATTTCTCCATAGTGATTCATAGCTATCTTTGTTCCTATTTTTTCCACATCTGAGAAATACTTAAATGTACTGATCTACAGTGTGTTCTTTAGGAGTTGCAGATGACATATGGGTGACGAGTGTCCTTAATGTCAATGAATTGTAGACATCAAATGACTAAAATAATAAATTCCATGTTTTTAATATTAAAATGCAATTTAAGTATTTAAGAAGAAAATAAAAAGTAATGTCAGCACACAGCGCAGAAAAGAATTATAAAATTATAATAATAATAAATGATTAATATGTTTAAGAGGGGTTTTGGAGTAACAAAATATGTATTTAATAAATTAAAAGGAGGAAGGTAAGAGAACAAATGTGAAACAGGTGTATCAAATAAAATACATAGTAATATGGAAAATCAAATTCAAATATATTATGATTACTTTAGATGTCAGTGGATAAAATTGTCCATTGACATGCTAATGTTGTTCTACATGAAAATTGCAAAATACAACTTTACATGATTAACAATAGACACACACCTCACAGAGATAAGCTCATAAAAAAGAGTAAAATGATGGGAAAGAAATACCATGTAAACATTAACCTCAAGAAAGCTGCATCATTACTTCCTATACTATTACAGTATCTCTGTTTATCTGTATCTGTATATGAGTCTAGATCTATAGGTACAGCTATAAAGTAATATGCTAATATCAGAAGTAGGTGAGGTGTTAGGTATGACCCATTGGTTCAGATATCTTCTAATCATAAACTCAGTGGTGTATTATTAAATACACTTATAAAAATCTACTTCTCTCTTTTGTATAAAGCCTCACTTTGCACTACCTGCACATTTTCATAGTGTAATTAGCCCAATCATGGCTGATTGTGGTCACTGAATGTGAGTTGGGAATACACCAAATCAGCTTAAAGCCAGTGTAAGCCAGCACAGAGGAATGGGTTTAAAGAAAATCCAGGTTCATGAGGAGCTGATCATGATGCTAAGTCAGTGTGTTCTCACGATATACAGAAAGACGGACATGTCTCAAAGTACAAAATAAAAATCCTCATTTAGAATTGTGCAATGTTTTGCATAAGATTTTGCATACATCTTAGAATAGACAAAGAACAAGGAAAATATATTAATAAGGAATAAATTAGTAACGATCCAGGTGGCAAACATGACCAACTTGACATATTAACAACACATACACATGACAACAAAATGCCTATTCAATAAAGTTATAAGGAGATGACAACCATACAATAATTTAGGAACTATGTCTCACTTTCTCCTGACGGCAATATGAGGATTTAGTGATTGCCACATTAAGATGTTAACACTGTTGACACACATTTCCAAGGCCTGTTTGATATGTCTGTTCCTCAGGCTGTAGATGAAGGGGTTCAGCATGGGGGTAATTACCGTGTACATGATCGAAGCAATGATATCCTTTGAACCCCACGATGAGGAAAAAAAATATACACCTGCAAGTGCTCCATAGTATAAGAACACCACAAGGAGATGGGAGCCACAGGTGGAAAAGGCTTTAAAGAGTTTCACAGTGGAGGGGACCCTCAGGATGATGGTCCCTATATAAACATATGAGCCCAAAATAACACCCAAAGGCAAGAATAAAACCATTCCTCCCTCAGTGAAGATGACCAGCTTATTGAGGGAGATGTCAAAGCAGCTCAGCTTCAGGAGCGCAGCGAGGTCACAGAAGAAGTGGCTGATGGTGTTGTCCACACAGAAGGACAGTCGGACCAAGAGGAGGGTGTGTAAGAGTGCAGTGCCACAGGACAAGATCCAGGAAGCAGCCACCAGATACACACACAGCCCCTTCCTCATGATGGTGGTGTAGTGTAGAGGGTGACAGATGGCCACGTACCTGTCATATGCCATCACTGCCAGAAGGAAATTATCAACACAACAGAAAAGTATATAAAAATACACCTGAACAATGCATCCCACATAGGGGATGGATTGTCGCCGAGTCTGCATGTTGGTGAGCATCTTCGGGACAGTGACAGATGAGAGAGAAATGTCAGAGAAGGCCAAGTGGCTGAGGAAGAAGTACATGGGCGTGTGCAGGCGGGAGTCCAGCCTGATGAGCAGGATGATGAGCAGGTTGCCCAGCACCGTGGTCAGGTACATGCCCAGGAAGAGGGTGAAGAACCCGCGCTGCTGCCCTGGCCGCATGGGGAGCCCCAGGAGGAGGAACTCGGACACGCTGCTCTGGTTCTCGGGCCCCATGCTGCTCCCCGTCTGCTGGGGAGGAAGGTGGTTTGTGACTCTCAGCAACCTGGAAACGATGCCCAGGAACATTACATCTTTTACTGTCATTTTCTGGAAACAACATGAATATGTGACTACATACCTATGAATTTATAACACCTGTAGGTGCGTGTGTCCGCACACCATCCCAGTGAGAATCCATGAAAACATCACACCCTTAATGCAGCCAACAAGAGTTTTTTACACAGAAGCAAAAGGGTGTTCAGGGTTTCCTTGAACCCAGTTTATTGATATTGAGTCTGTGTCTTGAGCCACTAAGGACTGACATGCAGCAGTGAACAAGAAAAACAAGGTCCCCACTTCTGTAAGGTGAGATCGTGATGGGCACGGAGGGATCATTTCTCCCCCAGGCCAGAGCCACACCACACTGACTCACTGTTGCATAAGAAGAATTGATCCCACAAAATTGGTATTAGTGGCTTATACCTTAAAAAACATGAGGCTTCAGCCTGACTGGTGGTGGTGGAGTGCATAGAGCATTCACCCAGGATGCTGATGTTTCTGGTTCAAAACCACAAGGTCACCAGCTAATGCGTGTGTTTCTTGGCTTGAGCACCTCCTTGCCAGCCTGAGTGCGGGTTCTCCATGTCATCCCAATGTTGCTGGCTTGAACCCAAGGTCATTAGCTTGAAGCCAAATTAGGAGAAACAATCAATACAGAAATAAATGAAGCAAGTAAGAGTTGTCACTTCTCATTTGTCTTTCTTTCTTCTTCTCTCTGTCATTCTTTTCTATCTCTCAGAAAATGGATATAAAACAATAAAAGAGACTTCAGTGCAGAGTAGACATTTTGGAGCACTGTTACATTGCAGTGAACCTGCCGGATCCCATTGACCAACAGCTGTAAAGTCATGGACAGTCTTTAAACAGATGGACGTTTCAAGTTACTTGATGCCTGAACAGTCTTCAGAATATTTTTTATAATAATGCTGAATATTTAGGTGAACATTTGGGTACTGGACTGAGGAATTTACCTACATTTATGAAGTAAATCCACACATCAGACTAAATTCCCAGAGTCTAAGACCTCTTCACAGCTGCACTAAAAATATGTGTCCTTTCAGCTCTTTTAGTTTTTAAGAAATAGAAACCTAAATGATACAATTGCTGTGGGCACACAACGGTGTAGTAGGCAACAGAATGGCACACACACATATATATATGTGTATCTATAAAATATGTCATGTGTAATGTATATACTTGGATGTACTACCATTGTCTATAGATTAAAAATTATTACTGCTTCCCAGGTTCAGTCTAACATGTCTGTGTGATCAGAACCCACGCTCCTAACCATCACTTATGGGATCCTCCCTTTTGTTGGTTACGGGAGCCAGGCACAATGATATTATTTTATAGCTGTGAGGACACAAAGTTATCCAAAATGTTCTTAGCCCTTTTCCTAGCTAATTAAATTCCTACATATTTATAATCTTTTCAAATAATAGGACATTCTCAAACACATTGACTTCTATTTATATAAAGATTTACTGAAGGTATCCGCAAGATTCATGAGGCAAGTATAATTCTTTCCTTTTTATACATGTGGAAACTGCGACAAAGAATTTCGTAAAATTTCTCAATGTTTCATTGCAGTTTGATAGTGATTCTGCCCAAAACTTCAGTTTGATGCCTAAAATACCTTTTTTTTATGGCATGGGATGTTTAATAAAAGTAACAAAGTGTTGCCGAATTGTAAATGACTCGGTCACGCTCAGGTACGTGATAACGATAGGAGAGCCGTTTCAAGAAACAGGGACAGACTTAGACCTTGGTTATCTCAGCTGTTGGTACCCCAGCTGGAGGACACCTCAGGGAATACTTGAGGGCATGGAAGCACATCATATACCCACACACACACACGCACACTGACACACACACACAAATATACACACACACAGTGCTGATCTTAGGATTTCAGTCACCTGTGACTAAGATCCCATCCTAAGGGAAGGGTCGCCAGTATGTGGTTCAGCTCAGAGACACTCATATACATACATTCAAGTCATAGATCATACACAAAGTGAGACATACACAACACACAATCATGTATCACACAACCACATTCACACTCACAATGCACAACAACACACTTGAATTTTGACATGCGTGCTAAACACTCTACTCAATATATATGCATCATAATTTAGGCACTGTACACAGATGTCATCAGGAACACACTTGATCACACACAATTCAAAAATTACAGAGGAAACACACACCAACAACACATATACACACCCAGCAACACACTCAGTACACCAGCACACTTGCTCCTATTACAGAGAGGCATGCTCCCGCCCCCTCGTACACATGATAACGCACACGCTGGGAAAACCAACCAACACACCTGTCTGCTCTCACTCACAAACACAGCTGGCACGGGCAGCAGCAGCACGCACTGTGGAGAGAGGTGTGAAACCTGTCTGACCTTGGTTCCCTGTGAGGTCAGCGTCTTGTCCAGGGGCCACGACAACAATCTCACTCCCAATACCCAGCTGTGCTGCAGGTGTTTATGGTTACAGGCATGAACCAGGAGTCTCTAGTCACACAGAAGGAGGTGATCACTTGGTATATACCCACTAAAACAAGGTCTATATAATGTTTATCTCAGGAGAAGCATCAGGCTGTGAGTTAGATACATAGCACACACCGCCTGACCTGTGGTGGTGCAGTGGATAAAGCGTCGACCTGGGAACACTGAGTTCAAAACCCTGCACTGGTCTGGTCAAGACACATATGGGAGTTGATGCTTCCAGCTCCTCCCCCCCTTTCTCTCTTTCTCTTTCTCTCTCTCTCACTCTGTGTCTCCTCTCTAAAATGAATAAAATAAAAATAAAATAAATTTAATAGATACATAGCACACACCTATCAGACAAGCACATACTGAAACAGACACAATACATGCAGACACTCACAGAGTCATGAACACAGAGTCTCACCTGACCCGTTAGCACACAGGCAGACACATCGCCAATGGCAGAGCTCCAGCCCCTCTGACCTGTGCCCGTCACTGCTGAGTCAGACCTCTTCTGCTACAGACTGCTGCCCGACTCCTCAGGTTTCTTCAGGAGGCCTTAGGTCCAGACAGAGAAGAAATATCCGTGGCCTTGGCCCTTCTAGAGACCTTCATTCTCCTCAGTGAGCTCCAGGGAAAGACCAAACCTAACACTGAATTACTAATGAGAAACTGAAACCCAGTCCCCAAGCTTTGGGCTACTTACTGACTGCCCTTTGGGGAGCTGTGTGTCCCAGAGCCAGAGGGACTGGAGTCCTGGGGGACGGTGTCCGTGATTCCAGTGATGCCCTGGGCTCCTTTCTTCTTAGTCATTGTTCCAGCGGGACAGGATTTTCAACTTTTTATTTGGTAGTGGTTATATTATTTATTGATTTATTTATTTACTTTTGTTAGTAATTTTAAAGATATAGAAAAGTTGTAAAAATTATATAAAGAATTTCTGGACAGGCTTCACCCCCATTCTCCAATGATTAAATTAATATCTTATTATGTATGTCTTCTGTGTGTATGTGTGCGTGTATTTATGTATATTTCAGGGTGAGATTTTGAGCAGATATGCCACAGTATATATTATGAGTTAAGATATTAAGTTTTAAAATTTTTTATTAATTTTTAATTTATTATGTTTACATGGATGCAAGTGTCCCACTGAATATAACTCCCTCCCTCACCACCCCCGTGTCCCTTTTTATACCCCTTTTGCCCCCCTCCTTTTATCTCCTCCCCCTTTCGCTCTAGAATTTGCTGTTCTATTATCTATAAGTCTGTGTTATATGTATATAGTTTCACTAATCCTTTTACCTACTCTGATCCCATCCTCTCAACCCCCTTCTCTCTGACTGCTGTGCCTCGTCCCTGTGACCCCGCCTCTGCCTCTATTCCGTTCCTCAGTTCACTTTGTTCCTTAGATTCCACATATATGTGAGATCATATGATATTTTTCTTTATCTCCTTGGCTTATTTTATTTAGCATAATAATCTCCAGCTCCATTCATGCTGTCACAAAAGGTAAGATTTCCTTCTTTTTCACCACTGCATAGCATTTCATTGTCTATATGTACCACTGCTTTATAATCCACTCATCTACTGACGGACACTTGGGATGTTTCCAGATCTTGGCTATTGTGAACAATGCTGTGATAAACATGGGGGTGCATATCTTCTTTCAAATCACTGATTTGATATTTTTAGGATATATTCCTAAAAGTGGGATAGCTGGGTCAAAGGGCAGTTTCATTTTTAATTTTTTGAGGAATCTCCATACTGTTTTCCACAGTGGCTGCACCAGTCTGCATTCCCACCAGCAGTGCAGGAGGGTTCCCTTTTCTCCACATCCTCGCCAGCACTTATTCTGTGTTGATTTGTTACTGAGCGCCATTCTGACAAGTGTGAGGTGGTATCTCATTGTGGTTTTAATTTGCATTTCTCTGATAATTAGTGACATTGAACATTTTTTCCTATGCCTATTGGTCATCTGTATGTCCTCTTTGGAGAGGCATTTATACAGTTCTTTTGCCCATTTTTTGATTGGATTGTTTACCTTTCTGGTGTTGAGTTTTACAAGTTTTTCATAAATTTTGGTTATTAACTCCTTATCAGATGTGTTGGCAAATATGTTCTCCCATTGTGTGGGTTGTCTTTTTAATTTGTTCATGGTGTCTTTTGCTATGGGAAAGCTTTTTATTTTGATCTAGTTTCATTTGTTCATCCTGTCCTTTATTTCACTTGCCCGTGGAGTTAAATCAGCAAAAATAATTGCTATGAGAGATATCAAAGAGTTTACTGCCTATGTTTTTTTCCAAGATGTTTATGTTTTCATAACTTACATTAAGTCTTTAATCTATTTTGAGTTTATTTTTGTGAATGGTGTAAGTTGGTGGTCTAGTTTCATATTTTTGCATGTACCTGTCCAATTTCACAACACCATTTATTAAAGAGACTGTCTTTACTCCATCGTATACTCTTACCTCTTTTGTCAAATATCAATTGACCATAAAGTAGTGGGTTAATTTCTGGGGTCTCTGTTCTGTTCCATTGATCTATGTGCCTGTTCTTATGCCAGTACCAAGCTGTTTTGATTACTATGGCCTGGTATTGTAACATATAACTTGATATCAGGAAGTGTGATACCACCCACTTTATTCTTCATTTTCAAGATTGCTGAGGCTATTTGTGTTCTATTTTGGTTCCATATAATTTTTTTTCTTATTTGTTTTATATCTTCCAATATGTCATTCATATTTTAATAAGAATTGCATTGAATCTATAGATTGCTTTAGGTAATATAGACATTTTAATGGTGTTTATTCTTCCTATCCATGAACACAGTATTTGCTCTCACATGTTTGTATCTTCCTTAATTTCTTTTATCAGTGTTTTATAATTTTCTGAGTACAAGTTCTTTACCTCCTTGGTTAAATTTACTCCTAGGTACTTTATTATTATTATTATTACTATTATTGCAATAGTGAAGGAGACTGTTTCCTGAATTTCTTTTTTAGACAGTTTATTGTCAGTGTATAAAAATTCCACTGACTTCTGAATATTAATTTTATAACTTGCTACGTTGCTGAATTTATCAGGTCTAGTAATTTTTTGATGAGACTTTAGGGTTTTCTATGTACAGTATCATGTCATGAGCTAGCAATAATAGTTTTACTTCTTCTTTTCCAATTTGGATGCCTTTTATTTCTTCTTCTTGTCGATTGCTGTGGCTAGGACATCCCAGCACTATGTTGAATAAGAGTGGGGAAAGGGGGCAACCCTGCCTTATTCCGAATCTTAAGGGGATTGCTTTTAATTTTTGCCCATTGAGTATGATGTTAGCCGTGGATTTGTCATAAATGGTCATTATCATTTTGAGGTATGTTCCCTGTATTCTAACTTTGCTGAGAGTTTTGATCATAAATGGGTGTGGGATTTTATCAAATGCTTTTCTGCATCTATTGATATTATCATGTATTTTTATTCTTTCTTTTGTATTTGTTATGAATCACATTTATTGGTTTACAAATATTGTACCATCCTTACCTCCCCAGCATAAATCCCAGTTGATCATGATGTATGATTTTTTCATGTATTGCTGGGTCTGGTTTGCTAATATTTTGTTGAGAATTTTAGCATCTAAGTTCATCAGGGATATCGGCCTATAGTTCTCTATCTTTGTAGTGCCTTTACCTGATTTTGGAATGAGGATTTTATACTTGTCTCATAAAAGAAGCTTGGAATTCATCAGGCCTCTTGAATTTTTTGAAATAGCTTGACAAGGATAGGTGTTAGGTCTTCTTTGAATATTTGGTAAAATTTGCGTGTGAAGCCATCTGGTCCAGGGCATTTATTTGCTGGGAGTTTTTTGATAACGGTTTCAATTTCATTTGTTGTAATCAGTCTGTTCAGGTTTTCTGATTCTTCTACATTGAGTTTGGAAGATTATATGTGTCTAGGAATTTATCCATTTTGCCTAAGTTGTCCAATTATTTGGCATACAGATCTTCATAGTATTTTCTTAAAATGGTTTGTATCTCTGTGGTGTCAGTTGTTACTTTTCAATTTTCATTTCTGATTTTCTTTATTTGAGTCCTCTCTCTTTTTCTCTTGATGAGACTGGTTAAAGGTTAATCAATCATGTTTATCTTTTCAAAAACCCAGCTCTTGTTTCATTGATGTTCTCTATTGTTTTTTTAGCCTTTTTAAAATTTATTTCCACTCTGATCTTTATTATTTCCTTCCTTCTACTTTCTCAGGCTTTATTTGTTGGTCTTTTTCTAGTCCTTTTAGATGTAGGATTAAGTTATTTATTTGAGCTTTTTCTTGCTTCTTACGGTATGCCTGTAATGAAATGAACTGACTTTTCAGGACTGTTTTTGCTGTGTCCCATAAATTTTGGATTGTTGTATGTTCATTTTCATTTGTTTCAAGTAAATTCTTTATTTCTTCCTTGATCTTGTTGTTACCCATTCGTTATTTAATAACATGCTATTTAGCATCCATGTATTTAAATGTTTCTCAGTTTTCCTATTGTAGTTGATTTCTAATTTCATGCCATTATGATCAGAGAAGATGCTTGATATAATTTCAATCTTCTTAAATGTATTGAGACTCACTTTGTGTCCTAACATGTGGTCTATCCTAGAGAATGTATCATGAACACTTGTAAGGAATGTATATTCTGCGGCTTTGGGGTGAAGGGTTCTGAATATATCTATTAAATCCAGTTGATCTAGTGTGTCATTTAAGGCCGCTGTTTCTTTGCTAGTTTTCTGTCTGGAGGATCTATCCATTGATGTTAGTGGGGTATTAACGTCCCCTACTATTATAGTATTGCTGTTGATCTCACCCTTTATGTCCATCAAAATCTGCTTTATATATTTAGGTGCTCCTATATTAGGCACATAGGTATTTTTAATGGTTTTGTTCTCCTGTTGGATTACTCCCTTATCATTATGTAGTGAACTTCTTTATCCCTTACTATATAGCCTTTATTCTATAGGCTATTTTGTCAGACATAAGTATTGCTACCCCAAATATTTTTATTTCCATTTACATATAATCATTTTTATTATCCTTTCACTTTTGGTCTATGTGTATTTTTTGTTCTGAGTTGTGTCTTTTGTAGACAGCATATGTATGGTTCCTGTATTCTTATCCATGTATCTACCCTATGTCTTTTTATTGGAGCATTTAATCCATTTACATTTAAGGTTATTATTGATATGTTGTTGTTTATTGCCAATTTTATTCTTTAAATTAACAAGCCTCTTTTTCTTAACTTTTTTTGGTTTTACTCTTTTTACAGCAGGCGCTTTAACTTTTTTTGCAGTACTGGTTTAGTTGTAATGAATTTCTTGTGTTTCTTTTTTTTGGTTTTGTTTGGGAAGGTTTTTATTTTTCCTTCAACTTTAAATATAGTCTTGCTGGATAAAGTAGTCTTGGTTGTAGGCTCTTGTTCTGCATCACTTTGAATATTTCTTGCCATTCTCTTCTGGCCTCAAGTGTTTCTGTTAAGAAGTCTGGTGTCATCCTTATTGGGTTTTCTCTGTAGGTAATTAACTGCTTTTCTCTTGCAGCTTTTAGTATTCTTCTTTGTCTCTTAACTTTGACACTTTAATTATGATGTGTCTTGCTGTAGGCCTGCATGGTTTCCTTTTTAATGAAACTCTGTGGTGCTTAAACTTGTGTGACTTTTTCCTTCATCAATTTAGGAAAAATTTCTGCTATAATTTCTGCAAACAGGTTCTCTATACCTTGTTTGTTCTCTTCTCCTTCAGGAACCCAAATGATGAGGATATTGTTTCTCTTCATATTGTCAAAGAGCTCTCTTAGAGTTTTTTCAGACTTTTTAAGCCTTTTTTTTTTTTTTTTTTTTGCTGCTCTGCTTCCATGCTTTTGTTAATCTGTCCTCTAAATCACTGATTTGATCCTCTGCTTCATTCAACCTGCTATTAATTCCTTCTTGTGCAGTCTTCATTCTGATATTGTATTTGTCATTTCTGACTGGTTATTTTTAGTGATTTATATGTTCTTTTTTATGCTTGCTATCTCTTTATTTATGTGCTCATTATGTCCATCCATTGTTGCTCTAAGATCCTTGAGCATCCTTAAAAATCATTGTTTTAAACTCTACATCAGGTATTTTGGTTACTTCCATCTCATTCAATTCTTTTTTGGGGATTTCCCTTGTTGATTTATGTGGGTTGCATTTCTCTGTCTGCTTATTTTGTCTGTGTATTGCGTAGCACTGTCTGACTATGAAATTTTTGTGTGGTCTTTATGAAGAAGATGGGTTCAGTGGTACTGTCCTCCAGGTTCTTTGTTTTCCTTGTTTTAGGAATGCTTCTTGAGGGTACTATTTTTCCTCTCTTTGTATGTGAGTATTAAATGCAGTTGGTACTTTCGTGGGTGCAGTTATCCCTTCAGGCTGCCTGGCTCTACAGGTCAACCTTGATTATGTGTATTACACACTGTGCAATGTCTGTCCTGTTGGGCATATTTATTCTCCACAGTGTCTGGTGCCTGCTAGACCCCACCTTTGGGTGTGCTGCTTGTGTGGGAGGTTGAGTCTAGGGTTGGTGCTGTCTGCCACCCACTACCAGTAGTGTTGGCTCCAGTTTTTCTTGGTTTGGCATCAGCTGTTGTTTATAACCCGCTGTGGGCTACCAGTCTGCAGCTATGGTACTTCTTGCTGTTTGTGTCTACATTTTCTGTGTCTGAGTTGTGGGAGGGGCCAACTTTTGTATAAGGATCAGCTTCCTCCTGCTTAGAGATGACAACAGCTCTGTAAAATGCCCAAACTCTGTAAGATTTGTCTCCACTCTTCAGCTTCTCCCCTTCCTCTTGCAGCTGCCTGGTTTTCCCACAGAGTCTTCTGTAGTAAGACTGTAGTGTGGGCTCATATTGGCGTCACCCAACCTATACTTCTACATGCTTGGTGAGTTAGAGCAGCTGAGGTTGTAAATACAATGTTTGTGGGACCTCCTACTTCAGGAATCTCTTGGTCAGGAGCTCAGTACAGGGAATGTGGCCCCTACTCCAGAGCTTGATCATTCAGCCACTGCTGAATATTCAAATTTTATTTCTCCCCAACAAGGTGAGCAGCAGTTCAGACTGAGTGTGGGCAACAGTCCCCTTTGCAGAAGTTCTTTCAGCTATTGAGACCCATGTCTCAGGAAGGAATACTGAGAGGGTCCTCTCCTGGGGCTGACTCTGCCCCTCCTGATGGTGGCTAAGCCCCTCGACCAGATCCAACAATAGACTCACCAGGACCCACACTTTAAATGTCCATGCTCCAAGCCTCTCTCCCTTCCCCCTGTGGAATCTAGCCTAGCAGGACAGAATATCCAGCTCCGAGGCTGGCTGACTGTAAAGCTCCACCCTATCCAATGCATATGAGCTGCTGTGCTGGTGCTGATCACAGAGAGTAGAACTTGCCTCAGGTGGGCCGGGTTGAGGAGATTTTCGGTAGGATACCACTCTAGCAAGGGTTGTTAGGTCCTTAACCAATGCTTTCTTTAGCTGGCCCCTGAATGTGCCAGACCTGGCCTCCCAACCAGGAACTGAGCGGAGACCAGTGGGAGACACTGCCAGTGACAGGCTCTGAGCAACCTTTTTGGAGCTACAAGCAATTCAGAGTTTGTGGCTGCCTCTGCTGGCCCCAGGTATACATGGTAATACCAATCTTAACTCCTAGGCTGGCTTTTACTCACTCTGGTTCTAGGAGAAAGTCTGCTAAAATGGCCAGGTTTCCTTGAGTCTCACCTTCTGCAGCCTGTCTGCTGGCTGCTCTATGGGCTCAGCTGCTGAAAAAAACCTCTGCTGGAGTCTAGAGCCAGTGGCAATTAAGCGATTAAGAAGGGTGGTGGGTGCGGCTCTGCCACTCGGTCCCAGATGTCAGTCTGTCCAGACCTTTTTTCACAGAGCAGTAGGGTGAGGCCCCAGGAGTCTGGTGGGTGTGGCTTCTGAGACCCAAAGGTGTGGACTGCCCTCCCACAGTTTCAACTGAGTCTCGGGTGATTGGGAGCATGGGTCATAGATTTGGGAGAGAGTGGGTGTGGGAGCTCTGGTCTCAACACCAGAATATTGAGTCACTGATGTGCCCCCTCCTGCTTCTTGTTGTCTCAAAATGACCTGTCACCTTCCCTGGGGTAGAAGAGACTCCTGAGGGTGGAGAAGTTGCTTTTCCCCAGGCTGATGCCACTCAGAGAGGATTGCTCCACCCAAGAAAGATGGCGACTGCAGTACTGGAGAATGAGTCAGCACAGGGTTCTGGTGGTCATCCCCCACAGTGTCTCTCCCAGTGTCTCTGTAAAGCCAGTAGCCAGGGCCACCATCACAGCTACCTGGCCAGTGCAGGTTCGCATTAGATTTGAACAGTCAGTAATGAAACAACAGAGCCAAGAACTGGTGAGCCATCAGCTTTAATTCTAGCTTGCACCCGGCGGGCAAGCAAAAACACACACTGGGCTCCAAAACCCACTCATTCAGTGCTCACAAAGCTACTGACTTATCCGAGTTTCCTAGCATCAAAGCTTTCTAGCTCACCAGCCTTATTCACCTCGGTTCCCCATCTCCTTCTCTCCGCACAAACTGGCTTCTTCCTCAGCACTCTGCAATCTTGGCTGCTTCTCCTGGCCTCCAAGTGGCCTTAATCTGCTCTGCTCTCTAATACCTCAGGAACCAAGACCAAGCAAGCTACTGGTCTGTCCCACTTTATAGTGTAGAAATCCCAAGCCTTAATCCAATCTACAAACAAGAAAGTTTCTGATACAAATCACCCATCTGAGGCATAATGGGATTCCTCAGGAGAACGCACCACCCTACATCGTCCAATCAGTCAAGGGTGTGGGGAAGAGCTTACTCTTAAAACTAAGCCTTAGGCTATAATGACCCAGACTGCCCACAGTCTGTCCCCTAACACACATTAATATCAACGAACCTCCATGTGGGCAGTGCCATCTTTAACAAAGTGAGCATAATATATTTTATCTGCCCAACAGTCTCCAACTTTACACTGTCTTCCTGCAAACTCCAGTCCTCTTAGCTGTCGCTCCCATGAAGCCCCGGGTACGTGGTTGTGAATGAGGTATTCTGTACAGGCCCTTTAAAACAGAATCTGCATCCAAGAAGTATATGTCTCTTTCTCACGGACAGAAGCCCAACTCTTTTCACGGCTAAGTGCTGCCTGGGCTCCTCTTCTAGGGCTGAGCACCCACAACTTTCAGGGTGGCCCCATCACAGTGAGAGTCCCTCTGAACCCTCAGCTGTGGCTCACTCCTGGGAGTGGGGCAGCCCTTTCGTGTCTCTGCTTTTCCTACCAGTCTCAGTGTGGCTTCTTCGGTGATCTTTGGCTAAAGAGTCCTCTTAGTTCAGTCCAAAGTTGGTTTTTCAGGATGATTGTTCTTTGTAAAGCCAGTAGGCACGGCCACCATCACAGCCGCCTGGTCCATGCAGGTTTGGGTTTGATTCGGACAGACGGTAATGAAACAACAGAGCCAAGAACTGGTGGGCCATTAGCTTTAATCTTAGCTTGCACCCAGCGGGCAAGAAATACACACAGTGGGAAAACACTTCCCTTTTCATTCAGGGCTCCCAAAGCCAGACTTATCCGATTTTCCTAGAATCAAAGGTTTCTACCTCACCAGCCTTATTCACCTCTGTTCCCCATCTCCTTCTGTCTGCACAAACTCTGCACAAAATGGCTTCTCCTTCAGCACTCAGCCATTTTGGCTGCTTCTCCTCTCCTCCAAGTGGCCTCTCTCTGCTCTTCCCCAGAATGGGCTCTTCTGCTCCATTTTATTGTGTAGAAATCAAAACCTTTAATCCAATATACAAACAAAGGAGTCTCTGATACAAAGTCACTTATCTGAGGCATAATGGGATTCCTCAAAAGGGTGGGAAAGGCTTTGTCTTAAAACTAAGCCTTAGGCTATAACGACCCTGCCTGCTTACAGCCTGTCTCCCACACCCAATGCATACTATAAGCGAGTAAACCTATATATCATATTTACAAACTTATTTGATCAACATTCTTAAATTAAGTTTTAAACAAATTAGGTCCTGGGATGTGGCAGTTGGAGCATCCACCTACTCTGTCGCCATCTTTCTTCCTTTGAACTATACACTCAATTGAATGATCCTATGGCAACCAGAGTGTCTCTGATGTTTAAAGAACTCTGACAACATGAACCCAGGGCTCTTCATCCAAGGTGCCTAACAGACAAACTCTATTTCCTGGGGTCAAATAAAAGAGTCTCTAAACAGTCAAAAGCTTTTTCCAATGTTCAGCTGGGAGATCTAATGATATTAATTTTTTAATAAGTAGTGTTTTTATCCTTGATCAGTTGGCTAAGGTGTTGTCTGCCTGGTTCTCTACTGTAAAGTTACCGTATTTTAAATACCATATAATCCCACTGATATGTGAAATATAATGAACACAATGCACTGATGGACAAAGTATAAAAAATGACATGGACACATGGACCAGATACACAGACATCAGAGGGAAGGAGTGAGGGAACAGGATGAAAGAAGGGAAGGAATTAGCTAAGAAAACATATATATAGCACATGGATACAGACAGCAGGGTGGCCACAGCCCAAGGGAAAGGAATGAGGAGGTGGGGAGAGAAGTTCAGAGTGGGGGAGATAGGGGCAGATAGATACCTGCATGGGGTAAAGGGTGCATGTGCTGCTTGTAGATGAGGTGATATTGAGTTGTACACTTGAAACAAGTATGGTTTGGGGGACATGTTATCCCTACAAATTATAAACAAAAATTTAAAAAGTTACCATTTTAACCTTGTAATATAGAGATATCATTTGAATAGATGTGTTGAAACTATATAAACATAACTATTTTCTAATAATTTCACCCACTATATTTAACACCCATTGGTGATTCTCATATGACAAAATTAGTGCTAATGTAGTGGCCAAATGGTGATATTACTAATTCTATCATGTTTTTTATATTTATTAATTATAATCTCTTATAAGAAAGAATTTACCCTTACTCCCCATTTGTTTGCTTTTTATTATTTTATATCATTATAGACTCATGGATTCTTCTTATTCTCTGAGTTATAATTCATTACTGTTGTTATTCATTCTGAAGCTTTAAGTGTGTTCATTACTTACAAGGATATTAAACGATCTCAAGAAGACAACTGGGAAATATATAGAAAAGAAACACAAGAAGTAAAAACTAGAAAGTAAGGAACTACAGGAATGTTTATCCACAGGAAGTGGGTCAGGAGTGGGGCAGAAAGAATATGAATGGGAACAGCATAGAAGATATACAGTTCTATCTAGTTATACTTTTTTAAATCCATGAGTTCAAATTGATATCTTCAATTCTATTTTGATGGGAGAGAGCTCTTTCCAGCCTCTCCTTCTCCATGTGCCCAGCACCTTCCCTGAGGGAGGACTCACTCCTTTTCCTTCCTGTTTAATTATTTGCTGAATCTTGGGACACATGGTGAATTAAGAATCTTAAAATCATACCACTGTTAATAACACATTACAGCTTAAAACTTTCCTCTTGTTTTTTGGGGTTTTTTTATTTGAATGTATAAAGACGTGATTCTGGGTTCAAGAATTGTTTAAGTTACTTATTTCATTTTCTCTTTTAGTCTAATCATAGTGGTAATTTGCAATATAGTTAGGTTCATTTGTTTTGTTTTATTCTGTCTTGCTGTATTCACCACCTTTCCTATGTATTTTTAGTGGCAAAACAAAACATAGTCAAACTGTACAAATAATCATACTCTTCTGATTCTTCTGCCCCACCTCCTGTAGTTAACCAATGTTATGAGATTCTGTTTATTCTTCCTCTGTTTTTGTTTGCTGGAATAGGCAGGTATATGTGCATTGTATTTTTCTTTCATTTTTACATAAAAAGTAGCATGCTATACATGCTCCTTTGCATGTTGCTCTTTTCCCATTTAACCAGCAGATATTACTCCATATTTATTCATAGATATCTTGGTTGTTATTTTTTAACATCTGAGATATACTTAAATATATTGTGTTCTACAGTGTGTTCTTTAGGGGTGGCAAGTGAGGTATGGGTGATGAGGGACCTTAATGTCAAGCATTTTAGATATCAAAGGACTAAAATAGTAAATTTAATGTTTTGAATATTAAAATGTAATTTAAATAATTAAGGAATAAGTAAAAAGTAATGTGAGCACAGAGCACAGAAAAAGAGTTACAAAATATAATAATAACGAATGACTAACAGGTTAAAGAGAGGGGATTGAGGAACAAAATATGGATTTAATAAATAGAAAGGAGGATAAGGGAATAAATGTGAAACAGGTGTATATAATAGAAAACATAGTAATATAGAAGATAGAAATTCAAATATATTATGATTACCTTACATGTCAGTAGGTGAAATTCTCCATAAATACACCAATGGTTGTTCTGCATAAAAACAACAAAATCCAACTTTACACAATTAGCAATGTACACCTCACAAAGATTAGCCCATACAACACATTAAAGTGATGAGAAAGGAATACCATGTAAATATTAACCTCAAGAAAGATGCTTTATAACTTCTGATACTATTGTGGCATTTCTATCTCACTATATCTCTTTATGTGTCTAGATCTATATATATATACATAGCTATAAAGTAATATAGTAATATCAGAAGTTGGTGAGGTATTTAGGTAGGACCCATTGGTACAAATATCTCCTAATTAAAAATGAAGTGGTGGATTGCTAAATACAATCATAAAAGTTTCTATCTCTCTGTTTTAAGAGGCCTTGCTTTGTAGCACCTGCCCATTTTCATACAGTAATTAGTCTTACCATATCTGATTGCGGTCTAACAACACAATGTCATTGAGTGTGATTTGGGAAGAATTGCATCAAATCAGCTTAAAGTCGGTGTAAGCTAGCATAAAAGATTCAGTATAAGAAAGAAAAAAAAAGGCAGGTTTCATCAGGAGCATATGATGATGCTAAATCAGTGTGACCTCACAATATAAACAAAAACTGACATCTCAAAACCAAAAGAACAAATCAGCATTTAAAATTGTGTAATGTTTTGCTTAAGTTTTGGATATAAGTTAGAGGAGATGATGAACAAGGAAATAATATTAATCAGGAATATTGTTATTAATGATCCAGGTGGTAATTAACAACACTTATTCATAACAACAGAATGCTTATTCTATTACAGTTATATAGAGATGTCAACCATACAATATTTTAGGAGCTATATTTCACTTGCTCCTGATGGCAATAAGAAAATTTAGTGATTGCCACTTAAAGATGTTAACCCTGTTGACACATTTCCAAGGCCTGTTTGATATATCTGTTTCTCAGGCTGTAGATGAAGGGGTTCAGCATGGGGGACACTGCAATGTACATGACCGAAGTCTTTAGAATCCCATGAGGAGGAGAAAATGTTGACACTTGTAAGTGTCCCGTAGTATAAGAACAGCACAAGGAGATGGGAACCACAGATGGAAAGGGCTTTAAAGAGTCTCTTGGTTGAGGGGAACCTCAGGATGATGGTTCCTATATGGACCTATGAGCCCAAACAGCACCCAAAGGTAGAAATAAAAATATTCTTCCCTCGGTGAAGATGACCAGCTCATTGAGGGAGATGTCAGAGCAGCTCAGCTTCAGAAGTGCAGTGAGGTCATAGAAGAAGTGGCTGATGGTGTTGTCGGTACAGAAGGACAGTTGGACTAAGGGGAGGGAGTGCAAAAGGGCACTCTCACAGGACAAAATCTAGGAAGCAGCCACCAGCAGCACACACAGCCCGTCCCTCATGATGGTGGTGTAGTGTAGAGGGTGACAGATGGCCACATACCTGTCATATGCCTTCACTGCCAGAAGAAAAATGTCAAGATCAACAAAAAGTATGAAAAACATAACTGAGCAATGCATCCCACATAGGGGATGGATTGTCGCTGAGTCTGCATGTTGGTGAGCATCTTCGGGACAGTGACGGATGAGAGAGAAATGTCAGAGAAGGCCAAGTGGCTGAGGAAGAAGTACATGGGCGTGTGCAGGCGGGAGTCCAGCCTGATGAGCAGGATGATGAGCAGGTTGCCCAGCACCGTGGTCAGGTACATGCCCAGGAAGAGGGTGAAGAACCCGCGCTGCTGCCCTGGCCGCATGGGAAGCCCCAGGAGGAGGAACTCAGACACGCTGCTCTGGTTCTCGGGCCCCATGCTGCTCCCCGTCTGCTGGGCAGGAAGGAGGTTTGGGATCTCAGCAACCTGGAAAGGACGCCTGGGACCATCACGTCTTATGATGTCATTTTCCAGGAATACCATTCTTTTAAACACACACAGAATAATTTATGACACCTGTAGAAGTGTGCGTCCTCGTTCTATCCCAGAGCGGCTCCAGAAAAACATCGCACCTTTAAAGCTGGTGTGAGACCTCATTGCAGAGTCCAGAGGGCGTTCACTGTTGGCACTCAGCAGTAGTTATTGAACACTGAGTCTCTGTCTGAACCTCTACTGAGGACTGAGATGGAGCAGTAAACAACAACAACAACATAAAAGCAAGGTCCCCACTTCTGTGAGGTTAGATCGTGATGGACATGAGGGACAATATTCACCCCAGGGCAGAGCCACACCGCACTAACTCACTGTGACAGAAATAGAGGATGAGCCTGGAAAACTGCTATCAGTTGTTTGTGCCTTAAAGTAACATGAGACTCAGTGCTGACTGGCATTGCTGAAGAGTTCTCCCACTCTTTCTGTGAACATTTCGGGTCCACTGTCCTGAATCAGTAAAAACTCACAGGTGTTCTGAAAGTGGTGGCCATTAAAAGTCATTGATGCCTGAGTAGCTATATATTCAGAGTAGTCCACAAACTCTCTTTCAAAATAATGCTAAAAACTTTGGTGAACATTTGGGCACTGGGTTGAGGACTTTACCTACCTTTTCTGATGAAGTTTACACATCAGCCTCCATTCCCAGAGTTAAAGACCTCTTCACAGTGACGCTATGCACCTGTGTTCTTTCAACTATTTTAATATTTAAGAAATGGAAGCATAAAAGATGGAAATTCTGTCAGCATACCACTGTACAGTCCAAGTTAGAATGGCACACATGTGTACATATCTGTATCTATAATATATGTGATATGTAACATATTACTGTAATAATATATATAACCATTTATTATAAATTAAAACTTGCCAAGATTTAGCTACTTGATGAGGTTCAGTCTAACATTTCTGTGTGATAGAACCCTTGCTCTTAGCTATCACACACTGAAATTTTCTTTTCCTTTCTTAGGGAAGCCAAGTACAATATATTATTTTTGAGTTTTGAGAACACAAAGTTATCCATAATTTTCTTAGTCCTCATTCCATATAATTTTGTATTTTTTTATTCTTTTTAACTGACAAAATAGTCTCAAATACATCAGGTTCCATTTGTACAATAAGCATTTACCTGGGCCTCTGCAGATTCACCACCAAGGGTCCTTCTTTCCATTTCATAGATGTGGAAACAGAGGGCAAAGGACTTAAGTAACTTTCCCAAGATCTCCCATATTTGAGGGTGATTTTGCCAAATAACTTCACACAGCATGATTGCTGGGTGTAATTTTTCTTTTGCCTTGGATGTTTAATAAAATTAACGGAAGATTTAAAGATTCTTAGTGATTCAGTCACACAGAGATACCTGAAAATGATAACAGGTCTGTTTTAAAAAACAGGGAGTTGCTTAGAGTTTGGATAGCTCAGCTGATGGAGCCCTGGAAGGAGGACTCCAAAGGAAGTACTTGAGGCCATGGATGCAGATAACGCACATACATGAACACACACACACACACACACACACACACGAAAACACTAATGCAACTATAAATGAGTTTGTACACAAACACTCAGAATATATAAAGAAACACACAGTCAAGGGCACAGAGTCTCACATGACCCACCAGCACACAGGCTGACCCATCGCCAAGGGCAGAGTCCCAGCCCCTCTGACCTGTGCCCGTCACTGCTGAGTCAGACCCTTCTGCTCCAGACTGCTGCCCAACTCCTCAGGTTTCTTCAGGAGGCCTTAGGTCCAGACAGAGAGAAGAAATATCTGTGGCTCTGGCCCGTCTAGAGACCTTCATTTTCCTCAACCAGCTCCAGGGCAATGAGTCCAAGACAAGACTTAATTACTAATGAGAGACTGAAACACAGTCCCCAAGCTTTGGGCTACTTTCTGACTGCCCTCTTGGCAGCTGTGTGTCCCAGATCCAGAGGGACTGGAGTCCTAGGGGATACTGTCCCTGATTCCAGTGATGTCCTGGGCTCCTTTCTTCTTAGTCATTGTTACATCTGGGTCAAATGATTTTAATATTTTTTAAATGATTGTACACATATTTAAATATTGTAAAAATGATGCAAATCATTTCTGGGTTTACTCCCCAGTGGTTAAATCAACATTTTACTATGTTTATTTTCTCTGTGTCTGTATAAATATGTGTATTTCAGGCTTAAAATTTCAGCTGTTAACCACAGTGCATATTAGAAGTCATATGATATAAATATTTCTCATTTCTTGTGATTTTATCATTGATCAGTTGGCTAAGAGTATATCTGACAAATTGTTGTGAAGTTAAGATTTTTTAAAGTCACTATTTGAGGATTGTGATTAAAGAGATTTTGGAGGTAGGTATTTTGATACTATGTAAACATTACTTTTCATTATTATATTTTTACCCATTATATTTAATATTCATTGTTGATTCTTATATGATAAAATTATTGCAATAGTGGTGGCCAAATAGTGATTTTTCTAATTCTAGCAGTTCTTCTGTGTTTATTAGTTGTAGTCTCCTGTGAGAAGGAATTGACCCTTATTCCTTATTTGTTTGCTTCATATTTATTTATTCCATTTATTATAGACTTGTGGATATTTGTTCTCTGAGTTATAATCTATTTGCATTGTTTTGAAGTTTAAGGTATGTTTCTTTCACGAATCCTAAATAATCTCAGAAAAGCCAACACAGCAATATATAGAAGAGAAACACAAGAAGTAAAAACTAGAAACTAAGATACTAAAGGAATGTTTACCCACAGGAGGTGGGTCAGGAGTGGGACAGAAAGATTGGGGGTGGGCACGGTGCAGATGTTGACATAGAGCATATACATTTCCATCAATACATTTAAAAACCCATGAGTTTGAATTGAGATCTGTTCACGTTGGACACCACGGGGTTCTCTCCAGCCCCTCCTCCGTGTGCACAGCACCTTCCCCGGGAGTGAAGACTCACTCCCTCTCCTTCAGGGGTTACTTACTAGCTAAATCTTTGCACACATGCTGAGTTGTTTCAGAATGGTGAACCAACACCACAGTTAATGACACAAAAACTAGAGCTTAAAATTTTATTTTTCAGGGTTTATTGTTGTTATGAGAGTATACAGACTATAATCTGGGTTGAAAAATTACTTAAGTTACAATTTTATTTTCATTTTTAATCTAATTGTGGCATAAATTTGAAATACAGTTAGGTTCATTTATTTATTTTGTCTTATTTTGCTTTATTCACCGTGTTTCCTCTTTATTTTTTTTAGTAACAAAGGAGAACATAGCCCAAAGTTTACAAACAGTTATACTCATCTCCCCATCTCTCTGCCAGTGTCCTGTAGCTAAACAACCTCATCAGTTTCTGAGTTACTCTTTCTGTGTCTCTGTCTGAGCAATAGGCAGACACATGTATATTGTACTTGCCGTTTATCCTTACATAAAAAGTATCATGATATAAATATCTGTTTAGCATTGCTTTTCCCTCCATGGAACCATGTATTCCAATGTTTCTATGGGTTGATTTACAGACACTTTAGTTCTTATTTGTGACAGTTGCGAGGCAAAGGAGACGTGCGAAAGTGGTCCGGCAGCAGCTGGCCGCCTGCGACCCCACCGGTGGGGGAAAAGCGGGAGCCCCAAACGGGCAGAGAACCGCCGCTGGGCAGGGGCAAGTAGGAGTGCGGCCGCACCGGCCTCTAGGGTCTGAAGCCTGGCCACAAGCGGCTTTGCCCGCGGAGGTGGGTCGGAAGCCCAGAGCGCGGCTGAGCACTTAGCAGCAGCCGCGGGCCCAGCCGAGGAGCCGAGGTTGGTGGGGGCAGGGCTTCCGGCCTGGGCTAGCAGCCGAGCCTGCACCTAAAGCCCCTCCCAGCTGGAGGAACAGGCTGACAGGGACTCACAGCTAAGTAAAAATGCTCACCCGTGCCCTTGACATCCAGGCTTGTGGCCCGAATGTGGTGCACGGTCCCACCCATGGGAGAGGGGCGAAGGCCGAGATTGGCGGAGGACCCGAGAACACAGCCCCTCCTGAGGAGGTGAGGCAGAGACCTGGGCAGCCAATGCCATCACCGGCAATACCCACACCCATCCACCCGAGGCAGCGGCAGAGGGGTTAGGGGGCACACCTAGGGACAGAGCACACCTAAAGAACACAGAGGCAACACCCATTGGACCCCAGAAGCCAAACTCTTCTTACACACAGACCAAATGGACAGGCAGAGAAATGCAACCCAAATGAGTCAAGAGAAATCCCCAGAGAAGGACCTGAATGAATCAGATATAACCAAACTACCTGATGCAGAGTTTAAAATAGTGATAGTTAGGATGTTCAAAGAGATTAGAGCAATAATAAATATTCATTACAAACACCTAAATAAAGAGATAACAAGTATAAAATGGAAATGGAAATAATAAAAAAAATCAGACAGAAATGACAAATACAGTATCAGAACTGAAGATCACAATGGAGGGAATTAAAAGCAGGATGGATGAAGCTGAGGATCAGATCAGCGAGTTAGAGGACAAAATAAACAAAGGCACAGAAGCAGAGAGAAAAAAGAAAAGAGACTCAAAAAATCTGAGGAAACTCTAAGGGAGCTCTGTGACAACATGAAGAGAAACAACATTCGCATAATAGGGGTTCCTAAAGAAGCAGAGAAAGATGAAGGGATAGAAACTTTGTTCAATCAAATCAGAGCTGAAAACTTCCCTAAATAAAGACTGGAAAACCATTCACACGTGGAAGAAGCACATAGAACTCCATTAAAGAGAAACCCAAAGAAATCTACACCAAGACACATCATAGTTAAAATACCAAAGCTAAGTGATAAAGAGAAAATTTTTAAAGCTGCTAGAGAAAAAAAGGCTATCACCTACAAAGGAGCCCCATAAGAATGACATCCGACTTCTCAACAGAAACACTTGAGGCCAGAAGGGAATGGCAAGATATATTTAAAGTAATGCAGCTCAAGAATCTACAACCAAGACTACTCTATCCAGCAAGGCTAACGTTTAAAATTGAAGGAGGAATAAAGAGCTTCCCAGACAAAGAAAAGCTCAGCAATATATGAAAAAATCATACACCATGATCAAGTGGGATTTATTCTGGAGAGGCATAGCTGGTTCAATATTTGCAAATCAATCAATGTGATTCATCACATAAACAAAAGGAAGGAGAAAAACCACATGATAATTTCAATAGATGCAGAAAAAGCTTTTGATAAAATCCAGCACCCATTCATGATCAAAACTCTCAGTAAAGTGGGAATACAGGGAACATTCCTTAACATGATAAAGGCCATCTATGACAAACCCACAGCAAACATCATACCAAATGGGCAAAAATTAAAAGCAATCCCCTTAAGATCAGGAACCAGGCAGGGTGCCCCCTTTTACCACTCTTATTCAACATAGTTCTGGAAGTCCTAGCCACAGCAATCAGACAAGAAGAAGAAATAAAAGGCATCCAAATTGGAAAAGAAGTAAAACTGTCATTATATGCAGATAATATAATATTGTATATAGAAAACCCTAAAGTCTCAGTCAAAAAACTACTGGACCTGATAAATGAATTCAGCAAGGTGGCAGGATATAAAAGTAATACTCAGAAATCAGAGGCATTTTTATATATCAACAATGAACTGTCAGCAAAAGGAATTAAGGAAACAATCCCCTTCACTATTGCAACCAAAAAAATAAAGTACCTAGTAGTAAATTTAACCAAGGAGGTTAAGGACTTGTACTCGGAAAATTATAACACATTGATAAAAGAAATCAAGGAAGATACAAACAAGTAGAAGCATATACCGTACTCATGGTTAGGAAAAATAAATATCATTAAAATATCTATATTACCCAAAGCAATTTATAAATTCAATGCAATACCAATTAAAATACCAATGACATACTTCAAAGATATAGAAAACATATTCCAAAAATTTATATGGAACCAAAAAAGAACACGAATAGCCTCAGCAATCTTAAAAAGAAAAAATAAAGCAGGAGGTATCACTCTTCCGGATATCAAGGTTTACTATAAGGCCATTGTACTCAAGACAGCCTGGTACTGGCATAAGAATAGGCACATAGATCAATGGAACAGAACAGAGAACCCAGAAATAAACCCACAGCTTTATGGACAACTGATATTTGACAAAGGAGGAAAGAACATACAATGGAGTAAAGACAGCCTCTTTAACAAATGGTGTTGGGAAAATTAGACATCTACCTGCAAAAGAATGAAACTAGACCATCAACTTACACCATTCACAGAAACAAACTCAAAATAGATAAAAGAGTTAAATGTAAGCCATGAAACCATAAGCATCCTAAAAGAAAACATAGGCAGTAAACTCTCCAACATCTGTAGCAGCAATATATTTGCCGATTTATCTCCACAGGCAAGTGGAATAAAAGGTAAGATAAACAAATGGGACTATATCAAACTAAAAAGGTTTTGCACAGCTAAGGACAATAAGAACAGAATAAAACGACAAACCACCCAAAGGGAGAACATATTCGACAACACGTTTGATAAGAGGGAGAGAGAGGGACGGGAGGGGTACAAAGAAAACCAGATAGAAGGTGACAGAGGACAATTTGACTTTGGGTGATGGGTATGCAACATAATTGAGTGATAAGATAACCTGGAGATGTTTTCTTTGAACATATGTACCCTGATTTATTAATGTCATCCATTAAAATTAATAAAAAATAAATTAATTAAAAAAAAGAAAGCCACATATTTACTTCATATACTATTATAGTATCTTTGTTTATCTATATCTATATATGCATTTATATCTCTAAATACGGCTGTAAATATACTAATACTGGTAATAGATGAGGTGTTAGGTAGGACACATTGCTAGAAATATCTCTTAATTATAAAGAAAGTGGGGTGTTGTTAAATACATGTATAAAAGTCTCCCTCTCTCTGTTTTCAAAGGCCTCACTTTGTACTACCTGTGCATTTGATAGTGTTATTATTCCTACCATGGCTGATTGCAGTGTGCCAACATCATGTCATTGAACATGATTTGGGAAGAATAGCATCTGTCGGTTTAAAGCTGGTGTGAACCAGCATAAAGATATCAGTTAAAAAACAAACAAACCGCCTGACCTGTGGTGGCACAGTGGATAAAGCCGTCGACCTGGGAACACTGAGGTCACCAGTTCAAAACCCTGCACTGGTTCGGTCAAGGCACATATGGGAGTTGATGCTTCCAGCTCCTCCCCCTTTCTCTCTTTCTCTCTCTCTCTCTCACTCTGTGTCTCCTCTCTAAAAAAAAAAAAATGAATAAAATAAAAAATGTTTAAAAAAAATACAAACCATGTTCATGAGGAGCAGTTCATGATGCTAAATTATTGTGCCCTCACAACATAAGCAAAAACAGACGTTATGTCAAAGAGAAAAAGGAGAATCCACATTTAGAATTGTGCAATGTTTTTACATAATATTTGGCATATATATTAGAAGAGATGATAAACAAGGAAAAACATTAATCAAGAATATATAGTTATTAACAATCCCAATGATACACTGAACATATAGTGACATGTTAACAACAGTTATACGTGACAACAGAATGAATATTCTATTAAAGGTACATGGAGCTGTGGACCATACAATAATTTAGGAGCTATCTATCACTTGCTCCTGACTGCAATAAGAGGATTCAGTGATTGCCACATTAAGATGTTAACCCTGCTGACACACATTTCCAAGGCCTGTTTGATGTCTCTGTTCCTCAGGCTGTAGATGAAGGGGTTCAGCATGGGGGTAACTACCGTGTACATGACCGAAGCAGTGATGTCCTTGGAATCCCATGATGAGGAGAAAAAGTAAACACCTGCGAGTGTCCCGTAGTATAAGGACACCGCAAAGAGATGGGAGCCACAGGTAGAAAAGGCTTTAAAGAGTCTCTCAGTGGAGGGGACCCTCAGGATGATGGTCCCTATACGAACATACGAGCCCAAAACAATACACAAAGGCAGTAAGTAAAGCATCCCTCCCTCGGTGAAGATGGCCAGCTCATTGAGGGAGATGTCGGAGCAGCTCAGCTTCAGGAGCGCAGTGAGTTCACAGAAGAAGTGGCTGATGCTGTTGTTGTCACAGAAGGACAGTCGGACAAAGAGGAGGGTGTGTAACAGTGCACTGCCACAGGACAAAATCCAGGAGCCAGCCACCAGCAGTGCACACAGCCCGTCCCTCATGATGGCGGTATAGTGTAGAGGGTGACAGATGGCCACGTACCTGTCATATGCCATCACTGCCAGAAGGAAATTGTCAAGACCACCAAAAAGTATGAAAAAGCACAACTGAGCAATGCAGCCCACATAGGGGATGGATTGTCGCCGAGTCTGCATGTTCGTGAGCATCTTCGGGACAGTGACGGATGACAGAGAAATGTCAGAGAAGGCCAAGTGGCTGAGGAAGAAGTACATGGGCGTGTGCAGGCGGGAGTCCAGCCTGATGAGCAGGATGATGAGCAGGTTGCCCAGCACCGTGGTCAGGTACATGCCCAGGAAGAGGGTGAAGAACCCGCGCTGCTGCCCTGGCCGCATGGGGAGCCCCAGGAGGAGGAACTCGGACTCGCTGCTCTGGTTCTCGGGTCTCATGCTGCTCCCCGTCTGCTGGGCAGGAAGGAGGTTTGGGACTCTCAGCAACCTGGAAAGGACGCCCGGGACCATCATGTCTCATGCTGTCATTTTCCAGGAATACCATTCTTTTTAAACACACACAGAATAATTTATGACACCTGTAGAATTCTGCGTCCTTGCTCTATCGCAGAGCGGCTCCAGGAAAACATCGCACCTTTAAAGCAGGTGTGAGACATCATTACAAATTTCCGAGGGCGTTCACTGTTGCACTCAGCAGTAGTTATTGAACACTGAGTCTCTGTCTGAACCTCTACTGAGGACTGAGATGTGGCAGTAAACAACAACAACAAAAAAGGTTAGATCATGATGGGCATGGAGGGACAGTTTCCACCCCAGGGCAGAGCCACACCACACTAGCTCACTGTGACAGAAATAGAGGATGAGCCGGAAAACTGCTGTAGCATATTTGTGCCTTAAAATATCACGAAACTCACTTCTCATTGGCATTGTTAGAGTGTTCTTACACTCCTCCTGTGAACATTTTGGGTCCCACTGACCTGAAACTGTAAACTCATGGACACTCTAGAAGTAGATGGCTATTAATCGTCATTGTTGCCTAAATAGCTCTAAAGCCAGAGTAGTCCACAAACTCTCTTTCATAATAAATCTGAACACTGTTGTGGACATTTGGGTACCGGGCTGAGGACTTTACCTACATTACCTGATGAAGTTCACACATCAGCCTCCATTCCCAATGTTAAACACCTCTTTACAGAGGCACTATGCACTTGTGTTCTTTCAACTATTTTAATTTTTAATAAATGGAGATATAAACAATACAAATTTGTCAGCGCAAAATTTAACGTCCCGAGTCAGCATGGTACACACATGTTTAAATCTGTATATATAATATATGTAATTTATAATATATTAATGCAATAATATATGTAACTGTTTTCCATAAGTTAAAACTTACTAAGTTTTAGCTACTTTATGGGGTACAGTCTAACATGTCTGTGTTATCAGAACCCCTACTCTTAACCATCACACACGGGAAATTTTTTTTTTTTTGTAGTTAGGATAGTGAAGTACAATATATTATTTTAGAGCTTTGAGGACAAAACGTTGTGCAAAATTTTTTTAGTTCTTTTTCTAGATAATTTTGTTTCTTCTTATTTATATACTTTTCAACTGAGAGAAGAATTTCAAATACATTGACTTCTATTTGTACAATAAGCATTTACCTGGGCCTCTGCAGATTCACCACCAATGGTCCTTCTTTTCATGTGGAAACAGAGGGCAAAGGACTTAAGTAACTTTCCCAAGACCCCACCCATATTTATAGTGATTCTGCCCAATAACCTCACACAGCATGGTGCTGGTGTATTATTTTTTCTTTTTGCCTGAGTTGTTTAATAAAAGTAATAAAAGATTTTAAACTTCAAAGTGACACAGTCACACGAAGGAACCTGAAACTCACAGCTGATCTGTCTTAAGAAACAGAATTGCTTAGAGTTTGGATAGCTCAGCTGATGGAGCTTCTGAAGGAGGACTCCAAAGGAAGTACTTGAGGCCATGGTTTCAGAACATACACACACACACGCACAACTATCAAACAGTATGTACACAAACATACACAATATATAAAGACACACACAGTCATGGATAGAGTCCCACATGACCTGCTAGAACACAAGCTGACCCATCGCCAAGGGCAGAGTCCCAGCCCCTCTGACCTGTGTCCGTCGCTGCTGAGTCAGACCCTTCTGCTCCAGACTGCTGCCCGACTCCTCAGGTTTCTTCAGGAGGCCTTAGGTCCAGACAGAGAGAAGAAATATCTGTGGCCCTGGCCCTTCTAGACACCTTCATTCTCCTCCACCAGCTCCAGTCAAATGAGTCCATAGAGAAAAATTACTAATGAGAGACTGAAACCCAGTCCCCAAGCTTTGGGCTACGTTCTGATTGCCCTTTGGGGAGCTGTGTGTCCCAGAGCCAGGGGGACTGGAGTCCTAGGGGAGAGTGTCCCTGATTCTAGTGATGCCCTGGGCTCCTTTTTCTTGGGCATTGTTCTAGCAGGGTAATGGAGTTTTCATATTTTTATTTTTAAATGATTTAAACATACAGAAATAATGTAAAAATGATACAGACTATTGCTGAAGGCTTCACACAGATTCCCCTGTGGTTAGATTAACATTTTACTACGTTTCCTTTCTATGTATATGTATGTATGTATATTTCAGGCTTGGGTTTTGAGCAGATATATCACAGTGCATTTTATTAGAAGGCATTTGACATTAATTTTTAAAATTATTTGTGTTTTTATGTATTGTCTGTTGGCTAAGGTGTTATCTTCCAGGTTGTTTACTGTAAAGTTACCATTTTCTTTCCTTTTTAAATATTTTATTTAGAAACTTCAATTTAGTATGATGACATTGATCAATAAAAGTACAGAGATTTTGCCTGACCAGGTGGTGGCGCAGTGAATAGAGCATTGAACTGGAATGTGGAGGATCCAGGTTTGAGATCCTGAGGTCGCCAGCTTGAGCGCCAGCTCATCTGGTTTGAGCAAAAGCTCACCAGCTTGGACCCAAGGTCGCTGGCTCGAGCAAGGGGTCACTCGGTCTGCTGAAGGCCCGCGGTCAAGGCACATGTGAGAAATCAATCAATAAACAACTAAAGAACTGCAACAAAGAATTGATGTTTCTCATCTCTCTCCCTTTCTGTCTGTCCCTATCTATCCTTCTCTCTGACTCTCTCTGTCTCTGCCACAAAAAAAAGAAAACGTACAAAGATTTCAGGAAAACATTTCTATAACATTTGAACGGTAGATTCTGTTGTATCCCCATCACCTAACATCAAATCCTTTTATGTCACTGTATGTATATTTTCTCTTCACTCTCTCCCCTGCTCTTATCTCCCTCCCACTCCCCCGGTAACCACTTCACTTCCATCTATGTCCACAAGTGTCAGTTTCATATCTCACCAAAGTGTGAAAAAATATAGGTATTAGCTTTTTCTGATTTACTAATTTCGCTCAGTATAATGCCATATTACTCAAAGCAATACACAATTTTAATGCAATCCCCATCAAATTCCCAATGTCATTTTTAAAAAAGAAATAGAATAAAAAATCTTCAGATTTGTATGGAACCATAAAGAATTCCAAATTTCCAAAGCTATCCTCAGGAAAAAGAATGAATCCAAAGGTATCCCACTACCTGCCTTCAAATTATACTATAGAGTTACGATAATAAAAACAGCATAGTACTGGCAGAAAAAGAGACATACAGACCAATGGCACAAAATTGAGAGCCCAGAAATAAAATCACATATATATGGACAATTAATCTTCTACAAAGGAACCAAAAAGACACAATGGAGATAAGAAAGCCTCTTCAATAAGTGGTGCTTGGAAAATTGAGAAGCCACATATAAAAATAGCATTTTTGTATAGTTACTATTTTAAGCTTGTAATCAATAAGAATCATTTAGGTTCATATTTTGATACTATATAGACATAAATTTTTCTTCATTAATTTTTACCCGCTACATTTAACATTCATTGGGGATTCTTAAATGACTAAATTATTGCAAATATGGCGCCAAATGGAGATTTTTCTAATTCTATTTTTGTTCTATGTTTATTACATGTAATCCCCTATAATAAGGAACCTACTCTTATTCTGTACTTATTTGATGTTCATTTATTTATATATGTATATTATTAGGGACTCATAGATTCGTACTTTCTGAACTATAATGCATTACCATTGTTACTCATTTTGAAGCTTTAGGTGTGTTCATTGCTTCAAGAATTCTAAATGTTCTCTGAGAAGCCAACTGTGAAACACATAGAAAAGAAACACAATAAGTAAAAACTAGAAAGTATGAAACTAAAGGAATATTTACCCACAGGAAGTGGGTCAGGAGTGGGAAAGAAAGAAAGGATATGGGAACTGCATAGATGTTGACATATAACATAAATTTCTATCTATTTATAAAATCCCATGGGTTCAAATTGAGATTTCCAATTTAGTGGACACCACAGAATTAGGACTCATTCCTTCTCCCTCAGGGGTTACTTATTTGCTGAACTTTGGGGTGCATGGTGAAATGTTTCAGAAAGTGAACTCATGCCACAGTTAATGACACACTAAGTATAGCTTAAAACTTTGTTTTTAGTTGTTTTTTTTTTTGTTGTGACACTATATTGACATAATTCTGGTTTCAAAAATTACTTAGATTATATATTTTATTTTTATGTTTAGTCTAATTATGGCATTAATTTGGAAATGTAGTTCCATTCATTTGTTTTTCCTTATTCTATTTTCCTTTATTCACCACCTCCTTTATTTTTATTTATTTATTTATTTTTCTTTTTTCAAGTGAAAGCAGGGGAGATAGAGAGACAGACTCCTGCCTGTGCCCTGACCAGTATCAACTTGGTGACCATGCTCAAAAGGAAGCTTTTTTTTTTTTAGTACCTGAAGCTGTGGCTCCACAAAGTCATCCTCAGTGTCTGGGATCGATGCACTCTAACCAATTGAACCATGGCTGTGGGAGGAGAATGGAGTGAGAAAGAGAGAAAGTGAAAAGGGATGGAAAGGGGGAGGGGTGGAGAAGACTATGGTCACTTCTCCTGTGTGCCCTGAATGGGAATCAAATCCAGGACATTCATATGCCAGGCTAACACTTTACCACTGTGCCATCCAGCCATGGCCTATTTTTATTTTTTTAGAGAAAGAGACAGAGACAGACCAAAAGGGAGATAGATGAGAAGCATCAATCATACTGGTGGAAATCTTAGTTGTTCAACTGATTGCTTTTCTTATGTGTCTTTACCAGGGAGCTCTGACTGAGCCAATCACCCCGCTCTCAAGCCCGCAACCTTAGGCTTCAAGCCAGTAAACTTGGGCTCAAGCCACTGACTTGTACTTAAGCCAGCAGCCTTAGCTTCAAGCCATTAACCTTTGTGCTCAAGTCAGCACTCAAGCTGGTGAGTCTGCACTCAAATCAGATGAGCCCGCACTGAAACTGATGACATCGGGGTTTCAAACCCGGGTCCTCAGCATCCCAGGTCAATGCTTTATCGAATGCACCACCCGCTGGTCAAGCTCATCTATTTTTTTTTTTTTTAGGGGCAAAGAACAACATAGTCAAAACAATTCAAATAATTATACTCATTTCCCCATCTCTCTGCCCCACCTCCTGCAGGTAAATTATCTCATTAGTTTATGATTTATTCTTTCTCTGTCTTTGTTTACTCACATGAGCAGACATATAAATATTTTATTTTCCTTTTTCTTTTTTCTGAAGTGAGAGGCGGGGAAGTAGAGAGACAAACTCCTTCATATGCCCGACCAGGATCCACCAGCATGCCCACTTGGGCACGATGCTCTGTCCATCCGGGGCCTGGGTCCTTTGCAAACAGAGCCATTCTAGCACCTGAGGCAGAAGCCATGAAACCATCCTCAGCACCTGGGCCAACTTGGCTCCAATGGAGCCTTGGCTGTGGGAGAGGAAGAGAGAGATAGAGAGAAAGGAGAGGGGGAAGGGTGGAGAAGCAGATGGGTGCTTCTCCTTTGTGCCCTGACCAGGAATTGAACCCAAGACTTCCACACACCAGGCCAACACTCTATCACTGAGCCAACCTGTCAGGGCCTTTCCCATTTATTTTTACATAAAAAGTAGCATGTTACAAATGATCTTCCACACATTGCTTTTTTCCCATTTAACAATATATTCTGATATTCCTCCATGTTGATTCATAGATATTTTTCTTCTTATCTTTTCACAGTTGCAAAATATTCAGTTGAACTGATGTTCAATACAGTTTCCTTTAGTTTGACCAGGTGGTGGCGCAGTGGATAGAGCGTCAGACTGGGATGCGGAGGACCCAGGTTCAATACCCTGAGGTCTCCAACTTGAGCGCAGGCTCATCAGGTTTGAGCAAGGCTCACCAGCTTGAACCCAAGGTTGCTGGCTCGAGCAAGGGGTCACTCAGTCTGCTGTAGCCCCCTAGTCAAGGCACATATGAGAAAGCAATCAATGGACAACTAAGGAGCCGTAACAAAGAATTGATGTTTCTCATCTCTCTCCCTTCCTATCTGTCTGTCCCTCTCTCTGACTCTCTCTGTCTCTGCCACAAAAAATAAAAAATAAAAAATACAGCTTTCTTTAGGGGTCCTAGAATGAGTAATTGGTGACGAGTCTCCCAAATACCACTGAATTGTATTCCTCCAATGGCTAAAATGCTAAATCCCATGTTTCATATATTAAAATGCAATTATAATAATTAAAGGAAAAGTGAGAAGTAATCATTGCACAAAGCAAAAGATTATAGAGTAATAACAAAATGTTTGATTAATAAGTTAATTGAAGGAGAATAGAATAATATATATAATCAAAGAAGAGTGAGAGATGAAAGAATAAATATTAAACAGATATCTTCAATAAAAACATAGTAATATGGAAAATATAATTAAACTTTATTATGATCACATTAGATATGCTTAGGTAAAACTCTGCAGAAATATAATAATGGTTGCTCTACATAAAAACAGCTAAATTCAGTGTCACACTGACACTGAACAGTGAACACCTCACATATAAGGACATAGAAGAGTTAAAATGATGGAAAAGAAATACCATATAAATACTAACCACAAGAAGGCTGCATCTTTACTGCCTGTACTATTTTGGTATCTCGGTTTCTCTATCTATATCTGTATATGTAACATATCTATAAGGGTATATGTTACAACCTATACTATATCTTATGGGATCTTTCTTTCTCTGTCTATATTTGTATATATAATATCTCTATAACTGTATATGTTACTACCTATACTATTATGGTATCTCTATTTTTCTATCTATATCTGTATATGTAACTATATTAATGTAGCTATAAAATGATATAATAATATTGTAAATGGATGAGATATAAAGGTAAGATCCTTTCTTTTACCTTTTATATCTCCTAGTTATAAAACTCCTAATTATAGATGTATCTCCTCATTAAAAATGCAGTGGTGTGTTGTTAAATGTATTTATAAAAGGCTCTCTCTCTTTTATTAAAAATGTTTGGCTTTGCAGCACAAGCCAATTTTCACAGTGTAATTATTCTTACCATGGGTGATTGCAGTCTACCAGCATGATGTCATTGAATGTGACTAGGAAAGAATCATGCCAAATCAGCTTAAAGCTGATGTAAGCAAACATAGGAATCAATTTTAAAAAAAGAATTCGCAAGTTCACCAGGAGAAAATCATGATGCTAAATGTGTGTACCTCAATCCCTTAGTAAAAATAAACATAAGCAACAACTGACATATCTCAAAAAAAGGAATAGACAAATCCACAATTATAATTATGCAACATGTTTTGCATTAGATTTGGCATATTTCTTGTAAAAGTTGATGAACAAGCAAAACAAAATCATTTAAGAGTGAAGAATTATTAACAGTGCAGGTAACAAACTTAACCTAATTGACATATTAACAACATTTATACCACTTGACAACAGAATACATATTTTATTAAAATACAATCATTTTAGGAGCTATATCTCACTTGCTCCTGACTGCAATAAGAGGATTTAGTGATTGCCACTTAAAGATGTTAACCCTGTTGACACACATTTCCAAGGTTTGTTTGATATCTCTGTTCCTCAGGCTGTAGATGAAGGGGTGAGGGGGACAGCACGGGGGTAACTACCAAAGTAATGATGTCCTTGGAATCCCATGATGAGGAGAATATGTAAACACTTGAGAGTGTCTCATAGTATAAAGAAACCACAAAGAGATGAGAGCCACAGGTAGAAAAAGTTTTCAAGAATTTCTTAATGGAGGGGACCCTGAAGATGATGGTTCCTATAAAAACATACGAGCCCAAAACAGTACTCAAAGGCAGGAATAAAAGAATTACTCCCTCAGCGAACATGACCAGCTCATTGAGGGAGGCGTCAGAGCAGCTCAGCCTTAGAAGTGTAGCAAGGTCACAGAAAAAGTGGCTGATAGTGCTGTTGTCACAGAAGGACAGTCGGACCAAGAGGAGGGTGTGCAACAGGGCACTGCCACAGGACACAGTCCAGGAGCCAGCCACCAGCAGCACACAGAGCTCCTCTCTCATGATGGTGGTGTAGTGTAGAGGGTGACAGATGGCCACGTACCTGTCATATACCATCACTGCTAAAAGGAGATTGTCAAGAACACAAAAAGTATGAAAAAACACATCTGAGCAATGCATCCCACATAGGGGATGGATTGTTGCCGAGTCTGCATGTTCGTGAGCATCTTCGGGACAGTGACGGATGACAGAGAAATGTCAGAGAAGGCCAAGTGGCTGAGGAAGAAGTACATGGGCGTGTGCAGGCGGGAGTCCAGCCTGATGAGCAGGATGATGAGCAGGTTGCCCAGCACCGTGGTCAGGTACATGCCCAGGAAGAGGGTGAAGAACCCGCGCTGCTGCCCTGGCCGCATGGGGAGCCCCAGGAGGAGGAACTCGGACACGCTGCTCTGGTTCTCGGGCCCCATGTTGCTCCTCGTCTGCTGGGCAGGAAGCAGGTTTGGGACTCTCAGCAACCTGGAAGGAAGCCCAGAAACATCATGTCTCACACTGTAATCCTCCGGGAGAAGTGAATTTTTATCTCCACTCCTATTAATTTCTCATTCCAGTAGATAGGAACATCTTTGCTCTACCCCAATATAGATCCAGAAAATCACTGATCCAAAAGCAGCCAAGAAGCCTTTATTGATCAGAAAAGCAAGAGTGCATTCACTGTTTCGTTCATTATTATTGATTGAGTTTGTGTCAGGGCCTCTACTAAGGACTGAGATGCAGCAGTGAACACGAAGAGCAAGGTTTCAATTATGTGAGGTTAGATCGTGATGGGTTGTCACACTCCTGTGAACCTGCCTGTTTCTATTGACCTCCAGCTGTAAACTCATGGACACTCTAAAAACAGGTGGCCATTTAAAGCCACTTGATGCCAGAACAGCTCTGAAGCCAGAGTAATCTGCCAGGTATCTCATAATAATGATGATCATTTGGTGTACAGCTAAGGACTTGACCTGCGTTTCCTAATAAAGTCCACACATCAGCCTTACAGTCCCAGAGTCTAAGACCTCTTCACATCCATACCAAGGATTTCTGTTCATTATGCTATTTTAATTTTTAAGACATGAAAACTTGAATGATACAAATGCTGCAGGCACACAACAGTACAGTAGGGACAGAATGGCACACACATGTGTATTTATCTGTATATGTGATGTGTAGTGTATATTTACTATGATTTCCTATAAATTAAATATCACCAAGAATTAGCTCTTCACAGGGTTTAGTTTAACATGTCTGTGATCAGAACCCACGCTCTTAACCATCACACACGGGAACCTCCCTTTTGTTGGTTAGGGGATCCAAGCACAATAAAGCTGTGAGTATTCAAAGTTGTGGTCTTCTTAGTCACCTTACAGATAATTTCATTCCTTCATGTTTATATACTTGAACACACACACACACACATATGCACATACTCATGCAACTATCAAACAGTATGCACACAAATATACACAATATATAAAGACACAGACAGTTGGGAACACATAGTCCCACATGACCCGCTAGCTCACAGGCAGAGCCATCGCCAAGGGCAGAGTTCCAGCCCCTCTGACCTGTGCCCGTCACTGCTGAATCAGACCCCTTCTGCTCCAGACTGCTGCCCGACTCCTCAGGTTTCTTCAGGAGGCCTTAGGTCCAGACAGAGAAGAAATATCTGTGGCCCTGGCCCTTCTAGAGACCTTCATTCTCCTCAGCCAGCTCCAGGCAAATGAGTCCAAGACAAGACTTAATTACTAACGAGAAACTGAAACCCAGTCCCCAAGCTTGGGGCTACTTTCTGACTGCCCTTTGGGGAGCTGTGTGTCCCAGAGCCAGAGGGACTGGAGTCCAAGGGGACAGTGTCCCTGATTCCAGTTATGCTCTGGTTCCTTTCTTCTTGGACATTGTTCCAGCTGGGAAAAAGAATTATTTTCAACTTTTTACTTGGTAGAGATTTTAAAGATATAGGAAAGTTGTGAAAATGATACAAAGAATTCCCAGACAGGTTTCACCCGGATTCCCCGGAGTTTCAATTACTATTTTACTATGTATGTCTTCTTTGTGGGTAGATGTATGCATGCATTTATATATATTTAGGTGTAGATTTTCAGCAGATATGCCACAGTGCATATTATTAGATATGATATTAACTTTTATCATAACTAGTGTTTTTATCCTTGATCAGTTTCCTAAGGTCATGTCTACATGGTTCTCTACTGTAAAGTTACCATGTTTTATTTTTTTAATTTTTAGTTTTATTTTTCACATGAATACTAATATTTAATCCCATTTTCAAAGTCCAAGAATGAAAACTTGCAATTAAACACTGAGCAAGCCATATGTTTAGGTAATATTTCTTAAAAAGTCTTAAAAAAGAAAATATGATACATGACCTAAGTCTTCAGTGGCATATATGACATTAACACATGTTCTGAAATCTGGTAGGTCACATCGGTCCTGAATTGATTTTTAATAAAACAAACAAACACCTGCGCATTACACTTTTTCCGTGCGACTATAGCTTTCTTTCACCTCATTCTAATGTCGATCTTTACTTTATGCCGTTTTCAGTTTTCTTCCAAAAATCTTCCAGCAGTAGTCTTCTGTCTGATCTGAGGACTTATCAGATCAGTTTTGATTAGTCTCAGTGTCACCTTCACATTTAATGTCTTCACTGGTCCCATGGACCTCATTCTTCGAATCACTTTCCTTTGATTCAGTGTTTGTGTCTTCACTCTGTTTTTCTTGACTACTCGACTTCAACGTTACTTTTCTTTTTTGTATCATCAGATCCTCTCTTCTTTCTCCTTGGATTTTCTATCTTGTTCTCTGTCCCGACCTTTGCACCTGTGCTTATACGACTTCCAATCCCGGCTTTTTGATCTTCTGTGATCCCAACTACGAGATCTATGCTTTCTTTCTGATCTGTCATGGCCTCTGCTTCTTCAGCCATGTCTACTTCTGCTTCGCCTTCGTTCTCTGCTTTGCAGTCATTTGTGATCCCCGGACCTGCTGCATCCGCAGCCAGAAGTCAGCTTGAGTGCCATCTTCGTGAACGACTTCTCTTTCTTCTCTTCCTCTCGTGAGCCCTTTCTTTTTCTCTTCCTCTTCTCTTTCTCTTTTCCTTTCTCTTTCTTCTCTTTTTCTCTCCTGCTCTTTTTCTCTTTTCTCTCGTTCTTGCTTTTCCTTTTTCAAACTCTCATCACGATCAGATTCTTCGGTTCTTTTTTCTTAATATTTCTTTTGATTCTTCTACAGTAGTTTTAATTTTGGCATAGCCCATGTGCTGTTTTCCCATTAAATGGTCATCTACCCAGGACTGGTCATCTCCTACTTTCAAAAAAGCCCCACACACTTCACAAACTTCCATTTATTTTTCTTGGGCAGCAAAACGTTCAATTGTCAATGTTGTCAATTCTCTCTTCTTTTAACTGTCCCACTAACTTCATCATTCCCTAGGCTTCTTCTACTTTTCCTTCAGGTCCTAATTCTTCAGTCTGTTGCAGGAGTGCATCAATTTTATCTGTTAGAACCTGAATATTTTCTTAATTTTTGCCTGTTGGGCTCGCTGCCCCAGGGGACTGCTGGCTTTGGAACAATGCCAAAGAGCATGGCCTTGTCTATTCTTTGTTCTACTTCTGCAAGGAAGCTGTGTGTGCTCTGCAGAAAGTCGCTCTCATAGCCAACTTTCATGAAACGAAAACTCTTCTCATATCATACTGTTTTCATGGACTTACATCATGAATTGTTTCACATGGAGCAAGATCTGAAAGAGTGATTGTGAACAATACCACAGGACAAAAACCATGGACAGAATATTTACAAATGCTCTCGTGGTCCCCCCACACGCTGCAGCGCCTCTCATCCCGGGCGAGGTTTCAGTCCCGGCCCATTAACTCATCCAGCTATTGGGCAGCTGTAATCATGGTGCTTCCTTCCTGCAGCTCCTCCCACGAGTTCTGGCCCCGGCTGAAGAAAACGCCGGCGACATCATTGTCAACCGCTTCAGCTGCCTAGCTGGCCGAAATGGCCTCCTCCAGAGAAAGCAAGTTATCATTGTTTAAATACTATATGATCCCATTCATTAGTGAAATCTAATGAACACAGTAAAGTAATGGACAAAGTAGAAACAAAGGCATGGACACGTGGACCAGATACACAGTCTTCAGAGGGAAGGGGTGAAGGGACGGAATGAAAGGAGGGGAAGGGATTAGCTAAGAAAACATATACACATAATACGTGGGTACAGACAGCATGGTGGCCACAGACCGAGGGAAAAGGGCGAGAAGGTGGAGAGAGAAGCATAGAGTGGGGAGGACAGGGGCAGATAGAGACTTCCATGGGGCAGGAGCTGTACAAAGCTCGTGTAGATGGGGTGACATTGAGTTGGACACTTGAATCATTTATGGTTTGCTGAACCATGTTATCTAATAAATTTTTTAAAGTTACTGTTTTGGCCCTGGCTGGTTGGCTCAGTGGTAGAGCATCCATCCAGTGTGTAGAGTCGCAGGTTCTATTCCCCACCAGGGCACACAGGAGAAGCGCCCGTTTGCTTCTCCACCCTTTCCCCTCTCCTTTCCTTCTCTCTCTTCTCCTCCCAAAGCCAAGGAGCAACGTTGGCCCTGGCGCTGAGGATGGCTCCATGGCCTCCGCCTCAGATGCTAGAATGGCTTTGGTTGCAATGGAGCAATGCCCCAGATGGGCAGAGCATTGCTCCCTAGTGGGTTTTCTGGGTAGATCCCGGTCAAGCACATGTGGGAATCTGTCTCTCTGCCTCCCTGGTTCTCACTTCAGAAAAAGAAAGTTACTGTTCAACCATGTAATTTAGAGGTATCATTTGAGTAGATATGTTAAAAATAGGTAAATATAACTATTTTCTTATTATAATTGCATCCACTATATTTAACACCCACTGGTGATTCTTATATGATGAATTTAGTGCAAATGTGGTGGCCAAGTCGTAATATTACTACTTCTACCATGTCTTCTATGTTTATTAATTGTATTCTTGTATAAGAAGAAAGTTATCCTTACTCTCCACTCCTTTGTTTTTATTTACTTATTTATATCATTATGGACTTACAAATTGTTTTACTCTCTGAGTTATAATCCATTACTGTTGTTATTCATTTTGAAATTTAGTTGTGTTCATTACTTACAAGAATATTAAATGATCTCACAGAAGACAACTGGGAAATATATAGAAAAGAAACACAAAAAGTAAAAACTAGAAAGTAGAAAACTAAATGAATGTTTACCCATAGGAGGTGGATTAGAAGTAGAACAGAAACAATGGGGGATGGGAACAGCATAGATGCTGACATAGAACATAGATATTTCTATCTATTTATACCTTTTTAAATACATGAGTTCAAAATTATCTCTCCAATTCTGCTTTGACAAGAGAGTGTTCTTTCCAGCCTCTCCTTTTCCATGTGCACAGCACCTTCCCTAAGGGAGGACGCAGTCCTTTTCCTCTGTGTTTTCTAATTTGCTGAATCTTTGGACACGTGGTGAGCTGATTCAGAATTTTGAAATCATACACTGTGAATGACACATTACAGCTTGAAACTTTCTTCTTGGGTTTCTTTTTTAATTGTGATTGTATATAGATGTGATTCTGAGTTCAAGAATTACTTAAGTTACTTATTTTATTTTCCCCTTTAGTTTTATTATGGTAGTAATTTGCAGTAGGGTTGGTTTGGTTCATTTGTTTAGTTTTATTTTGTCTTGCTCTATTCACCACCTCTTCTATTTATTTTTTAGTGGCAAGAAAAAACATAGTCAAAACTATATAAATAATCATACTCATTTTTTGATTCTTCTATCCCACCTTTTGTAGGTAAACAATGTCATTAGTTTCTATTTATTTTTCCTGTGGCTCTGTATGCTGAAATAGACAGACATATTATATGTACATCATATTCCCTTTCATTTGTACATAAAATCATTGCTGTAGGTTCTCCCTTCCACATTGCTTTTTTCCCCATTTAACAATAATATATGCTGATATTTCTCCATATTGATACATAGATATCTTGGTTCTTATTTTTGCACATCTGAGAAATACTTCAATGTGTTCATGTTCTACAGTGTCCTCTTTAGGGGCTGTAAATGAGACAGTGGTGATGAGTGTCCTTAATGTCAATGAATTTTAGACATTAAAAGGCTAAAATAGTAAATTTTATGTTTTAAGTATTAAAATGCAATTTAAATAATTAAGAAGACAGTAAAAATCAAAGCACAGAAAAGAGTTATAAAATATAATAATGATGAATAATTAATAGATTAAAAAGAAGGGATGGAGTAACAAAATATGTATTTATTAAATCAAAAAGGAGAAAGGCAAGAGAATAAATGTGAAACAGATATATCAAATAAATAACATAGAAATATGGAAAATATATGTTCAAATATATTATGATTACTTTAGATGTCTGTAGATAAAACTTTTCATAAATAAGCTAATGGTTGCTCTACATAACAAAAATGAAATCCAACTTTACACTGTTAACAATGGACACCTCAGAGAGATAAGCTCATTAAAGAAATTAAAGTGGCAGGATAGAAATACCATGTAAACATTAACCTCAAGAAAGCTGCGTCATTACTACCAACACTATTATAGTATTTCTATCTCTCTATCTGTATCTGTATATGTATCTATACCTATAAATATAGCTATAAAGTAATATACTAATATCAGAAGTTGGTGATGTGTTACGTATGACCCATTTTTTTATTATTATTAATTTAAATGGGGTGACATTGATAAATCAGGGTACATATGTTCAGAAAAAACATCTCTAAGTTATTTTGAGATTTGATTATGTTGCATACCCATCACCCAAAGTCAAAATGTTTTCTGTCACCTTCTATCTGGTTACATATGACCCATTGGTACAAATATCTCCTAATTAAAAATGAAGTGGTTTATTATTAAATACATTTATAAAAGCTTCTCTCTCTTTTTTAAAAACCTCACTTTGTAGTACTTTCCCATTTCTATATTGTAATTATTCTTACCATGGCTAAGTATAGTCTACCAACATGATGTCCTTGAAAGTGAATCGGGTAGAATTACTCCAAATCAGTTTAAAGCCAGTGTAAATCAGAATAAAGGAATGGATTTTTTAAAAAGCAGGTTTCTATTTTCATTTTTAAATTTTATTTAGAAAATTAACTTTAACAGGGTGACATTGATCGATAAGAGTACATAGGTTTCAGGTAAACATTCCTATAGCATATGAACTGTATTTGTATTCCCATCACCCAAAGTCAAATCATTTTCCATCACCTCATATTTGTCCATCTTTACACCCTTTCCTTGCCCCTCCCTTACTTCCCTGCCTATCAGTAATAACTTCATTTTATCTATGTCCATGAGTCTCAGTTTTATATCCCACCTATGTGTGAAATTATACAATCCTTAGTTTTTTCTGATTTACTTATTTCACACAGTATAATGTTCTTAAAGTCTAGCCATATTGTCAGAAATGTCACTATGTCACCATTGCTTATGGCTGAGTAGTATTTCATTGTATATATGTGCCACATTTTCTTTATCCAATTCTCCATCAAAGGCCACTTTGATTGTTTTCATGTCTTGGCCACTGTGAAAAATGCCGCAATGAACATGGGGCTGCATATGTCTTTATGTACCAATGTTTTTGAGTTTTGGGGGTAGATACCCAGTAGAGGGATTGCTGGGTCATATGGTAGTTCTATTCTTAATTTTTTGAGGAATCACATACTTTCTTCCGTAATGGTTGTACTAATTTTCATTCCCACCAACAGTGAATGAGGGTTCCTATTTCTCCACAGCCTCTCCAACTCTTGTTATTATCTGTCTTGTTATAACAAGCCAATCTAACAGACGTGAAGTGGTTTTTCGTTGTAGTTTTGATATTCATTTCTTTAGTAGCTAATGAAGATGAGCATCTTTTTATAAAAATAATTTTATTTAGACAATTAATTTTAACAGGATGACATTGGTCAACTAGAGAACATAGATTTAGAGAAAACATCTCCAGATAATTTTGACATTCAATTAAGTTGTATACCCATCCCCAAAAGTCAAATCATCCTCCCTCACCCTTCATATGGTTTTCTTTATGCCCCTCCATCACCTCCACCCTCTCCTCCCTTTTCCTTCCCCTAGTAACCACTGCACTCTTATCTATGTCTATGAGTCTCAATTTTGTGTCCCAACTCTTTATGGAATCATATAGTTCCTAGTTTTTTCTGATTTACTTATTTCACTCAGTATAATGTTATCAAGGTCCATCTACATTGTCGTAAATGATCCTATGTGATCATTTCTTATGGCTGAGTAGTATTTCATAGTAAAGACGTACAACATCTTCTTCATCCAAACTTCTATTGAAGGACTTTTTGGTTGTTTCCATGTCTTGGCCACTATGAACAATGCTGCGATGAACATGGGGATGCATGTTTCTTTTTTTATTTTTTTTATTAATTTTAGTGGGATGACATTGATAAATCAGGGTACATATGTTCAGAGAAAACATCTCCCGGTTATTTTGACATTTGATTATGTTGCATACCCATCACCCAAAGTCAAAGTGTCTTCCGACACCTTCTATCTGGTTTTCTTTGTGCCCTTCCCCTAACTCTAACCCTCACTCTCCTCCCACTTCTTCTCCCCCGGTAAGCAGCAAACTCTTGTTAATGTCTCTTAGTCTCATTTTTAGGTCCCATCTGTGTATGGAATCATATAGTTCTTAATTTTTTATGGTTTACTTATTTCACTCAATATGTTATCAAGCTTCATCCATGTTGTAAATGATCGGATGTCATCATTTCTTATGGCTGAGTAGAATTCCATAGTATATATGTACCAAAGCTTTTCAATCCACGCGTTCCCTGATGGACATTTGGACTGTTTCCAGATCTTCACTATTGTAAACAATGCTGCCATAAACATGGGGGTGCATTTCTCCTTTTTGAAATGTGCTATGGTGTTCTGAGGGTATATTCCTAAAAGTGGGATAGCTGGGTCAAAAGGCAGTTCGATTTTTAATTTTTTGAGGAATCTCCATACTGTTTTCCACAGTGGCTGCATCAGTCTGCATTCCCACCAGCAGTGCAGGAGGGTTCCCTTTTCTCCACATCCTCGCCAGCACTTGTTCTGTGTTGTTTCGCTGATGAGCGCCATTCTGACTGGTGTGAGGTGGTATCTCATTGTGGTTTTAATTTGCATTTCTCTAATGATTAGTGATGTTGAGCATTTTTTCATATGCCTATTGGCCATCTGTATGTCCTCTTTGGAGAAGTGTCTATTAATTTCTTTTGCCCATTTTTTGATTAGATTGTTTGTCTTCCTGGTGTTAAGTTTTACAAGTTCTTTATAAATTTTGGTTATTAACCTCTTACCAGATGTATTGTCAAATATGTTCTCCCATTGTGTAGTTTGCCTTTTTATTCTGTTCATATCGTCTTTAGCTGTGCAAAAGCTTTTTAGTTTGATATAGTCCCATTTGTTTATCCTGCCTTTTATTTCCCTTGCCCATGGACATAAGTCGGCAAATATATTGCTGCGACAGATGTCGGAGAGCTTACTGCCTATGTTTTCTTCTAAGATGCTTATGGTTTCACGGCTTATGTTTAAGTCTTTTATCCATTTTGAGATTATTTTTGTGAATAGTGAAAGTTGGTGGTCTAGTTTCATTTTTTTGCAGGTAGATGTCTAATTTTCCCAACACTATTTGTTAAAGAGACTGTCTTTACCCCATTGTATGCCCTTACCTTCTTTGTCAAATATCAGTTGTCCATAAAGCTGTGGGTTTATTTCTGGTTTCTCTGTTCTGTTCCATTGATCTATGTGCCTGTTCTTATGCCAGTACCAGGCTGTCTTGAGTATAATGGCCTTGTAGTAAACCTTGATATCCGGAAGAGTGATACCTCCTGCTTTATTTTTTCTTTTTAAGATTGCTGAGGCTATTCGTGTTTTTTATTGGTTCAATATAAATTTTTGGAATATGTGTTCTATATCTTTGAAGTATGTCATTAGTATTTTAATTGGCACTGCATTGAATGTATAAATTGCTTTGGGTAATATAGACATTTTAATGATGTTTATTCCCCCTAACCATGAGCATGGTATATGCTTCCACTTGTTTGTATCCTCCTTGATTTCTTTTATCAATGTTTTATAATTTACTGAGTGCAAGTCTTTAATCTCCATGGTTAAATTTACTCCTAGGTACTTTATTTTTTGGTTGCAGTAGTGAAGAGAACTGTTTCCTTAATTTCTCTTTCTGACAGGTCATTGTTGGTGAATAAAAATGCCTCTGATTTCTGAGTATTAATTTTATATCCTGCGATCTTGCTGAATTCATTTATCAGGTCCAGTAATTTTTTGACTGAGACTTCAGGGTTTTCTATATACAATATCTTAACATCTGCAAATAATGATAGTTTTACTTCTTCTCCAATTTGGATGCCTTTTATTTCTTTTTCCTGTCTGATAGCTGTGGCTAGGACTTCCAGAACTATCTTGAATAAGAGTGGTGAAAGGGGGGCACCCCTGCCTGGTTCCTGATCTTAAGGGGTTGCTTTTAATTTTTGCCCATTTAGTATGATGTTGGCTGTGGGTTTGTCGTAGATGGCCTTTATCATGTTAAGGTATGTTCCCTGTATTCCCACTTTACTGAGCATTTTGATCATGAATGGGTGCTGAATTTTATCAAAAGCTTTTCCTGCATCTATTGAAATTATCATGTGGTTTTTCTCCTTCCTTTTGTTTATGTGATGAATCACATTGATTGATTTGCAAATATTGTGTCAGCCTTGCCTCCCCAGAATAAATCCCACTTGATCATGGTGTATGAATTTTTTCACATTTTGCTGGATCCAGTTGGCTAATATTTTGTTGAGGATATAAGCATCTAAATTTATCAGGAACATTGGCCTATAATTTTCTTTCTTTGAGTTGTCTTTGCCTGGGTCTGGAATCAGAATTATGCTTGCATCATAAAGGAGCTTGGAAGTCTTCCTTCCTCTTGAATTTTTTGAAATAGCTTGAGGAGGATAGGAGTTAGTTCTTCTTTGAATATTTGGTAGAATTCATTGTGAAGCCATCAGGCCCAGGACTTTTCTTGGTTGGGAGTGTTTTGATAACTATTTTGATCTCATTTGTTGACATAAGTCTGTTTAGGTTTTCTGATTCTGGATTCTGATTGATTTTTGAAAGAATGTATGTTTCAAGGAATTACTCCATTTCATCTAGGTTATCTAGATTTTAGCATACAGTTCTTCATATTATTTTCTTACAATATTTTGTATTTCTGTTGTGTCAATTTGTATTTCTCCACTCTCATTTCTAATTTTATTTATTTGAGTTCTCTCTTCTTTTCTTGGTGAGTCTCATTAAAGGTTCATCAATCTTGTTTACCTTTTCAAAGAACCAGCTCCTGATTTCATTGATCCTCTGTATTTTTTCTTTAGCCTCTATGTCATTTATTTCCACTCTGATCTTTATTATTTCCTTACTTCTACTACCCCTGGGCTTTACTTGCTATTCTTTTTCAAGTTCTTTTAGATTCAGGGTCAAGTTGTTTATTTGAGCTTTTTCTAGCTTCCTATAGTATGCCTGTAATGCTATGAACTTCCCTCTCAGTACTGCTTTTGCTGTGTCCCATAAATTTTGAGTTGATGTATGCTCATTATTATTCGTTTCTAGGAATTTTTTATTTCTTCTTTGATCTCATTGTTAACCCATTCGTTATTTAATAACATGTTATTTAGTTTCCAAGTGTTTGAGTATTTTTTAGTTGTTCTGTTGTGGTTGATTTTTGGTTCCATGCCATTGTGATCAGAGAAAATACTTGATATGATTTCAAACTTCTTAAATTTGTTGAGACCGCTTTTGTGTCCAAACATGTGGTCTATCCTTGAGAATGTACCATGAGCACTTGAAAGGAATGTATTTCTACTGCTTTAGGGTGAAAGGTTCTGAAGATATCTTTTAAATCGAGTTGATCTAGTGTATCCTTTAAGTCTGCTGTTTCTTTGTTAATTTTCTTTCTTGAGGATTTATCTAGTGATGTTTGTGGAGTATTGAAATCCCCTACTATTATAGTATTGCTGTTGATCTCGTCCTTTATATCCATCAAAGTCTGCTTTATATATTTAGGTGCTCCTAAATTAGGCGCGTCGATATTTATAATGGTTATATCTTCCTGTTGGATTGCTCCCTTTATCATTATGTAGTGTCCTTCTTTATCTCTTACTATATAGCCTTTGTTTTAAAGTATATTTTGTCAGATATTAGTATTGCTAACTTGGCTTTGTTTTCATTTCTATTTGCATTAAATATTTTTTCCATCCTTTTAACTTCAGTCTATGTGCATCTTTTGTTTTAAGGTCTGTCTCTTGTAGACAGTATATGTATGGGTCCTGTTTTCTTATCCATGCAGCTACCCTATGTCTTTTGATTGAATCATTTAATCCATTTACATTTAAGGTTATTTTTGATATGTAGTTGTTTATTGCCATTTTATGCTTTAAAGCTGTATTCTTCTTTTGCTATATTCTTTTCCCCCTTTGATCTGTTTACAACAGGCCCCTTAACATCTCTTACAGCATTGGTATGGTTGTAGTGAATTCCTTGAGTTTTTGTTTGTCTGGGAAGCTTTTTATTTCTCCTTCAATTATAAACAATAGCCTTGCTGGATAGAGTAGTCATGGTTGTAGGCTCTTGTTCTGTATTACTTTGAATATTTTTTGCCATTCTCTTCTGGCCTCAAGTGTTTCTGTTGAGAAGTCAGATGTCATCCTTATGGGGGCTCCTTAGTATGTGATAGCCTTTTAATATCTATCATCTTTTAATATTTTCTCTTTATCACTTAGCTTTGGTATTTTAATTATGGTATGTCTTGGTGTAAATTTCTTTGGGTTTCTCTTTAATGGAGATCTCCGTGCTTATTGAACATGTGAAACTTTTTCCTGCCTCAATTTAGGGAAGTTTTTAGCTATGATTTCATTGAACAAAGTTTTTATTTCTTGTTCTCTCTCCTCTTCTTCAGGAACTCCTATAATGCAGATGTTATTTCTCTTCATGTTGTCACAGAGCTCTGTTAGAGTTTCCTCAGACTTTTGAAGTCTCTTTTCTTTTTGCTGTTCTGCTTCTGTGCCTTTGTTTATTTTGTCCTCTAACTCACTGATTCAATCCTCAGCTTCATCCATCCTTCTTTTAATCCTTTCATTGCGGTCTTCAATTCTGATATTTGTCATTTCTGTCTGATTCTTTTTTATTATTTCAATTTCCTTTTTTATATTTGCTATCTCTTTATTTAGGTGTTTGTAATGACCATCTATTGTTGTTCTAAGCTCTTTGAACATCCTAATAATCATTATTTTAAACTCTGCATCCAGTAATTTGGTTATATCTGGTTCATTCAGGTCCTTCTTGGGGATTTCTCTTGATTCATTTGGGTTGCATTTCTCTGCCTGCCCATTATTTCTGTGTATAAGAAAGGTTTAGCCACTGGAGTCCAATGGGTGTTGCCTCTGTGTTCCCTAAGTGTGGTCTGTCTGCAGGTCTACCACCCCCTCTGCCCCTGCCTAGCGCGTTCCAGTATGGGCGTTGTGGGCCTCGGCCCTGTGCAGCTGTCGCTGTGGTTTCTGCTTCTCCTCCATGGGAGGGGCTGTGAACTCGTGCTGGGCTCTACAAGCCTCAGCCAGTCTCGGCCTTCACTCCACCCCCATGGGTGGTGTTGCGCGCCACACACAGGCCACAAGCCTCGGCACCAAGGCAGGGGTGAGCATCTTTGCTCAGCTGCGGGTCTCCACCTGTTTCCGGGCTTCTGCCCTGCCCCATCAGTCAGAATCGGCTCACTCATCAGGCCACAAGCCTGTGGCTGCTCAGGCCGGGTAGGGCTGTGGGCGCGCACTCAGCAGTGGACCTCTGTCTTTTCCCGGGCTGTCGCTTGGCCCCCATGAGTGGAGCCGGCTTGTGGGTTGGGCCTCAAGCCTCGGAAGCCAGCTGAGGCTGCCATGCACCCTTGCTCAGCAGATCTCACCCATTCCCAGTCTCTGACCCTTCCCCTGCAGGTGTTGTTGCAGGCATGCCCTCAGCTGGCCAGACCGCTTTTGTGCATTCCCTCTGCCCCCACCAGGTTAGACTGAGCTCACGTCGGCTGGCCTGGAATCTGCCCCTGCCAATGGAACCGCGCTTCTGCGTCCGCCACCACCTGCACTCCAGCAAGCCCTCAGCAGTGTTGGTAGGGGTGCTGCATGTCTGACCTTAACACTCCATACTGTAGTCCTGAAAGCTCCCTCCTTCTAAGTGGCTGTGCTCTGAGTGCCACTAGAGAGCTTGTTTGGCTGGTGTTCTGCTTCCCTTTGTTGGTATTGCTTGTTCCAGGGGAAATATTCACTTCAGATTTGAGGAGTGACTCAGCCCAGGGGTTAGGGTGGCTGTCCCTCAAATTGTTTCTCTCCGTGCCTCCTAGATTACACTCTCTTTCTGCTGCTCTGCTCTTCTCCTCTCTCCCCATCCCCTGAAGCCCTGGGTGAGTGGTTGTGAGAAAGGTTTTCTGCGCCAACGCTTTTAGAATAATCCTGGGTCTGAGAAAACTCTTTTTCTCACAAACAGTATCCTGACTTGTTTTGTAGCTAAATACTGTCTATATGCCTCTTCTAGGCTCTGGGGCTGCAGGCTAAGGCTTTGTTCCTGGGGCACAGGTCACTCCCCTCTCCGCTAAACTCTCTTTCCACAACATGAGTCTCTCAGGGCTGCCATTCGCTCCGGGGAGCTGGGCAGCCCTTTCCACATTTCCTACTAGTCTCAAAGTGGCTTCTTCAGTGTTCCTTGGTTGAAGAGTCCTCTTAGTTTAGTTCAAAGTTGGTTTTCACAGATAATGGCTCTTAAAATTAAGTTGTAATCCACTTTGGTTCTGGGAGTTGGAAGTTGGTAAGTCTGCCTACTCCATCACCAAAATGCCGCTTTCCGGCATGTTTCTATACGTACCAATAATTTTGAGTTTTGTGAATATATAACCAGTAGAGGAATTGCTGGGTCATATGGTAGTTCTATTTTTTTATTATTATTAATTTAAATGGAGTGACATTGATATATCAGGGTACATATGTTCAGAGAAAACATCTCCAAGTTATTTTGACATTTGATTATGTTGCATGCCCATAACCCAAAGTCAAATTGTTTTCCATCACCTTCTATCTGGTTTTCTTTGTGCCCTTCCCTTTTCCCTCCCCCCACCCCATCTCTCTTTTCTCCCCCTCCCTCAACCCCCAGTAAACACCACAGTCTTGTCCATGTCTTTGAGTATCATTTTTATGTCCCACCTATGCATGGAATCATATAGTTCTTAGTTTTTTCTGATTTACTAATTTCACTTAGTATAATGTTATCAAGGTCCATCCATGTTGTTATAAATGATCTGATGTCATCATTTCTTATGGCTGAGTTGTATTCCATAGTATATATGTACCACATCTTCTTTATCCAGTCATCTATTTAAGGGCTTTTTGGTTGTTTCCATGTCTTTGCCATTGTGAACAATGCTGCAATGAACATGGGGTTGCATGTGTCTTTATGTACCAATGTCTTAGAATTTTGGAGATATATCCCCAGTAGAGGGATTGCTGGGTCATATGGTAGTTCTATTTTTAATATATTGAGGAAACACCATACTTTCTTCCATAATAGTTGTACTACTTTACATTCCCACCAACAATGGATGAGGGCTTCTTTTTCTCCACAGCCTCTCCAACACTTGTTATTACCTATCTTGTTGATAATAGCTAATCTAAGAGGTGTGAGATGGTATCTAATTGTAGTTTTGATTTGCATTTCTCTAATAGCTAATGAAGATGAGCATCTTTTCATATATCTGTTGGCCATTTGTATTTCTTTTTGGGAGAAGTGTGTGTTCATGTCCTCTTCTCATTTTTTATTGTATTGTTTGTTGTTGAAATTTTATGAGTCCCTTCTATATTTTGGGTATTAGGTCCTTATCTGTGCTGTTGTTTGAAAATATCATCTCCCATTTACTTGGCTGTCTGTTTATTTTGCTGTCAGTTTCTCTTGCTGTGCAAAAGCTTCTTAGTCTGATGTAGTCCCATTCATTTTTCTTTGCCTTCACTTCCCTTGCCTTTGGAGTCAAATTCATAAAGTGCTCTTTGTAACCAAGGTCCATGAGTTTAGTACCTTTGTTTTCTTCTATGTAATTTATTGTTTCAGCCCTTATATTTAGGTCTTTGATCCATTTTGAATTAGTTTTAGTACAAGGGGACAAACTGTAGTCGACTTTCATTCTTTTGCATGTGGCTTTCCAGTTTTTTCAGCACCATTTGTTGAAGAGACTTTCTTTTCTCCGTTATATGTTGTTGGCCCCTTTATCGAAAATTATTTGACCATATGTATGTGGTTTTATTTCTGGGCTATCTATTCTGTTCCATAGGTCTGAGTGTCTATTTTTCTGCCAGTATCATGCTGTTATGATTGTCATGGCTCTATAATATAATTTGAAGTCAGGTATTGTAATGCCCCCAGCTCCGTTTTTATTTTTTTAGGATTGCTTTGGCTATTTGGGTTTTTTTATAGTTCCCTATAAATCTGATGATTTTTTGTTCCATTTCTTTAAAAAATGACATTGGAATTTTTATGGGAATTGCATTAAATTTGTATATCACTTTGGGTAATATAGTGATTTTGACTATATTTATTCTTCCTATCCAGGAACAAGGAATATTTTTTCATTTCACTGTATCTTTTTCGATTTCCCTAAACAATGCTTTGTAGTTTTCATTATATAGGTCCTTTACATTCTTTGTTATGTTTATTCCTAACTATTTCATTTTTTCTTTGTTGCAACCATGAAGGGGATTATTTTTTTTTAGTTTGTTTTCTGATGTTTCATTGTTGGCATATAGGAAGGCAATGGACTTCTGTATATTAATTTTGTATCTTGCGAAGTTACTGTATTGGTTTATTGTTTCTAGTAGTCTTTTTGTGGAGTCTTTGGGGTTTTCAATGTATAGAATCATATCATCTGCAAATAGTGAAACCTTTATTTCATCTTTTCCAATATAAATGCCTTTTATTTCTTTTTCTTGTCTGATTGCTCTGACTAGAACTTCCAGCACTATGTTGAATAAGAGTGGAGAGAGTGGACAACCTTGTCTTGTTTCTTTTCTTAGGGGAAAAGTCTTCAGTTTTATGCCAATTAATATGATTTGGGCTAATGATTTATCATAAATGGCATTCATTATGTTGAGATATTTTCCATCTGTACCCATTTTGTTGAGTGTTTTAAACAAAATTGTGTTGTATTTTATCGAATGCCTTTTCTGCATCTACTGATAGGATCATATGGTTTTTGTCCTTTGTTTTGTTGATATGGTGTATTATGTTAACTGTTTTATGTATGTTGAACCATCTTTGTGATTCTGGGATGAATCCCACTTGATCATGATGTATTATTTTTTTAATGTGTTGTTGTATTCGATTTGCTAGCATTTTGTTTCTTATTTTAGCATCTGTATTCATTAGTGATATTGGTCTGTAGTTTTCTTTTTTTGTGTTGTCCTTGCCAGGTTTTGGTATGAGAGTTATGTTGGCCTCATAAAATGTGTTTGGAAGTATTGCTTCTTCTTCAATTTTTTGGAAGACCTTGTGTAGAATAGAAACCAAGTCTTCTCTGAATGTTTGATAAAATTCATTAGTGTAGCCATCTGGCCCTGGACTTTTATTTTTGGGGAGGTTTTTGATAGTTGTTTCTATTTCCTCCCAGTTTATGGGTCTGTTTAGGCTTTCTCCTTCATCATGATTCAGTCTAGGAAGATTGTATTGTTCTAGAAATTTATCCATTTCTTCTAGATTGTTATATTTGGTGGTGTAAAGCCAGTAGCCGCAGTCAGGATCACAGCTGCCTGATCCATGCAGGTTTGCATTAGATTCATACAGTCGGTAATGAAACAATGGAGCCAAGAACTGGTGAGTCATCAGCTTTAATTCTAGCTTGCACCCGGCAGGCAAGCAAAAACACACATTGGGCTCCAAAACCCACACATACAGTGCTCACAAAGCTACTGACTTATCCGAGTTTCCTAAAATAAAAGGTTTCTAGCTCACCAGACTTATTCACCTCTGTTCCCCATCTCCTCCAGCACTGACTCTTAACAAACTGGCTTCTCCCTCAGCACTGTGCCATCTTGGCTGCTTCTCCTGGCCTTCACGTGGCCTTAATCTGCTCTCCTCTCTTCTAATACTAAACTCAGAAACTCAGGAACCAAGAGAGAGCAAGCTCCCAGACTGCTCCAGTTTATAGCATAGAAAATTCGAACCTTTAATCCAATTATACAAACAAGAAAGTCTCTGATACAAAGCCACCCATCTGAGGCACAATGGGATTCCTCAGGAGAGTGCACCACCCTACATCATCCAATCAGTCAAAGGTGTGGGGAAAAGTTTATCTTAAAACAAAGCCTTAAGCTATAACGACCCGGCCTGGTTACATTACAGCTTTTCCCCCTCACCCATCCCAAGCATAAGGGCAAATAATATCACCTGAGTGACGGGCTTCCATGTGGGCAGCACCATCTTTAACAAAGTGAGCATATTATATTTTATCTGCCCAACAGGTGGCATATAGTTTTTCATAGCATTCTACAATAATTCTTTGTATATCTATGATGTCTGTGGTGGTTTCTCCTTTTTCATTTTGGATTTTGTTTGTCTGAGTCCTTTCTCTTTTTTTCTTAGTGAGTCTTGCCAAGGGCTTTTCAATTTTGTTGATCTTTTCAAAGAACCAGCTCTTTGTTTTATGAATTTTTTCCATAGTGTTTCTTTTCTCTATTTCTTTTATTTCTGCTCTGATTTTTACTATTTCATTTCTCTGCTGGTTTTGGGTTGTCTTTGTTCTTCTTTTTCTAGCTCCTTAAGATATGAAGTTAAGTGGTTTACTTGGGCTTTCTCCTGTTTGTTCATATAGGCCTGTATTGATATGAAGTTTCCTCTTATTACTGCTTTTGCTGCATCCCAAAGATTCTGATATGTCGTATTGTTATTTTTGTTTGTCTGTATGAAACTTTTGATCTCTGCTTTTATTTCTTCTTTGACCCACTCAGTTCTTAAAAGTGTGTTGCTTAGTTTCCACATTTTTGTGAGTTTGTTTACCTATTTTTTGCAGTTGAATTCTAGTTTCAAGGCTTTATGATCAGAGAATATGCTTGGTATAATCTCAATCTTTCTGATTTGTTGATGTTATTTTTGTGGCCCAGCATATGGTCAATTCTTGAGACTGTTCCATATACACTAGGGAAAAATGTATATTCTGGCACTTTGGGATAAAATGTCCTATAGATGTCTATCATACCCAGTTGTTCTAGTGTTTCATTTAAGGCCAATATTTCTTTATTGATTTTCTATTTGGATGAACAATCTAGAGCCGTCAGCGGTGTATTGAGGTCTCCGAGTATGATTGTATTTTTGTTGGTTTTTGTGTTTAGGTCAGTCAGTAGCTGTCTTATGTATTTTGGTGCCCCTTGGTTTGGTGCATATATATTAAGAAGTGATAGGTCTTCTTGATTCACTGTCCTATTAATCATTATGAAATGACCATTTTTCTCTCTGATTACTTTGTTGTCTTATAGTCAGCATTGTTAGATATGAGTATTGCTACACCTGCTTTTTTTTTTTTTTTTGCTGTTATTTGCTTGGAGTATTGTTTTCCAGCCTTTCACTTTGAATTTGTTTTTATCCTTGTAGCTTAGATGTGTTTCTTCTGGGCAGCATACAGTTGGATTTTCTTTTTTAATACTTTCTGCTACTCTGTGTCTTTTTATTGGTGACTTCAATCCATTTACATTTAGTGTAATTATTGACACTTGAGGGTTCCTTATTGCCATTTTATATATTGCATTTGATAGTTTTGTATCTTCTTTGATTCTTCTCTTTTGTTTTTCTATCATTTGTTTTTGTTTGATTTTATTCCATACTTCTTTCCTCTATTTCTTCTTTTTACAGTCCATGTGCTTCTGTGGTGGTTTTTTCAGAAATGGTTACCATTAAGTAATGAAAAGAGTACCTATCATGTTCATTGTAGTACATTATCTCATGAGTGCTTCTGCACTCCATCCTTCTTTGCTACTGTTAATCTTTGTCCTCTCCCCTTTTTTGTTTTTGTTGTCACAGATTAAGTTTGTTTTTATTGCTTTCTTGATGGAGCTTTTACTTGTAGATTTGTTCTTTGTATCTGGTCAGAAAACCCCCTTTAGTATTTCCTGAAGTGGGGGTTTTCTGGTGATATATTTCCTCATCTTTTCTGTATCTGTGAATGATTTTATTTCTTCCTCATATTTGAAGGATAGCTTTGATGGGTATAGTATTCTTGGCTGGAAGTTCCTCTCTTTCAGAACTTTAAATATTGGGGTCCACTCTCTTCTAGCTTGTACATTTTTTTCTGAGAAATCTGATGATAATATAATGAGTTTTCCTTTATATGTTATATTCTTCTTTTCCCTGGCTGTCTTGAGATTTTTTTTTTTTTTTTGTCATTGATTTGTGCCAGTGCCATTATGATGTGCCTTGGAGTAGGTTTGTTAGGGTTAAGATAACTCAGTGTTCTGTTTGCTTCTTGAATTTGAGGTTTTAGTTCTTTCACAGGCTTGGGAAGTTCTCATCTATTATTTGTTTGAATATGTTCTTTCACTTCTCCTTCTGATACACTCATTATTCTTATGTTGCTCTTTTTGATGAACTCAGACAATTCTTGTAGGGCTTTCTCATTTTTTTTAATTTGTGAATCTCTCTCCTCTTCTCTCTGTAGTGCCTTTAGTTGCCTGTCTTCTATGCCACTAATTCTCTCCTCTATTTGGCCTGTTCTATTAGCTAAGCTTGTTATCTCATTTTTCAGTTCATGAATTGAGTTTTTCATTTCTGTTTGTTTCATTTTCATAGTTTCAATTTCCTTGGTGATGTATTCTTTCTGTATGTTGAATTCTTTTTTGAGCTCCCTAAATTGCCTTTCTGTGGTTTCTTGTATATCCCTGAGTATTTTTAGGATTTAAATTTAAAAAATTCTCTGTCACTTAACTCCATGGTTTCCAAGTTATTAAACTTTTTTTCTATAGATTTTTCCTCATCTATCTGAGCTACATCTCTGCCTTTTTGTATCTATGATATTCGATTTCTTTTTCTTTAATGGCATTTGAGAGTGGTATTGTTAATAACACTAATAAGAGTTGATAAAAAATTATGAAAATTTAAAAAAAGAAAAAATTAAAAAAAAATTTTTTTTGAGGAAATACAGTGAAAAACTGAAAATTATATTGTGCTTAATGAAACAAACATTACATAGAATAAAGGGCCTGAGTTGTGGAGAGGTGACAAAGAGGCAAACAATGAGGTAAGAACCCATAAAATGCTACAAGAAAAAAATATGGATCAAGAATAAAATAATTTTTTTGTAAATGATGGTTGAATGAGAGATATAGTGAAAGAGAAAAAAGAAAAAACTGTATAGTGAAAAATGCAAATTCTATTGTATTAAGTATAACATAAATTACATAAAATTGAGGACCAGAGTTGGGGGGAATACTAATGAGATAAACAGCAAAATAAAAAGCACACAAAGTGCCACAAAGAAAAAATTTGAATCCAATATAAAATAATTTGTTTTTGAGTGAGGATCGAATGAGAGGAAAAGTGAAAGAAAAAAGAAGGAACCAAAAGAGAGAAAGAAAGAAAAAAGAGAAGATGAAAAATAAAGAAGAATGGAAAATATAACACCTATGGGTAATGAAGTACAGAATGAAAAGAAAAGAGTAAAATGGAAAGAGGATAAGAGGACCAAAGTGGAAGAAAAAGAGATACAAAAATGAAAAGAGAAAAAAATGGAAAAAGTTATAAAGACTGGATTTTTCTGGTTTTGAGAGGTTATCTTCTTCCCTTTTCTTCTTTCTCTTTTTGGCCAGTGGCCCCGTACCCCGGGTTCTGCTCCTGCAGCACTCTTAGGTAGAGATTTGCGGTTGATGTGTCGCTATGGTGATGACATAAACTAGGTCTCAGTCGCGTTGGTAGGCAGGGCTTACAAGCATTTGCAGGCTCCTACAATGGGAGAGTCCGTTTTCCCGGAGCCTCTCTCCCAGTCTCTCCTTCCTGAACCAGCAGCCTGGGGGACCTCACTGTAAAGTTGCTGCTGCCACTGCCTGGAGAGCAAGAGGCTCTAAAAGCTGCCAAAACCCTCCTCAATCCCCACTCAATGCAGGGTTCTGGGTAAGGCCTTGCCAGCCCGAGCCACCAATGTAATTAGGCAGCGCTGAGAGCCTATCGCTCCTCAGGTGTCTTTCTGAGCCACCAGGTATGTCTAGTATGCCTGAGCGTTTCGCAGGACTACTCCCCAGACATCTTGCACTTTGTAACCTGTATCGGCTGGCAGGAAGATGCCCCAGTCACTGCCTGCAGAACAAAAGGTCTTAAAAGCTGCCAAGTTCCTCCTCCAGGTCCTATTAAGGGACAGCTCTGGGTATAAAGGCTCTGTCTACCAGAGCCACAAGCTTAAGCAGGCAGAGAGCCTGAGCTGAAATCTGGTCAGGTTCCTTACGAGGGTTCCTCAGGTATGTCTATTTAAATTTGCTCTTCACAGACTTCTCCCTTATTGGGAAGCCTACAGCCCAGCCCACCAGCTTCTGCAGTGTTCTCTGGGGTCCGTTCCATAGAAATGTGTTTTTTACCCTGTATCGGCTGGCAGGAAGTTGCCCCAGCCACTGCCTGCTGAGCAAGAGGCCCTAAAGACTATCAAGTCCCTCCTTTGGGTTCTCTTTATTCACAGACCTGGGAAAGACCTTGTCAGCCAGAGCCACTGCCAGCGTGAGCCAGCCAGGCAGTGAGCAGACTGTGGGTTCGTATCTTTTCAGCGATCCACAGGTCTGTTTCCCATAGGCTGTCTGCAAGTTACCTGTGCGCCTCTCCCCCAAGCCCTTTCCCCGGGAATTTGATTTGTTAGCCTGTATGGCTGGCAGAGGCTCCCCACCTGGAGAGGTCTGGGCATAGGGAAGCTCGCTTTCATGCATGCCCCACGTGCTGTTTTTTGGGGGAGCAGGAACCACACAGAAACTCTGGCTTCAGCCCAGGCAGAAGGCCACTGCTAACAGTCTCCAACCCAGCCTCTCCATCCAGGAATGTGGGTACCCACGCCCAAGGCACTAGGAGGAACCACTCGTACACAGCCCAAGCTCACCCATCTGGAGACTAGGGGTAAACAATGCTCACCCTGCAAGCAAGCCACTTGCCCACCTCTGCCAGGGTTTGCTGCTGGTGTTAGCTCCATGTGGGTTGAGTCACAGACACTCTCTCTCCTCAGCTTGAATGCCTCTGCCTTAACCCTCCCTTTCTCTCAGTTCCAAGGGGAAAAAAAAGTTTCCTCGGGTCAATGAGAAAAGCAGAATACTCCATTTCCCATCCTATTTCCTTCAAAGTGGCCTGTGTTACCTTTTTGCCCAATCATAACTTTATTTGATGTATGCATATTTCAGATGCTCCTGGGATTGTTTTTCTGTCTCTAGTTGTTGGACTTGTTGAAATTTCAGGGAGAGGTATCAGGAGCCCCCTTCATGGCACCATATCTCTGACGTCCACAAAAATCTTTTCCAGTAGTTCTATTCTTAATTTTTTGAGGAACCACCATACTTTCTTCCATAATGGTTGTACTACTTTACATTCCCACCAACAGTGAATAAGGGTTTCTTTTTCTCCACAGCCTCTCCAACACTTGTTATTACCTGACTTGTTGATAATAGCTAATCTAACAGGTGTGAGGTGATATCTCCTTGTAGTTTTGATTTGCATTTCTCTAATAGCTAGTGAAGATGAGCATTTTTTATATATCTATTGGACATTTGTATTTCTTCCTGGGAGAAGTGTCTGTTTATGTCCTCTTCCCATTTTTTTATTGGATTGTTTGCTTGTTTATTGTTGAGTTTTGTGAGTTCTTTATATATTTCTTTATATATTTTGGGTATTAGCCCCTTATCTGAGCTGTTGTTGAATTTTTTATTGGAATTGCATTAAATTTGTATATCACTTTGGATAATATGGTTATTTTAACTGTATTTATTCTTCCTTACCAAGAACAAGGAATAGTTTTTCATTTCATTGTGTCTTTTTCAATTTCTTTTAACAATGCTTTGTTGTTTTCATTATATAGCTCCTTTACATTCTTTGTTATGTTTATTCCTAGCTATTTTATTTTGTTGATGTTGTTGCAACCATAAAAGGGATTATTTACTTGAGTTCATTGTTTGAATTTTCATTGTTGATATATAAGAAAGCAATTGGCTTCTGTATGTTAATTTTGTATCCTGCAACCTTACTGTATTGGTTTATTGTCTCTAACAGTCTTTCTGTGGAGACTTTGGGGTATTCTATATACAGGATCATATCATCTGCAAAAAGTGAAACCATTACTTCTCCTTTTCCAATATGAATACATTTTATTTCTTTCTTTTGTCTGATTGCTCTGGTGAGAACTTCCAGCACTATGTTGAATAGGAGTGGAGAGAGTGGGCAACCTTGTCTTGTTCCTGATTTAAGAGGAAATTTTTTCAGTTTTTTTGCCATTTAATATGATTTTAGCTGATGGTTTGTCATAAATGGCCTTTATTATGTTGAGATATTTTCCTTCTATACCCATTTTTAAGTGTTTTAAACATAAAATGATGTATTTTATCAAATGCCTTTTCTGCATCTATTGTTAGGATCATATGGTTTTTGTCCCTTGTTTTGGAGATATGGCGTATTACATTAATTGTTTGAGGTATGTTGAACCATTCTTGTGATTCTGGGATGAATCCCACTTAATCGTGTTGAATTATTTTTTTTAATGTGTTGTTGTATTCAGTAGGCTAGTATTTTGTTTAGGATTTTTGCATCTGTATTCATTAGAGATATTGGTCTGCACTTTTCTTTTTTGCGTTTTGTCCTTGACAGGTTTTGGTATGAGGGTTATATTGGCCTCATAAAATGTGTTTGGAAGTAATGCTTCTTTTTCAATTTTTTGGAAGGTTTTGGGTAGGATTGGAACCAAAACTTCTTTGAATGTTTGATAGAATTCACTAGTATAACCATCTGGCCCTGGACTTTTATTTATGGGTATGGTTTTGATAGTTATTTCTATTTCCTCCCTGTTTATGGGTCTGTTTAGGCTTTCTTCAGTGTGTCCAGAAAATCATGGTGCACTTTTGACCGGTCACAGGAAAGCAACAAAAGATGATAGAAACGTAAAATCTGCATTAAATAAAAGGAAAACTCTCCCAGTTTCATACCTATTCAGTGCAGTTCGATGTGGGCTCCATTTGTTGCCCTTCACACATCCAAACAATAGTGAAGTTCTTGCCACACACGAGTAAGGACGTCTGGTGTAACAGAGTGAATAACGTCTGTGATTCTCTGTTTTAAGTGATTAATGTCATTGATACATTCAATGTACACATGTTGCTTCACATAACCCCAAAAGTAAAAGTCTAAGGGCGTCATATCCAGGGATCATGGTGGCCATAGTTTGACAGAACCTCTGCCTATCCACAGCTGGGGGAATGTTCTATCCAGAAACTCACGAACAATGGTGGCGTAGTGTGGAGGAGCACTGTACTGTTGAAAGATGACACCTTCTGGAAATTGTGGCACAACATGTCAAGATAGTTGTTTGCCGTCACAGACTGCTCCACGAAAAAAAAAAAAGGGGCCTATCACCTTATCATGCATCAGGCCACATCACACGTCCACTTTAGGGGTGTTATGTTCGTACTCAACATAGGCATGAGGATGTTCAGCAGCCCATATTCGGACGTTATGGTGATGAACATGTCCACAGATTATGGAAGGTTGCCTCATTGCTAAATACAATCTTCTGCAAAAATCTTGCATTATTGTCGATCTCATGAAGCATATCTATAGCAAACGCATATCATGTGGGTCTATCAGCCGGTTTGATAGTGAGCAACAGCCACAATTTGTACCCCGTAAAACAGAGACATTTCTTTAACACCTTATGAACTGTAGTCTTACTTAGGTGTAATTGTCGAGCACACGCACGCACAGATTTTTAGGGCTCCTTAGGTAGCTATCCCATATAGCCTTTACAGACTCGTCACTGACTGATGGCCTACCAGAACGGGGTTTCTCCACCAAACTGCCGGTTTCCTTCAACTGCTTATCCCACTGAGTAATGTTATTCCTATGTGGTGGTGCTTCGTTATAAACGCGCTGATATTCACATTGTACTTTGGTCACGGATTCGAATTTAGCAAACCACAGAACACACTGAACTTTCCTCTGTACCATCCACATCTCGACTGGAATGGCAATGGGCTGTTCTGCTGTATACACGATGTTACATTATCATCTGTGCATGCGCACATGCTGCCACATCATCCTACAGAAACTGGGAGTGTTTTCCTTTTATTTGGTGCAGACTTCACATTTCTATCGTCTTTTGTTGCTTTCCTGTGACCGGTCAAAAGTGCACCGTGACTTTACGGACACACTGTACTTCTTCGTGATTCAGTCTAGAAAGATTATATTGTTTTAGGAATTCATCCATTTCTTCTAGATTGTTAAATTTGGTGGCATATAGTTTTTCATAGCATTCTACAATAATCCTTTGTATATCTATGATATCTGTGGTGATTTCTCCTCTTTCATTTTGGATATTGTTTATATGAGTTTTTCTCTTTTTTCCTTAGTGAGTCTTGTGAAGGGTTTGTCAATTTTGTTGATCTTTTCAAAGAACCAGCCCCTTGTTTTGTTGATTCTGTCTATAGTTTTTCTGTTCTCTATTTCATTTCTTTCTGCTCTAATTTTTATTATTTCCTTTCTTCTGCTGGTTCGGGGTTTCCTTTCTTCTTTTTCTAGTTCCTTAAGATGTGATGTTAAGTTGTTTACTTGGCCTCTCTCTTTTTTGTTCATATAAGCCTGTAATGATATAAACTTCCCTCCTATTACTGCTTTTGCTGCATCCCAGAGATTCTGACATGTCGTGTTGTCATTTTCATTTGTCTGTCTATATCTTTTAATCTCTGCTTTTATTTCTTCTTTGATCCACTCATTTTATAAAAGTATGTTGTTTACTTTCCACATTTCTGTGGGTTTGTTTACTTCATTTTTACTGTTGAATTCTAGTTTCAAAGCTTTATGGTCAGAGAATATGCTTGTTATAATTTCAATCTTTCTGATTTGTTGATGTTATTTTTGTGGCCCAACATATGGTCAATTCCTGAGAATATAGCATGTACACTGGAGAAAAATGTATACTCTGATGTTTTGGGATGAAATGTTCCGTAGAAGTCTATCATATCCAATTGTTCTAGTGCAGTGGTTCTTAACCTTTTTTGAGGTACCGAACCCACCAGTTTCATATGCGCATTCCCCGAACCCTTCTTTAGTGATAAATAAAATATGATTTTTTTTCCAAATTTAGTTTTGCTGGTGTGAGACTAGAGTTGCTCAACTTGGCATTGCATATCATGCAGATAGGACGCTGACTCCCATCCCGTTCCATGATACATGTGAATCCATGTTGTACATATTCGTCCTACCACTTTCTTTTTTTGCTCGACATATTTAGTATGGATTAAAATATTAAGAAAGAAACCACACGACGTACAACTATGACAGCCATTGATTACTGCGCGCACTAAATTCCCCGCAGCACTAGTTGGCCAAGCAATGTAATGTGATCCTCTGCAGTAAGTGATGGCCAAGCGGGGCGTGTCATTACAACTTTACACAAGTGTGTCTTTACCTCCGTGGCAGAGGCTTCTCGGAACCCCTGAGACCGACTCATCGAACCCCTAGGGTTCGATAGAACCCAGGTTAAGAACCACTGTTCTAGTGTTTTGTTTAAGGCCAATATTTTTTTATTAGATTTCTGTTTGGATGAACAATCTAGAGCCATCAATGGTGTATTGAGGTCTCCAAATATGATTGTATTTTTGTTAGTTTTTATTTTTAGATCAGTTAGTAGATGTCTTATGTACTTTGGTGCTCCTTGGTTTGGTGCATATATATTAAGAAATGTTATATCTTCTTGATTCAATGTCCCTTTTATCATTATGAAATTATCATATTTGTCTCTGATTACCTTTGTTGTCTTGTAGTCAGCATTGTTAGATATGAGTATGGCTACACCTGCTTTTCTTTGGTTATTATTTGCTTGGAGAATTGCTTTCCAACCTTTCTCTTTGAGTCTATTTTTTTCCTTGTAGCTTAGATGTGTTTCTTGAAGGCAGCATATAGTTGGATTTTCTTTTTTGATTCATTCTGCTACTCTGTGTCTTTTTATTGGTGAGTTCAATCCATTTACGTTTAATGTAATTATTGCCACTTGAAAGTTTCCTATTGCCATTTAATATAAGGCTTTCTGATAGCTATATTTCTTGTTTGGTTTTTCTGTTTTGTTTTTTCTGTCATTTGTTTTAATTGGTTGTATTTCATACTTCTCTGTTTCTTCTTTTTTTAAGCTATATGTTTCAGTAGTGGTATTTTCAGGGGTGGTTACCATTAATTAGGTAATTAAAAGAATATATATCATATTCATTGTAGTCCATTATGTCATGATTGCTTCTGCACTCCTTCCTCCTTTGTTACTGCTAATTTTTGTCTTCTCCACTTTTTTGTTTTTGTTTTCACAGATTATTCTTGTTTTTATTGTGCTTTTGTTGAAGCTTTTACTTGTAATTTTGTTTTGTTTTGTTCTTTGTATCTGACTGGATAACCTTCTTTAGTATATCCTGAAGTGGGGATTTTCTGGTGATAAAATCTTTCATCTTCTCTATATCTGTGAATGTTTTTATTTCTCCTTCTTATTTGAAGAAAAGCTTTGATGGATAGTATTCTTGGCTGGAAGTTCCTCTCAGTACTTTAAACATTGGGGTTCACTCTCTTCTGGCTTCCAGAGTTTCTGCTAAGAAATCTGATGATAACCTAATGGGTCTTCATTTACATGTTATAGTCTTTTCCCTGGCTGCCTTGAGGATTTTTTCTTTGTCATTGATTTGTGATAATTTCACTACGATGTGCCTTGGAGTAGGTCTGTTTGGGTTAAGGTAACTCAGTGTTCTGTTTGCTTCTTGGATTCAAGGCTCTAATTCTTTCCAGAGGCTTGGGAAATTCTCATTGATCATTTGTTTGAATATGTTCTCCATTCCTTTTTCTCTCTCTTCTACTTCTGATATACCCATTATTCTTATACTGCTCTTTCTGATGGAGTCAGACAATTCTTGTAGAGCTTTCTCATTTTTATAAATTTCTGAGTCTCTCTCTTCTTCTCTCTGTAGTATCTCTAGTTGCCTGTCTTCTATATCAATAATTCTCTCCTCTATCTGGCCTTTTCTATTAGCTAAGCTTGTCACCTCATTTTTTAATTCATGTATTGAGTTTTTCATCTTTGTTTGGTTCCTTTTTATAGTTTCAATTTTCTTGATGAAGTATTCTTTTTGTTCATTACATTGTTCTTTGAGCTCATTAAATCGCCTTTTAGAGCTTTCTTGTATATTACTAAGTATTTTTAGGACTTCAATTTTGAATTCCCTGTCTTTTACTCCAAAGTTTCAAAGTCATTGAATTTTTTTCTACAGATTTTTTTATCACCTATCTGAGCTGCATCTCTGTCTTTAGTACCCATAATATTTTATTTCTTTTCCTTAATGGCATTTGAGAGTGGTATTTTTAATAACAATGATAAGAGATAATTAAGAAAGATATTTATAATAATATTTATAAAGGTATTTATAATGGTTATATCTTCCTGTTGAATTGTTCTTTATCATTATCTAGTGTCCTTCTTTATCTATTACTACAGCCTTTCTTTTAAAGTCCATCTTGTGAGATATAAGTATTGCTACCCCAGCTTTTTTTCATTTCCATTTGCAAGAAATTATTTTTCCATCTTTTTACCTTCATTCTATGTGCATCTTTTGTTTTAAGGTGTGTCTCTTGTAGACAGCATATATATGGGTCCTGTTTCTTTATCCATGCAGCTACCCTATGTCTTTTGATTGGATCATTTAATCCATTTACATTTAAGGTTATTATTGATATGTAGTTGTTTATTGCCATTTTATTCTTTAGAGCTGTATTCTTCTTTTGCTATATTCTTTTTCTTCTTTGAACTATTCACAACAGGCCCCTTAGCATCTCTTGCAGTATTGGTATGGTTTTAATGAATTCCTTGAGGTTTTTATTGTCTGGGAAGCTCTTTATTTCTCCTTCAATTTTAAATGTTAGCTTTGCTGGATAGAGTAGTCTTGGTTGTAGGTTCTTGTTCTGCATTACTTTGAATATATCTTGCCATTCCCTTCTGGCCTCAAGTGTTTCTGTTGAGAAGTAGAATGTCATCCTTATGTGGGCTCCTTTGTAGGTGATAGCCTTTTTATCTCTAGTGGCTTTTAAAATTTTCTCTTTATCATTTAGCTTTGGTATTTTAACTATGATGTGTCTTGATGTAGATTTCTTTGGGTTTCTCTTTAATGGAGTTCTCTGTGCTTCTTGAACGTGTAAAACGTTTTTTAGTCTTAATTTAGGGACGTTTTCAGCTATGATTTGATTGAACAAAGTTTCTATCCATTGTTCTTTCTCTTCTTCTTCAGGAACCCCTCTGATGCGGATGTTGTTTCTTTTCATGTTGTCACAGAGCTCCCTTAGAGTTTCCTCACATTTTTTGAGTCTCTTTTCTTTTTTATGCTCTGCTTCTGTGCCTTTGTTTATTTTGTCCTCTAACTTGCTAATTCGATCCTCAGCTTCATCCATCCTGCTTTGAATTCCTTCCATTGTGGTCTTCAGTTTTTATAGTGTATTTGTCATTTCTGTCTGATTCTTTTTTATTATTTCAATTTCCTTTTTTATACTTGCTATCTCTTTATTTAGGTGTTCTTAATGACTATCCATTGTTGCTCTAAGCTCTTTGAACATTCTAACTATCATTATTTTAAACTCTGCATCCAGTAGTTTGGTTATATCTGGTTCATTCAAGTCCTTCTCTGGGGATTTCTCTTGATTCATTTGGGTTGCATTTCTCTGCCTGCCCATTTTTTCTGTGTATAAAAAGGGTTTGGCTACTCGAGATCAATGGGTGTTGCCTCTGTGTTCCCTATGTGTGGTCTGTCTGCAAGCCTGCCACCCCCTCTGCCACTGCCTGGGGCAGTTGGGTATGGGTGTTGCCAGCATTGGCGCTTTGGCTGTGCTGTGGTTTCTGCCTCACCTCGGCGGGAGGGGCTGTGTTCTTGTGTCAGGCTCTATAAGCCTTAACCAGTCTCGGCCTTTGCCCCTCTCCACCAGGTGGGATTGCACACCACACTCAGGTCACAAGCCTGGGCACCAAGGGAAAGATTGAGCACTTTTGTTCAGCTGCGGGTTTCTGTCAGCTGGTTCCTCCAGCCGGGCAGGGCTGCTGATGCATGCTCAGCTGCTAGCCAGGTTTCCACCCCACCCCTACCAACCTCAGCTCCTCTGCTGGGAGGGACTGCTGGTGCACACTCAGCAGTGAGCCAGGCTTCTGCCCTGCCCCCGCCAAGCTCAGCTCCTCAGCCGGGCTGCTGGTGCACGCTCAACTGAGAGCTGGGCTTCTGCCCCACCTCTGCAGGCAAAGCCAGTTCATGCAGGGCTTCAAGCCTCGGAGGCCAGGTGTGGCTGTGCACCCGCTGTCCCTGCCCAGTGGCAGCTCTCTGCCCATTCCGGGCTCCCAGTTTTACCCCACATGTGGGGTTGCAGGTGGGCCCACAGCTGCCAGACCACTTTCGCACGTCCCCTTCGCCCCTGTGGGGCTAGACCAAGCTCACGCTGGCTGGCTCAGCCTCCACTCCGCTTACGGAACCACGCTTTCTCGTCCTGCCGCAGCCCATCCTCCAGCATGCTCTCAGCAGTGTGGGTGGGGGTGCTGCAGGTCAGACCCTAACACTCCATACTGTAGTCCTGAAAGCTCCCTCCTTCTAAGTGACTGTGCTCTAAGTGCTGTGGGGGAGCTTGCTTGGCTGGTGTCCTGGATCCAGGGGAAATATTGTTTCAAATTTCAGGAGTGGTTATAAGAGGAGCAAGAAGGCGACAGAGTAGGCGGACATACCAACTTCCAACTCTCAGAACCAAAGTGGATTATAACTCAATTTTAAGAACCATCATCTGGATAAACCAACTTTGAACTAAACTAAGTGGACTCTTCAACCAAGTAACACAGAAGCCACATTGAGACTGGTAGGAATAGCAAAAACGCGAAGAGGGCTGCCCAGCTCCCCGGAGCTAACGGCAGCCTGGAGAGACCCACGTGGCGGGAGGAGACTTTGGCGGAGAGGGAGGGACCTGGGTTCCAGGAACCAAGCCCCAGCCTACAGTCCCAGAGCCTAGAAGAGGCATTTGGACAGTTTTGAGCTGAGAAACAAGTGAGGGAGCTCCCAGGCCTACAGTGTGGGGTATTAGGACCCTTCCTACTCTGCTGAGGGTTGCTGAATGGTTTGGTGGCGGCAGGACGCTGAAACGCGGTTCGGTCGGCATGGGCGGAGGCCAAGCCGGTGTGAGCTCGGTCTAGCCCAGCAGGGGCAGAGGGGACGCGCAAAAGCGATCCAGAGGCTGCGGGCCCATCGGTAATCCCAGCTACAGGGACAAAGCGGGAGGCCAGGAATGGGCAGAAATCTGCTCTGCGACCCTGCACAGGCCGGCCCTGACCGTGGGGAAGGGGCTAGGACCAGGGACGGGCGGGGGGCTCGCGCCTGAGCTAACACTACCAGCCCCTTCCAGCCGGAGAAACCACAGTTGGCCACTCTACGTGCACGAGCAGGCTCCGAGCGCAGGGACAGGGTAGACCCCAAGGCAAGTGGAAGCTCGCAGCTGAGCCCACGCTACTATGCCCGCCCAGCCGGAGAAACTGCGATTTGCCATCCAACGTGCATGAGCGGACTCCAAACACAGGGGCGAGGTAGAGTACGGGACAAGCAGAAGCTCACAGGTGAGTGGAAGCCAGCAAACACGCCCGGCCCAATAAACCTTGGTTTGCGACCCTGCACAGAAGGGCCCGGGCCTCGAGGGCAGGGATAAAGCTCCCGACAGGCAAGGCTCACAGCTGAGAGCACGTCAAAAGCCCCGCCCAACCCGTGAAACTGTGGCAAGCAGGCTCTGACTGCGGGTTCTGGGTGGAAGTCCGGAAACAGGCTGGGTCCGCAGCTGAGCAAAGGTGCTCACCTCTACCCTTGGTACTGAGGCTTGTGGCTTGAGTGACAGCCCCTCCCACAGAGGAGAGGCAGAAATCACAGCAAAAGCCACAGTGGGCCGGCGCTGGCAACGCCCATACCTAACAACCCTAGGCAGCGGCAGAGGGGGTGGCGGGCCTGCAGACAGACCACACCTAGAGAACACAAAGGCAACAACTACGGGACTCCAGTGGCCACAACTTGCTTATACACAGACAAAATGGGCAGGCAGAGGAATGCAAACCAAATGAATCAAGAGAAATCACTAGAGAAGAACCTGAATGAACCAGATATAACCAAATTACCAGAAGCAGAATTTAAAATAATGATAGTTAGGATGTTCAAAGAAATTAGAGCAACAATGGATAGTCATTATGAACACCTAAATAAAGAGATACCAAGTATAAAAAATGAAATTGAAATAATAAAAAAGAATCAGACAAAAATGACAAATACAGTATCAGAACTGAAGACCACAATGGAAGGAATTAAAAGCAGGATGAATCACGCTGAGGATCGAATAAGCGAGTTAGAGGACACAATAAACAAAGGCACAGAAGCAGAGAAGAAAAAGGAAAAGAGACTCAAAAAATGTGAGGAAACTCTAAGGGAACTCTGTGACAATCTGAAGAGAAACAACAATCGCATCATAGGGGTGTCTAAAGAAGAGGAGAGAGGACAGGAAATGGAAACTTTGTTCAATCAAATCATAGCAGAAAACTTCCCTGAATTAAGATGGTAAACATTCCACACGTTCAAGAAGCACACAGAACTCCATTAAAGAGAAACCCAAAAAGATCTACACCAAGTCACATCATAGTTAAAATACCAAAGATAATGGATAAAGAAAAAAATTTAAAAGCTGCTAGGGAAAAAAAGACTATCACCTACAAAGGAGCCCCCATAAGGATGACATCTGACTTCTCAACAGAAACACTTGAGGCCAGAAGGGAATGGCAAGATATAATCAAAGTAATGCAGAACAAGAACCTACAACCAAGACTACTTTATCCAGCAAGGCTAACGTTTAAAATTGAAGGAGAAATAAAGACCTTCTCAGAAAACGAAAGCCTGAGGAATTCATAAAAACCAAACCAATTCTGCAAGAAATACTAAGGGGCCTCTTGTGAACAGTTTAAAGGGAGGAATGAATAGAGCAAAAGAAGAATACAGCTTTAAAGAATAAAATGGCAATAAACAACTACATATCAATAATAACCTTAAATGTAAATGGATTATATGATCCAATAAAAAGATATAGGGTAGCTGCATGGATAAAGAAACAGGACCCATATATATGCTGTCTACAAGAGACACACCTTAAAACAAAAGATGCACATAGACTGAAGGTAAAAGGATGGAAAAAAATATTTCAGGCAAATGGAAATAAAAAAAAGCAGGGGTAGCAATACTTATATCTGACAAAATGGACTTTAAAACAAAGGCTATAGTAAGAGATAAAGAAGGACACTACATAATGATAAAGGGAACAATTCAACAGGAAGATATAACTATTATAAATATCTATGCACCAAATATAGGAGCCCCAACAAACATAAAGCAGACTTTGATAGATATAAAGGGCGAGATTAACAGCAATACTATCATAGTAGGGGATTTCAATACCCCTCTAACAACACTGGATAGATCCTCAAGAAAGAAAATTAATAAAGAAACAGCAGACTTAAAGGAGACACTAGATCAACTGGATTTAATAGATATCTTCAGAACTTTTCACCCTAAAACAGTAGAATATACACTCTTCTCAAGCGCTCATGGTACGTTTTCTAGGATAGACCACATGTTAGGACACAAAAATGATCTCAGTAAATTTAAGAAGATTGAAATCATATCAAGCATTTTCTCTGATCACAATGCCATGAAACTAGAAATTAACCACAAAAGAAAAACTGAAAAATACTCAAACACTTGGAAACTAAATAGCATGTTATCAAATAATGAATGGATTAACAATGAGAACAATGAAGAAATAAAAAAGTTTCTAGAAACAAATGATAATGAGCATACATCAACTCAAAATTTATGGGACACAGCAAAAGCAGTTCTGAGAGGGAAGTTTATTGCACTACAGGCATATCATAAGAAGCTAGAAAAAGCTCAAATAAGCAACCTGACCCTGCATCTAAAAGAACTAGAAAAACAACAACAAATAAAACCCAAGACAAGTAGAAGGACGGAAATAATAAAGATCAGAGCAGATATAAATGACATAGAGGCTAAGGAAACAATACAGAGGATCAATGAAACCAGGAGCTGGTTCTTTGAAAAGGTAAACAAGATTGATGAACCTTTAACTAGACTCACCAAGAAAAAAAGAGAGAGGACTCAAATAAATAAAATTAGAAAGGACAGTGGAGAAATAACAACTGACACAACAGAAATACAAAGCATTGTAAGAAAATACTATGAAGAACTATATGCCAAAAAATTAGACAATCTTGGTGAAATGGACAAATTTCTTGAATCATATAACCTTTCAACAATCAATCTGGAAGAATCAGAACACCTAAACAGGCCAATTACAACAAATGAGATCGAAACAGTTATCAAAAAACTCCCAAAAAAGAAAAGTCCTGGGCCTGATGGCTTCACAAGTGAATTCTATCAAAAATTCAAAGAAGAACTAACTCCTATCCTCCTGAAGCTATTTCAAAAAATTCAAGAAGAAGGAAGACTTCCAAACTCCTTTTATGAGGCGAGCATAATTCTGATCCCAAAACCGGGCAAAGACAACACAAAGAAAGAAAATTATAGGCCTATATCCCTGATGAATTTAGACGCTAAAATTCTCAACAAAATATTAGCCAACCGGATCCAGCAATATATGAAAAAAATCATACACCATGATCAAGTGGGATTTATTCTGGAGAGGCAAGGCTTGTTCAATATTTGCAAATCAATCAATGTGATTCAAACATAAACAAAAGAAAGGACAAAAATCACATGATAATTTCAATAGATGCAGAAAAGGCATTTGATAAAATCCAGCACCCATTCATGCTCAAAACTCTCAGTAAAGTGGGAATACAGCCTGACCTGTGGTGGCGCAGTGGATAAAGCATCGACCTGGGAACACTGAGGTTGCCAGTTCAAAACCCTGCACTGGTCCGGTCAAGGCACATATGGGAGTTGATGCTTCCAGCTCCTCCCCTCTTTCTCTCTCTCTCTCTCTCACTCTTTGTCTCCTCTCTAAAATGAATAAAATAAAAAAAATTTTAAAAAAAGAAGTGGGAATACAGGGATCATTCCTTAACATGATAAAGGCCATCTACGATAAACCGACAGCAAACATCATACTAAATGGACAAAAATTAAAAGCAATCCCCTTAAGATCAGGAACCAGGCAGGGATGCCACCTTTCACCACTCTTATTCAACATAGTTCTGGAAGTCCTAGCTACAGCAATCAGACAAGAAGAAGAAATAAAAGGCATCCAAATTGGAAAAGAAGAAGTAAAACTGTCACTATTTGCAGATGATATGATATTGTATATTGAAAACCCTAAAGTCTCAGTCAAAAAACTACTGGACCTTATAAATGAATTCAGCAAGGTGGCAGGATATAAAATTAATACACAGAAATCAGAGGCATTTCTATATACCAACAATGAACTGTCAGCAAAAGAAATTAAGGAAACAATCCCCTACACTATTGCAGCCAAAAAAATAAAGTACCTAGGAGTAAATTTAACCAAGGAGGTTAAGGACTTGTACTCGGAAAATTATAAAACATTGATAAAAGAAATCAAGGAAGATACAAACAAGTGGAAGCATATACCGTGCTCATGGCTAGGAAGAATAAACATCATTAAATTGTCCATATTACCCAAAGCAATTTATAAATTCAATGCGATACCAATTAAAATACCAATGACATACTTCAAATATATAGAACACATATTCCAAAAATTTATATGGAACCAAAAAAGAACACGAATAGCCTCAGCAATCTTAAAAAGGAAAAATAAAGCAGGAGGTATCACTCTTCCAGATATCAAGGTTTACAACAAGGCCATTATACTCAAGACAGCCTGGTACTGGCATAAGAACAGGCACATAGATAAATGGAACAGAACAGAGGACCCAGAAATAAACTCACAGCTTTATGGACAACTGATATTTGACAAAGGAGGAAAGAACATACAATGGAGTAAAGACAGCCTCTTTAACAAATGGTGTTGGGAAAATTGGACATCTACCTGCAATAAAATGAAACTAGACCATCAACTTACACCATTCACAAAAACAAACTCAAAATGGATAAAAGACTTAAATGTAAGCTGTGAAACCATAAGCATCTTAGAAGAAAACATAGGCAGCAAGTTCTCCGACATCTGTAGCAGCAGTATATTGCCGATTTATCTCCACGGGCAAATGATATAAAAGGCAAGATAAACAAATGGGACTATATCAAACTAAAAAGTTTTTGCACAGCTAAAGACAATAAAAACAGAATAAAAAGACAAACTACACAATGGGAGAACATATTCGACAGCACATCTGATAAGGGGTTAATAACTAAAATTTATAAAGAACTTATAAAACTCAACACCAGAAAGACAAACAATCCAATCAAAAAATCGGCAAAGGAAATGAATAGAAATTTCTCCAAAGAGGACATACAGATGGCCAATAGGCACATGAAAAAATGCTCAACATCACTAATCATTAGAGAAATGCAAATTAAAACCACAATGAGATATCACCTCACACCAGTCAGAATGGCACTCATCAGCAAAACAACACAGAATAAGTGCTGGCGAGGATGTGGAGAAAAGGGAACCCTCCTGCACTGCTGGTGGGAATGCAGACTGGTGCAGCCACTGTGGAAAACAGTTTGGAGATTCCTCAGAAAATTAAAAATCAAACTGCCTTTTGACCCCGCTATCCCACTTTTAGGAATATACCCTAAGAACACCATAGCACTGTTCGAAAAGAAGAAATGCGCCCCCATGTTCGTGGCAGCATTGTTCACAATAGCGAAGATCTGGAAACAGCCCAAGTGTCCATCAGAAGACGAGTGGATTAAAAAGCTTTGGTACATATATACTATGGAATACTACTCAGCCATAAGAAACGATGACATCGGATCATTTACAACAAATGGATGGACCTTGATAACATTATACGTAGTGAAATAAGTAAATCAGAAAAAAAGAAAAACTGAGAACAGCATGATTTCATACATAGGTGGGACATAAAAGTGAGAATATGAGACATGGACAAGAGAGTGGCGGTTGTGGGATGGGGGGAGGGCGGGAAGAATGGGATAGGGAGGAGAGGAGGGACAGGGAAAACCAGATAGAAGGTGAGAGAGGACAATTTGACTTTGGGTCAAATTTGGCAACACAATTGAATGATAAGATAACCTGGAGAAGTTTTCATTGTACATATGTACCCTGATTTATTGGTGTCACCCCATTAGAATTAATAATAATAAAATATATATTAAAAAAAATTTCAGGAGTGACTCAGCCCAGGGTTTAGGGTTGCTGTTCCTCAAAGTGTTTCTCCCTCTGCCTTCCAGACCGCACTCTCTTCCCGCTGCTCTGGTCCTCTCCTCTCTCCTGTCTCCTGGAGTCCCAGGTGAGTGGTTGTGAGATAGGTTTTCTGCGCCATCCCTTTAAGAAGAATCCTGGGTCTGAGACAACTGTCTCTTTATCACAAACAGTATTCTAACCTGTTTCCCAGCTAAATACTGTCCATACACCTGTTCTAGGCTTTTGGGCTATAGGCTGGGGCTTTGCTCCTGGGACCCAGGTCCCTACCCTTCCACTAGCCTTTCTTCCTGCCACATGAGTCTCTCCAGACTGCCTTTCACTCTGGGGAGCTGGGCAGCCCTTTCTGCGTTTTCGCTTTTCCTTCCAGTATCAATGTTGCTTCTTCAGTGTTCCCCAGTTGAACAGTCCTCTCAGTCCAGTTCAACGTTGGTTTATCCACATGATGGTTCTTAAAGTTAAGTTATAATCCACTTTGGTTCTGGGAGTTGGAAGTTGGTACGTCCACCTACTCCATCGCCATCTTGCTGTCTTTCCACCTCTTGAATTTTTTCAACTAGCCTGACGAGGGTAGGTGGTAGTTCTTTTTTGAATATTTGGTAAAATTCACCTGTGAAGCCATCTGGTCCAGGGCATTAATTTGCTGGGAGTTTTTGATAACTGTTTCAATTTCATTTGTTGTAATTGGTCTGTTTAAGTTTTCTCATTTTTCCACATTGAGTTTGGAAGATTATATGTGTCTTGGAATTTATCCATTTTGCTTAAGTTGTTCAATTTTATGGCATACGGATCTTTGTAGTATTTTCTTACAATCATCTGTATTTCTGTGGTGTCAGTTGTTACTTCTCCATTTTATTTCTAATTTTCTTTATTTGAGTCCTTTCTCTTTTTCTCCTGATGAGTCTGGTTAAAGGTTCATCAAACTTGTTTATCTTTTTAAAAAACCAGCTCTTGGTTTCTTTGATCTTCTGTATTGTTTTTTAGCCTCTATTTCATTTATTTCTGCTCTGCTCTTTATTATTTCCTTCCTTCTACTTCCTCTGGGTTTTATTTGTTGGTCTTTTTCTAATTATTTTAGATGCAGTGTTAAGTTGTTTATTTGAGCTTTCTCTTGCTTCTTAAAGTATGCATGTAATGCTATGAACTTCCCTCTCAGGACTGCTTTCTCTGTGTCCCATAAATTTTGAGTTGTATGTTCATTTTCATTTGTTTCAAGTAAAATTTTTATTTCTTCCTTGATCTCGTTGTTACCCATTTGTTATTTAATAACATGCTATTTAGCCTCCATGTGTTTAAATGTTTCTCAGTTTTTCTATTGTAGTTGATTTCTAGTTTTATGCCACTGTGATCAGGAAAGATGCTTGATACGATTTCAATCTTCTTAAATTTATTGAGATTCGTTTTGTGTCCTAACTTGTGGTCTATGCTAAAAAGTATACCATGAGTTGTCCTGACCTGTGGTGGCGCAGTGGATAAAGCGTAGACCTGGGAACACTGAGGTCGCCAGTTCAAAACCCTGCACTGGTCTGGTCAAGGCACATATGGGAGTTGATGCTTCTAGCTCCTCCCCGCTTTCTCTCTCTCTCACTCTGTGTCTCCTCTCTAAAATAAATAAATAAAAAGAAATTTAAAAAAAAAAAAAAGTATACCATGAGCACATGTAAAGAATGTATATTCTGTTGTTTTGGATTGAAAGGTTCTGAAAATATCTATTAATCCAGTTGATCTAGTGTGTCATTTATGGCCACTGTTTCTTTGTTTATATTCTGTCTGGAGGATCTATCCATAGATATTAGAGGTATTAAAATCCCCTACTATTATAGTATTCCTGTCAATCTCATCCTTTATGTCCATTTAAATCTGCTTTATATATTTAGGTGCTCCTATATTAGGCACATAGATATTCATAATGGTTATATCCTCTTGTTAGATTGCTTCCTTTATCTTTATGTAGTGATTTGACCTTCTTTATCCCTTACTCTATAGCCTTTATTTTATAGGCTATTTTGTCAGACATAAGTATTGCTGCTCCAGCTTTTTTTTTCATTTCCATTTGCATGAAATAATTTTTTCCATCCTTTCACTTTTACTCTATGTGTATCTTTTGTTCTGAATTGGGTCTCTTGTAGACGGCATACGTACAGTTCCTGTATTCTTATTCATGTATCTACCCTATGTCTTTTGATTAGAGCATTTAAGCCATTTACATTTAATGTTATTATTGATATGTAGTTCTTTATTGTCATTTTATTCTTTAAATCTACAATCCTCTTTTTCTTGATTTTTTTTCTTGCTCTTTTTGTAGCAAGCACCTTAATATTTCTTGCAGTACTGGTTTGGTTATAGTAAATTCCTTGAGGTTTTTGTTGTTGTTTTTTTTTCTTATCTGAAAAGCTTTTTATTTCTCCTTCAATTTTAAACAATAGCTCTGCTAGATAAAGAAATCTTGGTCATAGGTTCTTGTTTTGCATCACTTTGAATATTTCTTCCCAATCTCTTCTAGCCTCAAATGTTTCTGTTGAGAAGTTAGATGTCATTCTTATGGGGACTCTTCTGTAAGTATTTACTGCTTTTCTCTTGCAGCATTTAGTATTCTTTCTCCATCTCTTTTTTTTTTTCTGAAGAAGAGGGAGGCAGACAGGCAGACTCCCACATGTGACCCACTGGGATCCACCCAGCGCAAGCCCACTAGGGTGCAATGCTCTGCCCATCTGGGCAGCTGCTGTTATGACCTGAGCCATTCTTGTGCCAGAGCCGGAGGCCATGAAGCCATCCTTATCACCCAGGCCAACTTTGCTCCAATGGAGCCTTGGCTGTGGAAGGGGAAGAGAGAGATTGAGAAAGAGAAGAGGGGCAAGTGTGGAGAAGTAGATGGGCACTACTCCTGTGTGCCCTGACCAGGAATCGAACCCAGGACTTCCACACACCAGGCTGACGGTCTACTGCTGAGCTTAACTTTGGCACTTTAACTATAATGTGTCTTGGTGTAGGCCTCCTTGGGTTCCTTTTTAATGGGACTCTGTGTTTCTTGAACTTGTGTGACGTTTTTGTTCATCAATTTAGGGAAGTTATCAGCTATGATTTCTTCAAACAGGTTCTCTATCCCTTGTTTGCTCTCTTCTCTTTCCAGAACCCCTATGCTGCAGATGTTATTTCACTGCATATTGTCAAAGAGGTCTCTTAAAGTATCCTCAGTCTTTTTGCGCCTCTTTTCATTTTGCTGCTCTACTTCTTTGCTTATGTTAATCTTGTCTTCTAAAGTGCTGACTCAGTCCTCTTCTTCATCCAGCCTGCTGTTGGTTCCTTCTAGTGCAGTCTTCATTTCTGACATTGTATTTGTCATTTCTGACTAGTTCTTTTTTTGATTTCAATGTCCTTTTTGATATTTGCTATCTCTTTACGTCCATCAATTGTTGCTCTAAGACAGTGGTTGGCAAACTCATTAGTCAACAGAGTCAAATATCAACAGTACAACAATTGAAATATCTTGTGAAAGCCTATTTTTTTAAACTTAAACTATATAGGTAGATACATTGTTATTAACTTAATTAGGGTACATGGTATTTTGTGGAAGAGCCACAGTCAAGGGGCCAAAGAGCCGCATGTGGCTCATAAGCTGTGGTTTGCCAACCCCTGCTCTAAGATCCTTAAGCATCCTAAAAATCATTATTTTGAACTCTGCATCCGATAGTCTGATTACTTCCATTTCATTTATTTCCTTTTCTGGGGATTTCTCTTGTTGATTCATTTGGGTCATATTTCTTTGTCTGCCCATTTTGTTTGTGTATTAGGTAGCACTGTCTGACTTTGAAATTTTTGTGGTGTCTTTATGAGGAAGATGTGTTTGTTGGTACTGACCTCCCGGCCACATGTTTTCCTTGTTCTAGGAATGCTTCTTGAGGGTACTATTTTCCCTCTTGTTGTATGTGAGCATTGACTGCAGTTGGTCTTTTCGTGGGTATGGTTATACCTTCAGGTTTGCTGGCTCTAATAGTCTACCCTGATCGTGTGTATAGTACACTGCAATGTCTGTCCTGTTGGGATTATTTATTCTCCACAATGTCTGATGCCTGCTAGACTCCTCCTTTGGGTGTATTGCGTGTGTAGCTAGCTGAGTCTAAGGTTGGTGCTATCACCCACTACTACTTATGTTGGTTATAGATCTTTTTTGTTGGCATCAGTCATTGTTTGTAACCTTGTGTGAGCTACCTGCAAATACTGCTCTTTTTCTTGTTTATGTTTGCATTTTCTATACTGGGTATTTTGGAAGGGGCCAACTTGTGTATAAGGATCAGCTTTTTCCTGCTTAGAGATGACAGTAGCTCCATAGAAGCTCAAACTCTGTAAGATTTGCCTCTACTTTTCTGCTGCTTCACCTCCTCTTGCAGTTGCCTGGTTTGCCCACAGATTATTCTGTAGAAAGACTATAGTGTGCACCCAGACTGGCCTCACCCAGCAAACCTCTCTATATGTTCCATGCTTATTGGGTTAGGGCAGCTGAGGTTGGGAATATAACATTTCTGGGACCTCCTACTTCAGGATTTTCTTGGTCAGAAGCTCAGTATGAGGAAATTGACCCCTATTCCAGAGCCTAGTCCCTCAGCCACTGCTGAATACTCAAGTTTTTCTTTCTCCCCAACAAGGTGAGCAGCAGGTTCAGATCGAGTGTGGCAAACAGTCCCCTCTACAAAATTTTTTAAAGCTGGTGAGACCCTGGTCTCAGGGAGGAAGATTAAGGGAGTCCTCTTCTGCCTGACTGTGCCCCCCATAAAGTTGCTGAGCCCCTCAACTAGACCCAACAATAGGCTCAAAGGGACTCACACTTTAAATGTCTGTGCTCCAAGCCTTTCTTCCTTCCTGCTGTGGAAACTGGGCCACTGGCTGTGAAGTTCTATTGTGCCCAATGTGTGAAAGAGCCTGTGTAGGTGCTGATCAGAAAGAGTGGAATTCACTTCAGCTGGGCCAGGTGTCAGATGAGCCATCCCTTGGGACTCGCCACCAGTAAATGTCATTAGGTCCTGAACCAATGCTCTCAGCAGCTGGCCACGGGATGGGCCATCATCCCTGGGTCTCCCTGGAGGGAACCCAGTGTAGACAAGTGGGCAATACTGCCTGTAACTGGTTCTCAGCAACCTTCTTGAAGTTACAAGCAATCCAGAGTTTGTGACTGCCTCTGCTGGACCCAGGTGTAAATGGAAATACCAAGCTGCATACCTCGGCTGGCTTTTACCCACACTGGGCCTGGGGGAAGGTCTGCAAAAGGCTAAGGTTTCCTGAGTCTCGCCTCTTGCAGCCTCTGTCTGCTGGCTGTTTGTTGGGCTTGGCCACCAAATAAAACATCTGGTAGAGTCCAGAGCTTACGTCAATTCATGGATTATAAAGGGTGGTGGGTGTGACTCTTCCCCTTTGTCCCACATGTCAGAATGTCAAGACTTTTTTCTGCAGATCTCCATAGGCTGTGGCCCCAGGAGTCTGCTGAGTGTGGTCTCTGAGAATCAGAAGTGTGGCCTGCCTGCAGTCTGGACAATTTCTACTGAGTCTTCTGTGAGGCGGAATCACCAGTCAAAGACTTGGGAGCATGCAGGAAAAAGCTCCAGCCTCCATGCCAGCAAACTGAGTAACTCCCGAGCCCCCTGTTTCCTGGCTTCTCAGAACTTCCCAGTTTCCATGGTGGGGTTGGAGAGACTCCAAAGGGTGGAGCAGTTTCTTTCTCCCAGGCTGATGCCTCTCAGAGGAAACTGTTCCACCCAAGAAAGATGGTGACTGCAGTATTGGTGAATAACTCAGCACAGGGGTTCCAGTGGCCATCCCTTCCAGTGTCTTTCCCTCGGCCACCCACTTCACACTCCTCATGCAACTCCAGTCCTCTCACCCTCCCTCTGCCCAAGCTCCAGGTAAATGTCTGTGAATGAGATTTTCTGTGCAGGCCCTTTAAGATGGAGCCTGTGTCTCCAAAAGTTCCATCTCTTTCTTGCAGACAGAAAACTCAGCTTCTTGCACCCAAATGTTGTGTGGCCACCTTTTCTAGGCTCTGGGACTCTAGGCTGGGCCAGTGGTCCTGGGGCTTAGGACCCTCACCTCTCAAGGCAACCCTCCCAGCAGTGACAGTCCCTCCAGATACTCAGCTGCCACTCCTCAGAGCAGGTCAGTCACCTACATGTCTCCGCCCTTCCTACCAGTCTCAGTGTGGCTTCTTCTATGATACTTGGTTATAGATTCCTCTTTGTTTCATCCAAAGTTGGTTTTTTCAAGATGATTTCTCTTAAGTTGAAATCCAATATGGTCCTGGGAGGTGGCAGTTGGAAAGTGCCTACTCTGTTGCCATCTTGATATCCCTGATTATTCTCATATGACAAAATTATTGCAAATATGGTGGCCAAATGGTGATTTTTCTACTTTGTTTTTTCTTCTATGTTTTCCTAAAAGAAGAAATTTACCCTTAGATCCCACCCATTTCCTTTTCATTATTTATTTATATCATTATGGACTAATGATTTTTCTTATTCTCTGAGTTATAAACCATTCCTGTTGTTCATTTTAAACTTTAGGTGTGCTGATTACTTACAAAGATATTAAATGATCTCAGAGAAGCCAATGGATAAATATATAGAAAAGGAAATACAAGAAGTAAAAACTAGACACTAAGAAACTTAAGGAATATTACCCATAGTAGGTGGGTCAGGACTGAGGCAGAAAGAATGGGGGATGGACCTGACCAGGCAGTGGTACAGTGGAGAGAGCATTGGCATTGGATTCAGAGGTCCCAGGTTTGAAACCCCAAGGTTGATGGCTTAAGCCGGCTCAAAAGTTTGAGATTGGGGTTGCTGGCTTGAATGTGGGATCATATACATGACCCCATGGTCACTAGCTTGAGCTCAAAGGTGGCAGGCTTGAAACCCTAGGTTGCTGGCTTGAGCAAAGACTCACGGCTCAACTGCAGCCCCCACACACACCCAATCAAGGCACATATGAGAAAGCAATCAATAAAGGACTAAGGTGCCAAAATGAAGAATTGATCCTTTTCATCTCTCTTCCTTCTGGTCTGTCTGTCCCAACCACAGCATCTTTCTTACTCTCTCTCTTTCTCTCTTGCTAAAAAAATAAAATAAGTATTGGCAATGGGGAGTGTTAGTTGTTGACATAGAACATATACATTTCAATCTATGTATACTTTCTTCAATCCATGAGTTCAAATTGATATTTCCAATTCTAGTTTGACAACAGAGAATTCTTTACAGCCTCTCTTTCACCATGAGTGAGTACTCACTCCTTTTCCTTTATATTTATTAAATTGCTGAATCTTTGGACACATGGTGAGCTGTTTCAGAACCTTGAAATCAGGCTTGGCCAGTTGGCTCAGCAGTGGAGTGTCTGCCCACTGTATGAAAGTACTGGTTTTGATTACCGATCAGGACACACAGGAGAAGCAACCATCTGCTTCAGCATCCTTCCTTTTCCCTTTCTCTCTCTCTCCCTCTCCCTCTCCCACAGCCATGGCTCCAATGGTTTGAGCAAGTTGGCCCCAGGAGCTGAGGATGGCTCCATAGCCTCACCTTAGGTGCTGAAATAGGTCTGTTGCCAAGCAACAGAGCAGCTGCCCTGATGGGCAGAACATTACTCAGTAAGGTGCTTGCTGGGTGAATCCCAGTCAGGATGCATGTGGGAACCTGTCTCTCTGCCTTTCTGATCTCCCTACCTTTCAATTAAAAATAATAATAATCTTGAAATCATAACACTGTTAACATATTAAAGCTCAAACGTTGTTTTCAGTTTTTACTTTTTTATGGTAATTATATATAAATGTGATTCTGGGTTCAATAATTACTTAGGTTAGTTATTTTATTTTCTCCTTTAGTATAATTATCATAGTAATTTGCAATATAGTTCGATTCATATTTTTGTTTTATTTTATCTATTTTCACCGCGTCTTTTTTCCTTTACTTTCTTGAAGACTTTATTCATTTTAGAGAGGAGAGATAGAGAAAGGGGGTGGAGCAGGAAACACCAACTACATAGGTGCCTTGACCAACAATGCCCAGGGTTTCAACCTGAGACCTCAACGCTCCAGGTCAACGATTTATCTGCTGTGCCACCACAGGCCAGACTCACCACCTCTTCAATTTATTTTTTAGTGGCAAAAGACAACATAGTCAAAACCACAAATACTCATATTCATCTTATGATTCTTCTGTCCCCACTTCTGCAGATAAACAATATCATTAGTTTCTATTTATTCTTCTTGTGGCTCTCTTTGCTGAAATAGGCAGACATATGTACATTGTATTTTTCTTTTCATTAAAAGGTAGCATGTTATAAGTGCTTCTTTACACATTGCTCTTTTCCCATTTAATAAGGTATCCTGATAATTCTCCATTTTGATTCATAGACATCATTATTCTTAATTTTTCACATTTGCAATATACTTAGATGTATTCATGATCTATGGTGTGTTCTTTTTTATTTATTTATTTTATTTTTTATAGGGACAGAGAGAGAGTCAGAGAGAGGGATAGATAGGGACACACAGACAGGAACAGAGAGAGATGAGAAGTATCAATCATCAGTTTCTTATTGCAACACCATAGTTGTTCATTGATTGCTTTCTCATATGTGCCTTGACCGTGGGCCTCCAGCAGACCGAGTAACCCTATGCTGGAGCCAGCAACCTTGGGTCCAAGCTGTTGAGCTTTTGCTCAAGCTAGATGGGCCCTCAAGCTGGCAACCTCAGGGTCTCAAACCTGGGTCCTCCGCGTCCCAGTCCGATGCTCTATCCACTACGCCACCGCCTGGTCAGCTATGGTGTGTTCTTTAGGGGTTGCAAAGGAGATAGTGGTGATGAGTGTCCTTAATCTCTGTGAATTATAGGCTTCAAAAAGCTAGAATGGTAAATTTCATGTTTTGAATATTAAAATGCAATTTAAATAATTAAGGGAAAAGTAAAGGGTTATTTCAACACAGAACAGAAAAGAGTTATAAAATTATAATAATAATGAGTGATTAAATATTAAAAAGGAGTGATGGACTAACAAAATATGTTTTTAATAAATAAAAAGGAGGAAAGAAAGAGAATAAATATAAAACAAGTATGTAAAATACATCATTGCTGGAAATATCTCCTAATTTTAAACAAAGTGGGCTGTTGTTAAATACATTTATAAAAGTTTCCATCTCTCTATTTTAAAAAGCCTCATTTTGAAGCACCGGCACATTTTTATATTATAATTATGTTTACCACGGCTGATTGCAGTCTACCCACATGATGCCATTCAGTGTGAGTTGGAATTTGAACCAAATCAGCTTAGCACCAGGGTAAGCCAGCATAAAGGAATCAGTTTAAAGGGAAAGAAGGGTTCATCAGGAGCAGATCAGGAGGCTAAATCAGTGTCATAACCCCCATGACATAACCAAAACCTGAAATATCTCAAAAGGAAAAAGACAAATTCACATTTATAATTGTGCAATGATTTGCATAATACTTTCCATGCATCTAAGAAGGCAAGATGAACAAAGAAAAATATTAATTAGGAATAATTAATTATTAACAAACTAGCTGGTAAACTTGACCAGGTTGACATATTGACACCACTTATACATGATAACAGAATGCATATTTTATTAAAATTATATGGAGATGTCAACCATACAATATTTTAGAAAATGGAGCTCATTGTGCTCCTGACTGCACACTAACCCTGTTGACACACATTTCCAAGGCCTGTTTGATATCTCTGTTCCTCAGGCTGTAGATGAAGGGGTTCAGCATGGGGGTAACTACCGTGTACATGACCGAAGCAGTGATGTCCTTGGAACCCCATGAGGAGGAGAAAAAGTAAACACCTACAAGTGTCCCGTAGTATAAGGACACCACAAAGAGATGGGAGCCACAGGTAGAAAAGGCTTTAAAGAGTCTCTTGGTTGAAGGGACCCTCAGGATGATGGTCCCTATACGAACATATGAGCCTAAAACAACACCTAAAGGTAGAAATAAAAATATTCCTCCCTCGGTGAAGATGACCAGCTCATTGAGGGAGATGTCAGAGCAGCTCAGCTTCAGGAGCGCAGTGAGGTCACAGAAGAAGTGGCTGATGGTGTTGTCAGCACAGAAGGACAGTTGGAGAAAAAGGAGTGTGTGTAACAGGGCACTGCCACAGGACAAAATCCAGGAGCCTGCCACCAGCAAAGCACACAGCCCCTCCCTCATGATGGTGGTGTAGCGTAGAGGCTGACAGATGGCCACGTACCTGTCATATGCCATCACTGCCAGAAGGAAATTGTCAAGACCACCAAAAAGTATGAAAAAACACAACTGAGCAATGCATCCCACATAGGGGATGGATTGTCGCCGAGTCTGCATGTTGGTGAGCATCTTCGGGACAGTGACGGATGAGAGAGAAATGTCAGAAAAGGCCAAGTGGCTGAGGAAGAAGTACATGGGTGTGTGCAGGCGGGAGTCCAGCCTGATGAGCAGGATGATGAGCAGGTTGCCCAGCACCGTGGTCAGGTAGATGCCCAGGAAGAGGGTGAAGAACCCGCGCTGCTGCCCTGGCCGCATGGGGAGCCCCAGGAGGAGGAACTCGGACACGCTGCTCTGGTTCTCGGGCCCCATGCTGCTCCCCGTCTGCTGGGCAGGAAGGAGGATTGGGACTCTCAGCAACCTGGAAAGGACAGCCAGGACCATCCCGTCTCACACTGTAATTCTCCAAGAAAACCAGAAATTTTCAACTGCCCTTCTATTAATTTTTCACACCTGTGGATGAATATATGCTCGCTCTATCCCAGTGAGGATCCAGGAAAACATCACTCCCCAAATAATCCAACAAAACCTCATTACACTGAAGCAATGGGTGTTCACTGGTGCATTCATCATTATTTAATGAACATTATTCTGTGTTGGGGCCTCTGCTAAGGAATGAGATAGAGCATTGAACAAGATGACAAGGTCCCAAATACTGTGAGATTAAATCATGACTGGCATGGAGGGATCATTTCCACCAGAGTAGTCCTCACACTGTCTTCACGATGGTGCTGAACGCTTTGGTGAGTCCTTGGGCACTGGCCTGAGGAATTTACCTGTGTTTCTCAATCCAACCCACACACCAATCTGTATTCCCAGAATTTAAAGCCACTCACAACTGCACTAAGAATTTGCATTCTTTCACTTATTTTCACTTTTAAGAAATAGAAACATACATGATACAAATGCTGGAGGCAACACAGTACAGTAGGGGACAGTCACGTGTGTGTGTGTCTACGTCAGTATTTTATGTGATTTGTTATGTACATCACTTGACATATATGTACTTGAAGGCAAGTGTCCTTCTTTCCATTTTATAGATGTGGAAACTGAGGCCAAAGATTTAAGTAACTTTCCCTGGTCTCACCACAATTTGACGGTGATTCTGCACAAATATCACACAGCATGATGCCTGGGGTATTTATATCGTTGACCTTGTATGTTTAATAAAAGGAACCAAAGGTTTGCAATATTCTGAGCAATTCAGTCACACTCAGGTCTAGAAAATGATCGTCCTGCTTCAAGAAACAGGGAGAAACACAAAGGTTGGTTATCTCAGCTATTGGTGCCCCAAAAGAAGGACACCTCAGGAAATACTTGAGATCGTGGACACAGACCATACACCCGCAACACACACACACACACACATACACACACACACACACACATACACACACACACACACACACACAGAATGCTGATTTGAGAATCTCAGACTCCTGTCACTATGTTCACTTACTAAGGAAAGGACAGCCAATATGTGGGTCAGCTCATAAACACTCATATACATATGTACAAGTCATAAGTAACACTGCATCTGAGTCATACACAATACACAATGATGTACCACTCACCCACAAACACACTCAAAATGCACATCAACACACCTGACTCATGGCACACCTGGTAAACACTCAACTCACTACATATACATAATTCAGGTACTGTACACACATGTCATCAAGAGCATATATGATCCAGCACAATTTTAAAATCTCACAAGAAACACACAATGCAGATGCACACTCAGCCACACTCCCTACACCATCAGCACACCCGCTCCTATTACTGAGAGGGGTGCTCCCACCCCCTCTGACCCATCCCCAGCTTGGAGAAGGCAGTCAGCATGGGGCAGGTCCTCCTATTTGGTTACAGGTGCGGTCATTACACCCCCACCTATACCACACACATATTACATATACATGGTAACAAACACTGAGAAAACCAAACAATGCACCTCCTGCTGTCACACACAAGTGTCACCCACAAACACGCTGCACAGAGTGGTGTGAGCCCTCTCGGACCTTGGTCCACTGTGAGGTCCGTTTCTTTTGTCCAGCAGCCGAGACGACAATCTCACTGCCAATGCCCAGCTGTGCTACAGGTGTTTACAGTCACAAGCATGAACCAGGAGTCCTAGTCACACAGCAGGAGGCTGGTCACTTGGTCTATACCTGCTAAAACAGGGTCAAAATGAAGTCTGATTCAGAAAAAGGCTGGATATGAGTCAGACACATAGCACACACACACACACAACTATCAAACACCATGTACACAAGGATATACACTCCATGCAAACACACAGTCCTGAACACAGAGTCTCACCTGACCTGCCAGCACACAGGCAGACCCATCGCCAGGGGCAGAGTCCCAGCCCCTCTGACCTGTGCCCGTCACTGCTGAGTCAGACCCTTCTGCTCCAGACTGCTGCCCGACTCCTCAGGTTTCTTCAGGAGACCTTAGGTCCAGACACAGAAGAAATATCTGTGGCCCTGGCCCTTCTAGAGACCTTCATTCTCCTCCACCAGCTCCAGGGAAATGAGTCCAAGACAAGACTTAATTACTAATGAGAGACTGAAACACAGTCCCCAAGCTTTGAGCTACTTTCTGACTGCCCTTTGGGGAGCTGTGTGTCCCAGAGCCAGAGGGACTGGAGTCCTGGGGGATAGTGTCCCTGATTCTAGTGATGCCCTGGGCTTCTTTCTTCTTGGGCATTGTTCCAGCAAGGATAAAGGACTTTTCAACTTTTTATTTTGAAATGATTTTAAAGATATACAAATGCTATACAAATGACATGAAATTTCTCGACAGGCTTCACCCAGATTCCCCAATGGTTAACTGTTTACTGAATTTCCCTTCTGTGTATATGTTTTTTAGTGTGCACCTCTCAGGCTTATATTTTCAGTAGATATACCACAGTGCATGTTAATTTTCCCATTACTAGTGCTTTGATCTTCCATCAGATGGCTAAGGTGCTGTCTGCCTGGTTCCCTGCTGTCAAGTACCATTTCTTTAAAGTTACTATTTTAACCTTTAATTAATTGGTATCATGTGGGTAGATATTTTGATACTGTGTAAACATAACTTGTTCCTTGTTACATTTTTCCCACTATACTTAACATCCATGGCTGGTTTATTTTAGTTTAATACTGATTATATTTAATCAGTTGATTTCCATAATCTTCCAAAAGGTAACCAAGTACAAAACAGGCACATTTTTACCAAAAAACTAAAGCCCAGAGCTAATTACCATAAAGTGAATGTGCTTGATATGAAAGTGTTTTATCTAAATAGAGTTCAAAACCTTTTTCTAGAGAACACAGCTCTGACTCCACGGCCCCGGGATACGTGCAGTGATTATAACACAAGTACATTCACGGTGGCAGATGACCTGCAGCTACTGATTTTGTTCACTAAGTCTAAACAGGACATGGTTTTGAGGGGTAACACCAACAAAATTCTTACCATGGAATTAATACTCCATTTTGGGGAAAGATTCTGTTGCAAGTTACTTGAGGGGTTCTCCACAGGACAGACAGTGGTTCATGGGACTTATTTGTAAATTTGTGATAGGGATGTTGTAACGTACTTGTCTATTTTGCTTTATTTTATTTTTATTTCATTTTATTTTTTATATAATTTATTTGGGTGATATTAATATTTTAATAGAGAAGATGGGAGGTGGAGAGACAGACTACCATATGCACTTGACCAGGATCTACAAGGCAACCCTATCTAGTGCTGATGCTCAAGTACTGAGCTATTTTTAGTGCTTGAGACAGAAGTTCCTTATAGACATATCCAGCGCCCACGGCTGATGTGCTCCAACCAATCTAGCCATGGGTGTAGGAGTAGAATAGAGGTGTGGGGAGGGAAAGAGAGGCTGATGGTCACTTCTCCTATGTGTTCTGACCGGGAATCAAACCCAGTACACTAACAAGCTGGGTCAATACTCTACAACTGAGCCAACCTGCCAGAGCTGAGGTAATATTGATTAACAAAATCACCTATGTTTCAGGTGTACAGTTCTATAATACATTTCCTGTTATATTGCTTTATTTATTTATCTTTTATCTTTAATTTTAGTGAAAGGAGCGAAGGCAGAGAGAGACTCCTGCATACGCCCCAACCAGGATCCACTAGGGGGTGATGCGCTATCCATCAGGCTCCCTTGCTCTATTTCAACCAGAGCCATTCTTTAGTGCCTGTGCCAGAGGCCATGGAGCCATCCTCAGAACCCCAGGGCCAACTTATTCTAATTGAGCCCTGGCTACAGGAGAGGAGGAGAAGACAGAGAGAGAAAGAAGTGAGAGGGGGAGAGGGGGAGAAGCAGAAGGGCGTTTCTCCTGTGTACCCTTACTGGGAATCAAACCCAAGACATCCACACACTAGGCTGATGCTCTACCACAGAGCCAACCAAACAGGGCGATCACCTCTATATTGTATTGTGTGTTTACTACCCAAAGTCGTCTTCTTCGATCACTATTTATCTGCCCTTTACTCTCTTCTCCCTTCGCTCACCATATTGGTGATTCATTTTTTTTTATTTAATTAATTGTTTTTACATAGATTCTAGGGTGACCCAACTGCATCCTCCCTCCCCCATATTCCCCTCCACATCTCCCTTACCCGTCTCCCGGCAGCACCCTCCCCCCTTCCCTTCAGGTTTATCCCATCCTATCATCCCCTTTCCCTCTGTCCTCTTTTCCTCTGGCCCCTTTGATCCCTCCTCTGTCTTAATTCCTTTCCTCAGTTCTCAATGTTCCTTGGATTCCTCAAATGAGTGAGGTCATATAATATTTTTCTTTTTTGTGCCTGGCTTATTTCACTCAACATAATAGTTTCCAGGTCCCTCTATATTGTTGCAAAAGGTAATATTTCCTTCTTTTTCATTGCCCCATAGTATTCCATTGTATATATGTACCAAAGCTTTTTAATCCACTCGTCCACTGATGACACTTGGGCTGTTTCCAGATCTCCGCTATAGTGAACAATGCTGCCATAAACATGGGGATGCATTTCTTTTTTTCAGTCGGTGATATGGTGTCCTTGGGATATATTCCTATAAGTGGGATAGCTGGGTCAAAGGGCAGTTCCATTTCCAATTTTTTGAGGAATCTCCATTCTGTTTTCCACAGTGGCTGCACCAGTCTGCATTCCCACCAGCAGTGCAGGAAGATTCCCCTTTCTCTGCATCCTTGCCAGCACCGATAATGTGCTTTTTTGTTAATGAGCGCCATTTTGACTGGTGTGAGGTGGTATCTCATTGTGGTTTTAATTTGCATTTCTCTAATGATTAGTGATGTTGAGTACTTTTTCATATGCCTATTGGCCATCTGTAGGTCCTCTTTGGAGAAGTATCTATTCATTTCTTGTGCCCACTTTTTGATTGGATTCTTTGTCTTCCTGGTATTGAGTTTTACAAGTTTATTATAAATTTTGGTTATTAACCCTTTATCAGATGTGTTGTCGAATATGTTCTTCTATTGTGTGGTTTGTCTTTTTATTCTGTTTATATTGTCTTTAGCTGTGCAAAAATTTTTTAGTTTGATATAGTCCCATTTGTTTATCCTGTCTTTTATTTCATTTGCCTGTGGAGATAAATCAGCATATATAGTGCTTCGATAGATGTCAGAGAGTTTATTGCCTATGTTTTCTTCTAGAATGCTTAAGGTTTCACAGCTTACATTTAAGTCCTTTATCCATTTTGAGTGTATTTTTGTGCATGGTGTAAGTTGGTGGTCTACTTTCATTTTTTTGCAGGTAGATGTCCAGTTTTCCCAACACCATTTGTTAAAGAGACTGTCTTTATTCTACTGTATGCTCTTACCTCCTTTGTCAAATATCAGTTGTCCATAAAGGTGTGGGTTTACTTCTGGGTTCTCTGTTCTGTTCCATTGAGCTATATGCCTGTTCTTATGCCAGTCAAATCGGTGATTCTTATATGAAAAATATATTGAAAATGTGGTGGCCAAATGGTGATTTTTCTCCTTTTGTTAATTCTTCTGTGTTTATTAGTTGTACTCCCCTATAAGAAGGAACTTACCCTTGTTCCCCACTCAGTACTCATTTATTTATTTCTATAATGTGGCCTCGTGGATTCTTATTTTCTAAGCTATAATCCATTACCAGAGTTAACTATTTATGTGATGATTTAGGTATGTTCATTGTTTACAAGGATTCTAAATGACCTCAGAGAAGCCAATGGGGAAATATATATAAAACAAACACAGGAAGTAAAAATAGAAAGTAAGGAACTGTATCTTTACCTGTAGGTGGTGGGTCAGGAGTAGGACAGAGAGAACCGGGGATGAGAACAGTGCAGATGTTGACATGTAACATAAATTTCTTTCTGTTTATACATTTTACACCCTATGGATTTGAACTGATATTTCTTATTCTAGTTTGACAACAGAGAGCTCTTTCCAGCCCCTCCTTCTCCATGTGCACAGCACCTTCCCGGGGAGTGAGGACTCCCTCCTTCTCCCTCAGGGTTACTTATCTGTTGATCTTTGGACACATGCTGAGTTGTTTCAGAACCTTGAACTCATACCACTGTAATGTAACAATAAGTACAGCATAAAACTTTGTTCCCAATATTTTTTATTAATTGTGAGACTGTATAAACATGATTCTGGGTACAAGAATTACTTAAGTTCTGTATTTTATTTTCACCTTTAGTCAAATTATGATAGTAATTTGAAATACAATAATCCCTCACCATATTACAGTTCACTTTTCATGGTCTCACTGTATCAGGGATTTTTCAATGGTGTATATTTAATTTTGTATTGAATATTTTTCACTATATTGTGGGATTTTAAGTAGGTTTAAGAGTTTAGAAAGTGTTTAAGAGGATGGGAAGTGTTTATAAGGGTGTGGGAAAGGTTAACAACAATCTGGGAAAGGTTTATAAGAGTGTGGGTAGGGTTTATGAAGCCTTAAAATAGGTATAAATAATAAAATAAATATAAAGTCGCTACTTTGTGATCTGGAACCTAACCCTGCAATAGACGAGGGACCACTGATAGATAGGTTCATTTGTGTTGTTTTATTCTATTTTGCTTTATTCATCACCTCTTCTATTTCTTTTATTTAGGGGCAAATAGACAACATAGTCAAAACTATAAAATAATTACACTCATCTCCCCATCCTTCTGACCCACCTCCTGCAGGTTAACAATCTCATTAGTTTCTGAGTTTTTGTCCCGTGTTTCCATTTGTTCAAGTGGAAAGACACATGTATGTTTCATTTTTACATAAAAAGGTAGCATGCGATATGCTCTCCAGAGCATTGCATTCTTCCCGTAGAATATTATACCCTGTTATTTCTCCATATTGATTTATAGATATCTTTATTCTTATTTTTTTTTACATTGCAATATATGCAATTTCATTGATGGTCTTCAGAGTTCTCTTACTGGTCTGAGGATGAGATATAAGTAATGAGTGTCCTAAATGCCACTGAATTGTGTGCCTCTGATGGCAAAAATGATAAATTTCAGGAATACTATATTAATCTACAATTTATAAATTAAGAAGAAAAAGAAATAATCTCCGCATAGAGAATAAAAAACATTTATTAAATAATGATAATGCATGATTAATAAATTAATAAAGAAGTATGGAATAACAAAATATATATTTAATAAAAAAGACAAGAGAACAATATATGTATTAAATAAAAAACATTGTAATATGAAAAATACACATTCAATATTATGATTACGTTAGATATCAACAGTTAAATTCTCCAGAAATACAATAATTGTTGCTATACATAAAAAGAACAAAACCCAACATTACACTGGTAACATTGTACACCTCACAGATATAAGAACATAGAAAAGATTTAAAGAATAAAAAAGAAAAATACTATGTGATCACTAACAACAAGAAAGCTGCATCTTAATATACAAAATTTATACAGAACTTATAAAAATCAATACCAGGAAGGTAAATAATCCAATGTACAAATGTGCAAAGGACCTAAATAGCCACTTCTTCCAAGAGGACATACAGATGGCCAATAAACGTATGAAAAATGCTCAACATTACTCATCATCAAAGAGATGTTAAGTAAAACCACAATGAGATATTACCTCACACCTGTCAAAGTTACTAACACAAATAAATCAACAAGAAACAAGCCCTGGAGCAGGTGTGAAGAAAAGGGGATGCTTGTGCATTCTTGGTGAGACTGTAGACAGGTACATCTATTGTGGAGCAGCATGTAGATTCCTCTAAAAATTAAAAATGGAACTGCCTTTGTACCTAATAATCCCTCCTTGGGGAACATATCGTAAGAAACTTGGAACGCCACTTCAAAAGAATACATGTTCTCCTATGTTCATTACAGCATTTTGTCAATAGTCAAGATCTAGAAACAGCCCAAGTGGCCATCACTAGATGAACAATAAAAAAGAAAGTGGTACACTTAAAGAATGGAATATTATGAGGCCATAAAAAATAAATAAATAGAAATGTTGCCGTTAGAAGAAGCATAGGTGGACATGGAGATTATGATGTCAGGCAAAACAGCCAGTCAGAAAAAGACAAATACCAGATTAATTCAGTTTTAGGTGGAATCTAATGAACAAAATAAAACAGAGGCAAGGACTCATGGACCAGCTGACAGGAGTCAGAAGGGATGAGGTGGTGGGACTGGAGGAGAGAAGTGAAGGGATAGACAGAAACCAGCAGTGCGGTGACAGCCGGAGGGAAAGCTAGTGGGGAAGGCAGAGGTGGTTCAAGAAGGGATGGAATGGAGACCAGAAGGGACATAGCATGGCATGACGCCAGCACGGTGTGGTGAGCAGAAGGTGTTTCGGTGAGTTGCGCGTTTGAAACCAGTATAGTTTTGAAAAACAATTCCATCGCAATAAATTCAATTTATAAAAAAAGTATATATCGCCTGACCTGTGGTGGCGCAGTGGATAAAGCGTCGACCTGGGAACACTGAGGTCGCCAGTTCAAAACCCTGCACCGGTCTGGTCAAGGCACATATGGGAGTTGATGCTTCCAGCTCCTCCCCCCTTTCTCTCTCTCTCTCTCTCTCTCTCTCACACACACACACACACACACACACACACACACACTCTGCTCCTCTCTAAAATGAATAAAATTAAAAAAAAAATTAAAAAAAAAAGTATATATCATAAAATGAAATATTATTCAGCCCTAAAGAAATGAAGTACCGATGCAAGCTAACAACATCAATGACACTTGGGAACATAAGACTAAGTGCAAGAAGCCAGACACAAAGGGCTCATCGTGCACGTTTTACATGAATTACACAGAAGAGTCAAGTGCACAGACAGACTGCGGACCAGTGGTTGCCAGGGCCGGGCCAAAAAGAAACGGAAGTGAGTGATGCCTTCCGGGTGCAGAGAGTTCATTGAGGTGGTGGAGGACTTAAAACCGGAGGGAGGTGGTGGGAGCACGGCCCTCTCCGTGTACCAGATATTCCTAAATTAAACTTTAAAATGGTTATTTTATGTGAAGTGAATTTTACCTTAATAAAATGAACAAGAATTTTTTTTAAAAAGCTGCCTCTTTATTATCTACAGTAGACTAGTGTCTATATGTTTATAGCTATATCATCCGTGCACATATCTATAACTATAGATATAGATATAAAGTATGTATACTAATATCAGAAGCAGATGAAATGCTAAGGTAGGGACATTGCAAAAAGTATTTAACTATGAATTCAGTGCTATACTGTTAAATGAATATTAGAACACATCTCACATTTTGGTAAAAATCCTGGTTTGTAGCAGATGTGAAATTTCACACTATAATTATTCTTTTTACAGCTGATTTGCAGTCTACCAACATGATATCACTGAGTGTGAGTTGAGAATTAATGGTCACAAGCAGCTTTGTTTCAACAAAGCCAGAGTAGAAGAATCAGTTCAAAAAATAAATTTCACTAGGAGCAGATTACAACACTAAATCAGTGCATCCATTAATGTAGCAAAAAATTATAAGCAAAAGCTTTCATCTCTAAAAGGAGCAAACAACAAATTCACAATTATAATTATACATAATGTTTTGCATAAGATCTTGCTTATATCTTGTAAAAGTTGATGAACAAGCAAAACAATATCATTCAAAAGTGAAGAATTTTTGCCTAACCAGGCGGTGGCGCAGTGGATAGAGCGTCGAACTGGGATGCAGAAGACCCAGGTTCAAGACTCCAAGCTTGCCAGCTTGAGTGCGGGCCCATCTGGCTTGAGCAAAATCTCATCAGCTTGGACCCAAGGTCGCTAACTCCAGCAAGGAGTTGCTCAGTCTACTGAAGACCCGCAGTCAAGGCACATGTGAGAAAATAATCAATGAACAACTATGGCATCACAACGGCAATGGAAAACTAATGATTGATGCTTCTCACCTCTCTCCGTTCCTGTCTGTCCCTATCTATCCCTCTCTCTGAATATCTCCATCCCTTTAAAAAAATAAATAAAAGTGAAGAATTATTAACAATCAAGGTAGCAAACTTGTAGTAGACACAATAAAAACACTTACACGTGACAATAGAATGTATATTCTATTACAGTTATATGGAGATGACAACCATACAATAATTTAGGAGCTATATCTCACTTGCTCCTGACTAGAATAAGAGGATTTAATTTTTGCCACTTAAAGATGTTAACCCTGTTGACACACATTTCCAAGGCCTGTTTGATATCTCTGTTCCTCAGGCTGTAGATGAAGGGGTTCAGCATGGGGGTAACTACCGCGTACATGACCGAAGCAATGATGTCCTTGGAATCCCATGATGAGGACAATAAGTAAACACTTGCAACTGTCCCGTAGTATAAGGACACCACAAAGAGATGGGAACCACAGGTAGCAAAGGCTTTAAAGAGTCTCTCAGTGGAAGGGACCCTCAGGATGATGGTCCCTATTCGGACATATGAGCTCAAAACAATACACAAAGGCAGTAAGTAAAGCATTCCTCCCTCAGTGAAGATGACCAGCTCATTGAGGGAGATGTCAGAGCAGCTCAGCTTCAGGAGTGCAGTGAGGTCACAGAAGAAGTGGCTGATGGTGCTGTCGGCACAGAAGGACAGTCGGACCAAGAGGAGGGTTTGCAACAGGGCATGGGCACAGGACAAAATCCAGCAGCCAGCCACCAGCAGCACACACAGCCCCTCCCTCATGATGGCGGTGTAGCGAAGAGGGTGACAGATGGCCACGTACCTGTCATATGCCATTGCTGCCAGGAGGAAATTATCAAGACCACCAAAAATCATGAAAAAATACAACTGAACAATGCATCCCACATAGGGGATGGATTGTCGCTGAGTCTGCATGTTGGTGAGCATCTTCGGGACAGTGACGGATGACAGAGAAATGTCAGAGAAGGCCAAGTGGCTGAGGAAGAAGTACATGGGCGTGTGCAGGCGGGAGTCCAGCCTGATGAGCAGGATGATGAGCAGGTTGCCAAGCACCGTGGTCAGGTACATGCCCAGGAAGAGGGTGAAGAACCCGCGCTGCTGCCCTGGCCGCATGGGGAGCCCCAGGAGGAGGAACTCGGACACGCTGCTCTGGTTCTCGGGCCCCATGCTGCTCCTCGTCTGCTGGGGAGAAGGAGGTTTGGGACTCTCAGCAACCTGGAAGGACGCCCAGGACATCACGTGTCACACTGTAATTCTACAGGAAGAGCAGGAATTGTTAACTTCTCTCCTATTAATTTCTCACACCTATGGATGAATATATGCTGCTCTGTCCAAGTGAGGATCCATGAAAACATCACACCCTTAATGCAGCCAACAAAACTTTATTACACTGAAGCATATGGTTTCATTCACTCACAGGTTACTGATGTTGAGTCTGTGTCTGGAGGCACTAAGGACTGAGATGCAGCAGTGAACAAGAAGAGCAAGGTCCCCACTTCTGTGAGGTTAGATCGTGATGGGCATGGAGGGATCATTTCTCCCCCAGGCCAGAGCCACACCACACTGACTCACTGTGGCACAAAATAGAATTGTTCCCCAAAGCTGGTATCAGTTGCTTCTACCTTAAAAAACTTGAGACTCCAGCCTGACCAATGGGGGTGGAGGGGATAGGCATTCCACCAAGGACACTGAGGTTCCTGGTTCAAAACCCTGAGGTCACCAGCTAAAGCGTGGGCTTCTCGGCTTGGGCGCCAGCTTGCCAGCCTGAGTGCAGGTTGTCAATGTCATCCCAATGTTACTGACTTGAGCCCAAGGTCGCTAGCTTGAAGACAAATAAGGAGAAGCAATCAATACGCAACTAAATGAAGCAAGTAAGAGTAGATGCTTCTCATCTCTCCGCTTTTCCCTCTCTCTCTGTCATTCCTGTCCTCCCAGTGCCTTTAGATACTGTGTCTGCCCAAAACATCACACAGCTTGATGTCCGAAGTACCGCCTTTTTTTTTGTTTGTGTGTGTGTGTGTGTGTGTGTGTGTGTGTTTGTGTGTGTGTGTGTGTGTGTGTGTGTGTGTGTGTGTGTGTGTGTGTGTTTGGCATGGGATGTCTAATGAAAGTAAAGAAAAGGGTTGAAAAATTGTAAATGACTCAGGCACACGCAGGCACATGGAACTGATAGGAGAGCCATCTCAAGAAACAGCAAATTACTTAGACTTTAGCTACCTCAGCTAGTAGTACCCCTGAAGGAGGACACCTCAGGAAATACTTGAGGTCATGGAGCAGATCATATATACACAATACACACACACACAGTGCTCATTTGAGGAATCCAATCATCTGCGACTAAGATCTCATCCTAAGGGAAGGGTCACCAGTATGCGGTTCAGCTCATAAACACTCATATACATACATACAAGTCATAGGTCACTTTCAAAGTGAGACATACACAACACACAATGATGTACCACTCACCCACAAAAACACTCAAAATGCACATCAACACTCCTGACTCAAAACATACTTTGTAAACACTCAAATCTCCACAGGTACATAACTCAGGGACTACATATATATGTCATCAAGAGCAAAAAAGATCACACTCAATTAAAAAATCTCATGAGAAACACACAGAAATAGCACACGTGCACACTCAGCCACACTCCCTACAACATCAGCACACCCGCTCCTATTACTGCGAGGCATGTTCCCGCCCCTCTGACCCACACCCTGCTGGAGAGGGCAGTCAGCATGGGGCAGGTCTGCCTATTCGGTCATAGGTGCGGTCATTACACCCTCACCTACATCATGCACGTGTCACATACACATGGTAACACACACTGAGATAACCAAATAGTACACCTTCCTGCTGTCACACACGATGACCCACAAACACAGGTGGCACACCCTACAGAGAGAAGTGTAAAACTTGTCAAATCTTCATTAGAATTAATAATAATAAAATATATATATAAAAAAATAAAAATAAAAAAATATAAAATAAAAGCTGTCAAAAAAAAACTAGTCAAATCTTGGTTTCCTCTGAGGTCGGATTTCTTTACAGCAGCTGAGGCAACAATCTCTCTCACGATGCTCAGCTGTGTGTGATGCATGTGTTTACAGCTATGATGCATGTGTTTACAAGACATGAATTAGAGTCCTTACACGCAAGAAGGCAGATCATGGGTGTGTAGGCACTGAAACAGGACCTAGATGGGGTCTAATTCAGAAAGTGTCAGGCTGTGATTCAGATACATAGTACACACACATGCACACACACAGAGTCATGGATAGAGTCTCACATGACCCACTAGCACACAGGCAGACCCATCACCAAGGCACAGAGCGCCAGCCCCTCTGACCTGTGCCCGTCACTGCTGAGTCAGACCCTTCTGCTCCACACTGCTGCCCGACTCCTCAGGTTTCTTCAGGAGACCATAGGTCCAGACAGAGAGAAGAAATATCTGTGGCCCCGGCCCTTCTAGAGACCTTCATTCTCCTCAACCAGCTCCAGGGAAATGAGTCCAAGACAACACTTAATTACTAGTGAGAAACTGAAACCCAGTCCCCAAGCTTCAGGCTACTTACTGACTGCCCTTTGGGGAGCTGTGTGTCCAAGAGCCAGAGGGACTGGAGTCCTAGGGGACAGTGTCCCTGATTCCAGTTTTGCCTAGGGCTCCTTTCTTCTTAGTCATTGTTCCAGCGGGATTGAGGATCTTTCAACTTTTTATTTTGAAATGATTATGAAGATATACAAATGCTTTTCAAATGACATGAAGACAGGCTTCACCCAGATTCCCCAATGGTTAACTGTTTACTGTGCTTCCCTTCTGTGTATATGTATTTTAGTGTGCACCTCTCAGGCTTACATTTTCAGTAGATATACCACAGTGCATGTTAATTTTCCCATTACTAGTGCTTTGATCCTCCATCAGATGGCTTAGGTGCTGTCTACCTGGTTCTCTGCTATAAAGTACCATTTCTTTAAAGTTACTATTTTAACCTTATAATTAACTGGTATCATGTGGGTAGATGTTTTGATACTGTGGAAACATAATGTGTTCCTTGTAACATTTCACCCACTATACTTAAAATCCACCACGGATTCCTTTCTAGTTTAATATTGCATATATTTAATCAGTTGATTTCCATAATCTTCCTAAATGTAACCAAGTACAAAACAGGCATATTTTTACTAAAAAACTAAAGCCCAGAGCTAATTACCATAAAGTGATTGTGCTCTGACCCACGGCCCTGGGATACGTGCTGTGATTATAACACAAGTACATTCACGGTGGCAGATGACCTGCAGCTACTGAGTTTGTTCACTAAGTCTAAACAGAATGTGGTTTTGAGGGGTAACACCTAAAAAATTCTTACCATGGAATTAATACTCCATTTGGGGAAAATATTCTCTTGCAAATTACTTGAAGAGATCTAGTCAGAACAGACAGTGAGTGATTCATAGGACTTATTTATTTTTTAAATGAAATTATTATTATTGTTTTTATTTTTTGTTAATTTTAATTTATTGTGGTAACATGAATTCAAGTGTCCCACTCAATATAACTCCCTCACCCCCACCTCCTTGTCCCCCATTGCCCCTCCCTTCCCTTTGGGACCTGCTGTCCTGCTATCTGTATCTCTGTGTTATGTATATATAATTTCACTAATCCCTTCAATTTCTCTGATTCCATCCTCTCATTCCCTAGTCCCCCTTCCCTCTGACAGCATCCCTCTGCTCCCTGTGACCCCGCCTCTGCCTCTATTCTATTCCTCAGTTCACTTTGTTCCTTAGATTCCACATATAAGTGAGATCATACAATATTTTCCCTTCTCTGCCCAGCTTATTTCACTGAGCATAACAATCTCCAGGTCCATCCATGCCTTTACAAAAGGTAACATTTCCTTCTTTTTATGGCCGTGTAGTATTTCATTCTGTATATGTACCACAGCTTTTTAGTCTACTTGTCCACTGACAGACACTTGGGCTGTTTCCAGGTCTTGGCTATTGTAAACAATGCTGCCATAAACATGGGCGTGCATTTTTCTTTTCAGTCAGTGATTTGGGATTCTTAGGATATATTCCTAAAAGTGGGATAGCTGGGTCATAGGGCAGTTCCATTTTTAACTTTTTGAGGAAACTCCATAGTGTTTTCCACAGTGGCTGCACCAGTCTGCATTCCCACCAGCAGTGCAGAAGGGTTCCGTTTTCTCCACATCCTCGCCAGCACTGATTCAGCACTGATTCTGTGTTGTTTTGTTAATGAGAACCATTCTGACTGGTGTGAGGTGGTATCTCATTGTGGTTTTAATTTGCATTTCTCTAATGATTAGTGATGTTAAACATTTTTTCTTATGCTTTTTGGCCATCTGTATGTCCTGTTTTGAGAAGTGTCTACTTAGTTCTTTTACCTATTTTTTAATTGGGTTGTTTACCTTCCTGGTGTTGACTTATAGAAGGTCTTTATAAATTGTGGTTATTAACCCCTTATCAGACATATTGGAGCATAGGTTCATCCATAGTGTGGGCTGATTTTTAATTTTCTTCATGGTGTCTTCTACTGTGCTAAAGCTTTTTAGTTCATGTAGTCTCATTGGTTTATTTTGTCTTTTATTTCAATTGCCCATGGTGTTTCAGTTCTCTCGTTGATTTCTTTTATCAATGTTTCATAATTTTCCAAGTACAAGTCTTTAACCTCCTTGATCGGCAAAAATATTGCTATGAGAGATATCAGAGAGTTTACTACCTAAGTTTTCTTCCAAGATGTTTCATGACTTACATTTAAGTCTTTTAACCATTTTGAGTTTATTTTTGTGAATGGTGTAAGTTGATGGTCTAGTTTAATTTTTTTGCATGTAGATGTCCAATTTTCCCTACATCATTTGTTAAAGAGGCTGTCTTTACTCCATTGTATGCTCTTTCCTCCTTTGTCAAATATCAGTTGTCCATAAAGGTGTGGGTTTATTTCTGGGTTCTCTGTTCTTATGCCAGTACCAAGCCGTTTTGAGTACAATGCCCTTGTACTATAACTTGATATTAGGAAGTGTGATACCTCCCATGTTATTCTTCTTTATCAAGATTGCTGAAGCTATTTGTGTTCTATTTTGGTTCCATATAAATTTTTAGAATATTTGTTCTATATCTTTGTAGTATGTCATTGGTATTTTAATAGGAATTGCATAGAATTCATAGATTGCTTTGGGTAATATAGACATTTTAATGATGTTTATTCTTCCTATCCACAAACACGGTATATGCTTCCACTTGTTTGTATCTTCTTTGATTTCTTTTATCAATGTTTTATAATTTTTGAAGTACAAGTCTTTAACCTCCTTGATTAAATTTGCTTCTGAGTATTTTATTTTATTGTTGTTGTTGCAATAGTGAAGGGAATTGTTTCATTAATTTCTCTTTCAGACATTTTTTAAAATTAATTTTAATGCGGTGACATTGATCAATCAGGGTACATAGGTTCAGAGAAAATATCTCCGGGTTATTTTGACATTTGATTATGTTGCATAACCATCACCCAAAGTCAAATTGTCTTCCGTCACCTTCTATCTGGTTTTCTTGTGCTCTTCCCCTTCCTCCACCCCCTCAGTCTCCTCTCTGCCCCCTTCCTCCTCCCGATAACCACCCCACTCTTGTCCATGTCCCTGAGTCTCATTTTTATGTCCCAATTAAGTATGGAATCATATAGTTCTTAGTTTTTTCTGATTTACTTATTTCACTCAAAATAATGTCATCAAGGTCCATCCATGTTGCTGTAATGATCCTATGTCATCATTTCTTATGGCTGAAAGTATTCCATAGTATATATGTACCACATCTTATTTATCCACTCATCTATTGAAGGGCTTTTTGCTTGTTTCCATGTCTTGGCCACTGTGAAGAATACTGCAGTGAACATGGGGCTGCATGTGTCTTTATGTATCAGTGTTTTTGAGTTTGGGGGTATATACCTAGTAGAGGGATTGCTAGACATTTTTTATTGGTGTATAAAAAGGCCACTGATTTCTGAATATTAATTTTATATCCTGTTCTCTTGCCAAATTCAATTGTCAGTTCTAGTACTTTTTTGACTGAGACTTTAGGGCTTTCTTTGAACAGTATTATGTCATCAGGAAATAATGATAGTTTTACCTCTCATTTCCAATTTGGATGCCTTTTATTTCTTTGTCTTGTCTGATTGCTGTGGCTAGGACCTCCAGAAATATGTTGAATGACAATGGTGAAAGTGGGCACCCCTGCTTTTTTCTAATCTGAAAGAGGTTGCTTTTAATTTTTGTTCCATTGAGTATGATGTTTGCTGTGGGTTTGTCATAGATTGCCTTTCTCATGTTGAAGGATGTTCCCTGTATTCCCACTTTGCTGAGAGTTTTGATCATAGATGGGTACTGGATTTTATCAAATGCTTTTTCTGCATCTATTAATATTATCATGTGATTTTTATCCTTCCTTTTGTTTATGTGATGAATTACATTGATTGATTCGCAAATATTGTACCAGCCTTGCCTCCCCAGAATAAATCCCCACTTGATTATGATGTATTATTTATCAGGAATATCAGTTTATAGTTTTCTTTCTTTGTAGTGTCTTTATCTAGTTTTAGAATGAGGACAATGCTCTCCTCTTAAAAGGATTTTGGAAATCTTCCCTCCTCTTGAATTTTTTGAAATAGCTTGAGAAGGATAAGTGTTTGTTCTTCTTTGAATATTGGGTAAAATTCCCCTGTGAAGCCATCTGGTCCCAAACTTTTGTTCGTTGCGAGTCTTTTGATAACTTTTTCAATTTCATTTGTTGTAATTGGTCTGTTAAGGTTTTCTGATTCTTCCAGATTAAGTCTTAGGAAATCGTATGTTTCTAGGAATTTATCCATTTCACCTAGGTTGTCCAATATTTTGGCATATAGATCTTCATAGTATTTTCTTACAATTCTTTAAATTTCTATGGTGTCACTTGTTACTTCTTTTTCATTTCTAATTTTATTTATTTGAGTCCTCTCTCTTTTTTTCTTGATGAGTCTAGTTAAAACTTTGTCAATCTTGTTTACCTTTTCAAAGAACCAGCTGTTGGTTTTATTGATCCTTTGTACTAATTTCTTTTTAATCTCTATGTCATTTATTTACACTCTGATCATTATAATTTCCTTCTTTCTACTTCCTTTAGGCTTCATTTGTTGTTCTTTTTCTAGTATTTCTAATTGCAAGGTTAAGTTGTTCATTTGAGCTTTTTATTGCTCCTAAGGTATGCCTGTAATGCTATGAACTTCCCTCTCAGGACTGCTTTTGTTGTGTCCCATGAATTTTGAGTTGTTGTATGTTCATTTTCATTTGTTTCAAGGAAATTTTTTATTTCTTCCTTGATCTCATTGATATCTCATACATTATTTAATCACATGCTATTTAGCTGCCAAATGTTTGAATGTTTTTCAGTTTTTCTATTGCAGTTGATTTCTAGTTTTATGCCATTGTGATCAGAGAAGATGCTTAATATGATTTCAGTCATTTTAAATTTATTGAGACTTGTTTTAGGTCCTAACATGTGGTCTATCCTAGAGAATGTACCATGAGCCCTTGACAAGAATGTATATTCTACTGCTTTAGGTTGAAAGGTCCTGAAGATATTAATTAAATCCATTCGATCTAATGTGTCATTTAAGGAGGCTGATTCTTTTTTAATTTTCTGTCTGGGGGATGTATTCATTGATGTTAGGACGGTATTAAAATCTCCTACTATTATAGTATTGCTGTTGATCTCACCCTTTTTGTCCATCAAAATCTGCTTTATATATTTAGGTACTCCTATATTGAGAGCATAAATATTTACAGTGGTTATGTACTCCTTATCAATTGCTCCCTTTATCATTATGTGGTGACATTCTTTATCTGTTACTATAGCCTTAGTATTAAGGCCTATTTTGTCCGATATAAGTATTGCTACCCCAGCTTTTTTATTTCATTTCCATTTGCATGAAATATTTTTTTCATCCCTTCACTTTCAGTCTATGTGTATCTTTTGTTCTGAGGTGGGTCTCTTGTAGAAAACATATACATGGGTCCCATTTTCTTATCCATGCAGCTACCCTATGTCTTTCAATTGGATCATTTAATTCATTCACATTTAAGATTATTATTAATATGTACTTATTTATTGCCATTTTATTCTTTAAATCTACAATCCTCTTATTCTAGATTATTTTCCCTTTGCTCTTTTAACAGTAGTCCCCTTATCATTTCTTGCAGTCCTGGTTTGGTTGTAATGAATTTCTTGAGTCTTTTTCTTTTGTTGTTTTTTGTCTGTGAAGCATTTTATTTCTCCTTCAATTTTAAATCCAGCCTTGCTGGATAAAGAAGTCTTGGTTGTAGGTTCTTTCTTTGCATCACTTGGAATATTTCTTGCCTATCTCTTCTGGCCTCAAGTGTTTCTGTTGAGAAGTCAGATCTCATCCTTATGAGGGCTCCTCTGTAGGTAATTAACTGCTTTTTTCTTTCAGCTTTTAGTATTCTTTCTTTGTCTCTTAACTTTAGCACTTTAATTATGATGTGTTTTAGTGTCAGCCTCCTTGGGTTTCTCTTTAGTGGGACTTTCTGTGATTTGAGATTGTGTGTGACTTTTCCCTTCATCAACTTAGAAAACTTTTCAGCTATGATTTCTTCAAACATGTTATTTCTCCCTTGTTCATTCTCTTATCCTTCAGGAACCCCTGTGATGCGATGTTGTTTCTCTTCATGTTGTCACACAGGTCTCTTAGAGTTTCCTCAGTCTTTTTCAGCCTCTTTTTCTCCTGCTACTCTGCCTCTGTGCTTTTGTTTTTCTTGTCCTCTACATTGCTGATTTAATCCTCTGCTACCTCTAGCCTGCTATTGATTTCTTCTGGTGTAGTCTTCATTCTGATATTGCACTTGTCATTGCTGACTGGTTTTTTTTTTTAAGATTTCAATGCCCTTTTTGATGATTACTATCTCTTTATTTAGGTGTACATTGTGTCCATCCATTGTTGCTCTAAGATCCTTGAGCATCCTAGAAATCATTTTAAACTCTGCATCTGATAGTTTGGTTACTTCCATCTCGTTCAGTTCTTTTTCTGGGGATTTCTCTTGTTCATTTATTTGGGTCGCATTCCTCTGTCTGCCCATTTTGTCTGTGCCGTAGGTAGCGCTGTCTGACTTTGAAATTTTTGTGTGGTCATTATGAAGAAAATGACCACCTGTTTTTCTTGTTCTAGGAATGCTTGTTGAGGATGCTATTTTCCCTCTTATTGTATGTGAGTATTAAACGCATTTGGTCCTGTCACGGGTACAGTTATTCCTTCAGGCTGGCTGGCTCTAGGGGTGAACCTTGATCATGTATATTATATACTGTGCAATGTCTGTGCTGTTGGGCATTATTTATTCTTCACAGTGTCCGGTGCCTGCTAGACTCCAGCTTAAGGCATGCTGCTTGTGTAGCTAGCTGAGTATAGTGTTGGTGCTATCGTCCACCACTAAGTGTTGTGTTGGCTCTAGATCTTCTTGGATAGGTGTCAGCTATTATTTGTAACCTGCTTGGGCTACCTGTCTGTACTTATGGCACTTTTTGTTGTTTGTGTTGACATTTTGAACAGTGCAGGAATGGTCTACCTTTGTATAAGAATCAGCTTCCTCCTGCTTAGAGATGACAACAGCTCCGTAGTAGGCCTCAGGTCTGTAAGATTTGCCTCCAGTTTTCAGCTGCTCCTGCTCCCCTTGAAGCTGTCTGGTCTTCCCACAGAGTCTTCTGTAGTAAGATGGTAATGTGGGCTCAGACTGGCCTCACCCAAACAACCCCTCTACAGGTTGCACGCTTGGTGATTTAGGGCTGCTGAGGTTAAGAATACAGCGTTAGTAGGACCCCTTACATCAGGAGTCTCTTTGTGAGGAGCTCAGTATGGAGAGTGTGGCCCCTACTCCAGAGCTTAATCCCTCAACCACTGCCTGATACTCAAATTTTATTTCTCCCCAACAAGGTGAGCAGCAGGTTCAGACAGTTATGGCTGAGAGTCCCCTCTGCATAAATTCTTTAACTGATAATATCCTGATATCAGGGAGGATGACTGAGAGAGTCCTTTCCTTGAGCTGACTGTGTCCCCCTCCAAAGGTGGCTACACCCTTCGACGGAATCCAACAATAGACTCACAGGGACCCACAAGTTAAATGCCCATGTTACAAGCCTCTCTCCTTTCCCCCTGAAGAGTCCAGCCTAGCAGGACAGAATATTCAGCACCCAGGCCAGCTGACTGTGAAGCTCCACCTTATCTAATGCACATGAGCCTCTGTGCTGTGCTGATTTCAGAGTGGAATTGACCTCAGCTGGTTCTGATGTGAGCAGCCTTTCCTTCGGATCCCACTGTAGGAAGGGATGTTAGGTCCTGAACCGATGCTCTCTGCAGCTGAGCACCAGATGTGCCAGCCCTGGGCCTTTCTGACAGGAACCATATGCAGACTAGTGGGAGACACTGCCCATGACAGGCCCTCAGTAACCTTCATGGAGCTACAAACAATCCAGAGTTTGTGGCTGCCTCTGCTGGGCCCAGGTGTACATGAAAATACCAAACTGCACTCCTAGGCTGGCTTTTACCCACACTGGATCTGGGGCAAGTTCCACTTAAAAGGCCAACTTTGCCTGGGTCCTGCCTCCTCCAGCCTCTGTCTGCTGGCTGCTTGTTGGGCTCAGCCACTAAAAAAACCTCAGGCTAGTGTGGTACCTGCAGCAATTCAGGGATTGGAAGGGTGGTCCCTGTGGCTCCACCCCTCAGCCCCAGGTGTCAGACTGTCCAGACTTTGATCACAGATCTCAGTAGGGTGTGGCCCAGGAGTCCAGTGGGTATAGCCACTGAGACCCAGAATTGCGGTCTGCCCACACTCCAGACAGTTTCTACTGAGTCTCCCGTGAGGTGGAAGCTCCAGTCCTAGATTCAGGAGCCTATGGGGGAAAGCTATGATCTCAACACAAGAAAACTGAGCCACTGACGTGCCCCTGCTTCCCAGCCTCTCAGCATAATCTGATGCCATGACTGGGGTAGGAGAGACTCACGAGGGCAGAGCAGTTGCTTTTCCCTGGGCTGATGCTGCACAAAGGGGATGCTCAGCCCAAGAAAGATGGCGACTGCAGTGTTGGAGAATGACTCAGCACAGGGGTTCAGGCGGTCATCCCCCACATGTCATTCCTGGGCTTCCAACTTTACACTTTCCTAACGCAACTCCTGCCTGACCTGTGGTGGCGCAGTGGATAAAGCGTCGACCTGGGAACACTGAGGTCGCCAGTTCAAAACACAGCACTGGTCTGGTCAAGGCACACATGGGAGTTGATGCTTCCAGCTCCTCCCCCCTTTCTCTCTTTCTGTCTCTCTCTCTCACTCTGTGTCTCCTCTCTAAAATGAATAAAATAAAATAAATAAATAATAAATAAACTAACGCAACTCCTGTCCACTCAGCTCTACCTCAACCGGCCCCAGGTAAGAAGCTGTGAATAAGATTTTCTGTGCGGGTCCTTTAAGCCAGACCATGTATCTCTGAAAACTCAGTCTCTTTCTCGCAGACAGAAACCTGGCTCTTTTCACCTGAAATGCTCAATTGGCACCTCTTCTAGGCTCTGGGGCTCTAGGTTTGGGTTCCAGGCCTGGGACTGAATACCCACACCTCCAGAATGACCCTCCCCACAGTGAGAGTCCCTCCAGACCCTCAGCCACCGCTTACTTCTGAAAGCATACAGCCCTTTTCATGTCTCCGCACTTCCTAACTGTCTTAATGTGGCTTCTTCTGTTATCCTTGGTTATGGACTTCTCTTCCTTTAGTTCAAAGTTGGTTTTTCAAGATGAATGTTCTTAAATTAAGTTGTAATCCAATTTGGTCCTGGGAGGTGGCAATTGGAACATCCACCTACTCCATCGCCATCTTGGTCTCTAGTAAACATTTGAATAGAGATGTTGTAACACACTTTCCTACATGTGCATTATTTTTATTTTATTTTCTATACAATTTATTGAGGTGACATTGATATTTTTTTAACAGGGACAGAGAGAGTCAGAGAGAAGAATAGATAGGGACAGACAGGCAGGAACAGAGAGAGGTGAGAAGCATCAATCATTAGTTTTTCATTTCCATTGCGACACCTTAGTTGTTCATTGCTTTCTTTCTCACATGTGCTTTGACCGCGGGCCATCAGTGGACTGAGCTACCCCTTGCTGGAGCCAGCGACCTTGGGTCTAAGCTGGCGAGCTTTTGGTCAAGCCAGATGGGCCCGTGCTCAAACTGGTGACCTCGGGGACTCGAACGTGGGTCTTCCACATCCTAGTTCAATGCTCTATCCACTGCGCTACCACCTGGTCAGGCGATTTTAATTTTTTTAGTGAGAGGATTGGAGATTGAAAGACTTCTGCATGTGCCCAACTGGAATCCACCCAGCAACCCTATCTGGGACCAATGTTTGAGTACTGAGCTATTCTTAGCACTGTGTAAAGGCTTCTTGAAGCCATGTTCAGCACTCAGGGCTGACTTGCTCCAACCAATTCAGCTATGGCTAAGGCAGAGAATAGGGCTGTGGTAGATGGGTACAGAGGCAGATGGTCACTTCTTTGAGCCCTGACCAGGAATCAAACCTGGGACATCCACATGCCAGGTCAACAGTCTACCACTGAACCTACCCACCAGAGCTCGGCAACTTTGATAAATAAAATTATAGCTCTATAGTACTCACCTGGATTCCATTATGTGTTTACCGCTTAGAGTCAAGCTCCTTCGATCACTATTCATCTTTCCTTTACTCTCTTGTCCCTCCCCCTACCAAATTGGTGATTCTTCTATAACAAAATTATTGAAAATATGGTGGCCAAATGGTGATTTTTCTCCTTTTGTTAATTGTTCTGTGTTCATTAGTTGTATTCTCCTATGAAAAGGAACTTACCCTTGTTCTTTATTTGTATTTATTTATTTATTTATTCAATTATTCATACCAATGTAGCCTCATGGATTCTTATTTTCTGAGCTATCATCCATTACCATTGTTACTCACTTAGGTGAAGCTTTAGGTGCATTCATTGTTTACAAGGATTCTAAATGATCTCAAAGAAATCAATGGGGATATATACATAAAGAAACACAAGACTTAAAAATTACAAAATAAGAAATAAAGGAATGTTGACCCATAGGAGGTATGTCAGGTGTGGGAGAGAAAGAATGGCATGAGAACAGTATAGATCAGGGGTCCCCAAACTTTTTACACAAGGGGCCAGTTCACTGTCCCTCGGACAGTTGGACAGCCAGACTATAAAAAAAAAAAAAAAAACTATGAACAAATCCCTGTGCACACTGCACATATGCACACGCGTCATATGATGTGCTTCCGGAGCTGTGACACATGCGTCTCGCGTCACCAAGTAGTAATGTACGTGAGCAACACCACCACATACAGTACTCCAGGAGCACAGGATGTGGATGAAAGAGGTGCTCCTTCAGGAAGTGTGGCAGGGCGTGATAAATGTCCTCAGGGGGCCGCAGTGTGGGGACCCCGGTGTAGATGTTGACATAGAACATATAAATTTCTACCTACTCATTCATTTTAAAACCCATATATTCAAATTGGTATCTCCAGTTCTAGTTTGACAACAGAATTCTTTCCAGCCCCTCCTTCTCCGTGTGCACAGCACCTTCCCCGGGAGTGAGGACTCACTCCCTCTCCCTCAGGGTTACTTATCTGCTGATCTTTGGACACATGCTGAGTTGTTTCAGTATCTTGAACTCATTACCATAGTTAATGACACACTAACTACAGTTTAAAACTTTGTTCCAAATTTTTTTTAATAATTGTGAGAATATATGGACATGATTCCGGGTACAAGAATTACTTGTTACTTATGGTATTTTCACCTTGAGTCTAATGAAATATAAGTAAGTTCATTTGTGTTGTTTTATTCTATTTTTCTTTATTCACCACCTCTTTTATTTATTTTATTTAGGGGCAAAAGACAACATAGTCAAAACTATAAAATAATTACATTCATCTCTGCATCTCTCTGCTTCAATTCCTACAGGTTAATCATCTCATTACTTTCTGAGTTATTATTCCTGTGTTTCTATTTATTCAAATGGGCAGACACATGTATGTTTCATTTTTACCTAAAAAGTAGCATGTTATATGCTCTTCTAAGCATTGCATTTTTCCTATGGAAAATTATACCCTGCTATTTCTTCATATTGATTTATAGATATCTTTATTCCTTTTTCTTGCAGTTGAAATATACGCACTTTCATTGATGGTCTGCAGAGTTCTCTTACCACTCCTACGATGAGATCTAGGTGATGAGTGTTCTAAATGCCACTGAATTGTGTGCCTCTGATGGCTAAAATGATATATTTCAGGTATACAATATTAAAGTACAATTTAAAAATTAAAAAGAAAAAGAAGTAATCTTTGCATAGAGAATACAAAACATTTATTAAATAATGATAATTTGTGATTAATAAATTAATAAAGAAGTATAGAATAACAAAATATATATTTAATTAATAAAAAAGACAAGGGAACAAATATGACATATATATGTATCAAATAAAAAACACAGCAATATGGAAAATACTTATTTAAATATATTACAATTATATTAGATATCAACAAATAAAATTCTCCTGATACACAATAATTGTTGCTAGACATAAAAAGAACAAAACTCAACTTACACTGGTAATATTGTACAACTCATAGATATAAGGACATAGAAACATTAAAGAGATAGGAAAGAAAAATACTATGTAAACACTAACCACAAGAAAGCTGCATCTTAATATACAAAATTTATAAAGGACTCGTAAAAATCAATACCAGGAGGGTAAATAATCCAATTTACAACTGGGTAAAGGACCTAAATAAACACTTATTGAAAGAAGACATACCGATGGCCAATAGACATGAGAAAAAATGCTCAACATTACTCATCATCAAAGAGATGCTAAGTAAAACCACAATGAGATATTACCTCACACCTGTCAGAATGACTAACACAAATAAATCAACAAGAAACAAGCCCTGGAGCAGGTGTGGAGAAAAGGAGATGCTTGTACATTCTTGGTGAAACTGTAGACAGGTGCGTCCATTGTTGAAAAGTATGGAATCTCCTGTACAAATTAAAAATGGAACTGCCTTTGTACCTGACAATTCCACTTTGGTGAACATACCCTAAGAAACTTGGAACACTTCTTCAAAAGAATACATGCACTCCTATGCTCATTACAGTATTTTTTAAGATAGCCAAGTTCTGGATATAGTCCAGTGTCCATCAGTGGGCGTGTGGATTAAAAAGCAGTGATACACATACACAACAGGATACTATGCAGCCATCAAAAAGAAAGAAATCTTACTTTTGCGATGGCATGGATGGACCTGGAGATTATTATGCTAAGTGAAATATGCCAGGCAGAGAAAGACAAATATCATATGATCTCACTTTTATGTGGAATCTAATGAACAAAGTAAACTGAGGAACAGAATCGAGGCAGATGTGGGGTCACAGGGAGCAGAGGGACAGCTGTCAGAGGGAAGGGGGATAAAGGGATAGGATCAGAGAAAATGTAGTGATTAGTGAAATTATATACACAATACAAAACACATAGATACAGATAACAAGATAGCAAATCCCAGAAGGAAGAAAGGTGGAAGTTAAGGGAACGGGGGCAAAAGATGTGTAAATAGGGACAAGGGGTAGGGGTGAAGGTGTTATATTCAGTGGGACACTTGAATCTGTGTTAACACAATAAACTAAAATAAAATTAAAAATAAAATAAAATTTCCACAGGGGCAAAAAAAGAAATTAAAAAAGGAAAAATAGAGGAAAAGCTCGGACACAGGGAGAACAGTGTGGTGATTGCGGGGGGCAATGGTGGGAGCATGTTGAGTTGGGTAGAGGGGAAATAAATGGTGAGGAAAGGAGATTGAATCAGAATGGTGAACACAGTACTGTGTACAGGTTTTACGGCTTACATTTAAGTCCTTTATACATTTTGAGTGGTTTTTTGTGCATGGTGTAAGTTGGTGATCTAGTTTCATTTTTTTGCAGGTAGATGAACAGTTTTCCCAACACCATTTGTTAAAGAGGCTGTCTTTACTCCATTGTATGTTCTTTCCTCCTTTGTCAAATATCAGTTGTCCATAAAGGTGTGGGCTTATTTCTGAGTTCTCTGTTCTGTTCCATTGAGCTATATGCCTGTTCTTATGCCAGTCAAATTGGTGATTCTTTTTTTTTTCTTTTTTTTTTCCCAGGGACAGAGAAAGAGAGTCAGAGAGAGGGATAGATAGGGGCAGACAGACAGGAACGAAGAGAGATGAGAAGCATCAATCATCAGTTTTTTGTTGCAACACCTCAGTGGTTCATTGATTGTTTTCTCACATGTGCCTTGACCGCAGACCTTCAGCAGACCAAGTGACCCCTTGCTGGAGCCAGCGACCTTGGGTCCAAGCTAGTGAGCTTTTGCTCAAGCCAAATGGGCCCGCGCTCAAGCTGGCGAGCTCGGGGTCTTGAACCTGGATCCTCCGCATTACAGTCCGACGCTCTATCCACTGCGCCATCGCCTGGTGAGGCAAATTGGTGATTCTTATATGAAAAAAAATATTGAAAATGTGGTGGCCAAATGGTGATTTTTCTCCTTTTGTTAATTCTTCTGTGTTCATTAGTTGTAGTCCCCTATAAGAAGGAACTTACCCTTGTTCCCCACTCAGTACTCATTTATTTATTTCTATAATGTGGCCTCGTGGATTCTTATTTTCTAAGCTATAATCCATTACCAGAGTTAACTATTTATGTGATGATTTAGGTATGTTCATTGTTTACAAGGATTCTAAATGACCTCAGAGAAGCCAATGGGGAATTATATATAAAACAAACACAGGAAGTAAAAGTAGAAAGTAAGGAACTGTATCTTTACCTGTAGGTGGTGGGTCAGGAGTAGGACAGAGAGAACCGGGGATGAGAACAGTGCAGATGTTGACATGTAACATAAATTTCTTTCTATTTATACATTTTACACCCTATGGATTTGAACTGATATCTCCAGCTCTAGTGTGACAACAGAGTTCTTTCCAGCCCTTCCTACTCCGTGTGCACAGCATCTTCCTGGGGAGTGAGGACTCCCTCCAGCTCCCTCAGGGTTACTTGTCTGCTGAATCTTGGACACATGCTGAGTTGTTTCAGAACCTTGAACTCATACCACTGTAATGTAACAATAAGTACAGCATAAAACTTTGTTCCCAATATTTTTCATTAATTGTGAGACTGTATAAACATGATTCTGGGTACAAGAATTACTTAAGTTACGTATTTCATTTTCACCTTTAGTCAAATTATGATAGTAATTTGAAATACAGTCATCCTTCACCATATTGCAGTTCACTTTTCATGGTCTCACTGTATCAGGGATTTTTCAATGGTGTATATTTAAATTTATATTGAATATTTTTCACTATATTGCAGGATTTTAAGTAGGTTTAAGAGTTTAGAAAGTGTTTAAGAGCATAGGAAGTGTTTATGAGGGTGTGGGAAAGGTTAACAACAATATGGAAAAGGTTTATAAGAGTGTGGGTAGGATTTATGAATCCTTAAAATAGATATAAATAATAAAATAAATATAAAGTCGCTACTTTGTGTTCTGGAACCTAACCCTGCAATAGACGAGGGACCACTGATAGATAGGTTCATTTGTGTTGTTTTATTCTATTTTGCTTTATTCATCACCTCTTCTATTTCTCTTATTTAGGGGCAAATAGACAACATAGTCAAAACTATAAAAAAATTACACACATCTCCCCATCGTTCTGCCCCACCTCCTGCAGGTTAACAATCTCATTAGTTTCTGAGTTATTTACCCCGTGTTTCCATATGTTCAAGTGGAAAGACACATGTATGTTTCATTTTTACATAAAATGGTAGCATGCCATATGCTCTCCAGAGCATTGCATTCTTCCCGTAGAATATTATACCCTGTTATTTCTCCATATTGATTTATAGATATCTTTATTCTTTTTTTTTTTACATTGCAATATATGCAATTTCATTGATGGTCTGCATAGTTCTCTTACTGGTCTGAGGATAAGATATAAGTAATGAGTGTCCTAAATGCCACTGAATAGTGTGCCTCTGATGGCAAAAATGATAAATTTCAGGAATACTATATTAATCTACAATTTATAAATTAAGAAGAAAAAGAAGTAATCTCTGCACAGAAAATAAAAAACATTTATTAAATAATGATAATGCATGATTAATAAATTAATAAAGAAGTATGGAATAACAAAATATATATTTAATAAAAAAGACAAGGGAACAATATATGTATTACATAAAAAACATTGTAATATGAAAAATACATATTCAATATTATGATTACATTAGATATCAACAGTTAAAATTCTCCAGAAATACAATAATTGTTGCTAAACATAAAAAGAACAAAACCCAACATTACACTGGTAACATTGTACACCTCACAGATATAAGGACATAGAAAAGATTTAAAGAATAAAAAGGAAAAATACTATGTGAACACTAACAAGAAAGCTGCATCTTAATATACAAAATATATAAAGAACTTATAAAAATCAATACCAGGAAGGTAAATAATCCAATTGACAATTGTGCAAACGACCTAAATAGCCAGTTCTTCCAAGAGGACATACAGATGGCCAATAAACGTATGAAAAATTCTCAACATTACTCATCATCAAAGAGATGCTAAGTAAAACCACAGAGAGATATTACCTCACACCTGTCAGAATGACTAACACAAATAAATCAACAAGAAACAAGCCCTGGAGCAGGTGTGAAGAAAAGGGGATGCTTGTGCATTCTTGGTGAGACTGTAGACAAGTACATCTATTGTGAAACAATATAAAGATTCCTCTAAAAATTAAAAATGAAACTGCCTTGTACCTAATAATCCCTCCTCAGGGAACATATCGTAAGAAACTTGGAATGCTACTTCAAAAGAATACATGTACTCCTATGTTCATTACAGCATTTTGACAATAGCCAAGATCTAGAAACAGCCCAAGTGGCCATCAGTAGATGAACGATAAAAAAGAAAGTGGTACACTTAAAGAATGGAATATTATGAGGTCATAAAAATAAATAAATAGAAATGTTGCCATTAGAAAAAGCATAGGTGGACATGGAGATTATGATGTCAGACAAAACAGCCAGTCAGAAAAAGACAAATACCAGATTAATTCAGTTTTAGGTGGAATCTAATGAACAAAATAAAACAGAGGCAAGGACTCATGGACCAGCTGACAGGAGTCAGAAGGGATGAGGTGGTGGGACTGGAAGAGAGAAGTGAAAGGATAGACAGAAACCAGCAGTGCGGTGACAGCCGGAGGGAAAGCTGGTGGGGAAGGCAGAGGTGGTCCAAGCCGGGAAGGAATGAGACCAGAAGGGACATAGCATGGCGTGATGCCAGCATGGTGTGGTGAGCAGAAGGTGATTTGGTAAGTTGCGCATTTGAAACCAGTATGATTTTGAAAACCAATTCCATCGCAATAAATTCAATTTCTAAAAAGGTATATATCATAAAATGAAATATTATTCAGCTCTAAAGAAACGAAGTACCGATGCAAGCTTACAACATCAATGACACTTGGGAACATAAGACTAAGTGCAAGAAGCCAGACACGAAGGGCTCATAGTGCACGTTTTTTACATGAAATACACAGAAGAGTCAAGTGCACAGACAGACGGCGGACCAGTGGTTGCCAAGGCGCGGCCGAAAAGAAACGGAAGTGAGTGATGCCTTCCGGGTGCAGAGAGTTCATTGGGGTGGCGGAGCATTTAAAACCGGAGGGAGGTGGTGGGAGCACGGTCCTCTCCGTGTACCAGATATCCCTGAATTAAAACTTTAAAATGGTTATTTTATGTGAAGTGAATTTTACCTTAATAAAATGAACAAGAATTTTTTTTAAAAGCTGCCTCTTTATTATCTACAGTAGACTAGTGTCTATATGTTTATAGCTATATCATCCGTGCACATATCTATAACTATAGATATAGATATAAAGTATGTATACTAATATCAGAAGCAGATGAAATGCTAAGGTAGGGACATTGCAAAAAGTATTTAACTATGAATTCAGTGCTATACTGTTAAATGAATATTAGAACACATCTCACATTTTGGTAAAAATCCTGGTTTGTAGCAGATGTGAAATTTCATACTATAATTATTCTTTTTGCAGCTGATTGCAGTCTAACAATATGATGTCCCTGAGTGTGAGTTGGGAAGTCATGCTCACAAGCAGCTTTGTTTCAACAAAGCCAGAGTAGAAGAATCAGTTCAAAAAATAAATTTCACTGGAGCAGATTACAACACTAAATCAGTGTGTCCCTTAATGTAGCAAAAAATTATAAGCAAAAGCTTTCATATCTAAAAGGAGCAAACAACAAATTCACAATTATAATTATACATCATGTTTTATATAAGATTTTGCTTGTATCTTGTAAAAGTTGATAAACAAGCAAAACAATATCATTCAAAAGTGAAGAATTTTTGCCTAACCAGGTGGTGGCGCAATGGATAGAGCGTCGAACTAGGATGCAGAAGCCCCAGGTTCGAGACCCCGAGCTCGCCAGCTTGAGCACGGGCCCATCTGGCTTGAGCAAAAGCTCGTCAGCTTGAACCCAAGGTCACTGGCTCCAGCAAGGGGCGGCTCGGTCTGCTGAAAGCCCGCAGTCAAAGCACATGTAAGGAAACAACCAATGAACAACTATGGTGTTGCAACAGCAATGAAAAACTAATGATTGATGCTTCTCATCTCTCTTAGTTCCTGTCTGTCTGTCCTATCTATCCCTCTCTCTGAATCTCTCTGTCCCTGTTAAAAAAATAAAAGTGAAGAATTATTAACAATCAAGCAAGCAAACTTGTAGTAGACACAATAAAAACACACGTGACAACAGAATGCATATTCTATTGCAGTTATATGGAGATGACAACCATAAAATATCTTAGGAGATTTATCTCACTTGTTCCTGACTAAAATAAGAGGATTTAGTGATTGCCACTTAAAGATGTTAACCCTGTTGACACACATTTCCAAGGCCTGTTTGATGTCTCTGTTCCTCAGGCTGTAGATGAAGGGGTTCAGCATGGGGGTAACTACTGTGTACATGACCGAAGCAGTGATGTCTTTGGAATCCCATGAAGAGGAGAAAAAGTAAACACCTGCAAGTGTCCCGTAGTATAAGGACACCACAAAGAGATGGGAACCACAGGTAGCAAAGGCTTTAAAGAGTCTCTCAGTGGAGGAGACCCTCAGGATGATGGTCCCTATTCGTACATATGAGCTCAAAATAATACACAAAGGCAGTAAGTAAAGCAATCCTCCCTCGGTGAAGATGACCAGATCATTGAGGGAGATGTCAGAGCAGCTCAGCTTCAGGAGTGCAGCAAGGTCACAGAAGAAGTGGCTGATGGTATTGTCAGCACGGAAGGACAGTTGGACCAAGAGGAGGGTGTGCAACAGGGCATTGACACAGGACAAAATCCAGGAGCCAGCCACCAGCAGCACACACAGCCCCTCCCTCATGATGGCGGTGTAGTGTAGAGGGTGACAGATGGCCACGTACCTGTCATATGCCATCACTGCCAGGAGGAAATTGTCAACACCAGCAAAAATCATGAAAAAATACAACTGAGCAATGCATCCCACATAGGGGATGGATTGTTGCCGAGTCTGCATGTTCGTGAGCATCTTCGGGACAGTGACGGATGAGAGAGAAATGTCAGAGAAGGCCAAGTGGCTGAGGAAGAAGTACATGGGCGTGTGCAGGCGGGAGTCCAGCCTGATGAGCAGGATGATGAGCAGGTTGCCCAGCACCGTGGTCAGGTACATGCCCAGGAAGAGGGTGAAGAACCCGCGCTGCTGCCCTGGCCGCATGGGGAGCCCCAGGAGGAGGAACTCGGACACACTGCTCTGGTTCTCAGGCCCCATGCTGCCCCCCGTCTGCTGGGCAGGAAGGAGGTTTGGGACTTTCAGCAACCTGGAAGGAAGCCCAGAAACATCATGTCTCACAGTGTAATTCTACAGGAAGAGCGGGAATTTTTAACTTCCCTCCTATTAATTTCTCACACCTATGGATGAATATATGCTGCTCTATCCCAGTGAGCATCCAGGAAAACATCACACCCCTTGTCAGCCAACAAAACTTTATTAGACTGAAGCAAAATGATGTTCACTGTTTCATTCACCCACAGGTTACTGATGTTGAGTCTCTGTCTTGAGGCACAAAGGACTGAGATGCAGCAATGAACAAGAAGAGCAAGGTCCCGACTTCTGTGAGGTTAGATCGTGATGGACATGGAGGGATCATTTCTCCCCCAGGCCAGAGCCACACCACACTGACTCACTGTGGCACAAAATAGAATTGTTCCCCCAAAGCTAGTATCAGTTGCTTCTACCTTAAAAAACTTGAGACTCCAGCCTGACCAATGGGGGTGGAGGGGATAGAGCATCCACCCAGGACACTGAGGTTCCTGGTTCAAAACCCTGAGGTCACCAGCTAAAGCGTGGGCTTCTCGGCTTGGGCGCAAGCTTGCCAGCCTGAGTGCAGGTTGTCAATGTCATCCCAATGTTACTGACTTGAGCCCAATGTCGCTAGCTTGAAGACAAATTAGGAGAAGCAATCAATACACAAATAAATGAAGCAAGTAAGAGTAGATGCTTCTCATCTCTCCCCTTTTCCCTCTCTCTCTGTCATTCCCGTCCTCACCTCTCTCCAAAAAAGAAAAAAGAATAAAAATCTAGTGCAGAATTGACATTGTTGTTGGAGCATTGTCACACTCCTGTAATGAGCCACAGCTGTGAACTCATGGACACTTTGGAAACAGGTGGCCATTTAAAGCCAGTTGATGCCTGAATAGCTGTGAAACCAGAATAGTCTTCAAAATACCTTTCATAATAATGCTGAACACTTTGGTGAACATTTGGTTACTGAGCTGAGGGCTTTACCTACGTTTTCTAATTAAATCCACACATCAGTCTACATTCCCAAGGTCTAAGGCCTCTTCACAGCTACGCTAGACATTGTGTTCTTTCAACTATTTTAGATTTTAAGAGATAGAAACATAAGTGACACAAATGCTGCAGGTACACAACAGTGGCGTAGGGGACAGAATGGCACATGGACGTGTATATATCTATATCTATGAAATATGTGGTGTGTAATGTAAGCAACTTGATATATATGTACTACCATATTCTGTAGTTAAAAATTATTACTGCTACATGGGATTCAGTCTAACCTGTGTGTGTGATCAGAACCCATGCTCTTAACCATCACACATGGGGATGTCCCTTTAGTTGATAAGGGAGCCAAGCACAATATATTATTTTATAGCTGTGAAGACACAACGTTGTCCAAAATTCTTTTGTCCTTTTTCTAGATAATTAAATCCCTACATATTTATAATTTTATCAACTGAGAGAACATGCTTGAATACATTGACTTCTATTTATACAATGAAGACCTACTGAAGGTATATGTAAGACTAATGAAACAAGTCTAATTCTCTCATTTATATACCTATGGAAACAGACAAAGGATTTCATTACTTTCCGAACGTTTCACTGCCTTTAGATACTACGTCTACCCAAAACATCACACAGCTTGATGTCCGAAGTACCGCTTTTGTGTGAGTGTGTGTGTGTGTGTGTGTAAGCGCGCGCGTGTGTGTGAGTATGTGAGTGTGCGTGTGTTTTTGGCATGGGATCTTTAATGCAAGTAAAGAAAAGAGTTGAAAAATTGTAAATGACTCAGTCACACGCAGGCACATGGAACTGATAGGAGAGCCATCTCAAGAAACAGCAAATTACTTAGACTTTAGCTATCTCAGCTAGTAGTGCCCCTGAAGGAGGACACCTCAGGAAATACTTGAGGTCATGGAGCAGATCATATATACACAATACACACACACACACACAGTGCTCATTTGAGGAATCCAATCATCTGCGACTAAGATCTCATCCTAAGGGAAGGGTCACCAGTATGCGGTTCAGCTCATAAACACTCATATACATACTTACAAGTCATAGGTCACTTTCAAAGTGAGACATACACAACACACAATGATGTACCACTCACCCACAAAAACACTCAAAATGCACATCAACACTCCTGACTCAAAACATACTTTGTAAACACTCAAATCTCCACAGGTACATAACTCAGGGACTACATATATATGTCATCAAGAGCACAGAAGATCACACTCAATTAAAAAATCTCACGAGAAACACACAGAAATAGCACACGTGCACACTCAGCCACACTCCCTACAACATCAGCACACCAGCTCCTATTACTGCGAGGCATGTTCCCGCCCCTCTGACCCACACCCTGCTGGAGAGGGCAGTCAGCATGGGGCAGGTCAGCCTATTCGGTCATAGGTGCGGTCATTACACCCTCACCTACATCATGCATGTGTCACATACACATGGTAACACACACTGAGATAACCAAATAGTACACCTTCCTGCTGTCACACACACGATGACCCACAAACACAAGTGGCACACCCTACAGAGAGAAGTGTAAAACTTGTCAAATCTTGGTTTCCTCTGAGGTCGGATTTCTTTACAGCAGCTGAGGCAACAATTTCTCTCACGATGCTCAACTATGTGTGATGCATGTGTTTACAGCTATGATGCATGTGTTTACAAGACATGAATTAGGGTCCTTACACGCAAGAAGGCAGATCATGGGTGTGTAGGCACTGAAACAGGACCTAGATGGGGTCTAATTCAGAAAGTGTCAGGCTGTGATTCAGATGCATAGTACACACACATGCACACACACAGAGCCATGGATAAAGTCTCACATGACCCACTAGCACACAGGCAGACCCATCACCGAGGGCAGAGTCCCAGCCCCTCTGACCTGTGCCCGTCACTGCTGAGTCAGACCCTTCTGCTCCACACTGCTGCCCGACTCCTCAGGTTTCTTCAGGAGGCCTTCGGTCCAGACAGAGAGAAGAAATATCTGTGGCCCTGGCCATTCTAGACACCTTCATTTTCCTCCACCAGCTCCAGGGAAATGAGTCAAAGACAAGATTTAATTACTAGTGAGAAACTGAAACCCAGTCCCCAAGCTTTGGGCTATTTTCTGACTGCCCTTTGAGGAGCTGTGTGTCCCAGAGCCAGAGGGACTGGAGTCCTAGGGGACAGTGTCCCTGATTCCAGTTTTGCCTAGGGCTCCTTTCTTCTTATTCATTGTTCCAGCAAGACTGAGGATCTTTCAACTTTTTATTTTGAAATGATTATAAAGATTTACAACTGCTTTTAAAATGACATGAAGAATTCCTCGACAGGCTTCACCCAGATTCCTCAAGGGTTAACTGTTTACTGTTCTTCCCTTCTGTGTATATGTATTTTAGTGTGCGCCTCTCCGTCTTACATTTTCAGTAGATATACCACAGTGCATGTTAATTTTCCCATTACTAGTGCTTTGATCCTCCATCAGATGGCTAAGGTGCTGTCTGCCTGGTTCTCTGCTATAAAGTACCATTTCTTTAAAGTTACTATTTTAACCTTGTAATTAATTGGTATCATGTGGGTAGATGTTTTGATACTGTGGAAACATAACGTGTTCCTTGTTACATTTCACCCACTATACTTAAAATCCACCACGGATTCCTTTCTAGTTTAATATTCCATATATTTAATCAGTTGATTTCCATAATCTTCCTAAATGTAACCAAGTACAAAACAGGTATATTTTTACCAAAAAACTAAAGCCCAGAGCTAGTTACCATAAAGTGAATGTGCTCTGACCCACGGCCCCGGGATACATACTGTGATTATAACACAAGTACATTCACGGTGGCAGATGACCTGCAGCTACTGATTTTGTTCACTAAGTCTAAACAGAATGTGGTTTTGAGGGGTAACACCTAAAAAATTCTTACCATGGAATTAATATTCCATTTGGGGAAAATATTCTCTTGCAAATTACTTGAAGAGATCTAGTCAGAACAGACAGTGAGTGATTCATAGGACTTATTTGTAAACTTTTTATGGGAATAAAGGATTTATTTTTTTAATGAAATTATTTTTATTATTTTTATTTTCTGTTAATTTTAATTTATTGTGGTAACATGAATTCAAGTGTCCCACTCAATATAACTCCCTCACCCCCACTTCCTTGTCCCCCATTGCCCCTCCTTTCCCTCTGGGATTTGCTGTCCTGCTATCTGTATCTCTGTGTTATGTATATATAATTTCACTAATTCCTTCAACTTCTCTGATCCCATCCTCTCATCCTCTCATCCCCCTTCCTTCTGACAGCATCCCTCTGCTCCCTATGACCCCACCTCTGCCTCTATTCCATTCCTCAGTTCACTTTGTTCCTTAGATTCCACATATAAGTGAGATCCCATAATATTTTCCCTTCTCTGCCCAGCTTATTTCACTGAGCATAACAATCTCCAGGTCCATCCATGCCTTTACAAAAGGTAACATTTCCTTCGTTTTATGGCCGTGTAGTATTACATTCTGTATATGTACCACTGCTTTTTAATCCACTTGTCCACTGACAGACACTTGGGCTGTTTCCAGGTTTTGGCTATTGTAAACAATGCTGCCATAAACATAGGAGTGCATTCTTCTTTTCAATCTGTGTTTTGGGATTCTTAGGATATATTCCTAAAAGTGGGATGGCTGGGTCACAAGGCAATTTCATTTTTAACTTTTTGAGGAATCTCCATATTGTTTTCCACAGTGGCTGCACCAGTCTGCATTCCCACCAGCAGTGCAGAAGGGTTCCCTATTCTCCACATCCTCGCCAGCACTGATTCTGTGTTGTTTTGTTAATGAGCGCCATTCTTACTGGTGTGAGGTGGTATCTCATTGTGGTTTTAATTTGCATTTCTCTGATGATTAGTGATGTTAAACATTTTTTCTTATGCCTTTTGGCCATCTGTATGTCTTGTTTGAGAAGTGTCTACTTAGTTCTTTTGCCTATTTTTTAATTGGGTTGTTTACCTTCCTGGAGTTGACTTATAGAAGTTCTTTATAAATTTTGGTTATTAACCCCTTATCAGACATATTGGAGAATAGGTTCATCCATTATGTGAGCTGATTTTTAATTTTCTTCATGGTGTCTTTAACTGTGCTAAAGCTTTTTAGTTTGATGTAGTCTCATTGGTTTATTTTGTCCTTTATTTCACTTGCCCATTGTGTTTCAGTTCTCTCGTTGATTTCTTTTATCCATGTTTTATAATTTTCCAAGTACAAGTCTTTAAGTTCCTTAATTGGCAAAAATATTGCTATGAGAGATATCAGAGAGTTTACTACCTAAGTTTTCTTCCAAGATGTTTCATGACTTACATTTAAGTCTTTTAACCATTTTGAGTTTATTTTTGTGAATGGTGTAAGTTGATGGTCTAGTTTAATTTTTTTGCATGTAGATGTCCAATTTTCCCTACATCATTTGTTAAAGAGGCTGTCTTTACTCCATTGTATGCTCTTTCCTCCTTTGTCAAATATCAGTTGTCCATAAAGGTGTGGGTTTATTTCTGGGTTCTCTGTTCTTATGCCAGTACCAAGCTGTTTTGAGTACAATGCTCTTGTACTATAACTTGATATTAGGAAGTGTGATACCTCCCATGTTATTCTTCTTTATCAAGATTGCTGAGGCTATTTGTGTTCTATTTTGGTTCCATATAATTTTTTGAATATTTGTTCTATATCTTTGAAGTATGCCATTGGTATTTTAATAGGAATTGCATAGAATTTATAGATTGCTTTGGGTAATATAGACATTTTAATGATGTTTATTCTTCCTATCCACAAACACGGTATATGCTTCCACTTGTTTGTATCTTCTTTGATTTCTTTTATCAATGTTTTATAATTTTCCAAGTACAAGTCTTTAACCTTCTTGATTAAATTTGCTCCTGGGTACTTTATTTTATTGTTGTTGTTGCAATAGTGAAGGGAATTGTTTCCTTCATTTCTCTTTCAGACATTTTTTAAATTAATTTTAATGGGGTGACATTAATCAATCAGGGTACATAGGTTCAGAGAAAATATCTCCGGGTTATTTTGACATTTGATTATGTTGCATAACCATCACCCAAAGTCAAATTGTCATCCGTCACCTTCCATCTGCTTTTCTTGTATCTTTCCCCTCCCTCCACCTCCTCCGTCTCCTCTCTGCCCCCTTCCTCCTCCCGATAACCACCACACTCTTGTCCATGTCCCTGTGTCTCATTTTTATGTCCCACCTATGTATGGAATCATATAGTTCTTAGTTTTTTCTGATTTACTTATTTCACTCAGAAAAATGTCATCAAGGTCCATCCACGTTGTTGTAATGATCCTATGTCATCATTTATTATGGCAGAGTAGTATTCCATAGTATATATGTACCACATCTTATTTATCCACTCATCTATTGAAGAGCTTTTTGGTTGTTTCCATGTCTTGGCCACTGTGAAGAATACTGCAGTGAACATGGGGCTGCATGTGTCTTTATGTACCAGTGTTTTTGAGTTTGGGGGTATATACCTAGTAGAGGGATTGCTGGACATTTTTTGTTGTTGTATAAAAAGGCCACTGATTTCTGAATATTAATTTTATATCCTGCTACCTTGCCAAATTCAATTATCAGGTCTAGTACTTTTTTGACTGAGACTTTAGGGCTTTCTATGTACAATATTATGTCATCAGGAAATAATAATAGTTTTACTTCTCATTTCCAATTTGGATGCCTTTTATTTCTTTGTCTTGTCTGATTGCTGTGGCTAGGACCTCCAGAAATATGTTGAATGACAATGGTGAAAGTGGGCACCCCTGCTTTTTTCTAATCTCAAACGGGTTGCTTTTAATTTTTGTTCCATTGAATATGATGTTTGCTGTGGGTTTGTCATAGATGGCCTTTCTCATGTTGAAGTATGTTCCCTGTATTTCCATTTTGCTGAGAGTTTTGATCATAGATGGGTGCTGGACTTTATCAAATGCTTTTTCTGCATCTATTAATATTATCATGTGATTTTTATCCTTCCTTTTGTTTATGTGATGAATTAGATTGATTGATTTGCAAATACTGTACCAGCCTTGCCTCCCCAGAATAATTCCTCACTTGATCATGATGTATTATTTATAAGGAATATCGGTTTATAATTTTTTTTCTTTGTTGTATCTTTATCTGATTTTGGAATGAAGATAATGCTCTCCTCTTAAAAGGAGCTTGGAAATCTTCCCCTCCTCTTGAATTTTTTTTATTTTTATTAATTTTAATGGGGTGACATTAATAAATCACGGTACATATGTTCAAAGAAAACATCTCTAGGTTATCTTATCATTCAATTATGTTGCATACCCATCACCCAAAGTCAAATTGTCCTCTGTCACATTCTATTCAGTTTTCTTTGTGACCCTCCTCTGCCCCCTCTCCCTCCTTTCCTCTACCCTGTAACCACCACTCTCTTGCCCATGTCTCATATTCTCGCTTTAATGACCCACCTCTGTATGAAATCATGCTGTTCTCAGTTTTTTTCTGTTTTACTTATTTCACTCCGTATAATGTTATCAAGGTCCATTCATTTTGTTGTAAATGATCCGATGTCATCATTTCTTATGGCTGAGTAGTATTCCATAGTATATATGTACCAAAGCTTTTTAATCCACTTGTCCTCTGATGGACACTTGGGCTGTTTCCACATCTTTGCTATTGTGAACAATGCTGCCACTAACATGGGGGAAATTTTTGTCTTTTCAAACAGTGCTGTGGTGTTCTTAGGGTATATTCCAATAAGTGGGATAGCTAGGTCAAAAGGCAGTTTGATTTTTAATTTTTTGAGGAATCTCCAAACTGTTTTCCACAGTGGTTGCACCAGTCTGCATTCCCACCAGCAGTGCAGGAGGGTTCCCTTTTCTCCACATCCTCGCCAGCACTTACTCTGTGTTGTTTTGTTGACGAGCGCCATTCTGACAGGTGTGAGGTGATATCTCATTGTGGTTTTAATTTGCATTTCTCTAATGATTAGTGATGTTGAGCATTTTTTCATATGCTTATTGGCCATATGTATGTCCTCTTTGGAGAAATTTCTATTCATTTCTTTTGCCCATTTTTTGATTGGATTGTTTGTCTTCCTGGTGTTGAGTTTTATAAGTTCTTTATAAATTTTGGTTATTAACCCCTTATCAGACGCGTTGTCGAATATGTTCTCTCATTGTGTGGTTTGTCTTTTTATTCTGTTCTTATTGTCTTTAGCTGTGCAAAAACTTTTTAGTTTGACATAGTCCCATTTGTTTATCTTGCCTTTTATTTCATTTGCCCGTGGAGATAAATCGGCAAATATATTGCTGCTACAGATGTCGGAGAGCTTACTGCCTATGTTTTTTTCTAAGATGCTTATGGTTTCACTGCTTACATTTAAATCTTTTATCCATTTTGAATTTGTTTTTGTGAATGGTGTAAGTTGATGGTCTAGTTTCATTTTTATTGCAGGTAGATGTCCAATTTTCCCAACACCATTTGTTAAAGAGGCCGTCTATACTCCACTGTATGTTCTTTTCTTCTTTGTCAATATCAGTTGTCCATAAAGCTGTGGATTTATTTCTGGGTTCCCTGTTCTGTTCCATTGATCTATGTGCCTGTTCTTTTGCCAGTACCGGGATGTCTTGAGTATAATGGCCTTGTAGTAAACCTTGATATCAGGAAGAGTGATACCTCCTGCTTTATTTTCTTTCTTTTTTAAGATTGCTGAGACTATTCGTGTTCTCTTTCGGTTTCGTATAAATTTTTGGAATATGTGTTCTATATCTTTGAAGTATGTCATTGGTATTTTAATTGGTATTGCATTAAATTTATAAATTGCTTTGGGTAATATAGACATTTTAATGATGTTTATTCTTCCTAACCATAAGCACGGTATATGCTTCCACTTGTTTGTATCTTCCTTGATTTCTTTTATCAATGCTTTATAATTTTCTGAGTACAAGTCCTTAACCCCCTTGGTTAAATTTACTCCTAAGTAAGTTAATTCTTTGGTTGCAATAGTGAAGGGGATTGTTTTCTTAATTTCTTTTGCTGACAGTTCATTGTTGGTATATAAAAATGCCTCTGATTTCTGAGTATTGATTTTATATCCTGCCACCTTGTTGAATTCATTTATCAGGTCCAATAGTTTTTTGACTAAGACTTTAGGGTTTTCTATATACAATATCATATCATCTGCATATAATGATAGTTTTACTTCTTCTTTTCCAATTTGGATGCCTTTTTTTTTCTTTTTCTGGTCTGATTGCTGTGGCTAGGACTTCCAGAACTATGTTGAATAAGAGTGGTGAAAGGGGGAATCCCTGCCTGGTTCCTGATCTTAAGGGGATTGCTTTTAATTTTTGCCCATCTAGTATGATGTTTGCTGTGGTTTGTCATAGATGGCCTTTATCATGTTAAGGAATGATCCCTGTATTCCCACTTTACTGAGAGTTTTGTTCATGAATGGGTGCTGGATGATGTTATCAATGCTTTTTCTGCATCTATTGAAATTATCATGTGATTTTTATCCTTCCTTTTGTTTATGTGATGAAACACATTGATTGATTTGTGAATATTGAACCAGCCTTGCATCTCCAGAATAAATCCCACTTGATCGTGTGTATGATTTTTTTCACATATTGCTGGATCCAGTTGGCTAATATTTTGTTGAGAATTTTAGCATCTAAATTCATCAGGGAGCCTGACCTGTGGTGGCGCAGTGGTTAAAGCGTCGACCTGGGAACACTGAGGTCGCCAGTTCAAAACCCTGCACTGGTCTGGTCAAGGCACATATGGGAGTTGAGGCTTCCAGCTCCTCCCCCCTTCTCTCTCACTCTCTCTCACTCTGTGTCTCCTCTCTAAAATGAATAAAATAAAAATTAAATAAATTCATCAGGGATATTGGCCTACAATTTTCTTTCTTTGTGTTGTCTTTGCCCGGTTTTGGGATCAGAATTATGCTCGCCTCATAAAAGGAGTTTGGAAGTCTTCCTTCCTCTTGAATTTTTTGAAATAGCTTGAGGAGGATAGGAGTTAGTTCTTCTTTGAATTTTTGGTAGAATTCACTTGAGAAGCCATCAGGCCCAGGACTTTTCTTTTTTGAGAGTTTTTTGATAACTGTTTTGATCTCATTTGTTGTAATTGGTCTGTTTAGGTGTTCTGATTCTTCCAGATTGATTTTTGAAAGATTATATGATTCAAGAAATTTGTCCATTTCACCAAGCTTGTCTAATTTTTTAGCATAGAGTTATTCATAGTATTTTCTTACTATACTTTGTATTTCTGTTGTGTCAGTTGTTATTTCTCCACTCTCATTTCTAATTTAATTTATTTGAGTCCTCTGTCTTTTTTTCTTGGTGAATCTAGTTAAAGGTTCATCAATCTTGTTTTCCTTTTCAACGATCCAGCTCCTCGTTTCATTGATCCTCTGTATTGTTTCCTTAGCCTCTATATCATTTATTTCTACTGTGATCTTTATTATTTCCTTCCTTCTACTGGTCCTGGGCTTTATTTGCTGTTGTTTTTCTAGTTCTTTTAGATGCAGGGTCAGGTTGCTTATTTGAGCTTTTTCTAGCTTCTGATGATATGCCTGTAGTGCAATGAACTTCCTTCTCAGTACTGCTTTTGCTGTGTCCCATAAATTTTGAGTTGATGTACACTCATTTTCATTCGTTTCTAGAAGCTTTCTTATTTCTTCTTTGATCTCATTGTTAATCATTCATTATTTAATAACATGCTATTTAGTTTCCAAGTGTTTGAGTATTTTTCAGTTTTTCTTTTGTTGTTAATTTCTAGTTTCATGGCACTGTGATCAGAGAAAATGCTTGATATGATTTCAATCTTCTTAAATTTGCTGAGACCATTTTTGTGTCCTAACATGAAGTCTATCCTAGAAAATGTACCATGAGTGCTTCAGAAGAATGTATATTCTACTGCTTTAGAGTGAAAATTTCTGAAGATATTTATTAAATAGAGTTGATCTAGTGTATCTTTTAAGTCTGCTGTTTCTGTGTTAATTTTCTTTCTTGAGGATCTATCCAGTGATGTTAGTGGGATATTGAAATCCCCTACTATTATAGTATTGCTATTAATCTCGCCATTTATATCTATCAAAGTCTGCTTTATGTATGTAGGGGCTCCTATGTTTGGTGTGTAGATATTTATAATAGTTATATTTTCCTGTTGAATTGTTCCCTTTATCATTATGTAGTGTCCATCTTTATCTATTACTACAGCCTTTGTTTTAAAGTTCATTTTGTCAGATATAAGTATTGCTACCCGGCTTCTTTTTTATTTCCATTTGCATGAAATATTTTTTTCCATCCTTTTACCTTCAGTCTATGTACATCTTCTGTTTTAGGGTGTGTCTCTTGTAAACAGCATATGTATGGGTCCTGTTTCTTTATCCATGCAGCTACCCTATGTCTTTTGATTGGATCATTTAATCCATTTACATTTAAGGTTATTATTGATATGTAGTTGTTTATTGCCATTTTATTCTTTAAAGCTGTATTCTTCTTTTGCTATATTCTTTCCCCCCTTTGAACTGTTCACAACAGGACTCTTAGTATCTCTTGCAGAATTGGTTTGGCTTTAATGAATTCCTTGAGGCTTTTTTTGTCTGGGAAGCTCTTTATTTCTCCTTCAATTTTAAACGTTACCCTTGCTGAATAGAGTAGTCTTGGTTGTAGGTTCTTGTTCTGCATTACTTTGAATATATCTAGCTATTCCCTTCTGGCCTCAAGTGTTTCTGTTGAGTAGTCAGATGTCATCCTTATGGGGGCTCCTTTGTAGGTGGTAGCCTTTTTCTCTAGCAGCTTTTAAAATTTTCTTTTTATCCATTAGCTTTGATATTTTAACTATGATGTGTCTTGGTGTAGATTTCTTTTGCTTTCTCTTTAATGGAGTTCTCTGTGCTTCTTGAACCTGTGAAATGTTTTCCAGTCTTAATTTAGGGAAGTTTTCTGCTATGATTTGATTGAACAAAGTTTCTATTTTTTGTTATTTCTCTTCTTCTTCAGGAACCCCTATGATGCAGATGTTATTCTCTTCATGTTGTCACAGAGCTCCCTTAGATTTTCCTCAGATATTTTCAGTCTCTTTTCTTTTTTCTGCTCTGCTTCTGTGCCTTTGTTCATTGTGTCCTCTAACTCGCTCATTTGATCCTCAGCGTCATACATCCTGCTTTTAATTCCTTCTGTTGTGGTCTTCAGTTCTGATATACTGTATTTGTCATTTCTGTCGGATTCTTTTTTATTATTTTAATTTTCTTTTTTATACTTGCTATCTCTTTCTTTAGGTGTTCTTAATGACTATTCATTGTTGCTCTAATCTCTTTGAACATCCTAACTATCATTACTTTAAATTCTACATCTGGTAATTTGGTTATATCTGGTTTTTTCAGGTCCGTCTCTGGGGATTTCTCTTGATTCATTTGGGTTGCATTTCTCTGCCTGCCCATTTTGTCTGTGTTTAAGAAAGGTGTGGCCACTGGACTCCAATGGGTGTTGCCTTTGTGTTCACTAGGTGTGGTCTGTCTGCAGGCCTGCCACCCCCTCTGCCACTGCATAGGGCGGTTGGGTATGGGCGTTGCCAGCGCCGACCCACTGCGGCTGTTGCTCTGATTTTTGCCTCTGCTCCATGGAGGGGCTGTGTTCTGGTGACTGGCTCTACAAGCCTCAGCCTGTCTGGGCTTTTGCCTCGCCCCCACAGGTGGGATTGCGCACTGCACTCAAGCCACAAACCTCAGCACCAAGGATAGAGGTGAGCACCTTTGCTCAGCTGCGGACCCAGCCTGTCCCCGGGCTTCTATCCAGCACCTGCGGTCAGAGCCTGCTCGCCACAGTTTCTCGGGTAGGATAGGGCTGCTGGCATGCACTCAGCTGTGAGCCTCCGCCTGTCCAGGGCTTCAGCCCCGCCCCCAAGGATAGGGCCTGCCTGTGCAGGATCGCAAAATGCGGTTTCTTGGGCCGTGCAGGGCTGCTGGCGTGCGCTCAGCCGTGAGCCTCCACCTGTTTCTGGTCCTAGCTCCGCCCCACAGTCAGGGACGGCTTGTGCAGGGTCGCAGAGGAAATCTCTACCCGTTTCAGGCCCCTTGCTTTTCCCCCGCTGGTGGGGCTGCAGGCGGGCCAGCAGCTGCCGGACCGCTTTCGCATGTCCCCTCTACCCCTCCTTGGCTAGGCCAAGCTCACACCGGCTGGGCCTCCACCCCTCGCCAACAGAACCGCATTTCAGCATCCCGCCACAACCATCCCTCCAGTCAGCCCTAAGCAGTGTGGCTAGGGGCACTGCAGCTCAGACCCTAACACTCCATACTGAAGCTCCCTCCATCTAAGCAGCTCTGCTCTAAGTGCCGCGGGAGAGCTTGTTTGGCTGGTGTCCTGTCTCTCTTTGCTTGTATTGCTAGTTCCAGGGGAAATATTCATTTTTGATTAGGGAAGTGACTCAGCCCAGGGGTTAGGGTGGCTATCCCTCAGAGTGTTTCTCCCTGTGCCTTCCAGTCCACACTCTCTTCCCGCTGCTCTGGTCCTCTCCTCTGTCCCCATTCCCCAGAGCCCCAGGTAAGTGGTTGTGAGAGAGGTTTTCTCCGCTGTCCCTTTAAGACAGTGGTTCTTAACCTTTTTTTGAGGTACCAAACCCACCAATTTCTTATGCGCATTCACCGAACCCTTCTTTAGTGATAAATAAAATATGATTTTTTTTCCCAAATTCAAGACATAGGTATGTTTTCTTACTGGTGCACAAAATGAGCCATGCATGAACATCACCTTGCTCAAAGAACAAAACTAACAAAGTGCTTGAACTCACAACAAATTACAGTATTACTTTATTCTGTCCTCCGCGGCAGAGGCTTCTCCAAACCTCTGAGACCAACTCATCAAACCTCTAGGGTTTGATAGAACCCAGGTTAAGAACCACTGCTTTAAGAAGAATCTTGGGTCTGAGAAAACTGTCTCTTTCTCACTAACAGTATCCTCATTTGTTTCACAGCTCAATACTGTCCAAACGCCTCTTCTAGGCTCTGTGGCTGCAGGCTGGGGCTTTGTTCCTGGGACCCAGGTCCCTCCCTCTCCACGAAACTCTCCTCCCGCCATGAGGATCTCTCCGGGCTGCCATTCTCTCCGGGAGCTGGGCAGCCCTCTCTGTGTTTTTGATTTTTTTCGATTTTCCTACCAGTCTCAATGTGTCTATTTCAGTGTTCCTTGGTTGAAGAGTCCACTTTAGTTCAAAGTTGGTTTATCCAGATGATGGTTCTTAAAATTAAGTTATAATCCACTTTTGTTCTGGGAGTTGGAAGTTGGTATGTCCGCCTACTCCATCACCATCTTGCCGTACCCTCCTCTTGAATTTTTTAAAATAGCTTGATAAGGATAGGTGTTTGTTCTTCTTTGAATATTTGGTAAAATTCACCTGTGAGTCCAACTGGTCCCAAACTTTTGTTTGTTGGGAGTCTTTTGATAACTTTTGCAATTTCAATTGTTGTAATTGGTCTGTTTCGGTATTCTGATTCTTCCAGATTGAGTTTTAGGAAATCGTATGTATCTAGAAATTTATCCATTTCACCTAGGTTGTCCAATATTTAGGCATATAGATTTTCTTAGTATTTTCTTACAATTCTTTAAATTTCTTTGGTGTCAGTTGTTACTTCTTCTTCATTTCTAGTTTTATTTACTTGAGTCCTCTCTCTTTTTTTCTTGATGAGTCTAGCTAAAACTTTGTCAATCTTGTTTACCTTTACAAAGAACCAGCTGTTGGTTTTTTTGATCCTTTGTACTAATTTCTTTTTAACCTCTATGTCATTTATTTACACTCTGATCTTTATAATTTCCTTCTTTCTACTTCCTTTAGGCTTTATTTATTGTTCTTATTCTAGTTTTTCTAGATGCAAGGTTAAGTTATTCATTTGAGCTTTTTATTGCTCCTTAAGGGATGCCTGTAATGCTATGAACTTCCCTCTCAGGACTGCTCTTGTTGTGTTCCATGAATTTTGAGTTGTTGTATGTTCATTTTCATTTGTTTCAAGGAAATTTTTTATTTCTTCCTTGATCTCATTGTTATCTCATACATTATTTAATAACATGCTACTTAGCTGCCAAATTTTTGAATATTTTTCAGCTTTTTTATTGCGGTTGATTTTTAGTTTTATGCCATTGTGATCAGAGAAGATGCTTAATATGATTTCAGTCATTTTAAATTTATTGAGACTTGTTTTAGGTCCTAACATGTGGTCTATCCTAGAGAATGTACCATGAGCCCTTGACAAGAATGTATATTCTACTGCTTCAGGTTGAAAGGTCCTGAAGATATTAATTAAATCCAGTTGATCTAGTGTTTCATTTAAGGAGGCTGATTCCTTTTTAATTTTCTGTCTGGGGGATCTATTCATTGATGTTAGGAGGGTATTAAAATCTCCTACTATTATAATATTGCTGTTGATCTCACCATATTTGTCCATCAAAATCTGCTTTATATATTTAGGTACTCCTATATTGAGAGCATAAATATTTACAGTGGTTATGTACTCCTGATCAATTGCTCCCTTTATCATTATGTACTGACCTTTTTTATCTGTTACTATAGCCTTTGTATTAAGGGCTATTTTGTAAGATATAAGTATTGCTACCACAGCCTTTTTATTTCATTGCCATTTGCATGAAATATTTTTTCCATCCCTTCACTTTCAGTCTATGTGTATCTTTTGTTCTGAGGTGGGTCTCTTGTAGACAACATTTACATGGGTCCCATTTTCTTATCCATGCAGCTACCCTATGTCTTTCAATTGGATCATTTAATTCATTTACATTTAAGATTATTATTGATATGTACTTATTTATTGCCATTTTATTCTTTAAATCTACAATCCTCTTATTCTAGATTATTTTCTCTTTGCTTTTTAACAGTAGGCCCCTTAACATTTCTTGCAGTCCTGGTTTGGTTGTAATGAATTTCTTGAGTCTTTTTCTTTTGTTGTTTTTTGTCTGTGAAGCTTTTTATTTCTCCTTCCATTTTAAATCCAGCCTTGCTGGATAAAGAAGTCTTGGTTGTAGGTTCTTTCTTTGCATCACTTGGAATGTTTCTTGCCCATCGCTTCTGGCCTCAAGTGTTTCTGTTGAGAAGTCAGATCTCATCCTTATGAGGGCTCCTCTGTAAGTAATTAACTGCTTTTTTCTTTCAGCTTTTAGTATTCTTTCTTTGTCTCTTAACTTTAGCACTTTAATTATGATGTGTTTTTGTGTCAGCCTCCTTGGGTTTCTCTTTAGTGGGACTTTCTGGTAATTTAGATTGTGTGTGACTTTTTCCTTCATCAACTTAGAAAACTTTTCAGCTATGATTTCTTCAAACATGTTATTTATCCCTTGTTCATTCTCTTATCCTTCTGGAACCCCTGTGATGCAATGTTGTTTCTCTTCATGTTGTCACAGAGGTCTCTTAGAGTTTCCTCAGTCTTTTTCAGCCTCTTTTTCTCTTGCTGCTCTGCCTCTGTGCTTTTGTTTTTCTTGTCCTCTACATTGCTGATTTAATCCTCTGCTTCCTCTAGCCTGCTATTGATTTCTTCTGGTGCAGTCTTCATTCTGATATTGTACTTGTCATTTCTGACTGGTTCTTTTTTAAGATTTCAAAGCCCTTTTTGATGCTTACTGTCTCTTTATTTAGGTGTTCATTGTGTACATCCATTGTTGCTCTAAGATTCTTGAGCATCCTAGAAATCATTATTTTAAACTCTGCATCTGGTAGTTTGGTTACTTCCATCTCATTCAGTTCTTTTTCTGGAGATTTCTCTTGTTCATTTATTTGGGTCGCATTCCTCAGTCTGCCCATTTTGTCTGTGCAGTAGGTAACACTGTCTGACTTTGAAATTTTTGTGTGGTCTTTATGAAGAAAATGGGCTCAGACCACCTGATTTTCTTGTTCTAAGAATGCTTGTTGAGGATGCTATTTTCCCTCTTATTGTATGTGAGTATTAAATGCATTTGGTCCTTTCATGGGTACAGTTATCCCTTCAGGCTGGCTGGCTCTAAGGGTCAACCTTGATCATGTGTATTATATACTGTGCAATGTCTGTGCTGTTGGGCATTATTTATTCTTCACAGTGTCCGGTGCCTGCTAGACTCCAGCTTAGGACATGCTGCTTATGTTGCTAGCTGAGTATAGTGTTGCTGCTGTCTTCCACCACTAAGTGTTGTGTTGGCTCTAGATCTTCTTGGATTGGTGTCAGCTATTGTTTGTAACCTTCTGTGGGATACCTTCCTGCTGTAAAGGCACTTTTTGTTGTTTGTGTTGACGTTTTGAACAGTGCAGGAGTGGTCTACCTTTGTATAAGATTCAGCTTCCTCCTGCTTAGAGATGACAGTAGCTCCATAGTAGGCCTCAGCTCTGTAAGATTTGTCTCCAGTTCTCAGCTGCTGCTCCTTCTTCTCTTGAAGCTGTCTGGTCTACCCACAGAGTCTTCTGTAGTAAGATGGTAGTGTGGGCTCAGACTGGCCTCACCCAATCAACCCCTCTACAGGTTGCAAACTTGGTGATTTAGGGCCGCTAAGGTTGTGAATACAGCATTAGTAGGACCACCTACATCAGCAGTCTCTTGTGAGGATCTCAGTATGGAGAGTGTGGCCCCTACTCCAGAGCTTAATCCCTCAACCCCTGCCTGATACTCAAATTTTATTTCACCCCAACAAGGTGAGCAGCAGGTTCAAACAGTTGTGGCTGAGAGTCCCCTCTGCATAAATTCTTTAGCTGGTAATACCCTGTTCTCAGGGAGGAAGACTGAGAGAGTCCTTTCCTTGGGCTGACTGTGTCCCGCCTCAAAGGTTGCTAAGCCCCTCCACCAAATACAACAATAGACTCACAGGGATCCACAAGTTAAATGTTCATGTTACAAGCCTCTCTTCTTTCCTTCTGAGTAGTCCAGCCTAGCAGGACAGAATATCCAGCAACCAGGCCGGCTGACTGTGAAGCTCCACCTTATCCATAGCACATGAGCCTCTGTGCCGTACTGATTTCAGAGTGGAATTGGCGTCAGCTGGTTCTGGTGTGAGCAGCCTTTCCTTAGCATCCCACTGTAGGAAGGGATGTTAGGTCCTGAACCAATGCTCTCTGCCGCTGAGCACAGGATATACCAGCCCTGGGCCTTCCTGGTAGGAACCCAGTGCAGACTAGTGGGAGACACTGCCCGATACAGGCCCTCAGCAACCTTCATGGAGCTAAAAAGAATCCAGAGTTTGTGGCTGCCTCTCCTGGCCCAGGTGTACATGAAAATACCAAACTGCACTCCTAGGCTGGCTTTTACCCACACTGGATCTGGGGCAAGTTCCACTTAAAAGGCCAACTTTGCCTGGGTCCTGCCTCTCCAGCCTCTGTCTGCTGGCTGCTTGTTGGGCTCAGCCACTGAAAAAATCTCAGGCTAGTGTGGCACCTGCAGCAATTCAGGGATTGGAAGGGTGGTCCCTGTGGCTCCACCCCTCAGCCCCAGGTGTCAGTCTGTCCAGACTTGGATCACGGATCTCAGTAGGGTGTGGCCCAGGAGTCCAGTGGGTGTAGCCTCAGAGACTCAGAGATGCGGTCTGCCCACACTCCAGACAGTTTCTACTGAGTCTCCCGTGAGGTGCAAGCTCCCGTCCTAGATTCAGGGGCCTGTGGGGGAAAGCTATGATCTCAACACCAGAAAACCGAGCCACTGACGTGCCCCTGCTTCCCAGCCTCTCAGCATGATCTGATGCCATGACTGGGGTAGGAGAGACTCACGAGGGCAGAGCAGTTGCTTTTCCCTAGGCTGATGCTGCACAAAGGGGATGCTCCGCCCAAGAAAGATGGCGACTGCAGTGTTAGAGAATGACTCAGCACAGGGGTTCAGGCGGTCATCCCACATGTCATTCCTGGGACTCCAACTTTACACTTTCCTAACGCAACTCCTGTCCACTCAGCTCTACCTCAACCGGCCCCAGGTAAGTAGCTGTGAATAAGATTTTCTGTGCGGGCCCTTTAAGCCAGACCATGTATCTCAGAAAATTCAGTCTCTTTCTCGCAGACAGAAACCTGGCTCTTTTTACCTGAAATGCTGTATGAGCACCTCTTCTAGGCTCTGGGGTTCTAGGCTTGGGTTTGGGGCCTGGGACTGAATTCCCACACCTCCAGAATGACCCTCCCCACAGTGAGATTCCCTCCAGTCCCTTGCCACCGCTTACTTCTGAAAGCATACAGCCCTTTTCATGTCTCCGCACTTCCTAACTGTCTTGATGTGGCTTCTTCTGTTATCCTGGTTATGTACTTCTGTTCCTTTAGTCCAAAGTTGGTTTTTCAAGATGAATGTTCTTAAATTAAGTTGTAATCCAATTTGGTCCTGGGAGGTGGCAGTTGAACATCCACCTACTCCATCGCCATCTTGGACTCTAGTAAACATTTGAATAGAGATGTTGTAACACACTTTCCTACATGTGCATTATTTTTATTTTATTTTCTATACAATTTATTGAGGTGACATTGATTTTTTTTTAACAGGGACAGAGAGAGAGTCAGAGAGAGTGATAGATAGGGACAGACAGACAGGAACAGAGAGAGGTGAGAAGCATCAATCATTAGTTTTTCGTTGCCGTTGCGACACCTTAGTTGTTCATCGATTGCTTTCTTTCTCACATGTGCTTTGACAGTGGGCCATCAGTGGACTTAGCTACCCCTTGCTGGAGCCAGCGACCTTGGGTCTAAGCTGGCGAGCTTTTGGTCAAGCCAGATGGGCCCGTGCTCAAACTGGTGACCTCGGGGACTCGATTATGGGTCTTCCACATCCCAGTCCAATGCTCTATCCACTGCGCTACCATCTGGTCTCGCGATTTTTATTTTTTTAGTGAGAGGATTGGAGATTGAAAGACTTCTGCATGTGCCCAACTGGAATCCACGCAGCAACCCTATCTGGGACCAATGTTGAGTACTGAGCTATTTTTAACACTGTGTAAAGGCTTCTTGAAGCCATGTTCAGCACCCAGGGCCGACATGCTACAACCAATTCAGCTATGGCTATGGAGGAGAATAGGGAGTTGGTAGATGGGTATAGAAGCAGATGGTCACTTCTTTGAGCCCTGACCAGGAATCAAACCTGGGACATCCACATGCCAGGTCAACAGTCTACCACTGAACCTACCCACCAGAGCTGGGGTAACTTTGATGAATAAAATTATAGCTCTATAGTACATCACCTGGATTCCATTATGTGTTTACTGCTAAGAGTCAAGTCTCCTTCGATCACTATTCATCTTTCCTTTACTCTCTTTTCCCTCCCTCCACCAAATTGGTGATTCTTCTATGACAAAATTATTGAAAATATGGTGGCCAAATGGTGATTTTTCTCCATTTTTTAATTGTTCTGTATTCATTAGTTGTATTCTCCTATGGAAAGAAACTTACCCTTGTTCCCTGTTTGTATTTATTTATTTATTCATTCATTCATACCAATGTGGCCTCATGGATTCTTATTTTCTGAGCTATCATCCATTACCATTGTTACTCACTTAGGTGAAGCTTTAGGTGCATTCATTGTTTACAAGGATTCTAAATGATCTCAGATAAGTCAATGGGGATATATACATAAAGAAACACAAGATTTAAAAATTACAAAATAAGAAACTAAAGGAATGTTGACCCATAGGAGGTATGTCTGGTGTGGGAGAGAAAGAATGGGCATGAGAACAGTGTAGATCAGGGGTCCCCAAACTTTTTACACAAGGGGCCAATTTACTGTCCCTCAGACCATTGGAGGGCCAGAATATGAAAAAAAAAAAAATATGAACAAATCCCTATGCACACTGCACATATGCACACGCATCATATGATGCGCTTCCGGAGCTGTGACATGTGCATCCCGCGTCACCAGAAGTAGTACTGTACGTGAGCAGCACCGTCACATAGAGTATTCCAGGAGCACAGGATGCAGAAGAAAGAGGTGCTCCTTCCAGAAGTGTGGTGGGACCCGGATAAATGGCCTCAGGGGACTATAGTTTGGGGACTCCGGTGTAGATGTTGACATAGAACATATAAATTTCTACCTACTCATACATTTTAAAACCCATATATTCAAATTGATATCTCCAGTTCTAGTTTGACAACAGAGTTCTTTCCAGCCCCTCCTTCTTCGTGTGCACAGAACCTTCCCCGGGAGTGAGGACTCCATCCCTCTCCCTCAGGGTTACTTATTTGCTGATCTTCGGACACATGCTGAGTTGTTTCAGTATACTGAACTCATTACCATGGTTAGTGACACACTAACTACAGCTTAAAACTTTGTTCCAAATTTTTTTTAATAATTGTGAGAATATTTGGACATGATTCTGGGTACGAGAATTACTTGTTACTTATGGTTTTTTCACCTTGAGTCTAATGAAATATAAGTAAGTTCATTTGTGTTATTTTATTCTATTTTTCTTTATTCACCACCTCTTTTATTTATTTTATTTAGAGGCAAAAGACAACATAGTCAAAACTATAAAATAATTACATTCATCTCTGCATCTCTCTGCTTCAATTCCTACAGGTTAATCATCTCATTACTTTCTGAGTTATTATTCCTTTGTATCTATTTATTCAAATGGGCAGACACATGTATGTTTCATTTTTACCTAAAAAGTAGCATGCTATATGCTCTTCTAAGCATTGCATTTTTCCTATGGAAATTTATACCCTGCTATTTCTTCATATTGATTCATAGATATCTTTATTCCTTTTTATTGCAGTTGAAATATACGCACTTTCATTGATGGTCTGCAGAGTTCTCTTACCACTCCTAGGATGAGATCTACGTGATGAGTGTTCTAAATGCCACTGAATTGTGTGCCTCTGATGGCTAAAATGATATATTTCAGGTATACAATATTAAAGTACAATTTAAAAATTGAAAAGAAAAAGAAGTAATCTTTGCATAGAGAATACAAAACATTTATTAAATAATGATAATGTGTGATTAATAAATTAATAAAGTATAGAATAACAATATATATTTAATTAATAAAAAAGACAAGGGAACAAATATGACATATATATGTATCAAATAAAAAAACACAGTAATATGGAAAATACTGATTTAAATATATTACAATTACATTAGATATCAACACATAAAATTCTCCTGATATGCAATAATTGTTGCTAAACATAAAAAGAACAAAGCTCAACTTATACTAGTAACATTGTACAACTCATAGATATAAGGACATAGAAACATTAAAGAGATAGGAAAGAAAAATACTGTGTATACAATAACCACAAGAAAGCTGCATGTTAATATACAAAATATATAAAGCACTTACAAAAATCAATACCAGGAGGATAATAATCCAATGTACAAATGTGCAAAAGACCTAAATAGCCACTTCTTCCAAGAGGACATACAGATGGCCAATAAACATATGAAAAATGCTCAACATTACTCATCATCATAGAGATGCTAAGTAAAACCACAATGAGATATTACCTCACACCTGTCAGAATGACTAACACAAATAAATCAACAAGAAACAAGCCGTGGAGCAGGCGTGAAGAAAAGGGAATGCTTGTGCATTCTTGGTGAGACTGTAGACAGGTACATCCATTGTGGAACAGTATGTAGATTCCTCTAAAAATTAAAAATGGAACTGCCTTTGTTCCTAACAATCACTCCTCAGGGAACATATCGTAAGAAACTTGGAATGCTACTTCAAAAGAATACATGTTCTCCTATGTTCATTACAGCATTTTGTCAATAGTCAAGATCTAGAAACAGCCCATCTACTTATGGCCATCAGTAGATGAACGATAAAAAAGAAAGTGGTACACTTAAAGAATGGAATATTATGAGGCCTAAAAATAAATAAATAGAAATGTTGCCGTTAGAAGAAGCATAGGTGGACATGGAGATTATGATGTCCGGCGAAATAGCCAGTCACAAAAACACAAATACCAGATTAATTCAGTTTTAGGTGGAATCTAATGAACAAAATAAAACAGAGGCAAGGACTCATGGACCAGCTGACAGGAGTCAGAAGGGGTGAGGTGGTGGGACTGGAAGAGAGAAGTGAAGGAATAGACAGAAACCAGCAGTGCGGTGACAGCCAGAGGGAAAGCTGGTGGGGAAGGCAGAGGTGGTCCAAGCCAGGAAGGAATGAGACCAGAAGGGACATAGCATGGCGTGACGCCAGCATGGTGCGGTGAGCAAAAGGTGTTTTGGGTGAGTTGTGCATTTAAAACCAGTATGATTTTGAAAACCAATTCCATCTCAATAAATTCAATTTATAAAAAAGTATATATCATAAAATGAAATATTATTTAGCCCTAAAGAAACGAAGTACCGATGCAAGCTTACAACATCAATGACACTTGGGAACATAAGACTAAGTGCAAAAAGCCAGACACGAAGGGCTCATAGTGCACGTTTTTTATTTGAAATACACAGAAGAGTCAAGTGCACAGACAGACGGCCGACCAGTGGTTGCCAGGGCGCAGCCGAAAAGAAACGGAAGTGAGTGATGCCTTCCGGGTGCAGAGAGTTCATGGGGTGGCGGAGGATTTAAAACCGGAGAGGGTGGTGTGAGCACGGTCCTCTCCGTGTACCAGATATCCCTGAATTAAAACTTCAAAATGTTTATTTTATGTGATGTGAATTTTACCTTAATAAAATGAACAATTTTTTTTTAAATGCCGCCTCTTTATTATCTACAGTAGACTAGTGTCTATATGTTTATAGCTATATCATCCGTGCACATATCTATAACTATAGATATAGATATAAAGTATGTATACTAATATCAGAAGCAGATGAAATGCTAACGTAGGGACATTGCAAAAAGCATTTAATTAGAACATATCTCACATTTTGGTAAAAATCCTTTTTTGTAGCAGATGTGAAATTTCATACTATAATTATTCTTTTTGCAGCTGATTGCAGTCTACCAATATGATGTCACTGAGTGTGAGTTGGGAATTCATGGTCACAAGCAGCTTTGTTCCCACAAAGCCAGAGTAGAAGAATCAGTTCAAAAAATAAATTTCACTAGGAGCAGATTACAACACTAAATCAGTGCATCCATTAATGTAGCAAAAAATTATAAGCAAAAGCTTTCATCTCTAAAAGGAGCAAACAACAAATTCACAATTATAATTATACATCATGTTTTGCATAAGATTTTGCTTATATCTTGTAAAAGTTGATAAACAAGCAAAACAATATCATTCAAAAGTGAAGAATTTTTGCCTAACCAGGAGGTGGTAGAGTGGATAGAGCATCGAACTGGGATGCGGAAGACCCAGGTTCAAGACCCTGAGCTGACCAGCTTGAGTGCGGGCCCATCGGCTTGAGCAAAAGCTCGTCAGCTTGGACCCAAGGTCGCTGGCTCCAGCAAGGGGTGGCTCGGTCTTCTGAAGACCCGCAGTCAAGGCACATGTGAGAAAACAATCAATGAACAACTATGGTGTCACAACGGCAACGAAAAACTAATGATTGATACTTCTCATCTTTCTCCATTCCTGTCTGTCTGTCCCTATCTATCCCTCTCTCTGAATCTCTCTGTCCCTGTAAAAAAAAATAAAATAAAAGTGAAAAATTATTAACAATCAAGGTAGCAAACTTGTAGTAGACACAATAAAAACACTTACACGTGACAACAGAATGCATATTCTATTGCAGCTATATGGAGATGACAACTATAAAATATCTTAGGAGATTTATCTCACTTGTTCCTGACTACAATAAGAGGATTTAGTGATTGCCACTTAAAGATGTTAACCCTGTTGACACACATTTCCAAGGCCTGTTTGATGTCTCTGTTCCTCAGGCTGTAGATGAAGGGGTTCAGCATGGGGGTAACTACCGTGTACATGACCGACGCGATGATGTCCTTGGAATCCCATGAGGAGGAGAAAAAGTAAACACTTGCAAGTGTCCCGTAGTATAAGGACACCACAAAGAGATGGGAACCACAGGTAGCAAAGGCTTTAAAGAGTCTCTCAGTGGAGGGGACCCTCAGGATGATGGTGCTTATTCGGACATATGAGCTCAAAACAATAGACAAAGGCAGTAAGTAAAGCAATCCTCCCTCGGTGAAGATGACCAGCTCATTGAGGGAGATGTCGGAGCAGCTCAGCTTCAGGAGCGCAGTGAGGTCACAGAAGAAGTGGCTGATGGTGCTGTCGTCACAGAAGGACAGTCGGACCACGAGGAGGGTTTGCAACAGGGCATGGGCACAGGACAAAATCCAGCAGCCAGCCACCAGCAGCACACACAGCCCCTCCCTCATGATGGTGGTGTAGCGTAGAGGGTGACAGATGGCCACATACCTGTCATATGCCATCACTGCCAGGAGGAAATTGTCAACACCAGCCAAAATCATGAAAAAGCACAACTGAGCAATGCAGCCCACATAGGGGATGGATTGTTGCCGAGTCTGCATGTTCGTGAGCATCTTCGGGACAGTGACGGATGACAGAGAAATGTCAGAGAAGGCCAAGTGGCTGAGGAAGAAGTACATGGGCGTGTGCAGGCGGGAGTCCAGCCTGATGAGCAGGATGATGAGCAGGTTGCCCAGCACCGTGGTCAGGTACATGCCCAGGAAGAGGGTGAAGAACCCGCGCTGCTGCCCTGGCCGCATGGGGAGCCCCAGGAGGAGGAACTCGGACACACTGCTCTGGTTCTCGGGCCCCATGTTCCTCCCCGTCAAGGAAGTTTGGGACTCTCAGCAACCTGGAAGGATGCCCAGGGACATCATGTGTCACACTGTAATTCTCCAGGAAGAGCAGGAATTATTAACTTCCCTCGTATTAATTTCTCACACCTGTGGATGACTATATGCTGCTCTGTCCAAGTGAGCATCCATGAAAACATCACACCCCTAGTCAGCCAACAAAACTTTATTACACAGAAGGAAAACGATGCTCACTGTTTCATTCACTCACAGGTTACTGATGTTGAGTCTGTGTCTGGAGGCACTAAGGACTGAGATGCAGCAATGAACAAGAAGAGTAAGGTCCCCACTTCTGTGAGGTTAGATCGTGATGGACATGGAGGGATCATTTCTCCCCCAGGCCAGAGCCACACCACCCTGACTCACTGTGGCACAAAATAGAATTGTTCCCCAAAGCTGGTATCAGTTGCTTCTACCTTAAAAAACTTGAGACTCCAGCCTGACCAATGGGGGTGGAGGGGATAGAGCATCCACCAAGGACACTGAGGTTCCTGGTTCAAAACCCCGAGGTCACCAGCTAAAGCGTGGGCTTCTCGGCTTGGGTGCCAGCTGCCAGCCTGAGTGCAGGTTGTCAATGTCATCCCAATGTTACTGACTTCAGCCCAAGGTCGCTAGCTTGAAGACAAATTAAGAGAACAATCAATACACAACTAAATGAAGCAAGTAAGAGTAGATGCTTCTCATCTCTCCCCTTTTCCCTCTCTCTCTGTCATTCCCGTCCTCACCTCTCTCCAAAAAAGAAAAAAGAATAAAAATCTAGTGCAGAATTGACATTGTTGTTGGAGCATTGTCACACTCCTGTAATGAGCCACAGCTGTGAACTCATGGACACTTTGGAAACGGGTGGCCATTTAAAGCCAGTTGATGCCTGAATAGCTGTGAAACCAGAATAGTCTTCAAAATACCTTTCATAATAATGCTGAACACTTTGGTGAACATTTGGTTACTGAGCTGAGGGCTTTACCTACATTTTCTAATTAAATCCACACATCAGTCTACATTCCCAAGGTCTAAGGCCTCTTCACAGCTACGCTAGACATTGTGTTCTTTCAACTATTTTAGATTTTAAGAGATAGAAACATAAGTGACACAAATGCTGCAGGTACACAACAGTGGCGTAGGGGACAGAATGGCACATGGACGTGTATATATCTATATCTATGAAATATGTGGTGTGTAATGTAAGCAACTTGATATATATGTACTACCATATTCTGTAGTTAAAAATTATTACTGCTACATGGGATTCAGTCTAACCTGTGTGTGTGATCAGAACCCATGCTCTTAACCATCACACATGGGGATGTCCCTTTAGTTGATAAGGGAGCCAAGCACAATATATTATTTTATAGCTGTGAAGACACAACGTTGTCCAAAATTCTTTTGTCCTTTTTCTAGATAATTAAATCCCTACATATTTATAATTTTATCAACTGAGAGAACATGCTTGAATACATTGACTTCTATTTATACAATGAAGACCTACTGAAGGTATATGTAAGACTAATGAAACAAGTCTAATTTTTTCCTTTTTATACCTATGGAAACAAAGGATTTCATTACTTTCCCAATGTTTCACTGCCTTTAGATACTAAGTCTGCCCAAAACATCACACAGCTTGATGTCCGAAGTACTGCTTTTGTGTGAGTGTGTGTGTGTGTGTGTGTGAGCGCGCGCGTGTGTGTGAGTATGTGAGTGTGCGTGTGTTTTTGGCATGGGATGTTTAATGAAAGTAAAGAAAAGAGTTGAAAAATTGTAAATGACTCAGTCACACACAGGCACATGGAACTGATAGGAGAGCCATCTCAAGAAACAGCAAATTACTTAGACTTTAGCTATCTCAGCTAGTAGTACCCCTGAAGGAAGACACCTCAGGAAATACTTGAGGTCATGGAGCAGATCATATATACACAATACACACACACACACAGTGCTCATTTGAGGAATCCAATCATCTGCGACTAAGATCTCATCCTAAGGGAAGGGTCACCAGTATGCGGTTCAGCTCATAAACATTCATATACATATATACAAGTCATAGGGCACTTTCAAAATGAGACATACACAACACACAATGATGTACCACTCACCCACAAAAACACTCAAAATGCACATCAACACTCCTGACTCAAAACATACTTTGTAAACACTCAAATCTCCACAGGTACATAACTCAGGGACTACATATATATGTCATCAAGAGCACAGAAGATCACACTCAATTAAAAAATCTCACGAGAAGCACACAGAAATAGCACACGTGCACACTCAGCCACACTCTCTACAACATCAGCACACCAGCTCCTATTACTGCGAGGCATGTTCCCGCCCCTCTGACCCACACCCTGCTGGAGAGGGCAGTCAGCATGGGGCAGGTCCGCCTATTCGGTCATAGGTGCGGTCATTACACCCCCACCTACACCATGCACGTGTCACATACACATGGTAACACACACTGAGATAACCAAATAGTACACCTTCCTGCTGTCACACACGATGACCCACAAACATAAGTGGCACACCCGCAGAGAGAAGTGTAAAACTTGTCAAATCTTGGTTTCCTCTGAGGTCGGATTTCTTTACAGCAGCTGAGGCAACAATCTCTCTCATGATGCTCAACTGTGTGTGATGCATGTGTTTACAGCTATTATGCATGTGTTTACAAGACATGAATCAGGGTCCTTACATGCAAGAAGGCAGATCATGGGTGTGTAGGCACTGAAACAGGACCTAGATGGGGTCTAATTCAGAAAGTGTCAGGCTGTGATTCAGATACATAGTACACACGCACGCACACACACAGAGTCATGGATAGAGTCTCACATGACCCACTAGCACACAGGCAGACCCATCGCCAAGGGACAGAGTCCCAGCCCCTCTGACCTGTGCCCGTCACTGCTGAGTCAGACCCTTCTGCTCCAGACTGCTGCCCGACTCCTCAGGTTTCTTCAGGAGACCATAGATCCAGACAGAGAAGAAATATCTGTGGCCCTGGCCATTCTCGACACCTTCATTCTCCTCCACCAGCACCAGGGAAATGAGTCAAAGACAAGACTTAATTACTAGTGAGAAACTGAAACCCAGTCCCCAAGCTTTGGGCTATTTTCTGACTGCCCTTTGGAGAGCTGTGTGTCCCAGAGCCAGAGGGACTGGAGTCCTAGGGGACAGTGTTCCTGATTCCAGTTTTGCCTTGGGCTCCTTTCTTCTTAGTCATTGTTCCAGCGGGATTAGGATCTTTCAACTTTTTATTTTGAAATGATTATAAAGATATACAAATGCTTTTAAAATGATATGAAGACAGACTTCATCCACAATCCCCAATGGTTAACTGTTTACTGAGTTTCCCTTCTGTGTATATGTATTTTAGTGTGCACCTCTCAGGCTTACATTCAGTAGATATACCACAGTGCATGTTAATTTTCCCATTACTAGTGCTTTGATCCTCCATCAGATGGCTAAGGTGCTATCAGCCTAGTTCTCTGCTGTAAAGTACCATTTCTTTAAACTTACTATTTTAACCTAGTAATTAATTAATTGGTATCATGTGGGTAGATGTTTTGATACTGTGGAAACATAACGTATTCCTTGTTACATTTCACCCACTATACTTAACATCCACCACGAATTCCTTTCTAGTTTAATATTCCATATATTTAATCAGTTGATTTCCATAATCTTCCTAAATGTAACCAAGTACAAAACAGGCATATTTTTACCAAAACACTAAAGCCCAGAGCTAGTTACCATAAAGTGAATGTGCTCTGACCCACGGCCCCGGGATACGTGCTGTGATTATAACACAACTACATTCACAGTGGCAGATGACCTGCAGCTGCTGATTTGTTCACTAAGTCTAAACAGAACGTGGTTTTGAGGGGTAACACCTACAAAATTCATACCATGGAATTAATACTTTATTTGGGGGAAATATTCTCTTGCAAATTACTTGAAGAGATCTAGTCAGAACAGACAGTGAGTGATTCATAGGACTTATTTGTAAACTTTTTATGGGAATAAAGGATTTATTTTTTTAATGAAATTATTTTTATTTTTATTTTTTGTTAATTTTAATTTATTGTGGTAACATGAATTCAAGTGTCCCACTCAATATAACTCCCTCACCCCCACCTCCTTGTCCCCCATTGCCCCTCCTTTCCCTCTGGGATTTGCTGTCCTGCTATCTGTATCTCTGTGTTATGTATATATAATTTCACTAATCCCTTCAACTTCTCTGATCCCATCCTCTCATCCCCTCATCCCCCTTCCCTCTGACAGCATCCCTCTGCTCCCTGTGACCCCGCCTCTGCCTCTATTCTATTCCTCAGTTCACTTTGTTCCTTAGATTCCTCATATAAGTGAGATCCCATAATATTTTCCCTTCTCTGCCCAGCTTATTTCACTGAGCATAACAATCTCCAGGTCCATCCATGCCTTTACAAAAGGTAACATTTCCTTCTTTTTATGGCCGTGTAGTATTCCATTCTGTATATGTACCACTGCTTTTTAATCCACTTGTCCCCTGACAGATACTTGGGCTGTTTCCAGGTTTTGGCTATTGTAAACAATGCTGCCATAAACATAGGTGTGCATTCTTCTTTTCAATCAGTGTTTTGGGATTCTTAGGATATATTCCTAAAAGTGGGATGGCTGGGTCACAAGGCAATTTCATTTTTAACTTTTTGAGGAATCTCCATACTGTTTTCCACAGTGGCTGCACCAGTCTGCATTCCCACCAGCAGTGCAGAAGGGTTCCCTATTCTCCACATCCTCGCCAGCACTGATTCTGTGTTGTTTTGTTAATGAGCGCCATTCTTACTGGTGTGAGGTGGTATCTCATTGTGGTTTTAATTTGCATTTCTCTGATGATTAGTGATGTTAAACATTTTTTCTTATGCTTTTTGGCCATCTGTATGTCCTGTTTTGAGAAGTGTCTACTTAGTTCTTTTGCCCATTTTTTAATTGAGTTGTTTAACTTCCTGGTATTGACTTATAGAAGTTCTTTATAAATTTTGATTATTAACCCCTTATCAGACATATTGGAGAATAGGTTCATCCATTGTGTGGGCTGATTTTTAATTTTCTTCATGGTGTCTTTTACTGTGCTAAAGCTTTTTAGTTTGATGTAGTCTCATTGGTTTATTTTGTCCTTTATTTTACTTGCCCATGGTGTTTCAGTTCTCTCGTTGATTTCTTTATCAATGTTTTATAAATTTCCAAGTACAAGTCTTTAACCTCCTTGATCAGCAAAAATATTGCTATGAGAGATATCTGAGAGTTTACTACCTAAGTTTTCTTCCCATATGATTAAGGTTTCATGACTTACATTTAAGTCTTTTAACCATTTTGAGTTTATTTTTGTGAATGGTGTAAGTTGATGGTCTAGTTTAATTTTTTTGCACGTAGATGTCCAATTTTCCCAACACCATTTGTTAAAGAGGCTGTCTTTATTGTATGCTCTTACCTCCTTAGTCAAATATCAGTTGTCCATAAAGGTGTGGGTTTATTTCTGGATTCTCTGTTCTTATGCCAGTACCAAGCTATTTTGAGTACAATGCCCTTATAGTATAACTTGATATTAGGAAGTGTGATACATCCCACGTTATTCTTCTTTTTCAAGATTGCTGAGGCTATTTAGTTCTATTTTGGTTCCATATAAATTTTTAGAATATTTGTTCCATATCTTTGAAGTATGCCATTGGTATTTTAAAAGGAATTGCATATAATTCATAGATTGCTTTGGGTAATATAGACATTTTAATGATGTTTATTCTTCCTATCCACAAACACGGTATATGCTTCCACTTGTTTGTATCTTCTTTGATTTATTTTATCAATGTTTTATAATTTTTGAAGTACAAGTGTTTAACCTCCTTCATTAAATTTGCTCCTGGGTACTTTATTTTATTGTTGTTGTTGCTGCAATAGTGAAGGAAATTGTTTCCTTAATTTCTCTTTCAGACATTTTTTTAAATTAATTTTAATGGGGTGACATTGATCAATCAGGGTACATAGGTTCAGAGAAAATATCTCCGGGTTATTTTGACATTTGATTATGTTGCATAACCATCACCCAAAGTCAAATTGTCATCTGTCACCTTCTATCTGGTTTTCTTGTGCCCTTCCCCTTCCTCCACCCCCTCAGTCTCCTCTCTGCCCCCTTCCTCCTCCCGATAACCACCACACTCTTGTCCATGTCCCTGAGTCTCATTTTTATGTCCCAATTATGTGTGGAATCTTATAGTTCTTAGTTTTTTCTGATTTACTTATTTTACTCAGTATAATGTCATCAAGGTCCATCCATGTTGTTGTAATGATCCTATGTCATCATTTCTTATGAGCAAGTAGCATTCCATAGTATATATGTACCACATCTTATTTATCCACTCATCTATTGAAGGGCTTTTTGGTTGTTTCCATGTCTTGGCCACTGTGAAGAATACTGCAGTGAACATGGGGCTGCATGTGTCTTTATGTATCAGTGTTTTTGAGTTTGGGGGTATATACCTAGTAGAGGGATTGCTGGACATTTTTTGTTGTTGTATAAAAAGGCCACTGATTTCTGAATATTAATTTTATATCCTGCTACCTTGCCAAATTCAATTATCAGGTCTAGTAGTTTTTTGACTGAGACTTTAGGGCTTTCTATGTACAATATTATGTCATCAGGAAATAATGATAGTTTTACTTCCTCATTTCCAATTTGGATGCCTTTTATTTCTTTGTCTTGTCTGATTGCTGTGGCTAGGACCTCCAGAAATATGTTGAATGACAATGTTGAAAGTGGGCACCCTGCTTTTTTCTAATCTTAAAGGGGTTGCTTTTAATTTTTGTTCCATTGAGTATGATGTTTGCTGTGGGTTTGTCATAGATTGCCTTTCTCATGTTGAAGTATGTTCCCTGTATTCCCACTTTGCTGAGAGTTTTGATCATAGATGGGTGCTGGATTTTATCAAATGCTTTTTCTGCATCTATTAATATTATCATGTGATTTTTATCCTTCCATTTGTTTATGTGATGAATTACATTGATTGATTTGCAAATGTTGTACCAGCCTTGCCTCCCCAGAATAAATCCCACTTGATCATGATGTATTATTTATCAGGAATATCAGTTTATACTTTTCTTTCTTTGTAGTGTCTTTATCTGATTTTGGAATGAGGATAATGCTCTCCTCTTAAAAGGAGCTTGGAAATCTTCCCTCCCCTTGAATTTTTTGAAATAGCTTGAGAAGAATAGGTGTTTGTTCTTCTTTGAATATTGGGTAAAATTCACCTGTGAAGCCATCTCATCCCAAACATTTGTTTGTTAGGAGTCTTTTGATAACTTTTTCAATTTCATTTGTTGTAATTGGTCTATTTAGGTATTCTGATTCTTCCAGATTGAGTCTTGGGAAATCGTATGTTTCGAGGAATTTATCCATTTCACCTAGGTTGTCCAATATTTAGGCATATAGATCTTCATAATATTTTCTTACAATTCTTTAAATATCTATGGTGTCAGTTGTTACTTCTTTATCACTTCTAATTTTATTTATTTGAGTCCTCTCTCTTTTTTTCTTGATGAGTCTAGTTAAAACTTTGTCAATCTTGTTTACCTTTTCAAAGAACCAGCTGTTGGTTTTATTGATCCTTTGTACTAATTTCTTTTTAATCTCTATGTCATTTATTTACACTCTGATCTTTATAATTTCCTTCTTTCTACTTCCTTTGGGCTTTATTTGTTGTTCTTTTTCTAGTTTTTCTAGATGCAAGGTTAAGTTGTTCATTTGAGCTTTTTATTGCTCCTTAAGGGATGCCTGTAATGCTATGAACTTCCCTCTCAGGACTGCTTTTGTTGTGTTCCATGAATTTTGAGTTGTTGTATGTTTATTTTCATTTGTTTCAAGGAAATTTTTTATTCTTCCTTGATCGCATTGATATCACATATGTTATTTAATGACATGCTATTTAGCTGCCAAATGTTTGAATGTTTTTCAGTTTTTCTATTGCAGTTGATTTCTAGTTTTATGCCATTGTGATCAGAGAAGATGCTTAATATGATTTCAGCCTTTATAAATTTATTGAGACTTGTTTTAGGTCCTAACATGTGGTCTATCCTAGAGAATGTACCATGAGCCCTTGACAAGAATGTATATTCTACTGCTTTAGGTTGAATGGTCCTGAAGATATTAATTAAATCCAGTCGATCTAGTGTGTCATTTAAGGAGGCTGATTCTTTTTTAATTTTCTGTCTAGGGGATCTATTTATTGATGTTAGGACGGTATTAAAATCTCCTACTATTATAGTATTGCTGTTGAAATCACCATTTTTGTCCATCAAAATCTGCTTTATATATTTAGGTACTCCTATATTGAGAGCATAAATATTTACAGTGGTTATGTACTCCTGATCAATTGCTCCCTTTATCATTATGTACTGACCTTCTTTATCTGTTACTATAGCCTTTGTATTAAGGGCTATTTTGTCAGATATAAGTATTGCTACCACAGCCTTTTTATTTCATTTCCATTTGCATGAAATATTTTATTTAGCCCTTCACTTTCAGTCTATGTGTATTTTTTGTACTGAGGTGGGTCTCTTGTAGACAACATATACATGGGTCCCATTTTCTTATCCATGCAGCTACCCTATGTCTTTCAATTGGATCATTTAATTTATTCACATTTAAGATTATTATTGACATGTACTTATTTATTGCCATTTTATTCTTTAAATCTACAATCCTCTAATTCTCGATTATTTTCCCTTTGCTCTTTTAATAATAGGCCCCTTAACATTTCTTGCGACCTGGTTTGGTTGTATTGAATTTCTTGAGTCTTTTTCTTTTGTTGTTTTTTGTCTGTGAAGCTTTTTATTTCTCCTTCCATTTTAAATCCAGGCTTGCTGGATAAAGAAGTCTTGGTTCTTTCTTTGCATCACTTGGAATATTTCTTGCCCATCTCTTCTGGCCTCAAGTGTTTCTGTTGAGAAGTCCAATCTCATCCTTATGAGGGCTCCTCTGTAGGTAATTAACTGCTTTCTTCTTTCAGCGTTTAGTATTCTTTCTTTGTCTCTTAACTTTAGCACTTTAATTATGATGTGTTTTTGTGTCAGCCTCCTTGGGTTTCTCTTTAGTGGGACTTTCTGGTAATTTAGATTGTGTGTAACTTTTTCCTTCATCAACTTAGAAAACTTTCAGCTATGATTTCTTCAAACATGTTATTTATCCCTTGTTCATTCTCTTCTCCTTCAGGAACCCCTGTGATGCAATGTTGTTTCTCTTCATGTTGTCACAGAGGTCTCTTAGAGTTTCCTCAGTCTTTTTCAGCCTCTTTTTCTCTTGCTGCTCTGCCTCTGTGCTTTTGTTTTTCTTGTCCTCTACATTGCTGATTTAATCCTCTGCTTCCTCTAGCCTGCTATTGATTTCTTCTGGTGTAGTCTTCATTCTGATATTGTACTTGTCATTTCTGACTGGTTCTTTATTAAGATTTCAATGCCCTTTTTGATGCTTACTGTCTCTTTATTTAGGTGTTCATTGTGTCCATCTATTGTTGCTCTATGATTCTTGAGCATCCTAGAAATCATTATTTTAAAGTCTGCATCTGGTAATAGGTTACTTCCATCTCATTCAGTTCTTTTTGGGAGATTTCTCTTGTTCATTTATTTGGGTCGCATTCCTCAGTCTGCCCATTTTGTCTGTGCAGTAGGTAACACTGTCTGACTTTGAAATTTTTGTGTGGTCTTTATGAAGAAAATGGGCTCAGACCACCTGTTTTTCTTGTTCTAAGAATGCTTGTTGAGGATGCTATTTTCCCTCTTATTGTATGTGAGTATTAAATGCATTTGGTCCTTTCATGGGTACAGTTATCCCTTCAGGCTGGCTGGCTCTAAGGGTCAACCTTGATCATGTGTATTATATACTGTGCAATGTCTGTGCTGTTGGGCATTATTTATTCTTCACAGTGTCCGGTGCCTGCTAGACTCCAGTTAGGGCATGCTGCTTATGTAGCTAGCTGAGTATAGTGTTGGTGCTGTCTTCCACCACTAAGTGTTGTGTTGGCTCTAGATCTTCTTGGATTGGTGTCAGCTGTTGTTTGTAACCTGCTGTGGGCTACCTGTCTGTAGTTATGGCACTTTTTGTTTTTTATGTCAACATTTTGAACAGTGCAGGAGTGGTCTACCTTTGTATAAGATTCAGCTTCCTCCTGCTTAGAGATGACAGTAGCTCCATCATAGGCCTCAGGTCTGTAAGATTTGTCTCCAGTTTTCAGCTGCTCCTGCTCCTCTTAAAGCTATCTGGTCTTCCCACAGAGTCTTCTGTAGTAAGATAGTAATGTGGGCTCAGACTGGCCTCACCCAAACAACCCCTCTACAGGTTGCACGCTTGGTGATTTAGGGCCGCTGAGGTTGTAAATACAACATTAGCAGGACCACCTACATCAGGAGTCTCTTTGTGAGGAGCTCAGTATGGAGAGTGTGGCCCCTACTCCAGAGCTTAATCCCTCAACCACTGCCTGATACTCAAATTTTATTTCTCCCCAACAAGGTGGGCAGCAGGTTCAGACATTTGAGGCTGAGAGTCCCCTCTGCATAAATTCTTTAGCTGGTAATACACTGATCTCAGGGAGAGTGACTGAGAGAGTCCTTTCCTTGGGCTGACTGTGTCCCGCCCCAAAGGTGGCTACACCCCTCAACCAAATTCAACAATATACTCACAGGGACCAACAAGTTAAATGTCCATGTTACAAGCCTCTCTCCTTTCCTTCTGAGTAGTCCAGCCTAGCAGGACAGAATATTCAGCACCCAGGCCAGCTGACTGTGAAGCTCCACCTTATCCAATGCACATGAGCCTCTGTGCATGCTGATTTCAGAGTGGAATTGGCCTCATCTGGTTCTGGTGTGAGCAGCCTTTCCTTAGGATCCCACTGTAGGAAGGGATGTTAGGTCCTGAACCGATGCTCTCTGCCGCTGACCACTGGATGTGCCAGTCCTGGGCCTTCCTGGCAGGAACCCGGTGCAGACTAGTGAGTGACACTGCCCGAGACAGGCCCTCAGCAATCTTCATTGAGCTAAAAAGAATCCAGAGTTTGTGGCTGCCTCTGCTGGGCCCAGGTGTACATGAAAATACCAAACTGCACTCCTAGGCTGGCTTTTACCCACACTGGATCTGGGGCAAGTTCCACTTAAAAGGCCAAATTTGCCTGGGTCCTGCCTCTCCAGCCTCTGTCTGCTGGCTGCTTGTTGGGCTCAGCCACTGAAAAAATCTCAGGCTAGTGTGGCACCTGCAGCAATTCAGGGATTGGAAGGGTGGTCCCTGTGGCTCCACCCCTCAGCCCCAGGTGTCAATCTGTCCAGACTTTGATCACAGATCTCAGTATGGTATGGCCCAGGAGTCCAGTGGGTGTAGCCTCTTAGACCCAGAGGTGCAGTCTGCCCACACTCCAGACAGTTTCTACTGAGTCTTCCGTGAGGTGGAAGCTCCAGTCCTAGATTCAGGGGCCTGTGGGGGAAAGCTATGATCTCAACACCAGAAAACCGAGCCACTGACGTGCCCCTGCTTCCCAGCCTCTCAGCATGATCTGATGCCATGATGGGGTAGGAGAGACTCACGAGGGCAGAACAGTTGCTTTTCCCTAGGCTGATGCTGCACAAAGGGGATGCTCCGCCCAAGAAAGATGGCGACTGCAGTGTTAGAAAATGACTCAGCAGAGGGGTTCAGGTGGTCATCCCCCACGTCATTCCTGGGACTCCAACTTTACACTTTCCTAACGCAACTCCTGTCCACTCAGCTCTACCTCAACCGGCCCCAGGTAAGTAGCTGTGAATAAGATTTTCTGTGCAGGCCCTTTAAGCCAGACCATGTATCTCAGAAAACTCAGTCTCTTTCTCGCAGACAGAAACCTGGCTCTTTTCACCTGAAATGCTGTATGGGCACCTCTTCTAGGCTCTGGGGCTCTAGGATTGGGTTCCAGGCCTGGGACTGAATTCCCACACCTCCAGAATGACCCTCCCCACAGTGAGATTCCCTCCAGTCCCTCGCCACTGCTTACTTCTGAAAGCATACAGCCCTTTTCATGTCTCCGCACTTCCTAACTGTCTTGATGTGGCTTCTTCTGTTATCCTGGTTATGTACTTCTGTTCCGTTAGTCCAAAGTTGGTTTTTCAAGATGAATGTTCTTAAATAAGTTGTAATCCAATTTGGTCCTGGGAGGTGGCAATTGGAACATCCACCTACTCCATCGCCATCTTGGTCTCTAGTAAACATTTGAATAGAGATGTTGTAACACAATTTCCTACATGTGCATTATTTTTATTTTATTTTCTATACAATTAATTGAGGTGACATTGATATTTTTTAACAGGGACAGAGAGAGAGTCAGAAAGAGGAATGGATAGGGACAGACAGACAGGAACAGAGAGAGGTGAGAAGCATCAATCATTAGTGTTTCGTTGCCATTGCGACACCTTAGTTGTTCACTGATTGCTTTCTCACATGTGCTTTGACCACGGGCCTTTGCCAGACTGAGCTACCCCTTGCCGGAGCCAGCAATCTTGGGTCTAAGCTGGCGAGCTTTTGGTCAAGCCAGATGGGCCCATGCTCAAATGGCGACCTCGGGGACTAGAACCTGGGTCTTCCTCATCTAAGTCCAATGCTCTATCCACTGCGCACCGCATGGTCAGGCGATTTTTATTTTTTTAGTGAGAGGATTGGAGATTGAAAGACTTCTGCATGTGCCCAACTGGAATCTACCCAGCAACCCTACCTGGGACCAATGTTTGAGTACTGAGCTATTTTTAGCACTGTGTAAAGGCTTCTTGAAGCCATATTCAGCACTCAGGGCTAACATGCTCCAACCAATTCAGCTATGGCTATGGAGGAGAATAGGGCTGTGGTAGATGGGTATAGAGGCAGATGGTCACTTCTTTGAGCCCTGACCAGGAATCAAACCTGGGACATCCACATGCCAGGTCAACAGTCTACCCCTGAGCCTACCCACCAGAGCTGGGATAACTTTGATGAATAAAATTATAGCTCTGCCTGCCCTGTGGTGGCGCAGTGGATAAAGCGTCGACCTGGGAAAACTGAGGTCGCCAGTTCAAATCCCTGCACTGGTCTGGTCAAGGCACATATGGGAGTTGATGCTTCCAGCTCCTCCCCCCTTTCTTTCTCTCTCTCTCTCTCTCACTCTGTGTCTCCTCTCTAAAATGAATAAAATAAAATAAAAAGAAAAATTAAAAAAAAATTATAGCTCTATAGTACATCACCTGGATTCCATTATGTGTTTACTGCTAAGAGTCAAGTCTCCTTCGATCACTATTCATCTTTCCTTTACTCTCTTCTCCCTCCCCCCACCAAATTGGTGATTCTTATATGACAAAATTATTGAAAATATGGTGGCCAAATGGTGATTTTTTTCTCCTTTTGTTAATTGTTCTGTGTTCATTAGTTGTATTCTCCTATGTAAAAGAACTTACCCTTGTTCCCTGTTTGTATTTATTTATTTATTTATTTGTTCATTCATTCATACCAATGTGGCCTCATGGATTCTTATTTTCTGAGCTATCATCCATTACCATTGTTACTCACTTAGGTGAAGCTTTAGGTGCATTCATTGTTTACAAGGATTCTAAATGATCTCAAAGAAGTCAATGGGCATATATACATAAAGAAACACAAGATTTTAAAATTACAAAATAAGAAACTAAAGGAATGTTGACCCATAGGAGGTATGTCAGGTGTGGGAGAGAAAGAATGGGCATGAGAACAGTGTAGATCAGGGGTCCCCAAACTTTTTACACAGGGGGCTAGTTTACTGTCCCTCAGACCATTGGAGGGCCAGACTATATAAAAAAAGAAAAGTATGAACAAATCCCTGTGCACACTGCACATATGCACACGCATCAATGATGCGCTTCCGGAGCTGTGACACATGCGTCTCGCGTCACCAAGTAGTAATGTACGTGAGCAGCACCGTCACATAGAGTATTCCAGGAGCACAGGATGCAGATGAAAGAGGTGCTCCTTCCAGAGTGTGGTGGGAGCCGGATAAATGGCCTCAGGGGACTATAGTTTGGGGACCCCGGTGTAGATGTTGACATAGAACATATAAATTTCTACCTACTCATACATTTTAAAACCCATATATTCAAATTGATATCTCCAGTTCTAGTTTGACAACAGAGCTCTTTCCAGCCCCTCCTTCTCCATGTGCACAGCACCTTCCCCGGGAGTGAGGACTCCATCCCTCTCCCTCAGGGTTACTTATTTGCTGATCTTTGGACACATGCTGAGTTGTTTCAGTATCTTGAACTCATTACCATAGTTAATGACACACTAACTACAGCTTAAAACTTTGTTCCAAATTTTTTTTAATAATTGTGAGAATATATGGACATGATTCCGGGTACAAGAATTACTTGTTACTTATGGTATTTTCACCTTGAGTCTAATGAAATATAAGTAAGTTCATTTGCGTTGTTTTATTCTATTTTGCTTTATTCACCACCTCTTTTATTTATTTTATTTAGGGGCAAAAGACAACATAGTCAAAACTATAAAATAATTACATTCATCTCTGCATCTCTCTGCTTCAATTCCTACAGGTTAATCATCTCATTACTTTCTGAGTTATTATTCCTTTGTTTCTATTTATTCAAACGGGCAGACACATGTATGTTTCATTTTTACCTAAAAAGTAGCATGCTATATGCTCTTCTAAGCATTGCATTTTTCCTATGGAAAATTATACCCTGCTATTTCTTCATATTGATTCATAGATATCTTTATTCCTTTTTCTTGCAGTTGAAATATACGCACTTTCATTGATGGTCTGCAGAGTTCTCTTACCACTCCTACGATGAGATCTAGGTGATGAGTGTTCTAAATGCCACTGAATTGTGTGCCTCTGATGGCTAAAATGATATATTTCAGGTATACAATATTAAAGTACAATTTAAAAATTAAAAAGAAAAAGAAGTAATCTTTGCGTAGAGAATACAAAACATTTATTAAATAATGATAATGTGTGATTAATAAATTAATAGAGAAGTATAGAATAATAATATATATATTTATATATAGCTCACCTCTGGCAGAGGAGTCAGCTGCCTGGGCCAGGATGTAGAGTTCTGGGTAGACCTGGTGGTATCAGTGCCTGAGTAATATGGCTTTAGGTCAGGGAACATTTCTCCCACATTCCAGTGAACCTGACTGGCACCTCACAGCAGATACTCTGTCCCCACCCTCTGGGTTCCAGGTGGCCCTGCACTCTGAATCCTGGCAGCCCAGCCCAAGGTCCAAATTGGAAAGGAAGAAGTAAAGCTGTCATATTTGCAGATGACCCAAAAATGTCCAGCAAAACACTACTGGAACTGATCAATGGATTCAATAACAGGATACAAAATAAATATTAAAAAAAAATATTTGCATATTTATACACCAATAATAAGATGTCAGAAATGGAAACAAGTAAAATGACTCCATTTATAATTGCATCAAAAAATATCTTGGAATAAATGTAATCAAAGATGTAAACGAACTGCACTTGGAAAATTATGAGACACTGAAGAAAGAAATAGAAGATACACATAAGTGGAAGCATATACTGTGCTCATAGATAGAAGTAATTAGCATTATTAAAATGCCCATATAACCCAAAGCAATCTATACATTCATGCTATTATTCTCAAGATACCAATGGCCTAGTTTACAGAACCAGAACAAATATGTCAAGAATTTATATAGAACCATAAAAGACCCTGTATAGCCACAACAATCTTGAGAAATAAACACAACGGTGAGAGAATGGTGCTACCTGATATCAAACTGTACTACAAAGCCATGGTCATCAAAACACCATGGGATAGGCATAAAAAGAAACATGTAGATCAATGGAACAGAATAGAGGACCCAGAAGTCAACTCACGCCTTTATGGTCAGTTAATACTTGACAAAGGAGGCAGGAATATACAGAGGAGTAAATATAGACTATTTATATAAATTGTATTGAGCAAATGGGACTGGAAAATGCAAAGAAATGAAAGTAGACCCCTTTATTACAACATATGCAAAATTAAACTCAAAATGGGTTAAAGACTTAAATGTACTGCTCAACACCATAAAACCCTAGAAGAACACATAGTAAAATATCAAACATATTTCATAGCAATATTTTTTCTGATATAACTCCTCAGGCAAAGATAAATAAATAAATAAATGGAACTACATTAAACTAAAAAGCTTTTGCACAGCAAAGAAAATCATCAACAAAATGAAAGGACAACCTACTGAATGCAAGAATATATTTGGCAATGGTACATATAATAAGGGGTGAATATGCAAGATTTATAAAGAGGTTTCACAGCAAAACACCAAAAACACAAACAATCCAAAAAAATATGGGCAAAAGATCTGAATACACTACTCTAAAGAGAACATAAGATGGCCAATAGAAATGTGAAAAGATGCTCAGCATCACTAATCATCAGGGCCATGCCAATGAAAACCATGACGTATCACCTCACACCTGTCAGAATGCCCATTATCAATAAACCAACGCACAAATGTTGCAAGGATGCAGAGAAAAGGGAAGCCTCGGGCACTGCTGCTGGGAATGCATGGGCTGCAGCCACCGTGGGAAACAGTATGGAGTGTCCTCAGTAAATTAAAACTAGAACTGCCTTTTGACCCTGGAGTCTCACTTCTGGAACTGCATCCGAAGAAACCCCCAATCAGACACTGACATGAAAGAATGAATGCACTCCTGTGTACATCCCAGCACTGTTTACAATAGCCAAGATGCGGAAGCAGCCCACGTGTCAAACGGTAGATGAACGGATAAAAATGCTGTGGAACGTATCTTTCTCTGAATGGCTTATTTCAACAACAATGACAGAAAGGATAAATAGAGGAAAAACTCAGAGACAGGGCGAACAGTGTAGTGATTGCGGGGGGCAATGGTGGGAGCATGTTGAGTTGGGTAGGGGGGAAATAAATGGTGAGGAAAGGAGATTGAATCGGAACGGTCAACACACAGTACTGTGGACAGGTGATGTATTGTGGAATTTTGCACCCAAATCCTGTATATTTTTATTAACCAGTGTCACCCCAATAAATTGAATAGAAAGGAGGGAACTGTGGTACATTTACACAGCGGAATACTACTCGGCCATGAGAATAAGGAAATCTGGCCTTTTGCGACAGCATGGCTAGACCAGAGGGTGTTACGCTCAGTGAAATAAGCCAGTCAGAGAAAGACCAGGACCCCAGGGCGTTACATATGAGTGGAATGTAATGAACGAATAGAAACACACTCGCAGATTCAGAACACAGGCTGAGCTGGGTGAGGAGAGGGCAGCTGGAGCACTAAGTGAAAAGACAAAGTGATTAAGCAAAAGAATTTTAAAAGCCTCTCACACAGACAACAGTATGGTGATTACCAGAGGAAAAGGGGGTGTGGGGCCGTAGAAACAGGCAAAGGGGGATAAATGGTGATGGAAGTAAGCTTGCATTTGGGTGGAGATCACATGATACAATATATGGAAGATGTGTTATAGACGGGTATACCTGAAACTTAGAACAATATATTAACCCATGTCACTCCAATAAATTATATTAAAATAAAAAGACACAATGCATAACGATTCTAAATGTATAGGTACTTAGTGATAGAGCTCTCAGATGCATGAAGCCCCACGGCACAGTGAATGTGCTTAATGCCTTTGATCTGCACACCTAAAAATGGACAAAATCGAAAAAAAAATAATAAATAAAAAATAAAAAAAATATAAAAAAATGGACAAAATCGTAAGTTCTGTCTCGTGTATATTTTACCACAATAACAAGAATTATATGTAGAAAAGAAAAAAGAAAGAAAGGAAGGGAGGGAAGGAGGGAGGGAGAGAGGGAGGGAGGGAGGGAGGGACGGAGGGAGGGAGGGAAAGAAGGAAGGAAGGAAGGAAGGAAGGAAGGAAGGAAGGAAGGAAGGAAGGAAGGAAGGAAGGAAGGAAGGAAAGAAGAAAGGAAGGAAGGAAGGAAGGAAAGAAGTTTCACCACAATCAGATCATAATGCCAAATCTTTGTATCCCCAATAACAGTCTATTAAAAATTCACAAGTAAAAGTATATGTCAGAAGAAAAAAAGACAAAATCATAATAATAATTCTTAAAAGGTTTGCATAAAATATTGTATACATCTTATATGAGATGATGAACAAGCAAAAATAACAATTAGAAATAAAGAATACATGGTAAATTATATTTGTAAAAGAAAATAAACAGAAAACACAGACTCTCTTTTTTTAAAAAACCCTGCTTTGTAGCCCATGCCCACTTCGTAGTGCGCTGATTCTTCTCACGGCTGGTTGCAGGCTACCAACATGATGTCACAGATGTGAGTTGGGAGGACGGGCACACAATCAGCTTGAAGCGAACAAAGCCAGCATAGAAGAATCAGTGCAAAACAAAGTTCTCCAGGAACAAATCAAGATACTGAATGAGTGTGTACTCAATAACATAGTATGAAAACTGTATAATCAAAAACTGACATTTCTCAAAGGAGAAAAAGACAAAACCACAATTATAATTCGGCAACATGTTCTACATATGATTTTGCATATACCTTATAAGAAACAAAACAAATAGTGACAAGTATTAATTAGTTATAAAAAACTACCAACAATCCAAGTAAAACGAGACCTTCTTGAAAAATTAGTGATACTTATACATGGCAAGAAAATGTCTATTCTATTAAAGTTACATGGAGATGTCAACCATACAATAATTTAGGAGATTTTTCTCATTTGCCTCTGACAGCAATAAGAGGATGTAGTGATTGCTATTTTAAAAAGTTAACCTTCTTGACACACATTTCCAAGGCCTGTTTGATGTCTCTGTTCCTGAGGCTGTAGATGAAGGGGTTCAGCATGGGGGTAACTACCATGTACATGACCGAAGCAGTGATGTCCTTGGAACTCCATGAAGAGGAGAAAAAGTAAACACCTGCTAGTGTCCCATAGTATAAGGACACCACAAAAAGATGGGAGCCGCAGGTAGAAAAAGCTTTATAGAGTCCCTTAGTGGAGGGGACCCTCAAGATGACGGTCCCTATACGAACATATGATCCCAAAATAATACAAAAAGGCAAGAATGAAAGCATTCCTGCCTCAGTGAAGATGACCAGCTCGTTGAGGGAGATGTCAGAGCAGCTCAGCTTCAGGAGCGCAGCGAGGTCACAGAAGAAGTGGCTGATGGTATTGTTAGTACAAAAGGACAGTTGGACCAAGAGGAGGGTGTGTAACAGGGCATTGACACAGGACAAAATCCAGGAGCCAGCCACCAGCAGTATACACAGCCCCTCCCTCATGATGGCGGTATAGCGTAGAGGGTGACAGATGGCCACATACCTGTCATATGCCATTGCTGCCAGGAGGAAATTGTCAACACCAGCAAAAATCATGAAAAAATACACCTGAGCAATGCAGCCCACATAGGGGATGGATTGTTGCCGAGTCTGCATGTTCGTAAGCATCTTCGGGACAGTGACGGATGACAGAGAAATGTCAGAGAAGGCCAAGTGGCTGAGGAAGAAGTACATGGGCGTGTGCAGGCGGGAGTCCAGCCTGATGAGCAGGATGATGAGCAGGTTGCCCAGCACCGTGGTCAGGTACATGCCCAGGAAGAGGGTGAAGAACCCGCGCTGCTGCCCTGGCCGCATGGGGAGCCCCAGGAGGAGGAACTCGGACACATTGCTCTGGTTCTCGGGCCCCATGTTGCTCCTCGTCTGCTGGGCAGGAAGGAGGTTCGGGACTCTCAGCAACCTGGAAAGGACAGCCAGGACCATCATGTCTCACACTGTAATTCTCCAGGAAAACCAGGAATTTTTAACAGCCCTTCTACTAATTTCTCACACCTGTGGATGACTATATGCTGCTCTATCCCAGTGAGGATCCAGGAAAACATCACGCCCCAAGTCAGCCAACAAGACTATTACACTGAAGCAAGAGAGTGTTCACCGTTGCATTCTCCATTAGTTATTGAGCATGAGTTTGTTTCTGGACCCCGCTAAGGACTGAGATGCAGCAGTGAACAAGAAAAGCAAGACCCCAATTCTGTGAGGTTAGATATGATGGGCATGGAGGGACAATGTCCGCCCCAGGCCAGAGCCACACCACACTAACTCGCTGAGGCAGAAATAGAGGATGAGCCCGGAGAACTGCTCTCAGTTGTTTCTGCCTTAAAGTAACGTGAGACTCCAGGGCTGAGCTGGGGTTGTTGGAGCGTTGTCACCCTCCTCCCGTGACCTGCCGGGTCCATAGACCTACAGCTCTAAACCATGATGCTCTAAAATGGGTGGCCTTCTATAACTTGATTCCAGAGGAGCTCTGAGACCAGAGTAGTCCTCACACTCTCTTCACAATGGTGCTGAACGCTTTGGTGAGTCCTTGGGCACCGGCCTGTGGGCTTTACCTGTGTTTCCCAATCCAACCCACACGCCAGTCTGTATTCCCAGAATTTAAAGCCACTCACAAATACACTAAGAATTTGCATTCTTTCACTTATTTTCACTTTTTAGAAATAGAAACATACATGATACAAATGCTGGAGGCACACACAGTACAGAAGGGGACGGAATGGCACCCACGTGTGTGTGTGTGTGTGTGTGTGTGTGTCTACGTCAGTATTATATGTGATTTGTGATGTACATCACTTGACATTTATGTACTTGAAGGCAATTATCCTTCTTTCCATTTCATAGATGTGGAAACTGAGGCCAAAGATTTAAGTAACTTTCCCAGGTCTCACCACAATTTGATGGTGATTCTGCACAAATATCACACAGCATGATGCCTGGAGTATTTTTCTTTTAGACTTTGCATGTTTAATAAAAAGGAACCAAAGGTTTGCAATATTCTGAACAACTCATTTACACTCAGGTCTAGAAAATGATCGCCCTGCTTCAAGAAACAGTGAGAAGCTTAGAATTTGGTTATCTCAGCAGTTGGTGCCCAAGAAGGAGGAGGACACCTCAGGTAATATTTGAGATCATGGATACTGATCATACACTCACAACACACACACACACACACACTAATGGACACAGAGTCTCACATAACCCGCTAGCACTCAGGCAGACCCATCGCCAAGGGCAATTCCCAGCCCCTCTGACCTGTGCCCGTCACTGCTGAGTCAGACCCTTCTGCTCCAGACTGCTGCCCGACTCCTCAGGTTTCTTCAGGAGGCCTTAGGTCCGGACAGAGAGAAGAAACATTTGTGGCCTTAGTTAGCCCTTATACAGACTTCAATTTATTTAACCAACTCTAAAGAAATGAGTCCAAAAATATCAGTTACTAATGAGAGGCTGAAACAAAGTCCCCAAGCTTCAGGTTACTTTCTGATGACTTGCCTTTGGGGAGCTGTGTGTCCAAGAGCTAGAGGGACTGGAGTCCTAGGGGATAGTGTCCCTGATTACAGTGATGCCCTGAGCTCCTTTCTTCTCAGTCATTGTTCAGTGGGGACACAGGACTTTTCAACATTTTATTTTAATTGATTTTAATGTTATTAGAAAAATTGTAAAAATGAAATATCAAATTCCTGGGCAGGTTTCACTCTGATTTCCTAATAGTTAAATTAACATTTTACTTAGTTTCCCGTCTGTGTTTTATATGTGTAGTACGTATATATCAGGCTTATATTTTCAGCTGATTATACCTCAGTAACATTATGAGAAGGCATATGGTAATAATTTTTCAATTACTATTGCTATTATCCTTGACCTGTTGGCTAAGGTGGCATCTGCCTGGTTCTGTGTCATTAACATTTTTTTAAGTTACTATTTTAAGCTTGTAATTAATAAGGATTATTTGGATATATATATTGGTACTGTATAAATATGACATTTCCTTATCAAAAATTTACCCACTTTTTTAACATTATTTCATGATTCTTATGACAATATTTATTGCAAATGTGGTGGCCAAATGGTAATTTTTTAAATTCTATTGTTTCTTCTAAGTGTATTAGTTGTAATCTCCTGTAAGAAGGAAGTTAGCCCTATTCTCCACTCATTTACTTATTGTTTGTTTATGTAGATCATTACGGACTCACGGATTCTCACTCTCTGAGTTATAAGCCATTACCGTTGTTACTGAGTTAGAAGCTTTAGGTGTGTTCATTGCTTACAAGGATATTAAATGATCTCAGAGAAAACAACTGGGAAGTGTTTATAAAAGAAACACTAGAAGTGAAAGCTGCAAAGAAACTAAAGGAATGTTTACCCACAGGAGGTGGGTCAGGAGTGGAGCAGAAAGAATGGGGGTGGGCACGGTGCAGATGTTGACATAGAGCATATACATTTCCATCAATACATTTAAAAACCCATGAGTTTGAATTGAGATCTGTTCACGTTGGACACCACGGGGTTCTCTCCAGCCCCTCCTCCGTGTGCACAGCACCTTCCCCAGGAGTGAGGACTCCCCCCCTCTCCCTCAGGGTTACTTACTTGCTGAACCTCTGCATACGTGCTGGGTATTTTTCAGAATAGTGAGCTCATAGCACTGCAATGACTCAGCTTAAAACTTTGTTGTTAGTTTTATTTCTTTTATTGTGAGAATATACAGGTATAGACAAAATTCTGTGTTCAAAAATTACTTTGGTTTCTTATTTTATTTTTCCCCTTTACATTAATTATGGTATTGAGTTGGAATAATATGTTCATTTTTGTTATTTTATTCTATTCTGCTTTATTCACTACCTTTTCTATTTATTTTTTAGTAACAAAAGACAACATAGTAAAAAACTGTACAAACAATTATACTCATCTCTGCATTTCTCTGCCTTACCTGCTATAACTAAGCAATTTCCTCAGTCTCTGATTAATTTTCCTGTACCTCTGTTTGCTCAGATGGGCTGACACGTGTATATTTCATTCTCCCTTCATTTTTACTTAAAAGTAACATGCTGTAAATGCACTTTTACACAGAACTTTGTTTCCCACTTAGGAATATATCCTGATACTTCTCCAAATAGATCCATAGATATCTTTGATCTTATTTTTTTCATAGTTGCAAAATACTCAATTTCATTGATGTTCTGTAGAGTTTCCCTTACGTGTCCTAGGATGAGATATTGGTGATCAGTGTCCCAAATGCCACTGAATTGTGTGTCTCTGATGGCTAAAATAATAAATTTCTTGTTTTCTATATTAACCTGCAATTTAAAAATTAAGGAGACAGTAAGAAGTAATCACTGCACACAGCACAGAAAAGTTATAAAATTATAATAATGTATGACATATAAGTTAATAGAAAAGAAGTGAAATAACAAAATATATATTTAATAAATCAAAAGGGAGAAGAAGGCCTGGCAGGGTGGTTGAGTGAATTAAACCTCGCTCAGGCGTGCCAAGGTCGCGGGTTTGATCCGGGTCAGGGCACATGGGAGGAGCAGTCCATGAGTACACAACTAAAATAATAGAACAGCAAAGTAGAGAGTGAGCTGATGCTTCTCTCTTTCTCTCTCTCTCAAATCAATGGAAAAACTTTTCAAAATAAAAATATTTAAATTTTTTTTAGAAAGAAAGAAAGGAAGGAATAAACATGAAACAGAAGTATCAAATAATAAACATAGTAATATGAAATACATGAATTCAAATATACTAAGATTACTTCAGAAGTCAATAAATTTCTACTGAAATACAATAATTATTGCTGTACATGAAAAAAGGAAAACCCAATGTTACACTGTTCACAACACCTCACAGGTCAAGGGACAAAGAAGAGTGTCAAGTGATGGAAAAGAAATACCATATAAACACTAACCACAGAAAGCTGCATCTTTACAGCATCCTAAGCTTCTATCTGAAGCTGTGTGTGTGTCCATCTACAGATGTACCTGTAATGTGCCGACACCAATATCAGAATCAGATGAGGCGCTGAGGTAGGACCCGTCGCAAGAAGTATTTCCCGGTTATAAACTCAGTAGTGCGCTGTTAAAGGCATTTTTATAAAGTCTCTCATATTTTATTTTTTTATTTAAATTTATTAATTTTATTAATTTTTAATTTTAATGGGGTGACATTGATAAATTAGGGTACATATGTTCAGAGAATACCTCTGCAGGTTATTCTGACATTTGATTATAATACATACCCATCACCCAAAGTCAAATTGTCTTCCGTCACCTTCCATCTGGTTTTATATGTGCTCCGCCGACCCCCATACCCCCTTCCTCTCCTCCCCCTAACCCCCCCCCCCATAGCCAGCACACTCTTGTCCATGTCTCTGAGTCTCATTTTTATGTCCCATCTATGTATGGAATTGATTATTCTTAGTTTTTTCTGATTTACTTATTTCACTCAGTATAATGTTATCAAGGTCCATCCATGTTGTGGTCAATGCTCCGATGTCATCATTTCTTATGGCTGAGTAGTATTCCATAGTATATATGTACCAAAGCTTTTTAATCCACTCGTCCTCTGACAGACACTTGGGCTGTTTCCAGATCTTCGCTATTGTGAACAATGCTGCCACGAACATGGGGGTGCATTTCTTCTTTTCGAACAGTGCTATGGTGTTCTTAGGGTATATTCCTAAAAGTGGGACAGCTGGGTCAAAAGGCAGTTTCATTTTTAATTTTTTGAGAAATCTCCATACTGTTTTCCACAGTGGCTGCACCAGTCTGCATTGTCACCAGCAGTGCAGAAGGGTTCCCTTACCTCTACATCCTTGCCAGCACTTGTTCTGTGTTGTTTTGTTGATGAGCGCCATTCTGACTGGTGTGAGGTGATATCTCATTGTGGTTTTAATTTGCATTTCTCTAATGATTAGTGATGTTGAGCATTTTTTCATATGCCTATTGGCCATCTGTATGTCCTCTTTGGAGAAGTGTCTATTAATCTTTTGCCCATTCTTTGATTGGATTGTTTGTCTTCCTGGTGTTGAGTTTTACAAGTTCTTTATAAATTTTAGTTATTAACCCCTTATCAGACGTATTTTCGAATATGTTCTTCCATTGTGTGGTTTGTCTTTTTATTCTGTTCTTATTGTCTTTAGCTGTGCAAAACCATTTTAGTTAGATATAGTCCCATTTGTTTATCCTGCCTTTTATTTCATTTGCCTATGGAGATATATCAGCAAATATATTGCTGCAACAGATGTCAGAGAACTTACTGCCTATGTTTTCTTCTAGGATGCTTATGGCTTCACGGCTTACATTTAAGTCTTTTATCCATTTTGAGTTTGTTTTTGTGAATGGTGTAAGTTGATGGTCTAGTTTCATTGTTTTGCAGGTAGATGTCCAATTTTCCCAACACTATTTGTTAAAGAGGCTGTCTTTACTCCATTGTATGCTCTTACCTCCTTTGTCAAATATCAGTTGTCCATAAAGGTGTGGGTTTATTTCTGAATTCTCTGTTCTGTTCCATTAATCTACATGCCTGTTCTTATGCCAGTAACAAACTCTTTTGAGTACAATGGCCTTGTGGTATAACTTGATATCAGGAAGTGTTATACCTCCCACACTATCAGTTTGATACCTCCCACAATATCATGTTATCTGTGTGATACCTCCTACAATATCAGAATTAGATGAGGCGCTGAGGTAGGACCCATCGCAAGAAATATTTCCCAGTTATAAACTCAGTAGTGTGCTGTTAAAGGCATTTTTATAAAGTCTCTCATATTTTAAAAAGTCTTGCTTTGCAACACATGCTAATTTGCATAGTGTAATTATTCTTATCAGGGCTGATTGCAGTCGACCAACATGATGTCTTTGTGTAATGCGAAGACGTGCACACAAGCAGCTTGAAGACAATGAAAACCAGCATGAAAGAATCAGGTAAAAAAGTAGAATAGTTCACAGGAGAATGAGCAGATCACACTGATTAATCAGCGTGTCCTCAATAGTATAGCATATAAAATACATAAGCAAAAACTGACATATCTCAAAGAACGAAAAGACAAAGTCAAAATTATAACTGTGCAACATGTTTTCTGTAAGGTTTTCCATATATATCTATAAGAGATCATGAACAAGCAAAACATATTAATTAGGAATAAAGAACATTAACAAACCAAGTAGAACAAATGATCTTGACATATTAACAACAGTTTATATATGACAAAGAATGCCTATTCTATTAACGTTATATAGAGATGTCAACCCTACAATAATTTAGGAGATTTATCTCACTTGCCTCTGACTACAATAAGAGGATGCAGTGATTGTTATTTAAAGAAATTAACCTTCTTGACACACATTTCCAAGGCCTGTTTTATATCTCTGTTCCTCAGGCTATAGATGAAGGGGTTCAATATGGGGGTAACTACCGTGTACATAACTGAAGCAATAATGTCCTTAGAATCCCATGATGAGGAGAAAAAGTAAACACCTACAAGTGTCCCATAGTATAAAGACACCACAAAGAGATGGGAGCCACAGGTAGAAAAGGTTTTTAAAAATCTCTCAGTGGAGGGGAACTTCAGGATGATGGTCCCTATTCGGACATATGAGTCCAAAACAACACCCAAAGGCAGGAAGCAAAGCATTCCTCCCTCGATGAATATTACCAGTTCATTGAGAGAGATGTCAGAGCAGCTCAGCTTCAGAAGCACAGTGAGTTCACAGAAGAAGTGGCTGATGGTGTTGTTGTCACAGAAGGAAAGTCGAACCAAGAGGAGGGTGTGTGTCAGGGCATTGACACAGGACACAATCCAAGAGCCAGCCACCAGCAGCACACACAGCCCCTCCCTCATGATGGTGGTGTAGTGTAGAGGGTGACAGATGGCCACATACCTGTCATATGCCATCACTGCCAGAAGGAGACTTTCTAGACAACCAAAAAGCAGGAAACAATACACCTGAGCAATGCATCCCACATAGGGGATGGATTGTTGCCGAGTCTGCATGTTCGTGAGCATCTTCGGGACAGTGACGGATGACAGAGAAATGTCAGAGAAGGCCAAGTGGCTGAGGAAGAAGTACATGGGCGTGTGCAGGCGGGAGTCCAGCCTGATGAGCAGGATGATGAGCAGGTTGCCCAGCACCGTGGTCAGGTACATGCCCAGGAAGAGGGTGCAGAACCCGCGCTGCTGCCCTGGCCGCATGGGGAGCCCCAGGAGGAGGAACTCGGACACACTGCTCTGGTTCCCGGGCCCCATGCTGCTCCTCGTCTGCTGGGCAGGAAGGAGATTTGGGACTCTCAGCAACCTGGAAAGGATGCCCAGGACCTTCATATTTTCTACTGTCATTCTCTGGGAACAACATGAACTTCTGACTACACACCTATTAATGTGTAACACCTGTAGGTGCGTGCATCCTCACACTATCGCAGTGAGGATCCAGGAAAACATCATACCCCTAATGCAGCCAACAAGAGTTCATTACACAGAAGCAAAACGATACTCACTGTTTTATTCACCCATAGGTTACTGATGTTGAGTCTGTGTCTTGAGGCACTAAGGACTGAGATGTAGCAGTGAACGAGAAAAGCAAGGTCTCCACTTCTGTGAGGTTAGATCGTGATGGGCACGGAGGGAACATTTCTCCCTCAGGCCAGAGCCACACCACATTGATTCACTGTGGCATAAATTGATCCCCCAAACTGGTATCTGTTGTTTCTACCTTAAAAAACAGGAGACTTCAGCCTGACCAGTGGCGGTGGAGTGGATAGAGCATCCACCCAGGACGCTGGGGTCCTGGTTTGAAACCCCGAGGTTACTAGCTAAAGCACTGGCTTCTCAGCTTGAGCACCAGCTTGCCAGCTTGAGTGCGGGTTGTCAATGTCACCTCAATGTTGCTGACTTGAGCCCAAGGTCACTAGCTTGAAGCCAAATTAGGAGAAGCAATCAATACAGAATTAAATGAAGCAAGTAAGAATTGATAGTTCTCATCTCTCTTCCTTTCTGCTTCTCCCTTTAATCCCTCTCTCTATCTCTCTCTCAAAAAAAGAATAAAAAGACTCCAGTGCAGATTTGTGACTGTTGGAGCATTGTTACATTCCTGTGCTTACCTACAGCTGTGAACTCATGGACATTTTGGAAACACGTGGCAACGTAAAACGACCGATTCCTGAATAGCTATGAAACCAGAACTCTTCAAATCATCTTCCATAATAATGCTGAACACTTTGGGGAAAATGAGAGTACTGAGCTGAGGACTTTACCTACATTTACTAATTGAATCCATACACCAGCCTACGTTCCCAGAGTCTAAGACCTATTCATAACTGCACTAAAAGTATGTGTTCTTTCAACAATGTTAGATTTTAAGAAATAGAAATGATAAAAATGCTGTAGGCACACTACAGTGTGTATATATATCTGTATCTATAAAATATGTGATGTGTAATGTATGTAACTGGATATATATGTACTACCATTTTCTATAAACTAAAAATTATCACTGTTTCATGGGTTTCAGTCAAACATGTTACAATGATCAGAACCCATGCTCTTAGCAATCACACATGGGAACTCCCTTTTGTTGGTTACGGGAGCCAGGCACAATAATATTATTTTATATCTGTGAGAACACAAAGTTGTCCCAAATATTCTTACTCCTTTTCCTACATAATTAAATTTCTACGTATTTATAATCTTTTCAACTGAGAGAACACGCTCAAATACATTGACTTCTATTTATACAATAAAGATTTACTGAAGATATCTGTAAGACTCATAAGAAAAGTATAATTCTTTCCTTTTTATACCTATGGAAACTGACACAAAGGATTTCATTAACTTTCCCAATGTTTTACTGCAATTAGATAGTGGGTCTGCCCAAAACATCACACAGCTTGATGCCTGGAGTACCTTTTTGTTTGTTTGTTTGTGTGTGTGTGTGTGTCACTTTTTTTTGTTTGTTTGGCATGGGATGTTTAATAAAAGTAAGAAAGGGTTGAAAAATTGTAAATGACTCAGTCCCACTCAGGCACATGAAACTGATAGGAGAGCCATTTCAAAAAATAGGGACTGACTTAGACTTTGTTTATCTCAGCATTTAATAGTGCTCCAGAAAGAGGACACCTCAGAAATATTTGAGGTCATGTAAGCAGATCATACACACACACAACACATGCACACTAATAGAGTGCTGATCTGAGGACTCCTGTCACCTGTGACTAAGCTCCCATCCTAAGGGAAGGGTCGCCAGTATGTGGTTCAGCTCATAAACACTCATATACATACATTCGAGTCATAGGTCACACACAAAGTAAGACATACACAACACACAAGAATGTACTACTCACCCATAAACACACTCACAATGCACATCAACACTCCTGACTCATGACACACCTGGTAAACACTCAAATCTCCACAGGTACATAATTCAGGAACTACACACATATGTCACCAAAAACACAGAAGACCGTATACAATTCAAAATTTTCACAAGAAAAACACTCACTAACAATGCACATGCACACACACCCACACTCCCTACACCATCAGCACACCCGCTCCTATTACTGAGAGGCATGCTCCCGCCCCCCTGACCCACCCCCTGCTGGGGGAGGGCAGTCAGCATGGGGCAGGTCCGCCTATTTGGTCACAGGTGCGGTCATTACACCCCCACCTACACCATGCACGTGTCACATACACATAGTAACACACACACACTGAGAAAAGCAAACAATACAGCTGTCTTCTATCACGCATGAGTGTGTCAACCAGAAAACCAGTTGGCACAGGCAGCAGCACACACTGTGAAGAGAAGTGTTAAACCTGTCAAGTGCTGGTTTCCTGTGAAATCAAATTTCTGTACAGCAGCTGAGGCAACAATCTCTCTCACGATGCTCAGCTGTGATGCATGTGTTTAAAGTTGTGGTGCATGTGTTTACAGCTGGGACACAAGTGTTTACAAGACATGAATAAGGGTCCTCACACACAAGAAGGCAGATCACGGGTGTGCACTAAAACAGGACCTAGATGGGGTCTAACTCAGGAAATGTGTCAGGCTGTGATTCAAATACATAGCACATGCACGCACACACACACACGCACGCACACACACACACAGTCATGGACACAGTGTCTCATGACCCGCTAGAACACAGGCAGACCCATCGCCAAGGGCAGAGCCCCAGCCCCTCCGACCTGTTCCCGTCACTGCTGAGTCAGACCCTTCTGCTCCAGACTGCTGCCCGACTCCTCAGGTTTCTTCAGGAGGCCTTAGGTCCAGACACAGAGAAGAAATATCTGTGGCTCTGGCCCATCTAGACCTTCATTCTCCTCATCCAGCTCCAGGGAAATGAGTCCAAGACAAGACTTAATTACTAATGAGAGACTGAAACCCAGTCCCCAAGCTTCAGGCTACTTACTGACTGCCCTTTGGGGAGCTGTGTGTCCCAGAGCCAGGGGGACTGGAGTCCTGGGGACAGTGTCCCTGATTCCAGTGATGCTCTAGGCTCCTTTCTTTTAGGGCATTGTTCCAGCAAGGACAAAGGACTTTTCAACTTTTTATTTTGAAATGATTTTAAAGATATACAAATGCTATAAAAATGACATGAAGAATTCCTCGACAGGCTTCACCCAGATTCCCCAATGGTTAACTGTTTACTGTGCTTCCCTTCTGTGTATATGTATTTTAGTGTGCACCTCTCAGGCTTACATTTTCAGTAGATATACCACAGTGCATGTTAATTTTCCCATTACTAGTGCTTTGGCCCTCGATCAGATGGCTAAGGGTGCTGTCTGCCTGGTTCCCTGCTGTCAAGTACCATTTCTTTAAATTTACTATTTTAACCTTGTAATTAATTAATTGGTATCATGTGGGTAGATGTTTTGATACTGTGTAAACATAACTATTCCTTGTTACATTTTGCTCCCTGTACTTAACATCCATGGCTGATATTTTTTTAGTTTAATATTGATTATATTTAATCAGTTGATTTCCATAATCTTCCTAAATGTAACCAAGTACAAAACAGGCATATTTTTACCAAAAAACTAAAGCCCAGAGCTAATTACCATAAAGTGAATGTGCTCTGACCCACGGCCCCAGGATACGTGCTGTGATTATAACACAAGTACATTCACGGTGGCAGATGACCTGCAGCTACTGATTTTGTTCACTAAGTCTAAACAGAACGTGGTTTTGAGGGGTAACACCTACAAAATTCTTACCATGGAATTAATACTCCATTCTGGGGAAACATTCTGTTGCAAGTTACTTGAGGAGATCTAGTCAGAACAGACAGTAAGTGATTCATAGGACTTATTTGTAAACTTTTTATGGGAATAAAGGATTTATTTTTTAATAAAATTATTTTTATTTTTTGTTAATTTTAATTTATTGTGTTAACATGAATTCAAGTGTCCCACTCAATATAACTCCCTCACCCCCACCTCCTTGTCCCCCATTGCCCCTCCCTTCCCTTTGGGATTTGCTGTCCTGCTATCTGTATCTCTGTGTTATGTATATATAATTTCACTAATCCCTTCACCTTCTCTGATCCCATCCTCTCATCCCCTCATCCCCCTTCCCTCTGACAGCATCCCTCTGCTCCCTGTGACCCCACCTCTGCCTCTATTCCATTCCTCAGTTCACTTTGTTCCTTAGATTCCACATATAAGTGGGATCATATGATATTTTTCCTTCTCTGCCTGGCTTATTTCATTTAGTATAATAATCTCCAGGTCCATCCATGCCATCGCAAAAGGTAAAATTTCCTTATTTTTTACCACTGCATAGTATTTCATTCTGTATATGTACCACAGCTTTTTAATCTACTCGTCCACTGACGGACACCTGGTCTGTTTCCAGATCTTGGCTATTGTAAACAATGGTGCAATAAACATGGGAGTGCATTCTTCTTTTGAATCAGTGTTTTGGGATTCTTAGGATATATTCCTAAATGTGGGATAGCTGGGTCAAAGGGCAGTTCCATTATTAAGTTTTTGAGGAAACTTCATACTGTTTTTTACAGTGGTGGCACAAGTTGGCATTTCCACCAGCAGTGCAGGAGGGTTCCCTTTTCTCCACATCCTCGCCAGTGTATATTGTGTGTTGATTTGTTGATGAGCGCCATTCTGACATCTGTGAGGTGGTATCTCATTGTGGTTTTAATTTGCATTTCTCTAATGGTTAGTGATGCTGAATATTTGTTCCTATGTCTATTGGCCATCTGTATGTCCTCTATGGAGAAGTGTCTATTTAGTTCTTTTGCCCATTTTTAATTGGATTGTTTACCTGTAAACTCAAGTGTTGAGTTTTAGAAGTTCTTTATAAATTTTGGTTCTTAACCCCTTATCAGATGTATTGGCGAATATGTTCTCCCATTGTGTGGGTTGTCTTTTAATTTTGTTCATGGTGTCTTTTGCTGTACAAAATATTTTTATTCTGATGTAGGCCCATTGGTTTATTTAGTGCTTTATTTCACTTGCCCATGGAGATAAATCAGCAAAAATATTGCTACAAGAGATATCAGAGAGTTTACTGCCTGCTTTCTTCGAAGATGATTATAGATTTACAACTTACATTTAAGTCTTTTATCCATTTGAATTTATTTTTGTGAATGGTGTAAGTTGGTGGTCTAGTTCATTTTTTTGCAATTACCTGTGCAATTTTCTGAACACCATTTATTTATCTACTTATTTACAGAGACAGAGAGAGAGTCAGAGAGAGAGAGAGATACGGACAGACAGGAACGGAGAGAGATGAGAAGCATCAATCATCAGTTTTTCATCTTGACACCTTATTTGTTCATTGATTGCTTTCTCACATGTGCCTTGACCGCGGGCTTTCAGCAGACCAAGTAACCCTTGCTCGAGGCAGCAACCTTGGACTCAAGCTGGTGAACTTTTGCTCAAACCAGATGAGCCCACACTCAAGCTGGCGACCTCGGGGTCTCGAACGTGGGCCCTTTCGCATCCCAGTCCGACGCTCTATCCGCTGCACCACCGTGGGGTCAGGCTGAACACCATTTATTAAAGAGACTGTCTTTACTCCACTGTATGCTCTTACCTCCTTTGTCAAGGATCAATTGGCCATTAAGGCGTGGGTTTATTTCTGGGTTCTCTATTCTGTTCCGTTGATCTGTATGCCTGTTCTTATGCCAGTACCAGGCTGTTTTGAGTACAATGGCCTTGTAGTATAACTTGATATCAGGAAGTGCAATACCACCCATTGTGATCAGAAAAGATGCTTAATATGATTTCAATCTTCTTAAATTTATTGAGACTTGTTTTGGGTTCTAATATGTGGTCTATCCTGAAGAATGTACCTTGAGCAGTTGAAAAGAATGTATATTCTACTGCTTTAGGTTGAAAGGTCCTGAAGATACCTACTAAATCCAGTTGATTTAGTGTGTCATTTAAGGTGGCTGTTTCTTTGTTAAATCTATCTTGAGGATCTATCCATTGATGTTAGTGGGGTATTAAAATCTCCTACTATTATAGTATTGCTATTGATCTCACCCTTTATGTCCATCAAAATCTGCTTTATATATTTAGGTGTTCCTACATTAGGTGCATAAATATTTACAATGGTATGTACTCTTGTTGGATTGCTCCCTTTATCATTATGTAATGATCTTCTTTATCTCTTACTATAGCCTTTGTTTCAAGGGCTATTTTCTCAAATATAAAGTATTGCTACCCCAGCTTTTCTTTTTTTCATTCCCATTTGCATGAAATATTTTTTCCATCCCTTTACTTTCAGTCTATGTGTATCTTTTGTTCTGAGGTGGGTCTCTTGTAGACAACATGTATATGAGTCCTGTTTTCTTATTCATGCAGATACCCTATGTCTTTTAATTGGAGCATTTAACCCATTCACATTTAAGATTATTATTGACATATACTTATTTATTGCCATTTTATTGTTTAAATCTACAATCCTCTTTTTCTAGATTTTTTTCCCTTCGCTCTTTTAACAGTAGGACCCTTAACATTTCTTGCAGTACTGATTTGGTTGTAATGAATACCTTGAGAAGGGTTTTAAAGGGTTTTTTGTCTTTTTTTTTTTTTTTTGTCTGTGAAGCTTTTTATTTCTCCTTCAATTTTAACCAATAGCCTTAATGGATAAAGAAGTCTTGGTTGTAGGTTCTTATTATGCCTCACTGTGAATATTTCTTGCCAATCCTTTCTGGCCTCAAGTGTTTCTGTTGAGAAGTCAGATGTCATCCTCAGGGGGTTTTTTCTATCCATCCATTATTGCTCTAAGATCCTTGAGCATCCTAAAAATCATTATTTTAAACTCTGCATCTGGTAGTTTGGTTACCTCCATCTCATTCAGTTCTTTTTCTGATGATATCTCTTCTTCATTTATTTGGGTTGCATTCCTCTGTCTGCCCGTTTTGCCTGTGCAGTAGGGTAGCACTGTCTGACTTTGAAATTTTAGTGGTGTCTTTATGAAGAAGATGGGCTCAGTGGTACTGACCTCCAGGCCACCTGTTTTCCTTATTCTAGAAATGCTTCTTGAGGGTGCAATTTTCCCTCTTATTGTATGTGAGTATTAAATGCATTTGGTCCTTTCGTGGGTATAATGATCCCTTCAGGCTGGCTGGCTCTAAGGGACAAGCTTGATAATGTGTATTACACACAGTGCAATGTCTGTCCTGTTGGGCATTATTTATTCTCCACAGTGTCCGCTGCCTGCTAGACTCCACCTTTGGGCATATTGCTTGTGTAGCTAGCTAAGTATAGGGTTGGTGCTGTCTGTCACCCACTACCTGTTGTGTTGGCTCTAGCTCTTCTTGGGTTGGCATCAGCTGTTGTTTGTAACCTGCTGCAAGCTACCCTTCTGCAGCTACTGCACTGTTTGCTGTTTGTGTTCATATTTTGGACATTGTGAGAGTGGCCAACCTTTGTATAAAAATCAGCTTCCTCCTGCTTAGTGTTGATAGAAGTTCCATAGTAGCCCTTAGCTCTGTAAGATTTGTCTCTACCTTTCAGCAACCTCTTGCTGTTGTCAGTTCTTCCCACAGAGTCTTCTGTAGTAACACGGTAGTGTGGGCTCAGACTGGCCTCACCCAACCAACCCCTCTACAGGTTGCACGCTTGGTGATTTAGGGCCGCTGAGGTTGTGAATACAACGTTAGCAGGACCACCTACATCAGGAGTCTCTTTGTCAGGAGCTTAGTATAGAGAGTGTGACCCCTACTCCAGAGCTTAATCCCTCAACCACTGCCTGATACTCAAATTTTATTTCTCCCCAACAAGGTGAGCAGCAAGTTCAGACAGTTGTGGCTGAGAGTCCCCTCTGCATAAATTCCTTAGCTGGTATTACCCTGATCTCAGGGAGGATGACTGAGAGAGTCCTTTCCTTGGGCTGACTGTGTCCCGCCCCAAAGGTGGCTAAGCCCCTCGACAGAATCCAACAATAGACTCACAGGGACCCACATGTTAAATGTCCATGTTACAAGCCTCTCTCCTTTCCTTCTGAGTAGTCCAGCCTAGCAGGACAGACTATCCAGCACCCAGGCCGGCTGACTGTGAAGCTCCACCTTATCCAATGCACAGGAGCCTCTGTGCCGTGCTGATATCAGAGTGGAATTGGCCTCAGCTGGTTCTGGTGTGAGCAGTTTTTCCTTAGGATCCCACTGTAGGAAGGGATGTTAGGTCCTGAACTGATGCTTTCTGCAGCTGAGCACTGGATGTGCCAGCCCTGGGCCTTCCTAGCAGGAAGCCAGTGCAGACTAGTGGGAGACACTGCCCATGACAGGCCCTCAACCTTCATGGAGCTACAAACAATCCAGAGTTTGTGGGCGCAGGTATACATGAAAATACCAAACTGCACTCCTAGGTTGGCTTTTACCCATGTAGGTAAAATCTCTGGTCTCAACACCAGAAAACCGAGCCACTGACGTGCCTTCTGCTTCCTGGCCTCTCAGCATGATTGGAAGCCACTGGATCTGGGGCAAGTTCCACTTAAAAGGCCAACTTTGACTGAATCCTGCCTCCTCCAGCCTCTGTCTGCTGGCTGCTTGTTGGGCTCAGCCACTGAAAAAACCTCTGCTAGAGTCTGACACCTGCAGCAATTCAGGGATAGGAAGGGTGGTGGGTATGGCTCCACCCATAAGCCCCAGGTGTCAGTCTGTCCAGACTTTTTTCACTGACTTCCATAGGTGGTGGCCCAGGAGTCCAGTGGGTGTGACCTCTGAGACCCAGAGGTGCGGTCTGCGCATACTCCAGACAGTTTCTACTGAGTCTCCCATGAGGTGGAAGCTCCAGTGCTAGAGCGGGAGCATGTAGGGGAACGCTCTGGTCTCAACACCAGAAAACCAAGCCACTGATGTGCCTTCTGCTTCCCGGCCTCTCAGCATGATCTGACGCCATGACTGGGGTAGGAGAGACTCCCGAGGGCGGAGCAGTTGCTTTTTACCAGGCTGATGCTGCACAAAGAAATATTCCGCCCAAGAAAGATGGCGACTGCAGTGTTGGAGAATGACTCAGCACAGGGGTTCAGGCGGTCATCCCCCACATGTCATTCCTGGGCCTCCAACTTTACACTTTCCTAACGCAACTCCTGTCCACTCAGCTCTACCTCAACCGGCCCCAGGTAAGTACCTGTGAATGAAATTTTCTGTGCGGGCCCTTTAAGACAGACCATGCATCTCAGAAAGATCAGTCTCTTTCTCGCAGACAGAAACCTGGCCCTTTTCACCCCAAATGTTTTGTGGTTGCCTCGTCTAGGCTCTGGGGCTGTAAGATGGTGTTCTGGGCCTTGGACTGAGCACCCACACCTCTCAGGGAAATCCTCCCCACAGTGAGAGTCCCTCCAGACCCTCAGCCACCGGTCACTCCTGGGAGTGGACAGCCCTTTCCGTGTCTCTGCACTTCCCAACAGTCTTTATGTAACTTCTTCTGTGATCATTGGTTATGGACTCCTCCTCCTTTAGTTCAAAGTTGGTTTTTCAAGATGATTGTTCTTAAATTAAGTTGTAATCTAATTTGGTCTTGAGAGGTGGCAGTGAAAACATCCAACTACTCTGTCGCCATCTTGAACTCTTGTAAACATTTTAATAGAAATGTTGCAACACACTATCCTACGTGTGCTTTATCTTTATTTCATTTTATTTTTTATACAGTTTGTTGAGGTGACATTGATTTTCTTTTAGTGAGAGGATGGGAGATAGAAACACAGACTCTGCATGTGCCCAACAGGAATCCACCCAGCAACCCTATCTGGGGCCAGTGCTCGAGTACTAAGCTATTTTTAGCACTTGAGCAGAGGCTCCTTGGAGCCATATTCAGCAACCAGGGACAACATGCTCCAATCAATTCAGCCATGGCTGTGGAGGAGAATAGGAGTGTGGTGGATGGGAAGAGAGGTAGATGGTCACTTCTCCTTTGTGCCCTGAACAGGAATCAAACCTGGGATATTCAGACACCAGGTCAACAGTCTACCACTGAGCCTGTCCACCAGAGCTGGGGTAACTTTGATGAATAAAATTATAGTTCTATAACACATCACCTGGATTGCATTATGTGTTTACCGCTCAGAGTCAAGTCTCCTTCAATCACTATTTATCTTTTCTTTACTCCCTTCTCCCTCCCCCCACCAAATTGGTGATTCTTATATGACAAAATTATTGGAAATATGGTAGCCAAATGGTGATTTTTCTCCTTTGGTTAATTGTTCTGTGTTCATTAGTTGTATTCTCCTATAAGAAAGAACTTACCCTTGTTCCCTATTCGTATTTATTTATTATTCATTCATACCAATGTGGCCTCATAGATTCTTATTTTCTGAACTATAATACATTACCATTGTTACTCATTTAGATGAAGCTTTAGGTGCATTCATTGTTTACAAAGATTCTAAATAATCTCAAAGAAGTCAATGGGGTTATATATATAAAAGAAACACAATATGTAAAAACTACAAAGTAAGAAACTAAAGGAATGTTGACTTATAGAGATGTGTCAAGACTAGGACAGGAAGAATGGGCGTGAAAACCATGTAGATATTGACACAGAACATATAAATTTCTATCTACTTATACATTTTAAAACCCATGAGTTCAAATTGATATCTCCAGTTGTACTTTATCGCCACAGTTCTTTCCAGCCCTTCCTCTGTGTGTACTTTTCCTTCCCGGAGAGTGACGACTCACTCCCTCTCCCTCTGGGGTTACTTATTTGCTGAATCTTTGGACACATACTGAGTTGTTTCAGAATCTTGAACTCATACCATAGTTAATGACACACTAACTAAAGCTTAAAACTTCATTCCAAATTTTTTTTACTAATTGTGAGAATACATGGACATGATTCCAGGTACAAGAATTACTTGTAACTTATTTTATTTTCACCTTTAGTCTAATGGTAGTAATTTGAACTATAAGTAAGTTTATTTGTGTGGTTTTATTCTATTTTGCTTTATTTCCCACCTATTTTATTTATTTTATTTAAGGGGAAAAGACAGCATAGTCAAAACTATAAAATAATTACACTCATCTCTGCATCTCTCTTCTTCATCTCCTGCAAGTTAACAATCTCATTAATTTCTGACTCATTTTTCCTGTGTTAACATTTGTTCAAATGGGCAGACAAATGTATGTTTCATTTTTACATAAAAGGCAGCTTGCTATATACTCTCCTAAGCATTGAATTTTTCCATGTAAAATTATACCCTGCTACTTCTCCATATTGATTCATAGATATTCTTATTCTTATTTTATTTACATTTGCAATATATGCAATTTCATTGATGGTCTGCAGAGGTCTCTTACCAGTCCTAGGATGAGATATAGGTGATGAGTGTCCTAAATACATCACCTATATACCTCTGATAGCTAAAATGATAAATTTCAGGTATACCATATTAATGTACAATTTAAAAATTAAGAATAAAAAGAAATAATCTTTGCATAGAGAATACAAAACATTTGTTAAATAATGATGATAATGTGTGATTAATAAATTAATAAAGAAGTATAGAATAACAAAATATATTTAATTAATTAAAAAGACAAGAGAACAAATATGAAATATATATCAAATAACAAACATTGTAATATGGAAAATAAGTATTCAAGTATAGTACGATTACATTAGATATCAACAGATAAAATTTTTCTAATATTAATACATGTTGCTAAACATAAAAAGAACAAAACTCAACTTTACACTGGTAACACTGTGCAACTCATAGATATAAGGACATAGAAAAGTTTAAAGGGATAGAAAAAAAAATACTATGTGAACACTAAGCACAAGAAAGCTGCATCTTAATATACAAAATTTATAAAAAATCTGTAAAAATTAATACCAAGAAGGTAAATAATTCAATTTATAATTCGGCAAAGAACTTAAATAGACATTTCTTCAAAGAGGACATACAGATGGCCAATAGACATGTGAAAAAGTGCTCAACATTACTCATCATCAAAGAGATGCTAAGTAAAACCACAATGAGATATTACCTCACACCTACCACAATGACCAACACAAATAAATCAACAAAATTTATATGGAACCACAAAAGATCCTGTATAGCCACAACAATCTTTTTTTTTTATTTTATTTTTTATTTATTTTACAGGGACAGAGAGAGTCAGAGAGAAGGATAGACAGGGACAGACAGACAGGAACGAAGAGAGGTGAGAAGCATCAATCATTAGTTTTCCGTTGCCGTTGTGACACCATAGTTGTTCATTGATTGCTCTCTCACACGTGCCTTGACCGCGGGCCTTCAGCAAACCGAGCAACCCCTTGCTGGAGCCAGCGACCTTGGGTCCAAGCTGGCGAGCTTTTGCTCAAGTCAGATGGGCCCGCGCTCAAACTGGCGAGCTCGGGGTCTTGAACCCAGGTCTTCCGCATCCCAGTCCGACACTCTATCCACTGCGCCACCGCCTGGTCAGGCTAGCCACAACAATCTTGAGAAATAAAAACAATGGTGAGAGAATCATGCTACCTGATTAAAAAAAAAAACTGTACTATAAGGCCATAGTCATCAAAACAACATGGTATAGGCATAAAAACAGACATATGGATTAATAAAACAATAGAGAACCCAGAAAACAACACACACCTTTATAGTCAATTAATGTTTGACAAAAAGATAGGAACATACAATTGTGTAAAAATAGACTATTCATATAAATTGTATTTGGAAAATGGGACAGAAACATGCAAAGAAATGAAAGTAGACCCCTTTATTACAACATATGAAAAAATAAACTCAAAATGGATTAAGGACTTAAATGAACTACTCAACACCATAAAAACCCTAAAACAACACATAGTAAAATATCAAACATATTTCATAGCAATATTTTCTTCTGATATAACTCCTCAGGCAAAGATAAATAAATAAATAACAAATGAGACTACATTAAACTAAAAAGCTTTGGCACAGCAAAGAAAATCATCAACAAAATGAAAGGACAACCTACTGAATGCAAGAATATATTTGCCAGGAGGGCAAGGTGGCGATGGAGTAAGCGGACGTACCAACTTCCAACTCCCAGAACCAAAGTGGATTATAACTTGATTTTAAGAACCATCATTTGGATAAACCAATGTTGAACTGGACTGAGAGGACTCTTCAACCGGGAAACACTGAAGAAGCAACATTGAGACTGGTAGGAAAAGCAAAAATGCGGAAAGGGCTGCCCAGCTCCCCGGAGCGAAAGGCAGCCCGGAGAGACCCACGTGGCAGGAGAGAGGCTAGAGGAATAGTAGGGACCTGGGTCCCAGGAACAAAGCCCCAGCCTGCAGCCCCAGAGCCTAGAAGAGGTGTATGGACAGTATTTAGCTGTGAAACAGGTTAGGATACTGTTTGTGAGAAAGAGACAGTTGTCTCAGACCCAGGATTCTTCTTAAAGGGATGGCGCAGAAAACCTCTCTCGCAGCCACTCACCTGGGACTCCAGGAGACAGGGAGAGAGGAGAGGACCAGAGCAGGGGGAAGAGAGTGCGGTCTGGAAAACAAAGGGAGAAAAGCTTTGAGGGACAGCCACCCTAACCCCTGGGCTGAGTCACTCCACAAATCTGAAACAATATTTCCCTGGAACCAGCAAAGGGAAGCAGGACACCAGCCAAACAGGCTCTCCTGCAGCACTTAGAACACAGTCTCTTAGAAAGAAGGGGCTTTCAGGACTACAGTATGGTGTGTTAGGGTCTGAGCTGCAGCGCCCACACCCATACTACTGAGGGCTTGCTGGAGGGCAGGCAGCGGCGGTTCCATTGGCAGGGCAGAGGCCGAGCCAGCTGGTGTGAGCTCGGTCTAGCCCAGTGGGGGCGAAGGGACCCGTGAAAGTGGTGCGGCACCTGCGGGCCCACCTGCGACCCCACCTGTGGGGCAGAAGCGGGAGCCCGGACGGGCAGAGATCAGCTACTGGGCAGGGACGAGTGGGCGCGCAGCCTCACCCGGCCTCCAAGGCTTGAAGCCCTGCACAAACCAGCTTTATCCACAGAGGTGGGGCAGATGCCTGGGCTCGCAGTTGAGTGTGCGCACCAGCAGCCCAGCCGAGGAGCCAAGGTTAGTGGGGGCAGAGTAGAAGCCCGGTTAGCGGCTGAGCGCATGGCAACAGCCCCTCCCAGCTAGAGAAACGAGCTAACAGGGACACGTAGCTAAGCAAAAGTGCTCAGCCTAGCCCTTGGTGCCAAGGCTTGTGGCCCGAGTGTGGTGTGCAATCCCACCCGTGAAAGAGGGGCGAAGGCTGAGGCTTATAGAGCCTGGCATAAGAACACAGCCCTTCCCGCAGAGGCGAGGCCGAGACCACAGCAAAGCCGCATAGGCCTGCGCTGGCAACACCCATACTCAACAGCCCTAGGCAGTGGCAGAGGGTGTGGCGGACCTGCAGACAGACCACACCTAGGGAACACAGAGGCGACACCCATTGAACTCCAGTAACCAAACCCTTCTTACACACAGACAAAATGGGCAGGCAGAGAAATGCAACCCAAATGAATCAAGAGAAATCCCCAGAGAAGGACCTGATTGAATCAGATATAAACAAACTACCTGATGCAGAGTTTAAAATAATGATAGTTAGAATGTTCAAAGAGTTTAGAGCAACAATAGATAGTCATACGAACACCTAAATAAAGAGATAGCAAATATAAAAAAGGAAATGGAAATAATAAAAAAGAATCAGACAGAAATGACAAATACAGTATCAGAACTGAAGACCACAATGGAAGGAATTCAAAGCAGGATGGATGAAGCTGAGGATCAAATCAGTGATTTAGAGGACAAAATTAAAAAAGGCACAGAAGCAGAGCACAAAAAAGAAAAGAGACTCAAAAAATCTGAGGAAATTCTAAGAGAGCTCTGTGACAACATGAAAAGAAATAACATCCTCATCATAGGGGCTCCTGAAGAAGAAGAGAAATAACAAGGGATAGAAACTTTGTTCAATCAAATTATAGTTGAAAACGTCCCTAAATTAAGACTGGAAAATGTTTCACATGTTCAAGAAGCGCAGAGAACTCCATTAAAGAGAAACCCAAAGAAATCTACACTAAGACACATCATAGTTAAAATACCAAAGCTAAGTGATAAAGAGAAAATTTTAAGAGCTGCTAGAGAAAAAAAAGCTATCACCTACAAAGGAGCCCCCATAAGGATAACATCCGACTTCTCAACAAAAGCACTTGAGTCCAGAAAGAAATGGCAAGATATATTCAAAGTAATGCAGAACAAGAACCTACAACCAAGACTACTCTATCCAGCAAGACTAATATTTAAAATTGAAGGAGAAATAAAGAGCTTCCCAGACAAAAAAATACCTCAAGTACTTCATTAAAACCAAAACAATTCTGCAAGAGATGCTAAGGGTTCTGTTGTGAACAGTTCAAAGGGGAAAAGGAATATAGCCAAGGAAAAATAGAGCTTTAAAGAATAAAATGGCAATAAATAACTACATATCAGTAATAACTTTAAATGTAAATGGATTAAATGATCCAATCAAAAGACATAGGGTAGATGTGTGGATAAAAATACAGGACCCCCCCCAAAAAAAAAGTCACAAAAAAAAATACAGGATCCATACATATGCTGTCTACAAGAGACACACCTTAAAACAAAATAATACACATAGATTTAAGGTAAAAGGATAAAAAAAAATATTTCATGCAAAAAGCTCTAATAAACAACTTGACCCTGCATCTAAAAGAATGAGAAAAACAACAGCAAATAAAACCCAAAACCCAAGACTAGTAGAAGGAAGGAAATGATAAAGATCAGAGTAGAAATAAATGACATAGAGGCTAAGGAAACAATACAGAGGATCAATGAAACCAGGAGCTGGTTCTTTGAAAAGGTAAACAAGCTTGATGAACCTATGACTAGACTCACCAAAAAAAAAAAAAAAAAAAAGAGGACTCAAATAAATAAAATTAGAAAGGAGAGTGGAGAAATAACAACTGACACAACAGAAATACAAAGTATTATAAGAAAATACTATGGAGAACTCTATGCCAAAAAATTAGAAAACCTAGGTGAAATGGACAAATTTCTTGAATCATATAATCTTCCAAAAATCAATCTGGAAGAATCAGAACACCTAGACAGACCAATTACAACAAATGAGATTGAAACAGTTATCAAAAAACTCCCAAAAAAGAAAAGTACTGGGCCTGATGACTTCACACGTGAATTCTACCAAAAATTCAAAGAAGAACTAACTCCTATCCTTCTCAAGCTATTTTAAAAAATTCAAAAGGAAGGAACACTTCCAAGTTTCTTTTATGACGTGAGCATAATTCTGATCCCAAAACCAGGCAAAAACAACACAAAGAAAGAAAATTATAGGCCAATATCCCTGATGAATTTAGATGTTAAAATTCTCAACAAAATATTAACCAACCGGATCCAGCAATATATGAAAAAAAATCATACACTATGATCAAATGGGATTTATTCTGGAGAGGCAAGGCTGGTTCAATATTCACAAATCAATCAATGTGATTCATCACATAAAAAAAAGGAAGGACAAAAATCACATGATAATTTTAATAGATGCAGAAAAAGTATTTGATAAAATCCAGCACCCATTCATGCTCAAAACTCTCAGTAAAGTGGGAATACAGGGAACATTCCTTAACATGATAAAGGTCATCTATGACAAACCCACAGCAAACATCATACTAAATGGGCAAAAATTAAAAGCAATCCCCTTAAGATCAGGAACCAGGCAGGGGTGCCCCTTTCACCACTCTTATTTAACATAGTTCTGGAAGTCCTAGCTACAGCAATCAGACAAGAAGAAGAAATAAAAGGCATCCAAATTGGAAAAAAGAAGTCAAACTGTCATTATTTGCAGATGATATGATATTGTATATAGAAAACCCTAAAGTCTCAGTCAAAAAACTACTGGACCTGATAAATGAATTCAGCAAGGTGGCAGGATATAAAATTAATACTCAGAAATCAGAGGCATTTTTATATATCAACAATGAACTGTCAGCAAAAGAAATTAAGGAAACAATCCCCTTCACTATTGCAACCAAAAAAATAAAGTATCTAGGAGTAAATTTAACCAAGGAGGTTAAGGACTTGTACTCGGAAAATTATAAAACATTGATAAAAGAAATCAAGGAAGATACAAACAAGTGGAAGCATATACCGTGCTCATGGCTAGGAAGAATAAACATCATTAAAATGTCTATATTACTCAAAGCAATTTATAAATTCAATGCAATACCAATTAAAATACCAATGACATACTTCAAAGATATAGAACACATATTCCAAAAATTTATATGGAACCAAAAGAGAACATAAATAGCCTCAGCAATCTTAAAAAGAAAAAATAAAGCAGGAGGTATCACTCTTCCGGATATCAAGGTTTACTACAAGGCCATTATACTCAAGACAGCCTGGTACTGGCATAAGAACAGGCACATAGATCAATGGAACCCAGAAATAAACCCACACCTTTAAGGACAACTGATATTTGAGAAAGGAGGAAAGAGCATACAATGGAGTAAAGACAGCCTCTTTAACAAATGGTGTTGGGAAAATTGGACATCTATCTGCAAAAAAATGAAACTAGACCATCAACTTACACCATTCACAAAAACAAACTCAAAATGGATAAAAGACTTAAATGTAAGCTGTGAAACCATAAGCCTTAGAAGAAAACATAGGCAGTAAGCTCTCCAACATCTCTCACAGCAATATATTTGCCGATTTATCTCCACAGGCAAATGAAATAAGAGGCAGGATAAACAAATGGGACTATATCAAACTAAAAAGTTTTTGCACAGCTAAAGACAATAGGAACAGAATAAAAAGACAAACCATAGCACTGTTCAAAACGAAGAAATGCAACCCCGTGTTTGTGGCAGCATTGTTCACAATAGCGAAGATCTGGAAACAGCCCAAGTGTCCGTCAGAGGACGAGTGGATTAAAAAGCTTTGGTACATATATACTATGGAATACTACTCGGCCATAAGAAATGATGACATTGGATCATTTGTAACAACATGGGTGGACCTTGATAACATTATACTGAGTGAAATAAGTAAATCAGAAAAAACTAAGGACTATGTGAGTCCACACATATATGGGACATAAAAATGAGACTCAGAGACATGGACAAGAGTGTGCTGGCTACCTGAGGGGAGGGGGTGGTGAGGGAGGAGGGAGGGAGATGGGTGGGGCACTAATAAAACCAGATAGAAGGTGACGGAGGACAATTTGACTTTGGGTGATGGGTACACAATATAATCAAATGTCTAAATAACCTGGAAATATTTTCTCTGAACATATGTGCTCTGATTTATCAATGTCACCTCATTAAAATTAATAAAAATAAATAAATATATATATATATAAGAATATATTTGCCAATGATACATCTAAAAAGGAGTAAATATGCAAAATTTATAAAGAGGTTTCACAGCAAAACACCAAAAACACAAACAATCCAAAAAAATATGGGCAAAAGATCTGAATACACTACTCTAAAAAGAACATAGATGGCCAATAGAAATGTGAAAAGATGCTCAGCGTCACTAATCATCAGGGCCATGCCAATGAAAACCGTGACGTATCACCTCACACCTGTCGGAATGCCCGTTATCAATAAATCAACGCACAAATGTTGCAAGGATGCAGAGAAAAGGGAAGCCTCGGGCACTGCTGCTGGGAATGCATGTGCTGCAGCCACCGTGGGAAACAGTATGGAGTGTCCTCAGTAAATTAAAACTAGAACTGCCTTATGACCCTGGAGTCTCACTTCTGGAACTGCATCCAAAGAAACCGCAAATCAGACACTGACATGAAAGAATGAATGCACTCCTGTGTACGTCCCAGCACTGTTTACAATAGCCAAGATGCGGAAGCAGCCCACGTGTCAAACGGTAGATGAACGGATAAAAATGCTGTGGAATGTATCTTTCTCTGAATGGCTTATTTCAATAACAATGACAGAAAGGATAAATAGAGGAAAAACTCAGAGACAGGGCGAACAGTGTGGTGATTGCGGGGGGAATGGTGGGAGCATGTTGAATTGGGTAGGGGGGAAATAAATGGTGAGGAAAGGAGACTTGAATCGGAACGCTCAACACACAGTGTGGACAGGTGATGTATTGTGGAATTTTGCACCCAAATCCTGTATATTTTTATTAACCAGTGTCACCCCAATAAATTGAATAAAAAGGAGGGAACTGTGGTACATTTACACAGCGGAATACTACTCGGCCATGAGAATAAGGAAATCTGGCCTGACAGCATGGCTAGACCAGAGGGTGTTACGCTCAGTGAGATAAGCCAGTCAGAGAAAGACCAGGACCCCAGGGCGTTACATATGAGTGGAATGAAACGAACGAATAGAAACACACGCATAGATTCAGAACACAGGCTGAGCTGGGTGAGGAGAGGGCAGCTGGAGCACTAAGTGAAAAGACAAAGTGATTAAGCAAAAGAATTTTAAAAGCCTCTCACACAGACAACAGTATGGTGATTACCAGAGGAAAAGGGGGTGTGGGGCCATAGAAACAGGCAAAGGGGGATAAATGGTGATGGAAGTAAGCTTGCATTTGGGTGGAGATCACATGATGCAATATATGGAAGATGTGTTATAGACGGGTATACCTGAAACTTAGAACAATATATTAACCCATGTCACTCCAATAAATTCAATTAAAATATAAAAACAAGAAGACATAACAATCCTAAATGTATAGGGTACTTACTGATAGAACTCTCAGATGCATGAAGCCACACGGCACAGTGAATGCCCTGAATGCCTTTGATCTGCACACATTAAAATGGACAAAATCGTAAGTTCTATCTCATGTATATTTTACCACAATAACAAAAATCGTATTTAGACAAAAAGAAGGAATGAAGAAAGAAAGAAAAAGAGAGAGAGAGAGAAAGAAAGAAACCTCACCAGGAGCTGATTATAATGCCAAATCCTAGTATCCTCAATAAGTCTATGAAAAATTCATAAGCAAAAGCATATCTCAGAAGAAAAAAAACACAAAATCATAATTATAATTCTGAGTAGGTTTGTATAAAATTTTGCATATATCTTATACGAAATAATGAACAAGCAAAAAATATCAATTAAAGATAAAGAATTATAGTAAATTATAAACTTGTCGAATAAAATAAAAACAAAACACAGACCTTCTTTTTTAAAGAACCCTGCTTTGTACCCCATGCCCACTTCGTAGTGCGCTGATTCTTATCACGGCTGATTGCAGACTACCAACATGATGTCACAGATGTGAGTTGGGAGGACGGGCGCACAATCAGCTTGAAGCGAACAAAACCAGCAGAGAAGAATCAGTTCAAAAGAAAAGTTCTTCAGGAGCAAATCAGGATACTGAATGAGTGTGTACTCAATAACATAGTTTGAAAACTGTATAATCAAAAACTGACATCTCTCGAAGGAGAAAAAGACAAAACCATAATTATAATTCTGCAATATGTTTTGCATAATATTTTGCTTATACCTTATAAGAAACAAAACAATGAATAGTGACAAATATTATAAGGTATAAAAAACTATTAACAATCCAAGTAGCAAACTAGACCTTCTTGACAAATTAATGATACTTATACATGGCAACAGAAGGCCTATTCTATCAAAGTTATATGAAGGTGTCCACCATACAATAATTTAGGAGATTTTTCTCACTTGCTCCTGACTGCTATAAGAGGATGTAGTGATTGCTATTTTAAAAAGTTAACCTTCTTGACACACATTTCCAAGGCCTGTTTGATGTCTCTGTTCCTCAGGCTGTAGATGAAGGGGTTCAGCATGGGGGTAACTACCATGTACATGACCGAAGCAATGATGTCCTTGGAACCCCATGAGGAGGAGAAAAAGTAAACACCTACAAGTGTCCCATAGTATAAGGACACCACAAAAAGATGGGAGCCGCAGGTAGAAAAGGCTTTATAGAGTCCCTTAGTAGAGGGGACCCTCAAGATGATGGTCCCTATACGAACATATGAGCCCAAAACAATACACAAAGGCAGGAATAAAAGCATTCCTGCCTCAGCGAAGATGACCAGCTCATTGAGGGAGATGTCAGAGCAGCTCAGTTTCAGGAGTGCAGCGAGGTCACAGAAGAAGTGGCTGATGGTGTTGTCGGCACAGAAGGACAGCTGGACCAACAGGAGAGTGTGCAACAGGGCATTGACACAGGACAAAATCCAGGAGCCAGCCACCAGAAGCACACACTGCCTCTCCCTCATGATACTGGTGTAGTGTAGAGGGTGACAGATGGCCCCGTACCTGTCATATGCCATCACTGCCAGGAGGAAATTGTCAACACCAGCAAAACACATGAAAAAATACATCTGAGCAATGCAGCCCACATAGGGGATGGATTGTTGCTGAGTCTGCATGTTGGTGAGCATCTTCGGGACAGTGACGGATGACAGAGAAATGTCAGAGAAGGCCAAGTGGCTGAGGAAGAAGTACATGGGCGTGTGCAGGCGGGAGTCCAGCCGGATGAGCAGGATGATGAGCAGGTTGCCCAGCACCGTGGTCAGGTACATGCCCAGGAAGAGGGTGAAGAACCCGCGCTGCTGCCCTGGCCGCATGGGGAGCCCCAGGAGGAGGAACTCGGACACGCTGCTCTGGTTCTCGGGCCTCATGATGCTCTCCGTCTGCTGGGCAGGAAGGAGGTTCGGGACTCTCAGCAACCTGGAAAGGACAGCCAGGACCATCATGTCTCACACTGTAATTCTCCAGGAAAACCAGGAATTTTTAACAGCCCTTCTACTAATTTCTCACACCTGTGGATGACTATATGCTGCTCTATCCCAGTGAGGATCCAGGAAAACATCACGGCCCAAGTCAGCCAACAAGACTATTACATTGAAGCAAGAGAGTGTTCACCGTTGCATTCTCCATTAGTTATTGAGCATGAGTTTGTTTCTGGACCCCACTAAGGACTGAGATGCAGCAGTGAACAGAAAAGCAAGATCCCAATTCTGTGAGGTTAGATATGATGGGCATGGAGGGACAATGTCCACCCCAGGCCAGAGCCACACCACACTAACTCGCTGAGGCAGAAATAGAGGATGAGCCCGGAGAACTGCTCTCAGTTGTTTCTGCCTTAAAGTAACGTGAGACTCCAGGGCTGAGCTGGGGTTGTTGGAGCGTTGTCACCCTCCTCCCGTGACCTGCCGGGTTCATGACCTACAGCTCTAAACCATGACGCTCTAAAATGGGTGGCCTTTTATAACTTGATTCCAGAGGAGCTCTGAGACCAGAGTAGTCCTCACACTGTCTTCACGATGGTGCTGAACGCTCTGGAGAGTCCTTGGGCACCGGCCTGAGGACTTTACCTGTGTTTCCCAATCCAACCCACACACCAGTCTGTGTTCCCAGAATTTAAAGCCACTCACAACTGCACTAAGAATTTGCATTCTTTCACTTATTTTCACTTTTTAGAAATAGAAACATACATGATACAAATGCTGGAGGCACACACAGTACAGTAGGGGACAGAATGGCACACACGTGTGTGTGTGTCTACATCAGTATTATATGTGATTTGTTATGTACATCACTTGACATATATGTACTTGAAGGCAAGTGTCCTTTCCATTTCATAGATGTGGAAACTGAGGCCAAAGATTTAAGTAACTTTCCCAGGTCTCACCACAATTTGATGGTGATTCTGCACAAATATCACACAGCATGATGCCTGGAGTATTTTTCTTTTAGACTTTGCATGTTTAATAAAAAGGAACCAAAGGTTTGCAATATTCTGAACAACTCATTTACACTCAGGTCTAGAAAATGTCAACCTGCTTCAAGAAACAGTAAGAAGCTTAGAGTTTGGTTATCTCAGCAGTTGGTGCCCAAGAAGGAGGACACCTCAGGTAATATTTGAGATCATGAATACTGATCATACACCCGCAACACACACACACACACACACACACACACTAAGTAATGGACACAGAGTCTCACATAACCCACTAGCACACAGGCAGACCCATCTCCAAGGGCAATTCCCAGCCCCTCTGACCTGTGCTAATCACTCCTGAGTCAGACCCCTTCTGCTTCACACTGCTGCCCGACTCCTCATGTTTCTTCAGGAGGCCTTAGGTCCGGACAGAGAGAAGAAACATTTGTGGCCTTAGTTAGCCCTTATACAGACTTTCAATTTACTTAACCAGCTCTAGAGAAATGAGTCCAAAGATAACAATTTCTAATGAGTGGCTGAAGCAAAGTCCCCAAGCTTCAGGCTAATTTCTGACTGCCCTTTAAGGATCTGTGTGTCGAAGGGACTGGAGTCCTGGGGGACAATGTCCCTGAGTCCAGTGATGCCCTGGGCTCCTTTCTTCTCAGTCATTGTTCCAGTGGGGACACAGGACTTTTCAACTTTTTATTTTGATTGATTTTAAAGTTATTAGAAAAATTGTAAAAATGAAATATTATAATTCCTGGACAGGCTTCACTCTAATTCCCTAATGGTTAAATTAACATTTTACTTTGTTTCCCGTCTGTGTTATATATGTGTAAGTACGTATATATCAGGCTTATATTTTTAGCTGATATACCTCAGTAACATTATCAGAAGGCATATGGTATTAATTTTTTCAATTACTATTGCTATTATCCTTGACCTGTTGGCTAAGGTGCTGTCTGCCTGGTTCTCTGTTGTTAGGTTAAAATTTTTAAATTACTATTTTAAGTTTGTAATTAATAGGGATTATTTAAATATATATATTGGCACTATATAAACATGACGTTTTCTTATTAAAATTTTACCCATTTATTTAACATCCTTTCATGATTCTTATGACAATATTTCTTTCAAATGTGGTGGCCAAATGGTGATTTTTTTAAATTCTACCATTTCTTCTAAGTGTATTAGTTGTAATCTCCTGTAAGAAGGAAGTTAGCCCTATTCTCCACTCATTTACTTATTGTTTGTTTATGTAGATCATTACGGACTCACGGATTATCACTCTCTGAGTTATAAGCCATTACCGTTGTTACTGAGTTGGGAGCCTTAGGTGTGTTCATTGCTTACAAGGATATTAAATGATCTCAGAGAAAACAACTGGGAAGTATTTATAAAAGAAACACTAGAAGTGAAAGCTGCAAAGTAAGAAACTAAAGGAATGTTTACCCACAGGAGGTGGGTCAGGAGTGGGACAGAAAGAATGGGGGTGGGCACGGTGCAGATGTTGACATAGAGCATATACATTTCCATCAATAAATTTAAAAACCCATGAGTTTGAGTTGAGATCTGTTTGCTTTGGACACCACGGGGTTCTCTCCAGCCCCTCCTTCTCCGTGTGCACAGCACCTGCCCCGGGAGTGAGGACTCCCCCCCTCTCCCTCAGGGTTACTTACTTGCTGAATCTTTGGACACATGCTGAGTTGTTTCAGAATCTTGAACTCATACCACTGTAATGACACACTAAGTGCAGCCTAAAACTTTGTTGTTAGTTTTATTTCTTTATTATGAGAATATACAGGTATAGACAAAATTCTGTGTTCAAAAATTACTTAGGTTACTCATTTTATTTTTTCCCGTTACACTAATTATGGTATTGAGTTGAAGTGTATTTAGGTTCATTTTTGTTATTTTATTCAATTCTGCTTTATTCACTACCTTTTCTATTTATTTTTTAGTAACAAAAGACAACATAGTAAAAAACTATACAAATAATTATACTCATCTCTGCATTTCTCTGCCTTACCTGCTATAACTAAGCAATTTCCTCAGTTTCTGATTAATTTTCCTGTACCTCTGTTTGCTCAGATGGGCTGACATGTGTATATTTCATTCTCCCTTCATTTTTACTTAAAAGTAACATGCTGTAAATGCACTTTTACACAGAACTTTGTTTCCCACTTAGGAATATATCCTGATACTTCCCCAAATGGATCTGTAGATATCATTGTCCTTATTCTTTTCATATTTGCAAAATATTTAATTCCATTAATGTTGTGTAGAGTTTTCTTTACGTGTCCTAGGATGAGATATTGGTGACCAGTGTCCCAAATGCCACTGAGTTGTGTACCTCTGATGGCTAAAATGGTAAATTTTTTATATTAAACCACAATTTAAAAATTAAGGAGACAGTAAGAAATAATCCCTTCACACAGCACAGAAAAGAATTTTAAAATTATAATAATATATGATTTATAAGTTAATAGAAAGTGAATTAAATAATAAAATATGCACTTAATTAATCAAAAGCGAGAAGAGGGTTTGGCTGGGTGGTTCAGTGAATAAAACCTCACTCAGGCGTGCCAAGGTCGCGGGTTTGATCCCGGGTCAGGGCACATGGGAGGAGCAGTCCATGAGTACACAACTGAAATAATAGAACAGCAAAATAGAGAGTGAGCTGATGCTTCTCTCTTTCTCTCTCTCTCTGAAATTGATGAAAGAACTTTTCTAAATAAAAATATTTTTTAAATGTTTAGAAAGAAGAGATTAAAATTTGAAACAGAAGTATCAAATAATAAACATAGTAATATGAAATGCATGAATTCAAATATACTAAGATAACTTCAGAAGTCAATAGCTAAATTTCTCCTGAAATACAATAATTATTGCTGTAAATGGAGAGAGGAAAACCCAATGTTACACTGTTCACAACACCTCACAGGTCAAGGGACAAAGAAGAGTGTAAAGTGATGGAAAAGAAGTACCGTATAAACACTAACCACAGAAAGCTGCATCTTTACAGCACCCTAAGTTTCTATCTGAAACTGTGTGTGTCCATCTACAGATGTACCCGTAATGTGCCGACACCGATATCAGAATCAGATGAGGCGCTGAGGTAGGACCCGTCGCAGGAAGTATTTCCCAGTTATAAACTCAGTAGTGCGCTGTTAAAGGTATTTTTATAAAGTCTCTCATATTTTAAAAAGTCTTACTTTGCAACACATGCTAATTTGCATAGTGTAATTATTCTTATCAGGGCTGATTGCAGTCGACCAACATGAAGTCCTTGTGTGATGCGAAGACATGCACACAAGCAGCTGGAAGACAATGAAAGCCAATGTGAAAGAATCAGGTAAGAAAATAAAATAGTTCACAGGAGCATGAGCAGATCACACTGATAAATCAGCGTGTCCTCAATAGTATAGCATATAAAATATATAAGCAAAAACTACCACATCTCAAAGGACAAAAAGACAAAGGCAGAATTATAATTGTGCAACATGTTTTCTGTTAGATTTTGCATATATATCTGTAAGAGATCATGAACAAGCAAACAATATTAATTAGGAATAAAGAACATTAACATTCCAAGTAGAGCACATGACCTTGTTGACATATTACCAACAGTTTTTATGTGATAAAAAATGCATATTCTATTAACATCATATCTTCATATGGTGTTGACCATACAATATTTTAAGAGATACATCTCACTTTCTCCTGACTGCAGTGAGAGGATTTAGTGATTGCCACTTAAAGATGTTAACCCTGTTGACACACATTTCCAAGGCCTGTTTGATATCTCTGTTCCTCAGGCTGTAGATGAAGGGGTTCAGCATGGGGGTAACTACCGTGTACATGACTGAAGCAATGATGTCCTTGGAATCCCATGAGGAGGAGAAAATGTAAACACTTCCAAGTGTCCCATAGTATAAGGACACCACAAGGAGATGGGAGCCACAGGTAGAAAAGGCTTTAAAGAGTCTCTCGGTGGAGGGGACCCTCAGAATGATGGTCCCTATATGAACATATGAGCCTAAAACTATACACAGAGGCAGGAATAAAAGCATTCCTCCCTCGGTGAAGATGACCAGCTCATTGAGGGAGATGTCAGAGCAGCTCAGCTTCAGGAGTGCAGTGAGGTCACAGAAGAAGTGGCTGATGGTGCTGTCGGCACAGAAGGACAGTCGGACCAAGAGGAGGGTGTGTAACAGGGCATGGGCACAGGACATAATCCAGGAGCCAGCCACCAGCAGCACACACAGCCCGTCCCTCATGATGGTGGTGTAGCGTAGAGGGTGACAGATGGCCACGTACCTGTCATATGCCATCACTGCCAGGAGGAAATTGTCTAGACAACCAAAATGTATGAAAAAACACAACTGAGCAATGCATCCCACATAGGGGATGGATTGTTGCCGAGTCTGCATGTTCGTGAGCATCTTTGGGACAGTGACGGATGAGAGAGAAATGTCAGAGAAGGCCAAGTGGCTGAGGAAGAAGTACATGGGCGTGTGCAGGCGGGAGTCCAGCCTGATGAGCAGGATGATGAGCAGGTTGCCCAGCACCGTGGTCAGGTACATGCCCAGGAAGAGGGTGAAGAACCCGCGCTGCTGCCCTGGCCGCATGGGGAGCCCCAGGAGGAGGAACTCGGACACGCTGCTCTGGTTCTCGGGCCCCATGCTGCTCCCCGTCTGCTGGGGAGAAGGAGGTTTGGGACTCTCAGCAACCTGGAAAGGATGCCCAGGACCATCATGTCTCATGCTGTCATTTTCTGTAACAATCATGTATTTCTAACTCTGCTCCTATTAATTTCTCAAACCTGTGGATATATACATCTTTGCTCTACCCTAATCTTGTTCAGGAATCATTGCACCCAAAGCAGCTAATAGACTTTATTATGTCAGAAGCAATTGGGCATTCACCTTTGCAAACACCATGATTAATTGAACATCGAGACTATGTCTTGAGGCACTAAGGACTGAGATTCAGCAATAAACAAAAAAAAACAAGATCCCAATTCTATGAGGTTAAATGGTTATGGTCATGGAGGGAGTTTCCACCCCAGGCCAGAGCCACACCATACTAATTCACTGTGGCAGAAATAGAGGATGAGCCTGGACAACTACTATCATGTGTTTGTGCCTTAAAGTAACACAAGACTTCAGTGCTGACTTGGTATTCTTAGATCATTGTCACACTGCTCCTGTGAACCTGCTGGGTTCAATGACCTACAGCTATAAACTCATGGACACTCTAGAAATGGGTGGCTGTATAAAGCCAGTTGAGGCCAGAAGAGCTGTGAGACCAGAGTAGTCCGCCAACTAGGTTTCATAATAATGCTGACCATCTTGGGGGCCTGAACACTTAGCTGACCACTCATTAGGTTAAAGGCTTTATCTGCCTTTGCAATTAAGTCCAATATCAGTCATACATTCTGAGACTAAACATCTTCATAGCTATACTAAGAATGTATTTCCTTTCTTATATATCTCTTAGAAATAGGAACATCAGTGATATAATTCCATATGCATATATAAACTATATTATTGCCATTTTCTGTAGGTTAAAAATATCAAATACTCTTTAATAGAGTCAATCATACTGTAATAACTTTGTATGGTGACAGATGATCACTAGACATTGTGGTAATACGTACACAAATGTTGAATCACCAGACTGTGTACCCTTGAAACTAATATAATATTGTATGTCAACTCTAATTAATGATAAATTTAAAGGAAAAAAGTCAAATGTGGACTACTTCCGCAGTGCAGTCTGATGTGCCCGCAAGGTCAGAGCCCGTGCTCCACTGCCACCCCTGGGACTCTCATCCTTGGGGACTTCAGGGTTCTAGTACTTCAGAATTTTCCTAGACCCCTACCTAGAGAGTTCCCTTTATTTATATTCATCTGTGTTCCAGTTGACAATAGACCCTCACATTTGTTATCATTTATCCATAAATTATATATTTATTGCTGGCCTGTACTTCTTATGGGGCAGGTATCATTCTCTCCATTTTAGAGACTGAAAACAAAAGACAATGAGTTAAGTGACCCTCTCAGGTTCGCCACCATTTGCTGGGAGCTCTGCTCCCTGACTTCACACACTATGACACCTAGTGTTTCTGTGCCTGGGATATTAAGTGAAAGTGTTAAAAATCTCTGAGTGTGCCTGACCAGGCGGTGGCGCAGTGGATAGAGCGTAGGACTGGGATGCAGAGGACCCAATTCGAGACCCCGAGCTTGCCAGCTTGAGCGCGGGCCCATCTGGCTTGAGCAAAAGCTCATCAGCTTGGACCCAAGGTCACTGGCTCCAGCAAGGGTTTGAGCAAAAGCTCATCAGCTTGGACCCAAGGTCACTGGCTCCAGCAAGGGGTTGCTCGGTCTGCTGAAGGCCTGTGGTCAAGGCACATGTGAGAAAGCAATCAATGAACAACTATGGTGTCACAAGGGCAACGAAAAACTGATGATTGATGCTTCTCATCTCTCTCCATTCCTATCTGTCTGTCCCTATCTATCCCTCTCTCTGACTTTCTCTCTGTCCCTGTAAAAAAAAAAGAAAAAAATCTCTAAGTGATCCTGTCAGACTCAAGCATGTAAAAATCATAGCAGATCCACTGCCCACACAGGGAAAATTTTGAGTGTAGGTTATCTCAGCCAATGGTGCCCCGGGTGAGGGCACTGAAGGAAATACTTGGGTCATAGGGACAAACTGGAAGCAAATTGGAAGTACCAAACACACACACACACACACACACACACACACACACACACACACTGCTAATTTGAGAATTTCTGTCACCTGTGCCCAAGTTTCCACCCTAAAGGAAGGATGGCCAATATGTGGTTCAGGTCATAAACACATACGTACATACAAGTCATAAGCAATACTCAAAGTGAGACATACACAATGCATAATGTACCACTCACCCACAAACACTCACAATGCACATCAACACATCTGGTAAACACTCAACACACCATATAGGCATAATTCAGGCACTGTACACACCTCATCAATAACACAAAATATCCCACACAATTCAAAAATCTCAGAAGAAAAACACACCAACAACACATATGCACACCCAGCCACACTCACTATTCCGTCAGCACACCCGCTCCTGTTACTGAGAGGCATGCTTCAGCCCCCTCTGACCCACCCCCTGCTGGGGGAGGGCAGGCAGCATGGGGCAGGTCCGCCTATTCGGTCACAGGTGCGGTCATTACACCCCCACCTACACCATGCACGTGCCACATACACATGGTAACACACACTGAGATAACCAAACAGTACACCTGTCTGCTGTCACACACGAGTGTGTCATCCACAAACGCAGCTGGCACGGGCAGCAGCACACACTGCGGGGAGATAGGTGTGAGCCTTCTCTGACCTTGGTCCCCTGTGAGGTCGGCGTCTTCTTGTCCTGCAGCCGAGACAACAATCTCATTCCCGATGCCCAGCTGTGCTGCAGATGTTTACAGTCACAGGCATGAACCAGGAGTCCCTAGTCACAAGCAGAAGGCTGATCAGGGGTCTGTATGCACTGAAACAAGACCCAGATTAGGTTTAACTCTGGAAAAGAGTCAGTCTGAGGAGCAGATACATTGCACACACACACACATGAAACTACCCAATGACATGCACACCACATATACAATACGCAGGTATACACACACTTGAGAACACAGAGAGATTCACACATGACCCACTAGCACTCAGGCAGACCCATCGCCAAGGACAGAGTTCCAGCCCCTCTGACCTGTGCCCATCACTGCTGAGTCAGATCCTGCCCCAGACTCTCCAGGACCCCCCAGCTCTCTCCAGGAGACTCAGTACTCAGACAAGACCGAGGAATGCCTGTGGTCTCACTGCTTCTACAGATGTTTGTGTTTCTTAACCAGCTTCAGGGCAATGAGCTGAAACAAAATCCCCAAGCTTCTGGGTCAGGGAGGAGCCACTGCAGGCTAATTGGACTATTTCTTACTGCCCTTTGGGGAGGGAGGTGCATGTCCGGGAGCCAGAGGGGACTGAAGTCCCAGAGAACAGTGTCACTGAGTCTAACGATGCCTTTCTTCATGGACACGGTTTCAGCTGGGACAAAGGATGGTTTTTCCTTGTTTTCTCTCTCTCTCTTTTTTTTAATTTATTAAAAAATGCGTGGTTCACCAAACCATACCTGTTTCAAGTGTACAACTCAATATTATCCCATCTACACACTGCATCATGCCCGCCCCAAGCAAAGTTCCTTTGTCCACACTCCCCCACACTCTGTCCTTCACCCCCTATCTCCAGCCCCCTCCCTCGGGCTATGGCCACCCTGTTGTCTGTATCTATGTGATATGTATATGTTTTTGGCTAAGCCAGTCACCTTCTTTGATCCAGTCCTCTGTTCCCCCTCCCCTCTGATAGCTGTTTGTCTGTTTCCTGTGTCCACACCTCATTTCTATTTAGTTCCTCAGTTTATGGTGTTCATGAGATTTCATATATAAGTGGGGTCATATGGCATTTGCCTTTCTCTGCCTGGCTCACTTCACTTAACATAAAAATCTCCAGGTCCATCTATGCTGTCACAAAAGATTTCCTTCATTTTCACAGCTAAGTAGAATTCCGCTGTGTAAATGTACCACAGCTTTTTTATTCACTCATCTACTAATGGATATTTGGGTTGCTTCCAAATCTTAGCTATTGTAAATAATGCTGCAGTGAACATAAGGGTGCATATATTCTTTTGAATTGGTGTTTCAGCTTTCTTTGGATATAGTCCCAGAAATGGAACTGCTGGGTCATAGGCAGTTCCATTCTTAAGTTTTTGAGATAACTCTATACTGTTTTCCATGGGGCTGCACCAGTCTGCATTCCCACCAACAGGGCACAAGGGTTCCCTTTTATCCATGCCCTCGCCAACACTTGCTGCTTGTTGATTTATCGATGATAGTCATTCTGGCAGGTGTGAGGTGATATATCTATTCAGGTCATTTTCCCATTTCTTAATTGGATTGTTTGGTTTTTCTGGTGTTAAGGTTTATGAGTTCCTTGTAAATTTTTTATATTAAGCTGCTTGTGAAAGTTTTTGGATCCTGGATCCTGTTGTGACATTTTTCAAATCTGTCCACTGGGAGTGTTGATTCTGGGCCTTTTGGGAGGGACTCTGGTGCAGGCCAATGCCAGATATTGTCTGTACCTAACCCTTGGCAATCAATTTGATCCACAATCTGTGGCTGCCTCTGCTGGGCTTAGATTCACATGGGAAAAACCAAGGTGCACACTGAGGCTGGTTTTTATCTGCACCAGACCCTGGAAGAGGTCAGCAAAAGTCCCCAGGTACCCTAGATCCACTCTGGCTACCTCCACCTGCCAGCTGCTTATTCATCTCAGTCACTGAGAGAGCCTCTGGCAGAGTTGGGAGCATGTAGCTAGTAGGTTTCCTCTGAGGGGAGGTGCCGATCAGGTTTTATGGAAGGTAGTAGATGTGGCCCCTGACCCAGAGCCACACAACTCAGTCTGACCCGGGTTTTGCCCTGACCTCATCAGGGCAGAGACACTTGGAGTCAGGCAGGTTGGGTCTGTGGGAAGCTGGGTAAGCAGTTTTATCAGATCTCTTGTGAGGGCAAAGCACAGTCAGATTCAAGAGAAAGTGAGGGAGTAGCCTCTGCCCCCAAGCCAGACAGCTGAGTCACTGTCACCCCCTGAGTCTCTCCGGACCTCTACACCCTGGCTAAGGCAGCTGACTCCTCAGCAGGGCCTAATCTCTGCAGGGTGGGACAAGAGGGAGTCTAGAGGGTGGGCTATTGCTTTCCCCCAGGCTAATGCCATATGGAGGGGACTGTTCCACCCAAGAAAGATGGAGTCTGTGGTATTGGAGAGTGACTCAGCACTGGAATCCTGGTGACTGTTCGCCCACAGTGTCTCTCCCCAGAGCCACAAACCTCAGACTCTCTTCATGGAACTGTAGTCCACTCTCCCCTCCCAACTCTGAAGCCCAGGAGGAGTGGCTACAAATGAAATTTGTGCATTACCTTCTTAAGAAGGTGCCTGTGTCTCTAGCCATCTCTCCTTGGTAGACAGAAACCATGCTGCTTTTCACAACTGAATGTTATGTGGGTGCCTCTTCCAGTCTATGGTGCTCTGTGCTGGGGATACTCAACTTGGGGTTTAGATCCCACACTTCTTAGGGGGAACCCTTCTGCTGCTGAGACAACTCTCAGGAACCTCAGCTGCCACCATAGCAACTGCCAGCCCTTCTCATGTCTCTGCCCTTCCTACCAGTCTCAATATGGCCTCTTCTGTAAACCCTTAGTTCTAGGACTCCTCTTTAGCTTGTCTTCAGTTGGATATTAGAAATGATTGATCTGTAATTTAGTTGGATTTCCAGTTTGGACCTAGGAAGAGGTGAGTATGGCTTTTACCTACTCTGCCACCACCTTGATCTCCACCGTCCCATGTTTGCTCTATTATTATGTAGGTACACATATGTCTGAGATTCACAGTATAAATCTATGACAGGTGTGCCACAGCGTATATTATCATAGGGTGGCTGATAGCAATTTTTCTAATTACTGGAGATTTTAACCTTGGTCAATTAAGGTGGTATCTTCTAGCTTTCTCTACTATAAAGTTACCATTTAAAATATATATATTGATTTTAGAGAGAGAAGAAGGGAGAGAGAAAAGACAGAAACTTTGATCTGTTCCCTGTATGTGCCCTGACTGGGGATCAAACCGTCAACCGTTGCTTATTGGGATGATGCTTTAACCAACCAAGCTATCAGGCCAGGGCTAAAGTTTACTATTTTTATTTTTGAAATTAATAACTAGAACTTAGGTAGATATCTTGAGGCTATAAAAACATCCTATTTCTCCTTAAAATTTCAACCACGATATGTACCAACATACTTAATCAGGTGATTCTTGCCTGAAATAATTATTAAAATTACAGTGGCCAAATGGTGATTTTTCTCATTTCATCAATCATTCTACAAGGACTAGTTTTCTGTAAGAGGAAAGTTTCCTTTCTCTGTTATTTTTTTAACTCTCTTTTTAATATTTTATTTATTTATTTTTAGAAAGAGATAAGGGAGAGAGAGAATGAGAGAGAAGGGAGGAGGAGCAGGAAGCATCAACTTCCATATGTGCCTTGACCGGGTAAGCCCAGGGTTTCGAACCCGCAACCTCAGCATTCCAGGTCAACGCTTCATCCACTGTGCCACCGCAGGTCAGGCTCTCTGCTATTTTTCAATCAATTTATTTATGTGATTATGAATTCATAAATTCTCATTTAACCCCTAAGTCATAGTACATTATAGTTGTTATTCTTTTTGAAGATCAAATTACTCCAGATTGGGCCATTTAACATTTACGAGTGAACTAGCACTGGAAATTATAGAACTATTGGTGAAATGAAAAAAATAGGTAAAAAAGTATTTTCACTCTTTAAGGAAAAACATAGATATTTCAGAGGCAAATGTTATATTGAGCATTCTAATTCGTGGCATCCAGACTCAGAGTCCATCCCCTAACAACTACCTTGTACCATCTTCAACAAAATCCATTGGCATTTTCCCTTGGGCTTCTGAATGTGGCTTCATTCTGACTCTTTAAAGACCATAATTTCTGGGAGATAACATGTTTGCACAAAAGAGCTACTTATTTCTATTGTTTCAGTGTAATCTGCCCCTTTTATCTCTCAACGGTATATTTTTGCATTAATGAAAAAATCTATCTGAAAAGTTAATTTAAAAAGCAATCCCAGGGAGCAAGATGGCGACGGAGTAGGCGGACGTACCAACTTCCAACTCCCAGAACCAAAGTGGATTACAACTCAATTTTAAGAACCATCACCTGGATAAACCAACTTTGAACAAAACTAAGTGGACTCTTCAACCAAGGAACACAGAAGAAGCCACATTGAGACTGGTAGGAATAGCGAAAACGCGAAGAGGGCTGCCCAGCTCCCCGGAGCAAACGGCAGCCCGGAGAGACCCGCGGGGCGGGAGGAGAGTTTGGCGGAGAGGGAGGGACCTGGGTCCCAGGAACCAAGCCCCAGCCTCCAGTCCTAGAGCCTAGAATAGGCGTTTGGACAGTATTGAGCTGTGAAACAAGTGAGGGAGCTCCCAGGCCTACAGTGTGGAGTATTAGGTCCCTTCCTACTCTGCTGAGGGTTGCTTAAGGTTTTGGGGCGGCAGGACGCTGAAATGCGGTTCTGTCGGCGTGGGCAGAGGCCAAGCCGGTGGGAGATCGGTCTAGCCCAGAGGGTCGGAGGGGACCGCGAAAGCGGTCCGGAAGCTGCGGCCCGCCTTTAATCCCACTTACGGGGACAAAGCGGGAGGCCAGGAACGGGCAGGCCCTGCGCAAGCCGGCCCTGACCGCGGGGACCGGGCTGGGACCAGGGACGGGCAGGGGCTCGTGGCTGAGCTGACGCCACCAGTCCTCCCCCCACCCCACCCCACCCCCCCGGGCCGGAGAAACCGTGGTTGGCCAGTATACGTGCGCGAGCGGGCTCCGAGCGTGGGAACGGGGTGGACCCCGAGACAAGTGGAGGCTCGCAGCTGAGCCCACGCTACTATCCCCATCCGGCCGGAGAAACCGCGGATTGCATTCATACATGCAGGAGCGGGCTCCGAACGCGGGGGCGGGGTAGAGTCCGGGACGAGCGGAAGTACGCAGCTGGGCGGAAGCCAGCAAACAGCCTGCCCCAATAAACCTTGGTTTCCGACCCTGCGCAGAAGGGCCCCGGCCTCGAGGGCGGGGCTAAAGCTCCGGACGGGCAAAAGCTTACAGCTGAGAGCACGTCAAAAGCCCCGCCTAACCCGCGGAACTGTAGCGAGCAGGCTCCGACTGCTGGTTCTGGGCGGAAGTCCGGAAATAGGCTGGGTCCGCAGCTGAGGAAAGGTGCTCACCTCTACCCTTGGTGCTAACCTTGTGGCTTCAGTCACAGCCCCTCCCACAGAGGAGAGGCAGAAATCATAGCAAAAGCCACAGTGGGCCGGCGCTGGCAACGCTCATAACCAACCACCCTAGGCACCGGCAGAGGGGGTGGGGGGCCTGCAGATAGACCACACCTAGAGAACACAAAGGCAACACCTACTGGACTCCAGTGGCCACAACTTGCTTATACACAGAAAAAATGGGCAGGCAGAGGAATGCAAACCAAATGAATCAAGAGAAATCCCCAGAGAAGGACCTGAATGAATCAGATATAACCAAATTACCAGAAGCAGAATTTAGAATAATGATAGTTAGGATGTTCAAAGAAATTAGAGCAACAATGGATAGTCATTATGAACACCTAAATAAAGAGATAACAAGTATAAAAATGAAATTGAAATAATAAAAAAGAATCAGACAGAAATGACAAATACAGTATCAGAACTGAAGACCACAATGGAAGGAATTAAAAGCAGGATGGATGATGCTGAGGATCGAATAAGCGAGTTAGAGGACACAATAAACAAAGGCACGAAGCAGAGAAGAAAAAGGAAAAGAGACTTAAAAAATGTGAGGAAACTCTAAGGGAGCTTTGTGACAACATGAAGAGAAACAACATTTGCATCATAGGGGTGCCTGAAGAAGAGGAGAGAGGACAGGAAATGGAAACTTTGTTCAATCAAATCATAGCAGAAAACTTTCCTAAATTAAGGCTGGGAACCACTCCACACATTCAAGAAGCACACAGAACTCCATTAAGGAGAAACCCAAAAAAATCTACACTAAGACACATCATAGTTAAAATACCAAAGCTAATGGATAAAGAAAAAATTTTAAAAGCTTCTAGAGAAAAAAAGACTATCACCTACAAAGGAACCCCCATAAGGATGACATCGGACTTCTCAACAGAAACACTTGAGGCCAGAAGTGAATGGCAAGAAATAATCAAAGTAATGCAGAACAAGAACCTACAACCAAGACTACTTTATCCAGCAAGGCTAACGTTTAAAATTGAAGGAGAAATAAAGAGCTTCCCAGAAAAAGAAAGCCTCAAGGAATTCATAAAAACCAAACCAATTCTGCAAGAGATACTAAGGGGCCTCTTGTGAACAGTTTAAAGGGAGGAATGAATAGAGCAAAAGAAGAATACAGCTTTAAAGAATAAAATGGCAATAAACAACTACATATCAATAATAACCTTAAATGTAAATGGATTAAATGATCCAATCAAAAGACATAGGGTAGCTGCATGGATAAAGAAACAGGACCCATACATATGCTGTCTACAAGAGACACACCTTAAAACAAAAGATGCTCATAGACTGAAGGTAAAAGGATGGAAAAAAATATTTCATGCAAATGGAAATGAAAAAAAAGCAGGGGTAGCAATACTTATAGCAGACAAAATGGACTTTAAAACAAAGGCTGTAGTAAGAGATAAAGGAGGGCACTACATAATGATAAAGGGAACAATTCAACAGGAAGATATAACTATTGTAAATATCTATGCACCAAATATAGGAGCCCCGACATACATAAAGCAGACTTTGATGGATATAAAGGGCGAGATTAACAGCAATACTATCATAGTAGGGGATTTCAATACCCCTCTAACAACACTGGATAGATCCTCAAGAAAGAAAATTAATAAAGAAACAGCAGACTTAAATGATACACTAGATCAACTTGATTTAATAGATATCTTTAGAACTTTTCACCCTAAAGCAGTAGAATATACATTCTTCTCAAGCGCTCATGGTACGTTTTCTAGGATAGACCACATGTTAGGACACAAAAATGGTCTCAATAAATTTAAGAAGATTGAAATCATATCAAGCATTTTCTCTGATCACAATGCCATGAAACTAGAAATTAACCACAAAAGAAAAAATGAAAAATACTCAAACACTTGGAAACTAAATAGCATGTTATTAAATAATGAATGGATTAACAATGAGATCAAAGAGGAAATAAAAAAGTTTCTAGAAACAAATGATAATGAGCATACATCAGCTCAAAATTTATGGGACACAGCAAAAGCAGTTCTGAGAGGGAAGTTTATTGCACTACAGGCATATCATAAGAAGCTAGAAAAAGCTCAAATAAGCAACCTGACCCTGCATCTAAAAGAACTAGAAAAACAACAACAAATAAAACCCAAGACAAGTAGAAGGAAGGAAATAATAAAGGTCAGAGCAGAAATAAATGACATAGAGGCTAAGGAAACAATACAGAGGATCAATGAAACAAGAAGCTGGTTCTTTGAAAAGGTAAACAAGATTGATGAACCTTTAACTAGACTCACCAAGAAAAAAAGAGAGAGGACTCAAATAAATAAAATTAGAAAGGACAGTGGAGAAATAACAACTGACACATCAGAAATACAAAGCATTGTAAGAAAATACTATGAAGAACTATATGCCAAAAAATTAGACAATCTTGGTGAAATGGACAAATTTCTTGAATCATGTAAGCTTCCAAAAATCAATCTGGAAGAATCAGAACACCTAAACAGACCAATTACAACAGAAGAGATCAAAACAGTTATCAAAAACCTCCCAAAAAAGAAAAGTCCTGGGTCTGATGGCTTCACAAGTGAATTCTATCTAAAATTCAAAGAAGAACTAACTCCTATTCTCCTCAAGCTATTTCAAAAAATTCAAGAGGAAGGAAGACTTCCAAACTCCTTTTATGAGGCGAGCATAATTCTGATCCCAAAACCGGGCAAAGACAACACAAAGAAAGAAAATTATAGGCCTATATCCCTGATGAATTTAGACGCTAAAATTCTCAACAAAATATTAGCCAACCAGATCCAGCAATATATGAAAAAAATCATACACCACGATCAAGTGGGATTTATTCTGGAGAGGCAAGGCTGGTTCAATATTCGCAAATCAATCAATGTGATTCACCACATAAACAAAAGGAAGGACAAAAATAACATGATAATTTCAATAGATGCAGAAAAGGCATTTGATAAAATCCAGCACCCATTCATGCTCAAAACTCTCAGGAAAGTGGGAATACAGGGATCATTCCTTAACATGATAAAGGCCATCTACGATAAACCGACAGCAAACATCATACTAAATGGACAAAGATTAAAAGCAATCCCCTTAAGATCAGGAACCAGGCAGGGTTGCCCACTTTCACCACTCTTATTCAACATAGTTCTGGAAGTCCTAGCTACAGCAATCAGACAAGAAGAAGAAATAAAAGGCATACAAATTGGAAAAGAAGAAGTAAAACTGTCATTATTTGCAGATGATATGATATTGTATATTGAAAACCCTAAAGTCTCAGTCAAAAAACTACTGGACCTTATAAATGATTTCAGCAAGGTGGCAGGATATAAAATTAATACTCAGAAATCAGAGGCATTTCTATACACCAACAATGAAATATCAGCAAAAGAAATTAAGGAAACAATCCCCTTCACTATTGCAGCCAAAAAAATAAAGTACCTAGGAGTAAATTTAACCAAGGAGGTTAAGGACTTGTACTCGGAAAATTATAGAACATTGATAAAAGAAATCAAGGAAGATACAAACAAGTGGAAGCACATACCGTGCTCATGGCTAGGAAGAATAAACATCATTAAAATGTCTATATTACCCAAAGCAATTTATAAATTCAATGCAATACCAATTAAAATACCAATGACATACTTCAAAGATATAGAACACATATTCCAAAAATATATGGAACCAATAAAGAACACGAATAGCCTCAGCAATCTTAAAAAGAAAAAATAAAGCAGGAGGTATCACTCTTCCTGATATCAAGGTTTACTACAAGGCCATTATACTCAAGACAGCCTGGCATAAGAACAGGCACATAGATCAATGGAACAGAACAGAGAACCCAGAAATAAACCCACAGCTTTATGGACAACTGATATTTGACAAAGGAGGAAAGAACATACAATGGAGTAAAGACAGCCTCTTTAACAAATGGTGTTGGGAAAATTGGACATCTACCTGCAAAACAATGAAACTAGACCATCAACTTACACCATTCACAAAAACAAACTCAAAATGGATAAAAGACTTAAATGTAAGCCGTGAAACCATAAGCATCTTAGAAGAAAACATAGGCAGCAAGCTCTCCGACATCTGTAGCAGCGGTATATTTGCCGATTTATCTTCATGGGCAACTGAAATAAAAGGCAAGATAAACAAATGGGACTATATCAAACTAAAAAGTTTTTGCACAGCTAAAGACAATAGGAACAGAATAAAAAGACAAACCACACAATGGGAGAACTTTTTCGACAGCACATCTGATAAGGGGTTAATAACTAAAATTTATAAAGAACTTATAAAACCCAATACCAGGAAGACAAACAACCCAATCAAAAAATGGGCAAAAGAAATGAATAGAAATTTCTCCAAAGAGGACATACAGATGGCCAATAGGCATATGAAAAAATGCTCAACATCACTAATCATTAGAGAAATGCAAATTAAAACCACAATGAGATATCACCTCACACCAGTCAGAATGGCACTTATCAGCAAAACAACACAGAAGAAGTGCTGGCGAGGATGTGGAGAAAAGGGAACCCTTCTGCACTGCTGGTGGGAATGCAGACTGGTGCAGCCACTGTGGAAAACAGTTTGGAGATTCCTCAGAAAATTAAAAATCAAACTGCCTTTTGACCCAGCTATCCCACTTTTAGGAATATACCCTAAGAACACCATAGCACTGTTCGAAAAGAAGAAATGCGCCCCCATGTTCGTGGCAGCATTGTTCACAACAGCGAAGATCTGGAACCAGCCCAAGTGTCCATCAGAAGACGAGTGGATTAAAAAGCTATGGTACATATATACTATGGAATACTACTCAGCCATAAGAAACGATGACATCGGATCATTTATAACAAAATGGATGTACCTTGATAACATTATACGGAGTGAAATAAGTAAATCAGAAAAAAAGAAAAACTGAGAACAGCACGATTACATACATAGGTGGGACATGAAAGTGAGGGTATGAGACATGGACAAGAGAGTGGTGGTTATGGGATGGGGGAGGGAGGGAAGAGTGGGATAGGGAGGAGGGGAGGGACGCAGGGAAAACCAGATTGAAGGTGACAGAGGACAATTTGACTTTTGGTGATGGGTATGCAACACAATTGAATGATAGGATAACCTGGAGATGTTTTCATTGTACATATGTACCCTGATTTATTGAAGTCACCCCATTAGAATTAATAATAATAAAATATATATTAAAAAAAAAGCAATCCCATTTACAATAGCACCAAAAAAATTAACTACTTAGGAATAAATTAACAAAGTGAAAGACTTATATAACGTAAACTATAAGACATCGAGGAAGAAATCAAAAAAGACAAATAAATGGAAATACACTCTGTGCTCATGGATTGGAAGACATAACATTGTTAAAATGTCCAGAGCACCCAAAGTGACCTACAGAGTCAATACTGTACATCAAAACCCCAATGATATTTTTTTACAGAAATAGAAAAAACAATTCTAAAACTTACATGGAACTTTAAAGACCACAGCAGCCCAAGCAATCTTAAGAAAAAAAAAAGAACAATGCTGGAGGTATCATACTTTCTGATTTCAAACTATGCTACAAAGCTATAGTAATCAAAACAGTACATTACTGGCACAAAAATAGACACACAGAGAGCCCAGAAATAAACCCATGCATACTCAGTTGACTAATATCTGATGAGGGAACCAGAAATACTCAATGGAGAAAAAATGGTCTCTCCAATAAATGGTGCTGGGAAAACAAGATGCTCACAGGCAAAAGAATGAAACTGGACCCTATCTTATACCACTCAGGAAATTTAACTTGAAGCGAATTAAAGACTTACATAAAACCTGGAACCAGAAAACTTCTATAAGAAAACAAACAAAAACACTTCTTGACATTGGTCTTGGCAATGATTTTATGGATATTACACCCAAAACACAAGCAACAAAAGCAAAACAAATGGGACTGCATAAAACTAAAAAGCTTCTGCTGCATAGCAAGGCATTGATCAGCACAATGTAAAGGCAACCTACAGAATGAAAAAAAATATCTGCAAACCACATATTTGATGATGGGTTCATATCTAAACTATATGAAGAATTAACATATCTTAACGCCAACCATCACTTCCAAGAAAATCCAATTAAAAAACAGGCAGAGGATCTGGACATACATTTTTTCGAAAGAAGATATTCAAATGGCTAATAGGCACGTGACCAGGTGCTCAGCATCACTAATCATCAGGAAAATGCAAATTGAAACCACTTCAGCCATAAGAAAAGAAGAAACGCTGCCATTTGCCACAACATAGATGGACCTTGAGAATATTACGCTAAGTGAAATAAGTCAGCCAGAAAAAGCTAAGAACTATCAATGTATGATTTCACTCACAGATGTGATGTAAAACTGAGCTTCTATGAGAAAAGAGTTTGGTGGTTACCAGAGGGAGGGAATGATGGGGTGACAGGGGGTTAAGGGGACCAAATATGCAGTGATGAAAGGTGCCTGGTTTGACTTTGAGTGATGGGCACACGGTGCAATGCACATATCTTATACAATGGAGATGTACACCTGTATAATCCTATGTCCCAATGTCACCCCATTAAATTTAATAATAAAATTTAATTTTAAAAAAGGCATTACTAAAAAAAAAACCCACCACGAGATATCACCACATGCCTATTAGAATGGCTAGCATCAAAAAGACAAAAAACAACAAGGGCTGTTGAGGATGTGGAAAAATGGAACCCCTGTGCACTCTTGGTGGTAATGTAAATTGGTGCCTTTATTTTAAAAAACAGTACCGGGGAGGGGGGTTCTCAAAAATTTTTAAATAGAATTACCGTATGACCCAGCAATCCTTCTTCTGGGTATTTATCCAAAGGATGTAAAATCACTATCCTGAAGAACTATTTGTGCCTTGTATGTTCACTGCACCTTTATTTACAGAGCCAAGACATGGAAACAACCTAAGTGTTCATCAGAAGTTGAATGAGCATATACACAGATCTGTCGATCATCTATTTATTTCAGCCATTAACAAAGTAGAAAATTCTGTTATTTGCAACAACATAAATGGATTAAGGGCATCATGACAAGTGAAATCAGTCAGACAGAGAAGACAAATGCTACATGATCACATTTATATGTGGAATCTAAAAAAAAACACCAGAATTCATAGAAACAGAGTTGGTTGGTGGTTTCCAGAAATAAGGGGGTGGGGGCATGGGAATGCTGGCTGCAGGTGGTCAAAGAGCACAAACTTACAAGTATAAAATGAATAAGTTCTTATTGTAAATGAATAAGTTCTTATTGTAATTTACAGCATCGTGGTTACAGTTAACTTTAGCACTGTATTGTATGTTTGAAAATTGCTAAGAGTGTAGATTTTAGAGGCTCTCTCCCCAAAAATAAGTTGTAACATGGGAGGGGATAGAAGAGTGAGCAAACACTATTGTGGAAACCATTTCACCATCTATACATATATCAAATCATTGCACTGCACACCTTAAATTACAATGGTATTTGACAATTCTATCTCAGTAAATTTAGAAATAAATAAGCATTTGTTGAATGAATGAATGAATGGGAAAGCAGGGAGGCCACGTAAATAGGAAGTGGAGGAAGAAGGACTCAGATCCAGGGCTTTCTGGCTCTGTAGTACTTACTCCTCACATGTAGATTAACATTTAAAAATTGAATTTAAGGCTAAGGAAAAGGACGCGTGAGACAGTGGTGGTTTACACTCAGGGCAGTCAGTAGAAGAGTGTTGCATTTCCTACAAGATTGTTGTGCGTGATGTCCACCAGAATACACAATATTCTCTGTACAAAATCCAAAGGGAAATCTTCTCTCTGGTTTCAGTGCCAGGAATCATTGTTATTCTCATTTTTCAGATGAAGAAACTGAGGTTCATAGAGGTTAAGTAGCTTGGTGAATGCAAGAGGGTGGCGAGGTCAGCATTCTAATAACTATCTCCTTTCCTCAACTCTCACCCTCAAAACACTGCTCTGAGCCTAAACTCTGAAAACACATTGTTTTTCCAAAGCCCATTTGCTAAATATGGCCATTGCCTTTGCCTGCCCTGTACTTCAAACATACCTAAACTAGCCTAATCCCAATGAAAAAAGAAGTCTAATCCATGTGCCTCCCAGACCCTGAGACACACATACACACCATAGATCTACCCTCACTGAATTCCCTCGACACTGCAACCTTCCTATATTGACTTATGACCTGCCTGATCCTAGAATACACTTAGGTCCTCATTAGGATCCGCAGACATAAAAATATTTATTCATCCACATAAACATCCATCCTTCCTTGATAATCAACCCATAGTTAGGGAAACTGAAGCATACCCTTGAGATGTTAAGAAGTTAAGAAGCTCTGAGATTAGTCCCAACATCTAAACAGGATGCCTCAGAGGTCCCTTTACCCCTTTGACGATGGCTCTACGACCTGTGATTCCCTCTCTGCCTTTTCTGCCTCGGGAGATCACAGGACAAACTCCCCTGAGAGGTCATCGCAGCACAACTCCCTCCCCTAACAAGAGCCCCAGAGGCCATCAGAGTGGAGCTCAAACTCAGGAGAAGCTGGCTGGGCTTCCACAACCAGGGCTCCTTGTCACTTGAACCAGGGCATCTCTGCCCTCTGAGCTGTGGGACTGGGGAAAGCAGCAGGTGTGTGTTGGGGGCTAGACGTTAGGAAAGAAATAGGGGTTTGAGGCTAGTGAAGGGGCTGTGTTCTCCTTTCGAGTCATGGGGCAGTTCCTCCCTCCTTTTCCGCCCCTCTCCTTGTTCATCAGCTCCGATGTCATGGGAGAAACACTAGGTAGTGGCTGAGCAGCAAGCTTGGAGCTGACTAGCAGATGTGCAGATAAGCTCTTGGAAAAAGTGGGAATGGGAGAAGCATCTGGCTGTGAAGGTGAGCTTCGGGAAGCTGGCTACTCAGGTTGGTACTTAATCTCTCCTCCATGAGAGTTTCAGATATTTCTTGGAATAAGAAGTCATAGAGTGCAATGAAAACTTCCATCTGGCTTTCGGTTTTAAATCCAACAGTTTGACATCTAGCAAATCTACACCGTATCTTTTGGTGGAAGCCAAACCCCATGAATAGGAAGAAAAAAACTATTGTATTCTCAGTCTCATCCACTCACCTTGTGCTTTTAGAACTGTTCTTCCTGATTCTCAGATAAAAACCTTCTTCCTTTTTTTCTAATCATCAACATGGGTGATTCTCATGTCTGCAATCAGGACCATCCAACTTCATTAATTAACCCAAATCACTAATTTGTTGTATTCTGCATTCCCCAAGCAGCCCTTTCACCAAGGACCCGTTTTTGAGTTGACCCATGTTTGACAAACTGCTTTGCAGACATGGAATCTCACTTGTTATTCATAAAACATCAGGCATCAGCTTGTGGACGCATGATGGGGCACAGATGAAGCCCCCGTTTTTGTCTTCAGTCCAGGGCACAGTCCTGTGCACGACCACTGCACTGCCCATGAGACACACCCCCACCATGTATGGCCAGTTTTTTCCACCTCATTTTGGCCAGTTAACCATGGATATTCAAAATTTCACATTCCACCATCCACACAACACAGCAATGTGGGTCACCTCTCTTACAATCGCAAGGATAGAGTCTGAACATGGGACTCAAATGCTTATCAGTTAAGGGGAATAGAAGTGTAGTTCATGACAAATGATCACGGTGAGGAAAACAACATAAACACAAAAACATAAAGAAGTGGAGCATAAGGATTCAGAGCATGAGCTTTCGAGTGAGTCAGCTTGGGGCTCAAAACCTGACTGGTACTCACTCCCTTACAAACCCTGAGCAAAATTCCACCCCTCCATAAGCCTCGGGCTCCTGGTAACAGCACACACCTCATCATGGCATTCAGTGACATGCTTATATAAGCTTGCTTACGTGTACTAAGTGTTTAATAAATATTGGTTATTATTCTTAATTTTAATTGCTGGTTCACTAAAACATTCAATGCATAAACAAATATTCCTTCTATAAAATCTTGCAAAATCATGACATTAGTCTGACGATTTGGCAGCGGGAGATAGGTTATTTCAAGCAGGTGATTTGATTGATTTTGAGAACATCCAGGAATAGCAGAGAAGGAAGGTGACAGGGGGACTGATGATAATCAACAGCTTCTCCTGGCTGTTTCCAGTGCGCTTGTCTCTCTCCCAGTGCTTTGAACGCACCATCTGTCTAGACCCCCCAGGACTGTGGAAGGCTGTGTCCAGGGACACACAGGAAGAAACTGAGGTCGAAGGGTTTTCAGTAACTTACAGCTAAAATGGAAGCCTTGGTGCTTGTTGGTTTGCTTTCCTCTCTCAGCAACTTTCCAATATGCAATCCAGTTTTATTAATGATAGCTACCATGCTGTACATTTAATCATTTCCCTATTATAATGAAATTGCAGCCTTGAATTGTTATATGAGTCACTATATTAATATGTCAGTGTTAAATAAATTAATGTGTTAATATATAAATTATTATATAGTATAAGATGTTTTTAAATGCTTGAAAATTCCAGTGTAATATGCCTGTGTAAAGTGTAAATATGCCACCCCTAAAGAAATTATTTTAAACACTTCAGTGATAAAAGTATATCCACTGTAGAGATATGCATGGTAACCAAGAACATATAAATAACAAATGTCTCAAAATGGAAAATCTGATGTAGCCTGACCATTCACAAGGTGTTGATGAATTAGTGAGAGGAAGGGAGGCAAAGAGACAGACCCTTGCATGTGCCCCAACTGGGATCCACCCAGCAAGCCCACTAGGGGGTGATGCTCTGTCCATCAGGGCATTGCTCTGTTGCTCAGCAACTGAGCTCTTTTTAGCACTTGAGGCAGAGGCCATGGAGCCATCCTCAGAGCCTGGGGCCAACTTGCTCCAATCAAGCCATGCCTGCAGGAAGGAAAAAAAGAGGTAAGGGAGGGGTGGAGAAGCAGATGGGCACTTCTCCTGTGTGCCCTGACCAAGAATCAAACCCAGGGCATCCACATGCTGGGCCAATGCTCCACCACTCACCCAACTGACCAGAGCCAAGAAATTGATTTAAAATGCTTTGCTGATACCAGATATCTTATTGCAGAGGATTTTGTGGCAGCAAGAAATGGAGGCCATTTGATGTCCATCCAGGTAGCTGGGTATGATTAGAAAAAAAAAACATATACTTTTTTAAATTAATAGGTTTCTCATAGATATTTTAAATACATATATGAAAGATGAGTTTTAAAAACATAGATTGAATACTCAGTAATTGATGCCCATCCTGTACAAATGTGATTTAGGAAGTAAGGGGATTAAAGGAAAATCAAATCACAAAAAAGGAGCAGATTTGCAAACTGATGGTGATAGAATGCCATGAGCTAAGGAGGAGGAACCTCTCACTCTGTACCCAGAGGAGAAAAAAACCCACACTTCGTTGAATTGGGCTCGACATCCCTCTTAGATTTGCCCTGTAGTTTATTCTGGCAAAGGTGAGCTGTAGAATGACACAGCTGAATTTGTTTTGATAGGGACTTGAGTGTCCTGTGACTTTTCTTTTCTTTTTTTTTTTTTTTTTTTTTAGGTTTTGGTTTTTTTATTTAATTAATTCTGTTTACATAAATTCTAGGGTAACCCCGACTGCATCCCCCCACCCCCATATTCCCCTCCACATCTCCCTTGCCCCCCTCCCTACAGTGCCCTCCCGCCTTCGCTTCAGGTTTATCCCATCCTATCCTCCCCTTTCCCTCTGTCCTCTTTTCCTCTGGTCCCTTTGATCCCTCCTCTGTCTCAATCCCTTTCCTCAGTTCTCAATGTTCCTTGGATTCCTCAAATGAGTGAGGTCATATGATATTTTTCTTTCTCTGCCTGGCTTATTTCACTCAACATAATAGTTTCCAGGCCCCTCCATATTGTTGCAAAAGGTAATATTTCCTTCTTTTTCATGGCCCCATAGTATTTCATTGTATATATGTACCACAGCTTTTTAATCCACTCGTCCACTTTTCTATCTAAAACATTTCCACCCATATTCCGCATCCATCTCCATTCCTTTATATACTGCTTTGTTTTCTGCACAGACTCTATTCCTACTTTGTATTATAACGTATATTTTGTTTGTTGATGATCCTAGCTCCCCAATTAGAACATAAGCTACACAAAGGCAAGGATTTATTTTTATTGCTATGTTCCCATCAGGAAAACACTACTTTTCAAAGAATAGGAATTAATGAACTTGAATCAGACAGGTCCATCTCTGATGGTTTTTAAAGGTATACTCTTACTCTGTCCCTCCAGCTTTCAGCATAAGGACCTTGTGATGCCCATGGATTTGGAAAGGGAGGACAGCATCAAGGACTCTGAGGTTGACAAACTGTCTGCGCACAGCAGCTAATTGTGATTAAACTGAGGAAGCGAAGACTGTGCTGGGTTCTCATGACTTTGGTTATTTGGAAATTCGAGTATGTTAAATAGAAAAGCCTTTTGAGTATAATTAGACCCAAGTCAATGGAAAGAGTCAACCAAACCAGCAGTGTCTCTGAGTTCATCCTCCTGGGACTGTCTTCCCAGCCTGAAGACCAGAAGCCACTCTTTATTTTATTCCTCATTATATACTTTGTCACTATAACAGGGAACCTACTCATCATTTTGGCCATCCACTTGGACCCCCAACTCCAGACCCCCATGTATTTCTTCTTGAGTTTCCTATCTTTCACTGACATTGGCTTCACAACAACCATCGTCCCCAGGATGTTACTTAACTTCCTGTCAGGGAAGACCATTTCCTATGCGGGCTGCCTGACCCAGATGTATTTTATTTATGCTTTGGGCAACACTGATAGCTTCCTCCTAGCAGTCATGGCCTTTGACCGCTACGTGGCCATCTGTGACCCCTTCCACTATGTCACCACCATGAGCCATCACCGCTGTGTCCTGCTGGTGGCCTTTTCCTGCTTACTTACTCACCTCCACTCTCTTCTACACACACTTCTGCTGAACCAGTTGACCTTCTGTGACTCCAACGTTATCCATCACTTTCTTTGTGACCTGAGCCCTCTGATGAAGTTGTCCTGCTCCTCCACATTTGTCAATGAACTTGTGATAATGACAGAAGGACCTATTGTTTTGGTGACCCCCTTTCTATTCATTATGTTCTCTTATGTACGAATCCTCATCACAGTTCTCAAAATCCCCTCAGCATCTGGGAAACGCAAGGCCTTCTCCACGTGTGGTTCTCACCTCACCGTGGTAACACTCTTTTACGGGAGCATCTTCTATGTCTATTTACAGCCCCTCTCCACCTACACCATCCGGGACCACATAGCAACCATTGTCTACACGGTACTGACCTCCATGCTAAACCCTTTCATCTACAGCCTGAGGAACAAAGACCTGAAACAGGGCCTGAGGAGGCTGATGGGCAAGAGGACAGCCCACGCAGCACCCTCTTGACACAGCCACTGGGTCTTGGTGGAGAGTCACACTGTTTGTTGGAGGCGAGCATCTTTGACCCAGATGAGAGAACGATGCGGTGGGCACAACATCCCCTGATGGCAGCCCCACCAGTCATCTGCCTCTGCTTAAATCACAATATCCTTCCTTCCTCACGATCCCTCCGCTTCCCCATGAAGACTCATCATTTTCTCTTCCTTCCAAATACTGTTTTAATCCTCTCCTCAAAAATATTCCCTGAACGAATTTCTATCCTTTTATTATGGTGGCCTCCAAACCACATTTCAGTAGATTGCTGAAAACAATTACTTAGTTTATAGCAGTTGAATGCCTTTGCCAATACTTAAAGAAGAAACAAATGGAGAGCGGGAAGACGAGGAGGAGGAGGAAGATTACATCTTAACTCATTTTATCACTTTGAGGATTTTTATAATTCCTTATTGTATCTTTCTAAAAACTTTTGTCTTTCTATCCAGGGAACCTGTCACGCTGCCGTTCCTCTGTCAGTCCTTACTTTATTGCATTGCTATGGCTTTATTTCTTTCAAATTTTCTATTATTTTGTTTTTGCCACTCATTTAAAAAATACTAATGTCCAGGAAGAGCAAGAACCAAGAGTGATAACGTGAAAATCGTCCAATTCACAGTGGGAGGTTGGAACTGTTCTTCACTCCATCTATCCCTAAAGCTGCATGTTTAAAAATATGTGATTTAATACTTTATTCTAGAAACTCCCACCCTTAGAAATCTAACTACAGAAATATTATCATAACTGTATATTGAATACATACACACACACACACAAACACACACACACACACACACACAAAATCCCAGTTTATGATAGGTAAAAAATTGACAACAATCTAAAATCCTATCAATGGGGAATCAAAAAATTAATTTTGATTAATTACACAGAATGTAATAATATGAAGAAAATCCAAAGACTCTCTATTACTTCCTTGAAAAGGTATTAAGTAGAAAAACCAAGATGTGTAACAAAGTATAAAAGTACAAATCTATTATGTTTTTAAAATATATATATAAATATCTATGTGTGTATAGATATTGGAGAAAGAACTCGTGTGGGCTTAGGAGAAAGAGAGGGAGAGAATTTCCATTCTTTCTACATTTGTAACATCTGAATTTGTTTAATAATATTCATACCTCATGGAATTGAAGACTGTTAATGAATTAGAGACCAGAGCAATGGGGGAAGACTTTTTTTGTAAGGTGCTGAATAGAAACTGTCTAGGTGCTTGCTTATCTGAGAAATATCATTTTTTGGTTCTTTCACTTGAATGATAATTTGATGGGATACGGTGCTCTAGTCAATAAAACTCTTAGAACTTTAAAGACGTCTCTGCATTGCCCGGCGGCACCAGGTGTTTTCAGTGAGTCTTGCGTTCCTTTCTTAGGTGCCCTGCACCAAGCATGGCCATTGCTGCCACTGCCTAGGCTTCGGGAGAGCCAACTCTGATTCTGCCCACTCTACTCCACGTTTGGGCCCAGGAACTTGATCACTGTCCTTGGAACATGACAAGCCAATTCAAAAACTTAAATGAAAATGACTTACAACAACCTAGATGATCTTGAAATAAAATCACAGATTTGGAGGACGCACCTTACCAAATTTTAAGGCTTAACTACATAGCTAAAGTAATTGAGACAGTGTGGCATTCGTAAGAATACATGAACAGAGCAATGTCATAGAATAAAGAACCCAGAAATAAATCCTTATTTATATAATCACTTGACTTTTGGCAAACGTGTCAATGCAGTTTAATGGGGAAAGGAAGACCGATTCTGGAGCAATTGGCTGTGCACAGTGAAAACAAACCTTGACCTTACCTCCACACCATATGCAAAAATTAATTCAAAGTGGCTCATACACCTAAGTGTGAAAGATAAAAATGTAAAAATTTTTGAAGAAAACAGAAAAAATTACATATGTATGTGTGTGTGTGTAATTTCTCAGTCAGAAAACAAAAAGGACTAACCACATATAAAAATTATTTTTAAAAAATGATTAGCTATCAAAAAAAAAATGATTAGCTATCCCTAGTGTGAGAGAGGGAGTCACTTTTCTCTTCTAGGTTCTTTCTGCTGCTCTAGTAATTAAATCAGCATGAGACAGATTCACAAGAGAAAACAACCAAATTAAATTACATGCATATTATGAGAACATCACATACATGAGAGAATCAGAGAGCTGACACACATGAGAGGTTTAGTGACTGACAGGGAAAATGAGGCATACTCAATATTCTGAGCTAAGGATGAAATAAACCACATTGGGGCTTCGGAAGGGAGAAAGGTCATTCATAGGACAATAAAAGGAGAAGATGTTCAGTTATTAAAAGTCACCCTGCCTTAGAGATAGAGTTTTAGGGAAAAAAAGGACTAACCACAAAAGAAAAATTATTCAATTGGATTTCATAAAAATTTAAAATTTCTGCTCATGAAAAGACTCCTTAAGAAAGTGAAGAGAGAAAAATATTCAGAGTACATATATCTGCTAAAGGACATATTCAGAATATATATAAAGAGCTCCTGCAAATCAATAAGCAAAAGCATACAACTCGGTTTTTTTTAAGTGGGCAAAAAACTGGAACAGATATTTTACAAAAGCAGATATTCAAATGGCCAATATCACGTGTGAAAATGTACTCAACATCATTACTCATCAGAGAAATGTGAGTGAAAGTCACAACGAGGTACCACCAAACCCCCAAGAGCAGGGCTGCAATTTAAATGACGATACAAAATTCTGGTGGGATTTGGAACAACTAAGTCTCATGTATTGGTGGAAGAAATGTAAAATTATAGAATCACATTGGATCACAGTTTGGCAGTTCCCAATAAAATGAAACATCCAAAAAAAAAATGAAACATCCAACTATCTTATTTCTATTTTTTAATATGTATACAAAACATTAACAGCGGCTTTCTTCATACTAAGCCAAACTAAAAACAACCCAAACGTTCATCAATGGGAAAAAAGACAGATCATCGGTAATAAAGCTATACACTTGAGATTTAAATAATTTTACTGTATGTAAATTATTCTTCAGTTAGAAAAGAAGCTGGATCTCCTCGAGATGATGCGCAAAGGCCCTGCGGACTGTTCTGCACTGATGCCCAACCTGGATTAGGACCAGGTCAGTGTGACTCCATCTGAGTGTAAGGAACAGTATAAGGGAAATATACCTGGGAATTTGGGGAGGTGCAGAGGTGGGCATGAAGCAGTCGTGATGCTACCTATTGCCCCACAAAAAGCAGCTCCACCTCACAAATTCTCTCTTTGTCTTGTGAATCTCATTGACTCGAGTCCAGGATAACATCTGCATGTCTAGACAGGAGACATTTCTGCTCAGAATTCAATATAAATTCCTCTGCACTTGACCATGCATATTCCTAAAGGAAAGGTGGGGGGGCTGGATAGTGGCTTTACCTAGCGGGACTAAATCAAGACTGACCGTAAGTGATGCCTCACTCCCTCCTGGTAGAGATACCTGTACTGTGTGTATTCTCATTAGCCTTTATCTTTCTCCTCGTTCCTAGAAATGGACAAAAGCCGCTACTCTGGAGAGTCTAATCCCGCTACATGCCTGTAGGGGGCAGTATAACTGTACCAAAAATGTCTAACTAGAGAAACCCAGTCTGGGTTAAACAGCTAGTAAATGGAAAATGTGGGAGAACCCGGACAGTTGAAAAGAGATCACATAATCAGAAATAATGGCAAGGAATGGAATTGTCTTTCTTAAGAAACTACCTCAGTACAAGAGAATAATATTCTGAGCTGTTTCTCTCATACGTGGTGCTAAGTTCCGGACAGTACAGGAGGATGCCCCAGGATTCATTCTTCCCTAAGAGGGAAAGCCGTCTTACAGCAATTTCCTGAGAACACATCAACCAGAGCTCCTTGATGACCTGCCTACACAACAGCAGATTAGGGTTATCATCTTAGTCCATTTTGTCATTATAGTTATCATGCTGACTTTTTGTATCCCTGAGACGATGCCTCCCTTTGAACCTCACTGGCTATACACGACTGTCAGTTAACAGCTGCTACATTATGTTTCTGTAAACCAGGACAAAACCCTGGTTAAAGCAAGTCCCAGGGTAGGAGGGAGACACATCGCTGTCATCTGCCCCTTATGTTGGAATTTAAAATTTGCTCTTTTGAGTGTGGATGGAAAACTATACCAGCAGACATTCGAGGAATCACAGCAATGTCCAAGAGAGCAATGTTGGCATGACATGGTTGTCACTTCCCCAAAAAAGAGTGATTAAGGGGGCCTTTGGGGTACTTGAAATGAACTGCACTTACCAAGTGACTATGCTCATCTGCAATCTCTTGAGGAACACATGCGTTTCTGGTACACGTAGTGTTCTTGAATTAGACTCTGCCATAAGTACTCATAGCAACAATACTTGTGATCACATAACACTAGCCTAGAGGAATAAAAGGGACTTGAGTTGAATCAAGTCTTTCCTGGAGAATTACCAATATAGTCTTAAACGGTCACTAGAGGGAGCCCTCTTCCAGGAAACAGGTTAAACTTGTCATCTGACACAGAAATACCGTGAAGCCGTATTCGAATGGACCATGCATTTGCTAAACTGCATGACATTGACTCCGGAAGAGAATACATACCCTCACCCAGGAAGAAACAGCTACCATGTTGACAGCAATAGTATCTGATATATTTAAACAGCAGTGGCCAGGCAGGCTCAGCTGAGAGGAGGTTCATTTATGGGAACATTACGGCCAGCCTAAACTACATCAGGATGTTGCTGGTCGGCATGATATCTACTGATATTCCCTTAGAGCAGTGGTTCTTAGCCTTTTTTGAGGTACTGAACCCACCAGTTCCATATGCGCATTCACTGAACCCTTCTTTAGTGATAAATAAAATATGATTTTTTTTCCCCAAATTCAAGACATAGGCATATGTTTTTTTACTGGTGCACAAAATGAGCCGTGCATGAACATCACCTTGCTCAAAGAACAAAACCAACAAGGTGCATGAACTCACAACAAATTACGGTATTACTTTATTCTGGCCTCCGCGGCAGAGGCTTCTCCAAACCCCTGAGACCGACTCATCGAACCCCTAGGGTTCAATAGAACCCAGGTTAAGAACCACTGGGTTAGAGCCACAGTGTCAAAAGTAGAAAGGAATGTTGGCTCTCTATGATTCAGTTGGTAGAGTTTGAACAGGTCAAGGATTAACCTTAGATCATCCCCCTGGGAGACAAACGGGCAGTGTCTCACAGAGGTACCTGAACCCTGAGTTAACATAGAGCTTGTTTTTTTGGTGGGTGGAGTATTGTATACCCCCAGGGCAGATGGAACCTAAAGTTTACTGAGCAATGACCTTTAGTAATTACACCAGTGATGGGAAATGTATGATATATGAGAAAACGACACTTTTTCAGGGAAGGTTAGTAAATTGTCAAGGTTACAATAACTAATGTGGACACGGTAATCATTATTTAATCTATCTGCCACAACTACATGGCATTGTAAAGAATTTTTACACTGAGTTATAAAAATAAATGATGGAGTATAGGTATAAAATGATGGCCTAAATTAAAGGATATTTTGGGAAATCAAATTAAAACTTACAATTGATGTAATATCCACGGATACTTATTGGCCAGAGAAAAAAATGAATTTAGCTTTAGAAAAGTAATATATGTAATTGAGCACCTTTGCTAAGCCTTTAAAAAATGCAAGTAATAGTGAGAGGAAAAAAAAGAGGGGGAGAAATGGCCCAACTGAAAAAAGATGTATCAGAAATCGCATGAGGGAATAGAGTCATGATTCAATGTGATTATTGAAGAGGTATTCTAATTCCTAATTGGATGATAGAAGTCTTAATGTGACAGTGTTTAAATGTCTATTTTTGTACATCAACTATTGTAGATATCACTGTAGGAAGAATTTTTTGCATTTTTTCAAATATTTTTTTATTTTTCACTTACAGTTGACTTACAATATTATGTTAGTTTTAGGTGTGCAACCCAATGATTAGACATTTATATAACTTATAAAGTGATCACCCTGATAAATGTAGTCCCCGCCTGGCACCATACATGGTTATTACAGTATTATTGACTATATTCCCTACGCTGTACTTTACATCCCTGTGACTACCCTGTAACAACCACTTGTACTCTTGATCCCTCCACCTTTCTCACCCCTCTCCCCAATCCCCCCTCCCGTCTGGCAATCATCAAAAACATTATTTTTTAAATTCCTAAGAAATATATGGCAAAGAAATATTGACAACTGTCAGAGGTAAACTGGACAGAAAGAAATTAATAGGTGAACTATAATCATTTCTTCATTCTCAGGGAAACCTGAGAATCTGACTGTTGATTCCACATCTTTTAACAGAAGTTCAGAGAACATATAGGCGCATACCTGATCTAAGATAAATTAGTATCCTGCTATTTAGTGAACCAGTGTGTGTGCCTGTTTGTCAGCATTGCCTATTGGGTAACCAGTAATTAACAAGAGGCAGCTGCACAGAAATATAGGAGCTAGAAATCCGTCTTTGAGAGGGCTACACGATCAAGGTATAAAAGCCACAGGAACCCCAGGTCTGGCGCAATTCTTGACCTAAGTAAAGCCAACATTGAGGTGAACCAGACCCTCAGAGCTGCATACCTGCATATTTATGGATCCCCTTAGGATTACTGGGACTAAGCTGGATCTTTCAGGATGCCCCCTAGGCCCGTGATGGCAACTCTATGACACGCGTGTCAGCACAGACACCCCTAGCCATTTTCAATGACACGCGGCCGCATACCAGAGAAGTATGGGGCCGCATGCCGAGAAGGACGGTTCATCCTTGGCTCCTGCACAGCCAGGTGCAGTAGCCGAGGATAAAACATTTGCTGTAGTGTAGACACTCTGTGCTGGAGGTCTGTAGGCCACAACAACAGAACTCCAGCAGAGAGCGTCTAGTTCTGGGACTTCCAGTTAGGCTGTTTTTCTCGAAGTGACACACCACCCGAGTTGTGCTCGGTTTTTTGGCGAATTTTGACACATCAAGCTCAAAAGATTGCCCATCACTGCCCTAGACACCTGTAGGAAAACTTGCTCTGTTTCTTCTAAGGACCTTGCTGAGCGAGCTTTTCTTTGTATTGCATAGTAATCTCTTCCTGAAAGCCCACAGAAGGTATTTCTCTCAGATCTCAGAGCTGGAATTGGTGGCCTGTCTCCTAAATAAGGGGTGCACTCTCAGTTCTTGGTTACTGAGAGCCATGCAAGTGACCTTCTCAGCCTCTTCACTTTGGTCAGTAGGGAGTTCAGAGTTGAAGGAGCTGCTAGCTGAGTTATCAGAACTCCCTCCCGATTCTGTTCACTCGCCTCACACCATCCACATCAAAGAGTAGTAACAATTCACCTCTATTGACATCCCCCTCTTCCAAAATATGTACCTGTCATTGTTCCTCAACCCTTAGTCACCTACTAATGGGAAAGCTGAATCACACCTATTAGATGGGACCAGACTACAGGAAGCTCTGGGAATATTCTGAACACCAAGTAGGAAGGACCTCACATTCTCCACTGCCTCGGGCTATGCTCTTTCTAAACTGGCAATAGCACAGAGCAGAGTTCTGGAGGGAACAGCAGGGAGAGAGAATGAATACCCTTTTCCCTCCAGCATAGGGAACCCCCAGGAGGCCTGGAGAACAGACATTAACCCATTACAGTATTGGAGAGATCTCAGGACATATAAATGGTCAACTCGGTGACTCTGGGTAACTCCATCTTGGGAAATGAGGAGTTCGGATGGGGCTGGGGCCAGAGGTAGGGAATGAGAAAGGAATTTGAAAGTGTCGGGGACCTGTTACCCCTGCTGACCATAAGTGCTGTCCTCCTTGTTTCCTTTGGATCCCTCTGGCAGCAGTAAGGGTGGGTGGGAGGAGGCTGGAGCCTTTAGCTGAAATGTGGATTCTGAATAAAGCTGCAGACCCGGAGCAGAGAAGGCTTCTGCATCTAGAGACTGCCATGGGGAGAGAGTGTCTGGCTGTCAGAGGCCACCAGGACTAAATCCTCCGTGTTCACAGTCCACACCTACCAGGTGTGCCTCCTCCAGGCCCACCATCGGAGAACAGTGAGTTGCAAAGTGCCCATGAATCAAACCTTGTCAGAAGTCATTTTGAGTGTTCTGATAAGATAGCAGTGAATCAGGAAAGGGTTATCCATGAGTTATTGTCAAAATTTACAAGGCCTATCGGTGTGTACAAAAAAGAATGCATGGTCACAATGACTAAGTCCCTGGTTCTCATATGTTTGGTTAACCTAAGTGCAGTCCAGGCAGACTTCCAGCATTTAATCATGACTGGCTACTTACTTCACCAAAATATTTTTCTCTGCCACGCAGTATAAATAGCTGACTATGGGGGAGGGAGTGCTGACCACCTGCCAGGCATTGTGCTTCTACTTGTTTTAGCTCACAGAGCCCTCCCAGTAACCCTGTGAGAAGGGGACTCCCATTGTCCTCGCTGATGGCTGGAAAACCTGTGTCACAGAGAGATGACGTAACTTGCCCTAGACTGCTTACCTGAGAAGGATAGGACCCATACCTGGAAAGTGGGCCACGCTCTCAGGCTCCATGCAGTGACATCTCCACAACAGCCAAAGAATCTTCTCTCTTCGGGGACAAGCCAAGAGGCCTGGGTTTGTGTCTAAGCTCTAACAAGAAAATGTCGTGATTGATAATGAGGATCCTGCCTCCCGTCATTCTTCGATTTTCCCCTTCTTTAAAATTGAAGGGTTAAACTACATGGTGTCTAAGAGTTTTCTCCAGCTCAAAGGTTCTATGAGTCATTTAAAAGTCAAAGCAATAAGAAACCGAGAGTCACCTTCCCAGAATAAAGGCTCCCACGATGAATTAAACAAAGCCCTGCTCTTTAAGACGGCAACTTGAGGTCCACTGCGTCTCTTCCTTACATCTGTTGACAGAATGCTAAATGACCATCCAAGAATGCTTTCATTCTACAAATATTTATCAAGGGACGGTTCTGTTCCAGGCACCGCGCCAGGGCGGGTGGTGTAACAACGATCCAGACACAGTCCTCATATTTGGGCAGCTCAGAGTCTAGTGGGGAAGACAGTGGGCCCGGTGCTACACCTCAGTCCCACACTGCGTGTGCACGCGAGAGAGAGGGGCACCCGATCCAGATTGGTGGCCTGGCTTCTGAAAGGGTGCGGTATCTATTCTGAACCTGAAGGGTGGAGATTTATCACCGGAGCTGGCAGAAGGGAGAATGGGCATTCCAGGCAGATGGGATAGTAAGGCCCGAAGGGGAGAAGAAGCAAGAAATGTCTTACAACTGGAACATAAAAATGCAAGAGGGAAGGGAGAGGGCGAGCCAAGGCCACGTGGCCCAGCAGGAGCCTGCCACAGGGAGCTCGGCAGGCCACAGGGGGGAGCTAGCCTTTGGTCGGTGGGTAATATGGAGGCTTACACAGCAGGAACATGACTTTTATGGGCTGAGTTGTGTCCCCCAAAAAAGATGTATTGGAGTCCTATCCCCTGATACTTCAGAACGTGCCCTTGTTTGCAGATAGGGTCTTCACAGGTGTAATCAAGTTAAAACGAGGTCATTAGGGCGGGTTCTAGTTCAGTATGACTGGTGTCCTCATGGAAAGGGGAAACTTGGACTCAGAAACATGCGCAGAGTCTGGAAGAGGATGTGAAGAGGGATGGGGGGGAGAGGGTGGACGGTCACGGTGTCTACAAGCTGAGGAGAGAGGAGGCATGGCGCTGACCCCTCCCTCACCGTGACCACAAGGAGCACACCGTCCCGACACCTTGATTGTGGACCTAACCTTCAGAACTGTGCGATAATAAATTTTTGTTTCACACCCCTCAATTTGTAGTACTCTGTTACCTAGCAGACAAATGCAGTGACTTACTCTAATTTGCATTTTAAAAACAATTGATCTGCCTGCAGTGTAAGAATAAGTGGAAAGGGGACAAGAATGGCTGCAAGGACGCCGTTTGGAAGGAGCAGGTGATCAAGGTCTCCATGAGGACAGTGATGGCAGGGTCGGAGAAAGGCTGGCGGGTGGGGAGAGTTTGTAGAGGCCAAGCTTCCAGGCTATCCTCATAGGCTGAGAAGTGAGAGAAAATGAGGAATCAAGGGCAGTGTTGGTCCGTGTTCGTAGCTCCAATAAACACGTGGCCAGAGCGAAGGCTAGCCATCCACTCATTCAGGAATCATGGGCATGAGCTCTATAATACAGGCAACTGAGGGACATGCCACAGAGTCGTCACCTTCAGCTTGCCGCCACCCAGATCTGAATTTTATCTCGAGGTGCCCTCAGCTTTATGCCGGTGTGAGTTGGTTTTCTCCACAAATATTTGTTGACCACGCACACTGGGCCAGACACTCCACTGAGCTCTGGGGACATGACAGTGAAGTAAAGGAAACAGGACTGCAGTGCAATATGTCAAGAAAGCAAATATTAACCACATAAACGAATGCATCGCTACAACTGGGGATATAAAGGAAGAGAAGAGTTCTGTGACAGCATAATACAGGTTGACTGAATCCAGGAAAGTACTGGCTGGGCTGAGATCCAAAGACAACGGAGAAGAAAAGCACGCAGGACCATTGTGAGCCAAGGCAGGAAGGAACCTGACACATCCCAGGAACCAGATGAAGCCCCCCGGGATAAGAAGCCCGAGGCGAGGCTGAGATGAGTAGGACTCCAAATACTAAATGAAGAGGGACTTTGTACCGGGTTGAGTAGTGTCACACTCTCTCAGAAACTCGGACGTGACCTTCTTTGGTGATGGGGTCTGTGTAGCTGTAATGAAGTTAAGATGAGGTCACACTGGATTTAAGTGGGTTCTGATCCAACCACTGGTATCCCTAGAAGAAGAGAGAGATCTGGACATTGACGTAGAGAAGAGAATGCCACGTGAAGACACAGAGGCAGATACCGAGGGAAGACAGAGGAAAGACCCATGTGAAGACAGAGGCAGAGGGTAAGGTGATGTAGCCACAAGCCAGGAGCACCAAGGATTGCCCACGACCACCAGACGCTGGGAGAGAGGCCTGGAACAGACTCCCTCAGCCTCTCCCCAAGGAACCAACCCTACCGACACCTGGATTTTGGACTTCTAGCTCCCAGAACTGGGAGAAATACACTTCCATTGTTTTAAGCCACCAGGTATGTGGTACTTTGTTGCTGAGGTCCTGGGAAATGAGTATAGACATTCATCTAAAGACTTGAGTGATCAAATTTTTATTATTGAAAGACCACTGTGGCTGCAGGGCAGGGGAGGGACGCAGGAGGAGACGTCCAGAGGAAATGTGGGAACACAGAATACGTCATTGAGACGAGGCTGCAATAATCGATGTGGGAAGGGATGGCTTTCGCCGGAGTGCTGGCGGGAAAGCTGAGAAGAGTTGCAAGATTCAGAAGGGAGTTAGGAGGCGAAGCCAGGGAGACCCTGAAGAAATGGTGCTGGACAGCATGGGACCAAAGGGGGAAACCATTCTGACCCCAGTAACTTCTGCCCCCTCACGCTCCCAGCCCCAGACCCTGTGTTCTCATAACCCCAGTCCTTCCCCTCCTGTGTGGTGAGTCTGTCTCAGCCTCTCCTTCCCCTCATGCTAGCATCTCCCGTATCAAACACGTCCCACTCATCCCTCTGACACATATTGTGTCTGTGGCTGGCGGACTGCTTTTGCAAACGTGTTCCTTGCTTTCCTCTTGCCAGCAGTTTTTTATTTTGTCTTCGGCATGAGGAAAAGCAACCACAGAGCAGTGAAGTGATTTAGCCAAAAACACATTGTGAGTAGAGTGGAGCCGGGATTTGAACCCACATCTTCTGTCTCTGCATGCTGTTTTCCTCTACACTGCCCCAGCTCCATAGAAACTCAGCTCCTGGTCAACACGAGGCTTAGAAGGCGACCAGATTTTAAAATTGGTAAAGCGGGACACCATTGACGGGGGGGGTTCTTGATTAAAAATTTGGTCTATATGGAGCAAAAAAAAATTTCATAGAATGCAAAAATAGTATTATAATATATTTTTTTAAATCGGGACTTTTTTAAAATGCCGCGGGACGCGGGACAAATTGTTAAAAATCGGGACTGTCCCGCCTAAAGCGGGACGTCTGGTCACCTTAGGAGGGACGTCCTGTCTCTAGCAGTTTACACAAGGGACTACACACTACATTGATTCAGAAAGTCTGTCTGTCATGGGAGTGAAGATGTCAAGAGAGAACATTTCCATGGTGAAAAGGAACACCCCTGCATGTGTGTTTCCGGCATCAACTTCTGAAGCTTTATTGGAGTGTGAGGGAGTGGTGTGTGATTGCAACCATCTTGATTGGGGTCCAGGATCTGGCCCTCCTAGGCAGCAGGATCCTGAGAAAAGCACTTAACATCTTGACCTCAGTTTTCTTGTCTGTTTAACGGGAACACTGCTGAGCCAGACCAGAGAGTTGTTGTGAGTGATGTACATGAACTGTTTAGCTTCCTGCCTGACACATGGTAAGGGTTCACTATTTTTCAGGCGTAACTACTATGATTTGTCATCATGACATCCTCATTTTCAAATCATACAAAACACAAATAAATATTTCTCTTACAAAGACTCACAAACTCAGGTGGCTCCCACCTCACCATGGTGAGTGTGCGGCAGCTATGTTAAGCTTGCTCACGGGGTTACCAGCTGCAAGCACTTTGCCTGATTGGTACGTGGGTGGGTGTGTGGGTGCATGGCAGCGCCATGGGTGTATGGCCTATATAGGGATATGGGTGCTTGTGCTCAAGAGAGATGGGGGATTGTGGATGGCGGGTTGCCTGCCTGCCACTGTGAGGGGCCATTTGGCTGTCTGTGTGCCTGAGAGGCGGTTTCCCCTGCCTGTGTGCTTGTCCGCCATTGTGAGACTCTATTAAACGGAATGGCCCTAATGCTTTCGGGCTCTGCAGTTTCTCTGCCGTCTGCCTGAATCCAATGTGGACCTGCCTGGCCTCGGCCACCGGCATTACAGTGACTCTGTTTTATGGAAGCATTATTTACGTTTATTTCCAACCCCTGTCCAGCTATACAGTCCAGGACCTGGTGGTGACGGGAATTCGCACAGTTCTGTCCTCCAGGCTAAACCCTGTCATCTACAGCCAGAGGAGCAAGGACATATAGGGGCCCCGAGGAAGCTGATGGGACAGGGGACATCCCAGCAGCACCTTTGGGTGCAAGCTCAGGAGAGAGTCCTCTGAGCCTTCGTTTCTGCTGTTCCTGTTGTGTGTGTGTACCAAACTCCTGGAGGTTAGCACACCTAAGCCAAGTCTTCCCAGGAAATCGTAGGACGACAAGACTAGACTGTTGTACCCAGTCTACTATACAGGATGGAACAAAAGTCGGTTTATAGTGGTGAGTATGCAAAACACAGTTTGTTCTTGTATTCTTATTTATTAACTATTCTGTTATTTTCCACATGAACAACTGTAAACCTAATTTTGCCCCACCCTGTGTTTCTAATGTACAGTAAATATGTAAATGTGCAATACATATTTCTACTACATATCCATATATATATATTTCCACCAGTCAAGGCTACCCAATGAAGGCCCCCTGAGTGACGCAGGGTCAGCACCCACTCCTCAATCCCCCCATTCCCTTTTCCCACTCATTCTTCCAAAGTACAGTAAAGACTAAGCCATATGTATTTTTCTGTCTCCGTCTTTGTGGTTTGCCCCTGACTAAGACTACGATGTGGAAACTGCGTTTTCAGATTGTGCACAGTGAGCTGATTCATTCATTACCAAGACTGGGCTTTTTCCTCACCTTTTATTCAGTCATAGGGAGCCTCCCTGAGGCCACTGATGGGAAGGGAGAGGCAGTCATGCAAATGTGGTACACAAAATGACTTGAGCCCTTGGTGGTTGCTCTCGGCAACCCGCAAACACTATTCTCTAGGTCCAATGTGCTGCTGCTAACCCCGTACAATTTACAGCTTCTTGCTGCATACAATCAGAGCTGTGTTGTTTTTTTGTTTGTTTGTTTGCTTGTTTACAGGAACAGAGAGAGAGTCAGAGAGAGGGATAGATAGGGACAGACAGACAGAAACGGAGAGAAGTGAGAAGCATCAATCATTAGTTTCTCATTGACCTTGCGACACCATAGTTGTTCATTGATTGCTTTCTCACATGTGCCTTGACCACGGGCCTTCAGCAGACCAAGCAACCTCTTGCTGGAGCCAGCGACCTTGGGTCCAAGCTGGCGAGCTTTTGCTCAAGCCAGATGGGCCCGCGCTCAAGCTGGCAACCTTGGGGTCTCGAACCTGGGTCTTCAGCATCCCAGTCAGATGCTCTATCCACTGCGCCACCGCCTGGTCAGTCCAGAGCTGTGTTTTGAATGGAGGCTAGTTTCTCTGCTGCACTCTTTGCTTCAGACTCTATGGCAGTGGTTCTCAACCTGGGTTCTATTGAACCCTAGGGGTTCGATGAGTCGGTCTCAGGGGTTTGGAGAAGCCTCTGCCGCGGAGGCCAGAATAAAGTAATACCGTAATTTGTTGTGAGTTCATGCACTTTGTTGGTTTTGTTCTTTGAGTAAGGTGATGTTCATGCATGGCTCATTTTGTGCACCAGTAATAAAACATATACCTATGTCTTGAATTTGGAAAAGAAAAAAAATTTATTTATCACTAAAGAAGGGTTCGGTGAATGCGCATATGAAACTGGTGGGTTCGGTACCTCAGAAAAGGTTAAGAACCATTGCTCTATGGGTTTATTCTGGGACTCATATTATGACTTCCAAAAAAAAAAAAACCTAATATTTTTCATTAATTTTTCTTGACCAAATCTCCGTGTTCAATAATTTTGAGTTTCCAATATCTTTACATATTTTAAGAAATAGCTGCAATCAAGGTATTCATTTTGCAGGGGTTTCAATGTCTCTGAAATTACATGTGTGTGTGTCTGTGTGTGAAAGTGCATGTTGTAATCTCTAGAGCCATTTTCAATGACACGCAGCCGGAGAAGTATGGGGCCGCATGCCAAGAAGGACATTTCATCCTCGACTCCTGAATGGCCAGGTGCAGTAGCCGAGGATAAAACATTTGCTGTAGTGTAGACACTCTGTGCTGGAGGTCTGTAGGCCAACACAGCAGAACTCCGGCACAGAGCGTCTAGTTCTGGGACTTCCAGTTAGGCCGTTTTTCTCGAAGTGACACACCACTCGAGTTATGCTCGGTTTTTTTGGTGATTTTTGACACACCAAGCTCAAAAGATTGCCCATCACTGCTCTAGAGCAACCATAAACACAGAGACATAACTGATCAGTCACTAGAAGAAATAAAATAGAATACCAAAAAACAATCAATCCACCCAAAAAAGATGATCCACCCATATGGGACAATTAGAAAACAAACACCAAAATTCAATGGTAGGTTTAAGCCCTAAACGATCAATAATTACATTAAGTAGAATTATTCTAACTACCTTCTCACCTGAGATTTAAAAGAGATTGTCAGACAGGTTTTAAAAAAGAAGAACTAAAGGCATATTTTGAAAAATAAGAAATATGCTTTAAACATAAAGATAGAAAAAGGCACAGAGAATGTGACCAATGAAAATGCGTGGTTCTTCTTTTTTACTTTCTGGAAACATTATCATGAACAACACTGGTTCACAGGCTAGCATTTGAGAAACACGGGTGTGGAATACACTGGGACCTGGGAGGTAGTTCCCAAGCTACGCGGTCTGAGGTGAAGAGTTTATTTTGGTCCTGGAGCGTATGGGAAGGGGGCTGCCTCAGCTCACCTGTAAGTAGAGGTCTGATGGCACTCTTTTCTAAGCACAAGCCCTTCCTTGTTAAGTCCATCAGCCTTATAAATGGACCATAATAATAACTATCATTTATTGAGCACTTATTATACACTAGTTATTGTGTTAAATACTGTATTGGGGTTTTTTTAATTTAATTTCCATAAAAACCTGCCAGATTGATACTACCATTCCCATTTTCCATGAGGACTCGAAGACGTGATTGAATTTTGTAATTGCCTTATGAACACACAGTTCAAGTGCAATTATGCAGATAGGATTTGAAACATCTGTCTGACCCAAAACCTCACCCTCAGTATGGTCACAGATTATCAACTCAAAATAGGACTCATCTATACATGATTAACAATAAACAACAGTAGAAGCACCAACCAGAGAATAATATTGATACTTAGTGTTTATCAAGTTTAACTATAGGGGGAAAAAATTATTCACGGAAAATTGCCCAAAGGACATGCAGCTGATTCATACTTTCCTTAACATCTAAAATCCCATAGATATCAACCCGGATCACTGGGGACCTGAGCACCAACACAGAATTATTTTTGCTTACCAACTATTGCTTATGCAATTTTTTATGCACCAAAGGTTGCCAAAAACCTCAATTAAGGCTGATTAAAAGAAATCCTGTGCAGTGTGTCTGCCCCTAGAACACAGATGTTAATATTTCACCTAAGTAATTGTTTATTTTTATCTTTGTTCATTGTGAACTTGGTGACTGACCAGAAAACTTGGAGCCAAACCCCACAATAAGGGCCTTTATAATCTGCATTTTCAGAGTCATTTCTGGCTCAGTTTTATGTCTCCACCTTTGTTTATTCACTCTTTTTTGTTCTTGTCTAACATAATTTTTCAGTTTTAATCTTGCATTTTGTATTATTACAAGCTTCCTTACACTGTCCATAAATAAGGATTACTATAAATATAAATACTTCTAACCAGAGAAAGAAGTTCACCAAAATTTAGAAATAATGGTTTTGCCTGGGTAGTGGAAGTATAGATTTTAAAAATGTTGCTTCTTCATAAAGGGGCCAAGCTCTCTGACCATAAACATTGTCTGTCTATAAAAAAAAAAAAAAATTTAATTACAAACTGTAAAATTTTATTCAATGTTATTTGTTTGGAATATTGGTAAAAGTGTAGCCCATTGGTGGAGGTTGAAAGTGACATTTGCAAGGAGCAGGGTGGCGACAGTTACCACCACAGTTAATTTTATGTATCAACTTGGCTGGGCCAAAAGCTCAGATACTTGGTCAAACATTGTTCTGGGTGTGTCTGGGAAGGTATTTTTTGGATGAGATTACCATTTAAATCAGTGAACTTTGAATAACCTAGATTATCTATTATCCATGGCCAGAAGCGGATTAAAGTCAGTTGAGGCCCTGGATGCAAAAGAAGATATAGGACCTCTTAAGAAGCGGGGGGTGGGGGGGTGGGGGGGGAATAAAAATACATGTTAACCATATTTTTAAATAAATAAAAAATATTATGTACTATTAATGTTAAAATTGCACATATGAAACCAAACTTGGTGTCATTAGAAAAAAGTGTAAAGTTGGGGTTTTATGGGGCCCTTCAGAAGTCCGGGGCTCAGGGCATGCGCTCAGCGTGCCCACCATTAAATCCGCCTCTGTCCATGGAGTGAGTGGACCCCATCCAATAAGTTGAAGATCTTAACAGAACAAAGACTGACCTCTCCAATGCAAGAAAGAATTGTGTCAGCAGACTGCCTTTGGTCTAAATCTGGCAACCCTTTCTTTCTTCAGTCTCCAGCCTACCTGGCAGATTTTGGACTGACCAAGCCTCTACAATCATGTGAGTGAGTCAATTCCTTAAAATTAAAAAAAAAAAAAAAAAAAAAATCTATTAAAAGATCTGTATGTATCTTGTTGGTTCTGTCTCTGGGGAGCTCTAATAAGAGATAGACCATATCCATGGATCAGAAGACTCAATATTGTTGAGATTTCAGTGACCCATTAGTTGATCCACTGCAGGGGTCAACAATTTTTTTTTTCTGTAACAAGTTCTATATAAATAGTTTAGACGTTATAGGTCCTATGGTTTCTGTCACAACAAGTCAGTTCTGCCCCCGGAGTGCAAAAGCAGCCATAATCATACAGAAACAAGTGACCATGACTGTGTCCCAATAAAACTTATGGACACTAAAATGTGAATTTCATATAATTTTTACGGGTTACAAAATATACTTCTTTTGATTTCCTTTAACCTTTTAAAAATGTAAAAAACATTCTAAGTTTGCAGACTGTACAAAATTAAGGTTAGGAGAGAATTCGGCCATGGGCCATCATTTGCCAGCCCCTGACCTACTGGTTCCGCACGATCTCAATCGGAATTCTATCACATTAGCATTGTAAGGGTGTACATCATAAATGTATGTCGTTTTCATTGATCAAAAATAAATAAATATATATATAATAACCTAAATAAAATATCAAATAAATAAATAAAATATCAAAAGCCAAAAATATTTTTAAATTCTACCAGAACTTTTGCCAAAATTGAAAAACTTACTCTAAAATTTATATGGAAATGCCAAAGAATCTAGAAGAGCCAAAGTAAATTTTTTTTTAAGTTTTTTTTGTTTGTTTGTTTGTTTTTATTCATTTTAGAGAGGAGACACAGAGTGAGGGGGGGAGGGAGGAGCTGGAAGCATCAACTCCCATATGTGCCTTGACCAGACCAGTGCAGGATTTTGAACTGGCGACCTCAGTGTTCCCAGGTCGACGCTTTATCCACTGCGCCACCACAGGTCAGGCCAAAGTAAATTTTTTTAAAAAGAGGACTTAGATTACCCAATTTCCAGACTTACTAAGGTCTAATAAGACAAGTTTGCTACTCATTTTATAGATCAATGAAACTGAATAGTTCAGAAATAGACCAACACATATCCAGTCAATTGATTTGGGCTAGGGAAATGTTTTGTTTTGTTTTAATAAGCTCAATTCATTGACAAGAAAATATTGATAAAGCTGGCTCAGCATAAAAGCCAAAATCTTTGCAATGGTCTCCAGGGTTCTGCATGAACTGGCCTTCGCACCCCTCTGGCCTCGTTTCCTGCCTCTCCCCCCCCAATTCGGTTCTGTCCACTAGACCGTTAGTATTCCTCAAGCTCCCCGGGGCCCCCTTCTGCCTCCGAGCTTCCACCAATCCCATCTCATGCTTATGCACTTGCTTCAACACACAGGAAATTACTAGAGATGATTAATATTCAAGACCCGCCTTCCAATTTGGGGCATCAACTCTAGGTGTAATTTCAGAGCAGACCCACGACGGCCCTGCCCGTGTCTGGTTGGGAAGTGGGGTGGATGAGCTGGAGAAAGGGTCTCTGTTCCCGTGGCCCATGGGGTTTGTGGATACCACAGGCTATGGTTCCAGTGGAGAGACTGATCCACAGAGAGACCACGCTTTAGAAGGAGTCAAACTTTTAATTAAAAGTGTCACTTAATTAAATAACAAAGCTCTTCCTAGAGTGGCTCATTAGTGCTAAGGCATTGTAGCAAGAGATTCCCAAACAATGTCCCCTGGGGCCTCCTTAACAAGACGGGAGAATAAACGAGGTCTCACAGAGACAGCTGCAAGAGCACGGAAACTTTTCTGAGATTTTACATCCAAAGCCTCCCAGCTTCCTCAAGGGGTCATTGTCACCCATGGCCATTACCCAAAGCACATTCCCAGTCTGGGTCCTGCCCAAGTCCCCAGCCTCGTTTCTCTTCATGACATCATTTTCCCATTCCCAGAACAACAAATAGTTTTCATCTCTCATCCCACCACTGTTTAATTAATGTCTGGAGTAGTAATCGGAGAATGAGTCAAAGCTTAATCCCAGTGAGGAATAATGCTCCGTGGCGGCTTAGCAATATCCGCCCTGGATGTGGAATGGGAAAAGGGCAGCCTGCCAGCTACATGTCCACGCTTTCTACCAAACCCCCAGCCATGCTGCGCTCCCCAAACACTCCGCGCTTCCTCACACCTCCATGTTTTCATATGTGGTTGTAATATCTTTGCCTCTCTTCTCCACTCTATGAATGCCTAGTCATCATCCTTCAAGGCCTGACTTCTCCTCCAGAGATTTTTCTTAGCATTGTTCCTCACCTTGGGTCCAAATGGGATTACTAACCCTTTCCACTATGCTTTTGACATCAGCTTGTCGCTTCAGGTATTGGGTAACCTGGAAAGTCAGGGTGCTGTGCGAGAATAACTTCTAGAAGGAAGTTCTTGGTGGGTGGGCTGAGAAGACAGGCCACAGGAGACCGGTAGGGATGCTCTGGTGGGAAAAGGAAAGCAAAGAGAGTAGAGACATTGTCAGGGGGGATGGGGAGACAAAAAAAGTAGAACCTAGAAGAATAAGCAAAACAAAAAAATTAAGAAACCATCTTTCTTCTGATATCAGTGAGGGCTCAGCTCCATAACGGCCCAGGATGTTGAGAGCAGAGTGAGTATCAGTGAAGAACACAGTCACCTAGAAGTTCTGCGCTCATGGGAAGCACTCAGGGAAAGGAAAATGGTCTCAGCTGGCAGCACAAAATGCAGGAAGAAATGGTGTGCAGTAAAGGATAAATTCCAATGAATATTGCCCATTTAAATTAATAGTAAGGATTCTTGTGAGATTAAAGTACATGTTGAATTAAAGGACATTACAACTATAATTCAAAAGGCAAGAGGAAAGGAAATCGAATTCAAGTGTCCCAGGGCTCTTGCCTTTATTAGGATATGGTTTTAAAAAACCTAATATATAGGATGTTAATAAGTAGAGGATGTACGTGAAATATTTAAGGTAAGCACTAAAAGAATAGTTTAAAATCTATAACTAACAAACTACAAAAAGGGCAAAAATTTAATACTAAAAAATAAATAATCCAAAGGAAGACAAGGAAAGAGAGGAAAACAGCAGGACAAATAGAAAACATATAGCAAGATGGTAGAATTCTGATCCCAGTAACGGCAAAGCAGCTTGTCTCAGACGGACCCTCCTACATTAATAATTGTAAAATATTGGGAAGGAAGCTTTGGGGGAAAACTATTTGTTTGAAGCCTTAGAAGAGTAAGCAAAAGCAGGTAGAAAAAAGGGAGATAAATCAACCTTACAAGCAGGGACCATACTGGATGAGATTCCCATTTCATTAGCTTTTCTCCTGAGCTCTGTCCAGATTACACAAAGCAGAGCAGCTAGCACTCAAGCAAAAAGCCAGCCTGTCCATATTGAGGGTGATGGAGAGGACCATTGCTGTGCATCCTCCCGACATTAAAAGTATAATAAAGGAGCAGTATGAACAACTTTATGCTGATAAACTCAACAACTATGAACAAATGCCTTCAAAGTCACACATGACAAACACAAACTCAAGATGGAAAGTCTGAATTAATTATATATCTCTTTTAAAAACTAATTTTAAAACTTCCCAAAGCAACGCTTCCAAGCCTAAGTGGCTTCATTGGTAAATTCTATCAAACATTTAAAGATGATATAATACCAACCTTGCATAAACTCTTTCAGAGAATAAAGTCCAGAAAGACATGGGAGAATATCTTTTTGGGCTTTGCAGTAAGCAAAATCTCCTGGGTAAGAAAAACAAAACTAAACCAGACACTGACCATAAGGGAGGGAATGGTCAGATGGACTTTATCAAGATGTTTTAAATTATGTTCTTTAAAATTGTATTAAAGAAATGAAAGGGCAAGCTATAAGCGAGGAGAAACTATTTGCAATATCTATAACCTATAATGGTAATACCAAAACAAACCACGTAATTTTAAAAAGGGAGCAAAAAATTTGGACTCATCATAAAAGAAGATATGCAAATGATCAACAATCTTCAATATCAGTTGTCATGAGGAAAATGAAAGTGGAAACGACTGTTTGATTCCACCTGATTCCCACCAGGAGAATGGCTAAAATGAAAGAAGACTTATAATAATCAAATGTTGCCAACGATAAAAACAACAAAAAGTCTCATGCCTTGCTGGTGGGGTCACAGCATAGTGCAGCCACTTTGGAGAACCATTTGGCAGGCTCTTACAAAGTTAAGTATACGCTTAACATCTGATCCAGAAATTCTACTTCAAATATTTATCTAAGAGAAATGAAGGCATATATCTAGAAATGACTTGTATCAAATGGTCATAATAGTTGCATTCATAATAGCCCAAACCAGAAATAATCCAAATGTCCATGAGCCAGTAAAGGGATAAACAAATTTCTGTATATTTACACAATCAGAAGCTACCCTGATTTAAAAAGAACAAACTATTGATAAACACAAGAATGTGGATAATCTTACAAAACATTGAGCAGAGGAAGCCAGAAACAAAAAGTACATACATGAAATCATTTGTATGAAGTTCAAGATCAAGACTTTCATGCCCTGACCACTTGGCTCGATGGTAGAGTGTCGGCCCAGTGTGTGGAAGTCCCGGGTTCAATTCCCGGCCAGGGCACACAGGAGAAGCGCCCATCTGCTTCTCCATTCTTCCCCCTCTCCTTTCTCTGTGTCTCTCTCTTCCCCTCCCACAGCCAAGGTTCCATTGGAGCAAAGGTGGCCCGGGCACTGAGGACGGCTCCATGGCCTCCACCACAGGTGCTAGAATGGCTCCAGTTGCAACCTAGCAACACTCCAGATGGGCAGAACATTGCCCCCTAGTTGGCTTGCTGGGTAGATCCCACATGCGAGAGTCTGTCTGTCTGCTTCCCCACTTCTCACTTCAGAAATATACAAAAAACAAAACAAAAAAAAAAAACGAAGAAAGATTTTCACAATATATACAAATATTGAATCATTATGTTATATACCTGAAACTAATATAATGTTGTATGTCAATTATATATCAATTTTTTAAGTAAAAATAAATAAGTAAACTTAAAAAAAAGAACAAGCTAATCTATGGTGCTAGAAGGCAGAATAGTATCCTTTAAAATATTATGAAAGAAATGAATCAACAGGTGATTATGTATCCCTGCTCCTCCACTAGCACAGTGATGCCCACAGAGACTCCTATACTTGGGAAATGTTTACACTGCTTAAAGCCAACTCAGTGATGAGAGTCCCTACTTTCTCCCTGGTTTGCCAGCAATTAGAAGTATCCAGACGAGCTAATGCATAAGATAACAGCTGCCATCCTGACAGGCAGCCACCATCCAGCTACATTTATAAAGCAGAAGATGTGAAAATATTTCATTGGAGGCATGTAGTTGGGGAACTGATGTCTATATTTTTCTACACCAGCAGAAAACACCTTATGGTCTCTTATCTGGCTGCATGAGAAGAATGGTCAGATTTAGACCAAGGAAACCAAGGGTCCTGAACAATGATGATGCAGAATTTCCCAGAGAGGCCACAAAGCCAGGTTATTCAATAAACCCACAGGCACATCACTGGATGGTCACTGGGCTCTTCAAGGGCCTATGGAATGGTTTGAGACTTGGGAAAAATATGCATTATCCAAAACACTAAAATAAATATTAAAATTGAAATTATAAAGGTGTAATTAACTGTCTACAAAACGCAATAGGTTAACTTAGTCCCCTGGTCGGCAAACTGTGACTTGCGAGCCACATGCGGCTCTTCGGCCCCTTGAGTGTGGCTCTTCCACAAAATACCACATGCAGGCGCTACCTTGATAAGGAATGTACCCACCTATATAGTTTAGGTTTAAAAAATTTGGCTCTCAAAAGAAATTTTAATCATTGTACTGTTGATATTTGGCTCTGTTGACTAATGAGTTTGCCAATCACTGAACTAGTCAACAAAAACCCACTTTAACATATATGTAAGTCATATTAAATGGGGCATATGGATGCATTTTTAATACGTGCAGTATGATCTAGAATGAGCTATCCAAAAAAGATTTGCCTCAACAGCATGAAGGCCAAAAAACGGTTGCCTTGATCACTTGCCACATTGTAGCTTTTCTGGTAAAGCAAATCAACCCCTCTTCCTTTTTTGTGGGCAGGGAGATCAGGATTACTCCTTTTCCTCCCCAACCACAAGGAAAGTCAGTCCAGGGAACCAGGAGTCCGAGCTATTTGAAGAGAAACCCTTCAGTGACCAATGGACAAGAACCAGGGCATCTGGCTTGTGAGAGCCTTTCCTTGCGTGAACCCCTGAGCCCGGGGCACATTTGGAGTCACTGCATTTCTTTCTGTGCTGCTGCCCAGCATGCCGTCGCAAGACTCATGGAGGCGACCACCAGGGTCTTGGGTCACATTAGCTGGGATTTTTGCCATCAGGCTACTTCCCTCAACCCAGCATCCGAGATTCTGGAAAATTCCTAGAGCACAAGTCATTTGAACACGTGCCAGCTGCACTTTTTGTGACTGCTGACCTTCAGAGTGGAAAGAACATGAGCAAAGGCGTTATCATGACCTAAGCCATGTTCATCATAGACAAGGCTGCTTTGCATGGGGTGGACACGGCACCTGGCTGTGGCTTCTGCCACTTACACATTTTGTAATCTCACAGAAATCTCTTCTTCCTGAGCTCTCTCGTCATCTCATCGGCGAAATGCAAGGAAGAATTCCAATTTATGTGCATTTTATCACAATTAAACATTAAAAAGCCAGAGCCCCCAACTCCACCCCATAGCATAAGTGGGGAGGAGGTGGAAACTAGGCTCTGTCCTGAGTCTCTCCCTTGTGGAGGCAAGAACTGAGAGCCAAGACGAGAACAGGCCCTTGAGAGTCCCTGTGGTGGCGACGGGGGAACTTGGGGCTAGAGCTCCATCCACGGAGTGTGGCTAGAGGGCAGCCACAGAAGTAGATGGGGGGCTACATGGGAACAGCTTTTCCAACTTCAGGGAACCAGTTCTCAGCGAACATCACTGTGGTCTGCAGAGCTCAAGTCATAGATCAGAGAAACGATAACAAGCCTGGAAAAAGTGAGTCACGGGGGAGGAAGGAAAACATCACTCATCAAAGAGGAGAAGGATAACCAAAAGACAGCCTGACACAGGGCAGAGGGCTCCATCCACAGCTCATTAACAGAATCCTCAGGGTGGGTGTCAACATCACCCAGGCCCACCCCATCACGCACCCTCCACCCTCCATTCCCCATCCCAGCTGAGATATGGCTTCTGGAGGTCTTGAGTTGGGCACATGGTAGAAATTGGCCACACATTAGAACTTCACTGCTGCCTCTAGCACTTCGTGAAGCTGTGTGACTCTGGACAAGTCACCTAGTATGTCGGCACCTCCATTCCCTCCTTTGTGAAACAGGAAAACCTACTCAGAGGGCTGCTCCTAGGGCTCCATGAAATAGGCAGGTAAAGTACATGCCACCGAGAAGGCTCTTAATAAATACATATTCCTTCTCCTTTATCTCCTGGTGTGGGTCACACTGGTGAACCCACCTTCTCTTTCCATCAGGCTAGAAAGCAAGAGAAGCCACAGCAGGGGGTTCTGAATGAAGAACAGGAACCATTTCCCATAATAACCGTGCATAGAAGATGACATCCTAAACAGAGCCCCTGTGATAAGGGCTAAAATCTGCCTGCCAGAGAGGCAGCTTTCTTCATAGTAGTTAAACAATGACAACAACGTAAATGTCCAGCAACAGTTGACTAGATACATAAGTTGTGGTTCCCATTAAATACTTACACAGCAATGAAGATAAACCGCTGGTCCACACAGCAACGTCCACGCCAACAAACCTGCTGACCTAAGGAAGTCAGCGCAAAACGATTCTATCCAAATGAAATTCAAAAGCAGAGGGCACTAACCAATGGTGGCAGGAGTCAGAATAGTGATCCTGTTTTGACAGGGAAGGGACACAGATAAAGGCCTTCCCGAGTGCCGGAAATGCTGGGTGTCTTGATTTCTTTGGTGGTAACTTGAGGTTATACTTATGTAAAAATACATGCCCTTTGTTGTATGTTATTCTCCAAGGGGTGGGGGTGGGAGGGGGAACCGCCAGGGATGTCTGCAATGATGTCCTGCCATGTCCTGCAACCCAAAATACCTCACTTGCAGTTGTGCAAATAGTTCAAATGTCATTGTGACCAAAAGTGTAGAGAGAGAGAGAGAGAAAAAAAAAAAGTCTTTAGACCTAGCCTGGAGGAAGTCAAACAAGACTAATGGGTGAGAAAGTGCTTCACTGTAATACCCTTAACAGTGCCCGAAAAAGGCATCTTCGCAGTGTTAGTATTCCTCACTGTCACTCACAAGAAGCGATCTTAGTTTCAAGTCCATTATTCTAGGAAAGCAGAAAAGGGACTTGTAGGCACGCCTCCCATGTTGACACTTTTTTACTCAAATATCATTAGCAGAGTGGACTGCAGTCCTGGCCTCATTGCTGTTTTCTGTACTTCTATAACGTGACTTCTCAAGTTCTCTGCTTGCAATTATTTTGCGCTGTTACCAGGTCAACCGTGATGCCACTGTGCTGTTCCTTGTGGTTCCGGGGCCTGGCCTCACCCGGCAAAACAGAGCTAAGAACGCAGACCCTCTGAGTTAGATGGTCCATGTTTCCCAGCTCCTGTGAACACCCTTCTGGGGAACACAGATTTTCCCCGACATGCGAGCCAGAAAACTCACTTCCCCACCCTCTCCTGCAGCTGGAATGCAGGCATGTGAGCGAGGCTCTGATAATCAGATGCAAAATAAAAATAACTTCCCATCCAAATGGAGAAAGGTGGGGAAGCAGGAGCCACGCAGAAGCACGTTCTGGCCAGGAAGGCTCTAGAAGTAGCCGGCTTGCAGGGGCAGCAGCAGTGGGCCGCAGAGCGCGGGCTGAGATCCTGGGTGCGGGGGCGGCAGCGGGGTGCAAGCGGAGATCCTCAGTGCAGGGGCAGCAGCTGAGGCATCGGCACTGCAGCAGGAGCTGCTGGGCCTGGGCCCCAAGCCTCCGAGCCTAACCTTCTGGTCCCGCCAGAGTTCCCAAGACCTATCTATACACGTCCTATAATGAATTCCTTCCTGCCCAGATGAGCTGGGGGATGTTCCAGCTCTTGTGCTGAGGGCGCTGAGCCACTCACCTACTGTATCAGCCCGCCTTCTCCACAGAAACAACCAATAGGATGGAGATATATATATAGATATAGATATAGATAGATAGATAGATAGATATCTATAGATAGATAGATAGATAGATAGATAGATAGATAGATAGATAGATAGATAGATAGATGAATGGTGTGTATGTATTTGTGCGTGTGTGCGTACATATACATGGCTTTATTTTTAGGATCGGCTCACGTGATCGTCAGGGTTGGCAGGGTTGAAATCCATTGGACAAGCCAACGGGCTGAAAACTCAGGTAGGAGTTCATGCTGTGGTCTTGAAGAGGCATTTCTTTTCTCGGAAGCTGTCAGTTTTGTTCTTAAGGGGTTTTCAACTGATTAGATAAGTCCATCCCATGTTATAAATGGTAATCTCCTTTACCTAAAGTCAACTGATTAGAAATATTAAACCATGTCTGCAAAACATGTTCACAGCCACATGTAGATTAGGTTTTGATTAAGTAACTATAGCCCAGTCAAGATGAAGCAACGAAACCAGCACACCTGCCAAGAGGAAATTCCAGAAATGGGCATTCATATTAGAAGCATTAAGATCCTTCACTTGGAAGATGCCTTCCCGGTGCATTTGACCTGATTTTCCATTTGCAAAAATTCCATACACAGTTGTCCATACAAAACAAAGCCCATCCAATCTAAGCATCTGCATTCAAGAAAAGACTGTCGCGGAAACCCACCCGGTCCTGCCATCCCGCATCCCTTCACCTGGCCCCCGCTGCCATCATTTCTGGGCTGGACCATGGCCACTGCTTCTTCCTGCTCTGCTCTGCTCTGCTCTGTCATCCAGTTTTCTAAAACCCTAGTTTGATTGCGCCTCTGCTGATCAAAATATCTTCCAGAGCCACAGTCGTGCTCTGCCACCTCAGGCCAATGACCACTGAGGTTGGTTGGAAACAGCAGACCCCAACTTTGACTGATGTCAGTGAAAGAAGCAGCCCGAGGATGGAAGGAAAAGCTCAAGTCTTGAAGTCAGGAGTCGTGCTTCCCTGATGATCTTGGAGGCAGGAACTGATGGACAGGCTTTTCAGAGCCCAGCTGTGAGGATGAGTCAGGGCCCATCATTCAAACCCCTTGCAACTCCACTCCAGCGGCTTCATCAGGAGAGGGTGTTTGATTGGCCTGGACTGATCCATAGGTCCCCCACCAAGACCTGAAATTAACAGGAAGGCTGGACTCTCAGGTCAAGCAGGGGTATTAGCAGAAGAGGGAAAACAGACATGGGCAAGTAAGACAAAACACAAGCCCTCTGTGCCCACTTTCCAGAACCCAAAGGGTCCTTCCAGATCAGAACAACTGGGGGAACAGGGAAAAGCTGCATTCTCTGCATTCAGCAAAGCCAGGAGGGAATGGCGGCACCTCCAGCCAATGAAAGAAAAGCGAGGGCCTTCTGGACCATAAGACAGGAGGCCCAGTCCCAGGGATGCTCCACTGGACCCCAGTTTCCCCCCTTGTTTCTGGGCCATTGTTCTCCCCTAGGATCTCTAAAGCCCAGAGCACAGAGCATGAAGGACCTTTCTCCACCTCTTACCTTACCCTTCTGACCTCTCCTCTCTCTCTCTCTGCTGGCTATGGGGATCTATGTGGCTGTGGGCAGGGTCTATGTGCTCAGGGGTCAAGCAGTGCGGGGCAGAGCAGAGTGAGTTAGAAAGGAGACCACACGTATTGTTTTCTTATTTATTGTTTACCCCACCCCCACTGGAATGTGAGCTCCATAAGGGAGCAAAGCCTTAATCTGTCTTCACCACTCTCGTAGCCCCCAGCCTGTGACAATAACCGGCCTGTAGAAAGCATTTAAAAAAATATTTGTGATTGAACAAATCGCATGCCAGTAATTTGGAAGCTACACCCCACCTTCTGCCTTTGACCCTGAGCCAGACAGATGAGATAAAGCCTGGAACTGAGTCAAAGCAGGAAGCAAGAGGAAGTTGGATGGGGTGGAGGAGAATGGGGGAAAGGAGGAGGGGGAAGGGAGGAGGGGGGAAAAGAATAGGCTCTAGGCTCAGCCAGATCTGAGTCCTCACCTGACTCTGGCACCTGTGAGGACATCTCACGTGATCGCCCAAAGTCCCTGTTTCTTCAGTTTTGAAATGGGGATTTTTACAGCACCTTCTCCATGAGAATCAAATGTGTAAAACTGGCACACGGTAAGAACTCTCCTCCCCCAGCGCCCTTCATCTGTGCTGTATGCTCTGTAAGGGAGGATGCTGTTTTCATCAGACAGCAGGGGCTGAATTCCGCATCCCCTGGGGTCGGGGAGTTGTGTGTTTCAGGAGAGCAGCCAGGAAGAGGTAATGCCTGGCCCCTGGGGTAAATGAAGCGTAGGTGGTAAAAGATCTAGACAGCATGAGCCCCAAGGATCCCAGTGGAAAGTCCCATGCTGCAACCTCCAGCACATCTGGCCTGTGGCTGGGAGAAAGGTCACTTCAGTGTTGCCTCTGCTTCAGGGGATGGGATCAAAGGAGATGCGTAACAGGCAATCGGGGAAAAAGAATTTTATTTACTTCATTAGAAACAGCTGCCATAAGTCCAGACTTGGAGACAGAGCTCTGGTAGCTTCCAATATGTGACCTGAAGAAAGCCTACCTGTTCTCTCTATATCCTCAGACCAGGGTCTAAGTTGGGGTACAATAGAGAACACCCACCTCCTCAGAGCAGCACAGATTCAGGCAATGCATTCTTGTTAGACATTAGATTCTTCTGCTCTGCGGATATCTCCCTGACCAGGAAAATGAATCAAATCAACATTCCGGACATAGAGGCCGGGATGACCTGGCCTACCAGCCACTATTTTGGATCAGCAACCAGGAACACGACATTCTGAATCACCAATCCAGAAGTCAGCATTCTCAGAGATGCCCCCAGGATTCTAGGTCGCAAAATAAGAACCCTCTAACTTTTTATATGATTGCATCAGGAGCTCCACATTCTAGAATGCCTATATTCCAAATCAACCAGAAATCTGACATTCTAAGATGTCAACTAGGAGCCCAGTGTTTTGGCACACCAGGGAGAACCACTTCGAACATTCTGGATGGCTAACCAGGAATCCAGTGTTCTAGAATGACACACAAGACCACAACAGTCCAGATAACTGGGGAAAGACACAAAGTCTTAGATGTCAACCCTGATACTCTGGATGTCAAACTAGAAGCCCGACCTCTAAGACTATCAACCCTGGCCTCAGCCTCCTGGAAAGACAAGCACAAGGCCCCATCCTCCACAGTGCTGCCGCCCCGCCCCCTCAGAGCTCTGTGGTAGGCCTCTCCACTGTAGGCCCGTCACCCTGGTGGGGCTCCGGGACTCGGAAGGAAACATAGGGACACGTGCTGGTGTTCAGGCACACCAGCTTCCTCAGCGTGGCCGTCTTGACAATGTTGAAGCCCATCTCCCCACCAAAGGTGCTCGATTTCCAGTACTCTGGAGAACAGATGGGATTCCCTAAGAGGCCCTTGAGGGAGAAAGGAGCCCCAATTTCTATCATACTCTCCCCAAAGATGGAGTTTGGAAGACACTTCTCAAGGAGCAGTCCAGGGTAGAACTCCAAGGCGTCGATGTCTCCATATAACTCCTCCAACTTGGCTGCCATCTCCTTCTCTCCTACGAGGGGGGGGAAGTGAGAGTCAGAATCATGACACCATCCATCAAGGTCCGTCTGGGAAGGGAACCTTCCAGGTGCACCATTCTCTGGGAGAAATAAGGGACTTCAGAAGAACAGTTTGAGCAATGGAGCGCCTGCCCTAAAATCTGGCCTGGCTGACTGACCCTTCTCCAGGGCTGCATCCGAGAAGAAGGACCCAAGGGCTTGGATCTGCCACCAAATAACATGTGACTTTCAGCAGCTCATGCCACTTCTCTGGGCCCTAATTACCTGATCAGTGCAGCAGAGAGAAGGTACCCATCTTCTTTCCCTCACAGGCAGATTTTAAGGCCTGGGCCTGATCTGAGATTCTGCTTTCTGCTAGAGCTCAGAGATGTCACTCATCCCAGCTCACACAGAGATGGAGCGACGGAGTCGTTTCTGCCTCTCCGGACTGTCTCAGGCGACAAATACTGAACTTCCCTACCTGCTTCCTCAAGTCCACCCTCCACAGGGCACTAGTACACAGTCATGGGTCATGCCAAACCCTCGGCAAAACTCTTCCGTGGCTCCCATTGTCTGTGACAAGGGTTCCCAAATGTGGCTGCCTACAGCTGGGGATCAGCAACACACACACACGGAGTGGGCAAGACCCAGCCCTACTGAATTAGAATCTCTGGGAGAAACATCAAGGGTTTGGTATTTTTAATCAGTTTTCTAAGTGATTCTCAGGTAGCTGATCCATTAATGGGCATTTAGGATCCACCTGACAGAATAAAACCCAAAATCTTTAGCAGAGAATCCAAGATACTATACAATGTGGCCCCAACCTCCCGTCACTACTCCTGCCCCATGCCCACATAAGCTCCTTTCCCCAGCCACACCTATGACTATTCTCCCTAGTAAACTCATTTTTTTGTGTGTGACAGAGACAAGACAGAGATAGGGACAGACAAACAGGAAGGGAGAGAGATGAAAAGCATCAATTCTTCATTGCAGCACCTTAGTTGTTCATTGATTGCTTTCTCATATGTGCCTTGACCGGGGGGCTACAACAGACCAAGTGACCCCTTGCTCAAGCCAGCAACCTTGGCTCAAGCTGATGAGCTTTGCTTAAACCAGATGAGCTCGCACGCAAGCTGGCAACCTCGGGGTTTTGAACCTGGGTCCTCCACGTCCCAGTCTGACGCTATATCGACTGCGCCACTGCCTGGTCATTCTAGACTCATTCTTTATGACCTCTGTGCTTCTGTGCTCTCTGTTCCTTTAACTAGAATGCTCTTCTCTCTATTCGTTACCCAGAAACCCCTATGTATCCTTCCAGCCCAGCTCAAAAGCCACCTTCTCTCCCCAGGTGGGATTATTTGTCATCCCAGGCACAGTGCTGGCCACTTGTGTCAGCCCATTCCATTTCCTCGATGTCGCCCTCACTTTAGTGCCAATTCGGTGAGGACAGGCCATGTCCAGGAAACAGCTGCTCACCTGTTAACTCCTGGAAGGAAGCGTAGGGCTTCATGCCAAACCTCTTGCGGTACTCATTGAAGGGCTGCAGTCGCAGCTGTCGGGACTCCTTGATGACTTCCACGGCCACGTGCAGGACATGGTGGTCTATGTTCCTCCCCCCACCGATCTGCCGAGAGATGAACACAGCTGTGGTCTGAGAGCCTGGCCATGTGGTCCTGGAGAAGCGCTTCAGGTCAGGAGTCCTGCCTGAGCTAGGACGGAGAGCATGGCTCCAGCTAGCCCTCACTGTGCTGGGGACCTGCTGCTAGGTCCGCCACTGCCATGCATTCTCAGGGGTCCCCTGTGAGTCCCAGCTTCCTCATCTTTAGAACGTGGAGCGGGCCTGGAGGACCACTGTGGTGACTCACCAGCCACACCATTCCCCAACCCTTTGACTTCAGTGGGAATGCCCAACATCCGATTGTGGAAGGTTCAAGAACTGTTAGGGTCAGAAATGAGGACTTTGTAGAGGAGATGGCCAGTTTGGCCACAGCCAAGAGCTCAAGCAGAGAGGACAGGCATTCCTGCTCTGGAAATGAAGTTTGGTGGGATAGAAGGCTCTCTGAGCTGGCAGGGGTTAGAAACAGAAGGATGGCTGAATGTTAGCTTGAGAGGCCAAAACGTTAGGGCTTTCCTAAAATATGTTTAAAATTACACATGACAGAATTGATGTGTCTGTCACTCTCCAGCTCAGTTTTTATCATAAAACAGAGATGTTCAATCCTTTAGTGAATTCTGCCAGAGAACCTATTTCTAGTGCTTCCCATTCCCTGTATCATAGTAATGAGATGCAACAAAATGTACTGAGCATCTAGTATTAAAAAGTGACCCCTAGTAGCCAGCTACCACTAGGACTCAGAGCTAGAAGGTAGGAAGACAGTAGCAGGTCACTCCTTTCAGACCAGACAAAGCCACTCACAGGAACGCCAGTGACTTCAGCTATTTCTTCTGCCTTCCGCTTAGCCTCCTGGGAAGGCAGTGGTCATCACTAGCAAGGATGGGGATAAACTTTGCCATGAAACCTATGATATCTAAACATATTTAGCTTAACTAAACTTGGAGTTTCACTTCAAGACCAGAGTGTACTATGGGATCCTGTGAGGGAGGTACGACAGGGTTCAAAGCCCAGGTAGCCTGCTGAGATAAAGAAGGCTCCAGGGGGCAGAAAATTCTGATTCAAAACTATTAAGGAGCATTGGTCTAAAAAAGCTCTACTGTTGAAGATGAATTGATAACGTTAATGCTTAGGAAAGAGTTGTTTGGGTAGAACAAGTATAACTGGATGGGAAAGAGAAAAGGTGTATTTAAGTGCAATCATACACCTGGATCATAGCGAACAGAGGCTGGTGCCAATCTCCACTCCCCCGTTTACAAGCTGTGGGCTGTTGCAGTTGACTTGTGTGGCCCCCAAAAGATATGTGGGAGTCCTAACCACCAGAACCTATGACTGTGATCTTATTTGGAAAATAGATGTAATTAAGAGGTCATACTCTAATAGGATGGGCCCTAACCCAGTGACTGACATCCTGATAAAAGGAAAAACCAGAGACAGAGGGAGAAGGCCATGTTGGAGCGATGTGTCTGCAAACCAAGGGCACCAGGATTGCCCGTAACAGCCAGCAGCTGAGAACAAGGCATGGGACAGGGATCTCCCCTGGAGCCTTCAGAGAGAGCATGGCTCTACCGACCCCTTCGTTTCGGAATTCTAACCTCCAGAACTATGAAAGAATAGTGTCTGTTGTTTAATGCCACCTGGTTTGAGGTCCTCTTGCAGCCCTGGGAAACTGTTACAGACACCTTGGTGAAATGATTGAAGTTAAGTCATTGTTTCCTCCTATGCAAAAATGAGGAAGGTAAGAGCATCCGCCTGATATGGTTGTGAAATAAGCAGATAAAGTATGCAAAGCCGTTCTCACAGGGCAGCGGGTCCCATGGTAACCCCATGATGATAGCCACGTGTGGGGGTTATCAGGGGAAGCCGTCTGATCGCTTGTCACACTCTCTTTAATATCTCTGCAGCAAGCACACGTCCATGACCCTCCCACCTGGTGCCAGGAAACAACAGGGCTATTCACAGGCATCATCGTGGTCATTCCTTAAAAATTCTTTGGAAACCATGCAGCTTCACACAAAGGCTATTGTCTCTGTTCATGTCTGTGTCCCCACAGAGAAGAGAGGCCATAAAGCAGCCAGCAGCTGCTCACTGGTGGCAGCCTATGCTAATTTCATTCAAATTACCAGGAGGAAACCTAAATCCATAAGGTGCCACACACAAGTTCATGATAGGGCTTCAGAAGCAGGATCAGAAATGGGAGGAGGGGAGCTGAGGTCAAGGACATGGGAGCTTCCAAACAGGGGGGCAAGGAGATTTACGTGGGAGTTGGTTAGGAATTCCAGGAGAAAAAGCTGTATTCGTTTGCTAGGGCTACCAGTACAAAGTGCCACCAACGGGGTGGTTTAAACAACAGAAATTTATTTTCTCACAATTCTGGAGGCTAGGAGTCCCAGGTCAAGGTGTCTGAGGCTCATAGATGGCCCTCTTCTCCTTGTATCTTCTCTCTTTGCGTGTCTACATCCTAATCTCCTCTTCTTATAAGGACACCAATCAGACCAGGGTCCACCCAGTGACCCCCATGTAACCTTAATTACCTCCTCTTTAAAGACCCGATCTCCCGATGCAGTCACATTCTGAGATACTGGGGGTTAGCAATTTTAACACATAAATTGGTGGCTGAAGCCCACATGAGAGGCTTCTGATTTAATAAAGACCTAGTATGTGCAGGCACCTTCACATAGGTAGCCAGACCCTGAATGTCCTCCCCATCATGCCCTCGGACCTCTGGGCCTTTGCCATGCTGTCCCCTCCATCTGGAAAGCAATCATCCCTGCCTACTATTACACTGCCTCTTTCCCTAGGAGAGCCCTACCCATCCTTCTCATCTCTGCTCAAACATCACTTTCTTACCCGTAATCCCAAGCTCTGGCTCAGAGGAAGCCCCTCTTCCAATTTCCCAGAGCACTGTGGGCTTTGTGGATTGTGTGGACTGTGGTTTCTAACATACTCTTTCCATATACAATTCACGTTAGAGAAGCACTTGGCACAGGGCCTAACACGTAGTAAGCGCTCAGATATGTTAGCATCACGTGACTCTTGTCCCTTTCTAAGGTGTAAGCACCAAAAGGACAAGAAGCCAAGAGCCATCCTGCCCTTGGTCACCACTCTATCCCCAGCAGCTCTACAATACCTGGTACTCCTGAACGAACAAAAGGACAGAAGAACGGGCAAAGGAATGCTCACAGGTGCCCCGCAGGAGTGACACTGTCCCCCTTTGTCAGAAAAGAAACTGGGATTTGGATCCAGGCCTGTTGGATCCCAGAGCCCACCAGCCCTCACCAGGGCTCCTCCGAGGCTTACCCGGCCAGCACTCTGGCGAGAGAAGGCATCCACCAGGGCCTCGACCCCGTAGTCTACCAGCATGGAGGTGTTGAACAGAAACTGCTCGTAGCTGTACTCCTGGGAGCCCAGCTTGAAGGAGTCGGGCATGAGCGGGTGCCAGTGGTAGAGATGGTTGAACTCCATGGCGATGCGGTTGCGGTACTGGAACTGGACGCCGAACAGCAGCTCTGGGTCGAACTTGAGCTGCAGGAAGTAGCCACTCAGCTGCTGCACGTACTCCTCGATCACGATCTTGATGGTCTCCCCTGCGAAAGGGTCAGCGGGGACACGGCGACTCAGCTGCCCAGCTTGGGAAGCAGGGCAGTCCGTGGAAAGGACTTGCTCTCAGCATCTTTGTTGCCGTTCTTGTTGTTTCATTTTATTTGGCTACATTCGCTTGTCTTTGGGGCACGGGATGTGGTGTGGAACTTCCTGTCTCAGGTTGGACTGATGTCCCAAGATAAGAACAGCCAGCTGGTCCCACATTCCAAAGGGAGGTTGAGGGCCCAGCTAACCAGGACATGTGAAAGAAGTCTCTGAGAATTGGCTCTGTGACCTGGGTGACCGCGCTCCCACAGCCCATTAAAAGAAGTTGGAGGGATGCCCTGGCCTGTTGGCTCAGTGGATAGAGCATTGGCCGAATGTGCAAATGTCCTGAGTTCAGTGCCCAGTCAGGGCACACGTGAGATGTGACCATCTGCTTCTCTTACCCCCCCTCTCGCCCTTCTCTCTCTCTGCTCCTCTCTCACAGCCAGTGGCTCAGTTGGTTCATGTGTCAGCCCCGGGATCTGAGGGTGGCTTGGTCAACTTGAGCATCGGCCCCAGAAGGGGGTTACCGGATAGATCCTGGTCAGGGGTGCCTGTGGGAATCTATCTCTCTTGTCTCCTCTCCTCTCACTTAAAAAAAAAATGTTGGAGGGGCCACAAAAGATGGGACACTGGAGGTTAGGGGAGTGAGGGCTCTCAGAGTGCTTGTGAGGGGAAGGGGGGGTGGAAGAGACCCTTCTAAAAGCAGCTGCAGCAGAAAGAGAGGGACACCGAAGACAGCAGGTGAATCGAGCCCCAAGTGTATCTCTTACAGATAGAATTCTTATGCATAGATTTTCCTCTGCTCCCTCAGGGACCAGCTACAAAGCAAAGGGCCAGGCACAAAATAAATTGAACACTTCGTAACAAAATAAAAACTGATATTAAAAGAAATGGATATTTTGGCCAATCAGCCCTTAGAGAAATTGGCTTTTAGCAAATTGATGTGGACCCGCCGGATTTGCAGTCGGCAGGCCTGGGCCCCCATCCTGGCCTTACGGTTTCTAGCCGCCTGCGCTTGGGCCCCAAAGTTCACCTTTCTGAATTTCACTTTTCCTACCTAAGAAATGTGTATTATAACATATTCAAGAGTTTGTTGGGAGTTGTGGAGAATAAAAGCATCTAAACTGCTTGGCACAGGGCCTGGCTAACGGAGCATCCATACCCATAGGTAAGAAGCAGGAGCACTAAGGGTAGGTGGAGGGGAGGGAGAGGGAGGGCCCCTACTCCCACCACGCCCTCACACATTCAGGGAAGTTCAGACTCAGGCTTGCAACCCTTCCCTACTCAGGAACGAGCTCCCCTGGTCATGTGGTGGAAAGAGCATAAACTTTGGTGGCAGCCAGACCTGGTTCAAATCTTCTGCTGCTGAGTGGCCTTGAAGAATTCACTCAGCCACTCTGAATCTTAATGGTCACAACAAGAGCAATCATGACTGGTTCGCAGGGTTTTTGGGGAAGGGTAAAGGCAGCACTGGATAGACAGCTTCATCACTTTTGGTCACAGTTTCAGTCACAGCCTTATTACCAGTCAACATGCTGGGCAGCCTCCAGCCACAGCCCTGCCCTCTCTGGTCAAGTTCTCTGCCATGCTGGGGCTTCAGAACCAGCCCCTTCTTCTTCCTTAGGCTGTACCTATTCCCAATGCCTGGCTCTTCCAGGAACCCAGGAAATCAGGCACTATAATTGGGACCCACCATGCCAAGGGATGCCTAGAGCTGGGGGGAGGGGTTATGGTGACTCAGAGTGAATAGGGTCTGGATGGGGGTGTTAGAAGCCAAGCTCCCAGGCAGGAAACGGTCTGACATTTTAAGCTGCAGGCTCGCCCCCATAGGGGACACAAAAATATCCTGTCCCTGAGTCACCTAGAAGCTACCAAATTCCAGGGAGACAGAGACACACAGCACAAGAAACATGAGGATTTCTGAAGGCCGGGGCAGTTGGGATTTGACCTGCACATGCTAGGAATGTCAGTGTGTGTGTTTGGGTGTAGCACAATAGGGAAACTGAGGCTTGGGATGACTAATGAAATTGGCTGCAAGTCACCCAGCTAATAACCATCACAGCCACCTATTTTCTGAAGGCCTACTAAGTACCCAGTCATCATCTCTACAAGTCGCTACAGCCATCATTATTGCCAATGTCAAGATTTGGAAACTGAGGCTCACATAGGGGGAGGGGCCTGCTCTGAGTCCTACAGCTAGTAAGCAGAAGAGCGAGGATTCTAATCCCAGCTCTCTGTCCCAAGCCCTCCACCTTCTGCTTCTCAAGATGGAGAGCATGGCCTTCCAGGACAGGGTGGTTGGGAGTCCTCACCGATAAGGATGAGGCGGGCTGTCTGGAAGAGCTGCTCATCTTCCCAGGTGGGGTGCTCGGCCTTCAGCAGGTCACACACACGGTTGTGTTCGCGCAGCCAGAGCGTGGCATAGAGCATGAGCCCGGGGAGCAGTCCAAACACCTCCTGGCCCACGGCCATCTGGCTCTTGCGCGGAATGCCCTGAGGGTAGAGCATCAGCACAGGCACCTCTTCCACCGACGGCGGGTACATCTCTCCGTCCAGCATCTGCAGGATGGGGCCACCTGGCAACCTGGGGATGGGGCAGGCGCCTGCACCTACCACGGCTGACGGCCTCCCTCTCCTGCTTACAGCTGCTCAAGTCACACAGGGCGCCTGCCCGTCCTCCCTAACCAAGACTTGTTGATTTTGCCTCCTAACTCTCTTCAAATGGGTCCCTTTCTCCCTATCCCCACTGCCACTGTCAGCTTCCAACCCACCCTCCTCTTCCACCCCGACTCCTCTCCTAAGTGGCTCCCTACACTTCCTCCCGCCCCGGGCAGTCCATCCTGGCACTGCAGTCAGAGTAACCCCTTTTCTAAAAAAACTCACATTTCGTAACACACCCTAGCTTAAACCCCTCCCAACTCCTCTCTCTGCTATTGGCAAAAACCAGATATACTTAACAGGGCCCCCACCCACAATCCTGGACATCTAAGTATCCAGGAGCACCTTCCTGAGTTCACTCCCCACCCCCAGCCATTCAGGCTGCGCCCCCTCCCGGCCTTGGCGGCACCTGCTAACCTGGAGAGCCCTTTCCCCTTCTCATGCTCCCTGACTCCTCCAACTTCATGTAACTCTTGGTTTGCTTGTCATTCCTGTGGAAGACATCCCCATCCCACGGACACTCTCGTGGCTTCTCCCTGGTGGCAGTTACCACACTGTAATCGAGTATATGGCCATTTCTTCACTCATTCAACAAATGCACACTGAGGACCAAGTACTGGGCTTAGCCCCAGAGTCAGCCGTGAACTGTCTGTTCTGGTTTCCGTGTGCTGAGATTTTCACGGTTCAGTGGGGCAGCCACTCCACGTGTGTCTGTGGAGCGGTAGACGCGCCGCTGGCGTGGATGAAGAACTGAATCTTTTATTTGACTTAATTTAGATTTAAATTTTGAAGCTGATACTTCAGCTATTGGAAAATCTTTTTCTTTATTTAAAAAAAAAAATTTTAGGATTTTTTATTTATTTTTATTTATTTATTTACTTATATTTTTACAGGGACAGAGAGAGAGTCAGAGAGAGGGATAGATAGGGACAGACAGACAGGAACGGAGAGAGGTGAGAAGCATCAATCATTAGTTTTTCATTGCCGTTGTGACACCTTAGTTGTTCATTGATTGCTTTCTCACATGTGCCTTGACCGTGGGCCTTCAGCAGACCAAGTAACCCTTTGCTGGAGCCAGCGACTTTGGGTCCAAGCTGGCAAGCTTTTGCTCAAGCCAGATGGGCCCATGCTCAAGCTGGCGACCTCGGGGTCTCGAACCTGGGTCTTCCACATCCCAGTCTGACCCTCTATTCACTGCGCCACCGCCTGGTCAGGCCTATTGGAAAATCTTTAAGTGCACTTAGAAACAACTGGGGTGTGTAAATCTAGTTTTTCAACTGTAAATTTCATGAAATCTAAATGCAGATCAGATATCCCCAATTTGGCCAAGTTGTAGTGTGTTGTAAGTATAAACCATAGGTCTGATTTCAAAGATTTAGCATTACAAAAAAAGTGTGAGATATTTTGTCAATAATTTTGGTGTTGATTACACGTTGAAATGATAAAATTCTGGGTATATATGGGGTTAAAATCAATTTCACATGTTTCTTTTTACCCTTTTTAATGTGGCCTCTAGAGGAGGGTTTTTTGGGGGGAAGGAGGTTTACTCTTTTTTTGACAGAGACAGAGAGAGAATCAGAAGGATAGATAGGGATAGACAGACAGGAATGCAGAGAGATGAGGAGCATCAGCTCTTCACTATGGAATTTTAGTTGTTCATTGATTGCTTTCCCATATGTGCCTTGACCGTGGGGCTACAGCAGACTCAGTGAACCCTTGCTCAAGCCAGCGACCTTGGGTCCAAGCCGGTGAGCTTTGCTCAAACCAGATGAACCCACGCTCAAGCTAGCGACCTCAGGGTCTCGAACCTAGGTCCACCACATCCCAGTTCGACGCTCTAGCCACTGCACCACAGCCTGGTCAGGCGGCCTCTAGAAGAGTTTTCATTACATCTGTGGTTCACACCGTGTTTCCATGGGACAGTGCTAATTCAGACAAATTGTCTTCATGGAATTGGCATCCTAGCATTTATATGTGGCCCCTCATTGGCTGTGAGTCCCTTTAGGGCAGGGCCCATAATTATCATGCTCACTGCTCCAAACTTGTGCCAGGCACATTGTAGTGCCCAATGAATATGGTGGAAAAACTAAATGAACAAAAGCAAACTTGAAATGCCCATCTCCTTTCAATCCCCAAAATCTCCCTCCCAGGAGGATGTGAGAGGACACTTCCATTCCTTGGCTGCATCCCTGGTCTGGCTTCTCCAAGGGTGGGCGTCTCTCCTCCTCTCACAGCCTCCACCTCCTGTGGCCAGCCCTCTCAGGACACCACCAGGGTCCCCAACAGCCTCTGCCAGGGAAGACCTTGGTGGAAGGCCCTTCCTCAAGCCCCATCCCCACATCCATCGCTACCTGGTACTTAAGTTTCCCATCCTTAAAGAGCCGCAGCTGATACTGACGATCCAGATTGTCTCCATAAATGTGGCCGAGGTCGACCTGAGGACAGAGAAGGGGTCCACTCATATCATCAGGAGGTCCTGCCCCACTGGCGACAACCTGCATGTGCCAAGTTAGGTCCAGAGAAGCCCTCAGTCCCTCCGACAAACTCACCCCATGGCCCAAGGCCTTGGTGAAGCCAGGACCCATCTTGCCGGAAGTTTTGAAGAACTGGTGGGTGAAGTGTTGTGCAAAGAAGGCAAACATGAGGTTGGTGCCTTGGGGGTCAGGAATGAACTTCCTCCTGAGCAGTAAGCTATTGCTAAGGAGCTGGGCATCTGGCAGCTGCTTCTTCCCTGGTTGGGGAGGCAGGAAAGAGCAGGAGTTGTCTCCTCTCTGCGTCTTCCCCGAGGGCCTCAGGGCTCACCAGGCCAAACTGGTCCCCGCTCCCATCCCAGCAGGACCCCACCCATCCAGTAGACAAGGTTCAGGCAAAGAGGTTCCCCGGAAACACTAGTCTGACTTTCCAGGTGACCTTGGGTGAGACCCTGCGCCACCCTCTCCTGTCCTCATTCTCCAGCTCTGTCTTTGTCCCTCGTCCTGAGTACGTCGTATGATAATCTTGACTCAGTCTGCCTATCTGTGAAGTGGATCAACAGTTCCTTTTCTGCCTGATTTTTCCCAAAGAGGAGAACTAAGTATCTTCTGTGATTCCCCAGCCCCCTAATCCCACCTCCATTACCTTTGGTCCCCATGGGTGTGGGGCAGTCCCGGGGCACAGAGGGTAGAATACGAGTGTAATAGCTCATGTTGGAGAAGGACTCCCAGCTGATGTAGTCATGTGCTAAGTTGTAGGTGGGGGGGCTGGGGATGAGGTTGGAACGCACTACAAAAAGCAAAGATAACGGTGACAAGGGAGCTCCCACCCCAGTCACCCCCCCACCCCCATCCCAGCTTCTCTAGAATTAGACTTGTTTTATCTGGTATCATAAAGTCTCCCCACCCACTGCCCTCATCAGATGCCAAGAATTCCAAGAACTGGCAGGATTTCTTGCTCCCTCAGATCAAGGGGGCTTTGTCCCCCACCCACCTGTGAGAACCGTACGCATGAGTATGTCCTGGATGAAGGAGGCATTGACAAACTCCCAGAACCAGCGCCCGTGGGTCAGCAGGAAATGGACAAAAGAGGGGCTGGGCCGCAGTGCATTCCGAAGCCAGGTCCACAGCTCAGCTGCGGGGACAGTGAAAGTCACCCAGTTTGGCCCTCCTGACAGACTAGAAGTAACCAGAGTGGCAGATGGGATCTGGTAGTAAGGGTCAGGAGGGAACAGGGTAGAACATCTGGGGTGGGAAAAGGATGAAATGGACTCTTGGGAGTGATGGCACACAGCAGAGCCAGAACCACATGTGAGGACAGGAGACAGGGCCAGGGAGTGAGGTTGGGGCTGGACCGTGAAGGCTCACCACAGAGCCCAGAACCAGGGAGCAAGGGCTGAGGGGGGGGGGGCACTCAGAGAAGCAGGAGGGGCCCCATGAAGAAGGAGTGAGGGCAGAGGCTCAGCTTACGGATGGTGCAGTTGGGGCCGGAATAGCCTGTGTGGGTACAGTCACACTGGTAGCGGTCAAGGCCAAAGCGGACACAGATGCCATGGTTCTGGCATGGATAGTAACAACAGGGGTTGACTGTGGATGAGAAACAGAGATCAGAGACCACCCTTGGCCTACGGGGACCTTTCATTGGGGCCAGAGACATGGACTCAAGTGGCAGGTCTGTCCTAACTCACCAGACCTCTCTGTTCCCCTAAGGGTCCACTCTGTTGCCACAGCTATGAGCAGAAAACCCCTGGCCTTGCTGCTTCTAGGCCTGCTCTGCATTTTCAGTGTGGCACACATCTCGTTCCCCAGGGGAAGTCCCCCTCCTTCTCTGCTGCCAACAATGGGGGAGGGGGGGTGAGTTCCAGGGAAGAGTTCAGGCCCCAGGCTAGGAAATAGCTGATAAGACCCTGCAGCCACAGGCTTCTAGAGCGTTCACTTCCTGCCAAAGTCAGAGCCCAGTGCCAAGGGCAGGGTTTGTGGTATTTAGAAAAGGGGCAAGGATGAGGGGTTCTCTCAGACCAGCCCCCAACCTCTGGGTACCTGGACCCTAGAAAGATGAGATCACCCCTCAGCTCTCTATTTTTGCAGAAGGGAAGTAAAAGCAGGTAATATAACATCCACTTACAGATAGGGAAACTGAGGCCGGAGACGGGGAAACCCAGGGAGATCACCCAGCAAGTCAACTGGCCATCCCTTCCCCTCCAGCCCACCTCATAGACTCAGCATTCAAGTCCCAGGACTGTGCAAACAGAGGATGAATTTGAGGGGCATCCCAGCTGTCTCAGTTCCCCTCGTTCCTGACAGGCCCAGCTTTGACCCACTTGGACGGGGGTAGAGAGGAAAGGGGAGTCCGGGCTCTAGGATCTTGAGGTAGGTCAGGGAACAGGAGGCAGGTGGCTGGAAAAATCCACTGAGTAGAGCTCTGGCTTCAGCCCCGGGACTCCTGGAGAAACCTCTACCAGGAAGTCCCTTCTTGTGTCTAACTCCAGTCTCGCCAACCACAACCCCCTTGCTCAAACCTTCACTGCATCAGCAATTCTTCAAGAGCAAAGTCAGAAACTCCTTAGAGCTCACTCCGTGCTCATCAACTGCTCAGCAAGGGAAACTGAGGCTCAGAGAGAGGTAGAGCTTGGGCCAAGGAGACAGAATGAAGCAGTGCCCTCCTACCAACCTAGGACACATGGCTCCTGGCAGGGGCTCCTTCCCTGGCCCCCCACAGAAAATGCCAGGCTCCCCTCTGCCCAAAGCCAATGTTATAGGAACTTTTATTCTTTGTGCAACTCATTATAGGGGGCCAAAAGAAAAGCGAAAGGCGGGAGAAGCCTGGGCAGTCCTCTCAGGGTGCTGCAATCAGAGGGTATGACCCTGGGCAAGTTCTCACCCTGGGCAAGGCCTGACACTTCTGCACTTTACAGCATGAAGCCCAGGCGGCAGGGTCCTCCCGGCCCTCAGCTCATAGAGGGCCCCTAGCACCACCACCAACTCCCCCCAACACACACACACACACGCACGCATGCACACACACGCACATACACGCGCACGCGCGTGCAAGAAACGAATCATACGAATCATGCAAATAATTTTGCTTAAACCCTGGTGACTCCCCACACCCCCACAATGGCATCTTTGTGACCCCCGCTGGGGTGTAGGAAGGGGGTGGGGCAATGAAAAGGAAAGAAGGCTGGACAAAGGGCCTTATCAGGCTCACACAGGCAGACCAGGAGGCAGGACCCAGGGCAGGGACCTGGCGGGACTCAGCCTCCCTATCCCACAGCCACAGGCCCGGAAATGCCAAGGAGGCTCAGGGACCTGGAACTTTCCTCACTGATCCTTCCTGCTCAGGACACTGCCCACCTGCCTAATCACTGCCCTGAAGCCCCACCATCCAGCTTCCAATCCTGACACACAAACCCCTGCCACCACCCAGCGGGCCAGTTTCCCCCTCTCTCCCACAGGGCGGGGGGGGGGGGGTCTTAAGAGGTCCTTCCAGCTCATTCTGTAGCAGCCCTGTCCCTTATTCCCAAGTCAAAAGCTCTTCTCCTTCCTCCACCCAGACTGCTGCTCCTCCCTAACACATCCCCTTCCAGTCTACCTGACCCTCCTGAATGAGCCCATACCTTGCCTCCAACGGTCACCTCCCTGAATACCCACATTGAACCCCCACTGCCTCTCACTCCATGTTCCAACTCAACCTGCTCTTCCCCACCACAAGCGCCCAAGAGAAGTGGCCACACTTTCCCTGACTTTCTCCTCCAGGCACACAGCCCAAGGTCATACCGGGTGCTGGAGAGACCCAGCCAGCAGGGGATCAGTTGTGGAGGCCATAGCTAAACAAATATTTGTGGAATTAATAAAACAAAGTTGGAAAGCAGGCCACCTGAAGCTTGGCAAAGAGACCTCTCCCCTTCCCAGACTCGAGCTGCTGGCTCAGAATCTAACTTGCCAACTTCCTGCGAAGCCCTGAAGTCCTGCCCTGGCAGGGGCAAAAATAAATGCCTCTCCCTCCAGAAACCGGTGCTGAACCAAGGCCCCGCCCCCCAGGCTGGCTGTCCAACTTTCTCTCCCTCCTCCTCCCAATCTTTCCATAAACACCAGGCGCCCCAGGGTAGGAAAAGTTCTCCCCAGCAAGGACAACAGCTGCCTTTGGGGCTCAAGGGTGTCAGGGTGGGCAGAGAGGAAACTGGGAGCCCCTCTCCCAAGGGTGAGCTTGACCACGGCTATCCGGCTATCCCGTCCCTGTCAGCTCCCTGTCAGAGGGGGGAAGCCAGCTAACGGCCTTGCATATCCATGACTCAGGTGTATCTGCTCGGCCCTCCCTAGGAGGGGTCGGTGAGACCTCCCTGTGGCACAGATGAGGAATGTGAGGCTCAGGAGGCAGGAGTTCACCCAAGCCTGCTGCTTCAGTCGCAGAGCCAAGACTCCAACCCCTTCCTCTTCTCTCCCTTTGTCCTCCTAGAGGTCTCCAGGCCTGGATTTGAGGAAGGGGTGGGGAGGGAGAGTCACTTTGATCCCTCAGCTGGGAATGACCCCAGGGGAAGGTAAGCTTGCCACCCTTCCTTTGAGGGGGACCTGAAAATCCTAAATGAATGAAACCGGAACCCCTGAAGGATCCCTATCCCCTGTGACAACCAGAGCTAAGGAAATCCTTCCTTCAGTCTGACTTAAATCCTGCATGCTTTCATGCCAGTATAGTTCTGGGCCCAGTGGAGGATCCCTTGTATAACAAACCATCAAGAAAGAGAACTGGAGAGATGTAGGCACTGCGTCCAGTGAGTCTTCAGTTCCCACACCCAGCACCGAGCCAAGCACCAAGTAGGTGCTGGGAAAAGGTGCGCCAGAGACTAGCTAGGCTTTGCAGGCTCTGTGTCCTTGGGCAAGCCCCTCCATCCTCTAGACCTTGTTTTTCTGTGTAACCAGGAAGGGGAGGGAGCAGACCAGCTCTGAGGAGACCTCCCTACATGCCCCGGCCCACCTTCCTCTTTTGTCTGGGTGGAGACAGTATGGCTGCCCATTATTTACATTGATGTGATTCCCTGTCCCGTCAGCATCAGCGTACAACCTTACAACCTGCCCTCACTCAGTCCTCACAGCACCCCAGGGGGGACTTGGTTGGCAGGCCCACATGCCACACACCCCCACAGGCAAGAACTGTGCAAGAGAGCCCGGCTCCAGAACCTTCTGAAGATACAGGCAAGGAAATGTCCCCCAGCCCAGGGGTCAGGGCTCTGGACACAGTGTGGGAACACCAAGTCCTGCAGGATGCAGAGGCGCCAGGTAGCAGGAGGCTGGAATGAGATCCCCTAAGAATAATATTTAGAGAACTCTAGGGGTTAGGCAGCCACAAATAATAAAAGGACCTGGTAGCCAGACCTGGGCCCCAGCTCCTCCACGCAGCCAGGTTGGCAGCCAGAGGCCAGAAACCACCAGACAGGCCGCGACAGCAGGGCCCACAGCTAGAGGAGCGCAGCTGGAGAGGAAGCCCCATCCCGGCCACAGACTCAGCTGGTTCTGCCAATAGGAGGCGGCCGGCGGCGAGGAGCAGGGAGGCCTTGGCATAGGCTGGGTTCCCACCCCATATGCCAGGGTTAGCGGACCTCTGGGCCCTCCACCTGGCCCCGAGGTCATGCCTTATCACTAAGCCACGCCCAGGAGCTGGAGGAGACAAACTCAAGCGTGAGGGATCTGTCGGCACAGCCTTGCCCTCAGTGCCAGACTCTACCTGTCACTGCACGAGAGGCAGAAGTGACATAGTCCCCCCTACACCTGCCCCCAGGTGCGTCTGCATCCCTCATCTCATGGGGGATCGGCCTTCGCTGCCCCCCTGGGGGCAAACACAGGCTTCGGCTTCCCACGCCAGACGCCCAGACACCTAGGACCTCGATTCATTCACAGACTTGGAAGTCCCACCCAAACCTGCCCCCCTGCACTCAGCTTGTCACCCATTCTCTCCTTGACCCTTGCAGCAGCCCCCCTGATGGTTTCCCATCTCCAGTCTCAGCTCCAAGTCATCCATCCAGACCATGGCCCCAGTCACCCTCAGGCCCAAGGCCCAGCATGCCAAAGCCCCTCGCAGCCAGCCATGCTCCTATCTGCGTACCACGGCTGCCAGAAAGACCCTCACAGACTTTCCCAGTATTTCCACCCACTCAACACCTCAGGGTTCAGGTCACTAAGAAGCCTCGCTCTAGTCCCCACATTTGACAGGTATCTGCTCCATGCCCTGAGCCCCGCAGTCGTGGCTCTGGTCTCCTTGGCTCGCATTTCTGTCTCCCTCATCAGACTGTGTGCTCCTCCCGGTGCCATGGCTAAGGCTCCGGCCAAAGGCCAGCAGAAAGCAACCCTTCGGCAATTTTGGTGGAATGAAATAAAAGTCTGTTTAAACATATAATGCACAAAATAAATTAAAAAGGCAAAATATAAAATGGAATAGACCATGGCTCACTGGGCCTTGATGAGCAGAAACAGGAAGGCAGGCAGGCCAACCCTGGTTACCCGAGATGCGGGATGGGGCTGAAGGAGGCCCCACAGGAAGTGCTGGGCTGATCCAGGAGCTGACAAGACTAGTCACTGGGGCAGCATGTTGGCCCCGGCTCTGTCACTGGGGTCTCAGACAAGGGCTCAGCCCTCGGGGCCTCTGTATAGTTAATGCTGGACATGGCCCTTCACACTTCCTGCCAAACAGACCGTGAAGAAGGCTTCCACTCCTGGACTTCCAGCACATACACTACCTGCCCTTGGCTTTGTGCCGCTATTGTCTAACTCAGGGGTCCCCAAACTACGGCCCCCTGAGGCCATTTATCCGGCCCCTGCCGCACTTCCAGAAGGGGCACCTCTTTCATTGGTGGTCAGTGCGCAGGATGCATCTGCACCCATAGTTCCCATTGAAATACTGGTCAGTTTGTTGATTTAAATTTACTTGTTCTTTATTTTAAATATTGTATTTGTTCCCGTTTTGTTTTTTTACTTTAAAATAAGATATGTGCAGTGTGCACAGGGATTTGTTCATAGTATTTTTATAGTCCGGCCCTCCAACGGTCTGAGGGACAGTGAACTGGCCCCCTGTGTAAAAAGTTTGGGGACCTCTGGTCTAACTCCTTTATAAGGCAGACCACCTGTGGCCAGTGGCAGACCCACAGCCCAACCGGCCACCATCGGGCCTCCCAATATGTCAATAACAAAGACTATGTCTGCTCCCTCTGGTCCTCTTTGCGTTTTTATTTTCGGAAAATCTGCGAGACAGAAGAGCCAAGCGTTCCCCTGGCCACAGCAGCCGAAATAGTTGCAAGAATTCCTCGGACTTTCAGGTTACTAGAGGGTCTTTATCCTCCATTTAGCCCAACTATTGCAACCCTTGTGTGCCCTGTTGCAGAAGGAGGTCACCTAGGATTAGATTAAGCATCGTGAGGCAGGTTTTCAGGCAGCTAAGTGGGCCAGAGCTACTGTCCAGGTCTTGGGGACAGTAGACCACGGCCAGCCATGTGAACTAGATGTTCAGGTACCACCCGAGGGCTGTGGTTGGGGCTTATGACAGACGGCTCCCTTGACTAAATAGAGTGCGTACCTGCAGCAATGGAGTGAGCCAGCAGCAGGCCCCTGAGCAAGGAGTTGCAAGCAGTGCTGCTCCTGGTGACCAACCAAGATACATACGGACAAAGACCGAGTCTGAGGCTGTGAAACCCTCCCTGGTCCAGGAGAAAGCCCCCCATCCCAGAGGAGGTTTGGTACACTGACGGCTCCTGCCGGGGAGCACCACCTCGATGGCCTGCAGTCGCATGCCAGCCCACACTGAGAACATTAGATAGAGGATGGTGTAGGCAGGGCAAAGCAGTCAATGGGCTGTATTGTGGGCAGTATAGATTGTCATAGCCTGGGAACCCAGGCCCCTAACCGTCTGCATCGACAGTTGAACAGTGTATAGGGGACTGACTTTGTGGCTCTCCATGTGGGAGCAAGCCATTTGGACCATACGTGAGAAATCCCTTTGGGGGCCAAGACATGGGGGTTGATTTTTAACACGTATTCCAGAGCAAGACTGTCATGGTGTTCCATGTCAGGGGACACCAGCCTCTGAACAGCCCCAGCAATGATGAGGTTGACAACTTAGCATGGATCCAGTGGTTAGAAGATGACCCAGCAATCGAGACTACAGGCTGGTTGCACCGGAAGTTGCGTCATGCTGGTCAGGACACCATATGGGAGACAGTGAAGGCCTGTCCGTCAGGTACTCAGACGTCATAGACACATGTCAGCAGTGCCAAGTATGTACTAAAAGATACCCCCACCCCTTCCTGCAGGAGGGCAGAAAGATCTGACACGGGGAGACACCCTTGACCCACTGTCAGGTAGCCTATATCAGACCCCTGCCTGGCAGTGAGGGACCCAGGTATGTGCTCACCTGCATCAATACAATGACGACGGGACTTCTGCAGGCATACTAAGTGAGAAGGACAATCAAAGAGAGACAATTTGGGGCTACAACAGCTCTGTGCCTCGTACGGTACCCCCGAAGTAACTGACAGTAAGCAGGACCCTGATCCAGGACTGGGCAGAGAACCGGCACACTGGTCCGCGATTCCATCTACCCTACAACCCCACTGAGGCCAGAGGCATAGAATGATATAACAAACTGCTGACACAGGATCTAAAGACCGATACCGACTCATATCAAGGATGGACAACATGCTTGGCGAATTGCTTCAGGGTCTTAAATGAGTGGCCGTGAGGTGGACAAGCCACCCCAGTGACAATGGTGACCCAGCCCTGGTCAGCACCATGCACATGCAGCTGCAGGCCAGAGCGGACCTGAAGCCTGGGCAGGGCCAACAGAATAGCATGCTCCTGCCAGCCCCTCAGGATACACCTCCAGGGAGGTCAACTCTGATTTAAGATTAGAGGGTACTAATTAGCCTCACATGGTGCTCCATCCTTGCCCCTTGGCGGAGGAAGGGTCAGGCCTTGCAATAGGCAGTCTCAGGTACTTGGCCAATGTGAGTCCGCTGCCAAAATCCTAGTGGTCAGATCATTTCCAAAGGGACATAGATCGCCTGAATCTAGCAGATTAGAACCCCACCTGTACTTCTATCTTCTACAGGTAAGGGAGGGCACAGATGGGGACGCGGTATAGCAAACCAGGACCTGCCCCTCAGAGTATGACCTGCTGATGCAGGATGGATGTTACAACTACCTGCATCTTACTGAATGGTAGGGATCTGCCTTTGTTAGTCTGCTTATCTCACCTGTCTTATCACCCCTAGGTTAAGTGTGAGTAACCCTTTCTGCAATAGGTAGGACACTTTCTTGAATGTCCAGAATTACAGTGCAGGTTAATCGTGCTCAGAATTTCACACCTCCGGGGAGGGCAGCTTACCCAGGCAAATCCATCCAGCTGCAGAGGTGGCACCACACGGACCCTACTTTACACACCACCAGAGAACAGATGCCCGCATCGTCCAGGACGGCATACAACGGGTCGGAAACCAGACTCAAGCATGGCCTTGGCTGCCTCTTAGCCACGCGTTTGAACTCGACTAATCTGGCTGGCCACCATACATGTCGAGTTCTGTGAACTGGCCCCTCATTGCATTAAAAGAACTAATGGGACTGACAATGTAACCCACCCCATGGGGTGACTACCACAAGCTTAGAGTACAGGCTATTAAGCGTTATAGGTATCTGTCTTTTCTTGTAACTTATACTGTATGTTGAATACAACGTATCACTGCTCAACCCACACAGGCTCCGTATCAGAAGAACTTCACATAGATAATGAGTTAGAAGAGCAATATCGGGGTAAAAGGTAGGGTTAATGCTGGACATGTCCCTTCCATACCGCCTGGCAGATGGCCCAGGGCACGGGGCCATCAGACCACCCGTGGCTGGTTGTGGAACCATAGCCCAACCAGCCACCATCAGGCCTCCCTGTGTGTCAGTAATAAAGGCTATGTCTGCTCCATCTGGTCCTCCTTGTGGTCTTTTTCAGAATATCTGCGAGACAGTTAGATATACCTGGCCTCAAACTCCTGCATTACAGGCTTAGAGCCTCTTCTGTAGAACTGTGCTATCCCATCTTCCAGGGCCATATGATGAGCACCAAAGACGTGAACACCTACAACCAGGCTTTATAAACTGTAAAGAGTGGGCCACATGCGTTTTCCTTCTCTTCTTTCCACACAAAAGGCCTTTGCTCATACCCAAACTCTTGCCTGGAGCCCCTCCATCCTTTCCCTGTCTTCCCCAAATGCTACCCACCCAAACCCTCTCCCCCAGGAAACCTGGTCTGATTCACAGTCCACATGGCTCTCCTCTCTCCTCTGAGCACCAAGGCCCTGGAGCATCATGGCAGAAAGCTCAGAGCCCACACCCCACTCCCTACTCCCATCCTCTCTACCCCCATTTTACAGAGGGGAAGTGGAGACGCAGAGAGGGACAGATCTCCCAGCAAGGGGGTGGAGGAAACTATGTCAGGCCTTGCACGTGTGTATACACAAACACACGTATGCATACACACAAGAGCGTGCACCCATGTGCACATACATGCACAGCAGCAGTAAGCTGGGCGAGGAAGGTTGGCTGAGGGAGGAGCTGAATTCCTTCCCCTGAAACTTCGTACACGCGTGATGGTGGCCACGGGTGTTGGAATTTTATAGGATCAGACTTTTCCCACCATCTTTGCATTGATGAAACCAGGGTACACTGGTGGGGTTGGGTATGCAGGGGAGATACTGTGGAAAGACCTTGCAAAGCATCTAGAGTCAGACCCAAGTTCAAACCTCGAGCCCACTGGGTTCTAGTGTGAGCTCGAGGGAGTTACAGCACCTGTCAGAGCCTCAGTTTCTGCATCTGCCCAGTGGAGACCTTACGGGAGAGGATTTAAACCTCTCGGGGAAGAAATCAGCTCTGTAAAAATGTTTCTAACTCCGTCTTTCCTGAATGGGCACTGTGCCTGGGTCCTCACCAGGGGAGATCTTCTTCACCCAGGGCTGGGAACCCGGCTGGTTCCCCCGAAAGTCAGAGGTTGGAGAAAGGGAACTGGCCATCCTCTTTTCCTCTCACAATTACCGCTGCTTCCTCCAAAAGAGGCCCACAGGAAACAGCAGCCTTGTTGGGGAGCAGGGGGCCCAGACAGGTGAGAGCGCTGGAGAGAGGCTGTACCTTCTCCCAAAGCTGGCACGAGATTCCAGTCTGCCCTTTCCCTTCAAAAGAACCCTGTCTTCTTCCAGCCCAGGGCCACATTCCCCAGGGGTCCTCAGAGAGCCCCCATCCCAGCGACAGACTAAGCCTCCTGCTTCCACCGGCCACAGCACCAGAGCAAAAAGGGGAAGCTGTGTCGGCGGGGACGGGAGAAGAGGGAGAGGGGCCATTCCAGGAGAGCAGGACCGGGTCCCCAGCGGAGCAGGGAGAGGGCTGCCTACCAGGCGCGGGCTCCTGGGGGGCCACGGGCAGGACTGGGGGCGTCGACAGCAGCAGCAGCAGGAGCAGCGGGAACCGGAGCGAAAGTCTCCGCCCTGCAGAGGGAGAGAGATGAAGGACTGACTGAGTCTGTCACTCGAGGGTCCAGCAGAAGGCAAAGAGGATTCCCCGGGCACCGGGGCGGGACTCACGGCTCATGGTGCAGCGGGGCAGCTGACCGGCCGGCTTGATCCACGCTGTCCTGGAACCTTGCGTGTGGTTCTGACTTCGGGAACTCAAGCCAGCCGGCCCGCCCCCTTCCCACCCAGGGCCTGGCTCCACCTCTCCAGCCAGCTGTCACCTCGGCCACCACCCACTTACTTCCTCTACTCCAGGGCCTGGCCAAGACATTTTATTAACTATTCGATGATTACCACTAAGGCATATTTTCGCTCTGTGGTGCCAGAATTGTGTCCACTTGGTACAGAGGAAACTGAGGCCCAGTGATGATATGCAAAGTGGAGGTCACTCAGGAGTTTAGGGCAGAACTGAGTATCTGAGGCTAGAAGCTGCTGGTCTGAACCACACAGTGTTGTCCAGAGGAGAAAGGGCACTGGAGAAGCAGCAGTCCAGCCCGGCCTGCACAGGGTTCCTCGGTGCAAACTCACTGACCCCAGACCAATCCAGCAAGAAAGACCGACTTCCCTCGGACACTGGGCTCTGCCCTCTGAGGCCACATGTCCCTCTCTGCCTGCACCTCTGCCGCCAGAAGTGAAGAGCACAGGTTCTAGGTCCAGGAGACAGATCTGCGTCCGGCTCTGGACTCTCTGGTTTACTGGCTGTGTTGCCCTTTCCAGTCCTCAGCATTCTCCTCTATAAAAGGGGACAATAAAAACCACCCCCGAGGGCTGTTGTAAGAATCAATGAGACACCTGACCAGGTGGTGGCGGAGTGTATAGAGTGTCGGACTGGGACACAGAGGACCCAGATTCAAAACCCCGAGGTCGCCAGCTTGAGCGCGGGCTCATCCGGTTTGAATAAGGCTCACCAGCTTGAGTCTAAGGTTGCTGGTTTGAGCAAGGGGTCCCTCGCTCTGCTGTAGCTGCCTCCACCCCCCATCAAGGCACGTATGAAAAAGCAATCAATGAACAACTAAGGTGTTGCAACAAAGAATTGATGCTTCTCATCTCTCTCCCTTCCTGTCTGTCTGCCCCTCTCTCTGTCTCTCTCTGTCTCTGTCACACACACACAAACAAAAGAAAAGTCGATGAGATGATGCACACAGTGCCCCTGACACAGCGCCAAGGACAGAGCGGGTGCTGTTTCAGAAGGCCTGTTTTCCAAAACTCTGACTCAGAATCTAGGGCTGGCCAGGGTCGATGCCCTCACCGGTCTCACAGCTCCCTGCCGACTCTACAGAATCCCAGCACCCAGCTCCTCTATTTTAGAGCTGGGGAAACTGCTCAAGCCTGGGAAGGGACCATCCTAGGTCACTCAGAGTCTCCTGGTCAGGCTTTCTCCCTGGGTTTCCCCAGCACGCCCACAGTGAGGGAGGCCTAGCAGGGGTGCTCAGAGGTCCTGTGCCTGCCCCCAGGCAGCCTAGGGTGTGGGGTGGGAACCATACCAGGTGGAGAAGCGAGACCTGCTGCAAAGCCCTGCTTACAACCCCACCCGAGCTGTTCCCATGCTCCACTGGGACCAAAGCCGGCTGCCCTGGGGAGTCAGAGCAAGCCAGGGCAGACCGGGGAGGGAGTGGGGCAGGTGGAGGGCCCTGGGCGGCTGGGACAGGCTGCAGCCTTCCCTCCAACCCCATATCCAGAGTCCCTGATAATGACCCAGAGAGGGTAAGGGGACATGAGGTACGGATTGTCAGGGTGAAGAATCAGGAACCCAGTATGCACGGAAAAGGGGACTTTCTGGTGGTGAAGAAAGGAGAGAAGAGCTTCAATGAGGCCCCGTCTTTCACTCCCAGGTCTTCCCTCCCTTTGGGCACTGGGTCTACATTTCCTGCCGACTCCTTAATCCCGAGTCACCCACATACACGTGTGTGGCCCGGGCACTGGGAGAAAGAGCCTTGAGGGAGGGGAGGGGGTCAGGAAAACTGAACTCAAGTCTCAGTTCTGCCATGATTTGACCCTAGACAAGTGTCAGCACCTTGCAGGGGCCTCTGGTTCCCCACTTGAACAATAGAAAGGCCAAATCAGATGGCCTCTGAGAACAGGTCCGGCATGGAGTGACCAAGCCCTCCCTGCGGCCAGGCTCTGTGACTGGCGCTGGAAATCTCGAGATGGAGGCCATGACAGAGGCCAGAGAGTGATGGCAGGCAGGATGTCAGCGTGACCCTCTTGGGACAAGACAGAGCCAAGACGAGGGGTTGGGGAGAGGAGACAATAAAAATGGTGGCAGAGTAGTACCTGCGTTGGGTGACCGGCTGGCCCCAGGGCTTCAAGGAAAGAGGGTTCCTGAGAAGGGTACCTGGGTTTTGGGCCTGGAGCCAGTAAGAACACCCAGGGAGAAGGGCAGACCGGGTTTTGTGGAGTTCGCATGAGGACCTGTATTTGTGTATCTCAGCAGCAAGGCCTAGCCTCCAGCTGGATCCAGGGAGAGGTCGGGGCTAGCTAGCCCTTGCCCCAGCCCTGAGAAAGGGCACAAACAAGGTCACCTTCCCTTGCCCCTCCGCTCCAAAGCCTGTAGCCTTGACCTCCGGGGAGTGTTCCTAATCTTCAGGATGGTGGATCCCTACTTGGACACCTCCTCTGACACGGCTCCCCCTTTTCCTGTGCTCGGGAAACTCCTGTGCTGCCCCCTGTCACAGCAGGGAGCACACTGGGTCACACTGTTCCTCTCTTTCTCTTGTTAAGCTGCAAGCATCTTGGCCATGCTTATAACCCCTCAGAGAAGACATCCAGCCAGCATTGGTTGACTGAGTAGAAATATTGGTGGGTGTCTATATGAGTGATTGAATACAGGGAAAAAAATAGCCCTTCTATAAGTGAATGAGGGTCCAGGGCCAGTCTCATCAAGGTGACTGCCAGTCCATCCATCTGCTGTGACCACCACCAGAAGTGTCAGTACCCAGACTCCATTTCCCTGACTTCCCCACCTGGGTCCATTGGCCAGCACCCCCAACACTCACAGTCTACCCTAGACCCTGAGACTCTCCCCCAGCAAAGGACCCCCCACTCCTTCCCTCTTCCCTGTACCCCAGTGGGTGACATTGAAGTACATTTTTCTCTCTCTGAAAACTTCTACCCCCAGCTCCACCCCATCACCGGCCCTCCTAGCAACCCTACCAGAGACTCTAGGGAGGTCCTGGAATATGGCCCTGGAGAGGTCTTGCCCCTCCTGGGTCCCACCCACTATTTGGAAATCCGGAGCTGACTCTTACCTGAATCACGCAGGGACCCAGCCCCACCCAGCCCCACCTCTGGAACCTGGCGGCAGAGCTCTGGAAGCAACCCAACAGCTCCCGGATCCCAGCCCCCCAGCCCTGACCAACTCTCAGTGTGGCCAGAGGTGGCCAACGTCCCCTCGGTTTCCCTAGCTATAAGCTGGAGTTTGTTTCATTCTTGCAGGAGTCACTCACTGTGAGGCTAAAACCAGCTGGCCTCTGTGGCACCCCCAGCCTCCAGGAGGAGCTCGGTGTTACTTCTTTATCTGCTATCCTGCTGTGCCTTACCTGAGTAGTGGGGTTCACGTGAAGTTTTCTTCCCCCTTCTCGTTAGCTACTCAGTGCCAGGCTAGGGTTGGGCATTCGTGGTAAGAACAGAAATTGCTAGTATTTCTCGAGTATCTATCACGTGCCAGGCAGAATGCTATGTGTTCTACATGCAATGTCATATGTAATTACTCAACAGCCCTACAGAGCATTTTTACCTCCATTTTACAGTGAAAGAAACTGAGGGGCAGAGAGCTAAAGTGACTGGCCCAAGATGGCACAACTAATCCCTTGGTTCTGGAATACTAGGTACCACGTACTTAAGCCCCAAGGAGACAGAAATGCACCATTAAGGTGGTAGTCAGCCGGGCATGGGAAGTGGGATCCAATGTAAGCAACAAAGTTTAGCTGAGAAGCGAAGGACTGAGAGTCACAGAATATTTTTACCTTCCTTTCGCACCAAAACCCTCACAGTAGGTCCAAGAGGAAGGTATCATTATCCCCATTATGAAAAAGAAGGAACCTACCGGGGCTCAAAGGTTTCCCTAGATAGAGCGGTGAGGAGGAAGGGGAGGAGTCAGACCCGCTGCTGGAACACTGGCTGTGTGGCAGGCATTCTGCTGAGGGCTTTGGCTGCCTCCCGTCCCCCATAACTCACAACAGCTCCACCAGATGGGTCTTCTTGTCCTTGTTATTGTAAACAGGAAAGCTGACTTGCTAAAGGCCACAGACTAGTAGGTAGAAGAGCTAGGATCTGAGCCCTGGTCTGTTTGATGTCAACATCTACTAGCTTAACCCCTTGTCACCTCCATCCCTGGCTCTCTGGGTCCCAAACCCTGAATGTGCAAAACAGACACCTAAATCCTGTTGGAGGCTGGCCAAGAAGGCACATAAACAAGCAGGAGGTTGGTGAGTGGAGAGTCCCCAAGCTCTTCTGGGGAGTTTCCATCACAGGGTCCCCTGTCCTATAAACCTCAGCACTAGGCAGCTGGTGCCATCTGATCAGCACAGGATGGCCGCATGGTCACGCCATTGGCATCCTCCCCTCGCCCGCCCCCACGGCAGACAGTGGGCCCGTAATCTGCAGAGAGCATCAGCCATCAGCTCCGCAGATCTGGGGGCTCAGTCGCCCGTGACAGAAGTACCAGAGAAGCCTGGGAAATAGCTGTTGTCTTGCGAAAGAAAGGACAGTCATTGCTCTGGAGGTTACTGGGGCTGTCACCTGTCGTCCTTCATCCCTTTTCTCCTTCCCCACCATTGAAGAAAGAAGAGCTGTTTTCCTCCCAGCTAGGCCGGAACCTTCAGTAGCTCCCACTGCCCCAGCCCATAGCCTGGCCTTCAAATCTTCTCATTCCCTGAACAGCAGGATAGCATAGCTGGAAGCCTGGTACCAAGACCCAGGTGATCTGGATTCTGTAACCTGATCCCCTGAACTCGCCCTGTAGCCTTGGGCAAAGTCACTGGCTATCTTGAACTTCAGTTTCTTTACTTAAATAAGGCTGTTTCATCAGATGTGCTAAAGATAGGGAGCAGAAGTCTCAGAGCAGGGCAGAACTGGATTTGGAGCTCAGCTTCAGTATTCTCACTGGCTGACCTCTGAGCCTCAGTCCCCTCGTCTGAAAACAAGAACAATAATAACACCTCTTTCCTGTGACCACTGTGAGGATAAAATCACTTAGCTCAATTCCTGGCACACGAGAGGTACACAATAAGTGATCGTTATTGGTAGAGTTATTATTATTACTAATTATATAATTAATCTAACCCTGTCATTGTGGTCCTAGATATGGGGGGGGGGGGGGGAATAACTTGTGCTAGATACCTAAAAAATAATTGAAGAGAGAATGGTTACAGGCAAGTGGTAGCCTATAGTACCAGAAATATATTTGGCTATGTATAATAAAAGTCCCAAACATAGAAACTTAAACAAAAGGGAAAGGGAGCAGGTGGGGTGATACTTCTCCAATGACAAGTCCAAGGTGAGCAGCCCAGCCTCTGTAGCTGCTCTGTAATGACATCAGGACCCAGGCTGTCTCTACGTCTCTGCTCTGTCCCCCTCAGAGGTGACCCCAGCAGAGTTCCACTGACATCTCCTTCACCACAACTGTGTCACGTGACCTCCCTTGGCTGCAAAGGCTAATGGGAAATTGAGCTTCTAGGTGAAGCAGTACGGCACCAGGAGTTGAGAATGGAGACTGAGCCAGACTTGAGTCTCTGGTGCAGGCTGGGGTTTCTGATGCACAGCTTCTCCAGAGAACCAGGAGCAGGTGTGTGCTGACCCGGTGGTGAGCAGACCTCCTCCGTCCTGGGATAGGGTCTGAGCATTGCAGGGCCGCAGCGGGTCAGAGCCAGGAGCTCCAGATAGCAGGTCCAGCCCACCTGTCCAGTGACGGACTCAGAGACCTGAGCAAGGCGGGGACTTGTCCAGACAGGCCAGGTCTCTTTCCTCTGTGTCCTACAGCCTCTGGTTAGATGACCAACCATGGAACAAGTCACATTAGAAACAATTAAAAACAGTTGTGCCCCAGTGCGAGGACATCCCATCCTTTGAAAACTTACACCCTGTGAACTGAACTTTTAGCGGGCAAGAATTCACACTTCCAAACATGTCTTCGGTTCTCAGGCAAGAGCCTTAAAAGTCCACTTTCTTGAGCCTCCCAAATAGAGCCGGGCTGACTCATCACCAGCCTGGAATGTGTGTTCCTGCCTTAACGCCTCATTAATAACGCCCTCAGTCAGCGCCGCCATGCCGTTTACAAGAGTTTTTCTTTCTACAAAAACATTTTCACTTGCATTATTATCTCTTTTAAGGCACACGGCAATCTTTTGACGTATGTGTGTTTAGCCCCTGAATCAATCAATCAGTATTATTTCCATTACAAGTGACAGACACCCCATTCCAACTGGTTTTGATAAAAGAAGGGGAAATGTTGGCTCCCAAGCTGGACATCTAGGATAAGTATAGCTACATCCGGCTGTCTGACTCTCTCGGTCTCTCTCACCTCTTTTCTTGTCTCCTCTTGTTGGCTTCCCTCTTAGGCAGAGGCTCCCCAAGGACTCTGCCCTGGTGGCCCAAGCCCAAAGGAAAGGAGAATGCCTCTTCCCCGGACACTTCCTAAGGCTCTGGCTCAGCTCCCGGGCCCATCCCTGAACCAAATGCTGCGGCCAGGAACATGGGACGTCTTGACTGGCTGGCCAGTCCTAGATCTTATGCCCACGTGAACTGAGAATGGGAGAGAGCTGTTCCCCCACAGGGAACTGGGTGCTGTTATCCAGAGAAGAGAGAAGCAGTGCACAGCAGCCAGGAACTCCTGCCGTGCACGAGCACACCATTTCTCCATGTGATGGACGGACATGTCACCAAGGCTCAGCAAGGTGACATGGCTCTTACCTGAAGCCCCTGGGCTGGTAGGAAGGAGGCTCTCTTGCCTTTGGCCGTGAGCCTGGATGGAGCGGAGGACTACGTGGGTGAGAGCACCCCTGCCTATCCAGAGCTGAGCAGGCACCAGAGCCTCCCGAAGACGGGGGAGAGGGCTTGGAAGGGGTGCTGAACTCCAAGCTGCTTCTCCTCTGTACTGCTGCTATTTCCTTGAACGTAAGGAAAAGATGCTTACGTTTGTTGAATAACCAAAGCATGCCAGATACTGCTGGGCACTTCTCAGACACCATCTCTCCTACTGGGCTTTTCAGAGATGGAAGCTGAGACTCATAAAGGCAAAGCAGTTTGTCCAAGTCACGCCGTGTCGTAATGGCAGGGCTGGGACTCAATCCAGGTCTGGAATGATTCCACTGCCTCTGCTATTTTCTTGACTGATTTCTCAATGGGGCACTATTGACAGTTTGTGTAGGGCTGCCCCCACGCAAGGCAGGAAGTTTAGCTGGCCACAGGTAAACACGTTCAGGTCAACAGCCAAAAATTACCCATGCGTTTCCAAACCCCACCACCTACAGGAGACGACTCTGCTTCTGGATAGGAACCACACTGCCCAAGTCTGGTGCCTTTTAGTGGACCTAGGGCCACTGAAATCTTTAAATATTTGACCAATGAATAAAAGGAAGGAAGGAAGAAAAAAAAAGGCACTGAAGTCAAACAAGTCTGGGTACGAACACCAGCGCTACCACTGACTAACAATATGGTATTGAACAAACTGCTTAATCCTTCTCTGCCTCAGTTTCCTTGTCTGTAAAATGAGGACAGTGTTAGTAACATCTTTGTGGGAGTGTTATGAGGATTATAATAGTTAATTCTTCTCAAACGTTTAGGACATTGCCTGATGTTTCAAGAGCATTGTACCAGTGTTTGTTAAATATATGAGCCAATAAATGAATGACCTGGGTATTACACACATGCAATTAGTTTTCTGTTTACAAAGACTTTCATATATGACTTGTCATCTCACTTGACCAGGGGTCCCCAAACGTTTTACACAGGGGGCCAGTTTACTGTCCCTCAGATCGTTAGAGGGCCAGACTATAAAAAAAAACTATGAACAAATCCTTATGCACACTGCACATATCTTAAAGTAAAAAACCAAAACGGGAACAAATACAGTATTTAAAATAAAGAACAAGTAAATTTAAATCAACAAACTGACCAGTATTTCAATGGGAAGTATGGGTGCGATGCATCCTGTGCTCCTCTCACTGACCACCAGTGAAAGAGGTGCCCCTTCCGGAAGTGCAGCGGGGGTGGATAAATGGCCTCAGGGGGCCGCAGTTTGGGAACCCCTGCACGTGACTGTCCCTGTTCCCCTGTAAGAGAGCATTATGCACACTTTACACTTGAACTCATTCAAGCAGTGAGGTCACTCGGTTAAGGTTTTCTGGTTGCTCAACTGCTTCTCCAGGACTCCAGACGCTGGCTTCTCTGCCTCTTCCGCCCCTACATACACAGGCAGAAGCCAGGAATGAGCACGTGAGTGAAGGAGCTGCAGGCATTCCGACCTCTCAGAGTGCTGTCCAGTCTCCCCTCCATGCACCCCAGGGCACTCACGGGGCTGCCCAGTGCTGTGGCGTGTGTGTCCGTCTGTCTCTGTGTGTGCGTGTCTGTGCGTGCATGTGCACGTGCGTGTGTGTGTGTGCAGTGGGTTGTGGAAGGAGGAGGCCCAGCCATGTGGCCAGGACCATAGGACCACAGGACCACAAGAAAGAACTGGGTGGTGAGCGAGGACCGCCCAGCTGTCTGCGCACAGCCTCCCACTTTCCGAGGAGAGGAGCACTGTTTCCGTGGGCACCCTACAGCCCCCAAACCTGGACCCCTCCCCAAGCCACCTTCAGGACGCGAGCTGGATGGCTCCTTGAGACACCTAGCCCCCAGCACACAGAAGTGACCTCCAGCTCTGTGATTCCTTTCGATTCCACTTCACCCATTCTACAGAGAGGCATGAGACAGCCCCTTGGCCACCCTCCAGATGGGATGCTGGAGACTTCTGCTCTCAGACGAGGGGTGAACCTCAGAGGAACAGAAACAACAGAGGGGGAAGGAAGGAGTGCTGCGAACACACGCATGAGCACACACACATGTTAATAGGACCCTGATATTCCTTCTTCCCATGCACAGATGCAAGTCACAGCAATAGCGAGCTTCCACACCAGTAGAAGTGTAGAGGAGAAACATTGAGCTAGATAGACCGCTCAGACTCACACTCACAGCTCTGCTGGAGTGCCACCAGCCTTGCTTATCTCTCCCCATCTCTCTCCCTTTTGGACTCTCACTCCACCTTTTTTCCCTGGCTGCATAACTTAAATTAAGCTGGGTCGGAACTCCTCCTCACTCCTGTCTACTTGGAATCTTTTCAACTTTCTTATAAAGACTAACCCAACCTAATTCACCTCAATTCGACCCAGTTCAGTTTTCTTTAATTCAAGTCAAGCCAACCCAGCTCAACTTATTTTTTTCACTCAACCCACCCAAATCCAACCTAACCCAATTAAATCAAACTCCACACCACTCAACCCAACCTAACTCATCTCAACACAACCCAACTTGGCTTCACTCTACTAAATTCAAGGCAAACCAGCTCAACTCAGCTCCACTCAATTCTAACTCTACTCCATCCAACCAAACCAAATTTTATTCAACCCAACCCACCCTAACATGACATAACTCAGTTCTACTCCACTCCACCAAAACAAAGCCAACAACGCTTAACCTAAGTCAACTAAACCCATGCCTGCCTGGCTCAGTTCTCCTTTCATATCTCCTCGTTCCTTCCAACACTAAATATCTGCCTCCTGGCCTTCTCCCCATTATCAGATTCCCTATCATTTCCTAAATAGTGAGACAGAAAGCTGATGCCTGATCTAAAGAAAGATGAGGAGTGCCCTGACTGGGTAGTTCAGTTGGTTAAAGTGTCATCCCGATACACCAAATCTGTGGGTTCAATCCCCAGTCAGGACACATACAAAAATGAACCAGTGAACGCATAAAGAAGTGGAGGAACAAGTCTCTCTCTCTCTCTTTCACTATCTCTCTCTCTCTCAAATCAATAGATTTTTATTTTTAAAAACCAATCAAAGGCTATAAAAAAAAAATGAGAAAATTTTTCTCTGGGCTTCCCATCTTCTTGCTCTTCTTCTTCTTTTTTCTAAGTTAAGTGAGAGGAGGGGAGATAGACAGACTCCCACATGCACTCTGATGGGGATCCACCCGGCAAACCCACCTGGGGCTGATGCTCTGCCTGTCTGGGGCTGATGCTTGCAACCAAGCTATTTTTAGCTCCTGAGGTGGAAGCTCTACAGAGTCATCCTCAGTGGCCGGGGCCAACTCGCTCAAATCAGTTGAGCCATGGCTACAGGAGGAGAAGACAGAGAGAGAGAAGGGGGAGGGGTAGAAGAGCAGATGGTCGCCTCTCCTATATGTCTTGACCGGGAATTGAACCTAGGACATCCACACACTGGGCCAATGCTCTACCACTGAGCCAACTGGCCAGGGCTCCTTGCTCTTCTTAACCACATCCTGACAGGTAATAACCTTCATTCCTCTAGAACGCTCCACTGTATATACCTGCCCTTTAATGAAACCCCAAGGCCATGGAGCCTCAGAGATCCCAAGCCTGAATACTTGTACACACCACCCCAGGGAGGAGAGGGCTGGAAGACATTTAGATTAGGGGCAGGGAGGGTTCCAAGCCTAGAGGATATTTAATGGACAGAAGAATCACTGTCTGCAGGCACCATGCAGACAAAAGCAAGCTGTGACTAGACTCCTCAGGGTCAAAACACTCTGCCCATGCCTATTTTCCTGCCTCTCTGCTGCCCTGCCCTTCTTTTCCTACCTCTATCTCTGCCTTGGTCTCAGATCTCTCTCTCTCTCTCTCTCTCTCTCTCTCTCTCTCTCTCTCTTATCTCTTATCTCTGTCTCAGTCTGTGGGTGCCCTGTCTCTTCATCTCTGCCTCAGACATGCTCTTCCTCTTTCACAATCTCTGTTGCTCTCCCCTCTTGCTGACTGCTTTCCTCTCCATCTCAGTCTCTATTTCGGCCCAGTCTGCTTCATGTTCCAAACTCTGGCTGGGAGATAATGCTCCTGAACAGAGACACCTCCATTCCTTCACCCTGTACCTGGGAATTGAACCTAGGACATCCCCACCAAGGGCCCACCTAGGCTTCCGGAGCACCTGCCTGAGGCCCAGAGCTAAAACCACTGCCCCATCGGGAAATTAGAATCACACGCAGTAGAGCCAGACAGGAATGCAGGCCAGTCTTCTCATCTTATGGATGGAGAAACTGAGCCCCAGAGACTGCAGGAGACAGACGTGCGCTCGTCATGCAGAGGGGGTGGGGTGAGGAGGCCCCCTGCAGGTGCAGAGCCTGGGCCCTGACCAGGGGTTGGAAGGCTTGGGTACCAGACTGGCCGGGAGGGGCATGGAAGAACCACGGCGCCCACCCCCAGGGGTCACCTCCGTGACCAAGGGGAGTGTATGCCTTGCCATGCAGACAAGACTAGAAGCCTTCTGGGTGCCCTTTGGCGAGGGTCATGCACCACTCACCCTGACGCTTCCCACATGGTGGGATCGGGATCCAATGTGCAGTGGGAGCACGATGGTGACAGCCCAAGGGAAGCGCCCTAGGTCCTGGGAGGAAGCCAGGGTTTGGAATCCTCCAACCGAGCCGGCTGCCCGCGGGCAGGGCTGGCGTTTCGGCCACACTGAATCCAGAATCAGCCACGGGGCCAGTGGTGGAATTCAAATAACTTAATAGCCAGGGTCTGCCCTAAAGAGCATTTTCTTTTTTTATAATTTCTTTTTTTTTTTTTACTTTTTAAATTTATTTATTTATTCATTTTAGAGAGGAGAGAGAGGGAGAGAGAGAGAGGGAGAGAGAGAGAAAGGGAGGAGGAGCAGGAAGCATCAACTTCCATATGTGCCTTGACCAGACCAGTGCAGGGTTTTGAACCAGTGACCTCAGCATTCCAGGTCGATGCTTTATCCACTGCGCCACCACAGGTCAGGGCCTAATGAGCATTTTAAGTATAAAAAATATATATATACGGAAAGGTAGTTTATTATTTCATGCATTTAATACTTAAATAAGAACAATAAAAGAGGTACACAAAACTAGATTATGTTAAGAGTTTTAAAATATTAATGAAAAAATATTAAATAATACCTGACAAAAAACAATAAAACTGTTATTTAAGATATTTCCATATTGCTTCTTGATTGGCATCCTTACTTGCAATTTTTTCACTTATGGATGAAATGAAAAAAGGGTGCTTAGAATACGCTGTTGCGCAGATGAATGTTAAGAAAGGGTCAGAAATATAAGTTTGTGATTTCCACATTGGGCGGCTGCCCAGACTCCCACCTTAGAGAGAACCCTGATTACAAGGTTAAAAATGGGCGGCCATTTTAACAACCGGTTCCCTGAACTCAACAAAAAAATGAAGTATCGATTCTGCCAAACCAGTGCAAACTGGCTGAATCCCATCTCTGCATGGAACCCCTGGCCTCAGGTCCCCTGCCCAGCCAGGCTCAGCCCCCCAAGACTCTCCTAGTCTCGGTCAGGCTGAACCATGATGTCTGAGGGCTAGGACTGCATTGCTCCCTGGTCCCACCCACCACCAGCCTCCGGATCAGTCCGGGGTCCAGCAGAAATCAGTGTCCCCAGGGGCCTGGGCCAGAGCAAGGCCAGGGCCAAGGTCCCTCTCCAGTCAAAGGTGAGAGCACCCAGCTCTCTTCCTAAGCCTGTGCCTCCCTGCAGGTCTAACTGCTCTGAGGACGCCTCTCCCAGCGCTCAGGCTCCTGGGAAGGCGCCGGCCTGGGCCCTTCCCAGAACCCCAGAATGTCTGAAAATAGAAAAGGAGAAGAGAAGGCTGGGGTCAGTGTGGTGGTGGAGGGGGGAAGAGGAGAAGCTGGGGAGGGGGTGAGGAAGGAACTAGTTTCTAGACCCATGGACAGACGCCACCAGGACCATCCTGACCTGACCTCCAGTACCCTCATACCGCTTCTCTAAGCCCCCTGCTTCCTGCCTCGATGTAGAAAGGGGTTCAAATCACTGGGCCCAAACCTCCATTGACCAGACCCAAAGACTGCAGCCCAGAGCGGGAGGGGTCTGCCCAGGGACATGTAGCAGAGAAATAGCAGGACCCTGGGGCTCCTAACCCTTGATGGGGTCCTTCCCCGGTGGGCTCTCAGGGTGGAGTCCTTTTTGAGCCTGTCTCATATGCCCAAAAGGGCAAATCCTTACCCCACGACCCTGGGAGAGCCCTGTTCTGAGAACGAAGAGCTCAGTCTGAATCCCAGCTCCCGCCAGATGCCTTGGGCAGGCCCGGCCTCCTCCCCTCTTCCTGCTGCTCCCCGCTGACCTCTGCTCTTCCTCCTCCTTTCCCCAGCACCCCCACCTGGGGGTAGTCAGGGAGGAGGGACCTACGACGCCCCTGCTATCTCCTTCTCAGCCTCTGTCTGGACCTCAGGACAGGCCAGCTCAGGTGCCCCTGTCAGACCTTGCAGGGCTGGGCTCATTCACACCCACCCCCCAGGCAGTCTTCATTCCTGAAAGGTCCCGACACACAAAACCCAAGTCTACTTCCCTGGCTTCCCTGTGGTTACGGCACAGGTTGCTTCCTCCGCGCAATGGCCCCCAGAGGTGGCCCAGATGCAGTCATGTCCAGGCCTGCCTCACGAGGCTACGAGTGTGTGAGCCCCTCCAAGAGGCCCAGGCCCACCCTCTGCCCTTGTGGCCATGGGGGCCCACATGTCTCTGCCCTGTGCAGCAATTCCTTTGGCGGATCTGAATCTCCATCTTCTCGCTGGAATAAACCATGACTATCGGTATAAGAAGTTCCGCTGAGTTTTGTGAGTCTTTCCAGCAAATTGTCAAACCTGAGGGCAGTCTGAGGCACCTTCCGAACTCGCAGTTGGTGTCAGAAGTGGGGCAGTCTGGTGGGCAGACTGTGCCCTCTAACCTTGTAGTTGGTTGCATTCATTTAATCCTCACCCCTCGGAAGTAGGTAACTTGGCCAAGGCCACACAGGTGGCAAATGACAAGTGCAACTTGAAAGCAGGCATCCAGGCACTAGGGTCTATACCTGTAACCACTGCGCTAGACTGCCCACCTAGGGGAAGCAGAGGGGAAACCGTGAGAGATGGCTATGGAGGAAGGGAGGTTGCAGGGAACATTGCCCAGAGAGGTTCCCCAGTAAAGAGGCTGAGCTCTGTCCTGGGGCCAATGAAGATCCATTAAGGGTTTAAGCAGGGAGCAGCGTGCATAGCTGTGGGTTTTAGCAAGGTCCCCGCTGCACGTGACACTCAGACTGGATTGCAGGCAGCCCGGGTGAGGAGACCACGTGAGGCTATTACAGCTGACAAGGTGAGGACAGTGGTGACGGGACCTGAGCCATGGTCTTGGGGATGGGGAGCAATGGTCATATACCAGGTCTTCCTGAAAGGTAGACTTAACAGGATTTAGGGAATGACTAGATATAGAGGCTAAGGGAGGAGGAGGAGCCAAGGGTAACATTCAGGCATTCAAATTAGACAATTAAGTCCTTGAGACAGGGAAGACAGAAGGAATAACAGATTTAGGGTGGGCTGTAGCATCATTAACCGTCCCAGAGTTCCGAAGGGTCAATGTCCTGGAGCAGGGTCACCGGCACGACCTGGTACAGGGAGGGTCCCTTGTCTGGACCGGAACAGAGTGCTGGTTGCTCCCAAGCAGAGGCGGCATCCTCATCTACCTCAGAGTGGCCACCAGGTGGCAGCATAGGCCGCCTTTTTCCAGGAAGGCAGGCAAGGAAGAAGTAGAAGGAAACCTCTCAGCTGGGGATGCAGACCCAGTAGGAAATATGAGTTCCTGCAGCTACAGCTCCCAAAGAGCCAGGATCTAGGAGACAGAAGTCCTGGCTTCTAGATATCGCCTGTGACCCAGAGCCAGCTCATGCCACTGTCAGAGGCTCAGGTTCTCCCCTGGAAAGATTGTGAGCCTGCAAGGCAGCCAGAAGTTGGCAGAGGGGTTCTTAACCCCTTCTCTGGCCTTTCACCCCTATTAGCTGTGGCTTCCAAACTTATTTGTAGAGGCAACATCTTCTTTTTACAAATAAAATCCTGTGCCCCTCCCCCACCTCCACCCCATGTATAAAACAGAGACAAGATTTATATGAATCTGCTCTAGTCGACATAGGGGTGGGGTGGGGACCCTCCCCAGGTGGGGAGCCTCCCAGCCTCCACAAAGGAGAAAGGTCAGACCCCTCACCCTGGTATTCTAGGCCCTTCTCTCCCTGCCTCTCCAGGGTTACCTCCCATCTACACCACTCCTCCTGCTTCAAATCCTCCTTCTCCCTAAGGTCAGGTCCTTTGTCACCTCCTCCAAGAAGCCTCCACTAAAGCCACAGGTAGGAAGAGTCACTCCCCCCACCACCACACACATGCACACTCTGCCCCACACCTCCGCCACCAGCCCCGGCTAGGCCTCGGCTTCCCCGTCTGTCTAGTGGGGGATGCTCTCATCTAACCAGCACCGTGTGTAGGGTCAGCACTGGTTGCACAATGTGTGGGGCCCAATGAAAATGTGAGGACCCTTGTTCAAAATTGTTTTTAAACTTCAAAACAATGATAGTAGAGCATAGTAGAGCATTAAACCAAGCATCGGCCACACACCACTGGAACCACCCAGGACGTCTGTGCCCACACAAGGGGTCTGAAACCTAGCCAGCCTGCACCCAAATGTGGGCCTTTGTCCACCAAGAAGACAGTTCAGTCACCTTTCTCTTCACTCAGGGGCACTTTCTGCTGGTCAAGCGGGGGTCCAGCAAGGCTGCATTAGCCCAGTAGGGGGCGCCTTTTCCTAAGTCACACGAATGTGCCAGGTTGGTCAGCAGCCACCCTGTGCACCTGTCCACGTTTCCCAAGATTTCATGGCCCTGACTCATGAACTGTGCTCTCTGACTGCTTGTTGGATGAGGAAAGGGGTCCAGAAACTGGACACAAGTACTTATGCAAAAAAAAATAAAGAGCAAAGCCTAGCGCACAACTGTGGCCCATTAGTACCTGATAAATGAGTAAATGAGTGACTAAATCAACTCTTTAGGCCAGACAGCTGAGAAATGCGCTGGGGAATTATGGAGCTAAAAGAGACTGAGAAATCATCAAACCCAGGATTTTCAAATGATGTTCTTCAAAGCTGTAGGGACCTGCAAAGGTGTGCTACAGCATCACTCGGGAAAATGGGAAAGGCCCGGCACTCAGGGATCGGGTCCCCTTCCCACCTTTCAGTATTATCTCTCTCACAAACTTGCTTCCCACGTAAGCTCTTGCTTGAAGAAGAGTTCTGCTGGCTCAGGAAGGGCAAGAAACTTGTCCACACTCACACAGCACAGGCTGGAGAGATGAAGGAGAAGAAGAGGGATCAGGGGCAGAAGGCCAGAGTCAGACTGGAGCTCGTAGATGAAGAGCTCAGGCAATAAAATGCAGGTAGAGGAGTGTCAGAAAGTGGAGTTTTGCCTGACCTGTGATGGCGCACTGGATAAAGCATCAACCTAGAATGCTGCGGTCCCCGGTTCAAGACCCTGGGCTTGCCTGGTCAAGGCACATGTGAGAAGCAACTATGAGTTGATGCTTCCTGCTTCTTCCTACTCAGCCTTTCTCTCTCTCTCTCTCTCTCCTCTCTAAAAATTAATAAACACTTTTAAATGAAAGAAAGGAAGGGAGGGAGAGAAAAAGAAAGAAAGAAAGAAAGAAAGAAAGAAAGAAAGAAAGAAAGAAAGAAAGAAAGAAAGAAAGAAAGATGCAAGATGCAACAGAGGGTGAAGATCAGGAATGGTAAACCTCAGCCCAGAACAGATTCAAAGTCAAGTCTCAAGTTCAGAGGCCAAAGGTGAGGACTCTCATGGCTTTCTTTGCTCAATCAGTGCCTATTACATGCCAGGCACAGTTCCAGGCTCTAGGAATATAGCAATGAACATGACCAAGATTTTGCCTTCACAAGGCTCACGTTCCTGGCGAGGGGTGGTGGGGGATGTCAGGAAATAAATATTATTATAAGAAAAAAAGGTACCAACCAGCTGAACCAGCTGTAGATAAGTCATATGAGGAAAATTACACAGAGCGAGGAGAGACTGCCAGTAGGTGGGCTAGTTCATATAGGGTGGTCAGGGAGGGCCTCCCTGAGGAGGTGACATTTGAGCTGAGCTCTGAATGAGATGGGGCCTGCTGCTGCCCCAGCTGACAGGGGGGCTGTGGAGTCACCCGCCTGGAGAGCCTGCAGATCCACACTGCGCAGTTGGGCGGCCTGAGCAGGAAGTCTGGCCCCCTGTAACTGTATCCCCAGGAAGGAGGAAGCCAGGAAGGCGCTTTCAGCAGTCGTATTCATCAAGGCCATTGCACTAGCCCCCAGGCAGCACCAGGGGCTCCTCAGAGCCCCCATTTACCTTCAGCCGCCTGGGGAGAAGACAGCGAAGGAGGGAGGGCAGCCTACAGTGGGCCCTGGATTCCCTTCCAGACAATAAATGCTTCCAGGTTCCTGGGGAGCATTCCATGGGTCACAGCAGCATCTGATCTCAATTACCCCCGGTGTAGGGTTCCCAGGCTGGGCGGGGGGCAGGGGTGGAGGGAAGGCCATTGCTCTATAATCAGAATATCCTGGCCCAGTGGGTGAAGGCACCCCAAGACAGGTCCCCAAAATTCCAGGACTCAGGGAAGGGGTTCTCCTCAAAAGGAGAGGTCTGACTGTGTGGGTGGAAGGCTTCTGCTTCATAGCCTTCTGCTGTGTGACCTGGCACAAGTCACTTAACCTCTCTGGGCCTCTGTGGAAATGGTGAAAATTCTGCTTTTTCCTTCTCAATGAGGCAAGAGTATCCAAACCTGGAGAGCAGAGCTCAGTGCAGTGGGCTGGGCTGGGCTGGGCTGAGCTGGGGTTGCTAGTCCCTTACTTTTTCCTGCCCTGATTAAATCTTAACCCTCTTGTAAGTACATCCCCACCCAAAGTTATGGTGCCAGAGTTGTCAGATTAACATCTCCTAAAACAGACCAGGGAGACCTTCCTCTCTCCCCCAACCTGCCGGAGCAAGACACTTTGCCTCTCTGGGCCCTACCTTAGCCATGCCCACCTCCAGAGGAGCCCTGAGGATCCAATGAGCAGCAATGTTGAGCGGGTTTGGAAAGATACATATCAATAACCATGTTCGTTTGCTATTTTACAATCAACAACCACAAAAAAAGGCCACACTGAAAAGCCCCAGATTTATAAAATGTCTGCATGATATGCTTCCGTGATTGAAGACCTTGAGGAAGTCTTAACCTCTCCAGGCCTCAGTTTCGCCACCCATAAAGGTGCCTGCAGACAAAGTTCCACCTCCAAGCGGGCAGCTGGCCCGTCCAGGGCAGCCCCGTTTGCACAAGAGGTGCCGCTGCGGCCACACTGGTGAGTGTCCTTCCGTTGGGGAGAGCGGCCCCTGCAGCTGGTTTCGCCGCGCACCTCCCTCCCCGAGGGCCGGGCGCGCACGGTTGGGTTTGTAGTGGGGCGGGGAGCGGGAGGAGGGGAACCTGGGGGGTCGCTCAGGGGGCTTCCAGGGCTGGTTTTCATTACTGCGTACACGTGAGGAAGTGCAGGATCGGAGGCGGCGAGCCGGGCCTGGGCCCAGGGCCCAGCGGGCCGCAGGGGCGGGGCGCGGCCCACCTTCCCCGGCCGGCCCGGAGCGGATGCGGGGTCAGCGGAGCGCGGGGCCGCGGGCCGCCGGCCTCTCCGCGGGCGCCGCTTTCTCCTTTTATGTCCGTGCGGGGCCGGGAACTCCCTACCCGGGGCCGCGGCCCGCGAACAATGTGCCGCTTCCTGCCGCCCGGCCGGGCCGCGGCCCCGCTCCCGCTCCCCGCCCTGGGCCGCCGGGAAATGGGCCGGGAGGGGCTTCGGTGCCGACCCAGCGCCGCGGGCAGGGGCGGAGTGACCCAGCACTGGCCCGGCGGCAGCGGGTGTACGTGGGCCACTGACACGTGCGCAGCACACCTTGCAAGCGCGTGTGGACGTGCGAACAGCCCACACCCTTAGGTGGTCGGGCAGGCCCGTGTGCTCAGCGCCGGGTTGTGCTGTGCTCCTACGTCCCAGCTCCACCCCGCACAGCCTGGTCCTGCAGCTGCGCTGCAACACGGGGCTATGCCCTGGACTCCATGCTTTGTGCGTGGGCATCTCCAAGGTGCCAGCCCTGTGCTGGGCACTGGGGACTCAGCAGCGAACAAAACTGAGATTAGCCCTTGTAGTACAGGGCCCCCTGTAGTTTATGATTTAGAAGGAGAAAGCAATGAACATCATAACTAAATTATATAGTATATTCAAAAGGGATAGTTTTTTGGAGAAAATGAAGAAGAGACTGGCATGGGAAATTGCGTCCATTTTCAATAGAGTGGTTGTGAACATTTTAACTGAGAAGGTGACGTTTAAGCAAAGACAACATGATTCACAAATACATACATCTCAAAAGGATCTGCAATACAGCCCCAAGTATATATGTGCACTACACACACACACAGTTTGTCAGTGTGCCTGTATATAACCCAGCACTGTATATACAAGGGCACAAGCCAGAGCACACACGAGCCATTGCATATGGTGGGGTGTAAATCTGTGTCTATCCACTCTATGAATGTCATCTCTATGCACACACAAATGTGCACCGTTGTGACCATGCCTGCTCCCCAGATATTTATTACCACCCCATTTACATATATACTTCAATGCACAAGCTAGTGTAGGTTCATATATATCACATACCTCACGTATGCATGTTTTCTAATTTCATAAACTACTTGTCAATATAATACATTTATTTACATGTCTTGCTTTCATTGTGTAAAAATATATCACATATATGCATATACACAAGTACAGTATCATAAACCTTGTGTAAATGTATGGCCTATACTATACACTCCCACAAATACACCTACATGTGCATCTCTCTCTTACACAAATACACTACATGCACATTTCCCACACATTCCTTATGGCTGTTTTATACATCCCTTATATGTGTATCTTGTGCAGATAATAGTAGTAACATTTACGAAGTGCTTACAATGTATGGGACAGCTACAGTGCTAGGTGCTTTGCTTGGATTATCCCATTCAGTCCTTAGTACAACCCTACACAACAGGCACTAGCTGTTTAGTCTGGCAGTTAAAAGCTCAATTTACAGCCTGACCAGGTGGTGGCGCAGTAGATAGAGCGTCGGAATGGGATGCGAAAGACCCAAGTTTGAAACCCTGAGATTGCTGGCTTGAGCCGGGAAGGGGGGGGGGGGGGGCGGCTTACCAGCTTGAGCACGGAGTCACTGGCTTGAGCCAAAAGTTCAATGGCTTGAAGCCCAAGGTCTCTGCTAAGGAGACTAAGGAGCTGCAATGAAGAATTGATGCTTCTCATCTTTCTCCCTTCCTGCCTGTCTGCCCCTATCTCTCTCTTTCTGTCACAAAAAAAAAAACTCAACTTGCAGTCAGATTGCCTGTGTTTGAATCTGGCTTCACCATTCTCTAATGTCTGAGAGCTTCAGTCTCCCCACCTGTAAAGTGGGGCAACAGTGATACTTATGATTAGAGTGATTGTGAAAAGTCAGTTAGATAATAATGCGCGAGAAGCATATAGTAGCAGCACATAGTAAGTGCTCAATAAATACTAGATGTATTTATTATTATTATTATTCATTTTACAGATCAGAAAAGTCATGCTCAGAGAGGTTAAATCATTTCCTGAGATCACCCAGTCTGAAAGTGGAAGAGACAGGCCTAGAGCACAGGTCCGGGTGACCACACAGTGCAGGTCCTTGAAGCATTCCACGCTCATGCCCCCGTACAGCACAAGGAGGTCAGGTAACACACATGCAGGCTCCGTATGCTCCTACCTTTAATGTACACATCACTTAGCCCTCATATACCCATCACATAGATATAAATTCTTTCAGTGTTTATGTAATTGGCACCTATTCACTGGCTAGGCACCCAGCTAGGTGCTGGGACGGAGCAGTCAGCAAGGTGGACCTGATCTCTGCTTTCATGGTACTTACCGACCAGCATAGACAACTGTGAGCACACTCCATACATAATCTGTGTACCACCAGCCCTGCTATGTGCACTTGTCCACACACAGGTGTTTTGTACATAGAGCCTGTGTGCATGAGTCCTCACACACCCCATCACTGACTCAGCGGCACACAGTCCACCTAGACACATGTGATGTCATTGACACATAGCATCGGTATTCCTACCACATGCACTGGCCGTATCTACCTCCTGTGCATACCATTCACACACCGCCTTAACCCGTGTCCATGCATTACACACACTCAGCATGGCCACTCATGTACCTGTTCTGCTTTCTGCCCCACATGGACAGCTTGGGAGGCCCAGTCCAACCCCTCTGGGTGGGTCTGGTGGGGTTGAGGTCAAAGAGGCAGGGCCTAGACCCCCATGGCATGGGAGGGAAGGTGGCCCCTGGCTTCACGGCTGGCGGCCAGGAAATTATAGTCGACACCAAACCAAAGCGGCCCCTTCGCGGGCCAGGTAATCAGGCCTCTCCCAGATTCGGCCTGACAGTTTAAATGTTCTAATTCCGCTGCCAGGGGCCCAGCTCCCCCACTCTGGCCCAGCCCAGGCCTCAGCCCCCCATCATAATTGGACCCACGTTTTCATTACCCTGAGATTAGACAGGTCCCCTCTGGCCGGGAGGATGCCCACAGCTGCACGGGAACCATCCTCCACACGAACGCATTTACCTGATTATAGAGTTTATTTTATAGCAATTGTCCAGAATGCTGGAGGCCCCCTTCACCCCACCCCCAACTCCCCAGGCCCCAGAGGCCTCTACGAACCCGGAACAAGTGGTTTCTGCCTAATGTACTGAATCCACCTCTCCCAGACCCAGCGATCCTGGAGGTCCCACTGGCCCCCCGCATGGACAGGGTCCCTGTTTTTTAAAACTCACTTAAGGAATTTGGAGAGGGAATGAGGGAAGGAGAGAGAGAACATTCCAAGAATCTTCTCCTGGGGTGTACATGGGGGTGGGATCTTCCTTCCAGATCTGTGTTTTATTTATTCATTCAACAAACACATATTCAGTCTCTGAGCTAAACATGTATGGGCAAGTACGCTCATTCATTCAATACCAACTGCATGCCAGAGAAGGATGTGCCCATGGCCACTGCTTTCCAAGAGATCGCAGTTGGCGGAGACCAGCAACTTTCCTTGATGGTGATTTGTGCTTAGCTGAGGGCTGTGAGACCTACAGGATGGAACAGATAAGAAAGAGGGGGGCGGGGGCAGGAGGGGATTGTTCAGCTGGAAGAAACAGCAGGTGTCCCAGCCTGCAGAGAGAGAGAGCCTGAAGGAATGAAAAAAGAGATAACAAAGCTAAAGTTTAGAGTCTGCAGGGCATAGGTAAGATCTGAAGCTGCAGGCAGGGCTCCACTCAAAAATGGCCTTACTCAAAGCTGATTGCACCTTCCCGCGAGGACATGGGAGCCTTGGGAGGACTCTGAGCAGGGGAGGGGCCCAGGTGTCTTGCACACTCATTCCATGCCAGGCGTGGCTCTGACCACCTTGTGTACACTAACTCACTTGTATTCATGTGTCAGCACCTCAGACAAATACGCCAGACCCACCACCCCTTCTCCACACTGTTGGAATCCTAAAAGCTTCATTGACCATTAAGTTTTATATAGGTTTGGTGTCAAATTATGTAGTCCCCAAAATGACCCGAGTGAAGGAGAACCTAGTTTGGGTCTTCATTTCACTCCCTGGCACAAACATTTGTATGTATTGCTGGGGAAAATACATAGATAAGTTTGACAATAAGAAATGCCCAGACCCCGTGGGTAGGCTATACAGTATATAAGATTTAGATAATAGACTTTAGGATCAGAAAAGCTCTGAAAGCGTCTGACTTCACAGGTTTTAAATAAGGGGCTCTGGGCTTATATTGTCACCTTTATTTTACAGATGAGAAAACTGTATAGAACTAGGTTAAGTAACATTCCAGATCACACAGCCAGAAAGAGTCCGGCAGTCTGGATTCAGTATGACCGATGCGGACACATCCTGCCTTTGGGCTTTTGATGCTCTGCAGAGGGGGGTGGGCCTGCTCCAGGGGAAGGCGCCCTGGGGAAGGGAGGAGCCAAAATGGCTCAGAACTGACACTGAACTTGGCCCTGTGCTGGCTCTTCTCACTGTCGACCTTCAGCTGCACCCAGCTTGTGAACACAGCTAGCCCCATTTCACAGATAGATAAAGTCGGCTTGGCCAAAGTTCTGCAGAAGAGGGCAGCAGAGCTGGGAATAGGGTCATCGGAAACTTGCCCCTTCCAGGAAGCCCTCCTGGTTCATTTGTGCCAAGTTGCTATCTTCTTAATATTTGGTTCATCCGATTATGCCTTTCTTTACTCTCCTTCACTAACCGAAAGTGTTGTTAAGTCATTTTTATTCCCCTGGCTTCACCTGCTCATAAATTGTGGGGGGGTAGGGTTCACCCTTTGGGAAAGGATTGAGAAACAGTTTGGAGACCAGTGTTCAAATCGTGGCTGGGACCAGTACTAGCTGTGTGACCCAGAAAAAGCACGTTACTTTTCTAAGTCTCAATCTCCGCATCTGCAAAGTGGAATACAGGGGTCCTTGAGTTATGACAATCTCAACATACTATGCTTCGAGTTTATGACGCTCACTCCCATAAAAACTTTTAAAACTTGAGACATGAGTGTTCCGGCTTATGCTGTCAGTGTGGTACATACGGACTACGTGGGCGAATAGTTAGTTTGGCGGCGCGCAGCGGAAGAATACACAGTAACCGTGTATGAGTGAGGGGGTTGGCGTTCCCCAGTGCGCTTACCTACACTATTTTGAACTGTTAAAAGCGAGTGTTTCATTTGTGTTGCTTTGTTTGGCGACCCTGGGGCCCTTGTCATGGCTCCTAAAAGAAAAGTCAGAGCTACTGGCATCACAAGGAGAGGAGCTGTCTGCTGAGGACCTCATTCAGCTGGAGAGGCGGCTGACTGAAGAGCAAGAGATAGAAACCCCGGAACCCAAGAGATTAACTACCAAGGGTTTGGCAGAAGGTTTCTCTATGGTAGAGGAGGAGTTGGCAAGATTTCAGGCTGAGGACCACAGTGATAACACCTTCAGTGAGGTCTACAGAGCTGGTATGGATGCCTTGCAATGCTATAGGCAGATTTTGGAAGAGAAGTCATCGACCTCCCAGACTAGCCTGGAACAATTCTTTAAGAGGCAGAGGCCTGCAACAGATCCTGTACCCTCTACATCCGCTGCTTCTCTAGATGAAACACCTGTAGTACAGGTAGAATCATCTCCAGCATCTCCTGCGTGTTCCTTAGACAATCCTGACCCACCTGACCCAGTATCTCCAGCACCTTCTGCAGGTTCTCCTGCCTCTCCAGCTTCCTCCTCCCAATAGGTTAGTCTCTCCCACCTTGCAATGCCCCTTCCGGTGTGCAAGCCAACCACAGGAATATAGCTAAGGATATTATTTTTCATTCATTTTTTATCATTTTTTTCTGTTACTACAGTACAGTGTACAGTACAGTGTCTTTATGCCCTTTTCCTTTTTCTAGGGCATAGTTGTGTTTTATGTTCTAGGTTCTGATTTTACAACTGTGTTAGGATAGGTAAGTAAGTGACTTAGGCTAGCGTGTGTTTGAACTTACATCAACATTTGGGGTATGTCACTGTCATAGGAACAGAACTGTGTTGTAACCCGAGGGCCCCCTGTAATAGCATTGTCCTCAGAGGGTTGTTGTGAAGATTAAAGGAGATAACACTCATAAATACATTAGCACGTGGCCTCTCCTGGTAGCTGCCGCTACAATGACTCCTGACGCTCAGTAAGATCCTTATTCTCTTACCAGTCCTCTCCCCACTACCTGAGACTCTGGGCTCTGCATTCATGCTGAGCTCTCGTGGCTTCCTATTCCCTCTCTAAGATTCTTTACCTCTATGCTCTTGCTTGGGCCATTCCGAATGCCTGGCTTTTCTCCCCCATGCCCCATTTATGCATGTGTAAATTCTACCATTCTCCCATCATTTCCTCATTCCAATGCTTTAACACATGTCTACTTTGTGTCCAACTCTGTACCAGGTACTTTCATGTGTTATCTTATTCAATCCTCATGTCAACCTTGCAAGGAAAGGAGTGTCATCTGCATTGACGCAGGAGGAAACTGAGCTCAGAGAGGTTAAGTATCTTTCCTGAGATGACCCAGCTTGCAAGTGGCAGGGCTGGTATTTGGCACTGATGCGCCAGCCTCTAGAACCCTCTTTCCTGTCTACCCTGCATATGCCAAGGCCAGGGTTGAAAAGCAGGGGAATGCAAGGAAAGCAAATCTCCATGCCTGATTAGGACAGAGGCAGGGAGGCGGGCACGGACTAGATTTCCACTGGGTTGGGGGAACAGGGGAGAAGCTGGAAGGAAGGGGTCAGGAGGGTGTGGGGAGCCTGCCATGGACAGCAGTGGGTCTGGACCCAGTTTGAAGACAGCAGCCTGGATAAGATGAGCCCAGTCTGCTTGAGGGGTCAATGGAGCCTTCCTCAGTTCTGCACACCCCAACTTCCAACCCCTCTTCCAAACCAGAGTGAGAATAGTCCTGTGATAAAGGAAACATGCATTTGACTGGGAAAGAAATGGATGGCCCTGTGCGGGCCACCACTGGGAAGCTCAAAGAGTTCAGAAACCAATCCCCACCCCCAACTTCCTCCTTCCAGGGGCCAGAGCTCCAAGGTGGGCAGCCAAGGTCTCAAATCTACCAATCCTATCGGAGGCCCTCTCTGGGAACATAGGCAATAAGAGCAAGGAGCAGACACAGAGAAGTGGGGAGACAGACCAGACAGAGAGGGAGAAAGGAGAGGAGGGGACACAGAGAGACAGACTCAAGGATGGAGACAGGAGAGACGAGAGAGACACGCATGCAGTGCCACCCAGAAAGGGGGGTGTAGGGAGGCTGAGAAGCAGTAGAAGGCAGGTGCACAGGCAGTGCAGGGGGGCCCATTCAGCTAGGGAAGAAGGGATCCCCATGATGAATGCATAGGAAAGGATGGAATGACAAGGGAGTGATCCTCAGGGCCAGCCAGAGTACCAAGGAAGCAGCCCCCAGGAGGCAGCACGGGCTCTGACTTCAGTACTGTGACTCTATGTCCAATCCCCCCCTCCCTGGACCTCAGGGGTCCCAGCAACAACATGGGGGTGTGGGCCCAGACAGAGCACGGGGTCTGGGCTGCGAGGACTCACAGAAGAGCCTTCTCAGCAAGGAGCTGAGTCAGCAGAAGAGGCTGCTGCAGGGAGAGAGCCTCCCAGCCACGGGGGAGAACAAGAACAAGCTGGCAGGCCTTGTCCACAGGACTCAGTCTCCGGGTAAAGACGGTCTTCTGAAACTATCCTGCCTTTCCGTCCAAAAGAAAAGGAGAGAAGTCAAGAAGGGGATGGAAGGGCAACTGCCCAGGCTCAGCTTTACCATCTGCCTTGGGTTGGCTTTGACTTTGGCTGGTTGTCCTCAAAGCCATGGCTTGAGCCCTGAGCCCTCCAGGGGAAACATGATGATGATAGTAACAACAGCATTCATTGGCTTATAGCAAACAACCATCAGGAATGCACTGTGAAGGCCCAACCGGTTGTTAGGATATTGAAACCCTCCCTTGAAACGCGTCTGTACCAGTAGTGAAATTGCGCTGGCCCAAGCGCCCCAGCACATGTCATGGGCCCCGCTGCCTGCGGGAGTGAATCTCCGCATTCCATGCTCAGCCAGGAGAGACAGCGTGCCCCGCTCTGAGCACCCCCGCCCCCAGTTCACCGGCAGAAACATCATCCCCGCACAGGGGACCCTCGCCATAGCGGCTGCCCCCGAAGCTGCGCCCCCTCCTCCAAGAGCCTCTCCCAAAGCCTGAGCAATCAACACTTGCTCCCTCCCCGGGCTGGTGCAAGTGCCTTGCCTCCTCCCAGTCCCTCTCCGCGGCTGCAAACGCAGCTCATTTGCATGTGGATCGCGCCTGCCACCATGGGTGCTGGGGTCAATTGAAACTCAAGAAAAGAGAAGAAATTTATGCAAAACTGTTGATTGCATTTGTATGTAATGAAATCATCCAATATTCATCTGACTATAGAATCTAATCTGAGAAGAGAACTGAAGGACATGAGTGTCACTGCAAAACCGTAATGAGCCACTGTAGTGATTAAAAAAGCTCTTGAGCCTTCTGAAAATCCAGGCAGAAATAGCGTCTAATCAACTCTGAATATAGGAGGCGAGATTGGGCTGGCGTGTTGCGCACGGCCCGCCGCGGCGCTGGGGGTGCGCGGTAAACCCTGGCGGCTGCGGTTTGTGGGTGCAAATCGCCGCGCCACAATCAGTCCTCGCTGCACAAAGCAATCGCCGCCTCTGGCCACTCAGAAAGAACCCAATCACAGCTGTGGTGAAGAGCAGCTTTGGGCTTTCGAATCCGCCCCCAAAGCCTCCCTCCACGAAGGCCTCTTCTGGGTTCCTTGATCCGCCCTGGGAGGCAGGGAGGGTTTGGGGATCTGGGGCTGTCATACCTGAACACACCTGGGCCCAGCCAGCCCACAAGCGGAAAAGGGTCTTGTGTCTCTCAGGAACCTTACCTCATCCCTGAAATGTCACCTCCTCCATGAGGCATTCCCTGACTACCCTGTCTAAATGGGTAACACACACACACTCACGTGCACAGCGCAGCGTGTTGCTCTTCCCTTACCCCTTCTTCGTTTTTCTTCATAGCACTTAGCTGTGCTTGTGCCTGGCTTCGCATTTTTTCTTTGTCTACTTATTGTCTGCCTCGTCAAGTAGACTCAAGGGAGCTTCATGAGGACAGAGACTCTGAGGTGGTTTATTCACTACTGCACAGTGTGCAGAACCAGACTTAACACAGTTGATGCTCAATAAATATTGTTTTTAATTGCTCTGGCTGGATAGCTCGGTTGGTTAGAGCATTGTCCCGAAGCACAGGGGTTGCTGGTTCAATCCTCAGTCAGGGCCGAGGAACAAACCGATGTTCCTGTCTCTCTCTCCCTCCCTTCTTCTCTCTGAAGTCAATAAAATAAACATTAAAAAAATTTGTTGAATAAATAAATCAATTTCAACAAAGTCAAATATGTGTATTCAATCATTCAGCAAATACTTGTAGAATGCCCATGGGTGCCAGGCTTCATTCTGGGCACCCAGCTTGTGATGGTGAATAAGACAGTCTTTGCCTGCCTGGAGTTCAGAGTTGGAGCAGGAGACAGACACTGGAGACGCTACATATAATCAGATGGGACAGCGAGAGCGAGATGCTGGGGGCAGTCTGTGGCGTGGGAACAGCTGAACCCAATCTGGGGAGGTCAGGGAGGGCTGCCCACAAGCAGTGACACCGGGCTGACACTTAAAGGACAAACAGGAGTTAGCAAGGCAGAGAAAGGTGTGGAGTGCCCCAGGCAGCCGGCATGTGTAAAGTCCCTGAAGTGACAGGCACTGTGGGGACCTGAGAGAAGTCAGTGTGGCGGGGGCCAGAGCAAGGGCAAGTCTGGCTTGAGATGAGGCTGGAAAGATGGTTGGCATCAAACATTGCGGTCCAGACCTTGAGGTAAGAAGTTTGGGCTTTTTCCTGGGGGTAATAGAGAGCCTCTGAAAGGGTGTGGCATTATTTGCATTTTGAAGAAGTCACAATGTGGAGACCTGGTGAGAAACAGAAGATTAGTTAGGACAGGGGTCCCCAAACTTTTTACACAGGGGCCAGTTCACTGTCCCTCAGACCACTGGAGGGCCGGACTATAAAAAAACTATAAAAAAGAGCCTGACCTGTGGTGGCGCAGTGGATAAAGCATCGACCTGGGAACACTGAGGTCGCCAGTTCAAAACCCTGCACTGGTCTGGTCAAGGCACATATGGGAGTTGATGCTTCCAGCTCCTCCCCCCTTTCTCTCTTTCTCTTTCTCTCTGTCTCCTCTCTAAAATGAATAAATAAAAAAATTTAAAAAAAACTATAAAAAAGATATGCACACTGCACATATCTTATTTCAAAGTAAAAAACCAAAACGAGAACAAATACAATATTTAAAATAAAGAACAAGTAAATTTAAATCAACAAACTGACCAGTATTTCAATGGGAACTATGGGTGCGGATGCATCCTGTGCTCCTCTCACTGACCACCAATGAAAGAGGTGCCCCTTCTGGAAGTGCAGCGGGGGCTGGATAAATGGCCTCAGGGGGCCGCATACTGCCCATGGGCCATAGTTTGGGGACCCCTGGGTTAGGGGATACTCAGTTATCTGGGTAATGGGGAGTTTCTGAGCAGAGCCATGAAGACGATTAATCTGAAAGCAAGAGATGGAGCAGAGGAAGGGAAACCAGGTAAGAGGCAGAAATCAGCCTGGCATTCATTCACTCATTCATTCTTGTGTTCAGCATTCAAAGATCTCTGTGTGGAAGCTGTCCTTCTCCACATTCTAACTTAGTCTCCAATCTGCTCTGGGTTTGGCGACTAAGTTACCTATTATTAAAATAGAGTGTAACGCTGGACTGAATCGTTCTGAGAAATAAAGGGACTGTGGACCATGAGGATGCTTTTTTTGGCATGGACTTCCTGGCATCAACAGGGACTTGTGAGTTCATTTACCCTCTTTAGGCCTATAATTCTCATCAGCCAAGATATGGAAACAACCTAAGTGCCACTGATAGATGAATGGATAAAGAAGATGTGACATAAATACATAATGGAATACTATTCAGCCAAAGAAAGAATGAAATCTTACCATCTGCGACAACACGGATGGATCTTGAGGGCATGATACTGAGTGAAATAAATCAGACAGAGGAAGACAAATGCCATATGATTTTATTTATATGTGGAACCTAAAACAAGAACAAAAACAAACGAACAAACAAAAGGACTCATGGAGGCAGACAGCAGATTGGTGGTTATCAGAGGGAAGGGCAAATGGGTAAACAGGGTCAAGTGTATGGTGACAGATGGAGACTGGACTTTTGGTGGTGAGCACGATGTAGCATTTACAGGTGTCAAATTATAATGTTGTACACCTGAAACTTTGATAATGTTATCAACGAATGTTGCGTCAGTAAAAAAAAAAAAAAAAAAAAAAAATCCTCATCACTACACAGAGGTATGCAAACAAGTTGATCTCTAAGTTCCCTCCCTTCTCCCCAGACCCTACAATTTTATGTCTCATGAAGGCATAAGACACCACAGAGCCCAGTGGATTCAACTTTCAAGCTGAAGTCTGCTCAGCTGTATGTTAGATTCCATGTGGCAGCCAGAGAAGCCAGAACAGTCTGAACATCTGGGTTCAAGTCCCAGCTCTGTCACTCACTTGCTGTTGTGAACTGATGAGTTCTTCCCACCCTGTGCCTCAGTATCCCCTTTTGTACCATGGGGGAGTTGCCTGAAAGTAGGGAAAGCTGTGCATCCACCGCCTCCCCCTCCCCCTCCCCCTAACAGGTCAGACTGAGTCTCAGTTCCAATATTTACTGCCATCCTGTGACCTTGAGGAAGTCACCCAGACTTTCTGTGTCCTCATCTGTAGAGCAGGGGTGAGGAAATCTAAGCCCAGAGGGCTGTCATGAGAAGTCAACCAGATAATGTAGCTCCGGGCAGACCCGAAGCCAATGCTCACTAAACGGTGGTTGTTATGAAGGGGTGAGCCAAACTGCACGTGCCTCTTCCACCTCTACCATGGCACAATCTTCCCAGTAACTGGGACTCCCTGGGGGCTAGTGGGACTAGGGGATTCCTTTAGGACACAGATTAGGGTGGAAGGAGCTAAATGCCCCACTGGGGTGGGTGAGGGAAACTCTGCTGGCATCCAGCTTGAGGCTTTGTTAGTAATGTTGCCACAGACAACCAGCTAACTAGCAACGGGGTGCTTGCTTGGTCACAGCAAACAAGACCTGCTCCTTTCTCCGTGAACATTTGTGAATAGCAGTGGTCCCCACCCCACAGATCCCATTCCAGAAGCCATCTGTGAATTTCAGCAGCCACTCCCCTCCCCTGCACAATGTTCCTGAGTGTTGGACCTGAGATGTGACCAGAGCCTCTGTAGCTGCCTCCTGCGGTGGTGGGGTGGGAGAGGTAGGCTCAGTCTCCCAGACAGCCCTGGGCACCTCCTCTGTGCCAGCCTTGTGCTGCAGGTCCCTGTCCTCCAGGGCATTCTGTCCAGCAGGAAGACAGTCCATGAACAACACCACAAGGGAAGAACAAAGGGGAAAGCACTTAGAGCCCTGAGAATTTGATACCAGGGGAAAGAAGGACCATGTCTGGTCAAAGCTTCCTGCGGGAGGCAGCATATGAGCTGGCTCTGGAAGATGTCTCTCTATCTTTGGAAAAAATTTTAAAGCACAGAAAGAAAAACAAAACAAAAAATACAAAGTAACAACCATTTCTATATTCACAACCCGCCCCCCCCCCATTTTTTATTAAGTTTATATAGATATGCATAGATAGATACACGAGGTCCTCGGGTTATGACAATCTCTACATACAATGTTTCAAGTTTATCAGCTCACTCCCATAAAAACTTAAAAAAATTGAGACATGAGTGTTCCGGCTTATGCTGTCAGTGTGGTACATACGGACTACGTGGGCGAATAGTTCGGCGGCGCGCAGCGGAAGAATACACAGTAACCGTGTATGAGTGAGGGGGTTGGCGTTCCCCAGTGCGCTTACCTACACCGTTTTGAACTGTTAAAAGCGCGAGTGTTTCATTTGTGTTGCTTTGTTTGGCGACCCTTGGGCCCTTGTCATGGCTCCTAAAAGAAAAGTCAGAGCTACTGGCATCACAAGGAGAGGAGCTGTCTGCTGAGGACCTCATTCGGCTGGAGAGGCGGCTGACTGAAGAGCAAGAGACAGAAACCCCGGAACCCAAGAGATTAACTACCAAGGGTTTGGCAGAAGGTTTCTCTATGGTAGAGGAAGAGTTGGCAAGATTTCAGGCTGAGGACCACAGCGATAACACCTTCAGTGAGGTCTACAGAGCTGATATGGATGCCTTGCAATGCTATAGGCAGATTTTGGAAGAGAAGTCATCGACCTCCCAGACTAGCCTGGAACAATTCTTTAAGAGGCAGAGGCCTGCAACAGATCCTGTACCCTCTACATCCACTGCTTCTCTAGATGAAACACCTGTAGTACAGGTAGAATCATCTCCAGCATCTCCTGCGTGTTCCTTAGACAATCCTGACTCACCTGACCCAGTATCTCCAACATCTGCAAGTTCTCCTGCTTCTCCAGCTTCCTCCTCCCAACAGAAACCTCTCTCCCACCTTGCAATGCCCCTTCCGGTGTGCAAGCCAACCACAGGAATAAAGGTAAGGAATTCTTTTTCACTCATTTTTTGTCATTTTTTCTATTACTACAGTACAGTGTATATAATACAATATATTTATGTCCTTTTCTTTATTTCTGTGGCTTAGTTTTGTTTTTATGTTCTAGTCAGTGGTTCTTAACCTGGGTTCTATCGAACCGTAGGGGTTCGATGAGTCGGTCTCAGGGGTTCAGAGAAGCCTCTGCCGCGGAGGCCAGAATAAAGTAATACTGTAATTTGTTGTGAGTTCATGCACTTTGTTGGTTTTGTTCTTTGAGCAAGGTGATGTTCATGCACGGCTCATTTTGTGCACCAGTAAAAAAACATATACCTATGTCTTGAATTTGGAAAAAAAAATCATATTTTATTTATCACTAAAGAAGGGTTCAGTGAATGTGCATATGAAACTGGTGGGTTCGGTACCTCATAAAAGGTTAAGAACCACTGTTCTAGATTATGATTTTACAACTATCTTAGTATAGGCAAGTGACTTAGGCTAAGATGTGTTTTGATTTACACCAAAATTTGGGTTATGTCACTGTTGTAAGGATGGAACTGTGTCATAACCTGAGAACCCCTTGTCTATGAAGTGACTTTAGGGTACCCTTTAAGCCTCCCACCCACTTCCTAGTGACAATCACCAATATGAATTTGGTATGTCTACCTTCACAATCCTCCCCCTTTAAAAAAATTAATTTATAGTGCAAAATAGAATCAGGGATAATTTTTAAAAAGAATCGCTTTTGATTATGTCATTCTATATATAATTTATGTAAGTGAGGTCACCCTGTATATATGACTCCACTTGCTTTTCCCGCGGCCCATGTGTTTTGGGGGCCCTATTCTTGTTGAAACACGTGTCCCTGGCTCACCACTGCCTCATATGGATGCACGTGGACTTACCCCGGAATGGGTAGTGTTTCCATGGATGGAGATAATCAAGGATGGCGTTCCAGGTGGAGGGAGCGTCAGCAGAACGCCCAGGGAGAGGAATGCCAGGACGCATCTGGGGCTGGCACAGGTCCAGGGTGAAGGGAGCAAGGGCATGTGTGGGGGAGCAGGAGGAGGACCCATGCCCCAGGCCCGGGATCTGCAGTTGGCATGCTGGCCATCTGGGATGGTGGGGACAGTCCCCCGCCCCAATCTTCCACACAACCTCCACAATAATTCCACACATCCACTCTCCAAGGCCTCCCTGGGGAGGACTCTGTTACTCTTTCCATTAATTGTCTCATTAATGACCCAATGAAGTCAAGTACCCATTGTTCTCCTGAGCCTGGGGCAGCCTCCCTGGCTTTCTCCCCCGGGGATCAGTAAACGTCTTTCCTTCCCCGGCTTTCCTTTGGCAGATGTCCTTATCTGGTCCTTGCAGCCTGGCCCGGCCAGAGCTGGCTCTTCCTCCACCTACACCCCGTGTGCCCCTGGGGCCCTGTGTGGCCAGCGGCTGCCTGTCCCCCCACCTCCAAGTCTGTCTGCCCTCGGTCCTCTCCATCCAAACGCCGTCTTTCCATTTTTCATTTTTTCTTCCTCCTTTCTATTTCCCTTCCCTTTTCTTTCTTTCTTTCTTTCTTTCTTTCTTTCTTTCTTTCTTTCTTTCTCTTTTTCTTTCTCTCTCTTCCTCTTTCTTTTTTTTCACACTGTGTCTCTCCCTGGATTTGTCCCTTTCTCTCTTTGTATTTCTGTATCTCTTTCTATGTCTCTGTCCCTATTTCTAGGTGTCTCTTTCTGGAAAACTGTTAACTGTCTCACTGTCTCCATCTGTTCCTCTCTGTCCCTGTGACTGTCTCCATGTCTTTGTGCTGATCTGTGTGCTTCTGCGTGTACCTGTGTGTGAGTGTGCGGGTGTGTGTTCCTGTCTCCTTCAGATTCTGCCTCCCTCCCCTCTGGCCCGGTGTTAATCTCTCTGTCTCTGTCTTTTGTCTCTGTCCCTGCCTTCCCTCTCTCCACTCTCTGACTTACCTCTCCCTACCCACACCTCCTCCCTATGAGTCTCTGAACCCTCCTGATTGACTATTGTCCTGTTTCCAAAGACTGCCTCATGGCCATTGCTTGCTCACCCACTGGGTCCCTGACACCCACACAGGTAAAATCACCTCCCTACGTTGCTTCTCTCACTGGTTATAGTTGCAGCTTCCGTTACGTGACAACCTCAGGGACTTCAGTACTGGGAGTAGGTGTGGGAGGTGGCATAGCTGCAGACTTTGGGATTCACGCATCAGTAAAGTTAAAAAAAATGGAGGGAATCGACAAAAGGTGATCAACTTTTTATTTTTTTAACGAGAAATTCTTTTTAGAATCACTAACTTCTTATCATAAGAGAAAGAATATTTTAACACAATTAGAAAGAGCAAGATCTAAGAATATAGAATAGTCCTTTAAGTTAAATAAGTTGTACGAAAATATTTGCTACATTGCCTTTATTTTATGTACTTTGCCCCAAATGGGTGAAATTGTTGTCAGGGGCAGCCTGGGTTCTCTGGCCCCGTTGGAAACCTCTGATCTTGCCCGAGCTCCTCTTTGGTACCGATGAAGGAATGGAGTGAGCTTTATTGCAGATAGAAAAAGCAAAACTGAGACAGGACCCATAGCTCTCACTGGCCACTTCACCTCACAAGGCCTTTCCAGCCCCTCTGATCTCTCAGTTAAAATAACTTAATGAGACTGCCTAGCTGGAGGTCAGACTCCCTGCATTCCAAGCTTCTTTTGGTCTTGTCTGTCTTTGAACAAGTTATTTAACCTCTCTGGGCTTCAGTTTCCTCATTTGTAAAATGAGAAAAATAATAACTAGCTTCTAGAGTTGCCTGTACATAGCAAAGGCCCAAGACATGTTGGCCCCTATTGGTATCAGCAAAGGGGATGCCTTTTGGGCTGAGGCTGGAGCCTGGAAGGGAGAGAAGGTGCATGTGCTCTCCCCCGCCCCCTGGGCCAGCTGAGCCTCACCCAGGTCAGGGACTGGAGTCAGTCTTAGGGAGCGGCTGTAAAGGGAAACTTGAGGGGCTTGGCCTAAGCAGGGCTGCTTTGGACTCAGGGGGCCAGGGCGGTGTGCATTAGGGAAGAGCCCTTTTCCCTGTCTCCCCAGGGACCCCATCCAGCATGCTCAGGCCTCCCAAGTCCAGGAACCAGCTCTCTTGTCATCAACAGTGACACCCCCAACAGGAGCACAGGCAAAGCTCCCCAAGTGGCATTCAGGGCCCCAGATGCCAGCGCAAGAGTTCGTGGGCCACAGAGCAGGGAGGCGGCTGCAGTGATTGTGGACACCACGTGAGGCAGCCTTCAGCTGCTCAAAACTCCTAAGGCCAACTTGGCCGACAAGGCTGGAGGTCTGAGCAAGCAGTAGAGAGCAGGAGAAACTTGGGCTGCTGATGTAAACTGACTTCATTTGTATTCAAGGCCTGGCAGGCCCGTTACAACAGGACAGATGTTTCCTTGATGCCTAATGCTGTTAGTCAGGGATACAAAGGGCCCCAGAGAAGAGCGGGGAACCCACACAAGGCGTACCCAGTGCTAGTGGTGTTCCCCCCAAGGCGGGGCTGCCACCACTCCCAGGACGGGACACACCACTGAAGGATGTGCCCAGAGAAAAAAGGGGCACGCTCTGCAGGTAGTATTGACAGGACTTGCTGTCTCACTGGAAGAGGGGGTGAGGGAGAGAAAGCTTAGGTGGCTCTGTGTCCTGGCTTGGCACCTGGGAAGGAGGGAGGGAACACATACTCCAGGAGGGGCGGGCAGTGTGGGGGGTTTGAAGCACTTCCAAGTGGAGACACTGTCTAGGCATATGCAGGCTTAGGAATCAGGTGAATGAAACGTCTAGATAAAGAAAGGACTGTGTCAGTGCAAAGAAGGACGTGGGATCAAGAAGGGCTTGGAAAGCTATATAGACATTTGGCCCATTAGGTGGGGCAGGGATTGAAGGGTACACCAACTGGCAAAAGAAAATGGCCCAAGAAGAGACACGGAGGTGGAAGAAAGTATCCCCAAACCTCAGGAAAGCTACTGGTTCCATTTAGCTTATGCCCTGGTGGCACTGGGGTAGCCATGAGAGACGCATCACCATCAGAGGGACACATCAGGCCAGATCACAGAAGTCACTGAGTGCCAGGTGGAGAGTCTGTACATGGTCAGCAGGCAGCGGGAAGCCATGAGAGGCTTTTGAGCAGAAGGGTGACCTGATAAAGACTATGTTTTGGGTTAATCTAACCAAACAGAACAGAATGGATTAAAACGGAGACCAGAAGAAAGTACAACAAGGAACAGAGACCATCATTTATTGGTCCATTCTCCTTTGTGCAGAAGCAACCCTCTTCCTCTATCTAATCTCTAGTCCCTAACTTGATAAAGGTTAAGACATCAAATCAGCCAGTGTGGATGTTGCACCTTAAAGAGCCTCCAGCAGCCGAGAGAGTTTATTGTGATAGCCGATAGCGGTGGTCTGGAACCAAACCCGCTCACTTCTCCAAGGTGTGGCTGGGTTATTAACAAATATGAATGAGTGTAGGCCACCTACTGAAAGGGGTTTCGTATATACAGACAATAGAACATTATTCAGCATTAAAAAGGAAGGACACCTGCTACAACATGGATGGACCTTGAGGACATGATGCTGAGTGAGATGAGCCAGACACGAGACAAAGGCTGTTTGGTTCCACTTACATGAGGTCCCTAGCAGTCAAAGTCATAGGAAAGGAAAGCAAGATGGTGGTGGCCAGGCGCTGGGGAGAGGGAGGGAGAGGACGGGGTTCAGTGGGTGGCGTTTTAGTTTTGCTGGCTGAAGAGAGTTCTGCAGATGGCTGCCAACGGTGTGAGCCTACTTCACACTGCTGAACCGTACACTTGAAAATGTGAAGGTGGCAAGTTCTAGGTTATATGTATTTCACCACAATTTAAATATTCGTTTTAAAAGGGAGTTTCAGAATGGCGCCTGGGACAGAACCCAACTCTCAAAAAAGAAAGGCTTCAAATAATTGTGAGTCAAAAAGGCTAACCATAAAGGAACGGGACAGACACACGGCACACGTGTAAACAAAAGGGGTCCCGAGCGGTGGTCTTGACAACGAGAAGAGAGCTCAGACTCCAAGCACTGGCCGAGACACAGGAGGTGCGAGTCAGGCGGCCTACGCGACACGCAACGCAGGGGCACTGTCACAGAGCGGCAATGACGGGGAAACCCGAACAAGGGGACTAGGACTCCCCACTTCCCGCCGCAGGCCCATCCAAGGGTCGTCAAAGCACACAGAAAACCTAACGTCGTCATCTGTAAACTCCTTGCCCTGTGTACCTAACACAATTTGTAGCCCCAGAGAGAGAACACCCGTTGTTGGGCACATCATGACATTGACCATTATTAGGGCAAAAGAAACTGCAAAGCTTCGCTCAGTGGTTTCAGTGGGATGACGGCTGTAAACTAAAAAAGCACTAGGCTGGTATCAGTTACCGATATGGTCAATACCGTTATTGTCGGTACCATTCTAGGCCGGTATCAGTTACAGATATGGTCAATACCGTTATTGTCGGTACCGTTGTTCACTGCCGGGTGGTCTTTCTGCTCGCTCCATTTCTCGGACACATTCTAGAGTCGTCTGCCAACCAGGTGCGGTATAGATACGTAACCTTTACTTTCTCCACAGGAGCTACAGTCTCCTCGGGCAGGCTACGCTGCTGCTTTTCATGCAGTCCTTTATTAGAAATAGCTTTCTGTTTTTACGAAAGCAAGCTTTCTGCTTCTCCTCTCTCACCTTCCAGGTCCAGAACAATGCGAGGTGCATTTCCAGTAAGTCCTGGGTGGGAACTGTGACTAAAGCACGCTGATAAAGATCCCACGTCAAAGTTAGATGGGAGTTTCAAACTTTACTCTGGCACTTACTACCTGTGAACTTGGGCAAGATAAATATCCTTGCTGCAGCTCAGTTTTCTCACAGGTGAACACAGGAGAGGAGTAATACCTACACCCACCAGGACTGTTTTGAGGTTTGAATGTAGTAACATAAGTGTCCAGCATGGTACCTGGTCCCCAGCAGACACTCAATAAATTTTAGTCTGACGTTGAGGAAAAGGTTACCAAGCAGATAAACTTAGGAGTTCTTTTTTATTAAAACAAAACATTTTAAATAGAAACATCCTATCTGCATTTAAAATGATTTTGAAAACAATATCAGAGGTAAGAGTGAAATAAGTTGCGATGTATCCACACTGTGGAAAACTACACTGCAATGAAAAAGAATAAATTGTGTCCATATGTTTTTTTTGTGTGTTTTTTTGTTGTTGTTGTTGTTGTTTTCTTACAGGGACAGAGAGAGAATCAGAGAGAGGGATAGATAGGGACAGACAGGAACTGAGAGAGGTGAGAAGCATCAATCATTAGTTTCTCATTGCCGTTGCAACACCTTAGTTGTTCATTGATTGCTTTCTCACATGTGCCTTGACCGGAGGGCTACAGCAGACCAAGCAACCCCTTGCTGGAGCCAGCGACCTTGGGTCCAAGCTGGTGAGCTTTTGCTCAAGCCAGATGGGCCCGTGCTCAAGCTGGCGACCTCGGAGTCTCAAACCGGGGTCTTCTGCATCCCAGTCCGACGCCCTATCCACTGCGCCACCGCCTGGTCAGGCTGTGTCCACATGTTCACACATGAATACATGACCATGTTGCTGGATAAACCAAAGCACGCTTAAGGATAGGAACAGAATAGCTCTCCTCCCCACTTTTATTTATGTTTTGTGACAGAGAAAGAGAGAGGGACAGACAGGAAGGGAGTGATGAGAAGCATCAATTCTTTGTCGTGGCACCTTAGTTGTTCATTGATTGCTTTCTCATATGTGCCTTGACCCGGGGGGGAGGGGGCTCAGACCAAGTAACCCCTTGCTCAAGCCAGCAACCCTGGGCTCAAGCTGGTGAGCCTTTCTCAAAACAGGTGAGCCCACGCTCAAGCTGGCAATCTTGGGGTTTCGAACCTGGGTCCTCTGCGTCCCAGTCTGATGCTCTATCCACTGTGCCACAGCCTGGTCAGGCTCTCCTCCTCACTTTTAAAAATTATGTATGTCTAAAGAAAGGTCTGGAAAGCTATATCTCTACTTTTTAAAGAGGAGTAAGATGGAGGACTGAGGAGTATCTTATAATTCAAAAAAAATTTTTATTCATTGATTCTAGGGAGAGAGAAACATCAATTTGTTGTTCCACTTATTTTTGTGTTTATTGATTGATTCATGTCTGTGCCCCAACTGGGGATCGAACCCACCTTGGCACATTGGGATGATGCTCCAATCAACTGAGCTACCGGGCCAGGGCTTCTTCAAGTCTTTAACATTCCAGTTTCTTCTAATTTCCAATACACACACACACACACACACACACACACACACACACGAGAAGGAAGTTCTTGAATCTTCTTTGGCCTGTATTTTTCTCGAGACTTTGAAAGCCACTGAACTGAGAGAGGAGGTGGTTAATTCGTCTGGCAAGTGCAAGAATGTCCATACCAAGCTTTTCGTTTTGGAAAGAAAGAAACTGAAGGAGAGCGGGAAAAGGAATCGCTCCGGCTTTACTCATTACTCAGCACATCCAAACAGGTAGTCTTGTTCTCGTCCCTGCCACCACCGAAGCCCTGACACAGAGTAACAGAAACTCTTTGATAAATGTCAACTGAAATAGAGCAATCAGCTGAAAGCCATTTGCTGAGCTGTCTGACGGCCCTGGGCCCGAGGTTTTCCTTTATTCATTTATCATGATATACGGCTTTGGCCAACATATACACAGGAGAGAAATTGTTGACATGTGGAACCCAAGTACAGAAAATCTTTCAATTTCCCCCCCGTCTGTTCACCAAATAAGTTTTTGTTTATTTAAAGACTACAGAGGATTTGGCTGTTAAGAACCAAATGCCTTTGGAGTGGAGTTACAACATAATTTATCATTTCCTCTGTTTATTAAAAAAATCCTGCATCTCCGAGAAGCACATTTGCAGTGAGTGGGGGTTTCGGCCACTCACAAGAGGCTGCTGCAAAGCCGTCGCCATGTGGCTAACCCCAAGAAAGGCTCCTGATTGTTCTTTCCAACCCTGTTCTTCCTCAGGCTGACTTCCAGCCCTGATGGCTACACGGGGCACAAACAGGGTCTGACCCAGGACAGGTAAGCAGGGCGGGTCACTGCGTCAGCTCCTTTCACCTCCGACCTCAGGCTGACCTTCGGCTCCACTGGTTGCCCATGCACAGGCAGAGGGCGAAGTGCCCCCATTACCGCCAGCACCAAGGAGAGCCCTGGGGGAGTCGAAGGGCAGGGCAGAGAAGCTGATGCTGCTTGGAAGGAACGTGGCCCAGCCCTGCTGCCGCCAAAGTGGGTGCCGTTCTACAGGCAGACGTGTGGCAGAGCTAGAATAAACTTCCTACCTTCCACCCATAACAGTACAAATAGCAAGTCAGTGTAGTACACCGTGCTATAGAGCACGGTGATCACGTGCTATGGGGGGGGCAGGAGCACGTGCTATAAAGCGGGGTGAGCATGTGCTGTAGAGGGGGGAGGAAGCACGTGCCATAGAGTGGGTGATCACGTGCCATAGAGTGGGCCGCGCACATGATATAGAGCAGGGCCCAGTCAGGATCCCATCTCTCCGGTGTGCTCACTGTGTGGCCCTGGGCGAGAGAGGGCATCCCTCTGAGCGCTTAGGCAGCCAGACTGAGGGTGACCAATGAAACCCTCTTACAAGCTTTCTTACATCTTTGGGCAAATTACCTAATATTGCCAAGTTTCAGTTTTCCTATTTGTAAAATGAAGATAATACACCTCTTGTCAGTTTACTATGAAGATTAAAAATGTTGCCTAGGACTGTACCTAGCTCATCGTGGCTATATTATGAACAAGAGAATGAATGAATGAACAAATGAATGAGTAAAAGAAAAATTATTGGGGGCAAAACAATCTAACAACCCAAAGATGAGCCACAAAAACCTGCGAGTGTCACTAAGGGCAGACATGGGAGAACATCTCATTACCAGCTGAATACCGAGGCCAAAGCAAGGGTGGAAAATGACAGCAAGAGTTAAGAATGGAAATAAAGGAAAAGAAGCCAGCATTTGTTGTTCGAATATTACGTGCAATTCATTCACGACACATCTGAGTGGCTACTACATTCCAGGCATTGTGTCAAATTCTGAGGATCCTGAAGATACACAAATTATCAAAAAGAACAGTTAAGGTTCAGATGAGAACAGACAGTGCTGTGAGAGCCAGTAACAGGGGTCTTCAGTGGGGGAAAGGAAGGCTTCCAAGGAGGCAGCAGCCCAGCTGAGGTGTGAAGAGCAAGCAAGCCTGGCGGGGGAGGAGGACAGGAGGGAGGGAGGACAAGGACTGGAGGAGGGGAGGAATGGTCCCTGCAGAGAGAAGAGCAGGAGTGGCAACCGCTCAGAGAGAAATGGGTTGTTTTGGTTGCTTTATACACAGGTCCTGAGAAGTTGTTAATCCAGACCACTCCAGCATTCCCTTGGTGGTTACTCTTTCCAACTTGTTTTGGTTTTATTGTTTGGTGTAAACAGGCCATCAGTAAAAGTATCAAGTCACAGGTAAGGGCCCAGTCAGCCCAAGCAGAGTTTCAAGTTGGACACAGGGCCCAACTGTTTGACAAGGAGGCTACTGACATGAAGAGCAGTCAGGGCATGAAGAGCAGTCAGGGCTGAGCCTGCCAGGGGTCCCAGTCACGTGGCAGTACCACAGTCAAGGCAAGTGCCTCAAGTCAAGGCCGGTCTGTGGGCAACAGGGACTCTCCAAAGGCCCACCCAGCCAGAGGGCCCAGGGCAGAACCGGTGGCAGAGTAACTTCATCCAAGGAGTTCCTTGGTCTTCACTGCCAGATGCCGGTCCAGCTCTGCAACGGTGTCGTCGGCCATTTGGCTGATCTGCGGAAACACAAAATGCGACAGCCTGATAACAGGGCCTGGAAAAGGGTGGGGGAGAAACATTCCAGAGCTGGGAAAAGGTTATCTGGGACGTAATGATGGTGACAAAAGCTCACATTCATTGGGTCCCAGCCAGCACTGTATAAAAACTCTATGTATACTTCCTGAGTCCCAACAGCTGACCCTGAGATTCACTGCTATTGTCCTCATTTCACAGGTGAGGGAACTGAGGCAGTCAGATCACCTGTGTGGGATACACGACTAGAAAGTGGCCAATGACCAAAGTGAATCCTAGGTAGCCTGAATCCACAGCCCCAAATTCCTAACTATTATTATAGAGTACAGGGAAGCCAGCCTTCCCTGTCCCTCAGTGAACTTCTAGAAGTTCCTGCACCTCAGACACTGCTACATAGAACCCTCATACTAATTGATAAGAAGAATATTAAGATCCCAATGGTTGAGCAGAAAAAAAAGTCTGGAGAAAAGATAAAGTACATCTGGTTAACAAACATGGAAAATTCCACAGACACTGAAGAAACGGAAATTCAAACAAGACATAGTTAACAAAATTTGATGTTGTGGTTTTTAATTACAATATTCAATGCCAGGAGCTCGTGAAATGGATAAGGTCACATATCGTCAATAGGGATTTAAACTGATGCAAATGTTCATACCATTTTTAACCCCAGATTCTCTCAATAGAGAAATTACTGTGTGAGTGGCATCTGAAAAAACTTTACACACTTTGTATAAAGATATTTAAGCTTTATTTTTTTTTTTTTTTTTATTTATTTTAGAGAGGAGACACAGAGTGAGAGAGAGAGAGAGAAAGAGAGAAAGGGGGGAGGAGCTGGAAGCATCAACTCCCATATGTGCCTTGACCAGACCAGTACAAGGTTTTGAACTGGCGACCTCAGTGTTCCCAGGTCGACGCTTTATCCACTGCGCCACCACAGGTCAGGCTAAGCTTTATTTTTAATAATGAAAAATCATAACATTGAAAGTAAAAGAAGAGATAAGTAGTTGAATTCATAGAGATGCTAAAAAGGGTTAAGATGACCCATTTCTTATGGAAAGGGTATTAAGTATGAATAACATTCCAGTATATGTTTCAGAAAGATTTGAATGTTTGACTCTTATAACAAGCATGGACTGCTTTTGTAATCATGAAGAAAGAGTGCTTCAAGATATTATTTATACGATCATGGAAACATGCTTTGGTTACCCTGAATTAAAGAAAAAGCAGGATACAAAACTGTATACATATACATAGCAGGAACAATCTTAAATATGTTAAAATTTATGCGTATTTTTAAAACTGGGAGGAAGCCTGTCAAAATATTAATAGTGATTATCTTTTAGCGATGGGAAGATAGCTAATATATTATTCATGTGGCATCTGCCACATCTAGCAGAAGGCCTAATACATTGCAAATGCTCAGGAAATATTTACTAAATGACTAATTATTAAAGTTTTCTGTGCTTTTCTGTTTCTTGTGAAAAACCCGTACTCCCTCTGAGAATGGAAACCAGTGTACAGTTTGGTAGGTCTGCGGCCTCCCCCCACCTTTACTGGGGACCTCAGGCAGGAAGCCCAGGCAGGAAGCTTTGAAGGGGGGCAGCATGGTGCCCAGGATCTGTGCTGAGCAGCACAGCGGCTGTTTGACATCTTTATTTGCAGACCACAGGCCTTGGCCAGGAACTAGGAAATAAATGCACTGAAAAGGGTAGAAACTAAAAAAGGATTTGGAGCAACTGGCCCCAGGCACAGAGTAAGCCAGGTTCTCGCCATGGCAACAGCTGCACATTTCTTAGCTGGAAGAGCAGAGCTCCTGGGGCTGCAAGGCTCACTCTGGGAGAGCGACAGGGCTCAGAGTGCTGCCTGGTCCCTTCTCACTCCGCTGCTGCAAACCCTAGACGACGACGCTCTTCTGCCGCCACCTGAGCCGCCGTGCACGTGCACGGGGTATGGCCTGGTGCCCAGCAGCCGTCCAGCACGCGCAGGCTGGCAACCCGGGACAGCCAGGAACACGGCTGCAAGCAACAAGGGTGGCAAGCTGCCTCTGGAAAAATGGCATCTGGGGACACTGTCAGGGACAGAGGGGGAGAAGAGTACCTCGGGTAGCCATTGGATAATGTGGTTCTGGGTTACATGCTCAAGACAGTGACAATGTATAAGTTTTTTCCCCAAGTTGAGTCTCAGTTTCCTCATCTCTCAGATGGGGATGCTAGTGCCTTCCTCAGAGAGTAGCTGGGAGGGTTAAACAAAGTCGTGAATACGCAAACATGTTTTAAATTGGTGATTTGCTACACAGACACTGCTTGCATTACTCTGATTTTTACTATCACTTCCTGACATCTTTTCAAGTTAATTAATTAATTAAAATATTTACTAACTTTTTATCATATTATAGACACAAAGTGCCCTTGGGGACAGTCTGCGGGAAAGTTCATCTTTATGGTCTTTATCAGACTTCTCAAAATAATGATGATTAACAACAACAAGGATAGCACATCTACCCCTCACTACATGCCGGGCACTGGGCTGAAAACTTGACCTGCGTGATTTCAATTAATCCTCAAAACACAGGAACTACCATTATGATCCTCTTTGTTTATATTATGAATCTTAATTACAGGAGGTCCTCAGGTTAGGACAGTCGCGACATACAACGTTACAAGTTTATAACACTCACACCCATAAAAACTTTTAAAAAATTGAAACTTGAGTGTTTCGGCTTACGCCATTAGCATCGTACTTACGGACTACGTGAGAGAACTAGTTTGGGTGTGCACAGCAGAATACGCAGTAACCGTGTATGAGTGAGAGGGTTGGCATTCCCCAGTGCGCTTACCTACACCATTTTGAACTGTTAAAAGCGCGAGTGTTTCATTTATGTTGCTTTGTTTGGCGACCCTTGGGCCCTTGTCATGGCTCCTAAAAGAAAAGTCAGAGCTACTGGCATCACAAGGAGAGGAGCTGTCTGCTGAGGACCTCATTCAGCTGGAGAGGCGGCTGACTGAAGAGCAAGAGATAGAAACCCCGGAACCCAAGAGATTAACTACCAAGGGTTTGGCAGAAGGTTTCTCTATGGTAGAGGAAGAGTTGGCAAGATTTCAGGCTGAGGACCACAGCGATAACACCTTCAGTGAGGTCTACAGAGCTGGTATGGATGCCTTGCAATGCTATAGGCAGATTTTGGAAGAGAAGTCATCGACCTCCCAGACTAGCCTGGAACAATTCTTTAAGAGGCAGAGGCCTGCAACAGATCCTGTACCCTCTACATCCACTGCTTCTCTAGATGAAACACCTGTAGTACAGGTAGAATCATCTCCAGCATCTCCTGCGTGTTCCTTAGACAATCCTGACCCACCTGACCCAGTATCTCCAGCTCCTTCTGCAGGTTCTCCTGCCTCTCCAGCTTCCTCCTCCCAATAGGTTAGTCTCTCCCACCTTGCAATGCCCCTTCCGGTGTGCAAGCCAACCACAGGAATAAAGGTAAGGAATTCTTTTTCACTTACTTTTTGTCATTTTTTTCTGTTAATACAGTATAGTATATTTATGTCCTTTTCCTTTTTCTGTGGTTTAGTTGTGGTTTCATGTTCTAGATTATGATTTTACAACTGTGTTAGGATAGGTAAGTGACTTAGGCTAGGGTGTGTTTCGACTTACACCCAAATTTGGGGTACATCACTGTCATAGGAACAGAACTGTGTCGTACCTTGAGAGCCCCCTGTACTTCACCTGGAGATGGCATAGTAGTTCAAACTGCAAAAGTGTTTTGTCTTCTGTTACTCCATTCAAATCCAACAAACTCACATAACCTCTATAAGGCAGGTTGCACAAGCATTACCCCCATTTTACGGAGGACTAAAAAGCAAGGCATAAAATGTTAGCTAACCTGCTCAAAATCACATAAAAAGTCAGTGGTAGGACTGAGCCAACAATTCAGCCACCCCCACGACCAGTCTGGTGCCACCTCTCCCCTCGGAGGGCCCACTGCATCTGGCCTGGTCCGCCGCCCTCCAGGCAAGCTGTGTTAGGCTCCTTAGCTCAGTCAATCCCAGGCCCATATTTAAAGTCACAAGGTGAGAAGAGAGAACTGAAATGGACAAACAGGCAAAGGATTACTGAGGACCAGCACCCATCCGGGCACTTTTAAGTGGGTTGTGAAATGTGGTCCTCTTACTCACCCCGTGAGACAGGTGCTGCTGCTCTAATGTTACAGTGAGGGATCAGAGGCTCAGAAAGGTGACTCCATTTTCTGACCTTGGGAGCTGACGAGTGAAAGAGCCATTCTGATTCCAAAGCATGAGCCCTCTCTATTACAGTGTGCTGCCTTATAAAGATTATAATAGCACTACCACCATCATCACCATCACCACCACCACCATCACCACACCACCACCATCACCACACCACCACCACCACACCACCACCACCACCACCACCACCACCACCACCACCATCACCACCACCACCATCACCACCACCACCACCACCACCACCACCATCACCACCACCACCATCACCACCACCACCATCACCACCATCACCACCACCACCACCACCACCACCACCATCACCACCACCACCACCACCACCATCACCACCACCACCTCCACCACCACAACCACAACCACCACCACCACCACCACCATCACCACCACCACCACCACCACCACCATCACCACCACCACCACCATCACCATCACCATCACCACCACCACCATCACCACCATCACCACCACCACCACCACCACCACCACCATCACCACCACCACCACCACCACCATCACCACCACCACCTCCACCACCACAACCACAACCACCACCACCACCACCACCATCACCACCACCACCACCACCACCACCACCACCACCATCACCATCACCACCACCACCACCACCTCCACCACCACAACCACCACCACCACCATCACCACCACCACCATCACCATCTCCCCCACATTCGCTCCTTACAAGTTCAGGAAAACGAAAGGTAGAGAGAGGAAAAGGGAGGCAGGAGCACACAGCACAACTTGGGGGCAGGCCTGTGGAGCGAGTTGTCCTTCCCGAGGCCTGGCTCAGAACACCCATGGAGTCACTGGGTGCTGCTTGCCCAGCCTCCCTTGGCCCAGCCTGCCAGGAGGCTTTCCTTCCTTTAGCCCCACGAGCACCCAGCGTCACGTCAGAGCAGTTTGGTTTCTCAGAAAAAGGCAGCAGTGAAAGGATCTTGGCCAGATGTACTGGTGGTTTCTGCCAAGTGCTTTAATGTTCAGCAGGCATGTTTCTAGCAGACTAACACGGAGGTGCAGCAGCAGGCTGACAGATGTCAGAGCTCGGGTGGGAAGCCTGGTCCTCCCTCCGCAGGGCTGGCCTGAGCCCGGACTGGGAGCTGGGGGGCGGGGCAGACACAACAGCAGGACAGAACCTACCACAGAATCACGTCCTTACTACACACTGAAGGTGAAACAGTGTTAGAATACAACTTTGAAAAACCTAACCTCAAAAGACATTTGGGAAAATAATTTTTTTAATTTAAGAAAATCTCCCAAAGAATAAAATTAAAATTGTTCATAAACCTATTACCTGAAATGATCACCATTAATATTTACATAGATAAGCTGCCAACTTTATTATGTACATGAAACTTTTCAGTATAGAAATGAAATAAAAAATAAGTTAGCCTAACCAGGCGGTGGCGCAGTGGATAGAGCATCGGACTGGGATGCGGAATACTCAGGTTCGAGACCCCGAGCTCGCCAGCTTGAGTGCGGGTCCATCTGGCTTGAGCAAAAGCTCGTCAGCTTGGACCCAAGGTCGCTGGCTCCAGCAAGGGGTTACTTGGTCTGCTGAAGGCCCGCGGTCAACACACACATTAGAAAGCAATCAATGAACATCTAAGGTGTCGCAACGAAAAACTGATGATTGATGCTTCTCATCTCTCTCTGTTCCTGTCTGACTGTCCCTGTCTATCCCTCTCTCTGACTTTCTCTCTGTCCCTGTAAGAAGAAAAAAAAAGTTAAAAAATAAATAATAATGAAGTCATATAATAAATATTATGTAATCTATCTTAAAAATTAAATTCCAAAAATTGCATCATGTCTGTAAAATACCTTTATAACTGTCAGTAAAACAACTTATTTTCCCATTGTTGGAAATTTAGACAATTTCTAGTTTCCTACCATTATACTTAATCAACAGATATGTCTATTGATAAGATTTTTGACAATTTATTTTGGACAAAGTACCAATTCATTGAATCAGAAATGTACAGATTTTGGTATATACTACCATATTATCCTCTAGAAAAATTGTATAGATTTATACAAAGACTACCTTAATCTTTCCTGTAGAGTGTAGAAGTAAAAGCAATACTTCTAACTTAAGCAACATTTTAAGTTCACATTAAAAATCCTAGGTTCAAATGTCAGGGATTAGAAAAGGCAAAAAAAAAAAAAAAAAAAGGAAAAATACACATACTCTAAAACCTGTCAGTGAGTTAGGCAGCATGTACAAGAACCTTAACAACATGCGTTCCCTCTGGGCCACAACCCCCCACCTGGGACTGTGTCCTGGAGAAATCATCTCCAGGAAGATGTGTGTATAAAAATATTCACTGCAACCTTATTTATAATAACAAAGACGTTTACACAAACTAAACGCCTGACAAGAGGGCTTAGAAATGTGAATTAAGGTATAACCACAGACGGGCTGTTTTGAAACCATTAGAAATGGCTGTTTACAAAGAGTTGTTTTAAGACACGAGAAAATGCTAATGATTTTAATGCTGAACATAAAATAAAAAGCTGGTTACAAATTGTATGTGCTTTACATGTTCTCAATCACATTTAAAACTGTAGTTTAAAAAAAGGGGGAAAGAAGAAAAACTCAAAAATGTTAAGAGCAGTTGTTCTTACAATGTGAGGTTGTGGGGTGAATTTTTTCCCATTTTTTTTAAAACGTCTTCTGAATGCTACATTTTCTACAATACTGTGATAACCAAGGACAAAGTAAACAAATTTTTTAAAAGTGCTTGATAAAACAACAACCAGCCCCTGCCAGTTTAAATAAAAACACACACCAAACCTTCCAGACCGGTGCCTTCTGTCAGAAAAAAAGAACAAAATGAACCGTGTACAATGCTTTCCCCTGAACAGTTCTTACTGGAACTTTGAAGCACGTGACAATAAAGAAAGTTATTACCAATAATGGTAAGAACTGATATTTAAATGGTAATATCTTTGAAAATGAACACTGTTATGAAATATATATAGTACAATCTTCTTTCTTACAGTTTTACATACACGTTTACAGAGATAACTTGAATGTTGACAATGGTCCTCTCTGGGTGACAATTTCAGTTACCTTCTTCTTAGTAATTTTTTAAAAATTTACACTAAACATGGATTGGTTTAGTATCAGAAAAAACTGAATCAAGTTACTTTTACTTTGAAAAATAATAATTAACAGTAACAAACAGTGAATAAAAGAATGTACTCTAAGGAGGAAGGTGAAAAGCCAGGTGCTCATGAGTGAAGGCTTCCAGCAAGGACTTTGTCAAGTGGGTTTTACCGAGAGAGCTGGCATCCCAGCACACTTCCTTTTTCAAGGAGCGTGGGCTCTGGTCGCTGAGGCAGACAGATGCCCAGACTTGCAGAGTGAGGGGTGCCTGAAGGTTTTGGAGGACCACAGGCTTAGCACCAGGAAGCAACCAAGAGGCCCAGGGTCAGCTGTAGAGATGGAGCCCCCGGGAGATGGCCAAAGAGCTGGCTCAGCTGGGGCCTGTCAGGGCTCAGGAGGCCAGCCTGGTCTCTGAGTCTCTTCTCGCCAGTGCAGGGAGAGAGCAGAGCACAGGATGGCAGGAGGGGAGCTCTGAGCATCTAGGATTCAAGTCATGGCGCTTCCAGCAGCCCCAGGGCAACCCTTCAGGGTGGAAATTACAAATCTCTTTGTTCAGAAGAGAAAGACTCAGTGGAGTCAAGTAACTTCACCAAGGTCACAGGCCATCAACTGCAGAACAAACTCTTTCTAACTCAGGTGCTATTCTACTCCTTCCAAGTCTGCTTTTGTGGGATTATCTAGGGAATGTGTTAAAAATACACATCCCCGGGCCTACCTACTGAATCAGAAAATGCAGGAGCAGGGTCTAACAATCCATCTCAAATTCTCCCCTGGGTGACTGTTTGCCCAGGAGGAGGAGGGCAGTTAGTCCGTTTACAGCCTCCTCCAGATGGCCCTGGCACCAACTTCTTCCCTCTTTTCTCCCCAGCCTGTTCACACGCCGCCTGCTCCACACCTGCTCACACACCTGCTCCACACCTGCTCACACACCTGCTCCACTCCTGCTCACATGCCTGTTCACACACCTGCTCCACGCCTGCTCACACACCTCCACGCCTGCTCACACGCCTGCTCACACACCTGCTCCACACCTGCTCACACACCTGCTCCACTCCTGCTCACACGCCTGTTCACACACCTGCTCCACGCCTGCTCACACACCTCCACGCCTGCTCACACGCCTGCTCACACACCTGCTCCACGCCTGCTCACACACCTGCTCACACACCTGCTCCACGTCTGCTCACACACCTGCTCACACACCTGCTCCACGTCTGCTCACACACCTGCTCACACACCTGCTCCACGCCTGCTCACACACCTGCTCACACACCTGCTCCACGTCTGCTCACACACCTGCTCACACACCTGCTCCACGCCTGCTCACACACCTCCACGCCTGCTCACACGCCTGCTCAGTCTTACTAACATAATGCTTTCACTGTGGACGAGGTGGCTTTGGGTAAGCACTTTAGAGTACACTCAACATTATAAATCCTATCTCCTAAATACTGGTAAATTCCTCTTCCTACCTTTATTTCCCTTGGACCACTCGGGTCAGGCCACGGTCATTTCCTGGGTGAATCTCTGCAGTGGTCTCCCTGCCTCCAGTCTTGCCCCTGCAATCTGTTTTCTAACCGGCAGCCATAGCCACTTTCACACATAGATGTGGCCTCCCACTGTCTGGGAAAAATATTTCAGGGGTGTTACTCTAAAACTGCAGACTCCCCGGCAGAATCACTGACTCAGTTTCTGCGACTGGGGTCCCAGATTCCTGTATTTTTCTAAGATCCTCAAGTGATTATGATGCTATGATAGATTAAATCACTGTTCAAAAAATACTCCCTCCTCTAAACCTCCATGAACAGAAACACGTCCCCGACCCAGGGATAGTGGGCTTGGCCTATGTGATTTCCTTGGCCAGTGGGATGTGACAGACACAGGTGCTTAAAATGCATTTGCGTGGTTGGGTTCATGCCCTTGGTGTCTACAGCTGCCACGCTGGTGTGCCCTGGGAAGCTTGCTGACTGCAGAATATTGAGAGACTTGTGAAGCAGAGTTAAACCTAGTCAATGACATGGAGCCAAGCCCGCTACGCCCAACACAGAACAGCTACATGCGGGCGACCCACAGGTCTAAGAAGAGATAATGCTCGATACTGTAAATCACTGAGTGCTGAGATGGCTTGTTATGCAGCATTACTGTGGCCCAGATGACTGTGAAAGATGCACAGCCAACATGGGAATCTCTGGATCTGTTAAAGTCCAGACTTCTCAACCTGGTATGTAAGACCTTCTATGAACTGGCTGACCACTGTCTTGCCTATCCTGTCCCTAGTCTCAGCCGAGGTCCATGGTTATCTGCCTAAACAATGTTCTCTGACATCGCCACACCTCTGCACGTCCTGCTCCACCTTTCCCCCTTGTCCCTCTCTGTTTCACTCCAGTAGCTCCGTTAAGTCATGTATAGAGGCCACCACTCAGCACACTAAGGACATTGCTATGTTCGCACTTGTCTGCACACAGACAGCCGACTGTGGGCAGGACAGCGGTAGTGAGTAGGCCCTGAAATCAATCTGCCTGAGTCTGGGGCCCATTTCTACCGCTTACCAGCAGTGTGACGTTGGGCAAGTTATTCAGCTTCTTTGAACCCGTTTCCTGACTCCCTCCACCTCCCAGCTTTCGAGCGACGAGGATAAATGAAGTGATGTAAAGTGTTCAGCAGAGCCTGGCACACAGCAAAAGGGCAAAGATCTCCCCCTCCTCCATATTCCCGGGCCCAGCACAGGACGAGTCCCAGGACAGAGACTCAGTCAATAAAAATCACATCCATGAAAGACCAGGGGTACTCTGTCTTCATTTTCCTTGCTTCAGGATCAGATACATAAACGTCACATCTGTTGGGAACAGTACCTGTTTTTCTATGAGCCGAATGGTGTCCTCTGAGGTCTTATCCTTCGATTTCTTCAGCTTATTCATGGCGTTGGTACGAACTTTCCGTAAAGAGTCTTTGGCCTTGTTGGTGTTCTGTTTTGCCAGTTTCGCCAGCATTTCTCTATGCTCCCTGGTTACCCTGATAAAAAAACGAAAGTTCAATAAAATGAAGAACTGAACAGCACACTGTCCATCAGCTCAGCAGCAGTTTGTGACCTTGCTCTCTGATGGTGGATGACTTCACATTCCTGACCCAGGCCCACGTGGATGCTCAGAGTCACGTTCCCGGTGAGTCTGCTGAGCCAGGGAGTCTACGCAGACCTAGGGTCAAATCCTAGCCATGCCACTTACAAGAGGCGTATCTGTCTTCCTCTCCTCAGAGTTTCGATCTTTATAATGAGAACTGCTGGTACCTCTCTTAGGCGCTGGTGTGAAGATTACATGAGATGACACATGTGCAGTGTTTAGCACTGACCCTGGCACATTTTAAGTGCTCAGTAAAAGGAAGCAATAATTAGCAATAACCCCATCCCCTTCTCTCCCAGTAATGCAAATAAGTGATGATGGTATAGAAATAGCACCATCTCTAAACCTCTAGTTCATCCAAAACAAATAAATGGCAACCTTCTTCATCTTAACTATTAATATTATTCTAGCAAATGACTTATGAATCGCCTCAAAACTGACCAAGATACAACACGAGTCCCAACATAACAAGTACGAACCAAAGCACCAGTTTACTTCCATAAAGGACCCAGGGGAGCATCTGACACATCAGAAATGCTTAATGAATGTCAGTTAGTTTGACTGCTAACGTGCTCATTGTGACAGCCACACGAGCACATGGAGGGCCTGCTGTAAACCATGAAGACGGGCACTTTATATGCTGATCCTCCAACAGCGGTGGGAGGCAGTGGCTGTTATTCCCATCTCACGAGTGGTCATCACAACAACGCAGCAGAGTGGGCCAGCCAGTTTGTCCTGCCTTCCCTTCTCCGTCATGTACACACTGAGGGCGCACTGCCTGTCAAAACCAGTGTGGGGCCTGACCAGGCGGTGGCGCAGTGGGTAGAGCGTTGGACTGGGATGCGGAAGACCCAAGTTCAAGACCCCGAGCTTGCCAGCTTGAGCGCGGGCCCATCTGGCTTGAGCAAAAGCTCCCCAGCTTGGACCCAAGGTCGCTGGCTCCAGCAAGGGGTTGCTCGGTCTGCTGAAGGCCCGCGGTCAAGGCACATGTGAGAAAGCAATCAATGAACAACTAAGGTGTCACAACGGCAACGAAAAACTAATGATTGGTGCTTCTCATCTCTCTCCGTTCCTGTCTGCTGTCTGTCCCTATCTATCCCTCTCTCTGACTCTATGTCCCTGTAAAAAACAAAACAAAATAAAAACAGTGTGGGCACAGAGGGCACGATGACGAACACGAGAGACCTCCGTCCTGCCCTTGAGCTTAGCTGGAGAGAGAGGCCAGGAAAGAGAAATGGGCTGTCACAGCACAAAAGCTGCTCAGCTCACTCGCCAGCTTCTGCCCGAGTGTGGGGATGGAGGCAGGAAGGGCAGACTTCCCCAGGGAAATGGTATCTACATGTGGCGGCCGTTAGGCCTGTTCACCAGCGCTCTGGTCCTTGCTCCGTCCAGTAGGAATGCGTCTCCCATTCACCCTGAAGTTCGGTGTGGCTGCACAGCTTGCTGTGGCCAGTAGAATGTGAGAGGAATTATGAGTGTCACCTCGGGGCAGGAGCTGTAAGAGCCAGTGTTCCCCACCACAGTAGGTTCCACAGTATGAGTAGGTGTGGTATGTCCATCAGCCTGGGTCCCAGAGTGACTATGATGAACAGCCATCATGCAGCATAAGCAAGAACTCAGTGTCTGCTGTGATAAGCCGTGGAGACGTGGGGCTGCCTGTTACTGCAGCACAGCCCTCCTATCCTGGCTAACACGCCACACTAGGGTCTGGAGAGTGACTGGAGCGCAGGTCACAAAGATAGCGACAAGAAGAGAGGCTGGAAATCCATATCAGGGTCTTGTAAGGTCATGAACTCCACTTTATGGATTAAAAACGGAGACTCAAAGAAGTTTGCTACCTTACACAAAGCCAACCCAGACTGTCCTGTCTCAAAAGCCAATGGTCTTAGTAAGACAAAAGTCCTCTGGCCCCTGGGTCCTGAGGTGGATGTCCTCAGCATGTGTTTCCTGGACCTCAAATCAGTGTGGTTCTCACTCAGTCATGACAACCCCAGGTCCTTGTCACGTGACCCATGTGAAACTGTGGCCCACAGGTGTTGAAGATTCAGTGGCGTCTACCTGATATTTTTACCCCCCGATAAGAATGAGAAGCTTAAAAATTTTGCAAAAGACAATACTCTGAAGACAAAGTAGACAGCTGTGTTATAAATAAATCCAGCTAATGGAAGGCACTCTCAAAATACAAACAGTCCTGATTGCCACCATTACCAAGCCCCTCTGCCAGGTGAGCACTCTGAGTGTATTACCTCACAACTCCTTGAACTAGATCCTCCTCCCCCATTCTGCCAGGAGGAAGCGGAGGCAGATGTGAGGTACCTCGCCCGTGGGCTTGAGTGACAGAACTGGGGTTCAAACCCAGATCCCTCTGGCCTGTGTTCTTTCCTCTGCTCCACGCCGCCTGCCCCTTGTCATCCGTTTCACATAAACCGCGCACTGTGGCCGCGACTTCTGCTTCCAGGCAGAAAGCTTTTCAAAGTCAGTAACATGAAGCTCAGGACTGAAAAGGACAAAACCACCATGTCAGGAGTTTAGGGATTTGGATCAGATCTTGTTACTTTTATGGTTTTTAATTCATTGAACAAAAATCATGCTGACATGTTTAGGTCTCTTTTTTGTTCTGCCAAAGCACATGTCAGTATAAGGAAGGAACAGGAAAATTAAAACTTGATCCACCGATTCAAAAAACTTAATCCTGCTGAAATACTAGGAGGGGCAGAAAATAAATGAATCTAAGTCGGTAGGTAACCCTCTTAAACTTCCCCAACAAGAAGTATTTCAATCTTCTGTTTCATATATAATTTGAACTAGGTATCCCACTGTTTAGACAATCTTTAATAAAAGAAATTTTTTTTACCTAATCAACTTTCTTTTCACTATATTGTTTTATTTATATTTTACATAAAGGAAAAAAAACTATACATTTAAATATATATAAATCGGGGCTCAAAAAGTCTTAAAAGGCAATAAAGAAAGAATCATAATATATGCAATTTGGCCTTCATAAAGTATATTTTGTATTTATTAATGTAAATGTAACATTACTACACTATTAACACCAGACAGTTTCCACACATAATAGTATCCAGTTATTGACACTGGCAAAAACATTTCAGCAATCTCAGGAAATGGGGAGGGAACTGCAGTGAGGAGAGGAAGGGGGGAGAAGGGAAGAGAGGGGCGGGGGAGGGTTGCCAGGGCACTGGAAGGGCTGTGTCTGGGGTGTTGCGCTGAAAGGCGTCTGACCTGCAGGCTCAGAAGCAGTGAGGGTGAAGGACAGGCCGTGGATGTGGAGTCAGACAGTCCTGTCTCATCCCCGTATCCATCCCTCAGAAGCTGACTGGCTTGGGCAAGCTACCTGCCTCTCTCTCAGCCTGTTTCCTCATCTCTAAGGTGAAGATATTAAAAACACCTTAATATCTTAGGTGACTGGGCCAAGCAGTCACAACATGCATAAAGTACCAATAAAGACAGCAGCCTATAGCAGGCTTGAGTAAATGATAGTGTTTATGAACGTTTAATCCAACACACATAATTACTTTCTCATGAAACGAGGGCACATCTGTTTCAAAAAAGGAACAGCCTATGTATATTACGGAAATATTTTAATGCCTTCCCAAACCAGTGATTAATACATCCGACCATCTCCGTCTCGCATCGTGGGTTCTGGGAGTCCACGCTAGTTGTATTCCAGGCTTCTGAACTCAGCCAGTTGGTTCTGAGCACCCGCTCCGCGCCTGGCGTGCGTTCCTGCACCAAGCACCAGCGAAGCCCCCGTGTCCCCGTGCCAGCCCGGGGCCAGGCAGAGGAGCTGCGGAGAGGAGGCTCAGACCCGGGGTGGAGACAAGCTGTCAACTACTGCTTAGAAAGAGGGTGACCGCTGCTAGGACGGAGGGACGGACCTTCTGTGGAGAGAGCACGCAGAAAGTAAAGCTCCCACTGCCTTGAGATTTGGAAACTGCCTGGGAAATACATTTCCAGGCAGAAGCAAAGTGAGGAATATCCTAGCAGGTGGGCATGAGACCTAAAAGGGTGCTCAGGGTCGCCTCTGTTCTGCAGGCCCAGGGTTTTCATCAAATTCTTCTTGAGCCACAAAACCCTAGTTTCAAAGAAGACCAAGGCAGATAAAACAGATAGAGAGCTGCTGCAGTTACTGAGGCGAGGGTCTTGGGGCCGGCGGCTGGGGGGCTTGGCTCCATCCTGACTGCCCTGCTATGCCAGCTGCCCCTCACTGGTTCGGTGACCTACAGCAAGCTATTTAAACTCTGCGTTTTGATCATCTCATCTGGAAATAGAAATTGAAAACAAACAAAAAACCAGCACCTGCCTTTCAGAGTTATTGTGAGATTAGATGAGATAATACATGGAAAGTATACAGTACGAAGCTTCATAGAAAATAAACAATCAGAAACCGTAAGCTGCCTTTGTTATAATTGTTCACGTTTTGGCAATCAGTGAGGCATCTTCAAATAATGAAAAGTTTATTCATAGAGGTTTTTACCGACAGAGAAATGGTAGGGCAATCTATGCTTCAGTAAGATAACTCTTTGAGATCCATCTAGTAATTTAATATCTCATGTACATTTTAAAATATAATTGCTTCCAGCATATAGCTGTGAAATATTCTTTTTTCAGCATCCATCCATCCATTCATTCATTCATTCTAGTTTCATGCTATAGCTACTTACTGGGTACCTCTTATATGCCACCCACTGTGTCAGATACTAGGGATCTAGGAACAAACACACCCGAGTTTACAGTCTGTCAAGGAAGGCAATCACTAAACAAACACATGCACAATCCATCAATACGTTATAGTCATAATAAGCACAATGAAGACATAAAGAGCTCTGTGACAATCACGAGCAGGGAAAGGGAGTCCAGTATCTCCTGGTGGCACTCCAGGAGCTAACTGTGAAGATGGTTAGCTGAGTGATATTTAAGCTGGGGAGTGAAGAGTGGCAGGGCAAGGGGATGGTCACTCCCACCCAACAGAATGGCCTCTGGAATGCAGGGGCACTTTTCCACAAGAAAACAAAGTCTTTCTCCTGAGACTGAGACAAGGCAGTGTGGCTGCAGGGTGACACGCAGGGAGGAGAAAGACCGTCCCGAGCGAGGCGGCTGGCGAGGCTGGCACAGGCAAGACTCCATACACTGGCCCCTCAACGTCATCCTGAGTCTTAGCAGACCCATCGGTGGATAAAAGATACACAGTGTGGTACCTACAGACAGAGGAGCGGTATTCAGCCTTAAAAAGGAAGTTCTGATTCATGCTTCAACACCGTACAATACAATTAGTAGGGACCCGGGGGATCAAGGAGCTGGGGAGTCCTTTAATGGGTAAAGTTTCAGTTTTGCGAGATGAAGAGTTCTGGAGACCGGTTGCACAACAATGTGACTACTTAATTCCACTTAACGGTACATTTAAAAATGACTAAAACGGCAAAAATTGTATGTATCTTACCACAATTTTACAAAGGAGGGAGGGGAAGAATCCTGGTAGACCGTTCCTAAGAACACAGAATACCATAGCTGTTTGGGTGAGAGGAAACGTGGTCACATTTGTACTTCATGTAGACAGCAATATACAAACCAGACCCAAGCACAAGGCAGAAATCTGCCCAGGAGCCCCCAGGCGGGCGCAGGGGGAGCTCGGGACCCACTCTGTAGGAGCTTCTTGGCCAGTGACGAAGACAGCAGCCTTTTCCGCTAGGGTCAGAGAGCCTCCTAGCATAAGGCAGGGGTTCTGGCTGAGCGGGCAAGGTCACACTTTGTTTGCACAAACTCCACCAGGCAGGTCTTCCAGTAACATCCTGTATGGGGGCCTTCCTGCGAAATTCCTTGAGCATGTTCCCACAAACAATAAGCAGAGGGCATGCCCTGCTGGTAACACACAGCAGAGAATACCACTGACTGTAAGCTACTTCCTATTGTTTCAGCGAGGACGGGGCATGTGTACAAAGCCACTCACCAGGTGTGTATTGGAGGAAGCTATGCTCAGTGCAGGCAATTACAGTAAAAACCTGTTATAATTTGTCAGTGCTTGACATCAGAAGGCTCTTTGGTCATTTAGAGGAGACTTCAAAGCCAGGAAGACCTAAGTTGGAGTCCCAGCTCTGCCACTTGTTAGTTTCAGAACTGTAAGCATGCTCTCATCGTCTTCCAACTCAGTCTCCTCATATACAAAATGGGAGTAAGAGTATCACTAGGAGAGCAGAGGCAAGGATTACATGAAATGACGCTGACAAGGGCTTGACACCCAGCCAGTGTGTATGCACGACCGAGGCTCAGTTCAGGGTGGCTGCGCTCTCATTTGTAATACGGTCTCCAGGAGTTGGGGGTAACAGGATGTGAGTGGTGAGGGACAGAATGGTCAATGGGATTTAGCCACTGTTGAGTGGGTGGTGAGCAGAGAGGGAAAGAGTGGGGACAGAGAGCGGCGGGCGGCGGGGGCAGCGGGAGGCTTGAGTTCTGCCCAGCAGCTGTGGGGGGCAGGCCGGGGGAGAAGGACGCTGCCCCTCCAGGACCGGCCTGTCAGACTTGACAGCTCCATGAAGAGAAACCGCACGTGCTCACTGGGCTTCAGGGAGACTCCCCTGCTAGGAGCATCAGCCCGCAGGCAGCAGCGGACACCCGCCTTGCTTTGTTTGCTGGTAGGTGCTGCCCCGTGTCTTGGGCCCGCTGGCCTGAAGGAAATGTTTTTGTTTGTGTAGCTCAGACAGACTTCCTATGCTTCTAGGTACACCATTCCCTCTCCTCTCGCCTCACACTCCACCTCCCTCCACCTCACAGGCTGCCTACGTACGTACACTAATGTCTCAGAAAGACAGCAAGTGTCCTTTTAGTCCAAAGAAAGCCATTCATGTACTGTGAAAGGAATTCTGCCACCAGCAGAAACTTCAGTTCTCTCTGGGGCACACTGATTTCAAAGGACTGTCCTGTGACTGGGGCCTGGTGAACCCAGACATATCCTGAAACACAGAGAGGAGGTTCAGCTGCAAACTCTCAGCTGAGGTCTTGATTAAGTGACACCTTCTCCTTCCTCATCACCCCAGAAATCTAGGAATAAGTGGAGGCGACTCTTGGCTCAGCTCAAAAGTACAGGCAAAGAGCAGGGGTACAGGGACCACAGCAGACTAAATGTCCTGCCCAGAGGCAGATTAAGGTCAGTTGAGGCCCCTGGTGCAGAAGAAAATATTAGGTCCCTTACATTTAAAAAAAAAGTGTAAATTTGGGGTTTTGCAGGGCCCCTCAGAAGTCGGGCCCAGGGCACGTGCCCACCGTTAAATCAGCCTCCGGTCCTGCCCTAGCTCTGCCACTTACAAAGCGCGTGGTGATTGTGGACGATGAACTTTTCCTCTCTGAACCTCAAAGGACTTCTACGGAAGCATTTAGGACCATGATGGCGAACCTATGACCCGCATGTCAGCACTGACACGCGTAGCCATTTTCGATGACATGGGGCCGCATACCAGAGGAGTATGGGGCTGCATGCCAAGAAGGACGTTTCATCCTTGGCTACTGCACGGCCAGGTGCAGTAGCCGAGAATAAAACATTTGCTGTAGTGTAGACACTCTGTGCCGGAGGTCTGTAGGCCAAAACAACAGAACTCCGGCACAGAGCATCTAGTTCTGGAACTTCCGGTTAGGCCGTTTTTCTCGAAGTGACACACCACCCGAGTTATGCTCGGTTTTTTGGCGAATTTTGACACACCAAGCTCGAAAGATTGCTCATCACTGATTTAGGAGAACGGTCTCTGAGCCGGACTGCTGGGGTCTGGGGGCCCCAGCTCTATCATTTCTTAGCTGTATGGCCCTAGGCAAGTAATGTTACCTCTTTGCCTTAGTTTTCCCATCTGCCCAGTGGATATAATACTGTTAACTTAATGTGATTGTTATAAAAATTAAGAGTTACTAAATGTGCTAGCACGTGATGATGTGCTCAATAAACATTATCTCTCTTTATTTCCTCCAATTGTCAAATGGGGATGGCAGGGCATAAATGTTACCTTTCTTCCACACAGTGTTAGGTCCAAATGAGGGATGTGATGGTAAATAACTTTACATCTGTAGGTAGTACTTTAAAGCTGTTAACCATATTAGTAATAAAAATACTAGTGATGTGTCCTGTTGAGAGAAAGGACAGCATAGTGGCTACAAGCCCAGGCTCTAAGAAAGACTGCCTGTACTTCCACTTACTAACCATGTGACATTGGGCACACAGAACTCCATTTCCCTGTGACTCAGTTTCTTCATCTGTAATAGGGGTAATAACATACCTACCTCCAAAAACTATTGTGACTACATTAGTTAATATACAAATAGCGCCTGCAACAGCAGCGGGCATGTAGTGTAGAAAGTGTTCACATCCTTTGATTCCGTCAACATTACTTGAAGTATTGCATACTTAAGACCTGTTCCAGGAGCTGGGGCTACAACTTATATATATGAACACCAGCTTTTATTTATATATATGAACAAAAGTTACAAAGCTCTTGTTAGTCACATTCTAGTGAAGGACACAGAGAGTAAACAAGTGAACATATAAAATGACACATAAGTGCTATGAAGACAAGAAAGCAAAACAGGGAGATGAGGAGGGACCTTATTGTCACAGTAAAGGCCCACTTAGACCTGCCTAGATATCTGACCCGAGGTCACCTGCTTCCCTTCAGTAATGGCATGTGCAGGGCTCTTCCCATGGGCCGGCTCTGAGCTGATGCACTGTCTGCACACATTAATTCAGTGAATCTTCACAACACTCCCAGGTCATCAGTGGTATTATTACCTGGGCTTTCCAACTGGAAAACCGAGGCTCAGACAGAGGGAGTAACTGCCCAAGCCCACGCAGGTTGCTGGTAGACCTGGGATTGGAGCCCAGGGCAGTCTGACTCCTGAATTCCAGACTCCTCTTGTCGGTGCCAGACAAATCTAAGCTGCTATTCTTACCAGTGGTGGTAACGAGAATAACACTGGTCTGACATTAAGTTCTGCTTAGATATATAGCTCGTTACTACTCCTCCAGCTGCCCTATGAGTCCAAGTGCAGTGGGGACAAAGGAGAAAGGGAATCTGCAGAAAACTACAAGGGACTAGTGACCTGAGCCATAGCTGTCCATTGCCAGGTTCTGCAAAGAGATGCAGGACACAAAGGGTGGAGAGCAGAGGAGCAGCCAGTCCCTGTGGGTGTCGCTTTGTTTAGGTGTTGGTGGCAACTTTCCCCTCAGCCTCTGCTTCACTCTTGACTCCTGATTGCCCCTTCTTGTGTGTTTAACCCAGAACATCAGTGCTGGGAGGGAGTCTCCATTCCACAGACTTGGGACCTGAAATAGTAAGACGTGCTCCCAGAAAGCCACAGGCCAGGTGGAAAGCAACACTGAGGAGAAGGCAGGCATCCCAAACTGCACAGAGGCACGCCCAAGCCTGGCAGGCCCTGGGACACAGCTCGTGGAAAGAACAGCCCCGTGCGCCAAGCAGCGGCGGGAATGAGCGGGCTGGAAAGGCAGCTGCAGTTGCTCAAATGCAGTTTGTGGCTGCCCAGCCCAAATTAAATCATTAGGCATTCTTCTCTGATTTCTTTATTCCTTTCAAGAAGGCCAAAGGTCTGTATGTGTGTGGGTGTCACAAGAAAAGGGAGTATTTCCTGGAATGTGCACATTATACACAAGACCCCTGGTACAAGATCCACGGGGTGATGCAGCAGCGAGACAAGGAGGCCGCAGAGCTGGAAGGAGGCAGGTTCCAGGTCAGCATCCCAAGGAGCAATGTAATAATGTGCCAAGAACGGGGGCTTCAGAAACAGACAGATTTGATTTGAATAATGACTCCTCCAATTACTAATCTGTGACCTTGAGCAAATTACTTACACTGATCCCCAGTTTCCTCATCTGTATTATACCCATCTCAAAGGGAATGTCTCTGCAGCCACAAAAACAATGAGATCACCACGAAGAGATGTGCACAAGATACCGTTATGCAAAAAGAAGCAGGTTGTTATACTGCAGATATTTAACCCCATTTACGTAAGTTATGTTTGTATATGCATTTTTTTTAATATGGAAGGATATATACTACACTTATCAACAGTTACTTCTGAGAAGAATACTTGGAGAAGAGTAAACAGTTTTATTTTTCTGTAGGATTTGAATTTTTGCAGTAAGTATGTATTCTTTTTATGATGAAAAAGAGAGACGAAAATTATATATCTGCTAAGATTCTAGTAACCAGAACTCTTACAAGTCAACAAAAGGACAAACAACCTATTTAAAAAATGAGTGGAGGACCTGGATATTTTTTTAAAGATCTACATGTGGGCATTGCCATTTAGAAAACAAATGCATGAAAACATGCTCAATATGATAAGTCAATACAGAAACGTAAATCAAAACTATAGGGAGATACCACATCATACCCACTAAGATGGTAATAATAATAATAATAATAAGTGTTGGCAAGGAGATGGAGAAATTGGAAGCCTTATGGAAGAAATATGAAATGAGCAGACCCTGTGGAAGAGTCTGGCAGATCCTCAAAAAGTGAACAGAGTTATACAATCAGCAACCCTGCTCATGCGTATAGGTTCAAGAGAACTGAACACATGTTTACACAAAAACTCATGCAATAATGTTCATATCAGCATTATTCACAATAGCCAGAAAGCAGCAACAACCCCAATGTCCATCAACTTATAAAGAATAAACAAAATGTGGTATAGCCACACAATTATATGGCAATAAAAAGGAATAAAGTACTGATACATGCTGCAATGTGTGACACTTAAAGACATTACAGGAAGTGAAAAGCCAGTCACAAAAGGCCACATTCTACGTGATCTCCTGTGTGTGAAGTGTTCCGAACAGGGAGTCTGCAGAGCCGGAAAGCAGATCAGCAGTTGCCTATAGCAACGGGGAGCAGGGTGGCCGTAGAGTGAAAAGGGATTGCGGGTAGGCACAGGTTTCTTTGCGGGATGATAAAAGATGGCCCAAAATGCTACACTTTCAATGGGCGAATTATATCTTAATAAAGCTGTTAAAAATTCTCACCAGCCCCTCTGGTGCTCCTCACTGCGTGGGACTCCTCTCCTCGAAGGCGAGCTTACTGCGGGCCAGCTGCCGGGGCTCCCTGCCTGCAGAGCTGCAGTCCCTGCTCCCGGACACACTCTGCGCAGGAGAGGTCACGGGGCGCTCAGTGACAGCAACTAACTTGCTAAAGACAATTAAAAGAATAATATTGTCTCACTTATTAAATATCTTTCTCTTATTCAAGGGTGTCTTATTCAAAGGCTCTCCCTGTCTACTCCTGCTCCGTCCTCCCCTGTATCCTTCACGGGAGTTTCTCCCAGTAACTCTTGACAAAAGTAAATGTTGCTGTTATCCCATTTTAGAGATGAGAAAACTGAGACTCAGTGTTGAAAGAACCAGCCTCAGGTTACATAACTCTTTGAGGGGTCGGGGGTGTTAGAGTTTTTCTGACTGTGACCTCGGCCCCTCTGGCCCCACTCCCGGCCCTCTGTATTTAACTCAGCCTGGAACCACCCTACCCTGCCCACCTAGCTTGCTCTCCCAGGAAAAAGCTCATCAACAGCCATAAGAAACTGTACGTGTCTGTGTGTATGGTGGGAAAACACTTGAGAAAGAATTTTGTTTAGGACAACTGTAGCTGCGCTCTTAACCATTACCTGTACTGGCCCGATCCCGAGTGGAATTTTCCGTCCTGCTGTCACCTAGGAACAAGGTCTGAGAGAAGGAGCCTAGTCCAGGCATAGGTCTATCATCCAAGACAACCCCTGGAGGAGGAGTGGGAGATGATGATGATGCCAATTAGCCAACTATTGGGGGGCCTTGGGGAGCAGGCCAGGGGGCTGACGGCGTCTAGAAGAGGCAAAGTCCCTCGGCCTCACCAGACAGAGCAAATCCCATTCCCCAGGCAGGACCAGTCATCAGACTTTCTTATTTGGGAGATACCTTCCAGGAGGTCTTGTTCACCATCATTCATATTCAAAGAACAAACCAAGTGCTCATTAACAATCAAACTACAGTGTTCCTGAGCAACTTAAATTCCAAGATAATTACAACATAATAACTCAACTCCTCCCACCCCTAAAATTGAGGAAAAGACCGGGGGGGGGGGGGGGGGGGGGAATGAACATGGGTTGGAGGAGGGAGTTAGTGAGGAAGAGAAGGGAAGAAAGTGTTAAAGGCTAAAACAGATGAATCAGTAAACAGAAATAAAATTATCATTGGTTTTACTCCCCAATAATCAGATAAAGAATGTTTCTAAGAACTCCTTCACCAGGAGAATTAGATAACAACAAATACTGTAAGATAGAGGAATTAGTATTTATTAAGTACTTATGACATACCAGGCCTCGTAGCAGGCACCTCACATATAATATCTCAAGACTTCTCAAAGCCATAAATATTATTCCCATTTTACAGATAAGGACGCTGATGCTTCAAAAAATTAAGCAACTTGCTTCATATCACTTCAGTGGGCACATCCTCTGGGCTGCTACCAGCCAATGATCACTACCTCTTAGTCTTTGCCAGGAACGCCCACCAGCCTGGATGACCCTCAGAGGAGCACTGCAGCATAAGTCTCCTACCTAGCCTTCTTCTTTTCCTTTCTTCACTGGTGGCAGACCTGCACCTTGTCTCTTTCATGGGACTTTCCCCCAATGAATCTCCTGCCCATCCAATTCTGTTCCAGCATCTGCCTCTCAGAGGATCCAAGCTGCCGTGCCCAGAGCGGGACAGAAGAGGGATTTGAACCTAGGTCTGTCTAACCCCAAAGTCCTTGCACTTTCCTTTCCACCGAGAGGCTAGCTGGTAAAGAAACCAGGTTGCTAGGTCCAGTGATCAAGTCTCAGACCTTCTCTTCTTGACCCATCAGCAGTATTCAGTGTAACTAATGATCCCTCCTCTTTGGTACACTGTACTCGGTTCTCAGGGTCTCACGCCCTCCTAGTTCCCAGCCACTTATGCTCAGTCTCCTTTGCTGGTTCATCCTCCTCCTCCTGACCCATAAACCTTGAAGGAGTATCCAGGTCTGCTGGGTTTGCGGACTGCAGATCTTGGAACTTGTCAGCCTCTATGAGCCAATTCCTTATAATAAATCTCTATTTTACATTCAGTTGCTTGTTTCTCTGAAGAATCCTGCCTAATACAAAGACCCAACATGACCCTGGCCTCCTTATTTCACTCTGGCTTCATCTCCTGTTTCTCTCCCCTCCATTGCTCTACCACAGCCACATGAGCACTCTTGCTGTTCCCTGACTATCCCAGGCAGACTCCCACCTCAGGGCCTTTGCACTTGCTGCTTCCTCTGCCCTAATGCGGGACAAACGCATAGTTCTCTCTCACACATCCTCAGTTCTCTGCTCAAATATTGCCTTTCCCCTAAAGCCTTCTATGAACACACTATTTAGAATTATACCACCCCCACTATCTCCATGCAAGACATCCTGGATTTCTTTTCACTGACTTGTTTTTATCCACAGAGAGAAAAATATGACCATCTAACACACACAGTGTAAGTGTCTGTTATTGTCCATCTCCCAGTAGAAGTTCTATAGGAGCAGAGCTTCTTATGGCTTGTTCATTGCATATCTGTCTAAAACTATGCCTTACACATAGTATGTGCTCAAAAATATCTGTTGAATAAACTTATTAACATCCTAGAAGTTTCAAATTTCAGCATAAATATTTTATATTTTCATAAAAGCAGTTAAGGCTCACGCCACTATGGTCTCAGCCCATCTGTTCACAGATGCATAAATAAATTTCTTATACAACTCAAAAAGAAAAAAAGGGTTGAAGTTATAGCCTAGGGCCAAAGGGGGATTGAGGACTGATTTGTAATGGGGTATAGGGGTACTTTTGAGGTGATTGTTCTATATCTTGATTGAGGTAGTGGTTACAGGGACACATATTTTTCAAAAATCATCATCATATACACTTGAAATGGGTTCATTTTTCTATGTAAGTTATACATCAATAAAGTTGATTAAAAACAAACCAACACACTATATTCCAGACTGCCTGTCACACCAAAAAATGGTACACAAATAAATTCATTTGTAGACTATCCTGACTTGAGCTTTGGAAATTCTGTTCCACACACATGGTTTGAACTGATATTTAATTACATTTTAAAATTTTGCTCAATTTACTAGCTACATGAACTTGAGCAAGTTATTTAACCTCCCTTGGGCTTCCTTAGCAGATGTATAGGATAATGGAATCAAGTGAGGTGAATAATATTGCCTAGGGCCTAACAAATAGTTCACTAAGTAAATGGTCACTTTGCTTAACATTATTACTGCCCCGTATAAGCCTGGAGAGCCAATCGCATATCTACGGGCTTTCCTAAGAGCGTGATGTCGAATTGGGCCTGACGACCACTGGTGGGGTCACTGAGTGTGTCGCCGATGGAAGACTGGCCCTAAAATGCCCCGTCTCTAAGAAGCGTGGCAGCTGCAGCACACTGTTGCAAATGGGCACCGAGACCCTCAGCAGCAGGGCTACACCGAGGGTCCACGTTCTGTCTCTTTCTTCCCAGTTTCAGTCCCCTCTCCACCACTTCTCATGCCCAGCAGAAGAGGAACCGCCTCAGAAAACCACCATAACATGTTAGTGAAAGAGCAAAAGTTTAAAACAACCAAGATATTCAACAACTGAGAACTAGGTGATGCTACCTATGAAATGCAGACACTATGCATCCTTTAAAAAGAGTGGGAAGAACTCCCATTAGAGAAAGCAATGATACATTGTTAAGTAAAAAAAAAAAAAAAAAAAGGTGCAGAACTGTATGTTAATATAATCCCATATCATTACAAGAAAAATAGAGGAGATACAGACATGTGTTTGAATTTGCATAGAAGATCTAGGAAACCAAGGTGCTAAAAGGGGTTCCCTATGGGGAGTAGAAGGGGGTTATTTTCATTTTGCATTTATTCTCCTTAAAATAAAACCAATGCAGACATAGAAAAATGATAATGAAAGAGGAGGACAATCAAGGAAGGTGGCCACCTCGGTAGAGAATGAGTCAATCGCATGACTTATTTTTTTCGGTGAGTTCAGGATTCCTTATACGTTTATTTAAAATCAGACATGAACCCAGTATTCTCACACCAAAGCAGTCTCATCCTACTTTGCACGGCTTCCTCACTGATATTTGGTAAGACAATAAGGGAGTGGGTGTTTGCTTATTTAGGGGCATAATGAAGATGTAAATAGAGTGGAGGCAAAAATCTGGTCAACGGATACTCCTGCTCAAAACTTTCCAGGGTCCTTGATTTAGGAGAGAAGAGCAGGAAAAAAGGCAGTACAAAGACCAGAGATGGAATCCCGCTGTGCCAGTTAATAGCTAACGACACTGGGCAGTAACTTCTGTGAGAGTCAGCTCTCTGGCCAATCAAATGGGCGTAAGGAGAGTCTCCTGACCCTACAGCAGCGCTGTGAGATGCTGGGGAGAAACTGGGAAGCATCCGCAGAGCACCACCAGGCACTACAGCTCCCATGTAGGCAGTTGATAAATAGCACCCCAAATTTGACTACATAAGATTTCAGTCTACGGTCAAAGATTCTATCCAGGTGACTGACTTCTCTGAATGAAAGAACACTGGCCAGGGAGGAAAGTAAAGCCGTACACATTGCCAGTGGGCACGGACAGGACCCAGAGCTTCTGAGGCTCCACGGTGGGTATTTCCTGAGGAGGGTCAGGGAAAGACGCGCACAGCCTCTGCGGCTGAACCCCCAGGCCGTGAACAGAGGACTTGGTGGTAAGGACCTCTGCAGCCCCAAGTCTGACCTCTTGACTTAGGGTTTATCTTCCTCCTACTTCCCCCAAGGATCAGAGGCAGGCGGTAGGTAGTAGGAGTCGTATACTCAGTAGACTAATTTTAAATGAGAAGAAGCGAAGGAGCGTGATGAGGGTGAAGCACCATCTGAGGTCTGCGGAGACTTGAAAATAAAGCTTAGCTCCAGGCGTCCAGAATTAAGGCAAAAAAACAAACTCGCAGACAGACTATCATTAGGCAGAAGGAGAATCATGATCAATCAGGAGAGGCAAATTTTCCTAGATATAAACTCAACATGATATAATCAGAAACGGACCCTTGGAGGCCGTGCTTCCATCCCCTCCCACCCCCCAAACTCGAAACATAAGCTCTGGTGTGAGTTTCCTCCCACAGCCTTGCAGCTTTCCAGCTGTGTGACCTGCGGCCAAGGCCTCACCTCTCTGAATCTCAGTGTCCTCATCCTTAACAGGAAATGATGGTCCTATGTGCTTATAGTATATGAAAGGTAGTGCTGGGACATTTGCTAGCATTAAGTGGGTGCTTGCTAGACATCAGAATCATCTCACTGAAATAACCATATAAGGCAGGTCCTATAAATATTTTACAGATGAGCGCTCTGAGACTCACAGAGGTGGGGGCAGTTGCCATTGTCAAACAGCTGAAAGGCGATGAGCCAGAACTAATTTCATGCTTCTGTGATACCAAGGCACAAGTTTAACTGCGCCTGTCCCCTTCCCCTGTACATGTCAAGCACAATTCCTGGCACACAGTAGGTATTCAACATAGTAGTTCCCTTCTTACTCCTTCCTTTTCTCCTAAAGTGTGTATTATGTACATATATATGTGTATATACGTGTCTACATATATGTATATGTCAAAGAGTACTAAAGTAATATTAATATCTTATATTTATATAGCTTCTTTCCTCTAAGGAGATCATACTACTTAATCTATTTTCTCTACTAAGCCTACCAAATCTCTACTTATCATTATTACTTTACTTATTTTACAAATAAGGAACTAGAAAGCAGCAAGCTGCTAGGGTGACATGCCCAGAATCAAATGGAAATCACTGCCAAAACCAAATATAAACCTTGGTCCTTTTTTCATCTAAATCAACTTTTATCCTCTCACATGACACAGCCTCCATAATAAAGAACAGATCATTCATTTTTTATCTGGAAAACTACCAAACGTACAATTCAGTAAGGGGCCTCATGACCTTACCACCTTGTCAAAGGGAAGAAAGTGTATAAAAAATGAGGTTTGCAGGAGCAGACGGTTTTGGTCCGTCAACTTTCTCTTGGATTACGCCCATTAGCTAACATAAAATAATGTAAAATATAATGTAACAGAGCCCCATGTCTTTGGAGATTCAAGTTAAACTCACTGATCTTTCAAACATATATACGCCACACCGAGGGCGACTGTGAAGCCCTGTGGGGCTACACATTATGTGAACTGGATCTTTGAAAGAAAAATATGATACACAATCAGGCCACTCTAGGAGGAAGTGAACCAGCAATGAGCTGTTAGCAGCGTAAATTCACAGCCTCACAGAATTCTGGAGCTCCACAAGGGACCTGGCAGACACGGAGAGGAGCCCCTTCACCTGGTAGATGAGCAAACCGAGGCTCAGCGAGGTTAAGGGACTCTTCCAGGGTTTCACCGACAGGGGAGCAAGAACTACAAAATAAACCTGCTGACCACTATCCATTCCACTTGCAGCTCTTGTTTCTAATGACCATGAGGACACTTAGCACTTTCCAGAATTACACATTTACATGTGATCTTGGGCAAGTCCCTTGATTTTTCTGAATTCAGATCTTTTCATCTATAAACTGTGGGTCTGACAAGTTTCACAAGGAAGCTGCGGGCAATATAAACAGAGGGTCTGGCATAGCCTATGAGCTCCAAGAAGGCAAACACCAGTCTGTACATCTCCAGCATCTGGCCCCAAGCCTGGCACATGGCACATCTGCAGAAAATTTGCTGAGCAAATCAGTAAGCTAACCAAGCAAACAGGCACTGGACTTGAACCCAGGTCTACCTGATACTTAAAGATTAGCCTATATCACTTCAAATGCATATGATTTCAAGGGAGAGTGTTAATTCTAACTTACAGAATAGCAAAAACATAATGAAATCAGAGGGCCATTTTATGGTCTTAGAGCAGGAAAAAAATTCAGTGGGGAAAGTTTCCGGACTCTAAATTTTGAGATTAATTCTTGCTGCTAACACAAGGCATTCTGAGGCTTTGAAATCAACTAAACCTGGGTTTAGGTCCCAACTACAGGATTAGCTGTGTGCACCCAGAGAGGTTACTTTACCTTTCTGAGCTTCACTTTCCATATCCAGAAAGAAACCTACCTCAAGGGATGGTGTGACAAATGAGGCAATGTATGTAAATGGGTACAGGCTGATGCGTGGCACAAAGGGACTCTCACTGGTGTCACACTCGTTTTCCCTTCCAGCTATTTGAAAACTTCATTCATTCCTTTCACTTAGGTCTCCACTCAATGCTGCTTCCACCCACAGTGAGACCCCCAGCGCCCTCGCCCTCTGTGCTCCTGCGTGTTCCTCTCCATTCTCCTCATCGACATTACACTATGGAGTTCTTTGTTTTCTATTTACTGTGCCTACTCGTCTCTAAGGTAAGCCCCAGGACGGGGGCTTTTTGTTGTTTGTTTTCTTTACTGCTACATCTCGACAGCCAGGAAAGTACCTGGCATGTAGTTAGTGCTTAATAAATATTTGCAGAATGGTGGAATGAATTCATTTAACACCTACTTGGACCTCGGGATTTAAAGATAATTAAGAAATGAGATTACAGAAGGAGAAACTAATGCTGCCTGCCAGGGAATCTGGGTGGGCAAAGACCCACAGCCTACCTGGACTCCTGCAGTGGCCTCCCGACTACTCTCTTTGTGTCCACTCTGTCCCCCTACATTCCACATGTTAATCAGCAGCCAGAGACTCCCCGAGAAGTCAACATCAGATCGGGTCACTCCTCTGCTTAAATCCCTCCATATTATCCTATTACAATTAAGAATAAAGCCCAAACTCCTTCCCAGGGCCTCACTGCCAGCCTCTACTCACTAGTCCAGTCCCTCTCCTCACCCTCTCTCCTTCCCTTCCTGATTTCCGGACACACTGGCTTTCTCTTCTAAAACAGGGCAAGGTCTTATCATTTCCTTTTTAATTTTAAAATAAACATACAGCAGCTCCCTCCTTATCTGCAGGGGATATATTCCAAAACATCCAGTGGGTGCCTGAAACTGCGGATAATACCAAACCCTGTACATACTATGTTTTTTCCTATACTTATCTACTGATAATAGAGTTCAGTTTATAAATCAGGCCCAGTACGGGATTAACAACAACTAATAATACAATAGAATTATTATAATATACTGTAATAGAAGTTATGTAAGTGTGGTCTCTCTCAAAATGTCTAATCATACTGTACTCACCCTTCTTCAGTCTCACAGATAGGTGACACATACTTGCCACAGGTCTTAGCAACCTCAGCATCCAATTTTTTTCTTTCCTTATTGAGTTGAGAACTTCCACCTTTTCAGTTAAAGGAGCACTTTACGGCTTCTCTTTGGCATATCCAAATTACCAGCATTACTACTCCTGCCCTTTGGGGAGGAGTAAAATAAAGGTGTTCGCACACACTGTGATACCACAACAGTCGATCTGGTCACCCCGACAGCTAAGTGACTAATGGGCAAGCATCATAAACAGCACGGAACGCTGGACAGAGGGATGATTCATGTACCACGTGGGATGGAGCAGGACAGCCTGAGATTTCATCAAGCTACTCAGAATGGCACACAATTTAAAACTTATAAATTGTTCATTTCAGGAATTTTCTATTTAACATTTTTGGACCACAGATGACCGCAGGTAAAAATTGCTGAAAGCCAAACCATGGGTGATGGTGGTGGTAGGAATACTATACATTTTTATTCATTTAAAACTATATATTTACATAGTGAACAATATTCTGTTCTTATGCCTAAAATTCTTCTACAAGCAAGGATCAATGTAAAAATAACTCTTCCAGGAACATGGATTTGATTACAAGTATCCAGGTCTTTTCTGAGTTAGGGCCTTTGTCCTGTAGTTCCCTCTGCCTAGAAAGTTCTTCCCTGAGGCTACCCCCTCCTCCCGGGTGGGCAATGGCGCTTCCTTAAGGAACCCTCCCAGGTGCAGGGCATCCCTGCCGCCATCACCCTCAGCAAGGCACTCTCCACTGGGTCTCACGGCCTTTTCTTTCCACATAGCATGTCATTACCTGGAATGACTTTATTTATGCGTCCCATTTTCCCCACCAGAATGTAAACAACGTGGAGACAAGGACTCTGTCAGGCTGGCTGCTGCATGTCCAGCCCCTAGTACATAGTAGGACTCAATAAAGATTTCTGAATTGGTAAACTGGCCCTCAAAAGATACTGGAATTTGCCAGAATGAGAAGTACAGGTAAAGCGTGCTATCGGCCGAACAGGATCATGGGTGCTGGCTTCCCTCCAAGGACAACGGCTCCACTGCATCGAACATGTCAATTGCAGCCAAACTTACTTGGGAATGGGTACCCGAATTAGCGTCCCCTCCATTTCTGGGTTCAGATTCATTCCACTTTCTCTTATAGCCTTGATAGCTGCAGCTGTACACTGAAAACCAGATCAAAAGGTAAACAGAATTAGTAAATAATTATTACCAGATGCAAGCCCTCTGTCGATAACTGGCAACCCATCTTGGCAGAACATGGAAACATTTAGTTCTGTTACCAGTAAGATCAGGAAGTTACATTGGTGTAGAGTGCTTTGATCAAGCAGAATAGCAAACTATGTCCACTCCTGGTACCAGTGTACTGCGGGAGAAAAGAAAGCAAAGAGAAGGAAAAAATAAAAAGAAAACAGCTCTGCTTCTTTGAAAAGATTTCAATGGTTTGAGGCAAGACAGATCAAAACCACAATAAATCCTCAAGGGAGGGGGGCTGGTCTGTGCAAAGATTGGTGTAAAGACAGATGAAAGATTTTATACATTAAAAATTCCAGTTGACATTTTACACTCAAACTATACCAATGCCGATTTGGAATGAGTAAATAAATTTAACTCATTCGTATCTACACACATACCAACCTCGCTTGTGCTCTGGAATGAACAATGGCTCTCTGCTGGTGTGTGCTCCTGGAAAGGTAGAATGGTATACCGGCTAGAGCATGGGTTTTGGAGTCAGAAAGATCTCAGTTCAAATCCCAGCTCTGCTTACCATGTGACCCTGGGCCACAAGCCTGACCTCTCTGAGCCTCCGTTTGTAATCTGAGTCCATGTGGTACCTACCCCTCAGAGAGGACTGACCGAGGTAGTGTGATCATGTACCTTGTTCTGTATCCGGCCCACAGTAACACCCAGGGGAGTTATTAAAGACGTTTACTATATGAAGGTAAGAATGCACAAAACTCCCAGACAAGGCTGAGTTGATGTCATCACTAGGCTGATGCAGTGCTGTCCTGCCTGTCATCCTCCTGGGTCTTCTGACAGTCCTGTTCTCTAGTGCCAGGTGGCACACTGCTACATTGATTTCCCAAAGTGCCTCGCCTCACCTCACCTCACCTTACCTCAAGCAACATTATAACCACACTTGGTATGTAATTCTAAAGGACAAAAGATAGCAATGTGGAAGAGAGATAACTTTCATTGGCATGACAATGTGGAATTCGTGAAAATGAGGCCTCTGACATTTTCCAAAGAATTTTAGGTTTGACCAGAGCCAGTCCACATCACTGGGAGTCACAGGGCCAATTCCTAGCCTTGAGCTCCTCCCTGGACTTCTGGTTCAAAAGAATAGGGTTTGTGGCATACCTATTTTACATTTCCCGGAGTTGCTTTGGTTTTTGAGGGAGTGCCCAAAATGCTTATCTATTTCATTTTTAAATAGCCCTAATTCTACAGGGACTTGACGGGTAACCATAAGGTCAAAAGATAGACAAGAACTTCCAAATGCAGATGAATCATTTCCTTGGGAGGCTGTACAGAGAATCTAACAGTGTGGCCACTGCTTGAAACAGTAAGTTGTTAAAATGGTACCTTTAAGCACAGACTGTTGGGAGCTGGAAGGGACCCATGACACAACCAAGTACAACCCCTTCCTTATAGACACAGGGACCTACTGGATAAGGTCACATCCCTAAAATATTCTAAATATGTGTATTCTAGTTTGACGTGCAGAATGCAGAAACTTGCAGAATTACAGTCATTTTCCCAGCATGACTTCAGAACTACTCGTGGTTCAGATAGAAAAGCATATATTTCTGTTGCATTTCAATCTTTTATCTTAGCCTTTGTCCCCTCACTGAAGGGATGCTCACCAGTACCCCAGGATAAACAGGCTGTCCTCAAACCACTACTGGTTGTGCCTGCCTGGAGTATAATGCTGAGAAAGACCACAGACCCCATCTGTGGTCAGGCAGGAAAAAATGCTGTCATCAATTAGCAATGTCTGCTATTGCCATTCTTCAATTAATCTATGCAAAGAACAAAAGATGACAAAACTTTTGTAGACAGGAGTAAGGCCAGTGCCCGCAGCCACCATCACAGGTGCCTGGCCAGTGCCCGCAGCCACCATCACAGCTGCCTGGCCAGTGCAGGTTCGCATTTGATTCAGACAGTCGGTAATGAAACAACGGGAGCCAAAAGCTGGTGGGCCATCATCTTTAATTCTAGCTTGTACCCGGCGGGCAAGTAAAAACACACACTGGGCTCCAAAACCCACTCATTCAGTGCTCACAACACTACTGACTTATCCGAGTTTCCTAGAATCAAAGGTTTTTAGCTCACCAGCCTTATTCACCTCTGTTCCTGTTGGGCAGATAAAATATAATATGCTCACTTTGTTAAAGATGGCATTGCCCACATGGAAGCCCGTCATTCAGGTGATATTATTTGCCCTTATGATTGGGATGGGCGTAATTATATTACTGGGTGTGGGGGACAGGTTGTAAGCAGGCCGGGTCCTTATAGCCTAAAGTTTAGTTTTAAGAGTAAGCTTTTCCCCACACCCTTGACAGATTGGATGATGTGGGGTGGTGCACTCTCATGAGGAATCCTCCCATTATGCCTCAGATAAGTGACTTTGTATCAGAGACTTCCTTGTTTGTAGATTGGATTAAAGGTTTTGAATCTATGCTATAAAGTGGGGCAGACTGGGAGCTTGCTCTCTCTCGGTTCCTGAGGTTAGTATTAGAAAGGAGAGCAGATTAAGGCCTCGTGGAGGAGAGGAGAAGTAGCCAAGATGGCGGAATGCTGAGGAAGAAGCCAGTTTGTGCAGAGTTTGTGTAGAGAGAAGGAGATGGGAAACAGAGGTGAATAAGTCTAGTGAGCTAGAAACCTTTTGATTCTAGGAAACCCGGATAAGTCAGTAGCTTTGTGAGCACTGAATGAGTGGGTTTTGGAGCCCAGTGTGTGTTTTTGCTTGCCCGCTGGGTGCAAGCTAGAATTAAAGCTGATGGCTCACCAGTTCTTGGCTCCATTGTTTCATTACCGACTGTCCGAATCTAATGCGAACCTGCATGGGCCAGGTGGCTGTGATGGTGGCCTTGAGCACTGGCCTTACAGTTCCCCATCTCCTCCTGTACAAACTCGGCACAAATTGGCTTCTTCCTCAGCACTCCGCCATCTTGGCTGCTTCTACTGGCCTCCATGTGGCCTTATTCTGCTCTCCTCTCTAATACTAACCTCAGGAACCAAGGGAGAGCAAGCTCCCGGCCTGCCCCACTTTATAGTGTAGAAATCCAAACCTTTAATCCAATCTCCAAACAAGGAAGTCTCCGATATAAAGTCACTTATCTGAGGCATATTGGGAGGATTCCTCATGAGAGTGTACCACCCATATCATCCAATCAGTCAAGGGTGTGGGAAAAGCTTACTCTTAAAACTTGCACATGGGCAGCGCCATCTTTAACAAAGTGAGCATAATATATTTCATCTGCCCAATAACAGGTAAACACATCCTTGGCCCTTTCGGTTCAAGTCAGCTTTGTTAGTATCATTTCAGTTACTGGCCTCCTATTTTCTTTATATCCCAAAGAGTCCTTAGAATGTAAGGTCAATGGAAGCAGGAACTTTGTCTGTCTTAATCATCAGTGAATTCTGACACCTCAAATAAAACCTAATAACTTGCAGAGACTCAAAAAATATTTGTTGCATTAATGAATAAATGGTAAAAGGAGCAAGGCTTTAGTGTCAAAGAGATCTAAGTTCAAATCTTGGTTCTATCACAACCATGTGAAACTGGGGGAGATATTTTATGTCGCTGAGCCTCAGTTTTCTCATCTGTAAAATGGAACCAATAACGCTTAATTTTAGGGAGGATCAGTGTTAATCACGTGAAACAAAGAATGAGAAAGTAGCGCCCAGCGACACAGTAGACACTGGATACACATTCGCTTTCTTCCTTCCACAGGGCAATAGCGGAGCCCACAGATTTTTTTTTTCATTTGCCTCGTTCAAATTGTGCTGTGGTTTTTATAACTCCCTTTTTTTCTTTCCCATCATTAACTCTAGCTGCAGGCAAATTTATGCTAAGCAGCAACTATGTGTATCATTCATCAAGCCAGACACATGTTAAACAAATGCAACACAGTTTTCTGTCTTCAATGCATTTGAAAAGATTATGCATGTAAATCTGCATCGTGTCACCACAGCATGACACAGAAATGCACAGGTTCGGAAAGAAAGCCAGCCACATGTGAAACAGAGAGAAGTTATATAAACACAGAGAGGATTAGCTCAGCATTTTGAAGCAATGAACCTGGGCACTCTACGAACAGCTTCTAAAGTGGAGGAAGGAAATGTTTAGTTAAGACTATTTGTTTAATGTATACACCAGATGAGATAAAGGAATTCAAAAGACAATGTAATTCACACTTCCTCATTCTGTCCTTGTAAAGAGCCTCTTTACTGAGATGCCTGTAAAGGTTGCTTCCCCCCTTCAAAACCCACAGAATTTCAACTTGGAGAAATGGCAAAGATGCTCTGGTTGAAAAATGAAGATATACTCCAACTTCCTAAGAAAAAATTAGGCTGTTAATACCTCCTCCTGCCTCATAAGATGTGCCGGAGGCTGATCGGGTGCTTCTTCCGTGAATACCATTTGCTATTTAATAACAGAAGTGGCTGGCTCTGCACGGCAATCTGCCTGATGAGGTCTTCAAGCTGTGTAATTAGGAGGCTATTCCCTAAATTGGCCTGCGGGGCCTGTGGGATTAGACGAAGCAGGCGGTTAGGCCTCAGCTCAGAGGGGGCTGGAAAGGGAGAAGAGGTGACAATTCCCTATCCGTCCATTTCTCAGCTCCTCAGTACCAGGAACAGGAGCCTCCCTTCCATCAACCTAACAACAAGTATTTGAGAAAAATTCACTGAGTGCTTCCATGAGTCAGGCACTGCTTTGGGTGCTCAGCACAATGAACAAGTTAGATATGACTCCTATGTTCCAGGTTTGCCATCTATACGGCAGTTAGCTGGGCAAGAGTGTTCCAAGCAAAGGGAAGAGCACAGGCAAAGCCCTGAGGATGCAGACGGTGTGGTGCGTTTGAGGAACTGAAAGACCAGTGTGGTTACAGTGGTGTGCCAGGATGACAGTGGCACACGACTGGTGACATTGGGAGGCACAGGCGGGGACACATCACACAAAGCCTTCTAAGCCCCAGTAGTCTTTTCCTAAAGACTATTTGACGCCGCTGATAAATGTAAAGTATGGGAATGACATACTCCAACATATATTTTTAAAAGTTCACTCTGGCTGCAGTATGGAGAATGGAATGGGGGAGCAAGGCTGGCACGTTAGCTACAAGAGCCCTCTGATTTGAAAGTGTTCATAGCAAGGGCTTTTCCTCACTCATATCGCTGATCCAGCAGGTTCACTTTGGTCTATGTCTTTGGAACAGACACACTGAAAGAGACAATTGGAACAGGAAGGGCCTTCAGATTCCTTCATCTCACATTAACAGATGAGGAAACGGAGGCACAGAGAGTGAAGCAAAGTCAAACAACCAGATAGCAGTCGAGAGGGGACCACGTTCCGGGTCTTCTAGGACTCCTAATCCAGGCCAATTCCCACTAGACCAGTGACGGGCAATCTTTTGAGCTTGATGTGTCAAAATTCGCCAAAAAACCGACCATAACTCGGGTGGTGTGTCACTTGGAGAAAAACGGCCTAACCGGAAGTCCCAGAACTAGACGCTCTGTGCTGGAGTTCTGTTGTTTTGGCCTACAGACCTCCGGCACAGAGTGTCTACACTACAGCAAATGTTTTATCCTCGGCTACTGCACCTGGCCATGCAGGAGCCGAGGACGAAACGTCCTTCTCAGCATGTGGCCCCATACTTCTCTGGTATGCAGCTGCATGCGGCCGCATGGTATCGAAAATGGCTACGTGTATCAGTGCTGACACGTGTGTCATAGGTTCGCCATCATGGCCCTAGACCAATGAGGAAAAGCCCATTCTCTTCCTCCACTAGACTTAAAATCACAGCCCCAAGGTTGCAATAATCTAATGCAACCTACCTGTTACCCTTGGAAGCACTGAGCTCTGTGTGATACTCTGCAGAGTTCAGTCCAGTTTGAAAAGAATGTGACTTCCTGGAGGATCTGCTCAAATACTAATGCAAAGGACACATTAATGTGTATTTTTTTCCTCACAATCTTAAAAAATAAAGTGAATTAGTGATCACTATTTAACAAGGATCTCACATAAAATTCTGGCTGCTTCTGGAAATGAAAATCTCAATACCTGGTAACACTGTTACCAGGCCTACATTTCTGCCTGGCAGTGATCAGTAGGAACTGGGCAGAGGTTGCTCCCTTCAGACAGGGCACAGGCTCTCCAGTTTCCCACAGTCCCCCCCCATGCTGGCCAAGCTCCAATCACTGCATCACCACTACTGTGCCTCTTAGATGAGGCCTATTTCAATATTCAAAGTACAAGTACTGGCTTGGTTTGGGTTTAATGGGAAAGGAATTTAGAAATGGGAGAGAACTTTCCCTTACCTGTAAGTTCCCTTTACTATGCCTTCTCTATTGTTGCATCTCATGCTAGAGGGAATACTTCCTCCTGATGTGACCCAGCCTCCTCCATTCCAAAAGTGGCCATGAATAAGGGCCCTTCTAGCAAAGCCACCTTACCTCTGGGAAGTTGGCCATATTCACCAAAATCAGCTGTGGTGACTTCATGGAGATCTGGCCAATCTGGTTCAAAGGAAGCTTCTCATCTGCAGTTACCACGGTAATGTGATCAAGGGACCCTAAAAAAAAAATTACAGGGTCTTAGAATTCAGAAGGACCTTAGTAGTTGCACACCTAAGTCCTTATATAATTTAGGTTTAACTAATATTAAGAGTCCCTTATCAATATGACAAGGCCATTCAAGGGGCTTTAATAGGAATAACAGCGTCGTGTAATAGAGCTTTGACATGTCAAAAGAACTAGGTTGGAATTCCTTACCAACAACCAGGATGGCCATAGTTGGCCTGGACCTGAGGGGTTCCTGTGACACAGGACATCTAGAGCTAAAACTGGAAAGAGTAGGTCATCCCGCCAGCAACTTTGCCATTTACTAACCATGAAACCTCAGGCAAGTTCCTGATCTCTACACCTTGGTTGCCAACTCACTCAAAAAATACCTACCTTACAAAAAAAAAAAAAAAAAAATACCTACCTTACAGGATTAAAGCAAGGATTACGACTAAATATAAACAACCAAGTATCTAAGCACCAAAAAAAGCATTAAAAACGGTACCTCTTAGTTCTTGTACCTGTTTAGCTCTTGTAACTACTCTGTATCATTATATTACTATCTCCACATTACACAAGAGAAAAATGAGACTTGAGAGTTTAAATCAGTCAAGGTCATCCAGCTAACAAAAAACACTCAAGAGCTAAATCTTAAACTCAGGTAAAGCCCAGGAGGTAAAACAGTAAAAGTTTCCTTGATTCTGAAGACAACAAGTCCTGGGTTCAAATACCAACTCTACCACCTTTCGATAGTGTGACCCTGGGCAGATCCCTTCAACCTTATGAGTGTTTGCTTCCTGCTCTCTCAATGAGGCATAAAAATTGTACTTATTTCGTAGGGCTGTTATGGGGATGAATGCAAGAGCTGACGGAAAGCACTTATAACTATCCTGGCATATATAAGCACCCAGTAAGTAACTATTATTATTACTCTTGATTTTCTCCTACGTTTTAACCAAACTAACCTATTTATAATTTCTCTCATACAGTCATTACTTCTTGCCTCAAGACCTTTAGCATATATTTTTCCTTCTACTGAGAATGTCCCTATCTGTTCAGATAACTCCTGTTTATTCTTTAACACTCAGTTATAATAGCTTCTAATCTCAGAAATCTTATCTGACCTTCCAGGCTGGATTACAGACCCCCTATGAGCTCCGAAACCTTCCATGCAAACTTCCATAATGGTAACCAATTTTGCTGAGTACTTCCTATAAGCAAGACATTATACTATATGCTTCTATAATTTATTTGCTTTCATTATCACAGTAACCCTGAGATAGTTCCATCATTTTACAGATGAAGAAACAGAAGCACAGAGAGTAACATACTAAAGAGAGAAGAGCTCCTGATAATGAAGCTTGAATTCAAACCTAGGTCTGACCAACTCCAAAGCTACAGTCGTCACCTCTCAGCTTTACTATGATATTCTACATCTGGGTTTACGTCTGTCCCTTCGCATTACGCTCTAGGCTCTGGGAAGGTGGGGAGAGTGTGTTTTCTCTATCTATGGCAGCTACTAATCAGCAAAAACAAGTGGTCAGTAATGCTTTGAGGAATAAATGAATGTATACGTGGATGGATGAATGAGAGAAGACATGAATGGACAAATGAATAAACCTGTATCTTAGACCAGTGGTTTTCAACCTTTTGGGGATTGGTGAAAATAGGATAAGTGTTTTGGGTATCACTACGACAGAAATCACCCTGAGTGTAAGCGAATTTGACTAAGATCCTTGGGTCTCTAATCTTCATACAGCATCAGATGGTTAACTCTTCCCTGGACCAGCCGACATTGCTGCAGTCCGGCCACACTGGCGGTTGCAAAACACCGTCCTTGACAACTATTAAAAACAATCAACCACTTTAGGGGTAGAGACTATTGGGAGATAGATGGAGGTGTAAGGAGAGAAGTGCCTGCTGGTTCAGATAGTAGTGAAAGACGATATGGAAGAACCTGGCTCCATTCAGCCTCTTTCCCCCAGCCTCGTCACAGCCCCTAGATCCACACAGAACATTACACAAACACAGCCCTAAAGAGAAAGCAAAGGAAATACCAACGGGAGGCCTTTTGAAAATGGATCTTAATTCAGCCTTCCCGGTTTGCCTAAGATCCTCTGCCACAGAAGTCCCAACATGGGCTTCCCAGGATGCAGTGTGGCGTTCCTATCCCCTAAATCCACGTCGACATAACGCGTCAAATCCTTTTCCCTCAATCTGTCCCCAGTGAGGATCTCACCCGGTCTCATTCCTGCCCCTCATTTTCTCAGAGGTTAACTTTTAACAAATTACACTCCCAACCTCTTTCCAGGCCCATCATCTTTCTAAGTTCAACAAGAGTGGAACTCGCTGGGTAATTTTAAGTCTCACATTTCTCCCTGAGCTACTCTAAACTACTCTCTGGTTTCGGCTGCAGAATGTTAACAGGCCAGAAAGCACAGGGGAGACAAAGCACTTTATCAGTTTCATACCTAAAATAATAAGCAAGTTTAAAATAAACAGTTGGGAGAGATTGAATGGCATGCTCTACTGTCAGCAAAAGCAGAAGTGCCCTGGTCCGTGTGTGACAAATGACGGAATGGCCTGGTTTCACACTGGACCTTGTCTCTGGACTCAGTATGTTTCTGCTCGTGTTTAGAAATGGAGCTGTGTATATTTGTCACTTGGTTTTCTTCAGAACAAGTCCACAAAATATTTTCTAGTCTCCCTATGAACTAGCCAACCAACATGCGAGTGGGGCAGCCCACGCTCCCACAGATACCTTCAGAGGGGGTCCGAGGCTTAACTCTAGGATAATGACAATTTCCAAAAGGCCAATTTAACAGCAATTGGATTTTTCCTGCCTGCCTGCACCATTAGCTGACAACTCACTTCTTCCATCACATCTGCAAACAGTTCTCCTAGACAGTTCTGACATTTCCCACTTAGAAAAGTCACTTTCAGGAAGTTATTAACCCAAACATAATCTTCCTGGTCAAGCTCAGGGGCACAGAAATGCCCCAGGTAGGCAGGTTTGCAGCCGGCTGGGTCCCAGTGAGGGAGAAGAATGGCCAAATAGGACAAACTAGAAAAATCAAACCAAAGATGGCAGTTACTATGAGACTAAATACCTAGAAGCATATATAGTGTTTATCATAGTTATAATAAAACTCCCAACTTTAGAGTATAATTCCATGACGGCAAAGACCATGCCTGTTTTTGTTCACCATTGCATACCAGCACCATACCTAGCTCATAGTAGACAAATATTTGCTGAATGAATAATGAAATGTTAACTACATTCCAGGCACTGGACTAGAACCATTACACATGTTACCTCACTCATTTTAACACCCACCACCAAGCTATAAGGTAGGAATTAGACAAGGAAACTGAGGACCAGGGAAGTATAGTAACTGCCCATGGTCGCCAGTTAGTAAGTGTCACAGCTGGGACTAAAACACAGCTCTGCCACAGCCATGACCTTTCCACGACACCGTCTCTAAAATATTGGTTGAGTCACTAACCTGGTGAGGTCCTTATATTGACAGTCCTATTAAAATTATCCTTGAGTGCTTCCACCACAGACTTCATTTCTTCTTCCACCTCTTCCAAGTTGATTATATCCTCAACCAAGGAAGTGTTAAGATTCACTCTGGCTTGGGACTGTCCTTTCCCTTTGGCTAGAAAGTCAACATTCAATGAATAAAAGAACAGAAGACAATAAACAGAGTCAAAAACAATCAGTGAAGTATCTACAATGTGCAAGGCAAAATGCCAAGGGCTGGAAAATTATAGAATATTATCACTGCCCTATAAAAAAGCCTACATTTACTGAGTGTCCACCAGAGACCCAGCATCATGCTAACCACTTTCTCAGGTACTAGCAAAGGCACAGACGTTATAAAGAGATGCCCCAGGTGAAAATCCTGGCTATGATCTCAGGCACATTACTCTCCTTTCCTGAGCCTCAGTTTCCTTACCTGTATACAGGGATAATATCTGTATTGCTAGGTTGCTACATGGATGCAAATTAAGTAATTCAAATAACTAAAAGAGCACTATCCATATGGTAGGCACTCCATATTATTCAGAAAAATAAACAGAAGATAAGAAAGGTAAAATGACTTGCCTAAATCCACAGGTCCGTAAAGAGTAAAACCAAGATTTAGTCCCCGATCTCCTGAATTTTAAACTCATAAACTTTTCTTTAGACTGCCTCCATAAAATCGAATTGGAGGTACAGGAGATAAATTAATTAATTTTAAAATGAATACTAAGACAAGGAAATGCAAAGTATGTGGCGGCCGGGAAAAACAGAACAATAGTAGTTCAGAAACGGTAACCACCACCAGTGGTAGTGATGATGCATTAGATTTCAGAAAATCAACAGCATGGGAGCTAAATAACATTCTGTTTTATGTATACACCATCATGGCAATGTCTCATATACACTCTGTGATATGCATATACATAGGTCACTTCAGTGAGGAATACTAATATTCTTGTATTTTTTATGGAGCGTGAGAGGAGAAAAAATAAAAACACTTAAATAATATCCTACAGTTATTTATTAAATAGTCAACAAACATTTACTGAAATTCCTTTATAACAAAGATTATTGACCACTGACAGTGAGCTAGATCCTGTGCTATTTGTGGCATATTATAATTGGCAATGCAAGTTCCAGTACATTCTTCTATTAGATATTCAAAGCAGCTCTGAGGTAGGAAGACCAGAGGTTATTATTGCCCCCATTGTACAGATGAGAAGTGTGAGACACAGCCATTTAAATGTTTTGCCCAAAGTAACCAACCAGGAAGCAGCAAGTGATTTTTTAAACATTTATTTGCTGTGTCACCATCATTGCTCTAAGTGAACAGGCTGACATAGAACCCTCAGAACCAGCACACCTTCAGATTCAGAAATACAGGTTCCAAAATGGATAATAAAAGTAAATTCATACCCAGGCTCTTGTGAATGCAGAACACCAAGGACAAAGAGATCTTAGAAACAGCAAACAATAAAAGACAAATCGTCCATAAGGATCAGAGTTTAGAACAACAGCATAGTTTCCAAGAACAGCAACAGAAGTTTAAAAAAACGGAAATAAATGTTTTAAACTTTACATTTTTTTTCAACCAAGTATTTATCTTAAAAATTTACAGGTAAGAAACCTGTTATGACAGACACCACAAAGTAAAAAACTAAGTAGATACTTGTGACACGCTATCAACAAAGGATTAGCATTCCTAATATAAAAGGGAACCAATAAAACTAAATGAAAAGTCAAATCAACTTTTTAAAGAGGCAATCAGAGAAGACAAAAACTAAACAGTCCATTAAATATGAGAATCTGCTCTCACATGCTGTAGCTAATATGTAGCTACTAAAAGACCACAATGCCATGGGCATCAGGAGCCCCTGGTTTCCAGCTCTGCCACTAGCTAGATGTGACCATGAGCACGTGTCACACACATGTACCTCACGTTTCCTCATTTGCGAAACGGTCAGATCTGTGCTTCCCTAGATAATTATAAGAATTTTTCCACTGGATAATTATAATTCCTTCAGCGGATAACTATAAGGATTACATTTCTACATGTAGGTGAATTTTTAAAAAATATAATACAACCTTCAAATCAAAACTTGTTACTGTAACTAACAGCTGTCCCTATGAACAGAATATAAGTCTTTGTTTGATGCATTAACAATGTTTCAGTAACTTGCTAATTTTCCTATGAACAGAAAAGGGTTCCATCCAACCATAAAAGGAAAGGCCATGGGAAAACATGCAGCAGTGTTATTTCTAGGACCATCCTTGCGGGTGGACTCCCTAACCCGCCACTGCACATAGCAGGCCTGCTTGACAGTTTTCTGTCACTCATTTACTCAGCAAAATTTTTTGATACATACTACATGGCAGGCCCTGTTAGATGCTACCCAAGAAAAACACAGACCTTACCCTCGTTGGGTCCAGCACGGAAGACATATAACAAGCAATAATCAAACCTACAATGAATTAACTAATTAATGATTGCTGTGCTAAGTACATCAAAGGTAAAATAACAGTGCACACGAGTGCGTGTCACAAGGGACCTGACCCAGTCGAAGAGGTCAGGGAAGGCTTCCCTGAGGAAGCGACATTTAAGCTGAGATCTGGGGTATATCAAAGTCTCATTCTTGGATGACACAAACCATTAAGATCATCCATCTAAATCCATGGTTCTAATACCCCTTACCCAACAACCTTCTGGTTTTAATTTTACTTCCAACACAGATCTTCCTATAAAGAGAAAATATGTTAATCCCTGCCTCAAGCATTCTGGTGTGCTTGGCACTTTTACCTCTAATTCTAAATTTAAAAGAAAGAAATCAGGCATTTCTGAGCCATGGTAACGTATGAAGTAACATGGTAATGAGAAAACAGACCCTAGCTTCTCTGTCGCTGTGACCTTTGAAGCTGATCAATTGTACTATCGGAGACACCATTTCCTCATGTGGCCAAGGAAGAAATTCAGTACATCTCTGATAACCTTCCAGCTATGATAATTCAAGGGCTAAACATGAGGATGGGGTGAGGAGGTCACACGTCTCTACCTTTGGCTTTCTTGGTAGCAAAATGACGGGTGGGTACAGCTGGATAGGCCATGTGTTGCCCATGAATATTTTGTCTTCCATTCATTGTCTTCGATGTAACTTCTGAAACAGGTCTAGTCAAGGTTGCCAGGGAGTTGCGCCAGGCAGGGTGGACCAAGCGGAAGCACCTTAAACCCAAGGCCATGACTGAAGACAGTCCGTGTGAGCATCTACTAAAAAGAATACGACATAAAGAAGACCTAAGTAAAAGAGACTCTGTAATAATCTCAGAAAATAATTTGTATCAATTATCAAACAACTCCTATAAACTTAGCTATGTCTAGGCAATTTAAATACATTTATCTTTAAGCCTCCCCCAATGGCCTACAAAAAAATGATTAGCCCCATTTTACAGGACAAAGAAACAGGGGCACACAGAGATTTAACTAGCCCAATCTGGAGGCCTCCAAATCACCATGCTTTTTCCACTGCACCAAATGCCTCTTCGTACACAAGGAACACAGACTTAAGCAAATGCACAGCTGCCTCAATCTGTAATGATGTTAATTAAATCCTTATAGGAGAAAAGGGGGAAAAACACCCTCGACAAAGTTATGTTATAAAAAAGAGGGCAGAGCATTGGAAAAGGACTTTAAATTAAAAAAAAAAAAACATTTCAACAGGCATAAAATGACTGGAAAATTCACACGATAGCATTTAATTAAAATTTTCTTTGGTTCCTTATGCACTGATTACCAATTAGAATGCACTTTACTTTAATGTGAGTCTGAGCATGGTTGAGGTTTGAGGTCTTCCATGTTATAGAACTAAAGCTCTGGAAAATGCCACCCTCCTCTGTGTTAACACAAGTTACACATTATACTTCTGAGGTCTTTGGCTTTGGAAAGATGCTAGAGCCTACAGCTAGCTACCTCTGGGGTAGAACACAGTCCTAGCTAACTGCCAGGAATCTGGCCATGGCTCAGCTAAAAATTAAGAACAATCAGCCTCAAATACCTGGAAGCTACTATTTTTGAAAATCAGTTTCACACCTCATTAAAACACTGTCCTCCGCCAAAAAAAAATCCCATCCTAAAATTTTGATGCAGTACAACGGACTGAATAAGAACATGGGCTTTGCAGCCAGGAAGACTTGGAACCCAGTGCCAACTCCATCACTGACTAAGTGTCCCTGAACATCTCCGCAACTTGATTTCCTCAGTTGTCAAATGGAGAGAATTATAGTTATTTCTTGAGGTTGAAAAGAAGAAATGAGTTTAGCAGATAAAACACTTGGCCCAGTGGCTAGCAGACAGCCCGAGTCCCCAACCGGGGTATCTGTTGATAGCTTTGACACCTTTCCTTTCAAAGACTTCCATGACAGGGTCTGACACATTAAAAAAGTCTTGCATGTCATCACCCATATACAGGTGGGTGGCCCAGAGTCAGTCAGATCTGGATGTAAATCTCAACTTTGGGCATTTACTCCATTTTCCTGGGCATCACTTTCCTCATCTGCAAAATGTGAAAACTACTCCAACCTGACAATGAGATGAGATGGTGAGTATATGGAGAATACCTAGCACGGTGCTGGGAACATAGCACCTGTTTAATAAAAGCTATCATTTAAAAAAAAGAAAAAGAAAAAGAGCAAATGAGTAGCACAGTAAAAGCAAATGATTTCTCCTGATGGAAGTTTTAATAGCAAGGGATGCTAGATATCAGTGATCAACGTATGAAGTCAGTAGAAACAGACCTGGATTTAAATAAATAAACAAAGTTTTTCCTCTTTTTAATTATTATCAGTAGCTACTATTAATTGAGGTCAGGTCTCGGCTGCTTGCTTTACCCATATTATTTCATTTAGTCCTTTTAGTAATGCCACAAAGTATAATAATCTCCATTTTACAGAACTAGAAACTGAGGCTCAAAGAGACTGACACTGTCTAAGGGCATGGAGCTAATAGCTCTGCCCTATTTTAGCAAAACTGTTCACAAACGTTTGGCTCTAAGTAAGGTTTCTATATCTAGGTTTTTGCCTAATATAGCCAATGCCTAACCCACACTGATATCCAAATATGGCTGTATAATAACGTGTGGGTTTTGTTTCTTTAATCTACAGGGTCTCAATCTGGCTGCTCCATTTGACACAGGTTTCCTGGTGTCCCTACTGCAGGTCAAAATGCCAATCCAGAAAGCAACAGGAAATCAGAACGGGTTAGAAATAAACAACCTTTGACAGAAAACGCAACAGCCAAAAGCAGATCCAGTACACGTGAACCGGAAGCCAACTCTATAAATAAACCACATTTCTGAAATACTTAAGGCCTAGGTTTTAATTGCTCAGAAGTCAGGAAACTTCAAAGTGGAAGTTCAAAAAAGGCAGTCCCTTGGAACTTTTACCTTAAGGACATGCATATTAATACTCAGTTCAGCTCAGATGAAGTCAAGGAAAGGAACTGTTCTGGAAGCCCAAGTATTATCCAACAAAATTAACTTATACTCAGAAAAACAAACAAAACAAAACATGGTAGGGGCACCTGGGCTTTGATACAGTCTTGAACTGGAATCTCAGTGCTCCCCCTTATTAGCAGTGTGACCTTGGGTAGATCATTTAACCTTTTTGAGCTATGGTTTCCAACACATCTTTAGCATGGTGATATTAATAAGCATTGAAAAACAGATAATTGTAACAATAATAATGAGATAATAGCTATGCTTTTATAGTGATAACTATGGGCCAGAGACAATTCTAAGTGCTATACTATATATATTAACTCATTTGAGCCTTATGATAACCTTCTGAGGTATTACATCCATTTTAGGCTGAAGAAACAAGAAGCACAATAATTTGCCCAAGGTGTTTTTTCACTCAGTCTAGCTCCAGAGTTTGTGCCCTTGACCACTATACTATACTGTGTACATAAAACACTCAGCGCAGCACAGAGGTCGCCATTTTGATCCCCGGTCAGAGCACAGACAGGAACAGCTCGATGTTCCTGTCTGTCTGTCTCTACCTGCCTCTCTCTTTAAAAACAAACAACAGCAAACAAACAAAAAAAACCAAAAACCACTCAGTATTGGCATTATTATTCAAACTGTTGAGACATCTTTTAAAACTACTTGAAGCACATCTTCTTTTTCCAAAGTTGAGGTTCTCAAAACTTGAATTTTCCTAATTTTCATAGAATGTGCATTTTAACTTTGGAATGAACCAGATGAGGAACACAGTCTGGGCTTATCCATTGTCTCAGCAACCCCTCCCAATCCAGCCGCATATTAGCTTATAATGTGTACATTTTTATCAATGTGTGTTTGTGTAAGGATATAAAATACTTTCACATTATATAAAGTATATAAAATACTTTCACATTGTGGGCAAAAAAGGGGGTTCTCTGGAAAATAAACTCACAGGGTAATCTAATCATAAATTCCTAACTGGTCAGGCCATGGTGTGTAGTCACGCCCCAGGAATAAAACTTTAGTAAAGGGTTTATCTTTGCCTTAACAAACCCTGTCCATTGCTTCTGTGCATCTAGGTTAACACAACTTTAAAATGCCTCTTTTTCAAAGTAACCACTCTCAAAAGAGAACATAAATCTTTTAAATATAACTGTAATCCAATCACTGCCTTGCTTTCTCCCTGCCTAAGGTAATCTTACGTTCCCTCCTTAATTCCAAATGGATAAAGAAGCTACAAACTGTCATTCTCCAGAGCATTTGAGATCTTGCTTCCTGGCAACTGTTGTCAGTTTTGGCTCAAATAGTCTTATAAAAATTCTCTACAGCCTGTCCAGGTGGTGGCACAGTGGATAGAGCATTGGACTGGGATGTGGAAGACCCAGGTTCGAGACCCCGAGCTCGCCAGCTTGAGCGTGGGCCCATCTGGTTTGAGCAAAAGCTCGCCGGCTTGGACCCAAGGTCGCTGGTTCCAGCAAGGGGTTACTCGGTCTGCTGAAGGCCCGCAGTCAAGGCACATGTGAGAAAGCAATAAATGAACAACTATGGTGTAGCAACCTCAATGAAAAACTAATGATTGATGCTTCTCACCTCTCTCCGTTCCTGTCTGTCTGTCACTATCTATCCCTCTCTCTGACTCTCTCTGTCCCTGTAAAAAAAAAAAAAAAAAAATTCTCTACAGGTTTGGATGTTTCTAGCATCGATAACATGGATTATCTGATTCCTACAATAACCAGAGTCGTGATTATCATTGACACTTTACAAATAAGCAAACTGATCTTTCATTTCCTTGAATACACCTTCTGCTCCAGGGTCTTCAAACACACTTTTGCATGTTTGGAATATCTTTTTAATGAACCACTTCCCACTTTTCTTTCAGATCTTAGCTCAGGCATCACTTCCTCAGAGGACTGCTTTCTTTGGCCATCTCTGGCAGCACAACTAGCTCAAATGTCCTGTAGCTCATTTTCATAGCACCTATACTTTTATAGCACACACTTTAACAGTACCAGTTATATCTGTGTAGGTATTTGATCATTGTCTAATTCCCTCCATGAGACTGTGTTCGGCAGATAAAATATAATATGCTCACTTTGTTAAAGATGGTGCTGCCCACATGGAAGCCCGTCACCCAGGTGATATTATTTGCCCTTACGCTTGTGATGGCTGTGGGGGAAAAGTTGTAATGTAAGCAGGCCAGGGTGTTATAGCTTAAGGCTTTGTTTTAAGAGTAAGCTCTTCTCCACACCCTTGACTGATTGGATGATGTAGGGTGGTGATGTAGGGAGGAATCCCATTATGCCTCAGATGGGTGACTTTGTATCAGAGAATTCCTTGTTTGTATAATTGGATTAAAGGTTTTGAGTCTGCTATAAAGTGGGAGGGAACAGTAGCTTGATCTCGCTCTCGGTTCCTGGGTTCCTGAGATTAGTATCAGAGAGGAGAGCAGATTAAGGCCATGTGGAGAAGTAGCCAAAATGGCAGAGTGCTGAGGAAGAAGCCAGTTTGTTAAGAGTTTGTGCAGGAGGAGATGGGAAACAAAGGTGAAAAAGTCTGGTGAGCTAGAAGCCTTTGATTCTAGGAAACTCGGATAAGTCAGTAGCTTTGTGAGCACTGAATGTATGGGTTTTGGAGCCCAGTGTGTGTTTTTGCTTGCCCGCCGGGTGCAAGCTAGAATTAAAGCTGATGGCTCACCAGTTCTTGGCTCCATTGTTTCACTACCAACTGTTTGAATCTAATGCGAACCTGCATTGGCCAGGCGGCTGTGATAGTGTCCGTGGCTACTGGCTTTACAGACTGTAAGCACTAAAATTACTGGCCTATAGCTGTCTTGCTCACTGCTGTATCTCCAGTGCCTAGTCCAGTCCCTGAACACAGAAGACACTACATAAATGAGATGAGCACAGGAATGAAAATCTAGAAAAATTAAGCCCTTGACTAAGGTCACAAAGCTGGCACCAGAATTGGAATCTAAGCCTCAGACAGTAGGTCCTGAGCTCTACTTCCCAACACTGTTTCAATTATCTTTTGGTTTGCAAAATTTTCATTTAGAGATAGTAGGGTATGTTTTTTCTCTTAAGTCAGGGCCATGTCATTATTTATAGTATTTGACTGTATACAGAATCATGTCCCTGGCACAGCCAAAGGAGGGATGAGACACTTTAACAAGTGGAGAGTTTTGCCTAAGAGTTAGGAAGTCTGGATTCCAATATTCTTATCTCACCACCTGCTGCCAATCATCCTCTTTAGATTCATAACCAGTCTATCCAAAAAGCACTTGTGGCAGCTCTCCTGATTTGTGGTTTTTATCAAGTCATTTCTCCTACGTAGGTTTTGTTTCCTCAACTATAACATAAAGGGTCAGGCCAGGTTTTTATTCTTTCTATCCATAAAACTCTCCAACATTCTGAGAAATGCAGTAGAATGTGGTGAAAGGGAAAAGGCATCAAACTTTGAGAACTAGAAAAGAGTCTTGCTTCGTTCTAGCACTTAGTAGATATATGACCTTAGATAGGTCAAATTCTGGACCTCAATCTCATTGCAAAATGTCGAAGGCAATATCACCACCCGTCTGGGTTACCAGGTTGATCAAATGAGATAAGGGCTGCAGAAGCACTTTGTAAACAGAGAAGAGCTATGAGATGACAACTGTTTTGCCACTGGACGGCACAGAGTAAGGTTTAAAAAGTTGAGGCTTTGGAATTTAAACTCCATCGATTACTAGCCACGTGACCCTGGTTAAGTTATTTCTCTGAGCTTCCGTTTCTTCGTCACAGTTATAATATCTATACCGGTGGTATTGTTCTGAAAATTAATATTCCTATCAAGTGGTGAGCTACTAAATAGCCGCTACAATTTTGTAAATGAACACACACCCCAAATCTTCCAAGTTCCTAGCTGATGAGACACATTTGACTCCAACCCATGAGACTTGCTCAGATGCGACAGGTCCCGCCCCCAGCCTTAGAGGTCAAGCCGGACTCGAATGAGATGTGTTGGGAACCATGATCAGGCCTCCTAAGACCCCTAAGAAATCCTTGCGTAGAGGTCTCTGGCACCGGGACCCTGCGCGAGCCTCCAGGTCGTACCGAGACCACTCACCAGCTATGCCCGAGGATATTAGCAAAAGAGTCTGGCGACCCCGGTGACGCGGCGGCGGCGGCGCTGGCGGCGTGACGTCACGGGGCGGGACGGCGGCGCAGGCGTAGTGCGTCACCCGCGGCCTGGCTGCGGGCATCGTTGAGGCGTACGCATCCTAGAGTGTGGTCGACCGTGGGGTCGGGACCGGCTTTGAGGGCATGAGCCGAGGGGAAGACGGCGAGGCCAAGAGGTGAGTCCGTGCCCCCGCACTATAGCGCGGGCCCCGGAGGGCCTGCTAGGGGTGGCTGCCCTAGAAGACCTCTTCAGGCCCCGCCCCGGATTGTCCCGCCGCTGGCCCGGAAATAACAAGCCGAGTAGTGACCCATCGCATCTGGGAATTGGCGGCCAGGATCGGGAAGCTGGGGTTCCAGACTTGACCCCGCCGTTACAGTTAGCTTTTAGGAACAAGTACCTTTGTTTCTCTGTGCTTCATTTCCCCCAAATGAGTACGTCTGGCTTCCAGGGTTGTTGCAGCACAGCTGGGAGGATAGATGAAAAAGCGTTTTTGTCAACTGTCAACAATCTAAGGGGTTGTCGCCGTTGCAAAATCAAAGGATTTTGAGAGTCTCATGCCATCTTGATTTCTGATTACACTTTGCTGTTCCTCAAAATGCTCTGTGATGAGCTGTCACAGATACTGGCTTATTTAAGCCTCATAACCACCCTTAAGATCGGGATGGTTGTGACCATTCTAGAAAGAAGAAACTGGAGCCCCGAGTAGAGAAGTGGCTTGCTGCATTCATTCATTCATTCAGTAAATAATGGGCACCAGCCACGAGCCCTGTTGGGAATAAAGCCATGACCAAAACAGACAAGTCCCTGTCTGCTAGTAGCTTACATTCTAGTGAGGGAAACAGAAGATAAAACAATAAGTAACATAGTAAATAACAAATAAAACAATATCAGTACATGAATTCCTATTATATGGAAAGGAAAAGGTGGCTATGATAGAAACTAACAAGGAGCTTGCTCTGTTAGGAAAAGGTTTTCTGAGGAGAGGACACTGAAGGAGCGCTCATCACTTACCAAAGGCATGCAGTAACTGGGTGCAAAAACCAGGATGCCCATGCAGGTCTTTTGGGCCCAGTTCCTGTGCTCTTCGCACTAAAAGCGGTACCCTTCTGTGATACTAAGTAGCTGTTGGTATCCACTCTTTTTAGACATGAGAAAATCAGAAGGTCCTATCATTCAAGTCTCATCTCAGATGTCTCCTTTAGAGATATTAGTAAAGACATTTCCACTGATTCTCAAGTAGCCCCTCCCCGTCTCCTGTCAAACCACTTTGCTTAATAGTGTAGGCAGCACTTATCACAGATTACATCTTGTTTACTTATTTTGCTTCCTTGTTGTCTTGTCCCTCTTCCAAATATAAGCACCTTGTGGGCTGAGACCTTGTTTTTCATTGCTCTGTCCCCAGTACTAGACAAGGCCTAGAAAACAGAACCTCAGTACATTTTCTTTTTTTGAATGAATGAATGAATGAATGAACTATAAGAAAGGAGAGGATAGCGGGTTGGCAGGAACAGGAGATGGCAGGACAAAATGTTTCTCCTCCCCTGTTTCCACTCCTGGGATCTGTTTGTGTCTGTTTCACCTTCCTCAGGAGATAAGAGCTAGAGGTATGTTTTACTCTCATCTGCTTTCAGCACATAGCCCAGGGTTTTACAGGTAGTGGTTGCTTGTCACTCAAGTGCTGAACAGATTGAGCATGTGAGTGGGAAAGGAAGAATGCCCTTGTGTGGGGGTAGCTAGACACTGTCAACAATGACCTGGGGGCTGCCATGCTAAACTCTGTGGGCTGAGCAGAGGTAAGAAGTGATGACAGTGTCCAGTGTATGTAGGCTGTTGTTGTTAAGGCAGTTCCTGCCACGCTGACCTCGGAAGCACTTCTGGTTATATAGGACACATGCTTTCTCTAGCAGGGAGTTCTGAAGTCTGGCACAACCTGCCATCTTCCTGGCCCCTTTATCTCTATTATTCTCCACAGCATTATACATTATTTTTTTCACATTATACATTATTAATGCTTTGTTTTATAGCTCGCCTCTCAGTTTTGGTCCTTTCAACAGCCTTACGTTATAAGCAGGGTAAGGTTTATTATGTAGAGGTGAAGAAACTGGAGCTTAAGAGAGAAGTGGCTTCCAGTGGAAACGCCAACATTGGAAACCTGGTCTTCTGACACCAAATGTGTGCTGTTTCCACGACTGTCTCCATCATAATCGTCACCTTCCTTTTTTGGTCTGTGAGCTAGAGATTTCAGGAAGACTAGTAGCCATTTAAGCTTACATTACTTGAATCCTTCCTAGGTGCTATAGGTGTATTAATTCAGTACATTTGCACAACTCCCATGTTCCCATTTTACAGATGGGAAACTGAGGCACAGAGTGGTTAAGTAATTTGCCCAAGATTACAGAGCTAGTGAATGGAGAAATGGAATAACTAAGGAGGGAGTCAGTCTCTTCTTCCTAGTCTCAAAATATTAAACATCATAATAGCCAATGTTTTTGGTTATCTTCTGTTGTCAAATGCAGTGGTTAGTGATTTCTTTTTCATGCATTATTTTTAATGTTCACAATGGCTCTGTAAGATAAGAACTGTTATCTCCATTTATATGAATGAGGAAACAGGCCTGGAATCCTCACGTAATTTACCAACTCACACAACCTGCTTTCAAACTCAGTTCTAACTCCAGACTCTATGGCCTTCCATTTCCTATACTGCCACTATCGTGAGGAAGAGATGCTCTGCTGCCGTTCCCTACCCTTCTGCTTCAGTGTCGTTGAGACTCTCTTTCTGGTGGTTTCCAAGGCTTCTTTTGGGTGATAGTTGTTAAACAAGAGTATTGTGTAGTAATAGAGACTTTGGCCTCCTGCCCAGCCTCTGGCTTCAGAAGAGGAAAACTTTAGTTTCTGCACACACACAGCCACGCCCCCTTCACCTTAAATGGAAGCTTTCCCTCTCTGGCTGCCAGAGGAGCTGTCCCTAGGGACTGGTGCTGGGCCTCTGGTTGTGGAAGAACTGAGGCCTTGGAAGGGACTGCCCAGGGCATGCCCTCCTTGAATACATGTTTGTTGAACTGAATTTGAAGTCTCATGTTAACAGTGTTGCTCTTCTCCTGTCTGAATGTTCACATTTCCTTTAGTATTTTATAGAGATTGATGGAAGCAGAAACCAAAACTCTTCCCCTGGAGAATGCGTCCATCCTGTCAGAGGGCTCCCTACAGGAAGGGCATCGGTTATGGATTGGCAACCTGGACCCAAAAATCACAGAGTAAGTTGAAGTCATTTTGATTCATTGCCTATTAATTGGGGTGTTTGCAGTGATGAGGTTCAGAAGAGTTTTCAAGGGATGTAGGATATATTTTGGCCCTTTTACTTATGTTTTAATTGTCTTGAGAGAGGATGTGATGTTATTTTTAGCTTGTTATCCTGCTGTCTTCACATTTTTCTTATGTTACATTTACACGCTGCTGCAAAGACATAGACTTGGATGTCCTTTAAACTATATACTGTTTCTACTTGATAAAGATGTGCTCCTGTTTTCAACTATTTGAAACCTTATACCCAGTAACCAGGCAATTATTTTCTAGAATCAGCATGATTCCCTCAAAGTGAAGGGACAAGCTGAAGAAGTCTCAGTACCTTCACAAATAGGAAGAGAGGCAGCACTTGCCTCTAACTCATGGTAAACAGCCATGGGAAGTCAGAGCCGGAAGGGATTTTAGAGGTAACCCAGTCCCTTTGGTTTTCATTTATTCATTAAATAATTTGAGTGCCTACTGTATGTCAGATGTCCCATATTAACCAGTGTTCAAACTTTTAAAGTCTGAGGAACCTTGTCTTAAAGTAATCAGAACCTATATGTACAGTAAAAGCCCAGAGCTGCTCTGATTGAAGGGGGAAGAGGCGCACTCAAAGCCTATGGCAGATACCACCCATTCTTTAGCATCACTTTTAGGACTCCATGAAGCCACTTAAAAACCTCTGCTATGTCCAGCCCTTAATCTACAGTAGAGGAAACTGAGGCCCGGGGGACGGAAGTGCCTTGCCCACCACAGTCAGAAAAATAATTGAATTGTCTTGACTCCCCACTCTTTCCATTGTGGACGTTGTAGTGGAAAGGAATTTCTTAGCAAAGAGAACGGAGAGCTGTCTCCTCCCAGCTGTCCAGTGGGGGCCGGGTGGTGGTTGGTGGCAGGATAGTAAAGGGTAAGTGGATTGAGCTGGATGAGCTCAGTGCTTAGACTAAGCATGGAAGATATCAGTCCCGGAAGTTACTCTCTTTGTAATAGTGTTAAAAGGAAGGGAAGAAGAGACAAGGGAACCTGCAGGGTCTGGGATGAGAGGAGCTATAAATAAGGGCTGGGATTAAGAGACTGGAAAAGGGATGTAAACTACTGTGTCATAACAGAAAGTTTATTTCCTTAAACCGGCTCAAGCTCACATCAGCTAAATATATAAGGTATGTTGTCCTATATTATGTGACCTTGGTCATGGGGACCCTGGAATAGACTGTGCATTGATTTTGTTTCTTTTTATGGCTCATGGCTTTGAGGATGAACATGTGACTCTGCCCCACCTCTCAGTGTGTGCTGATCAGAGAAGCGTTTCCATCATCCTAAAAGCCAGGCTGTGAGGGGCTGCCGCCCGGATGGTTTTCGTTCCCACCTCTGGTTGTCTGAATGGAAGTCTGGAGCATGGAAACAGTTCAGTGCTCCGGCTGCAGTTCCCTGAAAGGAGATCCTTGTTCTATGGTGTCCTGCTGCTTGACAGGAAGGTTCAGACGGGCATCTGCCACCTCAATTCATGTCATTAGTTGGAGTACATCAATGTTTTCTCCAGTTCCAGCATTACCAGGAATGCTGAATCAGAACTTTCCCACTGGTGTCTCTGCTCTTGATACATCAGGCCAAAGGTGATGGCAGTTCTGACCTGCGGGACGGGCCTCTGGCTCCACCTGTGGCCTCCTGCCTCTGTCACCAGAAATCATTTACACTCTTCCTCGGGGGAGTTCTTATTTTAAAATGTTTTCTCTGTTAAACAAACTGGCATAAGTTTCTTTTTAAAGACATAACTACCAATCATAGCTTGTGATTAGCATGAAATACTTTGTATTACCCCATTTAATTTACTGAAGTTTAGCAAAGAAAACTAACACATTAGTATGGTAGTCTTGTAGAAATATATGATACTCTTCCAAGTTTTTGAAGCACGTAAACTTCTGGATCCCGTTCCTCTCAAGGTATGTAATAGCCTAGGCTAATTATTAAAACACAGTCATTCCCACCTGGCCTGTGGTGGCACAGTGGATAGAGTGCCAACCTGGAATGCTGAGGTCATTGGTTTGAAACCCTGGGCTTGCCCAGTCAAGGCACCTGTGCCAAGCAACCAGTGAACAGCTATAGTGAAGCAACTATTTCTCATTCCCTGCTCCATCTTCTCTCTGTAAAAATCAATAAATAAAATTTAAAAAAATAAAATAAAATACAGTCATTCCCAAACATTGAAGGGATTACATGATGAAACTATGTGACCTTGTGGTACCTGGCTCACACTCTAGTCTCAGAAAGTATTATTTGAATCCAAATTTCTGAACTTCTAATGACTCTTGACAGAAGTTTCCAGAGTACCCTCCAGTTTTCTTGGTTAAACTAACTTCCCACCAACAAATCGGTACTAAGTCCTGCTATTTCCTATTCAGCAAAAACCCTTTTTATCTCTCTTTCCTCTATATTCATACTCTTTACCATCCCTCTTTCCGTCTCTTATAAACTGATTTGAATACCTCTCCTATTGAAATGCTCTCCTACTTCTTGTTAGGAAACAAATTATAGTACATATGTCTTTACTGTCATGAATGGTTATAGAAGTACTGTATGTAAAACAGTGACAGTTAAAAACTTTTCCACTCAGTTTTTCACAGTAATGCTGTGTGTGTGCTTGTTACTAATCTGAGTCGTGCTCAAGTTCTAATAGAATATCCATCAGCCTCCTCTCAACAGCACGTGCACTGGCCCTCTAATATTCGGCTTTTCGTTTGCTTGCGGTCACTTTGTGGTTGCAGTACTGCCCACTTGAGGGCCGTGTTAGAGGCCAGGAATATCTGGACGACTAAATAGATCTTGGGGTTTGGATTAAGGGGAATGATGACACACTCTTATTTTTGGAGGTTGCACACTCCAAACTCATTTTCTTTCTACTGTATTGTGGTGCCTCTCACTACATTATACATCATATTTCATACCTATAGAGAGAATTTAATGATATGAGCATTTCTTCCAGCTCTCATATTGCATTAGTGCCTCTTATTTTGCCTTTGCAGTTAGATTGGGTGCCATAATTTTAAAAAATTCCTTAGATTTAAAAATTTAGAATAGGATGCTTTAGGTTATAACTACTCAATTATGTGGACTACTATTTATTTGTTCCTCATAACAACCTTGTGAAGCAAGTGGAACAGATAGTTTTTCTGTTTTGTTGGAAGAGTTAATTGAGTTGGCTAATTTTCCCTACTTTAGTGCTCTTTGAACAAATAAATAGTAGTCCACATAATTGAGTAGTTATAACCTAAAGCATCCTATTCTAAATTTTTAAATGTAAGGAATTTTTTTTAAATTATGGGACCCAATCTAATTGTAAAGGCAAAACAACACCTCTAAACATCATTAATATTGTCTTCAACTGAGTAGCCGAAAAGTTCATGTTGTTAGACAGTGTCTGTTTCCCACATTGTGGTTTCATCCAAAAGTGTTAATACTGCCTGACCAGGCAGTGGCGCAGTGGATAGAGCGTCGGACTAGGATGCGGAAGACCGAGGTTCGAGACCCCAAGCTCGCCAGCTTGGACCCAAGGTCGCTGGCTCCAGCAAGGGGTGGCTCGGTCTGCTGAAGGCCCGCGGTCAAGGCACATGTGAGAAAGCAATCAATGAACAACTAAGGTGTCACAATGGCAACGATTGATGCTTCTCACCTCTCCATTCCTGTCTGTCTGTCCCTGTCTATCCCTCTCTCTGACTCTCTCTCTGTCCCTGTAAAAAAATAAATTAAAAAGTGTTAATACTGCTTCCTATTTCAAATATTAAATGTGCTATGGAAAAAGCTAAATTAATATTCACAGCAGCATGCATAAGGAGAAGTAATGAGCAGGAATAAAGCCAAGAGAAATTCTAAAAGAAGTATTCTAAATAAATGATGAATCATAAGTAAAGGTAGGATTAAGAAAGATTGTTCTGTGAGCAGAGTATCAGGAAGAACCTTTTAGACTAAAGGAGAGGTTGAATACTAAATAAGAATGAAAATAGTTGGGTAAGTAGAAATCAGATTAAGGCCATCTTTAAAATTTACTCAAACAAGTTTGAATTTCATGTGGAAGGGACTCTTTGTGGGTGTGTAGCAGGAAACGGATGTCATGAAAGAGATGTTTTAGTAGGGAAATTAGACGTCTTCATGAAGGATGGGTTGGAGGGGCAAAGACTGAAAATGAAGATTAGCTACAGCCCTGCCACTAATATCCCCTAGATAGAGACAGTGAACTTGGAGACCAGTGGTGTCAGAGATGAAGAAAAAGTGATGAGAAGGAGTGGAGAGGTGAAGATGATTCTAACGTTTCTTGCCTGAGAAATGTAAGAGAGGCTTGTCCACACTGTCCCTGGCATAGCTGGAAACAGGCATCAGGTCGTGCAGGGGAGGGTATCAGTTTGGGGTCTGTTAAGTAAACTTGAAAGCAGTAGAGAGTCATCCAAGTGGAAATGTGCTTTGATACAGAATTTCACTGATAAAGTAGGGTGCAAGGAAGAATAATGCATTAACATGTCGGAGTGATGTGTGTACCTCGGAAGAAACCTCTTTTATACTATACTGTCAGCCCATTCTTTATTTTTTCTTCGTTGGCCAGGCTTCTTTTTATGCCTTGGTTTGCATGAAACAGCCTTTACTGTTTGCTTACTTAAATTTGAAACACGGGAAGACCAGTCTATTACGTACAGAGCATCAACCATAAAGACCCGTCACATAACAATTTCTATAAGTTTAGAAAGAAGTTTTTCTTTAAAACAAATTGTGCTCAAAAGGTCATCTTAAATGTCATTTTGTTGGCTTCCCGTTGCCTACAGCATCAAATTACAGTTCCCTCACTTGGCACACAACATGCTCCACAACCTGTCCCCTGCCTGCCGTGCAGCCTCTGCTCTTACTGCCTGCGCCTCTTCCAGTTGGTCAGACTCCCCTTCCCCTTTATGTCGGTGCACTTGGCATTCCCTAACCGCCACCTTCCTCTTCATCTCTGTGCTTACTTGTATACCTCTGTGCAAGCATGGCACTGCTTGTGATTGATTCCCTGTCTCTTCTAGCCAGCATTTGAAGTCTTTGAAGACAGGAGCCTAGCTATATTCATCTCTTTAGTCTAAATGCCTAATAGTTTTTGGCACATAGTACTTGTCTGTTTTAACATTTATATAGTTTAATTACTTAGCTGCCATTATGCAGGAAGGCCATTTTACTTTTTTTTTTTTTTTTTGCAGGAAGGCCATTTTAAAGACCCTTTACAGTCCTGGCCAGATAGCTCAGTTGGTTAGAGCATGGTCCTAATATACCAAGGTTGCGGGTTCAATCCCCAGTCTGGTCACATACAAGAATCAACCATTGAATGCATAAATTAGTGGAACAACAAATCTACATCTGTCTTTCTTTCTTTCTCTCTCTCTCTCTCTCTCTCTCTCTCTGTCTAAAATCAGTAGATTAAAAAAAAATTTTTTTTAAGGCCCATTATGGAAAACACTGATTTCAGTTGCTGGTGTAGGGCTGCCTCTCCAGCCCCTGCAGGCTGCAGGGCCCACACTTCCTGAGGTGAGCAAGGCCCTGATGAGTGTGAGTTCTCCCCTGCTCAGGCTGCAGATGAAAGTGCTTGCAGATGTGAAAGCAAGAGTCTTCAGGCTTTTTCACTATCAGAGCTCGCAGTCCCCATCTCCAGGAAGCAAAATAGTAAACATTTAGTTCCTTTTGTTTTGGGGTTCTGATAATTTCAAGAAATTATCAAACAAGAAACAAAATCCTGGAGAAGTTGAAAGATACAGACCTGAGCAGATGTTCCTGGAATCTTAAGGTCGTACTTCTCGGGTAAAGCATATTTGTCAGCTTTTGAAAGAATAATCTGTCGTCTTTTTTTATTTCCTGAGTAAATTAAAATTCATTTCTTTGGAAATGCCAATTGCCTTACCTTCCTGCTATTAAGCAGAATAGAGCTAATGAAAAGATGACCAACCCACAGTAGCCCTTTTCGATTGTTTTTTTTTTTTTTAAACGAGTTTGACCCACAGTTTATGGCAACTGGCGCAGTGTTAGGGTTTGAATGGGTATAACAAGTGGAACATGGAGCTGTGAATTAAAGACGTTCAGGGAGACTACCCTAGCCCATCTTTCTGCATTTCAGAGACTCACCCTCGCTGTTCAAAAAAATCAAGAAAACGCAGAAATTTACACTTGAGGTATCTCCCTTTCTCCTGATGAATCACCTCCTGCATTCTCGCTCACAGTTGATGTCTCCTGATGGGAGTTGAGAGTTTGGAACAAGAGGTTTGCTTTTCCTTTCAAAATAGGTCTAAAGACCAGATGACTCTCCACAGAATGCCTTGGGATCCTTGCATCCTGCCCCAGCAAAAGACCTGTACTGTGTCTTCCCTGCTCCACTTTGTCAGTTCAGGCATCTGATCCAGGGTGATGGACTTGCTTGTCAATGTGTGTTAGTGTCAGATTTAATATAGTTTGCGATCCAGTTCATATCTTTCTGCCTCCCAAAGGAGATTCTCCGTCAAGAGTAAAATCTTGGTGAGTTTCTCCTAGAAAACAGTGTGAACATAAACACACTATAAGGACAGCTTTACTGACTCCCTGTGGGTCAGAATTCCCAGTACTAACAGATTTAGCATGTGGGCTGATACCTTTTTAGTATCACGGGGACAGCATTGTTTAGAGAAAGCCTTGACTCCTTTGAATAGCGAAGAGGATGCCAGGAGGAAGGCCAAAGGAAAAGGAAACGGGAGAGCTGTTGCTTTGTCTCACCCTCACATCAGATGACAGGAAGTCGGAATTGAGATTGGCCACAGCGACCTGTTAAGGCCACATCTGTTTGAATAACTTAAAAGCTCTATAGAAATCAAATAAGTGTTAGAGAAAGGAATCCAAGAAAAGGATGAGGGCAGAGTGGCAAGCAAGAGCTTGGAATAAATTTTTTCTTTGGGCATCTAAATTTTATATTCAGCCATGCTCCAGAGTATAAAGTGTGTGAAGCAATTGAGGCCCATTAGTTACCCACAGCTGGGTAGTTTATAGAACTGGCCAGGTTCCCCTGCCCTGTGTGAGACCAGCCTCGGTTACGTCGGGGTTCCACATTGTCCTAGCGTTCAGTCACACGAGGGATTGAAGCTCAAAGATGTAATAATGGAAGTGCCACTAGCTGTGGCTGGTTTGGGGCAATTTCTCACAAGTGCAATTTGGGGCTAATGACTATGAAATCTAATAGGGAAGTCTTTTTCAGGATTATTTTGTTTGTGTGAATGCCTGTGTGTCTGTTACTTTATTTTTGAGATAGGGTAGGCTTTGGCCTTTGGAGTGTGGGTGTGTGTTTCTGATGGAGTTATATTCACAAATACTATTTCATTGCCAAAAAATTAAAAATAAATAAATCAACACTATTTTTGAGCTTTTCTCCAAAAGAAAAACAAATGGTGCTTGTGGGTCAGACAGCTGTGTGTTAGGTGTGGCTTTTTGTTTGGTATTTTTGTGCTGGACAGACACATAGCCATGACAATTCTAGCTCCCATTCCAAATAGAGGCAAACAAATTGTTTGCCAAATAAACTAACACAGCCGTTTGGAGGAAGGCAGGGGGTAGAGGCAGGAGATTTTGTCTCTGGGGTAAATTATCTCCTGCTTTTATCTCACACTTCAGGCTCTCATTGGCCAGTGCTGCCCAGAGCGAGCTCATAGGCTGTCCTCTCTCCACAGATACCACCTCCTGAAGCTCCTCCAGAAGTTTGGCACGGTGAAGCAGTTTGACTTCCTCTTCCACAAGTCAGGTGCTTTGGAGGGACAGCCCAGAGGGTACTGTTTTGTTAACTTCGAAACTAAGCAGGTAATGGAACTTCTCCCCCTTCACAGTATTCCACTCTCTCATAAGTATTTGTACATGTCTCTTTGCTACTAGGATAGCAGTGCCTTGTGGGCAAGAGCCGTGTCTCATTCCTCCTGAGTGCCTTGCTCTGAGTCCTGAAGGAGATGCTTGGTAGACAAATGAATTAGTGAATAGCTTCCAAACTCTCCCCTCCCTAGGCTGTGGACAAAGGCAGCTGACCTACTTTTCTGACCAAATGCTTTGGGATGCCCACATTAAACACATGGACATCCTCCTCCCTGTTCTGTTTTGTTTTTTCCTTAAGTGGCTGACCAACAAAGCCTCCTTTTTTTCAGTAGTTTTGCCCTGTGGTGCAGAAGCCCTCCCTGTCTGTGCTGAGCCACCCACAAACTCTCTTTTATTCTAATTTTTTAAAATGTACCCTTCTTCTCAATGTCTCATAATAAATGCATAAAAGTTAGAATATATATGGAAGAAGAAAATGTCCATCCTCAAACATGATATAAACATGTATCGTATTAAAATTTAGACCTTGAATTAGATACACATTGATAAAGAGCTTGAATTTGATTGTTATTAAAGAGATACTGCTTAGTACTTATCATAACTATTAGTTTTATGTGAGAACATTGCCTAGTTATTAATAATTTGGATGTTTCTCTTATTATAAAAAAGTTAAACATGTTTATTTTAGATGAAAATGTAGGAAAGTGACATCTGCCCAATACCCAGAAATAATCACTGTTAACACTTAGTTATATATCTTTCCAGACCTTTTGTTTTTCTTCACGTTCATACAGACAAAACAGCTGCCCTGGAAGACCTCATACATATGTACAGATAAACACATGTTTTGGCTTGTAACATACAAATAGGAGCCTATGATCCTGTTCCCCAAGCAAAATACACTAATTTTTTTTCTGTCACCTGATACACATCAAGATAACATTCTGTATACTCATATTGTGGTTTCACTGGCATAACTCTAAAATATATAAAAATTCGTTGATGTGTATCTTAACATTTATACATTTTATTAGATATAACAGTCCTCAGTCTAAAAGATAATCAACAGGATTTTTGATGACTGCATAATATTTCATTATGAGACCACCTCATAAGTTATTTGATGAATTGTTAGCTATTTCGGTTCTCCCCAGTGATCACAAGTGTAAACAATGCAGTAGTGAATATATTTATATCTCTAACTATGTACATAGTTAATACACTCAGGAAAATGGAGTGGTTTCAATATAGGTTGTGCACATTATTTCTTACTACAACTGCCGATTGCTGTCAAGAAACGATGCGTCAGTATGTTCTGACATGTCATAAGTCCTGACCAGCGCTGGGGATTTATTTTTTGGCAGCTGTGATAGACAATAAGTGGTGCATTGCTGTTGTGATTGTTCAGGTTTGGGGAGGGAGTGAAAGAATGCCTGATATGGTTAGCATTTTTAAATACTTTATTCTTTCTCAGTGATAGAGTATAAAGAGGATTCTTGCAATCAACTAAAATCAGGGGCTACCTTAGGGACAGATGTCAGTTTAAAAACACTAGACTAACAAAGCCTAGCTTCTATTTTTGGCTCTATTTATTAACTTTGGGCAAGTCTCTTACTCTTTGGTCTCAGTTTTTATCTAAAAATGCGAATTAACCAACACCCTTCTTACCTTATAGGAAGTTGAGAGACTAGATGAGGGTACATATGAAAAGACAGTTGGCATTTAATAACGTTGACTACAAAAACTTTGAAACTGAGTATAAAGATAGGAAATTATTTTATAAAGCACTGGTCCCCTGCTGGCATTGTATTACTGCTGATGCTACAGAATTAATCGAAAGTGTCATGTAAATTCTAATTTACTAAGTGAAACTTAAAAGAATAAGGTATCTGTCTCTCCTATACGTCCCTTTCATTTTGTGCGCTGTAGGGAGGCAAGGATGCTGGTGACTAATACCTGACACATAGCGGTTACTCGGTAAATATTTGTTGGGAGTCACACTGGCGAGCTCTGGAGGAATAAGACTGTCACCAGTGAAACCAGACTGGAATGCTTGCTGGTCTTACACTAAGGTCTCAGCAGACTGTCCCTGTTTCTCTTGTTCCTTAAGAGCTTCCTCACCCCCATAAACGTGGGCTGCTCTTGGCCAAATGCCTCATGGGTACAGAGGGAGCAGAGAGGGTTTGGCAGGATGGAAAAGTACAGCCAGGCTTCCTGGGAATGTCCTAGAGTGCCCATTCTCCAGCTTCAGGAATTCCTTTTAGCCTTGTAGCTCCTGGACCTGCTAGGGAAGGAGTCAGGGCGCTTGTGGCCCTGAAGGCCAGGTGCGGAGCTTGGCTCACGCAGAGCCCCTGCACACAGCTTTTTTTGGGAGGAGCAGAGTCAGAGAGAGGAACAGATAGGGACAGACACACAGGAAGGGAGAGAGATGAGAAACATCAATTCTTCATTGCGGCTCCTTAGTTGTTCATTGATTGATTTCTCATATGTGCCTCGGGGAAGGAGGCTACAGCAGACCAAGTGACCCCTTGCTCGAGCCAGCGACCTTGAGCTCAAGCTGGTGAGCCTCACTCAAACTAGATGAGCCCACGCTCAAGCTGGCGACCTCGGGGTCTCGAACCTGGGTCCTCCGCATCCCAGTCCAACACACTATCCACTGCGCCACCGCCTGGTCAGGCTGCACACAGCCTCTTTGTCTCACTGCTGCTTTTTCCCAACTGCTTTTCTTCCCTCCCGTATCCTCTGAGGCCACTATGCTTCTCACTCTGGATCCAGGGAGTCTGAGCCCTAGTCCGGGATATAGTTCCAGGGTCCTCAGGGGTGGGGTACTGTTTCTGACAGGGTTGGTGCTGCCTGAGCTAACAGGAGTGTATAGAAAGGCGTCACTTATAAGAACAGTGCTGTCGGCTCACATTGGTTGAGGGCTCCCCATACGCTCCATGCTTTATGTGTCCTCTTGCTCCTCACGACAATCGCCGAGAAACAGGTATTATCCACATCCAAAGCTAATTCAGAGAGATGAAGTGACCTGCCAAGTACCACCCTGCCAGTAAGTAACAGAGCCAGCGTTTGAACTTTTGTTTGACTGACTAAAAAAAACCAAACTCATAACCTTTTTATTATTCTGCTTTTTTCATTGTGAACTTTTAGTCAGTTGTTTACCAAAAACAGTTTGGTTCGAAATTCAGCCCTCAGAGCTAGTGAGGCCTGGGTGACCACTTATAGCTAGTTGGCCATTTGAAATGTTGACTAACTAGTCCCTTTCTGGAACAGGAAGCCGAACAAGCCATCCAGTGTCTCAACGGCAAGCTGGCACTGTCTAAGAAGCTGGTGGTGCGATGGGCGCACGCGCAAGTCAAGGTGGGTCTGATAGGCTAGGAAGACGCCAGCAGTGCACCGACAGTCTCTGAGAGACACTGTCCACTTCCCCATTTGCATCCCAGTCTCTTCACATCTGGAACAGTCAGACTTTGGTCTCCTACTTGTATTTACCATGTGTGTTGCCAGATTTTTCTTTTGAGAAACATCTCAGGAGGGATTAAGTTCCTTCATTGTTTCTCTCCACATACCCGCAGATTCTGTTTTTGATTGATTTTTCCATGTGGCCCGTGTGTATACTCAGACCTCTCTCTTTTTTTTTTCTTTTTTTTTTTTTTTTTGGTGGAGTGGTTCTTTGGAGGAAAAAAATGTATTTATTTTTAAAATTAGTTGCTTTAGGCATTATTAGATTCTCCCCAGCCTCTCAATTCTGTGAAGAGTTTGAATATGTTTATTCTAAATGCTTGAGAAGTGGGTAGTTTGCATGAGTGCTTAAAACACTGGCATCCCATTACGCCAGATATTTTGAGAGTTATTTTTGGGACTTTGCAGTGTCTGTATTGTCTTCAAGGCCTGAGAAGTGGCACACTGCCTTATTCGTCTTGTAAGAGGTCTCTTGGGAATGCACTGGGAAAGCTATGACCATTAAAAAAAAAATGAATGGCTTTCTGTCCTAGCCAGCACAGAGGAGGTAAGTATGGGGGCTGGATAGTCCCAATAGCTGATTCCCTTCCTTCTGCAGTGGGGTCTTGGCAGATCTGCCTGCACAGAGATTTGTGGCACTTACAACCGAAGCTTCAATCTTCAGCCATATGGATGTGGGTTCAAATTATCAGAGACTCTATGCAACAGGCTTCCCAGTAGAGTCAGGAATGAAACATTTGAGCTCAGTGTCCAAGCTGAGAGACAGAGCTCAGACCCTTGGGATCCTCATGAATATTTCAGGTGGTCAATCACAGAGTCTTCTCAATTTCTAGGGCACATTACCTTGAAAACAGAAACAGCAAGAATTACCAAAGGCTTTTTTACTAAAAAGAAAATTCAAGTTTCATTTGCCAAACGGCTGTCATTTTCTCGTTCTGCGTCTCACTGAAAAGGCACGCAAGAGTAATCACCTTCTATTCCTTCTTTTGTTTGAGACTCTGCCTCGCGCTTCTCTTCTCCCATGAGTCTTTGACCAGAGGTTCCCGATTGCTCTGTCATATTATTTTTACTTTTTACAAGAAGTATATAATTGTCTCACATCAAATCAAACTGCTCTCTTACTGGAGAATGTTTTCTATATCAGTAGCTGAAAACTTACTATTTCTTTTCTCTACTCAGGCCTGTTAAGAATTGAATGTTATGTTTGGTATGTTGCAAAAACCTAGCAAAATTTTAAAGTGTTTTGGATGAAGCAGAATAAGTATGGTAAGAGGTGGTCTGTGATCATTAAAATAAGAATGTAAGAGGGCAGTCCTGCTGTCTGTCTGTACCACCTATGAATCTGAAACTTGAAATGCTTTCCCTACCAAATAAGGAAGACTAAGTAATGGCTGGATGGGAGGCTTTTTCTGAACTTTTTCTAAATGTATAGCTGTAAGCCAAAGCTGTATGGAGTTTTGCATTAATTCTAAATGTAAAGCAGTCCTAAAACTGTCTAGAGAGGTGCCAGCGACATACTAGAAGTGTTGAAATCTGTGAACCCAGGCTCTGCAGTGAAGGGCTGGCTTTTGTCCAGGTGGAGTAATTTCTCTTTTTCTTACTTCCAGAGATATGATCATAACAAGAATGAGAAGATCCTCCCAATTAGTCTTGAGCCATCCTCCAGCACTGAGCCTCCCCAGTCTAACCTGAGGTAAGATGTAGTGAAGAACAGCAAGTTTATGCAGGAGCTGGAGCCGTTTCTTCAGTCCAGACCGTCACTCGTTCTTAGCAGCTCTTCGGGCTCTGAGTGCGGATAGAGCCTGCTAACTTTTGACATGTTCAGAGATGTGCTGTCAATCTCCATAGTGTGCACATTTCCTCTCTTCCCATTCCCCATGTATAGAATTCATTCAGAATTGGCCAGGTGTGCCTACCACGTACTGGCCATGGTGCTTGGCACTGGGGTACAAAGGTAAGTCAGACACCGTCTTTACCTTAAAAATAAGCATTTTAATAAGGCCTTGTTGCTCACCACACTTAATTCCCGCTGAACTGTTGCATTCCTTTATACAAAATTTTAGTATGCAGCACTTTAATTCTGTCTACCATTTCAGTAACTGAAACAGTTTTGGTACTAATATGTACAAATTGGCAGTTACTTCTTTGGAGTTAATTCAAAACAGAAGAAACTAAGGGTGGGATAGAGAAAAGGGAAGTTAAATGGATGGCCCAACAGAAGGAGAATTTTAGGGGGTTATTTTGGGGGGGATGTTTGTTTTTTTCCATTGTAGCCTAAGGAGATATTTTAGCAACAATAGCCAGGATTTATTGAACTTTCTATGAAGCAGGCACTGTGCTAAACGCTTTACATGCCGCATGTCATGTAATTAGAAAATGCTGGTAATGGCACTGTTGGGCTCATCTGACATGAGAGGAAACTGAAGCTTAGGAAGGAAAACTAGCTTGGCCAAGAGCACACAGGTAGCAAAGAGCGGAGTCCACCTTTGAAGCCAGTTTTACTAGACTTCAAAATTCAGTCTGGTAGTTATGACTTCAGACACTCCAGGCTAGAGCTGCAGGAGCACACACGGCTCTAATGCCTGTTCCAGGGGAGGGGAAGGGGTATGTGAAGGAGGATCAGGGATCTGTAAAGTTTAGGCGTCAGCATTCAGTCTGAAAGTCAGGAAAGCAGTGCCTATTTGGATGGAGGGCCAGATGGAAAACAAACAGGCCTTCCTGTCTGTTATCTACACTGAATGAAACATTACAAGCATTTCATTATAGCACAGGGGAAGGTGAACCTGAAGTGTTTCCAGAAGCAATAAAATTACTAAATATTTTTTGTTACTAATTCAGTTGAATATTATTGGTATTTCTTAATTTTGTGCTGCTTTATTGTTTTTTACTTTAGAAATTGCAAAGATTATAATGACTTCTGTAGCTTCTCTAGGAACTTAGATCCCCTGTGCTGTACTCCTCTGCGAGCGAGTCTCCCTCACTGCAGACTGGTGTCCCTGGAGGCGCTCCGAACTGGAACTCCTGTGGGGAAAGGGTGACTGCATCTTTGCTGGGTGATCTTCATGTCATAGCGAACATGACTTTAGTTTATTCTCAGTGTTTGCACTTTTTACTAGATAACCTGGTGTTCTCCATTTATTTTTAGTGCAGAGATACTCAGCTGGTATATTTCTATTAACATCTATGCTTAATTAGAGAAGGTTGTTCCCCTCTGACTTGTACAGGAGGAACGTCTGGCTGTCCCACTAATGAAAGCTGGGCCAGAGTGCATCTTGCTTAGACCTCAGTGTTCTTTTTTATTACAACATAGGGCTTTTTTCTGTTTTTGTTTTTGTTCTTGTTTTAAGAAAGAGAGACAGGAGGGGAGAGAAATGAAAAGCATCAGCTTGTACTTGCGTCACTTTAATTGTTCATTGATTGCTTCTCATAGTTCCCTTGACTGGGGGCTCCAGCTGAGCCAGTGACCCCTTGCTCAAGCCAGCAACCTTGGGCTTCAAGCTAGTGACATTTGGACTCAAGCCAGTGAACATGGGATCATATCTGTGATCCCACACTCAAGCTGGATGAGCCCGCGCTCAAGCTGGCAACCTCGGGGTTTCAAACCTGGGACCTCAGCGTTCCAGGTTAGTGCTCTGTCTGCTGTGCCACCACTGGTAAAGGCTATTGTAATGTAGTTTTTAATTTATATTGCTCACGTGACATTTGAGGAGATCGGAAAGGCCACATGTGCATTCCCTTCCAGCTTCTTTTTCCTGCCTGTGGACATGGGCAGAATGGAAAAGGGAAGGAGCCAGGGCCAGAAAGTACCACTGCCTAAGTGCATGCCAGTGCAAGAAAGGCAGTGACCTTGATCTGAAGGTAATTCCATACAGCTTCTGTGCTGTCCCCTCACCTCTTCTCTCTAATATAGGGCTGCTCAGCTCCCAGCCTAACGGAGAGGGAAAAGCAAAGGCTTGCTGACAAACTACTTGGGGTTGAATCCTGGCTCTGCAGTTGGTTAGCTGTGTGAACCTGGGCGGGTCTATACCTTGCTGCATTTGATTCTTTGTAAAATGTGGGCACAGTGCCTGGCTCATTATAAGCACTCTGTAAATGATCGCTTTTATAAACAGACATCTGTCAGTAGAAAGGGATGTCATGGATTTCCAGGGTGTTTTTTGCCATTATTATTCAGTGATTCAAAAGATGATACAACGTAATAGTTACTAGAATGGGCCTTGGAGTCCAGTCTCAACCACCACCACTTACTGGCTATGTCTGACATTGGGTAAGTTAACCTTTCTGTGCCTCAGTTTCTTCTCTAAAATAAGGATATGACCTACCTGACAATGTTGCTTTCAATCCTACCTGAATTTTTCTTTTCAATTTCTAAGTGTGCAGTGCAGTTCAGTGGTGTTAAATACATTCATAATGTTTTATAAGTACCACTACCATCCACCTTCATAATGGTTTTATCTTGTAAAATTGAAACTCTATATCCAATAAACAATAACTCCTTATTCCCACCTCCCCGCAGTCCCTGTCAACCACTGTTCTCCTTTCAGTCTGTGTTTTGTTTTGTTTTTTGTTTTTGTTTTTTTTTTAATTTATTTTATTTTATTTTATTTCAGAGACAGAGAGTCAGAGAGAGGGATAGATAGGGACAGACAGACAGGAATGGAGAGAGGTGAGAAGCATCAATCATTAGTTTTTTGTTGCCGTTGCGACACCTTAGTTGTTCATTGATTGCTTTCTCACATGTGCCCTGACTGTGGGCCTTCAGCAGACCGAGCCACCCCTTGCTGGAGCCAGCGACCTTGGGTCCAAGCTGGCGAGCTTTTGCTCAAGCCAGATGGCCCCGCGCTCAAGCTGGCGAGCTCGGGGTCTCGAACCTGGGTCTTCCACATCCAGTCTGACGCTCTATCCACTGCGCCACTGCCTGGTCAGGCTCAGTCTCTGGTTTTATCGAAATATATTCACTGAAATCACAATATTTGTCATTTTTATGACTGGCTCATTTCACTCAGCGTAATGTCCTCGCTGTTCATCCGTGTTGTAGCATATATCAGGATTTCCTTCCTTTTTAAGGCTGAATAATATTTTAAAATATGTTACTTATCCCATTTTACTTACTCGTCCGCCAGTGGATACTTAGGTTACTTCCACATCTTAACTACTTGAAATAATATTGTTATAAACATGGGTATACAAGTATCTCTTTCAGGCCCTGCTTTTAGTTCCAACATGGATTGTTTCTGAGCGCCCACTGTCTGCCAAGACACAGTGTTTATGTCTTTGGATTAAATGTGACAATATGCAAAGGACTCCTAACAGTGTCTGTCTGGGCTTGGTTCAGACTTGATTTCTTTATGAAGATGAAATTATTTGTTATTCTTTGTATATGCTTTATAGGAAATGTTTAAATGGTTATAATTGAGGTTTGTGACTTTTCTGATGTGAAGGAGAAGTCCTCTGAATGTGCCCAGCCGCTCTGACCCTCTGCTGTCCTTTTTCCAGTGTCACCGCCAAGATAAAAGCCATTGAGGCGAAGCTGAAAATGATGGCAGAAAATCCCGATGCCGAGTACCCAGCAGCGCCTGTTTACTCCTACTTTAAGCCACCAGATAAAAAAAGGACTACTCCTTATTCTCGAACAGCTTGGAAATCTCGAAGATGATGGTTATGAGTCACTGTAGCAGCAAAAGCAAACTGGTCTCCACACCTGAAATCCTCTCGCCTTTGTACTTTGTAGATGTGACTGGTACTACCCAACAGAGCACAATCACATGTTAGGGTTTGGTGAAATAGCATTATTGGATGTTCCTATGGATGTTTCTACCCTGAAGTATGTGTGGAATTGAGCATCGTCCATAATAAATAGGATTGTATCCAAAATTGTGATTTGAACACTAGGATGCTCTAGTTGGCTGGTTTGTTTCGATTTGTAACTCCAGAAATACAATATAGGGTGCCAGAGAGAAAGACAAACATAAAAAATGTTATCATTTCAATTAGGAAACTAAATTTATTATCGTCTGTCTTAAAAAAAAAAAAAAAATTGAGCATTTTTCTGGGCTCCAGTGTCTTTAGAACATAAAAGAGACAGGGAGGGAAGTCAGAGATTTTGAATCATGTTCAGAACTGTTGTTCCAGAATTGACTGTGGAAATCCCTTCAACTGGACTAAAAAGGAAAAAGTTCTTGGCAAAAGGGAGCTGGTTCTTTGAGCAAATGTTGTGGTAATTTGTTTAAGAATTATGCTTATTGTTTCAAAATCCCAGTTAGGAATGTATGGTGTATATCTAAAATTGTTTGCGTCGACAAAACTATAGAATCCAATTTAGCATTTTATACCACAATGGAAGTTCTATTTATAAATCCAGCTTTTATTCTATAATGATCTTTTTTTTTTAATCTAAATAATCCTGCCTTCTATAACCCCTAATGTTGTTACTGACTTGGGATCTTTAAAATACACTCATTGCATGAGATTGTTTTTATAGCATGAGAATGTTGTTTGGAATTGTATCATGATCAATCTAAATAGAAAAGCAAAATTTCTTGGAAACGTAAACATTTCTATATTGATCTCTATCAAGTGTTATTTATTAAGAATTGTTCAAGGGTCTGAGCAGGAAAGATTGGATTATCTTTTGTGGGGTGAGGTGGGGACATGTAGTGGACACAGTCAATGGAACAGGCACTACTCTGGCACCAAGATGGTCGTGACCTCATGTGTTTTGTAGTTTTAAAAGCTTGAAAGATTGCATGACTTATAACAACAGGAAGAGAAAAATAAATCCTGTCTGTTAGGTAATGTGATTTAGGAGTTTGGGTCATTGTGCTGCCTGCCAGGTTGACAGACTGTTTGTTGCATTGGACAACACCATTGCTTCTTTACCAGGTAAAGCATTTTTTTTTACCCTAGGTGCCATTCTTAGTGATTTCAGCCTTCTTACCATTTTCATTCCTAGCAAGAGGGAGCTTTCACTCTAGGAACTAAAGTCTTCCTAGGAGCATAAACGGATTTGAGATCCTTGAACCAAAACTTGAGCATAGTGAGGTTTCAGAATTTTCAGAACTAGTTCAGAGACATCCTTACCAACTTTCCCATGGTAAATCTTTTTAGATATCCTTAGGTGTTAAATACTGTATGCATTTATTAGCTCTGACTGTGATGCAAGTAACTCTCCTTTCATTTGGGGGACAATTTAGGGAGGTGGTAGCATCATCTCCCATTTTTCTGTTGACTTCTTAGAGTATAGAATTCACCATTTTATCCTCAAGTCCTCAAAGGGCTGTGATGGAGTAGGGCTTACTTAATGCAAATAGTCTTTTTAAAGTAGGGACTTAGAAAATACTTAACTCTGAATTATCTAGAGTCGTTTCCTTTAGAAACTAGAAATATTTATTTGTATTTAAAGGAATGTTCATTATTTGTACCAATTCTTATTCCTCTGTGTGAATAAATTGAAGACAGTGTTGGTGCAGCTGTGCCTTCTCTCCTCTGTGTTTGGACCCACAAGTGCAGCTCTCTGGTAGGCTTGTTTCCCTCAGGACGTGGGCCAGCGTGTCTGGGGTAAGGGGTAGGGTTTGGGGGGGACAGTGCTGTCTCGAAGAGCCTTCTCTGCAGAAGGCTTGGCTAGGGGTCACCTCAGAGACCATTCTTTCCACCTTTATGCCTGCCTACTTCTAGTGTTAGACGTGAGGAAAGAGACCAACTGTTCTCACTGCAAATGTATTTTAAAAGAACTTGTTATTGGAAGTCCCTGAAAGCACGGTACTGTGTTTAGTCCCTTTTTCGAAGTAGAAGTTTCAGAAGAATAAGTGTGTATGTCGTAAATGTGCCAAAAGCAGTCTGGTGAAAGGTTTGTAAAATACAAGTGTTAACTTGTTATAAAGTTACCTGTACTTTAAAATTATTTGTTGGTTTACTGTTTTGCTAAAATTATCACTTATAATTTTGGTTTATACAAGACTGAATAATTGAGGGAAATATTCAGGAAAGAAGAATGATCTATCCGGTTTATCACATGTGAAGCGTGGCTAACCGGTTGATTTCTGTGGCCGCCATCTCAGTGTAGGGAAGAGGACCACACCAGGAAAGATTTTTCAAAGCATGTCAAAAATCAGTAGCAAAAGTCTGTCAAAACCAAATATTCTAGATCCCTGTTGTTCATTAAGGTATGGACAGTTAATTTTTGAGTCAATAAATGTACCTGATTTTTAATATTACTATATAAAAGAACAGGATTAATTCTTGCCTCATAAATTCTATGTTAACTATTGCCGGTATGTAATCATTATGTTTCTAAAATAGGGTTTGCTCCAGTATTTTTATCCTTGATGTCTCTTTTTCTCTCCTGCTTCAATAAATTCTGTCAACCCTATCTTCAGAATACATCTTGAATTCAACCACTGCTCACCATCTCCAACACTACCCTTGTTCAGGACAGTGCCATCTCTTGGGTGGATTCTCTCTGTCCCCCTGCGTCCACTAATGCCTGTTTTCTACACGTTAGCCAAAGCAAACCTTTAAAATTGGAGCATGGCATTCCCTCTACAACGGCTTTCCTTCACAGCTAGAGTAAACCCAAAGGCCCTGATGACCGGTCCCTCACTGCCTGTCTGACCGCAAGCCTCCTGCCCTTGGAGCCCTGTGCTCCAGTTGGTTGGCCCTGCTGTTCCTGTAGCGTAAGGGAGCTGCCATCACAAGGCATTGACACTGGCTGTCCCTCAGCCTGCTAGCTCATTTGTTCACATCTCTGCAGGTGGCAATGATCAAGAGGCCACCTGACCTCCCTTTGTAAGTCACAGACCTGTCTCCCCAATCCTTTCTCCCTTCTTCACTTTCTAAATAGCACTTACCATTCCCCAATATTATTTTTTTCTATTGCAGTTGACACTCAGTATGATTAGTTTCAGGTGTCCCACACAGTGGTTAGACATTTACTGTGTTTTTCACTCCGTAAAACGCATTTTTTCCCCAAAAAGTGGAGGGGAAAAGCAGTATTTTAATTAAATATTTTAACACAGCATTTGGTTCAGAATATTTTTTTCTTATTTTCCTCCTTAAGACCCTAGGTGTGTCTTATGGTCAGGTGCGTCTTATGGAGCAAAAAATAAGGTATATAATTTAGGAAGTGATTCCTCCCAGTAAGTCGAGTGCCCCCCCCCATGCACCATACATAGTGATTACTCTACTGCTGACTCTTACCTGTGTTGTACTCTACATCCTTGTGACTATTTTGTAGCTACCACTTCTACTTATTCCCTTCCCCTTTTTCACCCTAAAAAACAAAAAATTATCTTTTCATTTTGAAAGCAAGTACCGTGTTAGCAGAAAATTCCTTGCTCTATGCCCAACATTTAAAACGTGCCTGGTATGTAATAGCTCAAATATTTGTTGGTGAAAAGTCAGAATCGTGGTGCTTTATAGCTGAAGGGCCTCGAGAGGCCAGCCCTAGAACCCCCTCATTATCCAGACGGAGAGAACAGAAACCCGGAGAAACTGACTCGGCCAGGATCACATAGTTAAGGGGTGAACGTCAGGCAGAACACAGGCCTGCAAACACCTGGCCTGGGGTTCCTTGCATCAGCAAACAAACGCCTGTGCCTTCCCTTTGTACAACCCACAAAGCTAAGGATGATATTTACACTTTTAAATGACTGAGGAAAGAGTCACTACAATTTTGTAACACATGAGAACCATACAAATTTTCAAATTCCAATGTCTATAAATAGTTTTGGGTCTGAGCCAAGTCCACTCATTTATGTATTACCGTATCGTGGCGATTTTCCTACTGCGATGAGTTGAGCAGAACAACAAAGGCTATGGCTTGCAAAACCACCTGGCCCATCAACAGAAGAAGTGTGTCGACCCTGCTCCAGACTCTATTTCATTAGCTGAAATGTCTTTCTAAATCCTTTTGGTGTCAAGGGTTCTGGTGTTAACAGCACAGACTACAATCAACACAGGTAGAGAAGGGTATGCGGTGACTATTGATTGTCAATTCCTCCTCACCTCTCTGATCCCTTATACACCTTTTGTGATAGAAACCCGGCTACCCAAACCTAGAAGCGTCACTGTACTGAAAAATACTGTCCAGGTGCATGCTAAATTTCCTCGAACGAGTGAGGAACCGTGGCCCAAAGAGCTTTGGCATCAGGTGTGCCAGAGTTGGACTTCGTGCCCCAGCTGTGTGAGCAGATCAGCCAGGACTCAGGTCAAGTGATGAAAACTCTACTCCTCCTACCTTATAGTAGGACATTTATTGGCTCGTGCAACTGAAAAGTCCAGGTGTTGAAATGATACGGTCAGGAATCAGTCTATCTCTTGATTGTGTTTTCCTCTAGGGTGGTTTCATTCTCAGACAGGCTCTCCTTAGTGATCTCTAGAGAGAGACTTGAATCCCAGCTTTAAAAACAAGAAACAAAAACAGATCTGTCAGGATTTATCCTAGAACGTGGTGCTGTACCGTCCTTCCTGTGCACTCAGTCTTACTTGGCTGGGATTACTGATTATATAGAATGCCACTTTGTGTTTGATATGTCCTGTGACCTTTCTAAGCTAAATAGAATTTAAAATGTAGCCTTAGAAATAAAACAGTTTTCCTCTTCTGAAAACAGGCCTACCCCGTTGAGAAGCTGTCTGGTGGGGAACTCATCGAAAGGAGAGTAAAGGATTCCTTAAACATGAACTGAGCCTCTGCCATGTGCGGGGGGGGGGGGGGGGGGGTTACAGCGTGGTTGCTGTGCACTGTCACGTGCCAGGGTGAAGGGGAGATGCAGGAACTGCAGGAGCACAGAAGATGGGCACCTGGTCAAGCTGAACATGGAGGGGAGGCCATGTATAGATGATTTCCCGGAGGGAGCAGCACCTGAGCTGAGTGCTGAGGATAGCGTGCACACACGAGCCAGACAAAAGGTCTAACTAAGTTAAGTGCTGGAGGAAGAACAAAGCCCAGTGAAGTGAGAGCTAATCAGAAGAGGAGTTAAGACACTTCCGAATACCTGGACCTATAGGACAAGCCTGGGAGACCAGGACTTCTCTCCTCTGCTCAAATACACATTCTCCTCTGACGGCAGGAAGGTGCTTGTCCACCCAGACACGATGCCTCTCCCAGATCCGCAGGTCCTTGTACAAGATGTGCCTCCTACCTGGAAAGTCTCTTCTGCACACCATGTACCCAACAGACATCTTCCCACCATTCTCAGTCCCCCACGCCAGTTAATCCCCTTCTGCTTCCTCAAGACCTGATTCTGTTTTAGCGCTTATCACTAAATACTGTATCTGCTTTATAATGTAAATATATATATATATTTACTGAAAATAAGATGAGTGTCAGGGACAAGCTTCTTCCCTCTGAAGTTGGAAAGCAAACGAGCCACCATCTTCTCTACGTGGAGTTTATCCTGGATGTGGTCCAATCTCAGCCCTCCTGGCTCCGCTGGCCATGCCTGCTCTGTCTGAAGTTCCGGTCTCAGCCCCAGCCTCTCTCTGGGGCTGCAGACCGATATACCCTGCTCAGCCCCAGGCACCTCCACCTGAGTACTCCCTGGTTCATTGGACCCAAACTGAGTTCATTGTTCCCTCTCGCCCCTGCCCAATTGCTCCTGTGTTTCATGGTTATTACATAATGAAGAAACAAATAAATTAGGCATCTGGAGTTTTCCTTGACATTCTGCTCCCCGACTCCCCTACCCAGTCTCCTCAATAATCGGCTTTATATATTAACATTATGGGTGATGTTATATAGAATCATAGTACATAGATTATATAATGTATGTAGTAGTATTACATAAGATACTATATGGTTCTATAGTATTTAGAGCTTTAATATGTAAAGATTATTTCAGAGACTGGATGTATTGTAGTATATATATTTAGTTATAAATGAATATACTATATGGTCATACATAACAACATGACATAATAATTAAGCTTTCCTTATATTCCTCTTTCCACTTTTGTTGCTGCAGCCACCTCACCTCCTCTCCCCGAGGTTATTGCCATATCTTCAGGGCTCAGTGAGGGACTCACTGCCTTCTATTCTATTCTCAAGCCACTGCTTACGTCATCTTTCCAAACTCCCGATTTGGCCATGTCATCTTCATGCTTAAGAGCCTTTGATGACCCCCCGCCACTTACACTGTGACGTTGAAATTCCTCAACATGCTCTACAGGGCTGTCCCAATCTAGCCTACTTTTAAGCTTTCCCTACACTCTACTGCAAAAGAATTGATAAGAAGGATTTACTTCAAATAGTGTGGTCAGGGCAGAATTCTCTGAGAAAGGGACATCTGGCTCCATGAGGACAGCCCACTCAGTGCCTACTGTGCCTTCTTTATACCTTCTCGTTATAGATGATAGTGGCCTTAGGTGACTGAGTGCTTCCTGGATGCCTGGCCAGTGCCAAGCTCTTAACTTGGAGATGCACCTTGGTCTCTTGGAATTGTCACAGCACTTGTGAATGGGTTCTGTTAATGCCCACATGTGCTTAAGGAAACAGGTTTTTCTCGCCTTAGGTCCCGCAAGCAGTGTGAAGGAGAGTCAGGTATCCATCAACTCAAGCTTCATGGCTCCAAACCCAGGAGCCCTAACCACCAGCAGTGTGCCAAGCTGCATCAGAAGAGACGGGATGGTGCTTCCTGTAAAGCAGGGGTCCCCAAACTCTTTACACAGGGGGCCAGTTCACTGTCCCTCAGACCATTGGAGAGCCAGACTATAAAAAAAAAACAACTATGAACAAATCCCTATGCACACTGCACATATCTTATTTTAAAGTAAAAAAACAAAACGGGCCTGACCTGTGGTGGCGCAGTGGATAAAGCGTCGACCTGGGAACACTGAGGTCGCCAGTTCAAAACCCTGCACTGGTCTGGTCAAGGCACATATGGGAGTTGATGCTTCCAGCTCCTCCCCCCTTTCTCTCTCTCTCTCTCTCACTCACTCTGTGTCTCCTCTCTAAAATGAATAAATAAAAAAAAAAATTTTTTTAAAGAAACCTGGCATCATTTTCAAAAAAAAATACAAAAACAAAAACAAAACGGGAACAAATACAATATTTAAAATAAAGAACAAGTAAATTTAAATCAATAAACTGACCAGTATTTCAATGGGAACTATGGGTGCGATGCATCCTGTGCTCCTCTCACTGACCACCAATGAAAGAGGTGCCCCTTCCAGAAGTGCAGCGGGGGCTGGATAAATAGCCTCAGGGAGCCACATGCAGCCTGAGGGCCAGGCCATAGTTTGGGGACCCCTGCTGTAAAGTGTAGGCTCACTGACTCAGAGCTTCCAAGATAACTCCAGACTCAACTCAGTGCACAGCGCTCAGCTCTCCATGGTCTGGCTTTGCCCCACCCCCTGCCAGCCTCACCTCCTGACATTGCCCCAGAAACCACTAACTGGGCACCCATTCTCCATTCTGGTCCATCTCCTCAGACCTGGTCTGCCTTACACGTTCATATCCCTTAGGATTTCACTGACAGGGTACCTGCTCTAGGATGCCTTTCCTGACACTGACCTGAAAGCCAGATTCAATATCTCTCCTCCTTGCTTCTCCCACGCCTGTATCCCCACTGGGCAGCACCTGTCACACTGCACTGCAAATGTCGTGTTTCTTCCCTCCCTGTAGACTGAGCTCCTGTAGGCAGGGGCCAGGATGATTTACTGTGTGTTCCTCTGCCTTGCCTGGAGACTGGCTCGTTGTGAGCGCTCCCTAAGTGTCTGCTGACCTGAATGTGTACAGCAGACATCAGAAGGAAGGGGACTTCAGGTGACTGTAGACTATGCACATTTGCAATATATTTTGAAGTCCAAAAAGCCCTTTCACACAGATTATCTCATTTATTCCTCCAAGGTTGATATTATCTCCAAAGTTTATAAAAGTCAGGTTCAGATAAGCTACTCGCTGTGAAGGGGCGGGGCTAGGGTTTGACCTCAGGTCTCTCTGCCTCCCAGGCTAGAGCTCTCTCCATCACTTCTACAATCGTCTGATTCCAACAGCACACGCATATTTCAGTGATGAGGACACTGAGGCCAGGAGAGGTAAATTTCTTGCCTAGGGTCAGGCAGTTATAAGCCCAATCCGTGCTCTTTCCTCTAGTCAAACAGGAAGTGCCCAGGAAGGTGACAAGGTGAGGTAGGGTCCTGAGTGGGGAGGGGCAGTCTCTTCCCGCTGCCCGCTTCCCATTTGTCAAACCTGAATGTTTAAATTTTGTATTTAGTATTTACTCTGAAATAGCTTTCATCTGATCTCCCCCTGCCCTCCCTTGCTTACCAATTTAGCTGTCAGAGTAAATAAATGTGAAGCCGGGTCTCCAGCCTCCACCAGCTCACATTACCTTCCTAGAATTACTCCCTGGCAGGGTGGAACCGCTGCTGGGGGCCATCCCACAGAATTATCCAGTTACTAATGAAGCTTCTTTTCAAACCTAAAGCAAGGACCTAGACTCAGGTGGAGGAAAACAGGGCAAAATTCACCTCCGAGGATGAGATGACTTCATCCTGTTTAGGGACCAGGAGAAGGACTGAGTTGGCCATTAGACGATATTGTACAAGTAGAATGCCAATGACATTGCCTATGTAGTCTAATTAGGACAGTTTATAATGAAGGTGCTTCAACAGTGGCCAGGAACAGAGGCAATACTTTTATATATCAGTTTTTAATATATGGTTAATGGTCACCACAATCCTGAGAGATAAGTGTTGTTATCTCCACTTTGCAAGTAAGAAAACGGAAGCTCGGAGAGGTGAAGTGACTCGCCCAGCCTCCTGAAGGGAGAAGTCCAGTATCCTGATGGGATATATTACATTTATTTGCTAATCCTGATTTTGCTAAGGTCACTCCTGTCTGGACTCTCCTTCCCGCTGAAGTCAGGAGTTGTTGGAAGAGAGTTTTCTCTTCCAAAGTAATTCCATTTTTGTTCTCTTTGAAGTAAAGCAAGCCCTGGGTTACAATAATGGATCTGCAGCTTCCTTAGGCAATTACTCAGGAAAATATTTGATTATTTGGTTGATTTATGCCTGCCTTCCTCCACAAAATATTTGCAGTGGCATCTAGTAGAGTAACAACTGGACAGCGCAGCTAGTCCACACTGTAATGATGGCTAATATTTCTTGGTTGCTTTCTGCATGCCAGGGATGATTCTGAGTCCTTTGTTTACATGCATTGTTTGCTTAACTTTACAAGTAGAAATGAACTCTGCTATCATCCCCATTTTAAGATGAGGAACCTGAGACTGAAGAGTGGTTGAGTCACTTGCCCAGGATTACCCACAATGGCAGACTGGCTCCAGAGTCTTTGTGCTTCACTGCTGAGTTTAATTCCTTTTATTCCAGTTTTGATTTCTGAGCATCTAATCAGAATTCAGTAGCAGAATTGAGTAGTAGGTAAGAGATTGTGTCCTGGAATCCAAGTACTAGAGCTTGAATCAGGTTTCCCATAAGCTTGTTTCCTCAACTATAAAATAAGTATAATAATATAATATTCTGCCCTGGCCAGGTAGCACCTCATCCCAATGCACCAAGGTTGCATGGTCGATCCCCAGTCAGAGAAGATGCGAGAGTCAACCAACGAGTGCACAGATAAATGGAACAAGGAGTCGATGTCTCTCTCTCCCTCCCTCTCTCTCTAAAATCAATCAATCAATCAATCAAATCATATTCTTGCAGGGTTGCTGCGAGGGTTAAAGAGGAAATGTGGGTAAAACAGTGCTTGGCACATAAATGCTCAATAAATGGTAGTTACTACTATTATCATTTAGAGAGTGCATGCCTCACATTCCTTCTCATAGAAGTGCCTGCTGTGACTTGTTTGTCCAGCGTCTGGATCTTTGCCGTCATCTCTCTACCTGGAACACTTCCTTTTCTCCCCCGAATCCACCAAAATTGCATCTACCCTCTAGTTTCAGCTCTCCTCCACACCTGTTGCCTGAGAAGTTTTGCAAAGCCAGTACCATCCTCCTGGTCTTCTCGTTTTCTGGTGTCCTTCTGCACTCACACATCTGGCAGATTGCAGCATTGTATAATTTTCTACGACCTCCCACTTCCCCAGCCACCCAGAAGGGGAAGAGGAGAAGGAAATAAAAGTCATCCTATCATTATTCTCATCTTGCAGATGAGAAAAGAAGCTTAGCCCATAAGTGCTGAGGCCAGGAGTCATATCCAGGTTTTTTGACAAATAATTTGAAAAAAATATGAGTGTGTACACCTGTGTATGTGTATATGCAGAAAGTGGACATGGTCATGCATACAGCTTAGAATTCCAGTATACACTCTGATGTCAGATGAATCTAGTTTTGAGTTCTTGGTTCTGGCCGTTAGCCATGTGGCACCATTTTGGAAATGTCATATGATCTCTCTGAACCTGTTTCTTCATCAGTAGAATGGGTACAATAAGAGAAACTACCTCATAAGGTTATTATTAAAAGAAAATGAAGCCATGATTGTGAAACGCCAAGTTTGTCATGGATTGAAGCAGTAACTGGGCTTATTATGTGCAAAAGAGATATTTGAGGGGGAACAGGTTGTGGTCATCTGAATGTTTAAGAGTGCATGAGTATGTTTGTGTATGTGGGTGTGTAACTGCACATAGCTCACCAGCTTTCAGATGGCAATTGTGGTCTTAGTATAAAATATTAGGGTTCAGAGAGAAACTTTTCACTCTGAATTCCTGTGTCTGAGAGCAATAAATGACAGGAATGCAGGGATGCAGGGGGTGGGAGATGCCATTGGCTGGGTTTGCGGCTGTGTCTGTGTACCTTTGTGCCTGGGAAAGGACAGATATTTGCATCTTTTGGGGATGTTGCTGTGCAGATACCCTAGCCTGCCTGTGTCCATTAGGCTGTGCCTTGTGTGAGCATGACTGAAGCTGTGTCTACTGGGAATCCTGTGTCTGTGGAGGGGTGGGTGCTGTTTCTGCCTATCAATGGTTATTTCTCCATCCGTAGGGATGTGTGTGCATATCGATGGACGTCTGAGTAGAGAACAGGAGGTTTTACATGTGTTTGAAACACTGTGGAAGTCTGTGCTCTCTTGAGTATGAATGTGTGTACAAGTGTAAGAACACTTGTATGGGGTGTTTACATTTGTAAATGAGGGTAATTAGGGAGTCCATGGTATATGTGATGGCACGGAGGTGAGGTGCCTTTGTGTCTGTAGGGTGGGGTCTAAGTCTGAGTGTACATTATTTGTTTTTAGAAGAGGCTGTATGTGCATTATTTGGTTTTAGAAGAGGCTGTATATTTACACATGTCTCTCTAGGATCAGTTTGTGTGTGGAAAAGGGGCTGAGGCTGTGAGTGTTCACTTGTATTAGCTGTGAAAGGTTCTGTCTCTGAGAGCTCTGTGTCCACTTGTTTGGGGGCTGTGTGTTCTATCTAAATGCCGAGCCACCTGCCTCCCCCCACCCCATGAGCAGAACCACAAAGACGGTGAGAAGGGCATTGGACTGCATATATCAGCACATCCTGAGGGGAAGGGAGATGTCTGTCCCAGACAACTGCTTCTAGGAGAATTCGGGATAACCCCCCCCAACCCCCCCACCCACCCCGCGCCCCTGCCAGAACCCTCTCCCCTGACCCAGCCCAATCCCAGTGGTTAGGAGCTCGCTGCACTCTCTGGTGTTAAGGAGCTGAGGATGTTAAGGGGCAGGTGTAAGGGCACACGGGTAGGTGCATCTGCTCCTGCAAACGATGTGAAGGGCAGTCGCTTGCCTCGGCATGTCCACAGATGTACCAGGCGTGGGATCGCACCAACAGAGCATCACGTGTGACTTTATATGGAACCCACCTTTGCTGACGGAGTGTAACTGTGGGTCCGCCTGTACCTGTGCGTGGGGCCGTGCCTGAGAGCTGTGGGAGCCCCCTGAAGACGGGGCAGCGTGGGAGCTGTGTGGATGTGTGTATGCTGCTAGTGCCTTTGTATGTCAGCACGCTTCAGCCTGTCAGCAGCTCTGAGTTTCTGTGTGTCTATATGACTGTGTGTGCGCGTCTCTGGGTCGCTGCCTCGTTGTGTGTGTGTCTTGCTTTCTCTTGGCGGGGAGGGGATTGGTCACGCATGACTCATCTTGAACCGAGCGGGGCTCCAGCGGCAGGGCGGCCTACGCCACAGCTGGAGGTGGGGGAGGAGCGGGAGGAGGGAGAGGAGGAGGAGGACTGCGAGGAGGGGGAAGAGGAGGAGAAGGAGGGGGCGGGGGCCTCTCCAAGTTTGTCGGGACCTTCTTCCCAGGCAGCGGCCGCGGCAGCCAAGGAGGCCGGGGCTGCGCGCGGGCCGGGGGCGGGGGCTGGGGCTGGGGCCGGGCCCAGAGCTGCGGAGCCAGCGCCTCCGCTCTCCTCCTGCTCCTGCTTCAGCCTCTGTTCCCACTGCGGCCGTGGCCCCCCTCGGCGCGGCTCTCTGCGCTGCGCCCCCGCTGGGCCGGCCGCTCCCCGGCCCATGTACTGGAAGCATGAGAACGCCGCCCCGGCGTTGCCCGAGGGCTGCCGTCTGCCGGCCGAGGGCGGACCCGCCACCGACCAGGTGAGCGAGCCAGCGCGTGCCTGAGCGGCCCCGGCCCGGGTCAGGCAGGGGCCGAGACCCAGGCAGGCCGGCCGGGATGGCGGGCGGTCGCTGTTGGAGGGGTGCGGGGGTGCGCCTGTGTGTGTGAGCGCGCGCGAGTGCGAGTGGTGGGGGGCGCCGCGGAAAGCGGGAACACATTATGCAAATGTCGGAGGAATTTCTCAAAAAGCGATTTAGCAAAGACACAGGAGAAACAAGAGGAGGCGAGGCGGGTATTGTCCGTCTGAATAGACGCTGATAGCGCCGATGCGCCGTGGGTCGTGCGGGCGCAGCGCTGAGGATCCTGACGCCGGCCGTCCCGGGCGCGCCGACGGTCTGGAGGGTATCTCTTCCTCCTCTTGGACGCCTCTGTATTCTCTTTTTGGTCCCGTTTCGCCCCCAATCTTGCCCTCTTTGCTCTGGTTTCTCTCTCAGTGGCCCTCGAAAGGCGCTTGAATCCATGTCAATATCGCCGCGTCAATTTAGCCGCGCGCCCGGGGTTGGTGGGCTGATGCTCCAGCGCTCCGCTTTTTATTTTACTCAAACACTCCCCCTTCCCCAATCTCCTTTTTATTTTCTTTCTCTCTTTTCTCCTTTTTGCATTTTGTGTCGAGAAGAGGAGAAGGGAGCGAGGAAGGGGGGTAGGTGGAGGGAGAAAAATTCGATTTTTAATTACTACCATTAAAAAATCAAATTTGCAATTCTTTGGGCGGCCTGATGGATCTCACTGATTGACAGTTGGAATTGACACTCTGGCTACCTCTTATCTTGGGCATTCACGACAATTTCTAATTGCAGGTAGTTTGTGTGTGTGCGCGTGTTTTTTTCCCCCTCAGAGGCTTGGATTGCAAGGGAACTAAGCGATTACTTCAAGAGCCACGGGTTAAGTGCAGGGAGAGGGGGAGAGAGAGGGAAAAAATCCAATCCAAATTCAAATTGCTTCATTAGAGAGACACCGCTTTTGTGGGGAAGGGCTTTAAATGCCCACTACAAAGTTAGGACTCATTGTTCCGCGCCGGTTTATATAACAGGCGCGGGGAGGCGCTGGGCTCAGGCTGAGCGGAGCCAGCTCTGCGGCAGCCGCAGCCTGCGTTCCCTCCCCCCTCCCCCAGGTGATGGCCCAGCCAGGGTCCGGCTGTAAAGCGACCACCCGCTGCCTTGAAGGGACCGCTCCGCCGGCCATGGTGAGTTCGTTCGGTCCTGCATTCACTCCGCGGTCCAGCCCTGGGGAGCTGGCCCGGCTTTCCAGCCCCGAACTGCTGCCCATGCTCTGGGGGACTCTCGGAGGGCGCCGCCCCTCTCTGAACCTCGTTTTTCCGGCTGAGAATGTGGGCTTTGACCGTTCCCGACAACCAGGACGCGTGTGTTAACAGTTGGGGCCGGCCCTTCCTCTCCAATAGGCCCTTCCATTCCTGTCCTCTAGCACATGGCACGGCATGTCGGGGCGGGGGGGGGGGGGAGAAGGGTATTTCGTTGTCAGTTGGTGCACTGAGGCCCCAGATTTGTCTTTGAGGCAGGTCCAAGTTGGGCTCCGGGCTCGGCGCTCGGCTCAGCTCTGGGCTCTCCCTATCACCTCCACTTCAGGCTCAGTCGGACGCCGAGCCCCTGACAGGCGCTCTGGACAAGGACGAGGGTCGGGCCTCCCCCTGTACACCCAGCACGCCATCTGTCTGCTCACCACCCTCTGCTGCCTCCTCCGTGCCGTCTGCCGGCAAGAACATCTGCTCCAGCTGCGGCCTCGAAATCCTGGATCGGTATTTACTCAAGGTGAAACAGAGGCGGGGTGCGGTGTGTTTGCTGGTGGGGTGTGGGTTGCAGCCCAGAAGACAGCAGGCATTAGGTCCGCTTAATTCCGAATTCTAGCAGCTACCTACCGGCCTGCGCGGCTTTGGGTTAGTCTTAACGTCTCTCTGCGGCCCTGGGGTCCCGTCTGAAGAGTGGAAAGTTTATTTCTACCTTCTTGAGCCTCAGTGTTACAGAAGAATAGTGGGAGAAGTCACATGCAACGACAGAGCTCCAGCATCTCACTCTATCTGCGAATGGGGTTAGGGAGGCTGGGGCCAGGCGTGAAAAGAGGCCGGCTCTGAGCCACCCCCACTCCGCCCCCTCCCCAGGTCAACAACCTCATCTGGCACGTGCGGTGCCTCGAATGCTCCGTGTGTCGGACGTCGCTGAGACAGCAGAACAGCTGCTACATCAAGAACAAGGAAATCTTCTGCAAGATGGACTATTTCAGGTAGGCTGCGGCCGCGGAGCCAGCCGTGTCACCACAAGCAGGCACCCAGCACGTGTGGAAGCCGCCTTTGCGGCGCGTGGTGGTCTGGCTTCGGAGCCCCCGCGTCCCGAGTGCACTCCTGACGCGCCGCCTGGGCCCAGGCCGCCGGCTCAGCGCCACGAATCAGGAGCTGCAGGCTGCGTGCCGGTGCCAGCACCGGCCCCGGCCGGAGATCTGCCTCCTGTTCCTGCGGCCCGCTCGGTTTCGGCACGTGTCTGGCTCCGTCTCGGGTCCTGCCTGAGTCTCAGGCTCAGTTCCGATCTCCAGCGCCTTGGTTGAATTCTGATGTCCCCAGCTGTAGCCCCGACCCGCTCGGATCCTAGCCTCGATCTGGTTGTCTCTCCCGTGCGCCCCAGCTCTGAGTTTCAATCCTACTCCGACTCCAGCCATGCCGGCGACTCTCCCGAGGCAGACCCTGAGCTGGGTTCCAGGCTTGTCCCGGCTCCGTTCCGGGTTCAGGTTGCCCCGGCCCCAAGCACTAGCTAGCCTCGTATGGGTCTCAGATCCGACCCCATATTCAAACACCCCTTCCTAAGCCCCAGCCTCGGTCTCTTGCTCCACCTCAATTTAGACCCCGGCGTCGCTGTAATGTCTCTTTTTGACCCTGGGGTCCTGGTTGAGTCCCAGAGGTCTGCTCCAGTCCCAGCTTCGTCTTCCTTTCAGCCTCTCCCGGGTTTAGACTGACTTTGGACTGCCGGGACAGGAAAGAAGGGGGCCGCAATCGGACGCTGAGTAGGGTCACCGCGGGCTGCGCTCTCCGCGCAGCAGTGCCGCGGCCCGGCGGCTCTGGACATCAGCGGGGCTCGTACTCCCGCCGCGCCGCCGCGTCTCGGCGCTTGCGGGCTCCTGGCTCCTAAATGAGAGCCTACGGCCTGACCCGGGCAAGGGGCCGAGGTCACTGCGAGGTCAGGAGCACAGCGGTCGCCCGCCTGAACCCTTCGGAAACGTGAACCAGGTCTGATGCCCAACCACTGGGCTTAAAGCAGTCTAAGAAAGTGGTGTGAGATCGGTTCCTGGGAGGGTTCTTGGGAGGAGATGCCTGTTCCCAGGGGATTCTCAGGAAGTAGAGAAAGCTACTTCCCTATAATACCCACACACACACCTCCCCTGACATCTCTTCCATCCTTGCCTCAGGAGAGGCCATGTCTTCAGTCTTCTTGGGAGTCAGGGAATGTGGCAGAAGGCATTGAGTCTTCTGGGACTTGGAAAGAGAGGATCTTGAGTCTACCGGAAAGTTGGCAGCATTTTGGACTGGGATACTCTGGGGAAACCAGGAGAAGTGTGATTCAAGGACTAGACTCTTCTTTTGAATATGGGTGTGAAAAGGTGGACAGCTGGGTGTGCAGGTGTGTGGGGTCTCTTACAAGGTGGCCAAGGACTCCTCTTGCAACGACTGTACGTGTGTGTCTTCTTTGGATCTGTGTGGTGGCACTGAAGGATACTGTCATTAAGCAGGGTCAGCGATGTGTGGACAGTGTGTGTGTTCCTTTATGAGAAGCATTTGTATTTTAGTTCACATGTGAGGGTGTGTGTTTGTGTGTGAATGTCTATGTGTGAATGCCAGTACCCAAGTCAGGACAAGATTACATCTGGACAGTGATCTGGAGGTGAGAGGGTGAAAATTCAGAAGTCCTGTCATTCCTCACCCTGCCACCGCCTCTTCTGGGGGAGCATTCCTGCTTAAGGCCTCAACCCATGTACTGAGGGCTCAAGGGCGTAAGGGGTTTCTGGATTTGTGTGTGTGCACTGCTCTCTGTGTGCGAATAGGGTTATCATTGTGTGATGTGTAATCAGAGTGTGATGTCTCCCTACAATGTCCCATCTGACTATTGGCTGGACGAGGCAGGAACTGAAGGTTTGAGTCCTTGTCTAACCACCTCCTTGCTCTAGGCCTGACTCCAGTTGGAAGAAGAAAAAAAAAACCCGCTGCCATTTGGGGGGCTCCTTGGGCTCATCAGCTAGCCAGGGACAGGGCTCCAGCTTTGGAAACCCAACAGGATGATATCTCAGCCACCTCTTCCTGTAGAGCAAGGCAGGCTGGACCCTAATCCTGGCTCTCCTGGTGAGGACAGAGCTGGCAGCCCTCTAAGCCACCTGCCCACATTTCCTTGCTGCTTCTCCAGCCCCTGCCCAAGCTGGGCCAAGCTTCCTCCAATGCTAGACCTTCAAGGGTTAGTCAAAATTCAGATCCTGACCCCACTGTTCAGAGCCCCACTGTGGTGGGGCCGGGATTGGGATTTGCAGCTATTTGGGGGAGGGGCAGAGACTGAGCTCCATCAGGACAACACTAAATCGGCTTGACCTTGGGCAAATCGCCGCAGCTCTCTGCCCTCAGTGTCCTCCTTCCAAGGTTGTCTCTCTGCGCTTCCGAGAAGGGAGTGAAAGGAGGAAGCCTCAGTAGAGGCTCCTTAAATGGCAGGTGCTGTGGGTGTGCCTTGATTATCCCCATTGTCACCACGGTAGAGTAGATGCTGGGCACAGTCCCCTGATGGCATTTCTTCAGGCAGTTTGAGGAGAAGGGCCTGCCTGGTTGATGGGGCTGGGCCATTTCTGGGCTGCAGATTCTGAGTGCTAATCCTTCTCCAGTGACAAGAGCCCCAAAAGCAAAACTAAAACAGATTTTTGTTAAGAAATTGGAGGGAAGAAAGGCTCACATTTCCAGGAGGAAGGACAAATTGTGGCTTGTCTGATCATTTCTCCCCTAGCCAGGTCTCCCTGTAGGCATAACCCATCCCTGGCAACCCACCTGTAACAAAATAATGAAACCCATAAAAAGGGAAAGGAGAAGCCCCAGACATGTCAGGCAGGGACTATTGTCTGCGCTGAGCAGGCTCTGGTTGGCTGTTGTAAGGGAGGTCTTTCTGGAGAGAAGATGAATGATGGCATGGGAGGCAGCATGCCCCTCTCAAGAACTGAGGCTCAGGGAGGGACCGGTGCTCTGAGATTCTTCAGCCCTCTGTTTCCTGAAGCCCTGGGTCAAGGGTCTGGTGGGATATGGACTGGAGCACTCCGCCCGCCCGAGAGGTTAACATCTTCATCAGGATGGAAGGAGAGAGCACTGGAGTCTTATCCCCCTGTGAAAGGTTTCTTTTGCATTCCATCCTCCATTTCGCCCCTCCTTGCAGTCCATCCTTCAGTCCCCTCAGGCAGAATCAGAAGTTAGAAGTTAGAAAGACACTCCAAAGTCACCAGGGAGAAGCTGCTGAGTAAGGGGAGCAGGAGCCCTGAGGTTCGGTGCTGCCCCTGGCTCATTTGCATTGTTGGGAGGGGATTGTTTTCCACTAGCTGTTTGTCCTTGATAACAGGTTGCTGGACCTCTCTGCCTCAGTTTCTCCAACTTTCTCTCCAAATGGGGACCTCAGCAGCCCCTGTGGGTTCAAATAGATTTCTCAACTCCCCTTACTCCCTGAGTCCTAGCAGAAAAAAATTGCCACCAGGGAAATATGACATTGTTTTTAATTTCTTCACTTTCTTTTTATTGTTGTTGTTGTTGTTGTTAAGACCATTTTCCTTCCATTTTCTTCAAAGTAAAGAAAAGTCCACAGGAAAAAATAGTGTTCCTCTCTGGGGCATTCGTATCAACCACAGCCCCAGACAGCTTCCTTCCACCCACTGACCAGTAGCTGCTGCTTCCCCCCACGGGTGTGAACTGAACTACAGTGTCCTCCTGGCCCCCTCAGCCTCCTGAAGCCTCAAGCCCATTGTATAGTGGGATGTCCTGAGAGAGTGGCAGGTGAAGAGCCCAGGGTCACCCAGGGCACATGGGCGGGTGTAGGGGCTGGGCAGGGGTGAAGACACTGGTCATTAGACAGTGTGGAGCTCACTTCTAAGCCAGGAACTGCATTAACTCTTTACATGCTCTATTCCACTCAATCCTCGGGTCCACCTGGTATTATGATACAATTCTAATCACCACATAATAGGAAGGGAAACTTGAGACCCTTAGAGGTGAGGTCACACAGTTAATAAGTGTCAGACCCTAGATAAGACCCAGGGCTGCCTGATTCCACCTTCCCTGTGTTAAAACATCCGATACACTTCTTCCATAGGTGAGATACCTCAGCAGTCCCTCTCTACGAGAAGGTGGGGCCTGTGGGATGGCAAAGACTCCCCTCTGCTGGCACTAAGATTCTTTGCCCAGTTTATTTGGTTTCACTCAGGAGGTACCCTCTGGGTACTCTGGCATGACTCCCTGGGTGGGCTTTGGGAGCACTAGACAGGAGTGAATCAACTTTGCCAAAATACGGTCACCATGATTCCTGGTGCTCTTGTCTTCTGAGGATGGAGTGAGGAGTAAAGGGTTAAGTACAGCTCCTGGGGTTTGTAGGGTAATCTTCTGAGAGTGCCCTGGACTGGGCCACTAGGGCTGCCCCCTGAAGTTCCTGTCTTCTGGCCCAGGTGATTTAGGACAATCCCAGTCTTCTCCTGACTTGTGCCTAGAACCCAAGCTCTGACAGGAGAATCCCATTCCTTTCTTCCGAGCTAAGGTCCCCAGGGAAGACTCAGAGCTGAGAAGAGACCCCCCACCGCAGCAGAGAGCGGCCCAGTGGCGGGCAGCTGTTGAGGGACAGATGTTGGTGAAGCAGAGAAGGGAGTTCAGGGGAGGGGCTTCGGGCTGGGACTTCCGAGGCGGGGGCGTTTTAACCTCTTAATTGCTGTTTCTGTTTTTAACAGCCTCTTCTCCTAAGACTTTGCCTACAAGAAAAGGAACAGAGGGAATGGAATAGGCAGGACTCTACCTACAATTCCCCTTGTTTGTCTCATAGACTCTAAGGGCTTCAAGAGAGCGTCCTGAACATAAAATAAGCGAACTCTGGTTTGAGTTTCGGCCCCCTGGCTCGCTGGCTTCGTACTTAACGTTAGCCTTCTCACTCTGAGCTTGGTTTCCTCGTGCAGAGAAGGGGTAGCTTAATGATTGGGGATTGGGTTGTAATGAAACTCCGATGGGCTCTTTGCTGAGGCTCATTCATCCAGCAAATAATTACTGAGCGCCTGCTGGGTATCCAGGGGAAGTAGACCGGGAGAGTGAACCTTGACTTGGTCAAGGGCGCACAGATTCCTCGCGCGACCACGACCAACCAGCTATCAATGCTCCCTACTCGGGGCAGAGGGGGCGACGGGGTGCGTGATGCCACCCTAACTCCTTTTAGCATCTGCGCGGTGCACCTTCCTATCCTCAAAGAGCCTCGGTCCTGTGCGCCTTTGCCCTGAAGCACGCGCGGGAACCCTTAGAGAGGCGCGGAGGAGGCTGGCGCGGGGGCGGGGGCTGCGCCCCCTAATCCCTTTGGCGCTCCCTACAGAGCCTCCGAACACCGCTTTCTTGAAGTTTCGTTTTCCCTGCCGCCAATTTCGCTGCTTCCGGAATCCGGCGGCGCGGGCCTCGAAGCCCGCCTGGGAAGGAGTCTGTCGGTTTGTCAGTGCCTCGATCCGTAAGCCAACTCGTTCCCCTTGTTTGTACCACTGATCCCTGCCCTGGGTGGAGGACACGCTTCAGGAGCCGCTTGCAACTCATCCAAAACTTCAAAATGACCCCACTCCCATCCAACTCAAGAATGATTTCTTTGGCGGAGCGAGCCACAGCGAGCGCAGAGAAATCTTAAGGCTGGGAACAACTGCCATTTGGGTGACAAAGGGGATGTTGAGAAAGTTGCTGAGAGGTCGCTTGCGGCGCCCGCCTGGGATCGAGGAGATGGGGCCACTGCGAGCAGCTCTCATAGGCGCACTTCGCGCCCGGGCGTCGTGGACTCGTGGAGCAGGAAGATCAGGGGTGCGCGGCCTGTCTTGGATGCGTCGTCCTTGGCTGAGGACAAGGAATCCCGTATAGCCAAGCGCGAGGACCCAGGATGCTGCCCTGGCGCAGCACACTGGCTGCTGAGCACCGAGACCACAGAGGGGTGGCGAAGTCGCTCTCGCCTGGCCTCTGAAGGCCGGATCTTCTTTTCCTGGCTCTACCCGCTCACTGGCAACGCACTCCCTGCCTTCTCGAACCCCCGGGACCCCAGGCTCTGGGTGCCAGTTTCTAGGACCCGCGGCTCGCAGTTGGGCACGACGGGGTCAGACCAGAATTCCGGGTGTTCATCACCCGGAATCCAGACCCTTTCATCTCCAATCTGGCTGCTTCCACATATTCGAGCTCCCTTTTGCGTCTCGAAGCGGACTTCACCTCCGGCCCCACTCCCTTTGTGGCGTTGAGTTAGTTTCTCGCTAACTCTGGACCTCCGATTCCACGTGTGCAAAGTGGGTGCCAGGGTCCCCATTTTATGCGGTTGCTGTGAAGCCGAGGGCGTGCAGTGAAGGCTCTGCACGCTAGGGCCCCGGCGCTGCAAAAGACTTTGCACGCCGCTGGCCGCTCCCTCCTCTGCGAGGCGTCACTGCCAGACCGACAGCCGAACCAGGGCCGTCCCCATGGCGGGGGTAGACTGGGGTGGGCAAAGCGGGTTCTTCTCCCTTCTACTGAGGGATTGTGATCAGAGGCTAGCGGCTGTGCCGGTTTCTCCCCTGGAAAAACCGAATTTCCGAGGTAGAGAACCACCTCTCCTTAGGGGGCATTTGACCCCCTGAGAGCGTGCAACGGGGCCTGAGCTAACAGTTTCTAGTTTGAGACAGCAGCGTTGGGGTTGTGTGGGGTCGGGGCTGGACGAGGCCTCTCTGCTCCCACACTCAGTACAACCCAAGACCGATTATTCAACTGACAGTTGCTTGCGTTTTGCCACGGTGGATGTTGCTACCACCAGAGCGCATTTGCTGGGCTGGTTCCCCTGCATCCTCAGTGCTTCCCAATGCTCCTCAAGTGGAAGTGCTCAGGCTCTGGGGACACGGAGGCAAATCCTCTTGGTCCTCTCCCAGGAATGTCGGTGGTGGAAGGGGGATATAAGGACATCTACAAGTCGGTGTGATCGGTGCAGAGGGGGTGCTGCTGGGAGCTGCGGCGCTCTTTCTGGAGGGTGAGGGCTTGTGGTAAAAGGGGACAGCCCTGTGCAAAGGCCTGGGGTCGGAAAATGCTCCGGAGGGAGCTGTGGAGACCTGGGAATGACCTTTCATTGTGGCCAACTGGGGCACATACTTGGGTTTGGAGTGGAGGATCTTGAGGAAGGTTAGGGAGGAGGGATGAGCCTGAGAGGATGTGGTGTGTAGGGCTTTGTAAACTCCAAGAGTCTTGGACCAGATCCTGAGGGTAGAGTGGAGCCACTAAAAGATTTTGAGCAGGGCAAGACAGGGTTCATCTTGCATGCTGGAAACTTTACTGTGGCCACTCTGTGGAGGGTGGATTGGCAGAGATGGCCCTGGGAACAGGGAGATGAGGACTCAGACTGGCAGACGGGGTGCATGACCAACGGGACCCTGGCCTACGCTTTGGCAGTGGCAATGGATGGGAGGAGGTGGGTCCCAGAGATACGTAAGAAAAAAACCAACAGTGCCTCAGGACTGTTTGATGTGGGGTTGAAGAGAGGGAGAAGTATATATGATTTAGGTTACTAAGCCTGAGCAGCTGGGGAGCAGTGGCAACATTCCCCAAAATGGAGTGTGCCCAGAGGAAACAGGCTCCCAGCGTCTCAGAGAGGGTTGCACTCACTTAAAGAACAAACCTTCCCTTGTGGTCAGGGGGTCAGGCCTTCGGTGACTTCTGGGACAGGGCAAACAGATTGCTGCTTTCTGAGGGTTCCCAGTCTGGTGGCGGAGGCAGCTGCACCCAGATAGCCCCACTTTAAAGAGGGAGGGAGAAAGGAAAGAGGTGAAATCAAGGAAGCTTTAAGGCAGAACAGGGCATTTGATCTGGGCTTTTTTTTTACCTTTTTAACAGCTACTGTTAGAATGTCAAGGGGCTCCAAAGTCTGGGACTAGCTGGTTACTTAGTAGATGGCAAAGCACTGAACAAATCATAGTCACAGCTATTGTCATTTAGTTCAGCTCAGGGCGAGGAAAGCGCAAACCCAGAGGGGTTAAACAATCCGTTCAGCATCATCAAGCTAGTAGTGCATCTCTGTCTATGCTTCTGAGTCCTACTGCTGGGGCCAGTTCCTGTTCCTGCAAGCTGTGTGACCTTGTGCCAGTGATTTACCTCCCTGATCCCCATTTCCTCATCTGAAAAAGGAATATTCATTGGGATACTTAGAATCATCCTGGGCAAGTGGCAAATGCTCAAAGATTTACCTATTATCATTACCATTTTATATTTCCCCTAACACTTATATTTTAGTGAGCAGATTAATGCTATATGCAAATATAAGTGATGCGTCTAGAAAACTTGGAAAAATCAGAAAAACACCAAGAAGAAAATACACCCCTCCCCAAGCTCACTTTCTAGGTGGATCTTGTCTATAGGAGGGAGGAGAGGATGGTGTATTCAGGCATAGGGAAATTCCTTAGCAACTGACAGCCCTAAGGCCAGGAGCCTGGGAGCAGGAAGGCCACTGGGGTGTGGAGGGAAGAAGGGTGGCCTGTCTGAGCCTCGCCATCCCCTTCCCTGCCCCGGTGTCCCACAGCCGATTTGGGACCAAGTGCGCGCGGTGTGGCCGACAGATCTACGCCAGCGACTGGGTGCGGCGCGCCCGCGGCAACGCCTACCATTTGGCCTGCTTCGCCTGCTTCTCGTGCAAGCGCCAGCTGTCCACAGGCGAGGAATTTGGCCTGGTTGAGGAGAAGGTGCTGTGCCGAATCCACTACGACACCATGATCGAGAACCTCAAGAGGGCCGCAGAGAACGGTACCCAACCCGCCCCGCCCCGCCTGGCCCAGCACCTGGCCACACCTCTGCCCTCAGCCCTACCCCAGCCCAGCACCCCAGGTACTGCCCACACTCTTCTAGGGACAGGTGATCACCTACCTTATGACCTGGAGGGTACGTATGGAGCCCAGACTTCTAGCTCCACCATTTGTTTGGGAGTAGAAAGTCACTGCCTGTCCCTGCAACTGTTTTCTCATCTTTAAAATGGGCCTTTTGATAGGACGCCTTCTCAAAGAGATATGAGCTCTGTGTTTAAAGCCAGGAGGCAGTCAACGAACCCTTGAGTTGATTCTCATAATGGGGCAGCCTACTCCACCTTTGGACAGTGCTGGCTGGCCTGAGGGTTCATCCCCTCCAGTTGTCCTGGAGAAATAACCAACCATCTCCTCCCAACTCCCAAACGAGCAGCTCCAAGCAGAGATTTGGTATGGGGAGGTTTCATGCTGGACTGTAAGGGAAAGGCATTTGCATTTGGAGACAGAAGCTCCAGTTTTGCTATTCCGATGTATGAAGTTTCCTTTCCTCTCTGGACTTCAGTCTCCCTGTCTGTGCAAAATGTATGGACTAGGAAGATCCTGAAATCTCTTCCGGTTCAATACTGTGATGCCCCAAGACAAATAGGTCCAGGAACAGGGTCCAGGTCTTCCAGGGATTGTGGTGGCTGAGTTACAGGTGGGTTGAGGGATGGAAAGGGGCAGCAGAGGCTGGGTTGTGGGCAGAGGCAGGGACCCTTGCCACAATTCCCCTATCTGGGTCTGTAAAAGCGGCTTACCTCCCTATAATGTGGATTATTCTATGTAATATTGCAACCCTAGGAAGTAGCTGGTGCACCCCCATTTTACAGGTCAGGATAAAGGCAGATGTTATCTGCAGCATGTGACTTGCCGAAAGTTCCATACTAGAATGTCTTTCTGACTCCAAAGCCTAGGTTCTTAACCACCATATTACCCCATTCCCAATTTCCAAGGCCCCTTAACCAAACCTCACCAAGCAGGGAAGATTGTTGGGATACGGCTTCCTCTATGAGATTCATTTTTTCATTGAAATAACAGGTACACCAATCCTTGTCCTGCCTGCTCTCCTAGGTGACATTAATACCACAAAAAGTCTGTCGCATCCCCAGTACCTCTGGGGAGGAGAATGGACCACCCTGCCTCAACTTCCAACTTGTGGACTAGTTAGGTATCCCCCAGAGAGTTCCTGGCCGGGGGCCACACCAGCCCCATCACTTTCTCCTGCCAGGACTGGGACTCAGTGGCCTAGGTGGGGAACAAGTGAGGCTGGGGTCCAACCTGCAGCAGTGGACAAGTCAGCAGTGGAGCTGGGATGGAATCCTGGGAGTCAGAGGTTTCCCCACATAATGGCCCACCAGTGACCCAAAGCTCCTTCCACACCTGGACCAACCAGGATCACGCCTAGTGACAGCCTTGCCACTTCCTGCTCTCCCAGCCAGCCCCCACCCCAGACTCCTACCATGTAGAGGAGCATGAAGGCTTCTGACCTTGAATCTTTTTTACTGAGCAGCCCTCAGTTTGGGCTACTGTTTCAATTTTTAGACTGAAACACACCACACATCCATCATAGAAAATTTAGAAAAGATAGTTAAGCAAAAAGAAAATAAAATCACTTATATTTTAGTGTATCTCTTCTCAGATATTTTTTTTATATATGTATGAGTGCTTGTTTTTTTTCTCAACATGGTATATTTTCCTAATTAAAAAATACACTAAATTATGAACAGTGGTGGAATTGCCTGTGATTTTAATTCTTTTTGTGCTTATCTGAATTTTCTGAGTCATTTTGATAAGGGGCATGTATTATCTTTGTGTTCAGGAAAATAAGATATTAAAAATAAAATAGGAGTCTATTTAGTGTGACTGTAAAGTAATATAGTGGAAAGAGAATAGCTAGCATATACTCCAGTTAACAAAATTAAACTTTAGAGAATTAAGGTGACATGTGATTGTAAAAATCTCCAAAGTTACAGAATAATGGATGTGGAATCTAAATATTGTTTAAAATAAAAAAGAAGGAATAATCATACTCCTCAGAGGAACCACTAAATCTTCCAACCTTTTCGCTTTCACCCGTTCTAAAAAAATTATATCCTTCCAACATTTTTGCTCTCATCAGTTTTGACAAGATTAGAATCACAGTTCTGTAACCTGCTTGCTTCCTATTTCCATCAGCCTTTGGTTTCCCCAGTTTAGCTTGGGGCGCTGGAGTCAGCCAGCAGTCAGAATACCAGTGAAAGTTCCGGGGCAGGGGCTTTCTTCTCGTTGACCCTCATTTTTCTCCGCTTTAAAGCGAGGATAATGTCGCCGGTCCTCAGGGCTGTGGACACACCAAAAGAGAATAGTCTGAAACTAAGCGGGCCCCCAGAGAGGAAAGCCCTTTCCCAAAAAAACTAAGCTCAGGGACCAGGACTCCGGGTTCCCGCCCCAAGCCAACTGCGCTCCTGACCCTTCCAGGGACCAGCTCCCCCCACCCCCGTCCTTTCCAGGCTGCCATTAGAAGAGATGCGGACGCGTGGTCAGCCACTTCTGTCACCCCCAGGGAACGGCCTCACGCTGGAGGGGGCAGTGCCCTCGGAGCAGGACAGTCAGCCCAAGCCGGCCAAGCGTGCGCGGACATCCTTCACCGCGGAGCAGTTGCAGGTACCGGTGAAAGCGCCAGTGGTCGGGTGTGGGCGTGGAGTCGATGTGGGCGGGGCTGAGAAAGCCTCCTGGCTCCGCCTCCCCGAACCCGCGACTGGAGAGACGGGGCTGTAGTTGCCTGAGGGCGTGGCCTCCAGGCCGGAGCCTCTGATTGGGCCAGGGCCCTGGAGACCTCCGTGCGCCTGTGCCTAACCGCGCCCCCGCGCCGGGCAGGTTATGCAGGCGCAGTTCGCGCAGGACAACAACCCCGACGCGCAGACGCTGCAGAAGCTCGCGGACATGACGGGCCTCAGCCGGAGGGTCATCCAGGTGGGGCCGGGAGAGGGTGGTTGCCTTCGGGTCTGGGGCGGGGCTTAGGGACCTAGGGGAGGACATTTGAGCGCTTAGCGGGGCAGCGGAGCCGCGGTTCCGGACGCACGTGGCTGCTTTCTTCAGGAGGCCACGAGGCAGTCCCGTCTGGGGGTCCCTGGTGGCGCATCCGACCCTTTCCGTGAGGCTGAGGCTGCTGAGGCTGTCGTTCCAGGTGTGGTTTCAAAACTGCCGGGCGCGTCATAAAAAACACACACCGCAGCATCCTGTGCCGCCCTCCGGGGCGCCGCCGTCCCGCCTCCCTTCAGCCCTATCCGACGACATCCACTACTCCCCATTCAGTAGCCCCGAGCGGGCGCGCATGGTCACCCTGCACGGCTACATTGAGAGTAAGTGACCGCGACACCCAGGCCCCCCGGCCTGTGGGAGAGAAGCACGCGTGGGTGGCGGAGGTTTGGGGAGGTCTTACAGAGCCTCGTGGGTAAAGGTGTAGGCTTGTCAGTCACTGAGACCTAGGAGGTGGGAAGAGGGGTTAAGTTACCTGACTCTGCCTCAGTAGAAGTAAGCCATTCAAAAAGTACTTTCAAAGAATCCACTCTGTGCCTGGGGGTGGAGACTAGGAGAGAACAAGATGGGTAAAGCCATTGCTTGCTCTGGTGGAACTTGCGTTCTGGAGGGAGGGATAACGTGGAACAATAACCAGATAGATGAGCGTGTGTTTTAGTTGTGGTGATTCCTATACCATTTGGAAAGGTGTTGGATGGCGATGCCACTGCTCAACAATCTGAGATCCGAGTGATGGGTAGAATGGGTGAGACACGGAGTGGGGAAGTAGGTGTACAAGGTGTCAGAGGAACTAAATGTCGGCAGGCCTCCAGCCTGCCACAGGGAGCATGATGGTATTAGGAGCAGCTGGTGTCACAGAAGGCCAGTGTGGCGGGAGTACTAAGTACTGCGAGACCATGGGCAAATCGCCTACCCTCCTTGAACCTCAGTTGCCTCATCTATAAACTGGGATGTTAATAGTGCCTACCTTTCAGGGTGGTGAAAACGCACTCATGTATTCAGTAATTATCTGTGGAGTGCCTGCTGTGTACTAAGCACTAGGCTTCAATATAGAATAGAGCACAATAGACCAAAGCCTGTTTGCTCTTGGGACTCACATTCCAGAGTGGGATGTGGATGGAGAGACAGTACACTAACACAGGAGGGAGGGCAGGCATGCCAGTGGGTACTGAGCACTGTGGTGAGCTGGAGAGGAGTCATAGTAGAGTGAACTTTGAGTAGGAACCTGGAGGAGAGAGGGAGTAGCCTTGTCATTTCTGGGGGATGAACATCACTGAATCTGCTACTGAGTGGGTGGGTGCTGATCACCTATTTTCTTTCCCTTCAAGAGTGTTTCCATTGATTGTTTCCTCAAAGCTGGGAACAACCAGAAAAACAAAAGTGGCTACAATATACTCACAAACTCAAATCCTTCTTCCTGTGGTTCTAGTAAAAGAAGAGGTCAGAGAGGCACTGATGTTTACTGAGCCCCTGCCATGTGCCAGGCACTAACCAATGTTCTCAACAGCAGAGATCACTAGCCCATTGTACAGATGAGGAAACCAAGGGTCTGCAGTAAGTTAGTGGGATCCAGTATTCTTTAATGATTGAGTGTGGACTTTGGTATCAGACTGTAGGGCTTAAAACGCGATCCCTGCCACCTCCTGGCTGTGTGACGTTGGGCAAACTTCTTGGCTTTACTGAATACCAGTTTCTTCATTTGTAAAAATGAAGGCAATAAGAACACCTATTTCAAAGCAGTGTTGTGAACACTTAATGAGATCATTGACCTAAAGTCTTTAGCTTTTAGTAAGGGCTGAATAAGTATTAGCTTCTCTGTGGTGGTGGCACTGGTGGTTCTAGTTGGCAGCGCTAACAGAGGGTGTTTGGACCTGCTGCCTCTTGCTGTGTGACTGAAGGTCACCTTGGCAGTTTGCTTTGCAGTTAACTAACTGCATAGGACCCTGAGTTTCCTGGACCCTTAGAGTTTGCAATCTGATAAAGCTATGGAACCAGATCCCAGAAAAATGCACATACACAGTTTTCCATGTCATCTCAGGCTGTTTTTGGACTTCTAGAACACCCCAGGTTAAAAATCTCCAATCTTACACAGCCACTTTATTTCACAGATGAGGGAACTATGGCTCAGAAAGGCACAGTGACTTGTCCCACATTACATATCAATTGTAAGTCTCTGTACAGGGCTCATTGTGTTACTAAAGTGGTTGAAGTTCAGGGAAGAGGAAGCCATGGACTTCTCTACTGTAGTGGTAAAGAGGCTGAAGCATGAGAGATTTGGGTCAGACATAAGAATGAACTTTCCTTCACAGTTTTGATGTTTGACTAGGGTATGGAGATTCATTCAACAATATATGAAGAGTACTTACTAGATGCCATGCCTCATTCTAGGTACTGGAAATCCACAAAGATCTAGAATCTAGAAAACAGACAAATTCCTGTCCTATTGGAGCTTGCGTTCTTGTTGGCAAAGACAGGGAGTGTCGGGGTGGGTGTTGGTGTTGGGTTGCAATTATAAACAGCGTGGTCAGGGAGAGCATCATGAAGAAGGTGTCATATGAGTGCAGAGTCCTCTAGAAGGTGTGTGTGGGGGGAGAGGAAGCCTTGGTGATACCTGGGAGGTAAGGTACAAGGCACCCAGGGAGGAGCCTAATGGATGGCATCTAAGCGGTGTGCAGTACATATTTGAGGTTTGTCTATCAGTCCCGGGATGGTTATCATGTAGAACTTTATAGGTTATAAAATCTCTCACATAGAACATTACAACCAACCTTATTGAAATTTTGCCCAGGGCCAATTAACTGGTAAGTAGTAGAGGTGAAAGTGGTCCCAGTGCTCCAGCCTGCAGGGTGCAGGGCAGGTGGAAGCCTGCATGGAGGCTAGGTTTGGGCTCCAAGGCACCCTCTCATCCACAGGTCAGGTACAGTGCGGGCAGGTGCACTGCCGGCTGCCTTACACCGCACCCCCAGTCCACCTCAAAGCCGATATGGATGGGCCGCTCTCCAACCGGGGCGAGAAGGTAAATGGAGCCAGGCTGGGTCTGGTGGGGCAGAGCCATCCTGTGAGGATGGTTTCTGGCAGCATTTCTCATCGCTGGGCAGGCACCATGCCTCTCTGCCCAGTGCGCTCAGGCCTGCACTGTGCCCTGGAAGCAGTCACTCAAGCGGGTGCCCGTGCACGGTCACTCCAAAGGCCTCCTCCCAGCTCCCCACCGATGGCTGGCCTTCTCTTTTTCAGATTTCTGAATTTTGTTACTTTGCTCAAACTCTGTGGTTCCAGAGAGCGTTCATGTACACCCCACCCCACCTCCCACCAACTCACTGGTTCCTCCTACTTTCTCCTTTTCAGTCCTGTTTGTTGGAAGTGAGTATTCTGAGCTTGTCAGGCCAGGGCGTAGAAGGTCAGCAAGTGACCTTGGTCAGCTGGCAAGGTCTCCTTTGCGGAATCTTAGCCTCTGGTTGTCTCTAGCATTAGGACTGAATAGCCAGAAGGGTGCTTCAACATCACCCAGTCTAGTAGCTTGAAAGTGTTGTTCTTAAGCATTGGAAACCTTTTAAAATCTTTTCCATAATGCAAATTGCAGATGAAAGTGGATAGAGCTGCTCTGGGTGGCTGCAGAAGGAGCTCTAGCCCTCCCCCACCTTCCATTCAGCTCCAAGACACCTCCCTCTGAGTCTGGAAGCCACTGCTCTAAGGCACCCCCTCTATCTTAGAAAGGGGAAAATTGAGGCCCACGTAGGTCAGAACCTGAATGAGAACCTGTGCATTTCTTCATTCACTTGCTCATTTATTCAGCTGATATTTGCTATGTGCTGACTGCCCTGGATCCCCAAGTCAGGTGCCAGGAGCACAGAGATGAGAAAAGTATGGTCCCTGCTCTTAAGGAGGCCACCGTGCAGAGGGGCAAAGACACCCCAACAGTTACAACACTGTGACCAAACTGTGATGGAGGAGCCAAAGGAGCTGCAGAGTGGAGGATGGGGGTACAGCTCAGGAGAGAAACAAGGAAGACTTCCTGGAGGAAGGCAGTATCTGAGCCCAGGCCTGAAGGCTGGATCAGAGTTCATAAGGAAAGGTGTGAGAAATTCTCTTGGGGAACACCGAGCGATGCCGTGTTGCTTAGGAGGAAGGATGGTGAGGGGTGGGCTCTTGGGCTGCCAGGCGGAAGAGTATGGACTTTGTCCCCAGGCAGTGCGGTCCCTGGAGGCCTTCAGGAACATCACTGTAGTGGTCCTCAGAGAGGCAGAGAGACCAGAGTCAGGGTGGTGGGCCAGGGAGGGAGGACCTTCAGGCTGGAAGGGCCCTCAGGGGCTCTGGAGTCCAGCAGAGTACAGTTGGTGTTGGTGTGATTTTCGGAATCACCTGGGTAGTTTGTAAAGATGCAGATTCCCCAGCCTAGCCCCAGAGAGCTGATGGGGAGGTCTGGGGTGGGACCAGGAACCTGCTAGCGTGTGAGGTGAGGACCACTCCTCCAGGGCAGCCCCTCTTACTTGACTTCCTGATTGCACACCTGTGTGCTGGACTCGGTGCTGAGCACCATGGGGGAAGGTATGTGGTATAGAGGTACTGGCTTCCTAGTGGCACAGATAGGTTTATCCATAAGTGGTAGTACTCAAGGCAGAATGCCACAGCACCGGGGGTGGGGGTAGGGGGAGCCTGTCCCAGGGCTGTTCCCCTGGGACTGCTGTACTCACAGTAAGGAATGCTGTTTGTTGAGCAGCTCCTCTGTTCATGGCAGGCACTTTACAATGTCTGATGGATGCCTCCCAACCACTTTATGGGTGTGAGGATGGCATTCTCATGGTAAAGGTAAAAGAACAGAGGCTCAGAGAGGTGACGACCTGTCCAGAGACACAGCGAGTCTGTGAGACCCCATCAGCAAGCACTTCCTTTCCCACAGAGCTTCACAGCTTACACAGTGCTCTCTGACCTCAGCCCCACAGCCTCCCTGCGGGGAGTGTCACATTGACTGTTTCACACCTGCAGGTGCCCTGGGGCTCAGACAGAGTGGTGGTTCTCCCAGGGCCACACATAGAGTGGGAGAGCTGGGCTCCATCCCAGGCCTGCCTGCCGCAAAGCTGCCCCCACTCCTGTAGGACAGCACTGGTCCCAGCAGACCTGGTACAGGGACTGCAGAGGCCAGCTGGCAAAAGCCGGGCATCCCGGCGGCCAGAGGAGAGCGCTGAGTGAGGCTGGGTGAGGGGTTGAGACCACGTGGTGTGCCCTGAGTCAGGCAGACCTCGATCCTAGCTCTGCCCCCTGCCACTCTGAGACCTGGGAGCACACCTAGCTTCTCTGAGCCCCAGACCCTATATCCCCAAGTGGAGAAAACACTGGGGTTGCTGAAAGCAGATGCAGTGACGTGTGGAAAAACCCTAGCACAGTGCTCAGGACACAGAAAGTGGCCCAGGATGCGGGTTATTGCTATGCTCGCTCTCATGGAGACCATCACATTGCTTTCCTCTGTCTCCTCTCACGGTGACCAACCTGGGCAAGTAAACTTACTGATCAGAAGATAGATCAGCCATACCTACCTGATGTCCTGGCACCACTTAAGACCTCCACCTGACCCTTTACTGTGACATCCCATTGACCAGACAGCCAGTAGTCCTTGACCTGAACTTCAGGGAGCTGACTGTGTCAATGTCATGAGAGGGCAGCCACATGCTTTAGGTGGAAGGAAAGAGGGACAGGGACAGACAGTCCCTGATCGCTCACTGTGAGTACCTGGCATGTCTGAGCCACCTGCCTCTCGGCTTTGAGAAGAATTAAGTGCACAAGAAATGCTTGGCCTGTCACCTGGTGTGTCATATGCATGATGACCGCTGTCACGGTGGAGAGGGAGAGGCCGTGTGATATCAGGAAGTAAGCCCGCTCTGAAGCCAGGCCTGGGCTGCGGGGCTGGGTCCACCTCTTCCCAGCTGTGTGACTGTAGGCTCACTGATTTCCATCTCTCTGAGCCCCAGTGCTCCCCCCTCTACAAGGAGACAGTGGTGGGGCACCCTTGAGGGATTGTGATGAGGCTTCCGTGAAATAATGCCAGTCAGGTATTCGACGCAGTGCCCAGCAGACATCAGCTGCTGCTCTTGGATCTCACTGAACCCTCCCCGTTCTGAGAGAGAGGTCTTGTCATTCCCATTTCACAGATGAGGAAGTAGGCTCAGAGAGGTAAAGTGAGTTGCCCAAGGCCCCACAGCAAGTAAGTGCCAGAGTCAGGATTTGAACCCAGATCTGGGTCCTGAGCCATCCACATTCTCCATGCCTTCAAGGACCTCTGGGGAGCTGCTGAGGGTGCAGGCCCCCAGCTCAGCCACTTCCCTCCCCTCTTTCTGCAGGTCATCCTTTTTCAGTACTGATGCTTCCGGCACTCGCGCATCTGTCCATGGGCACCCCACAGCTGCCCCTCAGCCGCTGAAATGCAGTGTCCGAGCATTGCCAGGGATCCACCCACCTCTGCATCCACCCCTCATCTGCCACCCTGCCCACCACCAGCTGGGCCTGAGGGCCTGGCCGTCTCCTCTCCCGCTGAGAACCAGAACCCACCAGGAGCACCGTGGAGTCCTCCTCTTGGAAGACAGAACTCCCTGAAATTTGGAATCGGGGCAGAAACAACAGCCCAGTTTTTCCACTTAGGATTCGTCTTCAACTTAAGCTGATTATAACAGCAAAAGGCCGAGTTGAATTGTGCCACGCCAACAGCCTTCTAATTTACAGGGTTTTTTTTCCTCCCATGTTGGCCTTTATTCACTGCTTCCTTGGAACCATCGCTGGATTCTGAAAACCGCCAACCCCCATGTTATCCACTCTGTTGCTTTTGTCTGGAAAGCGCTATAGTGTCTGTGGGATGTCCCCAAAGGCAAGCTATGTTCTAATTTTATCATTTCCATCTGTCTGGTATGTCAAGTAAATTCAGAGAGAGAAGACACTGACCAACCTTGAGAGGCCCGGCGGGGCAAAGATGGAGGCCGCCCAGACCAGGAGGCGGGGGGGGGGGGTAGGCAGGGGCTGGGGGAACACGGACAAAGACCCCCACTGGTTTGCAGCTCAAGGAGAAGGATGCGTCATATTGGGCTGGGAGAGGAGAGGGAAAACTCGGGTGTATGTGGGAGACCCTCCTCCTACCTAGTTATTCAACATGTATGTGTACAGGCGACATAGCAGAGGCGGTGTTTGAACCATGTGATGACATTTCCGGATGTCTGGGCAGGTTAGGATTGGGGCCCTTGCTGGCACTTATTGATTTCTGGTAGGGGTGCTTGAGCCACATCTTTTTGGGGGGGCACCCATTGGGAGCTAGGGAATAAAACCCAGGGAAATGGCAGTTGGAATGTTAATTCTGGACCTATATCTGAGTAGAGAGAGGGTGCCCACTGCCTAGGAGAGCATGCCAAGCCTAGCTGGCGCCTTTGGGCTCCCCCACCCACTCCTAAGAACGGAGGCCAGACACAGCTGAGCTCACAACCACCCTGTCCTGCTGCAGCTCTTTAACCCCCAACTCGAGGGCTTGGGCCACAAAAGACCATGATTTATGTCTTCAGGGGACGCCCATTTGTCCCAAGTTGATCCTGTAATTTTAAAAGTCCTCGGTGTCCTGATGCATTTTCCACTAGAGGCTGCCAGTAAGCATGTTTTAGCCCAAGTCCATCTTCTAGCGCTGGTTAACCTGATATGTTGCCTTTGGAAGAAGACTCTAGGACAGGGAAAGCGAGTCCATGGCACATATGTATGGACTGGCTCTGTTTTTACCCACGGCAGACATTGCTAATCAATTACAGCATTCTCTGTTACTGAGTCTGGATAAGGTTTCAGAATTCAGATGCTTGAAGTTAAGTTTTCACTTAACATGAAAGCCTATTATGTCATTCTTGCTCTGGGACCTAGAGAAAGGCAAGGCATGGATACAGCCCAAGAAGGGACTCTGCTTCCTTTTCCTTCTGAAGATGGTTCCGGCTGACTCAGGGCAAAGAGAAGGCACGGTTCCGAATGTGGTCAGTTCAGCTCAGTTCGGAACCTATCCAGTGAATAACATGTACCTGGCCCTGTGCTGGAGGCTGATGTTAACAGGAGTGGTTGAGGCCTGATCCCTGGCCTTGGGGAACTCTAATGTTTCTTTTCCTTTTTGCTCCTGAGGTCCCAAGAGCAACTGTGTAGTCAGTGGCCATTCGAGGCCTAAGCAGGGTCATCCAGTACCCACTCTGCCTTGATCCTCCCCCCAGGGTCTGTTCCTTGCGTGGATCACGTGGTCGTAGCATGTTGCAGTTCAGACATGTCTCCACTAGCCTGTTAGAGCAGCCTGGGAATATACAGGCATCAAGACTATTTATTTAAATATGAAAGGGGAACACACACACACACACACATACATACACAGAAAAATATTGTAAGCACTTTTTTGTAAAACCAATGTCTGTTTTGTTACATACCTTTCATGTTGTGCTTTGTAAATGTCTTATTTGTGTAATAAATAAAGTTAATGCAAGTAGAAGTGCTGGCACTTAAATCCAGAACGCAATGGGATTCCACTTCTTTCCTGCACTCTGGTGAGGGGCTCAGGCCCCCGACCCCCCCGGCAGTCTCCTTCCTGGAAAATTGGTACGGTTTCCAAGTTAGTAAACTGAGCGTCATAGAGGCATGGTGGTGGGCTTCTCTAACTAGGCTTTATAGGAAATCTGGCTGCTGTCCTCTGGCCCACTCCTGAACATGTGCTTTCGGCTGGGCCCGGGGCTGGCCCTGCAGGACTCAGAGAAGAGCCCAGCTGATCTGCTCTGCAGGCGCCTCGGTCTGGCAAATGCTGCAAACAAACCGATGCCACCAGCACGTTGTGCATGTGAGCTGGATCTTATCAGATTAGACATTCCCAGAATAGCTGCAAAAGAGGAGGTGTTGAGGGGCCAGGAGGGGAGGCACAGAGAAGCCTGTTTGGAAGATGGGGGAGAATTTGTGAAGGGAGCCAGGGCTTGAACTTTGGCACAAGTCTGGGTCTTGTGCTGGCCTCTCTGGGTTCCAGAGCCACCATGTAGCCTGGGGAGTGAGAGGGCACCTTTCTGCTGCCATTTAATTATTTTATTTTTTATGTTTCAGCAGCAGAACAGTTGTTCAAGCCAAGTTTGGGCGGAGGAGAGGGAGCGGCCCTGTCTGGCACAGAGGTTGCCCAGCACCCTTCCATGTGCCTGGCACCGTGACCCTGCGCAATTGCCTGTAAACCTCAGCTCAGGGTGTACATGGTCATCGCCCCTGCAGGGCCCCCCTTTATTGGTTGTTGCACCCTCATCCCTGACCCCATTACTGCCCCTTTATTCTCCGCTCTTCCAATCCACTTACTCAAATGTTGAAACTTTGAAAATAGCTTAGTTTTAGTGTATGCGTGTGTTTACATGAATGCATGTACCTTCTGTTTTCAAACCCCAGCTTGGAAACCCCCAGGGGAGGTCAACCCTAGCATTCTACCAAGGTGACTGTTGTCTCAGAGGAGAGAGGTGACCCCCAGGACTCCTCTTTGATGCAGCTGAGTGGGCACGAGGCTCCCTCTGACTCCTGGCTTTGTCCCACCATGCCACCTCTGGCTACCTGGCTCTGCAGACCTTGGCAGAGCCCTCCTCAGCCTGACTTCCTCTCCTGGGCAGCTCCTGGTGAGCGAGGGGACAAAGCACAGGGGTTCGGGGTTGGGGTTGCTGCAAGATCCTTCAGTGGCTTCTAAGGAGAGACAGTTACACAAAGATCCAAGATGCTTGTGGTCCAAGTGTTGCCCTAGAACAGGTTACGGCTTCCTTTCTGGCTTCCAGTTAGCATATGATCTCTGGGGGATGATGTCAAGGAATAATTACTCTGTGCACAGCCAGTAAGTTATTCTTTAAAGCAAGCGCATATTGAACACCTGCCAAGTGCCAGCTCCTCGTGTTATTGCATTCAATCCACAGTTACTCGATTGTTCTTGGCATCAATCTACCCATTTTACAGAGAAGTGAAACGACTTGCCCCAAATTACATGATACTTATATGGTTGAGCTGGCATTTAAATCTAGGCTTGTATGATGCCAAAGCTACATTGGTTCTGTTGCACCACACTGATTCTGGGCGTATGGTATGAGGCTCAAATGGGGCAGCTCCCAAGGGGGAGAGGCAGCCCTTGGGTAAGTATTACTGGGTCTACCCAAAGGTACCAACTGTGAGTTGGGGCAGTCATTCTGTTTTACTGCCTTGTGAGACAAAGACTGGCAAGGCAGCCAACTCAGTGTAGTAAAAAAATATATCTGGGCTCTTTCCTCAGAAGGACTTGGATTCATCTGCTGGGTGACCTAAGGTAAGTCACTCAATCTCTGAACCTCAGATTCCCTCTCTTGCAAGGCTGTTGTGTGGGGAGCAGGGAAAACACACACACACTGTCTACACACATTATTTGCTCATTCAGTTACATCTGTTATTGTAAGGTGATGGTTCTCAAACTTCTGTGTGCATAAAAAATACATGGCAGTGCAAATTGCTAGGCCCCGTTCCCTGAGGTCCTGACAGGCAGAATATCTAGTTCACTGCTTTGCGCAGGTGATTCTGATGCAGGTGAAGTGAGGATCCTGCTCCAGAAGATCTAAGGACAGGACACGGGGGCCACTGACTGCAGAAAACCTTTATTCCTGAGGCAAAGGCCAGGTCTGGAACTACAGCCTGCCTCCCAGTCCAGCCAGGGCCAGTGGAGCAGAAGCAACTGCTGGCAGAGGCGGCTGCCGAGCTCACAGCTTGGGCCTGTGGCCCACGAACTCGTCCCAGCCCTTCCGACACGTCCGGACGATCCACTCGTGCTCGTCGTCATCTGCAAGGGAAGAGGAAGAGCTGGTCGTGCCTGAGGCTCACAGGGCCTTCCCTGCCCTGGGAGACAGAACCCCGGGAGGGATCTTGGGGTATGGGTGCCCTCCAGCATTGTGGGGGGTGGGAGGGTGGCCTTGGTGGCCAGCCTCTTTAGCTCTGTGTTGGGAAGGAAGAGACCTTTCTCTGAAAGCAGGCAGATGCTTCGGTTGCCTGTGAGTGCCTAGTCCTGAGGGAACTGAGCACAGACGGGCTTGTTGCTGGTGGATGCTGCTTATGGAAGCAGTCGTGACATTGTCTGGTCACTCGGAGCCGGGCAGCCTGACAGGTACTCGGAGGGCAGCTCACTCTGGCATCTGCCCAGTCTGACATCTGCTAGGACCTTCAGATCTTAATTTCTTTTCTGGGGTTAACATTCTGGACCCTTCAAAGTACCCGTGGCTCCCCAGGGGGCTGACACCCTCTGTTCCCTTGGATCCGCCCATGGGGACGGAGAGGAGGAGCCGACGTTCACGCGGGCCCTGGTGTGTATCTTCCCTCGTGATGAATGACAGCAACAACCCCCATTCTGCAGATGGACAGGCAGGCTCAGAGAGGTCAAGCCACTTGTCCACAGCCACAGTGTTAGTTAGTATGTGGAAAGCCCAGAACTTCAGCCTAGGGTGGTTTGCCTGTGAGTCCTGGGCTGTTTTTCAAATCTGGGAGAGAGCTGAGTGAAACCCATTCTGAATCCACAGCACACCCAGGGCACCTCTCTGTGCCGGGCCCTCTGCAGACTGACTTGATTCGTATTTTCCCCTTTATCCCTCAGACCCACGACCAGCCCCTCCCCAAACCACGGCAGAGACTATAATGGTGGGATAGTTCTTTTCCTTCAGGGAATAATGGTGGGACGCATACCCCTAAAAATGCATGCAGCGCTATAAATATGTACTGTTGTTTTGTGTGCGAATGTGGTTTTCATTTACACAGATGGCATTGTGCTGTCAATTTCATTGTCTTACCTTTTTCACTCAACACTACAGTTTCAACATCTATTCTTGTAGCTACATATATACTGTAGTTTTTAGCTTCCTGTGTGTGTTTATGCTGTTGAGTCAGCTCCAGCTCCTGGTGGCCCGACAGATGAGTGATGTCCACGGTGTCCTGTCCTCAGCAGTCCTGCTCTGCTTCTGTGGACTCATGCCTGTGGTTTCTTCTGTGGGGTCAATCCATCCCGTATTTGGTCTTCTTCTTTTCCTGCTGCCTTCTTTTTTCCCATCATTATTGTCTCTTTCAGAGACCCCGCCTTCTCAGGACGTGCCCAACGCAGGACTGCTTCAGTTTTGTCATTTTTGCCTCCAGTGATGTTTCAGGATTAATTTGCTCTGGGACCCACTCGCTGTTCATCTTTGGGTGGGAAGTCGCTCCAAAGCCTGACTTCCCACCCCAAAGCAGAAGTGAGGTGCCCGAGGGTAAGGCCGCCCCCATCCCTGTTGTTTCTTCATACATGACCTAGGGGAAAAGACTGGTGGGCTGGCATGCTTTGAAGACTGCCCTAAGCAGCTTGTGGGCCTCTATTTCCCCTGGGGAGGCTGCCTGGGAATCTGAGTGCGGCTGCCAGCACCGGGCCGAGAGTGGCGGCACACAAGGAGTTAAGCGCTGGCGAAGCCCACTCTTGCCACCACACCGCAAGCAGCCTGGTTGGTAATTACAGTTCTGAAGTCTCCAGGCTATTCGAATCAGTGCAGCTGCAACCTCTTCAGTGGTAACCCCTGAAACCAGACAAACTGGATTTATTGTGCTGAACCAGTCCTCAGCCCCTCCCCGATGGCTACAAATTGACAGCAATGGACTTAACAGCCCTCTTCACTACCCCTTTCACTCTCTACCTGGCTGCACAGCCACCAATTTGAATAGCAGATGCCGCCCCTCCTGGCAGCTGCTCAGCAACCCTCCCTGAGCCTCCCCTGGCCCCTGGGGCTCCTGGCCCTGCCACGCCAGGGTGAGGCTTCCCCAGCACATTTCATCAATATTTAAAATGGAATTAAACCTGCCGCTTTGATTAATGCCTCCCAGCTCCCATGAGATGTGATTACTATTTTGCAAATTGCGATTGTTGGAATATGTTAATATGATTGTCTGAGAACATCTTCACCTTCTCAGATAATTTCTCCCCCTTTTGGCAGGAGGGGAGAGGGAAAGGAGGGGGGAAATGATGGGAAAGAAAACACCCCACAAACTCTTTCATCAATTGTAAATTATTACCCTCGGCACAATTGCCAGTGGTTTCAGGAGGGAGGTTTCTGGTTTGGTGCATTTATATTGAAAAGTGCTGGCCCCCATGGGCCCAGTAATTCCACTTTGGGATGCTAAACTGAGGGACTAATCTATTTGTCTCAGTACTATTTAGAATCAAGAAAACCGAACTTACATTTCTAAAAACGAGCGTGATTACATTGTCAGATAGTCATTCATTTAACAAATAATTTCTAAACACTGACTACATGCTAAGCAATGAGCTAAATTTTTTTTTTGGGGGGGGGACACTGTGAGCTATGTGAGGGGATCGATAGCAGCTATTGAAAAAATATGGTATGATGTCTGTATCGCAACATAGGAGAAATGTTTTTGATATAAGAAAGAAATGGTGGGAAGAGGCAAGAAACAAAATTACTTAGTATAATCTGTGTAAAAATCATGCATAGAGGAAAAATAAAAAATCATAAACCTGATGTGACTAACGGTCAGCTCTGAGCAGTGGGACTAGAGAGGTCCTTCTATTTCTGTACTTCACAGGTCTCTCATTAAAGTGTGTCGACAATGGGTAAAAATAAAAATAATTATTGGCTGTTTTCCTACCCTCCAATTTAATGCTTTGGAAATTTCATGCATTTTAATAATTGAAATAAAATATTTGTAGGTCCTTAGAAATACCAATAAGGTTCTTGAGCTTCTAAACAGTAAAAAGACTCAGCATAAAAATGTTGGTAAAAATGTTTAAAAATTAGAGACTAGGTCGATCTCCCGTGTTGAAGAATTCCAAGTAATTGATGTAAATAGGCTGCCGTCAGGGAGAAGGGATGTAACTTGCCACTTGGTGAGTGTGGCTGCATAGCAACTTCCTCCCAAAGAGGACAGGGTAGACGGGGAAGCCCGACAAGCACACCTCGTCCAGGTGAGCAAGGCCAACGTTGGCAGACATTAGTCACATGGATAGCAGGTACCCTGGATATGATGTCATGAAAATGGCACTTTATCTGTTGTCCAAAGGCTTGACTCAGGCGTTCTTTAAGTCCAGGTCTGTCTGCCTTCGGGCAGACAGAAAAGATGTCTTTGTGCTCCTCCTGAAGCTCTGAAAGTGATCTTGCCGCCACCTGCATACCCACCTCCAACCCAGCGCCTCAATGAGTCTCATCAATCGTTAGGAGAAGTGGGCTTCTTACAGAGAAGAACAGGAACTTGCCGCAGGGGAGACCCCAGATCTGACCATGGGCTCCTCTCTGAGAAGCCTTCCCTGAGAAGGCTCCCCACTCCTTTGCCAGGACTTCGGAGCCCTCCAGGTTGTCCTGCTTCCTGGCCCGCCTCACTTCCCCCACTCACCTACACTGTAAAGTGCAGCCACCCTAAGGCATTGCAGCTGCCTGTGGCGCATGCTCACCAGCACCTCTGTGCCTTTGTACATGCTGTTCCTTGGAGGGGAATACCCTTCCTTTCAGGACCTGGTTCAGGTGCAGGACCTCTCATCTCTGGGCCTTAGTGTATACAGGAGTGAAGAAAAACCTAAAGAAGAGTTTGACAATTGTGGTAAATTTTAAACATGTACATTTGACAAATTAATGCTTTTAACACAAGCAGCCAAATGTAATATAAGTGTGTCATTTCAGTATTTCTTTCAAAGAGGTATACATCCATGGTGTACTGAAAGTCGTGTGGTCAGGAAAGGGGGTGTGAATTTAGAGTTGTCCGATGAACATGATTTTCTTTTAATCACAATCCAAACCTAAGGACCCTCCTGAATGTGTGTGGCTAGGCCTGTGCTGGCTGTTCTCTGTTTTCAGGGGCCCTGCTTGGACAGCACCTTCTCTGACCCAGGCCAACGTCATGGTGTTGGTCACAGTTGCCCCCACCAGCCTGGAGCAGCCATATCTGATTCACTTCAGGTATTTAGGCCCCAGCACAGATCCAGCACTTAACAAAGCATTTAATGAATATATGATAAATGAATGAATAAAGTAATGTCAATTTGGGGACATAAGAGTAATAGGTTTACCCTGTGGGATTTGGGACAAAGGGGGAAGAATTTCTTCTCCACCCTCAGCAAACGGAGCTCCTGAGGGCAAAGCACATGCAAGTGCAGGGCCAAGGATGCCAGCTGCTGTTCCCCTCTTTGTCTTGAGGCCATGGATTGAGCAGCCCCACCGCAAAGGGAAGATGGGTTGTCTGGGCTCATACCTGGGCGCCAACCGTACTCAGGAAGCTCAAAGCCCTGGCTGGCCTGGGGCCTGCCTCACAGTGCGGGTGGGAGGGGCAGGCCTGCACAGGCTGCTGAGTGGGGCCCAGATCACCAAGTGCAATCGGCAGGTCAGCTGGTGGGGCAGGAGAGAGTCTGAAAATCTCACAACTGGATGCAAGACACTGATAGCCCTTCAATGGTTGCCAGGGAGGCAGTGTGGTGTGATGTTAAGAGCACAGGCTTTGGAGCTCAGCCGGCTGCCATTAGATCTGAGCACCTCTCTGGGTCTCTTCCTCGTTTATGAAGGTCCCTGCCTGGAAGGTTTCTTGTGAGGACCAAGTGAGATCATTCCTAAAACGTGCTTAGCACAGTGCTTGGTGCACAGGAAATGCCCCAACCCAAAAGAAAAGACAGAGATTGTCTCTGCGAGGTGGGACACCAGGACACATGAGACAGCACACTGCAGACGAGGAGCTGTGGGTCCTGCTGAGCCCTGCTGATCTTGCACAAGTCACTCTTCCCCTCTGCGCTGGGCTCCCTGTCTGTTCAGTGGCTTTCAACAGACCTCCCATTGAGGGCAGAGCGAGGACTGGCCAGGAAGAATGGCACTAGGGGACACACAGAAAGTAGAAGCTAGGATCATCATTTTGACGGGTCTTTAATTCCCAAACTGGTTGCCTTCAAGGGGGAGTGAGGGACTCACTCAGAGCACCCCTGGGACTCCTGGTTCCCTGCTTGGGGGGGTGCTTTACACAAGGTTTATTATCATGAGGATGTTCAAAGCGAGGTGGGCAGGCTGGGGTAGGCAAGCCCAGAGAGGGCAAACGGGTAGATGTGAGTTACTGGGACCACAAGCCGATTCCTGCACCTTAGAGCTAAGCACACCTGCGGTCACCAGTGCAGCTCCCTGGGGGCTGGGCATGGGGACTGGGGAAGGGAGGAGGCCTAAATGAGACAAGGCCTCCCACTTTGGGAGAAGGGCAGGGCTCACTCGGCCAAGTACTGAGGAGGTGTCCAGCTCTGTGGGCAGAGGGTCATGCCCATCTTCTCCTTAATGGGTGACGTGGGGTTGTCCCCATTTGAGATGAGGAAACTGGGCCTTACAGGGGTGAGACGATTCACCGTCTTGTTCCACCAGGGCAGAAGGGGGACTCAGTGTGCTGGTGCACATATCATACTCAGGCTGTGTGTGCACATGGGCACAAGTGGGCACGTTTCCCAACATGAGAACCTGCGTGAGAACCAAGTGAGTGTGTGTGCAAGTGTGAACAGGTGTGTGCTGTGGCTGTGCAAGTGGCTGTGTCTGAAGTGAAGAGGAGAAAGTGAGTGCGTGGGAATGGTCAGCGTGCGTGTGATGCAGTGCGTGCCGGGCGAGTGGCAGGGTGTGAGCACCTGAAGTCTGAGTGTGTGTGTGATCAGATGCCAAGGGAGGAGTCACATCCAACCCGCAGAGGTGGCTCAGTGCCCATCCAGAGCACCAGCAGGACAGGCTCTAGGGAGGGAGGTTCTGGCTTGAGGGCTGTGCTCTTGTTTCGGGGTCACGGCCTCCGTGTGAACCGTGGCTCCAGGCCAGACAAGCCGTGGCCCGCAAACCCAGCTCCCCAGCCTCGGGATAGGTGCCCATCCCCAAAGCCGAGCCACACCCTCTGTGCAAATGGGGCTGCCTGAGTTGGTGGGGCAAGGTCAAGGCCCTGAGCCGGGGCCTAAAGTCTAAAGCGAGGGCGGCCACATCTTGGGATCATAGTAACAACTCCTGACAAGAAAGTCAGGAGCTTTGAACTTTGCTGGCAGTGGTGGTGGCCAGAGGCCAAGGCCATGACATTACCAATATTGACTGAGGGGCTGTGGCCCAGGCACAGCCTGCCACAGGGAGGGAGGGAAGCCTGGGGCCACTCTTGCTTTTCCCTGTGAAGTAACATCTTCTGGGTGGGTTGGGAGGAGGGCTTGGGGTGGGGGGTGGACTGACCTAGGCCGCCTCACCCACTGGGAACTAGAGGTGCAGGGCCCAGCACCCACAGGCTCTTCAAGGCCTATGCAGATGTAAGAGGCTTGGAAAAATGATTGACTCTAAAACAAAAAGAGAATCTGTAAGGCCGAAATTAATAAATGTTATAATTAATGCATTTGGGCTTAATTAATTATTAAATTTAGAAATCAAAACAATTTTATTACACTTGAAACCAATTGGTAGGCTTGGTTTCCTCACTTTGCAAGAATTCTCCAGTGTGCACATGGCTCTTCAGAAATCACAGTCAATTGTTAAAGACTGGTAGTCAAACAATTTACCAGGCAAAGTTTTAAAAATCCTTTCAAAGTGGTAACAGCAAGAAATTATATTTAATGTGGGAACGTGGTTATGTTTTGTTTGAATATGTTGAAATGACTGGGCTGAGTCCTCCAAGGTCAGACCTGGGCAGTGGTTGGGGAGGGCAGGGCAAGGCCTGTGGCTGCCTGGTGTTAGGAGGCACCTCCGTGTCCCAGGTGCCACGCCCTGCGCTTGGCGTGCCTGGTCTCATGCAGTCCTCATAAACACCCGTCCCAGGCAGAGCTGGTGTTGTCTCAGGCGGCAGTTTTACGTCCTTTGGATGACGGGTGAAGGGAAAAGTGCCCACTGTCCTAATGACCCTTGGGACTGTCTTAGGAAGTCCCCGTGCTGGTGAAAGTCATCTCATCAAGCCCACACATTCTGACATTGTTGCAACAGTTATTTCTGCTGTCGAAGTCCAGAGGCGGACCAGACAATGTTGGTAAAACATAGACTGCTCACAGAAACTAGAGGATATTTTAAAATGAATATGAAGTTGTAAAATATTCCCTACTTTTTCTGAGCTCCTAATGTTGGTGCTCTCTGATTCAGTGAATATGTATTAAAAATGTTATGTCTTCTTGATATGCAAAATTAGGGGATATTTTATCGCTTCATATTCATTTTTGAAATATCCCTAATTTTTGTGAGCAGTATTGATACCCTTAAATGCTAGAATCATCTTGTGTGTGGCATGGTGCTCACGCGACAGGAGACACAGAGGGCCAGAGACCACTGATTTATGCCCCCCATGCTCACACCAGGAGAAAGACGCCAGCTCGTCAACACCATCGCCACTGTTGCTACCCTGGCTTCCCCGGTCCCCACTCACAGTGGAATCTGCAGGCCCTCACCATGTTCATGCTGCCTTGCGAGCACTGCGCACCGGGAGCTCAGGGGAGCAATGTGCCGAGGCCGAGGTCACTCGCTTGGCCCGAGCCTTGTTGCCTTTGCCCTGACCTCTCATCCCTTCGGTCTCTGCTTTCCAGCTGGGTGTGGACGATGGACTCAAGGGGACAGGCCTGGCAGCTGGGACCTTTGTCCTCCTGCTGGCAGAGGCTGAGGGCTGAATTAAGGCCAGGGCAGTGAGACACAGGGGGCTCACCAAAGGTCTGTGTCTGGGGGGATCTTAGGCGGATGAGAAATGATGAGGATGACAAGCAACATATCAGAACAAGGCTGAGCGCTGGATAGAGAGATCGGGACCTGCAGCCCTCCAGCCCAGTCTTAGAATTGGCATCAAAAGCAAGTGGGAGGAGGTCAGAGGGCAGTTTGCCAAGGTGACACTGGGGCATGGAGTTAAGGAAACCCCTGCTCCTCAACCAGCACCCCGCGCCGGGGTGTAAGTAACTGCAAGGGTGTTCACAGATGCGCACTGAGCTCCTCATGAACCAGGAACAGATCTGGCTGCACCCTTGCATCAATTCAGCGATGCTTGCTGCAACCCTGGGAGGGAGGTCCTAGTTCTACCCCATTTTTCAGAAGAGAAAACTGAAACTCGGAGAAGTTAAGAGACAAGCTCAAGGTCACACTGCTGGCAAATGGTAGAGCTGGGATCTGGTGGCTCATCTGGCTGTTTCTGAAGCTGGCCCCTAACCATGCCTGCCTCTCCTGCCCTGAGGTCAAGCAGGGCTCTCAGCCAACTGCCTTGAGATCCAGAGCTTGGGTGGAGGAAGAGAGGTGAGAATTCTGCCCTGCCCCTGGCGTGCTGGCCAGGCATTCACTTCTGTTAAAGGAGACAAAACATATCACTGCAGTGCTGGCCCGGGTTTACTCCAGCCACGGAAGGGGAAGCTGTGTCCTTTGGATGCCATCAGGAGGCTGCCGTGGGGCGGGGGTGGGGGTGGGGGGCTGTATTGTTACCAGAATCCAGAGGGCACAGGATGGAAGGGGAATTTCCAGGGGGGCGGTGGGCAGTTTCCACAGGTCAGGCACGGAGAGGGCAGCAAGCTGGGGCAGGCAGGTATCCCTGGAGCAAAGACCCTGGTGGGGCGGGTTCCACCCTCTGTAGGCAAAATTCTCCCTGTGGGTTCAAATGCACTTCTCTGGGGAGATGTCCCATCACTTTGCCTGGATTTCTAGAGAGGTCCTTGACTCAGAAAAAGCCACAGTGTACCTCGTTGGTTCAGAGCATGGCTTCTGGTGTCACAGAGACCCGGGTTCAAATTCCAATTCCTCCTTTTGCTCTCTGCATCTGTCAGCAAATAACTTACTTTCTGAGCCTCAGTTTCCCTTTCTGTCAAAAAAAGTTAGTGAATATATTTCCTCAAAGGACTGGGAAGGGCTTAGGTCCCGAGCCCAGTGGATGCATTCAGTACCGGTCCCCTCCCTTCGCACCTCTTTCGCTGGAAGCCGATGCCCAAGTCTGCTGGCGGGGTGTGTGATCTGTGCGGGCATTTTCTTTGGCAGTTACAAGTGTGGTATTATCCGTCACAAAGCCTTCATTATGGTGCTGCTAACAATACCACAGATAAGGCAGGGACGCTCCCGCCTGCCAGCCTCCAGGTGATTATAACATCTGGGTAAATTGCCTTTTGTCTTGCTGAGATGACGGCGGGAAGGGCTGTGCGGGAGACTGGCTCGGCCATTTTTCGGAAGCCACAGGGACAGCCTGGTGGACAGACAGCCTGGGTTTGCAGGAGGAGGCCTGGCTGGCGGTGGGAGGGCAGAGTCCGACCCTGGCTGTCCCACACACAGGCTGTGGTGGGTCAAGCAGGTATCTTGTCCTCTCTGGGACTCCGGTTTCTCATCTATCAGGTGAGGGCAGTGGCTTCTAGATTAGAGGAGTCCTGTTTTGTCGGAAGCACTGAAAGATTCTTTCCTGTGCTTGGCCAGTATTTTGAGCATTCAAGTAGCCAGAGAATTCTCAGGAAAGAGCCCCACTGCAACCTTACAGCCCTGGGGTATTTTTGTATCTTGGGCTACAAGGAAGGGCCTCGCTTTGTTCTCTCATTCGGAACCAGCCGAATGTCATCTTTAGCTTTGAGTCAGCTAGACCTGGGTTCAGAGTCCAGCTCTGCCACTTACCACCTGTGTGACTTTGGGCAGAGCAGTGCACCTCACCACTGCTTCATCGTCTGTAACGTGGAAACGCTCTGATAAAGACCGCTGCTTCACTGGGCTGCTGTGAGGACCGGGTCAAACGCAGTGAAGTAAAACACGGAAGGTGCTTGAGCCAGTGCCAGGACATGGCGCACACTCAGTAAATGCTGGTTGTTGTCACTGTCCTGCTTTTCCACCTGGCGAATAGTAAGGGCACCTTTGTCTATTAGCAGAACCACCCCTCCACTGCCAAGTTCGGGGCTGTGTTGTTTTATTGTAAGACATGCCATCTAGTATTTAAGCAGTCCCCTCCTGTTGGGCATGTGGAATGCTCCCAGTTTTCAGCTGCTTAAATAACTCCAGAGAAATGTGACAAGATCGAGCCGTCTTGCATCGCTGGGTGTTGAGTTGCAGCCTTCCTACACTTGGGTGGGAGCAGATAAGCACCAGCGTCTGGGAGCGCCATGCCCCTGCCTCTGTGGACAAGTGACCCTGGCGCTGGCCTGGCAAAGTCGAAAGAGGAAGAGCTCCGGAAGCAGATGAGCCCCAGTGTGAATCCCAATTCCTGCCAAATTTCCCGGGGAGACTCTTTCACCTCACCGAACCTCAGGTTCCTTGTTTGTCAAACAGAGATTGTGCCAATAACCCCCACCCCTATAGCTGGGTGTCCCCTGCATGGTAGCTGCTCAGTCATTGTTGACTCTCCCCACATTGTCATCTTTGTCTTCATTCTTCATCTGTCCTCCTCTGGTGAAGCCAGAGTCACCTCCCAAGGAAAGCGAATCACATGGGTCAGGTAACTTTTAGGACCCCAGTCCACACCCTTTATTCCCATTGTCCGTTTAACTGAGCACACGTTCAAACAAGGCTTGCGATCTTGATTTTAAATTCTGTCTGGAACCCACAGGTTCAAACTCAAAGGGGCCCTCTCTGCAAATAATCACTGGTGGGTGATATTTTTAAGAAGCCAAAGCCATTGTCTCTGATTGAAGGAAAGTTGGTGCTATTTTGAAGAGCAGCGCGATTAAGCCAGTGGCGTTATCTCTTTAACCATCGGGAATTATACGCTGTTTGAAAGATTTGTGAGCTTCTAGGACATTTGCCAGATGTGCTTGATTCAACATTTCAGACAACAAAGGGGATAATGTTGGCGGGAATCTTGACGGCATTTCTGATGATCAGGATATTCTTTGAGGATGGTACTGAGACCTTTCAGGAAAGAATTTCTGCTTTTACATAAACTAATTTGGGATGCTCACTCTCTGTCTTCCACAAAGCAAATTTAGTTCATTGTTAGTTGTATATGTTAAAATGGTTATGAGGGTTTTTTCCTTTGAATATTAATAATGTGCCTTTCAGCGGAGACACTCGCCTGGGGTGTCATTAATTGCAGGGAGGGAGTAAGGATCAGTGGTGCTGTTATTCTGTAAATGGTGTCTGCTAGTGAGGCTGAGGCAGGCAGCAGCTATACCAAGAGACACTCATACAAGCTGCCAACATGGCTCCGGCTTATCCTTCCTGAGAGGAGTGAAAGGGTGGGCAGGAGGGGAGGGTTAGAGTCCCTCTCCCAATTCCCCACCACATTAAAGGAAATTATCCCAAATACCTTCAGATGCTCCCTTACTGGCCCATGGTGTGTAAAGGGCCCTTCATCCAAAAAGGTAGCATCTCAGTCTGGGAACTGTGGTGTTTTGTCTTATGGCTCTAAAATGGACCGTGTCATTCATTTAGGAACATCACTGCATCCCCACGGGGTGCCAGGAACTGTGCTTGGTGGAGAAACAACTGAGAATGAGTCATGTCCAGGAGCAGAGACAGCTGAGGAAAAAAGAAACTATAAAAACAGCTGACAAGGAGAATGGTAAGAACAGAATTGGGACTGAGTTGGGTTCAATTCTGACTCTGTCACCAGCTATGTGACTGGGGATAGGTCATTAACCTATCTGAGACCAGGTGTCCTCATGGCAAGCTGTAGCTCCTGCAAATGACCCACTGGGATGGCAGAAAAGAGCAGAGGGGACGAGCAGGTAAGGCGTTAGCCAGGGCTCCCCACCACCACCATTCCTTTCCTGGCTTGGCTTCCCGGAGCTGTGGATGAGAGCCACTGGTTTGAGACCTCTGATGTTTATGCTTTTAAGCTTTCTGAAGTTGCAGAGAAATATGTAGTCATGCGCTGTGTAACAGTGTTTCACAATGTTTCGGTCAACTGTAGATGCATATACAAGGGTGAAGAATTCCCACCATTTAGTAACATCGTAGCCCTTGTAAGGTTCTAGGCAGCAACATTCCTCTCTTGTTTGTGGTGAGGCTGCTGTAAAGAAACCTACAGTGTTGCCAGCTGTATGAAAGTACAGCACTCACAATTAAATCTGGTATGTAACACTTGATAATGACAATGACTATGTTACCGCTTTACAAATTTACTGTAGTAAAGTTTTTATTATTTTAGAGTGGACTCCTCCATGTATCTGCTGTTTACCATGTCTCTTCATTGTGTCATTTTCTCTTGGGATTGAGTTCATCTCCTTGGTTTGTACAGTAATATGCTGTAGGGGCTGGCAGCCCAGAGCAATAGGCTGCCTCGCATCACCTAGGTGTGTAGGAGGCTGTGCCATCTAGGCCTGCGTAAGTACACTCTATGATGTTTGCACGATGATGAAATCACCTAACAACGCGTTTCTCAGAACGTAATCCCCATTGTTAAGAGGAACATTACTACAGTGGATCTTTTACTCAAATAATAAGTTGTTTATTATGTGCCAGGGGCTGAATTTTGTATAATTTGTTGAAGAATATGAGGGCATGGTAGGCAGGTCTGCCTGCTTTCAGAATCAGCCCTGCATCATGGCACCTGTGTCCTCACACAGAGGACTGAGTGATGGATCAAACATAGACATATAGTCCCTGACCCCAAGAAGCTCCTATTCTAGCAAGGGAGACTGGCAAATAAAGCTACTTCTACTGTCACAGGCTAAGTGCTGTTAGCGAGGCTTGTAGGGGCACAGAGAAGAGACCTCTGACCCAGGTGGAGCTGTAGAGGGGGTGAGAGAGGGAGGGACAGGGTGGTTAGGGAAGGCTGCCTAGAACAGTGGTCTACCAACAGCTGGTCCTGACCCTTCAAGGGTTATGAAATTAATTTTGTACATAGCAGCAAGCACTTAAAATAAATTAAGTAAAATAGAAAATATCATATAATATTTGACATGTGGAAAGAATACATGCATATGTGTGCATGTGTTTATATGTGTGCTGAGCATGATACAAATCTTTTCTTACTGCTAGCCAGGGTCCAAAGGTGTGAGAGCCACAGTCCCTGAGAATTCTGGCTGCCCGGATCCCCAAAGCCTGGCATGCTATGAGCACTCAAATACCTTTCGATGAGTGAAAAGGATGGATTCAGATTCTCCCAGCAATACAGCCAGATGGTACCATTCTCCCCAGTTAGGAAAGGCATTCTTGGAACCCCAGGTCCAGCAAACCCAGACTGCTCAGGCGTGCTTGCAGTTTGCAGCTTAGCAGTTCAGGGCCTTCCGGGCGGGCCTACAGCAAGTGTGTCTGCCTGGGGCGGAAGAAGCCAGTGCAAGATAGGGGCAGGGCTGCTGAGGCAGATCAGAGGCTCCAAAAGCAACCTTTCTTGGTGCCCTACTCTGAGACCTCCTGTAAAATGAGCATCCCAGGCTGTGACGTACCCAGGTGGCATATGCTTCATAATAGCAGTGGCTCAGGCCGCTGTGTTTACTCTGGGGTAGCCTCAGTGACCCCCTCAGAACTGCATGGCCAGCAACCCTGTGCCTTCAGGAGGCCAACAGGAAGCACTGTTTGGGGATAGACCGGAAAGCAGGGGAGAAAGTGCCCTGGGGAAAACAGAGGATGGACAGAAGCCCAGAGCAGTCGCTGGCAGGGTGAGTCAAGGGTAATGACTAGGTGGCCATGAACGGAGACTCCCTTTTAGTGGTTTTGCAGAACACTCTGAACTTGGCCTATCCTGTAATATCAGGACCAAAATACCGCTTGGCTGCCTTTCTTCTCCATCATAGACTTTTAAGGTTGGAAGGACCCTAGAAATTACCCAGCGCAATGCCCTCATTTTACAGATGAAGAGAAAGGGGCCCAGAGAGGGTCAGCCAGCAAGCAGCCTGAAAGCAGGGGCCAGGACCTCAAACTCAGATCACTATGCTACCACCAGGGGTCTGGGGTCCTTCAGATGTCCCTCTCTTGACATCTTGACAGAAAGATCTCCTATCAATTTTATCCCCCTTTGGTCCCTTCTTTATATGTAAACACAGACATCTTTCTAAAGGACAAATCAGTTACTACTCTACCTGCCTGAAACCTTCCCGCGCTCCCCACTGCCCTCAAATGAAAAGACACCCACAGCCTCTCCTACTGCCCTCACTCTTCCCACCTCTCCAGCTTCCTCCCTTGCTTTTCTTCCCCTGACATAGGGTATCTCACCTCCTGGACTACCGGTCCCCACCCCCCCCCAACAGGCAGCGCTCTCCCCCATCTCTAATCTTTCATATGGTGCTCCCTCAGCCGTTACCCTTAACGCTCTTCCCAACCCGGCTGCCCTTGTCTGCTGTTACGCAGGTCGTTCCCAGGAAGCCTCCCTCACCTGCTGGCCTCTTGCAGCAACTTGTTATGATCGATCCCTTTCACGGTCGGTTTCTCCTGTTCCCTGACAGAAGATGCTATGACGCTGCTGTCACCTTCATGCCTAACACACAGTCAGGGCCACAGCAACTAGTCAGCCAGACAGTCGTCAGTGTCCGTCCTTCTCCAGACTTCCTGAGATCATCTTTCCCTTTACATGATGCATTTTTAAAAGACTTAATTTTATTTTTTAGAGAAGTTTTAGGTTCACAACAAAATTGAGACGAAGGTGCAGAGATTTCCATAGCCTTCCAGCCTTACGTACGTGCAGCCTCCCCACCCCCCATCCCCCATGGTCAGCACCCCCAACCAGAGTGGTACATTTGTTACAATCGATGAGCCCATATTGACAGATCATAATCACCCAAAGTCCATGGTTTATAATAGGGTTCACTCTTGCTGTTGTACATTCTACTGGTTTTGGACAAATATAACGACATTATCTATTGTCATAGTATACAGAGTATTTTCACTGCCCAAAAAATCCTTGTGCTCCATCTATCTGTCCTCATAAAGCATCTTAACGTTTATCATTAAACTTAACTTTTGCCCACAGGATTCTGGGAACACAATTTCTGATTCCCCAGTCACACCTGTATGCTTTTACATGCCTCTGTGCCTTTGCACATCCTGTTCCCTTTGCCTGAAATGCCCTTTCACAACATTCCTGTTTATGAAATTCTTACTCATCTTTAAGACCCATCACTTCTCACACCAGTTTTGCTGACACCCTTCATCTTGGCCAGGTGATTAGTCCTCCCTCCTGAATCCCGCTTCCTCCTCCAGGGCTTCCTCGCACCAGGTGGCACACCATGTTAAACTGTGATTGTCTGTGTCTGTGTCTGTCTCCCCCACCAGTCTGTGAATCCCCTCGGGACCAGGATGTCCCCTCAGTGAGGCAAGTTCAAACCTAAAAAGCTGAAAATGAGTCAGTTCCATTGTATCACAACTGAAGAATAATTATAATAACACAGAAGTCTTGAAATATGTTCCATGGAACCCTAGTTCCATAAAAATGCTCCTAACTAATTTCTACAGTGGGGAGAAGGGATGCTCCCTTACTGTGTAAATTCCCCTGCAGGGAGAGGCTGCAGTCGGCAGCCAGGACAGATCATCCGGTCTACCTGGCAGTTTCTCATCACAGAGCAGATTTCTTAATCTGGGTCTTTGGAGGGACCATAAATCTTTTAAAATTATATGCAAAATGTGTGTGTGTGTACACATGTATGTTGGGTGTGTGCACATGTGGGCATTTTTCAGGAAGAGGTCCATAGTTTTAGTTAATCTGAGTGGGACTGAGACTCTAGATAAAAGAAAGATTAGGAATCATTGTGTTAAAGGAAAATGTTCATTTTTTTTTTTTTTTTGTGGCAGAGAGAGAGAGAGAGTCAGAGAGAGGGACAGACAGACAGGAAGGGAGAGAGATGAGAAACATCAATTCTTCGTTGTGGCTCCTTAGTTGTTCATTGATTGATTTCTCACATGTGCCTTGACTGGGGTGCTACAGCAGACTGACTGACCCCTTGCTCGAGCCAGTGATCTTGGGCTCAAGTTGGTGAGCCTTGCTCAAACCAGATGAGCCAGCACTCATGCTGGCGAGCTCGGGGTCTCCAACCTGGGTCTTTCGCATCCCAGTCCGACGCTCTATCCACTGCGCCACCGCCTGGTCAGGACCATGTTCTTATTTATACAGTGACTTCCTGCTAGTCTGGCCACTGTCACTCGGTCCTCAGTCTGATCAGCCTGTGTTCATTTACCAAACTGAGGTACTAGTCCCATGGCTGAGAGGCCACCAGCCTTCCTGAACCACATGGCGTCACTCACATCTAAGCCCTTACCTGTGCTGTCTCCTCCTCCTCCTGTGCCTTGTGGTCAACCCCCAGTTACTCTTTGGGGTAAAAATGACAGCTTAGCTGTCATTTCCTTGTTGAAACCCTCTCTGAATTTCTAAGTTTGGATTAGGTGCCCCTCCTTCTCTGCTGCCACAGAGTCATTCCCACCTTTCTGGGACCCCCTCCCCATCTAGGGTCACGTTTTTCTCTTTCATTGTGTTTATTCCAGAATGCAATCAGCTGTTTACAGCACTGTCTGCTACCTGTCAAAACATAAACTCCATGAAGGACTGAGGTTTGGGTCTGGCTTGGCAATGTTTTGCTGCCCACACCAAGCATAGTGTCTAGCATACAATTGGTGTTCATTAAATACTAAAGGGGAGTGTGCAAAAATAAGAACTTTAATGCTTTCAGTGATATACTTATGTGCTGTCACAACCAGACCTCTCACGTCTTTTCCCTCACTCTATGACTATGTTTAGACTTGATGGCCACGAGAATTTCAAATAGTGAGACATTCAGACGATCAGTTTTTGTCTTTTATCAGAAAAAGCTTCTTTCTCACCCAATGGATGCCCGTGTGGGCACCCTCATGTATAAACCTATGTGTGAATGAGAGAAGAGAAGACATATGCCATGGGGTGTCAGGATAAACATACCTGCATTTCTCAGAAAGCGATGGCTGTAGTCCCTGACTACCCTCGTATTTGGGTTGTAGAATCCATCTCCACAGTCATAACAGCCTTTAGGGATTTTCCTGGGCGGGTCTATATTGGTGAGCTGAGAAATACCTTAAAAGGATAGAATGGCTAATTAAACCACCACCAAACTAATTTCAAGGCCAGCCCCTGCCCGAGTCCACTTTTGGCTGGTTGCTCATGTGCATATTGGCTCCTCCTCTGTCGGACTAAACGCTCCCCATTGAGGGCCCAGAGCAAAAGCCACAGGCACAGTAGCCCAGAGGAGTGTCCTGAAAATGGCTGTGTGTGTGTGTATGCGGGGGTTGTCTTGGGAACTGGACCCCCATTTTCTGTCTTTCACCCCATCTTCCATTTTTACAGACACCATGACAGGGGCACATTTCTGGAGTGAGAGAGACCCTGAGGATGCCTCAGAGTTGGCCATGTGAATAGAAGGCATGTAAGGGAAGGGATGGCATTCAAGGTGCGGGTAGAGGCCAGAGTAGGAGCTCATACCTCACTCGGAAACCCATGGAGCTGGACTCGTATAAGAAAGAACAGTAGGAAAGAAATGGGCCAGGTGGGCAGGGTTCAGGTAATGAAGAGCCCTGACTCTCACCCAAATTACCATTGTAGCTGCCATTTATCGAGTGCTTACTATGTGCTGGGCATTTTGCTAAGCGCCTGACTTCTACTATTTTATTTTATCCTCACAGTGACCCTGTGGTCCTGTTTCACAGATAAGACAACTGAGGCTCAGAGAGATCAAGTAACTTGACCAAGGTTATCCTGCTAGGAAGCAGCTAGATACCCAGTTTTAGAACTTGTATGTTAAGCTGCTGATGTCAGGGGAGCACCACTCCCAGGACTGGAGACATTGGAACCACCACGAGAGAAAGAGGAGTCAGTGCACGTTTTGGGTCGCGCCACTCTGTGTGTTGTATATCCTGCAATGCCGGGGACGGAACACAGGGTACAGGGTTGGGATAACTTCCTGGGTTTCATATAAGTGGTTCCTGTAATTCCCTGTGCTCTGTACTGAGGCCTGGGTGTCCTGTGAGCATGGCTCCATGCTCACAGCCCAGGGGTCTGCACACCTGGTTAATGAAGAGAACTACATACGCCACTGGCTGACAGTTACTGAGCCCACACTCCACGCCGAGTGCTTTCTAGCCACTCTCTCCCCGGAATCTCACGCTCATGGCTGTCTCCCCTGGCCATCTCCCCGATGTTCATACAGGTGAAGGGCAGCCTTAACCCTCTCCCTGCCCTAACAAGGCCTGCTCTGGGCTGCCGGGTGGCTGTCGGAGAGGTGAGGTCTGCCGAATGCTGAGACGGGGAAGGGAGCAGATCAAGCTGCTCTACTGGGCGACACAGTAGGTGATCAGATTCACATTTTCCAAAGATGGAAATGATGAGAGAGTGAATAACAGCGCAGAGTGGGTCAGGTGTGGGTCTCAGGAGGCCAGGGAAAGGAGAGGTGAGAACGGAGGTCAGGAACAGGGCAGCACAGGGAGGACGGGGTGGGGTTGGGGGGAACACAGTGTGGCTTGTGGAGGTGCTCAGTAAATACTGGTTTAACGAGCAAATGAGTGGAGTATACTGAAGAGGCAGAATCCACAGACCCAGTGATTGGTTGCACAGGGGAGGAGAAGGCAGGACTAGGCTTACCCTGAAGGGTGGGAGTGACAGTCGCCGGAGGAGCAGTCACTGGCAGGAAAGCAATGATGTCAATGCAGACAGGGTGAGGGATGAGCACACATAGGTGTATGTGGGGGGCTGTGGGGGCTGAGTCAGGGACCTGAGGCTGGGGGTTGGTTTCAGTTCCGAAGCTGAGGGTGACTGAGGCTTACAAGTGGACTTGAGTAGGGAGAGGGTATAGAATGCTAACAGAAGAGGCCCCAAGGCAGAGAGCCAGGGAGCCCACCGTTAATAACTGGGGGCGGGGGAGCTGACAAAGGGGCTGGTGGTGGGAAGAAAGTGAGTGAGGGCGGTGTCGGGGCAGAGGGAGAGGAGCAGGCTCACCGGGTCCACTGACTGGTCCCAGGTCATACAGGCAGGGTTTGGGCTCAGGCCAGCCTGACTCCAACCCTGGGTGCTTTCTAGAGACTTCTGCCCTCATGGAGGTGGCCTTGCTCAGGCTCATCCAGCTAGGAACAAGGAAGGCTGGACTCAAACCCAGACCTTGCAGCTCTGTTCTGTCAACTGCACCAGGTGATCTTATAAGTTAATTATAAAAATGTTTATGAACTGATTTTAGAAGAGAAGAAGGGAGAGACAGCTAGAGAGAAGCATTCATTTGTTGTTCCACTTAGTTTTGCATTCATTGGTTCCTCCCATATGTGCCCTGACCGGGTATTGAATCCACAACCTTGGTGTTTTGGGACAACGTTCTAACCAACTGAGCTAACCGGCCAGGACTGATTATTTACTTATTTGTTTGTTTGTGTATTGACTTAAGAGACAAACAGAGAGAAGCATCGATTTGTTGTTCCACTCACTGATGCATTCATTGGTTGTTTCTTATAAGTTCCCTGACCGGGGATCAAACCCGCAACCTTGGTGTATCAGGATGACTTTCTAACCAACTGAGCTACCGGGCCAGGGCAGGCTTCACTGCTACAGTTTGCAAAGGCATTGTCCCACCCATCATTTTGGATATACTGTCTGCCCTTTCTGGCTCCAGAATCTGGCTCCAGAACCCTGCTCGATTCCTCCTCTCCTTTGGATTACTTTAGTAGGCCATGGCTTACTTATCGAAAACTGTCTTTCATCTCCCTCTCAGTCTGGGAGTGAAGGTGCCTGGGTACCTGTAGGCTTCAGGCCGTGGCAGATCTCGGTGTAAAACCTCCGATCGTAGCCGTCGCAGTAGTGCCAGTTCTTTGCGTCATACTGCAGCCCATCCGAGAAGGTGTACGTTCCCTGGAAGGCAAGGGCACACAGGCGGGTCTAGGACGCCCTTCTTTAACCAAGAACAGACGTCAAGGGACAAGGTGACTTTCTCACTGGCACAGAGGAGAAGTGAGAACTATCACAGTTGTCATGGCTGTGATGATGAGAAGGAATAGATATATGGTGTTGAGCTCAGTCCTGACACTCAGATTGTAACAAAACGTGACCTTGGGCAGATGACTTACCCTCTCTAGCCCTTGGGTTCCTCAACTGTAAAATTAGGATAATAATGGTATATATTTAATAGGGTCAATTCAGTGAGATTCAAGGAAATAGTAGATGCAAAGCATTTAACACAGTGGCTGGCATGTAGCAAGCACTCAACAAATGTTAAGTTATTATCATTCTTTCATTGTTATCATAGCTCAAAAGGTCAGAGCCATCAGTCACAGCTCTTTGTCCAAACACGTATGTTCTACTTTGCTGCCTTAGTGCTAAAGGAAGCCTCAGGATGTAGACGTCGCATTGGCCTGAGCATCAGGAAATATGGGTGGAAATTCCAATACTATTAACTCACTGTGTGACCTTGGGTAAGTCACATCCCCTTCCTGGGGCTTAAGAGTCTTCAAGCTGTAACATAAGGAGTGTTTCTTAATCTTTTTTAGGCCATGAGCAGCCCCATACACACCCTTAGTGAAACTGATGAAAGTTATAAACCCTTTCCCCAGAGGAAAATAGTCCTATGTGCACAGAAACATTTCTATATAAATCAGGAGCTTTCACTGACTCCTTGAATTCTACTTGTGACCCACACATTCCAGATTAAGAATCCCCAGATTAGATGATTTATCATGATAGTAGGATTGGTAGTGGCAATAACAGTAGGAGCTAACACTTGAGTGCCTACTGTATGCCGAGTACTGAGCAAAATGCCCACATATACTGCCTCATCTACCCACAGCCATCCTGGGAGGTGCCTGGTACCATTGCGGCAGGCTGAATAATGGTCCCCAAAGATGCCCATGTCTAATCTCTGGAATCTGTGAATCTGCTGACCAAGGGGGCTTTGCCGAAGTGATTAAGTTAAGAATCTTGAAGTGGCGAGATTATCCTGGATTACCTGAGGTGGGGGACAATGCAATCACCAGGATCCTTGTAAGAGAGAGAGGCAAGAGAGTTAGAGTGATCGAAGATGAAGTGCTGACAAAAGCAGAGGGAGAGGAGATGTGATGATGGAAGCGAAGGTCAGAGTGATGGGTGGCCACAAGCCAACAAATACAGGCAGCTTCTTGAAGCTGGAAAGAGCAAGAAAATGGATCCTCCCACAGAGCTTCTGGAAGAAATGCTGCACTGCTGACCTATTCAGACTTCTCACTCCCAGAACTGTAAGATAAATGCTTCTGTTGTTTTAAGGCACTGAATTTATAGTAGTTTATAACACCAGCAATAAAAACTAATACAACTCTTGTGCCCTATTTATTAGACAAGGAACATGAGTCTCAAAGGGGAAGTCACAGGATCAAGGCTAATAGTGGATTAACAGGATTCAAACTCATCATGGCCTCCCCAGGTTCCTTTCCAAATCCAGAGGAAGAGGAGCCCAGAGCCCTGGACCTCAAGAGGAGGGAAGAAGGCAGGGTGTCATGTGTGTGTGTAGGGGGGTCCTCCTGCCTGAGGCTTTGCGCTCTACAGCCCTCCCACCCCAGGCTGATCACCTTAACGGCCAATCCCTTTTCCCAGATGGCATCGTATCGGCTCCCGCCGGGGAAGTACAGAGTTCCTTGGCCATGAAACATGCCGTCCTTCATTTCCCCAACATATCTCGTTTCGGTGGGGAGGATGTACTCCGCTTCACCCTCCATCCTGTAAGGACAAAGGGAAGCCACTGAGCCCCGCATGGCAGCTGGGGGGTTGGTGCTAGCAGGCACAGGAGAGCAAGTGGGAACCTCACCCTCAGGGTCCTCAGATGTTACTGTCACAGCAATATTCTGCTAAAACTAGAAGTATTTTGTTTTTCTCAGAATCTCAAAAAATAAGAGGGTCTGATGAAGGGGAGTGGAGTTTGGTCTGTTCCTCCTCTCCCTCACATAGAGGCTGTCCTGAAATTCACGCCATACCTGGGAACACCCCCGGTTGGCTCAGAGAGGGGAGGGATGTGCCCAAAGCCACGCAGTAATTGCTGCAAAGCAGGGACTAGGGCAGTTGGCTCTGTGTCTTTTCTATTAAGACAAGCCCAAGTGGGCTATTTGGAAAAGTGTGAAATTTGAACAAGATACATGGGTTTGAATCTTACTTCACCATTTTCTAGATGTATCATCTTAGAGATTTTCCTAAACCTTTCTGTTTGTCTGTTTTCCTTCCTTCATTTCTTCCTTTTTTCCAACAAATATATACAGTGCACCTACTATATGCCAGGTGTCTTGTAGAGTCAGGTTACAACGTGGACTCAAGAATGATTCAAGGCAGATGCTGTCCCTGACCTTAGGGTGGGGCTCAGTTTATTGGGGGACACAATTAAGCACTTCCATAATGTGTGATAAGTGCCATGCAGGAGGAAGACAGGCCCCTACAGGAGCGTAGTGATGCTATATATAACTCAACCAGTTGACCAGTTTCTTCATGTATGAAAGTCTGAGATTCATGTCCAATAATGTGTAACAGTTTTCCTTTTAAAGGGCCTGACATATATCAAGTGCTTAAAAATATGGTTTCCTTCATTCCTTCATTCATTTTCCATTCTTCCCCACTAGCTGGAAGGCACCACTCCTAACTCTGAACTTCTTTAGCCTTCTGTGTTCGTCTATTGGACACTTTGCACTTTCTGTCTTGCCTAGTAATTGTATACCTCATCTCCCCTACTTAATCAAACAATCTGAGAAGAAGGCCTCAGTATACCCAGCTCTTAGAATCATGTTTCTTCTTCAACAGATGCTCTGTAAGCAACCACTGAGTAAGAAATGAAGGAAACAGGAAGACCATTGAGCTGATTGGATGACAGAAGCCACTGCGGCACAGCCGTAAAGTGGGAGAGCACTGTGGTTGAAGCACAGCTTCAATGCCGTGCAGACCTGGAATGTGGGCCTGGCTCCACCTCTCTGTGCCTGTGTGACCTTGGGCAAGCTCCTTCACCTCTCTGAGCTAGTTTCTCATCTGTAAAATGGGGTTAATGTAAAAAAAACCCCAAAGTTGTTGAGATAATTAAATGAGATAATGACTGCGAAGCTATAGCAGAATGGCTGGCATATACTAAGAGCTCAAAACTATTTTGCTTTATTCTACTGGAAGACATAAGAGGAGAAGTCTTCCTTTTTTCCTCCACCTCTTCGCTTGAAATCACATAATTTCTTTCCTTTTTTTAAAGGTTTAAATTTCCTGTAATTCTTGCTCTTGCACTTGGTTCGTGATCAGAAAACATAGTTAATAAACACGTATCCCTTTTTCTCTTTTATTTTTGCTTAATCCCATTACATCATTTCTAAGCATAGTTACCATCTAAATTCTTCTGAGGTTTGATCTCCCCCCCTTTTATTACCACAAATTGGATGCCATTGTCCTACAGACCTTCTACAGGCATCTCCAGCTCACCCAAAATGGGACTCATCCTCTTCTCTTCCAAAGCAGCGCCTCCTCAGAGTTCTCAGTTGCCATGAACGGTATGAGAATCCTCTAGGTACAAAGCCTGGGCTGGGCACTGAGCTGGGACTGTAGGCAGTCTCTAAGTAGGACCAGGGAGCCAGTTGCCAAGTGCTGGCAATGAAATCCCCAAACGTCTACATCTCGCCCTTTCCTTCAGACCCACTGTCTCTGCCTTGGCCCAGGTATATATGGAATGAATGTGCCTCAGCCCTGCCGCTTGAGTCTCATTTTACTGAACTGTAAAATTGGGAATAAACAATCCTATCTGAAACTGTTGTTCTGAACGGTAAAAGAGAAAAAGTTAGAGAAAGTGCCTTGTATAAGGTCTTTTTCAAAGGCAAAAAGACAGTTGTCTTTTCCCAGTCACGGATGTTCAAGACATAGCGAATCAATTGTGGCCCTTACCTCCCATCTACAAATTCCCCGATATATTTGCTCCCCGTGTACTGCATGGCGCCTGCCTCTAACTTCCAGTCGTTGGGATCCCCGGGTCTCAGTGTGTACAGCCTCACTATGACAACCAAGAGGGATGGGCGGAGCCGACGCGGCGCACAACTTCCTGGCACTGCGCACGCTCTGTGGCTCGCAGATGGGCAGAGCAGTGCGCCTGCGTGCCGCTCGCTGCGCATGCGCAGGCGCCAGGTGGCACTTGGCGGTCGAAAGGGTAGCTCAAGGAGACGGGGGCGACGCGGCTGCGGCTCCCTCGTCTGGGTCGGGGCTACAGACATCATGCCGGGGATAGTGGAGCTGCCCACTTTGGAGGATCTGAAAGTGCAGGAGGTGAGGTTCGTCCGGAGGACAGGCATGCGGGGCGCAGGGCTGAAGCTTCCCGGGCCTGGGCCCAGTCCTGCGTCGATTCAGCGGACCCTGGGCCCCAGTCCCCCCAACTCCATGCCCCCCAACGCATATGCAGGTCAAACCCCGGACACCCCTTCCTCAGCCCCGGGAATCGCCCCGTCTCAGCGCGCAGTGGCTCGAGAACTTCCCCATAACCCCACGGGGAATGGTCTGTTTCATTACGGGAGTAATAGTGGTACTTTTTATTAGGCACCAACGAGCGCCACTTTCCTTACTTTATTTCACTTACTCACACCTCCCTGCGAAGTAAGCATACAACCCCCGGGTGCTCACAGTCAAGGGAGACAGTCACCTTAAAGTAGCATCGTCGGGGCAGAGTTCATTAGAATGGAGGCAGAAAGCTGCCGAAAACGGAGGTGGCATTGGAGAGTGAAGTTGCTAACAGCCCCGAGAATGGTGTTCAGGTAATAGGACATTTAAAGCATGCAGTTGTTCAAGAGATACCATTTGAATAACTACCGTATGAACATACACCGGAAAACAAGAGGATGACCCTGCCCTCATACTGTTTATAATCTAATAGGGAGGCAGACACACGAAGAGGCAGTTGCAGTAGTGTCGTTAGTGCTATGGGAGGTGATGACAGTATAATTCTAAGTACCGCACACCCGAACAAGTCTTTTCTAGATGTTAGGCGGGGATACATGTATTAATTCGTCGAATCCTTCCAGCAACACTATGGGGAAGGATATAATTCGTCTCTCCATGTTGTAAGTAAGGAATGGACCCTGAGAGAAGTGATTTGCCCAAGGTCACATAGCTAGCAAGTGGTAGAGCTGGCATGTGAACCCAGCTCTGATTTTTAAAAGCCATGCTTTTTAACTACTGTATTTTGGGCAAAAGCTCAAAATAGCGAGAAGGCTTGGCAGCACCTTTTCTGTTTAGGGAGACAAACTGCTGGTGGGAAGCAGCAGTTGCTGAGCCCGGAGAGGTACATAAATAAGCAAAATATAAGACAACGGTGGAGATGGCTTACTCTCAAGTTGCTGTATTTTTCATTAGAACTTTAATTTGGTTCAACAAACCACTGAGGTTGTACTTTCTGCAAGTAGTCTGTATCTGGAATAAACTTGCCTTTCAGCTTCACACAGTTAAATTGAGAAACAGTCACATAAATAAGCAAAATATAAGACAAAGTATAGTTAAATGCTATGGAAGAAGGCCAGACAAGGTTTAAGAAAAGAGAGTAGGATTTGAAGTAGCTAAATTCTAGGCCTAACTGCTTGGTTACCTATTTTAGTCACTTTTAGCATTTGCAGACGCAGCTATTTTATTTGCAAGATGAAGGGATTCCAGCTGTTTAATTCTCTGAGGCTGTAAAGGGGACAGAGAAAGCAGTTCTTCGGCATAAGATAAGAATTAATAGGCAGAATTGGAGCAAAGAGCTTTCTAAGCAAGGGTGGGACCTTAGCAAAGGTGAAGAGATGGGAAGAGTCAGGGGACCAAAAATGAGTCCTGGGACCAGGGAGTTCAGTGTTCTGAGAGAACCGCACAGAGGCCCTTGTTGAAGTGTTGAGAGTAGAGGGCTGGAAAGGTAGTTTGGATCCAAAAGGCCTTGAATACACCATAGAAAGTTTAGGCCTCATGCTTCTGTTAAACCTGAATCCTTCAAATTTTTTGTGCTAATTTGTTTCAATAGCAGGGTAAAATAAGGATTGTCTTTTAAAAGGATCATTAACAGTTCTGTGAAGAATGGATTGAAGAGAGGACAAGAAAAACAGACTAGTTTTGATGGTTTTTGAAATATTTGAGGAAGATATTAATGACCCCAACATAATTGGTGACTGTGTTTATAGAAGGAAGGAACAAATTTGCTTAGAACTGATCAGACTTATCAACAGCTTAGGTATCAGAAACAGGAAAGGTTGAGGAATCAGTGTCACATTTGCAACCTGATATTAGGACTGAGGAGGACAGGGGAAGGAGCAGGTTTGAGACTTTGGAGTTACAACACACCCTGGGAAATCTTTGTACACACTGACAATTTTCAGTAAAAATACTTTTGACAGTCACACGGTCAAAAGTGCACCATGACTTTACGGACACACTGTATTAAAACTAACAGTTCTATCAAATAGGTACTATTTCTCATTTTGCATGAATTAGTAAAATTTGTATAAGACACAGTATAAATTAAGAACTATAGAAAGGGGTGCAGATAGGGTTTAAGGAAGAGAGAAAAGGACCGGAGGATTGGTTGTAGATTGTCATTCTGCCTCCCTTCCCACACCTGCAGACTGATAGAAACCTGCTGTGCAGTGAGGTTGTTGTGAGAATAAATGAGGAAGGACGTTCTGCATTCTTGGAGACAAAGGGAGCTGAATGAATTTGAGAGGGTATTCATGGTGAGCAGCTGTGGAAGGATGTGGTTGCTGTTGGAATTGATCAGTCTTGGTGAAGAAGCAGGTGAGGGGAGACGTGACATCGGAAGTTCTCTGCCACCGCAGTGATGGTGTTGTAATGGGAAGAGACCTGGGTGGAGGTCACAATCTCTGGATTCCAGTTCCATGGTGGCCACTGACCTGCTGTGTCATCTTGAGCACTTGTCTCTTTTTCCTCAGAAGAGATTCCATGTGTGCTTCTCATCCTTTATTTCCCCGTGACAGTGTGTTTTTTATGCTCAGCACCATGTCTGTACCTAGGTTTTGGTAAGACTCCGACATTTGTAGGAAAGTAAAGAATACCGTAGTCTTTTGGGGCATGATGGCTATGATGGGATCTGAGTTATTAAATCAGCCATTTAAAGGTGTTTTAAGGCATTGACAAGTAAATATAACTAACTTTATTTTAAAAATATATTGTTTTAAAAAGTATTTGTGTCTTGATTTTTATTCTCCCAGTTCTTTAGAGATAATATAACAAGTGTGTGTACTACTTAATTAACCTAAATAAACTCTTATTTTAAAAAATTGGTACAAAATTTAACAAAAATTAAATTTTAAACAGATTTATTAGCATTATCATGACAAATTTCACTTATATCATAAATAATTGCGTTGATAATTTTTTTTTCCAAGTTGAGAGGAGGGGAGATTAACAGACTCCCACATGCACCCCCACCAGGATCTACCTGGCAACCTCCATCTGGGGCCAATGCTCTGCCCATCTGGAGCCATGCTTACAACCGAGCTATTTTTAGTGCCTGAGGAGGAGGCTCCATGGAACCATCCTCAACACCAGGGGCCGATACACTAAAATCAATTATGCCATGGCTGCAGGAGGGGAAGAAGAAAGAGAGAGAGAGATGGGGGAGGAGTGAGGTAGAGAAGCAGATGGTCACTTCTCCTGTGTGCCCTGATCAGGAATCAAACCTGTGATATCCACATGCCCGGCCAATGCTCTACCACTGAGCAAACTGGCCAGGGCCATGCTTTGATAATTATAACAATTGTAATATTAGTAGACATAGTCATGACCTTATTCTTAAAGTATGTAGCTGGATTACTCTCTTCATCTGTTTCTGCCTTTTATCTTAGTAATAATTTAAGCTAAGCTGAGTGTAATTCACAAAAAATAAAATTGTAAAATTTTTATTGTTATAAAAATAATAATTATACAATCCTCACACAAAATTTCTAAATAAAATATTTGCCATTCAAATCCAGTAGTATCTGAAAGCAAAATGCACTATGACAGGCTAGATTTTATTGCTAGGTACAATGGGTCAGTTTTAGAGAATCTGTTAATGTTTTCTATATTACATTTATAGATTATTGAAAAAGAAACCTGGCCATTTCAGTCTTTCCTGGTGGAGAAAACAACAGTAATACAAAACCAACTAGGATTAGAAAGAAACATGCTTAATGAAGAATGTCTGAACAGCCACATCCCAGACACCAACAGCAAATGGCTTCCCAAACTCTGCTTTAAAGTTTAGAAAAAGCCGTGGGTTCCTGTTGTCATTGCTGTTCATCTGTATTATCCTGGAGGTTTTGGTCAGAGCAATAAGAGGAAAGAGAAGAAAAAAAGGATAACAGGAAGGAAAGGAAGCAGTTTTTATTTGTAAATGGGAGTTTTTCTATGAATTCTCTTGAGCTTTGTATCAGAATGGGCAAGAGTTCAGTAACATGGCTAGAGAGAAGATACAGTGTACAAATAAGCAGTAACCAATGAGAAAATCTAATAGGAAAATAAAACCCTGTTCATAGTCTCAAAAATGTTAAAATACTGAGGAATAAACAAGAAATGTGCACGGCTCCTATATGAAGGAAGGGCATAAGAATGACCTGCATGAGTGGTGAGACATACTGGGTTCTGGGGAAGAGGGCATAATTTGTGTGTTCTGACTCTGTTGATTCCCTAGTGCTTGGCACAGCGGTGAGTGCTCCACAGTTCCTTAAGCTAGACGCTACTTTGGGCGCTTGGTGCACCTTAGTAAGCGTCACAGTTTCATTGTAGTTTGACCTCTCTATTGGATCTGTGTTGAAAAACTCCCCACCCTCTTGGATGTTACGTTCTACTTGTCACACATAGGGTGACCACTGATGCCAGCTTATATAATAAGATGAGTAAGAAAGACTCTCCGAGGAGGTCAATTTGAACAGAGACTTGATAATGGAAAAGTGCCTGTTCCCTTCTAATTTAATATGTAACTAAACTTAGTGCAACTCCAACGCACATTTTTGGGGGAGGGGTGTGGTATTCATCTGGAAGAATAACCAGGACAATTTTGAAAGGAAGAATAATGGGAAGGATGGTCCTCTCAGAAAATGAAGTGTTCTAATGAGTTGCAGTAGTTAGGACATTGTGGCGCTGGCCCCGGGAAAGGCACAGAAAAGACCAGCGGGACTGTTTCTGCCGCAGCCGGTGGGTAGGCTGGCCAGTGCCTTCCCTGTGAGCCGCTGTGACCACCCTGTGTTCCTTAGGGAATGTGCTGGAGTGCAGGCGAGGGCGAAGAATGAGAAGAATGACGCAGACATAGGTGTCGCCTGCCCTCTTGGGTGTACTCTGTAATTTTTTTTTTAATTCACACATTTTAATAATTTATTGTTAGTAATAACTTGCTGGACTACATGCTCATGCTCATCTGTGATTCTGCAGATTTTATTTATCTTTAGATATTATCTAATCTCTTAGATTCTGATATTCCCTTACTTCTTTCTCTTCCTGGAGAGGAGACTCATGGGAGCTCCCGGAGATGGTTTCTCCCATAATGTCCCAGAAGCCTCCATCTTTTTTGGAGCTCCACTTCTGTCAGCGAGACCCAAGGATTCAATTAGGGCTGCCATTCCCTTATATCTACATGGGGATAGCAGCGTCAACCTAACGGGATGCTTATGGGGGTGTGGAGAGCCACAGCTGAGATGTGAAAGAGCTTTGTGATCTCCAAAGCAGATGATCAAAGCTCGTTATGGCATTCTTCTGGTTTTTTTCCAGCATGAGGTGAAGTGATGTCCTGGTCACAAAACAATGTTGTCTTTCTCCCACCATTCCTTTCCCCAGGTGAAGGTCAGTTCTGCTGTGCTTAAAGCTGCGGCCCACCACTATGGCGCTCAGTGCGATAAAGCCAACAAGGAGTTCATGTTGTGCCGCTGGGAGGAAAAGGACCCGCGGCGCTGTTTAGAGGAGGGCAAGCTTGTCAACAAGTGCGCTCTGGAATTCTTCCGGTAAAAACCCTTTCCCGTCAGCGCCCTTTGGGATGACCCATCAAGCTGTATGTATCTCAGTGCACATCCAGCTAGTTAAAGGGAAGGAGCATTTTAATGACTAATTTTAGTATGCAGCACAAGGTTTTGAAATCAGGTGGACAAAAGTAAATACACAATAACTGATGGTTATTTTTGTTATTTGTTTTTACTGTTTGGCAAGTTCTTTAATCCTCATGAATCTCAATTTCCAAATTGTAAAACGATCTTACACAGGATTGTTATGACAAATTTGAAAAAGCTCACAAAGCATCTTAGCGTTTGCTAGCAGCTATCACTAGATTGTTCCCATCGCTGTGACTGCTGAACACAATCATCATGGAAAGAAAATTGTGTTTGTTCAGAGTCAAGTTTTTGGATAGGCCATTATACTTAATACTCTAAGTAAAAAACCCCAAATTGTAATTGTAGAAAATTTAACAGCCATATTAATCACATCCCTATTGAAAGGGACAGGAACTTAACCCCGAGGGAACTGGCTCATGCATCTGTTAAGTCCAGAAGTAGGACCGGCATCAGACCAGGCTAGATTCAACGGCTTAAATCATTTCACAACAACTTGGTGTCTTTTTGCCTCCCTTCTTCCTCCAGTCTCTTAGTTCTGCTTTTTTCTCTGTCAAGCTCATTTGCAGAGAGACTCTATCTTGCTATAGCACAAGTGGGCACCAGCCACCCCAGGCTGCTGTGCCACGGCCTTAGCAGCCACAGGCAGAAAGTGCGAGTTCTCCAGTAACATGAGCAGAGGTCCCGGGACAGAGTCTGATTGGCCTGGCTGGGCAACTCATATGCATATCTTTGAATCGGTTGTGTTGCAGGAGATAAAATGCTGTGATTGGTCAGGCCTGAAGCGGGACTAGACTTAGATTCATCTAAACCACATTGCTGAGAAATGGGAGGGTTGTTTCCCAACGGAAAATTAGAAGGATGTTACGGAAGAAGGGGGAGTGACTGCTGGCTAGGCAAAACCCACAGATGTCCACTGTGACGTTAGAAGAAAAAAATCAAATCTTGTCACATAATAACTGCTTTTCTTTTTTGTTTCTGCTGTCTTTGTCTACATGCAAAGATATTTTTGTTGTTAAAGTCATAGTGTGTTTACATTTAAAATTTTTTTTTCACTTGAAACTGTTGGGAAAATTCAAGTTGCTGTATTGTCTTCATGCTCATCATTTTTACCGGCTATATAATATTCCCTCAGTGGGTAAACCAGCCATAGTGTACCTGACCAATTCCTGTTATTAAACAGCGTTATCGATTCCAGCTTTGATTTCTTTGGATAAATTTGCAATGATTACTTTTGTGCGTGGATCTGTTTTATTTTTAAATTAATTCCTTGGCATAAATTTCCCAGCAGTGAGATTATTTTATAAAAGGCTTTGAACATTTTTAAGTTGAGTAAGTTTATGCTGCCCTTAGCGTTGTGTCTTGATATACCTCACCAGCATTGTATATTGTTTAAATATTTGGTAGGTGCAACATGATATTCTTGCTTGAATTTGCATTGATTTCGTTGCTAACATTGTTTATTTTTAATTTTTTTTTTTTCTTAATAAGAGTTGATTTGAGCCAAAACTGACGACATTGCTGGGAAGCAAGATCTCAAATGCTTCCAGATTTTTTATTTTCTAAGAGAACTTTGAAAGGCATTTCTCATTTGGCCGAGAGGGAAATGTATGGGTTTGACAAGTTCCCGAGGTACTTACGTTGCTTGTTGTAGGCACTGGTAGATAACCACTGGGCCAGGGCCCAGACAGAGGGCTTGCAGGCCTTCTGCTGCCGCAGCATTGGGAAGGGTACAGAACTCCCATTGAAAGCCACCGCCCACTATAGAGTGGTTTTCAAGGAGAGGCTCAGGGGGTGCAGTGTTGTGCACCAGGGATCCCGACTCCGTAGAGCTTGAGGGAAGTCAGAAGAGCTCCCTAGGGCTTCAGTGGTTCTTCCTTCCTGTTGCACATCCTGCCATCCCCAAGGTGATACTCAGAATATCTGAAAGGTTATTTAGAAACTGCTAACAGTGGAACTGAGCAGGAATTCGAAGCAGGGACTTCACTGTGTATTTCCGTGGCCCACCTCTGAGGTTCTTCCCGAGCCGTGGTAAATAAGATTCCTGTGTTGAGTGTAGCTAGATTCTTGGGTGTGACAAGCAAGTGGTTCAAAATCATTCTTTTGGAGGTGGTCTGCATTTCTTCCACAGCCTCAAATATGGCATTTGTTCCATGGCTTCAAATACAAGTTTTACATAAATAATGGTATTTTGTTCTTGCTTTAGTTTGCATTTATTTGATTACTAAGAAGGTTGAATGGTAAGAGAAGGAGAATTCTGCAAAATAATTGAGGCTCATTCTTTCTATACACAAAAGTTACTTGTTCAACTATTTTGATGGTCATAAAATGAATTAATATGCTGTGCTACCTTTCTTGACAACACCAAATATAATTTAATTTTGTTACTGACAACAGTCATCTCTGTTTTTGATTGGTGCATTAATAGAATGGGGACCCGGAGCTGTTGAGGAGTGTAGGCCATTTGCCTCAACAGTGAATGCTCTCAGGACCTTCTGCTTGGTCATTTGTGTATTTGCTTTTATAATTCTGTTTCCTCCTCTGCCAATATCTGTCCCCTCTGACTTCTGTCAGCATGTCCGTCTGTGAGTATGCCTCCATCTCTTCTAAATTTTCTAAGCTGATACTCTGTAGAATTGGCTCTAAAGAATAAATAGGCTCCAAGTGTAGAAGTCTGCACCAGTTTTTTCCCCACGTTTCAGGTTTTCATTGCTTTGTGAAGAGCTCCCCTCACCCAGCCCTCCTCTCTAGGCAGATAAAGCGTCACTGTGCAGAACCTTTCACCGAATACTGGACCTGCATCGATTATTCCGGCCTGCAGCTCCTTCGTCGCTGTCGCAAACAGCAGGCCAAGTTTGACAAGTGTGTGCTGGACAAGCTGGGCTGGGTGCGACCCGACCTGGGAGAGCTGTCCAAGGTGAGTGGTGTCCTGCTGGTGGGTTTGCTCACTCACTAAAGGGGGGCTAGCGGCCGGAGGTGGTCAGGAAAGGGTCCTCTGAGGACAGGTCTGATAGGAGAAGTCCATATTGAACAGGTTAATTAGGGAGTGATTATACACAGTCCCGAAGGGAGTTTATTACACAGATGTACTTCTTTAAATAGACCTTGCAGCATGTGCAGATTTGTTTGTGGTTAATTAGCTAATTGAAGAACAGAAAAGAGTAGATGAGGATAAACAAAATGTTAGGGGACACACTGTCAGTTGAAAACATTGGTGTTATTGTGCAATTCCGTGGGGAAGTAGGATCAGGGTTAGGCCAGATTTTTCAGGAGCATACCTAAGGTAAAAAAAAATACATTCCTGTGGTTTAAAAAGCATGTTTGGCCCCGCTGGGTAGCTCAGTTCATTAGAGTATTGTCCTGATGCACCACGGTTGTGGGTTCGATCCTCGGTCAGGATGCATGCAGAATCAACCAATTGGTGGAACAGCAAATCGATGTTTCTCTCTCTTCCTCTCTCTAAAACCAATCAATCAGTAAATATAATAATAATAAAAGCATCTTTTCTTACCCTTTATCCTCTGTTTCCTGTTTCGGTTGTGATACCACTTCGTTGAAACCTCAGAGCTAGAAACCTGGAAATGTGTTTTCTTCACGTCCACTCTTTATGCCTTTGTACAGTCATCAGCTTCCTGGAGAAAACTTTGAATCCTCTCACTGTCCCTACTTTGTGGACAGCAGTTCCTAACCTGGCTAGGGGGTCCCAACCTGGGACAGGTGGATCGATTTGCATTTTAGAAGACAGTGCATCCTCTGAAATAGAAGAATTTAGAAAATAATCACATAGGCATGATCTGTGTGGAAAAGAAATGTCACTTTCTTTAAAAAAACTTTTTAGGGGTTCCCCCTTGCTTGCCAAATGAAGCATCCCCTCCATATCCTGACATAAGAGGCCCTTTCTGACCTGCCCCACCCCTGCTTCTTGAGCGTTGTCACCCTGCGTTCCGTCTGGGACAGCATATGTACTACGGCATGGAGGAAAGACTCGGGTTTTGAGCGGAGACAGATAGTAGATTTGAATCTTGGTTCCACTACTTAATTTATTTGGGATCTTGAGCAAATTGCTTAAAATTTCCTGTCATATCGGGTCTATAAAATGGACCCTGTATTAGTCCCTAGTTCCCTGTGAGGATTAAGCGAGAGAGCGAATGGGAACCCCCAGCCTCACGCGAGGCACATAGCTCTGCAGTTCCTGTCCGGCCCCTTCTGCTGGTGGATCACGTCTGTGGGTTGTTGGGCCTTACGCTTGGCGTCGTAAGTAGATGAAGGGCTTAGCAATTTGTTTTTGTTCTTCTCTGTCTTGGTTATTTTACTTCAGATGCCTTCTTTTGCTGCACTAAAATTATGTTTAATAGTAGATAATTCTAAGTTGGAAAGTGGTGGAACTTACATATTTAATAATAAAAACTACCTTTTCTCATTTGTGTCTCTCGTGAAAAGAGAATCAACAAATCATGCTGTTAAGAAAGCATGTTCATTCTAGAGTCTTTGTGTTAATATATTTTTAAAAGTATTATTTTCTAAACTCTTTGCAAAAGTGTATTTCTTTAAGATTATCGGCTTTAGCCAGGATAAAATCAGGATCCAGTCTCTTTCTAGAAAGGTGATAATCAGCTGGACAAAGCCTATCTTAGTTTCATTCACTTTTACATTCTGCTGCCTCTGGAGTGCCCTGCCGTCTTGTCTAGTCTCAGTTCAGACGTCATGTCCTTGGAGGTGTCTGACTTCCCAGGCAGAATTGCTCTCTCACCCCTAACTTCATCATCCTGATAACATTGATATTGAAAATAACTTATGGGCCACCTGTTATATATATGCCGGGCACTTTATGTATATCACCCTAATAACCTCTGAGCTGATAGCCCCAATTTAGAGAGCAGAAATTGAAGGCTAAGTTGGCTGCCCAAGGTCATTTACCTAGGAGTTTATTTGACCACATGCTACTGCTCCTTTTTCTTCTGAGTGTAGCATAGAAGAGGGATTTGTTTTATTGTTCTTTCCACAACAATTTGTCTTGCAAAGGGATCCTTTTGTTACTCTCAGTTTGAGAAACATTTTTTAAATTTATTTCATAGATACCTTGAATTCTTCAAAGGAGCTTCAAGTGAGAGCTGGAGATTTAGAACTGCTGTATCCAGCAGTAGAGAACCGTTAGTGATCTCTAATTATATCAGAGAGATGAGAGCACTGTTTCAAAAACAAACAAAAGACTACTCTGGATTTGTACTCAGAGGACCCGAGTTCCAGCACCAGCTGACATTTAACCATGTGCCTTTATCTTGGGCCACCCTCCCTGTCCTCATCTGTGAATAGAGATGATAATGCCTTGTAGCGGGGGTCTAGTAATGATTATTCATTGTGTGCATCAAAGGTCTGTTCATGAGAAATGCTTTGAATTTATACATATAGGAAGACTCACCTAGTCATACTGCGGGGAGTGACTTAGATAACCAACTGTTACTAACTATGGCCTGTGTCTTCTCTGGACCTGTTTTCTCATCTTTAGAATGAGAACTGTTTTCTGCTGGGTTTGCAATAAAGACTTTTGGCCATCGGGGGATAATGTGGTGTAAACACTGTCCCCCTCCCTCACTGTTCCACAGCACAGTGCCCCACCCTCTCTCCGGGCCTGTCGGCCGGTTCACCACCTCTGGCCTTGCCATTGTCCAGTTTAGCGTCCACACCTTTCGGCCTGCAGACGTGATGAGTTACTTCCCTGCTTCAGGTTCCTGTTGAGTTAAAATTCAAACACCTTTGTGTATCATTCAGCACCCTTCGTCTCCCGGACCGTGCCCACCAGTCTAGCATGTTATTGGAAAGTGCTGGCTTTGGAGTACACAGGTCTGGCTTTGAGAGCTAGCCAGGTGCCCCCGGTGAGCTCAGGATGTGAGAATGAGCTGGAATAATGTGCCCAGCCTCATTGCCACAGCATGGGTGGGAGGTGGGGGCCCCACCTCCCTCCACTCTCGTGCAGCCTGTGCTCTGGCCATTCTAAAGACAGCCTTTCTGCCTTTATTTGCTTGGCATGTCTCCCCTCCCAGTCTTCCTGCTGGCTCCTGGCCATCCTTCAAGATTAAGCTAAACGTTGCCCCCTCAGAATAGCCCGGGCCCTGGCCGTCAGGGCGGGTTGGGTGTGCGAGTCCTTGCTCCCCTAGTACCCAGTTCACGTCTCGGTTGCGGTGACTCGATTAGAACGTCTTGGTTGCTTTTCTTGTCTGGCTCCCTCACAAGACTGTGAGCCCTTGTTAACAGTGTAGATCTTATTCCCTTCTGTGTCCCTAACTTCTGCCATGGGAGTGACCCAAAAGAGCCGTCTTAAATGTTTACTCAGGGTTAAGTGAGTCTGAGTGGGTTTGCTGGGGCTTCAGAGGAGAGCAGAAGTTGGGGCCGAGGGGTAGAGAGGGGGGGTGGGAGGGAAGGGGCGTCTGTGGCCACTCACTGCCCCACCCGACTTCACCTTTGCTTCCTTCCTCGTCGCCCCTCGCAGGTCACCAAAGTGAAAACGAACCGACCTTTACCCGAGAATCCCTATCACTCGAGACCGAGGCCGGAGCCCAACCCTGAGGTGGAGGGAGACCTGAAGCCTGCCAGACACGGCAGCCGCCTCTTTTTCTGGACCACGTAAAGATGGGTCCTTGGCCCACAACCAGTGACGCGCCTAGACAACAGTGGATGGACACGCACGGGGTTTGCACCAACTGACAGGGTTCTCTCCGGGATCACAGACATTAACAGAAAGTTAATTTATGTGATTTGGCAGTTATTCTATACCATTTCCTGGCCATTAAAAATTTAAAGGAAACAGTTGTATTTTATTATGTTTTATGTAACCTTTTGGCTTTTAAAGATGACTTCCCCTTGCTTTTTCTTCTTGTGGTCCAGCCTGTTCCTCTTTCTTTGCTGTAACTAGGCACTTGCCAGTGTGGCAGGGGAACCCCACTAGGTCACAGAGAAATGACGCTAGAGGACAGGCTTTGTTACCTGAGACAGCTTCTTGGGCTGTCTTGTTTATTCATATATTTTGGAGTCTCTACTCTTTCCCACCCAGCCTCTCAAATCCATTTCCCTAGAGGTCCAAGATCGGAGAATGAAGAAAACTGAGCCTGTGACTCAGGCCACGGGAGGGGCCTCCTGGCTGGGCCCTAGGCAGTCTCGCTGAGAGTGTCTTAAAGAACCAAACTTCCACCACTTCCCCTTGATAGCCCATCCTCAAGTGTTACAGCCCAGATGTTTTTCCTGATAGACTAGGGAGGTGGAGGCTGAGCTCTGGGCTCCAAAGCCAGGAAGTCGGGAGGTCTGAGTGTCAGTTCCAACCTTGGGTGTGTTCCTTAACCTCTTGCGAGAGGTTGAATTTGAGGACAAACTAAAGGGAACGTGCTTATCTACCTCCTGGGCAGGTTAAAGCCACAAGTATTTATAAAGCTCTGGTTCAAAGCATGATTATGTCTTTATTTTCCCTTTCCTTCAATTTCTTTTTTGCTACTAGGCTATTTCCCCTACATCTGACTGGTCTTAAATTGCATATGACCATTTCAGTTCCCTGGGCGTTGGTTTCCAATATGCAGAGCTCGAAAAAGTGAAATCACTCTATAGGAGTCTAAAGGCCTTTCTGACTCCCGTTCTAGATACTTGAGTGGGGCGATGCTGGGAGGCCGTGTTCAGATGAGGTGTCGGGCCTGTTAGTGTTTTAACAGTAAAGACCAGGCGCTATGTGGTCAGCATTCCTCCTCCCCCCACCTTGGTTGACCCCACAGTTTGGATCATTTTGGGTGACCCTTACTCTTACCTGTTCTGCAAACGTTGCTTTGCCAGCTGCCTTTGCCTCATTCTCCAATTTAATGCAGAAAAGTAATAGGTTCTTACATTTATAAAACGGCTATGGCAACATCCACTAACCTCTGGTGGCCAGGTAGTTGGAAGCCACCTCCGGTGGGAAAAGGGTGAGAGTGGCCGCAGGTTGGCATTTATATGATACCTCGAGCGACCTGTTGCTTCCTGGACTCTGCAAAGGAAGCTGGAACTTGGATCATGTGCCTTGTGCCAAGTGCTTTACGTGTGTCACCTTCAGTGCTCAGAGCCCTTGAAAGAGATTCTACTCCATGTCATGCCCATTTCACAGATGAAAGCACTAAGCTTGGGCAGAGGTTCAGAAGCCCAGGCTTAGGTGGGATGCAAATGAAGATGGTCTGGTTCCAATGGCCACACTCTTGTCCTTAAGGAGTCATTGGTGCCTTTTGGCCTTGGCTGCACACTGTGATCACCTGGCGACCTTTCATGACTGATGTCTGGATCCCACTCCCAGAGATTCTGATTTAATTTGTCATGGGGCCAGGACATGGAGTTTATGAAAGGTGAAACCAGCGAACAGGGCCACTCACTGATTCTGTATGTGAAGCCGCTCCGGGAGGCGAAGTGCCTATGCTGAGATTTAAAACCAGACTCACCTGATTCCAAAGCCCATGCTTTTAATATAGGCCGCTGCTTATGAGGCACCAGGGGATGGCATTACCATCACGATCGGTTCAGCAGGTCAGGAGGAGGACCTAATACTGCTGCCCTGTGGGCCGCACTTGACAAGGGGCAAACCACACTGTCGTTCTGAGTGCGGCCTCTATGTCTGGCTACCCTGCTTCAGTGTCCTGCCCTGGGCACTGCCCGAGTATTAGTTCACCTCTTTAGAATCAAAGCAACAAGTCCTGAACTGTCAATGTCTTTGATTTCGATTCTAGGCTGTCTTAACTTTTTCCCAAGTTGGACAACAGTTCTTGCCTTCTCCCCACTCCCCACCTTGCTTTGGATTCTTTGAAAAAAAACTAACAAAACTAACTTTTGGCTTTCCTCTATTCTTGATAGAATCATACTGCATCCTAGCCTTCTAGGACCAGAGCGTCCAAGTAAAGATAAAATTCCTAAAACCTATCACAACCAGTGCATCTTGCAATGTCAGTAAGTGAAAGGTCACAGAACAATTTGGAAGCCATTTGTGTGGATGATCCCCGAGCAGGGCTCCAGATAATAGAGAAATCTTCCTGCTTGAGAATAATGAGACATTCCCAAAGGAACTTTATCTGCCCTTTTTCTGCGGCCCAGCCCGTTCCTGTCTTCCCTATCTGAGCGAGTGGCGTCTCTGTGCGTCCAGGGTCAGGACAGGAGACGCACCTTGGACTCCTTCCGCTCACTCTCTGTGTTCCAATCCAGCACCGAGTCCTGGTGAGTTCCTTCTGTAATCTCTCACACCCGGACTTCCTCTTTTATCTCCCTGCCGCTGTCCTCGCCTGTTTTTGACCCTCTGCCTGAATTATTAATGCTCCTTCCTAGTCAGCCTCCTGCCCGTGTCTCGTTCCAGTTCGTCCTCTGTCCTCCGCTCACTGCACGTGCCTCTGCTGCTCAGAAACCTTCGACCTTTAGCAGCTCCCAGAGGTCTAAAGCCCAGCTCCTTGCTGGCATTTGGATGCTCCACAGCTCCATAATCTGGCCTTCGCCTACCCCCTCACCCCCATTACCTTACTTATCAGGTACCCTATGTAGTCCGCCACATGGCGTTTCTAAGAGTGTTATCCACATTCCCAGTCTTCACTAATGCTGCCATCCACTTGGTCAGGAAACTATTTTTTTCCCATCTCTGCCTCTTGAAAGTCTACCCATCTCTCAAGGCAGACGCTAGTGCTGTCTTCCCCAGGAAGCGTCCCCTTCCTATGGCCAGAAGTGGTCTTTCCTGCCCCTTTGTTCCCGGGACACAGTATAGCATGCGAGTTGGGCACCAGGGCTCTGGTGTGGGGCTGCCTGGATCCAAATGCAGGCTCTGTCCTTTAGTAGCTGTGTGATCCTGGGTGAGTTACTTAACCCTTCTGTGCTCTATTTTCTTCCCTTTAAAATGGGGAACAACAAGCGTACTGACCTCTCAGGATGGCGTTGAGTTAAGACACGTGGAATGCTTACTTAGTACAGTGTTGACAGATGACAATTGTTATAGCATCCTATTTGAGTAACACCTGTCTTGACTGCTGGGCCTCAGTCCTGGGAGATCTGGACTTGTACCTTATTTATATTTCTATATGTTAGTGCCCAGCATATGACAGACATCCAGGAGATGAGCAACCCCACACCAGGTGTATCTCTCCAGAGATCTTCCAAACCCTCTCCTTGCCACAAGACAGCAAACCCTAATTATGTAGAAACAGGAGTGATTCTTGGAGGTTAAGTTGCCATCTTTGTAGGTATCAAATACCAACTGAAATGCTTTGGGTATAATAAAAGATGTATTCTTATGGCCATGAAATAGATCAGGATATACTTGGGTTTAAATGTTTTTTATTATTATTGATTGATTGATTTAGGAGAGACAGAAAGAGAGAGAGAGGCATTCATTTCTGTTCCACTTAATTTTGTGTTCATTGGTTGCTTCCCATGTGCCCTGGGGGATCGAACCTGCAACCTTGGTATTTCCGGATTACTCTTGAACCAACTGAGCTAACCAGTCAGGGCCTATACTTGGGTGTTAGAAAGAATGAGTTGTCTCAATCACATAGGAAGTCTCAGTTTGGGGTTGTGACATCTTTGTGTGTCTCAATCATTAGTAATATGTGTCCCATATCATTTGTTTTGATAAGATGTTGACATAGGAATTTAGTTACTTTGCAAAAATAAATTAGAACAGATTCAAGAGATTAGAGACAGGTTAAGGAAGAATCCCCAGGCTTCCTATCCGAGAAGCTATCTGTCTAAGAAACAAACGGAGGCCGTCTGGTTCCAATGGCCACACTCTCGTCCTAAGAAGTCTTTGAGTCCAGCCTTGGATGCTCACTGGAATTGCCTTTAAACGCTGATGTCTTATTCTCACCCCCAGCTACTCTGCTTTAATTGGTGTGATGTGATGTGGTCTGGACATCTAGATTTTATAATAAATAATACAACTTTTGCTCGTTTATACTCAAATAGTCTTTCTTCTACGACAGAAAAAGGGATATAGTTGCAACTAGAACCACAGAAACCCACCAACTAGCTCACTAATTCATTGGGCAAATGCTAGCTAGTGACTGCTAGGCATGGTGGAACAAGGCAGGCACCGTATGGGGCTGCCATGCCGTGGTGGAGACAGTAACTGGTGAATGCAGAAACAAGATGATTTCAGGTTGGGATAGTCCTGCGAAGGAACCAAACGGGGTTAATCTGAGAGAGAAGAGCAGGGGCACAAGGGAGGATGTGTTTAGGTAGAGAAGCCATGGAGGCTCTCTCCAAGGAAGCGGGGTTTGACTGAAGAGTGTTGCAGTCTGAGGGAACAGCAGGAGCAAAACCCTGAGGCAGGATGGGGCTCAGGGCTTTGGAAAGCCTGGCCGGAGTGTGGTCTTGTGAGTACAAGCCCAGTGCAGTTGTAGCTTACTTACCCCGGTCATTAAGCTGATGGGGACATTTCCTGACAGGTGTCTCCACAATGCGCTGGAGAAAGTTCACAGGGTTCAATGTGACAGTCCGTCTCACCAGAGTGTGACGCAGAGAACCTCCCGCCTCCTCTCCCATGTGTCCCCCCACACTTGACCCAACCCGCACTCTCCTCTGTGCCATTTCAGGCATCTTGCCTTGCCCTGTGCTGTGTCCTCTGCCTAAAAAGCCTCCCCACTTCTTCTTGGTGAGCCCTTCTCTGGAGGTGCAGCTCAATGCCCTTCCACACCCACAAGGCAACTGCCGTCTTCCTCTGTTCACGAGCCTCTTACTCATTCCGGCGGCTGGACTCACGAGTGAGAACAGCATCTCGTCTTCCGTGGTGTCTACCCCTTCACGGAGCAACGGCTGAGAGATAGTGCCCGGTAACGGTTTATTGAATGAGTGTTACCCAGCCATGGCCTCTCCAAAAGAGTAGCCTAGTTCAGCATTATAGGAGTATCCGTCCGTGCAGAATAAACACAAGGGTGTTTTCTACTCAGAGAGGCTCAGGTTTCCCCAGTAATGATTATCAGCACTGGCGGGAGAAGGGAAGCCTCAGGGGGTTTAATTTTTGTTTGTTTCCATTTTTTTTCACAAAGAGCCCCCAAATCCTCCTCACGGCCTCGGTAACAATGCCATCTGCGAAAGGAGGGAGGATGCAGAAAAGGTTCGGCTCTGGTGATGAGAAATATAATTGCATGCTGGTATTCCTTTATTTTGAGGGTTGAATGTAAATGAAGCAGACATGCCCTTTCTGGAAGCCTTGTTTAAATCAGCTCTGCTCCTCCGCTGGAAGCGTGGGAGCTGAAAAGAAAATGATGGGCGTGCTTCTTTCACTCGCCTTCCGGAACTGAGGGGGACATTAGGCGACCGCAGTTTGATGTATGGGCTTTATTTATGACTTCTGTATTTATTTAGACTGTTGAACGTGCGGCACCTTTATGTTGCTGGGGTTGTTTCCAAGGACCTGAGGTTCCCCCGGTGGTGAACTCAAACCAAAGAAAGAACTTGCAAGAAAATTCTTGAGCTCCTTTTCTTCCATGTCAGTGTGATGGGCAGCAGGACCACTGGTGGAGGAAGCTGGGGTCCCATTTCTGGCCCCTTTTCTGACTTTGTTATGTGACCTTGACAGAACACTCTCCCCTCTGAGCCACTTTCTTTAGCTGTGACATGGCCAAGATGGTATCGAGGCTGTTTTCCATGCCAAGGATGCTACGAAAGTTTCTCTACCAGCCAACTTATTGGAGGAGATGGTTGAGTTTTGTTGATCTTCTTGAGGTAGTTCTATTCACCTGGGCAGTTCATTTTGGAAATTTCATTAAAATGAGCATTTCAGGCCCTTGTGGTTTGTTTGTATTTTTACGTCACCCATACTGACATTTAAAGACACGATATGGAAGAGGTTCACAGATGTTGTCGTCCATTTCCCTCATCAGAACTTGTTTCATGTAACTTTCTTGCTATTTGAGGCTGAGTTTGCTCAGAGGATTATTATGAAGGCTTTGATCTTAAAAGTCAAAGGAGAGAGAAACGCTTTGGAGATCACCACTCATCAAACCGCTTTCTGATTGGGTTAAGGCCAGTCTGAAGCCCTCAGCCCTTGTAGGCTCGGCCTGGCAGAGGCCGCAGGCGGGTGCTGTGTGGAGGGCTGGCATGGGGAGGTTCATCTGTGGGAATAGACAGCGGCATGGCAAATACTGGGGGGGGAGCTCAGTTGGAAGCCGAAAAGGCAGGTGTGAGTCAGAGAGTGGTTGGGAGACAAACATATTAGCCACATCTGCAAAGGCTCTAAATAGGCAGTGTGCAGAAGGGAAAATCAAAATGGCCAGGAAACACAGGACAAGAGGTGTACCCTCGTTAACAGTCAGAACCATGTAAACTAGAGCTGTAATGAGATACCACTTTGTTAGTTCAGCAAAAACGTCTACGGTTGATAACATCAAGCATGCATCCGGATGTGGGGGAACGGGTATTCTCTTACCTTGCCAGTAGGAGTAGACACCAACACATGTGTGGAGGCCAATTTCCTTCATCCATCAAAGTATAAGGCATGTGTACCATCCCACACCTGTAAAAACGTACGCTACTGGAGTGCCGATTCAAGTATTTTAAGTTGTGTACAAGGGTGTACGTTGCACATTGCTTGTAAAAGCGGACACATGGAGAGAAACAACCTACATGTCCGTCAGTAATAGCTGAATGGGTTGCAACAGAGTCAGAGGTCGCAGTCCCGGGCAGCCAGTGAAAAGACTGGGGAGACTTTCTATCAACAGGAGCAATGTCTGTGAGACATGGCTCCCTGGTTGTCAGATTACAGGGGATGATTGGTTCACAAGTCTACCTGTCTCTCTCGAGCGTCTCAAGGACAGGGACTGTGCGTATTTTATCTCTGGGAGAAGCAGAATTAAAACCGAGACCTGATTCCATCCAGAACCTGGGGTCGCTGCTTCACTCCAGGCCCAGGTGTTGGTGTGGAACGGGTGAATGTGCAGCTGGAAGTGAGAGGGCAGGAGGAGGGACAGGAGATGAACGGGGGAGTGGTGACTTGCCCAAGGCCACACAGCTCTGCACCTACTCGGCAAACAGAACCCAGATGGCTGCTCTGTGTGGAGACTAATGAGACGGCTCTGTCCTCCACGGGACCGGAGAAATACTTCGCTTCTCTGAAGCTCCGTTTCCTCCTCTGAGAAACGAAGGTGACAACAGCGAGGCTCTGTTGACTTGGCCACAAGATGACGGCACAGTGCCTGGCGCCACGGCGATGTGCATGCAATAAATGTGACCCTCTCAAGTTGACATGTGCACCCGGCAGCTGGGTTGACTGACCAGCTGGACGAGGCAGCAGGTTTTCCCAGAGAAACAGGAGGGGGGCCGATGGAACGCGAGTCCCCTGGAAGGCAGCCCCAACACAGCGGTCCCTGTGAGTCAGCTTCGGGCTAAGCGGCCAACGATGACACTAATGAGAAGGCCATGTTCCCCGACAAAAGCACCCACCCAGTTCCCGAGCCTGGAGACAGCTTTTATCCGTGTACAGTTCTCATCTTGGGGGGGGGATTCCAGCCTGGGGGTGAACTGGGGGTGCAGACACCTTCTTGCGCCGGCTCTGGTCTCCCACTTGTTGGCAAATTCAGTGCCAGGAATCTAGTGTGTGTGTGTGTGTGTGTGTGTGTGTGTGTGTGTGTGTGTGTGTGTGTGTGTGTGTGTAGGGGGACTGGACCAACCCACAGGGCATCAGAATCGGGAAGACCCAGAGGCCAATAAGTTCCTTTTACTTTACGGTAGGGAAAGTGAGGCCCACACACGGGACCAGCTCAGACAGTGGCAAAACTGGGATGAGCCTTGACTTCTGACTTCCTACCCTGGACTGCCTGTGCGGCGGCCACCAGCTATTAGAAAGCTGTGCAGAGCTGGATGTGAGGACAGTAGACCGGAAGGGCCTGCTGACAGGGGGAGCACCGTGAGCAGGGGTGTGGAAGTAGGACAGGGGCCCATCGCGGAAGCAGTAGCAACTACAGCGAACTCTCATTAGATGCCTACACTTTGCTGGGCACTGTGCCATGTGTGTGACATTTATTGGCCCATTTATTCCTCAGAATGATGCCACCAAATAGGTAGTCTTGTTATTCCTCCTTTGCTTTATTTCAGAAGAAACTGGAGCTCAGGAAGGCTATGGCAGAATTGGGATTTAAGCCCAATTTCGTACGTTTCCAAAACTGTAAGTCCTTTAAACGTTTTTTTATTAACTTGACTGAGGTAGTGTTGGTTAATAACATTAGATAATTTTCAGGTGTACAACATTATAATTCAATACCTGTGTTCACTAATGTGTGCTCACCGCCCAGAGTCTAGTTTCCTTGTGTTACCTTGTATAGGACCCCCTCTACCTAAAATTTCCCCTTCGCCCCGGTAGCCAACATCCTGCTGTCGGGATTTATGAGTTTGCTTTGTTAGCTTGGTTACTTTTTTGTTTTATATTCCACATATGCGTGAGATCGTGTGGTTTCTGTCCTTCCGTTTGACTTATTTCACGTAGCATGATACTTGAAAGATTTATCCACATTGTAGCAATGGCAACAATTCATCTTTCTTTTTACGGCTGAGTAGTATTCTATGTATATATATACCATGTCTTTATGCATTTATCTGTCGATGGACACTTAGGGTGTGTCCAGGTCTTGGCTTCTGTAAAATAATGCTTCAGTGAGTACAGGCGTACATATACCTTTACATATATCTTTACAAATTAGTGTTTTCACATATTTCAGGTGACTACCCAGAAGAGGTATTTATACATATAAATGCTGGGCACTTAGGAGGCTTGAAGAATGTGAGTTGACAATTTCCATGATTCAGTCAAACTCTCAGTTTTCAAATGACTAGGAAAGTGCCCAGCACTTACCTGTGTGTGGGTGTGACCCACTGGGAGTGCCCCTTCCATCAGCATACCAGTTCTGCGAGGTAAGGAGAAGGTCCCCAAGTTTTCATTGGGCATCTGAGGCCTAGAGAAGTTAGGTAGCGTGCTCACAGAAACACAGCCAACTGGGGACAGCGTGAGGCATCAGTCTCAAAGAGATAAGCATAAAGGATGGCCCGGCCAGGTCTCAGGAGGTGGGGAGGGGTGGGGCAGGACCAGGCACAGGGCAGCAGCCCCTTCCTGGCTTCCTGACAGCGCTATTGTTTGAAGCCCGTTCTTGGACATCCAGGAAATAGGCGACATCACTCCCAACAAAGAAGAGGAAGCCGCTTGAATGTTTCAGCTCCACCTCACGCGCTTGTCCTGGGGCTGGAGACGGGAGCCCAGCCAAGGCCGCCTGACCCCTCTGCTCAGCTAGGCCACCCCGCCCCCACCCTCCTGTCTGGCCTGCTCCTTCTCCTCTCTGCCAGTCCATATCCAAGCCCTTCAAGCCCCAAAGAGCAGCCCTGGCGGCCCCAGGAGCTGTCCGCAGAGCCCCATGGGTGCCCCATTGGTGAGGGCTTATAGCCATCCAGTCCTGTGTGGTGGGATTTACCTTCCACCATGTCCTGTGGCAAGATAGGAGGCCGTACCTTTAATTCTGCCTCTGGCTCTGTCTCTCAGGCTTCAGTTTCCCCATCTGTCTGGAGGCAGAACCTATCAGGACTGGATCAACTCAAAGGACCCTTTCCCCTCTGATGCTCTGGAATTCTGAGTCTAAGCACCCTTCCTGCCTGGACGAGGAGCAGCAGTGTTATGGCAGCACCTGAGACCCCAGAAAGAGGAGAAGGAGGCATTCCAGGGAGCAGAGCTGTTGTTGCAGGTGGGACAAGGCAACCGGGAAGGCAGAAATCGAGATGGTCTTTCTCCTAGGCCCTGGAGTCAGATAGGCCTGTGTTCAAATTCTGCTTCCGCCACTTACTGGCTGCGTGACCTTTAACAAGTCACACCACCTCTCTGAGCCATGAAGCGCCTGCAGTAGGACCTCCTTTGCAGAGTAGTTGTGAGAATGAGATGGGGTCGGGGCATAAGCAGGGCACGAGGCAAGCACGTGATGGCTTTTTCTTCATGTCAGTGACTTTTCTGGCAGGAACTGAGGTGGGAAAAGAAACACTGCCATCTCCTAGTTAAGGAGCTCAAGGTTCTGGTGGAACTGGGACAAGAGAGCTGTTCAGTTTCCTAGCTCTCCAAGAGTGTGTGTGAAGCGTGGCCTCTCAATCGGTGGGAGAGGTCTGTGCCTGGCTTTTGGCAGGATCACAGGTCACTGTTGCCCAGGGTTACAATGTCCCATGAACTTGTCTTGATATGGAACAGACAACACAGCCTGTAGGAGTGGGCCATGCCCCGGAGGGTCATCTGGTTACTCTAACCTAGAGCACAGCTAAGTGAGGTCCAGAGACGGCAAAAACCTTCCTCCCCCGAGGTCACGGAGCCAGTCAGGACTGGAACCCAGGCCTCTTGCCTCCCAGCCCCAGCCAGGCTCTTAACATGGAGGAGAGCCCCGGGATGTCAGAGGTCCACCCTTTACTCCCCAGCTCTAGCAGTGGAAGGGAGGCAGGCTTAGCTGTGCCAGCAGAGAAAGGATGGCCCTGCGCCCTGTCCCTCCTAGAACCTTCCCCCTGGGGCTCCCCAACATTCCTGACCTGGCCCATCCAGCCGGGGTGGTGACTTTGGCCTTTCTCTCTACCTCTCTGTCCTCAGGCTCCTCTTCTGTCAAATTGACACCTTGAAAACCTGTAAAGGTAAGGGATTGTTTTAGACTTTTGATTTCGGTAACAGCATTAGTAAATCACCTACTATGTGCCACCTCATTGCAAAGACCCCGCAGCAACCCTGTGAGGCCAGCATCTCACATATGAGGGCACAGTGGTGCTGAGAAAAGATCTACCCAAGGCCACATAAGGTGCCAAAGGCTTATCCGAGACCAGAACTCCAGTCTCCACTTCCAGTTTAGGGGGGCCGTTTCCCAAATACTCACTATACTTTCCCAGCCTGGCAACCCTGCCATCCTTGGGGGTGGGTGGGGGGAGGACAAAAGAAGAGAGGAGGGTTAGAGGTTAGAATCAGTGTACCCCCAAGCCTCCTGCCATAGGGAATGAATCTCCAGGAAGCCCAGCGGGTGGCCGGTTCCCAGCGCTGATTGCAAGAGATGGCACGAAGGCCCTGCGGTTGCCATGGTGACTTTCTGAATTGCAGCGCCTGTTCCTGCTGAGACTTCTGGAAGTCTAGATGTACAGTACCTGGGCAGCCCCTGAGCCTGGCTGGGCCTCTGTGAGCGGGCGGGAGCATGCAAATGTGGTGTGCTTGCTCCCGTAGAATCCACACACGTGTGTGTGAGCTGGGGCAGCAGCAGGCATGCGGCCAAAGCACACGATCAGGCCTAGGATGCAGAGATCAGTGTGTGACACATGCAAACCCTGACAGTGAGTGGAGCCTCTAGGGATGAGAACAAGTCAAGGAAGAGAGGAACCCAGGGAGGGTGTCCCTGGCATAGGGACCAGTAGGAGGGTGCTGGAGAGCAGGCCAGGGAGTGGTTGGTCAGGATGAAGTTGGCAGAGCCAGACCATGCTGGGCTTTCTTTGCATGCCAGTGTAAGGAGTTTGGACCTTCACCTGGAGCCAGAGAGGGCTTTCAGGCAGGGAGGCAGCATGGTTGGACCTGAGATCCCTCCAGCGGCCCAGGGAGGATGAGTCAAAGGAGAGAGAATGAGGGCAGGGAGACCAGTATGGGGGCTGATCCTTCTTACCTGGCTCCACTTTTTAAAAATTATTATTTATACTTCCTCATATGTACCATTTACTTATTTATATTGTCTATTCCTTGTTGTCTGTCTTCCTCGTTTGGATGTCAGCTCACAAGAGCAGAGGGGTCTGCCTGCTTCATTCACTCATGTATATCAAGCACCCAGAAGAGTGTCTGGCACGTAGGCACTCAATAAATGCTTGTCAAATGAATGGCGGATGGACGGATGGACGGGTGGATGGGGCCTGGACAAGAGGTATGGTGTGGAGAGAAGTATAAGGACTGAGAGAGATATATAGGTAAAATGGTTGACTGGATGGAGGTTGAGTTGGTCAGCTAGTGGATGTACACCCTTCTGAAACATTGGGTGTGGGCCCCGCGGTGCTATTTTGGCTCAGGTTGAGGCTGTGGGGGTGATTGCAGGTGGGATGCAGGATACTAGGCCCATAAAGAACTGGAGGACCAGATGGAGAAACTGAAGTAGGCCCCACATGATGTGGGCTGGACCTGAGTGCACTGGGAGGGAGCTTTAGAGTCACTGTCGCTGAATGTCTAGGGTTTTCCCCCTTCCTCTGGGTTTGGAGTCTTCAACATCTTCTAGACACTGCTGTCCAGCAGAAACATAACACCGACCACAAATTAGAGCCACATATGTCACTTTAAATGCCCCAGTAACCCATTACAAAAGTAGAACGAGATAGGTGAAGTTAGTTGAGTAGCCTATTTTACTTAACCTGACATGTCCACAATATTCTCATTTCAATAGGTTATAATATAAAGAATTATTATTATTATTATTTTGTATTTTTCTGAAGTGAGAAGCAGGGAGGGGGAAAAGGGAGGCAAACTGATAGACTCCCGCCTGCACCCAACTGGGATCCACCCGGGATGCCCACGGGGGGGGGGCGATGCTCAGCTTCTCTGGGGAGTTGCTCTGCTGCAACTGGAGACATTCTAGTGCCTGAGGCGGAGGCCATGGAGCCATCCTCAGCGGGGCCAACTTTGCTCCAATGGAGCCTTGGCTGCGGGAGGGAAAGAGAGAGCTAAAGGAGAGGAGAAGTGTGGAGAAGCAGGTGGGTGCTTCTCCTGTGTGCCCTGGCCAGGAATCGAACCTGGGACTTCCACACACCAGGCTGACACTCTACCATTGAGCCAACCGGCCATGGCTAATATAAAGAATTATTAATGAGATATTTGACATTCCTTTTTTTTTGGTACAAAGTCTTTGAACTGTGCATTCCACAGTTACAGCACACCTCAATTAGGACTAGCCAGATGTCAAGTGCTCAGCAGCCACACGTGGCCAGTGGCTACCGCATTAGACAGGCACACTAGTAATGAGGTCCTGAGTGGGACTGAATCTGCAGAGGTGACTTGGGGACACCACCTGATTAGGGGTAGGGTGGGGGGATGGGAACAACATGGGTCAAGGCCCAGACTTTTTCTGTTGCTTTCTTTGGGTTCAGCCATTCTCAGTAGATTACTGACTCAACAGACTCGTGCTGAGCAATTACTGCGTGCGAGGCCTGCGCAGGCACTAGGGCCAGAACAGTGAACTAGTAAGGCATGGAGGCTGATTCTTATTGCAGTGCTATTCCCATCACACAGATGAGGAAGGTCACACAGCTAGTAACTCTCTGAACTCTTCCCCCTGCCCCATGTTAGGAGGTTTACCTAAATGAAAGGAAAACCCCAGGAAGGAGGAGGTTGGGATACAGGTGAGAACTACAGAGGGACTTCCCCAAGGAAATGCGTACCTCCAGGCTCCACACCCCCCTAGAGACGCTTCCTCTTTCCCCTCTCCCCAACCCCAACTGCCTAGCTTTCCGGGCCCAGGGCCTTAGAATCAGTATTTCCTGATGAAACTGTGTTTAGACCATCTCCCTCCTGGCTCACACTAAGTCCAGCAAGACCACAGAAGGAACAGCGATTGGTGACTTTTGCTGACCTGGTGACAGCTTCAGATGCTGGACTGGATGTCCCCAACCTGAGAGCACCATTCTTAGTGCTCAGAAGTGTGGGTTCAAGTCCTGATGCCTTTTTTTACCTGTTGGTGACCTTGGGGAAGAGACTCTGACCCTCAGGTGTTGGGTCCGGCTTTCACATCAGCAGAGTAGCCTTGCCCCAGGATGAGACCGCACAATGGCCCCCAAACCACAGGGTCCTTAAGAAGGGTCACACCGGGCTTGAAAAGGGGATCATTTTTCCAGAAAGACAAACTCATGTGAGTTGAGCTTAGAACCCCTGACTCAGTGGCCTCCAGCCACTGGGGCCCTGGGGGAGAGTTCCTTAGGAGTAACAACTCTGACACGTGCCTGGGGTTTGGGGTCTGGGGTCTGGGCTCCGGGGAAAAGTCTGGCTCCAGCGGCCTCTTCCTTTGAGCTTCCTTCATCCAATCATTTACTGAGCATCTGGTGCCCAGTGGACACCTAGTGAATTCAATAGGTCTTCTTTACAGCGGAGGAAACTGAGGCACAGAAGTTTGGCAAGTTGCCCAAGGTCACTGAGCCAGGAGCTAGCAGAGCTGGGCTTTAAGCCTCAGCTTCCTCATCCAAAGCCATTGCCTCTGGCCTGTGCTGAGGGCTGTCCCCAGGAGCCATGCCCAGCAGCCCCTCACAGATAGCCCGGTCCCTTGAGAGCTGGGGTCAGGCATGTAGCAAGACGCTCGTGTGGGGCCGAGTGGGGCCAAGCGAGGATGGATTCACAGGTTGAAGACCGTTCCTGCGGGCTTCCTGACTCCGTGCCTTCACCCACAGTCCCTTCCCCGGCCACCTCCCTTCCTGGCCCGGTGCTGGGGGTGAGCAGCAGCGGGTGGGGTGGCATCCGGGCTGCGGCTCAAGCTGTGAAGAGGGTGTCTGGGCAGAGACTGATGGCCTGTCAGCTGGCTGCCAGCACATCCTCAAATTCTTTGTCTCTGCAGCACGAAGCCTGCCCAGGGGGCGGGGTGGTGGTGGAGGGAGGCACTGCAGAAGAGGGGGGTGTCAAGGGGGGGACGTGGGACATCTCCATGGCCTTCTGTCTCTGTTATCGGCTGGTCCTCAGGCTTGGTCTGTGGTGTGTATGCATATGTGTGTGTGTGCACACGTGTGTTTGTTTCTGAGGAAGTCAGGACCCTATCCCTCATTGGGGGGCCAGACAGGCAGGAGTTCAAGTCCTCGCTCTGCCTCTTCTGCACCCTTGTTGGGGGACCTCGGGCAGGTCTCTTTCCCTTTTCTGTTCTGAACCTCTGTTTCCCCACCCATGCAATGGGTCTGTCCAGCTCTGACATGCTGTCCTACATATAAAGCTGAGCTGATTAGAACATTAGGCCTTGAAATTCTGGAGGCCTTGGGGTCCTCCCAATGGAGGGAGAAGCAAGGATTGAGTCTCACAAATGTGGAGGTGAATCCCCTGACCCCACAGGGCCAACCAGTAGGGCCAGAGTTTCTCTGCCCAGCCTGGGCACCCTGGCTGACTGTGCAGGAAAGGGGCTGATGGAGGGGCAGCCAGGGAAGAGGTGAAGAGAACAGATGTTATTTGTCTTGAAAGAAACAGACCCCCAGCAGTGCTTGGGCCACCCACATACACGGTCCTGCCATGTCACCTGGCCCTAAAGGACCCCCCCTCCCCCGCACGCGCACACACAGTCACATAACTCTGCTCACACAGCCTTCCCTCAAACATGCAGCTGCACTCACTCCTATTACCCAGCCAGCCACACTCAGCGCCATGGGCACTGGGAGGGAGCCCACCAAGCACACACCATCTCAGCCCACCCACTCAGGGCGCAACTGGCAACAGACTCACATGCACACAGTGACAGGACACACGGTCACAACCACACAGGCACACAGCAGAATCCTTGGTGCTCTGGGGCACACAGACCCTGCTGCCAGCAAGCATGAAGTTCATATATGCATGTGTGCCCCTTTGTGGGGGAGCTCAATCCTGTGCCCAGATCTTTGGAGAGCCAACGTGAAGCCTCATAGACACACAGTGTCCCAGGGCCCTGTTCTGGGTGGGGCCTGGGGCCATGAGGAGCCTCCTGTGGACCCCCGATCTTCTCCTTAATGAAAGAAGCTAAATGTCCCCCACCTACAGCACTCTCCAGCCTCCTCCCCCATCGGTATCTAAAGCACTAGGTATCCTTTCTCTCAGCTGATGCCCCTCTAATTTTGCAGGATGTGGGATACGGGACACGTGCAGTGAGCGCCTCACAGCGGGGCAAGCAGGCTGCGGAGGCAGGCGGCAGGATTGCCCAAGGACAGAGTCAGGAGATGCTAGCGGCAGCAAGATTTGAACCTGAGGCAAGGAGCCCGCAAACCAGCGCTCTCCCCGCCGCCCACGTGCTCGGTACCCCACCCCACCAGCCAAGGACCTCCGGCACAAAGCCGCTTGGAGGCGCTCGAGGGGGCGCGCGTGGGAGCGCGCGCGGGGCCCGCGCCTCCGGCCAAGATGTTCCTTCTCCGCGTGATTGACAGGCTCGAGTGCCAAGAAACAAAATTGTTTATGCGCTAATGAATAAGGCCCTGATTGCAAGATCCTGTTTGGAAAATTATAGTGAGGCGGTGGTGGCGGCCGCGGCGGCCCAATTACAGCCCGTGCTGCATATTCATTTCGTCTCTCCTTTGCATCGAGATGAACGGGCGGCCCCGTGCCCTGCAAAGGCAACGCCAAATTTAGTCCCAGGTTCCGCACTCCTCCGCGCCATTGTCTGCCCCGGGCCACCTGCCTCCTGCCGGCCTGATTGCCGGCCACCGGCGCCCGCCCCGAGAGCGCCAGGAGGGAGGCCCAGGAAGTTCGTCCTGCCCCCTTCTCCTCGCACCCTTCTCTCAGTCCTCGCTCTGCCTTCCTCTGTCTCCCGGCCCTGACTCCTCTCTTCGCGTCTCTATTCTCTCTCGTGCCTCTCTCCCTCTCTTCTCTCTCGTTTCTCTGTGTGCCTGACACACGCTCTGTAACTCTCTCTAGATCTGTGTCTCCGTGTGTGCGGCGCTCAGGTCTAGAACCTGAAACACAGGAACTCTGTCAGCCCTTCCTCCCCTCTTGCTTCCAGCTGCAGAAATTCCCTGGGTTCCCAGGGCCCTTGGGGACAATAGGAGCAGTCATGGGGATTTGTGTGCTCTGTGGATTCCACCACCATCGTGGCTTTGACAGGGGATGGCTGGTCCAGTCCCCCATGCCAGGCTCTTTGGAGAAGTGTTCCTCCGGTGGCTGTACCTTCTGCCTCCTCCATGCACCCCCGGAACACATGCCCAGGTACCTGGCCTGGCCGAGCTCTGCTCTCTCTCACCTGGTGCCTGTGCATAACCCCTACCCTCTGAGACCCATCCTAAGTAGCAGCAGGACAGCTCCCTCCTCTGAGCACCCTTGTTTCCAGGTGTGTGCTTCTGTTAAATACACACGCATCCTTTTCTAGGAGCCTGACCTGTGAGGCCTAGGGTTGGGGGCCGGATCACCTTGGTGTCCTAGTGCCCAGTTCAAGACTGAGCGCAACTAACACCTCCTCTGTGATACAAGGGCATATTCACCCCATCCTTGTTACAGAGGTTGGTAGGCAGGAGCAGAGGTGAGGCTGGGAGGGCAGGCCTCAAGGCTCTCAGACTGTGTGGGCCCCACTGGTCACTCTGGATCCAACCCTGGGGTCTCAAGCCAGCAACAAGCACATCTGCCCCTTCTCACTGTGGCCATTGCTCCAGCTGAGAGGCACCTGTGGCCCAGGTATGGCCAGGACATGTCATGCTGATGGTGATGGTGATGGTGATGATGGTGGTGATGGTGATGGTGGTGGTGGTGATGGTGATGGTGGTGACGGTTATGGTGGTGGTGGTGACGGTGATGGTGATGATGATGGTGGTGATGGTGATGGTGGTGGTGGTGGTGGTGATGGTGATGGTGGTGATGGTGATGGTGGTGGTGGTGATGGTGGTGTGATGGTGGTGATGGTGATGGTGGTGGTGATGGTGATGGTGGTGATGGTGATGGTGATGGTGGTGACGGTTATGGTGGTGGTGGTGACGGTGATGGTGATGATGGTGGTGATGGTGATGGTGGTGGTGATGGTGATGGTGGTGATGGTGATGGTGATGGTGGTGACGGTTATGGTGGTGGTGGTGACGGTGATGGTGATGATGGTGGTGATGGTGATGGTGGTGGTGGTGGTGGTGATGGTGATGGTGGTGATGGTGATGGTGGTGGTGGTGGTGGTGATGGTGATGGTGGTGATAGTGATGGTGGTGACGGTGATGGTGGTGGTGGTGACGGTGATGGTGATGATGGTGGTGATGGTGATGGTGGTGGTGGTGGTGGTGATGGTGATGGTGGTGATGGTGATGGTGGTGGTGGTGATGGTGGTGATGGTGATGATAGTGGTGATGGTGATGGTGATGGTGATGGTGATGGTGGTGGTGGTGATGGTGATGGTGGTGGTGATGGTAATGGTGGTGCTGATGGTAATGGTGGTGGTGGTGGTGATGGTGGTGGTGATGGTGATGGTGGTGGTGGTGGTGGTGATGGTGGTGGTGATGATGGTGGTATGATGGTGGTAATGGTGATGGTGGTGGTGGTGATGGTGGTGTGATGGTGGTGATGGTGATGGTGATGGTGGTGGTGGTGATGGTGATGGTAGTGACGGTGATGATGGTGATGGTGGTGGTGGTGATGGTGGTGTGATGGTGGTGATGGTGATGGTGATGGTGGTGGTGATGGTGGTGATGGTGGTGATGGTGATGGTGGTGGTGGTGATGGTGATGGTGATGGTGGTGGTGGTGATGGTGGTGGTGGTGATGGTGGTGATGGTGATGGTGGTGGTGGTGATGGTGGTGTGATGGTGGTGATGGTGATGGTGATGGTGGTGGTGGTGATGGTGATGGTAGTGATGGTGATGATGGTGATGATGGTGATGGTGGTGATGGTGATGATGGTGGTGATGGTAATGATGGTGGTGGTGGTGATGGTGATGGTGGTGGTGATGGTGGTGGTGGTGATGGTGGTGGTGGTGGTGATGGTGGTGGTGGTGATGGTGGTGATGGTGATAGTGGTGGTGATGGTGGTGGTGGTGATGGTGGTGGTGATGGTAGTGGGGGCTTTTCCGAGGGTGAGGACCATGCACAGGGTTAGCCTGTACTCCTCCCTGCTCCGCCCACCCTGAGTGACCAAGACACTTCTTCCTGGGGTGGAATTGAGGGACTCAGATGTGAACAAAAATAGACAACCACATACACCAACCAGTCTAGACAGAAACCCTTATCAGAGGCACACAAAATACACACACACCCTCCCTGGAAGACCCACCTAAGACACAAAGACTAGCTTGTCCCAAGGGCTGTGTGTGGGGCGGCACTGCCCTCTGGTGGCTATTCTGGCAATCTCTGTCAAGCCCAGACGGGCTTCCTAGAGTCAGCTGAGCCATACTGGGGGGCACCTAGACCCAGGGAACTGGGACTGCCAGGGAAGAAAAGGCATTTAAGTGTGCCTGAAGGTGAGGGTGTCTCGAGTTCCCGTTTCCTGCCCCTATTTCCATGTACCCCAGAAGCAGAACTTATGAACAGGAGGCCCGCTCAGGGATAGGGAGAAGGAGGAATCTCCCCATCCTGGGAGGAGTACAAGCTGAGCTGCAGCCCCCTGCCGATTGGTGGCCTTTTGTGGCAGAGTGGGCACCCTTGGACATCATCATCAGTTTGGGATGATATGCCCGGCCTTGTCCTATCCCCACCCAATCCTGGGGACAGGCTAAGACAAGGAAGTGACATGGTCCACTGGGCAGGTAAGAGCCAGCTGATGAGAAGAGCCCGAGGGCAGGAGGGCCAGCTGGGAGGGGCAGCAGAGGTCTGAACCAGGGCAGGAGCAGGACGGGTGGTGAGAAGGATGTAGGTTCGAGAGCTATTAAGGAGATTGACTTAGCAGGCTTGGGTGAGGGATCAACTGGGTGGTGGGGGGGAGCCAGAGGAAGTGAACTTGATGGTGAAGCTGCCTCTAGGGATGTCAGTGCTGGGTTAGGGGAGAGATGATGAGAGTGATTTGGATCTGTTGAGCCTGAGAACCAGGGGGACATCATAGGGGGGTGTTATCTAGAAGGCAGGTGAAGTCGGGTCTGGCGGCATCCACGTGGGAGTTGGGAGGTTATTGGTGAATCAATGAGATTACACAGTTGGAGCCCTCAGAAGCCCTGCGGTGCTCACCCTAACTTAGTCAAAAAGAAGGATGCTAAGTTGTAGAATAGAGCATTTTCATGTATTATAGAATGCCATTATCACCAAATGGTTGGGTTCATAGAAGCTGACATTTTCCTCCCCGTCTTCCTGGTCTGATGATGCTCCGAGGCTGTCTGTCTGGTGCCACAATCCAGCTCCAAATCCAGGCGAGAGCAGAGACGTCAGGGGCTCAGGAACATCGGCTGTCAGGGTCAGAGGGGAGCAAAAAGCTCACAGTCTGAGAGGGACCTGTCAGGGAGAGTCACTTTGTCAGGGCCAAGGGAAGAGAGAATTTCAAGAAAGAGTGTGATCAGTTATGTGGAAGCCAGGGAAGATAGGAGGTGAGGACTGAGTATGTGCCCTAGGTGGAGCAGCGGGGCTGCCACTGGGCCCTGGAGCAAGCCCGAGCTCAGTAACTTGGAGCTGGTACGTGACCCTGCCTGACGGGACCGGCCTTGGGCGAGGAAACCTGGGTACTCAGTGACCTCAAGGCTCCTTCAGACTGAGAAACTAGAGAGGATGGTACCCCAGGGCAGGGGTTGAGTAAAGCTGGCCAGAGAAGGAGAAAAACAGACCAGCTATATAGCACATCTGAGGATCTATCTACTGCAGGGGAGTAACGGGGCAGCTGGTGGCGGTCCTTTCTCTGACCACGAGAGGGCAGCATAAGAACAGGTCATATCTTGGCTCAGCACTCATCTAAGGACTGGATTTCCAGATCCTGCCTTGTGATCTTGGGATCCCTGGGTTTCAGTTTCTTTCCCTGCAAAGTGTAGCAATTGGACTTCATAATCTCTTGGAACACGTTGGGATCCTCTTCGTTTCATAGGAGAAACACAGACTTGCAAGTAAGTGTGCACGGACCCTGTGACACAGGAGCCGAGGCACGCGTGGGCACATGTTCATGGGCGCACTTACAGAAACATGCAGATGCACAGGGGAACGTGGTCTCCCGGGTGTCCAGAACAGACCCTGGCTTGGAGCAGAGGAGACATGTCCCACCTCATAGCAGGTGGGGGAGGGAGGGAAGTTGACATTCTCTTGGAATGGAAGTGGCAATAAAAGGTGCCATGGGTTCCATCTTGGGTAATGTAATCGAATGTCTTTCAGTCCAGGGAGTCGTGGACATTCTGGAGCACTGTGATGTGCAAGGCGTGACCTGCACCTGCAGCCACCAGGCCCCATGCACTTCCGGTACCCAGGGGTTGCAGCTGAGCTGGGGTGGGGGTCCTCCAAACCTGTGCACGGGGTCATGTAACATGAAGGCCAAGTCCTCATCTTTCAGTGGCTTTGGCTTTGGCAGGGAGATGGGGAGATGAGAAGAGCCAAGCCATGCCCTGGGGTAAGGGTTGTGGGGTCCCAGCCATCCGTACAGGAAACAAACTGATCCCGGCCTAGCCCAGTGGGGACAGGAACAATGAGGGGGTGCCTGAGTGTGCCATGGGGCTAATCTTCCAGGACAGTGGGGCAGCTGTGACCTGTGAGGACGCTATCCAGCCCTGCCCTGTAGAGAGTCCTCGGACTGAGCCAGTCTGTCTGTGGCATTGGCCTCTGAGGGTATAAGGGCTCCAGGCAGGTTGTGGTCACAGAGGGTGTTAGAGGGGGGACACCCCAAGCAGGAGGCTGGAAGCCCCCCAGTTCTTAGAAGGAGACGGGCGAGCTGTTGCTGGCGTGCTTGGGACGTACCTTGTCGGGAGCCCGTGTTGGGCCCTGCTGCTCTCATTAGTTGCTCATTTGATCCGTGTAAAACCTCATACCAGGTGGCAATGGCGCTTCCTTCTTGGAATTGAAAAAATGGAGATATAATTCACCTATCATAAAATTCATCATTTTGAAATACACTATGGCGTATTTTGTGGTCTATTCCCGGGAGCAGCTACAGGGGTTGGTGGGCTCATCTGCCCAGACCCTGAGCCCTTCTGTGTAGCCCCAGAAACTACGAACTCCTGGGAGACATGCCAGGAAACAAGCCGGAGAGACTGGCGTGTGCGGGTGGGTGGCCAGGCGCCGCCACAGACAGAGGTGCAGGACTGGCTGCTGCCGCGCCTCTACGCCACTGGGATCTGAATCCTGCCCAGGATGTCAACCCTGCTAGGGCCCAGTCTCCGGGCCTTTGCATCTGAGCATGTTGGGGGGGGGAACAGAGGCTTGCCCTCTTCTCTCTGTGGAGTGCTGAGCCAGCCCCAGCCTCTCCAGATACCATTTCCCCATCAGGACTCTCTGCTCTGGGACAGCGCAGCTGAGATTGTGAAGATGGAGGTAGCCATTGAGTTCCTCAAGTCTTCTCCATTGCAATTTACTGACACATACTGCTTGTCAGCCGCGGTGCCAGCGTAGCCTCCTACAACCTTCTCAACGTCCTGACCAGGAGCCTGGGGCTCAGAGATGTTAGGCGGCTGGCCAGAGGTCACACAGTAAATACGTACTCAGTTTATCTGATGATCCAAGGATATTTTTTCTTGCCTCATTTTTATGCTCCACCTCCATGGTTTTAGCTGCCTCTGCTTCGGAATGTGCTTCAGTTTGTCTCAGTATATTTAGGACATTTTTCCCTCCTCTGTCTCCCCCCACCCCCAGGTTTGGTTGCAAAGGGAAGGAGCTCGGAGGGGGCAGAGGTCGCTGTGGGAGAGGTCTCCTCTGCCTCCCAAATTGCCTCTGGATTCTTCCAGGGAATCCTGGCAGCTTCTCCGCGCACACCTCCCTCCCTGCCTGCAGTCTTCTGGCCTCGTACACTGCGGGAACAATCGCTAATCAGCTTCCCAGAGAGAGACCAGGGAAGGGGGAATGAATAGCAGCACGCCTCGCCTCAGGGCAGGCAGCTGGTTCCTCCCTGGCGGCCGCCCAGCTCTTGGTTCCAGTTTTTCTTCCTTCTGCCTGGTTTTCTCAGGTTTCTTCAGGTTTCCTCCTCGACCTGCTGAAGCCACAGAGATTAAGGGACACCTGCCAGGGCTCCCTTCCCTCCCTTTGTCCTACTAGGAATGACAACATTCAGTCTAATAAAAATATTAATGCATCAACAGCTCATATCTGCAGGACACTTGGAAGCTTATTTCCATCTCCTCTCTTGATAAGAGCTACTCAAGGTAAACACACACATCCCGCCCCCATTGTACGGATGAGGAGACCGAGGCTCTCGCGGTAAAGCAAGCCAAGTTAGTCAAAGGCAGCTGGAGTGTCCTCTGACCCCCTTGCTTTGAACTGAAGGCCCAGCCGAAGTTGGAGCTTGTCCCATTCCTCAAGCTGGGTCTGCAGGTGGGGCTGTCAGGGAGACTCCAGCCCTAACTTTGAGAGTCGTCCCCTCCCAAAGGACCCCTGTTACTGGGGACAGCAGAGGCAGACACACTGCTTTCTACCAAGATTGAGAACGGCTGGGGGTCCCCTGAATGGTGGGGCTTTGTTTGAAGAAGGGCAGGTGAGAAGAATCTTTCCTTCCACCTCCCCGCCTGCCCCCGTGCCTCTCTCACTGCTTTTCCCCTTTCCCATTTCTGATTCAAGGACTTGTGCTCAGTGACCTTCAAGATCCCTTCCGATGTTCCCTGGTGATTCTTTTGTCATCGTCCTTTGAGGACCAGATAACTGTATTTATGGAGTACCTACCATGTGCCAGGCACACGCTGGGCACTTCAACCTGCCCTCACCCGGAGAGCTGCTGGGAGTCGCTAAGCTTCCTGAGTCCCACACTACTGCCCTTTACAGTTCAGCTCCTAGGCCGGGGCCCACGGCCCTGGTTCCTGTCTGATAGGCATTGTGGTTTTCAAAACTTCTTTCCTTCCCTCCTTCCTTCCTTCCTTCCTTCCTTCCTTCCTTCCTTCCTTCCTTCCTTCCTTCCCTCCCTCCCTCCCTCCTTCCTTCCTTCCTTCCTTCCTTCCTTCCTTCCTCCTTCCTTCCCTCCCTCCCTCCCTCATTCCTTCCATCCCTCCCTCCCTTCCTTCCTTCCCTCCCTCCCTCCTTTTCCTTCCTTCCCTCTCACCTTTTTCTTTCTTTCTTTCTCTCTTCCTTTCTCTCTCCCTTTCTTTCTTTCTTTCTTTCTTTCTTTCTTTCTTTCTTTCTTTCTTTCTTTTTCTTTCTTTCCCTCCTCTTCCTTCTCTCTGTCTCTCTCTGTCTCTGTCTCTCTCAGTCTCTTCCTCTCTGTCTCTCTCCATTGCCTTCCAAGGTTAGGTTACAGTTGACATCTCAGTGGTGTTCTTGCTTTTCCTACTACAACTCCAGGGATCCAACAGCCTCTACTTCCTACATCGCTCTTGATTGTCTACAGATGATTGTTTTATAAAATATTTTTAAACCCTGACAGTTATTTAAGAGAGAAGCCTGCCGTCAGAAGAGTGCAGTGGTTTTCAACATCTCCTGAGCTTTTAGGAAAAGTAAGTTGAAGTGTGATGTTTATTCTCTGCCTCCAGAGAGCACTTGAGGGTACAGGGCAGTGTCACATTGTCAGTCATGGTGCTTCCAGCTGGTGTGTCACAAGCCTGGCCAACATTCTGTTACCTGTGAGTAGAGCATTGTCATCTACGCCTCTCCTGGGGGCTGGCATGAGAGTCCAGCAAGATGGGACATACCTCCTCTAGGCTTCATGCTGCTGCCACAGGATGCATGTGTGGCGCCTGGACCCCAGTACCCAGCATTTCTCAATATCTTCTTCACCAAGTTGCAAAATGTCATACTTTCAGCTCTTTCAAGCTCTTACAGAGCACCCTAGCCAGCCTCCTCCCTTGGCTTAGGGAAAATGGAAGCCCAGAGGCTTCAGGGCCAGGCCACTGATATGCATTGGCTTCCCAGTGAGCTAGGACCTACCAGTAGATGATAGAACAGTGGAAAGGAAGGAACACAGACTTAGCACTGGACAGACTTACACTTTGGATAGGAGGCTCTTTTCCCCTCAGCCTCAGTTGCCTCATCTCTAAAATGGGAACCATAATAATCATCAATATTTATAGATCACTTATGTGCATATTTCAACTCACTTAGCTCTTTATGACACTCTGAGGTAGGTACTCCACTTCTCAGATGAGCGAAATAGAGGACAGAGGAGTTACAGAGCTTGCCCAAGGTCACAAAGGTCACAAATTCCAGCCCAGGCAGTCTGACTACTCTACATCAGGGGTCAGCAAACCATGGCTGATGGGCCAAATAGTCCCAGAGACTATTTTTTTAAACAGTTTTGTTGACACATAATTCACATGCTGCGAATTCAGGGTTTTGTGTGTTACTCATGGTTATGCATTTACCCAAACAATCAGTTTTCACACCCTAAAAAAGAAACTCTATACTTATTAACCCTCCATGTCCCCCAATACCCTCCAGCTGTTGGAAGTCACTAATCTATTTTCTCTCTCTAGATTTGCCCAACCTGGACATTTCATGGAATCATATGATGTGGTCATACGTGTCTGGCTTCTTTTACTTAGCAACATGTTTTCAAGGTCCATGTATTGACCTCATTCCTTTTTTTTAATTTCCATTTTTTGCTACAAGGCATTTCTGAATCTGTCTTCCTCTTTCTTGTTTTATCCCCTTGTTTTGGTAGAAAGCATCTCAGTAGTTCTTCAGAAAAGATACTTAGAATATAAAATGTTGAGGCCTAGAATGTCTGGAACTATTAAACCTAGCCTCATACTTGATAGTTTGGTTGGATATAAAATTCTCCATCAGCTGTGACTCATAATTTTGAAAGCACTGCTCTGCTATCTGCCTGTGTTGCCATTGTGATATCTCATACTATTCTGCTTCCCGTTCCTTATATTTCACTTTCCCCTTACTTACTGTCTCCCTCTAGAAATGTTGTGACTTTGTGTGGAACTTTTGTATATTCATTGGGTTGGGTACACAATGGGACTATTCAATCTGAGATTAATGTCATTATCTATTGAGAAATTTCTTGCATTTATCTATTACTTCACTCCTTTTTTAGGGCCAAATAGTATTCCAATAAACGGATATGCCACATTTTATTTATACATATATTGGTTAATGAATATTTGGGTTCTTGCCATTTTGAGGCTATAATGAATAGGACCACTATGCACATTCATGTTACAAGATTTTGTGAGGACATATGTTTGCATTTCCTTTAGGTCTATACCTGGGAGTGAGATTGTTGAGTCACATGCTAGCTCTGTGTTTAACCAGACCGTTCAAAGCAGCTGCACCATCTTACATTTCCACCAATAATGTACGAGGTTCCGTTTTCTCCACATCCGCACCCACACTTATCTGTCCTTTTCATTATAGCCATCCCAGTGGATGTAAAATGGCATCTCATTGTAGGTTTGTTCCACATGTCCCTGAACGCTGATGATATTAAATATCTTTGCTGCCTTTTTTTGTAAATAAAGTTTTATTGGAACACAGCCATGCTGCTCAGTGTTTTCTCAATGTAGAGCAGAGAGGAGGGAATGGCAGCTACTTCCTAGAGAATCATAAAGTCAAGAGGGATGTAGGGGGGAGAAAATATTATATCAGTTTCTCCTGAAGCATAAGAGAAATGAGCAGGTAACCTAATGAAAATAACATGGCAGTTAAGAGTTTGGGAGTAGAAGTTGGACATAGCTGGGTCCAAATAATTCTCTCCAGCCAGTTCTGTGATTTTAGGCAATAACTCCACTCTCCAGGCCTCAGCCTCTTTCCATATAAGAATAATAATGGCTAATCCTTATTGAGGGCTTGGGATAGTCTGGCTATTTTTGCTCTAAATACTTATATGTGCTGGCTAGTTTAATCCTCAGATAAACAGTATTACTGGCATTTTAACCTTTTTACAGTCGAGGAAAGAGTCACAGAAGGGCCAAATAACCCATTGAAGGATAATCAGCCAGGAAGTGGGAAAGTTGAGACTTGAACTTCAGAGCGTGTGCTCAACCTCTGTGCCAAACTGTCATGTGGAAAAAATGATACTTCCCTCCCTGTAGGGCTGCCTGGGAGGGTTGAAATGCTAGACTACCTCGAACAGGGCTTGTTATAGAGGTGTGTGTGCTCAATGAAAAATGGCTAGTATTGTCATTCAAAAAGAAATTACCTATTTGTGAAACAGTAACCCAGAACTGCACGTGAAGTCTTTTACTCATTCATTAAGATTGATCACTCCCTCTTCTAGGAACCTTGGTGCTCCCAGGTACTCCATCACACCTTGTCTAAGAAGAGGAGCCTTGAGGATAGGCAGCTCATTGAGCAGACAGGGGTCAATGGGGTGTGGGGGAGGATGCATTAGCCGGAGTGAGCAACCTCGTCGGTGAAAGCTTAGAGGTGCAAAATATATGTTAGCGTATGGGACCAGGTAGGAGCTCTTCTGTTTTACTCCGATGCTTGTTGCTATGGGAACTTCCCTGCACCTCATCCTTCTTTAGCCTCTTCAAAAACCGGACCTCAGGTGCCACCTGGTGGCAGTTTCTGATACTAACATGGCAGAAAAAAACAGCTGAAGTAAAACCAACCCACATCCCTCTAGCCCCTGAACTGTCTTCCTGTCTCTTCCCTGAATATGGACTTGCTGTAAAAGTGATAGAATAACAACGAAGGGACATTTTAAAAAATTTAAAGATAACACTTCACCGATTACCAAAAACAATTCATGCTCATTGTAGAAGTTTTGGAAAATATAGAAAAAAGTAAAGAGAAAAATGTTCACCCTTAATTCCATCACTCAGAATAACTATTAATACATTGGTATATTTGAATCAATGTTTCTTTTTATTTCTGCATGTAATTTCCACATAGCTGAGGATTAGGGTGTATATATATTTATGTATAAATACATATACATGTATACAGACTGTTATATTTAAAAACGTGCTGTATATTTTTGTAAACAAAGTCTTGGTGTAGGGGTTAGCATGGGTGTTGGGAGCCAGGTGCTAGTGTCAGAGCACCCTGAGTTTGAATCCTGCCTTTGCTCGTACTGGCTGTGTGACTGGGCAAGTGATTTCTCTGAGTAGCAATTTCCTTCACCATCTGTAAAATGTGGCTAATAGTGGGACTTATTCCAGGGTTGTTGGGAAGATAATGACATAATGTAAGCAAAATGCTTTGTACAGTTCCTGGGACAGAGAGGTTTCTCAATGGTAATAAATCACCATGCACAGCTTAGTCTGCCTTTCTGATTTGTAGCAGAAATCTCTAGAAATGGGATAAGTTTCTGTGTTCAAAGATATGAAAAACCTCAAAGTTGATATGGTTTGCCAAAATTGGGAGGAAGATTTCACCAAGATCCCATGTCCCCAGCGCCATAGCTCTTCTCATTTGCCTCTCTGTTCTTCTTGGCCCTGTTTACACAGAACAATTTTTAAGCATTGTAATTCTCATGCTTGCACCAGGTTGCTTAGTGTTACATCATCGACATTTTCCTCGGCGGCTAAAGCTGTCATTGACATTTGCCATAATTTGCTGAACTATTTCCTTATTGTTGAATATCTGAGCAGTTTAATTTTTTTTATTCATTCATTCATTCATTCATTCATTTTGTTCATTCATCCAGTAGTTACTGAATGCCTACTCTCTACCAGGCACTGAACTAAGCATTGGGAAGTGGTCTCAACAAGAAGAGTACACTCCTTACTTCCGGCACTTGGACTCTGGCCAGCAAGACAGACCATTATAAGTAAACAAACAAGTGACACTCTATCAACAGTGATGAGTGCTGTGAAGGAAAAGGAGAGACCTACTAGTGAGACCTACTTTTTAAAACATATGAATATATTTTGGAAGTAATCCTAGTCCGTAAATCTAACCCACTCTTGCTCCTCAGCAGCCATAACTGAAGCTTCTCTTTGGGGAGTCCCATAAGAAATTGAATTTTCCACTAACACATTTTAGAGTTTCCTGAGAAGTCAGAGCTCACTGTGGTGTCCAAAGACCTGACAATGGGCTTTGTTTCCAATTCTTCTTTCCTTTGTTTCAACCAGTCCAGTCTGCTTCCTGCCCCCCCGGAAGAGGCTTATGATTATCTCCATCTTAAATCTACTTGCATTGAGCCTTTCTCTCATCTCCCTCTCAATACGGGACATCCACTTGCTCTGGGAGCCCTTCAACCCATCAGCAGAGGTGCCCACTTCTGACAGACAAAGCCTCAATGGGGGAGGCTTGGTGGGCAAAGCTCAAGTTGGGTATCCACCCCTGTGAGGTCTTGTGGTTCACTTGCATGCATGACCACCTCAACCACCTTCTATCTACCTGATTCTTACTCCATCCTGAAGGCTCAGTTTATATTCTATCTCTTATGTGAAGGCTTATCTTACTTTTTAATTCATGGTAAATTCTTCATTCTTTGAACTCCTAAGTAATTTTTAACTTTCTGCTTTATTTGGCACTTAATAGTATGCTGCCTTATGATTCTTCGTGTCTTACTCTCTTGTATCATTACTTCATCTGAAAGGTCTGATTTAGATTGAGAGAACAAAAGTATCTTTATAAATGTGTTATTTATATTGACTGTTAAAAAAGTAGGCAGAGATCTAGAGAAAGAGTGTCTCTGGAGGAGAAAAGGGCATATGCAAAGGCCCTGAGGTGAAAGATATTTTAGCTGTAAGGTCAAAATGAATATCTCTACATGGAAGAGCCTTTAAATATTTGACAAATGAAGTGGAAAACAACTTACTAAGTTATGAATTCATCCTAATTTAAGAAGGCATTTTTGTTCTAGCCCCTGGAAATGGGGGTATAGAGACTAATCAAACCAGACATATTCTTTCTCAGACTAATGGAGGAAACCAAGACGATTAATTTCTGTACAGACAGATCATGATGCAAGGTTATGATGCATGTCAGTAAAAGGGTAGAGAGAGTAACTACTTCTTCCTATGGGGACTGAGGGAAGCTTGTTCAAGAAGGAGACATCTGAGTGAGGTCTGAGATAAGAGTTTCTCAGGCAGAGACACGAAGGAAGAAGATATCCAGACCAGGTATTGAAAGGAATGGTGGGAGGGAAAGATGGGTGATTTCAGAGAATGGCAATCAGAAGAGAATCTTAGAAAAATCAGTGTGCATGAACTTTATCTTGAGATAGTGGGAAGCCAGGGAAGGTTTCTGAACAGGAGAGTGGCAGGGCTGGCTGCAGTGGGGGAGAATGAATAGAGGTGTGGTGGAGACTGGAGACAGGGGGACCCACGAGGAGCCTGGTTTGGTGCAATGGTCCTGGCTAAAGGGCTGAATTGAGATGATGGATTATAAGAATGGATAAGGGAGGAAAGATATGAGAGACATTTCAATGCAAAACCTGTAAGACTCGGAAATGGACTGGTTTTAGAAGACCAGGGAAAGGATGAGTTAAGACATTGAAACTTTCAATCGTGGATGACTAAATGAGGGTGGTGCCACTTGTCTGAGATCAGAGGTGTTAGGAGGAGAGACAGGATTTGGGGAGTAGGTTGGTGGAGAGAGATGGGGGACTGGGTGTGCCTCCTTTGGTACCATGGACAGCTCCATGTATCTCCAGGGGCCTTGGAATAGATGGATGGTTTTGGACTCTGGCTGCCTTAAAGTCCGCAGAGTAGCTACTTTAACATGCAGACTTCATGTCCTACCCAGATATACATCATCGAAGTCTCTGGAGCTCCTGGGGTTCAGGGGAGTTCCTGGAGTTTGGGAGCCTACATTCTAACTAAATTTCCCAGGTAACTCAGGTGCAGGTGGCCAGCTTGTGGGCTCCAGAGGAAGAAATAAGAATGCCCTCTGCTGCTAGAGAGGAGGGCTAGACCTCTTGAGTTTATAATTTGTGCATTTAAGGCTGTTTATGTATGTACACAGTGAATCCCTGGACCCCAAAAAGAAAAACAAGAGAACCGGAGAGATGAGTGAGAAGACGGGCCACCTTACTTGGTGCTCTTCTGTGTACTACTGTGTTCCTTTTATGCTATAGTGCAGAGTGTGGCAAGGCTCACCTGGGGTGCAGTTACGATTGCTGTCTTTAGTCTAGGGGTCTGTTCCACCTTCCCAACCTCATTCCTTGAAAAACCAAATGTGGCTCCCTTAGGTGAGAGGAAAAGCCCTCCCCTTTAAATTGGCTTTAAAGACATATGACAACCAAAGAATCAAAAGCAGGGACCTGGAATGATAGTAACATTATTCACAACAGCCAACAGGTGGAAACAACCCAAATGTCCACTGATGATGGATGAAGACAATGTGGTGGATGGACACAATAGAACATTCTTCATCCCTAAAAAGAAAAGAAATTCTGAGATGTGCTACAGCATTGATGAACCGGGACAAGGCGTTGTGTTGAGTGACATAAGCTAGTCACAAAAGGACAAATATTGTTTGATCTTCTTATATGAGGTACCTAGAGAGTCAAATTCACAGAGACAGAAGGTAGAGCAGCTGTTGCCAGGAGCTGGAAGAGGGGAATGAGAAGATGGTTTAATGGGTGTAGAGGTTCAATTTGAGAAGATGAAAAAGGTCTGGAAATGGATGTTGGTGATGGCTGCCACACAGCAATGCAAATGTACTTAAAGCCATTGACCTGTTAAAATGGTAACTTTTAGATTGTTTCTTTTGCCACAGAAAAAGTAACACAATGAGAAAATAATGGTTAAGCCCTGGCCGGATAGCTCAGTTGGTTGTAACTTCATCCCAACACACCAAGGTTGTGGTTTTGGTTCCTGGTCAGGGCACATACAAGAATCAACAAATGAATGCATAAATGAGTGGAACAACACATTGATCTTCAACTCCCATCCCTAAAGAATCCATAAATAAAGAATTAAGAAGAAAAGAAAAGAATATGGTGGTTATTAACGTCCTCAAGTTGAGAAGGGATCGTAGTTCTTCTCTGTGGCTTCCCCATCCTATAAGGGGCGCTCCGAGAACCGGGAGAGGTGTCTCCCCTCTCAGGATGCGGGCCCTCCCAGAAGCAGCAGATGTTTCTTCAAACGGAAGGCCGCTCCCAGAGTGCCTGGACTTGTCTTGTCCATCATCAGACTGCGCTGCTTCCTGATGGCAGTTTCTTAAAACAGGTGAGGTTGAGCCTCCTCCTTCAGACTGGGAGTTATCCCAGCGAGTGGACATGGGGTGGAAGAAGGGGGTCTTTTATCTGGCAGTTTGTCTGCGCTCTCCAGTTCTCAGGTTCAGGGGCTGCACAAGTGCCCAACTGTTTTCTACCGCCCATTTCATGCCCAACCTTCCCAAATTCTGCGCCCTCCGCGGCGGGCGGGCCGAGGAGGCTCTCTGCCTTCTTCCAAGATGGCCGCCTCCGCCTCTGTGACAGGCCCGATCACGTGGGCGCCGCCGCCTATGAGGTGGCCGGGGCTGGGCCGGCGATTGTCCCTTTCCAGGCCCCGTCCCGAGGCAGCGCCTGCCCTTGTCAACCGGAGCCTGAGCGATCATGGCAACGGGCTCGGGCGGGGAGCGCGTGGCAGCGGTGACAGAGGCGGCAGTTTGGTCGCGGACCTGGGCGGCGGAGCGGCGGCGGCGGCGGCGGCAATGGCGCTGGCACCGGCCCTGAGCGCCATGCAGCGGGGCGGCTGCGAGAGCGAGCCTGCGGCGGGCTGGGAGGCGGCGGCGGCGGCGGAGCAGGTCCGCGTGGACGCGGGCGGGTCGGGGGAGCCGGAGCGCACTGCGAGGGAGGAGCCGGCCAAGGCCCGGGTCCCCGCCCCGGCCCGGGAGCAGCCCGGCGCGGCCGAGGAGGGGGACGCCCGCGTCCTGCGGCGCTCGTCGCCCAGGCCGAGTCCGGAGAAGCCCAGGAGCCGGGGCCGAAGCTGCAAGCGGAGCTCGGGCCGCGAGGCGGACGGGTACCACTTTGTGCGGCCCGTCACCGTGGACAGCTCCAAGGCCAGGACCTCCCTGGACGCCCTGAAGATCAGCATCCGTCAGCTCAAGTGGAAGGAGGTGAGGCCCGGCCCGCCGGGGGTCGGGGTGGGGGGACCGGGCGACCGCGCAGGAGCCGTGGCCCCGGCTCCCGCGTGCGCCCCGCTTGAGCCGCAAACTGCTCGTCCCTCGAGGCCTAGCCCCGAAGTCCTTTCCTCCAGGTCCAGGTAGCCACTCCATCCTCCAGCTCCCCTACCACCCTCAGCACCTGCCTCCCCACGGTGTAGATTTTGTTTCTCAGTCTGTCTCCTCTGCTAACCTGTGAGTCCCCGAGGCCTGGGGGACTCGCTCATTCATCATCTCTCATCATCCCCAACCTTCCCAAGTTCTGCTGCGCCCTCTGCGGCGGCGGGCCTAGGAGGCTCTTCTTCCATTTCTTCATCTAAGTTATATTTGTTTAGCACTTTCTGTGCGACTCTTGGGCAGTATAACAGTTTGTACTTTGGAGGCAGACAGACCTCAGGTCTCATCATACCCTGCCGCTTAGCAAGTTGCTTCGCTTCTTAACTTAAGCCTTTTTCCTTCCCTGTAAAGTGCAACTGATGATACCTATCTCATAGTTTTGTAAGTATTAGAGGACTCACTGCTTATTGTGGCATCACACAGTGTGCAATAAATACCACCCTCTTCTCTCTCTCTTCCTTTATCACCATTATGATCACAACCCCCACCTCTGCCACCCACCACCATCGTCATCATCTCATCATCACTATCAGTGTAGGCACACTGTATTTTATGTTCCAGGGCTTGGCATATAGCAGGTGCCAGTAAGTGGTGGATGAAAGGGTGAATGACGGAATGGGTTATTTGTTCCTGAGCCCATGTTAGACCTGGTGTGGGCTGGGATGAAGCACCGATGACATCCAGCTGTGTCTGTTGCAGTTGACTTAGTTGATAAAGCCATTTGACCTTATTTGCAGCTGCTAAGGTGCTCAGGTGTGTGAGGATTGTGACTTAGGGCAGGCGAGTCTGCAGACTTGGGCCCAGATTGTCTGCTGATGGGACAGGAGCTGCTGTAGCAGCATGAGAACTCAGGTTTTAGCCCTGGCTCTTGGCTGCGGTAGATGTCCAGGAACAGTTTTATGAAGTTGGAACATGCAGAGAGACGGCCACAGAAAGGTTGATGAGGTCAGAGGTTGATGTCTCAGCAAGAGGGAGTCATGTGATTTGGGGGTAAGTCAAGAATCAGCTAGGGCAGACTTCCAGGTGGGTAGAGGTTAGCCCTTGGGGGACTCTGACCTGATTCCAGATATCATGGTCCTCAGCCTTGGGGCTTGGGATTCATGGGACACCTGGAGAAAGTGAGGGAGGACTCCAGGTTCTGGACAGGGCCCCAGGTCCAAGCGAGAGATATGAGAATCAGAACAAGGTAAAATTAGAGAACTCGTCAGTAGTGCTGAAGTCCTAATGAGAAGAGAATCCATGGACTGAAACCAGGCCACAGAGTCATGCAAGGCTGATTGACCCAAGCAAGGCCTGTGCTTAGCTTAGCCCGTGGGAGAGAGAGACATGAAGTTGGCTAGATCTCGAGAGACGGAGCCAGATTGACTCAAACCAGCAGGCAGACATGCCAGCCCAGGTTCTTTCACTCATTCTGGAAGAGTGCACTCTGGATGCTGGGCCCTGCGGATCAAAGACACTTAATATGTAAGGTACCCTTGCCTGCAAGGACCTTATGGTTCAGCACCAGACAAAACACAAGTGAAGAACTCACTGCAGTAATTACAGGGCCTTTTCTTCTACTTCCTGAAACGCTCTTTTCCCAGTTAGGTGTATGTCTGACTCTGTCACTGCAGATCTCTGGTCAAATGCCACTTCTCCAGACAGGCCTTCCTGGTTGATCCCTCTGTTGACCCATGCTATGTTTTATTATTTTTTCTCCATAGCACTAAATTCTGCCTGATACTGTATTGTGTATTGTTGTGTGTTTTCCACATTAGAATGGAAGCTCCGTGAGGGCAAGGGCTTTGTTTCATTTACTTCTGTACCTTCAGGTGCTTGGCACATAGGAGGTGCTCAATAAATCTTTATTGAATGAATGAATATATTATGTGATGAGTGTCTCACTTTTTTTCTATGTAAAGTTATATGTGTTGTGGGAGGCCGGTGGAGGACAGAGACTGGAGCTGCATTCTGAATGCTGGAAAGGAGTAGGCATTATTTAGGGGCCGTTGCCTTTGATCCCTGGTAGAGGGAGTAATATGGGCAAAGCAGAGGTGCATTCGGGGTTCAGTATGACTGGCTCATTGAGTGGGCAGCAGAATGGCGAGAGATGAAGGTAGAGAGATGGCAGGGATCAGAGCATGTGCCATGCTGTGGGGTTTGGTCATTTTTTGGAAGGTTGTGTGAGCCGCTACAGAGTTGTAAGTTTCTTCCATTCATTTGGCTGTGCTGTCTTGGCAAGTGCGTTAAACTTTTTAGGCCTTAGGTCGCCGATCAGTCAAATGGGGGTGGGCCATGCTGGTCCTGTGGTTCCCAGTCTCTCTGCTGCTGCAGCCACATAATGATGAGGCCCTTGTGCTGGTGAACCTGGTGGGGTGGGCAGTTTCCAGGGCACTACCTGTAACTGCCCCTCTATCCCAATGCTGCCTTTTCCTCCCACTTAGAAAGCACGTTGGTGTTCATAAAGATGCTCATTCTAATAAATTTTATACCATGATTCACTCACAACAGTAAGGCTTTACTCTTAGATGTGTGATTATTTACTTAATGCCACTCTCTCTATTCCTGAGGGCGGGGGGAGGTGTCTGACTTGTCTCCCCGGTGCCCAGCACATTGAAGGTGTTCAATAAATACCAAGTGACTGAATGAAGTATTTGCAACAGAGCCCACACCTCATCTTGGCACCCTAGAATGTGGAGTTTGGGAAGTGCCAGACTAGGTAAGCTTCAAAGTTCCTTCCAGCTTTAAATTATGGTTATGGTATTCTTAGTACCTGCTACAAAGTTGACGTCATGAGAGGTTACCTATATGCAAACCAAGTTCTAACAAAGTACAAATACATGTCCTCTCCAGACCTCAGTGTCCCCATCTGTTATGGGGGTGATGTTAGACAAGATGGTCTCTAACGCTCAGCACCGACATTCTAGGAGCAGGAGCATTTACTGGGGGCGTCATGCAAGGAATCGAGCCGCTGTGCCTTGCATGTCACGCTTTCCTCCGCTGCAGGGCTTGAGAGTGCCCAGGTGGCCAGTGAGGCAGAGGTGGGTAGCTCAGTAGCCCAGGCTAGAAATAGATCACGGATAGCAAGCAGGGTGGAAATCCTGGGTCTCTTTGTGAGTGCATGGTGAGGGCTACACAGCACGGTGCCCTTAGTGGGGCAGCACCTGGCCAGCATGTGAACTCGGATGCTTGCTCGGCTACAGGGCATCAATTGCCTTTCCTCCCTTACTTTTCTTTATTCCACATACATTTAACAGCAATAGCAATGACTAGAACGAACCGTCTCATAACATTACCCTGTGTCAGACACTCTTCTCAGTGTTTTACATCCATGCAATGAGTTCATTCCTCCAACAACCCAACACAGTGAGAGCCTGAGTCTCTGTTTTACAGGGGGGGAATCCGAGTCACAGAGGTGAACTCACCCAAGGTCACACAGCTGGCAAGTAGCAGAGCCAGCATTTGAAACAGGTATTTCATTTGAAACTAGCTGTCGATCCTGTCCTGCCCCTGCTCCCTGCTGGCTCTCTCTGCAGACTGGCTTAGGGGTTGCAGATGTAGACACGGATAGGATGCACTCTGTGCCCTCCACAGCTCCCAGCAGCCAGGGGCAGACATGCCCACCGACTGTCCTCAACAGTCTAGTCTGGGAGTTGAATGAGTAAAGGGAATTCCCCACAGAGCAGGAACGAAGGCAGGGAGTACGGGTCATGTGTTACAAGCAGGATGGGTGGATGCAGCGTAGGGAGCAGGCGGGAGAGTGGGGGAGAGGGTGAAGGAGCCAGATCACAGAGGACATTGAAAGCCATGCCAAGAAGCTTGCATTTCTGACCGATAGGATCACAGGTTCTTAGCGTTTATGGTCCGAGCTTCTGTCACCCACCCTCTGTCCGTCCCAAGTGCACCACGCCAACCAATGATTTGGTCTTCTGCCCTGTCCACTCTGGTCAGACCTTATTCACCTGTGTCCACAAGCTCAACATTTGTTTAAAAGGAAAACTCACAAATGTCGGCCCTGTAAACTTGCGGAGAAGATGGAAACTTATTCTAGAGGAGGAAGGTCATGTTGACAGGGTCACTACGGAAGAGAGGGGTGGTTCCTGGCTCATAGTAGATGCTCAGTGAGTATTTATGGAATTGTCTGGTCAGCTTCCAGTCCTGTGAGCCTCCAGCCTCATCTCCCGTATATTCCTTTGTGGTTTTCACAGCCTCGTTAAAGAAAAGCCGAGGGAGGGGTGCTCTGGAGAGGAGATTGCACTGTTGTGAGCCGCCCTCCCTGGAGATGTAGGCTGTGTCTGTGTGCACAGTGGTGCCGTGCACACCAGCTAACGTGGATGAGAGACTGGATAGAGGGACACTGTGGAAAATAGTTTGCATAAGCCCCGTCCCGGTCCCTGTCCCCGGGTCTGTCACAGTGTGAGCTCTTTGTTCCAGAGACTCCACACCCCTAGAACGGTGATCACGTTTCTCTATTCCAGATGGACTGACGTCAGCCTTCTGCATCAAGTCATGACTTGCCTTAGCAGCTGTCTCTGCTGCTGCTGTGTTAACATTTGTTTCCCTGGGTGTGTTCGAACCGTTGTCTAGTGACTTTTATAAATGCCTTGCAAGTCCTTAGCGGGCATTTCTGACAGCGTGCCCTCTTCTCCCATCTGCTTCTGTGTCGTCTGAGTCAAACCTTCTCATCCTTGACAGAACTGGGAGAATAGGGCATGTCCTGTGCCAATGCCCCTAGGTGTAGTGTCGCTTTTCAGGGATTCCTTCAGGCAATCTGCCTGGTGCTCTTAGGAAAGCCAGGTTTCATGTATGCTGGCAAAGAGGTTTTATTTCTCTTTGTGTGTGTCAGAACTGTGGTTTTTCTCTTTTGTTTGTTTGGGGTTTTTTTGTTTTTGTAACAGACAGAGAAAGATACAGAGAGAGCCACAGGTAGGGACAGACAGACAGGAAGGGAGAGAGATGAGAAGCATCAATTCTTCATTTTGGCTCCTTAGTTGTTCATTGATTGCTTTCTCGTATTTATCTTGACTGGGAGGCTATAGCAGAGTGAGTGACCCCTTGCTTAAGCCAATGACCTTGGGCTCAAGCTAGCCACCTTGGGCTTCAAGCCAGCATCCTTTGGGCTCAAGCCAGCGACCCCACGCTCAAGCTGGTGAGCCCATGCTCAAGCCAGATGAGCCCTTGCTCAAGCCGGTGACCTCAGGGTTTTGAACATGGGTCCTCTGCATCCCAGTCTAATGCTCTATCCACTGCGCTACCGCCTGGTCAGGCAGAGCTGTGGTTCATTGGAATTTTAAAAAGCAACAGTGGAAAACTTTCTGGATGTCCTAGTTTATTTACAAATGCTTTTGTTCAATTTCCCAGAACAGTATTGCTTATAAAAATATATACAGTTCCCAAGTATATAAAATGAAACCCAAAACTCTGTGCTTCCCACTCTCCATCCCCCTCCCTCCTTCTCCTCAAATTCTCCTTAGGGACAACCCCAGGATTACAGTTTGGTACGATTCTTTCCAGATTTTTTCTTATGCCTGTACATATCAAGATAACTAAATCGAGTTATAGAAACAACCACAAAATATTAGTGGCTTAGCAACAAAAGTTTATTGCTTACTTACACTTAGGGGTTCGGTGGGGTTTGGGGAGTAGGCGATTCTCATTAATCTTGGTCATTCAGAGACCCAAAGCTTCCAGCTCATCACCTGCTTCAGTGAGTTACTGCGGGGAGGGAACGTGATAGATTGTGGCTTTTCAGACCTCTCTCCAGAAGTGACTGCTCACATCATATTCACCAAAGCATGGCTAACTTCAGGGAGCTGGGCCGTACTATCCCCCGTGAAGAGGTAAAGAGGAGACTCGGAGTATCTGTGCAGTGACGACTCAATGACTACACTAGAAACAGTTGAATTGTACTTTCTGTAAGTGAATTGTATGGTATGTGAATTATATTTTAGTAAAGCTGTTGACAGAAATGCCTCATGCTTACCCAGTTCTTGTCATTAAAGAGTGCTTGTCTCTGAGGTTGTAACTGGAACTATGTTTCAGGAACTCAGATTGCAACAGTCCGCTGCGCCCTGTTGTTAATTCTGTGTGGCAGTATTGCCTGCTATTGGTACATGGACTCCTTGGCCACCTGTGTCTAATGGAATCTTGTCCCAATGGAATAAAGTAGTGGCAGCTGTAACAGCACTCCAAACTTGCATGATAAAAAGTAAGTTTCGTTTTTGTGGGAGTTAACTTGAATATTTGCCTAAAGGATAAAGTTTAGGCTCCTTAGGAAGGTTCTGTGAAGCTTCCCATGACTTGGGATGCAGTATATCATGGTGGGTGAAAGCACGGGCTTTGGAGCCAAAATAACATTGAGTCAGTTGTACGATGAACCTCAGTTTCTTTTTCTATACAATAGGCATTATACCAGACCTCATGGAGTTGTTTGTTGCCAGCATAGAAAGATATAATCGTGTAAAGTCCTGGTATATAAAGATTTGATTAAGTATTTTTTATTAGCATCTGGCCCTAAGCTTCTCTAGATTTACTTCACATCTTCCATGCCTTGAACTTTGTCCACTGTTAACACAATACTGCATGTGGTTCTCTTGAGCCTTCCTGCTGTGCCCTTGCTTTTTGCCTTTGTTGGTGTTTTTCCTTCTCTGTAGAATGTTACCTTTCCTTCTTTGACTAACTCTCACACACCCTTCAAGGATCAGCTCATGACTCCTCTACCCACAACTCTTCTTTGACTTCTACCCATACCCCAGTCTAGGATAAATATCCTTCCTTAATTACTTATAGTATTTTATATGGTTCTCAAATTTGATTAATTTTCTTAAGATGCAACAACATACAGCTTATTGATCATCCCTGTTGTATCTTTATTTTCTATTTCATGACTTTCTGCTCTTTTGTTATTTCCTTTCTTTTGCTTTCTGATGTTTAGTTTGTTGTTCTTTTCCTGAAATTAAGTTAAATGATTAGTTTTTCATCTTTTCTAATAAAAACATTTGTAGCCACAAACTTGCCTCTGTGTACTGCTTTGGCTGCACCTACATGTTTTGCTATGTAGCATTTTCAAGTCACCTTTTAGTTCTGTGTATTTTACATTTTCCTGAAGATTTCTTCTTTGACCCATGGGCTATCTAGATTAGTTTTTGTAGAGTTTCTAAACATAGATTATTTCTACTTAACTATTTTATTATTAATTTCTAACTTAATTGCATTGTGGGCTAAAGGATGTTCTTTCTTTACTTCTTTCTTTTTTACTCTCTCCTTTCTTGTCTTCTCTCCCATTTTTTGCTTAATTGTCTACTACATAGTTAGTTTTGCAAACATTCAAGTGTGCTTGAAAAGAATGTGTATCCTCTAGTTTTTGAATGTGATATTTTACTTATGTATGTTAGATCTGCTTGTGGATTGTGTTATACAAATTTTGTAGTCCTAATATTTTTGTCAGATCTGTTAATTATTTGAAGAGTTATATTAATGTTTCCCACTATGATTGTATATTTTATATCTTTTTCAATTGATATTTTTTCTTTTTCCATTTTCTTCTGGACTGTTATGGAAGTTATACATTTCATTTTTATTCTTCTACTGGTTACCCTAGAAAATCTAATAAGTGTACAATTTCAGGAAGTCTAAAGGTAGTATTTTTATTCTCCACTTAACAATACAAGGATCTTAGGGTGCTTTTATTTTGGTTTTATCCCTCCTGACTTATATCCTTTTGTTATCCAATATTTTAGTTCTATCTTATTTTATCCTTTTTTTTTGAGCTACACTAATTAAACATTATTTTATATAATTTCAGCGTATTTTAGATTTACCCAGAATTTTCCCCTTTTCTTCCTGAGGTCATTTTCTTTCTCCTGGATGTAATTTTTTTTTTATTCCTTTAAGTGAGGGACTATTTGTAATAATCAGTTTTCACTTGTCCAAAATTAATTTTTTTTTGTCTTCATTCTCCAATGATAGTGTAGCTGTGTGTGCAGTATTTACTGGATAGTTATGCTGTCCTAGCACTGGGGGATATGCCATGTTTACTCACTTCTGGTTTTGCTGTTGAGAAGTCAGCTGCCAGTTTATGTTTCTCTTTTGGTGGTAAAGTCTCTTTTTCTTTCTGGCTGCTTTTAAAATGTTCTCTTTGTCTTAGATGTCTCCAGTGTTGTGATGACTTTCTAGGTGAGGATTTCTTTTTATTTATTCTGCTTGAGTTTGTTGAGACTCTTCTTTCTAAGGTTTAGTATCTTTTATCAATTCTGGAAAATCTTTTCAATATTGCTTCTCATTCAATCTTTCTCTTCCTGGAATTCTGATTTAGATGTTTGTTCGACCTTTTTTGGTAGTGAGCTCACTTCCCTTGGAACTTTAATCTCTGATAATTCTTGTATTTCAGTGGGGATTTTTATCTTGTGCAGAGGCCTCAGAGGTCTCTCCTAACCTAGAATACTTAACACAAAATTCTTGGTCATAGACTTTTATGATTATAAGCATACTTGAGTTCTGACTCCAGACTTACATCAGTGAAGTGTCACGGTTAGGCATTCTGTGGGGACATTTTCCCCTTCTATTTTTCCTTTCCTGAGATAATACCAAGACAAGGCAGGTTTGTGGTTTTCTTTTTAGATCACCCACTGAGGATATGGCCTTGCAGAGGGTCTGGCTTGGTACGGGAGTTTCTAATCTAATGCCTGTCTTGTCAGCGGGCCTTCGGAGGGCAGACTACCTGCAGAGACCGGACCATTGCCTATGTCCAGTGAAAAAGATAATTACACTTGCTTTTAAAAAGATACTCCGACTGTCCTATGAAGAATGGGTTAGAGAGGCATTCCAGAGTGGAGGCTGCGAGTTAGGATGCTGCTGTAGCTCTCAGGGTAGGGACAGTGCTACATGGAACAGAGCCGTGCTGGGTGGGAAGGTTATCGTCTGAGTTGGTCTGTCTGTTTCTCTAGACTGTGAGATACTCAGTAGCAGGGAGCTTGTCTTATTCTTCAGTGCCTGGCTCAGAAAAGGCAATCAGCAAATATTACCATGATTAGATTGAACTGTGTAACCAGTATTGGTTCTTTCTAGTGCTGTTTTTCTGGACTCCCTTCAAAGCGACCATTTTCTTGAAAGGAAAATGACATAAAGGGATTCCAGGCAGTGAACTGATCCTGTCTCTGGCTTTGCAGAGTTCAAGCCAGAGATAGAGAGCCAGCTGTTGGTACGCCTTAGGTTTTGGCCGGGTTTACTTTCCATGAGAACACAGCTTTCTTTGGCCGGCGCAGGTGTTTCTTAAGGAGTCTTGGGCTGTATTTGAAACTACCTACACAAAGCCTTATCATCTTACAGGATTTTTATGACATTATTTCAAAAATTACTAACTTTATGACTCTCTCTAGGCAGGCTGCAATGATGTTCCTCTAATGGTATGTTATAACTGAAAACTTCTAGCTCCTCAGACATTCTTCTCAGAAAACTGCTGTGTCTGTGGAACAAAGGGGGAGGCTAATGGTCCCTCCTGGGTGACAGTTTAATAAGCTGAAGCCACTAAGGACTGTTTTTTTGAAGACCTAATACAATACTAGTCCATTAGAACATGCAGGACTACTTCTAGAAAGTAGGGTGACTAAGCATGCATATATGATTTTATGTCCTGAGTCCTTGATAGGTCTTTTTTATTATTCAACAAATACATGTTGAGTATCTACTGTGCCCAAGCCCAGTGCAAGGTGCTGGTGATTAAGACACAGTAGACATCATCCCTGTCCTTGAGCCAGGGTCACTGCTAGCCCATACTGTCCTTTTGTGTGAATTAGAAACAGGTGCCCTACTCCTTAAGGAGAAAATATGAAGTTAGCCAATATATTATTTATACCTCAAAACAAATTTGTTATAGTAAATGGATTATTAATGATAAATAAATATTAGTTATTAAATAATATTTACATGGTATAATGAAGTTCTAATTGATGTAAAACTTAGAATTCAGAAATATCCTGCCATAGTAAACATCAAATGATTGAACTCCAACATGAAACTTCACATTTAACTAGTGTACTAATCCCAACGAGAGATTTTAAAAATACTTTAAAACTACTCACCAGTTACACATCAGATGTGAAAGCAGATATTATTTAGAAACACGGTCTGTTTTAGATGTTACTAGACCAATAAAGTCTTTTGATAATCCAGTTTGTCATAGGGGAGCAATATATATTGTCTTGTTAAAATAACATACTTGAGCCTGCCATGTGGTGGTGCAGTGGGTATAGCACAGACCTGGAATGCCAGGGGCCTCGAACCGGTGACCTCAGCATTCCAGGACATATGCGCAAAGAAACTACGATCTCATGCATCCCGCTCCTGCTCACCACCCCTGCCTTTCTCTTTCTCTCCTTCCTCTCTCTAAAATCAATAAATAAAATTAAAAAGAATAATAATACAGTTGACTGCCATATACCAGAAAATTCTCATCATAAACAGAAAATTACCTTAAGTCATCTAATGTTTGTTTTCCAAACCAGAATTATTTCTGAATTCTCAGGTTAAATCAACAAGTACTTTCATTATGATAATATCTAAAATCATATATTACTAATATTTGTTATGAATAATCCATTTGTTGTAGAATAAGAAATATAAAATTTGGAAAGTGCTCGAAATATTAAAGATGCCTGCATGTGAACAGCATAATGGCGCCAGTGTAGGGGGAGCAGACAGAGCTGGTGACTCCTTCATGAGGCACGGACAGGAGATGGCGTGTATAACGTGGGACGGGAGGCAGAGGGCGGCGGGACAAGGTCAGCCTGGAGGCACTGGTGAAGGCTTGTGTGTGTGAGAATTGAGTAAGGAGCATAGTCTTTCTGACACATTTAGCTGTTAAGTCGCCTCTAAACCTTCTTCCTGGGTTCTTGTTACTCTCTGGATAAGCGAGATGAGGGAGGGGTTTCTATTTCTAAACAGACTGTGTTCATCTCTCCTCTTGCCCACACCTTCCTCTGCCTTCAGGTCTCTGCCATCATAGCATGAATCAGCTTTATTATTATGGCTTGTTTAATTTTCTTTCTTTCCCACCAGATTTTAAATTCAACTAGTGCAAGGGCCACATCCGTCTTATTATTGTTTATTGAATCTTCACACTCTAGTACACAATGCCTAACATACCACATAATAAGGTTTTGATAGACATTGGCTCTATAATATTTTTATTCATTCCTCAATCATATCCTGAACCCTTACTCTGTGCTACGGACTCCACTGAACCCTGGGCAAGCAAACAGATGACCCCAGGAGTGAGTCGGGAGTTCCCTGTCTAGTTAGGACGCTCTAGTGAAGGAGAAACAGTGTTAAAAGGCAGTGCACAGCCGGCTGGCTCAGATGCAGGGCTCGAGGAGGGCTTCCTGTGGCAGGGGCCACGGAGCTGAGTCTGGATGGAAGAGAGGGCTGAGCAAGGTTTCAGGGTGGAGGCGGGACAAGTGTTCAGACAGGGCTCCACCTGCATGATGACGTGGTAGCAAGCGAGAGCATGGGGAATTGGGTAGAGTGAAGAATGATTGGATCTGAGAGGTGGGCGGGAGTCAAGCCTGCGAGGTCTGGGGAGCCACTGGACAGTTTTATTTTATTTTATTCATTTTAGAGAGGAGATACAGAGAGAGAGAGAGAGAGAGAGAGAGAGAGAGAGAGAGAGAGAGAGAGAGAAAGAGAGAAAGGGGGGAGGAGCTGGAAGCATCAACTCCCATATGTGCCTTGACCAACCAGTGCAGGGTTTTGAACTGGCGACCTCAGTGTTCCCAGGTCAACGCTTTATCCACTGCGGTACCACAGGTCAGGCTACAACTGGACAGTTTTAAACAGGAGTATGTGTGTATGTGTGTGTGAAAAATCATGTTTGTGTATTGGAAAGACCCTGCTGGCTGTGGTGTGGAAGGTGTATTTAGGGGTCGGATGGTGAACAGGTAGTAGGGAAAACCTTCTTGAGGGCAAGGGGCATTGCTTTCTGCCCAGTTTCAGCATATGGCATGTGAGCCTCTCAGCAGCCCTCTGATGCAGGTAGTGTTTATATCATCAGTTCTCCCTTACGGACGAGGTGACCAGGGCCAGGACCTGCCAAAGAACTCAACCCAGGTCTTTGTTGATGCTAAGTCAAATGCGGTCTCCTCCTCCCATGTTGCAGGACAAGGCTGGTGGCAGTGCTGGGGAGGGAATTGGTGCTGGCATCTCTTCAACCCTGGGATGAGGGAGGGGCTTCAGGCTGCCAGCCATGGAGGGCCATCTGATGTGCCGCTCCAGGCCATGGTGCCCCTTCCCTGAGCCTCCTTCCAGGGAAAGAGAGATGGAGGCTCAGGGGGCAGCTGAAAGCTGTCCTCACCAAAGCATTGGGAACAGATTTGTGGGCCACTGGCATTCTCACTGGCTAGGCACCATGCTGCTATTTAATAAAGGTTTCATTGCTTGATGGACCATTAAGTAACCAATGATATATTTCAGCCTCATTGAGGAGAATGGTGCAGAGTTAACTAAAATTCAGACCGTGTGAAAGCGAGAATAAAGAGGCCATTCACATGCATGGCCCCCCTCCAAGGGGGAAGGGAAGGGAGCAAGCCATCCTCCAGGGCCCCAGCCAGCCAGGCACAGGTTGGAAGCTCTTGCGCTGGTTTTCTGACTTTGTGCTTATAGAGACGTGCTGTGCATTCTGCAGGCCAGGGAGCGGAGTGCCCGCGACACCAGCCACAGAGGTGGCACTGACATCTCAGCCCTGCGCCTGCCCCACTGTGCCTGCTCCTTCCCTGCTCCTGCCACCTCCCTGTGCTCTCTGTTCTCCCACGACACAGATAATGACTTGTGGCTGAGCACAGGGTGATCGGTGTGGAGGTCAGCAGCCTGTGCCAGATTAGACCGAACACTCCCAAGGGCAGGAGCTCATTGGTCTGCTCCCCGGTTCTGGGCGGGGCTGGCGAGTCCTGACCACCCTGAGCAGAGAGTGACTCTGGCCTTTCTTCTACCCTCTCCTTCCCTTCTCTTGTCTGCCTCCCCTCTCTGCTCCTCTGCCCTCCTTGATGATAGTTAGTAGTGAGCAAGTGGATGGAGAATTAGTTTTGAAGCAGGTTCAAACCTAGGCTCTGCTCCTGGCTAGCTGTGTGGAATTCAATTAATTTGTCCAAACTTTGAGCCTTAGTTTCCTGAGCTGAATAACAGGGGAGTGTAGCCCCCGCCTCAGAGGACCATTGCTAGAGAAGTAGGAAAAGGCCCAGTGGTACATAGCAGATGTCCAAGACAGTGACTGTCATTACTCTAGCCACGCTCACCTTTATTATTGCCGTGTATCTCAATTTTATGTGACTAGACATTTAACAACATGCACGTGATACAAAATATACTAATGAAAGTATAAACATTGAGCAATATCCTCTCTCTCATCCCGCCTTCACCTCCTTTCCCCAAAGGCAACCGTGACAAGTGGTTTCTTGGTGTGTGTCCAGAGATGTGTCTACACGAGTGAACAAGGGTACATGGCTCTCTGTTTACCCAGTGCTTTCACGTGATACACTCTGCACCTTTTATTTCATCTAACAATATAATTTAGCTATTGTTTCATATCAGTATGTGTATATATATATACAGTATATATATATACAGTATGTCTATATATAGTATGTCAGTATATATATAGTATATATACACATGTACTATATATATATATATATATATATATATATATATATAGTTTACTGTGTCCTTTTTTTATAGCTGCATAATATTTCATAGTAAGAGTATAGCATCACTTAGTTAACTGGTCACCCACTGACCTCCATTGAACCGTTTACAGAATGTTGCCACTCTAATAAAGCTGCAATTACCATGTCCTTGTATATCTGTCCTTGTGCACTTGTGTGAGAATATCCGTAGGATAAGCAACCTAGGATTCAGGCCATTTATTTACTGTAATTCTTTTCCAAACTAGGATTTATTTATTTATTTATTTATTTATTTATTTATTTATTTATTGTGTATGACAAAGACAGAGAGAGACAGAGAGAGGGACAGATAGGGACAGACAGAGAGGGAGAGAGATTAGAAGCATCAATTCTTTGTTGCGGCATCTTAGCTGTTCATTGTTGCTTTCTCATATGTGAAAGTGAGACCAGAGCAAGTGACCCCTTGCTCAAGCCAGCAACCTTGGGCTCAAGCTGGCGACCTCGGGGTTTTGAACCTGGGTCCTCTTCATCCCAGTCCGATGCTCTATCCACTGCGCCACTGCCTCATCAGGCCCGAACTATGATTTAAACTTTGCACTGTCTCTCCCTAATAACTGTTGTGGAGAGAAAACATCGGGAATTAGAGACGTCAGGAGGAGGTGAGGGACGGGCACCTGTGTCTCTGCTTCTGACTCCGTTGCTGGTACAGACCCCTGCTGCCCCTTCCCGTGAGGCCTGGATTTCGGATTCCGCAGTGGGAGCACTTGGCAGATTTATAAACCAGTGCAAATCAGCTGTTAGCTTCAGGGCTTATTTTCCCACATAAGCAAATTGTCAAACAACTTTCTAAATTCCACATGCAACAAAGACGTCGGATTGCCCGTAGGGAAACACAGTCCCCTTGTTTGTTTCTGAGTGGCAGAGAAGCGGACAGTACCCAGGGCTTTCTCTGTGTTAAGTAGTTATCATATGTTAGCTCATTGGATCCTTGCAAATCTTTGAGGCGAATAATATTACCCTTGTTCTCCAGACAAAGGAAGGGATGGGTTCACAGAGGTTAAATAACTTCTCAAGGTCATGCAGAACGAAGGTTTGAACTCAAATCTTGATGACTGTATCACTCAGTGAGACCCTTTGTTCTTTTCAGTAGAACTTCCTGGAATGTCAGATAAGTTTTACCTTTTGCGTAAACATCTGATAATTAGCAGTGCCTCTTAAAGTTCTTGTGGCCTCTCTCAGTTTAAGAGAAGGAGGATCTGTGATGGCTGCCAGCTAGGTATTGGGCATGCTTAGACCTGAGGTCCTGACTCTAGCCACTCTCAGGTGACTGGTCCAGTCCGCGCCTTCGGATGGCCTCTCCCCCTCATAAAGTAGGATTGCTCTCTGCATGACCCTGAACTCTGGCCCCGTGATTTGTGTCCTTCCATGCTGTCCTCCCCACACCCTTTATCCAACCTCTCTTCTGATCTTTTCTGTCTCTTAGCAAAGTCATTTAAAGCATTTGCTCAATTGTATGACATTATTATTGCTAATGACCCCCCACACCCTCCACGCCACCAGCTACTCCCTGGCTCCCCAGCCTTTCAGCTGGCCTCCCCTCGACTTGCAGTCTGCCCTTTCTGGGACCTGGGTTCAGTTCTAGCTCCCAGGCGGTCTGTTGTCTAAGAACAAAGATTAGCATATTAAAGCTCTCTCATTCCCGAGCTTTCAAACATCGTATCAAGGAAACCACATTATAATTCAATCCACTGTATCATGGGAAGGGCCAGTCTTCATAACACAGCGTAGAATCAGCGCTTTGTGCCTGTGAATCTTTTTTATTAATTTCATATGTCTTGTTAGCTGTTGGCTCCACAGTAGCATAGTCCGCTTGTCGGGCTATAAATTCACTCCTGTCTTATTATATATTAACAAACCTTTGTTGAGGACCTGATAGAAAGCAGGCCACCACCAACACTAGCTCATGTATTTCTCAGAAGTAACTCTGCAGAGGGGGGACTTAGCGTCCTTCGCGGCTGGGGAAAGTGAGGCTCAGGCGGGCTCCTTAGCTTTTTCATGCTTCATCTAGTGAGGGGTCGGTCTGGGATTGGAACCTGTCTGGATCCTAAATCTGGAACCTCTTCCAGATGAAAGCCGTGGCTTGTTTCTTATCATCTTGCTGCTTCGGTTACTCCACTCAGCTCCTTAATTAGAGATGACTCCGAATCCTGTTCCTGCATTTTAGGGCTTTGTTTTGACAGCAGTCACAAAATCCATACTGAGAAGCCATCACTTCATCCAGGACGAGGGACGGTAAAAATCCATAGAATAGCTGGAGGACAGGAGGGGGACATTTTCATTTGACTGGCTGGCTGATCTCTAGAGGACTTGAAGCCCCACCCCCACACCACGTTCCATTTCTTAGGGCTAAGTTACTTCAAGGAGCTCTGCCTGTTTCTTTCTTTTTCTTTTAATTTTAATTGAGTCTATTGCGGTGACACTGGTTAACCTAATGACTCTGGTTTCAGGTGCCCAATTCTACAGCACATCTCTGTGCGTCGTATTGTGTATTTACCTCTCCCCCGGATGTCCAGGGATGGCAGTTAAAAGTAAGCTCTGAGTGTGTAGGGTTTTAGGTTTTCCGAAGCCTCGACTCAGCACATCCCAGACTTGTCTGAGGACAAGAATCACCTAGGACACTTGTTAGAATTTGATTTCCCAGTAGTGATGGGGCCCGGGGACTCTTATTTTTTTTAACAAGCCCCTGCAGACGGTGCTTATGATCAGGTGAGCTTGGGAAACATGGAGTATCGTGCGGGGAATCGGATCCTCCTTGCGAGTGTTCCCCCTTAGATGTGAAGCACAGCTGGTCACACTGTACCGCAGAGGTGAGAACATGAATCCTGCTCTCAGAAGGCATAGGGCGCAAACCCCCACGTGGCCTTCTATAAACAGTATTCTCGTGGGCACATAACCGAACGCTCTCCTCTCTCATCTCTGCGCATCTCCTTTGCCTGGCGACAGGGCACGGTCTTCCTTTCTGTCCCCACCTCCTCTCACTGCCTGTCTTCTTATTCCTCAGCCTTCAGGGGGCATTCCCCATTTCCTCCCAAGCTGGGTCACTCAGAATTAGTTTTGTAATAATTTATCACTTGGGAATTTATTATTCCCAGCTAGACTCTAAGCCCCATGAAAGCAGAAACCATGATTCTCATATTTATTATTTATGACTGTAATGTTTACTATTGTATTATTATGCCTCTTATGCTCATTGCACAGCCAACACCTGGCACAGTGCAGTGTGAATTAACTCCGGCTTTGTTCTCTTCATCTGTAAAAATCTACCCACAGGAGCATTGGAAAATTAAATGAAATCATGAGCATGAGAGCAGCTGACACAGAGTAGGCATCTAATAGTGTTAGTTTTTGCCTTCCTTTGAAGAACTCGCTTAAAACTAGTGTCCTGGACAGAACAGGTTATAACTGAGGCTTTAAGGCTTTTTGCTTGACACACTATTCTAAAAAAGTTTCTAATATTTTTAAAGGTTTAGAGTTTAGTCTTCTTCCCCCCCAAGTCCAGACTGTCTTCCATCAGTCTTTTGTCTTGTCCTGGTGACTCACGTTGAAGTCTCCAATAATTTGCATGCTTTCCTGTGGCTACCATATCCTTCAGTTTTCTTCATTCATTTCAGTGCTGAGAACGACAATGACGTAACTAGATTGAATTTAACGTATTAAAACACTCATGGGTGGTAGAACGAGTTTCAGAGGTAGCTTTATGGCATCTCTTTTCCCGGATTCTTTAGCGGAGAATAAGAACATAATGTGAGGATTTCTTTTAATCCTTTCACTGTGACATCCAGGCTGATACTAGGTGAGCCACATGCAGAATTTCATCTTGTTTTCCTACCCACTTGGGAATATCTTTGGGATAGGACTGCCATTCAGATTTAAAGTATAGGAGGAGGCCCTGGTCAGATAGCTCGGTCGCTTAGAGCATCATCCTAATTGCAAAAGGTTGCAGGTTTGATACCCAGTCAGGGCACATACAAGAACAGATGGATGTTTCTCTCTCTCTTTCTCTCTCCCTCCCCCCTTCCTTCCTCCCTCTTTTCCTCCCTCTCTCTAACATCCATCAGTAAAGAAATAATAATAAAAAAATACTGTATTTTTCACTCCACAAGACGCACCTGACCATAAGACACACTTAGGGTTTTAAGGAGGAAACTAAGAAAAAAAAATATTCTGAACCAAATGGTGTGTTAAAATATTTAATAAAATACCGTATTTTTTGCTCCATAAGACGCATGGGCATTTTCCCCTCCATTTTTTGGGGAAAAAGTGTATCTTACGGAGCGAAAAATAGAGTGAAGTATAGGAGGAGGACTTGCTCTTAATAGGCCCTTTCTCCCATATCTTGGCAAATGGAGCTGGTCCAGGGCTGGCCCGACCAACTCTCCTGCTTTGCCTGAGACTGAGGCAGCTTGTGGGGCACTAGACTTTCAGTCTGAAATCCAGAACAGTCTTGGAAAAACTGGAATAATTTGGTTGGCTGTCCTACTCGCTACACAGAGTAAGTAGCTTGTTGAAGGAATTGGAATAATAGTGAAGTGAGCAGTAGCATATTTTTGGCTTTTTTTTTTTCTTTTAAGAAACACAGGAAGCAAGAAGTTAAAACCTCTTTAAAAATCTCTTTGTGGAAGTTTTTGAAAATTCATTTTAGTTTTAAAGGCACTAAACTGAATGCATCTTAAATAAATGTAACTGCTTTTGTACCACTCAAAACTTTTGTGGCAGTCATTTAGAAATGAATGGTATCGGATTGTAAAACCCAGTCCTGTCTCTCCCACACCCGAGTGGCCGCACGAGCTGGTTGTGTGACCCGTTGACAGCTTTCAATAACGTTCACTGACGTGCTGCAAAAACTTCATATTTGAAGTATTTTTTTAGTTAAAAATCAATAATAGATCTTGCCTGACCTGTGGTGGCGCAGTGGATAAAGCGTCGACCTGGGAACACTGAGGTCGCCAGTTCAAATCCCTGCACTGGTCTGGTCAAGGCACATATGGGAGTTGATGCTTCCAGCTCCTCCCCCCTTTCTCTCTTTCTCTCTCTCTCTCACTCTGTGTCTCCACTATAAAATGAATAAAATAAAATAAAAAGAAAAAAATCAATAATAGATCTTATATCATTGATGATTCTTTTTAAAAATAGGTCAGTTTTGAAAGAAGCATCTTAATTCACATTTATTGTCTATTATCACTTAAGTCTCACAAGGTAAAATGTAAAGTTATTTAAGTATGTATTTATGCTTATCTATTCCCCAAAAGTATGTAAAGGGGCTTTTAAAAATACATACATTGTTAGAAGTTTTTTAAAGTTTAGGTAAAAAACATCAGGGCACGGCGACAATAAAAATAACATAGTAAGATGAAATCAGGGAAAAGTCAGTAACTTGAAATACATGATCTGAAGATCTCACAGGGTTTTTTGTTTTGTTTTGTTTTTTAGTGAGAGATACAGAGACAGAGGGAGATACAGAGGAATAGACAGGTACAGAAAGGAAGGGAGAGAGATGAGAAGCATCAATTATTTGTTGTGCACCTTAGTTGTTCATTGATTGCTTTGTCATATGTGCCTTGACCTGAGGGCTACAGCAGAGCAAGTGACCCCTTGCTCAAATCAGCAACCTTGGGCTCAAGCCAGCAACCTTGGGCTTTAATCCAGCAACCTTTGGGCTCAAGGCAGTAACCATGGGGTCATGTCTATGGTCCCACGCTCAAGCTGGTGAGCCCACACTCAAGTCAGCAACCTCAGGGTTTCGAGCTTTGGTCCTCAGCATCCTTGGCCAATGCTCTATCCACTGTGCCACTGCTGGGTCAGGCAAAATCTTGCAGTTTTTATGACGGGACACAGATTTGGTTCTGAGCTTTCTGGTTACTGAGGAGAAACAGAAACATACCAAGCTGAAAGTCACCGTGGCTGCAAGATCAAAGGCATTACTTGAGAGACGTGCAACTTTTTCTAGCACTGAGAGCTGGGAACAGTTTGCCCAGACGACCTGCATAACGGAACCCTGGTGTGTTTGGCATTCTCTAACACCCTTTAATGCAGAAGTCCCCAAACTACGGCCGGCCCCCTGAGGCCATTTATCCAGCCCCACCGCACTTCCGGAAGGGGCACCTCTTTCACTGGTGGTCTGTGTATGGAGTACTGTATGTGGTGGCCCTCCAGCGGTCTGAGGGACAGTGAACTGGCCCCCTGTGTAAAAAGTTTGGGGACCCCTGCAATGGATGCAGTACCACAGTTTTGTATGAGCTAGTGCCCCTGAGTGCACTCTGACTGGAGTAAGAACCAAGTGCCAGTAAGATGGGTTCCTAGCTTTTAGGTTCCTAGCTTTTAATGCCGTGGTCCTTCCCTGGGGCTGCATATGGCTCAGTCTCCTGACAGGCTCGTTAGCATTCAGATTTCTAGGTCCAAGCCCACCTCTACTAACTGCTATCTCTGTACTTTTGAAAAGCTCCTGAATAATCCCCATAGAGAACTACTTATTTCGAGCTTAATAAACAATATTCAAAGAGGAAACCCAAATATCCAATAACCGTGAGATACCATTTCACATGGATTAGACTGGCAAAAATATTTAGCAGTAGCTAGCAGAGTTGAAAATGTACTCTGTGACCTAAACAGTTTCAGTTCTTGAGAAATCCTTGTCCCGGGCCCAAAGAGATACAAAGAAGATGTTTACTGCAGTGCTCTTGGTGGTGAGGGGAAATTGGAAAGCACTACATTTCGTCAGTGGTGGGATGCATACATCAATTAACGATGGGGGTTGACTTGTGTCCCCCAAAAGATATGTCCAAGTCTTAGCCAGTATCTGAATATGACCTTACTTGGAAATAGAGTTTGCAGGTCTAATTAAGAATCTCAAGATGAGATGATCACAGCTTAGGGGTGATGCCTAAATCCAATGATGATTGTCCTTATAAGAAACAGAAAAGGAGATCACACACACACACACACACACACACACACACACACACACACACACACACACGGAGGTGAGGGCCATGTGGAGACAGGCAGGGATTGGAGTGATGCAGCGTAAAGCCAAGGTTTGTCCGCGACCACCTGCAGTGGAGGGCCTGAAAGGACCCCCACCCCCACCCCCAGAGCTCTCAGCAGGAACCAGCCCCGAGGCCTCCAGCACTGAGAGAATACATTTCTGTTGCTTTAGCCACCCAGTGTGTGGTACTTTGTTATGGTGGCCCCGGGAATCTAACAGAATGCCCCGACCACAGGGATACCTGGAAGAGCGTAGATCCTTGGGGCTCTCTACCACCAAGAGGACAGGACAGAAGCCAGCGATCTCCCACAGTGCAGCTGAAGCAGTTGTGTCCCGTTTTGAGGCTGAAAGAGCCCTTGGAGACCACGTAGGCCAGCTCCCCCCATTTGCAAGACGAGGATGTCCAGACAGGAAAAGTGACTCACCCAAGACCCTGTTGCTAAGAAGGGGCAAACTTGGATTTGAACCCAGATCTGTCTGACTTGAAGGGAGGCTGTTTTTTCCACTTTGGCTGTCGCCACTGGCACTGGAATATATCCGGTCTCCTCAGATCAGTGTGGAGTGCGGAAGCTGGAGTCGGAACACTTGAGTTAGGTCTCTGCCCTCCTGCACCCTCCCAGCACAGCAGGGAAAGGGTGTATCTCCTCCAACCCTCACATCCCTCCTCCTGACAGTGAGGCTAACCTCTGTTCCCAGAACACCAGAATCTCTGGATTGTGAGGCTAAAATGAGAAAATATATGTGGAAAGGTCTGTATAAACTGCAAATCCCTATACAGATAGTAGTACCATTATCATCTAGACTAGCCTAAGACCAGGAAATGAAAACTCAGAAAGTGTGGTAAGCAGAATCCTAAAGAGATTCATAACGGCCTCCACATGTGTCTAATCCTCTCCCTCTGCATATAGGTGGGACCTGTGGGTATGATGAGCCATCACTCCGTGCTTATGTTACACTATGTGACAAGAGGGAGATTTCCCTGCATGAGCCTGACCTAATCAGGTGACCTTTTAAAAGCAGAGTTTTGTCTGGCTGGTGGCAGAAAAGGCAGTCAGACAGATGTATTCAGCTAGTCTGGGAAAAAAAAAGTCTACTTTATGAACTTCCCGGGGACGGGGGCACTATGGCAAGAACTGTAGGCAGTCTCCAGTTGCTGAGAGGTCCCTGGCTGACCGCTGGAAGGAACATGAGGACCTCAGCCCCACAGCCGCAAGGAGGTGAACTCCCGCAAACACCTCCTTGGAAGATCACCCTGAGCCAGACGAGAACTGCAACACCTAGATTTCGGCCTCCTGATACCCTGAGCAGAGAACCCAGCCATCCCGTGGTGGACTTCTGACCCAAAGCACATGAGCTAATGAATGGGTGTTGTCTGAAGCCACCAGGTTTCTGTTCATTTTTGGTGCATTAGGAATTGTTGCTGTATTAAAGAACTAATACAAAGAGGATAAGTTTTCCTCTGGGTCATAGAGCCATTCCGTGCACTCTGATGTCCCTCCAAGAAACATCGAGCTTCCCAAGGGGTGGGGCTACATCTTATTGATCTTTGGAGTCAAACTGGCTAGGCTTGTGCTCTGACCCTGCCACTTTAAGGCTGAAAACTGAGGCAAGTTAATTTACTTCTCTGTGCCTCAATTTCTTCATCTGTAAAATGGGTATGAGAATAGTACTTACCCCTAAGGCTGTTAGCAGTTTAAGTGACTTTATACGTGTGAGGTACTTAGAACCATGCCTGGCACAATAGTAAACACTCAGCAAATGTGATGGTGGTTTTGTTATATCTCAGCACGTAGCCCAGTAGCTGGCACATAATAGGCACTCAATTAATGTTTGTTGAGTGGGTGAGCTAATTCATTAGGACTAGAATCTTGGCCTCCTGATTTTTAATCCTATAGTATTTGTATTTATCACTATTTGCAACAGAATACAGATTTTTTTCCAAAGTTAACTCTGTTGGTTCAGTGTCTTCAGGATACACCAGGAAAGTGCCAGATTTATAACACCGTGAAATTACCAAGGTATTTAATCTAGTACCTGAGTGTTTGAAAACCTGCGGGCTGTGGAGGCTGACTGCCAGCCACGAGTGGCCTGGCTCTGCCTTACTGGACCACATTAGCTGACCAGGGTGACAGGTACTTAGCAAAGCTGCCCGACTATGTGGTCGCCGGGGAAATGCCCAAACCGAGCTGGTCTATCAGTCAGCTTGCTCCGAGGCCACTAAGTAAACGAAAAGGCTTTGCTTAAACACTTAGTAGAGGAGGGACAGCCCCGTCACGAGTTGCTGGGGGAGCAGTGGGCTCAGCCACAGCTACCGGCTGCGTTAGCCTCTGGAAAATAAGAAGATTTGGAACTTGACAAGAAGTTCAGCCTGAGAAACAAAAGGAGATTCCAAAATTGGATGAGGATGCCCATTCTCTCACCCCCACTCCATCTTTCTGGATTGTTACTGCTGACGATTTCTTTTAAAATGCTGAACACAAGGGGAGCGTCTGTAGCTGTGAACTAGCCCATCGCCCCCGAACTGGCCCACAGTGAGACAGTGAGAGGTGTGCATTTCCTTTACAAGAGCTGCCTCATTCCCCTGCAGAGTGGAGAAATGGATGACTGGAGCCTGCACTTGTCTGCTGCACGCCTGAGCAGTTTCACATTAAGATTTGTTTTGAGGCTTATAGATTCTGGTTCTGTTCAGTTCCCTTTCTGTTACAAGACCCCATGGTCCTGCTTTATTGCCTCCACACCAAACCACAGGGCACTCCTTCCTCCAGTGTCTATGTCTTGCAGACACCCACTCACCCCCAGGTACGGGGCAGGACACCTGGAATACTGAGACAATTCAGCTGTTGTTCCTGCCCCGAGAGAATGCTCATCGCATTCGCTCCTGCTCCCATGCCTTTGCTGGGGCTCCTCCCACAGGGACACTCTCCTGGCTTCTGGGCGTGGCAGGTCCCAGCTCAGCAAGTGCCTACCAAGTTACATCCTCCCCCAGAGGAATGACTCACATCCTGCTTCATGCACTTATTACTCTGTGGCTCATGGGCTGGACCATTTGCCACTTTGCATCGTGATTTGTTTACAATTTCACATCCTAAAGAAGGGACTGTGCCTTATTTTTCTCTGAGTCCCCAGTGCCTGACATCGAGTTGATGCATAATAATGTTTACCTGAATGAAAGAGTAAGTTAATAAAAGAATAGAACTATTATGTAAGGTGTGCAGGAGAGTGGAGGTGGGGATGGAGGTGGAGAATAGAGGTGCTGTTCTAACATCTCTGTTGCCAGCAGGGGGAGAGATGTGCTCACAAAAGTCCCATGGTGTGAGCCTTTAGCTTCTACGGTCTGAAAGGCTCAGAGTCTTTCTGAGTGACATCTCAACTTATTATAAAGATTACTTTAAGTAAGAGTGGTTATGACCTTGATTAACTTGAATTATGCCACCTTATGGCAAGCTACTTTTTATCTTTCCCTGAAATACTTTTCCATTTCTTGTTCTTTTGCAGGGGGCGGGAGTTGAGGAGTGGTGGTGGTAGTTATTTATTCACTGGTTCAAAGCTCAGGCAACAACAGTCCTCTTTGAATACCTTTAGGCGCAGTATTGGAGTTGGAGAGTTCAGTGTGTTCTTGGTACCCACTGTCCAGGACTGCTCAGAAGGAGTCCCCTTGGTTTTCTTTCTCAGTGACCACTCCAAAAATGCACTTTCTCTTTGAAAAATCCTCCTTGTTTTGACCTCACTCCCAATCCTAATCCCTTGCAGGATGTCCTGTTGAAACTTCCAGCTCAGTATTTCTAAAAGTTAACAGTTTCTCTCCCAGATGTACTGCCATTTCCATTCACTCTCTTCTGTGAATGTGTGGCTCTCCTGGGCACGGAAACAGGGAGGTGAGGGTTAGGACTGGCAGAGGCGCCCTGGCAGACGCAGGTGCTCTGGGGCAGAGCACGTTGGCGAGGTGGTTCAGCACCCCGGACAGCTCCCAGCGGGGCCAACTCCCCACTCCGGGCCCTCCCCTCTGCCGCTCCACACACAGAAGCAGTACTATTTATTCATCAGCTTGTCACTGGAATTGTATGTTAATTAAGGAACCTCGTTTATTTCTCCTAGGCTTGGCTTCCTGGGGACTTGAGGACGCAGTGGGGCTCAGTTCTGTTCCTTGCTCTGCCGCTTACTGGATACACTACCAGAGACTATCTAATTACCCTGAGCCTGTTTTTCATCTGTAAAATGGAATGGCCCTGTATCTACCTACTTGACTGTGGAGTTGTGAGGGCTAATTGAGATAGTGCATGTAAAGTATGAAACACGTAATATAAACTCAATAGATAGCAGCCACATTTTTATTATTGTAAATGTTATTGGTACGATTGTATCCTTAGTAACATTTGATTATATGACTTGAGGCAGGGGCACGTCTCCCGTCTCCGGGGGATTACAGGCTAGTTTTAGGGGTCAGTAGGCACAAAGGAGTGTAGGGGTCAGATCCTATCCTCCATTATCTAGTAAGTCCTTTGGGGAACCACTTCTTTGCTCCTGGGTCCCTTATTAAGATGGCACTGGGTGCTTTAGGGTCAGCACCCATGGATTTGGGAACTATCCTGTGTGTGCAAATGGGGACGCAGGGCTGACGGCGCTCCGCTCAGACATTCTTGGCCACGGACAAAAGAGGCCTTGACCTCCAGGCTCGCGCGTGCTCTGTACACATGCTTTTGCTTCCTTCCCGTGGGACCTCTTTCCCGCTTTAGTTTTGGCAACTTCTCTCTTTCTCGAGAGTCAGCTCGAATGTCGCCTACCTCTCTGAGCCCATTTTCCTCTTTGAAATGGGAATATGATGGTTGTGTGGCAATTAAATATGACAGTGTGGGTAAAGAGGTTGTCTCTGAGGCAGGCGTGTAGAAGAGGCGCAGTAAGATGGTGACCACAGGCATTACAGCAATCTGCTGTGTGTCACTATGAGCTCCTTGAAGGTCAGGGCTGTTTCCTCCATCCTCCTGTTTTCACCTCTCCAGCCTGGTCTCCTACCACTGCCCCTCTGCTCCCACGCGCAGAGCCTCTCTGCGGTCCCCAGCACTGCCTGCTCAAATGCACGGCTGCTCGCGGGCTGAAGGACTGCATCGATGCGCGGACTGAGCCAGGTGCCTGTGACCGGCTCTAAGTGCAGTTGCCACTGTGGAGCTCCCTGAAACGCCTGGGTGTCCGGTTAGCTGGGGATGAGCTGCCCTAGGGGGTGTCAGGAATGACTCCAGGAAAGGTGGTCTGGAGTCCCAGCTGGGACGAAAGTGCTGCCAAAACAGAAACTCGATTTGCTTCGTTTCCATTTCAGTTAATAAACACATTTCAAGTTTTGATGTGGAAGAGACTGGGTAGTTGGGGACCTCGTGGTGAATTGATATAATTTACCTACAGCGAGGGAATCGAGAGCAGGGAGATGACAGTTGATAATTTTGCAGAGTGTAATGGAGTTAATTTATCATTTATAGTTGATATTGGAGCGCTTTTCCATGGGCTGAATTATGACGGAATGGGGAAAGAGCCGTTTCACATGGTTATTTCGCTGTTTGTGTCACCCTTATGAATTGGAAAGTGGAAAAAGAATGTAGAGCTTAAATTGGTATCTAATCTTTTCAGAGCTCTTTGCTAAACAAACTGGAATTTTAATTAAAACTGCAAGCGAAGAGGTAAATCACTTTAGAAGTTTGTGAAGTTTTTCTTTTTCTCTTGCCTGATATAATTACTACTAATATAGATTCTTTACGGTTGGGAAATTAGACACCAGAATAAATAACTGGAGAAGATTGCTCTGGGGCACTGAAATTATGGAAGGGGCAAGGTCATCTTCCCCTGCTTCCAACATGGGCTTTTTTTCCTGTCGTTAAATTGTTTGGTAACAATTTTTATCTCATTAAAAGTATTGTGATCAGAGGCAGAAGCAAGGCAAATGACAGGCCTCCCCACCACTCTTCTGGCTTTAATTCATATGAGTCAATGATAATGAATGGATTTAATAAAAAAACAAACTGCTTTGGTGATTAACTCAGCGAACAACTAATGGCATCCTTGTCCGGAGTATCAGATTTGCAGTAACAAAGAAGTAGCGAACAGAAAAGGGAAACTTCATAGATCACGAGAATTGCTACTTTCCAGCAAAAGGTTGTTAATTACTGACCCTCCTGCTATATTTATTGGCTCTATTAGAGGATGAGTAATTATTGTCCTCCTAGAAAACCCACAGCGCCATTATTAAATTGGACGGTTCCTCAGAGTGCTACTTACGCAGTGAGATCCTCTCCATCTCCTACGACCAGGACCCTGGAGGAGGTGGGACAGGAATGTCAGCCGTGGGCATAGACTTAGGTAGGGGTTCCTTTAAAGTGTGCAGGAGTCAGGGTCGTTCTGACGCTCTGCATTGATGATTGCCCTCCCTCCCTGCCTGCCCCGCTGCTCTGTCCCCTGTGCATTCTTTCTCTCTTTGCCCAATCATCACCCACCATCCCCTTTCTCCCGCCCTGGGCCGGCTTCCTCGTGGGTCTCCGTCCTCAGCCTCTCTCTGCTTCCCTCCACTCTCCGTCCTAACCAGGTCCAGCCTCACCCTGCTTGAGCATGTCCCTCGGCCCTCTTCCACCCGCAGAACCGAGTTCCAGCTTCGTGATCTGGCTGAGCCAGACACCTCTCCAGCTTTGGCTCTGGGCATGTAGAAGTTGTCACACTCTCCTAGACTCCCTGCCTTGCATGCTGTCTTTCCTCTGCCTGCCTTCCCTTCCTCTTCATCTCTGCCAGGCACATGCCTCCTTCACACCAGCTCGAATGGCCTCTCCTCGGTTAAACCTTCCTCCCCTGAGCGGGAACTTTGTCACATAGAGCACAGCAGTCTGTTAATGCATCTGCCCCCCCCCCCCGTTCCCCACTCCTCCCCCTGCCCCACCGGGCTGGCTCCGGAACCCCTGGGCTGTGACTCAGAGTCAGAGGTGGGTCTGTTGAGGGCCAGCTTCTGATTTCTCTACCACATGGATGTCTGGGCTCTCTGCCTCTCTGCCTGTGTCACCATGGGACTCATGTGACGAACAATCAATCCAGGGGGCTTGCTCCCAATATTCTGTAATGGGGCTAATTTAGCTCTCACAACGTGCCAGGTCATTTATAAACGTCCTGTCTCTTGCATAGCTGTTTTTCATCTTCACAACGCCTCCTGGGAAGGAGACTTGCTGTCCTTTCTCAGATGGTGAAACCAAGGCCTCAGTAGTTGTCAGGCTGAGGTCTGAACCCAGGTTCTTGAACTCAAGTCAAGGAACTTTCACGCAAGTACAGGCTTTCCCCAAGGTTAGGGCCCACCCAGGCTACAAACAGTGCACATGTTTCCTGAGGCTGGTCCTAGGAAACAGCCCTGCCCATCAGCTCCTTCGGGTCACAGCTTACCAGCCAAGAGGGATGGGGTGAAGGACGACAGGAAGTGAGGAAGGAAAGTGGCATTTTTTGAGCACCACCTGCACCCCTGGCACTGTGTGCCAGGCACAGTGCTGGGTCGCTCAGGCACATTGTTAACCCACCGAATAACCCAGTCACGATGCCATTATTGTCCGTCTGAGGAGGCAGGCTTGGAGTTGGCTCATGTGTAGGCTTTTCCCCAGCCCCATCCACACACACTGGGTCCTGTCCCAGCGCAGGGGGGCCTTTCTCCTCAGCCCCCGTTGCCACAGGCCAGAGGGAGCCTGCGTCGGGTGGCTGGCCCTTCTCACCCATCTGGCGGAGCCGTGGGGCTCCCTGCTTTCTGTCTGCTCACATCTGGCTGACAGAACAATGTTCCATATGGTCACACTCTTCCGGATTTGATGGATTTCCCCCAGTACTTCCTCATCTGCTTGCCTTCTTGATTGTTAAGTTTTTAGTCCATCCTTGAAGGGCAGTCGCTCCGTCCCTTCCTGTCTGACCTGGCCTTCTCTGCCCTTACTGTGCCACGTTCCTCCATGAAATGTTAACCACAACTCATTTTTTCCCCATAGATATATTTGCTTGTTTTCTTGGTCAAGGTTAATTCACCTGTCCACCTGTCTAAGCTCAGTCAGAAGAGCAGTCTTTGGAGATAGAGCATGACTTCAGATTGTTTTTTAACCCTTTTTACCAATGGGACTCTTTTTATGTGCAAATGGAGGCGTATATGTAAGATACCTGGTACATAATTAGTGCTCAGTAGGCAGTAATGACTGTCTTCATTATAAAGCTATATTAGTCTTAAATTTCTTCATTCTCCGAATGCTTTCTTTTTCTATGACCCTGTTCTGTTCTCAAATTGGAATGGTATATTCAGTCTCTACTGCTGTGTGACACATTTTCCCCAAATTTAGCAGCTTAAAACAACACATGTTGGTTATCCGTGTGGGTTAGGAACCCGAGCATGGCTTGTCTGGGGGTTGCGGCTCAGAGTCTCTCACAAGGCTGTTGTATGGCTGGCTGTAGGCTGGGCTCCCAGTCTTTGAAGACTTGACTGGGGCTAATGTGTCCACTTCCAAGCTTGCTCACTTGATTGTGGGCAAGAGGCTTTGACTTCTTACTTTTCCTTAGGCTTCCCCAAAATGAGTGATGATGATGACGATGATGATGATGAGGGGTGGAGGCTTCAGTCTTTTTATAAAGATATGCTAATATCGAAAGTATCCTAATATCCGAGTATCACTTGGGCTGGAGCTGTTGGTTACATAGACCAAGCCTGTGACAATGTGGGCGAAAACTACCCAGGGTGTGAATTCCGGGAGGCAGGGATCACTGGAGGCTGCCGACCGCAGGTGGGTAGGTGGGGGAGAGGGGAGTATTCTCTCTGGTGGGGAGGCAGTCATGTGAACAGAAACACCCTTCAAGACCGTGGCTGCACCTCATCAACAGAGGACGGAAGGGGCGTTGGAGAGGAACCTCTCAGCTCTGCCTGGGGACATCACAGCAGGGTCCCCGTGAGCAGGTACACCACAGCGTTCTTCCTCCACAGCCGTCCTGATGATGCTTCGTGGTTTGGTGGCAACCTTTTTAATTGAAGTGACTCACTAAGGTGATTTCCTTGGATATTAAAAATAACAACCTATCTTGTGCAACAACAATTTACTCCTTACAAAATGCTTTTCCATGCATTGCCTCAGACCACGTAACAGCCCTGGGAGGTACACAGGTTTTATTGCTGTTGTTTTCTTATGTTGCAGATGAGTTGCTGAGGCTTAGAGGGGCGGGGTCCATATGTCAAGGTCTCAGGGCGAGGGGACAGGGCTTGAGCCAGGGTTTTCCCAATCCAAGCGTGGTGCCCTGGCCACTACACCTTCATTGTATCCCCCTGAGTGCCGCTGGCCCCTCATTTTAAAGCAGCAATTGGGGTCAGTCCCCTCTGCAGATGCATTACACATGTGCTTGCCCATATCAAAGCATATTGCCACTTTTGTGCCCAATCACTTGAAAAATTTTCTGTTCGTGCAGAGACTCTAAGAAGAAAGTTATTCACAAGGTACAGGAATGGGAATTGGGCTTCATTGGCATGCACTGCGAAACTGCATTTTGCAAAAGCCCTCAGGGGGTTGAACTTGCTCTGTGGGCCATTAGAAAGGGACTTGAATATCAGTCCCTTAAGCACAAATATGCTCAAAGGACATTTAATGCTTTCACTTCTTGTCTGAGCCTGGCTATTTTGCAAGTGTGGTTTAGTCCTAGGCAAGAGAGAAAGGGATTTTGGGTCTCTTCAGGTGAATACAATGAAGGAGGAACTTCCTTTGTGGAAAAGATGGTAGCATGTAGTGAGGATAGGCTTGTTACTGAGGTTCACGGGTGACTGATAAATACCACTATAGCGATCAGTTCAAGATCAGTTAGTTGTGTGTGGTGGTTAAGTACATGGCCTTGGAACTGGGCAGACCTGGATCTGGTCCTGACTCTGCCCTTACTAGCTCTGTGACCTTGGGAAAGTTATCTGGTCTCTCGATGCTTTGTTTTCTTCATCTGTAAAAAAGATTGATAAGTGTTACTACATAAGTGTGAACTTTAGAGATGATGATGATGATCATGTATTTGAGTAGCTGCTATTCATGACTTCACATATACATTCATGAAGCATACTGAAGATGCTGCTTCTTGTATGCGCCCTGACCAAGATCAAACCTGCGGTCTTGGTATGCCAGGATGATGCTCTATCCACTGAGCCACTCCGCCAGGGCTCTCATTTGTGGTTTTAATTTGCATTTTTCTAATGAGTGATGATGTTGAGCCTTTTCATGTGCTCATTAGACATCTGTGTATCTTTTTTGGAGAAATGTCTATTCAAGTCCTTGACCTATTTTTTTAATTGGGTTGCTTTTTGTTGTTGAGTTATAGGAGTTTTAAAATATATTCTGAATATTATTTTTTGTCAGATATGTAATTTTCAGATATTTCCTCCCATTCCATGGTTGCCTTTTTCTTCTGTTGACAGTGTCCTTTGATACAAAAAGTTTTTATTTAATGAAGTTCCACTTATTTATTTATTTATTTGTCTATCTATCTATTTATTTTTTTGTTCTCTCTGCTTTGGAGTCCTATCCAAGAAATAATTGCCAAGTCCAATGTCATTCATGAAGCTTATTCCCCCATATTTTCCCTGTATAGTCTTCTAAGAGTTTTATAGTTGTAGCTCTCTCAATTAGGTTCTTTGACTCACTTTGAGTTAATTTTTGTATATGGTGTAAAATAACGGTCCAACATCATTCTTTTTGCATGTGAATGTCCAGTTTTCCCAACACCAGTTGTTGAAAAGACGGTCCTTTCCCCAATGAATAGTCCTGTCATTTTTGTTGAAAATCATTTGACCATAAAAGCAAGGGTTTATTTCTGGGACCTGTTTAAAATTGTGTCTCTCTGTGTTTTTCAGTACCTAACACTGTGTCTGGCACATAGAAATTATTGAATCAATGGATTTTAAAAAGGCAGTTTCTCAGAACGAAATGAGCTAGAGGAACTTCTGAATGAAAGGTGGATTTGGGATTCATGAACGTAGCAAGGATGGACGGGTGGCTGTAAGGAGTTCTCAGCGGTCCACTGACACGAAGCAGGTGTTGGTTCTACGTTTCAAACAGCAAAGCCACTTGAATCTTTGAAAACTTTGCTTGGATAGTGTGCTTTTGAGAGCTACCTCCCTGGTTAATTCTCCTTCTCCATACTAGCACATAGTAGTTAGAAGAAAATAACATATGTTGTATCCCTTTGTATTTATGACTACTGAATGAATAACTTTCGTCCACTGGATGCAAACAAAATGAGTGAAATGCTATAAATTATAGATGGAACTTGTTGATGCTAATAGAGTGTGTAACATATGCCTCACTTTGGCACAGCTTTGGAATAATGTGACTGATTTAAATTGCGTGAGCTTGTTTGCCTTCATTTTAATTGGTAGTAGCTGGAAAGCTCTGAGTCACCGCCATTAGTAATGCCATGTTCTTCCATTGGAACGCAGCCCTCTCAACTTGTAGGTGATAAAAATTCTGATTAACTGTAGTTTTAGAGTGGGAAAATTAAATAATTTTATTTAATGTGTTGGTATTTCTTTTCATGTGGAATTTAAACAAACAGGTTCTAAATATGATTTAAAAAATAACTCTGAACTAACACACCCTCACATTTTTCCTTTGACCACAATTCTCTGTGTACAGGTTTTAAAATACCGTATTTTTTGCTCCATAAAACATACTTTCCCCCAAAAAAAGTGAAGGGGAAAATGCCCATGAGTCTTATGGAGCAAAAAATATGGTATTTTATTAAATATTTTAACACACCATTTGGTTCAGAATATTTTCTTTCTTATTTCCCTCCTTAAAACCCTAGGTGTGTCTTATGGTCAGGTGCATCTTATGGGATGAAAAATACAGTATGTTCTGTAAGCACAGAATTTGGTAACTTTGATAACACTTTCATAAATGTAGATTTTGATCAAATTTGGTTAATTTGCTAACCTAGGCAGTGATGGAAACAGCAGAAGGGCAGACCCTTTGTCTCTGTGCGGGAAACCCCATAGCTATGCAGAGAGCAGGTGTGTTTTAAGGATACAAGGCTGCCTTCTGGGATCCAAGGGCAAGAAGGACAGCCAGGCTCAAGAAGGTCTGGGCCTAGGGCTGAGAAGCCCTAGGAACTGAGGTCACACAGCCTGTGTCTCCAGGGCCATAGGGTCTCACCTCTGCTTTTGTCTCTGCACCTGCCCTTTCTCTCCTTCTAGCATATCAGCTGCCTTTGCTTCTCTGTGTGCATAGCACAGCACAGCACAGCTGCCTGGGGTTTGGCTTTTCATCGCTTCCAGTACAAGGGCTAGTCGAGGCTGACTGGCTTCTCTGAGTTCCAAATTCCTGGGAGAGTCTGCTTAGCTCATCTTGAGTCAGATGACCACTCCTGGCTTGTTTGTTTATTTATTTAAAAAGTCTTTACTGAGTGCCAGGAACTGTTTTAGGCACTGGGGATGCATTCTGTCCTTGTGGACCTTGCCTTGTGTGTATGAGGTGTGTGTGTGTGTGCGTGTGCGTGTCCGTGTGCATGTGCGTGTGTGTGCATATGTGAGAGAGAGAAAGAGAGACTGTTAAAGTGTGTTCTTTGGGGACTGGGTTAAGAGCTGTGATTTTCAAAGAAAGTGAAGTGTGGCTTGGGATCCAGATAGACCTGGATCCAAATCCTGATTCCTCTCCATTCCAGCTCCGTGTGACTTAATGGCAGGTTATATGACCATGGGAAAGACTGTCAGCTGCTTCACATGCTCACTGTGAGGACTGAGGCATGTGACATGGGCCAGGGCGCCGGGAATGGTACACAGCGGGCATCAGTGTGGTCGCTGATCCTCTTGCTCTTGTTATGAGTCACATTTTTCTCTTTCCTCTAGTTCCCTTTTGGCCGACGCTTGCCTTGTGACATCTACTGGCATGGTGTTTCATTTCACGACAGTGACATATTCTCCGGTCAAGTGAACAAGTTTCCAGGTATCCGCTGTTATTGTTGGCATTTACAAAGGTGTCCAGGGCTGAGTCTCAGGGAACGCTTGTCTTCAGAAACATGACAGTGCCTTGAGGTCCAGCCGAGCACTCTTAACTGGGAATTGCTGCTGTACCTGTCACCTCGGTGGGTATGCCGACGCACAGGAGTCGGGACTTAGCTCGCTGAGGGCATAGGGATTGAGGCTCACAAACAGAAAGACAGGCTCTCCTCACCCGAGTCCACTGGCGGAAGAACAAGATTTTCCATCTTTTCGGTTATAGATATAACATGAGGATGTCATGAGGGACTGTGTTCTCAAAATAAAAAAATATTACTTAAATAATTTGTAGGCAAGAGAAGTACTAAAATTCTAGAACTATAGCACAAATGAGTTTAGCAGTTTTCATTTTCTTTAAGTCTTTTTGTTGTTGTTAGAGACAGAGAGTCAAAGAGAGAGAAAGATAGGGACAGACAAGCAGGAAGGGAGGAGAGAAATGAGAAGCATCAATTTTTTGTTGTGGCTCCTTAGTTGTTCATTGATTGCTTTCTCATGTGCCTTGACCGTGGTGGGGGGAGGGGGCTTAGAGCAGAGTGAATGACCATTTGCTCAAGCCAGCAACCATTTGCTTCAAGCCAGCCACCTTTGGCTCCAGCCAGCAACCATGGGGTCATGTCTATGGTCCCACGCTCAATCCAGTGACCCTGTGCTCAAACGGATGAGCCCACACTCAAGCCAGCTACCTCAGGGTTTTGAACCTGGGTCCTCTGTGTCCCAGTCTGACACTCAATCCACTGTGTTACCGCTTGGTCAGGCCATTTTCTTTAAGTATTGTATTTGTAAGTACTGCTTTTAACACCTAATGTACCAATCTGTGAACGATAGGCTGCAGGTAACCTCTGCTTTCACCCAAGGTCATTATTACCCAGTGAGAGTGACCTGCAGGAGACTCTGTGCCAGAGAAGTGGCATAGCCGACATTGTGAGACACCCACTTGGGCACTGCCAGCCTCCCTCTATGCCTGCTCATTTTTAACCTCTACCACCTCTTCTGCTATGGTTGCTATTCATTATTGTTAATAGCTAAAGGAAGAGGGTGGCTACAGTGAGCGGAATTTGCAGTGGGCTGGGGAAAAGAACACTGGTTAAGCTGGGTTTGAGCACAGCCAAAGGGGTTTTCCACTAATTTCCAGAAATTTTAACAAAACCACAAGGTGGCTATTTCTGTATCTCCTCCCAACTTTAAGCATACTTATGGGCCATTTTTACATAGTTGTGAGTGTAGCTGCCTGAGTATAAGGTATTTTCTCTTAGCGTTATATTATTTATGCTTATTTTAAAAAGAGAATCAATTATTTTCCTTTGGCAGTCTGTGCCACATCTGTAAGAAAGCAGCCCTCACAAAACCCAATATCCATACATTATACACTGGTGGGTTGTGCCACGTCCGCTAGGGGGTTTCAACTGAGCACGCAAACTGCCACAGGCCACATGGGCTCAGGTTCACTTACAAGGACAGAGGGCAGGAAAGGCAGCTCATCAGTCAGTTCGTCAGCATCATGCATTTCCCTCCAGGGGAATCTTTGCGAGGGTTCCAGGGGCTGGAGGCTGGCCCCTCAAGTGACAGCTCTGGTGCAAGGGGACAAGACCCACATTGGTGCATGTGAGTCTGTCTTGGCTTAGACAACCGACATGAGGAGCCTACATCTCCTGTAGCTACTCCATTACATAGCGTCCAGGGTCCCCACCAGGGGCATGCTAAGTGACAAGTACCACTACCCTCAGGAAAGCCTGGAGCTGCAGCTTCCTACCAGGTATTTATGCCATTTGCCAATCAGGGGCCGTTTTAACTATATGCTTTGTTGTCTAGTAACACGGCTAACTTCCCACCTTTATTTGTTTCCAGGGGAACAGAGCTGGAAAATTAATCCCAGGTCAATTTGTCCTTAGAGAAGGAGGGAGGGTTTTGTTACAGAACAGGGACAAAGCTGGCAGCCAGGGTTCCCGCACACAGTTTGACGGAATAGCTGTTATTCTCTCTGCCTTGCTGCTCAGAACAGGTGACTTTTTGGTGCCACTGAAGGACTAACTGGGATATCGGGCAAATAAATTCTGAAAGAGGCCAACTCTTTAAATGAGGGCAGAGTTCCTAAGACATGAATCATCAAATGAGGCTTCATTTCCATTGCCCCTTGCTGTTGCCTCATCTAGTGGCTGGGAGAAGGATAGAGGGTCGCTGTAACTGTATTCAGAACACAAGTCAGAGACACAGAGAAACACCTCCGAAGGACTGCTTCCATTAAAGGTGACATAAGAACATGCATCTCAGAGAAGTGAGTTTGTGCACCCCACAGTCCACATGCCAGTGGTTAGAACATATAATTGTCCACTTTACGAGCAGCATTAATTAGCTCTAATGACAAAGCAGCCCTGGAACCTCTAGGCAGGGGACCAGGACGGGCACACCCTCTGCTCCGAGAAGGACGGCCCTCGTCAGCAAGGGGTGATTACAGGACAGTCTGTCCTCTGGCTCCAGTCTGTGCCCAGGCTTATCTTCTGTCTCTCCTGTTTGCCATTATTCTAGAAATGCCTTTTGTATGCATTGTGTGTTCCTTACGGTAAGTCCTAGTGGACGTGCCAGACCAGGATAAGCGTTTCCACGCGGAACGAACAGAACAGAACGCTTTCGGATACGCACATGGAAGTAATTTATTTTGTTTGTGTCAGCACATTAGATTTTAGCCGCTTTTCTATGGGCAATTTCCTTCAAGGTATGTTCTTGTATCTTAACTGATGAATTAAGACTTTCTATAAAAATAATCTGATTTAGATGTGTCTCTCTTTAAGAAAATCCAGAACTGTCCATTCTTAGCTTACAAACAACAGTTTCATGGTGAGTTTCAAGGTCTGAGATGTTAACAGCCTATGGCAGGGGGCCTGGAAGCCCACCCTAAGAAGCGGACTTTCTATACAGAAGGGGAAGGCTCCATTGAGGAACCAATGGAGACAGCCACCTGGCCAGCCCTGGTCTGGGCCGGGGATACGGAGACCAGGAGCAAGGCGTGTAGAGAGGGGAGTGTGATACAAGATCAGTGTGGTGCCAGACGGAGCTCAGGGTGCTGTGGGAGTTTGGACTGAGGGCGCATGACCTCACCCAGATTTGCTTGGGATACAGGCAGGGACAGAGATCCTGGAGAAGGAGGTTGACATGTGAACTGAGCCTTCAGAGGTGGGAGGCTCTGAATCTCATTCAAAACCAGGGAGCAGAGTTGGCGCGGAGATGTAGGCTGCTTAGCGCACAACGCTCACTCAGCTAAGGGCAAGTGGCCCATGACGGTTAGAAAGGGCCAGGTGGGATAGAGGCAGTGGGGTGGTGATAGGCAGGGGCAGAAGGGCAGGGGAACCGCGGAGGAGTTTTTAGGCCAGAGAGGGACATAGGCCAGCTTGGATTTTAGAAACATCAGCCAGAGGGCAGGTAGAAGGCTGAGAGACGAAATGGAGAGAGAGCTAAGAGGCCACTGTAGCGTCCAAACAAAGACGGCGAACTATTCAGGGGAGAGGAACGGAGAGAGGGAATGGAGCTGACTGTACTGTTGTTTGAAGGCTGTAATGCATTTTTGTTATAAATAATATTTGGATTAAATGATACTCCCAATGTAGCTCAGACTTTATTGTGTTCTTGTTTTGTTTTTGTTTTTTAACTGGGCAAGCCTGAGGATCAGGCTGTTCCTCTCGTAGGGGACTCCACGTGGGAGGAGACCCACCAGGCCTGGAGACTGCGGTGTAGCAGAAGGGAGAGCCCAGGCCCAGAGTGGCAGGAGGCAGGCTCTTGGTCTGAGAAGCTCCAACCGGGGTACGGGGGTTTTCCCAGTCGATAGGGGAGCTGCCCAAGCAGGGATGTCTAGGGATTGACCTTGCTGAGAAACCCAGGTAGGGGAGTCAGCTTCAGAAGAACCTGCTACTAGGCAATGAAGTCACAGGCAGGAGGACCCTCCCTTCAGGATAGGCTAGGGGGAAACAGAGGAGAAACACTGTAGAGAACAAGGCAAAGATATTGCTAAGGCAGCCACTCGGGCACCAGGAGCAAAAGAAAGGTTTCCAAAATTTGGGGACAAAGAAATGAAGCATCAGAAAACAGTTTAAATCCCCCTATTTAATGGAACTACAAAGATGGGGTCAAAGATTGCCTTGTTCCTAATCTTGGGGGGAGCTGATGATTAGATCTAGAGCTTCTAACTCAGGTCAAAATGGGTCCCAGAGCCTGGGGCAGGGTCCCAGTTAGGGTCAGGTGCTACAGCAGCTCAGGGAAGGGAGGTGGAGTCTAGAGCCAGCAGAGCCTGACGGGGGTCCTCCCTGTTTGCATATTTACTCGGAGACATGGGCTCTGACTCAGCTAGAAGGTTAGCTACTCTCGTCAGTGTCTTCCTGAGAGAGGATAGCAGGCCCCACATCTATCTCTGAGCTGCTGCCAGAGGCAGGGGCGCCAGCTGCTTCCTCGTGCGGTCCAGTGAAGGCCGGGAGGCATTCTCCCTGGCAGCACTGGCTGGCAACACTTCCAAGATGTGGAGAGGAACAAAGGCTTTGGTGGGAAGTGGATCGAGGGAGGTCTACACAGATGCCTTCTAGAGACAGGCGTGCAGGCGGGGTTAGGGCTGGGCTGTGGACATCAGCAGGTCGCAAGGGGCTGGGAAACATCGCCAGTGGCTTGTAGGAGCACTTCTGAAGTGGGCTGTTTTCAGTAGAGAACCACCTGAAGACAGACACAAAGGTGGACCCGGAAACAGATCTGGGCGCTGGCATGGGCACCGCTGATCCACATTGCAGAAAGAGCCGTTGCAGATTGAAAATGAATATTTACTTAATTTGTTGGACCTTGATTCTCACAAAGCTCTTCTGGAACATTCAGATTGCACTCCTGTTCTCACTTCTGTCTGCATGGTGTGGGGCTTTCCGACCTGCTGAGGGGTCCCTGGGCCTTACCCGATCACAGTGCCACTGAAATTCAGAAAGCATCACAACACTCGGTGGTCAGAAGGCGTCATCTGTGTGAAGGAAGGGACTGTGTTACAGTTAGTCCTGGAGGTGTTTTTAATGCTATAACTAAAACAACCGTCAGACACACAAAAAGTTTCCAAGAAAGTTGAAAACTTGTTTTCATGTACTTTGTGTTCAGCTTGTATTTATAACTCAGAATTTCTAATTTCATAGGGGAATAAAAAGGAATAGCTGTAATTTTCCGAACTCATTTCTCGGGATACTCCGACCAGTGTCTTCAATGAGTTTATTTATTATTTTAAAAATAAAGTCGAGGAGTCCACATTAGAGCTCAGTTCATTAGTACTTTTTTTAAGTTCCTTTATTTCTTACTTAATCCTTCTCCGTATCCTTCCAAACAAGAACTAGGAACTGGGCACTGACATCTTGAAGCTGCGATCTTTAGATGTATTGCTTCTTTTAATATGCTGAGAGAAGCAAGAACTAGGTTATGAAAACCTCCACTCAAATGTTTACACTTCCCTTCCCGAACACGGCGGTGTAGAGAGACCGTGCCCGCTTGGAAAATGTGACAATCGAGACATGCCAAGCTGACACGAAACTCTGTACTTTCTATTGAAAATAACTTGGCTAAGCAAATTTCCAGCGTCGGTAAGGGAACTGTGGAGCTCTTCCCTGGTGAAGGCCAGTTTTAGTCTCCATTTTTTTTTAGCAGTGATATTTGCCTTGAGAAAAAAGCATGCTAAAATGTAAAATGATTTGCTATGATAAACACTCAATTTCTTCTCTTATCAGAGTTACTAAAGATGTGACAAGAAAAAATAAAGTCCACTTTTTTTTCAAATATTTTATTAGTGAGACATTTCAATCCCCTCTGGATAAGTCAATGAGATCTGATCAATGTTAGTGTCAGTCATTAGAACTGAAGAACTCCTACAAATTTCATCCCCCCCCCCCCTTAAACTATAAATTATGCTCTGGTATCTTTTCCAGGAGACAGATTTTATGCAGAAAGTTATATAGTTTTCTCTTTCCTACCTTTGATACTCATTAAAGATGAAAACAAAGCAACTTAATTAAGCTTCTCATAATGTAAGTAGAGTCTACTAGATAATAATTCACCAAGGCGTAAGATGGAAGGAATCCCAAAAATATGTACAGTGGCCCCAAATTAAAAACGATATTAAGTTTTAAGTGTGTGATATAAATGCTTCCCTCCATTCATTGTCTAGGGGGCTGACAAAGAAGGAAATGATAATCTGGGAGGAAGTTCATTCCATCAAACTGACGTTTCATTTTAGAAGGAAAAAAATTCACCTATTACCACAAGGTTTTCATTGTGATGCGTCTTTCCAAGCCCTGAGTCACTGCCGTGGGGTTGTCCTGTCTGAAAAGTGACTGAATGTGTCGGGTGGGGGGTTTAAGAAGTCCCAGGTCACGGCTGTTTTGTAGCGAGCGGCCCACTGTGGTGAAACCTCACAGCCTCTCTCCTCCCCAGGCATGACGGAGATGGTGCGTAAAATTACCCTGAGCAGAGCGGTGAGAATCATGCAGAACCTCTTTCCCGAGGAGTACAACTTCTACCCTCGCTCGTGGATTCTGCCTGACGAGTTCCAGCTCTTCGCTGCGCAGGTAGATGGCACTCGGTCCCCAGGACCCATGAATTATATAGTGTGGTCCTCCGCGCTGGGAGCTGGGGTTGGGGGTCCTCAGGCAGCTGCGACTGGCCGAGGGAGTGTTTAACAGTCCACCATGGGTGTTGGCAGCAATTGTGGGAGATGGCAGAGTTGAGCGGGTCGGGTGACTGGTAGGTACACTGAAGAAGTGGGTCTTGACATGAAGAGACAGTCGTTAATGCTTTTATTGGGGTCAGCGTTTGGGGAGCCAGGGAGACAGCGCTGGAGCAGGTGGCTGAGCCCACAGGAGCACGGGGACTGTGTGGGTGAATCCTAGAGGCGTGGCCTCCCAGCATCCCATGGTATGACATGTGGGAAGTTGGACTCCTCTTCAGGGCCAGGGAGGGGGCCTAACAAATTGAGGGGCAGGAGGGACCTTTGAATGTCCTACTTTAAATGTGTTCCAGGATCAATTTTCAAATCATACATTTCATATCAAAGCAATATGTTTGGGCTGAAATACTTTAGCTATTTCCCAATAATTTTGAAAATTATTACAGAACCATTAGGGAAGCCGAATTCAGAATTGCCACTTCCTTTAGTCTTTCAACAATTTCATTTAGGATTGTGTCAAAGCCTTTAGTCAGTGGGCTCCATGGTCCATCTCATCCCTCTGGGGTAGCTATACAACAAATACCTCTCTAATTGTGATAGGGCTAGCACCATTTATTGATCCTCCTTTGTTTCATGCATTGTGCTAGAAGTTTAACAGTGGTGGTCAACCTGGTCCCTGCCGCCCACTAGTGGGCGTTCCGGTTTCCATGGTGGGCGGTAGCGGAGCAACCAAAGTATAAATAAAAAGATAGATTTAACTATAGTAAGTTGTTTTATAAAGATTTATTCTGCCAAACTTAGCGAAAATCCAACATAAAGTACTTGGTAATTAATTATTATTATATGCTTTAACTTGCTGTAACTCTGCTTTATAAATTTTATAAAGTAAAGTTACTTCCCTACTTTATAAATCACCATTTCTGTAAAACCAGTGGGTGGTTAGAAAATTTTACTACTAACAGAGATACAAAAGTGGGTGGTAGGTATAAAATGGTTGACTACCCCTGTTTAACATCATCTCTTTTAATCGTCACCATAAAGTTGGTTGTATTATTACCCCCTCCCCCTTATGGATGAAGAAACTGAGGCTTTGAGAAATTAAGTGACTTGCTTGTAGAGTAGGATTTAGACTTAGAGGTGATTTCAACGCCTATGCTTTTTATAGTTCATTGTATTGCCTGCATGTCATTTGGGTCTTAATATTACATTATAAAACTTGTAATAAAATTATGACATAAAGCACAAAAGAATCTTGAAGTAGTCATTTTAAAAAGGAAGCTCTCTGTGGGATGGTGTCACACAGATCTATATGTTTCTTAAAATTCATCAAAGCATTAACTCAAAGTTAGTGTATTTTATTGCATGAAAATTATGCTTCAATAAAGTTAATTTTAAAAAGTAAACTATCAGCTGTTCCCCATACTGACCCCCCCCTCCCATCTTCTATTTCTGTGGCTCTGCTTGTGCTCTTGTTCCAATGTGGAGTACGTTTCCTTCCCATGTCTACAGCTCTTTCTCACAATTCTGCAGGGCTGAACTTAAATAAGATACCACTGCACCTTCAACATCAGATAAGTGAGAAGAGCATTTCCATCATTCCCCAAAAGTCCCCTGGGCTTCTTTGCATCCAGTCTCCTCAACCCCCAACTCAGGCAGCTGCTGACCTGCATTGTTACCATGGATTAATTTTACCTGTCCAAGAAATTCATATAAATGGAATCCTATAGTATGCACTTTTTTGAGTCTTTTATTTTTAATTTCAGAATTACATTATTGAGATTTATCCAGGTTTGTTGGAGATAACAGTAGTTGGTATTTTTATTGGTGGGAAGTGTTCCATTATATGACTAGACCACTATTTGTTTACCCATTCACTGGTTGATAGGCAGTTGGGTTATTTCTGGTGTTTCATCATGAAGGGTGCTTCATTTTAGCAACCGTCTTTCTGAATCTATTAAGAGGCTATGGTTTTTATTTTGGTAATGTGATGAATCTCATTGATTAATTTTTTAAATGTTAAACTAACTTTGTATTCCTGCAATAAATTTTACCTGGTTCTAATGTATTATTCTTTTTGTGTACTGCTAAACTCTACTTGCTGACATTTTGTTAGAAATTTCTATGTCTTTGTTCATGAGAGATATTGGCATTTAATGTCTTTTTTGGTTTGGTATCAAGAAAGCTTTATTAAATGAGTTGCCAACAATTTTTTTAAAAATTTTGCATAATATTGGTATTATTTCTTAAACATTTGCTAGAATTCATTATTGAAGGTATTTGGTCATGGAGCTTTCTTTCTGGGAGTATGTTAAGTTTGATTTTTTAAAAATACATATAGATGGCCCTAGCCAATGGCTCAGTGGATGGAGTTTCGGCCCAGCATATGGACATCCCAGGTTTGATTCTCAGTCAGGGCACACAGAGAAGTGACCATCTGCTTTCCCTTTCCTTTTCCCCCTTCTCTCCCTCTTTCCCTTTCAGAGCCAGGGGCTCAGTTGGTTTGAGCATGGCCCTGGGCACTGAGGATGTCTCAGTTGGTCCAAGCACACCAGCCTCAGGCACTAAAAATAGCTCAGGACTTGAGCATTGGCCCCAGACAGGGTTGCTGGGTGAATCCCCGTCAGGGCACAGGCAGGAGTCTGTCTCACTAGCTCCCCTCCTGTCACTTAAAAAAATTACATATAGATAACTTGTCTTTCATCTAGTTGTCAAATTTCTAGACATAAACATTTAAAAATAGTATTTCCTTATTATTTTTTAACATCTGTGAAATATGTAGTGATCCTCCACTATTTCATTGCTGAAATTGATAATTTGTGTTTACTTTTTTTTTCATGATCGGTCTATCTAAAGGTTTATTAATTTTGTTCTTTTCAAATAACCAATTTAATGATTTTATTACTTTTCACTCTGTCCTTTTTTTTAATATCATGAATTTATTATTTTTATTATTTTTTTCTACTTCTTTTGGGTTTATATTCTTTTTATCTTTCTAAAATGACAAACTATTTTAAGAGAACCTGAGTTCATTGATTTTACATATTAAAGAAATAAGTTTTCCTCTAAGCACTATGTTAGATACATCTCAGAAATTTTTGTATGTTACATTTTCATTACCATTCAGTTCAAAATATTATCTAATTTACTTTGAGATTTCTCTGATCCATGGGTTATTTAGAAATATATTGTTTAATTTTTAAGTAATTTTGAAATTTTCCATGTATTTTTGTTATTGATTTGTAATTTAATTTTGTTGATGTAAGAACATATATTCGGTATTATCTTGATCCTTTTAAATTTATTGAAAGTTGTCTTATGGCCTATATGTTGTCTGTCTTATTCTGGAGTTGTGGGCATAGTATCCTAGAAATGTCGGTTAGGTCAAATTGGTACTTGGCACTGTTCAGGTAGTCCCTACTTATTTACTGCCTACTTGTTCTGTTGGTTATTGAGAATGTTAAAATTTCCAACTCTTATTGTAAGTTTTCTACTTCTCTTTTTAGTTATGTCAGTTTTAGTTTTATATATATTTTAAAACTCTATTATTAGTTTGATTACACTGAGGAACAAAGTTTTTGTTGCATCCACAAAAACACTTGTCATTACCTAATTCGAGTGTGCTGATCTCAAATCTGACATTAGTTTTTCTCTGTAAGCTACAGTTTTTTTTGCAATTCAAGATTTTAGGTTTTCATCTTATTGTAAAATTTTCAACATTTAGTTTAACATGATGAAGTAGAATGTCTTCTTGGGCCTCATCTTTGTGAAAATATAATAATTTCTATAATGCAGTAAATACACTAATACACTAAAAGATATGATTGCATCAGAATTTGTCTACAGTTTTGAAATACAACATATTAAAACACTTATTTTAATTATAAAATTTGCACAAAACTTATTTAAATTCTATTCAGGCAAAAATTTGCATTTGTAGCTCTTTTGTTAGTGTACTTATTGAGGACGATCTTGTTTGATGCTCTAGCAGTAGTCAGCTCATCACTAACAGCTCCAAGATTTTTGGGAAACTTATTAAGATGACTGTTCAGGAAGTGAATCTTAATGCTCATGTTACATCCAATGTCGCGGAAAGCCAACAGCATCCTTTGAACCAGAAGTTCATAGCTTTCTGCTTTTTTGTTGCCAAGAAACTGCTTCATTAAGCCTAGTTTGATGTGAAGTGGGGGGAAAATGATCCTGTCTCGATTAACTACAGGTTCACTCACAATATTTTGCATCCCTACTTCCAGAGCTTCACGTTTCGGCCACTCCTTCTGTGTCCAGTGTTTCTCCCAAGCTCAGCTGTCCCACAAACACAGAAAGCAAGGATGCTTTGTGAAACCTCTCTGTTGTCCTAGCAGGAAATTTACCATTTTAAGATCCACACAAATGATCCAGTTATGCTCCTTATACTTCAGAAAATCGAGGACAATTTTTATGTCATTATAATCTTCTCGCAGATGAGTTGAATAACCAATTGGAACCACTACATAAGCATTACCACTGTGTAGGAGAACACATTTCACACTCCATTTAGAGCTATCAAGAAATAGCCGCCATTCTGTTGGACTATAAGTGGTAACACCTAGCTGGCTGAGAAGACTACTGATATCATGACAGTAAACAAAGTGTTTGTCTTCGGAAAAAAAATTCCACAAAAATTTGTTCACACTTCCTGAAATGGGATACTTGTGCTGACTGGTGAAGTATATTCTTTTCTTGAAGCCTGGAGGTTAATAACTCAGCAGCTTTCTTAGATAGGCCCAAATCTCTTACTAAGTCATTCAATTCGGGTTGGCTAAACTGCTGAGGGGTTAATGACTGCACGGCATCAGAAGAAGACCCTTCAGATTCTACAACCATTTTCTGATGCATCTTATCAAAATATACTTGATCACCATGTTCACTTTCTTCCTCCTTAGAATAAATAAAACCATTGAACATTTGAACCGGGAGCGTCTCAGAGTGTGGGATAGGTCGTATTGCTGAAGAAATATTACCATGATGGCGAACCTATGACACGCATGTCAGCACTGACACGTGTAGCCATTTTCTCCAGAGAAGTATGGGGCCACATGCCGAGAAGGACGTTTCATCCTCAGCTCCTGCATGGCCAGGTGCAGTAGCTGAGGATAAAACATTTGCTGTAGTGTAGACACTGTGCCGGAGGTCTGTAGGCCAAAACAACAGAACTCGGGCACAGAGCATCTAGTTCTGGGACTTCCTGTTAGACTGTTTTTCTCGAAGTGACACACCACCTGAGTTATGCTCGGTTTTTTAGCGAATTTTGACACACCAAGCTCAAAAGATTACCCATCACAGGAATATTAGGATATTTGATCATATGCCATTTCTTCTTGCCGATGCCCTTTGTATGGATCAGACAGAAATAACAGTCACTGCTGTGGTCCTTAGGTTCATGTCAAACCATTAGAATACCAAAAGGCATTCCTTTGTGTTTTCCTTTTGTCCAGTCACGAAGCATTTACTCACAATTATGACACACAATATGAGGATCCCAATTCTTGTCTTGATCGCCAAGGGGAACTTGAAAATAGGCAATATATGCACGTGTCACAAGTGATGAAATATTGCGCCTTTGACGTTGAAGTGTGTAACAGCCAGATATATAACAGAAGGTGTCAGGAGTATTCTTACATTTATGCCTACTCAAAGAAGCCATGATTCAATCTTAAAACAAAATAAGAGGGTGTTTTGATCAGATAATTTTTTACATTTAAAAACAATCACAATTATGTAAAAGTGATGTTTGTAAAACATTAATTGTCTTGTGGTTATGTTCAATCCAAGAGTCATTGCCCTTTAACTACAATTTAAAAACCAATTCTTGAAATAAATAAATAAATAAATAAATACCAATGCATGCCATTAGCTGTAACAAAAAGAAATTAAAATTGCATAAAAACTAGAGCATGCACCAAAAAACAGATTTCAGATTTGGACTCAGCGGAAATATATAGAAAAAGTTCTAAAACCTCATGCAGCAGAAAATGAAAAAATAATTGTTCCCCAGTGTTATTTGACTCCTTCGTATGGTAATTTTCCTTGTCCTAAAGTTTACTCTGATATTAATAGAGCACCTCTGGCTTTCTTTGGCTTAGTGTTTACATGGTATATCTTTTTATCATTCTTTTACTGAGAACCTATCTACATTTTTAAAGAGTGTTTCTTGTTGACAGCACATTAATTGGGTTATGGTCTTTAATCCAGTTTAATAACCCTTGCCTTTTATAAATAACCCAGTTTTACACTTGCCTTTTAATTGATGTTTTTAGCCCATTTAACACTTAATGCGATCATCAATATGGTTGGATTTAAGTATACCATCTTGCTATTTCTTTTCTATTTACCCTATATGTTTGGATTAATTATTTTTAGTGTTTTATTTTATCTCCTCTTTAAGCTTCTGAGCTATGCTTCTTTTAAAAATGTTTTTTAGTTTTTGTCTTATTCCTAGAATCTAGGACTTACGATGCATCTTTAACTTAGCACATTTACCTTTAAATATTACTGCCTTCACGTAGGATAGAAACACTCTACATGAGGTTTGCTATTTCCCCTCTCAGCCTTTGTGCTATTGTCATATATTTTACTTCTATTTTGTAAACCCCACAATGCGTTGTTATTTTTGCTTTGAAAAGTCAATTATCTAAGAAAGAAACTGAAAAGTGAGTTTATATGTCTTTTGTACTCACCCATACATTTGCATTTACAATTTCCAGAATTTTCATTTCTTTGTGTAGCTCTGCGATTCCATCCGGTATTATTTTTCTTCAACCTAAAGAATTTTTAAAAACATATTTCTTGTAATGCAGCAGGTCGTCTGGTGACACATTTTCTCAGCGTTTGTTTGGAAATGCCTTCATTTTGCCTTCAGTTTTTAAAATGTTTCCAAATAATTTTGGACTTACAAAAATGTTGTGAATATCATAGAGAAAGAGTTCCGATCTACCCTTCATGTATTATTATCTTCCACAAGCACTGGCACTGGGAAATAACATTGCTGTAATACATACTACTACATTATCTACACGCCTTATTAGCGTTCTTCCGTTGTACTACCCGTGTCCTTTCTTGGGTACAAGATCTACTCCATGAGCCCTCCTTGCATTTCATTATCATTTCTCCTTAGCCTCCTCCCAGCAGTACACGGTTCCTGTCCGTCTTTGTCTTTCATGACTTTGACTCTTTTGAAGAGTTCTGGTCCATTATTTCTTTAAGAATGTTCCTCAACTTTTTTTTCTGATTTTTCTTATGATTAGATTTAGATTATACATTTTTGGTGAGACTACCACAAAAGTGAAGGACCTTCTCAATGCATCACTTCAGGAGGTACAAGATGTCAGATCGTCCTCATTCTGGTGATGTTAACTTTGGTCACTTAGTTAAGGTAATGTCTCCTAGGTTTCTTTCCTATAAAGTTACTATATTTTTCTCTTTGTAATCATTAAGTATCTTGTGGGGAGATGTTTTGAGATTACGTAGATAGCCTATTTGTCTTATACTTTTTTTAAAAGAAACTTCAATAAGGTATAATTAACATACAGTACACTGCACATATTTAAATATGCAGTTTGGTATGTTCTGATATATGTAAAAACCCAAGAAATCATCACTATAATCAAGATAATGAATATATCCATCACCCAAAATATTTCCTTATATTCTCTTGTAATCCTTCCTTTTCCCCCCTTCCTGCCTCCTACCTACTGTCTCCAGGCAACCACAGTTTATAGATCTGCTTTCTGTCAAGGTTAGTTTGTACTTTCTAGAATTTTATATAAATGGAATCATACAGAAGTTACTCTCTTTTTTTTTTCCTTTTTTGGTCTGGCTTCTTTCACTTCGCATAATTATTGTTGTTTTCTTCAAAAATTCATTCTTTTTTGTTACTGAGGAGTATTCCCTTGGACGTACCGTAAATGCCACAATTTGGCTGCTGGGCATGTGGACTGAGTTCAGGTTTTGGCTATTACAAATAGAGATACTACGAACATCCGTGTCTTTTGTGGACATAGTATGTTTTCATTTCTCTTGAGTAAATGCTTACGAATTATATGTTTAGATCATATAGTAGTACATTTAATTTTTTCTTAATTTTTCTTTATTAATTTTAGCAAGAGAGGAAGGGGGAAAGAGAGAGAGAGAGGAACATTGATTTGTTCCTGTATGTGTTCTGACAAGGGATTGAATCGGCAACCTCTGCACTTGAGGGCAATGCTCTAACCAACTGAGCTATCTGGCCGGGGCCATATAGGTGTGCAGTGGTTTCTCATTGATTTAAGTTTGTATTTCCCTGATGATTAATGATATTAAACATCTTTTTCTGGGCTTATTTGCCATCTAAATATATTCTTTGATGAAATGTCTATTTACATCATTCTTGCTCATCTTAAAATAATTGAGTTGCTTGTTTTATTATTGACTTTTGATAATTCTTTATATATCTTGAATACAAGTATTTATTGGAGAAAGCAATTGCAAATATTTTCTCCCAGCCTGTGCTGTCTTTTCATTCTCTGAACAGTATCATTTAAGAGCAAGTTTTTAATTCTGTTGATATCCAGCTTATCAGTTTGTTCTTTTATGGACCATGGTTTTGATGTCATATGTACAGAATCTTGACCTAACTCACATTCACAAAGATGCTCTCTTATTATTTTATTTTTTATTTTTGTCTAAAGCTGTAGCTTTCAGTTTAGGTCTCTAATTTTGAGTTAATATTTGAATATGATGTGAGGTATGGATTGAAGTTCATTTTATATTTTTGCCTGTGGATATCCAATTGTTTCAGAAACATTTGATAAGAATACAACCTTCTACCCACCCCACCTTCCCAATTGTTTTTGCACTTACGTTGAAAATAGTTGCTGAAGTACATGTGGGTGTATTTCTGAATTCTCTATTCTATTCCATTGGTATATTTGTCTTTAGGTCAATACCTCACGGTCTTGGTTACTATAGTTTTATTATAATTAGTCTTTAAATTATTTCATGTAAGTCCTCCAACTTAGTTCTTCTTTTTCAAAGTTGTCTTGGCCATTATGGTCTTTTGATCTGCCATATAAATTTTAGAATGTGCTTGTCAATCTCTAAAAAAAAAAGCCTGCTGGGATTTTGATTGGGAATGCTTTCAATCTATCATATATATTACTTTGGGTAACTGAGTCTTCTGACCCGTGTACATGGTATATCTCTCCTTTTATTTAGGTTTTCTTTAATCTTTCTCTTTCTTTTTGTTTTTTTTTATATATATATTTTATTATTATTAATTCTAATGGGGTGACACCAATAAATCAGGGTACATATGTACAATGAAAACATCTCCAGGTTATCTTATCATTCAATTGTGTTGCATACCCATCACCAAAAGTCAAATTGTCCTCTGTCACCTTCAATCTGGTTTTCCCTGTGTCCCTCCCCTCCTCCCTATCCCACTCTTCCCTTCCTCCCCCCATCCCATAACCACCACTCTCTTGTCCATGTCTCATATTATCACTTTTATGTCCCACCTATGTATGAAATAATGCTGTTCTCAGTTTTTCTTTTTTTCTGATTTACTTATTTCACTCCGTATAATGTTATCAAGGTACATCCATTTTGTTATAAATGATCCGATATCATCGTTTCTTATGGCTGAGTAGTATTCCATAGTATATATGTACCATAGCTTTTTAATCCACTCGTCTTCTGACGGACACTTGGGCTGTTTCCAGATCTTCGCTATTGTGAACAATGCTGCCACGAACATGGGGGCGCATTTCTTCTTTTCGAACAGTGCTATGGTGTTCTTAGGGTATATTCCTAAAAGTGGGATAGCTGGGTCAAAAGGCAGTTCGATTTTTAATTTTCTGAGGAATCTCCAAACTATTTTCCACAGTGGCTGCACCAGTCTGCATTCCTACCAGCAGTGCAGAAGGGTTCCCTTTTCTCCACATCCTCGCCAGCACTTATTCTGTGTTGTTTTGCTGATGAGTGCCATTCTGACTGGTGTGAGGTGATATCTCATTGTGGTTTTAATTTGCATTTCTCTAATGATTAGTGATGTTGAGCATTTTTTCATATGCCTATTGGCCATCTGTATGTCCTCTTTGAAAAAATTTCTATTCATTTCTTTTGCCCATTTTTTGATTGGGTTGTTTGTCTTCCTGGTGTTGAGTTTTATAAGTTCTTTATAAATTTTAGTTATTAACCCCTTATCAGATGTGCTGTCGAATATGTTCTCCCATTGTGTGGTTTGTCTTTTTATTCTGTTCCTATTGTCTTTAGCTGTGCAAAAACTTTTTAGTTTGATATAGTCCCATTTGTTTATCTTGCCTTTTATTTCATTTGCCCGTAGAGATAAATCGGCAAATATACTGCTGCTACAGATGTCGGAGAGCTTGCTGCCTATGTTTTCTTCTAAGATGCTTATGGTTTCACGGCTTACATTTAAGTCTTTTATCCATTTTGAGTTTGTTTTTGTGAATGGTGTAAGTTGATGGTCTAGTTTCATTTTTTTGCAGGTAGATGTCCAATTTTCCCAACACCATTTGTTAAAGAGGCTGTCTTTACTCCATTGTATGTTCTTTCCTCCTTTGTCAAATATCAGTTGTCCATAAAGCTGTGGGTTTATTTCTGGGTCCTCTGTTCTGTTCCATTGATCTATGTGCCTGTTCTTATGCCAGTACCAGGCTGTCTTGAGTATAATGGCCTTATAGTAAACCTTGATATCTGGAACAGTGATACCTCCTGCTTTATTTTTTCTTTTTAAGATTGCTGAGGCTATTCGTGTTCTTTTTTGGTTCCATATAAATTTTTGGAATATGTGTTCTATATCTTTGAAGTATGTCATTGGTATTTTAATTGATATTGCATTGAATTTATAAATTGCTTTGGGTAATATAGACATTTTAATGATGTTTATTCTTCCTAGCCATGAGCACGGTATATGCTTCCACTTGTTTGTATCTTCCTTGATTTCTTTTATCAATGTTCTATAATTTTCCGAGTACAAATCCTTAACCTCCTTGGTTAAATTTACTCCTAGGTACTTTATTTTTTTGGCTGCAATAGTGAAGGGGATTGTTTCCTTAATTTCTTTTGCTGATATTTCATTGTTGGTGTATAGAAATGCCTCTGATTTCTGAGTATTGATTTTATATCCTGCCACCTTGCTGAATTCATTTATAAGGTCCAGTAGTTTTTTGACTGAGACTTTAGGGTTTTCAATATACAATATCATATAATCTGCAAATAGTGACAGTTTTACTTCTTCTTTTCCAATTTGGATGCCTTTTATTTCTTCTTCTTGTCTGATTGCTGTAGCTAGGACTTCCAGAACTATGTTGAATAAGAGTGGTGAAAGTGGGCAACCCTGCCTGGTTCCTGATCTTAGGGGGATTGCTTTTAATCTTTGTCCAATTTTAGTATGATGTTTGCTGTCGGTTTATCGTAGATGGCCTTTATCATGTTAAGGAATGATCCCTGTATTCCCACTTTACTGAGAGTTTTGAGCATGAATGGGTGCTGGATTTTATCAAATGCCTTTTCTGCATCTATTGAAATTATCATGTGATTTTTGTCCTTCCTTTTGTTTATGTGATGAATCACATTGATTGATTTGCGAATATTGAACCACCCTTGCCTCTCCAGAATAAATCCCACTTGATCGTGGTGTATGATTTTTTTCATATATTGCTGGATCCGGTTGGCTAATATTTTGTTGAGAATTTTAGCGTCTAAATTCATCAGGGATATAGGCCTATAATTTTCTTTCTTTGTGTTGTCTTTGCCCGGTTTTGGGATCAGAATTATGCTCGCCTCTCTTTCTCTTTCTTTTTAAATTTTTTTATTTTAAATAATTTTTTTAAGTGAGAGGAGGGGAGATAGACAGATTCCCTCATGTACCCCAACAGGGATTCACCCAGCAACCCCCTATCTGGGGCTGATGCTTGAACCAGTCAAGCCTCTGGCTATGGAAGTGGAAGAGTGAGAGAAGGGGGAGGGGGAGGGGAAGAGAGGCAGATGGTTGCTGCTCATGTGTACCCTGACCAGAGATCAAACCCAGGATTTTGGCATGCAGGGTCAATGCTCTGTCCACTGAGCCAACCAGCCAGAGCCTACTTTAAGTAATTGTTTTATTTTTTAATTACAGTTGACATACTAGTTCCAGGTGTATACCCCAGTGATTAGACATTGCATAAGTTACTAAGTGATAATCCCAATAAATCTCGTATTCACCTGACAGCTTACATAGTTACTACAACATTACTGACTGTATTCCCTACGCTGTAAACCCGTGACTCTTCTGTAACTACCAATTTGCACTTCTTAATCCCTTAACTGTTTTACTCACCCCACCAACCCCCCTCCCGTCTGTTAACCATCAAAATGTTCTTTGTGTTTATGAGTCTGTTTCTGTTCTGCTTGTTCGTTGTTTTTTAGATTCAATTGTTGATAGATACGTATTTATTGCCATTTTATTATTCATACTTTTTCCTTTTCTTTTTCTTTTTTTTTTAACTACTTTTTCTTAAAGAAGACCCTTTAATATTTCATGTAATACTGGTTTGATAGTGATGAACTCCTTTAGCTTCTTGTCTGGGAAGCTCTTTATATGTCCTTTGATTCTAAATGATAGCTTTGCTGGGTAGAGTAATCTTGGTTGTAGATCTTTGCTTTTCATCACTTTAAATATTTCTTGTCAATGCTTTCTGGCTTGCAAAGTTTCCATTGAGAAATCAGCTGACAATCTTATGGGAGCTTCCTTGTAGGTAACTACTTTTCTCTTACTGCTTTTAAGATTTTCTCTTCTCTTTAACCTTTGGTGTTTTAGTTATGATATATCTTGGTGTGGGCCTCTTTGGGTTCATCTTGTTTGCAAATCTCTGTGCTTCCTGGAATTGTGTGTCTATTTCCATCACCAGGTTAGCAAAGTTTTCTGTCACTGTTTTTTCACATAGGGTTTCAATTTCTTGCTCTCTCTCTCCTCCTTCTGGCACCTCCATGATGCAAATGTTGTTACGCCTGAAGTTGTCCCAGAGGCTCCTTATGCTATTCCCATTTGGGGGATTTTTTTGTTCTGTTCTGATTGTTTTCTGCTTCTGCTTCCTTATCTTCCAGATCTTCTACTTTTATTGATTCCTCCTAATGTATTCTTCATTTTAGTTACTGTAGTCTTCATTTCTGACTGGTTCCTTTTATGTTTTCTAGTTTCACTTTTGTGTTTCCTACCTCTTTGTTGAAGTTCTCACTGAGATCCTCTTCTCTTCACCTGAGATCATAACTCGTGTTTTGAACTCTGCATCTAGTTGATTGCTGGTCTCCATTTTGTTTAGTTCTTTTACTAGAGTTTTGTTCTGTTCTTTCATTCGAGACATGTTTCTTTGTCTCCTCACTGTGGTAGCCTCCCTGTGTTTGTTTCCATGTGTTAGGTAGAACTGCCATGTCTCCTGGGCTTGGTAGTAGGTGTTCTGTAGGGTCTAGTGGCACAGCCTCTCAGATTACCCTCGCGGGGCACTCCACCCTCCCCTGTGGACTGTGTACAACACTTCTATTGTAGCTGAGCCTTGATTGCTGTTGGCACATTCATGGAAGGGGTTTCCCCCATGCCAGTTGGCTGCATAAACTGGCTGCGACCACCATGGAGGATCAACTGTTCAGGAGCTCACACCACAGAACAAGGCTTATTCAGCAGAGCTCTGGAGCCTGCTGAGCCTACCCCTGAGGGTGCCCCTTGTGGAGGTATTGGCTTTCTGAGTTTAGTCATTCAGAAAGACTCTTTGTCATCAGTACAATGGGGATGTGGGCTTAGGCAATTGTCCCGCCTCTGTTTCAGTATTCTAATCCATCAGTGTCAAAGCCCCCCCCCCCTTTTTGTATTTTTCTGAAGTGAGAAGCGGGCAGGCAGAAAGACAGACTCCTGCATGTGCCCAACCGGGATTGACCCGGCATGCCCACCAGGGGGCAATGCTCTGCCCATCTAGGGCGTTGCTCTGTTGCAACCAGAACCATTCTAGCACCTGAGGAGGAGGCCATGGAGCCATCCTCAGCGCCCAGGACAACTTTGCTCCAATGGAGCCTTGGCTGCAGGAGGAGAAGAGAGAGACAGAGAGAAAGGAGAGGGGGAAGGGTGGAGAAGCAGATGGGCACTTTTTCTGTGTTCCCTGACCGGGAATTGGACCTGGGACTTCCACATGCCAGGCCAACACTCTTCCACTGAGCCAACTGGCCAGGGCCTCAAAGCCCATTTGATCTATACTGAAGATACTTAGAAGTGGATAGTTCCCTAATATAAAGGAGGATTTCTTTGTCTCTAAAGTGACAATAATTTAGAATGTGCTGATTCGGGCTGGCACATGCAGAATAAAACCATGAAAACCCTACCACTTTCTGGCAAGCCCGGGTACCATCACTTACTTCTCATGGGACCTCAGGTAGGCCCTTCTCTCTCAGCCCCACCTCTCCACTTGGTAGATGGGAAATGGATATAACCTCACAGTGATTGGGGGCGTGCAGTGAGTATTGGATGATGAAATGCTTCATGAGCTGCAAACCCGATTTTTAAAAATATGACATTCTTATTTTTAATATCTCCCTTGTTTTAATACAAAATAATACATTCACATTAGGAATTCAAATATAGGAATATACAAATGTAAAAACAGAAAACACGTCCCCACTGCTCAGAAAGTGTTGTACACTCTGGTGTGTATTTTTCCAGCTTCTTCTTGTGTATAGACAAATGCACACTGTAGTGCACATTGCTTTTCTTCTTTAAGAAATGGGATTTTATTGTGCATCCTTTCCCCCACTGCACACGTTCTAGACGCCTTTCCATGTCAGTGCTGTGTAGTAGTCGATCGTATGAATGCACCGTAACTGTTAAAACCGCTTCACTGCTGATGGACATTGAGGTGGTTCTCGTATTTCTTAGTTCCGTAAATAATGCTGCTGGGCAAGGCCGCATGTAGGTATCTTTCTGTGCCCGTGGCGCAGTCCCTTCAGATGGACATCTCAAAGTGGAATTGCCCTATTAAAGGATGGTGCTTTACATTTTGACAGGCGAAGCCGAAGCCAAGGCTTCATTAGAAATGGTGCACTAATTATGAGGCTCACTGCCTTGCCAGCGCCGTGGCACCGAGCTCCCAAAGGGTGGGGGGGGGCTCTGCGTTGTGAGTCACGGTGACAACAGGAAGAGCTCCGAGAAGCTGTAAAACATTCTCCAACCTGACACTTTGTGGGTATTTTATTTCTCACATTAATTAGGATTAAATTTACGTTGTTAAAGAATGGGAGAGTTGTCCACACTCCTTCCTCCTGCTGTAACCGTTTGCAGGACTGGTACCCGAATCTGATCAGCAGGTGGCACCAGGAGGAAGCAAGTCGGCTTCTCAGTGGAAATCTCTGCGGGAACCAGAGGAGGATGCAGGCTTCCTTCCCAGTTTCAGCAGATGGCCAATAAAAAGTCCTTGGAGTTTATTTTGCATATGGTCTCCCATCTGGGTATTTGAGAAAAGTACAATTTTGTTATCAAAACAGTATTTATTATGGTAAAGGAGTCTCTATTTTGTAGAAGAATTTTTGAGTGAATAAAGCCAAAAAGCTGTTCAATAATGTTCTGCAGTTTCTTGGAGGGAGCGAGCGAGCGAGCGAGCGAGCATGGGGTTCTTCCATTTTCCTCTCCAGTTACCCTCCTTAGTTAGTTTTTTATTGACTCAGCTCCTCAAGGCAGAATGAAGTGCATTATTTGCAAAATCTGCAGAGATCTATGTTCTCCACTGGGCTCAGGAGCCAGAAAAATGTAGACTTATAAGTGGGTCAGAGCCGGGGCAGGAAGGAAACCTGTTATGGGAGATGTCTGTGCCTTGTCCTGATCCCACGCTTATCAAATACACTTCTGGTGAGCTGATGGTTTGCATCGTTTTACTTCATACAGACGGTATGCTGGTCCGGCTGGCTTCGGGTCATCCCATGGTTGAAGTTCACCAACAGGTGAAGATTTAAGTCCCATGCACGCCTTGTAGAGCCCCTGCCCAGCTCTGCAGCCTCAGGCGGCATCTACCATTTTCAACCTCTTCGTCTGGGGTCCTTCCATATTCAACTAATTTAGGAACTCGGCCGGGCCTCTGCACACACCTCTCCTCTTGCTGGGAGCACCCGTCCTCGTCCTTGTCCTTGTCCTTGTGCCCCTCTCCCACCAGGCTGCCTCTGTCACCTGGCCTACTTTGCTGATTCTTCAGACCCCTGCTCATCTTTTCATTTCTTTCTAACGCCTACTGAGCTGCCCCCGGCCCCCACTGGGCAGCACTGTGTTCTTCCCTCTTCACGGTGCTCGTGTCTATCACTTTGTTTGGTGACTACATGTTCCATTATCCTTCCCTCCTGCTCTGAGTTCCATTGGGCAGCCAGTGGCTGGACGGGTCTTATCCATCATTGTATCCCTAGTGCTCATCCCAGCACCTGGCTGCAGAGGAGCAAGTCAAGTACATGTACCAAGTTGAATTGCAAATTAATATGCAGATGTTATGCTATACATATTTGTCTCTTGTGAGTTTAGCCATCAAAAGTTAGCTTCTCCAAGGCCAACGGTACTTACTATCCTGCCCCAGTCTGTCACTTTAAAAGGGCAGGGGCCACACCTGGGCCCAGAGGAACTTACCAAAGTAATGCCACCCGAGGTGGTGGTCGGGCCGCTGACTTGCCCGGTGACATCCAACCTCCTCCCGCACACAGTCTCACAGCAGCAGGCTTGGGGTCATTGTGGAGATGAGGATGCCTTCTGTGTGTGCAGCACGGCAACGCGGAGCCCGATGCGGTGGCCCAGGGTTCTGGTGCCGAACCAGTAGAAGACTGAGGATAGAAGCGAGGGGCCCCAGCTGTCGGGAGCAGGCAGATGACTCTGAGCTGCTGGCAGAGGCACTGGCGGAGCCATGGTTTCACCTCCCCATCTGCTTCAAGTTTTATTGCCTTTGTTGCCAAAAATAGAACTTCACCTCCTGCTTAGATATATCATGCTGTTCTTGTGCCCCTTGCCTAACGGCTCAATTTGGTTACTGGAAAAATGATATCATCCAAAATGCAAGATGCTGCTCCCCTCTGGGAAAGTACACCGAGGTCCTATTCATTAGCAAGTCCTTTTAAACAGCCCAAGTGGCGACCGGCATGTGCATAGTCTTTGCAGTTTACCGTGTGCTTTTATATACGTGGCCTCCGTTGTCCTCCCTCAACTGTGAGAAGACTTGCTGCAATGGCTAGTGCACTCGGATCTTTGACTCGGTTTAGTTCAGACATTTCCTGAGACCTACTAAGTGCCAACAGCTGTGGATACAAGACTACAAAACGAGTTCCATGTGTCCTTGCCCTGTGCAATCGCTTAATGTGAAATGAAACCCTGGCCCAGGGTCAGGAGACGGGCTGCAGTCCTGGCCCCGCCCCTTCTTCTCCCCAGCCTTATTGAGATATAACATTGTATATTTTAAAGGTATGCATCATGATGATTTGATACACATATATATAGCAAAATAATTACCATGATAAGCTACTGAACACATCCGTCATGTCACATAATTACTTTTATTTTGGTGGTGGAAACATTTAAGACCTACTTTCTTAGCAACTTTCAAATATATAAACTAATATTGTAAACTGCAGCCACCATGCTGTGTGTTAGGTCCCCAGAACTATTTATTCATCTTATAACTGGAAGTTTGTCCAGTATCCTCCCATTTCCCTTATCCCTCAGCCCTGGGCAACCACAATTCTACTCTCTGTTTCTATGAGTTCAGCTTTTATTTAATTCCACGTACACATGATGCCATACTGTATTTGTCGTTTTCTGATGTATTTTACTAGCAGAATGTCCTCAAGGTCCATCCACATTGTTGCAAATGGCAGGATTTCCTTTTTTGTGGCTGAATAACGTTTCTATCTCTCTCTCTCTCTGTGACATTTTCCTTATCCATTCCTCCGTTGATGAACACTGAGGCTGTTTCCATGTGATGGCTGTTGTGTGTGTGAATGAACGTGGAAAGAGGTTTCGTGGCCTTAGACGGGAATTTAAGCTGGAGCTAAGTGCTTACGCAAAGCATTCTGGGTTTTTCTGGTTTAGTGGACATGGACTTATTTTAATTTTTAATAAAAATCTAGTCTTGAGACTATCTCATTATTAGATGATAGGTCATTCAGGAGAGGAAAAGGGCTAAGATTTTTTTTTTTTTTTTGTCTGAATGGCATCCTAGCTTGGCTTAAACTTTACTTCCTTTTCCCCTTAGATTTACCCCCGAGGCAGCCTAGTGCAGTAATACTTCTAAGAGTAGAAATTCTATTGTTTCATTGTATACACTTCCATTTGGACCAAATACATTTAGTGTTTTAAATCACAGCTTTTATAATCTTGCTACTTGGCAGTACTGATTTTGTATGTGGAATTTTGAGATAAATACGATCATTAGGGACCGCTGCTTTGCGGTGCCTGCCCCTCCCTCCCCTCGCCTCTCATGGCAAGCTTCGGAAAAGAAAAAGCAAAAGAGGTAAACATTTTTCTGGGAGGCTATTATAAAGGTCAAGAACACCCTGCTTCCTAAAGCGAGGAAAAGGTCATCTTTCACCCTTCAATTTTTGTCCTTCCATTTCATTTTGCAAAAGTTCTCCGTGATGTCGCCTTAGTCACTTGAGTAAGAGATGCCTAATTTTCTACCAGAAAATAGAGGAGCCAATTTTGAGTTCAGGTGCCTATTTCAAAGGGAAATTATGAAAATTGCTCTGCCTGTAGCTTCTTTTCTTTTCTCTAAAGAAATGAAGAAATCTCTCCTACTCTGTTTCCTGTTCAACTTCTTTTCTGTGTAATTGCTTCTTGGAGGAGTTAGTTCTAATGACAGCGACCCGAAGTCAAGGTTTGAATTTGAAAAGATGCTGTAATCGAATTCTCTGGCCTTGTTAATGAAATGATTCTCCTGCCCTTCCCTCTCACCCAGACATGCGCCCGCCCCCTCCTGAAATTAACCCCATACATTTTCTAGAAGACTCAGGTGAGTAGGATAAAAGGATTTGTTTGGCAGAACACAACATCTAATAGCGGTGCTCTTCTTCTATTCTTTTGGAACTAATGGTTCTCTTCCATTTTCTTTTAACTTTTTATTTTGTCATTATTTCAGACTTGCTGAAAAATTGTAAGAATAATAAAAAAATTTCTGCACATCTTTCCCTCCAAGAACCCCAGATGTTAACATTTTTCCACATCTGCGTTCCCTCACTTTCTCCTTCCTGGGAGGAAGTTGCATACCTGATGCTCTTCTGCTCCTAAACACTGTGTGTTTCCTAAATAAAATAATATTTTCTTCTATAGCCACCATGTAATTATTAAAGTCATGAAGTGAACGTAAGTCAACACTGTTTTCTAATTTAATTATATTTAGAATGTATTCAGATTTTTGGCAATTGTCTCAATAATGTAGAGCAAAAGCAAGTCCTGGATTACACCCTGCCCTCGGCTGTGTGTCTCTGTACTCTAATCGGGAAGAATTCCCTAGTCTTTCTTCGTGTTTCCTCCCATTGGTATATTTGAGGAGTTCAGGGTGTTAGCAGACAGCCCCTCAGTTTGGGGTTGTCTGGGCTTTCCTCATCATTAGATTCAGGGTGCGCATTCTCGGCAGAAATAGCACAGAAGCTATGCTGTGTTTTTCTTAGGGGTATTATCTCTGGAGGTTCATAATTTCGTGATGTAACTGTGTCTTATCACTGCTGAGGCTGACTTTCATCATTTGGTTAAGGTGGGGTCTGCCAGAGTTCCACTGAAAAGTTACTATTTTCCCTTTCTAATGATTAAGTATCTTGTGTAATATCCTGTTTACTCCTTAAACTTTCACCTTCTGGTTTTAACCTGGTTAATGATTTTTGCCTAAATCAGTCGTTATTGTGATGGTTGCCAATGGTGATGAACTCCATTCCTTCTGCATTTGTTAGCCGAGTTTCTACTACAAGGAAGAACTTTGCCTTTAAATCTGTTTATCTATGTATGTAGGTATGCATATTAGTGTGGACTCGTGGATTCTTATTTTATTTAGTGGGTTTTAATCCTGTATTTACTTTGATGCTCAAATTATCCAAGATTAGCCCAGGGGAGCCCGGTGTCCTCTTCAGCTGTCCGTGACTCTCTGAGGTTTTGGTTCCTTCACAACAACACACTCCAGGCTTTCTTTGCCTTCTCCCTGCTCGGAAATCAGCCAGATTTCCAAGAAGCCCTAGAGCAGTGGTTCTTAACCTTTTTTGAGGTACTGAACCCACCAGTTTCATATGCGCATTCACCGAACCCTTCTTTAGGGATAAATAAAATATGATTTTTTTTTCCAAATTCAAGACATAGGTATATGTTTTTTTACTGGTGCACAAAATGAGCCATGCATGAATATCACCTTGCTCAAAGAACAAAACCAACAAAGTGCATGAACTCACAACAAATTACGGTATTACTTTATTCTGGCCTCCGCGGCAGAGGCTTCTCGGAACCCCTGAGACTGACTCATCGAACCCTTAGGGTTCGATAGAACCCAGGTTAAGAACCACTGGCCTAGAGTTTCTCTGGTAGGTCCATGTGCGCTCACTGCTGTAGGGATATCATTCCAGTGCCCTCCCCCTTTTATAAAGATATTGTGACATTCTCTTCACCATCCTCAAATAAAATATAATCAACCTTCACACATAGTTCTTAAAACAATCAAACAAAAAAGCTAGCCTGACTGGTGGTGGCACAGTGTATAGAACATTGGCCTGGGACACTGAGGTCCCAGGTTCGAAACCCTGAGGTCTCTGACTTGAGCACAAGCTCACCAGCTTGAGCACTGGGTCACCGGCTTGCGCATGGGATAATTGACATGATTTTATGGTCACTGGCTTGAGCCCATAGGTCCCCAGCTTGAAGCCCAAGGTCGCTGGGTTGAGCAAGGGGTCACTGGCTTGACTGGGGTGGGCCCCCCAGTCAAGACATGTATGAGAAGCAATCAGTGAACAACTAAAGTGACATAACTTTGAGTTGATGCTTCTCATCTCTCTCCTTTCCTGTCTGTTTGTCTATCCCACAAAACAAAACAACAACAGAAAATCTAAATGTTCTTTAAAGGAGAAAAATAAGGAAAAATTCTGTATGACAGAGATGCATCTCAGTAAGTAAAGCTTTGGGGGCAGTGTTCCTGGAGGGCACAGGAGGTGGCCACGGGCTTGCACCTGCCTGTGCTGAACAAGTTCAACTGTAAGAAAAGCAGGAGAATTTGATTAAACCGGATTCATATTCTCTCTCATTGATATGATATATAATATCATAAATATGACATTTTCAAGTATTTGACATTTTAAACTGTTTTTCATATATAATCACATTATGCTGTCTGGGTGACTCAGATACCATAAGCCTCTGAAACATGAACAACTCTTGACAAAATCCCAGGGGGAACGGCAAAGCCTAAGTTTATTAAATAAATAGACCTATGTTGACACGGTTGTCGCAGTCCTGGAAAACTGTGGTGCTCAGTTTAAGTCATTTCCACTTTTGTTCGTATGTGACGTGGAGTGGGCTTTCCTGCCATCTCCACATCATATGTAAACAGCCCCTTCACTGTACGGAGGTGCGGCCGCCACGCAGTTCACTGCAGACGAGCATCAGGCCCCTGCCCACCGAATGCCAGCAATGCTCTCCGTTCACCCTGAGAACCAAACACACTCCCAGGAATTCCCCAAGTCCTCCCTAGGTGGCGTACCAGTCTCTGAGAATCCCTGCCTGATCTCCGTGAAGCAGGCACATTTTTATCTATCTTCCTTAAGAAACATAAATACTGTCATCTTGATTAAAAGCGTTTAATTTTTAACACTTTCCAGATTTGTGTCCAAGATTCCAGGTGTCCCTGACTTTCACTTTACTTTCAGAGTGAGGATGACCTTGGTCTGACTCCCCACTTGGATGGAGAAACAGGTTGGGCTCACTGCACACAAAGTGGGCGTCCAAGTGGGGAGAACCCTTGTTCTCCAGAGAGCTTCTAGAAGAGGTCCTGGAAGTCCCACGCAGATAAATGCCCCCATTGTACAGATGAGGGAACCGAGACCCAGAGAGGGAAAGAGGCTTGGCCAAGCCACGCAGCAAGTCAGAGGTACTCCTCAGGCCTGGAGTTGACGTTGGTATCAAAGAACAAACAAATGTTAGGGATTGGTAAAGAGACGAGAGACCGTCTGGGCTGCTCCACCTGGGTAAATGGCCTCTACACCTGGACAGATGCCCAGGCTCCGGCCTCTGCTTGGTCATCTTCAAAAATGGGCTGTTTACTATTTTTCAAGGCAATTCATTCTACTGTGGGACTGTTCTAAATTTTAAAATATTCCTGAATGGAGACCGTTCTCATCCTCCCTTCCCCACCCCCCAATGAATGTGGTTTGGCCCCCGTGGAACATATATGTGCCAACCCTTCAGAAATACAGAAATTATCTGTAGGTCCCCTGAGCTTTCTCTGTTCCGGTCTCTGCCTTGCACTTGGCACTGAGATTATAACGATGAACAAGCCGCACAGGTCCTGTTCTCATGGAACTTCAGTGCCGCAGGGAGGCAAATACTACCCGAGCAAATGCATAGGCTGAGTCTCAGTCGCCCCGCTTCCTTCTCCAACTAGCTGTCTTAGGAAGAGCTTGGGTTGTGGGCTGGCCACACGTGCGCTGACACTGTCCACGGCTACATGTGCCGCCTTGAGTTATTTCCTTCACTCTCTGAGCCCTGTTTCCTCCTCTGTAAACTCAACAATGACTGTCTCATCGGCTGTTGGCAGACGCACACAAAATAGAGTGTTAAATGAGATCGCTGTAAACCACCCAGCTCCATCTGAAGCAACTTCTAGACATTTAGAGAGGCTGAAAGCTTGGGGTAGAAAGACTTATCACAGTAACAGCACTCAGACTTATTTCTGCTGCTCTTGGATTTGCCTTTTGCTGGATAACCGGGGGGTACTTTAAAAATTATAAGGGCTAGCCACTAACAAGGAGATCGTGTTTATTGGATTCAAAGTGAAGGCAAAAAAGTAAATGGTTCCTCAGAATTAATTATATATTTAGTGTTATAATACATATTGACTACTGTCACCATTGACTAATATCACCATGTCTTATACTTTGAAATTATTTTATTGATAGAGAAAAAGAGAGAGATGGGGCAGGGATGAGAAGCATCAACTTGTAGTTGCTTTACTTTCATTGTCTCCCATACATACCTTGATCATGGGACTCAAGCCAAGCCAGAGACCCCTTGTCCAAGCCAATGACCTCGGGGTTTTGAACTTGGGACTCCAACATCCCGGGTTGATGCTCTATCCAGTGCGCCACTGCCTGGTCAGGCTACACTGAAATTTTAGTTGGTCCACATTATGAATCTGAATATAGGTGAGCTCCTGTCAGTGTTCTTCAGATGCCTTAGAATTTCACAAGGGTTCTCTGGTCATGCAGGTCTAGAAAATGCTGGGCCAGATCCCAAGTCTATGGAGGAGAGCAGTGAGGCTGTGGGGTAATGAACACTGCTATGTTTTGTACACGTCTCTGTGGCTGTTAGTTTATGGAATCATGTCCTGGTATCCTGAAATGCTGCCCTGTTGAGGTTATAGCACAGCTGTCCTGTCTTTACGGGTCAGAGGGGAGGTCTTCCCAGAGAGGGCCGACTCTCCATCTTTGGTGTCCGGGTGTCTTAGTGACAGGGCTTCTCCTAGCCTAGCCCCTGGGGAACTGGATGTGCCCCTAGAGCGGGGAAGACACTGTCTCCCACCATCAAGCGGTACACTGAAGAGCCCTGTTCAGGAGATGAGAGTATCTGTAAGCAGAATGATCTGGTTGCAGTCTCTCCTCTGTGTTTACTCCCCTTCCGCACTCCTGGAGTTGTTCAGAAAGTCTTTTAAAGGTTGGTAGCATCTGCATGGTGACAAACTAAGGAAAGAGTTGGAGCCCATGCTTGGTTCAGAGCATTAAAGGGGATCAAGCTCCCCTTCTGTCCTACGTCCATTGTGGTGAGGACAGAGACTAGTGAGATACCTCCCAAGGGGAGTGGATCGGGAGAGCAGTCAGCGAAGCCCATTCCCCCCTCTTCCTCTCCAGTTTATTAAGGAAACGGGAAGTTTTCTTACAGGTGGCCACCCAAGTTAAGTGATTGGCTAGAGGTTAGGAAGGGAGTGCTGGGCTGACATTTCCTGTGAGCCCATCGAGAAAGCTTAGCCAATTCTTGTCTGGTGGCCGCCTGCTCCCGTTGAATGAAAGGGGGCGGGAAGCAGACAGTGTTTGTTTAAGGGAAGTGGCTTGTGGAGCTGGCCTTCAGAGGCACAGCAGAGGCCCTCTGTAAACCAGCATGCTCATTTAGAACACCACAGAGCATCACGGTGATCAAAGGCATAGAAGTAATTTCTTACATGTCAACACCTCGGGCTTCTCCTTGACATTTAAACCAGCAGCTGAAATCCAGCTCTCGGAGACCCTGTTCTCACTCTCCCCGTGTAAGTGATGAGGCCAGCGGCCGTCCAGTTCCCCGGCAGGCACTTGCCTGCCTGGTCTGCTTCTCAGAGTAGATTGGTTTCTTGGCTTGTGGGTTTCCATGCAGTATGGGGAAAACCTCTAGGTACAAAGTATAAAAATAAACATGCTATTACTTATCCCTAAGATTAGATCTCCTGTGTACATAGTGACGAGCCTGGTCCGCTGCCTGGCACTCATCATTACTGCAGAAGGTGGAAGGGGGCTGGGGAGGAAGGGTGCTTGGTGTGAGTGTCGCCAGCACTGATATGCTCGTATGATTTTAAAGTGCAGTATGTCAAGTATGGGGAGAATGTAGGAGACATAGGAAGACGGTGGTGCTAAGATGGAGGAAATGCTAGGGCTTTTGACTGTAAGGGAGTTGCATACATTTCGAGGTGAGCTAAAGATGATCTCACCAGTTCATTAGCAGGAAAGCCTCCATATTGGAAAAGTGATTTTAGCTGGAAGGGGAGCTTACTCAGCAATCTAGTGTTGTGTTTGGAGGGGATCAGCCGGGATGCCTTCTGAGATCTCAGAAGGAGACTGTAGGGAGGCATGTGGGTTTCCTGAAGCCAGGGAGGCAAATCAGACCTTGGGCTGGACTCTGCTGGTGGCCGAAGAAATGCAGGAAACATGAGGCTGCCATCCGAGGGGACCAGGAAATAGCTGAGGGACAGGAAGGCCCAGTCACCGAGGGAGCACTGAGCAGGCACTGGACTGCGGCCACGTTGGTTTGGGATAAGCCTCAGTGTGGAATCTGGAGGATGATCAGAAAACCGAGGCAGAATGATAAAGTTAAATGAAGTAACAGAAACAGTGCCATATGAAGTCCAAGTGCACGATATCACGTCATCCTCACAGCAGCCACAGGAATGGGCACTTCCCTTTCCTCGGGGGAGGATACTGAACACAAGTTCAGCAGCTTGGCCAGGCCCTCTGGCTAGGAGGTGGCGAGCTGAGATTTGAAGCCAGATCGGTCTGCCTTCGAAGCCTGCCCTGCACTCTGCTGCTCCCCACAGACGTGCCGTGCTGGTGCAGGGACCTGGCAGAGGTGAGAAGGAGCAGCAGCCTGGGGCCATCACACTCAGGTGTCCCCAAGGCCCTTAGGAAGGAGCTTCAGGCCCAACAGGCCTGGTCAGAGCCCCTGTGTTAGGGGAAGTCTGGAGAGAGGGGAGGGGCCAGGCAGGGCTGATTGGTCTGGCAGGTGACCCAGCTGTCCTTGGCTTCCCACTCCCCTCACTCGGCTCAGGTAGCAAGGAGGGGCCAGGTGTTGAGGGGCCACCAGAGAGAAACAGGGGCAGTTTCCCACATGATTGGTTCCTTCCTGTTAAGCAGGACTCATCATCGCAGGTGTGTTTTGGAGTGGCTTTTTGATTATTCATTAATGATGAATGGATCATGGCCACAGAAAGTTGCTGTACACTAAAAGTGGGGTTAAACGGCCTGGATTTGGGCAAAGCGTGTAGAAAGGCTCCTCTCGGTTCTTTGGCTGTCGTGATCGGAGGGGGCAGCTCCCTGAGCAGCCCTATGACATGATGTGACATGATGTAACATGACGTGAGGCTGCTCCATTCCACCCCCTTCAGGGGTCCCCAAACTATGGCCCGCAGGCCGCATGCGGCCCCCTGAGGCCATTTATGGGTCCCGCTGCACTTCCAGAAGGGGCACTTCTTTCATTGGTGGTCAGTGAGAGGAGCACAGGATGCATCCGCACCCATAATTCCCATTGAAATACTGGTCAGTTTGTTGATTGAAATTTACTTGTTCTTTATTTTAAATATTGTATTTGTTCCCGTTTTGTTTCTTTACTTTAAAATAAGATATGTGCAGTGTGCACAAAGATTTGTTCATAGTTTTTTTTATAGTCCGGCCCTCCAACGGTCTAAGGGACAGTGAACTGGCCCCCTGTGTAAAAAGTTTGGGGACCCCTGCCCTAGGTAATGGGAGAGCCCCTTCACAGGAAAGGGCCCCTGGGGCCCACAGGGGGCGCTCTGCCTCTGCTTCTGCTGGCAGCTGCAGGCTTCTTGCTGTACTTCCGGGCCTCGGGCCTCCGTGTCCTCCTTCCCCCCGAGAAGGAAGGTTTGAACATATACTGCTCACAAAAATTAGGGGATATTTTAAGATGAATATGAAGCGATAAAAAAAAAGCATGTTCAATTATGCAAAAGAGATGCAAAACCAACTTTTATTTCATTAGTGAAAATGCACTATACAAAAGGCTGAAAGTACCGGAGTATCTGCACTTTCTCTGATCCCCTAATTTTTGTGAGCAGCGTAAATAAGGTGATAGGGTAGAAAGAACTCTGGGTAGGAAATCTGGAAATTCTATACTTTAGTGCTGGCTCTGCCACGAGCTGTGTGGCCTTGGGCAAGTCTCCAGTGTCCCTGTGTGTCAAGTGCGAGTGTGAGTGTGTGTGGTAGTTCTTTCCTGGCCTGACGGGGCTGGGTGTGGACAAACAAGGCAGCTAGCCCTGTGGCTGCGTGGCGTGCCCCCACCTACCCTGCGGCCCCAGCTCTGGTGAGTCCTGCTTGGCTGACTATAGCTCCGCGGTGCCACAACAATCTCCCTCCCTCCTCTGCCTGTTCTGTTAAACAGCAGTTCCCACATCTCGGCTGCATTGAGTTCTCCCAAAGAACATAGTTGTCATAGAAAGATCACAAACTTTGATCAATTTGGTTTCAAATTATAAGTTCTCTGCTCGTTGGCTGTGTAACCTTGGCCCCGGGACTCCCCCTCTCTGCGCCTCCATTTCCTCGCGGGATTGTTGTGAGGACTCCGTAGATCATGGCCGTAGAGCACGCAGCTACTGGTCATTTTCCCCTTCCTCCTTACTACCATTAAAATACTTCCGTTTCTATAGAAGAAGCTGGTTTATCTGGCAATCTGGCAACTAGATATATATATTAACTAATGTTCTTGGATTCATAAACGCTGTAGTAGTCAAGTTTTCTAATCACTTCATGTTGGAAGGTATTTATTGAGCATTCACTCTGCTACGTGGTGGGAATAGGGAGTAAAACAAGGTACCATCTTCATCCTCAGCAAGCACACAGTCAAATGGAAGCAACATCATTCACAATAAGTAATGATAATAATAGCCCACACTTCACATTCTCTGCCTTTGTAGTCCTCGCAACGGAGCTATGGCAGAGGTGTTACTATTACTCCCATTTCCCAGATGAGCAAACTGAGGACCAGGGAGGTAAGAAAATTGTCCAGGGTTTCATAGCTACTAAGGGACAATAGTGCTGGGTTTTCTAGCACTGGAGGCAGTCTAGCTTCAGAGTCCATGCTCTTAGCTTTTATAAGATACTTAAATATGTCCATGTGATACAATATCACTCTACCTTTCCAGCTGTGCCCTATGGGTCCCTCTACCTGGCTCTTCATCTTCTCCAGCCTCCCCTAAGCCCTTTCACTCCTCTTATATCCCCTGCGAATGTAACACCACCCACCTAGACATTTGGAAGTTGTCCTATATCCTACCGTCTTTCTCACCTAATCACCCAGTCTGTTGATCTTACCTCCAAAATATTCATCAAGCCAGCCCCCTTTCCCTGAGTCCATTGCCAGCCTCAGCTCGGTCTCCTGCTCTCTGCCCCTGCCCACCTACCACCCCTCCAGGTCGTTTTCTGTACCGCAGCCAGAAGAATATTTCTGAGTACACGTCTAATTTGGTTGCTTCCTCCTCAAAACCCTTCAGTTACTTCTCATCAGTTCGGGGCATTGTGCAGACTTCCCCAGATGGTATGGAAGGCCCTTCCCTGTCAGGCCCTCCCTCATTCCCAAGCCTGGTGTTCCAGACCCCTTCCTTACTGCCCCTCATTCATTCTAGACGTGGGCGCTGGACCCTGACTTCCTGTGCTCCAGTCCTGGCTCCAGGTCCTGTTGGCTGTGGCAAGTTACTCATCATCCCAGGGCCCCCATTTCCTTATCTGTAAAATAGGGTCATTGAGTCCTGAATAAAGTAGTACACGTAAAGTGCGTCCAACGGTACCCGACCCACAGTGAGTACCAGCGGTGTGTGCGGATGCTGTTACACTGATCTGGCCCAGCAGGGGGAGCTCCAGTGCGCGCCCCACGCGACACTGCTCTCCCGCCATCGGGACCATTTGCAGTTTCCCAGACAGATGCCACTCTCCTCTGCCTTCACAGCACCTTACCTGCTCAGTTCTTACTCCGGGCCTCACCTGTATACCCCCCAGGGCGGCCCTCGGTCACCGACCTGTAGGCTGTCTCCTTCTCAGCTGACTCGGGAACCACCATAAATGTTGGGAGTAGGGACGTGCCGTGGGTACGAGGCTCCATCTGCTGAGGCCGGAAGGGGAAAGGGCTGGTCCCCACACCCTGTCCAGCATGTCCTCTGTGACATCTGTTTGTCTACCCAGAGGCTTGTTTTTGCTTACGATCTGCTGCCTGTGCCTGTGACACGAAGGGTCGCGGCTGCTAAGATTGGATCCAAATGCACCCGAGTGATAGAGGACCGCTCTAACTGGCTTTGACTTGCCGGGTATTGCAGACACAGTGTTTCTCAGAAATTTTCCTTTTACCTACCCCTCGCTGCTAATAATGCTTTGTGGGTTGGTATTCCGGTGGCTGAGTTTCTCTCTCAAAATATTTTAACTTGCTTTCCCCAGATGCTTAGCCAACTTCCCCAAGCGCAACATAAATCTCCCATCCAGATCTCCCGCGCTTATAGATTACCCCAACGCGCTGATCATAGCAGCTCAGTGTGAACTCTCCGCTGATTAATGTCACTTGCGTGTTGCTAACACAACCTTCAACTGTGGTGATGTCAAGATAAATCATTGTTCAGAACCTGTTTGCTGGCCGAAGCCAGGGACTTCAGTGTGACCCCTTTATTATATAGGTGAGCACAACAAAGCCCAGGAGGTTAGGTGACTTTCTCAAGGTCACATAGTCAGAAATACCCTGACAAACTTGGGACTAGGAGCCAGATTTTCTGTCTTTTGCTTCTATACTCGTTTTGTCTCACCAAAGGCTCTTGCTTTTCTTTATAAATTTTTCCATTGGTGAAGATAGAGAGAGAGGAAGGGATGTGGCAGAAGGAGAGAGAGAGAAGAAGAAAGAGAGGAAAGAAGAGAAAAAGAGACATCAACTCATTTCATTTAGTTGTGTACTCATTGATTGCTTCTCATTTGTAACCTCACCCAGGAATTGAACCTGCAACCTTGGTGCACTGGACAATACTCTATCTACTGAACTACCTGGTCAGGGCCTCTTTCCTATTTTTTAATTAAAACATTTTCAACCTTAAGAAAAATTGTGGGAACTACACATAACATAAAACTGGTACATTCGTGTGTTGTGCAGCCGCCACCACTGTCCACCTCCAGAGCTTTTGCGTCTTCCCAAACTGATACTCTCCTCATCAAATGCTAATTCCCTCCCCCAGTCTCTGGCGAGCACCAGTCTACCTTCTGTCTCTGTGAATCTGACTGCCCTGGGTACTTCATATAAGTGGATCCAGGCAGTATTTGTCCTTCTGTGTCTGGCTTATTTCACTTAGCAGAATGCCCTCAAGGTTCATCCATGTTGTAGCAAGTGTCAGAACTTTCTTCTTTTTTTTTTCCTGCACATGCATGTAGCAAGTGTCAGAAATTTCTTTTTTCTTTCTTTCATTTTTCTTTTTGCACATGCATGCACAAGTGAGAGAGAGAGAGAGAGAGAGAGAGACAGGAAGGGAGAGAGATGAGAAGCATCAACTCATAGTTGCGTCACTTTAGTTCATTGATTGCTTCTCAGATATGCCTTTGACCCTGGGGCTCAAACTGAACCAGTGCTCAGACCAGCAACCTTGGGATCACACTAAACCTGGCGACCTTGGGATTTTGAACCTGGGACCTCAGCATCCCAGATTGAGGCTCTATCTCAGTGGTTCTTAACCTTTTTTGAGGTACCGAACCCACCAGTTTCATATGCGCATCCACCGAACCCTTATTTAGTGATAAATAAAAGATGATTTTTTTTTCCAAATTCAAGACATAGGTATATGTTTTTTTACTGGTGCACAAAATGAGCCATGCATGAACATCACCTTGCTCAAAGAACAAAACCAACAAAGTGCATGAACTCACAACAAATTACGGTATTACTTTATTCTGGCCTCCGCGGCAGAGGCTTCTCTGAACCCCTGAGACCAACTCATCAAACCCCTAGGGTTCGATAGAACCCAGGTTAAGAACCACTGGTCTATCTATTGCACCACCACCACCGGTCAGGCTCCCTTCCTTTTTATGGCTGAATAATATTTCATTGTACTTATTTACCACATTTTGCTTACCCATTCTTCTGTCAGTGGACACTTGGGTTATTCCCAGCTTTGGCTATTGTGAGTAATGCTGCTGTGAGCAAAGATGTACAAATATCTGTCCCCAAAAGCTATTCTTTATGAAAACCTTTATATTTAGAGGCACACACTGCTGCTTGTCATTGCTACTAATTCTTTTTCCTAATGGGAAGTTTAGAAAATACAAAAAAGCACAATGAAGAATATAAAAAAATTATTATTTTTTTTTTGCGACACTTTAGTTGTTCATTGATTGCTTTCTCACATGTGCCTTGACCCCGGGCCTTCAGCAGACCGAGCAACCCCTTGCTGGAGCCAGCGACCTTGGGCCCAAGCTGGCGAGCTTTTGCTCAAGCCAGATGGGCCCGCGCTCAAGCTGGAGAGCTCGGGGTCTCGAACCTGGGTCTTCCTCATCCCAGTCCGACGCTCCATCCACTGCACCACCGCCTGGTCAGGCAAAAAAAAAAAAAAAAAAAAAAAAGATTTTTTGATGACACATATTTCCAGGATTTTATAGTCGTGTTGCCCCAAATTTTAAGTGTATAAAGACTGAGAGAATTTAAACAGGCCATGCTATGTAGTGGAAAGAACACTTGAAAATATTTAATACAGAGGGTATGAAAATAGACTGTGACCTTGGCCAGCCCTGGCATTTTAGAGACGAGTTCATTCAAGTATGATCTTACCTTAACAGTACCACAGTTTTCTAGTGGTGCTTATTTGAGACCATTTTAACATCTTAATAGAATCTCTCACTGCTAAGGAAGAGTCAGAATTTTGAATGGGGGTGTTGTGGGGTGGGGTGTGGATCTATCCAGTTCTATTTACTACATATCCACTAGGGGGCAGTAAAAGACACATAAATTTTTTAACAGGCCAGGTGACTGCCAAGCAATCAGGCCACCACATCCTCTTGGTATCTCTTTCAGCCATCACTGCATACAGTTACAAGATAATGGATTTCACGTCCAACAGCAGGTTTGGGTAAAAATGGAGATACCATCAGCTTTAGCCTAAGTGCAGGTCTTTCTCATATTCAGCCTGACATCAATGCATAAAACCTCATTCACTAGGTTGATCTCTAAAGGTATTTTTATTTAACTCACATTAGTCCGGTGACTCTCAAGCCAAGTGAACATCAGAATCAGCCATTGTGCTTTTTCCAAAGAATGCGTGTCTGAGTCTCTTCCCAGATCTATCAAATCAAAATTTGAGGGGGGGGGGCTAGTTGTACAGACTATATTTAGATTCTGGTCCATGACTCCTTGCTAAGATCAGTGAATTAGTTCTTTACTTTAATAGCTGGGGGAAAGGGTCATCACCCTTGAGAAAAACGTCAGAGGACAGTGACTATGAAATTCTGGGAAGTCTTTTTTCCTTTTAAATATAGAAGCCACTGAAGGTCTGGTGGCTGTGGGAACCACATTCGGCACAGCTGTGTGGCTTCTCCATAGACTGCACCAGGAGCCCAGATCAAAGATCTGGAACAGGGGCAGTCCTGGCAAGCTTGGGGTCCATGGTGACAGAGCCACTGAGGTCACGCTCAGGGGCCAGACTCTAGTGTGAGGACAAGGCTCAGAGACTGATCCTGTCTGCTATGTTAAGAGAGTTTTTCCTAGACTATTCAGGAAAAAGAGACCTACAGTTTTACCTTATCAGAGGTGAGGGTGGCACAGAAATCGTGCCGTGAGGTCAGAAGACTTCCGTTCTCATCCTAACAGCCCCTAGGCCAGTCAGGGGACCCAGCCAAGTCCTGCCCCTCACAGAGCTTCAGCCCCTGCATTCGAATCACAGATGACTGAGACACTTTGATCTCCAAGGATCATTCCAGCTCTAAAATTCAGTGATTCTGTTGGTGTTAGTAATCCTGATCTGCCGTGGCACTACTCTGGCAAAGAGCAGGAGAAATACTCAGTAATACCGCAGATGGCAGAGACTATTGACCATGCAGTTTAATTTATTTAAGGCATATACACAGGATTCAAAGGAGAAAGAAATCGCTCCTGATAATATATTAAACTGTTAGTATCTTTAGCATTGCAAAAGCTTTCCAGAGGGAGAACTTACCCTCGGTGCAAACCTGGCATTTTTCACGTCCTGATCCATGACTGCCATTTCTCGGGCACACTTGTATTTCCTGGAAAGGGCCAAGCGTGTGAATGCCATGGATGAATACTGAATAACTGCACATACACGTCAAGGTCACGGTTGCAAGAAAGGCTCGGTGGAGGGCCCAGGGAGGCTCGCATTGATCTCTGGTGAGGTTCCCTTCTCGAATCCTGCTGACAAGGGGAAACAATTGATGCGGGCCATTATTAAGGCTTTAAGTGTTTCTCCATTGTTAAAGATCTTTTACAAGCCTGGAGTAAGTGATAGTGCCCAAGGAATTGGCAAAAGCTTCACTTAGAAATATAGGCTGCTCAGAGAGGTAAGTAAAACCCCGAGCGCCCATGGCCTGGGTCGGGCTTAGGCCGCAGAGGCAGAGGCCAGGGCAAGCCCAGTACTGGGGCACACTGCTTCCCCTCTCAGTTATGGAGTTCGGCCTGTTCCCTGGCTCTCTCACGCCAGCCTCTGCTAGCCAGAGGGAGTGGCTTTCAATCCCACCTTGAAGTTTCCCCAGCTCCCCTCCTCCACCTCCGCTCCATCGGTACCTCCGCTCCAGGCATTCTGTCCATCCATTTCCTGGAGCCGCCTGAAGGGTTATGACAAGGGTGGGGCATTTGGGCGCATATGAATTATGCAGACCCGGTGATCCAGACTGGCTGTCTGGACTGGTCAGGTATCCTGGACAATTATGTGAGTGTCCTGCTGACCTGGAGCTGGGAGGAGAACAAATATTATGGATGTTAAAATCTAGTTTGAAAGAGATCCCAACAGACTGAAGAATTGGCCAAGTCGGCTAGATGAACAGAATGAGAGACGTAAACGATGAAACTAGCATTTCCCATGCACTGGTTCTGCAGTGGGTATAGGGTGTGGCCCTTTGCACATTTTAGTTTATTTCTTCTTTACAATGACCTGTGAAGGTCGGTTTTTAAACATTTTTATTTATTCATTTTAGAGAGGAGAGAGAGAGAGAGAGAGAGAGAGAGAGAGAGAGAGAGAGAGAGAGAAAGGGGGGAGGAGCAGTAAGCATCAACTCCCATATGTGCCTTGACCAGACCAGTGCAGGGTTTTGAACCGGCAACCTCAGCATTCCAGGTCGACGCTTTATCCACTGCGCCACCACAGGTCAGGCTAAGGTCGGTTTTATATCCCCGTTTTTTTAAGACGAGGAACCTGAGAGCTGGCGGTGCAGAGGAAGGTGCAGGCGCCTTGGAGTCCTGGATCTGGATTCCAACCCCAGTTCTGCCCCTCCGGGAACCTGCAAGTTCCTCCATCTGGGAAAACCAGTGCCAGCGAGGCTCACGGCTGCCTTGCACGTGTCAGGTCCTGTGCGCTTTTAGCCCTTTGCACTGACTATCTCGTTCGTCCTCAGAACAGTCCTCCTTTGCAGCAACTTAAGTGCCTTGCCCAAGGTCACACGGTAAGTAGCAGGGCCAGGATTCGAGACAGGCAGCCTGACGCCGCGCCCGCAGTCTGAACAGCGGAGAACAGGAGTTTTATAGGTCATAAAAGGGCAGCCACCATGTTTTCTTAGATGAGATAGTTTATGTAAGTGCCTACTATAGCAGAGTGTAGGCACACTTAAATAGCCTAGATCATCATCATCATCATCAGTTACACGGCTTGCTCAGGAAGATCTGGAGTTCAAACCCAGGTCTTGTGACTGCCAATTCTCTGTGTTCTTGGTCTTTAGAAGACAAGATTAAAGGCAGCTTGAGGTCACTGTCTCAAGTACCTAGTGCAGTGCTATCACCCAGGAGGACTCACTCTGTCCCTCCCTCACCAAACACCCCTCACTGTTCTGCTCTGTCTTGGAGGTCCAGAGAGGAAGAGAACATCATACTAACCCTTCTTTTCTCCCCCCAGGTTCGAATGGTGAAAGATGATGACCCCTCCTGGAAGCCCACTTTTATCGTGAAACCTGACAGTGGTTGCCAGGGTGACGGAATCTACCTCATTAAAGACCCCAATGACATCCGCCTGTCAGGGACGCTGCAGCGCCGGCCGGCCGTGGTCCAGGAGTATATCTGCAAACCTCTCCTTATCGACAAGCTCAAGTTTGACATTCGCCTGTATGTCTTACTGAAGTCCTTAGAGCCCTTAGAGATCTACATAGCCAAAGACGGACTGTCTCGGTTCTGTACAGAGCCATATCAGGAGCCCACCCCCAAGAATCTGCGCCACATCTTTATGCACTTAACCAACTATTCACTGAACATCCATAGCGGCCACTTTGTCCACTCGGACAGTACTAGCACAGGCAGCAAAAGGACTTTCTCTAGCATTCTTTATAGGTTGTCTTCCAAGGGTGTTGACATCAAGAAAGTCTGGTCTGATATCATCTCCTTGGTGATTAAGACCGTCATTGCCCTGACTCCAGAGCTCAAAGTTTTCTACCAGTCGGACATCCCTGCAGGGCGGCCCGGGCCCACGTGCTTTCAGGTAACCATCACCAGTTCCCACCCGGAGTTCTCAACCTCGGCCTCGTGTGGGATGGAGCGGGGGGGGGCGGGGGGGGGCGGGATGGCCAGAGGTGGGAAGGGGTGGTTACTGGTGTGGGCTTTGGTGTTGAGCCAGGGTCCAACTTGCTGCTTACTATTTGCTAGCTGTGTGATTTGGGGTAAGTTACTTCCCTTTTCTCATCTGTAAAATGAGACCAATAGTAAGTACCTTGCTTAAAGGATTCTTGTAAAAATTAAATGAGACAACGTGGTAAAGCACAGTGGATTCATTCTTTCTTCCGGCAGTTTTTACCACCTGCTGAGTGGCAGGCCAAGCTCTGTCTGAGGTCCAAGAGAGACAGAAAGTCAAGCCCCTGCTGGCTGATACACAGAGTCTACTATTGTGGGAGACAAGTAATTTAAAAAGGAATTAGAATAAAGTGTCACAAATGCTAGAATGGACCATCTGATTGTAGGACTGTCTAACATTTTCTGGGTGGGAGTGAGGGTGGTCTGGGAAGGCTTCCCAGAAGGAGTGACAGTTAAACTGGAACCTGAAGTAAGAGTTAGATGAAGTGGGCATGACGGCATCAGGCTGGGGGAAGCTAGGTGCTCTGGGGAGAGACATGTTTACGAGCCTGGGGGTGAGAGGGAAGCAGAAGTGTTGGAGGATTTGAAAAAGGTTCACCATGGCTGGAGGGTAGGGTCAGAGATGTGGAGGCAAGATAGATGAGGGAAGATGAAGTGGGCGAGGTAGGTGGGGGCCAGTCATGGAGAGGTGAGAGCAGTGGGGGCCACTGGAGGGTGTTCGCTGGGGACTGAGATCTGCAGGTTACCAACAATAAACTGGCTACAGGGTGAGGAATGGATTGAGGCAAGGCTGGGGGCAGGGAGGGCGCTGACTGAGTTCATACAAACAAGAGCTAATGCTGGCTTGAGTTGCGAAGGTCTCAGTGGAAATGGGGACAGTAGATTTGAGAGCCACGGAGGAGGTGATGGCCGGACACGGTTATTGGGTGCATCTGGGGAACAGTGGAAAGATGGTGGCCGCCAGAGGGGGGGAGCAAGACTGAGTGGCAGGTGGCTTAGGCACTTGTATTCTCAGATAGAAGCTACCAGAAGAGGACCAGGCTGCTGGGGGAAGGTCAAGAGTTGGACTTGAACATGCCTTTGAAGTGCCTGTGTGACATCCAGCTTGAGCAGACGATTGGACATTTGGGCCTGGAGTTCAGAAGTGACACGTCTGGGCTGGAAAGAAGGATTGAGAACTCTTCAGTGTCCAGATGGTGACTGAAGGCATGAGAGACTGCGGAGTAAGATGAGACCCGAGAACACTCCTGTGGGCACAGGAACAGTCAAAGGGGGGGAGAACCCAACCAAGGAGACCAGGAAGAAGTGACCTGAGGTACAGAAGGGCTATCAGGAGAAGCAGCACCCCGAATGCCAAGGCAGATGTGCCTGGAGAAGAAGCAGGCAGGGGCCGGCCTCAGCGAACGCTGCTGAGATGTCCCACGAGACTGGAACAGAAACTACCTTCTACTTACTGACTCCAGGGGAGTGAGGGGACGGGATCAGAGCCAGAGCACAGGAGGAAAGGAAGTGGGGGGAGGGTCACCTGGCTATGAAGGTGGGGTGGGCAGGGGAACGTGGAGTCCAGGCTCCCGGTAGGCACACAGTTTCCTGCCACCGGATAATCTAGAATGGGGGGGAGATGATAAAAAGGGGTACCACTGGGACCCTCTCCATCTAATCTTTACAATTACCTGGTAGCAACTGTTTATAAAATAGAATACATGAACGTATATGTAGGCTATGAGGCAGAACCACAAAATAATCCTCCCAACCCGGGAGTTCTATTACCGCGCTGTCCCGCCCACTTCTCCCTCACCCCCAAGGCAACCATTAGCCACATTTTATGTTTATCATTTCCTTGCCTTAAAAACACTTACAGTACCCATGAATGCATCCCTGAACAATAGACTGTCTTGTTTTTTGAGCTTTATAAAAGCACTGTTATAAAGTATGTAGACTTATGCAACATTCTTTCCACATGTTTGTGCTGGTCACGGTATTGTTTCACTTGTGCTTTGTGTATCCCGTTGTGAACGTGCACTGTTTACTTATTATTTGGGTTGTTTCTGGTACTCTATCTTAAGACCATGACAGGAAAGCACCTGCATGGAACAGGGAGGAGGGGAGGCCGTGGGTCAGCTGAAGAGGAGGCTGGTCCCCAGGGGCAGCCCCCCCCCACCCCCCACCCCCCACTCGAGGGAGGCTTCTCCTAGGGCTGGGCACCAGTCAGCAGGGTTTCCAGGCATGCTGGGAAGCTTTGGAGGGGTATTCAGGCAGTGATCGGTTCCAGGAGGGGCTAGTTGCCATCCTTAGGACAGATGTGGCTTGGACCCTTAGGCTTTGGTTCCCAGGCAAGACGTCAGCTCAGCCATCAGATATGTGGCTAAGGCATTAGAGAGGGCAAGTGGGCAGAACCGAGAGGTAGAACCAGCATAAACAGGGCCTGGCCTGAGCCACCAATAGGTTAGGGTGGAGGAGACAACTGCAACATGGAGGCATCCAGGGGTCATCCCGGGGGACTGTGTGATCACATCTGTTTGACAGTGGCAGCTATGCCAGGAGTATCATGTGGGCCTGGCATGCTTGGCCAAGCCACAGGGCCCTGGCACAGTGAAGGTGCAGGGTATTTGTCTTGCTGTGAACAGTCAGCCTGGGGCAGCCATTGGGGTGGAACCAGGGGCCCTAGCAGTGGGGAACTGGGGGGCAGACAGGGAGGGAGCCACTGGTTTGGACAGATCGCAGCTAGCAAATGGAACCACAGCCCTGTGACTGTTTTCTACTGCTTGACAGCACTAAATGCTTCCAGGCCTGGGGGGGTGGGGGGAGCGCAGCACTAGAAGTAAACTCCAGAGGGCGCTCTTCCCCTCCCAGCTGTGTGACCTTGGGCCCCTCTTCTTTCTCTGAGCGTCACCTGCACTCACTTCCCTTCCTGCCTCCCTGGGGGAGTTGTGCAGTCATGTAGGTGAAAAGACTTTGACAAGCTAGAAAGTGTTAGGTGTTTGAAATGTTTTACCGTACATTTCAGATTCACAGTAATTGCGAAAAGATTATCCTTTTCTCTTTGGAGTCCTCCCTTGCTTCCTTTATTCTTATCACTTGTTAAAACCCTTGCTAGTCTGGGTCTCAAACACCTGAGCTAACCTGGAACCTGAAGATTCAGGGACAATGTATGGTTCTGCCATTGACTTGCTGTGTGATATTGCATAAGTCACTTAACTTCTCTGTGCCTCAGTTTCCTCAACCACCTCACAGGGTTGTGTCTAACGCACGAAATGGAGATATGCAGCACTTGGCAAACTATAGTAATGTTCTGTGCATATATAGTATAATAAATTATTTCTTTGCTACGAAGCCCCTTTGGCTTGTAGTTTGGGCCTGGCCCAGAGTGTAGCATTCCGGGACATAAATCTTAGCCAACAAAATTACATTTGTCTTCACATGTGACTATGACCCCTTTCCAATCATAGCCACAATGACTGCTTGGGAAGTGGTGATGGCCTGTAGCAGCTGCTGGCGCAGCTCAGGCTGTGGGCAGCTTCCCTGTAATCTGTTGCCTAGGAATGTGGATGTCCTGTCATTCCGACCTTACCCCTGTCATTGCCAGGCAGCCCCCAGCAACATAGCCTCATGTCAGTCTTCTTGTGGGCAGCAGTGTGACCTTGACTTTAACAGTGAAGTCCATCTGGGTGCGGCTGACTCATGTGGCAGAAACGCATACTCAGAGGAGCGCTTTCTAGTTCAGCTTGCAAGAACATTCTACCCCAACCCCATTGCCTGGTCTCTGTCTTCCTCTAGCCCTGTGTCCTGCCTGATCTCTGTCTTCCTCTAGCCCCGTGTCCAATTCTCTCCTTGGCTAGGACTCTTCCCCCAGATGTCTGGAGGAAAACCTTTCCTAGATCTTAAGGTGCTTCTCCTCTTTCCTCATTGTTCTTGTGACTTCCCTCAGTGCCAGACACCCCATAGGAAGGAGGCAGGGAAGTGGTCTAGTGGTCAGGCGAGGGCTTGGCTTCCTTTCTCCGACGCCCCAGGTTTGAGCTGACCCCAGCTCCTCCTTCCAGCGCCTCCAGCTGGCAAGCCGGGAAAGTTAAGCTGTCTTTACCTCAGTTTTGTTTTTGCAAATAGAGGTAATATTTGTATCTACCTCACAGAACTGTTGGAATGAGGGAAAGCCATGTGGGACATTTGGCACAGTACCAAGCACATAGTAATCACTTAATAAATGTTAGTTTTTATTATTACAGCATGTGTTGTTTGTATTCACCATTCTCAAACATGTCTGTGAGCAAGTGCCTTGAAGTGATAGGAAACGATGGAATTGTCGCATTTTAAACACAATGGAACACCAGTGTTCTTGGGAACCTGCTTTGAGAACCAAGTCCTTAGCCTGGCGCTGGTTGCCTCCTAGCCTGGCTCCAGCCTCACTTCTTGCACCCTTCCTGAACCTTGTGGGTCCACCAAATGGGGCCAGTTCCTGTCTCTTGGACATGATTTGTGCTTCCCAGTCCGCCCTACTTGCTCTCTTCTGTCTTGGCCTGCCATACCCACTCCTGTTTTACAGTTTTTTGAAATCCAACACCTTCCAACAGAGTACTGCTCCAATCCCACCTTCTCTGGCAAGCCTGTCTTGACCACTTCTGATGTTTGGGCTGCTTTTTTTCCTCTGGACTCTAACATAGTCCTGGATACCCACTGAGATGAGCCCTGAGCTAGCTGAGGGCATGCGGTTATGGATGAGACACAATCTCTGCCCTCAATAGGTACACAGTTGAGTGGGGAAGATCAACATGTGGGAATTACAATTCCCTGTAATAAAGGTGCAAGACAGCCCATACAGGATGCTGGGAGAACACAGAAAAGGGAGTCACTAAGGCTGCCGACTTCCCAGAGGAGGAAGTACTTCATCGGGAGCCTCCAGCGTGAAGGATTTACCCAGAGAAAACAGGGGAGGGGTGCTGTGCTCTCCTGGCCCCTCCCCAACTCACAGGCTGCTGTTCTCAGCCCCTTCTTCCAGACCTGGCAATGCTGGCAATCGCCAGGACTCCATCCCTGGAAAGTTCACCTCTTATCTACAATCACTCCCCCAATGATCTCTTTTAGCCCCATGGCTTTTAAGTATCATCTATGTGCTGTTTACTCCTAAATTTGCATTTCCAGTCTTGACCTCCCCTTGAGCTCCAGACTGATAAAACCAACTGCCCACTTAGTCTTACTACTTGGGTTTCAGCGGGCACTTCCCACTTGACATGTTCAGATTTAAACTCTGATTTCCCTCCTGAACCGACTCTTCCACTGCCTTTCCTGTTTCAGTAAATGAATAGCATTCATTTAGTTACTCTGACCAAATATCTGAGTCATCCTGATTTGTTACTTTTTTGCCTCCTTTCTACATCCAGTTCATAAGGAACTCTTGCAAACAGACTTTAAAATATATCCTAAATGTAACTACTTCTAACCAACTCCACTGCTACCGTCCCAGTCTGGACAGCCATCGCCTTGTACCACAGCAGGGGCCACCTAATTGATGTCCCTGTTTCTACTCTTGCTATCTATCGTCTATTTTTTTTTTCCACTGTAGCCAAAGTGATTTCTTTTCAAACATGTCAGATCAGATTACTTCCCTTGTGCAAGCTCTCCAACGGCTTTCTCATTGCACTTAAAATCCTGGCTCCTTACCACGGCCTACAAGATGCCACATGATCTGTCCATTGTCTTTCTGTCTGACCTCATCTCCTAGCCCTCACACTCCCTCTTGCTTGATCCTTGCTGCTCTCCAGTAGTGGCCTTTGTTCTTGTTGTTCACTCAGCCTGAAGGGCTTTTGCTTAGCTCTTCAAATGATGTATTTGCTCACTTCATTCAGTCCCTGTGCACATGTCACTTCTAGAGACTTTTGCTTCTGGTTATGGTGGAGTAACAAAGACTGGACCTATACACACGCAACCAGTACATTAAAAGAAAAAAAAAAGGACTGGATCTAATCTTGTGCAAACAAGTATAATACCACACAAAGTACATGAAATAAATGTCTTAGACTTTGAACAGCAGACAGCACAGAACTGTGATCCCCGAGGAAGAGGAGAATAAAATTGAAGGTGAGTCCTACAGTGGCGTGGTTTTCCGTGTGGGGCAATTTTTGGAACATGAGTACAAGGAGAGAAAAATCTAGACAAAACCCCGTGAGCTCAATGAATTGAAGAGATAGAGATCAAAGTTTGGGAGGGCTGAGGTGGCTGGAATCCTGTGGGCAGAATGCTGAAAATGAGGGAGCTAAGCCACGTGACTGTACACAATTTTTAAAGAAAGTATGAGCTTAATGAAGAGAACAATGAAAGCTATTAAAAAGAACCAAATGAAAATTTTAGAGAAGATAATACAATATCCAAGATGAAAATTTCCCTGGATGGGATTAACATCAGATCAGAAGAAACCATGATGAAGAAACAATAATCAGCAAACTTGAAGACATAGCAATTGAATCGATCCAAAGTGAAACAGAGGAAAATGACAGGAAAAAAACAAATGAACCAGACCAGCAGTGATCTATAGTATGATACTAGGTGGTCTAACATATGTGTAACTGGAGTCCCTGAGCAGAAGAGGCAAGGGGATACAGGAAAATGTTTGAAGACATGCCCCAGATCTTCCAAATTTGACAAAAAAATATAAACCCACAATTCAAGAAGCTTAAAAAACTCCAAGTAGGATACACACACATAGACACACATGCACACATCAAGACGTATCATAAGCAAATTGTGGGAAACAAGTGCTGATAAGAAAATCTTGAAAGCAGCTAGAGAGACAGAGAAAAAATAAACATTATGTTCAGAGGAACAAATGACAACCAGAAAGTTCCCATCAGAAACTGTGCAAACAAGAAGACAATCGGATGATAGATGTCACCTCCTTAGAAAGGACTTGCCTGACCATCTTATCTAAACTGCCAAACCCTCCCTTTTGCCCACTGTATTACACTCTATGTTCTTACCTTTCTTAAATTAACAACTTGCAGCTGGATCTCTCCCCTAGAACATAAACTCCAAGAAGGAAGGACGTTAAAACATCCTTTGCCTTATTCACTGCTTTATCCCCAGTGCCTAGAACAGTACTCAGTATTTAGTAGCTGCTCATTAAATATTTGATAAATAAAATTGTCTTCCAGGCAAAATAGTAGAAAGGAAGAGGGGATTAAAGCATCCTAGAGCTAGTTCAGCACAGTTGGATCCCAAGATGTGCAGTTGTGAGTGAGAGAAATAAAGCCGGAGGGTGAGACAGATGCCAGGACACGCTGCAAAGCTTGGATGTCGTTCTATAGGCAGGGGGTTTAGGCAGAGGAGTGTTGGCGTTCTGGCTATATTTTACAAAAATGCTGCGGCAGCCTCCTGTGCAAGATGAGTTAGAGGGGTTAGTATGAGAGCAGGGAAACAAATGGGGAAGCTATGGAAGTAGTGTGAGGATGGGCCAGATCTAGAAAGTTCTTTGGAGGTAGAATGTACTAGTAGAGTTGGTGTGCAGGTAAATATAAAGGATGGGGGAGAAATTTTTGGCTTGTGTGAATGGGTGGATAAGGAATGCCAGAGGCAAAGTAGACTTTAGAGAGATGGTATGTTAGCTATCTATTGCTGTGTAACAAATGACCCCCAACCTTAGCAGCTTAAACCAACAATTATCTTACAGGTTTTGTGGATCGGGGATCTAGGCTTCGCTGACTGTCTCTGGCTCAGAGTCTCTTGCATGGCTGCAGTGAACATTTTGGCCAGGACTGTAGTCATCTCAAAGCTTTACTAGGGAAAGAGACTCTTCCAAGCTCACTCACATGGCTGTTGGGAGGCCTCAGGTCCCCCTAGCTGTTGTCCTACCTGGGCCTCTCCACTGGGCAGCTCACAACTTGGAGGCTGGCTTCCCTCAGCGTGACCAAGTGAGAGAGTTGAGAGAATGCATAGTCATAGTCTTTTTATAACCTAATATAGGAAGTGACATCCCATTATTTCTGCCCTGTACCAATAGAAAGAAATCACCAGGTTCAGCCACATTTAAGGAGGGGGATCACAGGAAGCATAAACACCAGGAGTGGGGGGAGGGGTCATTGAGGCGACCTACGAGGCTGCTGACCACAGATAGTGAGCTTGGACATGTTGGATTTGAGGAGGCTGGGACCTCCCAGTTGGGAATCCTGGATGCAGATGGACGTGTAGTTCCGGAACTCGGGAGAGAATCCCTCTTACTACAATTAACTTGGAGCCTTTGAATGAGTATTCTTCCCAACTTGGTTTGGAAGGTTTTAGAAGTCAGAGATGAAGGATTGATATCTTTGAATCCTCAGGGTCTCCCTCAAGGACGGGGTAAGCAACACATAATTGCTGATTGAATAACTTGAAAGGGGGGCAGACTATCACATGATTGGAAAGGTCTCTCTCCATTTGACAGTTCCTGTTCTGCCACCAAAACAGAGAGGTGTCCCCCTTTCTAAAGCACAGGTTTCTGGTTTGCATAAAATGGGTTCCAGACTAGATTAGTAATGTTTTTCAAAAATGAGATATTTTTTCCCTACGGAACCCAGTATGTAAAATAAGTGAAAGTTGATCTGGCCTTCCCAGTACTTCCCCAGAAAAGAGCCCCATTTTGAAAAACACTGAAGCAAGTTAATTCTCAAATTTTCTGCCAGCTCCATCATTCTGGGATTTTATTGCAAGATCCACCATAAGCTCCTCCCAGTTCTGTGATTCTGTTTATTGAGATCCATTGGTACAACATATTTCATTGAACTTTTGAAAAGAAAACAATTTATATTTCCTTGAACTTTTGAAAAAATATGTAGAATAAAGCTGACCTTCATTAAGTACTTTCCATGTATCACTGTGCTCCATGGGGGCAGGGACTTTGTCTTGTCCACCACTATATTTCCAGAAGCTAGAGTAGTTCCAGGACATAGGAAGCATGTCAATAATATTTTACGAATGAATGAACTAAGGTAAAGGCTGTTCTTATTCCCATTTTACAGATGAGGAAACTGGGGCTCAGAGCTTCTAAGTAATTTGCCCGTAGATACACAAGTTAAAGGTAGAACTAAAATTTGAGATTAATTCCTCTGGACACCAAAGCCACACATGTGACTTCCTGTTGGTGAGGCAAGTAGGAAACCGGAAAGGGAGCCAGCTTGTGTTGAGCACCTCCTATATGATGAGCGTAATCCCAGGTACATTTTGCGTCCATGATCAACTGCCCTGAAGGCAGCCATTGTTGTCTCCATTTCTAGACAAGGTAAATGAGGCTCAGAGCGGCTCAGCACCACAGATAGCTAGAGTTGTTTAGCTAGAGTGAGAAACTGAGCTGGGATTGCAGCCCAAGTCTTTCCGACTCCAAAGCATTCTTGTACAAGCCCCAACATCTTCAACTATGTGCACCCAGGTTTGGGTTCTGGAAAATATTATGCTACTGGTCGGAGCTGGTCACTGTGGCTGATGAGGTCTTGCCATCCATCCCCTTCTCAGGTTTCCTAACATCCACAGTGAACCAAAAAGAGTCCGGCAGGCTGAGAAAGCCCAAGTCCAAACTTCTAAGACATGGCAAAAAGCATTGATGACTAAGGATGATAAACGTTGGCGCTCGCCCTCTGTTCTCCATAGCCTCATCAACGTCACATGGCTCAGACCAGGTCTGGAGTTAGACTGATGATGTCACCAGAGTCTCTTCAAGGCCTCATCACTCATATCCACTCGTCATCTATTATTAAGCAGATCTATAATATATGTAACATTTTCTACTGAATTTCCAGTTCTTCGTTTCATGACCAGGGAAAGAAAATTAGAGCGAGGAGGACATTTCCCAACTTCTCATCCTCATCACTCTTCTTTGAAGAATAACCCCATCTTGAATTATCCCTCAAAATGGTCATTTAGGCTCTGATTTCATTAATAAGGGTAAAGCCACAGTTTAATAATTATCATTGAACTAATGCATATTCTATGTAGACAAGTGAATGGATCTGCCCTCTTCTTTCCTTCGTGAGTTTACAGAGGGGATACAGCTCTACCTTTTTCTTTTCTCTCCTTTATTCTCCACCTGATTTTTTGAAACTTTGGAATTGCATCAGTTATGTCAGAAGCCTTCTACTTTATTACCTCCTATAGAGATAATGAGAGTTCTCTTAAGAATCTGACACCCTCATAGTCTGAGTCTGAATCTAATTAGGACTTGCAGTTTCAAGGACAAGGAGGAACTAGCTAGGTGAAGGGTTGTTTCGGGCAGAGGGAACAAGATGTGCCGGGGGCTTAGGGCTTGTGAGCAGCTGAAAGAGGCCAGAAGAGGGGAAAGCCTCACCGAGCCACATGCTGGATTCAGGAGCAGGCGGACAACAAATGGTTAGCGCTGGGGGGGTTAGTTTTGGGTGTGGGTGGGTGGTCTGTGTGGCCACCCAGCACCCCATGTTCAGAAGGGCTCCATGCCTGATTTAATGCTCTGTTTATCACTATCATGACATTTTTTAATACTTTTTGAACAAGAGACTGTGATTTCCATCTTGTCCTGGTTCCCACACATATGTAGCCTGCCCTGCTTGGGTGTGAAGCCCAGCTCTGTCACTGGCTAGCTAGGTGGCCTTAGGGAAATCCACTGACCTTTATTGAGACTCTGTTTCTGCTTCACGGAAGGTATAAGCCCCACTTCAAATGCACTGCCACAAGGATTCAGTGAGATGAAGAAGAATCGGTGCATTGTGAAGTTATTGGTGCCTCGTAGGTGCTTAATCAATATTCCCTTCTCCTTAGCAAAGAGGGTATATCAGAATCACTGGGGGGGATTTGATATTCAAAATATATTTGCCTGCGTTCCACTCTGAAAGATTCTGACCCGTAAGTGTGGGTTGGGGATGAGCAGTGGTTTTTGAAAGGGGTCCTTTAGTGATACTGATGGACGCCCAGAGTTAAGCAAATTAGCCGTGGGTTTTCAGAGATCTAGCCATGAAGCAACTTAACAGAGGAGAGCGAAAGGAGAGGGAGAAATTGATGGACTACTACTGATCCTTAACCTAATAAAACACCCTTTAAAGGAGAAAGAGGTCATCAGCTACAGCACTCCAGATGACAGCGATCGTGCTGAAATGCACTCTGGGAACTGCTCCCATCATCAGGCCTCCCATAAAACGTGCCGCTGTCCGTTTGGCCTGACAAGTCCACCCAGATGAAGAGAGGGCCTTGGGACAAGAGCAGCCAGGGTCAAGGCCCCGGTTGGGGGCCAAGTTTGAATTTATTTTCACTTTACTGACCTTAATACCGACCCCAATTCCTGAAAAGAAATTGCAGCTAGAGGGAGTAATTCTGAATTATGTTTATCCCGCACAGATTTTAGGCTTTGACATTCTTCTAATGAAAAATCTGAAGCCTATACTACTTGAAGTGAATGCAAATCCCAGCATGAGAATCGAACATGAGCAAGAAGTAAGTCTTTCAAGTATCTCCTTGAGTAGATTGCCATGAATCACATCCCTGGATGTTTCCGCTCTTGTGTTATTCACTCGGCTAAACAAGATTCCACATTTCCAAATTTGCATAGCAAAGTTTTGTTCGAGCCTAAATAATTCTGGTTTCCTTGAGCTCTGAACATAGTCTATTAATATAACACCTATCCGACCTATAGTAATTTCCCACCATGCCATTCTCCCAGGTTTTATGATCTGCATATGTAGAGGCAGCTGAGTCTTTCCATCAGTTTTGACACGAACTAATTAGCCTCAGGAGATGAACTAATTGAAATTCTATGAATGTGATTTAGCCATGTCGACATGCTTGAATCACTAAGATAAATAGTACATTTAACAATGGTTATATTTCTTCCCCCTGAATGAAAAAAAAAAAAAAAAAGCATAAAAAAGACTGGAAGGAAATACACCAAGTCCTAATAATGGGCTTTAGGGGGATTATGTAGATTTAAAATTTTTTCTTAACCCCTTTCTCTATTTCCAAAGTTTCCACAATGCGCATGTATAATTTTAACAATCAGAAAAAAACATAGTACTATACTGCTTTTTTCTCTTCATGCATTTTGTTAACCTGTGAAAGGAAGCTGACATCTTTAAGGTCGTATATACGGGGGAGCCTTTAAAGTCGTCTCGTCTAGGTTAACATAAACTCTGAGAGGCCAACCACGGGATACTGATAGTCGCTTGGCTCTGAACCCCTGCATCTCTCCGCTGTAACACGGAATTTTTACCCATTCAAGCTTTCTCCAGGGGTCTTCGAAAACGTCCCCAGCCTTGTCGACGAGGAAGTGAAAGTGGCCGTGATCAGAGACACGCTGCGCCTCATGGACCCACTGAAGAAGAGAAGAGAGAGCCAGTGAGTAGTTTTTACATCATCTATTTCTGTTGCCTCTGCTCCCGTGCCCTACGCAGGTAAGTGAAGGTCTTGGAGCATGCTCACATCGCGAGTGAGATTTACGTGTTAAATCATCAGAGTGAATCATATTTTCATTTACGAACACCAGCCTCCAAACCCAGTGACTCAGTCAGGAGATGGACATTTACGTACGAGTTTCTGGCTTGTTGTTGTCTGACTCCGGAAAGTCTGTCTGAGGACCCGCTTTCCCCTAGCGACAGGGTCTCCTCTGCTCACCATGGCCCTCGTGGTGCTTCCCTTTGAGATCCTCAAGCCCACGGAGAGAGTAGAACAAACCGGAGGAGGGCCACGGGGAACGTGGACGTGGTGAGTGAGGTCACTCCCTTTGTATTTTCTTCGTGACGTTTACACCCCTGCGGTATAAGCTAGTTGTCTCAACAGCTGCAGAGCCAATGTGTTGAACTTCTGGCCTTTCTATAATATTCACAGCAGTTATAATTCATCTCCATCCCACCCAGCGCCTGTCATATTGGGATGTTGGTGGGAGTGTACCCCCCTCCCTCTGTGGAATCGCCGCTGAAATGAATGACATTTCACTTGGTGTTTTTTGTTTGTTTTGTTTTTACCGAAGTCCCGGCTCCCACAAAGTAAGGGTTGAGTAAATATCACTGTGCTGGTTTTAGGCAGAAGAACCAAGGACTGGCACTTCACACAGCACTCCCTGTACCCCCGACAAATCATACTGACCCAAATGCTCCCGTACAGGTAAAGCGCTTTGTCAGCTATGGTTCAAGGCCGCGAGGGTCGCTGACTTCCCCAAGCAGGTGATATTTTGCGGGTTCCTCCATTGTGGCCCCGCACCAGCTGGGCTCAAGCCCAGATACTGTCAGAACCACCCTCCAGTACTGCTTCTCTCCTTGGCTGCACTCTTGAACCATCTGGGGAGCTTAGAGCGACACTAGTGCGAGGGCCCCCACTTCTACAGATGTTGATTTTCATTAGCCTGGGTGGGAAGCCTGGCTACAGACGTTTTTGAGGTTTCCTAGGTGACCATACTGTGCAGCCAAGGCTGAGGGGCTACTGCCCTGCAGGAAGTGTCATCTGATGGGGTACTTGTCATACTCTGAGTCGAGCTGGATGGCGCTGGGTCAGCCGAATTCTCCTCCAGGCTGTTCCTCCATGTGTGAGGCACGCGTTGCGATTGTTGGCAAGACTCGGCTGAGAATGGTGACCCGTCGTTAGCGTGGGCCAAGCCGGCCAGTTGTGGCTTCCACCCATTAGAGCTTCAAAGTGACAGCATGGCAGGTCTGCCGATTCCTCAGGGCAACTCAGACACGACAGCAGCCAGACAGTGTTCCTTCATACATGTTTGCAGCTGTGCTCTCTGGCCATCTTTAAGGAAAAGCAGTGGATTAATGCAGGTGGTCAAATTAATTACAATGCAATTCATCCCTTAAAAATAGACTACGAGTATCTAATGGTTATTGATCTCACCAGTAGAGATTAGGTCTTGAAAGACTGGTACTGGGGGGAGGTTTTGGTGGCTATCCATGCATGGTGCATGGTGGCATAGTTTTTTAAAGACGACCTTGACACATTAGCATTCTGATTCCTTTGGTAGGAACAAGTTCAAAGGCCATTGCGTGGCCCAAGTCTCCTTAATCTCGCCCACCAAAAACATTTTCACATTAAATGGCATCCAAACATGGTTAGCGTTCTTTTTGTTGTTGTTCTAAGTTGTTTTCCTTTACCTACACCTGGCATTCTGAATAATTCACATGAGCTGTAGATCTAATTTTTAATAGCAGTGGGCACAGAGCCATTGGAAAGGATAGGAAAGGCATTTATTCCTTAGTAAGTCATAAGTAGCAGCACCTCATCTTTAATTTAAAAAGCATTGACTTTTCTTTTAATTGATAACCAGCAACAGTTAGAACTTCAAGAACCTGACTTCCATTCTAATATAAAAACCCTTCTGTCTCACCCTTTTCTTACCTACAACATTAAGGGTATATATATATGTTAATAGCTAAATGTCATTACTGACATTTTCCCTTAATTTCACCTTTCTAAAATGTAAACCCAGCAAGGATTGTCCAGGAAAGCACTTTGTAATCTGTGAAGTGCATTTATCTGTAAGGAATTATCATTATCATTTTGATAACTTTACCATGCATAGAAAAAGGCTAAAATTATTCTCAACTCCTTTGTATAGAAATGTCTCAGGATAACTTGGAAAAGTAGCACATTTATGCCCACAGAAAATGCACAGTGTTGCACTGAATCACATGTGTCTAAACCTGAGACCATGTCACTTGAACCACAGAAAAGGAAGTCACATAGACTTCTAGGCTGAAAGGTACCTTTAGAAGCCAGAGTTTTTGTGTTTGCACAAGATGTCGCTTAATCCTAGCCTTTCTCTTCAACTCTTTAGCAAAAGAGGCTCTGAAGTGTCCCTCATGAGTTCCTCCTTGAGTACATTTTGCCAGCAAGACCGTTGAAGTGGGTCTCCATTTTTCTGCGCAGATGGAGAAAAAAAACTAGACAGACGCCCTGAACTCCTCAGGACTCCTAGTTCCTCTGAGAAGATGTGGAGGACATGAAGGGAGCCCCGGATGCACGTGTCCATGGGTCCTGCATCCTCACTCACCTCAGGGGCCTTGCAGGCTGGGGTCGTTTTCATGGTAGGACTGAAATCAATCCTCACACCTTATCCGGGGCGAGAACTTACGACTCTGCTGATACCCATCTTGACATAGTTCAAAAAGCTTTCTCTTGAGCTAGAGAGACTGAGACTCAGATTCTGACCTTGGGGATGTTGCAGAGCTGTTTTGAGCCTCCGTATCTTTTTCTGGGGATAATGATATTTAAGTGAAATGTCAAAACTTTTCATATATAGTATGAATAATGCTTAATATGATTAAGCAATATCACTTAATAATGCTTCGTTTACTAAATAAAATTACCTACTAAAACATTAAAAAGTAAAATAAAAAATAATGCTTACTTCCCATTACCTTTCCTGGTATACTTAAAGTAGAATTTTGAGTTCAAAACTAATGACAAATCCAAAAACTGAAGCTGCTAGGTCACTGTGGACTAGAATTGACCTTGAAGCTGGTTGCCAATGGAAACTTCCGTCTCCAAGTAGCAAGATCTCACAGGCCCAGGCATATTTATTTGTTGGGTTAGGAGCAACTACCTTTGGCTCCTGAAGGAATAAAACAGCTGTCATGCGAGAACTATTGGGAACTATGATAACATTTTGTAATAGCTACTGACTATTCATTTTCATACCAGGGTTCACTGGAGGCACTGTAGGGACATGGGAATGGGGAGACTAACAGGATGGGTCTCTGGAACCACCATATATCTATACACACATATGGAGGTAACACTTACAGAATATAAAACTAGCCATTTACAAGTGTACAGTTCAGTGGCACGTAATACATTCACAGTGTGCTACAACCATCACCCCACCTAGTTCCAAAATGTTTTGTCACCCAAAAAGGACATCTGTACGCATTAAGCAGTCACTCCCCGTGCCCCCTACACCAACCTACTTTCTCTGTCTTTGGATTTATCTAGTCCTGACACTTCATATAAATGGAATCATACAACATTCAGCCTTTAGTGATTGGCTTCTTTCACTTAGCATAATGTTTTTGGTGTACAGCTATGTTGTAGCACGTATCAGCACTTTATTCATTTTTATAGTCAAACAATATTCCATTATATGGATATACAGGTATTGATCGACTTACAACCTATGCAACTTACGACCATTCGACTTTACAACCATAATCACTAGCCACGACAGCTCCGTGTCTGGAGCAGTTTTTCTATGCACCTGTATTTTGTAATTTTGTATGTTTTGCAAATATTAAACCAGTTGTACTGGTAATGCAGTGTTTTACTTAAACCTGACGAATGTAAAAATAAGAAACAAAATGGTGTAGAGATGATACAAATGGCATAAAATGAACAAAGAAAATTATGATATATAACAATAATGAAAGAAAATTATGATAAAATATGACTTAAAGATTTTTATAACATCATCTCACAGTACTGTACACATAGCCTACTCAGCTTACAACCAAATCGTGTTACGACCGGTCTGTCGGAACCAGTCGTGGTCGTAAGTCGAGCACTAGCTGTATCACATTTTATTATTCACTTGTCAATTGATGGGCATTTGGGTGGAAGCCACCTCTTTTTCAACCAGAGTGGAGCTGCAATGATCTGTTTTATATTTCGGCGTTCTATAGTTGGTTTCATTTGAAGGGAAATAAACTTTTCTGCTACAAGAAGTTTTTAAAACCCTTGGTTTAATCCAACCTCCTCATTTTACTGATAGAAGCTAAGACTACTAGAACTGGAAGGGACCTTAGAAACCATCCTTCCAATCAGCTCCCTGTTTCAGGAATCCCCCTCCTGCATGTCCCTGACAGAGGAGCAGCTGTGTCCAGGCAAAGCATGGGACCTGGCACCAGTCAATCTGGGCTGATGGCATCAATTTCTGATCATTGGTCTATGAGCTTGGCCAAGTGACTTTGTTTTCTGATCTCATCTATAAAATGGGGATCAAGGTATCTCCTTGGCTTGGTCATCATGGTCGTCATATGAGATGACATATGGGAGAGAGCTTCATGACATCTGGGAACATTAAACAAATGCTAGTTCTTAGGGTCATCAAATGGCCAGTTTGGCTTTGCACTTATACTGATGGTGACTCCTACTTCACTAGCTCGTGAGGCAACCTAATTGAGTTGTGCATATAATGGTTCTGAACTATAAAAGATGGCACTAAGAAGCTCAGTAACTGGCCCCAAATCACAAAGCTGGTTAGAGGCAGAGCAGAAACCAGACCGTGTGCCTCCTGACTTCTGCCCCGCTGTTCTCTCTGCTTTGCCACTCAAAGCTAAGCTCATAAGATATGGGGGGGGGGTAGATAAGGAAAATCAGCAGAAAACTTCTCATTTTAAAAAGATATTTGGGCCCTGGCTGGTTGGCCCAGTGGTAGAGCATCGGCCCGGCATGTGGAAGTCCTGGGTTCGATCCCCTGTCAGGGCACACAGGAGAAGTGACTGTCAGCTTCTTTCCCCCAACCCCCCCCCCCTTCTCTCTCTCTTCTCCTCCTGCAGCCATGGCTCGAACGGTTCGAGCAAAGTTGGCCCCAGGTGCTGAGGAAGCCTCCCTGGCCTTGGCCTCAGGTGCTAAAATAGCTCAGTTGCCAAGCAATGGAGCTGCTGCCCAGCCACACTAAGTATCACCTGGTAGGGGCTTGCTGGGTGGATCCTGGTTGGGGTGTATGGGGGAGTCTGTTTCTACTTCCTTGCTGCTCACTTAATAAAATTTTTTTTAAAATTTTATAAAGGAAGATCTTTGGGCAGCTTGAATCTCTTTAAAAAAGAATTCTATCAGAAGCAGAAGTAAATAAATTGCATTTACCTGATTACTTTAAAAATAAGATGATTATTTCATCAATTAATTAATTTGGGAGGTCAGTTTATCCCCTGGAGGAGCCATTTTACTCATAATTTGCTCCTTTTCTGGAATGTAGATATTTCTGGTAACCAGATTTATTTATTGGGAATCATAATCTTGGAGGACCCCAGAGTAATAAAAATGAAGCCAGAGATAGGCTCGGAGGACTGAGGGAATTTTCCTGCCATCGTGATGCTGTGCAGTGCCTGAAAGCAGGTGTAGACTGCTTGCCTCTTATTCAAAAGTGTATTTTTGGAACATGACTTATATAAGGCACAGAAGCCCCTTTTCCAACAGTAACATTTCACCCTCCTCTCCCAGTTTCCTTTACCTCCTGTCGCCATAACAACCAGGTTTATTCCACAGACCAGAGTCTGCCTGCCAGGGCAGCTTCTGCCCTGACTCAGAGAGGTTTGTGCTTTGAAGGTTTTGCTGGGGGCGCAGGCTGCACTTCTTCCCTGAACCCCACATGGTGCCCCTGTGCCATGTTCAGAACCAACATATTAGATGAGGCTCCAGATCAGGTCAATTCCCCATAGAATCTTGGAGAAATGAAACGTTCTAAGAGAACAGAGATTAAGGAATCGCTCGGTGACTTAGTTCCATGGCTGGGGGCTTGTTTCTTCCACCAGGGGTGTCCAGTGGGGGCTGGGCTCAGGAGACCAAGGTTTTGCTACCAATTCTGCTTGGCCTCTCATTAATCCCTCTATTTTGCTGAGCATGGTTCCCTCATCAGAAGAACAGTGTGGGTGGAGTTTGCTACTGTGCCTCTTTCATAAGGAACGGTTTCCTGAGCGCTCGCCATGCACAGCATGGTAATGTTAGCATGTATTCCCATTTCCGCCTCACGACAGCCACAAATAGCAGGTGCTATTACTACTTGGTTTTGTAGATGAGGACACTGGGACGTGGAGCTGTTGAGTGACATGCCCAAGTCCTTACCGCTTACAAGCAACAGAGGGAGATAGATGGAAAGCCAGGTTCTTGCTGTCTCTGGCTTTGGCAGAGAATGGATGTGAAAGCATTAACCCACCAGAGAGATGTGTGCCCACAAGGTGTTATTACCTGGTTGGGTTCCCGCCTTCACTGTAAACTCTGGGGCAGGGACTCATCGCTTTATTTCCAAGCACTGAACATAAGCAGGTGCCTATGGCTGATTGATTATCTCTTGTGAGGAAGCTCTGTGGCTATTTCATTTTCAATAACCTTCAAAACCAAAATGAATAAAATATGAGCCAATGTTGCAGAGAACACCGACTTAAAGCAGGATCGACTCATGAGACAAAAGGGAACAGTAGCAGACATGAAATTACTCATGCGCAGTGTGCTTCTCAGGCTGGGAACAAGCTGAAAGTTCAGAAGAAGGCAGGGAGAGCCAAGAAGTAGGTCAGACCACGGTTCACCAATATTAGACCTTTTCAGGATCTACCAGAATGGCAGTTTCATAGGATTTGGCCAGGAGTGGTCAAGACAGCCTTCTTGGAGGAGGTGGGGCTTGCATTCCCTTGGGCTTGGTTTGGTGAGAAAGTAGAAGCAAATTTGGCGAAGGAAGGTTGGAGTCAGGAAGCTGGAGCAAAGGGTTAGCAGGGTTGGGGAGGTTTAGCAGACCAGGACCAACCCTGTTCCAAACGGGTGCCTTGGGGTGGAGAGGACCAGTGCTGCTTCCCCATTACACACTTTTCATTACATTTTTCCCATAGAAAAGTCACATGTGCTTACTGTAGAAAAGTTGGAAAATACCGAAAGTGTATATGTATAGCGTGATATAAAAGCCTCCTGCAAGTTCAACCAGCCGTCTTAACCTTTATTACCATTTTAGTTCATAAAAACAGTATAATTTTCTTCTCTCTATATTGTTTTAGAGTTGAGGCCATATTATACAATTTTTGTATGCCGTTTTTACTATCCTCCACATTTTCTTGTGACAGTCATTTCCCCTTTTTATTAACAACTCTGTAAACATCGTTTTCATTGAGGGCTGAGTCAGAATCTGCCTCCGTGTTGGTGAACGTTTTGTTTATTTCCTGCATCTTGTGCCTAACGCTCTGTTTGCAATTTAACTGTCGTCTTAGGATGGAGAGAGCCCCCGAGAAAGCAGGACGGGAGCTCCACTCAGGTTTTTAATGTGTAGGCGGCGGAGTGGGCGAGAGTAGGGGCCCCGCAGTCGGGGGCTGCAGGTGAATCCTAGCACCGCCACTGAAGCCATAAATGGTACGGTTTCCTCCCATCTCTGAACTTGGGTTACTTCGTCCATAAAAGGGAGTGTGCAGTTGGGTGTTTTAAACCCGCAAGGCAATGAGGAGTTCTTAAAGTGGAGAAAGGGAAGAATGTTGCTTATTCCTAAGAGAGCCTTTATGATGGGAAATGTCCCATCGGAATGTATTTAAATAAATCAAACAATATATGTAACCTAGCAGCTTTTATTTTTTTGAAGGACAAAAGGGTGTGATAGAAGAGCCCGCGAAGTAAGTGGGAAGGTGGGAAGAGGGGTCCAACAGTGACAGCTTAATCTTCGGCGGTGGGGACGGGTTTGATTTTCCTCCTATTATCTGCTAGATTAAAAGAAATGAAAGGTCAAAATTAAAGCCAGTCTTAGCAGCCATTTGAAAGCCCTTGGTTATCACACCAAATGGTGGGCAGTTTCCTCCAGCTGCTTTCTCTCCTTTTCTTGTTAAACAATTTTCTTTTTTCTTTCTTTCTTCACTTTAAGTGGCCTAAGAGCCCTGGCAACTCTCATCACAGAGGATAATGTGAGGGGGTGGGCAGGAATTCCTCGGTTCAGAGTGGGAGGAGCCACCCCCGAGCTCATCCTCCAGGAGGCTTGTATCTCAAGTGAGAATCAGCAGCGCTCCTTGTCTGTGAAGCTGGCTCTCCAACCTGGGTACTTCCTGTCGAGGTGGATGTCTTCATTTGCTTAGAGGGAATGGCTTTCCTCCTCCAGGTTGTCCATGCCTCGGCAGCACGAGAGGTCAGCCTGGAGAAGCTGCGAACACGTGCATGAATGCATGCACACGTGCACGCATGAAGGAAGGATTGTCGTGGGCCCTGTGCTGGTGGCGGGGGCAGGATGCCGTGAGAGCCTGCTAAGTACCCCTGCTGAGGCCAGCACAGGCCCCGGGCTGGATGGAGGCAGAGTCCCCCGGAGGGGACCTTAGAGCCTGCAGCTGGAGCGGCAGGCGGGAGAGGCTGGGCAGGCTCTAGATGGGAGTCTCCCATACTATAGTGGGCGGGTCCACAATCGCCCGGAGGCGGTGGTCGCTAAACCCAGATTGCTGAGTACCACCCTCAGAGTTTCACTTCATTCGCATTTGTAACACGGTCCCAGGTGATACAGAAGCTACTGGCCCAGGCACGACGCGACACCGAGAACCACTTGCCTGTCGTCCTGTCGTCGCGGGTCCTTGTGCCTGTCCCAAACCACTTGAGGACTCAGCCCCTCAGGCCCTGCGGACTTTGGCACTGAGCTTGCACTGGGGGGTGCCAGGACTCATCTTTATGCAAAAGAGGTGGCCGACGCCCCTGGCGCCCTTGGCGAAGGAGGCCCCTGGAGGCGGTTTGCCAGTAACATAGAGAACACGATGCCCAGTTTTCCATAGCCCTACTCACAGGTGTCGCATCTATTCCGTGTGACCACAGACCTGAGAAAGCAAATCAGGGTCGCTTTATAAATTCACAGTTTTATTAATCTGTTTCCTTTTCCTTTCCTGCCTTCTCGTGTGGGTTTCTTACGACAAGTGAAATATGAAATGATTATAAAATCGAACCTTTAAGGCACAACGAAACCCTTCTAAGACAATCCTCCTAATGAGGGAGAATGTTGCAGACATTTTCGTCTCTGCACCCTCTTCCAGCTGGTTTGCAGGTGACGTCCTAGATGCATCCTTAATTTCCACTCCGCCTTTTTCTGCAGCAGAGCGAGCGCTGGGGAAATTCTTTTTCTCTCCGCAACGGCCACGTTTCTGTCTCATTTGTCTGGTTTTCCGCTGCAACGTGACAGCTTGTGGGGCTGCTAACTCAAACGTGGGTCCTTCTAGGAATGCAGCATTTGTGATCGGTAAATACATCAGGTTGCCAATTTTAGCCATTTAATTACTGAAAATGGGAACACTTCCTTTCGGCATGAATATTTTAAAACGGAACAATAAGCGAATTGTATTTTACTCCCCGATTTCACTGTAGTTCTGAACCAGCTCTGATTTTGGCATCATCTGATTCCCGGATGCTGTGAGCAATATTTTTCTTCAGGGAATTTGGTGGCAGAGTTACTTTGTTTCAAAGCATAGACAAGTCCAAGACATTTACAGAGAACAGGTCATCTTAGCACCATTTCATTCAATCTTACACCCATAAATGTCCTCCCTGGAAATGGAACTTGAACCAATACTTTTTCTAAGTGAGTATGTAGCATTGTGTAATGGAAAAGACAAAAGGCTCTAGAATCCAGTGGGACAGGTACTTAGCTTCTCACAGTCTCTGTTTCTTCATCTGAAAAATGTGAATAGTAGTAATAACTACTTAGGATTATTGTGATCATTAAATGGGTTAAAATACATAACATAATGACTAGACATGATAAGTATTTAATCAGTAGTAGTTATTTTATAATTATACTTCCTGTGATTATACAAAGGACCTATCATGGTACTGAGCACATAGGCGTTCAAGAAATGGTAATTATTATTATTAATATTATCATTCTCACAGATGGACACATTAAGTATACAGGTTTCCAGCATGCAAAAATAAGTTTTATTTTTTAAAATATTTGATCCAACAGGAATTTATATGAGTAAATGGGCAGCTTAGTAAATGAATGATGCTCAGAGTTTAATTAAAATAATCCCTCATGCAAAAACATTGCTCAATTTGTGCCTCAAATTAAAAACAGGTGCCATAGATTTTTAAGAACTTCTCTTTGGGGCGCTACAAATATAGGGACCTCTAGCAAGTAGTCTTTCCAGGGAAAGGCAGCTCTGACCATGGGAGGTGACGGGGCTGGGAGTCGGGGTCCTGGGGTAAGTGTCAGCCCTCAGCCACCTCTGAGCTTGACCTTGGACCAGCCCCCACACTGCTCTGGGCTGTGGTTTGTTCATCTCTAGAGTCAGCTGTGCTGGGGAAATGCTACAATTCCCTAAGTGCATGTAATTTATTCCCTTGAAAAAGAGAAATATAAAAAAATAAAAATATTTTATCCTTTAAAAACGCTTAGACTCTGCAAATTTTGTCAGTTGCCTTTAAACCACTAGGTAGTTGGTGCCAGATATTTGCGGGTGGCTTAATTGGAAGTCATGTTTGTCATCTGGAGTGTGTGCACTCATACGAAATGTGTATTTGACAGTCTCTCACCATTCCGATTCTTGCTCCCAACCAGAATGATTTGCCTCTCTATTGCATTCAGAACACTGTAGTCCTGGTCACAGATGTTAATTAGTTTGAAGAAGAGAAACAGGATTGTGCTTCTAAAAATAGTTCTGATACAGTAGGCCAGTTTTTGATGATGCTATAATCTGGGTGCTTCACAAGGGTGACATTGTGAGGTTTTGCATTTATTCTCTGCCCAAGTTCATTGCTAGCGTCTTTGAAATTGGCCAACTGATGCTTATACTCAGGGGATGGAATGGTGCTCACCTCTGTGCTGAGCTGTTGCACATGTGGTGCAATATCTCCCATGGTTTGAATCTTAGCACTTACTCCACCAGTTGTTTGTTTGTGGGAAAGCTTTCCTCTGGTCTTGGAAGCCTGTTGCCTTGGCCTGTGACAGCGTAATCATGTGAATGCCTGATGTTGATGAGACGGCCAGATAAACATCACCACGGGCAATGCACTATGAGAAAGGGAAGGAACGCTGGTGTGGGAGGCCCTTGGCTCTGCAACCGGCTGGCTTCCCTCCCACACACTGTAAGCTGGCACTGTCAGGGCTGTGGGTGTGAAGATGATTCAGCAAGGTTCCTGTGCCTGGCTCCATCATCTGGGCTCTCCTCTTCACTGAGGGGCATGGGCTTGACTGCTGAGAACCTCTTCTGTTCTAACAATCTAATGGTTCAAATATTGATAATAATAGTAGTGCCTTGAGCTTATTATTTAGTTGGCATTTTGGTAGAACTCTGGCAGCAGGCAAATCTCAGAACGAGTTCCAAATTATAGCAGGCTCTGAAAAGAGTGCCTAGTTTTGTGAGCTTGGTTATCCCCAGATAAGGTTTGTTGTTGGCTTGTGTGTGTGTGTGGGGGGGGGGGAGCAATCTCCATAAACTGGTTCTTGGCTCTTTCTTAGGATCTGGGAAATGCTTTGGTTTATTTTCTATTCTGGGCTCTTATTGGCATTCAAATTGCTTTCTCAGACTAGCTCAGATTAAGATCGCTGAGTGGGGAGGGCATGCCCCGATAATCGTCTTGATTTATGTCATAGTCATTTGAAGTTGAGCTTTCTCTTTGCACTTGTTTTGCATTTGGGTTATTTTTGGTGCTATCTCTGCATCATCCCATTTTTTCTCCTCCTCAAACTATGTGTCCTAATCTGAACCAAAGGAATTACATTCATGTAGCATAAGGATGCTTTGGGCTATTTATCACATATCTGCTGACATCTAAGCTGTCTTTTCTGTAAGAAAGAGCTGTGCCCGTTTCTGAGTTGTGTTTGTACAGCAGGGATCAGAACTGTCAGACAGACTCTCTGAAGAAGGCCCTGTCAGCAGCCCTCTCTTCCACCTAAGTTCAGACTTGAGAATAAGACAAAGGAATAAAGAGTAGAAGACCCAAAATATCACCTTCATTCAGAAATGGGGAAGCGTCTGTGTCCACGGGCAGATGAGCCTCCTGATGCTGAATCCAGAGTGAGAGGCATGCAGGCAGCAGACCCGCCCACAGCCCCAGCAGGACAGATGGTGGGAACCGGAACCAGAACCAGAACCGGAGCCAGGCCCTGGAGAGCAGCAGAATCTGCGCTCCCAAGAGGAAGAGGGGAAGGGCTAAGCTGTTTTCACCCACTTCCTCCCTCCAAGCTCATCAAACTCATCTACTCCTCAGGAGTGGAGCGAGGGTGGGGCAAAAAGAAGCCCAAAATGTCACCCTAAGTGGCTCTTGTCACCTGGAAGAAACAGCAAGGCTGCTCCCAAAACAATCACACTCACCTCACAGGAAGCAGATTCACAAGGGATAGAAGGGGAAGCCTTTGAGTCTAATAGACCGGGATTCAAATCCTAGTCTCTACTTACAGGCCATGCGACCCTAGATGAATCCTTCCACCTGGTCAAATGTCCCCTGTAAAATAGCCGTGACAATCAGGCATTGTGAAAGTGAAGGGAGCTAATTCATTAGAATGCCCAGCACATGGTAAGGGCTCAGAAAAGAGTAGAAAGTCAAATGTGATGAGGTATAGAAATGTCCTTTGAAAATTATGCAATTTATATAAATATAAATATTATGATGTAGGGTGGTGGTATTAATGCGATATTGAATTCCACTTTCTGGCAATACTGGTAGTGGCCTGATTGAGGCTTATTTAAACAGGCTGGGGGTACCCCATGGCTTCTTGTACATCTATTTTCTATCAGGTTTTTTTTGCCAAGAAGGCCCACAAGCCAGAAGGAAAGAAGAAATTAAATTAACAAGAAACCTCCATGCATCAGAATGACCGTTCCTCTGAATCCAGCTATTTTTGTAGGTTCTCATGAAAGCTGTCATGTAATGCTGTAGCGGCCATTAGAAAATATTCACTCCATTTAATTTATGCTGAAAAATCATTAGTGGGAATCTGACACAGGCCTGGAGTGTGTGCAAGCCACACGCTGATCCTCGGCTGTCAGACTTCAAGGGACAGCTCCATTCGCAGGGGGCAGGAGGCGGGCCCCTGAAAGTAAGGGAAGGAGGAAGGGGAGTGGCTTCTCTCTGCCTCCTCTCCGTCCTTCTCTGTCCTCATCCTCAACATCACACTTGTCAAGTGTGACCATGGCCAGCTACTTTCTTGATTAATTTGTACCACAGCCCTGGGAGGTTTAAGAAATCTGAATTATATCCTTACTACATCTGCCTGCCAACTTGAGCAGAGTCGGGATTGGGAGCAGGTTTGGGCCATTCCAGTGTCCTCTCTCGCTCTTCCGAGGGGCCTTGGTGACAAACTTCTCAAAGCCTGGAGGAGGCTTGTGCTTGTCACCGCAGCTTCCATGTCATCGACGTTTGGTGTGAACCAGCAGAGTGACCCTTTCCTCGGCAGCCATTATTGCTAGTACCAGCCGGTAGCTTAGCCTCCGTTTCCTCATCTGTAATGTGGCCGCTAGTACCAGCCGGTAGCTTAGCCCCCGTTTCCTCATCTGTAATGTGGCCGCTAGTACCAGCCGGTAGCTTAGCCCCCGTTTCCTCATCTGTAATGTGGCCGCTAGTACCAGCCGGTAGCTTAGCCTCCGTTTCCTCATCTGTAATGTGGCCGCTAGTACCAGCCGGTAGCTTAGCCTCCGTTTCCTCATCTGTAATGTGGCCGCTAGTACCAGCCGGTAGCTTAGCCTCCGTTTCCTCATCTGTAATGTGGCCGCTAGTACCAGCCGGTAGCTTAGCCTCTGTTTCCTCATCTGTAATGTGGCCGCTAGTACCAGCCGGTAGCTTAGCCCCCGTTTCCTCATCTGTAATGTGGCCGCTAGTACCAGCCGGTAGCTTAGCCTCCGTTTCCTCATCTGTAATGTGGCCGCTAGTACCAGCCGGTAGCTTAGCCCCCGTTTCCTCATCTGTAATGTGGCCGCTAGTACCAGCCGGTAGCTTAGCCTCCGTTTCCTCATCTGTAATGTGGCAGTAACTAGCTACTTCCCAGGGTTCTCCGGGGGATTGAATGAGACAGTGTACCTACGGGCCTGGGACGGGGCTTGACAGGGAAGGGTTGTTCTGTTAAGTGTCAGTGCTGGTTCCATATACGAAAGTGTCCAGCTCAGTGTCTGGTGGTAAAAATAGGAGCTCAATGAACAGCAGTTTCCTTTATTCCTTTTCCATTTGCAATCTCCTCAATCCCTAAAAGCAGTCCCTGCGCCAGCGTCGCTGGGCTTTAGAGCTATGGAGCCGTGCTGACCGAGGACCCGTCCGCGAGGGGAGCACGTGGCTTGGAGCTCTGCGGGCAGCCAGACATCACGGACGGCAGCACTTCTGTTAGTCTCCCTGTCGTTCCTTAAACAGGAGGCTGTGATCCCGCCTTTTAATATTGGGACTCGACATATCCAGGCAGCTAAGGCAGAGGAGACAGGGCTGCCCCGCGGCTGGTTTCAGCGAACGTTTTCTATGATGTACCCGGCTGCGGAGAGAGGTAGCGGCTCAAAACGCCGAGTCCCACACTTTCACCTTCCATTTCCACTGCCGCTAAATGGCTCTGAGTCAAACGCACCCCGCGACCAGTGCATACAAAGTGCACCTGTACTCGTGCGGCATCCTAATAAAAATTATGGATGTATTTTCTACAGACCCGAGGTGTAGCTCTTCAAACCCCAAAACTCCTTCCATTTTAACTGTTTGGAATTCTTTCTAAAATGCATACCTGCTTCCTGAAATCGAAGGGACATAGTGTGACGTTTTCCCCCGCCTCTTTCCTTGGTGCCTTGGGGTTAAGAGGTGTGCTGGTAAACACTTTCAGTAACAAGACAAACAAAGCAAAACCTAGGATTTGTAGAGTTTGCCTATATCCATGGTGTAAATCTTTCTACAACTGATTTCAAGCTATGAGTGAGTTTTAATAACCAGCTGGAAAGATTCTATGGGCAGCTGGAGTTCCCCACTGCAGGGGGCAACAGAGCAGGTGGGAGGGTACAGCCTCGCCATCAGACCTGGACAGTCCTGGCTTTAGTCCTCATCCCCTCCACCCACCTCAAGAGCTGGTTTACCTGAGCCAGGATAGTGAACCCAAGTTTCTTTATATATAGACAGAGGTAAATGACCACCCCAGGGGTGATGGTGAGCACTCAGTAAGGTTGCACAGGTCGGGGGTCCCAAACTCAAGTGCTGTAGGAGCTAAGCAGGGGACGAAATAAAGGCAGCAGGCTGGGTGGGCCTTTTGCCAAACACCTAAAACAGTGCTTCTGGAGCTTGCCCAAGAAACTTCGCCCAAGCCTGGGCCCCCCCCTTGGATCAATTAAACTGGAATTCCCGAGGAAGCCAGTAAGTGGAATGTTGTTGAAGTTTGCAGAAATTCTACAGGGAAAACAATTCCTGTGACAGGACTTGGTGGCACTAGTTCATTGCAGACCACTTTCTTTAAAGGACTTAGGCATTGGCCCTAAAATAATTTTTCTTTCCAGTATTGTACTAAATGGTTACATTAACACTAGTGTGAGCTTGGGAAACGGAAGATGGTGGGTGTAGGAAGCAGCAGGAAGGAGGGAGAGGGTCAGGTCATGGTCAGATTATAAAGGGTCTTAAATTCCAAGCCAAGGAGCTTCAGCTTTGCCTGTGGGCAGAGGGAAGCACCCCACAGACACTTCGCGGGAGGGACAGCAGTCACATGACCTGTGGTGGTTGGGCAATTGAATGAATTGCTCTTCGTTGGGCCATTGAACACATACTCCAATCATTCATCCTTCAAAGCAGTCCTCCACCCAGATCTTGCGTTGCTGCCCTTGCATTTGTGTGATTTACCTTTAATTATTGCTTTTGTTATTTTCACAGCCCAAACTGGCAGGAATGGTCTGGTGCCAGGTGCCATGAAATTGATGGGACCTTAGAAGACCTCCTTTGTTCATATTATTAACCTGAGCAGTTTCAGAGATTTTATTAGAAAGGATCACCTGAGGATTGCTTTTAGCTGTATTTTCCAGAGGGAGGGAGTGTGGCTGGAGACTGGCCTTGCACCTGACTCCCCACCACGCGTGCATTTTAAAGCAGGAGTCACTCAGTGCTTTGGGAGCACCGGTTCCCAATTAGTTGCTTGTTAAACCACAGGCCTCCAGATTGTGCTGCTAAAATTACGAGTTTATTCCATGAAGAATCCCTGGTGGTAATTGTGTTCTCCCTGAAAACAAGCGTATCCGCTTTGTTACTGATGCCGCATGTTTTCTGCGATTGTTGTCACTGTCACCGTTCCACGTTACTATATCTATGTGTGGAACCAGGGGCGGTGCTCAGTGCTTTGCAAACATTGTGTTGTTGGATTCTCACAGGATCTTTGCAGATCCTGGCTTTGAGAGGAAGAAAGCTGGCATCTGAGAACTGGGCCACTGCCCAAGGTCACACAGCTGTAGAGGTCAAGCCCAGCCCTAGGCTCGGCCCGTGTCCCTGTTCTTTGCTACAGTTTCTTCTCTGAAATGCACTCATTTTACCCACTTGTCTGTGGTTAATTGACCATGTTTTATGACATAGGGATTTGTATTTTAGTTAAACAGCATCTGGAAAATAGTGAAAATAATTTTTAAAAATAGCTTAAAAAGAGAGCAGGGATGTGGATGAAATATCCCTGCTGCTTCCTCTGGATTACTGCCATTCCACCTGAGTTCACTTAAAGGAACAAACTCAATATTTCCTGACTTACTATGTCAGTAAAACCCCAACTTATAAAATTACAGCAGGAGCAGGAATCCATCTCTTGAGTGATCATTGATAGTGCAACCAGCCTTCCTAGGCTAGATTTATCATTTTGTTAATTTGATTATAGTTCATTCCTCCTTCTGGGAAAGTGAGAATTGTATAGATTCTCTTCTGATTAGGGATTTTGAAAACATGACATTACCTTGTGGGGTTTTCCCCCCCTCTTTTAACTCTCTCACTGTTAGCTATTTACCTTTTTATGAGGATAGATTTTTATTCTTTGATCAGACATGAAACGTGGGATGGGCAGGCTTGTAGAATCAGTCATTCATTGATTCAGCAGACACTTTCTGAGGTCTCCTGTGTGCCGATGCTTTCCTAGGGGAGGGGACAGAGCTTTGACCGGACTCCTGAAGTCTGCTCTCACAGAGCTAGCAGGAGCTAGATTGAGAAGGAGGGAGGGACAGGCGTTCAATAAACACACAGAGAGAAAGGGGGGGAGAACGCCCTGGCCCCAGTGAGCATGCTGGTGGGTGACGGTGGGGATGGCGAGACATGATCCCTCCTCTGTGCTGCTCTCTGTGTTCACAGGGGGAGACAGACGGACGGTTCAGCAAATAGGTTCCAACTCTGGCTTCTGGGCACCTGTCGGTTTAACACTTACCATTTTTCTTATTCTTGAGCAATATGAAGATCTGTAGAACACAGCAATTTGTCATTTTGCTGAGGTGTAAATTTTCTTCCATTGTAAAGGAAAAGATGTTTGCCAGCTGGGAAAATAATTTGGGTATAACATGGAGGTGAGTTAGTGTTTGAGAGGATTGGTGAGTCCGGTGCCTATGGAATTGATCCACAGAGGTCTTAATGCATTTATTAATTTAACAAATCCTTAACTTTGTATCTATTATGACCTGAACACCTAAGAGGAAAGCTGGGCTGCTCAGTCCCTGTGTTTGAGAAGGGAGAAGAAGATGCACAAATAATGAGTGTACAGTTGGCCTTAGTTACGAGGGACATTCATGAGAAACCTTTGTGAATCCTTAAACTGACTAGTACTCATTGTTGTGCAAAAATAAGCCAGTTGTTCATTGATCAGCTAGACTTATTCACCAGTTAAGTGACTTGCTAATTTGTACCTGCAAGGTGTTGATGTATATGTCATCTTATTTCATCTTGGTGACAATCTTGTGATCAGGATTTTTATCTTTATATTGCATACCATGACCTTCAGGATTGCCAATTTCAAGGGCTTACGGCCCCACCCTACATTCTATAATACAGCTATAAAAGGACACGGGAACACTGAATAGTTCACTTGCTAGGGGGTACTTAGATGTACCTACTTGAATGAGAGTATGTTAGACTGAGTCTTGCAGAATGAGAAGAGCCCCTCAGGCAGGGAAAGGGAGGTATTAGACAGAGGAAACCACGTGTGCAAAGGCATGAACGTTTGAAAGCACATTGTATAGTCAGGCAAAAAAAGAGATGAGAAAGCTGTGTGCGTGTGGAAGGAGAGGTGGTAGGAGATTAATTTGGAAAGGCAGGTTGGAACCAGAGGAGAGGCTGAGTGTGTTTGGAGGCAGAGTTGAAAGGGCCTGCCGGCTACCCTGGAGGAAGCAGGAGAAAAGGACTCAGGATACTGCTGATGTTTGGCCTGAGTGACCGGAGGACACTGGAAAGACCGAGTTGGTGATCTGTAACCACCCAAATGTCCCTTCGGAGACAGTCCCAAGGCTGGACTGGAACAGTGAGAATAAGAAAGCATTTGTCATTGGAGCTGAAGAAAAGGGATCTGCTAGAACGATCATTTTTGGCTCAACTCGCGGGTTGGGGATCGCTGGGATCAGATGAGTGATGAAATTGGAGAATAGAATTCACTTATGATGAGGGTGAGAACAAAATAATTCACTGAGGTCAGGAATGCAGCAGGGAGAATACATTTCAGGGGAAGAAATGAAGTCCAGTTTGGGACAGGTTGACTTTAAGTTACCTGGGGGAGTTCCAGGTGGGAGAAGTCTAAAGGCTGTCATAAAGGTGAGACGAGAGACGTCTTACCATGGGCTGTGAAGCCAGACCACATGGGTAGCAAACTCCAGCTCCACCACCCGTCAGCTAAGTGACTGGGAAGGACAAGGTGCTTAGCCTCAGGTTTACTCTGTGTTTCAAATGAGGGCATTAGCAGCTCCTACACTCTATGAGAGATACACATACTATATAAGTAGCAAGATGCCTGGCATGTTGTCAGTGCTCAATCACTGTTGCCCATTGTCGTCATTTTGTCATCATCATTATTGATTTCATAGCCATCAAGTCCATCAGTAGTAGCTGAGGTCATTGTGAGACCCACCAGAGAGAGTGTAGATAGAGCATGGGAGAAGGCAGAGGAGAAACATAGCTTCCACCTTCGATTCTCTTAGAAGCCATTGCAAAAGGCATGTGTTCATTTTCATGATGTATGTGGCTTGACTTGAAAGTTCCTTAAAATTAACTGCAATATTATTTAATTTTAATTTTATCTTAATTGATTTTAAAAAGAGAGAGAGAGAGAAAAGGACATGAATTTGTTTCTATATGTGCCCTGAGTGGGGATCAAACCTCTGTGTATTAGGACGATGCTCTCGGAGCTAACTGGCCCGGACAATTAACTATGACTTTAGAAGGTAGGGAGTAAGCCACTGAATGTACTAGCAACCCTTACACAAGTGCTCTTCCGAACCACGAGTAAGGTAATGACAGGCTCAGCACAGCTAAGGTATTTTAATGGGTGAATATGGATGTAAATGGCAGCACCTTAAATGCATTCATTTTCGACACTGAAATTAATTAGCTCCCAAAGATAGCCCGCTTCTTTAGCAGTTGGAGTTCTGAGGAGATTCTAGTTCTTCTGTTACCTTTAGCCAGTATTTCTGTATTCAGTGGTGACTAAGTTCTCTTTGTTTAATTAGAGTTGAATTGTGTTTTAAGAAGTTAGCATAAGCAAGATTCTATTTCCAGTTTCTATGGAATAGAAAAAGAAGAGATTGGCAAATATTTTGTGGAGCTTTCTCGGTACCTTGCAGTGACATGGGGTATCCAGAGGGAGTAAGACACACACACACACCCCACCCCACCAGGAAGCTCAAGGTCTGCAATTGAAGGTAGTCATGAAAAAAATGAAATCAATTTCAAGTGATGAATGGTAATAGCCCAAGGTGCTGTCAGAACTCAGACAAGAAGGTCAGGAAGCACTCCCCAGAGAAGGTGACATCTGAAGTCAGCTTTGGGGGAGGCCAGAAAGAAAAGGGGATGGTGCCAATCTAATGGGCGATCTGGTAAGAGAATGCCGCAATGGTCCAGGGAGATCTGACGCAATTGGAATCAGGCCCTGATCCTGAAGACAGTGCGGAGAAGCATTGCCCTCTCCTGTGATGGGGGAGGGATGTGTGAGCAAGAGGCATCATCAAGAAAGACAGGAGGTCATAGAACTCCAGGGGAGAGAGAGGCGAACTCAGAAGGGTGGGCAAGGGAAGAGACTGTAGGTTCCCATGAGCGTTCAGTGTAACATAATTTAGAAATGGGACTTATGGCCAGCAATCAAACACATGTTCAAATAATCTGATGTGGTCATTCAAGCCCTATGCTGGTAAACTGTCCTTTGAGAGACCGGATAATCTTGGACCTGTGCCATTGCTGAAGTACTGAGAGGGAGCCAGTTGTCAGGTTCAGCTGTGGAAAAAGACCAGCCTTTTGAATTGCCTCCTAAAGATCTCCTGATTCCGTCATTCTCTCTACCTTCACTGACCCCGCCCTGTCCAGGCCACCATCCCCTCTGGTTTGGATGGCTCGAAGGATATCCAAACGTATTTTCTCCTCACCTACTCTTTTCTCCATCCATTGTATTTTTCCTGATAGCAGCCCGAACCCTCTGTTCACAACTCAGTTCTAACTGGATAACCCTGCTCGAAATACTTCCGTGGCTTTGCCCTTCCTCATCAGCTAAAGATAAAAGCACATTAAATGCCTAACGAGGCTTTGCGCGATCTGATCTAGACTAGTGTTCTCACAGTGAGGCCCTCAGACCCTCAGGGTTCTCCAGGAGCCGTTCAGGGTACCTGGACAGTCAAAACTATTGTCATCATAACAATACTAAGACAGCGTTCGCCTCTTCACTGTGTTGACCTTTGCACTGATGGGGTAAAAGCAGCTATGAGTACAAACAGCGCTAGAAGTCACTGTCCTTCACTGCCAGTTTAAAACAAACAGAAAACCAGATTCACTTGAGGAAGTCCCTGAAGAAACAGTTCTGATTATTAATTTAATTAAATCTTAGCCCTCGAGTACACTTCTTTTTAATACTCTGCGTGACAAAATGGCAAATGTAAGCTGAAGCCCTTCCGCTGCCTACTGAGGCGTGAGGCGTGTTCCACGGAGAGCTCTCGTGGGACTGTCTGGGTCGCAAGCTGCACGAGCCCCTTAGTCATTCAGACGTGGGCATCTGGCTGAGATTTTCTTGAAACTGAAAAAAGTGATCTTCTATTCAAGGAAAACAACCAATGCCATTTGCTACCAATGATAAAGTGGGAACTTCAGAGCAAAAATTCATATTTTAAGAAAATTTATATCTCACCATGAGCTTAACAGCTTTGCAATATTTCAAGATATTTTTTATGAGCTCAGTGGTAATATTAATGAATGTAATTTTCAAGTATTGTATACTGAATTGCATGACATTTGGAAGATCTGCATAAACCAGTATCCTCCAGATGTCCATCCAATACATGATGTTGTAATATTCTGTGTGGGTTAAAGATCCATTCAAAGTGCAAGATACACTGACAGATTTTCCTAACAGAGTGTAGAAAGTTTATTCATATGGTTTCAGCTTCCATGTTGGGACCGACCTTCAAGAAAGTGCCATTTGACAAGATTTGGTACACATTGGATTTTCTTCATACACTTTAATCCAGACATGAATGTAGAAACAGACATGAGAACCCACCTATCTTTTATTAAGCTGGACATTAAAGCGATTTGCAAAAGTATAAAACAATGCTACTCTTTTCACTATTTTACTTGTTGTGTTTTAGGGGGAAAAATCATTCTCACAAAAATGTTATTCACATTAACATATAATAAATTTATTATTGTTATTTTTGATGAATGTTTTTAAGAAGTTGTTCCTTTTCATTTCTATTGTGGTAAATCGGTCGATTCTAAGAGCATAAAGGACTCCAGAGACCGGAAACATTGAGAACCACTGACCCAGACCCTCGGCCTGGAGACTCAGATCTATAGTTTTCTGTTCCATCACTCCTACTAGTCCCTGAACCCCCCCCCCCCAAGTGGCCTTCTTTCCATTACTCCATCAGTTTGTGGATGAAAAAGGGGCCACACACTAAACCTGACAAACTCAGAGACCGAAAGTAACCATGTGGGATGGTGTGAACACAAAAATTTCTGGCTAGAAGCGAGTCATGGTGGATAGCCACGTGCTAGGCCTGGAGCTCCCTTGACAAAGGTCAGTCTTTACCTTAAGTGAGCCAGTCTGTTGTCTTTTTGAATTTAATGTAACACACCTTTGAAATGTCAGAGTAATGTCCTTTCTTGGACCCCTGAGGGCACAACCTGAACCCCTCATTGTTCTCCTGTGCCCCGACATTTCCACCAGACTGGAAATGTTAGCTATCCTATACCCACTGGTGTAAAAGAAATATGTATCTCTATTTTGCCTTTTTCTCTAACCCCAGAGATTTCTCCACTTTGCTTTCTCCTGCCCCCTTAATCTACCACTCATGGATTTCTTGTGAATCCCCCTCTACGCTTACATCCGTCCTTTTATACTAATGTATAAAATAAGCTACAAAACTGCCGTTCTCCAGAGCATTTTCTCAATTTATTGACGTTTTGCTTCCTGGCAATCGTCATCAATTGGGCTCAAATAAACTCATAAAAATCCTCACGGGTTTGGACATTTCTTAAGGTCGAAAGTTCCCCCAGCTGGTCTTCTTTCTGCCTCAGGGCCTTTGCACACGCAGTTACTTCTGCCTCAAACACATTTGTTTCCATTGTCCAACATTCTCTTATTAACCTCTACTACTCACCCTCACCCTTGCAGCTCAGGAAAGCCTGCATCTGTGACGTCCTCTCTCCTCCCCGCCCTTCCCCAGGCTCCGTATATTAAAATATATGTGCAGTTCCTTTTCCACCACCCCCAGACTCTTGTTGTGTCCCTCCTTTATCATTTCCCTTTTGTGCCTCTTTTACAAGTACCACCTCCTCTGCCGTCTGTTGTATTATACTAATCACCACCTGTCTGATACAAGAGAGGAAAAATTAAGCGATGTTTTCAATGCTAAGGGAGCCGGTTGATGAATCTTTCCCTTGAGATTTCATACATTTTTAAGAGGATCCTCACATGCCTCTTTACACGCTCTGGTATAATTCACTCTGCGGTTATTTTCCGGCTCAGGAAGAAAAGCATCTGCATTCTGTCATTAATGAGGCCGATTTTCCTGTCTCTCCTAGTCAGAATTCCCTGCAGTGGATGCTTATTATTATTAATTTTTTTGTACTTGCCAAACTGCCCATTTTAATGGTACATCATCTTTTCTGTGAGCTCTAACCCTTTGAAGTATAAACTCAGACCTCACCTATCCTCAGAATCAGTGGGAATGAGCCTCATTATTCAATATTCCTTTGTTAAAAAAAGAAAAAAGTGGGTTATCTCGATCTATCAGTCGTCCATGGGTTTGATGAGATTTTTCTTTTTGAATCATTGGAGAAAGCCTTTGTAATAATAGCTCAGGCTATCTGCTGCCTGTGAGGGGGTCTGAGAGTGGAGCTCCTCCTGGCTGTTAATGATCCTGGATGGGTCTCTCTCCCCCATTTGCACAATGAAGGGTGTTCACCCAAGCTCATCCTGCTCTCAGATGGGATCCAAATACATTCCGGGAGCCCCGCGTGTGCCCGTGCTGTGCTTGCTCCTGAGCTGGGCTGCAGTCGCAGGAGAACCGAGCTTGTGTTTCCGGAGAAGAGGAAAGTGTCCTTGGAAACCAAATATTAATTCTGTGAAACATCAGGTGCAATACAGACTGATATTCATTTTGTAATATATACATGTATACACAGGCATGCCTCCATGTTTACTTAGATACCCGTACATGTATATGTATATATCTGTATAAGATGCTTACCTTGTGCCAGGATCCTTACTACATCCTGGGGCGTGGTGGAGGCACAGGAGGACATTGTAGAAAGGTCAAGTCTCAAGAACTCACAGGCTTGTAATGGAGACGATAGAATATAAAGCCTGCTGCATCCCAATGCTCAACAGACAGGACACCTGCCGTAGGAAACGTAGAACGGCCGGCCCTCAGGGTGTGCTGACATCATTGGGAAGAGCCGTAAAGGAGGGTGGCAAGAGAGGAGAGGAGTCAGGACTGGCACCCAAATGTCTTTGCTGAGCGTGCAGTGGGACCTGTGGCACCCTCAGGAAAACAGGGTGAGTCTGATGGATCAGAGAGTGCCCTGTTGGAGGATCCTCTGTATTGTCTTGAAGCATACTTCCAACATTCACCAAATTATTTATACAGTAGTTTGTGGGCATTTTCCTTCTTTCTGGAACTGGAGATTGATATTACGGCTGGAAAGACAGGGATGAAGGGGTATGGGAGGACAGAATCTGAGAACACATTCCTCCCCCTCACACGACAAGTCTAGCAGCAGAGCAGCTGATTGGAACCTTTCAGCCTCTCAGCTTCCTCCCGCCTTCCATCTGCAAGAGGCGTGCCCACCAGGCGCTCCGAGGATGTCTGGTGCTGTCGCCATTAGCAAGCGCTCTCTGCCCAAGCGCATTAGATCATTACCCAGTGCTCTCAGCGCTTGACGGATGTGACAGCTGCCACTCAGGCAATTTCCCAGTGAAGGGCTGAGCCAGGTGGAGTGGGTAGATAGCTGGCCTCGCCGAACAGGGAAAGCTAATACTAATCATTAAGTCTTTGAACCTTGCCATGTTGCCAATTAATGGGCGAATAAAGTGAAACAAGTAATTAGATGGGTTCCAACCCACTGGCCGTGCTGCCCTGCCTGAGTGCTTCCCATCTCCTTCCTGTGTAGAGCGGAGCACAAATTCCATCAGCAGGAAGGTGGGCAGTGTGGGACCGTGGTACTGCTAATGTCGATGACCGCCATCCACGGAGAACTTCAGTGAGCACTTAGCGTGGACCAGCGCCTGTGCTAGGAATTTGTCTTTAAGCCGTTTCCCCCAGAACTGCTCTTTGAAGTGTAGAGAGTGTCTCAGCTCCATCTTGGAGATGCAGGGGTCAAAGCGCAGAGAGGCAGTGATTGCCAACGCCACCTGACTGGAAGTGGCAGAACCGGCATTCAGACCCAGTCGGCAGACACCAGAGTCCAAGCCCTAACCCAGGAGTCGGGAACCTTTTTGGCTGAGAGAGCCATGAACACCAAATATTTTAAAATGTAATTCCGTGAGAGCCATACAATACGTTTAACACTAAACACAAGTAAATGTATGCATTTTATGTAAGACCAACACTTTTAAAGTACAGTAAGTCTCTGAATTCTTTTTAATAACGTTGTTATGCTGTTGCTAACCAATGATGGATAAAGTACTTCTTACCATTAATGCGACTTCTGGTGCTGCATGGTTTTGCTGATGGCTTTGTAGCCTGGTTGATACGTGGTGAGGTTAAGCTTCATGCAGGCGTTGAGACTTCCATCATTAAATGTGATCGTAGGTTGGTCTTAACATTCTTTAGCTGTGAAAAAGACTGCTCACATGCATACGTAGAGCCAAACATTGTCAGTACAGCAATACTCACACGCTGCAGTGTGTGGTATGTGATGGGAAGTGCATTCCAAGTTTTGACAATCAGCTGGTCCATAGATTGAAGTTTTTCATTTCTCCCCACTTGTGTTTGCTCGCCAACTCTGCTTACTGTCCTGCAGGTCTTTCCAAATCTTCATTTAGTGACTTAAACTTATTCACTTATATGTCTGAGGCCTTCAGGTCAGCAGCTTGTAGCTCAAAATCTCTAGACGGAGACACCGGGGATGTAACTCAGGTCGGCGCTGTTCACTGCACACTCATGTGGATGGGTGATTAACTTAAAAAGACGAGTGCGCTCACGAAATTCTCCAAAGCACACTTTGAATGACTGCAGGAGATTAGATGTGAAGCAAGCTAGCTGCTGGAGATCAAGATGTTGAGCAGGGTCACTTGCTGTGCATGCATCTTTAAACTCTCCCAGTTTTTCAAAGTGCAGTAAATGACCGGTTTCAATGTTTGCGATGAAGAGTTCCAGCTTGTTTTCAAATGCAAACACTGCTTGTTGAAGGGATAAGTCTGTATTTCCAATGCCTTGCATTTTCACATTGAGCTGGTTCAGATGTTCAGTCATGTCCTCGAGATAGTAGAACTTCAGGAGCCACTCAGTGTTAGCTAACTCAGGATGCTCGACGTTTTCATTTCAAGAAAAGTCCGTATTTCGCTCAGACAAGCCGCAAAATGGCTGAGCACCTTTCCTCTTGTCAACCAACACACATTGCTGTGCAGAAGCAGACCAGGATAATTATTCCCAACTTCATCCAGCAGTGTTTTAAACTGGCGATCATTTAAAGCTCAGGCAACCATAAAGTTGACCACCCAAATGACCAGCAACATCACCTCACCAAGCTGCTTGCCACACATCTGAGCACAAAGAGCCTCCTGATGTAGGATGTAGTGAAAACTTAGGATAGATCTCTTTTCATGTTCACGAAGAAGCGCTACGAATCCTCTGTTTTTCCCCATCATGCATGGAGCACTATCAGTACACACTGGTATAAGTTTATACATCGGTAGATTTTTTTTCTTTAGCAAACTCAGTGAAAGACTTGAATAAATCCTCCCCTCTTGTTGTCTCTTTCATAGGCAAAACAGCAACACTTTCCTCACGTAGTGTGTTACCTTGCAATCATGCTGAACTGGGATAAATGGCTTACGTCTTTTGACTCATCCAAAGCAAGAGAAAAGAATGGTGCTGCATTTATGTCCTTCACTTGTGTTGCCTCAATTTGATTTGCCATCATGATGGTACGACCGTGAACAGTTCTTACCAACAGAGGCATGTCTTTTATTCGTTTGATTATCTTGTCTTTATTTGAAAAGTCGTCAAAAAGTTCATTGGCAACATCAAGCATGTATGTTTTGGCATACTCCCCGTCTGTGAATGGCTTTCCGTTTCTCACAATTGCTAAAGCACCAGCAAAGCTAGCCAAATTCCGGTCACCTTGTTGGGTCCAAACACAGAGTTGCTGCTGACTACCTTGCACTCTGCACAGTAGCTCTTGACATGCTTTCTTCCTGCTGTTCCCCACTGGATATTTCGATGCAAATGTAGTATGGCGTGTGTCAAAGTACCGCTTTTTGAACCATTTCATCGATGCAATTTTATCATTGCATATTAGACACACTGCAGAACCCACCCTCTCTACGAAGACAAATTCCTCTGTCCATTTCTGCTTAAAAGTACGATAATCCTCATCTTTTTTTCTTTTAGCCATCTTCTTCATCAAAATGGTTTCTGCAATTAGCTAGCTTACTACTTGATTAAAAGGAGGGAAGTTTACTTCCTGACCTCACAACAACCCATGTACGTTACGCATTATCCAATAAAAATTTGGTGTTGTCCCGGAGGACAGCTGTGATTGGCTCCAGCCACCAGCAACCATGAACATGAGTGGTAGGAAATGAATGGACTGTAATACATGAGAATGTTTTATATTTTTAACTTTATTATTTTTTTATTAAAGATTTGTCTGCGAGCCAGATGCAGCCATCAAAAGAGCAAGAGCCACATCTGGCTCGCGAGCCATAGGTTCCCGACCCCTGCCCTAACCTTTCCCTGCCCACCGCTGTGCGCCAGATGCCGTGCTGGCTGCTCCCAGGGGCACAGCTCCTTTAATCCCATTGCCGCCCTATGAGGTGGGGAGTTAGTATTCATTCTGAATTCACCAATGAGGGTCCTGAGGCGAGAGAGGTGGCCTGATTGCTGGAGTCTACTTGGGGTGTCACAGGCAGAGCTCGGTATCTGCTCGACATAGCTGTCCTCTCCATTCACCAGTGCTTCTGGACCTTGTCTACACTGGGGTAAAGGCCGTGGGGCCCCTGATGACAGAGCCCTCAGCGTCCTGGCACCCTGGATCCCAGAAAGGTGCCAACCTAGAGGCTTAGGAGCTCTGGTCCTTCTGATCCTTTTTGGTCCAGGATTCTGCCAAGGCCAGCATTCTCTGGTGCTGACTGATGTGGGATTGAGTTCATTCCTCACCAGCCATAAACTTTATTATTGAGTGACATGTCTTAAGATGTGGAACATTGGTTTTAGGAACTGTGTAAGTAAGAAAACGAATGAATTTGTATCTGTATTTTCCCCAAATCACCACTTCCGATTTCTCTCATCAGCCCTCAGACTATCTGAGTGAAGGAGTTGCCGGAGGCCACAGGCCTGGGAGAGCTGTGTGCCTTCCTCTGCCCCCACGGGCCCAGTTTCAGCTCACAAACGTTTTACCCAATAATGTACAAACCACAGCGGGTTCACCTGGGAGTTTGGCCAGGTCAGCAGGGAGCTCTGCTGCTCAGTTCTCTGTTGTCCTGGATTTACTGGATGCTCAGAATCGGGTTCCCTGGACCTATTTTCGTAGAGGATGGAATTAAACTGGGCCATCCTTAAGGACCTCCTGTAGTACTCAGATTCCGTGACTTTTCTATGTATTGGCCTCTCATTGCCTCTCATTTGGGGAATGCAATAGTCCCTGTAAGTGAACTCTTTTCAAATAGTAGGCACTTGTTCCGCCAATCACCCAAATGCAACAGTTTAGTCACTTAACATTGGAAATCTTTACAAAAGCTTACATATTTTTCTACACCGGAGTAAAGGCCGGTGAGCATCTTTTATTAACCACAGTAGATATTAACTTTTTTTTCTTGATGAGTTAAGGTCATCATTTTGAACTTCAAACCATAAGACCTTATTGCCTCAGAAAACAATCCCCCCCCCATTCTAAAAATGCTCAAAGGAGCAAAGTGGCTGTGGGGCTCACACCACTTGAGGGGTGCAGAGGCTGGGCCCTCAGAACCTGCCTCCTGCTTCCTGTCCAGCGCATGTCTGCTGTCTGCTTCTTTCCGCCTGTCTGCTGTGTTCTGACAAACTGTTGCCCCGAAGACCTCACCTGTGTTCCCAGCACTCAGCACATGGCCCCGCCCGGAGTGAGACTAATTCCTATTTAAGGAACAACTGAATGAGCTCGTGTTCATTCAGAGTTCCCATGCGTGGCTCTGCTTTGTAGCGCTGATGTCTGATTTTGATGTTTTGTCCACCCGTCCCCACTACATTTTTCATGCACACCCCCTGGCCGGGACAGAAGCTACAAGTGCCCCTGGCTCTCCTAAAACAAAATGCAGGAGTTTTATGGAAATGCTCTGTAGTTCTGGGGCCTTGGGGGCTCACTTCATGTTTGAAGGCTATGTTATGATTGCTGAAATTGTCTGGAAGGCACGTTCTACTTGAAATCACAGAGGTTGTTTCTAGTCGGCTAAAGATTTTCTTTTTGTCCAAATGAGAAGAAATAAGTCCTTTTATACCAGTGTGGCAAATGTATGTTGTATGTATGTATAAAATTGAATAAAAGTTTTTTTAGATACTCTACCATAGCTATAAAGAAAGTAGTAGCCTTTACCAGGGAGGGGCTGATTAAGAGATGGTTTTGACACAGAATTCTTGATCTTTCTGAATCACAGGCACCCTGGGTCCCACACTCGTCTCTACCTCTTCTCCCCTGGTTCTCCATCACCTACTGTGATGCTTTAAGATTGTGCCTCCTGGAACTCCCCCCTCAAAATATCAAAGTCTCTGGGCTGGAGGCCAGAAACACGCATTTTAACAAGCTCCTTCCGTGATCTTTTAAACATACCAAACTTGAGGGGTTTTGGTCTCTGCAGGAAGGTCCAAACCCAGTACCGTGGGACTATATAAGATCTTCCACGACCAGGTCTTGCTACTTTGCCAATCTAATCTTTCACCATCTCCTGCCTCCAGTTATCCCGGCTGTACTTCTGATAAATGATAACTAATGACCAGCATTCCAGCCTCTCCTCCTTCTGTACAGATCACTTATCTTAGTCTCCCCAGTGTCCTGTTCAGGACCAAGGCCCCCAGAAGCCCTCCCTGACTTCTCTTAGCTTCAAAAGATGCTCATTTCCCGTGCTCTTGTAATACTGACTATTTCACTTCAAAATTTTTAGACATCTTCTTTTCACCCATAGACTGTGAACTTCCTGGGGCAAGAAGACCTCATACATCTCCAGTTTCCTTGGCTGGGCAGTGCCTGGCACTTAGGAGGAACTCTGTCCTTTTGTTTATTTATTTAGTTAGAGATTTACTCATCTAAAGTGTGGACTCAGAGTTCAAGGAGAAGCAGTTTATAGAGGATAACGGTGCTGACATTTGTTGAACAAAAATAGTAACTGTGAAGGTCAAATTACAGGGGAAAATGTAAAGCTTCGGGTCAGTAATGATAATTAAAAATCATTGTGTGTGTGTGTGTGTGTACTAATAGAGCATGTGCTCTGTGTCAGACATTGTACAGAGAGCTTTGTAACGACAATTTCAATTAATCGTTTAAATAGTGCTATGAGGGAGGTGCCATTGTATTTTCTCCACTTGATGGGGGAGGAGACTGAGGCCAGAGACATGCAGTGTGTGCCGAAATACAGCTAAATTCATAGGATCCGAAGCCGAGTCTGTCTGATGCCAACCTTGAGGAGAAAGACTGACTGAAGGGAGATACAGCAGGTGACATGGAAGAGAAGAGACCGTCTTTGTTGACAGAAGATTGGACCTGAAATCCCACTCTGCCACTGAGCCCCTCAGAGACACGGCACTCGCTGCTCCTTCTCCCCCCGGCCGGCCACAGGCTCCTGGCCCACGCCACAGCGGGATAGGAATGCTGCCTCCCAGGGCTGTGGGGGAGCCTCCTGTACCTAACGGCTGTCCCCAGCCCAGTGCCTAGCACCCAGCCTACACACCTTAGAGACTGGCCATTGTTCCCACTGTAGGGTTGCTCTGGTAATGAAAGGAATTCATGAATATGAATACATCCTTAGTAAACTGCATGGCACTGAACAAGAGAAGAGAGGAGTTATTTTCAGATTCTAAACCAAGTGTGGCTCAGCAGAGACCAGGAGAGCCAGTGGAGAGAGCACATGGAGAGCTCCAAGCACCGGGGACTTCAAACCCCAAAGTCTTGTGCTGGGAATGGGACGTGAGCAGCGCACGGCCTGCACAGGGCTGGTTCTGGCAGTGGGCCCCAGACCTGGACTCTCCGAAGCAGACACTCTTCACATCTAAAAGATCGTGGTTGCTTGCTGGCAGGCACAAGTGACAGGGAACTTCAAAGAGTGTGTCAGGATCCCCTATGGCTCTAAAGATTAAAAAAAAAAAACCTTAAAAGACAATAACCTCAGAGCCTTCATGTGGGTAAACTGGTGTCTTTTTGAGAGGAATACAGAACCCAGAAGAGATTGATGTGATAGAATTTCCAGAGCTCCCGTAGCACAAGAGAAGTGGGAAGAAAAGATGAATGCTTTGTCTTCTAAAGAGCAGGCCTGGGCCTTTCATCCTAAGATTAGAGGCCCTGGCTATCAGGCTCTCCCCAGTGGGTGATGTTCTCCAACAAAGGGTGACGTTGGAGGAGGGGAATGGGGAGCTGGCACCCATTCATGTACTCCACACACCTGCTCTGAGCAGACACTGTTCCAGGCTCAGAGCTAGGCTCTGTGCACAGAGAGATTCAAAAGGCCACCGAGGCGCCTGTGGTCCGGCCCGGAGGCGAGGTGGGAGCCCTGGAGAACCCTGGTGTAAGAAGCTATGGGAACCTAGGAGGGAAGCAACTTGCTCTGCTTGAAGGCTTCTCTGAGGAAGGAACCCAGGACTTTGAAGAATGAGTAGCTGTTTATGGGGGGAGCGAAGAGGGCTCCTCAAACAGAGGGGAGGGCATGTGCCCAGCCCAGAGTCATGAACAGCCTGGTGTGTCCAAAACAAGGCGAAGAGGATTGTTGGGGAGAGGGCGGGCAGGGGGCCAGAGGCGGGTGAGATTGGCGGAGCCAGGCAATGGGAGGCCTCACCCACCAAACCTGGGACCCGGGTGGCCTGGATCTCTGAGCAGCCAGCAAGCACCGAGGTGACATGGAGTCGCTTTCTGTCGATCTTAAGTTTGCTTTTTCCTAAACTTCAGCCTTAGGGGAAAAGCCACACATTACTGCGTTTGTCATGTTCTTCGGCACCATGGTCTTTCCTTCAATGTCGTGGTGGAAGATTGGGACGGAAATTCTGCCGGCTGTTAGGGATCTATAAAAAGGGCCGTTCAGAGGAGCGGTGAGGGATAGAGGGCCGAGTCCTGCTGTCCTCTCTTTTGTCCTAGCTGTTCTCCTTTTCACAATGAGAGAAATTTCTTGTAATAAGATGTCGTTGGATTAAAAGAGGTTGGAAAGGAACAAAATCAATATTCTGTCACTTGTTTTGTTATATTGAGCCCCAAACTTGCTTATGGACATTTTGGATAACTTCCGGCCCCCTTGTGACAAATAACGTTCTCAGGGAGAGTTAACACATCTCTCGCGAGCTGGAGGAAATCTCGGGAATGAATTTCAGATGATAAAAGTCGCTGGGCTTGACGATTTTGCTCAGGTTTAAAAAAAAAAAAAAAAAGAAATGCTGTTATCCCCACAAGTGTTTCTGCAGGAAATTGCCTGGGTCTGTTTTTCCTCTCTCCCTTCTGGAAGAGCCCCATTTCACGCTGACCCCGGCCATTTCACCAGGGTCCTCCGCCAAGCTGTTCTCTCCACCTGTCCTCTTCTGTTTCGTTTTTAAACTAATCATCTCCATCCGCAGAACCCTCATGCCCTTCCCCCCACCCCATGTCTCGCTCTGCCAAGTCTTTTTCCTTTTCCTCAGAAAGCCTTTCCTTTCGGCATCTTCTAACTGAATTTACACCATAGTTAGAACTGACAAACCAGCAAACCACACGATGCCGTGCAGAGAACTCAGGGGACAGGGGACGGGAAAACCCAGGCCGGGGGTCCTTGCCCCTCTCTGCCCCGTGTGGTAAAGTGGCACCATTATTGAGCTGGGAGGCGGGGAGCATTCTAGATTCTGATTGGACGGCATCCTGTGCACTGGGCAACTGCTGTGTGACGGGCCTCGCATTGAGGGCTGGGAGCATGAGCATATTGGACACTCACCCCAGCTGGGGCACCTGGGAAGATTTTGTGGAAAGCCAATGACTGTCTCGTCTGAAAGCAGACACCATGGAGGGAGGAATTCTCCATTTGAGGATGAAAACCAGAGTGTCATTTCCCGGAGAGCTAAAGGGAGGCAGCATGGCACTTGGAAGGAAGGCTGGGCTGGAGCCGGGCAGGTCAGGGCTGGGGTCCTGAGTAGCCTTTGTTAGCCCTGTGAGCGGGGACAGCCACTCACTCTCACCAAACCTCAGTGCCTGCACCTGTCAGGTGAGGTACCTGACATCTAGGGTCATGGGGGGGGGCAGCAACAGATAAATGCTCTCTCAGAACACCTAGAGCAGGGGTCCCCAAACTACTGCCCGCGGGCCACATGCAGCCCCCTGAGGACATTTATCCAGCCCCCGCGGCACTTCTGGAAGGGCACCTCTTTCATTGGTGGTCAGTGAGAGGAGCACAGGATGCATCCGCACCCAGTTCCCAGTGAAATACTGGTCAGTTTGTTGATTTAAATTTACTTGTTCTTCATTTTAAATATTGTATTTGTTCCCGTTTTCTTTACTTTAAAATAAGATATTTGCAGTGTGCATAGGGATTTGTTCATAGTTTTTTTATAGTCCGGCCCTCCAACGGTCTGAGGGACAGTGAACTGGCCCCCAGTGTATAAAGTTTGGGGACCCCTGACCTAGAGCAATGCCTGGCCCAGAGGGCATCTCCACCTGTTTCCGAAACTGTGCCCTTTGCAGTTTTTAAACAAACAATAGTAAACAAACAAACAAACCAATGGCAATGTGAAAAACAAAATTTGGTGGGGAAATGAAATAAAAACGCAGCTTCCAACCTCATCTTCTAGCAACTAAGTGAGTGCTTCTCGAGACCCCGTCTACTTACAGATGTGCCTTTAATACTTTGTTGTAATTTGCAAGTGGTTTGAATTCCGCGGGGTTTTCAAGTGGCCGGATGGCGTCAGCTTCCCCCACATTGCTTTGCTGTCCCCACGGTCGCTCTTAGAGGGTGTCCCTCCCAGGGGTCAGCTGGACCACAGTTCACCCCACCCCTGGACGTTTATGTGGTGTTCACATTTGTTCCATAAATAAAACCCGGCTCTGGAATCACCGAGTCAAAGGGAATGCTTGTCTTTAAAGGTCACGCTGCAAAGTGCCACTTTGCTTTTCCAGAGGGCCGTGACCGCTGCGGGCCGCCATCCGTGGCTCTGCGTCTGCGCGTTCCCCTGCAAAGGCGGCGGGCACTGCCTCCGTGAAAGTGGTTGCTGATTCAGGGTGTGAGGTGGTTTTTAAACGTGCGTGTCTTTGGTTGTTAGTGAGCGTGAACACGTCGCCACGTAACCGTTTATGTTTGCAGCTCGTATTTTATTTTATGGAACTCGGAAATGCTCTGCCTCTATTCCCTGTCCATTTAACCACCTGGGATTTTGAGGTTTGATACGCACACACATACACACAGTACAAATATTGACCCTTTACCCTCAACTCTGAAAACCGTTATTTGGACATGGCCAGGCAGAGGTGACTACAGTCCCCACTGACAGGCACACACCCATAGTAGAGGGTAATGGGGACCCGTTCGGGACACTGATTTCAGGACATGATTCCCTCCTAGCTGTTCTGAGAGTGAAGCTTCCCTCATCACTGTCGTAAGCGATGGATGGCAGAGGCTGCCGGAGGGTGTCCCAACTCGGAGTCACTTCTAGGCTAGTGAGCCTCAAACTTGTGGTTAGTAAATGAGGTCTTTCTACTGACTCCAGGGAACTGGAGTGTCACCGGGGGCTTTACGTCCCCTCTGGCCCAAAGTCAGTGTGATCGGAAGGCAGTTACCAGTCTAATGGAGCACTTCACAGACTTGAGGATTTCCGGGCCCCAAGAATACCTTCAGGACTCTAGTAGGAAATGCCACATTAAAAATTCAACAGTGACACTTGAGGAGGTGACTTGTCTCCAGGGCCACAGAGGATAAGCATGGGAGAGGGGTCAAGTTCTTGTGGAGTACCCTGGCCCATTTCCTGAGGGTTCGTGGTACATTGTTCAGTATAAACGCACAATTCTTCCATTGTTCCTGCTCAGCTGGTTCAATCCAACTGATGGGCTTCAGAAATGTCCCCTGGAAGGCGGAGGTGAAGTTCAAGGACAGCAGTAGCAGCAGCGGATGTTGAGAGAGTGCTGACTGTTTGCCCAGTCGTATGCTAAGCTCCTGAAAGATGTTATCTCATAATCCTGGAAACACAGGTGAAGAGGGTTTCATCTGTGACCGTCATGCCTCCCAGGCTCCGTTGTACGTGCAGAGACGGCTCTCCAGGACAGACCGTCAGCCCCTCCGACATTTCTCAGCTCTTCTCTCCCCTAACTGAGGAGGCAGTTTAGGATTACGCCCCTCTAACTGGCCCCAGGCTTCACTGCAGGACTCTGCCCTTCTCACTGTCCGCTTGCTGCCTTGCTCTGTCCCTAGCAATCCCCTGCTCCCTCTTTGTCTAACCATTCCCAACGTGAGAGCCTCCTAATTGCAATTGTTAAAGCTGAAATTCTCCAGGTGCTGAAATAGTGCACAGAAATATATCAGCAGGTGCCAGAACTTCTCCTAAAGGGGGGCTCAGCCCTGGGGAAGGATTACTGAGGTTTAATTTACACAACAGCTGTGCTTCTAAAAGGGTGTGTAAATCAGTCTAGGGGTAATTGAAAGGCACTAAGAAAAAAAAATGTTACTTAGAGGAATCCTATGGTGAGCTCTTTTGTAAAACAAATCTCACTGATCCGTTGAGGTCCAGCTCTGATGTCACTTCTTCCGTGAAGTTCTCTCTGATGATCCCCCCTCCCCATGTTGAATTTATTCTTCCTTCATCTAAGTGCCCTTAGGACATCAGTTGGTGCTTCTGCCTAGCACCAGGATCCAACCTGTATTGTGATATAAATAGATTTTGGCACAGAAAAGGTGTGAAATGAATGTTTGCTGAGTGAAGAAAGAAGAAACCAGGTAAATTAGACTCAATTCCCTGAAGGAAAGATGTATATCTGATTTAACTCTTTTTTTTTTTTTTTTTGTACACAACCAGCAAGAGTCTTCCAGGAGATTCTCCCTCTCTCGTTGGTCAGCAGATATTTGGATGATATAGTAGCCAGCTGAAAACAAATTAGCCTCCCTTCATTCATCCTTTGTGTAAACCCCTCTGTTAACAACAAAGAGAGCCTGACCAGGCGGTGGCACAGAGGATAGAGCATTGGACTGGGATGCGGAAGACCCAGGTTCGAGACCCCGAGCTCACCAGCTTGAGCGCAGGCCTATCTGGCTTGAGCAAAAGCTTGCCAGCTTGGACCCAAGGTCGCTGGCTCCAGCAAGGGGTTGCTCAGTCTGCTGAAGGCCCGCGGTCAAGGCACATATGAGAAAGCAATCAATGAACAACTAAGGTGTTGCGACAGCAACGAAAAACTAATGAATGATGCTTCTCACCTCTCTCCGTTCCTGTCTGTCTGTTCCTATCTATCCCTCTCTCTGACTCTCTCTCTGTCCCTGTAAAAACAACAACAACAAAGAGATACTCGTTTTAAGATTATTAGAAATTTGTTGGCAGGAGGCAAAGTAATTTGAAAGCAGAAGGATGCCTTCCAGGCTGTTCACACATGAACTGGCTGGCGCTTTCCCCCTTCCCTCTTCCCCAGGCAAAGTGGTCCAGGCAGAGGGGTCCTGGACCCTTTGTAGTGGGTAAGGGTGCCCCTCCCTCTTTGGGAACACTTCCTCTCCTATGATGGGGCTGCTGACATGTGTATCATTCATGAGACTGAAACGACCATGGCCATATTTAGTGGCATGAACTAGGGGGCTACAGTCGTAGCTACTGGTCTTTGTATGTGAGCAGACATACAAGTTTCGAGAAGGAAATCTTGGCCTTGGCCATAGGTCCTCCTTTGGCCCACTCCTGTGGAGACGGGGCGACCATCTGTGCAGGCACAAGTCTTGTTAGGTATACCAACTCAACAAAAGGATTTCAATACTACCTTTGGTTTGATTGACTATCAAACAAAATAGCTTGGGTCTAAATTGTAGAAGATAGCCTGTCTACTGCCCAGTGATTAGCTGCCCAGTGACATTTATAATAGTTTACTAGAAGGAAGGACATGGAATCCATGTGGTCTAGACTGTTGGGTCAAGGCAAACCGTCAGAGAGCTTTGCTCTGGGTACCATTGTTCCTGCTGCCTTTCCTGACCCTGCCTTGGTGCTCACTCTGCAGTGGGAGACATTATAAGGAGCACTGGTTTTAAATTGACATCGTATGCGTACAGAACTGAAACCATGCGTGGCACGTAGTTCAATAGTATTAGAGTGTTAGTCATTATTATTAGGATGTTGTTGAGGACGTCGTGCCCTCCCTCCCTGGCCGTCTCACCATGGGGACGTTTCTCGCTGGCATCCATTCCAGGGAAAGCTGGGCTTCTCCTTGAGCAACTGTTATGTCTTCTGTCTTGTGACAGCTTGCCATCGCAGTATTGCTTTCACTGTTTCCTTTCCTCTTTCCTTCGGCTATCGGGAAGCTACCCCGCCCCGCAGCGTTAACAGTGCCAACCACTGAAGCGTGCGTGTGTCTGTGTTTAGTTCACCTTATGTTTCATCCTGCCCGTGCTCTTTCTTTAGCCCTACTTGCATGTGGATTCATTCTAAAGTATCTGTCTGTCTATCTATCTACTTATCATCTATCTATCTCTACAAGCCATTGCACATCCATCCTTTAAAAAAAAAAAGAAGTATGTGTTTTATTAAATCAATATTTAAAGCATTTTAAAAGATGAAGCGCCTGACCTGTGGTGTCGCAGTGGATAAAGCGTCGACCTGGGAACACTGAGGTCGCCAGTTCAAAACCCTGCACTGGTTGGTCAAGGCACATATGGGAGTTGATGCTTCCAGCTCCTCCCCCTTTCTCTCTCTCTCTCTCTCTCTCTCTCTCTCTCTCTCTCATTCTGTGTCTCCTCTCTAAAATGAATAAAATAAAAATAAGATTAAAAAAAAAAAAAGATGAAGCAACTTAAGTGCTCATCTCTAATGAATGGATTACCAAGATGTGGGATATTCACATAATGGAATATTATCCAGCCCTAAAAAGTAAGGAAATTCTGACATGCTACAACGTGAATGAAGCTTGAGGATATTATGCTAAATGAAATAAGCCAGCCACGAAAGGACAGCTACTATATGATCCCACTCACATGAGGTACTTAGAGCAGTCAAGTTCATAGAGACAGAACCTGTAACGGCAGTTGCCAGGGGCAGGGGGAGGGGAGAATGGGGAGTTAGTGTTCAGTAGGGTGGAGTTTCAGATTTACAAGCAAGAAAGAATCATGGGGATGGGTGGTGGTGATGGCTGCAGAACCCTGAGAATGCGCTTAATGCCACTGAGCTGTACGCTTAAAACTGGTGAAGATGCTAAATGTTATGTTGTATGTATTTTGACGCAATAAAAAAAGCCCCATTATTTTTAAAGTATTTCAGAGGAATGGAACTCTTAAAGTTATATTGCCATCTTTAAAGTCGCCTAGTATTGATTTTATTAAAAAGCACAGACATGGATACTTTAATTTTATAGTTAATTATATTGGTTCCCACTTTCCCCATCATTTAGCCTACCTTCTGATCTTTGTAAAATATTACTGTTAAGTTGACATTTACCTTTTTATTGACAAACAGCATTCCCGGAGAAAAGCACATGATTTATGCTGCACTGTAAACTGCTCAGTGTGTAGTATACTGCCTGTGAATTATGGAGTGAGCTCACTGGGTAATGACACCTAGGACTAAGCACGGAACATCACCAGAGCCGAGCCCTCCCTCCCACGCCCCCTTCCCACCACCAGCCACCGCTTCCCCCCACAGGTTACCACCTTCCTGATTTCTAATACTTCTTCACCTGATTTTGAACTTTACCTATAAACGCAGTTGGACAATAGAAAGTCCTCTGTATCCGGCTTCTCTCACTCAACGTTCCATTGTGGATAACCATCTGTATTGTTGGATGGAGTAGGAATTCATTCATTTTCATCGTTGTATGAAATTAGATTTTTAAAATGCACCCCAATTTATTTTTTCTATGTTCTATCATTGCCGAGTTGTTTCCAGTGTTTGGCTGTTACTTCATGTCCTTTGGTGGAACAGGGTGGGTAAGAGAAGAAATTAAGTTAAATGTGTGAATGAATGAATGCGGTTTTAAGTTGTCACAGATATGCCTCTTCACTCCCAGTGGCTGGGCCATAGAGCCCCTAGGGGCAAGTTCCTCCCCCATCGGGACTTTTTGGAGAGCCCCTCTGTTGTTCTTAATGCCATCTGTCCTGGACCCAGCTCAAGTGGCACCTTCTATTCATTTAGTCAATAAGTAAGCATTAAACATGCACCGTGTGCATGCACTGTCTTGGCATCTGGGGCTACCTCAGGCATGAAGACAGAGGGCAGTTGCTGCCTCCATGGAGCATGTGTCCTAATGGCATGGGAATTCTCCTCCCCCGGCCTGTGCTCTAACACTTCCCATCACTCTAACCTCCGCTCAGTGCTCTTCCCTGCAGCAACCCTTCTTGGTTAGTCCTTGCTGAGCCTGGCCCTGCACTTCCAGCCCTCAGCCAAGCAGGTGAGGAGCTCCCCTGCCCTGCCCTGCCCCACCCCATTCCCAGACTGCTGCTCCCGGTTACTGGCCATGCATTGCAGACACCGCACTCCCCAGGGCTGATCTCCGCTTTGGCCCCTGGCCGTGGTCTATCAGGAGACCGGCTCGCGGGGGGCCCCTCATGCTCCCCTTGCTCAAGGATCACGGGCCTGCACTGCCTGTGGTCCAATAATTGTACTTCCCCCAACAGTTCCTGAGTTTCATGGTTGTTTAAGGCAGGAGTGTAAAATTGCCATCATTCTGTTACGGCCCAAAGCGGAAGTGTCTGCTTGTCTTTTTAATGGCCCCATATCATTCCATTCCGGGGGCAGAACTTAACTCTAGCGGGTTTTTTCAAGTGCAGTCTGTTCCCTGTGGAGCAAGTAGAAATTTAAGGTTAGAGAGAATATTCATTCTTGCCCCTCCCTCATGCTCACTTACCAGGTGCTCTGGGTTGCCTTTCCTCCTTTCGTCTTCTATTGCGGCAAAATAGACGTCAACGAAATTTTACCGTTTTGGTGATTTTAAAGTGTAGAGTTCCGTGTCATTAAGAGTATTCACAATGTTGTGCAACCATCAATCTTAGTGGATTTTAAAGGCAAGTGTATCTATGGAAGAAGTGAAAATTGATTTCTAGCACACAACAGAAAGTATTTGTTTGAATAAATATGTGGTTTAATCCTATCACTGAAAAGAATATTTTCTTTAAATTGTGGCAATGTTTTTGGCTACAAATAACTGAAAACCCCACTGAATCTGGCACACCTCAACTCCAGGAGATGAAGCAGCGCCCAAGGAAGGGTGCCCAAAGCCAGAGCAGCTCCAGCGCTGGCTAGTGGGGGCTCCGCGACATCGGGTGGTCCAGGTCCTTGCCAGCTTTTGCTCTGCACCCTCAGCGCAGTGGCTTCGACCTCGGCTTTGTCCCCCTCCAGCTACAGGATGATCTCTGTAGGTTCAGGTGTGACATCTCAAGTTAGCATCTTGCGACAGGAAAGGGGACCACCCCTCCTTACGTATCTTTAAAGAGTCAAGAAACCATTCCCAGGAGCCCCCTTGCTGGTATCTTATTACATCACATTGGCCAGAATAAGGTCATGGTCCCAAACCTATATCATTATTGTCTATCATGGCAGCGGGCCCACCACAGTTGGTTTAGACCAGTGGTTCTTAACCTGGGTTCTATCGAACCCTAGGGACTCAATGAGTTGGTCTCAGGGGTTCGGAGAAGCCTCTGCTGCGGAGGCCAGAATAAAGTAATACCGTAATTTGTTGTGAGTTCATGCACTTTGTTGGTTTTGTTCTTTGAGCAAGGTGATGTTCATGCACGGCTCGTTTTGTGCACCAGTAAAAAAACATATACCTATGTCTTGAATTTGGAAAAAAAAATCATATTTTATTTATCATTAAAGAAGGGTTCAGTGAATGCACATATGAAACTGGTGGGTTCGGTACCTCAAAAAAGGTTAAGAACCACTGGTTTAGACCAATCATAAGTCACCTCGTGCTGCGCTTTGAGCTGGGATCAGCCTCCCCTGAGGCATGTGGTCTGAGGACAGGGCATGGATTCCTAAGTAGCAGGTGACTTCTATCAGGAAACAGGAAGGGAGGAAATGGAATCTGGACAGGTCATCAGTCATGTCTTTGTAATGGCTTCCCAACCCAGAAATAAACCAGTCCCAGTCCCAAGGGAGAAACATTTACCTGGTGAGAAATTAGGTTTGTCTGAATAAAGTAATAAGAATCTTAACTGGAGATCAAGTTTCCTAACAATTTTCCCAGCCATCTGACTGTCATCAGCTACTGGTCCATACCTGAGGTGGTTAGCCACACTCAGGCTCACCGGAGCTCATGAAGCCTTTAGCAGGCTGCCGCTTCTCCCGTTCTGGTTTCTGGCCACCTTTTCAAGCTCTGCTCGGGAAGAACTTTCTCTGAAATTCTCCCCTGAACCCAGAATCAAAATGAATTTTTCCTTTTTCTGTATTCTCTTTCATTCTGCTTTGCATAACCACGGCCTATCCAAGCTCATTCCCCCTTTATTTCTCTGTCTAAAAATTGTAGGGGTAATAATCACCCTGCCTTGTAACTAGTTCAGACACTGCACCAAGTACATAGATTGAAAGTCCTGTCTTCCCATTTAACCTTTCCCTACATCGCAACTCCCCTTTCCAGTGATAACCACTGTAAACGATTTGCTCCTGTCCTTCAGAACCCCGTGGTAGTTTAACCTGCAAGGGGACGTGGATTTGTATTGTTACTGTGCGTTGCATGGGGTGTGTTCTGTGTGCTCTGCTAGGCCAGCGCCATTCTGGGACTTGTGTTTTTACCTCTCAGAGCAGTCGGGACATCTTTCCCTATCGGTAGATCCAGCTGTAGATGTTATTGTTCCCACAGGCTGAGTGTTATTGCATTTGGGGGCTTTTCCATACATTTTATGACCCCCGATGATGGGGACTGGTTATTTCCACTGTTTCACATTTCAAACGGTGGTACCAGGAACCACCCTCCCTTGTGCATGTGTGTGTGCACGCACACGCGTGTCTTTGTCTACATATGCCAATATTTATGCAGGATAGATCCCTAGAAATAACGTTTCAGGGTCCAAGAATAGGTGATTTAAAATTTTGATAGCTCCTGACAAATTTTATGAGGGTGTTTTGGGGCCAGCTGCTGCTGGTATAAGATAAGCAATTTCCAGACTTTCCAACTTTATAAACCAATAAAATTTAAAAACAAACTGTGGCGATAACATAAAGAAAGTAGCCAACATTTTCTTTTTCCATGTAAGGAAATTAGGGGAAAACCAAGTACCAATCATTAGCTTGAACCATGTGAGATTGACATTTTAAAAATAGTTTAGGTTTTTCTGAATAAAGTAATAAGAATTTTAACTAGAGATCAATTTCCGAATGGTTTAACTTAATACGGCCATCGTGATTTCATGACACACACATGCTCACACGTTCACACACGCATTTCTCATTTTACCCACCACGTGGGTGAACACTTAACCTCATGTCCAGAAATCGCTGGTGTAGAATCATTGCCCAGTGGCTACCTCCCACCACCACCTCTGCTGCCACCAGCATATCTGTTCTGTAACTAGGAGAGCGGCGTGGTGGAGAGACAATGAGGATGAAGTGGCTCATGTTTCTGTCCCAGGTCCCTTACACGAGGGGTGCGTCCCTGTGGAGATGAGGTGAGGGGCAGAAGCTGATGAATCTGAGTGACAGGACCCATGACACTTGGCACACACAGGACCCTGGGAGCCACAGGAGGGACAGGCTCTCCCTGACCCCCAGTCTTGTCCCCATCTCTCTATGGAATCTGGCTCCATTCAAAGGCAGAAGCTTAGAGAGTGTGAAGAGGGAGCCCTCTTGCTGTGGCCTGGTGCTCACCTGACAGCCTTGCTGGGGAGCGGGGCCACTCCCAACAGCCTCATGGGCTGTGCAAATGGACCCTCGGAAGTCTGTACAGGAGAGGAAGAACAGGAGGGTTCTGCGTGACGATGAGGGCTTTGGCACTGGTCATGGGTGCTCGTGAGGTCTTCACAGGAACTCTCGGCAATGCCTGAGTGGCCTGACCTGCTAGGGAAGGTGAGAGCAGGGTGAGCCCCTGGCTCTGTTACTGGGCAGGTAGAGAGCTACTGAGACGGTCAATGTTTGGGCTTGCCATTTTATTAGAAACTCCAGCCTTTAGACTGTTTCTTGAAGCCGTGGACTGGGTCTTCTTCAACTCTGATTCCCTGTCCTCACCCTGACCCAGGCCTTGCAGGCAGCAGGTGTTCAGGTAATTTCCTTGTGATAGTACGGGCCCCATTGCAGGGCTTGGCAGACTTGTCCTGTCAAGGGCCTGATAGAGAATATTCCGGCTCTCCTGGCCATACCGCCTCTGTCACAGTACTCAATCCTGCCCTTGCCGTGTGAAATCAAACAGACATAGCTGTGTCCCAGTGCAACTTTATTTACAAAAACAGATGGCAAGCTGGTTTTTGCCCAAGGCCATGGCGTGTCGACCCCTGCCCAATGTTACAGGGGAAAGAACACGAGCAGATTATCTTAAGGTCAAATGCTACCTTCATTACTTGTAAGCTGTACTTAACCACAGCCGGGTGAGCTCTTTCACCTTTTCGAGCCTTAGTTTCCCCAAATGTAAGGTGGGGATAATAGTTGCGGCCCTCAGGATTGTTGTGAGAGTTAAATGAGGTGGTGCATGTGGAGCACCCCACAGAGCATCGGCATGCAGCTGGAGGCAGGCCACAGGCACTGATGGTGGACGCTGCATCCCAAGCCCCCCTGCCCAATTCCTCTGCCTGGCCTTTCCAAGGAATGACAGGAAGCAGGAGGCGGGACTTTTCAGGGCTGGCAGAACTAAATGATTGGCACTTTGATTTTGTTTAGACGCAAGCACTGGGCAGAGACATAATATCCTGGGTCCTCCTCACACACAGCCTCCAGGTGTCAGTTCAGTAGCCTCCTGGTTTTATTACATCCATCACAAGCAGCCAAAGGCCTCCAAAAACACAGCCCTAGACAGGTCTTGAGCCTGTCTGGGGATTAGAAATATCCTTTTCCACTAAGCATAAATTAACTTAATCACCAGGTGCGAAAGATAAGCAACATAAACAGTGTTCCCTGAAGCTTTCATTAAAATTAATATTCTATTTAAAATTTAGCTTGTGTTTTCTAGGACTTGAACCCTTTCAAGGGGATAATACCTGCTGTAAATTTTTACTTGACCGAGTGGCAGAGATGAATGGGCTGAGGACAGTGATGTACTATGCAATTTAACTTTGCCTCCCAGACTTCTTTTCACCGATGGATGGATCTGTACGTCTTAAAGAAATAGTCTCGTCTTGGACCGTTTTTAGAAGCCATCAGACTCACGCCAAAAAAAAAAAAATTAAAAAATGAATTTCTGAATTGAAATGACTAAGAGCAAGATACTTCAAGTCTTACTGTTCAGATCCGTGTTGTGGGGAGTGCTCTAAGATAAACCACGCAGAAAGAGGTGTTGACAGGGGTCACCAGAGGACCTACCTCTAAATTGACTGCTTTGAGTTGGCCTCTGTTTGTCTGGAGCGGGTGAGTGGAGAGTGGGGACAGTGGTCAGGGCTCACTGCACTCCTTATTAAACTCCACAGGGGAGACCACCTGGGTGGGATCCTGCAGGGTCAGCACGATACCGTGGGAAGAGCGCTGAGGTCAGACAGACCTGTCTTTGGATCCTGGTTATTTTTCCCGGCTCTGCTCTTGGGCAAGTCTCATAAGTTTTCCAAGCCTTGCATCCCTAATCTATAAAACAAGGAAAATAATGTCTGTCTCGTAGAATCACTGTGAGGGATAGAAATCATCTTAGTGCCTTCAACACATCCTTCCTGTTCTAGGTGCTTACTGAATACTTAGTATTATGTATTCGTCTTAGAAATAGTTGTTGAACATCTGCCACGTGCTGGATTCTTGAGTAAGTGCTGAGGAACATCATTAAGATCCAGCCCCCGCTCCCGACATGCTCATCGATCCAATAGAGGACACAGGCATAGGAAGAAGAAAGTCACAATTTAGGGTGACAAGTCAGTCCATCAGGGAAAGCATGAACAAGGTGCAGGGGTGACAGAGAGGAGAGAGTGGTGCACTTTGGAGGAAATGACATCTGCTAGGGTTTAATGGCATAGAGAGACTCACACGGTACACGGGTGGAGAAGGACGTTCTGAGTAGAAGGACTGACTTACCCAAAGGCAGAGAGGCGTGTAGAGGCATTTGTGTTTGGAGGATTATAAGAAGTGCAGTATTATTAGATAGGGAAGTAGGGTGGGGAGGGAGAATCGTAATGTGGGTGCAGCCCCCGAAGACTAGGATTTGAAGTGTTCTAGATGATTCTTCCGCTTGGCCATGGAGGCCTAAGGGGCACCCCTTGGTGCCAGCCAACCCCAAGGTGCTCAAGATGTTCAGACTGGAAGGTGACTCTTCCAAAAGGAAGCCCCACTATTGACTTTAATAGAGTTGCAGCATTGAAGGAAGCAGGTGATAGACTTGAAGTACCACTGAATGAGCGGGCCTAGGTGGCCAGACCCAAGTCCCTGCTCTATCTACCCATCGACGACCTCACGTAAGTAAGCTCCCTGGCAGCAGGGGCGCAATGTCTTATTCAGCTTGGAGTCCCCAGTTGGGGGCCTGCCACCTAGGAGAAGCTGGTAAATGTCTGTTGGATAAATGCTCACATGCCCCACTGCCCGTCTTTAGCCTGCCTCCCTCACTGTGCTGCTCCGAGGACCGGGGACCTAACAGGTGAACACCCTTGGCAAAGTCTCAGCGTTGCATCAAATCTAAGCGTCTGGTCATCGTTGTTATTGTTAAAAACAGCCACACATCAGTTAGAACCTGGACCCAGTGTTGAAAGACCAGCTTCCCCACCCACCTCGGGGTGAGGACTACTGGCTGTCTCATTTCACAAAACCTAGCCTCTGCCCTGTAAGAAAACAAAGAAATGCAAACCACATAGTTAAATTTGGCGATTTGTCTTTTTAGCATTGCAAAGTTGACTTCTCAGTCAAAACAATAATTATGTTTGAGACTATCAAAGAAATCCAGTTTCTTCCCCATGTAATCTTGAACAATGTTAATTTACAGAGGGGAAAAGTTGAAATTGTACCTACAAAGCAAGCATCATCTCAAAAGAAAAATGTTTTCCCAAACATTTCCAACTGTCTCAACAGTTCAAAGCATCACTTTCTCCCCAAACCCACAACCCTTGGCTGTAATGATCAGCGTGGGATAGGGGAACCCCTGCAGCGCGGGGCTAGAGCCCGTGTGTGGTTTGAAGCTGTACTAATGCATCCCCGCTTTCCAAACTGTTACACTCAGCTGACTCCCAAACTGTTACACTCAGCTGACAGGGAGACTGTGAAGGAACTGCCAGGTCCCTAAAGCACCACACAGAATATGGGGACGTCTACCTAAGAAGCAGAGTGTTAGAGAACTGGGATGAGGATCAGTGTCCTAAATCAAGCCACACTACCTTCTGCAGAGGAGCAAGTAACATGCGTCTGCCCGAGCTGTAGCTAAACAATAGCACGTGCGCCTCAGGAGAGAGTGTCAGAATGTGAGACTTACCAAGGTCACGTGCAAAAGCCAAAATGGGTTGTGTTTTCCCCAGGAGACCTATGGCTGGGGATTTTTAAAACTAGCATTCAGGGTCTGCAAAGAACCACAGTTTTGGCTCTAAACTTGCACACTGTGTTGCACGGACAAATTAATTATCCCCTTCTAGGCCTCAGTTTCCTCATCTGTATGTTGAAATAATTTTGGTAGAAATTGGAGTGTTGAGCCCTGGAAAGGATAGAGTGTTGTTAGCAGTTCTCACGACCCCAGAGCCTGTATTGTCCCTTTCCCCTTCTTCAGTGTCCCAGAGCATCTCTGTCCTTTGGAGCCCTCCCAGGTCCTGCTTCTCCAGAGCTGCCCAGCCCCGCTGCTCCTGGGGCTTTCCGTAACCCCGTCCTGCTGAGAGGTGACGTGTACAGGGCCAGCTCTGCGCCTGACTTTCTTTGACCTAAAGGGAGAATTTGGCCACAGCAATTCCTGAAGTCCCTTCCAACAGAGAACTGAAAGTCCACAAGCACTTGCGGGCTCACGCTGGCCGGGTCAATACAGAATACAGTGGAACCTGGGCTGTTGGAGACCTTTGAGGGCAAAGGATTCCTTTGTTCTCTAAATGGTCTTGTATTTAACCTGCTAATTGGGAATCTTGGATCCTTAAATACTTTTCAGTGGATTTGAATTATCATCTGAAGGCTGATTCTGCACACTGGCCGCAGATTGCTCTGTGATGCACTGGTGTCCCTGAAGAGCCCAAGGCTCTTGCATCAGCTCTGGGCAGCTTTTTAGAGCTGATGCAAGAGCCTCCTCCTCTGTTTTCCGACTGGCAGCTGTTACTCTGTGCGCTGCAGATCGGATGGTCATGGCGTCCGTCTCATCCATCCTCCTTTGCTGGTGTACCGGGCAGTGTGACTGTCTGAAAATCGGATCACCACTTGTCTGAAGCGTGGGTAAAGCAGGAGTGAGTGGGTGTGGAGTGAGGCCCCAGAGGCCCTCTCCTCTTGCTTGCAGACACAAACTTCAGGATGTGGACTTGAAGATCTTGATTTGTCTCCTCAGGGAGCTTCTCACTTGCCTCCTAGTTCTCAGCATGATCTAAATGGAGGAAGTGATTGTGAGCCTGAGCCGTGTGTTCCTGCTACCTGGAAGTCTCATGCTAATAGCCTGTACTGACCCTTCTCTTTAATCTTTCCTCTCTCACTGCTTCCCGGCACACCTTAGGCTCCATCCCCGTTACTTGCGTTCCAGAGCTGGGCCCTTCCCGCCCACGCTCCTGTTTGTTTACACACGCAGTTTCCTTTCACAGAACCCAAGCATTTCTGTCCTGCAGCCTGTCACCCCTCTCGGCCCCAGCACCACTATCTTGCAGAAGCCTTGGAAACTTGCCCCAAAGTCTCAGGCAAGCAGCCCCGTTGTCCCTGTGACCACCCCTCGATTCACACTTCTGGCACACTGCATGATCTGTCTGTGTGGGTGACGCCTCTGCCAAAGCACAGTCGTCCTAGGGCTGACCGCCTTGTGCAGCTTTGTACCTCTGTACCCGGCACGACGTCTGGCACGCAGTAGGTCCTCAGTTAAGGTTGGAAGAAGGAACAAATGAATAAATAGGTTGATTACCTCCTATGGGCTGAAGTGTGTCACCCCAAAAATTTGTATGTTGAAATCCCAACCCCCAGTAACAAAACAGGACCTTATTTGGAAGTAGGGTTTTTATGGAGGCAATCAAGTTAAAATGAGGCTGTTCAGGCAGACCCTAATCCAGTACAACTGGCATCCCTGTCAGGAGAGGAAATTTGGACAGAGGGAGAAGATGACCATCTACAAGCCAAGGAGGAAAATCCCGAACACCGGCTCCTAGGGGACAAGCATGTCTGCGTGGGTGTCCCTCAGAGGAGATGCTCCAACGAGTTGAAGACGTCTGTGAATATGGACAAACAAATGGAGAGATAAGTAGAGAAAACCACCATTGAAATGAAAATGACTTTATCAGTACTTCAATACTTTATGAATTCCGAGTGCAGCACTGTCAAAATGGGAGACGGGTCTCTTTGCGCAGCTCATGAAGCACCAGCATGTGGTAGGGTCTTTCTCACGCAAGTACTAACTATTCTGCTTCTGCTCCGTGAGAGCGGGGCTGCCAGTGTCTAACCTGGACACGTGGACGCCTGAATGAGTGTCATCACCATGGCCGCGTTGACACTGCTCTTGGCTGAAGAGGTGTCCCCTGCCTCACACACTTTAGAAGAGAGAAACAAGGGGTCTGATAAAACATCAGGACGGGAAGGGGACATACAGTCATCTATTCCAGCCTGCTCGTTTTACTGACGGGAAACTGAGGTTGTTTGAGGGGGATGGAATTCCTGGGTCTCGTGCTAGTTTGGGACGATGGGATGTATGTAGAGGAAAACCCAGTATACAAAGGGTTTGGCACTATTCGTGGGTATTGGAATGTATTTCCGGCAGAGAAGGGGGACTACTGCATTCCTCTCCGAATTCCTTCACAGCACAGTGCTGCTTACTACCTGGGAGGTACTCCGTGAATATCTATGAAATAACGAATGACGCCTGACCAGGCGGTGGCACAGTGGATAAAGCGTCGGACTGGGATGCCGAAGATCCAGGTTCGAGACCCCGAGCTCGCCAGCTTGAGCGCGGGTCCATCTGGCTTGAGCAAAAGCTCATCAGCTTGGACCCAAGGTCACTGGCTCCAGCAAGAGGTGGCTCCGTCTGCTGAAGGCCCACGGTCAAGGCACATGTGAGAAAGCAATCAATGAACAACTAAGGTGTTGTGACGGCAATGAAAAACTAATGAATGATGCTTCTCACCTCTCTCCGTTCCTGTCTGTCTGTCCCTATCTATCCCTCTATCTGACTTTCTCTCTGTCCCTGTGTAAAAAAAAAAAAAGAAAGAAAAAGAAATAACGAATGAATTTTTCCTTCATTTTGGAGCCACAGACATTTTAGAAGAAATAATCCTGTCCTCTGACCATCATGGGATGGACAGCCTCTGGGCTGGCGTTGGGTCTCCTTTCTCGTTCCCTTGTGGATCCATTCATTACACCAGGTTCCTAGCAGGGCATGGCCCGCGTGCTTACTGGCAGATTGAGAACCAGGCCCCATCCTGTTTAGGTGTGCCTGTTATTTGTTGATCTTCATGCTCAGACTTGAGAATCACACTATGCGTGCCTGCTAGGAGCTCCCAGCCTAGCGGGCAACTTAAAGAAATAACTCAAATCTGATGAAGACCAAAGTCAGTGCTAAATGAGGCACTGGCGGTGAGCTATGGGAGGGAGGGTGATCAATTCTGCCCGAGGGAGTCAGGGGAGGGTTCATGGAGAAGACAGATATTAAAAAAAAATTTATTACATAAATGCATTCTGAGCAGCTGACATCTCGAGTTCACATTCTACACAAGAAACTCAAAAATAGAGTTCACTGTTTCCAATTCTGGCTATTTAAGGTGCTGACTCAGACTCAGAGCCATAGCTTTGAGGAATGGATCTAAAGAATAATTAGAGATACAAATCTCAATGTCTATTTCCTATGATTGGGAGAGTGACTGTGGGTCACTTGAAAATATTGTTTAATCTCATTACTTCTAGTTTCATACAACTCCTATGTGAAATATTTTTAAGCCAATATTTGTGCTGAAATTAATGTCTCACCCTATTTCATTGTGATGTCTGTAGTTAACTTCAGGGCAAACGAGATTATAGCAGAGGGAAAAAAGCTTTGAATTGGTGACTATGAATTTATTCCTTGGCAATTTATAAGGTCACAGACTAAAACCAGATTATATACCAAGAAAAGAGCCTTAAAAATTTTAATATCTGTTGACTCAGAAATTTCATTTCCGGAATTGTGCACCAAAGATATAATAAAAAAATTATGAGAAATACTGGTCATGTAAAAGTGTTCATCCCAGTAGTGAAAAATCGGAAATAATCTAAATATTTATTAGTTTGAGAGATAGTCACTCAGTCATTGACGATATGTATAAATAACTGGTGATACAGCAAAAGGTTTATAATAAAACGTTAAATGTAAAAGCAGCCTCCCAAACTGTATGTGTAGCATAGTTTCAACTATATGAAAAAAAGATATATTCTTAGGAAAGGATTAGAAGGGAATTTACCAAAATATTAAAAGTGATCATTTCTGGATAGTGAGATTGTGTTTTTTTCCTCTAACCTATGTAGTTCTTTATTTTTGTGTATCTTCTACAAAGAGATATACTGCATTATGAAAACCAGCGATGTTAGAACACCCACAACTTGGCCTTGGTTAAGAATAGAGACTAGCACATCCGAGGTGTGGGCCTGCACCCCCTGAGACACAGCTGAGAAACCTTTTCAAAGTGAAAAGAGCATGAGCAACCAATCTGGGATTCTTTGGGGTCCACAGCTGAGGGCACGTGATGTCAGGAGGAGCACGGAAGGTCAGCCACCAGTCCACATGGTAATCAATGCACCGGTGGCCTCATGCTTTCTGAGCTTGCTTAATTCACAGTTGGACCGAGACAGCGTGCGGGAGTAGGAAGAATGGCACCTGCTTCCTGGTGGAAGGAGCAGGCAGGGAGACCAGTCAAATGGGCAGACGACTTGATCAGGGTGTCGTCTTCCTAGTGGGCAACTCCTGGAGTACCAGACAGGCACCGAGGCAGAAGCCCCGTCAGGTGGACCACCTCTGTGAGAGCTGGGTTAGCAGCCGCTAGAGTCTGATTTATGCCAGGTGTGAGGATGCCCAGCTAAGGCGATTTTGACTCCCCCTCCTGGGCCAGGCCTGGCTCCAGGCTTGGGCACAGATGAGCTGGCTGGTGGAGGTCTCAGGGCTGACTGTGTGGGAGGGACTTCAGCTGCGAGGGGCTGACTGGTGAGCTCTTGGTAAGCAGTCTCTTAAAGGCGTAATTATGTATAAAAGCCAAACAGTTGTAGATGTCCCTTTGATGGTCACTATCAAATGTAGAAATATTTTTAGTTAGTATTTCCTCCAATGCTGTTTCCAAAGAGAGCTCAGTCATAAGTGTGGGGATTCAAGGAATTTGTGTTTCATTTTCAGACGTGGAGTGTGAAGCGAAGTTAGTCTGTGTATTTACATTTAATACATTGTATTCAGGATCCTTGAAAAACCTGCAAATCCCTCACTTTAAGATGACAGAATAAATATCAATCCATTAAAAGCACAGGAGAAAATACACCCTGTGTTTTCTTAAAATAGTTTACATTTACCTAATCTTTTAAATTACATTGTTGCCTTTGTGCTCCAGGACAGATTTGTGAAGTATAGACATAGTTGGCCCAGAGAAGTTGGTGACTGCTCCACGCTGGCACTGTGTACACCTAGTAGTGTGTGTGTGTGTGTGTGTGTGTGTGTGTGTGTGTGTGTGTAAAATGAGTGTTTTAAAACATTTTACAGAAATAATATATAACCTCTTATTTTGTATTTATATAAAATATTACTTCATCTTTGTAACAACTTTATAAGGGAGAAATCTCCATTTTAAGAATGAGAAAACAGAATCGGAAGAGACAAGTGACTTGCCCAAAGTCATACAATATCTAAGTGGTAGAGTTGGGACTTGAACCCAACTCCAGAGTCTGTTCCTCGCCTCTCGGGCAGAGGAGGGGCTTCCTGCTCCTCGGTGCTGCGGTCTGCGCGGTAATCCCTGCAGGTCCTCCCAACCCATCCCTGGGTCCCCCCAACTTTCCTTCTCAACCATGAATTCCTTCACCCTAACGGGCTCTGACCTTGAGGTTTTCAAGGTTTCTGTGTCTGTGTCCCAGCACGTACTGCATCGTCACGCAACTTCCTCCTTCCAGGTGTCTGCCAGCATCGGGTGTAGCTCCTTGCCACACGTAAGCCCTGTGCCCGTCGCTTGGTATGTGGGAGGTGCCACTTGTTTATCTGCTTGGTGACAACTTAAAGATGTTTGGTATCTATGGCTTTGTCAAACCATTCGAGAGAACATGGAATCTAGGTTGTCACTGCGCCCTCCTCACTCTTTCCCGGCTTGCTGGCCCAGCTAGAGAGGCCCCCCGCCCGGCCCCCCCTGCAGCTCTGTAGAAGTTTCATGTATTTGTCTCAAACAAAACAGCTTGCAAAATAAGTTCATTGTGCTTTCTGATTTCAGCTTTCCAGATCTCTATATGGACAGAAAACACAGATTCCCTCTCGTTTCTGACAGACCGCCTTCAGCGAAGCTTCACCTCTCGAAGCTTTCCATAGTCAGGTACCGGCCAGTGGGGTCCACATAGCTGGAGGACCCTGCATCTCCTGTCCTAGTAGCCACACCTGTAGGAGGGGATGGCCCAAGTGGGCATGGGTAGGGGCAGGGGGCGTCGGAAGTAGAGATGTAATGAAGACCATGTCCAGTTCTCCCTTCCTGAGTGGGAAGCAGCCTGGCAGAGGGGAGAAAGAAAGAGTCCACAAAAGAAAAACTTGACATGTATCTGCTGTGTGACTTGGGACAAATTACTTACACTCTCTGAACTTCAGGCTCCTCGCCTATAAAATGGAGGTGATAATACCCAGCTCATGGGATCACTGTGCAAGCTCAAAGTAATGTTTCGTAGCAGTGTGAGCACAGCTACATTAAGTCTTACATGCCATGCACACTAACGTGTACGCAGAGGGGGTAGGGAAGCAGACAGAGAGGCCATCCGGAAAGAAGACACCAACGTGTTAGCAATGGCAACGTGTGGGTGTTGAAACAAAAGCTGGCTTATTTTTTTCCTCTTTCTGCCTTTCTGTATCTTTAAATATTTTTTCCATGAACATCTATTGACTTTATAATTAGAAAAATAGAAAATAAACTAAGAAGCATAAAATAGGAAAAAAGAAATAATATGCTTTAAGTACCCAACATACATTGGCACTTGGTAAATAGTAACTATTTTTACTAATTAGTCATTATGCCTAGTAATAATAATTAGGAGCAATGATTTCCTCTGGGACCAGAGGTTGTGAATTAGTCTGTTGGTGGTAGCAGGTGACTCACAGCTCCCACCCCTGTGAAAAAGAGCTCTGGGTTTACTTCCAGCTGGGGCCACCTGTCGCTCCCCTCCCAATCCTTCTGCCAACACCCCGAGCCCCAGACTCCACGTTGCTCCCGCCGCTCCTCCCTCCATGCAGTGCTCCCCAGGAACAAGGCTCTTGAGCCCTTGACCAAGGGCAGTGCTCGTTCAGGGAGGCAGAAGTATTCTCCATGCAGGGGCTCAGCAGAGGAGAGTGGCAGTGGCCGTGGGGGACACTGCCATCCCTCTGTTGATGGCAGGCCATTTGTCTAGGGGGTCACTAAGAGTGAGAGGGTTGAGAGTCACATCTATTTCTTCTGTTTTGGTCGCAGAGAAGGTCCTTGGGAAGAAAGCTTCCCAACACCTAAAACCAACTTGATGCTGCTAGTTGGAAGATTATGGAAGTTGAAATGTTTCCTTCTCTCTTCAGTTATTGCTATAGTGATGACGCACGGTCAGGATTTAGCCGAAGTGAGATTCCGGGGCCAAACTATCAAATTCCTTAGGGCCCAGTAGGTTCAACCAGAAAGAATTAAAATTCTGCATTAAGGAAGGAGGAAGCGAAATCCCTAACTAGCTGTGAGCCTGTGAGCAGGTCGGTCAACCTCTCTGAACCTGTGTCCTCAGATGGAAAATGAGAGATCTGCACAGCTGGTCCCTGAGGTCCTGGAAGTTTTCAATTCTGTGACATGCTGATTATAAATACAGTTGGTTTGGAGAAGAAAGAGGACTTAGAGGTCTTCTCTGCTCAGTGGGCATGCTGCCAAAATATGATGGCCGAGACAGCAAAGGACAGGAATCCTCTCTGGGGCTGACACTTGTCAGTGTGGCCCCCAGATGACAAATGATGGCAGGACTTTAGCTGGTGGCTACTAGAATCGTGGCAACAGCAGATCTAATCGAAGTGCTTACTATCTCTCTGCGGCATTCTAGTGCTGAGACCGAGCTGCTAGGTGTGAAATGCCCAGCAATGGTGGCAGGTACCCCCCATTCTGAACGTTGTGTCTAATCCTCAGGCACCCTGCTGGAGTGGCACGGCCACTGTTTCACACACGAAGCAGCAGGGCTCGAGAGGCTGGCTCACACTTCCCTAGGCACTAGCTGTGCGTCTACCGTTTGCTTGGTGCATGGCACTGAGGGCTGAGAGCGAGCAAGATTACCCTTCCCCGCCTGGAGCTGCAGACAAGTACACGAGCCATTACAGTACAGTGTGAAAGTCTTCAAAAGCGGTAAAAATAGAGTGTCGTGGAGGATAGCGGAGGGGGCCATCCATGCCAGCATATGGGTGGGGTGAGGTGACATATGACATTCTGGGCAGAGGCAACAGCACGTGCAAAGGCCCGGAGCTGATAAATCAAGGAAGAATATGGTGAGCTGTGCAGTCTGGCCGGCATTAACCTGGGCATGTGGTGCGGCCTAGGGCTGGGGAGGGGCACAGAGCTGGGCATGACAGGGCTCGGCCAGGCCAGCGAGTTTAGGCTTTATCCTGCAGGCAGAGAGAAGCCCGTCATTCATGTGTTCACGCACTCAGCCAATATTCACGAGCACCTACTGTGTGCCAGGACTGAGGAGTCAGTGTGGTAAACTACCCCATCAAGCCTCTGTGAAACTGGCATTCTTTATTGGGGCTGGGAGGGAGGGAGGACAGGAGATGGCCAATAAAGGAAGTGTAAATGCGCAGAATCTATCCTCTGATAAATGGCGGTGAGTGCCATAGAAAGAAAACAGTGGTGTGTGGACAGGACCCTGGAGGGCGGGGAACTGTGGGTCACACTGTCTGTGAGCTGGGGGGGGGGGGCGGGTGCTGTCTGAGAAGGGGACATTTCCAAAAGCACTTGAAGGAAGTGAGAGTCAGGGACAAGTGTGGGGCCACCAGTGACACAGTCAGATCTGCATTTTGGTGTTGAAAGGGGAGACTGGAAACAAGGAGATTAGTGAAGAGGCTGTTGAAATTCAGGTGACCCACCGATGAGGTGACAGGTGATGGTGGCTTGGATTTGGGGGTGCAGCAATAGGAATGGAGAGAAGTAGGTGAACTGAGATGACAGAGGGACATCTGACACCTCAGATGTCATGGCTACTCGGTATGGTAGAGAGGGCGAATGAATCTCTCCCCTCTGGTTTTGTGCGCCATGTTCAGAGCAGCATGACCCACAGTAGCCAAAGGGGGAAGCAACCTAGGTGTTCACTAAGAGATGAACGATGAATGAACTGTGGTGTGTACACACAATGGCATAGTATTCAGCCTTTGAAAGGAAGGCCATTCTGACACTTGCTATAACATGGATGAACCTTGAGGACATTCTGCTAAGTGAAATAAGCCAGACACAGAAGGACAAATACTGCCTGGATCCATTTATATGAAGTACCCAGGGCAGTCAGATTCACAGAGACAGAAGGTAGACTGGCGCTCGTCATGGGTTGGGAGAAGGGAAGAATAGGCAGTTGGCATTTAATGGATACAGAGTGTTAGTTTTATGGAAGATAGAGGAGTTCTAGAGATGAATGATGATGATAGTTGCATAACAATGTGAATGGCACTGAACTGTACCCTTAAAAATAGTTAAAATAGTAAATTTTGTGTTTTATCTATATTTTATGAAAATGTTAAAAAATTTTATAGTAATTTGCTGAAGAATTAGATGAGTTCATACACGTTACGTGCCTGGCACAGAGTAAACCTGCATCACCTCTCCTTACACGTTATGACTATTCTTACGCCAGGACAGCCCAACTTTGATAAAACAGCATAGACCTAGACTAGAATCCATGCTCCAGCACTTGTGAGCTGTGTGACCTTGGGCACACCACGTCACCCGCCTGAGCCTCGTTTCCACCTTTAAAGAGCAGCTGATAAATCCTCCCTAGCAGGGACGAGGGCAGGACTGACTAGGACCTATGTCCAAGTCCCCAGCGGAGCCTGGATGCCATAGCCTCCCATAAACAGCCACTGTCACCTTGGGGACACAAGACACAGTTATGCAAGGAAAATTACTACAGTGACATGACAAGTAGATTTATACAGAACAGCACCTCCCTTCTGCAAGTTGAGGTTCTGGCAGAACCCTGAAATGACGCTTTGTAGTGGCTTCCGTAGCATGTTCGTGTCCGGCAAGGGAGACCGGGTCATCCAAGTCTAAGTACGAGTCACTGAGCCCCTGCTCTGGGCCTCTGCTATGCGAGTCAGGAGTGAGTCCCACGGGGGCTCTGCCTGCAGAGAGCTGATAATGGCCCAAGCAAGGGTGGAGGACATTGTCACAGCAAACCACACCGGGAGTTGGGGAAGCTGAGTTCTTAACCCAAGTGCCAGGAAGCCTTGGACAGTTCATGTCCTGTCTCCAGAGCCCAGTCCTTGTCTGTGCTCAAAACAAGGACCTCAGACTTGCTGGTCTCTGTGACTTGAAGCTCTTTTCTTCCCAAACACATCAATTCCCTTGTCGCTCCCTGTGGGAGCATTCTGCAAGGCTTAGGTGACTCAAGGAAAGTTGGACCAGAGTCACTGCCTTCTGTACTCTACGCACCTGGCCTTGGTGGCTTAGAGATCATCAGGATGGGCTTGTCCCCATGGCATGCTGGAACCCCAGCAGCAGACTGGTGAGGAAGAGGACAATTCTGGGACCCAGAGGCCTAGAGTAGGGACCAGAGGCCAAGGCTGAAAGGATTAAGAGTGAAGATTCCACAGTGGGGTAGCTCCGGCTAACTGGGAACCGCTGTCCCCAGGCCTCCACTGCCCCCAGACCCCGCTGTCCCCAGGCCTCCACTGCCCGCAGACTCCGCTGTGCCCAGGCCTCCACTGCCCCCAGACTCCGCTGTGCCCATGCCTCCACTGCCTCCAGACCCCACTTCCCCCAGGCCCTGCTGCCCCCAGGCCCTGCTGCCCCCAGACCCTGCTGCCCCCAGACCGCTGTTGCCCCCAGACCCCGCTGCCCCCAGACCTCACTTCCCCCAGACCCCGCTGCCCCCAGACCCCGCTGCCCCCAGACCCCGCTGTCCCCAGACCCTGCTGCCCCCAGACCTCTGCTGCCCCCAGACCCCGCTGTGCCCAGGCCTCCACTGCCCCCAGACCCTGCTTTCCCCAGGTCCTGCTGCCCCCAGACCCCGCTGCCCCCAGACCTCCACTGCCCCCAGACCCCGCTGCCCCCAGACCTCCGCTGCCCCCCAGACCCTGCTTTCCCCAGGTCCTGCTGCCTCCGGGCCCCGCTGCCCCCAGACCCCGCTCTCCCCAGGTCCTGCTGCCCCCAGACCCCGCTGTCCCCAGACCCCACTGCCCCCAGACCCCGCTTCCCCCAGGCCTCCACTGGCCCCAGACCCCGCTGCCCCCAGGTCCTGCTGCCCCCAGACGCCGCTGTCCCCAGACCTCCGCTGCCCCCAGACCCCGCTGCCTCCTGGCCCCACTGCCCTGACCCTGCTACCCCACCCCAGAGCCACGCGGGCCTGACTCCCAAGGGGCACACCTACCACCGACCCTGGCTGGGGGGGACTGTCTGTGAATGCAGGCATAGCCTGGGTTTGATAGGCCTGCCTGAGGGGCAGAAGCCCCTCTAGTGAGATCGCATTGCTACCTCAGGGGCCAAAGGAGAAGAGAACAGCTTTCATGTGTTTGCTCTCAAAGAACCTCTGCCCAGAGGTCATTGAGGGGCTTACTTCTTTGGCTTGAGTCTCCCTTCAACTATGGGACTACAGGGACATGTCCAGCCCTCTTCTGATTGCCTCTGGTCGTCTCTCCGTCTCATGCCGTGGCACGGTCCGCTCACCAGAGCCAGCAAAGCTCAGGTCCGGGGGATCATTGGTATGTGTACCAGCAGAGCAGTCCCGGTCCAATTCTCAGCAAACTGCAGTCGATTAATGTGGGAGAGAAATGGCAGGTTATCACTGACTGCGCGGCCATCCATATGCATGAAGCCCGGGGACCTGACTCCCTTGCAGAATTAAGCATCACCTTTGGAGGGACCAATTTCAGAGAGCTCTTGACTCCCTGCCCCGGCTACCCGCCTTCCCCCCCCACACACACACCTGCTTTCTCAGCAGCCAGAGGAAACGCTGCTCAGTCTGCAGCCACGAAGGGAGCGCGGGCTGCCCACGTGCAATCTGTGTTCTTGAAGAGTTTGATGGGCTCCTGCCACTTTAGAAATTGGTCACATTTAGAAATATTCAGCTTCAGTGAACATGTCATGGCTGTGTACAGGAAAAACATACTATTATCTCCAGAGCTTGCTTGAAACAACAGGCTTGTTCCCGAAACAGATGTTTTGTGAAAGCCACTGTGACAGGCTCATCAGAGCTGGAGATGGGCCAGCGCTTAGTTCCCAGCCGCACAAGGACACCGCCACCTCCGCGCTGCCCCGCTGCCCGCACGTCCCCCACACCTGGGCTCAGAGCGGATACTCCCTGTGGCTCCTCCTTCCGGCTGGTGTGCTCTGCAGTTAAACATTTTACAAGCCTGACACTGTAGACAAAGGCAGTCATCCAGGGCTGCCCCGGGGAGAGGTTTCCAAGGTAATGACTCAGAATATCTTAGCTCGGTTCAGCTAACACGTATGGAGTGCCTACTAGGCACCGGGCACTATTCTGGTTGCTTTCGGTTACATGATCTCACAGTAACTCTGAGGTCACCCATTTCAGAGATAAGGAAACTGAGACCTCAGATGTGTTGGTTTCCTAGGGCTGCTCTAAGAAGTTACCACAAACTTGGTGGCTTAACACAACAGAAAGGTGTCCCTTCACAGTTCTGGAAGGCAGAAGTCTGAAGTCAAGGTGTTCAGCCCCTCCTAAGAGATGCTTTTAGGAGATTCCTTCCTTGCTCCCTCCAGCATTTGGGGACTCCAGGAGTTTGTTGGCTTGTGGCGGCATCAGTCTCGTGTCTGCCTCCGTCTTCCGACAGCCTCTTTTCTCTGTGGGTCTGCCTTCTGCTCTAAGGATACACGATTTAGGGCCCGCTCTAATCAGGGTAACCTCATCTCCGAGACTCTTAACTTGGCTACGTCTGCAAAGACCCGTTGCCCCGTTAGGTCACACTGACCGGTTTGGAAGGTTGGGACGGCCAGTCAGCCTGCTGCAGCCCTCTAGCTATTCCCTGGTTGTTTCCCCAGGGTCACACACAGTGCAGAGGGGACCGCAGGCTGGCTGGCTCTGAGCTGAGACCCTCAGTCAGGTCCTTACTGCGCAGACAGTGAGACAGGTCCTGCTGGGAGAATAACACATGCCATGAGCCCCTCTTTTAAGAAACCGGATTAGTTGGGAAAGAGCTTTGCACGTTGTTGAAAGTGTGAGCTCTTGAGTTCAGCCATCTACAGGACCTTGGGCAAACTATGTCACCACTCTGTGTCTCCTGTGGAAAATGGGAATCCTGGCAAGAATTATAGGAACCTCGAAGGGCTGTGGTGCGATCAAGTGAGAGACCGTGCTTAGCGCACAGGCGTGAACTCGGCAAGAGTCAGGGCACCCTGAACCCGCAGTCTCTGCTTACTGCTCCTGCTGGCTCAGACTCCCCAGAATATTTGAATCAGAGCCTCCAAGGGGAAAGGGGACAGTGGGGAACTTTTGTACAGGTCCCCAGAGACCAGGCTGAGGAAGAGATGGAAGCTAAAGCTGACTTCAGGGTCCTGGGCCGGCTCACTGGGCGAATGGAGTTGCCGATAACAACACGGAAATGGCAAAAGGGAGGTTGGGAGGCTGGGAACACATTGTATTCAACTTGAATGCAGGTGGCTTGTCTGGTGTATGTGACTAGCAGGTGTTAGACTTAGACGGTGACTTTTAAAAGCCAAACAGAGCTTTTCTCAAACAGAAAGAATTGCTGTCACAGATGAAACTTTTTAGGAGTCGGAGAGCAAACGAGAAACGAGAAAAATAAAGTGTCAGTACTCACTGGTTCGTGGCCACAGCACTCAATTTTCTTGCCTGTGAGATGGGCATGCTGCTTTTTCCTCCCCAGCTGTTGCTGAGGTTGCATTAGACCACGGATGGGAAGTGGCCCCAGAGCCCGAGCACTGAACCATAAGAAGAGGCGCCCTGTGGGCACAAGCCCCGGTTCTCCAAATGCTGAGTGTGACACCAGAGACACAGAGCACTTTCCCTGTCCCTGCTGAGGAAATAATGTCTGCTCGCTTGCTGGGTTTGAACTGGCCTTTCGGGTAGCCTCTAAATCTGTTGTAGTTACAATCACCAAAGGACTATGTGATAAAAACTGGAACTTCTCCATTCCCTGGTAAGGGGTGTACTTTCGCCAGCAGTTTTCGTTTCTTTGTTAAAACAGATGAGAGTATGTTCTACTCTCATGAGCCTGGTCATTCACACACACACCCCATCACCGCCACCTCCCAAATGTCCCCCTTGCTCCCCAGTTTCTGTGTTTTGCTAGGACAGGATAGGTCAGTTAACATTTCCATGACAACCAAGGAAGAGGCCAGCTCTGACTTCAGCTCACTGTTGATTAATTAGTAGGGAAACTAAATAATAGACTCTCTTTTGTTTTCTGTCTTGAGGTAGGGGTTCCTACCATATGCCTGTTGTCATGGAAACCTTTTATCCCCACCGGGTGAGTTGGCCAAATGAAGATATTAATATATTTCAATGGGAGTTGGGATAAGCCTTTATGAAAGGAGGTGTCAGGACTGGGTGGTTCTGGCCACTGTGTCACAATAAGTGCACTGCTCCTTAAGGCTGTCCCTTGAGGAGGGCGTGGTGAGTGTGTACAGCAGTCTTTAGACCCCAGTCTGTGTGTCTCCAAACCCCAGGGATGTTTAAGCTGTCTCTTACTGAGGACCAATGACGTGTCTGGCATTCTTCAAATATCTGTACATTTGGTATTTCACTTACTGCCCACTAAAAACCTGTGCACCTGGTATTATTGTCACCACTTTCCAAACGAGGAAGCTGATGTTCAGAGAGGTTAAGTACCTTCCCCGAGATCACTCAGCAGGTAGGGGGCAGTGTTGGAGCTGAAACCCAGGCCTACTTGATACATTATTCCTATAACTCTAGGCCACCCTGCCTTAACCTTGTACTTGAACTTGGGCAATCTCTCAGAATCCCTAGAGCCATCAGGGAGTCACCATCTTAAAAATGTACCATGATAACTAAACATTTAGTACCTCTGTGAGAAACAGCGCTGCAAACTGTCTGGATGCCTGCTTGGGGAATTGTGCAATGACAAGTGAAGTTAAATACTTTAATGGATTTTGACAACAACTCTATGTTAGGGGAATTCAAATTGCATAGAGAAAAAAGTTAGACTTTCTCCCTGGACCTGATTGCTAATATGCATGCCTAATTTATTAGCTGCGTTTTTTTTTTAAACCTAATTTTGTTAGGACCAAAGTTCTCGAAGGACAGGAACATTATAGATTGGAGGAGGCAGTTACATAAATCTTCCTGGAGGAGGTTAGGCTGACCCGGTGTCTCAGATTTTTGAGGGGGGCGTTCAATCACTATGTGTTGAATGAGTGATAACAGCTACCATGTCTTCAGCACTCTAGCGAGGATGCTAGCCTCTTGTTTGATGTTATGCCATTGCGTCCCGTGACCTTCTGTGAGGTGGAGTCCATTATCCATCTCCATTTCACAGAAAAGAAACAGGCTGAGCAAGATCACAGCTACTCCAACGCCATAGAGCTAGGACAGAGTGGACCCCGGGTGACTATTATTCCTATTACCATACATTATTATTGTTGGATTATTACCCTTAACAATGTCTTATAGGGCCGTAAGCTGAAAATGACACCCAGAGGTCACCCTGCCTGTTTTCTTACCTTCGGGCAAAATTACACCAAATTCTTCACATTATTTGTCTTAAAGAATACTTTCTTCACACAGGTGTCTCTCGGCACATCATTTCTGTGTCACCTGTTACATGTAGAGTACTATGAGGGGAACAAAACCAGATTTTATTTTCAGCAAACTTGAAGGCTCTGGGAGAAAGAAGCCATAGGCTTCGATGGCCATAATGTGAGATTAGGAAGTGGCAAATTACACGAGAGAGGCACAGGTGCAGTGCCATGGGAAACCAGAAGAGAGTGTTTCTGGGTGAGAGGGGTCGGGGAAGGCTTGTGGGCTGGCTGGCGCTGGAAGTGAGCAGGAGGAGGAGCAGGATGGGGCCTGGCTGTGTGTAAAGGGGTGCACAGGGCGTGAGCACCCTGGCACAACTGCCTAAGCTCTGAGGCACACGGGGATCTTGGAGTCATCTCTGTGTAGACGAGGTGGCCCAGGGAGACTGCCTGGTAGGATGCAGGCCAGGGACAGAGGCTTAGGGGACCACCTACCGCTAAGGGTCTTCAGAGGAAGAAACGCAGAGAATGGGAAAACACTAGGAGAATGCACGTGCACAAAATGGGTTTCAGAAAGAGTGGCCAGCTGCTCGAAAGCCATGAAGGAGAAAGGTCAAGGTCAATGGCAGTTGGGAGGTCCGTGGTGAACTTTGAGAGAGCAGTGTTGGGAGCAATAGAAGCAGAAACCAGCGTGCTCACACTGTAGTCAGGAGGGGATGGGGCTCACAGAGTGACTTTCTGTAGGTCACACTCCCAGGGCAAGGGCTGAGATGGTAGTCTATATGGAGAGCCAGCAGAGGACCCCCTTGGTTTTCTCTGACCTCGCTGGAAGCCTAGAAAGAACATGGTCACCAGAGCCAGGCAGACCCAGGTTATCACCTGATACTGTGTAGGAGGCGTGTAACCTTGAGTACTTTCTTTAACCTGACTTCAGCTTTGTTCGATAAACAAGGAGGGCTGCCACCTATCTGCCTACCACATGCCAGGTACAGTTCTAAATGCTCTGCCCGTGTTAGCCCATTTAATTCTCACAACAGTGCTGTGACATTGGTAGAATTATTATCCCCATGACAGATAAAAACACAACTAGGTTAAGACCCTTTTCCAAAGTCCCCAGCTTGTTAGGGACAGAGACTGGCTTCCAACCCGGGCACCTGTCTCCGGAATAGAGGTTGATAATTGACTTCTCCCTCTTAAGGTCTCCATGTGGCTTAACGGGGATCATTAAGGTACTGCCCCACAGGAGAGGCTCAATAAGAGTTGCTCCTCTTTACCCCTGACCAAATAAATGCAAATGCAAAATCAGGGCCACATTGCCTGAGAAAGGGCTGTGGGATCAGCTCCATAGGCCTCACTCATGTTAGCGAAAATCCCATACGGAATGACACACAGACATTGCCTTGCAAAGTGGGGTGCAAGTGCCGTGAGCCTCCGGGATGTAGCCCAGTGAAGATAGTTTTGCATTCAACACCCGCAATGCAGGATTGACCAGCTGGCCGCACTGGCACCCCTGGGTGGGGAGCACCCTCAAGGCAAACCAGTGACAAGTGAAATTCACAAAGAGAGCATTTTATCTGAAATCTGAGTGGGAAGGATGTTCAACGTGGGACACGCTTACTGAATCCCCAGATCAAGGTTCGCTGGGCGCACAGTATACAAAGGAGAATTAGGATCCCCATCCCCGCAGAAAATGCACTGGGTTTGGAAGAAATTGAATGCCAAAAAGAATTACAGTCTTGACAAAAAAATATAACTTCTACACATGATTTCTCCCTTATTGTCTGTATTCACACAGCCCTAGACTTTGGTGCGGAACTGTGTTTAAACACTAAAAAGCTTTGTTTTGCAGATAGGCGCTGAGTATGTAATTAACAGGACCCCTTCATTAGCGGAACTAGACAATGAAAGCTCAAGTTGGCCTTCTCTGCTAATTCTGGAGGTTGTAAAACAGGCTAATACAACCACTGATTACAACTGTCACCCAGACAGTGCCTTGCTGTTGTTCTGCCGAGACACACAAGACCTTCCCAGTAACTAGGGGAGATAAAGAGAAAGATTCGTTCTGGCACCCGGAAGCGGAGGGGTGTGGTAGTGGAGGAGTTAAAAATGTGGCCTCTGGAGATGACCACCAGTCCCAGCCTTACCACTAAGCGGCTGACTTAACCTTCCGCAGCGTCAGTACCCTCAGATGTAAACTTGAGCTGATAATTGAGTCTAGTTGATTGGACTGTCATGGGAGCTCATTGAAACATTTACTGTGTTTGCTGCCAGATAGTTTGAGCACCTACTGTGTGCCAGGAATGTGTTGGGGCTATAAATGTAGTCACAATGAGTGAGAACACCCCCTGCCCTCCAGGGCTTTCAGTCTAGTGAAAGAAATAGGCACCAAACAGACAGTGGCACAAACCACCCTTTCAGTGGTGATAGTGAAGATGAAAAGAAAACGATGATGATGATGATGAAGGTGATGATGATGATGGTGACGCACAAAGTCTGCAAGGTTATATAGAAAGGGATGGTGGATTCTATCTCCGACAGCTGTGGCAAGCTCTTTGGAAAAGGTGACACGGAATCTCAGATTTAAAGGGTGAGTGGTTTTCAGGTGGATAACTTGGGAAAGAACACTTAAAACAGGGGAGAACCGTGTGCAACGTGGATGACAAGGCAGTAAGGCGGGGCGGCCAGACCGGGGCGGCCAGACCACGCCGGCCCCACTCTCCTCTCCAGAGTGAGGACCCTGCCCAGTGCGCCCCGGGCAGCTGGCGCAGACAAGACTCACAGTCTGAAAAACAGTTCTCCAGGTTTCAGTGAGAAGCTAGCACAAGCTTAATCATCCACAGAGAGACAGCAATCCACTGCAGGATGGACTCCACCACCCTTTCGAGCAAAAGGAAGTCTCCACCCCGCCTGCCGGAGTGAATGGAGTCTGAAGCTTCCCATTCAGTAGGGTTCTGGCCCCTCCAGCATTTCAGCTCAAAAGTGATTTTTCTTTCTTTTTCTCAAGGCTCTGGGCATGGTGTTGTGAGAATGAGCCTACCGTTGCCATCACCTCAAGCAAATGACATTGCTTCCACTTCCCCGTAAAGGAAAACGAGGTTGTTGCTCGTGTCCCCTCCAAGTCCGCAGTTTAACTTGTTCTGAATGTGGAGAGAAGCAGTTATTTTGTGGCACTGTTTTATGGTATCAGTAGTCCTCAGTGGAGAACCAGGGTATAGGATGAGGGGCAGGTCTCCAGCGAGGCCTGAGAAAATGAGACTCACATAGCGGGGGTGGGGGTTAGTTAGGTGGGGGCGTGGGGACCAGAGGCAGGTGCCGTCTGAGCCCAGGCAACCTGCAGTGAGATTCCCAGAGGGCCCTGGACGAGCAGGGGCCCAGTCTGGTGTCTTGTTACACGAGCAGGGGTGGAGCCAAATGTCAGAAAGTGGTTGAAGAAACCCCATATCCTCCTGAGCCCCCAGAGCTGTGTGCTGGCCTCTCCCCTTGAGCCTGGTGACTAGACAGAGAGCCCCTGGAGACGATGGCACGTGGGAGATAAAGATGTCGGTGATCCTAATCAAAGTGTCCAAGCGGTACTGAGGCGCTGTGCTAAGCACTATGAATCCATTCTCTGTACTGACAGCAGTTCTAAAGGTCAAGTGCCGTGGTTATTCCCATTCTATGTAGGAGGAAACTGGAGCTTCGAGATTATCTGACTCGGATTTGCCTGAGACCACCCAGCCCAAGAATGCAGAGCTGGGATCCCAACAAGCCTCCTTCTCCCCCACCCGTCCGGCTCAGACCACCAGGCAGGCGCCCCTCCCTGGCCTCTGTGACAGTATGTGACATGGACTGCAAGTGGCCAAGCTGTGAGACAAAGAGAGCAAGCGGGACGAGGCGCAGACACTCGCCCCGTGCGCCCTGTGCGGAGGGGCAGAGCAGAGCGCCCTATTAGAGGAAGTGCATTGGGAGGTCTTTGTAGTGAGCTGTCAGCCCCTTCATCCGGAAAATGAGAACACTGGGCCCAGTGACCTTGCAGGCCCTTCTGGTCTGTGGGAATGGGGGTGGGGGGCGTTAGAGCAAGTCCTCGTGTTTGTTGTCCTTTTGCTAAGGCTTTGCCCTGCCTGGCAGGAAGGTGCTCCAGCTGAATCCCCTCTGGCGGCTCTGGGAATTTACCCTGAGCCGGGACAAGAGACTCAGGGACAAGAGACTCAGTCTTCGGCTGTTGCCACGGAGTCTCCATTAATTCATATATGCAACAAACACTGTGTGCCAGTGACTCCTGTGAGCTCATGACCGTAAAATAAGGGGTTGATTTGTTTGGCAATCACAGTGAAACAACCCTGCCCAGACAGGTGCTGGTCCCTCCCAGGTCATCACACTGAGGTCGGTTACAAGCCCCTGGGCAGATGCCTTGGGAGGCTTTCTAGAAAGGCTGTGTCTTTAATCCTGAACAAGACAACAGTTTTGTGCTAGGCTTGGGGGGTGCCCTCCCAGCTACTCTCCCTTGTAAACCTCACACCATCCCGTTAGTCAGACACTTCTCTCCATCGTTCAGGGAAGAGGGTAGGAGTCCAGGGAAGTTGCATGACCACAATGAGTAGTACCGTGAAAGAGAGCAAAGCACCTGGGCTTTGAACTCAAACAGACCCAGGTCCAAATCTTCACTCTCAGCCATTCAGTAGTGGGGTGACCTTTGGAAAGTAGTCTGACCTCCCTGAAGCTAATTTTTCTCATCAGCAAAAATGGGGTCAGAGGGGCGGGCCACTTATAGTACCTAATTTATAAGAAGACCATTGCCAGGGTCAGAGGAGATGTGACAGGTCACCCACCTGACTCTCAGGTGCTCGGTGTCCAGTAACTGCCGTGCATGGAAGCAGCATAGAGCGGTGGCTAGATACAAGGTGTCTGCTGGCCTGGGTTTCTGTCCCGGATCAACAACCTCTGTGCCTTGTGCCTTGTGTCTGTACCTTTGTGCCTTGATTTCCTCGTTGCAAAATGGGAGTGATAGTCACACCAACTTCCTAAGATTTTATGAAGCTACATTTTTTTTAAATTGCAGCTCCTGGCCCATAGTAGGTGCCACCAGTACCATCACCACGACGTGTGTTGCTGGTGCTCTTACACCATGCTTTGGAAGAAGGCGACCGAGGGAAGTGGAAGTGACCAGGGGAGGGTTCAGAGGCTGACAGCGTGAAGGGGAGCTGGTAGAAACGGACCCAGTGTGGGTCGAGGTCTTGTAGGGACTTGAACATCAGACAAGGATCCCCCATTCAGTCCTTTTCCTCATCAGTTTGGCAACACATCGCCACCCCCCACCCCTGCTTTGTAGTCTTTTGCCTTCTCTTCAAATAGCATAGCATCACCATCAAGCAAATGGGGCCTCTGTGATAGCAGACATTTATCAAGTGACAGAGCTGGGCTGCGTGGTAGTTATGTTTAATTTTAGTAACTTCATTCTCCAACTCTTTAAATTAGCTGCTGGTCTAATTTAAGGGACTTCTGTGGCACATAGCTAGCTGTTTCTTCAGGAATGCCAATGTACATTTGAAATTCCCAAGTGACTGGGACACGGATCTTGGCCAAACTATGGGGAAGGAAACCTGCTTACTTCCCTTGGCTAGTGCAGCACCGCTGCTCATTAGGCCCTCCTGCCAAACCACGGGATCTCCAGGAACATGAGCCAGGGCGTTCGCTCCCTTTCTGTCCCCCGTGGTCCCGCCCTTACTGGTCATCTTTCAGCTAGCCTTCGGCCTGCATCAGCTGCCTTCAGGTCTCCCTAAAACAGATAGCCCGGCCCACCCGTAGGCTCTGAGTCCATAGGTCTGCGGTGAAGCCAAGAATGTGCATTTCTAACAAGTTCTCAGGTGACACAGAGGCTGCCAGTCCAGGGACCACGCTTTCTTTCGGAATCACTGACTTGGAGTGTTCCAGTAGCTTCCTAACGTCCTCCATCCCCCACCTCGACTCCGAGTCCATTCCACTAACAGAGTTGTTCATCTTCATTGCACCTCTGCTTTTGCCACTCTTCTCCCCAAAACCCCCCACATTCATCTGGCCTCCCACACTACCACATCTAAGCCCCTCTGTCTGACATTCCAGATCCTATAAGACCCAGACCCACGTGGGCTCCCTGGTCATGTTCCCACCCAGTTCTCTTCAGGCATACCTCCTACCACCCAGACCCAGCAAAGCGGCTCCTTCCTTTTACTCAGGGCCCCATCTCTGCGCCCTCACCTGGCCACCTCCACCTCCCTCAGTGATTGTTTGTGGTTGGGGCTTCTCTTTCCCCACTTGGTCAAGTGCTTCTGGGTGGGGGGCTGTATGCTCCTCACCTGTGTATCACGGGCCCCTGGGACAGGTAAGTGCTTGGGAAGTGGTTCATGAATGAATGAATTATCGAAGCGATGCTTAACTAAAAACGGAAATTACTTCTCCGAGAGAATTTGAGTACCTTCTATGAATCTGCAACTTTATCTTGTTTGTCTGCCTTCCTGTATTGTTCATTTCTGGGATTATATATAGTTTATACAGAAGAAGATAAGTCTTTGGTTTGATTTAAATCAGATTAGCACAGGAATTATACAGTGAACTAAGCGTGGTGTTTAGTGAGACAGTCCTGAGTATAAATTTGGATTCCAGTGTTGATTTGTGACACTGAGCATGTATTTAGATTCTCTGGGCCTCAGATTCCTAATCTGTAAAATGGGACCAGTTTCTACCTACCTCGTAGAATCGTTATAAGAAACAAATGAGATAGTCTAGGTAAGTTGCTTGACACAATGCCTGAGATACATGTAGCAGGTCCCCAGTAAATGCTGGTGGTTTTTTATATTAGGCTTGTTGGGCAAAACAGAGATAGGTGTTGTTTTTGTTTGTTTGTTTGTTTTTTGTATTTTTCTGAAGTGAGAAGCAGGGAGGCAGAGAGACAGGCTCCCGCATACATCTGACTGGGATCCAGCATGCCCACTAGGGGGTGATGCTCTGCCCCTCTGGGGCATTGCTTCATTGCAACTGGAGCCATTCTAGCACCTGAGGCGGAGGCCATGGAGCCATCCTCAGCACCCGGGCCAACTTTGCTCCAATGGAGCTTTGGCTACGGGAGAGGGAGAGAGAGATAGAGAGGAAGCAGAGGGGGAAGGGTGGAGAAGCAGATGGGCGCTTCTCCTGTGTGCCCTGACTGGGAATCGTACCCAGGACTTCCACACGCCGGGCTGATGCTCTACTATTGAGCCAACCAGCCAGGGCCAAGATAGGTGTTTATTTTAAAGGAGTTTTAACAAAAAATAATTCTATTTTATTTGAAAAAACAATAATAAATAAAACATTCTGGAATTCTTTCCCCTATTTTAATGAATCAAGGATAAATCAAAATCAATTTTAAAACCTACCCCAAAGGACCAATAAGCTTGATTGGGGGGGGGGTACCACTTTTATTTCATAAGCCTGACATTTCCATTAAAATGCTACTAAGTAGCCTGACCATGTGGTGGCGCAGTGAATAGAGCATCGGACTGGGATGCGGAAGACCCAGGTTTGAGACCCCGAGCTCGCCAGCTTGAGCGCGGGCCCATCTGGCTTGAGCAAAAGCTCGCCAGCTTGGACCCAAGGTCGCTGGCTCCAGCAAGGGGTTGCTCGGTCTGCTGAAGGCCCACGGTCAAGGCACATGTGAGAAAGCAATCAATGAACAACTAAGATGTTGCGACGGCAAAGAAAAACTAATGATTGATGCTTCTCACCTTTCTCCGTTCCTGTCTGCCTGTCCCTATCTATCCCTCTCTCTGACTCTCTCTCTGTCTCTGTAAAAAAAAAAAAAAAAAAATGCTATTAAGTAAAAACAAGAGCTTATAGCATTTGTGATAACCTGGATCTCCATGTGATAATTGAGATCATCTTTAGCAAGGATATTGTGTCTCATTGTTTTATTTCCTCTTCCATGTCAGCTATATCTTTATTACCTTCTTCCAGTTGAGCAAAACCATTTCCCCCTGAATTGGTGATTTTGAGCCCATGAATATGACATCTGTGGCTTGGGAGGCCCTTTTCATCTTGAGGTCATTAATTAATTGGATGCAGGAAGGAAGGGAAATGGCAGCCATCCGGTAATGCACCCACCCTTGAAAGAAAGGTGAAAGGCTGTCACGTGGAAGAGAAAGAAAACTCATTCTGTATGGCTCTGGGGGCAGGATGGGGTTCAGGCTGCAGACTGGGGGGGGACACCCTCTGACATGCCACTGGCAAAACCTGAGAGGTCCCCTGCAGGTGGTAGGGTCCCCACCACCAGGGTAACCCAAGCTAAGGCCGCCACCCTGGAGGATATGCTGATCAAATGACCCAGTGGCGCTAATGTCCCTATTGACCTAGGATTAAGGCTTCTGCTCTTCAGTGACATTATTGTGAAAATGTCCTAGAACTAGAGTGGGTCCCACAGCATTGTGGAGGTCCTAATTGCCGCTGCAGGGCACACTTCAAAATGGTTAAAAATGGTGAATGTCTATTATGTACATTAGACCCTAATGGAAGAAAATAGATGACATCACTGGACAGAATGTTCTCCAAGGCTGCTTCTGGTTGTACTGTTATTCTGAGGGAGCTCATCACTTAGGGGACTGGTCACCAGACTCTGGAAAGACAGGCCGTATAGACACTCCCCCTCTAACTGAGGGGGAATGGCTAATTAAGTGATGGTTCAGGCATAACATGGAGCGTGACATGTCCATGAGAAATTACGCTCCTGAAAACATATTTAGTGCCACGGGAAGATACTTGTAACGTGTGAGAAGAAAGATTTTAACTGCATGTCATGCGATCCTAACTTAACCGATAAATCAGAGTGTTAATACTGTTCATCCCTGACTTGTGGGATTATAAATGGTTTTGATTTCTTTACACATTTCTCAAGTTGTCTGCAAAGGGCATGAATTACTATTAGAATCCATAAAAACGATTTAAAGCGAACAATAAATAGCGGTGCTTAGGATTTTGTGACCCCCGACGTGAATCATGAGGCGCTGAGGAGCAATGGCAACAGAGGGAGTGAGCCCCGGTTAGAAGAACGGAGGTGTAAGTCGGGGCGAGCCGGGGCACACAGGTGCCCCACCCCACCGCGCCTCAGTTTCTCCACCCAGAATGGGGCTGATCATAACCGCCTACCGCACGGGGCTGTGTGACAAGCGGCTGAACTCGCACAGGCGGGGTGGCTGTGGTGATGGAAGAGCTCTCCGAGCTGTCTTCCTGGCGCCGAGCGTATTCACACTGTACATTTCCTCGTCTTCCCTTTAACAAAAGCTTAATGAGCGCTTGTGCAGTCAGTGATTGCCACTTATCCAGTAATTTAAGAGCTAATTTTCAGTAACAGTGCCGCTTTCTTTCTCTCGTCTTCCTTCCTATAACCTTAATAGGAAGAAAAGGAACCCCCTGACTTTTATTTACTGTCTCCAGTTGAAGGAGATGGGGAGAAAGCCAGTCTAGCTGCAGGAAAGCTGTGCCCCCCTTCTACGGAGGAATCGGGCCGCCCCTCTTTGCAAGAGGGAGCATTTGTTTCTCTAGAACCATCTGCATTGTTGACATTTAAAATGGTTTTCTTCATGCTGCTTTGGTCTACACCTCTGTCCTTTCTTTGAGACCAGTGTCAAAACCCACTTAGAAGGAACCATGAATAGAACTTACAGGACTTCAGATTCGCACCAGGGGCTTCTCTTTCTTAGAGGCAGGGTCCTGGGGCCCGCATGAGGAGAAAAGCACTCTGGAGGGCTGTCAAGCACGCTGTTTCTCTTTCGAACATCCTTCCCGTTTGAAAAAACCTGTGGGATACAAATGATCATAACTTTTTTTATTATTATTTGAGGTTTATCTTGCTATTAAAAGGGAACTTTCCCTACTCAACAAATCCAGCGATACATTTCCCAAGCACCTAGTATGTGCCAGGTCCTATAGAAATAGAGTTGAGTAAGATGTGGTCCTTGCCTTCAAGGATCCCACAGAATAGGGGTATTGGCAGGCAGAGGAAGGCAGGTACTAGGATACCAGGGTGGCCCAACTTGGTGACTGGTGGCATAATTGAAAGTGGGAGCACCAGGGACAAGACCATTTAATAAAGAAAAGGGCCTGACCTGTGGTGGTGCAGTGGATAAAGCGTCGACCTGGGAACACTGAGGTCGCTGGTTCAAAGCCCTGCACTGGTTCGGTCAAGGCACATATGGGAGTTGATGCTTCCAGCTCCTCCCCCCTTTCTCTCTCTCTCTCTCTCTCTCTCTCTCTCTCTCTCTCTCCCTCTCTCTCTCTCTGTGTGTCTCCTCTCTAAAATAAAAATAAATAAAGAAAGAAAGAAAATAAAGAAAATAAAGAAAAGGGTAGAAAACGACCTGGATATTGAGCTCAGCACCATGAGACATGCTTCTAATTTTCCTGGATCAATTCATCTGTTGAGCAGTATCCATTGTCTGTGTTCAGTGTGCTCGGGATTCTGTCTCAGCATGGACACCCAAGTGGGAAAGGGAGACACCTCGCCACAGGTCAGCTATGGGCAAGGCAGAAGACAGGAAAGTGCAGAGAGAGGCACTGAGTATAGAAGGAGCTGGTGTCCATTGAGCACCAAGTCTCTTGTTCCAGGTCAGGCCAATGCGCAGCAGGCGGGGCGGCAGGGAGGGCTCAAAGGCCTTGGAGGGTATAGTGTGACCAGGGCAGTGACAGGAAATGGGGTGATGAGAAGACATCAGGAAGGACCTCAAGTGCCAGAATGAGGAGGATGACTTCTTTATATAGGCTCTTGGGAGTCGTTAAAAAGCAATAGCAAGTGTGCAATTCAATCAGGTTTGCTTTAAAGGGGGCACTGTGGGTGCTGGTGTGCAGGGTGGACCTGTGGTTGGCAAAGGCCGGAGGCAAGAGGCCCTGTTGCTACAGTCCAGGTGAGAGTTTAGGGAGGGGAGAGTTTAGAGAGGAGAGAGTCTAGGGAGGGGAGAGTTTGGGGAGGGGAAAATTTGGGTAGGGGAGAGTTTGAGGAGGGGAGAGTTTGAGGAGGGGAGAGATTAGGGAGGGGAGAGTTTGGGGAGGGGAGAGTTTGGGGAGGGGAGAGTTTGAGGAGGGGAGAGATTGGGTAGGGAAGAGATTGGGGAGGGGAGAGATTAGGGAGGGGAGAGTTTGGGGAGGGGAGAGTTTAAGGAGGGGAGAGTTTGGGGAGGGGAGAGATTAGGGAGGGGAGAGTTTGGGGAGGGGAGAGTTTGGGGAGGGGAGAGATTAGGGAGGGGAGAGATGAGGGAGGGGAGAGTTTGGGGAGGGGAGAGATTAGGGAGGGGAGAGATTAGGGAGGGGAGAGTTTAAGGAGGGGAGAGTTTGGGGAGGGGAGAGGTTAGGGAGGGGAGAGTTTGGGGAGGGGAGAGATTAGGGAGGGGAGAGTTTGGGGAGAGGAGAGTTTAAGGAGGGGAGAGTTTGGGGAGGGGAGAGGTTAGGGAGGGGAGAGTTTGGGGAGGGGAGAGTTTGAGGAGGGGAGAGATGAGGGAGGGAAGAGTTTGGGGAGGGGAGGGAGTGGCTGGTTTCAGGGAATGCTAAGGGGGTAGGACTGGCTGTGGAGGCAGAGGGGAGGAGGTGGCATTTGTTCTCATGCCTCCTGCTTGGGTAACTAGCAGGTGTCATATTCAAGGAAATGGGAAATGAGGGTTCGGGATGTGGAGGAGTGGTCGTTTCAGCAGGAGGTGCCTGTAGGTCATTCTGAAGGTTAAACAGGGTGGTTGGGTATCTGTATCTGCAGGTGAGGAAAACATTGCAAGATAAAAGTAGATATTTGAGAGTTATTAGCTGTGAATTTTCTTGAATATCAGAATAATCTCAGAATAAAACATCCAGACTATGGAATCACAACACTGTAATCATTTTTTTTTTTTTTGGTATGAGTTCCAAATAAGAAAGTAGTTAAGTGAAAAAACTTAATTGTGCCTTTTCCTAGAATTGAGTAACTAACTGATGTATCTTTGCAAATTGTTCATTGAACTGTGCCTATGGCATTTTGCCAGCCCTCAATGAAATTTTTATATTTCTTAATTACTCAATTACTACCCATAAGTGGGAGTTTAAAATCAAACCCAGACTGCTCCATAATACAGTATCCCCTTGAATCGTGAGTACAGTAAAGGAAGTGATCCATACCAGGGAAACCGGGATGGAAGAGCAGGGGAAGCATGAGTTTCCGGTCCCGACTCTGTCCTGGATTTGAGCCCTGGCTTTGGCATGCACTAGCTCAGTGAGCATGGGCAGGTCACTCCTCTGGTCAGCACCTCCTGAGGTGGCTGCACACCTCAATGCATGAGAGAGTGTTCTATCTGCCCAAGAGCCCGCTCCAGTTGTTGGTTCACTCATTGACTCCTTGTGTGTTTCAGATCTCAGCCGCTGGAGAAGCCATTAGCCAGAAAGGAAGATCCTTCTGACAGTGACCTGGCCAACGGCTCAGACGGCAGCTCCGACCCCAACCCCGACGCCCACCTGCCCTCCATCTGCCTCAAGCAGGTGTTCCCCAAGTACGCAAAGCAGTTCAACTACCTGCGCCTGGTGGACAGGATGGCAAATCTGTTTATCCGATTCCTGGGAATCAAGGGGACAATGAAGTTGGGACCAACAGGCTTTCGTACCTTCATAAGGTCAGTGAGACCAGCCCCTCCAGCTTGGGCTCCAGGGAGGGGATAGTCCAGCCCCAAACCTGACAGGTCCAATCTGCCTGACTGCTCCTGGGAGGTTCTATGGTTCTGGGTCAGGGCCCCCTCTGGGGTGGGATTGGCCCAGTGTCTTATTGGTGGGATGAATTAACGAATGTTATAAGTGCGACAGCATTCACAACTTTATGCTGCCATTAAAAATCAATTTTGTGCCACCTTAAACTACTAGGTCGTTCACCCACATATAAATAATTGCCCCTTGGACTCGGGCAGACCTGTGTTCTTAAGCCGGGCTGACGTTCTCCCAGCGGTAGACAGCTATGTGTGAAGTGTTTACGAAGCCGCAGCAGAGAAACAAGGCACATCTTTTCAAAGTGTCAACTTCAGGAGAGAAATGTTAAATAATTCAGTCGATAAATGATTTAATACGTTTGCTCTACTATAAAAATAACAAGGTTCTATTATGGAGTATAATACAAATTTTGCATGATTTTAAAGATAAAACATGAGGTGTTTTGCTGAAGCCTGCAAAATAAACCATTGCCACTCAATCTGCTGAGATTATTCAGTATTTGCCTCTACCCTTGGGGCGCTTGGGGGCGATACAGGAGCACTGGCCAGCTGTGTCACCCTTAGGCTGTGTACTGACCATCTCTGAACCTCAGTGGTCTTGCTGTAAGTGGAGCTGCCTGCACCCCAGGGGACTGCGCCCCCAGCCGCTGTGCCGTTGTGTTTCTGCCCCCACCACAGTCACACTCGTCATGGTTTATCCACTAAAGCAAATAATCACAAGTCCTGAATCCGAAACCACTTTTGTCACACTTTTCTCTAAGCGAATTCTATAAATTCTGACTCCAGCTGTCCGGTATTTCTGACAGGATGTAAACAGGAGTATCAGCAGTGACTTTTGCCATGTCAGTCACCCCGAAGTCATATTTGCTTGATGATTTTGAGAAGGGCTTTGTGTTAGTTTCAGGGGCTAGAGGAAAGCCCAGTGGAAGAAGAGCACAGGCTTTGGGGTCTGGCTTCACAGCAAGCAATCTCTGTGTGGCCTTAGGCGAGTCTCTGGTCTTTATCTGTAAAATGGGAATAATCTCGCCCGTTTTGCAGGGTTATTTTTATTTATTTATTTATTTATGTTATTGTGTTTACATAGATTCTAGGGTAACCCCAACTGCATCCCCTCGCCCCCATATTCCCCTCCACATCTCCTTTGCCCCCCTCCCTACCGTGCCCTCCCCCCTTCCCTTCAGGTTTATTCCATCCTATCCTCCCCTTTCCCTCTGTCCTCTTTTCCTCTGGTCCCTTTGATCCTCCTCTGTCTTAATTCCTTTCCTCAGTTCTCAGTGTTCCTTGGATTCCTCAAATGAGTGAGGTCATATAATACTTTTTTTTTCTGCCTGGCTTATTTCTCTCAACATAATAGTTTCCAGGTCCCTCCATATTGTTGCAAAAGGTAATATTTCCTTATTTTTCATGGCCTCATAGTATTTCCTGGTATATCCCACTTATAGGAATATATCCCAAGGACACCATATCACCAACTGAAAAGAAGAAATGCGCCCCATGTTTATGGCAGCATTGTTCACTATAGCGAAGAGCTGGAAACAGCCCAAGTGTCCGTCAGGGGATGAGTGGATTAAATGCAGGGTTATTATGAGGCTGGGATGTAATATACCATAAAACACCCAGCCCAGTACCTAGTCCAGGGGAACTATTTGTCAAGTAAGAGTCTGCTGACTATTATTTCCCTTAGGCAGTGAAAATTTTCAAGAGAGTCAACAGACATGTGTTGTTTCCCTGAAAATGCCACTTTACATGATACCCTCTGACTATTGTGTAGTCGTAGATTCCTCCTATAAATGGTGTAGCTAGTGCAATTAGTTTCCTGTCATACAACAGGAGTCTTGGCAGTGGGGGGTCTAGGGCCAGTTAATGACCACACAAAGTGATCAGCACCCCACTCGCTGCCTTTTCGCTCATCCATCCTAAGCATGAGCCTCCAACTTCAGAGTCGCTTTGTGGTCGCAAGGTGGCTGCTCAAAATCCAGCCATCATGGCCGAGTTTCAGGCAGCAAGGAGAAAGAAGGGAGGAAGAACAAGAGGCCTCTCTGTCAAATGAATTAGACCCCTTTAAAAAGCTTTCCAGAGGCCATATTCAATGACTTCCAGGTCCATCTGTCTTCTTGGCCACTGCTACCTGCATGGCAAGCAGGGAAGTAGAACTTGTATAATTGTGTATACTACTGTCCCAATAGAGTCAGGAGGAAGAGGAGCAGAAAAATAGGTAGACTTTCTCTACCCTTTGTGGCTTGGGACACAGGGAAACTGCTCAGTGACAGACGCCCCAAGACATGAGGGCACTTGGGGCTCTATAGAAGTGTTCAAGGTCCCAGAGGAATGAGGGTGAGCAGTCTTCTCTCAGCATGACGCACGTCTAGGGGCTCAGACCTTCTTCTACAAGGGCAGAAGTGTTCTGGGCCCTTCCCAGCCCCTGAGCCATTGCACAGAAGAGTCCATTGAAGACCTGCAAGAGTGAGGGATGGCTTGGCTTCATGTGGACAACAGCCTGGATGTGGCAGGGGACCCTGGACCTGGGAGACCTACCTGCGAGTAAGAAAGAACTGTGTCTGGTTTGGCCTACCGGCTTCTCCTGAGCACCCAATAGCTATAGGAAAACCGGAGGTAAATAATGGAACCCCACTTGCCTGCAGGGGGCTCTCAGCCTGACAGACAGCATACAGTGAACACATAATTAAATGCGCCCCTTTGACAGAGTCCTGGAGCAGCAGACAGAATAGGGGACCCTTCGTCTGCCTGCCGGGTGGGATTGAGGCGCCCCCCCCCCGCCCCGCTCCGTGAGGCAGAGTTTGGATTTACAAGAGGGAATTTGGCTGGTGGTGAAGGGGGCTCGCCTGTCCAGGCAGCGGGGAGAGCCCCAGAATGGCTTCCTGAGTGAGTGGCTCATGTTTAGAAGTTAGAAAAGGTTTCTCATCTGGGCTACATTGATGGTGGAAACCAAAACGCTTCCTTTGTCTTCCTAATAAAATTCTACTGAAATGGAAGAGAGAGGGGGAGATTAGAAAAACTGGAGTACAGTAAGAATCCCAACCTCAGCTGCCTCCGGGAGGGAGCCCAGAGGCAGGACGAGGAGGAGGAGGGCTGGGGAGGCCCAGAGGGCTCAGGCCCTCAGGCTGGGAAGGAAAAGGCCTGCTGCCCCACAGCTCTTGTTTAAAGAACCCAGAACTACTGGTTGTTATGTAAAACCTCAATCCGCGCATCTCAGTGTTGGCCATTAATATGCCTGACCTGTGGTGGCGCAGTGGATAAAGCGTCGACCTGGGAACACTGAGGTCGCCAGTTCAAAACCCTGCACTGGTCTGGTCAAGGCACATATGGGAGTTGATGCTTCTAGCTCCTCCCCCCTTTCTCTCTTTCTCTCTCTCTCTCTCTCTCTCACTCTGTGTCTCCTCTCTAAAATGAATAAATTTAAAAAATAATAATAATAATAATAATAATTTTTAAACCCTGCATGGGCTCACTCAAAGCGGGCTGCCCACAGAGACCCTCAGTGTGTGACCTCGGGTGTCAGAAGCCGGGGTATACACTGAGGGGATCGCTGTGTCACACACCACCCTGAAAAGGAGACAGAATTGGGGAGGGTTCTCGCCAAGATTCCTACAATGCTCCCCACCTGAAACTGCGTGATGTGGAAAGGACCGCTATAAACCTGTCCCTCTGTGGCTGGCCTCGCGCTTTTCCACCCCTTTGTTCTCTATAATTAAGGTCATTTGCATGAAAAACCGATTTTGTAATGTTAGAGACTATTAGGTCCTGCGGCTGTCATTCCTGGTCTGTGTTAGTGACAGGGACAGTGACCGTGAGAAGGCAGCACTGTGTCCTCAGGTGGCAGAGCAGACAGACTGCCCCACCAGCAGCAGCAGCAGCAGACATTCTGAGGAATGAAGATGCGGGAAGAAATGGAGAAAACGTTGCACAACCATTAACAGACTTTTTATTTTCCTTTTTAAAATGCACTAAGAGATCCCAACAGCAACTTAATCATAAAAGATGATACTCTTTGCTTTTGGATTTGTCTGAGTAAGTTCAGCCTTGCCCGCTAAATTAAACAGCAAGCGTTTTCTCTTGCGAAGGACGATTCTCCTCTCTCTCCCTTGCACTTCATTTAAATTTTGCTTCATTATGAATTAATAATATTTATGCCATATGCTCAAATCGAACCAAGTGCCCTTCTCCAGAGCACTGCACAGGAGACACACACGCCTGGATAGACCCTCCTTTCGGGCCCCCACGCGCGCCGCGGAGGCTGAACTTGGCTGTCATCTCTGCCACCCACGCTTTCTCTCCACGTTCCTTGAAGAGAACTGGAGGGAGCAAAATAGTAAACATTCCGGTTGAGTTTATTCCCAGTGACCGTGTCTCACGATGTGCTACACCGATCAGCAGTTTTAGGAGGGAATTATGCTAATGCCAGTCTGGCCATCTTCTATTTTTCCCTCCCACCAAGAAATGAGAAATAATTATTCTCATATCTCCTTCTCTTGTCTAGACTCAACTCTGTCTGACCGGCTCTTCGTGCCGTTTCCTCGGAAGCACATAACTGTCTCGCACACAATCGAGAATTAAGTGCCTCTTGTCTCTATTTTTTTATTATTATTATTTCACAATAATTGCTGGGTTGTGGAGACTTCCTTCCTCTGAGAAACAGAAACGGGTCCAGTTCTTCAGTCTGACAGCTTTCTTTAAGGGAAATGCATTTTTGTTATTTTCCTGCCGCTGGATTACGAATTTGATGGGAGTGGGAATTGGGGGTGGGCGTCCTATGTAACTCACGAAGGATGCGGTTTCCAAGGGTAACCTGCGTCAGGATTTGATGTCAGTTTGCACGTGCAGCGTTTTCCGACCGAAGCCGGGAAATGAAACTGCGTTGCAAGCGGGTGGATTTTTAGGGAATGTAAGCAGCAGCCCCTCAGCCTGAGCGCTTTTTGCTTCGTTCTGGCTGTTCCACCTGGAGATCCCTGCTCCTCCCTCTATGGCCTCCTATCCTGCGCTCCTTTTAAATTAGAAAACACTTTTCTCTTTTTTCTCCTTCGGCCCCCCTTTTTCTCACAAGGAGGTATTAACATGCTTGATGATGGTAGCTGTGGGGCTTTTTATTCTTTGAGAGGCAACATGGTATGGTAGAATGTTCTGGAATGGAAACATAAGGGACCTCTGCTCTGCTCTGTCGTTAACTCCTCAATGACTTTGAAAATCCTCCTCTTCTCTGAGTAGCGCTTCCTGGCAATATTGTGAGAGTCTGAGCCTGGGGTATCAATAGCCTTTAAAATACTCAATACATTATAAACTGTCTCCCCCCACCCCCTGATGCTGCCCCCAGATATTCAGATGGTGGTTTAATTTTTTAAACAAATATTGACTATTTGTTAGCGTTCACCTTATAGACACCTCACCAGAAAAAATAAGCGCTTTTTTTGCACAGAGAAGGATGAACACAAAAGAAATTCTATAAATAGGATTATATGGGGTGGAAAAAGTCAGCATCTAAATCTCCCACGAGATGTCGGTAGTGTTGTTGGGAGGAAATGGCAACGATAACTTCAAATCTTTCTATACTTGGGATCCTAATGAACTTGAATGCTTTGCGATTCTCTCACATCACATGTGCCCAAATGCCTTTGACTCTAGAAACAAAAGAAAACATTTCTTCAAACTGGTTCTACACCCTGGAGGAAGGCTGGGTGCTGTCATGTCCCCACATGTGCCAGGCACTGAGCTGGTTCTGTGTGGTGAGGAGCCCGAATCTTGTATTAATAAGGAAGTTGAGATGCAGAGAGCTTCCTTCAGCGACTTGTTCAAGGTCACACAGCAACTCAAGAGTCAAACTCGTGTACATTTGACGCCTCATCTCGTTTTTCCCACGTACATGTCTAGCCTTATCTTTTCTTAGGAATTTTTCTGGCTTCTCATTTTACCATAGTGCTTGGACTTCTTCTACTGAAGAATTTATCCTCTGGTCATTTGAAGAACTGCATCCTAGGACCTAGGGCAGTGATGGGCAATCTTTTGAGCTTGGTGTGTCAAAATTCGCCAAAAAAACAAGCATAGCTTGGGTGGTGTGTCACTTTGAGAAAAACGGCCTAACCGGAAGTCCCAGAACTAGACGCTCTATGCTGGAGTTCTGTTGTTTTGGCCTACAGACCTCCAGCACAGTGTCTACACTACAGCAAATGTTTTATCCTCAGCTACTGCACCTGGCCATGCAGGAGCTGAGGATGAAATGTCCCTCTCGGCATGCGGCCCCATACTTCTCTGGTATGCAGCTGCATATGGTCGCGTGTCATTGAAAATGGCTACGCGTGTCATAGGTTCGCCATCACGTACCTAGGGGAAACTGTTCTCAGTGACTAAGAGGCTACAAAGGCTTCACAGTTCTAGTCCAGGCTCCGAGATCGCTCCGCCTCCAAGAGCAGAACCCAAGACTGACTCGGCTCTCCGCTACTTACTGGGCCCGGACACCGCTCACATGCGGTAGACACAGAGTAAATCCTGCATTGAGTGGATGGGGGAGGGGGGGGGTGCATGTGTGTGTGAAAATTCATTCTAAAGTCTTGAACCCCAGTCATTCCCTTTTGGGATGTCATTCCCTATGGAGAATGTTTGATAACCACAGGGACAAACCTGGGAGAACCTGCCTCCCAGTGACCCTGTCACCTTCCCCAGCCTTATATCCCAGAGATTCCCACCTTTCTTGGGCCCCACCTGATACTCTGTCTTGAATCCTGGGTTCTTCCTGGGGCCCTGGGCTGGGCCACCTCCCCACACCTCCCCCAAACGCCCAAGTCTCCCAAGTTCACTGCTCTATCCTGCAGGGGAGCACTGGATATGGATCCCAGCTATGTAATTTCTGGCAGTCACATCCTTTATTCTCCTGAGTCTCGTCTTACCCATCACTGAAATGGGACTAAGAATACCTTCCTCGTAGAGTGGTAATAAAGATCCAGAGAGCAGGGAAAGGCCTGGCATGCAGATGGTGCCCCCAGCCCCAATGCCTACACAATCAAAGTTCTTCCAAAGCACTTCCAGTCTGCGGCAGCCAGCACGGATCTCCCCTGTCCTGGTACAGTAGCAGATGTGTGATCACCTGTACTCGCAGGCATCACGAGAGAGGATGAGTTTCCTTGGAAAAGGGATAAATGGAGAATTCTTCTTGGTAAATTACAGCTCCTGCTAAAGGTTTGACACTTCTATTTTCTACCTGTCAGGAAAAAAATAGCTATATACCAGTGGTCAGCTCCGTTTCTCTCTTTATACTCTATTAACCCACAGAGCAAGCTCACAGAGCTCCTGTCCTGTCAGGAAGCGGGGAGCCCAGAGAAGACTGATATGATAATTAGAGAAAACTGTGGCCGATCCTGATGAGGCTTTGGAAAGGAGCAGTGCGGGTTGTTGGGATACCTTGGGAGAGACTGGAGCCCCGCCCCGGGGGAATCCAATATAGATAGCCATTGTGGTGACAGGGGACTTGAAAAGCTCTGTGTCCACTGACATGTTTTTACCGGGGCTCAAGAACTGCACTGATCTACTTTGAAGTCTGCCACTGTCACTTGTGATTGAAATACAGAGCCAGCCCAGGAGGAAGCAGGATGTGAATTGATGGCTTGGGAAGTATGCGTGGGGGCGAGAAGAAAGGAAGGCAGGGGGAGGGAGCGATGGAGCGATGCAGCGTGCTAGCGTCTAAGGAGCACCCGCCTCTTCCAGGCACCATGTTGGCACAGTTCCAACCAGCCTTGTCAGGGGCATGCATGGGTTGGGAGAAGGGCCTCTGAAATGCCCAAATCCTGCTCGCCAGTCAGCCCCTAGCCTGTCGGGCTCCTAAGGGAGCGGGTCCACACAAGGGAGGCTGACAAATGGAAAATCAAAGAACCACTTTATCATTAACTGGGACGATGGATGTGGACACGTTTGGAAAGTTGAAAGCAGCATTGAATATAGTTCAGCCAAATGGACAGCTGGCCCGAGGTCTAGCTTTCAAGATTGTCAGGGCAAATCCAGGCAGCACTGGGACTCGCCTCACAGCACATGGTCCTGTTCAGGAGGCCGGTGCACCTGGCTGGACACACCAGGGGCCGCCTCTGGTCTGAACAGAGCTCGGCACCCAGTGACTGGCCAGCAGCATTCCTCCAGAGTGGAGAGGGCCACTCACTGAAAAGCCAGCCTCTGACGGGGCTGAGATGGTTCTAGATCCGGAAGAGGAGAAGAGGAGAAAAGGGAGAGAAATCAAGAAGGGAACCAATGTTGTCGTCGGCCAGCCAGGTGCCAGGCACCATGCCAGGCCCTCCTCTCATCTCCACAACAGCCACAGGGGTGGGCATGATTATCTTCATTGAGAGACCAGCAAATAAAGCCTCAAAGGTTTAAGTAAATTGCCCACAGTTGCAGGATTTCAGTCCTTGCCTGACAAATGCCCCAATCTTGCTTTTTCCCATGTGCCGGATTGCCTCCCCACATTTTCAGACACAAAAGAAATAAAAAAGCGGGGAGGAGGATTCCAGACACCCCTCCGTGACTGGGACAGGGCGCACCATTGCTGACCTCAGACTGAAAACCTGGCTGTGTTGGCCTCTCTGCCCTAAACTAGGGAACGTCGGAAGCTCAGAGGCCTGCCCACTCCCTCCACCTGTGGTTTCCAGGTGACTCCCTTAAAGTCAGGAAGGAGCATCCAGCGGTCCCCACAACGATGCTGCCCCAGCCCACATGAAGGAGTGTGGCAGTCTGTGCCATTCCGCTCTGAGAGCCTTGGGCTGACAGTGGCTGATTTGGGGTCCACGTAAAACTTCCAGTGACAGACTAAGATAGGTGAAGTGCAGAGACCACGAGCACCTGTCTTCAGGTGTGACCCTGGGGAACGCCCCCAGTGGGCATTTCTGCATAGCAGTGTCACCTTCAGGGGTGCCGTGCTGTGCTGTTATCATTGGGTCATCTGAGTGCTGCCGTGGGCCGCCTGGACACGGGCAGGACAGCACAGCATCGCAGGCCCAGCTCTAGCTTTCCTTCCTTCTCCAGAGACCGTGGGGGCGGGGGGGAGGTGCAGACATACTCAGCAGACGTGCTTTTGGAATGTGAGCTTCTGTTTCCCTTCCGGAGCAGGCAGAAACCTGCGTCGGATGTGTAGGGACAGGCGGGCACATCAGGCTGTAATGAAGACCACCTGTTTCCTAGGTGAGGACTCTGAGGCTCAGGAGGGGGAAGCTGTTTCACCAGCTTCTAAGTGGCAGAGCCAGATTTGACTTAAGACTTGCCACCCTGAAGCCCTTGCTGCCCATTCAAACCCTAATTAGCCGAATTACAGGAACCCACATGATCTAACCTCAACTCACAGTCTCAGCCTTCTCTCCCAGCCTTCCCTGCCATGCACCTTTCATTAGTTCCAGCGACGGGAAGGGAGGGCCTGTCAGGCAGGGAAGACAGAGTCATGGCCATGGCAGCAAGACAGAACAAAACGGGTTTGGTCCAGCAGTGATGTGTCCCCTCTTGTCTTTGGCAGGAATTGCAAGCTGAGCAGCAGCAGCTTGTCCATGGCCGCCGTGGACATCCTCTACATCGACATCACAAGGAGATGGAACTCCATGACGCTGGACCAGCGGGATTCAGGTACCATGCCCTGCGGGAGTCCAGACAGGGATGGGCGGTACCTTGTCTGTTCCTTCTCTTTCAGGGTCAAGATGGGGGGAAGGGGAACATTATCAGCTTGAGAGATTGAGCTGAGTCTGAGTTCGGGGGCACTGACTGCTGCAAGGCTGTGCCCACCCAGATTCTCATTCCCCCATTAGAATCTCGTTTTTGCGTTGGATTCCGTTCGTCCTGGGAGAACTCCATTACCCGTTCATTCATTCATCCCTCAGCACACGTTCGCCGAGCACGTGCCGGGCCGGGCCCTGGGTGGACGACAGGGAAGAGCACTTGGCCCTCACCCTGAGAAAATTTGCATTCCGGCGGGAGGCAGACAAGAACGCAACACGAGTGCAGTGGGACGTGTGCCGGGGTGCGGGGTGCTGAGAGGCTCTCAGGGCACCCAGGGGAGGCGACCCTGGTCAAGCAAGGCCGCAGAAGCCTTCCTGGAGAGTGATGAATGCGACAAGCCAGTGGGCAGGGTGGGACAGACCCCTCCCGCAGGGGTGCTGCTTGCACAGGCATCGACACCTGTGAAAGACTCAGGGGACCCCAACTGGCTTAAGTGGGCTGGAGCCAGCAGGGAGGGGAGGAGGGGCGGAGATGGGGTGGCCGGAGCTGCCTAGGCCTCAAATGCCACCCATCAGGTTTCTCTTGATCCTCTACGCTGGGCAGCATGAAGGCTTCAGTTAGAAGGATCCACCTTTAGGTGGATACATTTCTGATCTTATTCCTCATGAAGGGTGTTTTTCTACAAGGTTATAATAACCATACCCAGCATTAGTACCACCCCTCACAAAATCACAAAGTCCTTTCAGACATATTCCCTCATTAAATGTCCTTGTGAGCTTGTGCAGTAGGTATTACCAGCCTCATTTCACAGATGAGTAAACTGCCACTCAGGTCACCTGGCAGCTCAGGTCACTTGGCACCAGGCTTCCTTCAGAAAGGGGCTCGCAGGAGAGAGAGCATCTTTCTCTTGTGATCTGGTGGAGGAGACGTGACGTGACTGTGCCTTTCCTAGGGTGTAACCTGGAGAAGCATCTCTCTTCCTACTCCCCATTTTCTTCTCTGTAAATGGTGCAAACAGGCCTGCTCTCCAGGGTGCCGGAACTCTCCTGTGACACACTCAGACAGCAGTACCAGGCAGTTCATCTCATTAGTGGGCACTGCTTGGGGAGGATCGTGGGGTGGGCCCATCTGACAGTGGGTGCTCCCTGCCAGATCCTGCCCACACCTGTGGTCTGCCTTGGGCTACTGCCTCCCGACCGCAGGGACCAGCAGTCCGTTCCGCAGGTTCCGTGCTCAGGCTTCATTTGCTGATTGGCTTCGCAGTTGATAATGATACTTCCGGCTGCCTGGATGTTGTTGGGCGTTTCCTACATGCCAAGCCCTCTGCTGGGCCCTCTCCATGGACAGCACTGGGTAGAATCCTCCTGAAGACAGGCGTGGTTCTGTCCATTGCACAGAGAAGGAAACAGGCCCAGAGGCTTGGGTGGTGGGTGAGACTCTAATACCACGCAGCCACCGCCCCTGTCTTGGTTGCTTTGTCCTACTAATTGGTCCTGGAGTAAGATGACCTCCCAGCTGCCAGCCTCTCTTTAATTCAAAAGCAGAACTTGGGGAATACCAACACTGGTTGAGTCAACACGGCGAGTGTTCCTCTGTGTCTCTAGGGTGGGTACGCCCTCAGAGCCTTCCCTGGCAACCAGGAGAGGCTGAGATGGAGAGGTAAGCAGATTAATTATCAGCTCAAGGGCCGAAAGCGCTCAGGTAACAGTTGAGCAGAGAGCTTTCTGCTGACGCCTTCAGAAAGTGCAGAAGTGTTTGGTCTGTGAGTTGAATGTGGGGACATGTGGCAGGATCCTGTGGAGGGGGCCAGATGAGGGGGTGGGGTAGCAGCGGAATTATTAAATATTGAAATTGATCAGGAGTAGCAGCAGGAAGCTATTTATCATGTTTTATTGCTTCAAACTAACATTACCATCTGGCCCATTGTTAATTCTGAGTAGCTTTTCTGTTCTGTTTGCCTCTTAAATTGCTCCCTGTAAGCGGAATCCTGTAAGCTGTCCACAGTATAAGCTTGGTGAGGTTTTCTGGGGTCTGCCAGCTTTCTGGGGTCTGCTGACTAAGCTAAGCAGATGAGAAAGATACATATTTTTAGCGCATTCTGACAAGCAAATCCCAGGCTAGGATCTTCGGGCCTCTCACCAGCCTCAGCCCAAGTGTGTGGAGTAATAATGGTAATAACGATTTTGAGGTCACCTTCTAGGTGCACACACCACCACTGCTAATTCTCACACCAGACCTTCGAGATCGGTGAGCATGTTCCGTTTTACAGATGAGGAGCCTGAGGCTCCCAGAGCAAAAGTGTCTTGTCCAAAATCCCATAGCCAGTGGGTAGCAGAGATCACATTTGAACTCCAGCCTCCTGCCTCCTGGCCGAGGACACCGTCCCCAATCCAGAACCACACCACGCAGTGCTTCCTCACTTGATTAACTGAGGAGGGGCAGGCTTGTGAGGCAGGGAGGTGTAAGGTCAACTCACAGAGCACAAGACTTGGGGAGGATGGAACTGAAGGGGGAGATGGTGTGGAGTCCAGATACCTGTCTCCCCTTCCTTCACCCTCAAGCTTATACCCTGAAAGGAAAGACCAGGTCTGAGGTAGAGGTGGTGCAGGATGGGCATTAAAGCCAGAATGAGAAGCCCGTCTGTGCCGGTGAACTCAGGGGTACCACTGTCTCATGGCCGGTGCCAGCCAGGGCCCAGTTCTTGCCTCCTGAGAAGGCTGGTCCAGCGCCCTGACTCTCCAAAAAGAGGAGTTTCTGAAGCCTACCACGTGCTCGGGACCATCCAGGAAGGTACTGGATGGCAAAAGAAGAGATTCAGGGTTGAGGAGCGCTTCTCCTTTTGACAAGTGTCAACAAGGTGACCAGATGGTCCTTCCTCCCCCTGCCCATGATGCTGAACCCGAGGCTTCTTGGTTAAGTCCTAGCCAGAGGACTGGGTACCCTGTCCCAGGGCTGTTGTGGGCCAGTAAGAAAGAAGTCAAAGGAGTGGTAGAAGGTGGGAGCTCATTCTCAGAAGGACATGCGCCCATTCATTCATTCACAAGCAGGCACTGAACATGTTAACAAGTACTGGGCCCTATAGCAATATAAAGAGAAATCACTTACAGATCTCACTGTCAAGAAAAAACAGTAGTCCTATTGCGGACATCATAGACGCGCCAGCTGTCAAAGTGAAATTCCATCCTTTTGCGACTTCTGATCAGAGCCAGAACCATACAGGTGTTTCCATGGCCCTTCCCACATTCGCAGGAAGATTTCATCTTCTCCTCTCTCCAAAGAGCTGAGGCAGAAGTACGATGTTTGATTCATGTCCATCCAAAAGGATGATGATGTTCAAGTTGTACGAGGACATTGCAAAGGGCAGCAAATTGGCAATGTAGTCCAGGTTTACAGGAAGAAATACATCATTTGCATTGAACAAGTGCGGCGGAGTAAGCAAATGGCACAGCTGTTCACCCAGCAAGGTGGCGTCCTCAACTAAAGCTGAACAGAGACTGGGAGGCCCTTGCATGTGAAGCCAAATCTCACTGTGTAGGAAAGGAATAGGGCAGATACAACGAAGAAATAATTGAGGAGATGCAGGAATGAAGTAATCTTACACACAACTTTCATTAAAAACTTAAAATGAAAAGAGAAAGAAAAAATAATAATAGAGACCGTTTACTGAATGTTTACTCTGTGACAGAATAAGAAAAATGCTTGTTACGAATTGTCCCCTTAATCTCACACAGCCCTGTGAGATAAGGGCTCCTATCCCATTTGACAGATGGAAACCTAAAGCATAAAGAGGTGAATTTAAACTGATGTGGCAACTGTTTCCATGCAGACTCTGGGATTTGAACCAAGAGCAGTCTGCCCACTGCCATTCCATTACACCCTGTGTCTCTAGCCTTCTATCTAGATATCAAAGGATGCACAAGTGACAAATATAATTGGGCATGGCCAGAGCTCTGATGGGGGAGCAACAAAGGAAAGTTGCTGTGAGGGTTAAGAGAGAGAATACATAGGCCCTGGCCCGTTGGCTCAGAGGTAGAGCATCGGCCCAGTGTGTGGAAGTCCCAGGTTCAATTCCCAGCCAGGGCACACAGGAGAAGCACCCATCTGCTTCTCCACCCTTCCCCCTCTCCTTTCTCTCTGTCTCTTTCTTCCCCTCCTGCAGCCAAGTCTCCATTGGAGCAAAGCTGGCCCGGGCGCTGAGGATGGCTCCATGGCCTCCGCTTCAGGTGCTAGAATGGCTCTGATTGCAGCAGAGCAACACCCCCACAGGGGCAAAGCATCGCCCCCTGGTGGGCATGCTGGGTGGATCCCAGTTGGATGCATGCGGGAGTCTGTCTGTCTGCCACCCCCTCATCCCCCACCCTCCTTTCTCATTTTGGAAAAATACAAAACAAAAGAAAGGGCGGAGGAAAGAACTCGTATACTAGCACTTAGCATGGTATGTGAACCAGAAAAGGCACTCACTATGTGTTCTGTATCCCCGAGGGCCTAGCATATGGACCAGAGCAGGTGAGGGGACTTTGCTCGGTGCCCAGTGAATGTCTAATGAGAACAAATGCCAAAACAAGAGTTCTGAGTATGAGAGCCATGGCTTAGAGTAGCAGTGGTCTGCTTGACAGCGTCTCCCTTTCTTCTCCTTACTGTCCAGCATAAAATGCCATTCAAATTAGGTAAGATCATCCCACACACAGATGATTTCAATTTCCAATTTTAGAATGTCTAGCAAGGACACAGGAACCCAGTTGAGGGTGTTGTCAGCAAAACTGGGGTATGGTAGCCCCCTCGTTGCCCAGCAGCAAATCAAGAGACAAATTTGTCAGTGGAGATGATGTCATGTAAATTGCACTCAGGAGCACCTCCTCGCCATTGAGGCTCGCTCTCCACTCTTCCCAGGGCAGAATCTCACTTCTTGGTAGTGAGACAGAGGTCGGCATCAAGATGAGGCAAAACAAGGAGCCGTCCCTGGTGTCATCTTTGAGAGACAACTATCTTACTTGCCAAGGGGACATTTGGGTGCTGCCCCTGGGCCTCTTGTCCATCTGACACACAGCAGACATCTCGGGGCTTCTGACCCTTAACAGCTTTTGTCACTTTGCGGCCAGATATTGTGCTGTTTTGTCTACTCTAAAGGTCCCTCCCAGTAACCCAGGGAAACATGATCGCAAAGCAAGCAAGAATGGACCAGAGAGTGTTCCCCGTCCCCCCTTTCTCCACCCATGCAGGCATGGATGTGGCACGCACGTATGTCTGCACAGCACAGGAACACACAGACACACCCTGTTTACAAAGGAAACCTGAGAGGGACATGGTTTAATGTCTGACATATGCTACAGACTCTTCAACCAAAGTTAGAAATATTTCTTCCGCTGCAGGAAGAAAGCCTCAGCTATGTGCCCTCATTCCTAGGGCTGCCTTGGTTTGACTGGCAATATAGTCAAAGCCCGAGGCCCTGGGCGCAGGCAAACCTGCCTCTGAACCCAGGGGCAGTAACTCGAGAGATATGTGGCCTCTGCAAGTTCCGCCCTCCTCCCAGCCTCATGCTCCTCCTCCGAGGCAAGCTGAGAATGGGGCCACCTCAGGGAGTCCCTGATGTGGGTGAAGTGACCCAAAGTGCGGGAGACGCTCGGGAGGCGGGGCCGCTGCCGCAGCCGTTGCCATGTTACTCTCGCTGCACCCCTCTCGCAGGAAATGCATTCTGGGCACCTACCTGCTCATGCCAGGTGCTCACAGGTGAAGGGAGCGGACAGAAAGAGAGCCTGCCCTGAGAAGCTCAAGCCTGGGAGAAGGACAGGACAGGTGGCAACAGACATTCCCTGGGTGCCTGACAGAGTCCCTCCAAGACTTCCCTCCTTGGCCTGACTGTGGCTGTCAACAGCCTGGCATCTGGCTGCCCCTTTGTTCGACACCCCACTGCTCGCTGGGAAGAGGAACCCCTGGGTCCAGCTCAAGGAAAGTGGAGGTGGTGGGGACAGAGAGGCCCCAAAAGGTTGGGGTGGCAGCAGGACATGCAGCATGGAGGCCTCAGGGCTGCAGGCCCAAAGAGCCAGGACCAGCCCCCCACACACACACATCTGCCAAGCCGTTCTCTTTGGTGACTGGCCCTCACCGGTCCTCCTCACGTCTGTTCTCACAGTGGTGGGCACTTGCCGGCTGCCCTGGGGTGGCAGCGGTGGCTGCCAGCCCCCCTCCGCACCACCTCTCAGCTCAGGGAGAGCACCTGAGTGGGGGGGGGGCCTCACAGACTGGACCCCTTCCCACTCACAGCCCATCACCGGCCAACATGCACTTGCTCCAGCCGGTCACCTTGGAGGTTCTCCGCCATGGGCACTCGGCTGTGCAGGAAACCCCCTTCCCTTGCACAATTGCCCAGGCTGTCTCCTTACTCCCTCGGCCCTCAGGCTGGGCCAGGTCCCTTTCCCGTGGGCTCCAACAGCGTACAGCCTGCTCCTCCACCACGCGGGTCACAGCACTAGTTAAACACTGGAATGAGTGTGGCATCTGCCCCTTAAGCTGGACTAGCCTTCTCCATGAAGCAGAGCTATTCCTAATGTAAGGAAGCCTGGCATTGTGCCTGGCACTCAGTAGGTGCGCACAAACCCAAGTCCAGTGGAGAAGGCGTCAGACCCTGACAATCAGCTGAGCCTGTGGGTGTCTGAGTCATTCCGCTGTCTCTCCCCACATTTCTTCAGTGGCCTTTGATCACATGTCTCTTTTATTTTCATCACTTGGGATGAGCCTTACTGGAAAGTGTGTGATTAACGAGGTACTGAAATATTTGAATGTATTTTTACTGGGAGTGTTTAGCACAGCCTCGCTTATACATATACACGGACCGTCCCCTCCCTATGAAATGCGGAGGCCGCGGACAGCTAGGCAGGTTGCTTGCAGCGCCTCGCACGACATGTCTGGCACGAGCGACATTCTTCAGCCTTGAAATCATCTTGGAGTCAGATGGGCTTCTCTGGACGTGTGCCCGAAACGTGTACAAGATAGTCGGCGTCAGAATTACTTTTAATAAGAGCAAGTGAGCCAACGGAAACGCCAGCTCCCTCTCCCTCGCACAGACACTGCTCTCCGGGCACTCCCAGCGGGCTGTGCTTTCTGTAGTTACAGTTTCCCTTGCTGAGGACCGCCAGGAGCCTGTGTTCACACGCGTGGCCCCTTTGTGGGGCCAGCTCCTGTTCTTCATCATCCTCTTTGTCACCTCCAGGAGGCAGGGACCATAGTCCCCGCCTGTTTTCTGGCCTCAGAACCCTAAAAGGAGACAAAAGGAAAATGGCAGCATGTTTTTTTACGCAGCTCTCCCCTTTTCTTGTAGTTATTGCTCAGCTTCTCCAGACCTTGCCGGAATAGCGGCGGCAGCATGGGGCACTGTGGGAAAAGCATGAGCAACAGAGGCGGAAGGGCTGCTTCTATACCCTGCCCCTGCCCCTGGGAGCCCCGAGAGGGGGCACTTCAGCTCTGGGAGCCACAGTTCCTCCTAAAACAGGATAGAGGACATCCACTCAGCTTTGCTGTAAGGATTTACAGTAAGGAACTAAACTCGGGAGCCCTTTTCTCTTTGTTTTCACCACCGTTGCCATTCCTGTTATGTGTGCATGGTTTACAGATTACAAAACAGTTTTCCAATCCGCTTGTGCGGACTCCCTGTGAGCTGGGTCTTATTCTGAGGATTCCTTTTAGGAAGGAGGAAACCAAGGCCCAGAGGGGTAAACAGGGAGTCGGGGCAGAGCAGGAACTGGGTTCTGTGCTGCCTTGGGATGTGACAACAGTCACAAACTCTTGAAGGTGGGAAGACCCTGCCAATTCCAAATGTCCCCAGACCCAAGAGCCCAGCTCAGAGACTGAGGCATCCCTAAGAGTTGGACAGAGCTGTGTCTGGTACCTCTGACCAGTGGACATTGAATGGTTGTGCCACAATTTGTTTAGCCATTTCCCTATTGAGGGACATGTTAGTTGTTTCTGATTTTCAGTGATTATGAGTAAAGTGCTGTAAACATTAGTTTGCAGGGTTCTTGTTCTCTCTACTTTGGTACTCTGGAATATAATTTTTCAACAAAAGTGAGCAAATATCTAGAAACATGATTGCTGAATTGTATGTTAAAACTATGATTAGCTTTTTAAGAAATTGCTAGACTTCAGCCTGACCAGGCGGTGGTGCAGTAGACAGAGCGTCAGACTGGGATGTGGAAGGACCCAGGTTTGAAACCTCAAGGTCAACAGCTTGAGCGCTAGCTCATCTGGTTTGAGCAAGGCTCACCAGCTTGAGCCCAAGGTCACTGGCTTGAGCAAGGAGTCACTCGGTCTGCTGTATCCCCCCTACCCGCATCAAGGCACATATGAGAAAGCAATCAATGAACAACTAAGGTGCCGCAACGAAGAATTGATGCTTCTCATCTCTCTCCCTTCCTGTCTGTCCCCATCTGTCTCTCTCTCTCTGTCTCTGTCACACACACACAAAGAAATTGCCAGACTTCAAAGCAGCCTTACTATTTTGCATACCCCTCAGGAATCAATGAGAGTTCCTGTCGCTCCACATCCTGCCAGCACTTAGTATTGTCAGGTTTTTTTATTTGACCTAACAGAGTATAGTGTATTGTATATATTCTTTATCAAGTGGAGGACTTCCCCTCTATTCACAGTTTGCCAAGAGGTTTTTTGTTGTTGTTTGTTTGGTGGTAGTGGTGGTGGTTGTTTTTTTCTATTATGAATGGATGTTGGATTTTGTCAAATGCTTTCCTTGCCTCTATCGACATGGTCATATAGTTTTTCATCTTTAGCCTATTGTGAAAGATTACATTATTTGACTTTTGAATGTTGAAGCAGCCTTGCATAACTGGAATAAACCCCACTGGTCATGATGTAGAAGTCTTTTTATGTATTGTTGCATTCAATTTGCTAACATTTTACTGAGGGGTTTTGCATTTATGCTTACAAGAGATATTGGTCTATAGTTTTCCTTTCTGGAAATGCCATTATCTGGCTTTAGTATCAGGGTGATGCTGGCCTCCTGAGATGAATTAGAACATGTCTCCCATGCCTGAACAGCAGGTGATGCAGTGGATACAGCATCAGACTGGACACAGAGGATCCAGGTTCAAAACCCCAAGGTCACCAGCTTGAATGTGGGCTCATCTGGCTTGAGAGTAGGTTTACCAGCTTGAGCGAGGGGTCGCTGGCTTGAGCCCAAGCTCACTGACTTGAAACCCAAGGTTGCTGGCTTGAGTCCAAGGTTACTGGCTTGAGCAAGGGGTCACTCGCTCTGCTGTAGCCCCCCAGTCAAGGCACATATGAGAAAGCAATCAATGAACAAAGATGCTGCAATGAAGAGTTGATGCTTCTCACCTCTCTCTCCCTTCCTGTTTGTCTGTCCCTCTGACTCTCTCTCTGTCAAATAAATAAAGCTTGTCTCTCTCTACTTTGGTACTCTGGAAGATATTGTAGAGAATTTGTATCATTTCTTTCTTAAATATTTGGTAAAATTTATCAGTGAAACCATCAAAGTCCAGTCTTTTTTGGAAGGTTACTAATTGTTGATTTAGTTTCTTTAATAGATACATAAGCCTATTCTGATTATCTGTTTCTCCTTGTGTGAGGTTTAGTGAATTGCATCTTTCAAAAAAATTTGTCCAGCCTGACCTGTGGTGGCGCAGTGGATAAAACATCGACCTGGGAACACTAAGGTCGCCAGTTCAAAACCCTGCACTGGTCTGGTCAAGGCACATATGGGAGTTGATGCTTCCAGCTCCTCCCCCCTTTCTCTCTTTCTCTCTCTTTCACTCTCACTCTATGTCTCCTCTCTAAAATGAATAAAATAAAATAAAAAAGAAAAAAAAAAGAATTCTAAAAAAAAAAAAATTTGTCCATTTCATCTAAATTACCAAATTTGTAGGCACAGAGTTATTCATATTATACCTTTATTGTCCACTTAATGTCCATGGGATCAGTAGTGACAATCTCTCATTTCTGATAGTAGTAATTTTTAAATACTAATTAGTGATCTAATAATATTCTCTTTATTTCTTAGTTAGCCTGGCTAGAGGTTTATCATTTTTATTGATCTTTTCATAGACCTACCTTTTGGTTTAATTAACTTTCTCTATTGAGTTCCTGTTTTTAATGTCATTGATTTTTATTCTAATTTTTAGTATTTCTTTTCTTCTGCCTACTTTGGATTTAATTTGCTCTTCTTTTTCCTGTTTCCTAAGGTGGAAGCTCAGATGATTGATTTTAGAGCTTTTATCTCGTCTAATAGAGGCATTCAATGCTATAAATTTCCCTCCGAGCACTGCTTTCACTGCATAAGTTCTATTTTCATATTTATTTAGTTTAAATATATTTAAATTTCTCTTGAGACTTATTTTTTGACCCATATGTTATTTAGACATGTGCTCTTTCATCTCCAAACATGTTGGGACTTCCATGCTCTCTGTTATTGAACTCTAGTTTAATTCCATTGTGGTCGCAGACCATACTTTGTATGATTTCTATTCTTTTAAAGTTGTTAAGGTGTGTTTTATGGTCCAGAATGTATCTGTCTTGTGAATGTTGCATGTGGACTGAAAAGACTGTGTAGTCTGCTCTGGCTGGATGACATATTTTATACATGTCAATTAGATCCAGTTGATTGATGGTGCCGTTCAGTTCAACTATCTCCTTACCAATTTTCTGCTTGCTGGATCTGTCAATTACTGAAAGAGGAGGGGTATTGAAGTCTCCAACTATGGTAGTGGATGTGCCTGATTCCCGCTGCGGTTCTATCGGTTTTTATCTCATGTATTTGACACTCTATGTTTAGCTATATGTATGTTGTACATCTTCTTAGAAACTGGCCCTTTATTATTATGCAATGCCCACTTTTTTCCCTGATAATTTCCCTTGTTCTGCAGTCTGCTTTGTCTGAAATTAATAGAGGGACCCCAACTTTCTTTTTGGCTGATGTTAGCATGATCTAGCTTTCTCCGTGTCTTTACTTTTTAATCTAGTCTACATTTAAAGTAGCCTGGCCTGTGGTGGCGCAGTGGATAAAGCATCTACCTGAAACACTGAGGTCACCGGTTCAAAACCCTGCACTGGTCTGGTCAAGGCACATATGGGAGTTGATGCTTCCTGCTCTTCCTCCCTTTTCTCTCTCTCCCTCTCTCTCTCTCCCTCTTTCTCTCTCCTCTCTAAAATGAATAAATAAAAAGAACAGTTTAAAGTAGGTTTCTTGACCCTGGCCAGATGCTTAATTGGTTAGAGCATCGTCCTAATACACAAAGGTTGCCAGTTCAATCCCCAGTCAGGGCACATACAGGAACAGATCCATGTTTCTGTCTCTCTCTCTCCCCCCTAAAAATAAAAATAGTAAAGTAGGTTTCTTATAAACAACATATATTTGGGTTTTGTTTTATCCATTCCAATTAAAAAACAATTTTTGTCTTTCAGTTGATCTATTTAAACCCTTTACATTTAAGGTAATTATTGATGTAGTTGGGCTAATATCTCCCATGTTTACAATTGCTTTCTATTTGTTGGACTTGTTCATTGTGTTGTGTGTGTGTTTTTCTTAATCTTTCCCTCTTTTCTGCCATCTCTGGTTTTAATTGAGCATTTTATATGATTCCGTTTTTCTTTCTTCTTTTAACATATCAGTTATATTTCTTTTTAAAAAATTTCATTATCCTAGAGTTTTCAATGTACTTTCCCAGCTAATAAGTCCATTTTTAAACAACACTGTACCATTTCCCAGACAAGGCAGGTGCCTTATGACAGAATATTCCCATTTGTTCCCTTCTGTCCCTAATAACATGGCTATTATTTATTTCAATTATTCTTAAGATATTACCACCCAATACATTGTTCCTATTATTACTTTGAATAGTAATCTATTGAATCATTTAAGATTAAGAAAAATGAAAAGATTTTATTTTGCCTTTCCTTGTTCCTTCTCTGGGGTCAGTCATCACTTTTGGAAACTTCAAAGCCATTGTTACTTCCCAGAGCTCTTCTCCTGGTCTTCCCATTGTGTGCACAGTACTGCATTTGTAATTGTCCCACTGTTCCTGGGCATTCTCCATTTCTGCATTCTGTTTTTCTTTGCAATTCAGTTTGTGATGTTTCTATTGCTATTTCTTTGGGCTAATTGATTCTTTCTCTGGTTGTGTCTAGTTTACTGGTAAGTCCATTGTGGGCAATCTTTATTTCTGTTATGGTGTTTTTATTTCTAGCATCTGCTTTATTTTTTTTCTTTTTTATAGGAATAGAAAGAGAGAGTCAGAGAGAGGGATATAGATAGGGACAGACAGGAACAGAGAGAGTTACAGGAACAGAGAGAAACACAGGAATAGAGAGAGATGAGAACATCAGTTTTGCATTGTGACACCTTAGTTGTTCATTGATTGCTTTCTCACATGTGCCTTGACCGCGGACCTTCAGCAGACCGAGCAACCCCTTGCTCGAGCCAGCGATTTTGGGTCCAAGCTGGTGAGCTTTTTGCTCAAGCTAGATGGGCCCACGATCAAGCTGATAACTTCGGGGTCTCGAACCTGGATCCTGCGCATCCCAGTCCGACGCTCTATCCACTGCACCACCGCCTGGTCAGGCTCTAGCATTCGCTTTTGATTCTTTCTTAGCATGTCCATCTCTTTCCTTACATTATCCACCTTTTCTTGAATATTGCCTTCTTTCCCCATGAGAGCCCTTAACATATTATCTTTCTTTTGAATTCCTCATCAGATGCTATTCCTACATCCATGTCATATGAGTCCAGTTCTGATGCTTACTTTGTCTCTTCACACCGTGTCTGTTCCTGCCTTTGAGCAGGCCTCATAATATTTTGTTGAAAGCTGAACTTGACATATCTAACTAAAAACTAAGGTAATCAGGCTTTATGTTAAGCTGGCTTGAAACTGGGCTGAACTTAATGTTCACTGCAGCCACAGGGGCGAGAGGCTTTAGTTTCCTTGGTTTATTTTCTCTCCCTGTTGTCTCTGGGCTTCCCTAAAAACTCCTTAAATAGAGTGTTTGTCTTGCAGCCCGCTCAGTTGTAATCCATAGTCACTCCAAGCCCGGTTGATGGGCTGGTGAAGTGCTGGGGAGAGAAAGCACTCTGTAGCCATATAATTAAATCACAGATTCTTCTTGGGCTTCAGTCCCTCGACTGCGACTTTCAGAAGTGTTTCTGAACCAGAATTCTTTGTCTTTAAATTCAGATGGCCTGGGAGACACTGCACCAATCCCCAGCATTCCAGAAGTGTTCCCCATACAGGCCCGTTCAGAGATGTTCCATGAAATCCCCGATGAAACCTAGGCTTAGTTATTTCAGCTGAGAGCAAAGGGAACCCTCATGAGCCTTCTGATCAGCACTCTGTCTCTAATCAAGAAAACGGTCGATTTAGCCAAGATAGAACCTTACCTAACCCATAGTTCACCATCTCTCACATGGGGCAACTCCAGTATTCACTGGCAGCGTTCTCCAATGTGTGTTCATCGTAGTGCCGTAGAATCATAGTGCTTAAAACCAGAAAGGCCATGAGATCTGTTAATCTATTCCAATGCCCATGCTCTGCAGATGAGGGACTCTGAGACCCCAGAGAGTTAATGGGAGAACTACCTGCTGTCCACTGGCTTCCTACCTCCTTATCCCACTCTTTTCCCTAGATCTTTCTAGGAAGTAAATCACACATTTCTTTCTGAGATAGGTAATGTACAAGTCTGTGATGAAACCTGTACTCTGTCCATCCTTTGCCCCATGGAGGGGAGAGGAGGCAATGTCATGCCCTTGGAGTAGCCTGCATCCCACGGGAAGACTTGGGAAATTTCCAGGGATCAGGCATCCTTGACCTCTATGTATTCCCTGACGTATAGATAAACCAGTGCTTCTTAACTGGGGACAGTTTCGCCCCACTCCCACCCCACGGACATTTGGCCATGTCTGGAGATTTTTAGTTGTCACACTCAGGAAGAAGTTGCTATTGGGATCCAGTGAGTAGAGGCCAGGGATACTGCAAACATCTCGTACTGCACAGGGTAGACCCCACAACAGAGAATTATCTGGCCGCAAATCTCAAGGGGCTGAGGTTGAGAAACCCTGAGAAAGAGTACGCCCCTCAGGATTTCCACAGTAGCTCCATGCATACCCAAAGCAGGCATGTTTTTCCTCTGCTTGCCTAGCAGACAGCTCCCAGAGCCCTGGAGGCAGCTCCCTGTACCCTGTCACAGCCATATGAGGCAGCTGCCAGTCAGCTCTGGGCACAGGATGGCAGCCTGTCAGGAGAGGGAGCATCCCTGAACTGTTCCAGGAGACCTTACATGACTGAGGGGCTTTCTTCTTGGTAGCAGGTGGGTGTCTCTGCCCACACACCTCACTGATCGCGTCTGTGATGGAGGAGTAAGCCTTATGTAAGCGCAGCCTCCTGCAACCTTCTGTCACTGTGGCGCTCCAGGGCCTGGGACAACCCCTCCTTCCTGAAGTCTTGAGAGACTGTGATTCTTTTCTGAACAGGTCCTGCAAGGTTCGTTTGTCACCTGCAGAATAAAAACTGAGCAATTCAGTCTTTGAGATTGGCCAGGCTGGCCTCCTTTCCATCCTTTGTAACCGCAGCCCCCAGCCCTATCCCCAGTCTCCTCCCACACACCCTGGGCAGGAGCCATAGGGCCAGTCTGGGCCAGGCCAGCCATACTTTTGTCTGCGCCTCTGGTCATGCAGATGTTCGCCTGCCTGCAATGCCTTTCCCTCTCGGCTGTCAGGAGAGTGCCCACATGTGAGACCTTTGTGAGGCTTCCAGGCCCCTCTCCCTGCCTTCCTGACAGTCAGTCATGCCATCCTCTGTGCTGTCTATTCTTGACACACCCCTGCAATACGTCTTGCCTTGCCGGACCACAAGCGTTTGCATAAATCTGTATCCCTTCCGCGCCTGCCCCCAGTGGATGCTGAGCTTCTCGATACTCATGCCTAATTCCTATCTGGGGTCTGCCTAGCAACATGAAAGCTTTATTGAATGAATGTGTGAATAAATGAGTTAGTGAGTGAATAAATAGATGAATGCGTGGGTTCTCACTGGGCTGCTTATTCTCAGAGTGGCTATTTCACTGACCACTAATGGTTCCCTGTTGCTTACCTGGTTAACCCAGACACAGGTCACATGACCTCAGCTCTGTTTCTTCTTCTGCCATTAATGCCGTATGATCTTGAACAAGTAAGTTGCTCTCTACACTTGGTGCATCCATGGTAACCAGCTGTGACACTGCCGTGTGTTCCATGCGTGGTCCCAAGTAGAAGAGGTAATAGACTCCAACCAAGCTCAGGACTCCCCCTAATTCTCCATTTGCAGTGGCCCCAGCTGGCCCCCAGACAGCCCTGCTCCTGAACAGGAGCACAGTGAAAGAAACATTTTCCTGCACTAATAAAATTACCTTCTCTAAAGAAGGCAATTTGCATGTTAATGTTTTGGGTAACTCTGTAAAGCTCCAGTGCCCCCAGGGCTGCAATTTCTCACTGACAAAGTGACAAAAATAAACGCCTGCATAAAAGAGCATTTCTCTTTGCTCTCATTTGTACTCCAAAGTGACATTCTTAATGTGAGTCGAGTTGAAACCCACTTCTCTATTTTACTTTTTGACACTGATCTGCCTCCCTGTCACCTCTAAGTGACAGGCCAGTTCCGCAGCTCTTCACAGGGGTCTCTCCTGGAGGACGGGGCTCAGTGTTCTTGGTGTGCAGCCACTCTTGTCTTCGGTACCTTCCAGAAGGCGCGGCTGGCTCACTGGTGGGCAAGCCTGGGGAGCAGGGAACCCGCTGCCCTGTTGGGTGACTTAGGGTGGCCTACCAGCCCCCAGGTTGACTATTTGGAAAACAGAAAACAGCTACAATAGCTAGAGATTTTGGACTTCCACCCCAGCAGCCAACTGTTAGTCTGCAGGCTGAGCCCTCTGATGACGCAAAGACCATAAAGAGAGGTTACACTCACAGGGCGTCGTCCCGGTGCCAGACTCTGGGTGGGAACCCGTCCGTCTATGTTCTCTCGCTGAAGCCTCCCTCACCTTCCTCATCCTAGCAAGAGCTGGGCGGGGTAGGTAAGGGCTGAGGCTCCCACCTGAGCCAAGCTTCCCTAGCAGATCGGGATTTGAATTTAGGCATCTGTGATTTGAAGCCTGCAGGACCAGGAAGGGAAGACCAGGAGATTTCCTAAGGGGCTCTTTGAGATGTTAATGAATAGCCCAGAGTGTGGGGGTGGTTAGAGGTGGGAAAGCAGTCTGGCCTGGAGATAGAGATTGGAGGCTGGATATTTAAGGCCTAGGGAATGAATGAGAGGAAGAGAGAGGAAAAGCTGGCCCTAGGCCGAGAGCCTTGCAGGACCCCGGGCCGGGCAGGGTAAAGCGGAGAGAGGCCAGCAGAGGCCAGGGGAGGCTGAGCCGGGAGTTTCCAGAAAGAAACAAAGACAAGCAGGAGAGCGGGGTATCAGAGGGACAGGGAGAGAGTGTTTCAAGAAGAGAGGTTTCCACGTTGACAAATGCTGCAAAGAGAGAGAGAGCTAAGAGGCAGGGCAGGGACTGAGACCAGTCTTTTGGCAAAAGCAGCTGGTAGAGAGGTAACGGCCGTCCACCCCCGATGAGCAGGGCCAAGGCTGTGGAGATAGCGCCTGTGTCAGCATCTTCTTCTTTTTTTACTTCTTTACTAATTTGAGAATGAGAGAGGAAGGGCGGGGGGAGAGAAAGAGAGCAACTCATTCCACTTAGTTCCATTTAGTGAGCACTCACTGATTGCTTCTCACACATGCCCTGACAAGGGGTCAAACCCATGACCTTGGTGCTCTGGGGCGATGCTTTAATCATTGAGCCACCTGGCCAGGGCCAACCAACATCTTTATGGGAAATCTGGCTGATCAGGGAGCAGCCATAGAGTGACTAGTGAGATGCCATGTCCAGGCAGCCTCCTAAACAACGCAGGACCACCCCTCATCCCAGGTGTATTTATTTGATGTCTGATGGGCACGATTCTGGAGAACGGAAGAAATTTATGAGCTGGGGACTCTAGGCACTGACCCCAGACCACCTACCTTAACGTCCTTAGGAGCTCTGTAAGCTTGTCTGCCCCTCCCCAGCAATTCTGGGCTTCTTCCTCTGTGTCAACACTCTACTCCCAGGTCCCAGAGCCCTCTCTCCCTCCCTGTGGCCCCCTCCCCTTGCACACACGCGCTGGCACATTTCTGCATCCACATGGTGGGTGGTCAGTGAGTGTCTGTGGGATTGAATCACCCTGGCTACTGCCTTAAAAATCCTCCAGAACAAGGCCATTGTGGGGAAGAAAAATTAGTCTTGCTTTACGGGAAAGCCGGACCAGTGGGGAGGCTTTGCACATGTCAGCTCGGTGGCAGAGAGCACTCTGTGAGAAGGGGCCCCCTGGGGAGGTGATGAGCTCCCCACACTGGAGATGGCCAAGTGTGGGCTAGAGAACCATTGTCTGTAATGTCAGGGAGGGCAACTGGGCTCAAAGTCTCACCGGGAAATGACAGGAGGTTAGACAAATAGTAATAGAAACAGTTTTGTTAACTCATGGTTTATGGCTTCTTCTCTGCTTGTCTGAGTAAGCCTGATGCCGGGAGGGCAGACTCACAAAGCCTAGGTTTGCATCCCGCCACACCTCCCATCTGTGGGATTCTGGGGTGAATGTATTTACCATATTTCCCCATTTTATTATAAGACACTCTCATGTATAAGATGCACCTTAATTTGGGGGCCTGAAATTTGAAAAAAAAAATGTATTACATGAAGTTATTGAACTCAAGTTTTAATCATCGTAAAGCTCATACAACTCCTCATCACTGTCTCAGATTGATTTCTCAGTTGGAGGAGGACCAAACTTACGTTCAGCAGCACAATTTCCGTTTACTTTTGCAAACTGGATCACTTTTAACTTGAATTCAGCACCGTACAAAAATCTTTTCTGAGCTATTTCTGGGCAGAACACGGCAAAATGTAACCTACCATAATATACTAGTAACAAGTGCAAAACAATGAGCGTAAAGAGAACAAGAGCGAAAAAGCAGGAAATGCAAGTAAAAAAATCTACAGCAGTAAGCGCAGAAACAAGCGCAAAAAAAGCAGGAAATGGAAGTAAAAAAAATTACAACCTCTGTATACGACTCACCCAGTTTATAGACCCCAAGTTTTTCGAGAAAGGGTACATCTTATATAGAGAGAAATACGGGGCCTCCCTGCATGCTGGAAGCCTTCAGAGCTCAACCAACAAACAGAAAACTTAAGATAAAAGCGAAGTTCCACTATGTCATTAGACACAGGTGATTGCTAAAGGGTGAAGTGGGTGGTTGGGGGGTCATAAATGCACCTACCACCCAGAGTTCATTTTGTGCCTTACCTGAGAGGTGCCCATAACATGCCTGACACATACGAAGCACGTGCCTTATGCAGACAACTCTTATCAGTTCTTATTATTTTGAGTGATATTACTTCCTGTAAGGGTCTGGATTGTGGTATCTTGGAAGTACTTCCCAAGCCCGAGGTCTTCATCACTTGCTGAGGAGTGAGTGTTGAGTCTCAGAAAGTCCGTTTGGAGCCATTATTCTCATGAGAACCGTCCGGAACAGCACAAAGGAGTTGCAAGAAGTCGTGACCAGTGTTTAGCCTGCCTTCCCAGGCCATGACTCAGGAACTTGTGTCCGTGCCATGGTGGAATCGAGTGGCGCTGGATGGGACTGGAGGGACACCTCTGGGGCACTCTGGGTGGCCTGCAGCATGACCTGTGGTTAATGATGGGGTAGCTGCCTTAGCCTTTGATCACGTTTGCTATTTGGGTTCTGTGGGCTCTGAGGGTAATGATTTTTCTGCAAAGTCTATTTATGGTTCCTTCCTGACCCTTATTAATCTTTCTGTCCAGCCAAGGACAAAGGGGATGGTGACTTGTTGCTGTAATGCTTAGACACAATGACGGCATGCAACGCGGCCCCTGTGCCCAAGCTCTGCCTTTCTTCTCTGGGAAGATGGCCCTTGAGAGGATTCCGCCCAGTTTGGGGAGAAGCCATGTGGAGAAGCGGTGGGCATCCCAACACCACCGCTCTCCAACAGTGCCAGCGCCGCCTTGGGCCAGGGAAGTGTGACCTCGGGCAAGTGGCTGGGCTTCTCAGCATTGCCATGGGATTAAGTGAGCATGCTCAGGGAAAAGGCACCGTATGAGTCCTGGAGGGCAGGATGTCCTCCATAATGTGGCGTGTGATTTTCAATGTTACCATTTTTAAAACATTGAAGCTGCCATCACTCCAATGCTTCTGGAATCCTGAGGAATCGCCCAACCCACCGCTCATTCTGCAGAAGGGAGCAGTGGGGCCAGGAGGCAGGAGGTGGCAGGCTCAAAACCACGTAGTACATGGGACTGAGACCTCTGGCCTCCCCGCAGGGGGCTTCCCGCTGGTGACCCTGGTCAGTGGGCTCCTGTGTCCCACAAGCCTTGCTGAGAGCCTGCTCTGTGAGAGCTGGGGGTGGGGGTGGGGGGGTCTTACCATCTAGTATGGAGACCAGCAATCCACTACCTGCTGTAGAAGAAGAAATAAAGCCAATGTTGTGATGTCACGGCAGTCACAGTGAGAAGAGAGAGCAGAACCCAGGAGAGGGCTGAGGTGGGCATCACTGCCCCTAATCTGAAGCATGTATTGGGCTTCTCTGGGCAGTGCCTTGTAAGAGTCCCTGGGGGGCGGATAGTGCTGTCTCCACTTCACAGATGAAGAAACAGAGACCCCGAGTAGCAAAATGACTTGCTAAAGATGAGACAGCCAGTAAGTAGCAGAGAATAGTACCCAGACAAGACCTTCCGACTGCCAGTCACAATTCCACAGACCTGAAGGCCATCTCATGGGAAATGCCCAGGTTTGATGCCCCACAATGGAGATGCCAGCCACAGGCCTGGAGAAACCGTAGTGCTAGGGGCAGGGGGTGGGGGGCGGCAGCAGGTAGGGAGCCAGACTGCAGGTCATCCTAGGAGTGGGGAGTGGACTGAGATTCCGGTGATTAACCACCTTGGAGTTGACTTAGCCTTCCCAGATAGCTCTTATGGGAAACATTCCACCACACGGGTAGGAATTACTGAGCTAATTCAAGTCAAGATTGTCCAGCTTTATTTCCTACCGATGATTCCAAACAGAAGGCTGGTACACTGACACATTTAGGATTGCACGGTGAGACAGAAACATCCATTCTGGGTGAGTAACAAGAGAGAGATTTAAGGTTTAGGGAGACAGGAGGAGCTGAAAAGAGGTGTCTTAGCCCAGCACTCCAGGACCCCGACGCGGAAGTACTAGCGAGAAGCTCAGGAATATTCGAGAGAAGAAATATCTCATATTCATTCTAGGGTAATAACCCTCACTGTCGACAATGATTTAATTTGATCACATATGCAAATGTGCTCTGTAAACTGTACAATAATATATAAATGTCAGATGTTGCGTGCTGTAGGAAAAAGAATGTGGGTCTGGGAGTCAGGTAGGCATGATTTCAACGCTGCCTCATCCACTTGCAGGGGCTTTGACAAGCCACTGGGCCTCTCTGGGTGTGTGTTCCTCATGGCAAACAGGGAATGCTTATAGTAACATCCTCTTCCGAACACTGCTCTGAGAACCGGATGAGGAAACAGATATTCTTTATAAGTTGGCAAGTGCTGTGCATACATAGGTATTATTCCTGTTTTTATCCTTAAGCCCCGGAATAAATGGTGGGATTTTCGGAGAGCAGCCGCCAGGGCCTTCGTGAAGCCCTGTGTGTGCGGAAGGCTCCCGGGGAGTGGAGAGGAGGGGACGCAGAGCCAGAGGGAGCTTGTGGGCCCACCTTTGCCCTGCTGATGGACAGAATGAGGTCATCACCTGTCAGAGGCTGTGTCCCTGTATCCAAGTGGTCATCTCAGGTGAGAGACATGCGTACAGCTACAACTGGAATGTTTCAAAGGCTGCTTTCTCAGGTGACATCTGTCAGCCCAAATGAAGTATTAAAAAATACTCAAGAGCTTTTCGGGAGGCAGGTGGGGACAACCTGTGTCTAGAGCCCAGAGGATCTGACTGCACCTTGTTGCTGACAACCCGGAGAGACAGATGAGGCCCGTCCCTCGTGCGCCGCAAGGCGGGGTGATGTCTTCCTTCTCAGCCTCTGAAATTCACACTCCCACTCGGCAGCCTCGGTGGAGTAAAAGTTACAAGAATGGTCCTGGGGTCTGCCACCCATCCGCTATGTGACTTTGGCGACTCTCGAGTGTGAAATGGTTGCTGGTAACACCTGCTTCATACGTTTTCTGTGGAGTTAAGTTAAATACCCACTTAGCAAGGGCCTTGCACTTAATGAGGGCTCGATAAATAGTAACTGTTATTGTTTCCTTTCCTTTCCTTACTTTTACAGTTTACAGGCCACTAAAGCAATGTTAGCAAAGAGATGCTTCCAGCTCTGCTCAGAGTTGAGAGGGGTTTTCCAGGGGCCAGGCAGGGAATAAGGAAGAGGGGTAGGATTTCTTATATTTCTCCTGAACGGCTCAGGTGATCTCAGAGACTTGGATAGTGATAGGAGAGTGTCCCCAGGTGCTGGGTGCACCTCAGCAGAACCAAGCGTGCTGGGGTGCTAAGGACTGAATTGTGTCCCTGTCAAACCCATCTGAGGAAACCCTGACCCCGCAGTGCCTGTATCAGGAGACAAGGCTTCTGAGGAAGTAATCAAGGTTAAACGGGGTTAAAAGGGTGAGCCCCTGATCCAATGGGACTGGAGTTGTATAAGAAGAGACACTGGAGCCTGACCAGGCAGTGGTGCAGTGGAAAGAGCGTTGGACTGGGACGCGGAGGAACCAGGTTCAAGACCCAGAGGTTGCCAGCTTGAGCATGGGCTCACCAGCTTAAGCATGGGGTCACTGGCTTGAGCGTGGGATCATAGACATGACCCCAAGGTTGCTGGCTTGGGCCCAAGGTCGCTGGCTTGGGCCCAAGGTCGCTGGCTTGAGCAAGGGGTCACTTGCTCTACTGTAGCCCCTTGGTCAAGGCACATATGAGAAGGCAATTAGTGAACAACTAAGGAGACTAAAGGAACTGCAATTAAGAATTGGTGCTTCTCAACTCTCTCCTTTCCTGCCTGTCTGTCCCTATCTGTCTCTCCCTCTGTCTGTCTGTCTCTGTCACAAAAAATAAAAAAGAAAGAAGAGACACCGGACAATGGCTCACTCTCTCTGCCAAATGAGGATGCAGCAAGCCAGAAAGAGAGCTTGCACCAGAACCAACCTCTGTTGGCACCCTGACCACAGACTTCCAGCCCCCAGCCCCGTGAGAAAGGAAATTTCCGCTGTCAAAGACACTCGGCTGTGGTGTTTTGCTATGGCCGCCGGAGCAGCTGAAGAGAGGTGCAGGGCAGGCAGTGGCTTTCAAAGAGGAGAGCATGTTCTATGCATCCGCAATGGTTCTTGAGTGCCCAGAGCAGAGCCTCAGCACCAACAGACAGAGTTCCAGGGCCTGGGACAGGAACCTGCACATCCGGCAAGGTCCCCAGACCACTTTATGCATAAAGTGTTTGAAAAGCATGGGCCATGAAGGGAGGCTGGTCCCCTCCGCTGGTGTTAGAGGCCCCCCGTCATAAGGACTTGTCTCCTACTATGTCCATCCCACGCGCAGGCCACAGGTCCACCGGCCCTGCCACAGGCTCTGTCCGTCCCATACCTGCACCATGACCACACCGGTCCCGCCACCATCAGGTCCCACTGGAATCGCGTGGCAGCCCCACACGGATCTCCTTGCTTCCGTTTACACGTGTCCCCGGCCCCTGATCCCAACACAGCGGCCACACTGCCCAGGTCACTTCTAAACTCCCCTATAGCCTCCTGTCTTCCTCAACGTGAGACTTAGAATCTGACATTGGTCCCCAGGCGCTCTGGAGCCTGGCTGTGAGGACCTTTTGGGGGTGCTCTCGGTCAGTACGGACACGGACGCAGTGCGGCAGCGGGGTGGCCCCACCCGGCGGGCGAGCGCCGCTGGGAGAAAGCGGATCAGTGGGTCTTTCAGAAGCCCAGAGCAGACTCAGTGCGAAGGAGGAACAGTCTATCGCGTATCTTTAAAAATATCTGATTGATTGTGCTCTCCATCAGCGTCAATGAAAGATATTTTTAGCCCAAATCAGGCACCTTGCGGCTCGAGGGCAGGTTCTCCAGCAAAGAAGCCCCTTCCTGCAGCTGGGCTTTCTGGGTGGACCGTGGACCGACTGGACGTGGAGTGGGTGGGAGGAGGATGGGATGGGGCGGGATCTCAAAGTGGGGTCGCTGGCCCGGCAGCCTCGTCACCGCCTGCCAATGTGGTGGAAGTGCGAGTTCGCAGACCTTCAGAACCAGGACCTCAGGAATGAGTCTGTGTATCACAAGCCCCCCAACCCCACGCCCGGTACTCTGAACTGTGAGAGCCTCTGGTCTGCATCATCTTGGTTTGGCTAACTCTGCACATCATCTAAGGCAGTGGTTCTTAACCTGGGTTCTATCGAACCCTAGGGGTTCGATGAGTCAGTCTCAGGGGTTCGGAGAAGCCTCTGCCGCGGAGGCCAGAATAAAGTAATACCGTAATTTGTTGTGAGTTCATGCATTTTGTTGGTTTTGTTCTTTGAGCAAGGTGATGTTCATGCACGGCTCATTTTGTGCACCAGTAAAAAAACATACCTATGTCTTGAATTTGGAAAAAAAATCATATTTTATTTATCACTAAAGAAGGGTTCGGCCTGACCTGTGGTGGCGCAGTGGCTAAAAGCATCGACCTGGGAACATTGAGGTCGCCAGTTCAAAACCCTGCACTGGTCTGGTCAAGGCACATATGGGAGTTGATGCTTCCAGCTCCTCCCCTCTTTCTCTCTCTCTCTCTCTCTCTCTCTCTCTCTCTCTGTCTCCTCTCTAAAATGAATAAAATAAAAAGAAATTAAAAAAAAAAAGAAGGGTTCGGTGAATGCACGTATGAAACTGGTGGGTTCGGTACCTCAGAAAACGTTAAGAACCACTGATCTAAGGGAAGTGTTTTCACAGGCTCTCTTTTCCTTTGCCCCTTGTTCCCAACGGTCAAATGGAAACAACACCCGCGTCACAAGATTGTTAAAGGGTCCCAGTCCACTCAAGTGGATTGCGTGGGTCTGTGCCGGTGCCTGCTATGCACTGGGCTGGGCTGGGCACTGCGGACATGGAGAAGGTTGGGGTAATGACCCTGCTTCCAGGGACAGAGAGTCCTACTGTCAAGACAGGTTGGAGCATTTAAATAATTATATATATATATATATATATATATATATATATATATATATATATATATATATATATATATTTCCAATTATTATTAACAGTGATCGTGCATAATCTTACTTAGAAAATACACAAAAGTAGAAAGAAGGATATAAAAATATGCTGTAAGTCAGACACTATGCTGTCACCTTGCTATAAATAAGGCAGCAGTGAATACCATGTATGTTATTCATTGCCTTTACTGCTTCCTACAGATTCTACACATTTCCAAAAAAGCATGTCTGTCCTTCGCCGCTGTGTTCTTACCCCCAGTGTGTTCTCGGTAGGGATGCTTAGGAAGGTTTTTCAGGAATGAGGTGCAAAAATCAGCATTCCATGCAGCCTGGGTTTGAACCTCAGCCCTGCCACTTAGCAGTGTGTGACCTAAGGGCAAGCTAGTTCGTTTCTCTGGGCCTCAATGTTCTCGTCTGCACAATGGCAGCTGTAGTGAGGGTCAGAGCACCTGGCGTAGGATACCTGACTCGTGCAAGTGTCAGTGACGCCCATTGCCCTTTGCCGATTCTTCTTTCCACATATATGTCAGATAATATGTAGCCAAGTAAAACACATATGCTTACATTGTGTTTTTTCAAAGTAATATATGTGCATAACTTCAAATTTAAATAGTACCAAAAGGTTCATAATTTAAATCAGCAGCCCTTGTGTAGCCTCCTTCCACCCTCTAGAATTTTCCATTGCATATTTTTAAGTTGCATACGTGTTTACTGTAGAAAAATTAGAAAAATGCAGACAAGCAAACCAAGTATAACACATTAAATCCCACTTCTAATTTTAGAAAGGCTTCTTCCAGATCATTTAGCCATGCATTGTTTTCCCATACAAGGTCCTCAGTGTATTTCTTTTGTGCATTACAGCTCTCATCACTGTCTGCTTCAATTAAGGAAAGGAAACAAGTATTTGTTGCTCTGTCCGGGCTGCTCGGTGTGCTGTAAGGACCAGCAGCCTGGGCATCACCAGAAGCTGGTTAGGGATGCAGGGTCTTGGGCGCCCCCTCAGAATCTGCATTTTGACAAGATCATGGTGACTGGCATGTGCGTTAAAGCTGGGAAGGGTTGTACGGACCAGAGCTACTCAGAGCTGCAATCCACGGACTGTTCCTTACAGTCCTGAACAAGACGCTTGAGCCAGAATACAAACTCGTGCTGCTTCCTCTGTTAGGAAAGACTTGCTACAAAACACTGCCAGCTGACCTAAACAATGTGATTGATGAGGAGAGTGATTTACATTCTGGCCCGAGCTCCTTATCTTGTCAGGGACCAGGGACACGCAGTTCCTGGACTTGGCACCAGGCTGCGGACCATACTTCGGGTAGTGCTGTTTGGATCACAAGCTGAGAAGTTGGGGACTGGGACCATACAGAGTTTCTCTGGCTTTAGTTCCTGGCCTCTTTCACTCTGCACGTGTCTGACCCTCCCACCTACAGTCACACACACACACACACACACACACACGCACACACGTGCACACACACGCACGCACGCGCGCACACAAGCATGAACACACACCCTAGAAGAGCCCGCCCCTGAGATTAGGAAACTTCTGTCTCTTGATTCAGATTCAGTCAGAGGCCCACCAGGGCTCTCTTTACATGAAAGGGGCTTTACCCCAGGGTTGCTGTCCTTGTTATCAAGTCCTCCTATTAGAGCCAAACAGAGCAGGGGACTTGGAGAGTGTCGGGAGTCAAGAAAAGCTGAGCGAAAAAGCCTCGCTTGACTTGGAAAGAGACAAAACAACTCTGCTCGGCACAAGTTCCCAAGGTTCAAAGAGCTCTGTCACATCCCAGGGTCCAGAGCTAACCCAATATTTACGGATTCCAGGCCAGGCTTCTGCCTGTGGTGACAGAAGCTGGTGAATAGTGCGTCTGAGCCAGGCAGCAAGGCCACTGGGACGGTGTGGGCGAGCAGCATCGAGCCCGCCTCATCTGTGTAAAACACCATGTGGCACTCGGTCCAGCCTCAGCACCAGCCTCCCAAGGACCCCAGGGAGTCCCATGAATCTGGATCACAGGGTTCACTTTTCCTTCGACATCGGGAAGGCTCAGAACCTTTCATGCTACACAGTTTAGTCAAACAGATTGGGAGTCAAAGTTTAAATTTCCAGGCCACTATTCCCTGGCTGTGTGACCTTATAGAAGTTACTCAAGCTTTCTGAGTTAGTTTCCTCGTCTGTAAAGTGGGGCATAACAATACCTCGAAAGGGTGTTGTGGGAATTAGTGGTAATGTCTGTAAAGTACCTGGAACCAACTCATTGACTCAGTCCTGTGTGGAGCTTGTGTAAATTGAGCACATCATGGGTGCCTGGCGCAGGGAGGTGGGGTCCAGTGTGAGCAGAAACTCACAACCCAGCAGGGAAGATAGATTGTCGAAGAACCATACAAATAAGCATGGAACGATCTGCCCTGTGTGTTACAAGGAGACCCGCAGGAGGCCTGTGCTGGGGGCAGGGTCTCAGCTGGGGGTCAGGGCAGTTTTACTGAGCAAGTGACTGTGAGCTCAGATCCCAACAATGGGTAGGAATTTATGAGGTAAAGTAAAGAAAAGAATATTCCAGTGGCAGAGAGGGGATTTTAAACCGTTCCAGAGTAGAGTTTTGGATAGAGAGAAGGAGTCAGGTGTATTTTACCTTTTGAGGTAAAATTTACATACAGCCAAATGCACAAGTCTTAAAGTCCAACTGGATGATTTTTGACAAATACACACACCCACAAAGTCAACACCTCTATCCAGACATTGCCATCATATTGGGCTTACCTGAATAACATTTTCCCTTATTATCCAAGTCAGGGGCTGAGTTTTGATGGGAATGTTTTATAGGGGTGCAGAGGGCTAAGGTTTTGGACTAAGCTTAAGTCCCAGCTCCACCACTCTTGACCCCTAGGACTTTGCCCAGGTCTCTCCACTTCTCTGAGACTCAGTTTGCTCATCTGTAAAATAGGGCTAAATAAACCTACTTCATAGGGTTGCTTAAGGGGTTGAATATGCCATTTTTGTGTGTCCAGCTGGGTGCATGGTAAGTGGGTACCCTGCAAGCAAGCCCTACTTCGTCTTTAGAATGGGAACTGCAGTGGGGGACGCACCAAGTGATTGGATTCGCGCCTCCCGGGGCAGCGTGCTGGCAGCTGCTGCGCACACACCCTAACACCGGTCTTGTCCCCCACAGGGATGTGCCTGCAGGCCTTCATAGAGGCTTTCTTTTTCCTGGCTCAGAGGAAGTTCAAGATGCTGCCCCTCCACGAGCAGGTGGCCTCGCTGATCGACCTGTGTGAATACCACCTGTCCCTGCTGGACGAGAAGCGTCTGGTGTGTGGTCGGAGTGGCAGGTTGGGGATTCGGCCCCCATATAGTGGCACAGCCCAGGAAGCCACCACAACAGCCCTGCTGGCAGAGGGCAGTGTCCCGCCCTGCCCGGACAGGCTCTCCCATTCTAAACACGCTCTGTCCTGAGGGCCGCTCCATCCTCCTGGAAGAAGAGCAAGCCCTTCTGGGCTGAAGAGAGGCCCGGGCTTCCCGCCTATGGAGAACCAGCAGGCTGCTGAGGGTTCCCGCCGGGACTCTGCTCATTGTGTCTGTCTTCTGCTGAGCTGCGTGCGCCTCGAGAGGCCGACCGATGCTCGCTCGCCTCCCTCCCAGGGTCTCACAGTGGTAAACCTATTTGCAAGTCATCAGTGGACATATGACATCCCAAAGGTGACAGATGGCATCCTCTAGCCTGAGTTCACGGGAAGCACCAACAGGGATGAAATGGCCATGTGTGGGGCACCGACGATCCCCAGACAGAGCCGTGGCGAGGAAGGGACTCAGGGAGCCGATCCTTGGGTGCGCCGGAGCCCTGAGAGAGAACACTGGGTGAAGCCCGGCAGCATCATGTCTGCGTCCGACCACCCATTCTGTGAAATGAAGTGGAACTATCCAGTGGGCGTCCGCGACTCTCCCATCCCAATCATGTGCTACATGGGTGTAGTTAACAGATTAGCCTCATTTATTTCATTAGCTTGCCTGTTGCTGCAGTGTCTGGTTTGTTATTAATTAAGAAATAATTAACTAAGAAGTCACTAACTAAGGCTCCTACAGTCTTAAAGCTGGCAGGAGCCACGAGGTCATGTTGCCCGATGTTGTTTGACCTCGACCCCAGCGCTGGAGTCCCACAGTCACATGGCCTCTGACTGGAGCCTGGTGTGGGTGGGGTGGTCGCCACGTGGCCAGCACTGCCGAGGGCTCCAGTGTGCCCGCCACATGTTGGACGCCTGGGTGAGAGGAAGGGGCTGACACAAGACATGGGTGGGGGTTAGGACGAGAAGAGCGTGAGGCCAGAAGCCCAGGTGCCAGGCGTGGGGTGAGGAAAATGGGAGCCTGCGCTGTTCCTCGCACAAGCCCCTTTCCTCATCGCCACATGTGTCCCCGGGAAGCCCTCCTCTCAGAGGGGAAGCCTCGCAGGCAGCCAGAGCGGCATGGTGGCAGATGGCCGTGGGCAGGTCGCAGCCCAGGACCCGCCAACAGCGGGCGGAGACTGCCCCCTGCAGAGCCAGGCTCTCCACAGCGCCGCCGGGTTTGGAGTTGCCGGGCTCTTTCCCAGGGCGTCCCCTTTTAAAGGATCCCGGCGGCCCTGGGAAGAGCTGGCCATCACGCTCTGAGTCAGGAGGACGCAAGATCCGAGGACATTAGCACGGTGCCTGGCACGCAGGAGGTCTCGGAAAGTGCTCTCAAAGGTAGGGCAGCGGTGGGGTCACGTGGGCGGCAGCGGGTCCCAGACGAGCACACACGTCCTTCTCCTGCTTCTGTCCTTGTCGTGTCCCTCTAATACCCTTCCCTGTCTCCTGATCCAGTCCCTTCAAACTGATGGCAGCTGCTGACTCGAGCTCTGACACAGCCTGCTACACAGAAATGAGTGACTTGGATTCAGCCTCCCGGGAATGTTTTTAAACCCAAACACAAGGTTGTTAATTGAGAATCGAGATTCCCCCCAACCCTCAGTGAGTTGTTTTAGAGCTGGGACCCACGTGAATCCTTGCCGGACCCTCCTGCCAGCCAGACTGTCTCAAGGAATGACCGGCTTCCCCTGCAGGTGGCTCCCATGAAACCCCTCACTCTGCAGCCTCCCTCCCATGCCCCTGCTCCTCAGGGCCCAGGCCGCAGCCCCGGGGCCACTGCCCCTCCCAGCACCGAGGGCCCACTCGGGCTGTTTAGTGACAAGAGACGGTTGAAATGTCTTATTTGATGGGAGACACTTGTAATATCTTTATTTTCCACAGCAAAAAGGACAGGTGGCCTAAGGTGGGACCCTGTGTGTGTGTATCTCCTACATGGGGGCATTGTAAAGGTGTCATCAGCTTAATTCTCCAGTCAGTCACACTGGGAAGGTTCATAATGTTGCTCCCACCTTCCGATGAAGAAAGAAAGGCCTGGGAGGTCACGTGGTGGAGTCCGGCCTTGGTTCAGGTCTGCCGGTTGATTCCTGTCCCCTCTGCGTCCCTGGATGAGCAGGAATCCTGCTCCAGATACAGAGCCCGGGTCAGTCCTCGCCGCTCCAGGGCTGCCTGGGGCCCCCAGGGTTCTGCTCACTGCCACACAGGCTGGGGGCATGGGCCCGGGCAGTCCATGTTCTTAAAGGGTCCGCTGTGAGAAACAAGAGTTTGAAGACCTTGTGTCCACCCTTCCAAGTCCCCTTCACAGAGCAAACGGACGTCACAGTGGAGGACCCCAGCTGACCCGCCCAGGCACGCTTGTTAGCCGCAACGAGTCTTGTAAACAAAGCTCTAACTCCGTTTCTTGAAGTTGGTTTTCAGAAAGCATTCACTTGGTGAAAGGGAGTGCAATTTCTAGGTCTAAAACCAACTAAGCCCATGTTTTTTGGTAAAAAGATTATCAGTGGGTTGGATACCAGCCACACAGTCTGTGGGGATAAAAAAATGTCAGCTCTCACGGTGAGGAATGTCCCCTCCCATCCCTTGCGTGTCATCTGGGGGCGTGTTGCTCCGCAGCCAGGGTCACTGTCTAGAAGGAGCCCCCCACCCCCACGCCCCTGCAGACAGTCCGCCCTGCGCCCCACGGTGTGACAGGGAAATGAGGTTGAATAGGTGGAATCAGGCCGCTCCATCGACAGAATGAGTGACAGACAGGAGACTTCCCCACCTCCTGGGTGCCTAATGGGAAGCCCCATTGGGTTCACCCCCTCCCGCAATTGGCTCTGTTTTACGGGGTGTCACTGAAGCCATAGCCAAAGCAGATGTTTCCTTCCTCCTGGAAGAGAGACGCTCCAGGTGGGGCGGAGTCCCTGAGCTTTGCCTGTGCGATGAGCCCATTCCTGAGAAGGCCCTCAGCCTCCACCGGGTTCCTCTTCCCACTCCCTCCTGCCCTTCCCAGCCTCCTGCTGATCCCCCCACCCCACCCACAGTCCAGCCACATCACCTCTTCCCTGTGCTGTTCCACTGGCTCAGCCTGTCTCCGTTCAGGGTGCGTGCACCCCAGGGCGTGTGTGTTATGTCGGCCTGGCCAGGACGGGCCGTGGGAGGTGCTTGTAAAGGCACACAGGCGTCAGTGCGGCTGTCAGCAGTGCTGGTCCCCTGTGCAGAGACAGGCGCCTCCGTCGCCTAAACAAGCCCCTTTGCCCCCCTTTTGTCCCCCTGGGCCTCTGCCGGCTCTCCCTAGCTCAGACCTCATCATCTCTTGCCTGGTCTTCATCAGCTCCTGCTCCTCAACCTCCTCCATCTACCCTTCGTTGCTCTCAGGTAGAAGGAACTGGGGGAACCACAGCCGAGCACAGAAAGCCCTGACACTCAACCTTCATCACCTCCCTGAGAAAGCCCAGTCTCTGAAGCCAGCATTCAAGGCCCCTAGTCATCTAATCCCATTCCCTGGAAGCACCCTAAATCCGTGCCTGGCCAACACACCTCATGCCTGTGACCCGGTGCTCCCTGTTTTTGCCCTGCAGGAAGAGAGCCTTCTGGTTCTCACCATGGTGGGAGGGCCACAGGGCGTGGACCCGCTCTGTGCTCTCCCCTCTCCCCCAGTCCAGCGGAAACTTACTTATCTTTCAAGGTCAGGCTCAAATGTCCCCTGTACAAATCCCCCACAGAGAATGACCCTGGGAAGTTCATTACCACGGCTGCCCTGTGGCTTCACAACATCTGCTCCCACCAAGCTGTGAGGTCTTTCAGAGTCAGTCAGGTGCAGGGTTTATGCCGCCCCCTCGGGCAGGCAGGCCCAGCAGGGCGCAGGTGAGGAGGCAACGCGCTCCCTCTCGCCTTACGCTGCCGCTGCCGCAGCCCTTAATCATGCTTTTCTAGATCGTGCCAAGGAGGATCGCTGAGCACCTCCATGTCCCCGGCAGCTCATTGGCTCCCGGGCACAGTGGCTGTCCCATGACTGCAAGCAGACAGTCCTGGGCAGTCTCTCCATGTCCCTTTGTCTTGGGCTCAAGTCTGGACCCTGTCTTTGGCGGTGTGGGGGGGGGGTGTTGCGGGGGGGGCACTCCTCTTGTTCAGCCTTGGAGTCCAAGGCCTGCCAGGCTGGGTGGGCCTCACCACAGCTCCCCCATGGGCGCCCAGCTGTCTCCAGCTCAGCAGCAGCCTGTTTTTGTGCAATAAGATGATCCCAGGATGAATACTGACAGTTGGGGTAAGTGAGACCGAGTTGGGGAGGAGCCCAGACACTCCGAATGGTGCTCTGTGCCTCACTAGGACCAACTCCCTCTTCCACACGACTTTGTCGTAGCGAGAGGGAGACAGACAGGAAGGAAGAGAGATGAGAAGTATCGACTCGTAGTTGTGACACCTTAGTTGTTCATTGATTGCATCTCATATGTGCCTTGACTGGGGTGGGGGGGCTCCAGCTCAAGCCAGTGATCTTTGGGCTCAAGCCAGCAACCTTGGGCTCAAGCCAGCGACCATGGGGTCACATCCATGATCTCATTCTCAAGCCGGCAACCCCACGCTCAAGCTGGTGAGCCCGTGGTCAAGCCAGAATGAGCCTGACCTCGGTTTTCAAACCTGGGTCCTCAGCTTCCCAGCTTGACACTCTATCCACTCTGCCACCACGTGGTCTGGCTTTCCCATGCGAATTTAACATCCGTCAGCACAGTTTACACAGTACTTTTACAGCCATCCTCTCAGTCGGTCCTTCCCACAGCCGGTGAAGGGTGAGGCTTCTCATCGCCTCCCTTGCAGAGAGGCGGAGACTGGGGCCCAAATCCCATCCCCTTCCTCGGCACCATGGCTGCTCTCTGCAGTGCTCAGTGCCCCCACAGCCCAGTGAGGAGAGGGTTTTGATCTCATTTCACAGATGTGGAAACCCACGTCTCAGACAGGCTGGGAAGTCCTGGGGAAGCTGGTTCTGGGGGCTCAACTTGGGGCCATCTGACCTGGTTTTCTCTTGTTGACACCCAGAAAGGCTCTGTGGGCCACGTACATTCTACGGGCTCTAGGCCCCTGCGCCACACCAGGGGTGACAAGACGTCTGTCACTGATCTCTGGGACCCGAGAGTGAGAAATGGAAAGGACAGTATACACGGAAGTGTTTTGTAAAGCAAAATGCTGTTCCAATGCCACGTTATCTTCAGACCGGCCTCTGGTTTCCTACCCAGTGTCAAGCGATAGAGGAGAAAGGTCCCCCTTGAATGTTGTAATGTAATCCATCAAAACAAGTGAAGCCACCCGGCCCGCTCCTCTCCCTCGGCCCCTCCCGCCACCCGCACCTACGTGAAGACATCCGAAGGCTTAAAAATGGTGTCTGCCGCTCCTCTGACGCCTGGAATTTGCCTTGTGATGGGCAGAGCAGTACACCAAAAATAGCTTAATTTTTAACATTGCTTGATTAAAAACTCCCTGACCCACAACTCCCTGGCCTTACAGTTGAGAACTGGGCTTGAAATGTTCAGTATCTGAGCACCTTCCTGCGAGGCCCAGAAATGATGACATCTCCCCTCAGGAGCTGGTGTTCCCGGGGCGGAGAGCTGTCCTCTCCAAGAGAGGGTGCGTGTCAACCTAACACCCACCTCGTCTTGATCAATACTTTTGCCAATCTCCTGTTTGGTTTGATGCATGCGAGAGAAATTTTCCCGTATGGCATATGGATTTCTCCCTCACAAAATAAGTACAAATTTCTTTTCTGTTCTCAAGGATAAAGGCGCTTTGCAGAAGAGTCAACATATTCAATTACCCTCATCTCTAGTAACCAAAAGTCTTGCTTGTATATAACTAGAAAAAAAATACGCAGCCTAGCACTTGTGCACAAGGTACACACACACACACACATACACACACACAAAGCACCATTGAGCTTGGGTATAAAGTGGCAAAATTATCGACGTTTCTCACATTTCTGGCAATGTGCCTGAGTCTTATTTGGAAAGCAGAGGACAGGGGCCTCTGTGCAGCCCTGGGGTTACATCTTGTGCTTACCAAGAGCTGTGAGAAGTACTTCCTTCCACATAGAGGCGTTTGCAAAGATTCAGACTAGCACCATAGTCTCAGGCTACCAGGATGTCCCCAGTGTCCCCAGGCCCCAAGAAATAGCAGGGACGTTCTTCCTTCCAAACGGGAAAAATGAGGGCTGAGAATCCCAGATGAGGCATTCGGGATGGTGGAAAGATAGAGCGTCTGGATTCTGCTGTCCGATTCTCTCAGAGTGACCAGTGACCTCACCTCTTTGCCCTCGCCCTGACCGGTACAGTGGTGAAAACCACGCCATGAGGAATGTGAAGAGCCTGGCTTTGGGTTGGCACCTGGGAAGTGTCTTAATCAATGTCTGTGAAGAAAGGGTGGTCTGTGTGCTGAGACCACACAGAGACCAGAGGGTCCTCCGCCCTCCTCCACATCCCTGATGGGCTCCTCATGGTCTGGCAAGGGGGGCCTGGTGCCCGAGCCCTCCTCCCTCGGTGCAGGGCCCTGCTGCTGGCGAGGCTGCTCCTGCCTCTTAAAAGCCTTTGAAAGTTCTTTATTAAATTTTCATGGCACATGAAGTCAAGGTTCCACTACTTGGCCTCAGTTGTCTTGGTAACTTTGTAAAATGCAATAATAAAATGAAGCTAGGTGTTGCTAACACGGGCTCATTGTGTATAAAACAGCTGCAAAGTATGATGGTTTTTTCTGCGTGATAATTTTTGACAGCGGATCCACCGGGGTGGACCCAGCTCGTTCATTTTGGGTCAATTAGTGAGAAAAGGGTACCTTTTAATTTTTTCTTCCCTAATGGCTAATGTTGGCCTGAGCAGCTAAATATTGCCTCAAGGAAACTGGAATTTGGGGGATCTGGAGGGAGGTGTTTGGACAAAGCTCCAGCCTTCCATCTGCAGGGGACAGTCGCCCTTAGGGAGGGAGTGACGTGTCCCTGGAGTTTGGCCGCCTGTCAGAGACTGTAGCAGGGACGCCTGATCCGGGACAAAGGGAGCCGCCTCCAGTCTGGTGGGTACAGCAGGCACTGCGTGCAGCTCTGGGCTGAGCAGGTGCACACTGCAGGCTTTACCTGGGGGGGGGGGGCTCGAGGCAGGGTGCTCCCACAGGGAGCTGGGCCATTCAAGCTGCAGCAAGCAGGCCATTCCCGGGGGCCGAGCCTGACTCCAAGAATGACCGAGGATCTCAGACTGGGTGTCTGCCCCTCCCGAGCTGGAGCACAGCACTCAGGCCAAGTTCAGAGGCCCTCTGGCCTGCAGACAGGTGACCCAGCCCAGCTGGCTCCAGTCGTCCCTGTGGGTGGGCCCAGACCCCTTACCTAGTCTGCCAGGGAGGGTAGGCCCTGCACTAAGCAGCCCCAGGGCATCAGAGCAGCGGGGGGTGGGGGGGTGGGAATGTAAACCATCCTAATGCACATTCACAGAGCCACACAATGGCCAGACCACACCCGGCACGTGTGTTAGCTCCTTCATTGTGCGAAACGGGTTCAGCAAATGGACACTTGTATTGTCACACCATTTATGGTTAGGGAAACCGAGGTTCCAAACTAAGATGCAGTGACCTGTCTGAGGGGGCACAGTTTGTAAAAGCCGAAGCCAGTCTGGGATCTCAGCCTCCCGGAGTTGGAGCCTAGACACTCCTGCGCGTGGTGTGTTGGGCTCCCCGTCGGTCAGTGGGTAAGTCCTGCCAGAGGCGCTCTGAGAAGTGTGGAGGGGGAGGCCTTGGACAGCACGGTGTCAGCCAGGTTTCTCACTGAAGCCCTGGATGTAACAGTGTTGGGGGAAGCGCCTTGCTAGCCAGCCCCCGCATTCTGGAGGTCACCCCGACCCAGCCAGGTGTACAGGACAGGGAGGAACTGAGAATTGCTCAGCTTGGCAGCCAGGTGACAGCGGAGGGGGACAGAGAGAGGCCACATGATGGTAACTGAGAGCCCTGTGTCTGGCTGGAGTGTGCAGGGTGTGGTGAGCTCGTGCGGAGGAGCGGCTTTCTCTGGGTGCCAGAGACACGGTGGCCATGGTGGGGAAGTGGGTGGCATCTGCTCCTCTCCTGCAGCCGGGGCCACCACAGAGGCTCTGGGGGGACAGCGTGGAGAGGGAAGCAGCTGTCCACATTGTCGCAGGTCAGAATATCCCAGGACCCCAAACATCCACCACGGCCTGCCCCAAAGCCGAGGTCTCTGGCTTCACAACCTCGAAAGAGGGTGGCCCATGCAGGGTCCAGAAACGACACTCCTGTTTCAGCCCTTGCTCTGTGCTCACGCACCCGTGTGAAGGGGCACCTGATGGGACGGGAGGGGACAAGAGCCTCATTACTTCACTGGCAGAGAGGCAGAGCCCACCGCTGCAAGGCCGGCCAGGAGATGTTCCATCACATTCTGCAAACTTCACTTAATAAAATCTGGAACACTATCATACAGTTTACATAGGTTTCCTTTTGTAAAAAAAGAGTTTTGAGTCAGGTAATATATCTGGGATGTTCACACGTGGAAATTCACTCCTCAAAGGACTCTAGGTAAAATGGAACCCCAATGCTTGAGAAAGACACTCAACCACTTGGTATCTTGTTTGGATCATTTTTTAAAATATGGAATAGATAGATATATATGTATATATACACATATACATGCACATATGACGTGGATGCACATGTATAGCCAAGACAAAAACAGCACATAAAGACATACACTGACAATTTTCCACCCACGCCTGCCCCTCATGTCCTAGTCTGTCCCGGGACAACTACAGCTTCTGGGTTTTGTGGGTCCTTTCTAAGACAGCCACGCACATACCAGAATTCTCACATATGAGTGATACCCCTTTTCCTCCTCTTTGTACACTGGCCCGCACTCTGCTTTTTTCACGCTGTTTCTCGGAGATGGCTGCGTGATACGTATGTGCAGGTTGGCCTCGGTTTTTTAATGGCGTCCTGGCATGCCGTTATACGACGCACGGCCATTCCTTACAATAGTTTAGTTTACATAACTGGTCCCAGGGGATGCAGTAAGGCGGTTTCCAGTTTTCTGTTACCACATCCAGCCCTCCAGGGATCGTTCTTGCAGGTTGTGCACCTTTGTGCAAGGGTAGCAGTGTGTCCCGGAAGTCAAATTACTAGGTCAAAGGGTACATACATTTTAAATTGCTGTCGATATGTCAGCTTGCCCTCCAAAGAGGCTGGACTGATCTTCAGTCCTACCAGCGATGTGAGAGGGCCAGTTCCCCTGTCCTCCCCACACAAGCTATTTGCCAATTGATGGGTGAAAAACATAGCACATTCTGGTGGGAAATTTCACGTTTGCTCCTCTCATCATGATGAAGTTGAGACTTGCGTGTTTAAAGCTGTTTGTGTTTCCTCTTCTATAATCTGGCCGCTCATGCTCTTTGCCCATTTTTTTCCACGCGTCTTTTCCATGTTGATTTGTAGCATCGTTTTGCAAATGAAAAGAATTAGCCTTTTGTAATATTTTTGCAAAATATGCGTTCTATATGGGCCATTTTTCGGCAGCCAGCTGTCTCTCTGCCTCTAGCACATTCTCCGTAGGCTGCCGGAGTGGCCTTTCCGAAATGACAATCTGCTCATGTCCCCATCCCACCTAAAGATAGAAAACGGCCTCCTGACACCCGGATCCAGCTCAAATTCCTCATTTGGCTTTGGGGGTCCTCTTTTGGGGCCCTCGTTTTCCCCCAGCCCAGCCAAGAGGGCCATCACATGCAGCCTGTAGGCTGTGCTGTGCGCAGGAGAGCGATGACACATCGAGAACCTCAGGGGCGTCCCCTAGAGGAAAAAAACAGAGCAGCCAGTTCCACGGCCACCTCTCCCAGAACCGTCACCACAGCACTCACCCCCCACCCCTCTTGGCCATTCCTGTCTGGGTCCCACCCCTAGTTAGGGCCTCGCACAGAAGAGGTGCTCAGGAAATGTGTGTGGAAGTGAGTGAGCGAATGAATGAACGAGTGAGTGAAGGCCATCCCCGCATGAGGAGTGACGGGTGAGGACCCTGCCCCTGCTCAGCCTTCGCAGCCAGATGGAAACTAGTGCATTCACCCAACAGGCTGTTCTGTATAAATGTCCATTAAACCCTGCAAAATGCAAATTCTTAAAAATGCAGCAGGCTGGTCTTCACAGGTGATTAGCGTCTGCCCATGAGTCAGCAGTGAGTCCTGTTCAAATCCGAGAGTCAGGCCTTTCAGGGAGCAAGGTAGCCTCCCTCCCCTGACTCCCCAGAGGACATCATAGGGGTGGGCATCGACGCTCTGCCATCAGGACTGCGGGGACTGGGTCCCCGGGACCCTTCCTGAACTGTAAGGCCGGAGGAGTGCAGGCACTGAAGCAGCTCCTTCTCTCCAAACCGCAAATGCCATCCTCCCGACCCTGTCGGGCCAGCCTACACCATCCATTCCCCTCAAATGGGGAGTGCACCCCCAGCTCTCTGCTCTGCTGCTGTCTCTCCCGGGGCACCAGGGGGCCTCCTGTTCCTCGGCTCACCCTTCCCCTGCATCCTAGGAACCCTTAAAAATGTAAGTGGGATGGCTGACAGGCAGTGGCGCAGTGGATAGAGCTTCGCACTAGGACACTGAGGGCCCAGGTTCAAAACCCCGAGGTCACTGGCTTGAGTGCAGGCTCATCTGGTTTGAGCAAGGCTCACCAGCTTGAGCCCAAGGTCGCTGGCTTGACCAATGGGTCCCTCGGTCTACTGTAGCCTCCCGGTCAAGGCACATATGAGAAAGCAATCAATGAACAACTAAGTCCCACAACGAAGAATTGATGCTTCTCATCTCTCTTTCTTCCTGTCTGTCTATCCCTCTCTCTGTCTCTGTCACCCCCCACCCCAAAATTGTAAGTGGGATAATGGTTCTCCCAGCTGCTCTTTGCTCCATGGCTCTCCCTCCTGTGAGGAGCAAGGCCACAGACCCCTGTGGCCCCTACAGCCTCCCCGTGACCTGCACCCTGGGGACCTGAGCCCCTTCAGGGGAAGGCCTGCTCACTCAGAACTGCGTGTCCTCACTTGGCCCCTCCCTCCCTCAGCAACTACTGAGAACCGTCTAAGCACCAGCCAGGCCCAGCGAGGCATTGACGTGAGCGGACGAGGCCCTGCCCACCTGGAGCTGAAGGCCAGACCCCGGTTCACACGTGCAGGGGGCAGAGTCGAGGGCAGAGAGGAGGGCTTTGCAGGGCCTGGCATGGTCCAGCTCAGAGAGGCGGCCCCACCGCAGGCCAGTTGAAGACTTCTTCCTTCCTCTGGAGCATGTTTAGAGGATAAGCTCAGGATTGTGTTTTGTAAAATAACTGAGTTTAGGATTTGGAGGGTGGACTAAGGAGAGTGGTGGATCACGCGTGGGCATGGAGAGGTTGGCTGGGGGGCCTGGCGGATCCAGGCGGGGTGGGAGTGTTGGCAGCTAATGCTGGTGGCATCAACTCAAGAGGCTTAGAGGAGAAAAACTGATGACCCTTCTCATCTCAGTTATTGAATGCCGTCTGGCCTTCCTGCGTGAGGGCAGGGTCTTGTCCGTCCTACTGGCAGCACTCAGAGAATCCAGCATGTAGTAGGTGGATCTTCTAGGAATGAATGAATGGAGGACTGAATGCATAAATAAATGAATTACAGGTGAGAGGAAACAGTAAAGGAAGGGATGAATGTAACAGATGGGAAAAATGAAGCTCTAGTCATGGGGTGAGGTGTCAGCTGGGTGAGCCGGTGACGGCCCCGGGGTGGGGAAAAGCCAGCAGCAGGCCCGCGAGGGAGGCCCCCAGGCAGCGTGAAAACCCTGTTTCCTGCCACCTCGCTCGCTCACATCGAGAACCTCAGGGGCCTGTTTTCATAAGTTGTCACTTCCCCACACACCCACAGGCAGTAGTAACATACCCACTGTCCCAATAAATAAATCTGGGCCGCTTTTCAGCATCGTTTAACGTCCCCGGGAAGGTTGGGTCACGTGGCATGCAGCAGCAGCCCACTCGCTGACAGGCTGAAGCATATCATATTGAATTCCACGGCTGGTGGGGCCCGCGAGACCCCATGCTGCCTGGAAATCTGCGCTGATTTATTAGAATGCATGTGTGCTGCTTATTTCCTGTAATGAACAGTGGAAAGATCTTGAACTCACTCCCTGACTACCGCTGGGAAGGAAGAGGGGACAATATGGAAGGGAACTTGTTGGGGGCAGGTACCATGTTGAACTGAACTTGGGTGCTGTTTGCAGAGGGATGGTCTCAAGGTATTGCACTATCTTCCTGACCCTGCCCTCTGCCCACTGCTGTTCTCCTGGTGTCTCCTTGGTCACCTGGGAGCTTTCAGCACAGGCCGGGCATACTGACCACAGCTGTGCACACTCCCACACTGATACACAAGCCACACCTGGACAGGACCACATGCAGAAGCACACTCACTGACACCCACTCCTATTTCTGCGGACGCTGACACACACCACACGCATCCCAGCTACTATCCCTGGTGCAGTCACACACACACACACACACACACACACACACACACACACATTCTCACACACTTCTACATGCATTGTGAATTTCCAAGCAGCAGATTTTGTTATTAATTCCTACTTTTATTGCTCTGTGGTCCTTTCCTTTTTTGAGAGAGAGACAGACAGACAGATAGGAAGGAAGAGAGATGAGAAGCATCAAACCGTAGTTGTATCACTTTGGTTGTTCATTGATTGCTTCTCATACATGCCTTGACTGGGGGGCTCCAGCCGAGGCAGTGACCCCTTGCTCAAGCCAGCAACCTTGGGGTCTCACACCTGAGTCCTTAGCACCCCAGTCCAACGCTCTATCCACTGCGCCACTCCCTGGTCAGGCTGACCTTTCCTTTTTTGAACCTAGTATGTGCCAAGCATTGTGTTTGGTGCTAAGTATACACAGCTGAATAAACTTGGACCTCGCAGCCTAATAATGGAGAAAACAAATAAATACACATTAACAACCTGACGTGACACGTGCTGCAGCGGAGGAAAGCCCAGGACTAAGTTTTCTTTTTTTAATGTTTATTTTCTTGATTTTAGAGAGAGGAAAGGAAGGAGCAAGAGAGAGACAGGGACATCAATCTGTTCCTGTGTGTGCCCTGACCAGAGATCGGACTGGCAACCTCTGTGCTTTGGGACGATGCTCTAACCAACCCAGCTGTTTGACCAGGGCAGCGCTACGTTTTCTTAGAAATATCTTATATTCTGTATTTTCCTCTACTTAGGATGATTCCTTTTTTATTTCTGTTACTTAAACACTGCTGACAAACAAAAAAAAAAAAAAAAAAAGAAAAGCCATAGCTATTTCATTGTTATATTCATTTGCTTTTCTTGAATTATTAGTATGGATGACCCTATTCTCATTTATTTACTGTCCATTTCTATTCCTTCTTTGCTACTTGCTACTTCCTATTATGCCTGTTTTACTGCTAGGATAATTGTTCAGTTCTTCAGATTTCCAATTATTTGTCTTTTGAGATCTTCTCAGATAATTCTTCAAGTTGATGTTCTCAAATGGATCCCACCTGACTTTTATACCCCTGTATTGTCTTCTGCTCTTAGCAGTGATATTCTTTACTGCCCTGTCTTTGTTTTCAGGTTGTTCCTTATTCTCGGCAGTGCGCTCCTGTTTGCGGCTGAAGCATCATTTGAATTACCGCAGCATTCGTCCAGGTCACCGGGAGAGGCTTCCGCACACCTGACACGCTAAGGCTTGGTGCGCCATGGGAGCAAAGGAAGCCTGGATGATCTGAGGACTCTCCCTGAGAACTGGCGTTCCTGGTTGGCTGGTCCGGCTGTGCTTCTGCCCCCACCCCCCCTCTCAGGGCAGGCAGGGTCGGCTCCGCCTTCTCCATCCTTCACCTGTTCTTCCTGCATTGCCTGACGCAGGTGTCTCCAGGATGCTTGTTCAACTTCAGACTCCGTGGCATTGGGGTGTCGATGTCAACTCACATGTTCTAAAATGTGTACGTTTATGATGTGCACATGCATGTGTGTTGATATATATTTGTATTGTAGGTATATGTGTGTATGTATATACATTTATTCCCTGTCTGCTGAAAAGGTCGGTCAAGAATAAAGGACATCCCAGCAGCTCGCAGATCTAGGGCTATAATTTCACTCCCCAGGATTTTCAGAGACATGACTAATTCCACCGCTGGGGCAGGGTAGGCACAAGGAGAGCCTGAGACATCTTGTGATGCCAGAAAGTAAGGACGTGTTTGAAAACAACGCTGTGGACCTGTCACTAGGACATGGGCCCCAGTTTGAAGGGGCTCCCTGTAGCCAAATCTGGGACTTTGTTTTAGCACCAAAATAATTAAATAGAGTAATGAGTTATAAACCCTTAAAAATAGAACTTTATGAGCCCATAGCGATAATAAATACATAAACAGATATGTGGGGAGAAGGGAAGACCTTTGCTATCATTAGAATTCTGAGAGTCCTGGTAAAGTGGGAAGAGTGTTAGAATGGACAGGTCTTTCACTGCCATCCTAGAAAAGACTATCGATCAAGAATTGTCAGTGGTCGCTCCATCTAGGGGGACATTTTAATAAGGAGCAGGATGTTTGCATGGTCTCAAAGGGTCTCCCCACAGTCCATGTATTAGTTGTAAGCAAGGCAAAAAACGAAACCACCCCAGTAGTTATACAATGGAGAAAGTGGACCACATCTTGGTCAGGTGATAACACTAACATCACCTGCCAGGGCCAGGTAGGTGTCGTGTGCCTGCACATGTGTGTCTCTGAAAAAAGGACACAAAATGCTCTCTGCAGTATTTTAGCCAAGAATGAATAACCAGAAACTAATCACAAGGAAACATCAGACAAATGCAGAACTCTGATTTTATTTCTAAAAGGGATAGAAGAAACGGTTGGATTCTTTCAAAATGCCAGTGCCATAAAAGGCAAAGAAAGGCCATAGAAATGTTCTAGGTTAGCCTGACCAGGTGGTGGGTAGAGCACCTGGGATGCTGAGGACCCAGGTTCAAAACCCTGAGGTCATCGGCTTGAGTGTGGGAGCAAAGACATGACCCCAAGGTCGCTGGCTTGAGCAAGGGGTCACTGGCTCAGCTGAAGCCCCCTGGTCAAGGCACATTTGAGAAGCAATCACTGAACAATTAAAAGTGCCGCACCTATGAGTTAATGCTTCTCATCTGTCTTCCTTCTGTATCTGTCTGTATCTGTCTTGGTCTCTATTGATTTTAGAAAGAGAGACAGAAACATTGTTTGTTTCTTTTTTTTTTTAAATTAATTAATTTATTTATTCATTTTAGAGAGGAGACAGAGAGAGACAGAGAGAGAAAGGGGGGAGGAGCAGGAAGCATCAACTCCCATATGTGCCTTGACAAGTGCAGGGTTTTGAACTGGCGACCTCAGCATTCCAGGTCGACACTTTATCCACTGCGCCACCACAGGTCAGGCCCATTGTTCGTTTCTTTATGTGCCCTGACCGGGGATCAAACTGACCACCTTTGCATCCCAGGACAACACTCTAACCAACCGAGCTGTTGGCCAGGGAGGATATTTTCCTTTTGTAAAAAAACCCAACAGGAGCTCTTCCTTGGTCTTGCTTTTCTCATAGCATCCTGTTCTTTTATCTCCCTGAGGATATTATCGTTTGGAGTTATTATTTTTTAAAATTGATCTTCTCTTTCCTGCTTTCTCTCTTACTTCCTATTTCCTTTCCTGGGCTGATTGATTTGGCCTTTCCCATTCATGATGGAAGTTAGCTTTTTTTCTTTCTTCTTTTTCCATTTTTTTTAAAGGTGATATATTTACAAATAGGGGGGCTTTGTCTCCACTAATAAAGCAGAGGCCTGGGGAAATTCACACGTAGTTTCTATTACTCCTTGGATACTTTCCTCAACTGTGTCCTGGCTGCCTGTGCTTTTTGCACGTGTGTACGCACACGCACGGGACCCGGCGATTGGTGGGGGTCATCATAGGGCGCTGTGACAGTAGTGCGCTCTTTGTATTGAGGGAATACCCACCGGTCTTTTCTCCAAAGCCAGTTCTTCCAAACAATCCCACTTAGTCACTTGGGGAAAGATGCCGGGCTCTGGGCATCCTGGGAGCAGTGGAGGCGCTTGGGGGGCAGAGGGACGGGCACTACTGAGAGAAGCTGAAGCTCACGTTACCCCCTCCCATACCTCACAGAGCCCTCTGATTTACCTGGTGTCCCCAAGTCCGGAGCATAACTGGCTCCATTCCTCCAGAGAACAAAATGTCCGTTCCTTATGAGGAGATGGTGGGGGGGGGGGGCATAGAGAGGCTTCCTGGCTGTGTAGAGCAGGGGAAGAAGCCTGCCCCCCCCCCATTTCTAAGCTGGTGCCCTGGCTCTCCACCTATCTAGCTGGCCCTCCAGCCCCTGAGGCTCTCGGGCAGGGTCCTTGCTGACCAGCACATTTCTGCTCTAACGTGCTCAGTGTCTCCGCCAGCTCCCAGCTGCCAGCTTTTCAAATTCTCGTGTTGACGGACATCTTCCACATTAATTTGTCCTTAACCAGTAATAACCTGAGTTCTTTCCTGCCAGTACAGTGAGTGGTATTTGGAGAGGAAAAGAGATGTGTGAGGTCAATACACCTTGTTTAATTAGAACACTAGATTGTTTTAAAAATCTAATTCTATTGATTCAATATTTTTCGTTAAAACTTCCTGATTTAGGACTTTCCTCCCTCCCCCCACTAAGCATTTATTATTGATCTCCAGTTTTATTGCTTCAAGGCACAGAATGTGGCTCAGGGTGTTTCTATGGGTAACTTTCTGAGGTTTTCATGTCTCATTATATAGTCTGCTTGGGGGAATGCTTCAGGTATACTTGAAAAGGTGTGCTCTCTAAATTAAGAGCTTGATGTACCCCTGCTTCTTAAACCTTATCACTTATTAAAATCCTCTGGGTTCTTATTGTCTCGTTAATCTGTAATAACCTCGTACTGGTAGTATGTTCGTGAGAAATGCAATCGCATTTCTGTCAATTCCTTTGTATTCCCAGGTTTTGCCTTGTATCTGATGCTACTTGATGCACATACGGAGGTCCGTGGCTTTAGTGCCTTCGTCATAAATGCCTTCTGTCTACATGAAACTGTTTTCTCCCATTCACTGCTCTTTCCCTGAATTCTACACTGCGTGGTGCCGCCCCAGCCTCATCTTGGGGGCTGGGGACAGCAGTACAAAGCACAGATGCCCATGGGTTTGGCAATGAGGTGGCGGTGGGCGGAAAGACAGGTGAGAAGGCGGGAGATGGCAGGTCCCTGGCGGCAGGACAGGTTAAAGGAAGAGAGGGAAAAACCCCAGCTGGAGCAGGAGAGGAACAGGTGAGGAACAGGAGAGGAGCAGGAGAGGAGCAGGTGAGGAGCAGGAGAGGAGCAGGAGAGGAGCAGGAGAGGAGCAGGTGAGGAGCAGGAGAGGAGCAGGTGAGGAGCAGGAGAGGAGCAGGTGAGGAGCAGGTGAGGAGCAGGAGAGGAACAGGTGAGGAACAGGTGAGGAGCAGGAGAGGAGCAGGTGAGGAGCAGGAGAGGAGCAGGAGAGGGGCAGGTGAGGAGCAGGAGAGGAGCAGGTGAGGAGCAGGTGAGGAGCAGGTGAGGAGCAGGAGAGGAGCAGGTGAGGAGCAGGAGAGGAACAGGTGAGGAGCAGGTGAGGAGCAGGAGAGGAACAGGTGAGGAGCAGGAGAGGAGCAGGTGAGGAGCAGGAGAGGAGCAGGTGAGGGGCAGGTGAGGAGCAGGAGAGGGGCAGGTGAGGGGCAGGTGAGGGGCAGGAGAGGGGCAGGTGAGGGGCAGGAGAGGGGCAGGTGAGGGGCAGGAGAGGGGCAGGTGAGGAGCAGGAGAGGAGCGGGTGAGGAGCAGGAGAGGAGCAGGAGAGGAGCAGGTGAGGAGCAGGTGAGGAGCAGGAGAGGGGCAGGTGAGGAGCAGGAGAGGGGCAGGTGAGGAGCAGGAGAGGAGCAGGTGAGGAGCAGGAGAGGAGCAGGTGAGGAGCAGGAGAGGAACAGGTGAGGAGCAGGAGAGGAGCAGGTGAGGAGCAGGAGAGGAGCAGGTGAGGAGCAGGAGAGGAGCAGGTGAGGAGCAGGTGAGGAGCAGGAGAGGAACAGGTGAGGAACAGGTGAGGAGCAGGAGAGGAGCAGGTGAGGAGCAGGAGAGGAGCAGGAGAGGAGCAGGAGAGGGGCAGGTGAGGAGCAGGAGAGGAGCAGGTGAGGAGCAGGTGAGGAGCAGGTGAGGAGCAGGAGAGGAGCAGGTGAGGAGCAGGAGAGGAACAGGTGAGGAGCAGGTGAGGAGCAGGAGAGGAACAGGTGAGGAGCAGGAGAGGAGCAGGTGAGGAGCAGGAGAGGAGCAGGTGAGGGGCAGGTGAGGGGCAGGAGAGGGGCAGGTGAGGGGCAGGTGAGGGGCAGGAGAGGAGCAGGTGAGGAGCAGGAGAGGAGCAGGTGAGGAGCAGGTGAGGAGCAGGAGAGGAACAGGTGAGGAGCAGGAGAGGAACAGGTGAGGAGCAGGAGAGGAGCAGGTGAGGAGCAGGAGAGGAGCAGGTGAGGAGCAGGTGAGGAGCTGGAGAGGGGCAGGTGAGGAGCAGGAGAGGGGCAGGTGAGGAGCAGGAGAGGAGCAGGTGAGGAGCAGGAGAGGAGCAGGTGAGGAGCAGGAGAGGAACAGGTGAGGAGCAGGTGAGGAACAGGTGAGGAGCAGGTGAGGAGCAGGAGAGGAACAGGTGAGGAGCAGGAGAGGAACAGGTGAGGAGCAGGAGAGGAGAGGAGCAGGTGGAGATTGGCACCACAGGAAAGAGCAGTGAGGCTGAAAATTTAGGAAAAATGAAGGCAGCAGGGAGGGGGCAGGGGCTGCCTCAGGAAGAAGGTCGCCTCTTCTCCCGTGCCCACAGGGGTGAAGGCTAGGGTAGCCAGGTCAGTGAGGGTCAGGGAAGGATCGGAGGGTCAGTGGGCACCTTCCCCTTTCCCCAGAGGGGTAGGAGGATGGCTCGGAGCAGGGCAGTGTCGCTGTGGCAGGGAGAACAGGCCTGGGGAAACGGACCCCCACAGGGATACAGAGGAATGGCAGCGGGTTTGGTCTGCTGCGGTGCTCAGTTGTCTAGAGAACAGGCCACTGGGTGGACCCAGGGCTGATGTGGTCAGAGCATGTGGTCAGGAGTGGGCTGAGGAGGGAGACACAAGGCTAAACTTGGTGTGTGTGGGGGGATGGTCAAAGGCCGGGCTCCTCACAGGAGACAAGAGCTTGAGAGATGAAGAGGTCAGGGTGTGAGGCAGGTGGCAGAGGCCAGCCAGGCTGGGGTGGGAGAGCAGGGAGTACCCACTCAGTAGAACTGCTCAGGTTTGGAGCTACCCCAGGACTGAGACAAGGGATCAGGATGGAGAGGGCAGACAGCAACCGGTGGCTTTCTTGCACCCTGCTGCCCGGCCCCAGAACCAGCCCTCCCATTGGCTGCAAGGACAAGCACAGGAACAGCCCTGGGGCTTCTCTTCAGAAATGCTGGACAGCTTGGGCCCAAGTCCCAGGCAGGAGCCAGAGACACTGTGCAGGTCACAGACCAGGGTGTCGACCTGGCCATCCGAGCAGATGCATCCCTGCCACCTGCGGAGCCTGGGCCTGGACTCGCCCCTCTGAGCCAGTCTCCCGTGTGCGCAAAGGGGAGGCCCTCAGCGCTCGGTGACCGTGTGTGCGTGGGACCCAGGGCCGCAAGGTCCTCTGGACACAGGTACAGCTGCGGGGGCTTGAGGCCCAGTTTGTTCCCAGTGGAGGTCGTGGGTTGGGCCTTACAATGGGTCATTGGGGCCTGGCAAAGCCCTGTGAGTTGGAACCTTCCAGACATTGAAAGCTTTAATTTAGTCCAATTGCAATGACCTGCTGGTGACTGGGCCAACCTCCATGGGCCTGTCCCCTCCTGGAGAAAGATATCAGTGGATGACAGCCTGTGAAGCAGAGCCAGGCAGGAGCTGGTGTCTCTGCAGGGGCAGTGGGGGCCGTCCTCCCTAAGGCCGTTGGACCAGCAAAGACCTCACTTCCTAGCTAGCTGACCCAGAGAGAGGGCCTGAGAGCTCATCTGCTCCAATGCCTACCAGCAAAGACCTCACTTCCTAGCTAGCTGACCCAGAGGGAGGGTCTGAGAGCTCATCTGCTCCAATGCCGGGAGCCAACAGACCCCGGCCCAGAGGAGGAGGGGATCGTCTGGATGACTCAGTGCGCCGAGACCACCACTGCCCCTGGCTTTAGGGCCTTCCCTGTCTACAACTGCCACCAGGGTGAACCAAGTGCTGGGTCCCTCAGTAAAGGACGGTATCAGCCCAGGACTCAAGAGTCACCCCTGCAAAATCTGCTGAATGGAGAGGCGAGTCAGGCTTAAAATAGCTAAATAAATCTTTAATATTTCTAATTGCAAATGTACAGAAATTGCACAGCCACACAGTCTTAGAACACCAACAGCTTTCTCTGTACATTATTACATGGTTAAAAGTCACAGCCGGAGGGGCTCCAGCCAAGACTCCACGTTTGCAGTTTGTCCTTTTCACATACTTACAAAAAGGAGGGCAGGGTAGTGTGGGGGCCGGGCGGCTTCGGGGCCGAGTGTGTAGAAAAGAGGGGCTGTTTCCCTGGACGGTCTGCCTTCCGCGGACGGACGGGGCGGGAGGCAGAGAGGAGCATCCGGGCAGATGCTCTGGAAGGGGGCATGGAGCTCTGGCCTGGGTTTCCCACCCCCCTTACTGGGCAATTGGAAAAAGAGTCTTCACTTATAGGAAGTTTGGCAGTTTCCTTCACCCTAAACATAAAAGTTAAGCAAAACAGTCAGGCCTCTTTGTGATGGCAAAGGAGTAGAGAGCTGTGTCCAGCAGGGTCCGGGCCTGGGACCTTGGTCCTCCCAGAGCAGGGACTGCCTTCCCTCACCCCCCTCCCTGCAGGCCCCCTGGTGATCTGGCCATGTCTGCAGGCAGCGTCCAATGCCAAGACACAGGTTCTGTGTGGCCCAGGCAGGAGCCCCTTTTGCTGGCTCACCTGGGGCGCCCGCCCCATCACCCCTACCCACACAGCACATTGCAAAGCAAACAGACAAATGCCACGGGCAGGGAAAACACCCTAACACCCAAATCCCAAACCCCTTCCTCCTGCCAATACTGTTCTCTAGATTAAAAAATAAAATACAAACCGTCGGAGAGCAGCGGTCCCGGGCAGCCCTCGGCAGCACCAGGACTAGAGGACTATGTACAACCATTAGGTGAAATAGTTACATTACAGTCAAACACCAAGAACATTTACAAAAATGGTCAGACTTGCAATTCAGATAAAAATCTGTGGTGTCTGTACACTTTTACAGTTTTTGCACTAGGTAAATAAAAGTTTTCGGCCTGAGAGCTCCCAGCCCAGCCAAGGGCCACCAGCACCAGCCGCCGCACTGGCCCCTATGCCTGCTGTCGGCCCTGGGAACCTCCCCCGTATTGCTAAGAGGCGCTCAGTCCGAGGTCGAGGTCGCTCTACAAGTCATCAGTGGGGAGGAGTGGGGTGAGGAGGAGGGGAGGGCTCACGGGCAGCGGGAGATGAAACTGGACCAGAGGACATCACTGGGGCCAGGCCCTGCCTGTGAGACCAGGAGTGGGTGTGGGGCCTGGCCCCACGGCCTTCCTTCCTGAGGTCTGTGACCCTTGGAGGCCGCCCCGGCCCCACCAGCATGTCTCTGGCCTAACTGTACTACAGGGTTCATCTCAGAGCCCATTCCCTGAGCGGGCCCAGGATGGGTTCAGTGTGGCCTGGGCCGCCCCTCCCACACCCCAGGTGGGCTCTGTGGCAACCCCAACCCCTGGGGCAAGAGGGGCTCAGCGCTCCTCCCAAGGGTCTCCTCAACTTCCTGAGGCAGAGGGGTGGCTCTGCTGTGGGACAGATGCCCCAGCTCTTGTACCCAGGGCTGGGGCTGGGAACAGGAAGGGACCCAGAGAGAGGGAGAGACCAAAGCTCCTGCCCACCTATGCCCATACGTGGGGGCGGGGAGGCCTGAACACTACAGAGCAGCCTAGAACTGAGGAAAACCAGCCCCAGCTGCGGGGTGGGCCCCTCGCCTGTCTGCAGCACCTGGTCCTTGGCTGGGGGCCCGGGAAGGGTGAGGAGGAGGCCGGCCGCACACACGGGGCCTGGTGCAGGCCGCTGCTGTCTTGGAGAGGGAAGCAAGTCTAACATCCTCCAGGGCCGCTATTTCCCATGCAGTGCGCACGCTCAATTTAAAAGGCCCCTGTGTTCCAGCAAGCGAGCAAGCGGGCTTTTGTTTCTAATGCATACTGTGAAAGGAAAGAAAATCACAGTTATCCACCTTCTTCGGGCCCGTGGGCATTAGAATTTTTTTAACCATCAATCAGGAAAGATTAGCCTTCCTCTCAGGGTGAGCGCCAGTGGCCACCCCTGCAGGGCAGGAGGAGGGCAGGCAGCTCGCTCACTGGCTCAGTGCCCTCTGGGCCAGCTCGGCCAGGGTCTTTGGGTCTTTGGCTTCGGGAGCCCCAGAGCAACAGCCTGGGCCGGGGGGCAAGTGAGGGAGGCGACGGTCCTCCCACAGGTGCGAGGGCCGGAGGACACAGTGTGAGCCTCGCTGGGTCTTTTTGGCAGAACAAGTAAGAGAGGGAGGGAGGGAGGGAGGGGGAGGCGGGAGTGTGGGGACAGGTACAGGTGAGTCCTTGGTCCCCGATGGGCCGCATGCAGTGGCTGGTGCTCAGTGCCAGGCGGGCAGGGGACACGGAGCTCTGGTAGCTCCATCCTCCCCACCCTGTCCCTGCCTGCCAACCAGCCTGTCAGCTCCTGAAACCGAGGGGCAGGTCCCAGGGAGGGGCCTGGCTGGCTCTTCGATCCCCCACCTCTCTGGGCGGCTCCCTGTCTGGGGAGCGTGAGGGGCACATGCACTCGGCCAGGTCAAGGAGGAAAGGCGACACACCAAATTCCATAGCCAACAGATCCATGTCTGGCCGGCCCCGCCCCACCCCGCCAGGCTGTCCCACTGCCCGGTGCAGTCTCTTCCGCCTGCACCCCACGCGCTGCTCGGGTGGTGGGAGCGAGGGGCTCCTGTGGCATCGTCTCTCTGGGCTCCCTCTGTGGCGCCTCCAGGGCCGGGACCACGGGCAGAGGGCATGGGACATGAGCCTCGGCTCTTGCCCCCCGCGCCCGCTGGGGCTGCAACTGTGGGGTGCTCCTCCCCAGGCCGAGGCCCGGCCCTGGGCCGCCAGTCCTCCCGCGCTGCGGGCAGGTTAACAACTGCTGCTGTTTCTGAACTCGCCGTTCTCGGTAATCTGCAATTTGGTGGGGTTGGTGGGGGAGATGCCGTTACGGGCCTGCATGCTGTACCTCTCTTTCAGCTGCGTCAGGGCGCTCATGAGGCGGGCGTTGGCAGCGTCCAGGGAGGCGATGCGCTTCTCCTGTGGACAGAGCCAGGGTGAGACGGGGCCATGAGAGGGGAGAGGGGACGGGATCTCCTGGGGCTCCGTGCTCCTGTGAGAGGTGCTGGCGTGGGAGGTGGGTGGCCCGAAGCCAATGTAGGGATGGCCAGTGCCCCCGTGCCAGGGCAGTGCAGCGGTAGGCGCGTGGGTCAGGCACAGGGGTGGGGGGGGTCGCCATCATGGGCCTCGACCTCCTTTACTTTGCCTTTCCAACGTCTCTACCACATCGCCTGCTCGTCATCTCAAACAGAGCAGCTCTAGTGATGTCACCCTCAGCTACCCTGAGGACAAGTGCCCTGTGCGTGTCCCCCTGTGTGTGTGACACATGGAGGTCACAGCTCCTGGTCAACGTGTACAGTTTACAGTAGGAGCAAGCCCTGGCCCTATCCCTGGGCAATTGAGAGGAAAAGGGAACAGGCCTGGGTGCAAGGAATGGAGGCCAGAGCCTCTAACACAATGCAGTAGGGAAGCCACAGCTCTGAACAAGGGCCACTCCTCACCCTCACTCCCTCAGCCAGCCTGTGTCACCCCCAGCCGACCCCATTCCCCTCTCTTTGGTCAGCAACCCTGGTAAAGTCAGTACTTACCACACTGCCCCAGTAGGGAAAGAGCCCACCCCTTTCACAGCCTGTTCTAGTGAGCTTGTGGTCCACTGAGACCCTCAAGTCCCACCTCTTGGGGCAGAGATCCTGGTCTCCTATTCCTCTGCAGCTTTTGCAGTGGGGTAAGAGTAAATATATAGAGAAATCAAAGTCACCCCCACCCCATCCCACATCCTTCACCACCTGTGGCCGACCCAAGGGCCAGAGTCCCCCACCTGGGCATCAATGATCTTCTGTTTGGAGTCTACAGCTGCTTGCATCTCTGCATGGTCCTTCTTCAGCTCCTCCTCCACTGACATCAACCTGTGACCAGAGATAAGGACAGTCAGGCTAGACAGGAGGGAGCCGATGGTGATGGGCATAGGCCATCACACCAGCACGGAGAAGACACGCTGGGAGAACCCCTCGCTGGCTGCGGACCTCCGGCACCTGTCTGGCACAGAGGCCCTCCAGGTGCCCCGGCCACAGCCTTCCTTACACTCTGCCCGCCTCGTTCTGTTCTCAAACCCCCAGAGGCCCCTGGGCTGCCCCTTTCCTGATGCTCTTCCAGGTGGGAGTAGGTGTTAGATTCTCCCTGTCATCCATCCAGAGCCTGGCGGGTCATGGGATTGTGGTTTGGGTGGGAAGACAAAGACCCCAGAGGGCTCTGGAGCTTTCTACCCAAATCCACATTCACTGAAGCTCTGCGGGGCACTCCTGGTGGCGAGCTGAATGAAGGTAGCCCTGCCCCACAGGAGTTCAAAGGCAGCAGCTGTGCCCTGAGCCAGAAGCCTGGGGCCTTGGGGACAAAGAACAGGAAGGAGTTAACTATCCTTGAGGGTGGGTGGGGCACACACACTGAACTGGACCTCTGAAGGACAAATAAGGCCCGCAGGTGGGAAACAAGCAGAAAAGATGGCAGGAATGCCATCCACAGAAGCTCAGAGCTAAGACATGTGTGGGTCTGTCACCAACTGCTCCTTTCCTGGGACCCTTCCTGGTCTCATCCTGCCAGTCTCTCCTGCACCTGTCAATCACTCTTTTTTTTTTTTTTACAGAGAAGGAGAGAGTGAGAGTCAGAGAGAGGGATAGCTAGGGACAGACAGACAGGAACGGAGAGAGATGAGAAGCATCAATCATCAGTTTTTTTTGTTGTTGTTGCTGTTACGACACCATAGTTGTTCATTGATTGCTTTCTCACATGTGCCTTGACTGCGGGCCTTCAGCAGACCGAGCAACCCCTTGCTGGAGCCAGCGACCTTGGGTCCAAGCTGGTGCGCTTATGCTCAAACCAGATGAGCCCGTGCTCAAGCTGGTGAGCTCGGGGTCTCGAACCTGGGTCCTTCCGCATCCCAGTCTGACGTTCTACCCACTACGCCACTGCCTGGTCAGGCTCAATCACTCTTGATCACGCATACCTTCCAACTTCCTTCCTCTAGCCTCTGGAGCCCACGCTCTCTGGGTCTGCCTGCTGGCTCCCAGGCTACTACTTGCAGATGCCATGTCCCGTCAGCCCCTAGGAGGTCGGGGCTCCATGGGGCTCTGCCCGACCCTCCGTTCTTCTCGCTCTATAAACACTTCTCAGATGAGCTCACCTTCACCACAGCTTCATTTCTGTCTCTACCTGCACAATTTCTCCAGCCCAGCAGAGCAGCCCGCCCTGGGCGAGCACTTGGCCCATAGCACAGAAGTGCACAGGAAGGGCGGGGCTCTCACGGGGAGCCAATGGGGCCAGGAGCACTAATCAGGAGGAAGGGGAGTGCACCAGGCCGAGGGGGGTTTCCTCGCCACAGGAAGGTAGTCCTGGAGTGAAGCCTGCGAGAAGGGCGGTAGTGTCAGCAGAACGGAAGTTATGCTGGGGAGACTTCTGTCTCCAGCTATGGTAGAAATACAGGGACTAGAGTTACACTCTTGACATAAAAAAACAACAACAAAAAAAACATAACCTAGAAAACCAGACAAAATATGTATAGTATATGAAACAGTTTTCCAGGCTCTGAACAGTAGGCAGCCCTGTACAAGGACTCCAACAGGAAGGGGCATGGGAGGCGAGCCCCACCCACTGCCTGGAGTGTTCAGGCCAAATAAGAGGAGGGGCACGACCTCAGAGTCCAGGGGTCCAGGGAGGGCAGGGAGGCAGGGTGGTTAGGATTCTCAGGACCCCACCAGAGAGGAGAAAGATGCAAGGATGACTCCACCCATCTCCTCAGGGGTCCCTGTGGGTCTCTGGCTGAGGACTGGACTGTGAGAAAATAGCCAGGCCAGGGCAAGAACCGTTGGAAAGAAGCGTGGCCTACAGTGCTGCAGCAGATAGTGCATCCACCTGGAACACTGAGGTCACGGGTTCGAAACCCTGGGCTTGCTCGGTCAAAGCACCTATGACAATCAATCAATGAACAACTCAAGTGAAGCAGCTATGAGTCAATATTTCTTGCTCCCCCTCCTCCTCTATCTGTAAAACTCAATCAATAAAATCTTTAAATAAAATAAAATACTGTAACAAACAGAAAAAAAAACAAGAACCACTGGAAAGGAGTCCACAAAACCACCCCAGGGAAAGCTCGTGTTCCCTGCAAACAGAGTGGGAAGACGCACTAACTCAGGAGGCCCCAGAAGGCAACTACCACAACAGTGGAGCCATATTAGGCTGAGATTAAATGTTGTCCAGGACCCACCCAACGAAGTTTAAATGTAAGCCTCGAAAGAGTCAAAAGTGATTCTGAGTACCCGCACTGTGTCCCAGAACAAAACCCAAAATAGTCAAAGGAATACAAAACATCCACATAAGCCTGACCAGGCAGTGGTGCAGTGGATAGAGCATCAAACTGGGATGCAGAGGGCCCAGGTTCGTGACCCCGAGGTTGCCAGCTTGAGCGCGGGCTCATCTGGCTTGAGCAAAGCTCACCAGCTTGGACCCAAGGTCGCTGGCTCCAGCAAGGGGTGGCTCGGTCTGCTGAAGGCCTGCGGTCAAGGCACATGTGAGAAAAAAAATCGATGAACAACTAAGGTGTTGCAACAAAAAACTGATGATTGATGCTTTTCATCTCTCTTTGTTCCTGTCTGTCTGTCCCTATCTATCCCACTCTCTGGCTCTCTCTCTGTCCCTGTAAAAACAAACAAACAAAAAAACCAAAATAAAACATCCACATAAAATTCACAATGTCTTGGCATCCAATGAAGTATGTAGATCAGTACAAAAATATAACCCATAACCAGGAAGAAAATTAATCAATAAAAACAGCCTCAGAAATGTCACAGATGATAGCATTAGTAGGCAAGGGCTTAAGAAAAACTACTATAAATATAGTCCACATGTTCAAGAAAACCGAGAAAGGCATTGAGTATAATAAAAAGTGAATGGGATTTAAACCAAACCAAACAAAGTCTTGAGGTGAAAATATAGTATCCAATGGGAAAAATACTGAAAAGAATTAATAGCAGATTAGACACTGGAGAAACGATTTGTGAACTTGAAGACATATTAGTAGAAATGATCTAAGATAAAATACAGGAAAAAGGGAACAGCAGAGCACGGGTGGGAGGTGGGGCCGTATGAAGCGGCCTCACACACATGCAGTGCGTGTCCCGGAAACAGGCTGGGAGGTATACCCCCAGATCCAGGTTAGCATGCCCAAGAAACATGAGGAAAACCACACCAGCGCAGATTGTATCTAATCAACTTGCTGGCAATCAGTGATAAATAAATCTTAAAACCAGTCAGAGAAAAAAGGTACACTAACTAAGTGCAGAGGAACAAAGCTGATGACAGTGCCTACCAGGATAGCCAGGGTGAGGGCCAAAGCAGGCCCAGAGAGTTCTGCAAAGCCGAAAATATTTATTATCTGTTCCTTTCCTGGAAGTTTCTAATCCTTGCCCTAAAGCAACCATAAAGAGATTAGCTAATAAACTAACAGAGGAGATACAACAAAATCATAAAAAACTACTCAATACAAAAGCGAGCAGGAAAAAATGGGGAATAAAACAGGTAGTACAAATAAAAAACAAGCAGCAAGATTATAGCTTTAAATATAATTATACGGACAATTACATTAAATGTAAGTGGTCTAAACACTGCAATTAAAAGGCAGGGACTACCAGATAGAAAGCTAGAACCAACAGAAGATGTCTGCAAAAGAAACTCACTTTAGCCTGACCAGATGGTGGTGCAGTGGACAGAGTTGTTGGACTGGGATGCAGAGGACCCAGGTTCAAAACTCCAAGGTCGCTGGCTTGAGTGTGGGCTCACCAGCTTGAGTGCAGGGTCACTGGCTTGAGCAAGGGGTCACTCGCTCTGCTGTAGCCCCCCCTCTCCCCCGGTCAAGGCACATATGAGAAAGCAATCAATGAACAACTAAGGAGCAGCAACAAAGAGCCTCAATGAAGAACTGATGCTTCTCTTCTCTCCCTTCCTGTCTGTCCCTATCTGTCTTTCTCTCTGTCTCTGTCTTAAAAAAACAAAAACAAAAACCCCTCACTTTATATAGAGCTACATAGATGAGTTAAAAGTGTACGGATGGAAAAGGGTATACCATGCTAACACTAATTAAAAGAAAGTTGAGGCAGTTGTATTAATATTAAACATTTCAGAGCAAGAAATATGAGAGTTCAGGAAGATGACTCTATAATAATACAGAAGTCAGTCCATCAATAGCACGTAACAATCCTAAATCTGTATGCATCTAAAAATAGTGTTTCAGCATACATAAAGCAAAAACTAACAGAAATAAAAGGAGAAGTCGTCAACCCATAATTATGATTAGAAACTTTGGTATCCTTTCCTTAGTAATGGGTAGAACAACAAGTAGCAAAGCCAGTAAGGATACAGAAGACTTGAACAACACTATCAACCAAATTGACCTAACGCTTACATTAGGGAGGAAACGTACCAGGATTGGTTAGTAAAAATAAACCTGTTAAATAAGCCACTGAATTCAGAGAAGCATGCACCTCTTGAAAAACAGACACAACAAGGGGGGGGGGGGGGGAAGAAGTTAGGTTGAGAGTGTTTCCATTTCTGTGACCACACATGTGAAGACAGCTGTGGGCAGAGCTGGCGGTCAAGTAAACAGTGGGTTTCTCGTGACCCTGGTTATAGCCCTCTGCTCACGCTAACCATTTTCCAATGAACAAACCCACAGGTAAACGAAGCAAACAATAATTAGGAGCAGAGACACAGGCATTCTACATAGGAGAAATCTGGGGAGGGTTTTTACAGTAAACAAAGCAAGAGGCCAGGTCTGCACACCTGTGACATCTGTCCTAATGACAGGTTCTTGTACCATGTAAACTAACAAGCTGTAAACTCAAGGTCCCTCTTGTTCCTGGTATTACTGTCACAAGAAAAATTCCCAGACTAGGACTCTATGGGTTGGCCTGGATGCTACACCTTGACCACACTCCCTGCCTACAAACACGGAGGAGGGTGTGCTCACCATGCCCAGCCTACCCGTGAGCAGGGGGAGGGGAAGGGAGGGAACCAACACAGAGTCTCATATGAACTGTCCATAAAGATGAGAGTCAGCATGAAAACCAACGGCCCCGGATATCTTCCTGCGTAACACACAGGCATCTTAAACCTCAGCACATCCCAATCGGCCTCATGATCCCTCCCCTGCCCTCCCCACCCAATCACCGCTCCTCCAAAGCCCTGCTCAGTAGCTGGCACGGGGACACAGCCAGGTGCTCCTGGTAGAAGTCTGGGGACCATTCTGTCTCCTTCCTCCCTCTCACCTCCCACCTTCAGCCACTGAAAGTAATTGACATGCATGCCTATTTTCCTGCCCTGAACTGGGTCCTCACTGTCTCTCTTGGCAACCCCAATCCAGCTTCTAAACTCCTGAGAGCTTACCAAGAAAATGTGACCCCTACAGGGCTCGCAGGCCCTCCGTGAGCTGGCCCGGGCTGACCTCACTTCCACCAGACCCTGCTGTGCATTCATTCTACCAGCAGCATGCACTGTGCCAGGTGGGGCTCCCCACACTCCAGGCTGCCTACTACCTCCAGGCCTGTGCCTCCTCCTGCCATCTCCACACTGCACTCATCCTGCAGCTGATCAGCCCCTCTCCTCCCCTCCCCTCCCCTGCCCTGCCCAGGGCTCTCACCTGCTGATGATGCCCTTCATCTGGATGTCCTTGTCCTCCTGCTGCCTCCGCAGCCGCTCCTCGCCCTCCTCTAGCCGCGCCTGGTACTCCAGCACCAGCTTCTGCGTCGTCTCTTCCTGGCACTTGAACAGGGTCTCGTACTCCTCCAGCTTTTTGGTGGAGATGCGTAACTTGTCCTGCAGCACGGCCAGGTCCTGCCAGGAGGGCAGCGCGCCGCGGGCACAGCACCCAGGACAGAGAGCACAGCCGCGTGAGCCCGAGCAAGAGCCCAGGGCGGGAGGAGTGCCCCAGGGACTGTCCCCCTCCCAGCTCGCTTCCCACAGGGAGGGGATGCCGAGTCTGTCCCCTCCGGGGTTCCTTCTGCTCCGTGCTCCTGTTCCCCAGCCCGACTTTACGGCTATAAGGGGAACGAGAACTCAGAAGGGTTTAACTGGGACCTTCAGCTTTTTATAACAAGCAATCGTTAGAACGCTCTGAATGTTAATGAGACCAGACAGTGCCCTGTCAGGTGGAAGCTCTACAGGAGGGAAACTGAGGCCGGAAGGCGAAATGAGCCAATCAATGGAGAATAGACTGACTGACGGGTGGGACAGGACCCTAGCCTCCCAGCCCGTCTGGCCATAGAGCCGGGTTGTGGTGGGGGAAGTGGGAGAGAGAGGTTAAGAGCCAGCGAGCCAGACTTCCTGCATCTGACTCAGCCCAGCGCGCTCAGCCTTTGGAGAAGACAGCATGTGGAAGGCAGCGAGAAGCAAGCAGGGAGGTTGTGCAGCATGGACAGGGCGAGGCAGGCAGAACACCAGGATCGGGGGGCCTGGAGCCAGGGGGCCATGAGGACACAGCTGGGGAAGCAGGAAGAACCTCTCCTGAGTCCTGGGCGCAGGAGCCCAACTAACTCAACAGCAAAGGACTGTCCTTAAGGCGGGAGGCAGCACAGTCAGAGATCCAGCCCCACCGCAAATGCAATCCCTGATGCAAAGACAGCCCCACAGGGAATCCTGGCTCCAGGGGACATGGCCCTGACCCCAGCCCAGGTCTTCTGCTCAGCTGGCCAGAGGGTGTGGGAAGGGCCTGACAGAGGCAGGACCAGGACTCCAGGGAGCTCAGGGAACAAAGGCCTCCCAGATTTGCCTGTGAGGGTTAGTAGCAAAGAGGGTGAGAGAAGCAGCAGCTCATTCGGCCAAGGGACAATGAGGAAAGAGGCACTCCAGCTGCAGCCTGACCGTAAGAGCGTTCAGGCTATCCTTCCATTCACAGAAATCGGAGCCTCAGAGGAGCATGAGCCTGACCCCAGGTTCCTGCAGGGAGTCTGACCTGAGACTGGACCTCCGTGCTCCACAGCCAAACTGTGGCTCGTGGAGCACCGTGCCCCATGTCCCCTGGTCCCCTTCACGTAATTACGGTGAAAGCAGGTGGATGTGATAGACCAAGGCGGAACGCAGCACGGACATGGACCGCGCCCTCAGCTGGGGAGAGGACAGCTGCCACCGGCCCTCTGTGTCCTTGCCTAAGAGGCTGCCACAGGCTTGCCTGGGGCCAAGCGGGGCAGGACACCAGGGGTGAGGAGGGGGTGACTGCCATCTGGGGGCCCTGCCCTGGTCCTGCCCTGGCAGACCTGGGCTTTGGCCTCCAGGAAAGGAGAGCCAGGCGCGGGCCCCGGGCACCTGCCACACCACTGGGAAAGCTGGGGGACAGAAGCACCTACTGCCTGCCAGATGCCTGGTGGGTGTGGCAAGAGCATGTGGCTGAGTTAGAGCCCCTGTCCCCCCAGGGAGTGGGGGGACTATCTCAGTAGCAAGCTGACTCTAACCCTCCCTCTGGTTCTTTCCCCCCCCAGGCCTGGTAGAGATGGGGACGAGAAGAGAGCCAGACCTGGACAGGCACAAGCCCCAAGAGAAGGGGCCTAGCTGGGGTGCTCTCCCCCATGTCTCAGGGACCCACGCCTCCACCTCCTCATGCATGAAGCTCCCTCAAGGGTGTCCATGCATCTCTTTGTCACCCTCAACCCCGAAGTCCCAAATTCTCCAAAGCTCAGCTGCTCAGTCACTTGGGGACGGGGCCTCCCAGAGGTCCGAGGACCATGTCCCAGGAGCCCGGATTCAGCACAAGCCCCTGCTGAGTCTCACGTGCAGCCTGTCTGGGAAACCTCAGGTCTAAGCTAAAACCCTCTTGCTACTCTTTCCAGATTCCCCTGACCACTGTCCTCACACGGAACCAGGGGTTGAGAGAGGACTGGCCATTTGCAGGGCCGAGCAGTGCTCCCTCGTTCAGGACTCGGAGGAATAGAATCTTGCCAAATGACAAGGAATGCAGCCCCGCCCTGTCCCAAACTGCCAGGGTCCGGCTTTACCTTTTCTGCTTGGCTGAGCTCCTCCTTACTCCTTAGCCTATCCCTGTGGGGGGGATCTGGGCCCGGGCCCTCGTCTTCTAACAACTGCGCGTTCATGGTCAAGAGCCAAGCGGCCGTGCGGTCCAGGGCATTGGGGCTCACGGGTGAAGGGCCCTGTGACGAAACACAGCTGTAAGGGCTGGAGGGAGGCAGGGGGAGGGAAGGGGCTGGAAGAGACACCCACGAGGGCAAGTGGCTCAGGCAGGAAGGGAGGGGACCTTCAGCCGATGGGGCACCCACCCACTGATGCGGCAGCCCCTGATCAAGAAAGCTCCAACTCTGAGGTGGCCGCCAGAGGCAGCCAAGTGGCCAGCAGCCTCCTGATCTGCTCCCCGCCGCCCAGATGAAAATGAGCTGGCCCCGGAAGACTGGGCGCTCTACTCAAAGCACATCAGTTCCTATGTCCTGCGTGCAGCCCCTGGGTGACAGGAGACACCCATGCACACTGGCAACCGAGTTCTAGAGGCCAACTCAGAGCAGGGAGGCTTGTGGGCGACAGGTCACCTCCTGACCTGGGTAGGACTTGAACAACCTTGGAACTGGAGATGGCCTGACCCCGCCCTCTTTCTCCCTGACCCCAGCTGTTCCGAGGGGGAACTAAGACAGGCAGGGGCGAGTGGGCTGAGGGGAGGGGCTGGACGTGGGTGGCATCAGTCAGCATGGGATGGCAGCTCGGGGCAGGCAGAGATGAAATGACTGCGAGCAGCATGACGTGGGTATGGCCCCTCCCGGCCCGCCCGCCACCAGCACACTGACCTGCTTGTGCACTGACCGAGGCTTCAGCTCAGGGCTGTCGCCCTTGGAGGATGAGGACTGCTGCCGCAGGCGGGCCCCGGGGCCAGCCCAATCCGGCGAGGCCGACGCCAGGGTGCCGCTCGAGGGTCGTGGGTACTGCAGGGTGCTCAGCAGGGTGGGAGGTGTCCGGCCACGCGGGGCAGGAGGTGGTGGTGGGGGCGGGGGTGGCGGCTGGTCAATTCGGCGCTGGGGGCCGGCGCTGTTCTGCCGGGGCACCGTGGGCTGCCCGCCCTTTTCAGTCAGCGACATCTGCCGCCGCGCCAGCTCCCCTGGCCGCCGCCCGAGCTCCTCTGCGGCGCTGCTGAAACTCCCCAGCTTGGCGGCAGCCGCCAGCTCCTCACTGTTGCTGTGGGAGCTCAGGGAGCTGTGGCCCTCAGAGCCGGAGTCGCCAAGGCCGCGGGGTGACAGTGGCAGGCCAGCCGCCATCTGGTACACAGGGTTCTGGAAAGAGAGCGGTGCCAACAGCTGGGGCCGGCCTGGTGTGCCCTCTGAGGTGCCTGGTGTGGTCGGTGTCTGGCCTGCCCGCCGCACTGTGGCCAGCCCTACTAGGCTCACGGGGGCCGCCCGGGCCGGCCACCCGGCCACCAGCTGAGTCGCAGGCATCTGCCCATCGATGGCGAGGGCTTCAGGGCCCGCCGGGGAGCCTGCTTCCCCGTCCAGTGTGCGGGCATCTTGGAGGTCCACCATGGACAGACTCTTGCCACCGTTGGCCATCTGAAGATCAGGCTCGTTGGCTTCTGAGTAACTCGAGCTGCGGGCAGGTGAGGGCTGGACCCCGGAGGACCTTGTGACAAAAAACAAGTCCTTGTTTTCGGGGGTTGGAGACGGTAACCGGGTGAAATCTATCAGACTGCAGGGAGACAAGCACACACAGGGAAAGAAGGGGGAAGAGAAGAACTGTGAATGCAGCCAAGGCGGGTCTAGACCGAGAGCCCCCGCCGAGCTGCTGGGACTGGTGGCCTGAGCCAGGGCTGGGGAAGGAGAGGGAAGGTGGGGAGGGGAGGGAGGCACCGGGGCGTGAGAATGGGAGTCCCAGGGACCAGTGGCCCAGCTGCAAGACCCACAGCCCAGGCAGCTGACGCCAGCAGCAGCCACCGTGGGGACTGGGGGCTGAGGTGGCCGCTGCCACGCGGGACCTCCGTGCTGGGGGCCGCGCTGCAAGCACCAGGCCAGGCTGCCCAGCAGGTCCTACCCCTGCCCAGCTGCATCTAAGGAAAACGGGTGCTGAGGCCTGCAGTGCTCCCCCCAGCTACACCCAAACCCACAACGCAGTGGCTCTCTGCTATCCAAGGGTCCTGCACAGAGAAATCCGACTTCCTCTTCCCTCTTCTTCCTAACCAGACTGATCACCAGAGTGGGGGCCTGGAGAAGCTGCCCCTGCCCTGCCTCTTGCTGCCACACCCCTTGGCTGACTGGCAGGCGGGGGCTGGTGTTCCTGCCAAAAGCAAGGAATCAGAGGAGGATCTTCAAGACATGGCTCAGGCGGTGGCAGTGGGGGGGGGGGAGGACGGGACAGTGTCTGCAATGGCAGTGCCAGCTGTGCCCTCCCTGGGTCTTCCAAACTCTCCTGAGCCCCTCCCCCAAACTTGACTCCTTGGAAGAAGGCACAATGTGGGGAGGCCAGCCAGGCTCTGGAGGGGAGGATGTGGGAGTGAAAAGGGCTCTGAGTGGGCTGGAGGCAGCAAGGACTTCGGGATCTGACATGCGCTTGGAGTGGGAGTAAGAGGTGGCTCAGCCTGGGATGGAGAGAGGAAGCGACCGCCCCGGCTGATGGGACTCAAGCAGGGCAGGCTGTGACCACGTGGGGCCTCAGCACTCGTGGGCCGACAAGAAGTGGACGGGGCAGCAAGTAGAGCAGGAGAAACCCAGACCAGCACACCTGGTCAGGGATCCTCAAATCCCATGTGCCCAGCCATTTCTCAGCCAACGTGTGTCCCCACCTGAACTCAGATCTGCCTCATTTGGAAGGTTGTAAGAATGACCCTCGAGACTCAGAGGAATGTGGGAAGTGGCAGCTGGCCTCTTCCTGAGCCTCCACTCCTGCACACTCCTCTAGGTCCTCGACCTCCACAGGCACACCACTTAAAAGCCTGTTGCCGCCACCACCTCCACATAAGACCCGACTCTCCACTCTGCTGGCCCCTCGCTAATTGGTCCACGGCGGCCCCTGGTAGGGAGGGGAGTGTACGAGAGGGGCACACACGGGTCAACATAATCGCCTACTTTTCAAAAGGAATATCCTCATTTTAACATCAACATCTGCCTCCCCTCCAATGAATATTTTATTTATAGAGCACTTGCCCGGGGCTGAGGGCTCAGAGTGAGGGTCAGGCCTCAACTCTCCAGCTTTTTGGAGCTCCCAGACTCAAAGCCTCAGAGTCATCCCGGCTAAAAACACATAGCCCTGCACACCACTTCCACAGATTCTGACAAGGTCCAGGAAATACCAGGGCAGCAGGTATTTCTAACACACCTGGGTGATCTGGAGCTATCTAGGACAGTAATTATTCTCCAAACACACCTTTGTGTTAGTTTCTCCACCTAGAATGCCTTTTCTACCAATGGAAGTGTTTCTTAAAAAGCTCAAAGGTGGGTACCACCTCCCCCAGGCAGGCTTCCCGGGTTTTCCCAAGTGGAGGTTCACCACCGAGCACCTGCACAACACAGTCCGAGTTCTCACAGCTTCTGTTATTAACACCTGTGCCAGCACCCTCACCCCCCGCTGGGCCGGCTGCGCTCAGTCTGCACGTGTACCCCATAATGCCCAGCACACTTGGCAGCTCTTACCCAGAGAGATCGTTCTCAATCACCATCTTCTGCAGCCCAGCCGAGATGCTGCTGCTACCGGAGCCAGGCGTGGAGGCCAGGTCATTCGTCCCTGGGAGCTGCCCACTGCCTGGGGTGCTCAGTGCTGTGTGGACGTCCCTCAGGATTCGAGGCAGGGGCCCCAGTTTGGATATGATGCCCTGCAAAGACACAGGGAGAGCCGGTGTGAGCTGTTGGGGCTTCCTGGGGAGGCCATGTGGTTCGAGACGTCCAAGGAACCAGGCAGAAGTGCAGGACCACCCTCCCCCATCCAGTAGGTCAGCGACAGGGGTTGGGGGTATGTGTGCAAAAATGTACAAATTCCCTATTTATCAGCTCCTCACATATTTCTGGAATGCAGGGGCGAGAAACGCTAACCTCACCCAAGCCTTTGATGCTAGTTTGTCCTACCTGGGTGCCTCCCCAAGAGGAAAGCTCACGTGGAATCCAGAATTTCCTACACCCACACCTCCCTTCTGGGAAGCCTCTCCCACATCACCTACTCCACAGGGCGGGCCAGCACCTGACCCACTTGGACACCTGAGCCCCAGTGGAGACAGTCCAGGCACAAAGCAGGTACCACGTGCCTGTCAGACGATTAACAAATGGATGGTCAGGCGGAGGGCGGCAGAGAGCTCATTTCAACCTCACTGTCATGGTTAAGACTGATGGTGCTAAGAATTCCAGGCTGCAGGCCAAGCTGAGCAAAGGGGACACTGCCTTCATCTGCTTAGACACTGGCTCCCAGGTAGGATTTTATATAAAAACAAAGTGTGAAAACTCATGTTGTTAGCCCTGGCCGGTTGGCTCCATGGTAGAGCATTGGCCTGGCATGTGGAAGTCCTGGGTTCAGTTTCCGGCCAGGGCAGACAGCAGAAGCGACCATCTGCTTCTCTACCGATGCCCCTTTTCTCTCTCCCCACCTCCCATAGCCATGGCTCATTCAAGCAAGTTGGCCCCGGCGATGAGGATGGTTCCATCTCCTCGCCTCAGGTGCTAAAATAGCTCGGTTGCCAAGCAACAAAGCAACAGCCCCAGATGGGCAGAACATTGCCCCATAGGGGGCTTGCCAGGTGGGTCCTAGTAGGGGCACATGCGGCAGTCTGTCTCTCTGCCTTCCCGCCTCTCACTTAACAAAAAAAAAACCCAAAAAACATGTTGTCACTAGAATAGCAGCTTGGGAGGCAAGGAGCTCCACTTCAAATCCTTGCTACAACACTGTTAGCTGTGATAGCAGCTAACCAGCACGCAGAGGTGGTGACGGTGGTGGCACAGGGGACTGGTGAGTGGTGGGAGGGGAGTGCCTGGTGCTGGCAGCCCCGATTTCCCCCACCCCCAGGTCTCTTGAAGCCACAGGGCAGTAGACACAAACGAGCAGAAGTGACCACACCAGCATCTGTTGCAGGGAGAGCTGGAAAAACCCAAGTGTCCAGCAACAAGGGGCCAGAGAAGTAAACAGTGGTCAGATGACAGGACGGGCTTTGGCCACTGGGAAGGTCACAGCAGCGGAGCAGCACATGCCATCGTGAAGAGACGCCCACGACAGAGCCCGTGAGCTGCACACACGGCAGTGCACATACAAGGTCTTACTTTAACGTAATCAAAAAGGAGAACTTGTGCTGTGTACACGGATGTACCTAGAAGGCCACACGTCAGAGCGTCCTGCATGGTCACCTACAGGAAACAGGGCTGGAGCAGGGAGGCCTCCCAGCCCTTTCAGCATAACTACTTCTGCAAGGTGTTCTCTCAGAGCCACAGAAAGCAATGACTATTCTGGAAGTGGACTGTGGCAGGCCCAGCTCTTGCTGCCGAGAGCCCGTCGACTCTAATGTGGGCTGGGGCTGCTGGCTGGGGGTCGGTGGGGGTGGGGTGGAGCCCCAGGCCACAGAGGGCGCATTCCAGGGGGCTGCAGTCAGGTTAGAGTGTCTAGGAAATAACCATTTCAACTGATGGTCAAGGGCAACTGGAAAGGTCCGCAACTTCCTGCTTGACACGTGGAATTATAGCATTCCGTCTTTTTTTTTAATCATTGGCCTTAACACCCAGAATGAGGACATTTTCACAGAAAGAGCTAAATTGGACTGCATTTCCCACAGGTAGGAAACGTACCTTCACACTCGGACCCCACCCACTCCAGGTTGAGTGCACGGAGACACAGCTGGAGCCCCATACCCACAGCGGGCTCCCGGGCAGCTGGCGCTGGCAAGTGACCATGGCATTCCCCAACAAGGACACGAGCCCAGAGGTCCCCGTGCACGCTGACGGGCCTAGGTCAGAACCGGAGCTCCGGTGCACTGGTGGGGCTGCTGGTTCGCACCACACAGAACCCTTCGCCCGCCCCTGTCCCAGGGACAGGCACCTGCTCCAGCTGGCTGATGGCCTCCCAGAGCAGGGCGTGCAGGCTGGACAGCTCGCGGCCCAGGTCGATGTAGCCCTCAAAGCCGGCTGTGTTGGAGATGGTCTCAGGGTTGGAGATTTCCAGTAGGAAGCGTTGCATGTTGGTCCACTCGTGCTCTAGGAACTGGTTCATGAATGACATGTACTCCTCTTTGCTGCCAAACCTGGACAGAGAGCAGACGGAGTGAGCGACCCAGGTCTGTGGCTGGCCCGGGAAGCCAGAAACGCCCATTCTCCGAGACACCCTGCCACCTCAACTCTCGCTCCTCCTTGCCCACCGTGGACTCTTCCCACACCTCTAACCCGCCAGCCAGCCAATCTCCTATGACTCAGGGCCCTCTCTCCTCATTGCCAAGTCCAGGGACCCTTTTCCGAACCTTTCCTCAAAGGACCTGGAATGTTCCGAGGCCCCCACTTTCCTTACATTGCCAGTTGCAATCTCCTTCCTCCTTTCCCCAGGTTTCAATGGCCTGGTGTGTGTGTGGGGGTGTCGCTCGGCCAGGCCCCCCACTGAGCCTGCAGACATGCATGCCCATCTGCAGCACCTGCCCTTGTACCCAGCCAGGTCGTGTCTGAAGTCATTGCCAACATCCCAGCCCCGTGCCCTCCTCCCAGCCTCTCTGTTCCAAGTGGAGGCACTACCACCTACCGGACAGCTAAGCCTGTTGGGTCACTTCCTGCCTCTCCTTCCCCACAACCAGCAAGGCTGGCTGATGTCATCTTGTCATCACCGATGACCTTGCAGCCACTGCCTCCTGCATCACCCTAACCTCCCGATACTTTCACTTCCCCTTGGACAGAAAACCACAGCTCCACTGTCCCCTGGTCTTTCAGCGGCCAGTCCTGCTGCTCCAACCCCCTTGCGCCACTGCTGTCAGCTGACCTTTCAGGACCTGGAACAGACAAGGGCCGCCCCTCCCGTGCTTACATCCCTATGGTGGTGCCCACCACCTCGCCTGGCGTCCATGTGCCAGTGGCCCTCTGGCTTTCACCTCCCACTTCTCTCTGCCTGGCACCTGACAATTCAGGACACCATGGTGCCTTGTCCCTCCAGCACACGGTCCTGGGGGGCTGCTCTGCTTCTGCTCCCGACAAGCAGCTGGGGAGCACATGGCTGGAGAAGCCCCCGCCTCCTCTCCCAGTAAGCTGAGGGCCCTCCCAAGAGACTGTGTGCGCCGTGAGCATCACTCTGCTGCTCCCTCTGCACAGCCTCCCCTGCCCAAGCGCCGGCTCCGGAAGGCTGGGACCAGGCATGACTAAGCGCCCAGCACAGAGGCGGCCCGAGAACGGGCAACGAGGTGACCCAGCCCTTCCGTTTCTACCCCCTCACTCTAAGGTACAGTCCAAAACACTGACATGCTTTATGAGCAAGGACATTCTTCACAGCATTAAACAAGGCTGGTCGGAAACAGCCCGAGTGCCCAATCACAAGGGACGGGCTAAGGAAACGGGCCCTCTTCCCTTGAAGGCATATTAGTCATTCATTTCACAACGACGCTTATGAATGTTAAGTGCATGGGAGACTCCTTGTGACCAAATGTTAATTCAAAAAAGCTGAAAGAAAAAATACCTTGTCTTCCCACCTTTGAAAATTAAGGGAACAGACCAAAACGGCACCGACTTTTGGTGGGGAGGGCGGGGTATGGAGGACACTTCATCTTGACAAAGGGGGAGGGCTGAGCAGACAGGGACCACGCAGGGCCCACTGCACAGCCCGCTCTGGGGAAGGGACCCCGTGGCCCGCCCCTGTGGACGCAGCACTCACTTGGCGAAGTTGGCCAGGTTCTGGGTCACCTTGGCGATGAGGGTGAGGGTGCGGGCTGTGCGGTCGTCAGGGTACTCCTGCAGCAGGTTGAAGAGGGAGGGCGACATGATGGCCGGGCAGAGGAAGCGCAGGAACAGGGAGGCGCTGATGAGCCGCTCGCTGATGTCGGGCCGGCCACGGCTGCTGCACTCCTGCCGCCATGAGGCGAACACCTCCTTCAGCTCGCGTGGGAAGACACTGTGCAGGGACAGCAAGAGCGGGCAAGAGCGGGCACGGTAGTCAGGCAGGGACCTGGTTCTGAGTTCCAACCCGGATAGCTGTGAGCTCAGCCCGCTGCCCAACACTGCACCCTCCATTACCCATCCATCATTCCTCCACCTACCCATCGTACATCAGACAGCTGCAGGGGGCCGAGGCAGCGCAGGGAGGGGCAGAGGGAGTGCTCAGGAAGCAGAGGGGCAGACACCCCCCAAGCTCCAGGCTCCCTATGAAGGGGCCATGTAGGGTGGACACAAGCACAGAGGAGCCAGTCCTCAGTCCCACCAGCTCCCGGTCTGGGCCCTCCTCACCGCCCCTAGTCCCGCTCCTCCAGCCCCCTAGTCCCGCTGCTGTGAGCTGACCTTTCAGGACCCGGAACAGAAGAGGACCGGCCCCTCCCGTGCTTATAGCTCTCTGGTGGTGCCCACCACCCTACCTGGCCTTCAAGTGCCAGCGGCCCTCCTGGCTTTCATCCCCCACTTCTCTCTACCTGGCACCTTCACCCTCCTCCCCAAACAGCAGGCATCTGGGTCTAGGGGACAGCGAGGAAAACAACAGGAACAGACCACTGCTCCTTGGTTCCTGTCACTGGCTTTAGAGACCTACTCCCTCGGCCCAAGTAATGTTATAGGAATTAGAGGCTTTCAGGAGAGCTCGGAGTGATCAAGGTGGGAATACCCTAACCACAGGAGGAAGACAGAGCTCTCCACTTTCTAGGTGCGGAGGACCTTCCTGGGGCAACCCAGTGAGTACAAGCAGGGTCTCTAGCCCCCAGCTGGGGGGTTCTCTCCATTGGGCCTCCCCAGTCTATCACAATGAGGCCCCACCATGCCAGGCTTTAAGTGGCTTTCCTATCTTTTTACCCTACAAGGTATAACTGCTACCCTGGGGCAGGCCAGGAGCCAGTGCTCCCTGAACCCGGGGCATGCCTAGCTCCGTCACTAGCTCTAGGAGCTCTGAGCAGGCCTTGAATTTCCTCTCTGTTACATTGAGAATAAGGCCTGCCCTGCCGAGCTCACACAGCCCCCTTAAGGCTGGGACCCCAAGGTCACAAGAGGCCTTGACCAACCTGAAAAGCTTCTGCCCACCCAGCAGGTCCCCAGCTGGGAGTGCAGTGAGCGTAACAACATGGCTAGAGAGGAAGTGAGCGCAGACCGGGTCAGCGAGGGGCCTGGCACAGGACTGGGCAGGGCAGGCCCTGAGTCATGACACTTATCGATAGCATCCAGAACTGAGAGGGGCCTCTGGGTCTCTGACAAACAGCAGAAAGAGGAAATGGAAAATCATTGTCCACAGATATGTTTCCATGTCCCACACCCGCTACCCTGGGAACATCACGGCAGTGTGAAAACACGGCCTGGCCCCAGGGTGGGCAGTGTGTTCCCAGAGTTCAAGGCTCTTGGGTCACCCCTCCACGCCCAGTGCCAGAGGTCGTGGCCCAGCCCAAGGGCGAGCACTCCGTGCAGCCCAGGAAAGGGACCTGCGCAGTGGGGCGCCCACCCCACTGGTCCTGGTCATGCCCTAGACTGTGGCTCCCCTAGCAGGCCTCCCTGCTGAACAATCCCAGGGCCCTCCTGTGGGCCCAGCCCTGTGCTGGTGTACCCACCGGCCCCGGCTTGCTCCCAGCATGTGGAGGACAGAGTCAGACACAGGCACAGCCCCGCGCGGACGGGATCAGGATTGGGACGGAGAACATCCAGAGGGGTGAGCCGTCGGGGGGGTGGGGGCGGGGGGACGGACACACACAGAAGGGAGCCAGGCGTAAGGCTTTAAAGCAAGAGGAGAGCAGTAAGGTGCTGGCTGGGGGTGGGGTTGTCGGCTCAGCAGAAGGGCTCAAGTGGGGAGGGGGACACAGGTCCTGAGCCAGAGCAGTAACCGAGAAGATCTGAGCTGCTCCTTCAGTGTGACAACCCCAGTTCTCGGGGCTGGCAGCAAGGTCCTTGTCCCGGACATTGTTAGCAAGGTTGTACTCTGCACGAGGTCAGCTGGCTACCACACATGCCCTAGGAGTAAGCAGGTGCCATGCAGGACACAGCCCACAGACCAACTCTGGCCCTGACTCTGGTCCTGTCTGAACAGCCCATTCTGCACAGCCCTGCTCCTTCTCTTGGTGGCTTGCGGACCTCTATTCTGCTTAAAGCCCGATCCTTTCTTCTCTGTTCTCTATGGTCCGGGCACCCACACAAGTCCCTTGAGAGACCCGATCACAAGCCTGTGACACGAGCACCAAGCTGCTATGGACAAGGGGTCTCAGGTTAGTCCGCCCACGCCAGGTGGGGGCCCGAGCAGGACCACGTCAGTCTCGCTCCCTGCGCAGCCCCAGAACCTATGATAGCGCCAGCCAGAGGGGGCGCTCGCTAATCAACACGGGCAATGGACTGCCATCGTGTCCAAATTCTCCATGCCATACAGTGTCCTGCATATACTCTGAAACACTCCCTTACATCTGAGAGCCCAAGAAAGGGCCAGGAGAGGGCCCTGCCAGCCCAGCAAGACTTTGCAAAGTCAGGCAGAGGGTCCCAGAGTCATCACTCTGAAGGTGTGTGAAGTTATAGGCATCTCCTGCTCTCTCCTTGCTAAGTAAGCCTCAGCTCTCGTTGTAAGTTAGGTACAAGAGACTAGAGCCCTCACTGAGCTAGTTGTCTGAACGAGGACAGCACACACGTGCTCAGCGCAGCTATGGGCGCACTACTGGCATCCCGACACAGGACGGGTCAGATGCTGGTGTGGGGAGGCCCTAGGTATGAAGCCAAGGAGGAAGTGTGGGCAGCACTGACCAGTAGGAGTTGATGATCTTGCAGAAGGCCAGCTCACAGCACATCTTGAGGTTGCCCTGGTGCTCAGGGAGGTCGGAGGCTGAGCACTTGTTTGGGTCCACTTCACAGTTCTCGTCCGACTCATACAGCGCCTTGATGAACTCACCTGTGGCCGGGAGGGCAGGGAGGGGCCGTGAGGAGCTGCTGGGCATGGCCCACCCTGTACCCACCGCTGGCCCAGATAGATGCTCCCTACCCAGCGCGTCCTGTAGGTACTTCTGGCCCACCAACTTGAGGTACTCCTCGATGGCCTTGGTGGCCAGCGTGTTCTCCCGGAAGATGAGATGCTCGTTGTCCCCACAGCGGTCCACCTCTGACATCATCAGGTCCGTCAGGAAGTCCTGGGGTGGCAGGCAGTGAGGAGAGAACTTGAGCAAGCCCGCTAGGGAGGACGCTGGGATTCCATCCCCAGCTCCCCAACCAGAAGCCCGTTCTCAAGGCTGCTCCACTCTCAGTGCTCAGGGGCTGCTGGCGGGTAAGGACAGGCACCTAGCGCTGGGGACATCAGAGCTGGGTCTAAGAACCAAGGAGGTAACCCAGGGCAAGATCATGCCACATGGACACAAGCTCCACACATCACTGCCAGACCAGCTGGACTCAAATCCCTGTTCAGCCCTGACCAGGCCTGGCTGGGTGACCAGAAAACTCCCCCACCATCACCATTAGTGCCAAAGAAGACAGACGGGCTGCCCTCTCTTCCTCCTACAAGCAGCTGCCACTATCTACCTGTTACTCTGACGGGTCCCCCATACCAGACACAGCACAGGAAAGTGACCTGTCCAAGGCCACACAGCCACCTGGGCCAAATCTGGCCTAAGTCTCCTACTCCCCCACCCCACTCTGTGTTGTCCCTCAGAGGATGAGAGAGGTAGAGGCCACCAAGCTGCCCTGGAAGGTAGTGAGCCAGCGTCAGAAGATGAGAGCAGGGACCTTGGCTTGGGCAGGTCCACAGCCCAGAGCTTGGGCTCCTCCGCAGCCCCGCCCCCTTTCACCCACAGTCAACCCTGTGATGTGGGGTGGGAAGGAGATAAATAGGGAATCAGGGACCCAGGGGAGGGTGAAGGGCAGGGCAGGGCAGGGGCCACCAGCAAGGCGGCTACAGATGGCCAGCGTGGGCCAGAGTTTCTTCTGGTATGCAAAACTGACATCACACGTGTCCCTTGAAATACAGAACTGAGCTGTAGGCCCCGGAGACCATGCTGGCCAAAGGAGGAAGAGGAAGGGCTGAAGAAGCTGCCACTGTCCTCTCTGAAGACCATATAACCTGAGGAGCCCTTTCTGACCTACAGATGACCTGTAGGGTCTCCTCTGAACACAGAGAGGCAGGGCCCAGGAGGGGATGAGGAAGAGCTCTCCTTAGAGCTGGAACCCAATGAGAGGACAGGCACAGAGTAGGAAAGAGACCTGTCCAAGGCCACACAGCCACCTGGACCAGATCTGGCCCAAGTTTCCTGCTTCCCAAGCCCAGGTCCTTCTGCTGCACTGAAGGTTGAGGGGTTAACAGGCAGAAGCCCCTTGGGGTCCAAGGACAGAGACTCTGAAAAGTCCCAGTCCAAGAGAGTGGAGCCCTAGGGGACAGCAGATGCCGTGAAAGGCCATGGCCTTCACCTCTGTCTTCACCTGCATCAGATGCTCTGCCCCTCACCAAGAGCACCTCATTAGCTGCCAGCAGCACTGAGGCCAAGGTGGGGAGCCCAGAGCCTGGCTTCCACCTCCCTCCACAATGAGCACCGCAATTCACCTCTTGTCTAAGCTGGAAACCCCGAGAGCACAGGTCACTTCAGAGGGGAGCTGCTCCCCAGGGGAGCCCAGCCCGTGGGGGCCAGGCAGTGGAAGAGCAGATGCTACAGCTGAAAGGGTCTGCTCCAACCCCTCCCCCCAGGCCTCCCCCATAGCCCAAGGGGCGGGGCTTCCTCCACTCAATTTCCCAGCACCCCTCCCAAAGTAGATCAGAAATTAAGGACAGTACAGCCAGAGGGCCACCTCATAGCCAGAGGGCCACCTCACAGCCTGGCCCAGTCAGGTCTAAAGGCTGGTGGTGGGTGAAGGAGGTAGTCTGACAATATGTAGGGGGGCGAGTGCTCTCCCCACCCCCATGGTGTCCATGATGAGAAAGGTCCTCTCCCTGGTCCCACACTGGTCGCACACCACGGGTCTCACAAGCATGGGCTCTGGGAACAGGTGAGAAACTAGGGGCGCTGATAGTCATGTGCCCTGGGTTCTGAGCTGGGAACCTGAGAGGTGGCCCCCAGCTTGTGCCTCCCCCAACATCAGGCCGAGGGACCTCGACATAGGGCAGTCCTTCGGCCCCCCTGCAGGCCACTCGGCTCTCAAACCACACCATGTCCGGAGAGCAGAGGTCCAGCGCCTGAGGTCAGCACACACAGCTTCTGCAACATGGATGAAGCCATGTTCGATCGTCCCTCTCCACTGGACCCCTTCTGGGCAGCTCCACCCAGGGAGGGGCAAAGGTTGCCCTTTGAGGCCCTGAGAACCATGCTCCACTGCACTGGGTCGGCAGGCAATGGGGCCTTCATTTAGGGGCCAACTTGTTTCCAAACCATGTGGGTGGGGGCTGAGGTGAGAGGAGGAGGGGAGGGGAGAACTGGCCCCTTCAGCTGCCCAGAGGGCCTGCCTGCACGGCTTCAGACAAGCCCTGATTTCTATGGGCTCCAGGGTGGGAAGCATAGCCACGGCTGGCTGGCTGTCAAAGGCTGGAAGAGTGACCACATGTGTGAATGTGTATCTGGGTGTGAGATGAGGGGCAAGGCCGAGCTGAGTCCCCTGGTGGTCACCAGCTGAGATGTCAACCGAACTCAACACCTCACTGGACAAGTGTGTGAGTCACTGGGAGGCTGGTCATATGACCTGCTCCCCTTGGGCCTGAGGGACATGCCTTATGGGGGGAGCGTCTAAAACCGCTCCCTCATTATAAGATGCCCTCCCATCCATCTGCTGCCTACCTGCCTCAGTGATCAGGGACAGAAGCATGAAGCCCCCTACTCCATGATGCAACTCTTGGGTTTAGCGGGCCCACCTCGCTGTGATCCGTGCCCCCAATAGGGCTGAAATCCATGCCGTGGACATAGGGAACAGTAGGTGAGCTCGTATGCCACCAGGCCCTTCCACAGGGGGGCCGCCCTGGGCCCCACACGCACCTTCACCTTGCCCGTGCTCTGCAGGATGTGCACCAGGGCCGATGCCATCTCCTCCTTGGTCTTGGCACTGAGGATGGGCTCGAGCGCCGCGCAGAGCCCCAGGTAGTGGTTGGTGATGTGCTCAGCGAACTCCTTGTACATCTCCATGGGCAGGATGGTGATGGTCTGGTAGCGCGCCTTGATGCGGATCATGGGACCGGGGCCCTTGCCGCCCTTGAGGTTGGGCGTCACCACCGGGTACCACTTTTCCACAAACTGCCGCCCGGCCACCGAGGCAGCGGGCAGGTTCACCAGCCCCAGGTAACTGTTGCGTTCCTTCTTCTTCTTCTTGTCAGTCTCCCGGTACAGGTGCACGGTGACGGTGCGCAGGGGCGGCAGGTTGTGGAACTCGAAGTGCTCGCCCCAAAAGACATTGTCTGTTTTGAGCTTGCCCGTGGTGCGGGCGTAGAGCACGTCGTCCAGACACAGTTCGCACAGGTACTTCTTCTTGGCCGGCAGGTCCTTGGCCTCGATCACCCACAGCTTCAGGATGTGCTCCACACGCCGGCTATTGTCCTGCATGTGCACCAGCGGAACATGGTCACCGGGGGGCCGGCCGACTACCCACCACCCAGACTCAGCTGAGGACAGCGCTCAGATCCGGGAGGGCCCTGAACGGGGGTGGGGACCCACAGGATGATGGGTGGGCCAGGGACAGCTCTGGAGTCTAATGGACATGGGGCTGGACCTCTGCTCTGTCTTGAACTAGCTCACTGACCTTGTAAGTGACTTACTCTAAGACTCAATTCCCTTTTTATAAAACGGATAAATAACGAGAGATCAAGTAAGAGGTTACCTAGTGCTTGGCACACAGTCGGCCACTGTGCTGCTTACCAGCTCTTCTAGTTTGCTGGTCTGTAAAGTCAACTAAGGCCCCTTCCGTAGTGATGTTATAGTGACCAGGACTCAGCCCAGGCCCCCAAATCAGTCAGGGAGGCAGACACAGAGCAGGTAATTATAGCTGGGGTCCCACAAAACTGATGGGTAAGCCTAGGGCAGTGAGAACACAGAGCAGGGCCCCAGCTAGGCCAACGGTGCTCACCCGGAGGATGGGACAAGTGTCTAAGCTGAAACTGGATGGGTGAGCAGGAATCGGCCAGGGGAGGAGGGTCAAGGGGTCCAGGCAACACCAGCACCCAATCCCAAAAGCCCATATGCAGTTCTCTGGCCCAGCCTCTGCTGTGGAGCTTCCGGCCCACAGACGTCACGGCACCCCAGTCAGCCAGCAAACCCTGCCTGTGTGTGCCAGGGCCCAACCCCACTGCCCACTCAGGCCTGCCCCCACCCCATCCCAGCCCACACCGGAGACCCCCACTCTGCTGCCTGCTGGCAGTCTGCACACTGCTCCGGTCTAACGTCGACTCCCCGGGCTTTGTGAGAGGGGGTACAGCCTACCTTGTTGGGGTGCACTGCTCGTCGCAGGTTCTCCATCCACTTATCCCGCTCGGCTGCTGACCGGCAGGAGAAGCACTTGCTTCCTGAGGACGTTGTCACCTGTGGGGTTTGAACAGGACAGTGTCTCAGGGGAGGGCAACACAGGGAGCCTGGGCAGGACAGAAGCCCTCTGGGACGTGGAGGGCTTCCGTCACCAGGCCTGCAGCACAGCCTCAGGGAAGAGGCAGCACAGGGCTCAGAACGACCCCTATATTTCCTATCTGCACGCGGTGCAGTGAGAGCACCGTCCCAGAGGGAGGCAGTTAGGAGGGCAACCCAGCCCTGCACCATCCGGGTCCCGGTCCTGGCACCTCGCCCCTTGCTCAGCGCCCTCTGTCAAAGGGAAAGGGTCTGACTGGCCTCACTCTCCCGACGAGGGGAAGAGAGACAACACAGGGTGCCAACCAGGTCAGAGGGACAATGCTCTCCCAGGCCTCCCCCTTCAGGGGGGCCACAGGCACGGAGGACACAACCACGGGTAGGCATGAGGATCACCTTCGTTATCGGCTGACACCTTCCGATGGTTCCCTTTTGCCAAATGACAGCAACCGCAAAGACCGTTACAGAGACTTAATGTTTGGGGGGCCACACTGGAGAGATGAGAACAGGACCACCGCAGTGCTCAGCCCTGCGGTCTGCCTGCCTGGAACCCTGACCCCCGCTCGCCGTCAGATACTTGCTTGCCCGATCTCCCCCGATGAGGGAGCCCAGCCCAAGCTGCTCCTACTGTGTTCCACTGTTGCCAGCACCACATCAAGGGCTTTACAGGGGGACCACACTCCTTATCCAGCCACTCAAGGGCCACACAAGCCACAGGACCCTGCCATGAACCAGTGCCCAGACACCATCTTCAGCCCATCTCAGGCAAAGAAGTCAGAGCCCAGAACCAGAACAGTGGGCACAGGGACATTCCACTCTTTTCCTGGGGCTGGGTTGTCAGGAGGTTGTCACACTAGTCCCCGAGTGGCTGGTTTTCATACCAGGCTCAATGCTCTATCAGGGTTCCCCTAATTATGCCAGCTCCTTGTGGGTGGGGAGAGACTGACTACTGAGAGAAGCAATCAGAAACTCCCAGGAACACTCGCGAACATTTGTTACCCAGGTTGTGGCTTGGCCTCAGGCTTGTGTAGCCTCTGACAACTTGCCCTCTCAGGCCTCAGATCCTCTACCTACAGTGAGGGACGACGGGGCAGGTGATCCCCAGGTAGAGCCCTGCCAGGTTGGGTGCTGCCCTCCGCTCACTCCTAAACCTTGGATTCCGATCGCCACACAGAGGCGGAAGGCCGGCCCAGAAAAGAGGGCACTCTCTACCATCCCACACTGGAGATGGCTTCAAAGGCAGGTAAGAAGGCTTCAGGCATGGGCCCTGGGGCTCAAGAAATTCTTTCTACACAGGTTTTTGCCTCCTTTATGGTCAGTAGCCTCCTGCCCCCACCAGCGTGAGAATAGTGCTGGTCTGTCTCCAAGGAGCCCACCGAGAAGGAGCAAAGCCCCCCATCTTGGAGGCCTCTTAGGAGACAAAAGCTATGAACATATTCCAGTCATTGTCCCAAAGCCAAGCCACCAAGCACTCCAGGAGGGTGTCTGGAAGCCTGGCCGGCGCGGAGGTGGCACCAGCGCCCACCCGCCGGGACACCCACCTCGAAGCAGTAGTCCTGGCCCAGGATGCTGCTATGCACAGGCTTGATGACCACCTCCTCCTCCATGCTGAGGTCCAGCGCCTCCACCGCGCTGCTGGGGCTGAGCAGGGACTCGTGCGAGCGAGACTCCTTCAGCCTCGGCATCAGATGGGACCTGGGGGCGGGCAGCAGGTGTGAGGCTGGGCCTGCAGCTCCCCTACCCTGCCCCTCTCCTCCATCCCCGCCAGGACACTTGTCCAGACCCCCTAGGAGGAGGCAATCACTGCCATCACAACGTCCACAGTCCTTTTCCTCTTAAGGCAAACTTGGGGGGAGGGGGCGCTTCTGTGCTGGAGCCAGAGACCTGTCATCGGTCCCTTTGGTCACTGCAGAACTCTTGGTACCTGGCTCAGCCTCTAAGGGAGCAGTGGCTGAGGATGAAGCCACCACTCAGGACCTGCAAGTCAGCACTGAGTGTGGAGTAGGGTGTGGCCTGGCTCCTAAGCAGACTCAGGGGCCTCCAGGAAATAGCTGGGCTTAGCCAGGCAGTCTTCCCCACCCTACACCCTGGTACCCACCCAAGATGGAGCAGTCACCCACTCGTCCAGAGAGTCACTGTCAACAGAGCCCTTCCTCATACACCTCCCCACTCCACCCCCAGCCCCACTCCAGGCGGGAGCACCACAGGGACCGCTGCTGTGCCCATTTTGCAGCTGAGGCTCAAAATGGAAGGGGTGCAGCAGTATTCACAGTGCCCAAGATGCCGAAACCCAGACACGGTCCTCATGCCAGGGCTGGGGGGCCCAGGCCAGGGTCAGTGGGCCCAACACAGATACAAAGCGCCGAAGGAGTGGATGCCCCTGGTGCCCACACGGAGCCTGGACCTGGACTGGCTGCAAGACCCGGCCTCACGGCTCACCTGCTAGGTGGTCCTGAGCAGTCACCAGCCCTCTGTGAGCCTTGGTCTTCTCAGAACACCACAAGGACAGAGCCTCAGTGGCACCTGTACCAGTGGCGGGCAGGGCCCCCTTGAAGAGGGGAAGCCCCCTTCCAGAGCCAACAGCACCAGCAGCGCCCACTGGGCCTGCTGAGACCACCTATGGCATGGACGCTGAGCCGGCCCTGCCCCTGCTCACGTACATGGCCCAAACCCCTGGAACCAGCACAGAATCCGCCCTGGGCTCAGCCCATCCAAACCCCCTTCCCCAATCCCCCTGCCAGTCCACTCAGCTCCCAGCCTTCAGTGGTCCACGCTCCATCCATCCATCCTCCTGCCTCATCAAACAGGTACTACCTCAAGTCTGTGAGGCCTGGCAGGGTCACCACACTTCCCCACAGGACACACAAACCCTGCAACCCACTTCCCCAACCAGCTGGGGTGAGGGAGGCTGAGGCTACTATGTTTGGGATCAGAAATCCAGAGACAAGTAGATGGGCACTACCCAGAACTTACAGGCTGACAGAGGCCTCCATCTCCCCCAATTCCCCATTACCATAGCAACAGCCCACCCCAAAATGGAGTCCTAGGCACCACATGGGAGTCAGAGTTAGAACTGGGACCGTAGCCCTTGGGGACCCCACAGCCCAACCCAAGAGCCCCAGTCCACCTCTCAGCACCTGCTCCCTAGGCCCAGTGTGACGCTGGCACAGGGCAGGGTCCAGAGTACTTGGGCCACATGAATGCTCTCAGGCATGACTTCTGAAAGCTCCCAGGGAATGGACAGACCAGAGGGAGGGCGTGAGACAGGCTGAAATCAGCCTGGAATCAGCCCCAACCTCCCAGGATCCATGCACAGAAGCTCTAAGCGGGGCCCCAGCCCACGGGCATCCCAGCTGGGTGCCTCTGCTCCTCCTGCAGCCTGTCGGAGGTGGCGTTTCACACACGGGCCCTGTGGCTCACCACATCACCCTGCACTGTGTGCCGACAGGCTCCTGCCCTTGACGAGCCCCCCAGGCCCTGCTCCCCATCACAGCACTGACCAACGCCATGGGGTCTGTTGTCCCCTTGGTCAAGACTCCCCCAGGGATGCCCATTTCACAGGGCAGACTCCAGGTCTCCCTTGCACATGGGCTTCATACACCTCAGTGCTAGAGAAGACCTGCCTTGTGCTGGGGAAGTCACCTGGCCTAGTTATGGCTGGAACCCACAGCCCCTGGACCTGCCCTCCAGGGCTAAAACCCAGCCTGTAGGTAGGGACCAGGCTGCTTTCTGGTCCAGCACAGAACCCCTGCCAGGGAAGGATGCCAAGAGCCAGGCGGGTAGAGTAGGGACCCATAACGTGCCAATGGAGGGGTTGGTGGGCTGTCGAGAAGAAAGGCAGGCCCAGTCAGTGGCCTGGGCCGCCCAGGGACATGAAGGGGCCCTGGTTCTACTGCCCAAGAGCCCAGCAGGCCCAGGCCAGACGCCAAAGTGGCCAGAGCCTGGAGCTCCTTCCCCACCATCCTGCCCTCACAAACATGCCCCAGCTGGCTCAGGCCTCATTGGGAAGGTTCCTAGATGAACACAGGGCTGTGGGCAAGCTCACGGTTAAGGCACCCTGGCTGCAGCTGGGCGGCCCGGATTTCCCCCTCTCCCCAGGGCTTCTTCAAGTGGGGGAGCAGACCCAAGCTCACTGGGAGGAAGAGTGGGGGGACAAGGCTGGACCAGTGAAGCCTCGCGGCTACTCCAAGGTGCCAGGCTGCTCCTGCACAGTCGAGGGCCAGGCTCTGACCACCAACGAGTGTAGTTAATGGCACTCTCACACTGCCAGGAAGGGTCGGTGCCACAATTCCCAGGTCACAGGGCAGGGATCCCTGCCCGTGGGTGCCCCACTGACCTGTCTGAACCGCAGCAGCACCGCTCCCGCTAGAAGGCGCCTTTACCCAACACGGCGCCCCCCATGCATCTGTCTCCCCTCAAGACTACAGATAATCCCGATGCCATGCCTCCACCTGGGCTGAACCCTCCCTGCCCATCCCCTCTGCTCCTTCCTCACTCACACCACACCCTGCAAGATGCTCCTCCCCAGCTGGTCCCTGACCAGCCCTGAGCTTCCTCCCCCACTGGGGGTCCACACCCACGCTCTTTCCTGAACCGGGACCACCCTTTTCTGCCTAACAGAACCCTTTCCTCAGTGTTCAAAGCCAAGGCCGGATGCCTCCACCACGGCGCTGCCCCTGGTCAGACAGGAGCTCACGCCCAGGCCGTGCGACGGAGCCCCTCCACGCCACTTTCCCACCTGTCTCCTCACCTAATTCTCATGATCACCCTTCAGGGCTGAGGTGCCACACCTCAGAAAAGCCAGGTGGCTTGCCCAAGGCTGTGCGGTGGCAAGCGCAGAGTGTGATTTGAACCCCATTCGGCAGAGTCCACGACTAACTCCGTCGGCACAAGCCTCTTTTTTCATCTCCCCGCAGGTGACAGGCAGCGAGAGGCCCACAGGCAGCTGACCTCTGGGACCCACTGGTTCCAGGTCTGGGAGGAAAGGCCGGCAGGACTGGCTAGGGCGGGAGCCCAGGAAGTGTGGGCACAGCATGGCATGGGCAGGGGCAGAGCTGCGGCTGGAGATATGGGCCAGGTCCCAACAGCAGCTCATTGTGAGGGCCGGGAGCAGGAACAAGGGGACATTGTCCCAGCTCCTGGGCCACAGCCTTATCTGATAGCCTTCCAGCCAACCCACGAGCTGTTTTTCAACTCCATCCTTTTTTTCTCTTAAAAGGTTAGTGACACAGAAGTTTAGTGAATTCCCTATTATTTCAAGGAGGGAGACCCCAAAACAAATGCTGCAATGGGGAAGATGTTCCCAGCTATGGGTGGGGGGAGCTGAAAGTGCTATACAGCCTGAAAGGTTAGAGGCTCAGGGTCGCCCTCCAAATCTCAGAAGGGCGGAAGGAGCTGTCCTGCATGCCCCCAGTGGGCAGGGCCGGGACCAGGAGAGGTCGATTACAGCTCAGTCATAGCCGTCCCCCAATGGGCCAAGGCAGCTTTGCTTTTAGAGGGAGTGGGCACCTTGTCCCTGGAGGTATGCAAGCAGGAACAGGGAGACCCTTTCAGCCATGCCGTGGAGGAGCTGCCCGCACTGCAAGGGAACAGGCCAGGCAGTCAGTGGCGTGAGCTCCAGGAGTGTCCACGTGTTTACACACACATACCCTGCAGACGGGAACAGGCAGGAGGCCTTAGCTAGTGTCAGGGGGTGCCCAGTCGTAATTTAGACTCCATTCCTTATAAAACACACAATCTTAAGTATTTTTAAGCCGTTCAACTTTCCAGACCAGACCTCAGTTTCCACATCTGTGAGCAGGAAGAATGACATCTCTCCCTCACAGGGCTGCTGTAAGAAAAGTGAGACTCTAGGGGCAGCAGGGGTAAGCGTCAGCGACTCCATCCATCACCCCGATAGTCCCGGTCCCCTTTGGTACACCGCACGCCCTTGCCTCCCTGCCGGACAGCACTGCAGGAGCAGGGCGCAGCTGGGAACACGGCTGAGGCAGGACGCACACGCTGCTAACGGGGCTGACAAGACAGGAACTTCCCAGGTTATAACTTCTGTTTCTTTCCCTCTGACTCTTACCTTCTTCATGCCTCAGTTTTCCTCACCTGCAAAATGGGACAAACACCTTCTACCCAAATGCTGGGATCCCTCAAAACAAACAAACAAACAAACAAAGCCCTGTTTCCTGAAATGAAAGGAACGGAGAAGAGGGAGCCTGGGGCGTGGAGAGTTGACCTAGCTGTATAGGCCTGAGCAAAGTCCCCACGCAATCTCCCACTCACAAACTTGTATGGTCTCATGCCACTGGCCATTCCATAGCCCCCTGGAAGGGGTAGAAATGCTGGATAAAGCTGGTCTTCACAGAGGAGGTGCCCACCACGCTTCGGCCTGTCATACATGGGTAGATCCATGAGACTGTGTGGACAACTGCCCTTGGGTCCTGGCACACAGGCAGGGAAAGGCCGCAGACCTCCTGAGAACCTAGTGGCAGGACACAAACAGGACAGTGTCCCACCCGGAATACACAGGAGAGCCACCTCCCCCCAGGCCCAGCCTTGCTTGCCCTCCTGGCCTGGGAACTGGCTGCTGAGAAGCCCAGCACTCACTCTTGGCCCCGCCAGGGTCCCAGGGGAAAGGAGAAGAATTCAGCTGCCTTGTGGCCCTGGGGGCCCTGGGGAGACAGAGTCTGTCCTTAAAAGGCAGCAAGGTTGCCTGCCTGGCCTGGGAAGACTTCCTAGAATGACAGGGCCTGGCCTGGAGTCCTGGACCCTCTTGGCCCAGGGTCCTCCCAGTCCAATGGAAGGGGGCAGGCCCTGGCTGTCCCTGGAACAGTGTGATCCTGTCCCCATACACATACTGAGCCCTGGGCTGGAAAGGGCCTGGTCTACTGCCTTCACCCTATACCCGGGAGCCTGTGCTTCCCCTTGACACTATAGGCTGGCAAACAAGATGGAAGCTTGTCATGTGCTATGGCTACAGAGCAGCCCAAGGTCTGGCTCCCAGAGGTGCCCCACATATGTTGACTGAATGACCAGCAATGCAGCAACCTGGACTTAATAGGCACTTACTAAGCACCTACTACGTGCTCAGCTGTGTGTCTTCTTACCAAGGTAGGTGCATCACCTCAGCCTTCTCCCAGCAGCCCCTTGCACAACAGAACGGAGAGCAGGGACACAAACAGGTCTGATGAGCCCTGTCTCATGGGACAACCCTTCCCCGCCGCCCCCACACCAGTTAATTTAAAGGATTCGAAGAAGGATGCTTTAGGACACTAGAGGAAGCTGAGGCTCATAGAAAGGACTGGCTTGGCTGGGTCACAAGGTCTGGAAGTGAAAACTGAGATCCTCATGGCCTGATCCCCCTCTGTGGGAGTATCCTAGGACCTACTTCACATGGAGCCAGGCATGGAGGCTAGACATCCAGTCAGCCCAGTGCCCCAGCAAGCTCCTGGTCCTGGCACACCCTTAATCTGCCAATGACCTTGGGCCCACCCTCCTTCCCTCGGACCCACAGACTTGCTGCATAGTCCTGAACAGGTTCCCTCCTCTCTCTAGGCCACTGTCTCCTTACCTGCTGAGCGACTTTGGAAAGCACCACAACCCCACCCTCCAGTGTCAACTGTCTGTAAACGTAAGCAGCCCTACACTAACAGACATCAGTACCTCAGTGCTGCCTGCAGGCGACACGGGTGACAAAGCTTGAGGAGACCAGGGGTGCAGGGGTGCTGCTTCTGGTCCCTCAGAACCCCGAGCACGCCCCAGCCCACCCCGCAGCCCACTGGAGCTCAGAAACACTCCGGAACACACACACCTGCCCGTACCTCATTTCTTTTGGGGGGAGAGGGAGAGACGTGGCAAAGGGCAAGCAGAGAAAGAAGAAACAAAAAACTTTCTATCCAATCCCTCAAGTCCTCCTGCAACCTGAATAATTTTGGGTTTTTAATCAATAGCTGTCAGACTTGTCAAATTACTTTGGGGACCGCGAAGCAGTTTTTAAACATTTATAAACCTCCGTGGAACAGCAAAGTGCCCTGAATTTTAAAAGAAGAGACTCTGAGGAACACTCATTGAATAGGATGAGATTTGGGCAGATGGAAAGTTAGATGAGGGCCATGTGCCCCTCTGGCTCCTGAGCAGGGACAGGTCTCCACCCTCTGGTCCCCTGGAGAAACCACCCAGCCTGGCTCAGCCACTCAGGAAGATTAGAGAGGATGACACCCCCAAACCCTGAGCCACCTCCACCCCAGGAGCACAGCATCCAGGACTCAGACTCCAGCCTCACCTGCCACAACCCTGACAATGTCAACCCCAGAGCAGGCCACTGCCCACCTGCTGGCCCGACAGCCCGTCTCTTTCCCACCTGGACAGCTCTTGCGAACGGTTCAAGGCCCTCGCCAAGGTGTTCCCTCCCTGCAAGCTCCACCTGTGCCCGTTTCCTCCTCACGTGTTTAAACACACCCCACGGTCTCACAGTGCACACCACCCAGTGTGGGCTGCTTTCTGGCTGGTTCCCCCACCCCGACCAGAAACCATAAACACCTCCAACAGCTGCTTCAGGCCCAGGGGACTCATGACCCAAGTCCGAAGGGATGATGAAATAAAAAAGGAATGAGCTGAAAATCAAGGACTTCCACTCCTTAAGGAAGCCACTTCCCCTCTGGCTTATCAAATTCCTCCCAGCTCTCCACCTCCAGGAAGCCCTCCTAGGCTCAGGAGGCATTCCCATGGAATGTGAGAGTGGGAGCAGAAACAGCACCTTCCCTCTCATCTCCTCCACCCAAGACTCAGGCACCATGCCACGTGGGCTCCTGGTGCTGTGTGAGTCATTCATATTAGAGTGACAATACGATCTAAGGACTGTCCTTCCCCCACTCCTGGGCACCACCAGGCTTTCTGCCAACCATAGCCCTAGCTCCTGCTGCCATGCTGGCCGGTAACTGTGGTAAGGCCTCCTTCCTCAGAACACACACACACACACACACATCCACAACGCTCTGGAGCTTTGCTCACATTCATTAGCCTGTGTGCCTCAGTTTCCCCATCTATAAAATCGGGGAAATAGCTCATGTGGTGCTAACGAGGGAGCCTGCCATGCAGCAAGCCCTGTGTGCAGCCCCCGCTCCACCTTTCTTGGGTATTAGGCTCCAACCCGCCCTGGGGCACCTCTCTGCTTGCTCCCGACTTCTCCCTGGGCTCACTGACATTTCCAAGACACCCCTCACTCAGCCCACAGGCAGAGCCCTCCCGGCCCTCCCCGCATGTGGGCTCTCCAAAAGCCTCTGCCAACTGACCTGGAGAACTTCGGCCGCTCCACTGACCGCCACCTCCCAGAGCAGGCTGGAGAATGCTGCCTTTTTAAGTAGGCGCCTCAGAGTCCCCACTTATGAAGGAACGGGCACATCTGGGAACCCTGGCACCCTAGGTTCTAATCCCAATGCTTATCTCATCTCCAGTCCTGCTACTTCTTTAATTCCAGGCAGTGGGGGCAGGGGGGCTTTGTGGCCATGGAGAGGAGAGAGGCAGAGACAAGGAGGGAAGGGGCGCTGGGCCTCTCCAGCATCTCAGTTTCCGGAGATGACCAACGGGGCTGCTCCTCCCTCCTGCCAGAGCTGCTGGAGGTCCGTTATGCCAATACCCCTACTCCTGGGCTGGGGCACCCATGCCCTAGTATATAGTAACCCAGCACCTCCAGTACACCGGCACTGAGTGCGGGGGGCCGGGGAGCCCCACGCCCCATGCCTCCCAGACTGTCCCCGGCAGGAGACAGCCAGGAGGGTTCAGCAGCGGCAACACGGGAGGAAAGGGTGGTGCCAGCCAGCCACAGGCTCCCCGGCCACCAGCAAAGGAATGGTGCCCCCAAACACCTGGGGTGTGGCTGCCGAGTTCTCCTGCTCCCAGGCACCTGGCATCAGAGCCTTGTGCGGCTCTCGGTACCTGCCTCAAACACAAACCACCGCTTGCGCACATACCTGGGAAGGATACAAGGCAGACACTGGCTCCACGCTGAACGCCCCCCACACATCTGACCCTCATGCAGCCCAGCTACCCAACTCCAGTTCAGAAAACCGCGGCTTCAAGACCTCGAGGGCCTTCCCAAGGCCCAGATGGTGTATCAGAGTCCAAGAGCCCACCCTCTTCTCCTGCCCCACAAAGGGTCACTCCAGTATAAGCTAGCTCCGTTTGTCATTTGCCAACTGGCCTACGGGATTCCAACCAATAACACACCGCATACTTTAAATACAGCTTCCAAAGTACATCCCAACCCACCTAAACCAGCCCCGCTCAGCCCACCTGGCTCCAGTCACACAAGGCTGCCCACCTCCACACCTGGATCAAACACCACCACCTCCACGCCACCTGCCCCACAGAACCTACAAGGCCGCCCAGGGTTTGCCCGTATGCACCCACCCCCATTCATACCAGGAAAGGGAGGCTCAGAGAGGTCCAGCAGCCTGCCCAAGGTCAAAGTTCACAGGGACCAGAACAGGGCTGGAGGCCTGGTACCTGGGCTCCAACTCCAAACCCTCTGCACTGCCTATCAGTGCCTCAGGCTTTCACCAAACCTACAGAAGTGGTGTGATCAAATGCACCACAGGAACTCTGGGTAACCAGAACTGTCACCTGCTGTGTGACCCTGCGCAAATTATTTCCTCTGTCTGGAAAATGGCAAGAAGGACACCTAACTAGTAGGAATCTGACCAGTCCCAGCAGTGGTAGTGAAAGTGGCCAGTACCAAGGGATACATGTAACAAGCCACGCAGCTTATTACTGGCTCACAACCCTTCTACAAGAAAGTTTGTAACCATTTCTGGCTTCCAGGGGTGGGACACTTCCTCAGTAAAGATGGCTGCATCACAGTAACCTGGCTGCTGAGAACTGTTTCAAATATTTAAACTGAAGAAAACATACTCCAGGCCTAGACACAACCTTCTGGGTCTTCCGCCACCCCACCCTGCAGGCAGATGGATCCCGGACCAGAGACAGGCTGGGAGAAGGCAGGAAGACAGGAGAGACCTCCTGGGGGCTGGGGTGGAGACGACAGGGCCCCCAAACCCCAACCCAGCCCCACCCAGCCCAGCCCAGCCCAGCCCAGGGTTGGGCCACTCAGAGCAAAGGCCAACCAAGCTCCTCAGCTGGGAAAACTTTCAGCAGCTCCGAGCATTTCCCGGTTCCCAGTGGAGCCCGCCGCAGAAGCTATCGGGCTTACTAATAGGAAAGAACGACTGACACCGATTTCCTCTCTTTTTAAAACTAAAAAACAGTCACAACACTTTTTGTTTCTTGCTTTTTGGCAGGGCTATCCTAACTGCTTCCACGTTCTGTGCTGGCAGTAGATGTCTGCAGAGGGGCAGAGACATCACCCCTGGGGAACTTCTGAACCCCTCCCAAGGTGGGTACCTGTGACAGTCCCTCTCGGACTGTAGCTCCCACCCATCTGACCAAGATCGCGCTGGACTCAGGAGGCGGGCCAGTGGCCCTGAGGCTGGCAGCCTCCCTCCTTCCTTCTCCCCAGACTCCCTCATTCCAATCTCTGTTCAGGCCACTCACCATCCCTCAGCATGGTCACCAAGCTCACCAGGTCGAGGACAGTCAGCCAGCTGGTTGCCCGCCGTTCCCCACTGGGCCCAACCAGTCCAACCCAGCTCTGGTCCTGGACATATTACTCCAGCCCTGTCCACTGGGACTAATATGGCTAGTTAAACAAAGGCTAAGTTCCAACTCTCTGTAATGTGCTTTTAAAGGAACAGTGTCCCAGTTGGGCCGGCCAGGGTCTTAAAGACACAGATCCCTTTTTCTGTACAGAAAACAGGACATTAAAACAACAACCACCACCCCCTCCCAAAGTCATGATCAAATAAATGAAAGGCCTTTGGGCTTTCTAGAGAAAATCTTAGATAAAATGCACAATACTAAAAATCCAAATCTCACCCAAAGGTCTAAAAGAACCCCAAGACAATGGGGCCAAACCTTCAGACTAAGCAGAAATGGTAGCTTTTTTTTTTTTTTTTTTTACAGGGACAGAGAGTCAGAGAAAGGGATAGATAGGGACAGACAGACAGGAACGGAGAGAGATGAGAAGCATCAATCATTAGTTTTTCGTTGCCGTCACGACACCTTAGTTGTTCCCTGATTGCTTTCTCACATGTGCCTTGACCGCGGGCCTTCAGCAGACCGAGCCACCCCTTGCTGGAGCCAGTGACCTTGGGTCCAAGCTGACGAGCTTTTTGCTCAAGCCAGATGGGCCCGCACTCAAGCTGGCGAGCTCGGGGTCTCGAACCTGGGTCTTCCGCATCTCAGTCCGACGCTCTATCCACTGCGCCACCGCCTGGTCAGGCAGTAGCCATTTTTAAGCAGTCACTTCATGCCTGGCACAGCGCGTAACACTTCACAGTACAGGCTCACTGCTGCTCACAATCACTCCACAAGCCACTGCCCAGTCCCATCTCAGAGGAGGAAACCGCAGAGGGCAGAAGCACCCACCTGCCCAGGATTCCACCCAGTCTACAGCAAAGCTGGGGCCCAGCCAAAGCCAGGATGCTTTCTCCCACCTGCTCCCCTGCCCCTCCCAGCTTTCCCCAGCCCAATGGCCAGACCCACCTGTTCCACAGCTCCCTTTCCTTATGGGCAAAATGAAGAGAGTGAGGATGAGAAGTAACTTGTCACAGGTGCCCCAACACTGGGCTTTTATCTGGGGCTCAAAACCCTGAGAGGTTAGTTCTATTCTTTCCCCCTTCTTACATACAGAGAAAACTGGACATCATGACATCTGGCACAACGTGAGACAGACAGACACTAGGTAGAGGTAAGGCACAGGAGAAGCGGGGGGCAAGGGGGATGAGCAGAGAGAGAGGCAGGTCTGCAGCCCTACAGGGGTGGGCCCCTTCACACCCAGGCCCTCAGTCTCCTCCTGGACAGGCTGTGTGGCTAGAGGAGACCGTATGTGTGGGGGGAGCAGGAGCTGGCCACAGCCCTTCCACTGTCCACAAGAATGGAGGAGGCAGGGCTGCAGGCTCTCCTGAGCCCCAAGGGTGGGCAGAGCCTACCCAACTGCTATGGTGGGAAGGAGGCATTGGAAGGGAGGAAAGGAAGAGAGATTTGATTGCCTGGGCCTCAGTACCTGGTCTAACAAGCTCCCCCCTAAATGGGTCATTTCCTAGCACCTGCAATAGCTGGACAGGCAGTAACAGATGCTACATCAGATGTCACCCTCTATCAGGAAGGCCAAGGCCAGGTGGAATCCTCCACTCTCATTCTATTTCTGTGGAACCCCAGTCAAATAAGTTTGAGGCCGTGTAGCCTGATGGTTAGAAACATGGGTCTGAAGCCAGACTGTCCCAGTTCAAATCTGGGCTGTGCCACATGCAACTTGTGTGTTCTTGGACAAGCCAAGTCACCTCTCTGAGCCTCTCTCGGTTTCCCCCTCTGTAAAACGGGTGATAGTAATGGTATTTAACCTTGCGGGGTGGCGGCGAAGAGTCCGAGATTACAGCTCCGAGTGAGCACTCAGGAAAGACCAGCCACATCAGTGAAGGTGAGGGAGGCACAAGGCCGGAAACCCGTGTCCCGGGCAGTAACCCTGGGCAAGTCGCTTTTCTCTGGGTCTTAGTTTCTTTCTGTAAAAAGGAGGGGATCCAACTGGGACCCTAGTGACTACCAGGCAAGACCACTCTCCCAAAACCTCCCAAATGCCTGCCCGCCCCCAGGAGGAGCCAGGCCAGAATGCCAGGAAGGCTGGGCTGTGGCCCAGATCCTTTGAAACCTAAAAACGGCCTGCCTCCGCTCCACCCCCAGGCTAACAGGGGTCTGCTGGGCAGGGGAGCGAGGGCATGAGGGCCCACTGTCTGTCATCAGGAGGCAGGATAAGGCATCATCCCCCAGGTGAGCCCACCCGCATTGTGGCCTTTCCTGGGTCTCAGTCAGCCCATTCTACAGCGAGGGGGGCCCCTTCCCCCTCAGGGGTCTCCCAGGGTTTGCATGTGGCTCAGCTCCCTTTCTGTATACAGGCACCCCACACCTAGTTCCCGAACAGCCCCCCTCAGCCCCAAGAGCCCCCAAGGCTTGACCAGGTTCAAGGCCTGCCTCCTTCCACCTTCCTGCAGCCTAAAGCCTCTAGCAAGTGTGCGAGAAGGGGAGGCGGAGAGTGAGCACCAGAGGAGGCCAGCCTGGAAGAGGCGGGTGGAATAACCCGAGCCTCCGCACAGCAGATGGCCACTATCCCCAAGGGGTGGGTGGGCAGATGGCCACTATCCCTGAGGAGGGGTGGCAGGACCCCTGGTGGCCTTAGGCATCATTATTACCTCCTCACCCCAGGGCTAATCAGTCAGTGAGACGGGGACTGAATTGATGGTTTGCAGGCCTGATGCAAAATTCTAGTTGTGTAAGTTAGCAACTGGAACTTTCGGCTGTCTCATTTCCCAAGCTTCACTTTCCTCGTGTGTAAAATGAGGATACACACTATCCCCTACATGCCAGCTTCACTTTCCTCGTGTGTAAAGTGAGGATACACACTATCCCCTACATGCAACAAACGTAAAACACTGGTTAACCAACTGCACAGAAAGCATTTAACAAAACAACCTGGGAGGCCAAGAGGCTCAGATATCTGAGTGTTAAGTCATTAAACAGACATTGAGAACCCACCTGGAGGCCATCAGACCTTAGGATGTCCCCAATTCTACACTGCCAGACACCCACACTTCCCTAACCAACACATTCTAAACTCTCTACATTCAGCCAAACCTTAGGGGAAGTCAAGGTCCTGGCCACTATGAAGTCTGAGCTAGACCTCAAACTTCTCTGGAAGCCAAACACACAAAGAGCCTCCCAGAGCTAAGCTTTAATGTACAAGAAGTCTAGTCTGCTAGGGGCAAGGTGGAAACACCCTGAGTCAACCCAGCTGGAGGGTACTCTTCTTAGGGGTCTTACATGTGTCTCTACAGATGAGACAGGGAGAAAGGGGAACAGGGTCAGGCGACCCCAATGAGCCAGAAAAAGTGAGACACTACAGGGCAGTGACCGAGCACTCCAGAGAGGGAGGAGTAAGGGCTCAGAGAGCTGCTGTTAAAGGTCATGGGGGGGGGGGGCGCGCTCCAGCCCTCCCAATCAGAATCACTGGGGATGGGGTGATGATGTAAGCTCCCTGCTGAGACCCACTGGGTAAACTGAGAGGACCTGGAGACAAGACTATCTGAGCTACCCTGGTTAGTGTCCTCCTGATATGCCCAAGTTGCAGGTTCGTTTCCCAGTCAGGGCACATATAAGAATCAACCAATGAGTGCATAAATACGTGGAACTACACAAGTCATTGTTTCTCTCTCTCTCTCTCCCTTCTTCTCTAAACTCAATTTTTTAAAATGTGTTTAAAAACATAAAAAAATGCCAGCCCCTGACCCACCTCAACTTCCCAGACTGGCCTGTTCTGCCGTCCTTCACTGACCCTGATGCGCCCTCTTCCTTATCTCTGACTCTTATTCAGCACACCTGTCCTGGCCCCCGCGGTTCTCCGCAAGGTCCCCAAAGCCCCCGTGTGACTAGACTTAACCAGTTTCTGTCCTCTGCATACCCTCCCAGGTGTCCGTCTTCCGTCACAGGCCACGGGTCTCCCTTCCCTGGTACCCGCTTCGCCCTTCCTCCAGATGCCAAGTTTCCCAGGCTCAGGTTTGGGGCACGCTTCCTCGCTCATACACTTTCCTTCGGTGATTATCCATTCCTTAGCTTTAACTGTGTCAGGGGTGCTCCAGACTCCCTTCCTCTGAGTCCTAGACTCACAGGTCTAAATGCTGGCCTGACAACAACTCTTGGACACCACACAGAACCTCAAGCCTGAAATGTCCAAAGTGGAGCTCCATCTCAGTGGTTAAAGCGTAGCTAGATTCTCCCTCTTTCCTTGGGGCTTCAGAATCCAACCCATCAGCAAATCCTACTGCTCCCTCCCTAACATCTCTCACCCAGCCACTCCAGGGTACCTGCCCAGGCAGCCTCACCCTGCTCCCCACCCCCTGAGAGAGTTCCAGGGACCCTGAACCCTGTAGAAATGCAGATAGATTATTTAACTCCAGGGCTAGAAACCCACCAGTCACTCCTAAGCACACAGAATGCATCCAAACCCCTCCCCAGAGGGAAAAAGTAGGCAGGGTGGCCTGCCTACCCTCTGACCTCATCCAGCAACCCCCACCCACCACCTGCAGCCTGGGCTTTCCTGCCTGGGGACTTTGTACTGAGACTCCCAAGCGAGCGGGGAGCTCTGGTTCTACTCCTATCTTCAAAGGCAGGCTTAGGGCATCTTTTGGAGCTCAGCCCTTCCCCAACTGCTCCACTCCAACAGGTCGTGCCCCACCCCCATCCTCCCCATTGAAACACCTGGCGTGCTCCCTTCCTAGCATCTTGTTCATTCAGCCAGCAAACACTGAAGCACAAACTACATGCCAGGTACTTTTTCAGGCACTGGCAATCCAGGTGCTGAACTAAGCAGACAAAAATCCCTGACTTATATTTCAGTTTGGGAATTTCACCCAATCTGGGATTCGCTGAATTTATTTAGCATTGCCTGTCCCTCCTGCCAGAGGACAAGCTCTGCATGGCCGAGGGCCATATCTGCTGAATTTCTGGGTCCTAAGCCTGGGGTGGAGGAAGGATCTGGCCTGGGGTATGAACTCTGTGCGAAAACAACAGGGCAGCAGAAAGTCCAGCCCTCAATGCGTCCTGGGGAGAGGCCTCTCACTCCCCCTGGGGGGGGTCAGTGAGCAGGAGACTTCTGCAGCCCCCCCCCCCCAGCCCTTCTGAGAGACAGACCGGATAAACCAGTGGAGAGCGGAGATGACTCCAGGCCTGTGCAGCCAGGAAGGCTACCTGGAGAGGTGCAGCCTGAACAAGACCAACCCCCGCCCCCAAATCTAGGGAGAAAGAGGAAAATAAATTTAAGTCTTAGGACTCTGATGTCCTTTTTTTTCTAGCAGGAAAAAAAAAACAACAACCTGGCTCTGAAAACCCCTTTACTTTTCATTAGTGTCTGGATCAATAGAAGTTTTAGGAGTAAAGCTTCTCTCCTGAAATACTAACCGCCAGAGAGACAGGCTAGGATTATTAAATCTGCGTCTAAGAGCCCTGTTGGCTCCCCCCTTCTCACCTGCACTGGGAGCCACAGGCTAAATAACAGGCCAAGGGTCCTCACTGGCAACACAGCTTGAGGCGAAAGCCCACCTTGCCAACCCCACCAGTTTCCTGGGCCTAGATCACCTTCCAGGTGCCCCACAGCCTCCCCATCCCCACCCCGAGACTCAAGTTCCCAGAGGGCAGGGCCCAATTCCCAGAGGAAGAAGTGAGTCTAGCCACCCCAGCCCCCACCTCCATTCTTCCTCTCAAGCCCCTGAGGGGTCTTGGCTGGCTGCTAATGGCCTCCATGCACCAGCGAGGCCCTGGCCTGAGGACAGGTGGCATGCCAGGGCTGGGCTCCTAGGAAGAACAGCCCCCAAATCTCCAGTCTCCATCCACTCCCATCCGAGGCCCAGGAGGGAGGAAGCTTTCTGCCCCCCTGCCCCCACAGACCTTGGCTGTGGGAACCCTGACCTCTCCGCTGACCCAGGTCCAGGCACCGGCGACCAGGTAGCCAGATCCAGCTTGTGAGAATGGGCGGGCCTCCACAGGGCAGATCCTCTGGCCCGGCCCAGGAGCTTGCTGAGGTTGTCACTGAGGAGTCCAAAGCCACAGAGGCTCATCCCCAAGGATGGTGTGCATCCAGGTGCCACTCCAGGCCGGATTAGAGGAACTCGCAGCCCAGGCTGACAAGTAAGAGGTGTGCCTAGGCTGGCATCTAAGAGGTGTGCCCAGGCAGGCTTTCCCTTCCTGCAAAGCACATGTTGAATCCGTCTTCCAAGCTGAAATTTCACAAATGATTTAAAAAAACAGTGGTGACAACATCTAAAGATTTCCAGGTCCTCCAGAGAACAAGTGGAAAATTACAGTCTTTCATACAGGTAACCATACGGCACAACCTCCATCCAGGTCCAAGAAGTCTAGAAAGCCATCTAAAAATAGTCACTCACTTCTGGTCTCAAGAAAGGGTCCTTCCCAGGGCACCAGGAACCAAGTTCTGGGTCTAGGGAAGCCTCAGCCTTGATAGATCCCTTCCAGGCTCCTCCCCTAAAGTGCTGACTCCGCCCAGGGTCATATCCTGCCAGGAGTCCCGCCTCTGGGCCTTCGCACTGGCCATTCCCTCTGCTGGCCATGACTCTAGGTGAGGCTGGTTTTGCCTCATTCTGGTCTCAGAACAAGTGTCCTCTCCTAGGACAGGCCGTTCCTGAGCACGCTAGTTAAAGGAACAATTTCCCCCTCTGCCCCCAACCCCAAGTTACCACCTGGCTTCATTTTTCTTCATAGTACTGATCATTTCACCTTGTTTGTCCCCCTCCCCCACCATGAGAATGTAAGGTCTGGAGGCACAAGGGCCTGCTCACCCTGGTAAGCCCGGCAAACCTTAGGCCTGTGCTTGGCACAAGGTAGGCACTGACAGATGTGTTGAGTGAATAAATGTATCTTTCTGGCTCGTCTGGGATTGGCTAACTAAAGCTGTGTAGGTGGGAGCCGGGGTAACCAAAAGACTTGGAAGCACACCGAAGCCACCTCGCCGGGCGCAGCTCGCCCAGCATTCCAGACTTCCCTCCCGCGGGACCATCCCCCACGCGCTCTCCCTGCGGGAGGCGGCGGCCCCGCCCCGCCATCTCGGCCGGGAGGCCCGCCCACCTGCAGCCGTAGGCCTTTCCCTTCCCAGGCCCGCGGCTGGGCACATTCCGCGGTCAGCTGCCCCCAGCTGCAAACACTTTCCGCTCCGACCGCGGGAGGGAGAGGCCCGCCCCGCCTCCACCGCCAGCACAGGCCCCACCCGGGCCCTGAGCGGCAGCCCGGAGCCCGCCCCCTTCAGGACAAACATCCCCCCACACTTCCATTCAAACATTTAAAAAATGCGAAAAAAGACCGGGGTGTAGACAAAGTCAAGGATTTGCCTACACGGTCACGGGGCAGGAGGGTCGAGGAGAAGCTGGGCTCTGGACTCCCAATAGACAGCGGTCCCCTAGCCCGGAAGAACTGGGTTCAAGTTTCGAGTTAGGTGCCAGGAGGGAGGGAGGGAGGACACAGTAAGTAGGTGAACTAGGAGAGCTGCCCAGGCGTGAACTGCACCTCGGGAAGAGGGACCCAGTCCTGCCTGTGGGCCCACCCGCTGGCCTGGCACTTCATCCTCGGGTCAGGGTCACCTGACCCTCACTGAAACGCACATCTCTAGCCATGAGAGCCAACCCAGCATTTTTGCCTGGTGTCACCCCCTTTACCATCTCACTCTAGAACAGTGGTTCTTAACCTGGGTTCTATCGAACCCTAGGAGTTCGATGAGTCGGTTTCAGGGGTTCAGAGAAGCCTTTGCCACGGAGGCCAGAATAAAGTAATATTGTAATTTGTTGTGAGTTCATGCACTTTGTTGGTTTTGTTCTTTGAGCAAGGTGATGTTCATGTATGGCTCATTTTGTGCACCAGTAAAAAAACATATACTTATGTCCTGAATTTGGGGGAAAAAATCATATTTTATTTATCACTAAAGAAGGGTTCGGTGAATGCACATATGAAACTGGTGGGTTCGGTACCTCAAAAAAGGTAAAGAACCACTGCTCTAGAAGCCACAGCTAAGTCCCGGGCCTCTAACTACAGGCAGGGAGCCACACCCCCTTCCCTTACAGCCACCACCCAGCCTGGTTAATCAAACTGAGGCCCCGCACCCAGAAGCCTCCACTGCAGGGGCTGATGCAACTTCCTGATGCTACAGGATTATGGAATCCGATCCCGCCTTGTAAAGATGGATAGAGGTGAAGGGAGACAAAGGTCCTGCACAAAGGTCCTGCGTGGGGTCCTGCCAATCCATGGTTTCTGTGTCCAGAGGCATCAGAAACCCCAGTTCAGTCCTGGGTGATTTCAGTCCCCTGCTCCAGTCCCTCTGCAAACAACTGAACTCCTACTAAGTGTCAGGCCGTCAAGCACCTCCTGTGTACAGGGCTCTGGATGGGGCACCTGCAGGGCAGGTGGAAGGTCTGACTGTGGTACAAAACGACCCCCAACCTGGGTGGTCTAACTCACTCGGTCCCTTGCTGTGTCCTGTTCTGGGCACAGGTGATGCTGACCAGAAGCGATCCAACAGTGCCCAGAGCCCTCCCCCAACTCCCCCGGGGGGGGGGGGTCTTAGCCAGAGGTGCACTTAGAGTGGTTCCCTTCGTTCTGAGGTGAGGTGACCCCTCACAGTTTTCATCTGGGTCTATTCAATGTCTTGATACAATTTCAAAACATAAGAAGTGAGGCTGTGGCAAGTCACTTGTCACATGGCAAGTCCTGAGGGCAGGAAGAAGCCTGTTCAGCTCCCAGAGCAGCAGAGGCTATGACGCAGAAGGAGGGAGCAGGGCACATCTCCGCGCACTGGCAACGAAGAGGCAAGGCAGATAGATACTGTGACCACTTTATAGATGAAGAAGTCAAATCCGTAGGCTGCTCAGTCACAAGTTGAACCAGCTTCATCTAAAAGTAAATGTGCCTCACCTGACAACCATCTGCACCTATTACTCGTTCCCCCATTTTAATACCCCTTCCTCCTGGAAACCTTCCCAGATTTCCCCCAGCAGGAAGCCATCCCCACTAGTTGATCCACTCAGTTAGTTCTAGTATCTTGTAATAACATTATCTGCTCCTATGACAGGGTCTCTCACTCTTCATGACAGCTGTCACAGGAGGGGGGTCACAAACTGTACAGCCCACCTCAGGCTCCCGCACTTACTGCCCGTTGTACCATGACTAAGTTGCTCCCTCCATACCCTTCCTAGCCTCAGCTCAGAAGACTAGATTACCTCCTGCCCAGCTCCGTCCAGTCATCTTGAATAATATGTACAAGTACAGAATGAGTACGCAGTGACTATCCTTGGCCATGTGTAGCTGGGGACATTTCAGAGGCTGCCCTGATCTAGTCACTTCTGGTTCTGGCCCCTCCAGTGACCCAGGCAGGCCCCACCCTCCTCCCACACACTGCTCATCTTCACACCTGTTCCATCAGCCAGGGGACCTCCTTTTCCCCTTTCCCCACGCATGCTCTGTCCTGTCTCAGGCTACACCTTTGTTCCCACTGATCTCCTCTCCTGCTCCTATTTCTAATTCTCATTCACCTTTCAAGACCCAGCTCAACTGCCCCACCTAAGGGAAGCCTTTCTCAAGGTCCCCAAGCACAGGAATGCAGGAATGTACAAGCTCTCTCTCTTCCTGAATCCCCTGTCCCCTCTCCAGGGTGCCACTGAGGGTCTATACATCTCAGTTTCCTCAGGTCCCGGACACAGTAATAGTGCGACGGACATCTACACCCTGCAGATCAATCTTCTCCTCTAAGTTCTGAGTCCGTATGTCTCATCGTTTCAGATCCGGGTGTCTCACCAGCTGGGCTAGGTTCTTGGAGACCGTTCTCCTCAGGAAGCTTCCCACTTCCTGGGGTGTAAGGGAGCCAGCCCCAAAGCTGTCAGGAACACTGCCAGGCAGTGCCCGTGTCCCCTGGGGAGAGAGATGCTCAGGTTGCAGGAGGCCCTCTGCGGGGGGCCTGGGAACTGCCTGAGCTGCAGGAGGACGAGAAGTCAGCCCATGAAGCAGACACAGGACTAGACAGGGACACCCTGCAGAGGACAGTCAGCCCCAGAGCCTGGCTGTTCCCAAACAAGGGCTGTGAAGACCACACTATACTTAGTGAAGAGTGAGAAACAAATCTGGTATCAGACTAAAGACCAGCTCTGAGTAACAGTCTCTAGGCACCCCTGCTATTAACTTATGTGAGCACATCTATGCTTGTGTGGTTTTATCATCAACAAGCAACAAATGTGTCCTGGCACCTGCCCTGTGCCAGGCCCAGTGCGAGGTGTTGTAAATAATCTTGATTAACCTCCAGAGAGCCACAAACTGTGGGTATCCGCAGCTACCCTGTACTGAAATGAAGCTGTAGCACAGAAAGGCTGGAAAAGCTGCCCAAGGCCACACAACTATTTACTGGTGGGTGCTGGCATTCAGGACCCTCAACAATCTGGCCCTGGCCTGTCTTTCTGGTCTGAGCACAGTGCCCACCATTCCAGGGACCCCATTCTCTGTCCTTGCCCACTTCTCACGTGTTCTCCACTCACCCTGTTTCTCCGTGTGTGTGTGTGGGGGGGGTGTTAATGCACACTGTCAGCTTGCAGCCTCCCAACTCCCTCCCTCGTTACCTGCTCAGATACCTGCCCCAGCTGACAACCCCTCCTTCCGCCCAATAGGCCAGCCAGGTTCCAGCCCCTCCGGCCACCTGCCCCCAACACCAGCCCCAGACCAGTGTCTTGTGGTAATGACTTCAGCTGGCAGAGAATCCTGGAACCTTTCCCCCTATGGTGATGTTGACACATGTTCACTCAAAAAGTGTAATGTTTCCATCAAAGCATTCAGGGAGAGTCAATTCCCACCCATGTGACAGCTCCTTGGAAGAATATAGAGTAAATTTACTCAAACAAACAGCAAGACTCGGTCAGCATTCCCCCTTTTTGGTTGTCACAGTGCCAGGTGCTGGGCAACACCGGGCACGGTGTCCCAGGGACCAAATGCTATCAAGGAAAGGGCAAGGGAGAGGGGCAGCTCCACCTGAAGGGCTGGTGGCCGCCAGCCCTACTGCACAGCATGCTGGGGTCCACTGGGGTCAGGCGCCCCCACTTTTAAGCCTGTCCCCAGCAACTCCAGTTCCACTCACTGTGTTCCCTCCAGAGCCTAGGTTCTGACTAGGTCACATGCTGCCCGGTACCCAGGTCTTGTCCTCACCCCATCAGAGTGGGACCCTGACCTCACAGCCGTGATCATACCATGTCAACACCGGTCCCAGTGCCTGAGTTCACACACGGCTCCTAAAAGGTCAAGGAATTCAAACCTCCCTCCCGTCCTGTCCCCTTATCCACCCCACAACCCCCTAGGACCAGTGACAATACTGTGGGGTGGGGGTGGGGGTGGGGAATACGGCTCCAGCTCCAGCTTCCAGCACTGTGCCCTGACGAGAGGCCAGCAGTGGCAGGCTAAGTCCTCACTCATCCCAGCCCACCACAGGGTTGAAGTAGCCTGGCCTTGGGGAAAGCCCAGCCCTCCGCAGCAGAGATGATGGAAGAGAGGAGGGGAGGCCCACAGGCCACACCCTGCCCACACCTCTCCCTGTAAGCATATGGCACATGCAACCCTCCCAGGACCCCCCAGAGCCCCAGCCTTAGACCCCTGCTTGCAGAGAGCGGGGGGGGGGGGGGGGGGACGGGACCGTCTGACTTATCTCCTCCCTGTTCTCCGAGCGAGTCCATTGCAGGTACCGCACCCGTGCTGCTGTGTCCGATACCAGCCGCCCCTTCCTGCGCATGTGCCAGAGAGGCATCCCTCCCCAGTTTACAGATAAGAAAATAGGCCCACCAAGGTTAAACATTCACTCCGAGGCCACACGGCTGGAAGGGGAGTGACATCAGGTTACAAGCAGGTGACTGCGACACAGCCTCTGCCCTCAAGAAGCTGGCAGTCCAGTGGGGGAAGGATGCATACAGACAGTAGTGCCAAACACAAACACACTTATCAGCCCCAGGCCCAGAGGAAGCTGCGACCTATAACGACACAGGAACCCTTCCAGTTTGGGTTCAGGAAATTGGGAAAGGTTTCATGGAGAGGAGGCTGTCCCAGAACACCCTCCTCCTGCTGCCATGTGAACCCCGCCAAGCTCCGAGCCCGACACACAGCGCAAGGGAATGAGTGTGGACAGATGGTTCACCTCGGGCAGGCCCCTGGCATACTATGTCACATTTACATCGCGACAACGCCACCCCAGGAGGTGTGTCAAGTTCTCGTGCCTCATTTACAGGTAGGGAGACAGAAGTGCACAGCAGTCTGATACTCTCCACCAAGTCACACAGCCAGACAGCTATTAAGGTTCTGGTCATGTCTGACTCCACGGCCTGCTTCTCCTGCAAGCGCTTAACTCCTCTAGGCCCTAGTCTCTCCCTTGTAGAAACTCCATTGTCAGAAGCACCTCCACCACCACTGCAGACTAGCCTTGGACATTTAATGCCCCAAACCCACAGCCTATTGGGTGAATGAGCAGAGGACAGTCCTGTGTTCCTGAGCCAAGCCTGCCAAGACATGGCCGCTAATACGGAGTTCTAATTGGTGAGCCCGGCGGCACGGAGCCCAGCAATACACCCGGCGGGTGATGGTGTTGCAGGGGAAACAGCTGAGCACAGCAAATATAGCATTGACCCAATTCAGTTCTGTTCTGTCTTCGAGAAAATAATTGAGTTTAAATGAATAGGTTTCCCATGTCCCCTCCGGCCTCGAGGAGGGTGGAAAGGGAGAGGGGGAGAAGGAACAGTTCCCCGGGCTCCCTGTTGGTTATTTCTGAGTCATTAGGCCTGTGAAAGGTTTCCTGCTTTCCTTGGCGGCCAGTGGGGGTCAGACATGGCTGGGAGGCAATGAGGTGAAAACCACACAAGGTACATGGTGAAGATGGAGGTTTAAGTCCTGGCCTCCTCACTAGCTTTGTCCAATCCCTTGGGCCCCTGGCTCTCATCTACAGACTAGGAAATCCCCTACACACACACACACACACACACACACACACACACACACACACACGTACACACACTCCTACCAGGACGGCTGGGAAGAGCTAATGTGGGCTGAGCACCCCTGACGGCCTTTGGTGGAGAAAAGGAATCGGGGTGAACGGCCGAAGTCAACTCTCTGCCCCCAAGGAATAGAGGCCCAATGTTGCCACATGTCTTTTTCAAGAAACGCTAGAAATCCAGATATTGTCAGGTGCATGTTTTAGGGGTGGTTAAGTATTTACTAATAAGTGATTAAAAAAAAAAAAACAAAAGAACCACCTTTCGCCCCCTCAGACCAAATGAAACCTGCTTGTGGGACACACGTGGCCACGAGCCAACCATGTGCAACCTCCAATTAGTGACGACGCGTGTAAGGCAATTTATGAGCAGCTGGTGTCCGACCTGCTTACTGCCTTACAGTTTCCTCGGGAGGTAGGCCCAGCCCAGCCAGCCCAGCCTGAGTGGGAAAGGCAGGGACGTCCTCCCCTTCGAGGCAGGGCTCCTCAACACTTCCGGAAGGACAAGGAGGGGCACTGAGCCCTTCACTGTGGGAAGGTAGGTGGGGATGCTGGGGCTGGCTTCACCGTAGAGAGGAGTGGCCCCATCTCACCTCCTGAACGGCCCTCAACTCTCTGTTAGGGTCTCAGCTTCCTCTTCTACAAAAGGAGGTTTCTAAGAAGACCAAATAAAAAAGACAAAGCTTCAAGATACAAAGTGAGCATGTCACGCTTCCCCAAGAAGTAGCCACAGAGAAGAAAGGGTGTAAGAGTCAGCAAGTCCTCGGGTCATTTCCCCAAATGCGAGCTCTTGGCTGTGTGAGCCCAGGGAAGTTACTTAACCTCTCTGTACTTCAGTCTGATCCTCTGTACACAGGAGACAAGAATCTCTGGGACACAGCTGTTGTGGAGATTAAATGAGATGATGACTATCAAGTGCCTGATAGGGTGCCTGGCACATAGCAAGGGATCAAAAAAATGACAGGCACTATTATTACTATTATTGTTACCATCAGTGAAAAGCAAGGCGGGGAACCCTCACTGGGTGATTACAATGATGTAGCACAACCAGGCAAACTTGTTAACAGATGAGGCCACCTATAATTAGCACAATCATTACGCATGCACATGGTGTGGCTTAGATGCTGGAGAAGGGTGTTCTTTGAAGTGTGTTTAAATAACCCCTATCTCCGGGCTGCCCGCCCTCCCCAAATCTTGTTTACACTATTAATTTCATTAGCAAACACTTTTTTTATAAAGCAAGACACAATTCCAAAGGAGTACACATTCAAATCAAGGGGGTTTTAAACCATGTCGACCCTGCCCGCCCCACCTGGAATGGTATGTGGGGGCCCATCCTAGGGCTCCGGGGGCTGTCAGTGACTGCCTCCCCGGCCTCTCTCCCAGGAGGTCACGCTGGAGGCCTCCACTTACTGGCGGCCTTCTGATACACACAGCTGAAAGAGGTCAGGGGGTGGGGTTTGTTCGTGGCAGGGAGCAGAAGAGGCTCTCAGCAGCATCACTGATGGCTGAGCCCCCCTGGAGCCAGGGCATATCCCATCAGGCATACCATAATACCCACTCACGTCGGAGAAAACCCAGGCTCAAGGAGATTTAAAGAAGGAACGTGCCCAAAGTCCCAAAGCTGTATTTGGACAACTGCATTCAAATTCGGGTCCGTCTCCTCCATCGCAGTCTGCCCTTTGGGCCGCACCACCCGGAGAGGACAGAGCATGTTCACAGTCCAGAATTGATCGCAGAGTCTTCAAACGGGAAGGGCTCATCAGAGACAGACCCCAGGTTTGGGGCTAAAGACAATGAGGTCCTATAATTTGCTCAGCATCCCACAGGTAGAAAGAAGAGCCTAGAATACAGGGCCTCTGACCCCAGGCTAACAGCTTCTGCATTCAGATCTTTAAGCACAAGACAATTCAACAACCTGCTCCCACTTAGTGGCTGCCTCAGTACGTGAACCATCCCTGCACAGGCCCAGTAAGATAAAAGATGCTGAAGACATGTTTGCGGAACTGTTTCCTTCTTTACTTCTTCCTTCTTTCCCTCCCTCTCTCCCTTCTTCCTTCCTTCCTTCCTTCATTTCAGCCAAAGGAAGCGGAAGAGAGAGAGAGACAGGAACATCAATTTCTTCCTGTATGCGCCCTGACCGGGGATCGAACTGGCAACCTCTGTATTTAGGGACAATGCTCCAAGCAGCTGAGCTATCCGGTCAGGGCATGAATTGTACAGGAAGAGAGATGAAAAGCATCAATTCACAGTTGTGGCACCTTGGTTGTTTATTGATTGCTTTCTCCTATGTGACTTGACTTGGGGGTTCCAGCTGAGCCAGTGACTCCTTACTCAAGACAGCGACCTTGGGCTCTTGGGCTTCAAGCCAGCGACCATGGGGTCATGTCTATGATCCCATGCTCAAGCTGGCAACCCCTGCTTAAGCTGGTGAGCCCATGCTCAAGCCGGGGAAGCCTGTGCTCAAACCGGCAACCTTGGAGTTTTGAATCCCAGTCCGACACTATCCATGGCGCCACAGCCTGATCAGGCACTGAACTGTTTTTCTTACCCAAATAGACCAGGTCACCTGCTGCCCAGTAACCCAAGTTTGAGTGGGGGAACAGTGAAGGGAGGCAAAGCAAGACAGGTGGTGGCTGGGGACAAGAGAGAGAGCAGACCATCCTCTTGGGGGGAACCTGGCCATCTTCAGCTTGGGAAGTGCCCCTTTCAAAGCACTTCCCTGCTGGATTCCTGCTCAAGAGGCAGGCGCTAGCTAGCAGATTCTGTTTGGGAGGAAATGAAGACAAAAGTTTTAACAGATATGTTAGCCCCTCCCAGCCCCCTGCACGCTCAGACCACCATCTGAGCAAACTGAAAGGTTTGCTTTTTTCACTGCTTCCTGGGCCCAGAAATTGAGGCTAGGAGAGGTTCAGGGAGTGGACAAGAACCCTGACTTCTTGCTCCTAACCAGGCTCTCCCATCATCCCTTCCCACACCCCCATCCTTAGTCCACAAGCTTTCCAGGGTTGGGGACAGGAGCTCCTTGTGTATCAGGGAGGGGCAGGGAGAGGAGACCCTTGCCCTTAAGAATGAAGGGGAAACAGTGCCAGCTCTCAACTGCCAGCTTCCTCCCCTCCCACACAGCCTCCATACCACCCCTCACACAGCCAAGGAAGCTCCTAAAATCACTGCTCTGATCAGTTTCCACTTGGTCTTAAAATGTCCTAGCTCCCAGGGACCTTGAGGATCAAGTCCAAACCCTCTCTGCCTTCCCCCCTATCCCCTACCACTGCCCAGGCCCAACATACAACTACATGTGGCCACTAACACAACTGCCAAGCCTGCCCGCAAGCCCTTCCCCTCCTCTGCGCAGGGCTACCTCCCACCAGCCCTCACCTTCCCTCCATGGCCAGTCCACCACTCCCTGGAGCCTCACTCCCGTTCCTGTCCCCCGGAAGTGAACCACAGGCTCTGGTGACTCACCTGCCTCCTCCAGCAGCCAGCAAGACTCCTTGAGGGCGGAGCCCAGGAGTGCCTGTCCCCTGCCCACAACACAGTGTGTGTGACAGCTGGCTGGAGTTTGCTGCACTGGGCTCCCCAGGGACAGTAAGGCCAGATCTAAGGGTGACCATTGGAAGGGGAGGCTCTTAGAGGAGATCTGATCATAAACCTCTGGCCCAGGTTGGGTTAGATCCAGCCACCTGGTTCTCCCAACCCAGCTCATTAGGGGAACACGGATGGTGCCGGACCCAATCTTTCCATGGAGGCATGACTGGGCTGTGTTGAGAATCAAAGTAGATGAAGTCATCGCTCCCAGAAATAGGCTGATTAAGAAGACGTGGCACTAACGCACACAGCAGGGCTGGACACACACACACACACTCCTTCTCTCTCTCTCTCTCTCTCTCTCTCTGAGCATGTGTTTCTCTTCCCTGACAACTCGGGCAAGGCCCAAGCTCCTCAGGGACACAGACAATGCCGAATACCAGAGCCGGCACAAGGAGACTGGACTCTGGTGACATGGTCGGTTTCTGGGAGCAGCGGTGCCCTAGAGGGACATTCTTCTCAGGGAGGAGGCGGGAGTGTCTCCAGGCTAAGACAGGGCTCTGTGCCACAGGCACCAGGCTCAACGCCTGGCTCTGGCCTGTTCTAACTCTGTGACCACGAGCTAAGTCAATCCATCTCTCCGGGCTTCCCTTCCTCACCTACAAAATGCAGATGGCCACATGCCTACCGCATGGGGTGAGAGCGAGAGAAGGCTGTTGATCTGTTCATTCACCGCCGTGTATCAGGCCCTGTTGCAGAGGCAGGAGACACACCAGGGAACAAGACATTAACATCTTACTCCCCGAGGTCTCAGTCTAGTTGGGAGAAGTATACAAGTAGATATGTCCGTGTCAGGTGAACACAAATGCTGGGAAGAAACACCGGGTAGGGCCCAGGCTAGCGGGGAGGACGCTGGCTCTGACAGCGTGGCTGGATGAGGAAGCAGGTCACAGACATTCTGGGAAGAGGGAACAACAAAGGCAAAGATCCTGGTCTGGGCCTCCTGACAGGTGGGGGACAGGGACAAGGACAGTAAAATCAGCAAGGCAGGCAAAGTTGAAGGTGGAGACCAGCTTAGGGTTTGGCTGCAGGGTCCTGGTATGAGGTGACATGGGTTGGATGGGGGCAGTGGTGGCAGTCCATGAAGGACACAGTATGGTTCCTGCCACAAAAGGAATCCTCAGTGTTCTTCTTGTCCCTGTCCTTGTCACGATCAGCCTCCTCATCACCATCAATATCCTTATCACCCCTGACCCTGGGAGGACTCCACTAGCCCAAAGCTGAAAGCCAGGCAGCTGTTCTCAGCCCTGTCACAGATGAGCCAGCTCCTTGCTCAAGGTCTGCTGAGCGGTGATGGGAGGGCCAGCGCTCTGCCCAGCCCAGGCTCTCGGGTCCAACTCAGCATACTGATGCCCTCCACGTGCCCTTCCTTCCCCCACACAGGGACCAGTCCTCACCAGCTCTGTGTCTCAGTCCACACGGGGCTTGCACTGAGAAAACCGGCGGACTCCAAGCACAACAGCACCTGTGTAAGCAGCTCACGGGTCTGAGGTCCCCATGCACTTTCTCACCTGTGCACAGGGAGCTACTGCAAGCGCCATCAGGTGATGGACTAGGGCTGAGAAAAGCTCCTCCAAATCCTAGTTAATTCCACCTCCTCCAAGAGCTTCCCTGAACCCAGCCAACACTCAGCCTCGGCCGGGCTGCCGCTGAGACCCCCCTCAGGGCCAGGCTCCGGGCTGCTGCACGGCGGCCCACTGGCCCCAGAGGGAGCTGGCCCAGCGTGAGAAACAGTCTCACTGAGGCTGCATGCACCTCTGCCACCCCAGGCTGAGAGCTCCTCCAGGCCAGGCAGGGACGGCAGCTGAGTCCTGTCCCTGTCCCCAGGGCTGAGCACAGGTGAGCACAAACAGAAATAACTGAATCCCAAGGGTCCCTTGGGGAGTCCTGTCTGCACAAGAAACCCTGACACAGCCATCCAGCCTACTTCCTTCCCTCTCTCACCCACCTTCTCTGAGCTGGGGGGAGATGCTAGAAAAAGACCAGTCCCTCTTCCCGGCCCCACCTTAATCGCCCTGGTGAGCACCCACACCAGGCGCTGTGGGGCTGGCAGGCAGGAGGGTCTGCAGCGACCTGCCCCTCCCCACACAAGGGTTCTGGGCCTGAACAGCTAGTCTTCCCCTCCTCTCTACAGACCAAGGAGGTAAGAGTGAGCTAGACAACATGCTCTCAAGCACAGACAGGTAATTTTCTACTAAGCGTTCAAGAAAGCCCCTAGCCAACAGTCAATGGCGAGGCGGAAAACAAAATTTCACTTTCTGCTTTATGCTCTCCTGTGTGGCTGGCATTTGGTACCTTAGTTTGCATTTTCAATTACTTTTATGTTAAAAAGACTTACAAGTAAAGTTAAGTGAATGAGAGGCCATTTGGCAGGTGCTGGTACCTGTTCCTCCATGACCCTGCGAGCACTGGAAGGCCAAATGCCCGCCTTACAGTTTGTCTCTTCTGCCTGGTCCCCACCCAGGCCGGCCAGCCCCCTGCAAGAGTGGGAGGGGGCAGGGCTGGGAAACCAGCCAGGAGCCCCTGCCTCAGACCCAGGCATCTGGGGATCCAGAGTCACCTCCCCTCCTCCCTTTCGCGCCTCGCTCTCCTCTGCACAGACCCCACTGCTGTCCCCTTTGTCAGTCCCTGGCCACCCTGAGCTTCAGTCACCTCCATGTCGCTGGCCCAAGGCCCTGCACAAGCAGGTGCTCAATGCAAGTTTGCTAGGAAGATGGCCAGGGCAGTCTGCAGGCCAGGTGAATGTTCAGGAACTCTCACCTGGCTTATGGAGGGCGTGGCAGCCAGGTGGAGAAACAAAGGAAAGCAGTGCCTGCAGGCCCCGACAGGAACACCCAGACAGGCTTCAGCCAGAGCAGTTCAAACTCTGAATGCAAACCCTGCTGGCGCGTAAGGGGGTGGGCTGCTTCTGAGGGTTTAGAACTCCCACTACCCAAGGAGCAGCAAATGCAAAGGGCAGGAGGAGGTCGTATGCATGCATGGACACACAGGCAGATGGATAAGCCCCCAAAGCTTCACAGTTACACCTTTGCTAAAGATCAGGATACACGAGTCCCAGACATTTCTCCTAAGCAACTTAAGACCTGTCTTCCCTCAGCACGTCCCTGACCAAAGCCTCTCCTCCTCCTTCACTGTGACAAGGTGGGCAGACACCCCCGGCTAGGGGCTGGCGACAGAGCTGCAGCACATTCAGCCTAGATCTGCTCTTCCAGGACAGCATATGACACCAACTGAGGTCTTCCCTCAGCAAGGCATGCCTGGCTTCCACAGCGGGGTGGGGGCTCATCTCTCCGGCTGTTCTAGTCCCCTTTGCTCCAGTCCCCTGACTGTCCGGCAAACATTCATGTAGATTCCAACAGCCACACCTTTGCCCGGGTGTCCACCTCCCCACCCTCCACCAGGAGGCATTGTCTACTTCCCTCTGCCTACCTGAGTTTTATCCAACCTACGAAGGAGGTCTCTAACTAAAGAATATGGGCTGTATTTGGTCAACATGTATGCTTTGTTTAGCCCACACAGTGTCTGACATTTTTAAGCTTTAAAATCAATTGCCAACCCTTAAAGATGTGAAATTTGAAAATGCCACCAACAAAACTCAAGATGTCTGCCGTATCTTACAAATCCAAGGGCCTGTTGTCATGGCTCAGTGGCTGCTGTCCTCACCAGGACACACACTGTCCAGGTTGCCACTGTGTCTGTGACTGCCTCAGCCAGTGGTTTTGCAGCAGCTGGCAGAACACGGGCAGGACTCACAACACATCTCCCAGGGGCACAGTAAGCACCTGGTACTCATTCAGAACAACAAAGACCCAACGCTCCACTGCGCTCAGGATCTCTGGGCAGAGGGCTTTCCGCTTCCCTGCAAGGCCCCACACAGGGACAGGACCGTATTCTTCAGTCCCAAGTCCCCCTCCCACGGTGGGCACACCTGCAGCGGGCACTGGGATAAGCCTTCTGGGCTCTGTCCAGATTCTCACACCAGCATCTGATCTTTGCTTCAGTGGCTGTCTCCTGGAGGCCATTCAAAGCAAGAGCAGAGACCCTGCCATCTCCTGCCTTTGATACAAGTGGCAGGATTCTGGGCCAGCCCACCAACAGTGATCCCCAGGACTTTTGTTAAACTGAAAAGGAGAAATTCGGCAGCAAGACTGACAAAGCCAAGGCCTCCTCGACGCCAGCACGCAGGCGGCCTGCCCCCTTTGAAGCAGGTAACCAACTACTTCCCCTTTCTGGGTTTTCAAGGTCAGAGTCACATTGGCAGGAAGGGTTCTCTTTGTTTTCTTGTCTCTGACTTACCTCCAACACAAAGTCACTGTCCCCAACAGCCAGGTCCTCAGCAGGGCAGTGGCGAAGGAAGCCTTCCCTGCTCCTCCTGGGGCGGAGTGATGACATGAGCCCCAGGGGCCCCGCTTCCTGGGATACGGGTCTCTGTGGGCCTGGCCTCCCTGGGCCTGAGAGTGCCACCTCTGCTCCTCAGTGCGGGTGCTCAGTCAAGGCTGGCAGGGAGGGACAGCCAGACTGCTCACTGGGACTGGGAAAACGGGCTAGGAGGACGGGCCTGGCCTGGCTCTGCCCCTCACTGGCTGGTGCTGTGACCTCAGGCTATTTGCCTCCTGTCTCTGAGCTTCCTCTTCAGACAGGGAAATAAACACCTCAGCTGAGAGAATCAACTTCCTAAAGGGACCTGGGGGAGCTGTCAGTCAAGAAGTCCCATGCCAAAGTTAACTGTTCCAGTGCTCCACAGCTTAGCACTGGCATGCAGTTGGGGTTCAATGGAGCGTTCATGGAACAAACATTTATTGGGTCCCTGCACTGTGCCAGCTGCATGAAAGGGGCTAGAGGCCCAGAATGAAGGTGTGGGCCCTGTGCACAGGAGGTCTGTCCTTCAACGGGGCACACAGACGACTGTTCGTCAGGGAACTGCCAGGAAGTAAGGATGAGAACGCTGCGAGGCCCACAAGGTGGAAGTCGGAGTGGGAGCCAGGCCTTACGAGACCCTAGCTCCTGGCTGCAGGGCAACAGAGGACAGGGTTGGGATAGCCCTGCTGTAGGGTGCCTGCCACTCCATCCGCTTCCCAACAGCCTAGTTTAAAGAGAGTTGTCAGCCTCAGCGAGCAACACAGTTCTGTGAGGGCGCCACGCACACATGTGCATCTGGATACACGTGCTGGGGAACTACCAGCAACAGGGCACCTGAGTGGTCAGACCCTCACCATGCCTTTCACATACACTGTTAGTGACACTCGCACCTGCTCGGAGAATAGTGAAAATACTCCAGACTCCTGGGCCTTACCCCAAGGGAGGTGATGTATCACCCCATCCCACAGGCAGTGGTTGTCAGAGCCTAGAGTCACACTGCCAGGGTCCCCATTCTGGCTGGGCCCCCGACTAGCCCTAGAGACTGGGGTCAAGTCACCAAACCCCTGGGCACCCTGTTTCTCCATCTCCTAGGTCACCATAAGCATTTAAGGGACACAGAGCCTGGCACGGAGTTCATCGTCTGCCTAATCCAGCCCAACACATGCTCGCCCCATCTCCGGTTCTCCTGACGCACTGCCTCTGCTCCTCTGAACATGACTTCCCAGGCCCCGAGTGCTCTGAAACCTTCTCTGCCTCCCAGAGCAGCCTCACGCCCCAAAGTGACAGGACGGTTCCAACTACGCCTCTGAGCACCAGCTTCGCCCGTGGATTCCCTCTGCCCGCCTGCCCCTCTGTCCTCCTTGCTCATCTGAGGCACTCACCCTCTTTCAAGCCTCAACTCTTGCCACTTCTGTGAAGCCCTCCCCGATTCCTTGAGAGCAGACCCACCTCCTGCCCACCCCCAGGCAGAGACGTGCAGAAAATAGTGGGTGAGGCCAGTGAGGCCCTGCATGGCCCCGGGCATGCTCCTTCCTCACGCTTGGCCTCCACTTCCCTCTTGTGAACAGATCTCTGTGACTTCTCGTGCTAAGGCCTGTGAATAAGTCTGGGCACGCACTCCGTCAGGGGCAGGGATGCCCAGGATCACTGAGGTTCTGGAGCGCTGGGAAGGTGCCAGCCACTACCTTGTCCTGTCCAGGAAGGCAGGACAAGTACAGCTCGAGGGAGCCCGCCAGTGCCGTCAGGTGGCCCCCCTTGCTACAGAAGGCGCAGACCCAATAATGAAGCACAGAAAATGCAGAGCAAAGGGAAGTCCACCAGAGACGGAGGGGGCATCAGGGCAGGCTGCAAGCAGGGGAGCTAGGCCCGGAAAGACAGGCAGGGTCTAGGTAGGAAGAGCAAGGGGAAGGGCGGCGTCCCAGACACAGGGAGCAACGTGAGCCGGAAACACTCCGCAACGAAGTGAGTGGCACACAGATGTCACGTGCAAAGGCGCCTACCTCCAGGCGTCTGCTAAGCACTGAGCTACAAACCTCATTTATTCCTCTCGACTGCCCTTCGTGATAGGAACTGCTGTCACCTCATTTGACAGAGTTGAGTAAGTTCCCCAAAGTCACAGAGCTCACGAGTGGCAGAGCTGGGGTCTGAACCCAGGCATGCTGGCTTCATCTGTGCGAGAACACGGGGACGAGGAGGGCACGGAGGCCCAGGGATGTGGGGAGGCAGTGAGGACGAGAGTCGGGGGCTCCCAAGAGACTCATTAAGACCTTGGAAGTCAGGCTTCGTTTTCGGCGCAGCCTGATCTTGAAGGGCGCCCAGCCCAGGGCAGCGTTGTGGATGAAATCCTGTGAGGGTGACCCCACCCACGTGCAGGAGCCTGCAAGCAGACCCCAGCCTACACTTCCTTTGCACGCTGTGCCTGAAGGATGCAGGGAGCTGTGGGTGATGAGTGAGTGAGCAGGGGAGGGCTGGAGGAGCGCAGCCAGTCAGGAGCCGCCGCTGTCAGCGGCCACATCGACAGGCTGGTGCGGAGCTGTTGCCAGGGCAGCCCCAAGATTCTGCCTTCCCAGGCAGAGTGATTTAGAACTGGTCTTTCTGTCTGGGCCACCAGCTCGGGGGGCCAGCATCCAGCCCCTCCGAAACCGCAACACAAAATTCAGGGGCCAGGTAGGGGAAGCCACCAGCCCAAAAAGCCATCAAGTCAGAAAACATGGGCATGCCCCATATGTTGAAAACAAGCCCCTCGTCACACCACCACCCCAACAGGGACCACAGCTGAGGGCTTGAGGCTTCTGGGCTAGGAGTTCCAGCAACCCAGGCTCATCTTATAGGAGACATATCACTGTGTGGTACCTGCCCCTCCATGGAGGGGATTAGACCTGCAGCACAGGTGGCCCAAGGTCTGGAAGGGGAGGGGAGCGGAGCGGGACAGAGGGTGGGAGGAGCTGAGAGGAAAACAATCAGATCCTAGGAAGGCTGGACACTGACTGGGCTCTTGTTTCAGTGTGCAGCACCCAGCTGCCCCAGGGCAGGGTCAGACGTGGCAGCTAGAGTATCTCTGGGTGGCGAGAAGTGACCATGCATGGAGAGGCAGGGTGACATTAGTTTAGAAAGCCCAAGGTATTGCTAAGTCATATGTAGGCCACACTGAAACATATTAAGCAAGGTAAATCACTGACATGTAATAAACACGTGTGAAACTTAACCAAGTGAAACCCACAACCAGATTTGCAGACAAGCTCCTCAGGACTCTGATGCACCAGGGGCAGCTTCAGCAAGCCCTTTAAATAGTTTTCTGAAGCCCCTGGCAATGGGCAAGGAGGCAACTGATTGGTAGTGCTGCTTATATCAGTCAGGGGCAAAGCAGTGTTCAGCCCTAGTTCATCCTAGCTTGATGCCTGTATTGGTGGCCAGAGCCGTTTCATGCCTGGGGCACATAAATAAATAAATAGTTTTCTGTACAACTGCTTAGATTCAGGATGCAGTGTTTCCTTTCATTTAGCAATGTGTTTCCTCTGGTGCCATGAGAGCCTTAGATGTGACCAGACAAAACGGCCACAGGGCATCACCATCCTGCCTGAATCAGCCCTAAGAGTCAAGCAAGCTCAGCAAGCCAGCCTTAGCAAGTGGCCTCCTTGGGTCCAGAAGTCTGATTGCCGATTGCCCCGAGTCCCACCGCTCAATGGAAGACCCTGGCTGCCAAACCACCAGTAAAGAGGTCGGCCATTCCCGCCATGAGAAATTGTGCCACTGCCTGGGAGTGAGCCTATGGTGCAAGGTGCTTCTCCAAGGTGGGTGTGGGGGGCTGCCCAGCTTTGGAGAGGCCATGAGACTGTGTTTCTCAGAGCTTCATAAAATGCATGGACAAGGCAGAGCCCTTGCTGAAATTCTTCCTGGTCACTGAGGGTAAAGGAAACAGAGTTCCACCCACTGCTAACCATTAGGGGCTACAGAGACTCACAGAAGGCACATGACAATAGCTAAACAGTCACCTTGACCTAGGAGAAGGAGACAAAAGGGATGACAAGTCAGAAACATATAGTGACTGCTCACCAGGCTTACTGGTGAGCAGCCCAGGTTCCCTAGGTCAGTCAGAGACCAGGGGATGCCTGGAACCAAGCCAGGGGGAAGCCTCTTGTCTACCTGCAGACAACAGAGCCCTGTGAAGACAAACAGGTACACAGGGTGCCCAAGCTGGGGTAGAAACTGAGGGAGGTAGGACTCTGGAATCCACTCACGGCCCATGAGAAGGAAAAAAGGGGGGGGGGGGAAATAAACCTTGTGGCTCCTTCTGTTTCACATATGCCTGGTGACCTCATGTGTCATGTGGCCTGAGCCTGCCACCAAGGAGGGACAGGGAGGCCTATGAGGAGACCTAAGATTTGGTACCGATGTCAGAGCTGTGAGTGGGTCCGGCATGCCTGGCTTTCTCTCTGAAGGGGGGGTTGGCTCCCAGGGAAGGAGACCAGAAAGCTGCCCTCAGGGCACCAACTCCAGGATGCCACTGATGTCCCCCTCTGTGAGCACACAGACGGCTGGGGCAGGGCTGCATCCCCTCTCTACCTCAGGGCCAGCCCCAGACCTACCTGCAAGCCCACAGTCGATGCCCTGCTGTGTATCTGAAGAACTAAGCAGACTTCTTTTGGAAGTGGAAACTTCGTAGGACAAAGAGCCCTCAGCCAGGGCTCTTCAACCAGACCAAATAAACACTCAGCCTCTCCACAGGGGGCTGCGATTTTTCTTTCGAGAGGGGCAGGGCGGAGCCAATCTGATTAGAGTCTGGGTTGAAACTGGTTTTCTGCCAACAGCAGCAGCAAAGCGTCCCAGGCCGCATCCCGGCCGATTTCCTACCATGTCGGGAGCTCAGCTGCCCACTTGGCTCTGCCCTGGACATACCAGTGTCCGTATGGGCACGGGGAGGCCTGGTGTCCCAGGCTGGAGCAAGCACTGGTAGATCTGGCTCTAAGGTTACTCCGCACCTGGATAACCCAGCGCTGCGCCGCCACCGCCACCTTCCCTCAGAGGCACAGAACCCTTCCAGAGACGGAGAGTCCAGACTGCTAGCCAAGTCTCAATACTGTCCCAGAATCACCCAGGGGCTTGTCATGAATACAGGTTCTGGGGCCAACCCTAGACCTCCAAACCTGACTCCCCTGGGTGGGGCTCTGGATTCTTTCTGCCAGGTTCCCATGGCTCCACGAAGCTCAGCTATACCCAAGAACCAAGACAGCTGTGATGACCTCTGATGCCCTCAATGCCTCCTTCCCAGTGCCCACAGTAATGTGTGGTGGCTTCCCATCCGCTGCTGAAACTTCCTAAAACCTGTGGAAGTCCACAGATCTCGAAACACTTTCAGCTGATCACGCCTCTGCCCACCTCTGCAGGCAGCCAACTAGAAAGAACGGCAGGAGATGAACCCACCTCACTGGAGAAGCGTGCTATTGACAGAGCTTTGTCAGAGTCGAGTCGTAGCTTGTGTCTTGATCATCAGAAAATTGCCCAAGTCGTATTTGCCTTTAAGAGGAAGCGAAACCCCAATAAGGCAAAGAAGCCTGGCTTTGGGCTGGCAGGCCCCAGCCCTATTCCTAAGCCCTCTGCAGAGCCCAGCCCTAGAGGAGTGATGTCCCTGACCCTGGCTGCAGACACTCTCACGGCAGCAGGCCAGCTCCCAGAGCAGGTAGGTATGTACCTTGGCTTGTAGTTTTCACAGGCCTTGGTTCAAATCCAAGATCTGACATTTAAAGGCCATAGATCTTGGGCAAGTCTCTTAGCCACCTTCAGCTTGGGTTTCCTCACCTATTGAGTGAGTGAACATCTACTTCCTACTCGTGCTGTGAAGGCTGCGATCATGGGGGCCTTCCTTTCGAGCCTCACTCCCAGACCCACGTGGGTCTGCACAAGCCCCTCCAAACTGCCTAGCAGGCTTGTCCCTGAGAGCTCAGCTCACTCCCCTCTTCCTTGGGAAAGCTGTCCCCATCCGCCCCACACATACAACCCTCCAGCTCTGGGCTCACACTGCCTTCAGGAGCCCTGCCTCACATGCAACTCCACCTTTACCTGTGGGAGGATTCATTCTAGCTATCCCCTTCCCACCAGGGGAGGGGCCAGGCTGGTTCTGCCCGACACTGCCCCCCCACGAGCGCCGCACCTGACACGGAGCAGACCCTCTCCTCGGGACTAGGCCATCAGAGCCCACTGTCCCATCGCTGGCTCCAAACCTGACCGCTCAGGAACTCCCACTTCCAGCCCCTCCAACAGTCAGGTCAATACCCTGCCCTAAAAGGGTCCCCTCAGAACACCCGGCATCCCCGAGCCTCTCAACGCCAAAAGCTGCTTCCCGGGATTGGCCGCGCACGGCTCCCCAGATTTCTTGTAGTAACACCTTCTTGGAGTTTCAGAAGCAAATCAAAGTCATTTGCCAACTATTTTCTCCCATTAATCTCACAATGCATTTGCTATTTTCCCTCCATAATGACTCATTTAGCAGCAACAGAGCAATTAGGCAGACCACAGAGTATTGATTTTCTAAGTGGGAGAAATGTCCGCACTGACATCCTTTCATGCCTGTCTTGGGCCGTCTCCTGCTACATGATGGGGTGGACCCTGCGAGGGCCAGGCCGGATACGCTGGCAGGATTCTGAAGGCCCAGACATGACGTGTGCACATGTAAAAGTGTATGTGCACATGAGATATGATAAAATGACCGTGTGACGTACATGATCCCATGTAGACTGCAGAGCCCAAGGAGGCCAGCACCGTTATCACACGCATTTTAAGGACGAGAAGACAAACGTTCAGAGATTAGACAACTTGCCAGATCACAAAGAAAGTCAGGGATCCAGATGCAGACCTAGGTCCCTGTGTCAGCAGAATTCTGTTCATTAGGGAATACGGCAGATGTGTCACTTGGGGGCAATGCAGTCCCTTTCATGGTGTGATGCAAGCACACTCCTGAGACATAAAATGGTGTAAGTCCTAAAGCTATTCCTCAGCCTAACTGTGGCCTCCAAGCCTAGCTGCTGTCAATAGGTCACCCCAGGCTGCCCTTGGCCACCCACCAGGCCTGGGAAGCGGCTCTCAGAGGTCTGCAGAAAGGCACAGCAGCTGGACACCCCTGCCCTCTTCCTCTTCCCTGCCCACAAGGTAAGTGCCTACTCACACTATAAAAAGAGAAAGCAAAAGAAAAGGGTGAGTCAAGAATGGTTTGATGAGCAGGACATCTGGTAGCATTATGCAAATTACCTGAGCATGGCTGCGAACCCAGGCCTCACAGCTAAGATACTATGTACTAGACAGGGCTTTGGCTAACCCACTTCCTACTGCCAGAAACTTACCACAAGCAGGCTGGGATGGGAGCTGTTGGAGCAACAGGTCCCCAAAGTCCTGCGGACCAATGCCAGCCAACGCACTGACCTTTACCCAAGGAGTACACGGTTTCTTGGTGGCCAAGGGAAAGAGGCAAAGATCCAGCTAGCAGACACTGGTTTAAATGCCAACTCTACCACCATCCACGTGCCTTAGATGAGATAATTATGCTTTCCAAGCCTCACTTTCTCTATCTATAAAAGGGGATGATCCCTGCCCTGCCACCTCCCCAGATAGTGGGAGGGCCAAGCAGTAAATGATAAAGTGCCGCATGAATGCTGGTTAAAAAACTCGACAGAGAGGAAGGTTTCCAAGGGCTGGCACTGTTAGGCAATGGCCTGGGCATCCTCCCATCACTGGAGATGCATGAGCAGATGCTGGACAGTCCACGTGGATGGGAAGCAGAGCACATTACACGTTCCCTTGTACACCCAGATACAATGGAGTCAAGCATTGGAGTAAACTAACTTGCTCAGGTTCAGTGGTTGCTTCCACCATTTGTTTGGACTATGGAATCCCTTTATCCCAAGAGCCCATCAAAATTGTAAGAATGCAGTGTTCCGTGCAACTCAGTTTGAGAAACACTCCTATGGGCACTCTGGACAGCGACTAGGGGAGGCGGAAAAGAGCCAGGCTTTTCAAGTACATCCCTGGCTTAAAGAGACTATAGGGCCTTTCCCAAGTCATCTTCATGTCAGGAGCACAACCATCCCTCAATCTCCCTTTCTAACAGGACGAGACAAGCCCATACCCTCAGGGAGAAAATTCCCTTCCAGGAAACAACACAAAAGAGACTTACAAACCTCAAAAAGGAGGCACTCCCAGGCTACTCATGATCTTACCAAGGCCAAAAACTCAAAAACATTGAAGAAGGGCTTCAAGAAGAAATGCCTCACCTGGATAGAGTGTCGGACTGGGATGTGGAAGACCCAGGTTCGAGACCCCGAGGTCGCCAGCTTGAGCGCGGGCCCATCTGGCTTGAGCAAAAGCTCATCAGCTTGGACCCAAGGTCACTGGTTCCAGCAGGGGGTTGCTCGGTCTGCTGAAGGCCCACGGTCAAGGCACATATGAAAAAGTAATCAATGAACAACTAAGGTGTCTTAACGAAAAACTGATGATTGATGCTTCTCATCTCTCTCCGTTCCTGTCTGTCCCTATCTAACCCTCTCTCAGTCTCTGTAAAAAAAAAAAGAAATGTCTCCCCTCCCCTGTCCTTGCCTGGAAAGGCTCCATCACTGCCCTTTCCCCCTGGGTCAGCAGTCTCTCCTCAGGCTCCCCGCAAAGGGGGCCCGGTCTCCACAACAGCTGATTGCACTTCACAGAAGAACCTGTGGGACCGATTACATGAAGCAGAACACAGAATCCGAGGTCATCTGTGCTCTCGACCCCCATTTGTGGATCCTGAAAGAAGCCTTTACTACCCACCCCGCCTGGCCCGGCCTGGTGTGAGGCTACATAGACACACCCCTCTGATCCAGTGCCCTCTCCTCTCTCTGGGGGGCTCGTGCCAGGAAAGGCCGAGGAGTCCAGGAACCATTGGCCAAGAAACCCTGGAAGAGCTCCGCAAACCATCCATAATGGTGCAGACATTGCTCCTAGCAAGGACAGAGCTTTATTAATTATTCAGGGGATGGTACAATTATGCAAATCAGTGGGCAGCCACTGCCCTACTGCTGCCTTCTACAGGAGTCCAGTGGGGGATGGGGATGCCCAGAGCCCAAGATGCTGGATGCCAGGAGGGAGCCACCCAGCTCACAAAAGGGGCATAACCCCCTGGGCTCTGCCCACAGAGGGCTCTGCCCAGAGCCAGGCCCCACCCCACACACAGGAGAGCTGGTAGCTGCTTTGAGGTATGATTCTGTGAACGTGGGGATACCTTATTCCAGAAAAATACACCCCAATACCTGTTGCTGGGACAACGCTACTGCTCGGACTTACTCTTTCCCGTAGGTCCTAAAGGCACGGGGTGCTTCCCAAGTTCCCTCTTAAAGAGCACACCTCTAAGGAGAGGCAACACTTCAAATTACTGTTTACAAGGACTGCTCTGCAGAACTCCACTGCTCCTGGGTGGGAGCCGGGTGGAGGGACAGGAAGGACTGGACGGAACGCAGTGAGACTGAGGACCTCTTGGGGCCTTCAATGTCGTGGATCACAGTGACTCCCTAGGTTGTGAATGCCACACATTTGGGGAGGAAAGCACCTAGTCTCACCTCCAGGAGACTCAGGAACCAAGTTGGAGAAACTCTGGACAGACTGCTGGCTACAGTCCCCGGCAGCCCCACCCTCCCTTGCCTCTGAACACCCTTGGAGCGTGCTTTCACTACTCTCATAAGCAACCGAACATGGGACTTCACGTGCCCAGGGCTACAGGACGAGACCACCTCAGGCAGGCCAGAGCACCTGGCCACGGCACTGCCACTGCCCACAGCCACGTCCAGCTCCCTCCCCGAGGCCCGGCAGGTACACATGCACAGCGCCATCTCGGGTTCACAGAGCGCAGTGGCCCTCCGCCAGTCCTGCTGGGAGTCTCAGCACTGGGCTCCCCATCCTCCAACAGGTCCAGACCAGGGCTGGTCTGGGGAGTGTCTGCCCGCCATCATCCCTGTTTTTTATCCTCTTTACCCTTCTGGGCAATAATGAAAGTGTCCTTTACAAGCTGACCTGCAGAGAAAAGGGGAAGTGCGGAGCAGAGCCAGGTTAGCCTACCCATGACCTCGCCCACCCGCCCCACCTCGCCCAGCATCATAAAGCAATGGACCCAAATGCGGCCGCAGCTCATCAGCTTTGCCAAGAAGAAGAGAAATGAGGGGGTCTAGAACCCTGGGGGAGCCAGCAGAGAAGGACACTTACAATCACCGCTCAACTACAAATGTGGGAGGCAGCCACCAAGCCAGCCCTACCTTTACATCCTGGGGATCCCACCCACTGAGACCAAGACGAACGCCTGCCTCCGCTGCCACCCTACTACCTCAGGACTTGAGCCCCGACTGAATCCTCCTGCAGAGTTCCGGGTGGCCCCGGAACACCCCTCCACCGCACCGACAGCTGTCATGTTCTCTCAGGTGGGAGACAGTAAAACACTGGAAAGATTTAGGTGCAAATCCCATCTCTGCCGCTCTCCTGCGGCTTGCCTCAGGGCAAGTGGCTTTTACTTGCTAGAACTTCAGTTTCCTCATCTGTAAAATAGGGCTTCGGCAGTACTGTACAGTAGGGAAGAGCGGACTTGGGAGCCAGGCTACCTGGGTTCAAATCCTAGGTCTGCCGTGCCAGCTATGCAACTCATGTTTCCTGACTGTGAACCAGGAATGGGAACAATGAGTCCTCCCAGGGATGTGCTGCGAGCAGGCCGGGCCCACAGGGTGTGCTCATCCCCTAAGTTATTACACTAGAGAGGATCCTGGCTTTGGGTCCATAGAGACCTAGATTCTAAATTCACCCTAAGGGCAAACCCCTCCAAGGCCAGCTTCATCACGTATAAGCGGGGGAATCAGGATTAGGGAGGATGTACATATGCCGCGCTGGGTACGCAGGAGACACTTCCTGCGTGGCAGGCAGAGTATTGGCATTATTACTGGCAGAGCGTGTCACCTGTACAATGGGGCGTATGAACACACAGCTGTGAGGTTGATGTCTGGGCTTTTCCCTAATAAAGCCAGGCCCCTGAGTCTGAGTCCCGACTCACTTATGAGCTCTATGACTTGGGCCTGCGGCTCAGTCTGTCTGCGCCTCAATCTTCTCTGTAAAATGAGGCCAGTAATAGCCTCTACCCTTCACCGTGCTGCTGGGAGGGCTGGAAATGAGAAAATGGACACAAAGGCGCCGGCCGTGGGGCCCAGCCCACCACGAGTGGCCACTCAGAGGCGGGGGGGGGGGGGGGGGAGGGGCGGTTCTCAAAGCACCAGGAGAAGCCTGCACGTGAAGTGTGCAAAGATGGAGAGCATCCCGCCCGCCCACCCACTGCTGTGGATCCACCCCCCAGCAGCTCCAGGGTGCCGTGACGTGAAGCTGGGGTGCCAAGCCCGGGAAGACTCCTATACCACCTAGAAATCCCAGAGTCCTGGCTCCCAAGATACCAGTTCTGGTGTTTGCTTTGTTGACATGGAAAAACTGAGGCTCACTGAGAAGCAGTTGGCGGAGCTGGGCCTTGACTGGCTCCGGGTTACTAATACATCTCCTCCCCAAGTGGCAGTGTGGGGATGGGGCTTCGAGTAAAGCAGTCATGGTTCAAATTCTAGTTCCATGCCCCATGGTCCAGACTCCCCCCATCCCTCCCCTGCTCCCCAAACCCTCAGCAGGTACCTGGCCTCCCCAGCTGGCCGGGCCTGTCCCAGGGACCTCAGCACAGACGGCCACTCCCAATGGGCTGCGTGGAAAGACTCAACGCCCAGGTGGGGACCAGGGGAACCTGGTGCAGCCCCGAAGCGCTGGCCAGTCCTCTTCTCTGGACTTTTACTCAGCAGTCCTGGGTTTGAACAGCAGCATAGTCATTCACTCGATCCTGGTAAATGACTACTCTTCTCTGAACCTCAGTTTCCCCACCTGTAACCAGGGAGATGGCCGGAAGATGACAGGTGGGCGAGCACTGGACCTGAAGTTAGGAGACTAGTTCCAGCTCCATATCTGCCTCTCACCACATCCCCTGTAAAATGTAGGCCGCAGTCATAAAGGACCCAACGGCTCTACACAGACTTGGGAGACCTGGGGCATCTCCTTCCAGTGAGGAGCTGGCACTCCTGTAGGATGAAGGACGTGGATTTCCAAGGCCACCACCACCCATTCACTGCTGCTGGGAATGTAAACCAGCACAGCCCTGGAAAACAGTATGGAGGTTCCTCAAAAAATCAAGAACAGAGTTACCATATGGCCCAGCAAGCCCGCTTCTGGGCATCTACCTGAAATTTTTGATAACGTTTATTCGCAAGAATATATACACCCCTACATTCATTGCAGCGTTATTCACAGTGGCTAAGACATGGAAACAACTGAAGTATCCTTCAATAGAGGACTGAATAAAGAAGACACAATGGTACATATATACAATGGAATACTACTCAGCCATGAGAAAAGATGAAATACTGCCATTTGCGACGTGAAAAGATCTTGAGAATACCATGCTAAGTGAAGAAAGACAGAAGTTAACCATATGATTTCAGTCATATGAGGAATATAAAACTGAAATCAACACATGAACAAACAAGAGACACAAACAAAAACTTGTAAACAACAGTGGTTTCCACAGAGAAGGGGGTTGGGAGGGGTAGCAAAGGGTAGAGGGGATCAAATACACGGTGACAGAAGATGAAATAACTTCGGGTGGTGGGCACACAATGCAATATACAGATCACGTATCACAGAAATGTACACTTGAAATCTATACAATCTTATCAACCAACGTCACCCCAATAAATTTAAAGAAAAAGGCACCACAACCACAAAAAGAAAGGGCCTGCATCTCAATGCGGAGGACACCAACCAGGGAACGGATTGCCCGAACATGGTGTCCCCCAATGTGTGACTTTGAGCCAGTCATATTCCCCCCTTGGAGTTTCAGTTTCTCCATCTGTGAAATGAGAAACAAAACCCCCCTCACCACAAGCAGTCATTACGAAAACAGCCTGGGCAGTGCCTGGGCAAGTTGCTGGCCCACGGCTGGGGCACCATTCCTGCCCCTTACTGCAAAAGAAACTTTGGGCAGCAGTTCTCAAGCTTCGGGGGAACTCAATTACTCCACCACAGTCTGATGTGGAAGGGGTGGGACGAGGCTGAGGAGTCTACACTTTATCAGCTGTCCCGGGCAATCAGTCCCTCTTCGTACGGGGTTGTGAGGATAAGGGGTCAGTCCTACTCAGAAGCCAGCCGCTCCGCTTCCCAGAGTGGGGTTGCAGTCACAGCCCATTCCGGGATTGATATCCTAACGGGATCGGGGGAAGCTGGAAAGGAGGGAAGAAGGCAGGAAGCGGGATGAGGAGCAGAGTGGGTGGGGCTGTGGACAATCTATTAATCAATCCCCTTCACTGGAAATAGGAATTGTTGAGGCTCCCACATCCTTCACGTGCTCAGTCTGCAGCTGCAATACAGCGCCTTGATTACGAATGTCAAAAAGACGGAGCATGAAATTAACTTCCCCTTAGTCAGTGGGCACAGGGAGCCACTGCACTAATTCACTGCCCGGGTAGGAGACCCCCCACAACACCGTCACATTAAATCAGAGCCTGCGCTACCGGGTGGCATATCAATCTCTGCCCACTGCTCTCTTTTAGAATCATGTCTGGCCTACAAACGAGGACCATGAGGATGCAAGAAAGGTCAGGGCAACAGACAGGTCCGAGGGTTAACTGGGCCAAAGAAGAGGCCTCTCCCACGGGGCTGTCCCCTTGGAGAGGGAGGTGAGGGATCACCCTGGCAGGAGTAACACCCCACAGAGTATCTGGTGCAGGGAGATGTGCAAACCCATCTTCTGGCTGGGCCAATTCCTCCCCCACTGGCCCCCCTCGGGAGATGGGAAAACTGAGACTCGCTGGCTTTTCTAAGTTTGTCCCACTGAACTGAGCCTGGCCCAGGAGCCAAGCTCCTGTAATTCCTGAACTCTGTTCACTCTAGCTTGGACTGTGACAGTCAAGGGACAAGTGGCAGCATGGGAGAGGCAGCGGGAGGGTGGGGACAGCAAAGCCCTGCTCAGGCTGCTTTTGGGAAAACACCTAAGGAGTTCTTGAGGCTGCCTCCCGCCCCTCCCCTCCTACAACACAGAAACACACTCCCTGGGCAAACCCTAAGCTCCTCCTCAAGGCTCGAAGTTAGAACTTCCAATCAACCCACTCGGGCCACTGAGTCTTCGAAGGGACAACCCTCAAGGTCAGGTGCTTGCGGGCTTCCTGAGCGGGTGTAAGTGTGGGAGGCAGGGAGGCCCTATTCATGGCATACCCCAAAGATTAGGCTTGACCTCCAGTCTTGGGGTTACTTCTTGCCACCCCCAAATGCCCAGGGTATTCCCAGACAGGCTGCCAGGGACCCTTGCAGGTGGGGAATCCTAACTCCCTCTCCTCCCCCTGGGTCCTCACCTCACCACCCGCCTGGCTCAGAGGGGACCCCAGGTGCACAACTGGCGGCTTCCACAAGGACCTGCCTTCGAAATGTCAAGTAAGGTTCCTACAAGTACACCCAGGTGGCATGCAGGGTGGCCTACAGACAAGACTGAATGGGGAGCCAAGGCTGTGTGCCCACTCACATGCCACAGAGGACAGAGACCCCCTCCATCTCAGGAGGCGGTGGTAACATAGGCCACCCTTCCTGGCACCCCCGGCTGGGAAGGGAAATTTCCCATCATTTCTATCACAATAATCTCCTCGGGCTTTCAGCCAGTCCTTTGAGGTAGGTAGGTGGGGAGGCATGGCCACAGGTAACTTCACCCTCAGCGCTGGGGGAGGTACAGGAACACAGGGAGGAGGGGACTGACCCCTGGTAGAGAGCTGGCCTTTCCATAAGCTGCCTCAGGCATTGGAGGAGGTAGGAGAACACGGGCTCTATGTTCTCAGCAGCCCAAAGGCCACTGGAAGAATTGGAAAGGGGTTAGTTTCACTGAGGAGTGAGTGGTCAGTGACTGTCCTCCCACAGCCCAGGCCTTGGGCATGTCACTTGGCTGATCGGAGGCCTCAGAGGACGGGGGTGAGGGTGAGGTGTCCCCGCCTCACCTAAGCCCAGTCCTGCTATCAGCAGCCACTCACACACCCCACCCCCGGATGGGAACACAGCCCAGGCCACTCCTCAGAGAACACCAGGCTTTCTTCATGCACGGGCTCCTTTTCGCTCACCCTCAGCCAACCGCCAGGAAGAAGTGGGCAGCAGCTCAGGGCAGGGGAGAAGCAGTGTGCTCTGCCACCTGGGAAGGAGTCGCCGGCCGCCGGGGCGGGGCGAGCTAGATGCTTCCCTTCCTGCCTTCTCAGTCTCCCTGTGATCTCTTCTGCGGCCTTCTAAAATAGCCATTAATTAGAGCCTGGTAATTAACTTTCTGCTTCAAGTAATATTTTGCAAAGGAATTCCATTAAAGAGTCAATTTGGATATTCTCAGTCTCGGGGCCTGGAAACAGGCAGGGTTACTTGGGGAGAATGTGATGGGCCCCACGGCACCCCTTGGGCCTGACACCTCAGGCCTGGGCTCTGCTGGCACCTAAAGGCAAAACAAAATTAGGAGGGCTGCTGTCCTCATGCCCCAGGTATATGCTGAGCCCTGGAACGTTCTCCCCCAGAAGGTGGGCGGTTTATTCACAAAACGCCTGCTCAGTGGCCACACACCCACACAGAAACTGCGCCCAGATGTGCACAGGTGAGAGCTCAAACACAGGACATGTTATACACACATGTACACATAAGAAGCAAACAGACACTATAACAATGAGAGTCAACAGCTATGAAGCACGTATAGGATTGAACCACACACCCCCACTGGACCTACAGAAACAGCCACTTCATAGGGTCCAACGCAGCATGAAGTGTCAAGCACTGTTTCAAATGCTTTACATGTGATTACTCATTTCAAATGCACAGGCATGTAGAACATTTACATATAACGTGCACACACACACTCATGAGGGCAGGTACGCACTTGCAAGACACACGCAGACATGCACACACAGACACACCTAGCTACAGATGCTTGTGCGAAGAAAGGCTTCTCTAGCCTTTGAAACCCCAGCCTGGGGCTGGTCACATTCTCACTAGCTAATTTCCACCGTTCCTAAAAATATTGCCCGGCTCGGATCTCTGAAGATACACAAGGGAGCCGCAGATCTAAAAGGAGGGTGATAAAAATGAGAAGGCAAAAAATAAATTGGCTCTTCTCTGCGTCCGAGTCGTGTTCTGTGGCTTTCCCTCTCTCTCTGGAGATGAGGCTCAGAATCACATGCTTGTGTGAGGAGCTCTGGTCAGCCCTGACACCAAAGGTGTCCACGGGGCTCCAAGTACAATGCTGCACGTGAGTCAGGACCTGGTGGCAAGGCCTGGCTTCTGTGATGGTCCCACCTCCATGCCTCTGACCATGTGCCTCAGTTTCCCTGAATCTAGCCATGCCTTTACTGCCCACTTCCCAGTAGGGCGGAAGACCTCTCCAAGTGCTGTGTAAGTACCAAGCCTCCTTATGATAATTATCGGATTAACAATTAAATCTGACTCCCTTAAGGAGAGGAAGGGAGGGGAGAGAGGAGAGAGCTGGAGAGTCTGCCTGGCAGATAATTAACGAATTCCCTGCCATACCTCTTGGAAGGCAGAGGCCCATTTAACAAAGATCCACCTACGTGGGGCCTCTCAGAGCAGAGGGAGGCCATGCAAAGCAACCAAGAATCCTGCAAGGGGTTTGTCAGAGTGTTCAGAACGCAAAGGACAGGAATAAACAAGACTCAAAAGAAAAAGCACTACCGTCCACTAAACTCAAAACAATATTCAATCACTAACAAGCAAAGAAATGCAAGTAACAAAGAAATACCACATTTTCTGCCTATTCAAACAACAAAGGTTGTTTTAATGATGACACCCAATATTTTTAAGGGTGTGAGGAAACTGATGAGCACTTTCAATCATCACTGGGAGAGTGTAAAGTATTTTAGGCTTTCGGGGGGGGTGGTATTTCTATCAAAACCCACAAACTGTTTATATTCTGACTTAATTCCATTCCTAAGACTTTAGTCTAAGAAAACAATCAGAGATGTAGACAAGATAAATATTCAAGGATTTAAATACCAGCATAATTTTTAATAAAAGCTAGATAACCTAAATGCCTGAGTGATTAAAAATAAGTATGATCCAACGTAAGATGTAACTTATAAAATCGATTTTAATTGAATTTTATTGGGGTGACACAGATGAACACCAATTCTGCAACAATTTCTGTACACCATATTGTGTGTTCACCCCCCCCAATCAAGTCTTCATCCATCACCATTTATCCCTCCATACCCTCCTCCACTTCCCTCACACACACGGTAAAATAAATTTTTAAAACACATATAGAAGAGTTTTGTTTGCTTTCCCAGGAGTAGAGAGAAAGAGGTCACTATGTCGCTCTTTCTTGTGTTCAAGGTAATAATGACCCTCTATACAGACCTTTCGACCTCACAAGGGACAGCAACACCTAGTACCTTTCCTGAACCTCACAATCACACCTCACTATTTCTTGTTTTCATGCCCATGCTGTCGATGAGAAAACTGAGGCTTATGAAGGTGAAGTGACTTTTCCCTATCAATATTAACTACCACTTATTGAAAACCTGCCACATGCTAGCCTAGCCTCTTTTGTCTGTTATTACTGTGCAAACCTGATGTTAGTTGCTAAGGAAACAGCACTGAACAGGACAGACACTTCCTATTAAATACATTCTGAAGATATTAATATTAATGTTTCCACCAACATTATCATCAGGCCCGTTGTGCAGATGTGCACACTGAGACTCAGAAAGGTTAATCAACTTGCCCCCAAAAAGCCCGGCTTCAAATCTAAAGGTCATATACTTTCCATTATGCCTAGGGACTGTCCAAACGGCACAGTCACCTGAGGGAAGGCAGAGAAAGACAAGCACTGTCCATGGGAGGGGAAGGAGAGCAGACCAGAAAAACCAGGCCTGGGTGGTCAGCCCCCCTGCACCTACTGTCAACAACGAAAGCAGGAAAACGGAACCAGGCTTCCATTTTCCCTGTTCTTATCAACCTTCCTCCCCCAAAGGGCAGAACTAATTTCTGCCTAGCCCCAGCCAGTTGAGGGCTTCTGGGATCACCACCTGACACTCCAATAGCTCCCTCCCTAGTCTCACACTGCCTGCAATCCCGCTACTAGTAACTTTCAGGTGTGGGAACTCCAGGCAACATGATCCCTGGGAGAGGGAATCCATTGCTAACTCTGAACACAACTGCCTTGCACCCCTGCACCTGGATCGCCTGAGTTCCTGTGATAAGCTCTGCACCGGAAGAATGGGAAGAATGGGGGGGGGGGGCAGAGTAATTATAGGTGTAAGGGGACAGGTAGAGAGCCAGAGAAGACAAAATCCCAGCACATGTGGCGGACCAGAGTCACCCAGAAACAGTATCAGGAAGAAAAGGGAAGAAGACAAGCATCAGATTGCTAGCTGACCCTCCTAGCTACTCGGGAACATTAATAAATAAATGAGTGACTTGGAAATTATCTTCTGGGAAGGCAAAACCACCACATCCTGGATGGCTTTTACTCACATTAAAATAGCCTCCTAAATGAAGGGGCAACATTTCCAGCCTGCAAAACAAAAATGTTTCTGCCAGCACCCCTTTCACCCAGAAAGCCTCTGAGCAGCATTCATTTCTGGTATCCAGAGGAAATGACTGCCTGTCCTTGATGCTCATTTCCAAACATCCAAAGACACGAGTGTCAAGGGCCCAGGGATTTTGGAGACCGGCTGGGAACCTCCCCCCACCACTTCAGGGAAAGAGAACCAAAGGCTCAAACCTGTCCTGTGGTCCTGGCAACCCACAGTGCCCAAGAATGCCCACCAAGCCCTGGCTGGCCTGACCCCAGCCTCATAACTAGAGGGCGCCCTCTCCCCCAACCGGCCAGCCTCAGTGTCACCTCCCCTGGGGCAGATTCCTTTCCCAGGGATCCCAGGGAGGTTTCTAACCTCCAAGTGAGAGAATTCCCAGTGCAAATAATAACCTTCCCTACAGAGCACTTTGTCGAGCACCGCACAACATGCAACAAAGCCACTTCAACAGCCATAAAGCAGACAGGTTCATCCAAAGTCAGAACACAAGTGGCCGCCCCCAAGCGCCCGTTTTGTCTATCTGGCGGGGGGGTGGGGGTGGGGGACAGGGACCAGAGCCCACACTAGAAGCATCCCCATTCTCTCACTGAGACCAGCATCTCTGAACTTACTCTTCTCCCCAGCGGGAGGCATGGCAGCCCAGTGGGGATCCCAAGGAGCCAGATTCAGCCCCCTCCTCATTGCTTAACCTAGCAGAAGGCAGCCTTTCTGTCCTCCCAGCCTTCATGCCACGACCTCGCTAAGTCAGAGTAGGGGGAGCCGCCTCACCTCTTCCTAGGTTTGACCATGGGCTTTGGGGGAGTTGAGCCATCCTAGTTGGTTTTACTCACTCAACTCCAAAGAAACATGTGCCCATCTATCCCAGCAGCAGCCGATGAATATATTTTCTAGCCAAAGCAGCAAAACAAGAGACCCCAGTGCTAGCAAAGCGTATTTCAGCTCTAAGGCTGGGAAGAGAGATTTCAAACAGTCTCTCTGCCTGTCCGTAGGAAATCCGGGCTCCCTTCCTATTCCAGAGAAGCCACCAAGCCAGATTTTGTTTATAGAAAATTAATAAGACAATTCCGCACCACTGCCAGTGCCATTCTGCTCCAACCGCTACCGTTTACCACCGCTTCTAGAAACCGGCTTATACAGATTCACTCCCAACCCCCCACTCCACGCCCCTTCAGCATATGGCAAGGCTGACCTGAGGCCAAGCTGGGTAGGACCTCCTCCAGGTCATCTCGACCATGCCCCAACCTCCAGCTAGGGCTGCCAGGCCAACGTTCGCCAGCTTCTCCGTGTAGACTCTCCGCTGGAGGGAGGTAAACATGGCATGCACGCTGTCTGCTCCCGGGAGGGCAGACACTCTCTGAAGCTGGACTGCCTGCTGTCTCTCCTGCTCCCGACAATCAACCCATGCACACAAAATGGGGTACGTACACAAGCCCCCGCATGCGGGTGCAGAGGGTCCTGACCCCCGCCAAGGAAAGCGCAGAGAAGGGCATGTTCCTGGGGGAGAGAGCCGGAGGCGGGGCTGGGCGGAGGGAGCAAGGCAGCAAACCGGGTGGCCTGCCGCCCAGACAATAACAATGATGGTAAGCTAGATTTTCAAAGACGCAGTGGCTGCACCCAGTGCTGAGCTCTGGCCCTGGATGCATCTGCCTGCCAGGGCACGCCTGGTCCCCTGGGGCACCCTGGCCATCAGAGAAAGGCAGAGGGTCCTGCCTCAGGCTGGGTTTGGCAGCTGGGGCAGGAAACCAGCTGCAGGCAGCGGTAGGGTTGCACTGGAGAGAGTAGCTCTGTGCTGGTGGAAATTAAAGGTCTAGTAATCCTAACTCAGGCTACTCCGGAAATATGCTAGGGGTCAGTTCAAGTCATTCAACCTTGGACAAGAGTTGGGCTATAACTTGTACTCCTCTGCTTGCTGCATGCAACCAAGGGAGAGCGGAGAGACATTTTCATTCTCCTTGTGCCTCCCCTACTCGCCAACTCGCGGATCATACACAGGGCACAGCACTGTGAAGGCAGATGCCAGGAGCCTGAGATGTCAGGGCTGAATGCTGAAAAGGCTCCCTGGTGCTTGCCCATTCTTTCACCTCCACTATCTAAGCAGGAACACACTCTAACTGGCACTGGAATCCATCACTGTACTTGTGCCCAAGTGGAAAGGTGCTGTGCCTGGCATGGCTCAAGGAGTGGGACCTGGGCCCCAAGACACTGTGTCCGCCCTATGCCCCCACACGCGCAGACAGGATGGCTTGCCTTTGCGAGCTGAAGCCTGCTTGTTCGGTTTGCTGGTGATTCTGGGCAGGCTGAACTACCTCCTCCTTCTCCTCCTCTGCCCTACAAGCCACCTCCCCCCGGAATTTCCACACCCTGCTCCGGGCTTTCCTTGGAAAAGGAAACAGGGAACAGGAGACACCCCTGGGAGTAGAGAGGTAAGGAAGGGAAGCAGCTGCCCAGGCTGAAGAGGATAAGGCCCTTCTTCCCCAGCCTCTGGCGATGCCCCTGAGCTCAAAGCCCCGGCACTGGCAGCACTGCCCGCTCGGTTCGCCCCAGCCCCCAGCGGAGCACGCGCGCCCTACTTAGAGCAGATGTGCCCCCTAAGCAGCCCAGCCCCCTGCTCCTCCCCTCCAGATGTTCACCCTTTTTCTCACCACTGGGTTTCAGCAAAACCCAGCAGAAAATGCTTTTTGTATCGGACACCCAGGGACTCCAGGGGCAAAGGGGTGAGTCCTGGGGGTGGAGGCGCCACTTCTGTCCCCAGCTCCGGGCACTGCATCGCCCGGGAAACAATGCCCACCTCGGCAAGGCGAGGCAGGACTTCTCAGCGAAGGCACTTCCCGCCCAGCCTCACCCCGGGGGGTAAGAGAAGGGTCCACTCGTCGTGCCCCCCAGTCCGAGCTGGCCCCACAAGTGGCCGGAAGGCGGCGTGGCGTGCCCTCCGGCTCTCAGCGCGCGCCGGCGCCGGCTCCCGCTTTGTCCCCGCGCCCTCCGGGGCGCATCCCGGGGCGACGGCGCGGGGAGGCCGGGCCAGGCCGGGCGGCGGGCTCACCTCTCATTGTCCGCGGCGGAGGAGGCGGCGGCGGCCGCGGTGGCGCTCCGGAACCCCGGCAGGATGTGGCGGAAGCTGTGGTTGCGGTCCAGCTTGGGCTGGCTCTTGGTGCGCTTGATGGAGCCCTTGAGGCGGCGGCTGAGGAAGCCCTGCACGCGGGCGACAAGAAGGGGAAGGGGAGGCGGGGTTAGCGCGGAGACGGCGCCGGGTCCGGGACCCGCGCCCCGGTTCGGGCGGCCGCGCGGCCGAGGGCGGGCGCGGGCTCGGGCTCGGCCCCAGCAGCTCGCGGCCCGCGCCGCCCGCCCGCCGACCGAGCGCCGACGGCCCGGCCCGCGCAGCGCGGCCCAGCCCACCCCGCGCCAGCCCGCCCAGCCCGCCCAGCCCAACCTAGCCCAGCCCAGCCCGCCACGTCGCCCCCGCCCCCTAAGCAGCTGTTGCCATGGCGACGCCGAGCCGAGCCGAGCCGCGCAGTCCGCGGCCGAGGCCGCCCGAGCCCCCCGGGCTCGAGGGCAGGGGACGAGGGTGCGGGGCTGCGGAGGGACGGGGACCCCACGGGGCTCGGGCAGCATCCCGGAACAAGGTCACACCCCCCACCCACGTTGAGGAACACGCCCCCCACGCCGTCCCAGATTGACTAAACGCCTACCTCCACCCGAGGTCGGTTTCTCACCTCAGGTCGTACAGATCCGGGAAACTAAGGCTCTGAGAACAGGCGTGTGGTCTTCTAGGGGGGACGGCCGGCTATGCTACACACCTGGATCCCTAACCTGGGTAATTCTTCCGCAGACGACTATTACTAGCCCTTAGGGTGGAGCTTTTTAACTGGAGCCATAGTATCCCAGCAGAGGCAACCACCTTGGGTCCAGGCTTCCTAGTGGTCAGAGGGGCAAAGGGGTTGAGGCCTGCTGAGTATACCTCATTGTATGCTTCAAGATTTGGAGCCGGCCTGACCAGGCGGTGGCGCAGTGGACAGAGCGTCAGACTGGGATGCGGAAGGACCCAGGTTCGAGACCCCAAGGTCGCCAGCTTGAGCGCGGGCTCATCTGGTTTGAGCAAAAGCTCACCAACTTGGACCCAAGGTCACTGACTCCAGCAAGGGGTGGCTCGGTCTGCTGAAGGCCCTTGGTCAAGGCACATGTGAGAAGGCAATCAATGAACAACTAAGATGTAGCAATGACAACAAAAAACTGATGATTGATGCTTCTCATCTCTCTCCGTTCCTGTCTGTCTGTCCCTATCTATCCCTCTCTCTGACTCTCTTTCTGTAAAAAAAAAAAAAAAAAAAAAAAAAAAACCCCACCATGATTTGGAGTCAGATCCAAGGAAAGTCAGAGCCTAAGGTGGAAAGACAGCTGCCTAGCCCATTCATGAAGGACGGTGGGGAGGGATCTGCTCCTGGGAGGAGTATGGCAGACCTCAGCTGCTGGGAGAGAGCATTTAGGCCTTTTGTCCATCTTCCCCAGACTCTGAGGAGAGAGCTTAATCTTACCTCCAGCCCCATGAGCTCCTGGCCCAATGGCGGAGACGGGTGTTTAATACATGCAGGCTGAACCAGTGATCCCTTCACAAGGGAATGGGAGATATCGAGCCTCAAGGGACCACAGCCTGGAGTGTTCTGAACTTGGAATACACATGATGCTGGAAAGAGAGGAAAACTGGGGGCAGGGCGGGAGGAGTTGTCTAAGCCTTCTGGGGATTCACCAAGCCAGCCTCAATTCCAGGTGAATGGGATACTAACTTATTTTGAAGTTAATGTTGTACACAATCTGAACATCACATTTCATCCATCACACACTAGATTGGCTTGGGGGCCCTCTCTGGTCCAATGGAAAGGGAGAACATTTGCTATAGGTCATGCCCTGTCCCACTTGACGGCCCCAATACCCTAGACATGACAATGTCAAACATTGAGTGTATACATCATCTCATCACACACACAAACAGAAAAACATTTTCCCTTTCTGCAAATGGAGAAACCTTGCTCAGAGAGGTAAAATGACTCACCCAAGGATACACAGCTTCCAAGCCTACCTAGAGCCAGCTGTTGCCACAGGACCCCTCTTCAAGCTTTCCCTTTTCTCCCCTTACTGTTTCCTCCCATTTAATCGCTCACATCGATGGGAGACCTATCCCTGTGGCTCCGTGTCAGAATTCTGCACATCCTACAAGGCCCACCTGAAAAGCCACCTCATCCAGAAGTCTTCCCAGGCAATGAGTCCAAATGCCTCTTCCCTCTGCAGCTCAGCAGTGTCCATGAAGGTGCTCTATCCAGCTGCAGTTCACCAGATATCTCGTGTTAGCTGCAGGAGGGACCCTCTTCTAAAGGGGTGACCCATAGGTCAATGACCAGTACAGAGGAACCACAAGCAGTGGCAGACAGGCGACAGCAGACCCTCCGGTAGATACAGCATGAAGGGAGGAACTGGACCTTTTACACAAGCTCTGGGTGCTCCAAACCTTGGCCTCTTGCCAGGTGTGGGGGGAGGGGAGATACACCTGGCTAACTTGGATGGGTTCTTTTCTAACAAGTGTTGTCAAGCAAGTTCCCCCACTGGGCTTATACTTGTTTCTTGTTTCTTATTTTCTACACTGATGGAAATTTCACAATTTTTACAATCATGTGGCACAAAGAACCACGAAGCACGTTTCACAATTTATGTAGCTCATTACGTAGCAATACTGACAGCTTTATCCCATTTTGGAGTTAAAAACTATTTTTTTTTTCTTCCTTCTAGGACATTGAATGACACATGCGTCACTTCCTCTCCCTACCTCTCCTAAGGTGACACTTAAGGCTCCTCTGACCAGCAGTCTCCTCCTTGAAACCTACTCTGAATGTACCCCCACACACACATACACACCCAAACTGACCATGCTCTTGGGGACTCAAACACTCTGTAACACTCACTCACTCACCATTTATTTAAAGCCCACTATGTGCTAGACACAGTGACCAAGACCTCATGACCACCAGGAGGTGAGCAATTCACAGATTAAGAGGCCAGAGAGTTCAGATCGTGGGTAGAGTGATTCTTTAGGAGAATATGGAAGACCCCCATTCACTCCCCCCACACCACACGTCTACCCGTGTGCCCCCCACTCCATTCCGAGGACTCAGCTCAGGTCCCTGTATACGGCAGGCTTAACCAATGCTTGTCATCCCAGAACGCCACAACTAGAAGGGGACTCAGATCCAAAGCACTACATTATGAGGGTGAATGAGTCCCCAAGGTTAGTCAAAGACCATGGACTCCAGTTCCTGCTCTGCCCAGCCTCACTGTTTGCTTACTGACCTCTTGGGCTGGGGTGGGCGGTGGCTCCTTAGTCCCAGATGAAGGGAGATGAGCTCACCTTCCTTCACAAGAAGGTCCCAAGAAATGACTTCTGGGGGCAGTTGCAGCCCTGAACTCTCTTCAGGAAGAGAGACTGACTGATCTTCAAGTAAAACATCTTTTTCTAGCCTGACCAGGCGGTGGCGCAGGGGATAGACAGAGCATTGGACTGGGAGGCGGAGTGCCCAGGTTGGAAACCCTGAGGTTTCCGGCTTGACCGTGGGCTCATCTGGTTTGACCAAGGCTCACCAGCTTGAGCCCAAGGTCGCTGGCTTGAGCAAGGGGTCACTCACTGTGCTGTAGCCCCCTGGTCAAGGCACATATGAGAAAGCAATCAATGAACAACTAAGGTGCTGCAACGAAAAATTGATGCTTCTCATCTCCCTTCCTGTCTGTCTGTCCCTCTCTATGTCTGTCACAAAAAATATTAAAAAAATATTTTTTCTAGACTCAAGTCAACTTTCAGTGAAAAGCAGTGGGCAAATCATGTCACTTCTTTAACTAAAATAAGTTAAAAGACTGCGGCAGGGCCCACCGAGAGCTTGGAGCTGGAGGCAGGGCGAACAGGGTTCAACTCCATCTCCACAGATCCCCTGCAGGGGGACAGCCAGAAGGCCATTCACTTCTTTAGGAGATGGGTGGTACTGTAGTGAGGATTAAGTAGGACAGATAAAGCCCTGGCGTCCTCTTTCCACACCCCATACTCCCAGGGGCCTATTTCCTTTTGTCCAGGAGGCCAATCCTACATAAGTCAACCCTGCTGATCACACCCCTTGGGCCAAAGCAAGTCCTCTCACTCCATTTGTGTGCAAACTTAATTCTAATAAGCTAGGGACACATTACTAGACCCCTCGGAGCCTCAGTGTCTGTATCTATAAAGTGGGCTAAAGACGACCTCTGCAGGGTTGTGGGAAGGATTAAACGGGGTAAGAGATCACTGGTAACATGGCAACTATTAAGCAACAAAACACAGTAGCTGCCATCTTTATTATTATTATTACTGATGTTGCCTCTAGTGCAGGGATTTTCCTTTTTTTTTTTTCATCTCCTGGCCTACATAAACTAGTTACTAAAATTCTGCGGCACACCGAAAAATATATTTTTTACCAATCTGACAAAAAAAGCTAGAATTTTTATTCATTCAAATAGAACGACTATCGTTGTGTTGGCTGTTGTCACTTCTTTTATCTGACAATCTAAGGGCAAAAAGGTCAGTGCCCCTGACTAAACAGTCAGGTATCACATGTTTAAAAAATCCTTGCAGCACACCGCTGAAAATCACTGCTGCAAGGCAACCACTGATGTTTGCTTCGGGAAGGTACGCGACCACCACAGGCAGAAGAAGTCTGTCTGGGCAAGCTGAGGAGCTTGAAGGTGGCCTGGCAGCCTGGTGTCGTGCCTTGTAAATGAACGGACATGCTTGCAAAATGATGCTGGAGCCATGGAGCCACAAACTATCATCCCGTTGGGTAGTTTTTGAACTCTTTGAAACAAGCACTTTTTTTAAAAGCAACTTCACAGAGACTCTGGAGGGTCAAAGTGCTGCTCAGGTGGGGGCCCGGCTTTCATTCACCAGAGCAGGGGCTGATGTCTCCAGCTCAGCGAGCAGCCTGCACAGTCCGTGGGGACGGAGACTGCTCTCTCCCCAGATGGGGCGCTCTGCCGCCCCGAACGCAGACGTGTTCCCCGTGCTTCTCAGACAGCTGTGTCACCTCGCTGAGGTCAACTAAGGCCCCAGGGGCTTTTGCACAAGGCTGCCGCCTGGTGCCACCACTCCCACCCAGCCTTTCGTGGTTGGGTGCTGAAAGCCATGCAGACTCCGCCCCTGTCTGTGATGGCCCGTTGCTCATTCAGAAGTCCTCCCACCCGGGCAACCCACAGGGCCGCAGGGCTTCCATCCCTGTCACTGACCAAAGTGCATGGCAGTCCCGAGTGGAGGACAGAAGCCTGTGGGGTCTCCAGCGGGCAGGACCCCGAGTCTCAGCATCTCCCCTCACCCCCTGTTCTAGGCACTACGCCACCATCCTGGCGTGGGGCCCACAGCCCTGCTCCTTCTCCAAGACATTCCGAGACTTTCTCAAGGGCTTCTCAGAATTCCTGACACACGATTTCTTCACTCACCCGTTTCAATCAATTCCAAGCGATGATGATGTTGATAAATGAGCCGTTACTGGGTTCCACGTCTAAATGGCTCCCGGACGCCCATGCACATGTCCCGGGAGGGCCCAGCGCCTCTTACCCGGACTCCTAGGGAAGCTGTGTACCTCAGAATTCAGACCATGACAGCTTTTCAAGTGGGTAAATTGAGGCCCAGATAAATTAAGCCACTTGCAGAATGACAGAGCTGTCAGGCAGTAGAAAGCTAGGGGTGTGACCAGGAGAGATCTAGACCATAGCATGGGCAGGGTGCACACACACACACACGCACACACTTGCACGTGTGCACACACAAGTTCTTTCCCCCAATTCCACCAACTACTTGGTCCTGCACCCTCAATTCTGCCTTCTCACCTGCTCCCCTCCTCTTAATAAACAGACCCTGGGTCAGGCCTGCCTACCCTGGACCCGTGAGGCAGTGCTCAGGATGGAGGCAGCAGCTCCCCCATGAACCCTCCCTTTGCCAGGCCCAGCCATTCCTCCCCTGGCCAGGTCTTAGGCTGGCACGCAGAGATCCTTAAAGGTAGGAGCCTATTTTATCAGGCGTGACTCTCAGTATCTTTCCAGCGCTTTGTGCAAATGCCAACAGCACACCTACATAAACAGAAAAGGGAGGGGAAGATCCCAACCAGCTATCACCCCAAGATTGGAGATCTGCTCGGCACAGGCTGGCAGGCAGACTGGACATCTTGGCAGACTGATAGGGACACCTCACCCCACCTGGGCACAGGCTCCGGGAAGGGGCCGCAGACAGTGAGGAGTCCTGCCATCAGAGGCACTCGTGACAGCCAGGAGGGCTCCTGGGGGCAGTCAAGCCAATGCCCTCATGGTACAGACAAGGCAGCCAAGGCCCGCAGGGCAGGGAACCTGCCCAGAATCACCATGGCAGGGTCCCCTCTCCTCGCCTAGCACCCCACACTTTAAGAACCTCCCAGGTCCATCCGTGTTTCCTCTTTCCAGGCCTCAGTCTTCCCATTTGTATTATGAAGGCTGGGTTGGGTGCTCACCAAGCTTCGTTCCCACTGATGACTGGTGATTCTACAAAGCAAGAGCAGCTGCCTTCCACAACTGGGCTATCCCACCCAGGCACAAACAATACCAGCGAATTCTCAGGCTTCGCTGAGTCCTTCAGATGCATGATTCCTCCTCCCTCCTTTCCTGTTCCTGGGGCTGTCCCCTCAGCAAGCCATCAGGTCTCCTGGCCTCCTCCCCTGGGAAGTATGCACCATCAGAGTGTCCAGATGGAGAATGACTCAGTTATGGTGGAATGTCAGACACTGTGACAGGTGAAACAGTGGCCATATGTTAAGCCAGGATTAAGTTGGTGCCTTCCTGGTGGCCACCTACTCACAGGCCATCCTATGCCCACAGAATCCTCCCTAACTCCCTGCCCGTGCTCCTTTGAATGTAAGACCTCCACACACTCCTCCCAACCCAGAGAAGGTGGACAGACTACTGGCGTCACACAGAGAACCAACTCGTGGGCCCCAAAAGCCAGGAGAGGGCTGGGCCCTGACACTCAAGGATCATTCCTGAATTAAAATATTACCCAGGTAACCCCCGCACCTAAACATGTTCACATGGAGAAATACGCAGGGCCAGAACACACACAAGTTTAAGGACACACACGCATACAAAGGCACTCTGGGGGCGGGGGCGGCATGCCCACTGAGACATGCATGTGTAAACATACGAGTCTCACCACCACCACTGCACAAACACATGTGCACACTGACCAACACACATGCAATCATAAAACACACAAACATAAATATACCAGAACAAGCTCACAAATAGAAACACATACTCAGCTGTCATGAGGAACTCACAGAATTATGCTGGCCCCAGGCCAAACACACAGGCCCACAGGAGCTCACACTCACAACCACAACAGGAAGGGAAAGTGTCCGGGTAAGCTCCAAGAGCTGGGAGCCCAGAGCCTGGGTCCTAGGGGACGAAACAGCTCCATGTGGATAACCCCACAGTCTCCCTGCTTTGCGTACAGGGCCTCCCTGGGTGCTACCTCAGTGCCTCTCTGAGGATGACCTGCTTGCCTCTCTTACACCCTGAAAGTTTGTCCTCACAGCTCCCTGAACTTGCGGCCTGGCAGGTTGTCAGCGGGGTCCCACTCCCATCCTGAGCCAGGGACCCCTGCCCCAAACATTTCTTCTCTGCCATCATCACACCTGAAATGTCACCATCTGACATACCTCTTTAGGTGCTAGGTTACCTCAATCTCTAGAAATCCTAGGTAAAAGCCCTTTCCTCCCCACCCCACCCCAAGAAGCATGGTAGCAGAGGGTTCCGTGACTTGTGGCTCTGGGCCTTACGCCCTTTGAGCCTGCTTCCTCTTTTGCAGAGTGGGGACAACAGTGGTGGCACAGGTTGTTGTAAGGAGTTACTGAGCTCACACACGTGAAGAATTTAGCCCATTTCCCAGCATACAGTAAATATTAGCTACTATCACCATCGCTGTCATTGTCATCTTTTTTTATTTTTATTGCTTGGACTTTGACCACCAGGGGCCAGTTGGTCACCAGCCAGAAGGAACAAAGGACAGGAATTTACAGAAACTATCTTAAAGACCCAAATCCGCTTTGACAGGGAAAGGTGCTGGCCTTATGGCTCACCAAGGGCATGTTCCCTGAGCCTCCCCCTATGCTGGGCCCTGGGAAGGCTGGCATCCTACCCTTGAGGGTCCCCCAGATGGAAAGGCAGGCTGGGACCTTCACTGCCCCTGCGGGAGCCTCCTCGCTGCCTCCAGTCCCACCACCCTCTACAGTCTGTTCTCCTGGTATCCAGACAGATATCCAGACGGAGCCTGAAGAAAGCAGCTCAGACCCTACCACTGACCTGCTCCACCTCCTTGCACGGCTCCCCAAGGTTCCTGGGATGAAGGCCTAGGTCCTTGGTGAGGCCCCTCAGGCCCTTCATGACCTAAACCTTGTGCTCCAACTCCCTTCGCTTCGATGGAACTTTTGAAATTGCTGGCTTCTCCTGTCACAGGGCCTTGGGACAGGCTGTTCCACTGCTTAGAACGGAAGCCTCCTTCGCCCAGAGGGCCTGGCACACACCCCTCAGTCTCTCCTCACATCCCCTCCTCCCTGACGCTCTCAGATTATTAGGCAACACCTCCTTACAGATTTATCACAGTTATAATTCTACATCTATTTGTTTAATGTCTCCTCCCCGTCAGGATTGTGGGGGCCATGGCAGCCAGGGTCCCTAGTGCTGAACACCTAGTAGGTATTCCATAAATACTTCCTGAGCTAATTAACAAGTGTTTATAATGGAAAAGAGAAAAGGGAAAGGCAGAGAATGGGATCTGAGAAGCCTTTTAAGGCATTGCACTTGGGGGTCAATCTAGGTGGGCTTGCCAAGGTTATTTTAAGGCAGGGCGGCCTCACACAGACATTCTGGGAAGAACCACAACACGAGCAACGGTGAGGACAGCAGTGAGTCTGGCTGCCTCGGAGGCCCTTTCAGTGATCACAGGTCACTCTGACCTCCAAGTGACACACCTGAGCCAAGCCTATAACATGGGCATAACACCTGCTCCAGTGCAGAGGACGTCCCGGTAAAGGGGGCCCCTAAGGAACCTTGGGAATCTAGAAGAGGTGGGAGGTGGTGCCCAGTTGGGAAAAGAGTGGGGGTGTGAAGGTGGGAGGGGGAAACAGGGACATGGGAGGCCCTCCTGGTACCTGCCAGTGCCCAGGCCTGAGTGACATCAGTGAACAGAAATCAGATACACATTCCTGAGGTCTCAGGCAGGGGTGTGACACCCAGAGCAGCCAGGGAGTGACTCACTGCCCCGTAAATCTTCCACCAGCCTTAGCATAATAAGCCCATCCCGGAGGTCTGGATGGCTATGGACACTTCATAAGCCCTTGGCCAGCCCCGACCTCTCGGTGGGGAGTCTGGCACCAGGGCCAAGTGGCTGCAGGGAGACCAACTCCACGAGGGAGCCTCACTCCTGCAGCAGGCGCTCTATTTTCTCTCTCTCTCTCTGCCTCCCTCCAGGCCCTGTCACCAAGGTCCCTATACCCGGCCTGTCTTCCCAGGGTGACTCACTGATTTCGGCACTTATTCCCCACCAAAACCTGTGTTCTGTGCACTCTGCGCAAGTGAACACTCTCGGCAAAGGCCACCCCACAGAGTGAAGAAAAAAAAAAACAATGCTCAGAGCCAGGAAAGCTGGGTTCAGCTCTGCCAATTAATAATAATGAAGACTACTCCAACGTGCTAAGAATAAGCCAGGTGTATTTATGAAGCTCTGCCTAAGCTTCAGGCACTGTATTAAAGCTTTATGTGACTTAACTCGTTTAATTCTCACAATCCAATGTGCCAACCAGAGAACAGAGGCTCAGAGAGGTCAAGCAACTTTCCTAGGGCCACACAGCCAGGAGGTGGCAGAGCTGGGTTCAACCCAGGTGGTTTGCACAGGAGCCCAGGCTCTTCCATAATCCCATTACTAAACTATGAGGCTCTGAGCAAGCATGTTGGCCTCTCTGACTCAGTTTCCCCATCTGTACAATAAGGGAATTGGTTTAGCTGAACTCTAAATCTTTCCAGCTTGGACATGACACCTTTGCTCTCCCTGGTGACCTATTTGCAGGTGATAATAAATAAGAAGAACCTTCTAGAGGCAACAGCTTGCTGGAAGAAAGGTCCTGATGGTGGGACTTCAGCTCTGTGCTGGGCCATAAGGAGCCTCTGTTGGGTCAGATGTCCCAGCCAGTCCAGGAGTAGCCCCGGAGCAGCAAGGCAGGGAAGAGGTGTATTCTCCCTGCACCAAGGGCCATCAGGAAGCACCAGGACCCCAGGGTGCTCCAGTCCTGGACACCTGTAAACACTAGTGAGAGGGAGAGGCAAGAGGCGAGCAGCAGCCCCATAAATCCACCTGAATGAGCAGTGCTTTTAAAAGCCCTTTTCACTACAGGATACAAAACGTACCGTTTGAGGAAAAGATTTTATAGGCTATTTCTCCTCCTGGGTGACTTACCATCTGCAGGCCAGGCTTACGTGGGAGCCCTGCTCTGAGGGATCATGGGAGCCCATGGGTGGAGTCAAGGTCCATTTCAAGGCAAAGGTTGGTGTCCTTGCTGCACCCTGTTACCAGGTGGTGGTCTGGGCATCCTGTCCTGGCCTCTCCTCCCAAGACACAAGGAGTGGGGCTCTCAGAAGTGAGGAGGTCAAGGCTTGCCTCTCCTCTCCTTGCCCCGCACTGCTTATTTCATTCACTCCCTTGCACACTTTCATTCCACGAGCCCTCCCGGGTGGCCTGCCCCAATGCCTGGGGTTCAGACACATCAGAAACAGTAGCTGCCCTTGAGAAAGTGATCCGGTCTGGCGATGGTTAAGTCACAGCATCTGTGTTCTAGAGCCTTGGGGAGGGGATGCTTGCTGGAGTCCAGGGAGCACGGAGGAGGGAAGGAGCTCTCAAGGCCGAGAAACGAGGAGGAACCACGGGCAGCAGGGCCAGCTGTGCAAAGGCATGGAAGGTTAGGACAGGCCTGGCAGGGTCTCAGATGCAGCCAGGGAACTGGATCCCACCCCTGGGAGCCATCAAACGTGCCAGAGCAGGGCAGTAAAAAGTGTGGTTCATCTTAGCCCATCTTTAAGCAATTCCACAGGAAAAGTTACTCATCCAATGTGGGACCTTGTGTCGGAAACAGATGTCATCACTGCCACCCCCAAAGAGGGCCTCCCGGCTTGGGAAGCAATTCCTACTGGAACACTCAGATATCATTATGTCTGTAATCCAACCCAAATGTCACTTCATGTGACAGAGGCAATCAATTTATTTTCATGCCATGGGGGTGGGGAGTGAAGGCATCTGAGCTTCCCCTATACCCAATCTCTTGGGGGAAAGGAAGGTCTGCAAGGGCCACAGAGTGGGGTGGGCAGAGGGGAACAGTTCCTTCCCACCCCAGGGTGTCAACTCTGCACAGACACCTTCTGACCAGTGGGGGCCAGGCCAGGTAGAGGCAAGGAGATGGGGAGATGCAGGTTCAGATGCCAGCTCTCTCCCTGATTGGTTGTATGGCCTCAGACAGTACCCTTCCCCTCTCTGGGCCTCAGTATTCTCATCTATAAAATGGACAGAATAACAACACTGGCTGGCAGAGACCGGGATGCACGCTCTGCGAGACCTTCAAATCCATACTCACAAGCTGAATGACCTTCAGCAAGTCTTCACGGTCTGCTTTGATTTTGTCATCTTAAAAAAAGTGGGATGTGCGTAATTTGCCCCCTGGGTTGTGAGCACTAAATGAGATGATGCCCGGAGAGGCCTGACCCAGCAGACTATGCAAAATGGGCCTTACAACCCCCCACTGTACAGACAGCAAGGAGCTGATATCGCGGTAAAGTTCAAGCTCAAGCTCTGACCACCATCCCAACTCTCCCGGACGTCTGCCTTCCTTCCTCTCAAAACAATGGTGAGGATGGAACAAGGCACCTGCAAACCTTCAAAGGAACAGCGTGATGAGTGTCTAATTGGCCCAGCCTGGTGACCACAGTGCAGCGACACTGCCTGGCAGCAGGCACACTGGCCTGCCTCAGCCTATGCTCCTCCTCCTGCCAGAAGGCTGCCTGGGCTCCAGAGCTTGCTCTCCTCCAGTGTCCCTAATGTGGGTGCCCGGTTCAGAGGCCCTCCAGCTCTCTGGTCAACCCAGGATCAGTCACTTCAGCCACCAGTGCAAGGCGCTCCCTGATTTAAGCTGTTCCCTCAACCCAGCGGTGCCCCCCCCCCGGGGTTTGCTTAGCTCAGCCTACCCCCTGTGGCCCTGGGTTGGGAGGCACAGGGTAAAGGGAGGCCCATAAACCCCTGGGACTTCTACTGTCCTTTGGGCGTAGCCACCCAGGCATCCACTTGCTGCCCTCTGCTGCCCCCAGTTGGTGGGAAATGGCCCTGCACAGACACTGGCTTCCTCCATCTGTATTCACCACCACCTTGGAGCTTGGTCTCTGGACTCTTGGGCACCCCCTGCAATACCTCTTCACCTCCCCAGGCAAGAGCTGAGCCCTAGAAGCTCCATCAGGGGCAGTGTTTTGGGGGGGGGCAGGATATGAGGGCTGCAGAAGGGAGGACCTGAGACTGTGGGGAAGGTGTGACGTAGAAGTGAGCCCCACCCATCAGAAAGGGGAACAGGGTCTGAACACTGGCTGAATGCCTCCCTGTGCCAGGCACTGTGCCCTCATAGCCACCTTGTGAGCGAGGGGCTCCTCTGCCCATTTACAAATGAGGAAAGAGAGGCTCAGAGTGGGGTGGGGGACAACTGGCCTGAGCAATCCCACAGGGGAAGCCAGGGGCCAAGATTCAAATCCTGCCTTGTCCCAGCTGTACTGAGAGGAGCAGCCAGCATGGCACCTCCAGGACAGGGTGGGGGGCTGTGGAGAGAGGGAGACAGGCCCCCAAACAGCATCCCACCTGCCAGTCACAATGTCTGACATTCCAAGGTGAGGAAGCGCAACTTCCAATTGAGAAGGAACCTCTAACCAGGGATTCAGCCACTGACACCTTAGTGGGGACCAGTTCATAAAACTCCTGCTGCCCAGAAGGCTCCAGGGAAGGGCTGGGGTAACAGGGCTTACAGGAGTGGCCAAAGGGACCCCTGGAAGATGCAGGGCAGAGAATGGAGGGGGGTCGCAGGCTGTCCTTGTTTCCTTCCCGCTCCATCCTCCCTTGCCCAAGCTGGCACCTCCCAGGATTAGGCAGGAGATTCCAGGGTTCCTTGAAATGGCTTCTTCCCTCTACCTGTGCCCACAGGGACCTCTACAAAGGGCATCGTAAGCCCAGGGGCTGGGAGGCATGGTTGGGTTCCTCACAGCCAGCTTGAAAAAAGCCACTTGCTTGCTTGCCCCATCCCTCATGGCCCACCCAGTCCTGGTCTTTGCCCACTGAAGGCGCTCTGGACTCCCCGCTGGGACGAGCAGGTTGCTCTGAAGAACACACTGAACTTCAGGTCTGCTGGGGCCAGCCCTGCCCACCTCAATTCCTCTCTGGGGACTCTGTGCTTCTGTTCCTACAGCCTCAGCTCCCCTCTGCCCTCGGCACTGCCGTGAGTCTCTCACACGTTAGCCACTTCCTCACGTGTCAGCCCCCAAAACGCTCCCAGGTCCTGCTATCACATGCTCTGGCTGTCCCACCCCATGGCCTTTGCACGGGCCATCCCAGCTGGCTGGAGTGTCCTTTCCACTCACCTGCCTGCAAATCCCTTCACCAAGCCCCAGCTGGCCCTTCCATATCTTTAAAGATAGCAACTTCGCTTCAATCCTCTTCTGTGTCAGTGTCCTGCGCAGGTCCTGACACATCACTGATGCTGAATTAAAATTTATTTTAAAAAAGAAAAAAGAGAGGCAGAGAAGGGGGGAAAGTTACTTTACACCCACAGTAGGATTCACGGACCAGAACTTGACCCCTACTTCTGCCACTCACTATGTGACAGTTGCTTCTCCTCCCTGAGCCTTGTTTCCCTCATCTGTAAAATGGAGCAAATGAAACTACCTTCCTGTTTGTTAACGGAGCCAGCAGCCTCCCAGCCCTACCAAACACTAGAGCCTGTCCCTGGTTTCGGGCCATAGACCCTGGCCTGGCCTTGGATTTGGGAGGATCCAATGGCCTCCGGCCCCACATCCTGCCTTGAAGACCATCTGGGCCCTCCCAGGCCGCCCTGGCCACACTGGACAGCTCCTGCACAGAGTTGTCTGTGACTTTCCCACTGCAGGAAGGGGGCCTATCTCCATGGAAGGCAGACACAGACCAAAACAATAGTAATTTTCCTTTGGATTTGAACAGTTTAATAACAATTAGGGCCCATGAGAGGCAGAGGTGGCAGAGAACAGAGGGTGTGGAGCCTGCTGTCCACCAACCCCCTCATCTGAGGGACACTGGCCAGACACTGGGTTGGGAAACTCCAGCTCACACATCTCAACTGAACAAGGGACAACGGCCACAAGGGCAAATTCCTGGTACTGTGAGGAAGAAACCAGGGCACCATTTCATAGGACCCCAATCCAGGGTCCAGTACAACTGCCCAGCCAGTCAAGGCCAGTCACGGCTGCATGGGTGACATCTCTCCACTGGTCTGTGGGCCACAGACGGAGCTGCGTCCCAGGTAAATGTGCATCTGAGATTGGCCACAGCAGCCTGGAGTAGTGGAGGGAGCCCCGGCAGGTACTGTGGGCAAATGTCCCCTCTCTGAGCCTCAGTTTCCCCATATGTGCAGTGACAAAGCTGGTTCATCTAATCTGTGGGCCTGGCCAACTTTTCTATCCCCTATACCAATGCCCAATGGAGTCACCCTAGCTAAGAGGGGGCACACTAGTGGGAACAGAGGCAGACCCTGTAGGGAGCAGAGAATGCCACTCACCTGCCCCACAAGCCACGCCTCCTCCACGCAGCCTCCAGTCCAAACTGAGTCTGTAGTTGGTGCTGGGACCCCAGCGGCCAGGAGGTGGCAGTGTGCTGATGAGTGTGCTGGGAAGGAGCTAGCAGGGACCTCCAAGGACAGTGGGACCCACAAATGTGTCCCCTCCCCCAGGAAACACGATGGAGGCAGAGAGAAGGGCTGAGCCACAGGGAAGAGAAGGCAGGAAGGAGCAAGGCCCGCGGGGCACTGGATGGGCAATGGAGAGATCTAGGCTCAGTTCCAGACCCTGCCCTGGCTGCGCTGTGTGGCCACAGGAAAAGACCCTCCTTTCTCTGAGCCTCCGCCCCTCCTCTGTACAGGGAAGGGTTAGACCAGATCATTTCCTATAGCTTTTTCACAACAGTATTAAAGGGGGTCACCCACGGGTCTGCAGTTTGTGTTCATGTACCTGTTTCTGTGTGTGAGAGAGAAAGACAGACAGCTGAAACATGGAGAAGGTACAGAGAAGCTACGGGAGGAGGCAGAGGGGTGAGCAGCTGGGAAAACCCCAGGTCCACATCCCAGAGACTCCTTACTGGCTCTGCTTTTGCCCACAGTCCCCTGTGGCTTCTGTGTCCTACACGGGGAAGTCCAAAGGCTTTATTTAGTCCAAATACTTCGCCCACTCACTTTTCTCTCCAGGTTACTTTCCTTGATGCTTTCAACTCATCCAATGCTCTAATCACACAGGGCCACTGGCTTCTTCCTGTGCAGGCAATGAGATCCCCCTCTAACTGGAATACTATTCTTCCTTTGTTCCTGAAAAACTCCTACACATCCCTCAAAGCCCAGCCCCAAAGATCCCTTCTCTAGGAATTCTTTCCTGCCCTAACTGCCCCTTACTCTGGGTCCTCACAGCAGCCCGGGCACACCTCCATTACAGCTTCAGAACCACTTAGTGTGTAACAATTAAACATCCAGTAAAAAAAATGGGTGGTTGAAAGGAAACAAGACTCACTTCTAGAAGTATCTGCAATCAACCTGGAACTGAGTTTATCTGCAGCTTCCGCCAGCCCCCTGAGCCTTCCCCTCCCTGACACTTCTCCATCTCGCAAAAAATAGCCGTGAGACCTAATTTCAGCTAAACCTTCAAACACAACTCTCCACTTTCAACTTCCCGAGGAGGAATCAATGGGCTGTCAGGTTTCCCAGAGCCTCTGCCACCTCCCACATTCCACCGGGCTGGCTCTCCTCAAGGTCGATGGGTGGGGGAGGGGCAGAAAGACCCAGCCTGCTCTCCGAGAAGTGTAGGTCTGCGGGAGGCAGTGGGCTGAGGGGACTCATGGGGAGACCCGTAACAGTCATCATCTCCTTACCCCCCATCAAATCAAAGCATGAATTCCTTTAGCACGGGTGGCCGGTAAGAAGGGGCAACACACTGCTTTTGCTAAGGGTCCCTGGGCCTCGGGAAGGGAGGTGGGCACATGCAGAGCCCCTGGACCCAGCCTGACAGCTTGTGCAGATCTGGGGCCCCAGCTGGCTGCCTGCCTGCCTTCTCTCCCTCCGGGATTCCTTACTAGTGCAGCAAAGACAGACCTTGCTTTGAATCTCGACCTCTCCGTCGGTTTGGGGCATCAGAGTGGGAGGCAGAGATGGGCAGGTGGTCCCTTTGGCCACTAGCTCCCAGCTCACTTCTCCATTCTACCCTCATCCAGGGTCCCCTACAGCTCTCAGGACACAAGCACCACACTGGCCTGCTGGCACCATGTGGCCACGCCCCCGCCCTCCAATTCCACCTGCAGGTAGAAGGAAGCTGCACCAGGTAGACGAAAGGTTCCATATCTTGCCCAAGTCACAAAGGTGGCATGAGGCTCAGCACCAGGTCTGCTGACTTTATAGCTCATTCTCTGAGTTACGACATCAAACCATTTAAGCGCCTACTGTATCCCCGAACCACATGCTGCCTTACTCTTCTAAAGCATGCCTCCATGCTTTAGAAGAGTAAACTGAGATCCCAGGGTCTCCAAGAGGTGTATTTGTGTTCATTTTAGTAGACTTGGTTTTTAAGAATACATTGAGGTGTTGGAATATAAAGTCTGAGCCTCCGATGTCCTGTAGGGTGGCTGCAGTCCTAGGCTGACCCCCCAAAGGGGTGAGGGCCACCTCCTGGGGCTCAGCCAGCCCAGACTCAGAAGTGCCCCAGCTGGGTAGTTACCTTGGACAATCCTGCCCCTCAGTTTTCATGGAAGACGTGAATGGAATTAGTCTTATAGACCCGAAACATTGATTTTCCATTGAACTACATGGTCGCAAAGAGGTATGTGCTCCTGTGAGAGGTAGTGACATCCCGTCACCCAGGTTTGAAATGGCAGCAAAGACAGCAGTTATTCAGGTATGTCCTGTGTAGTCTCCCCTGCCTCCCCCAGGCAATGCCATGTTCCCCAGGTTCCCTCGGGGGCTGCACAGAGCAGCAATCAGTCGGGCCCGTGAGGATGTGGCTCGTGGCAGCCCACGTGAGCTAGTGCGAGCTCTGCCTGAGGGGGAGAGGGTGCACTTCTGGTTCTGCAAAGGGTCCATGTTCAAGTCTGTCCCCAAGGCCCGGGGCATCTCTGATCTTCCCCCTAAAACACCCTGCCCTCTGCTCTCCACCTCTCCCCTCCCCAGATATTTACTGTTCTGGAGCCAAAAAGGGAAACATCATCAGATTATAATGATGGATTTCACCTACTAAGCACCTATCATGGGTCAGACCTGGGTTGATGGTCCAGCACGGTCCTTTGAGGAAGGCATTTCACACTTCACTGACAAGGACCAGACACTCAAAGAGGCTCAGTGACCAATGAGGTCACACAGGTCACTGAAGAGTTAGGATTTGAACTCATACCCCCACCTGCGATCTTTCCAGTCCCCCTCCCCAGCTCTAAGCACCAGCACAGGAGAGAACTCAACTCACACCCGTTTCCTTAACTGCTGCATACGGTAAAGGACCCCGGTGCCCGGGGAAGGACACAAAACATAAATGTCCGGCAGTCCCAGCATTGGTACCTGGCGGTGTCCCTCAGGCACTGCACGACAGCAGGTACCCGGCTTCACCTCTGAGCCTCTGTTCCCTCACCTGTGTAACGGGGAACTAACAGCACCTCCCCTGGGGGGTGCTGTGAGAGGCGGCTAAAGGAGGACTGAGCACAGTTTCCATCATGCAGACCGTAAGTGGGCAGGCGAGACCAGGAATCCCGGGGAATCCCAAGGAATCCCGGGGGCCCAGCGTTCAGAAGCTGGGTGCTGGCTCTGATCCACGGGTGGATTCCACAACAGGGAACAGAGCGAAGGCGCCACTACAGGAAAAGTGCCAAGCCTAGCTGGCAATTAAAGAGCTGCAAATTATAGCAACTTCCAGGTGTGATGACACACCTATTAGAGCGAGCAGCAAAAGAAAGGGAAACAGGTAAAAAGCAATAGCTGATGGGGTGCTGGGAGGGTGTGGGGACCACAGGTTCTCGTCACAGCCAGAGGAAGTGCATGCTTGTGCTCTGGGGTTCACCATTAATAGGAGTTGGCGCGTGGGTGACTTCATCTCTCTGAGCCTCAGTTTTCCCATCTGTAAAATGGGGTCATCAAAATATCAGCCACAGGGTTGTCTTGAGGATTCAAAGTGACCAGGTATGTACAATCCTGGGCATCAAACAGGTAGCTATGTTATTATTAGTCATTGTTCCCTAAGGTACCCTGAAGGCTCAGCTCCAGCTGCCATGGCTTCAGGGGTCCAAGGAGGTCAGGGCCTGGACTCTACTCTAGTTGACTCCAGGCTAGAAACCATCTCCCAGGGGTCCAACCACACCCAGGGAAGGGACTCTGAGTCCTCACTCCCCACAGGCTTCTATTTTCTCCTTGCCTTCCTTCCCCACAGCTGATCCCGAGGCTGGGACTCGCTTCTTGGGGGAGCTTGTTAAAATGGAGAGAGCCATACCCTGCCCCTGTCCCATTGCACTGAAATCCTGAGGGGGCCCAGAATCTACTTTGAAAGCATTTACTAACACGCAATCAGGAGGCAAGATCACTGGCCTTAGGAAAGCCCCAACCCCTTAGCCTGCCACTCAGAGGCTCCACCCAACCCAGACTCAGCCCAGCCCTCCAACCTCCCACATGTTCCTCCAGACCCCTCACTCCAATCCCACCAAGTATGTCGTCATCCTATAAACAGGTTCATTTTTAGTATGCCTCTGTGCCTTTGCAGCTGATGTTGCCTCTATCCAGAACTTCCTCTCACTGTCCCTGCCTACCCAATTTCTAGTGACACTTTAAGACCCAGCTCAAAATCAGCTCCCAGGGGAAACTCTTGCAAACCCACCAGGAACAGCTACTCACTCCTGAACCTCCATGTTATGGTGCCCAGTGGCAGCCAAGCCTGTGCCCTCTCCGTTCCCTCCACCTAAAAGCCTGTTTCCCGTGCTCTCCGTAGGGCTGGCTCCTCATCCCTTGGGCCTCAGCCCCAACCACACCACTTTAAGAAAGGCCTCCTGGTTTTCCCTGGTTCTCTACTGCACATCACGTAGCTCCAACATGAGAGTGTGAACTCGTAAGGTCAGGGGCTTTATCCACCCGGTGCTATCTCAGCCAGCTCCTCCTGCTCAGCCCCAGTCCCAAGAATTGTGCCAGGCACACAGCAGGCACGCCATAAAAAATGCTGAATGAATGAATGGGTGAACAAATGATCAATAATCCATCTCCTCCACCGACTATGAGCTCCCAGGGGAAGAAAATGTGTCTACCTCCCGTGTCTCTGGTGGCTGGCAGAGGACTGGAAGGGGGATAGATACATGGTGACATGCTAACTGGGGGAGCAAAGGGACACAAAATAGTCTGTGCGCGTGCAGCAAGGAGGTGGGGACACAGAAGGCAGGAAGAGTCAGACATTAAGGGACACTGGGCTCTGTTTGTGTAGAGTTGTTTAGGTTTGTGCTAGTGGGACCACTAAAGCAATAGCTAAGATACACGCACTGTGTTCCGTCGATTCTAAGATGTCAATAGTTTTAAGATACACTATTATTTTATGTGCCACCAAGAAAAAACACAGGAGCCCGGGTGGAGTAGCTTAGTTGGTTAGAGCGTCATCCTGATACGACAAGGTTGTGGGTTTGATCCCTGGTCAGGGCATTTACAGGAATCAACCAATGAATGCATGAAGGAGTGGAACAACAAATCGATGTTTCTCTCTCTCTCTCTCCCCCTTCCCCAATCTGTAAAAATCAATCAGTATATTTTTTAAAAATGAAAAATCACAAGAATTAAATTATGACACATCATGGACTATAACAAGAGATATAAAAATCTGAAAACAAAAATTGTGCATATTAAGAGTTGGGGAAATAGGGCGCATGTGTATGTGTGTGTGTATGTTTGAGGGTACATTCATCTGACCTAATACTAGCCTCTCTCTTCCCAGCTCAGGGCTGGGCTCCTCGGCCTGCATGGCTCTCCGTCCTCCACCTGCCCCCTCCCTCACAGGATGGGACCCCCCTGTGGCCCCCAGGGGTGGGGCTGAGCCACAGAGAGGGGAGCAGCTGAGTGATCGGATACCTAGAACAAGGGAGGCTGGATGCTCTCCCGGTCCATGAGGCTCCAGGAAGGGGGGTTGTGGGGTCACAGAGCAGCACCCCAGGCCAGGTGGCGATGGTGACGCAGAGATAGTTACCGTAACCCGGAATGGTGTAGTGGCTGAGGGCTCCATGGTGGGGCTCTTCTCTGAGAGGCTGCCAGGCAGGCTGCGCCGGGAGCCCGGCCTTTCTTGAGGCGACTCTGTCAACAGAGGGAGAGAGAAGGTAAGCATGGACAATTGGGACCACCACCTTGTCAGGCTCTACTATCATCCCATCCTGGCCAGGACAACAGATCCCCATAAAATAATACAGCCAGCCTGACCTGTGGTGGCGCAGTGGATAAAGCATCGACCTGGGAATACTGAGGTCGCCAGTTCAAAACCCTGCACTGGTCTGATCAAGGCACATATGGGAGTTGATGCTTCCAGCTCCTCCCCCCCTTCTCTCTCTCTCTCTCTCTCTCTCTCTCTCTCTCTCTTCCTCTGTCTCCTCTCTAAAATGAATAAAATAAAAAGAAATTTAAAAAATAATAATAATACAGCTACTGTAGGAAAAGTTTGGCAGTCCCCCTTAAATTAAAGACAATTATAAAATGACCCAGCAATCCTACCCCAAAGCACTGAAAACAGAAACACTGAAGATTCTTGTATGCAAATGTTCACAGCAGCCTTAGTCACAACAGTCAAAAGGTAGAAGCAACGCAAGTGTCCATGAACAGATGAACGGGTAAACACAGCCGCGTAGCCACACAATGGAATGTTATTCCATCATAAAAAGAAATGCAAGTTCTGATACGTGCTGCAATGTGGGTGAGCCTTGAAAACATTCTGAGTGACATGATCCAGACACAAAAGGACAGATATGTGAGTCCACTTATATGAACTACCTAGAATAGGAAAATTCATAGAAACAGAAAGTAGCCTAAGGATGGAAAAGAAGGGTGGAGGAGGTGGGGGTTGGGGGAGTGAGGAGTTACTACTTAATGGATACAGAGTTTCTGTTTGGAGTGATGGAAAAGATTTAGAATGAAGAGTGCTAATGGCTGCAGAACATTGTAAATATACTTGATGCCACTGAATGGTACCCTTAAAATGATTAAAATGGCAAATTTTATGTAATATATATTTACCACAATTATTTTAAAAGGTCTCCGAAAACCTGCACTTCAAGCCATCTATCTTGACACACAATGAGCTCCCTGTTATTGGAGGAATACAAGAAGTCCCTCCAAACATGAGACTCTGTGATCTCTGGCTTCCAGTTCAGACCTTCTTTTCCATACGCTTTACCCTTGAGAAAAGTTCAAGGGATTGGCAGGTTATGGATCAAGGGAAGCGGCCAGCTACTTGGCTCCAGCTGGTTACTTCGACCTAGCCATTGAGGACCCAGTGCAGCTATAGCTTCCCCCGAGTTCAAGAGAAGCTGGCAATTTGGTTTTTTGTTTTTCTTTTCTTTAATATATGACATATTCTGATTTTTAAATGGTGACAGCCCACTGAAAACTTCTAGCCATAGCCTGACATGCCTGCTTAAAATCTCCCAAGTCAGGCCAACCTGGCTGCTGTCCTCACTGGCTCCTCCACACCACGCTTGGCACCTGCTGCCTCCTTGCTGCTGCGCCAGTGGTGGACCACACGAAGACTCCTTTCCTGCTCCTTCCAGCCTGACCCATCCTGCAGGCCTTGGCGGGGACCCTTTGTAGCTCCCTCTGCCCCTAGCTCTCAGCCCACTCTGGCTCCTATAGCAACAGCCAGACACATGTCTCTCCTATCAACGTTCTCACTTTGCAGAGAGAGAGACGGAGTGAGAAGGAGAAGGAGGGAGGGAGGGAGGGAGAGTCCTCCGCTTGACTGCAGAACTTCTAACACCCACGCCTAAACTGGCTGCATTTCCCTGTCCCCAGTGCCCTGCATGGGGCCTGCTGGGAAAGGCCCATTGACTTACAAAGAAAGAAAAGAGCAGGGCAGGGCAGAGGTTTCCCTGGTGCGTATGAGCACACCAGGGTGCAGAGTCAGAGATGCACGCCCAGCAAACACACTCACATGTTTGCATCCATGCAGAGACTCCAGCGCACACCGGCTCAGAGCCACCTCCCAGGTGTGCGTCCATGTGTGGGTGGTGACATACACAGACAGGGCAGATGACGAGGAACAGGCTTTCCCAGAAGGCAGAAGGGCTCCTGGGGGCAACCTCTGCACTTTCCGCTCCACTCCCTCTGTGCAGCCGACTGGACAGGGGCCTCGGAAGTGTGGAAGTACAGACCTGCACTCCTCACCCCACCATGACAAGCTCAGAGCTGAGCTCTGGCAATGGCAGAGCAGAGAGCCACGTTGGGCTTACGGGAGGGTGGCGACCAGCGGGGTCAGGTTCAGACCCTGGTGACCACCAAGCAGGCCCGGGGCAGAGCTTAATGCCAAGTCTGAGTGTGGACTGGCCAGAAACCTTCCTCTCCCCACCCCTCCACAGGCCAATGACTGCTTCTCGTGGGCTGCTCCCCATGTAGACCCTTCCCTACTCCTCTTCCATGAACCCTGCTGGTCTCACTTCAGGGGACGCACATTTTTTTCTGGGGTTTCCCTAGGAAATCTCTTCCCACACTTACAAGTCTGCCTTCGCCTCTCCCCTAGCTCTAGCGCCCCGCCTCGGTCACCTCCGTAACCAGTGTTCTACCCACGTGTGAAGCACTGTGCTCCAGAAACCTCTTAGGAGCTGCACACAAGCACACACACACCTGGCCACACTGCCTCTTCCTGGGCAGTCAGGTCATCATGGTTGTAGCCAAGAGACACAACAGTCACCTGGTAGAACATGAGGAGCCAGCAAGGCGACCTGTCCTCTGAACCCAAGTCTGATACTCCCTACAACACATGCAGAGGACCGCCTCTTGCTTCCCGGGTTCTCGGAGGTGGCTTGGTCCCACCACCCATCTCACGGATGAGGAAGCTGAGACCAGAGGAAAGAAACTTGTCCAGGAGCCCTGAACCCAAAAGGCCTGTATCAAAGATCAACTCCGGTATTCCCCAAGTGGCCTTAAACTTCAATTCAGAAGCACTTGGCTACGTCAAAACGTAGAAAGGCAGTGAAGAGGCCACAGGGCAGGACGGGATGCAAGGCAGGGCCCCGCCCTCCAGAGGAAACGGAAGGCGAGCCTTGATCCCTGTCCAGGCAGCTTCCGCTTGGCCCCTGCTGCATTCTCCACCCTTCACCACCCCGCCTTCTGCTCTGGGGGGCGGTAGCTACTGCCCTGGGCAGACCACCGCAACTGAGCTTTCTGGGCCCTCCAGCTTCCATGAGGCCTGGCCAATGGGAAACCCCGGCAGGAGACCGGGAGAGGGAGGAGAGTCACTGGGGCTGCCACCTCTCTCCACAACAGTCCCAGCTCCCATCACTGGCGCTGTCTCCTGTGCTCTCCCCTCCTTAGGGCCTCAGTGGATCAGCCAGGGCCGTCACTAGCTCTGGGTCCCGCACTCCTCTTCACGGTTCCCCACACCCGCCCACACCTCAAATCATGCTAGTGTAAATGCCATCTGTTTCCTGCTGGACCCCCGCTGATCCACCAGGCGACATCGCAGCTGAGAACCAACCAGCCCCCATCCATGCAGCTGACGGAAGCTCCTTTCCATCTGGACAGGAAACCAGGGCCCGAGAGAAGCTGTTGCGTGGTCACACCAAACGTCAGGGGCGGAGTCCGGGCCCCACCAGGCTTTCTCCTGATACACACTCCAAACAGCTCCCCCAAGCCTGCCACAGCTCCGATCACGAAGTTCATAATCGTACCTCCTGGGTCCCTGGGTTCCGGACAAGCAGCACTTCCTGCATTCTATTCATTATCTTTCCGCATAAGGACTCTTTTAGATACATTTTTCCCAGTCCCCCCCCCCATAAAAATTTAATACCACATATATAGTAAGTACCTTTTATGCTCTGCACATATATTGGGCTTAGGCAGAAAAAGAGAGACTTTTCTCGCGCACCCCTCCCCTTTCTAGAACCTTTTTTTTGCCCACTTGGGGTCAATATTGCCCCCATGGAGAATGCAAATTCTGGACCCACTCAAACATAGTCCTTTCTTAACAACTCAGATGGCTATGGTGAGCTTCATTTTCCAGATGAGGAAACTGAGGTTCTGAGAGGTAAGTGGCTTCCTCTAAAGTTCCCCAAAGTATGAGTATATGCCGAAATCCCCTTACACCATACCCCCAAACCCACATTTAGGGCCTCAGAGAAGGCTGAGCAGTGGGGTGGGGTGAGAAGCCCAAGGCTGGACAAGGAGTCAGGATTCAACCCTGACTCTGCTGTGCGACCCCAGGCCAGCCGCTTTCTGTCTCTGAGCTCATGATTTATCAGCTATGCAGTATGTCTGGGAGTCAAAGCCAGGACTATCACCAAAACACATAGAAAACCCTCCTTATTTTACACAGGCAAAGAACACGGACAGTTGACCCCTGAGTCCTGAATCTACCTCTAGGGATTTTACTCGAGTCTTTGAAAAAACACAGCTGCTTTTGACCTTCGATTCAGCAACATGCCTTTTCTAATGTGGGGAAGCAAACACGGACAGGCTTGGGCCTCATACTCTCAGAGGTCTAAGCAACACAAATAGTACAGCATGAAGGTGTCATCTGCAGGGACCAATCCCGAGAAGGGAGAACTGGCCAGCCTCCTAGAGTCTCCCCAAGACACTGGAGCACTGTTCAAGGAGTCTCCCCTTAGCTCAGACTCACTATGTGACCTCTACATGAGCTCCCAGGCTTCAGTCTGCAAAATCAGGCCACAGAGCCAGCTGATTCTGGACCCCCTTTCCACTAAGAGATCAAAAGAGTCTCCACTGAACTGGGAAGGCCAAGCTGCCTTCTTATTCTTGGAAACCACAGGCAGAGAAGCACATTTTAACCTTCATGTGTTTGCAAAAAATAAATAAAATAAAATCAGTCTCATTCAAATGCTGCTGGCTTGGTTGCCATGGATACCACCTAATCATGAAGGATGACTGTTACTTGTTCCCATGGAAACATGGAGGTCTGAGGAACATCCTGTAATTTCAGACAAGACACCAAATTTTAGTTGTCGGGTTGCAATGCCCAGATCTTAATGCTCAAAAATAGGTAGAGGCAGCAACCTCTACCACTGACGTCAGGAGAGAAGTCAGCAGAAGTAGAAAGAAGAGGTGTGTGTGTGAGCTGGACCTCAATGGTGATCAGGAAAATGCAAATTAAAGCTACCAGGTACCATTTCACACCTTCTGGTGTGGCCCAAATGAAAAATCACACTGACCCCAAATGTTGACAGGAATGTAGGAGAGGCTTTCATCACTGCTGATGAAGTGAAAAGGGTGTGGAGAACAATTAGATAATAGCTAGCTGAAACCAACACACACACTGACTCTGGGACCAGAAATTTCGCTCCTAGATGTCCAGTCTGGAAAAATGCTTCATCCTTGTACATGGAGATCCATATGAAGATGTCTACTGCAGTACTGTTTACAGTAGCAGTATGTTAGAAATAACCTAAATGTCCACCAATGGGGGAATGATGACTGCATCAGTGGAATACTGCACAGCAAGGAAGGGGGAATGACTCCAGGGGAGACTGTTCAGAACTGCAAGGGAAACACAGCAGTGCTACAGAAACCCAGTGCTGTAAGATCAATGTGAATATAACTCAGAAACATGAGTTTGAGTGAAAAAAAGCTTGTTTCAAAAGGAAACAGAGTGCAATCTACTTATATACATTTTTTTACAAGACTTCATAGCAGCTTTACTTGCAATAGCCCCAAACTGAAAACAACTGAAACACAATGAACTATTTCAATAGGTGAGTGTTTAAACAAACTGTGATACATCCATCACGTGTGAGGCAAAATAATGGCCCCCCAAAGAAGTCCACACTCCAATTCCCAGCACCTGCGACTATGTTACTTTACATGGCAAAAGGGACTTTACAGAGGTGGATTAAGGTTAAGGACTTGGAGATGGGAGTCTATCCTGGAATAATCTTACATGTGGAAAAAGAAGGGAGAAGGATGCGTCAGAAAGATGACATGATGAAAGGGAGGGACGAGAAAGGCTAATCATGAGAGGAAGGATGGAAGAAGGGGGGTGGTCACAAGCTAAGAAATGTGGGTGATCTCTGTCAGGAAACTGAGAACAGCCTCAGCTGACAGCCAACAAGAAAATGGGCACCTCAGTCCTACAACCACACGGAACTGAATTCTGCCAATAAATAGGCAATGAAATGGATTTTCCCCCTAGAGCCATCAGAAAGGAGCACAGCCTGCTAACACCTTCATTTTATTCCTGCAAGACCCACGTCAGGCTGTTGATTTCCCGTACCGGTAAGATGGCCAATCTGTGTTGTTTAAGCGTTCTGTTTCAGTTTGTTATGGCAGCAATAAGACACGAATGCACATCCCATGAAATACTCAGCAATGAAAAAGAAATGCACTATTGCCCTATGTAATAACTCTAGTGGATCTCAAGGGCATTGTGCTAAGGGGAAATGCCACTATCTATGCTGTCAAGTGTTAGAGATGATCAATAGATCAATGGTTGCCAGGGGTTAGGGATGGGAGGGCAGCAGGCAGGGGGGTGTAATATAAAGGAGCAGCACAGGAGAGACCTTTGTGGTGACGAAGTCTTACATCCTAATTGCAGTGGTGGTTATGCACAACACGTGATAAAATGACACAGAATTATAGGCACGCAGCCCCCGCCATCCGGAAGCTGGCCTGGCATTCACAGCTCTGACATGTTATTCTCCTGTTGAACATAAACAATCCCACAGGCCACCAACCTCAGACAAGGTCACCATGATCAAGTGAGACAAAACAAGGCCACTTCATAATTTTATCTAAGCAACCATGAAGCGCCAGGTCACTGAGCCACCCACAGAATCCCAAACATTCCCTCCCTTTGGCTAAAATGAGTGACTACGGCTGCTTCACCAATGACAGCTTTATCCCCATGCTTGCTTCCTCTCCCTAGAGGTAAGATTTGAGATAACCCATCATACAGTTGCCCCACATTCTGACACTAGTCAATCTGGCACGAGCCTTCACTTTCTTAGACTTCGCCCAAATTACCTGACCAAAGCCCAAATGCTGTAGTATAGTAGGTTCTTTCTACTCCACTCCGACTGAGATGCCCGTGGTTCCCCTTCACTGCAATGGGTAGTAAATCCTACTTATTCTAACTAGAGGTGTATTCCTGGAGGGTCTTTGTCCGGAGGGCATTGACACAGGAGGCTGCTGCACTATAAACACAGGGAAACGGGATGAGGGGTAATGGAAACCTCTCTCTGCTTCTTCAACTGCCTATACATCTGTAATAGTTTCAAAATAAAAAGTTAATAAGTAGCCTATTGAACTGCACGAGTCGTAGCTGTGTGTAGACAACCGATATTTCCATCCCTGCATAAGCTGTATTGGTATACAATGTGTTACTGAGTGGAGAGAGGCCAGCCAGCTAGAGGTGAGCGGTACAGGCACATAAAACTCACAGCCAAGGCTACTCTGGACCTTTTAGGCCGAAATACGTTTGCTGTTTACGTGATTAAATGAATACAGTACTTTACTCTCTGTTTGTAAGTATGTGCACTTACACAGAGAAATATCAAGAATAATACTGTCAGAGTTGCTACCAGACGTTCTCTTTGGAGAATGGGACAGGATACAGGTGGGAACAGATGATTGTGCCTTTTTACTGAATGAAGTATAATTCAGACTCCCCAAAACTAATAGCAAAAGTAAAGTATAAATAGGTGGTATAATGATTCAGTACAAGATGAGCCCTCTGAATATGTCTAAGGAGGAAAAAGAAGGAATAACAAGAGAAAAAACAAAATCAGAAAACAAAACAAATGACATCAAAATAAACAGCAGACCAAAGGACCAGACAGAGAAAGTAGATCAGGAAAAGCAACAGAATAGACTTAGAAACAAACCTGCAGGTAAAGGAACATAACAGCTTCCAAGCTTGTTATGTGCCAACAGGCTAGTGCCCCTGGTCCCCAACCTCAGGCATAGTCAGGTGAACTTCAGGAAGAGCCAAGGGTAAAATCACCATGCTAACAGGTCATGAGGTCCTCAGATTATTAGGACTTTCCAGACACAGCTGTCCAGTTGATATGTGTGTGTGTGTGTGTGTGTGTGTGTGTGTGTGTGTGTGTGAATGAAGCACATCTGTACTATCATTATCTGCTCTTTACAGTTACCAAATAAACAGTTTACCAAAATATTGCACCGATAAGTTGGTAGGTCTCCTGCCTCCCCCTGCGCACTTGATCCAGTTCAGCCTTTGGTCATGCAGCATCGGGACAGAGAGCAGAGGTATTCCTTAAAGGTTGCTAAACCCTACCCACCTGAGGTGGGCAGAACAATGGCCCCTAAAGAGCCCACGTCCAAACCCCTTGATACTATGAGTTGTTACCTTAAATGGCAGATGTGATTAAATTAATCTTGAAATGGAGAGCTCACCCTAGATCATCTAGGTGGGTCCAATGTCATCACAAGGGTCCTCCTGAGAAGGAGACAGGCGGGTCAGAGACGGCAGAGAAGGAGATGTGGTGATGGAGGTCGAGGTGGGAATGCCATGGGGCCATGAGTCAGAGAACACGGGCAGCTAGAAAACGGGTTCTGCCCGGCACCTCCGGGAGGAATGCAGTCCTGCCGACACCGTGATCCAGCTCAGGGAAACTGGTTTCAGACTGTGGACCTCCGTAAGACAATAAATCCATGTTGTTTAAAGACACTGAAATTTCACAGCGGCGATAGGAAACCAATACGCCCGCTGACGAAAGCCCAACTTACTCTCCTTACATGAAAGGACAGACGGAGGGAGAGCGGTGTCAGACCATGGGTCGGTGGAGGACTGTGCACCCACAAGGGCTCTCACCTCTCCTTTCCCAAATCTACTGCCGCCTTAGGAAAGGAGACAAGCTTCCTCTTAGAAACATAACATCCATCACCACGTATAACGTAAACCTCTTTCCTTCCCCACAATGCGTTTATTATCAAATGACATAGGTGATAACCACACGTACTTGAAAACCACAAAAGTACATGGTACCTTTGTTGGTTATGTCCTAATACGGCTTAGAGATGTCTTCACGTCTGTACCGAGGGAACATTTCAGCTTTTAATACTCACTCAGCACCCTGGGTGTTCATCCTTAGAGTAGGTGCTGATTACATCAAATAACACTTCCTTAGTGTACGTAAGTTCTAATGATAGCACTCCAGAGGGAACCATGATGATCAAAACCTAATTATCTATATGTGTACTAATAAATTCATCCTATTTTTCATTCATTCAGAAAACATAAACCATTTCTTTTTGCCCCCAAATTCTGCTTCAGTACTAATGCTTCTGCACTTTTGTTCAAAAATGGTATTATTAAATTAGAACAACATAACTACATAATAGGCTTAACTTTTTTCAACAAATCAAACGGGGCATACGTTGAAGTGTGTACACATCAGTTTTTACATATAACTTCGAATTCTCCTTATTTGACAACTTGGAATTCGAATTTTAAGTTATCTCCAAGTTTCTAAGTTAATGACTTAATACTAAAGCAAACTGAATTTCAGTTCCTGGTATAACTTTTAGACTGACCCATAGATTATATCAATATATCGGATCCCATGAGAGGCATGAAGTTGTAATCTAGAAAAACAACAGAGTAGATCATTTTATGTTCTAGAATAGACTGTCTACGACTGCCCTAGGAACTTAGGGAATCGATGTATAAACATGAAACTCGTGTTACCTGCTGTGCCATGAGCCAAGAGTCCTTGGTCTCTGACCTAGGAGTCTCATGTCTTCTGCCAGCGCCCATGAAACTCTATCAGGTTAGGTCATTAGCTTGCAAGCAAGGTAAAATCTCCATCCCTCACAGAATTGGCAAAGGGAATTTACTTGGGACTAAATTTAACAAAACACATATAAGACTAATACCTAAAAATATATTGCTGAGAGACACTGAGGAAAATCTCAATAAATAAAGATATACACATTTGAGGATTGGTAAGCCTCAGCATTGTCAAGATGGCATTTCTCCCCCATGCTGATCTATAGATTCAATGCAATCCCAGTCAAAATCCTAGCAGGCTTTTTGAAGACACCGACAAGCTCAATTTTAAATTTAGATGGCAGAGGGAAGGACCTAGAATAGCCAAACAATCTGGAAAAAGAAAAACAGGTTGAGAGACCTCTATTCCTTGGTTTCAAGACATACTTTATAGTCTTGAAATGTAGCTGAAGTAATCAAAGCAGCATGGTTTTAGCATAAGGATGGACATATAGATCAATGGCACAGGAGAGAGTAAGAAATAGTCCCACAGAGATATGGTCAATTGATTTTTGGCAAAAAGAAATAAAAAAGTGCAAAGTCAATTAATAGTGGAAAAGATAGTTTTTTCAACAAACAGTGCTAAAACAACTGGATTTCTGTACGTAGTTAAAATGGACCACCCACCAGGAAACATGAAGAAACAGGTCTAAAAGGGACAGTGACTATGCCATATGCGCATATTTCTCCCCTAAAACTGACACTTGAGGTAAGAGACATCTGCTCCAACTTTAACAGGAAGAAATCGAGGTTTAGAAACATCAAGCCTGAAAAAATCATGACCACACAGCTAGGAAATACAGTGATGGAATTCAAGCCCAGTGACCTCTAAATCTAGGGGTTGTCCCACAATGAGACAGGAGCCTCAGGGCACAGACCAGTGAGAGGATAAAGGGTCCCAAGTCACCAAGGAATCCGACTTTCCTCCCTGCCTTTGGCTTCTCCCCACATTTCCAGACGCCATCCCCAGCCTGGCTAAAAGGTAGAAAAGAATGCCTTGCTTGATACCCACCCACGTTTTATTTCCATGGCGTTAAGTGTGGGGAAGAGTAAGCATCATGAGACGACGCAACTTCAATGCCCGCTGCCTCTCAAACGGAGTTGGATCTGAGTTCAAATTATCTTTAAGTTCAGGCTGTGGCTCAGAGACAGTGGAGGTGGGGGTGCGTCTGCTGGGAGAGAGGCATGGAGATGACCATAAAGGCTTGGGGTCCCGGAGAACCTCTCCCTGGGCTGACAACCTCAACATAGAGTCTGAGCAGCTCCTCAAACAGAACAGGAGGGTCAGGCTGCTGGTACTGGGAGTGGCAGGTAGGAGGGAATAGCCAAGGAGATGTGTTCCCCCAGTTCTCTAAAAGGACAGGGCAAGGGTTCGCTCCCTGGCCCCAGCTGACCTCCTGTGTATCTTGCGAATTCTCAGCCTCCACAGATTATCTCTTCATTATGCCCCTCTACTGGGGTCCCTTACCAACTGCCTTGGACAGTACTGCTTCCCATTCCTCACCCTGACATGCACCTCACTTTCAAAGAATCCCTAGCCTTCCCAAAAAGTTTGAGTTTCCTGGTCACTCCAAGGATCAATTAAGTAGCCTGAAGGCTTCTCTCATCCCTGAGTGTCTTTTTCCTCCTTTGCTTTCTGAGGATCTCCAGGAACTCCAGTGTCAGTCACCTTCCCCACTTTTTTTTTTTTTTTTTTTTACAGAGACAGAGAGTCAGAGAGAGGGACAGATAGGGACAGACATACAGGAATGGAGAGAGATGAGAAGCATCAATCATCAGTTTTTCGTTGCAACACCTTAGTTGTTCATTGATTACTTTCTCACATGTGCCTTGACCGTGGGCCTTCAGCAGACCGAGCCACCCCTTGCTGGAGCCAGCGACCTTGGGTCCAAGCTGGTGAGCTTTTTGCTCAAGCCAGATGGGCCCACGCTCAAGCTGGCCACCTCAGGGTCTCGAACCTGGGTCCTCAGCATCCCAGTCCGATGCTCTATCCACTGCGCCACCGCCTGGTCAGGCCATCTTCCCCATTTTTATTCCTGGGTTTTCTCCTGTGACTCTTTGCTCTGCCACCCGGGCCCATCCCGGGGCCAGCAGAGAGCTGGCGTTTTTCTGGCGTTTTCAACACGTGTGTTTGTTCCTCACTGCTGTGTGCAGCTTCTCCGTGTTCATTTCTCTTTTAATTTTATTAAATGTATTGGGGCAATATTAGTTAATAAAATTATATTGCTTTTATATAAAATGCATATTCTAGTACACATCACCTGTATAGTGTATTGTGCAGTCACCACGCAAAGTCAAGTCTCCTTCCTCACCATTTATCCCCCTCCCCCCCTTCTACCTCCTCACCTCTGTTCATTTCTGAAACACAGTGCAACACCACACATTTCAAAGCATTTGCATACGTAGTCAAGTATAAAAGCACAGGCGGGCAAGACACACACCACCTTCGGGAGGCCGGTCGCCCCTGGAGGGAGTGTAGGAGGCTTTAGCTCTCTCTCAGGGCTCAGCAGATTTCTCCCATAAAGGCCCAGAGAGTCCACATTTTAGAATTCCACTACTCAACTCTAGTGATACATCGTGAAAGCAGCCACAGACAATAGGGAAAAGAATGAGTGTGGCTGTGTCCCAAGAAAACTTTACTTGGGAACACTAAAGTTTGAATTTCATATCATTTCCACATGTGATCAAACATTATTCCTCTTTTGATTTTTGTTTCAGCCCTTGAAAACGGTAAAAGGTATTCTTAGCCGGCAGGTCACACGGAGTAGGTGGCAGCTGGGGTAGGCCTGCGGGCTGGACTTAGCCACCCCCTGCTACACCTGAGCTGTTTCACTTCTAGGAAGCAGAGGAAGAAGAGGAAAGAATGGCTCTGTGAACGCCTGCTAAACCTGAGAGGTGAGCGCATGGGTCTCTGCAACATTATGTTCTATACCTTTCATACTTGCCAATAATTTTGACTTTTCAAAAAATTCAAGGAAGAAAGGGAAAAGTCTGGAAATAACCCCCAAAGGCACTCAGAGCTTATCGCTGGGCACTGGAATTAAAAGAGAATTTTATTTCCTTCTCTTCTATAGTGGATTTTATTGCTCTTTTAATCCTGGGAGTTGGAGGAGGGAGGAGAAAGAAGGAAACACTAACATAAACATTATATATGTGTATTTTTAAAATAACTGGTGGTCTCCTCTGGGATCAGTTGGTAAGCAATGCATGAGCCTCTTCCGCAGCTCCCTGCGAAGGGCTGCCCGGCTCCCAGACCCAAAGCTCCTGCTCCTCGCACTGGCCCTTCCCTCTGCAGACAGTACTACCTGTGTAAAGCTCAGGCTGTCCCATCCCAAGAGAATTCATAGGCTGCTATTGATGGGGGAGGGTGCTCAGGCCCCCAAACTGCTTCTTGCTAAACGTGCTACTCTGAACAGGTTCCTAGACACAGTTCAGGTGGAACTGCGACTGTATAGACGGTTAGGTGGAACTGCGACTGTATAGACGGTTAAGGGGAAGCCCAGCAGCTCCCAGACCTCCATTCCCACCAAACTTCAACACGGTCCAGTTCTGCACACCACCCCGCACCCCCAATGTTTGACCTCCTTTGGCTTCCAGTACCTTCCCCACATTCTCCTGAATCTACTTCCCAAATGTCCCTCTGCCCAGTCTGGTGCCACCCCACCGGTGCAGTGTGGAGAGCCAGGCCAAGCCTGTTAGCCACGCCCACAGCATGCTGGTCCCCCTCCTGACCGGACACCTTCTCCACCTACCTAACTAAGCCTTTCCAAAAGCCTTATGCCACCCCTCTAGCTGTAAAGATGACCCCTGGACCTCTCTCTCCTGAGAGCCAGGCTCCCATCATTTTGGAATTTCAGAAACCATCTGAAATTCGATGTTCATAAATAAAACAATGGGGTAGCGTAATATGGGGCTGGGTGACACGGGACCACTGACTTCTTGCTTTGTCAAATACAATGTTAAAACAAAGCCTTAGCACCAACCTGTATCTCATAAAAAGAATGTTCTAACCCCCCAAAGCATCCAAACACCATCATCTCAGACTATAGGATCTGAGACTATAGGAGAGTGACTAAACTACAGTGTGTCCATACAGTCAATGGTGCACTTTTGACCGGCCACACAGTCAAAAGTGCACCATGACTTTACGGACACACTGTAGGTTACAATGAAACGGATGTCACGGCAATGTCACTGTGCCGCCCTTACTGTTCTCATTTTGCTGCTGGTCAGGGAGAAAATATGCCAGTCCCACTGGCACTGATCATCAGATGTGCATCAGCCTCTCCCATGTGGCACATCCTCCGAACTGTCTATGCTTCTCAACCTGCTTGTCCTCTGCTTCCCGGGACCCCATACCTGCTGGATTCCTTTGGGATTCCCCTACAAGCACCTAGCTGGGCCTCCAAACCCTGCATCCTATCTGAGTCCTCCAGGGTACCTCACAGGCCCACTGCTACCCCCACTCCCCAAACTGCGTGGTCCTTCTCCCTGTCTCCCAGTTCAGAGCCATTCCTCTTGCGCCTGGACAACCAACATTGTCATCTATGATTCCTGGACCATGCCAGTCTAGCTTGCTGGTTGCTGAAAGTCATTCACCTAAATCACAGATCTGATAAATATAGTGAGGTTCAAACATGCTGGACTCTGCCACTCAGTCGCTGGATGATGCTGAGCAAGTCACCAAACCAGTCTGACCAGTCTGGGCCTCAGTTTTCTCATCCGCAAAATGGGGCTGATATTGGTGAGAATAAGGATTTAATGAAATGATGCGCGTAAAAGACTTAGAAGAGCACCTGGCACTGTGTGAGTGCTCAAAAAATCAAAGTCGTTGCTATTGCAATAATTGTTATTTTCAAAATCCTTCCTTTGATTCCCTATGGCCTGACAGGGGGAGTTCCGCCCTCTTGGCTCACCAATCAAGGCCCTGCTTACCCTTCCCATCACACCATCTGCTAACCTGATCACAGGACTCCCTTCTGCTAGGCTCAGCTCCCTGAGGGTGTGGAGGCTGACCTATCCTCCAGAGCCGCCCCTGGCACAGGACTTGCAAACAGTAGGTGGCTTCACTCAAGCTCTGCTGCTCTGAACAAGTACAAGTGACACTTGTAGCCAGCCGCCTCTGGGGGAACAAAATGCCAAGGAACCATCTGGAAGTTTCTGATCCCCACAGGCATCACATTTTATTTCTAGATCAGCCCTAATAGAGCTGCAATTAACCCCTCAGGCTTTAGATGCACAGATAATGACAATTCGCCTAGCCTATAATGAGAGCTTATGCCTTGTCACAGATATTTGCTAGAAGTGTTTCTGAGCCTAGAGCTGTTTGGTGACTCTTCTGAGGTCATACTGCATTTATGGGGCAGGCAGGATTAACCTGGCCACATTCCTGAGCCAAAGCACTTCCCAAAACAGGTATAAATGGTTAGAAAACCACTTTTTCCTAAAACTATCCCAGATTGTCAGTTTACTGGTTTACAATCTCCAAATCCAAGCTCTGTAAATCCTCATGCCAAGAGGGACACTGAGAAGCAGCCCCATGCCCAGCTGCCCCGCTCCTCCGGGTCCCACTTTCCGTCCCCGCCCCTCTGAGCCTTTATCACATTATCCCCCAGGGCCCAGGGGAAGGGGAGTGGAACCTCACGGCCCCCACATCTTCCTCCCTGAGCTGCCTTTTTCATTTCGCAGCCGTGTCAACACATCACTTCCAAGGGCCGAGAAGAAAAGAAATAACACAGCCCAGATGCCGACGGTGCTCTCCTGTCTGTCAGGGGGAAGAGGAGAGGGAAATAAAAGCTAACAAGTCTTCCAAAAGCAAAATCGCCAAACCTCCTCTCGGGTACCCGGCAGCTGTCAAAGTCAACACAGGAACCTGATGAAGGGGGGAAAACCCACCCCGAATATAAGCCTGGCAGCTGTGGAGCGTGGGACTCACAGACCCAGCACTGCTGCATTTCCAAGGACACACCGGGCGTCCTGGTGGGCTCGTCTATTCCACTAGCGCACAGGTGGCCTGTCTAGGCTGCAGCACCAAGCCTGTCCTTTTTGAGGGCTGCGTCGACTTTTTTCTTTTTCATTATTATTATTTGGAGGGCTACTGAGATTCCCCTTGCTTCCTTACTTATGCAATCAGAGGAAATCGCTGCCCAGAGAGCCGCTCCCAAACTCGAGCCCACGTGGGCCATTTTCAGATGGTTAATTAAATATTGAACAAACGCTGAAATGCCTCTACTGACTCACGATGGCTAAAAATAACCACCCTGCCACTCCACGGGAGGGCATCTGGGTTCCTCATTCTCAAATCCATCCTCCCAACAACTGTCGAAGCCCAACCTTCCCAGGGAATAGTGGGGGATAGGGGCTGCGGGGGTATATATAGAAGGGGTGACTGACTCCCCAAACACCTACTTCACAGAAAACAAAACTTCAGCTCCCAGCAAGCTCCGAATGCTCCTGAACTGACCAGGAAATACTCTCCCTTTCCTGACATTTAACCAAGTGGCCTCAAGAGAAAAGTGCAGGGGAAATATTGCAACCACTCATTGCTTTTCTGTTAAAAATAGTCAAAAGGCTTCATGTCATTTCTAAGCAAAACATGTATGTGGTCAGGGATGTGAGCACCTTCGGGTCAAGTTACACAGGGGCCTCCCCTCATAAGAAGACTCAGCAAAGAGCCCAGCTGCCTCCATTTCCCAAGCTGGGCTAATCTTAGGAAAAGCAAGAAAACAAAACCAACGCTAAAGTCAGATGCAAAGGCGTCTCACTGACATCTTTACGTGACCTCGGACAAATAGCCTTGGCCCTGGGGGCTTGGTTTTCCGGTTGTCTGGGGAAAAGGTAGCTCCCAGTGCTGAGCTGAGCTGTAACAGGGCATAGGACAATCTCTCCAACCTCTTCCATCAGCAGCCAAGCAGAGTGGGCTCCAATCCCTCCCTGGACCCCCCAGGTTCAGTAAGCACGGACAGACGCAAGGGGGCAGATAGAGCACCTGGGCGTCATGACTCACTGAGACCAAGGGCGCACTCTGGGCCCACGAGGTCCTCTCTAAATTGCACCAACCAAAGAAGAGAAGCACTGGGCTTCTACACGTGGTCCAAAGTGTAAGCTCTGGAGTCTACTGGCTTCAGTTGGAGTTTTGCCTCATAAAGCAAGCAATTTTACCACCCTGAGCTCAGTTTCCTCACCTGGCAAAGGGAAGTGATGACAAAGACCCCTACCTCCTGAGAGGGTTGGAGAGTTAAAATGAGATATGAGATAATCAGGTGGTCTTAGGACATACATTCAACTAGGTAAAAGGAAGCAATGACCTCCATTATTAAAGGTGATAAGGGAGTTCCAGAAATAAACACAAAGACCAAGAGGTCCGTCCAGTACCTAGAGAGCTCTGGGAAGTGGGTCTCAGGCTGGCTGCCCATCTCCAGGGACACTAAACCATCCACACAAAGAGATTGGGTGGAGAAACAGAACTGAGCCCACAAGACCTGAGACCCACCCAGGGAATGCACATGGCTGGCGGGCATGTCTAAGAGCAGGATACAGGGATGGGGGTCCTGGAAGAAGCTGGGTCTGGGGGAATCACCTGAGTCAATCTAGGCAAGCAGAGGGGCCACCCAGAAAGACTAACCCCGTGCACTCCCCCCCCCCCATGCCAACAAGGTCACTCCCCTGCCTCTCTCCTGAGTTATGGCCAGGATTGCGGGAGATGAAACTCAAGCACACATAGTAGAGTGGCAGACTGTGAAAATCAGATAGGACAAGTGACCTTATCTAAGCCGAGGCCCAACCACAGAAAGATCTGCTCACCCAAGGGACAGTGAAGTGGTGCATTTACAAACTCAGGATCTGAAGTCGGGCAGAGCTTGGCTCCACTGTCTTGGAGTTATGTGATGTTGGACAAGGTTCCTACTCTGGGGACATAATCTCCTCATCTATAAAATAAAGATAATACCGGTGTCCATCTCACAGGGTTCTTGCAAGCATTAACTGTGATAAGGCAAGAGCAGAGTTAAGCTCCCTGACAGGTACTGAGTAGGCCCAAGCAAACAGAAACCATTTTTACTTTTATTATATGCCATGATAGGGAGCAATGAGCCTCCCAGTCCCTGAGGCATGTAAGGGTGAGGAGGGCCTCGAGAAGCAGGGTTCAAAACCTAAAGGGCCTGACCAGGCGGTGGTGCAGTGGATAGAGTGTCAGACTGGGACGCAGAGGACCCAGGTTCAAGACTCTGAGCTCGCCAGCTTGAGCACGGGCCCATCTGGCTTGAGCAAAAGCTCGCCAGCTTGGACCCAAGGTCACTGGCTCGAGCAAGGGGTTGCTTGGTCTGCTGAAGGCCCAAGGTCAAGGCACATGTGAGAAAGCAATCAATGAACAACTAAGGTGTCGCAACGAAAAACTGATGATTGATGCTTCTCATCTCTCTCCGTTCCTGTCTGTCTGTCCCTGTCTATCCTTCTCTCTGACTTTCTCACTGTTCCTGTAAAAAAAAAAAAAAAAAAAAAAAACCTAAAGGAAGGACTGTGTCTCAGCAGAAACAGAGGAAGAGACAAGACAAAAAAAGTTATATGTAGCCTGACCAGGCAGTGGAGCAGTGGATAGAGCGTCGGACTGGGACGCGGAGGACCCAGGTTCGAGACCCCAAGGTTGCCAGCTTGAACATGGGCTCATCTGGGTTGAGCAAAAGCTCACCAGCTTGGACCCAAGGTCGCTGGCTCCAGCAAGGGGTTGCTCGGTCTGCTGAAGGTCCGCGGTCAAGGCACATGTGAGAAAGCAATCAATGAACAACTAAGGTGTTGCAACGAAAAACTGATGATTGATGCTTCTCATCTCTCTCCGTTCCTGTCTGTCTGTCCCTATCTATCCCTCTCTCTGACTCTCTCTCTGTGTCCCTTTAAAAAAAAAAAAAGTTATATGTATAATTTCAGGGGCACATCTAAGTTAGGGCAGAGAGCCAGGCCTTGGGCCCTTAGGGGACATATGAAGACTGGAGGCGGGGAGTCACAAGACATAACCAACCCCCACCCTGAGGACTGTGCTCAGGGTTGTCCAGCCTACAGGGTCCAAGCTGTTGCCTAGGGGCCACCTGAAGCCAGAGTCCCCATGGAGCAGTCCCAGCCCTGCCCTTCCCTCTGGTGACACACAGGTCCTTCCCTAATCATTGCTACAAGTTAGAAAGCAGCTAACTCTTCCCAACCACATCACCATCTTCACTGGGGCCAGCAGCCCTAGATTTCATACCCCACTCTGTGATGGGGGCCCCTCTGTGCCTCATTGTCCCCATCTAGACCTCAGGGAGTAGATCACTCAGCTGCCCATTTCTAAGCCCAGGGCAGGAACCACTATCTTAAGAGGTCAACCCCAGCACTCCTGGGAACCTGTGTGAGGCCCTCCTGCCTGCATTCCTCAGTGTGCTGGGGCAAACCCCTCTGAACACTCCCCACATCCTGCCAGGTAATAGGCTCAAGTAGAAAGGAGGAGGGGGTCACACAGGAGCCTAGACATAGGACCACACAATGGAGGTCTGGATGGGGGTGGAAGGGGAAATGACTGTCTCAGAGGACAACATCCACCAAGTCCCCGGCACCCAGGCAGCCCTGACATGTGTGGCTGGACCCTGGGAAACACTCAGATGAAGATGTGAAAAGAAGAATCAAAACCTCCCATGAATGTGGGTTTGGACATTTCCCATGAATTGGCTAATAAGGCTTCCTTATTAGCCCCACTTGACAGATGGGAAAACTGAGACCCTAGGATATGCCCAGAGTCACACAACCAGCTTGTGTCTGAGCTGGGGGTAGAGCCCCTCCCTATCCCCCACTAACCTTTGTTCTGTACTCTAAATAAAGTGTTCTGTGCCCTAGTACCCCTCAACAAGCCAGCTTCCCCAACAGATGGGGCTTGGCAAGGCCTGGGAGTGCAAGCCAGTCACCCTGACACACACGCCCATTGCCCAGCCTGGAGCCCAGCACACAGGCGCTCACAACGTGTCTATTTGCTGAATAAATGGGCCAGGCTTTATCCAGAGTGAGAGGAAAACTTGCATTTCCCCCAGCAGTTCTGGTAGATCAGATGAGGCTTTTCTTGACCTTGGGGAAAGTGTCACCCTGTCTGTTGACACTTGACTGAGAATAGGACCCCTTAAATCCATGGGCCATGCCTGCCTTCAAGAGGACTTAGTCACAAAGTACAATGTGAAATGGCCAGAACCCACTCCTCCACTGTTTCCACCCTACCTCTGCTGTTTCAACAGCAGGTCCATCCATTTTGCCCATTCTTCAGTTGGGGAAATCAGGGCCCAGAGAAGGTGAGAGCCCTGCTTACTCAAACCAGGGGGGCTACCTACACTGTCTTCTCCCACCAGGGAGAAAGTCTGCAGTGGGCCCCTTCCCACCACTCCCGAGGGGCAGTGGGGGGGGGACAGGGAGCTTCCTCAGAGGTGGCAGCCTGGCCACAACCCTTTCTTTCCCTAGACATGCCAGCTGTGGGTCCCGCTGACCACCAACTGTTCCCTGCACTTCCCTGTTTCTGAATAAACACACCCCCGCCCCAAATTCTCAGTCATTTTCCTTCCTGGCTGTGGCAGAGGCCAGAAGGGGAGTGAGCAAGGGCCTGACCAAGGCTGGGGTGCTGGGTACCACTTCCTCCTCTGGGGTCTGATGTCAGCACCATGGGAACAAGTCCCCATCCAGATGGGGAGATGAGGCCTGAGATCAGACAGGATGAGTTACAACCTGGGTGGGGGTGCTGCCCTCAGGAGGGGTGGCCCTAGGCTCAGAGTCATGGATCTGGGGCTACAGTAGAGGGAGGTCAGTAGTGGAGGGGCCTCTAGTTGCCCCCCATCCAGGCGAGCAGGAGGCCTCCAGCCTCCACCTCTCACACTGCCAGGCAGCTTTCAACCCCCCACCCATGACTTCCCATCACTCTAGGCCCTTTGTAAGGCCCAAACTCTTGTTCTAGCTCTTCCCCAGCCCCCGTCCCTTACCCCTCCCCACCCCAGGACAAACTCTGTCTACAACACATAAGGCATTTTCTTTCTCCCTGTTTCGGCACAGGACAAGGGCAATAAGAGTTCACTCTCAACTGTGACCTAAGTCCCAGCATGCACAGGCTTCTAACTTCCATGCATCTGCCCTCATTTCTTAAACAGCCCTGCTGTCACCACCCGTGTTCACCAGATGAGGCCACTGAGGCTTGGCGAGGTAACTGGCCAGAGGATAGTTTTGTGGAGAGCTGGGGCTTGAACTGGAACTGACTTAACCACTCTCTGCAGAGGAAAATCCAAATGTCACCTCCTCTGTGAAGGCCTCCCCGATTTCCCCAGTTGTCACTTCTGTTCAGTGACAGTCTCCCCCCGCCCCCCATAGGCTTCAAGCTCCTATAAGGCTAAGGTGCAATGCAGGGACTCCTGCACAGATGGGGCCTGGGAGCTAGGGCTCAGGCGAAACCCAGACACGCTGACTGTCTCACGCCTAGTCAGCTGAGAAGAGAGACTTCCAGTCCTCTCAGCTGCTCTGTGGTCAAGGGCGAAACCAGGCTGAGGTGAAAAGTGGTGGGAAAGGTCACGGAGGGCACTGAGCAGGGGTGGGGCAGGTTCAGGCGGGGCCTTTCTCACAGCATGAACCCATTTTCTCATGGAATCTCCCAATACTGCTAGACCCTTTTACAGTTCAAGAAACTAAGACTCAGAAAAGGGAAGTGACTTGCCCCGAGTCACAGTGCTTGAACCCAAATATCCATTTTCCCAGACCAAACCTGGAAGAAGAGACCAGCTGGAGGCCACTGCAAGAAAGGCAAGGGTCAAGGATGGATTACACACCCTGAGAGACCCTTGGGGACTGAACTCCCAGCACGCACCTGTGCACACCTCCCAGCCTCAACTTGAACCCTTCCAAGCACGGGAAACTCACTACTTCAGGAACTACCTACTTCCTGAGGAAGCCTGTATATTGTTACGCTGCCCTGACCATGGGAAAAGTCTTCCCCGTTCTGGGGGGAAGCAAATAAGCGTTTACTGTACATCTGCTTCATTTATACTCAAAGCCACAGGAAAACTGAAGTTCATGGGAAACACGAACCAGAGGGCCCAGGCCACACAACCAATACCTGGAAGGGTAGGGATTTCACTCCAGGTCTACCAGATTCCCAGCACAGATTTGCCCTAACACCTTTCCAACCAGGCTCGGAGCCAGCCTTCCCCAGTCCCAAGACAACCTGATGGTGTCAACTCAGCCCAGGTTCCTGCTGGGTGCTACCAATGGCCCTCTTCCCTCACACCATGGGCACCTCAATGGGCCCCTTCCCATTGAGACTTTGCCCAGGGCTCTGAGCCTCCTAGGCAGCTTCTAAGAAATCCTCCTTCCAGGGGGCCTCCCTTTCTCCTCCCTCTCAGCCAGCAGTGGAAGGAAGTACACCTCCCCCTACCCAGCCCAGAAAGCAGCCCCCTGAATCACACCCGTTTCCAGCTGAGGATCCTGTTACTGGAAAAAGAAAATGCTGCTTGAACCTCCTCCTCCTCCCCATCCAGACTCTAGGGCTTGAAAGAGAGAAACTCTTTCCAAAGGAGGTGGCACCCACCCACTGGGAGGGGTCCCAGATAAATCCGACAAGCCTAGGCTCCTTTGAAGCCAAGGGCCCTGTCCCTAGGGTCCCCTGAAGTCCAAGCACCTGTCCCTCCACCAAGAGGTGGAGGAGCCTGTTAAGTCCCTGAGGAGGGGTTGTGGGGATGGGGGGGGGGGCCAAGCGGAGAGGCCAGAGCAGAGAAGGCAAGGTGAGACCAAGCCAAGATCCACTCCGCTTCATTGCCCAGCTGCTGAGTAAACTGAGGCACGGTGGAGCAGGAGGCGGAGTCTCAGAGGTGGAGGAAAGAGAACCCTGTACTGCAATATCCCCTTTCCCTGTCTAAGGGGAGACAGTGAAGCCTCAGTTTCCCCACTGAGGGTGGAGAATGAGAGAGCAGCTACCGGAACGGGAACGGGCTCAAGTAGACACAGAAACAGGCAACTACAAGAGGCGGAGACGGGAGTCTCTGGGAAATAGAAGGACCCAGGGTCCCTGGCATCCCAGGGCATCAGGTGGTGAAGTGGCGGTAGGGAGGGCCTGGGGATCAGGAGTCAGGGGTCAGGGGTCGGGGTGGCGCCTACCCCTGGCAGGCCGGGTCCGGCTGCGGGATCGGCTCCTCTGGCGCTGTAGCCGGGGCCGCCGCAACAGCCGGTAGTAGTAGGAGGGCCTCCCAGTGCTCTTCCTGGCGCTGCCGCCCGCAGACATGCTGCCGCCCGCCGGGCACCGGGCCGGGCCTGGCCGCGCTCACACGGGCCCCATCACCCGCTCCGGCCGGCCCGGCGGGCGTCCCAGCGTTTCCCCGCGCGCGCTGGTGCTCCGAGGCCAAGGCTGCCCCACAAAGTCGCTCAAACTCCTCCTCCTGTCCCCGCCCTCCCCGGAGCAGCCGGCCCGCCACGGGGGCCAGGGACCAGGGCCGGGCTGGCACCGGCCCGAAAAGTCAGTGCGGGAGAAATCCCGGCCTGGAGTTCTCGGGGCAAGGCGGCCTGGATTGCCCCGGGACCCCAGGCAGGTCCCCAGGAGGGTCACTGCCTCCGCGCCCGCACCTGAGCAACGATGCCCAACCACTCGGCGGCCCATTCGGCCCACACACCCACAGGTGCGCGCTCCCCAGCACTGGGCAGGGCGCAGGTGGGACGGCCAGGGCCGCACTGTATTCTGGAGCCGGTCACCTTCAATGAGGGTCCAAATGAGGCTGAGGCGGCAGGGCCGAGTCTGCCACAAGCCCACTAAGCTGAGTGAGTATGACCCGCAAACACATGACTCCATTGGCCCCTGTCCCAGCCAGGTTACAAAGACTTTGTTGCACACAGGATAGTTGCCTAGCCTCCACCTCTTAAAAACTTTCGTTTGATACATATTTTTATATAATTAAAATGATGATGTATATTTCCAATACACACAGAATAGAGAAAACATATTGAACACCTGTGTATCTAAGTGGGTCTTTGCCAAATCTGAACATTTGGCCCCTTTTGATTTAAACTCACCCCAAATAAAATCCCACAAAGGCTGTGAAGTGTTCTCCCACTGGCCACAGGCAGCAGCTCTGGCCAGCCTGCCGGCAGGGCAGGACAGCCCTTCCCCTGCAGGGATGGGAAACTGAGGTTGGGAGGTGGGAGGGTGCCAACGACTCTACTGTTTTCCTGCTGAAAAGCTGTCTCCGCATCACTCATGCCCCAGCTCAAGAACCTGCCCTGGCTCCCTAGTCTCCAAAAGCCGCAAGCCCAAACAACCTCCCTTGGCATTTAAGGCTCCAATTACCTGTCCCTAACCAAACCCCACCCCTCCAGCCACCCCACCCCGCCCCTCCCCTGCTTCTCACTCCTCTTTGCCCTACCAACCTACTTTACTCTGTCTGCCCAAAGTCCATCCTTTTAGGGCACACCTCCTCTAGGCTTCCCCGACAATCTGGGCCCTCCGTGGTCTCTCTCTCTCTCTCTCTCTCCCCCCCCCCGACCCCCCACCCCGGGCTCTCCTTGGCCTGCACCCTAGAATTTATCTTTCAAATTATTCAGACAACCACATGCCCGAGCTCTACCCACTCAAGTACAGAAGCGGGCTGAATGTGACAGAAAGGTATGACTTGCCTCAGTCGCAAGAAAAGTAACAAAGGCAACTGGCCTTGGCCTGGGGCTCCTAACACAGTCTTAGGGCTGTGTTTGTGGCAGAGTCACAGGTGGATGCCCGGGGCAGTCTGGATGTCCTCTAAATAGCTGAAAAGGTAGGGCACTGGAGGGGGTGGGACAGCCTGGGCAAGAATCCAGGCCGGGTTTTAAACCTCACAAGGGTAGCCTCCTCCCTTTCTCCCTCAGCCAGGGGGTGGGGGGGAGGGGGCCAGGTCAGAAGAAGCCTGGATCGCAGCTGGAAGCCAGGCGCCTTCCCAGGACCAGGGGGGAGGGGCAGGGGGAGTACTGCTCTTCCAAACCCAGTCTGGGTTATCCAACGCTATCTGCTCCCCAGGCTCCTCTCCCCAGAGTACTGGCCAATGCCCCGGGAAGGTGGAAAACCACAGCGCTTGCAACCAACCCAGTAGCCCCCTTTGGGATGAGCATTGCTCTGGCTTATTTTCAATAGTAGACATTGCCAGCAGCATCTTTTACAAGTGCACAGAGGGCCCTGGGAAGAGCTGGACCCAGTCTTAGTCCAGAGGCAAGTTTTGTGTCTTCACAGCAAGCATCTTCCTCAACCCTGAAGTTCTGCACTTGGGTGGGGCCCCCACAGCCACCTGCCCACCATTGGCACTTCCAGGAATGAATAACCTCCCCTGCTAGGTCCACCAGTGTTAAGTGGAGAGAGAATTCCCAGGAAGTCTAGCTCAGGGTGGAATAACAATCCTCTGTTCCCAGGGCCTGGAGTTCAGCTGGGTCAGTTTCTCCCCAAAGCAGGAATGCCCCCATCAGCCAGTTTCTAGCCTTCCTGCCAGTCCACTGAGCAGTGGTTGGGACAAGCAGTCCTGCCCTGGGTCCCCCAACAAGCAGGTTTAGGTATGCATGAGTGGAGAGAGGGGCAGTAGCCAGGAACTCAGGATCTCATCTGTAAGGACAGCTGGGCTCCAAAAGTCTGTTAGTTCCTTCTACTTCAACTTGGGTTTCTCTGCTCCTTCTCTGTGCCTCAGCCTCCCTGCCTACAAGGCAAAGCTAGGGACCAACCTATGTGCCTTATGGAGGGAAGAGGGTCAGCTAATAAAGAGGAAGAGGCTTCTGCATTCCAGGCCTTAGGACGAGTACTGCCAACCATGTCAGCTAGACATCTCCACATGGTAGGTACCACACAGGTACCAGGTGGGATAACTGAGCAGGAAGGGGGCAGGGCAGGAGCTAGGAGAGAAGGGCCCAGGCGCCCTGCCCCTCCTCCTGGCCCAGGACCCCCAGGGCGGGCAGACAGACAAAGACTGCTCCTTGCAAGCCCAACAGAGCATCTGGAATCAATCCTGCTGTGGAACAGGCCAGCCACCCCCTCGCACTGCCCCTGTGGCCTCCTCTTTCTAAACAGAAGCAGCCCCCTTCCGGAGACTGCCTAGACTGGAGGAGGGGCACTTGAGAATACCCCACCACCACCACCACCCCACTTCTGCTACAGACCCCTCCCAGGCACTGCTGATCCTCACAGATCCTCTAAGGACCCCCTAAACTGATATAGTCTGTCCGTGGCCTTGCCTCCAGGGGGGCCTGGAATAGACCCAGCTCCCACTTCCCCCGTGTGCTGCTCTGTATAGGGTCAAGGCTACAGCTTCTACCCCGAGCCCCCAAGTCACCCCAGCTCATTATAAGTGCATATTTCTGAGGTTCCCCCAAGTCCCCTGATTCAGTGAGTCTGGGAGGGGCCTGGAATTCTGCAGGTTAAATCAGATCTGACCTTACCCCAATGACCATCTTCACCAGCCCTCCAGAGGTGAACCCCCACCACACCAAAAAGGACCCAGCTTGGTCACAGAGCACCTGCCTCCCTTGTACCCCCACCTCTGCACCCATCCTGATCTGTCTGCCCCCAACCTCCAGAGACTCCTCATGCCTCCCCACATCCAGCCTTTGTCCTGTTGCCCAGATGGCTGCCATGAAGATCTGCCCTCTGCACCCACCTGCTGAACTCCTCCGTCTCCCTCAGGACCCAGCTCAAACATCGCCTTATAAAAGAAGTCTGAGCCAACAAGAGACACTCCCCACCCCCACCACACCCTACCAGCTTGTCTGAATAACAAGGACACAGGCGAAGAAGGGGGGGATGGACACACAGAATTTCCCTCTGGACAGAGAGCCAGAAGCATTCAGTGTCTGGAGGTGAATTGCACGCTACTGGGGAGGAGGTAGTGGGTGGCCTGAGAGCAGGGCTGGACGTCCAGGTAAACCACAGGCCAGGCCAGGGCTGGGCTGGGCCAGGAGGGGCACCTGATGCAGGGGTGGGGCCAGCACCCCTCAGCAGTGGACAGGGGCAGTCTCACATCTCACTGGGGGCATTAACTTGTCAGTGAGGAAGGAGCAAAAAGCCTACCATCAGAATTTCCTTAAACTGCCCACAAAGGACAGACTTCCTCCAGTGTTAGGACAGCTCGCTCATCTCTGCAGCTGAGCCAAAAGCAGAAAGGTCCAACCTTTCCTGAGGGTCCCTTTTGTACAGAAGAAAACAAGAGCAACAAGCACCAGCTATTGAACACCAGGGTCCCCACAGGGAGGCGACAGACTCAGGCCTGGAGGGGACCAGAGAAGTCCGAGACTGCCAGTGTAGGAAGGTTACAAGTTTGGCCTGGGAAGGTCTCTCTGGGGGTGGAGTTTGAATTTAGTACTAAGAAACTTTATTCAGCACTCACTGTAGGCCAGTGCCTGTCTGCAACATTTTAGGCACATTCTCTCATTTAATTTCACAACAATCCTGTGAAGGAGATGGTTACTGTGTTCATTTTAAAGAAAACGCTGGAGGCACAGAGAGTGTAAGTTCCCTAAGGTCACACAGCTTGTGCTAAGAGTCTGGATTTGAACCTGTGATGTCACAATAGATAAAGTGCCGAGCTGGAATGCTGAGGTTGCCGGTTCGAAACCCTGGGTTTGCTCAGTCAAGGAATGTGCGAGAAGCAACTATGAGTTGATGTTTCCTGCTCCTCCCCCATCCCACCCCTGCCTTTGTCCTTCTCTCTCTCTCTCTCTCTCTCTCTCTCTCCAAAATAAAACTTTAAAAAATTAAGGAGTCTGGATTTGAACCCAGGTGGATGAAAAAAAGTAAGTCTTAAGGCTTACTACAGTGATGAAGGAGAGGCAACAGCCTGGAATTTTCCTTTAAAAACAGCTTTGATCTGATCAGGTAGTGGGACAGTGGATAGAGTGTCATCCTGGGACACTGAGGACCCAGGTTCAAAACCCCCAGGTCACCAGCTTGAGCACAGGCTCACCAGCTAGGGCACAGGGTCACCAGCTTCAACATAGGATCATAGACATGACCCCATGGTCTCTGGCTTGAGTCCAAAGGTTGCTGGCCTAAAGCCCAAGGTTCCTGGCTTGAGCAAGGGGTCACTGGCTCAGCTGGAGGCACATGAGAAAGCAAATAATGAACAACAAAAGTGACTCAACTACAAGTTGATGCTTCTCATCTCTCTCCCTTCCTGTCTGTCTATCCGTGTCTACAATAAAAACAGCTTTGACAAGGAACAGGAGGAGAAGAGGGACTCAAGTCCTAACAGGGGAAACCCTGGAGCCCACACCAGGCCCCACACAATGGGTGTCTGGAGGACGGAGACATGTCAGGTTTCCTGTCAGGACGAGGTGGGCAGTAGTGACCAGGGAAAGTCCCCAGCCAGGCAACCCTGTGCACATCCGCCTCCCAGGCGGCTCCCAACCTTGGAGTCCCTGGAAACCTGGGCAGGGATGTGGGCCGGGATGCTGTGGGCCTCTGCCCAGGGACGTGGCCTGTCTGGCCAGCAATGACAGCTTCCTGAGTCCACCGTTCATCCGGGAATGAGGCTGGACCAGGAGTAGGGCCTTCCTTCAGAAGATGGCGGAGGCTGCAGCAGGGGCTCACCACACAGAGTGGAGGGTGCATGCAAGCTCTGTGTGGCCACACTCAAGCTCTCAAGGCCCAGCCAGGCATCCACTGCCTCTGCTGCCCCACCCACACCCCCAGGGACTTCCTCTCTAAAGCCCTCCAGAAATTCAATGACATCCTTTGCAGAAAATGGCTGAGCCAGGGCCCCATGACCTGGGGCTTGGATGGCTCTGCCCCCCTCAACAGAAGCGGAACTGGGGAATCAGTCAAGCATGGACATTTGACACTCACAGACAGGGAGTGTGAGTGCTTTTTAAATCAAGTCACCCAAACCTAGGCTGACTGTAAGGCCTTGGAGAGGTCACAGATCTCACAGGGGCAAAAGGTCACTGGGCAGGGTCTCTGTGGAACTCAAAGAAAGCCCCTTGACATCTCTGGGCCTCAGAGATGCCATATCTTCATGCAGCCTACCTCCATGGATTCCATCAGGATCTGGAAATTTCCCTCTGTCCAAAAAGGAGGACAGATATCTCCCCTGTAAATGTCAACAACCTGTCATAAAACCCTGGGCTGTCAAATGGAGAAAGAACCATCAGAGCAGATGACGGGCTGAGGAGGATAAGGCACACAGAACAATCACTTGCCTGGGGGACCTTGCCCCACGCAGGGCAAGCTGAGGATCTGGCCTCAGTTCTCCAGTCCTTGGGGGTCTGACTGCCCTCCCAACCAGAGGCCCGGAGAGGGAAAGGCCTTGCCTGAGGCCACACGTGGGTGCTGGGGGTTAGTCCCAGACAGAGCTGCCAAGACCCACTTTCCCCCTCAATGACCTGGGCCACCCCTCTCAGAACACTGGTATGTTCTGTCCACAGGTACTCGGGCTTCCATGCCAGGCTAGCGGTCCCCAGAGCTCAGCACTCCGATCCTGCAGCCGGGGGAGCTGGGATCCAGTCTCCAGGTCCCAGCCCGACCCCTCCTTCCGCACCCCCACACTAGCAGCCTGCATTTTAGCCCAGATGGTCAGGCCTGGGGCCCGCTCTCTTCATGTACTTCCTCTCCCTGCCCTGACCCAAAAACGCCTCCAAGCTCCAGGTGGACCCGCCGCCCTCCTCCCACGGGCTTGGGGCAGAGACTCCAAGTCTCCAGGCTTCTTCCTCCCCTTCCAGTTGAGGGGCCTAGACAGCTCCACGCCCACTGGGCCACCAGAGGGGTTGACATATGGTCCCAGTGTGAGGGCAGAGAGCCCCTTCCCTTCCTAGGCAGGCCTGCCTGGTCATCTGTGAACCATGTCATAGCTGGCACTGGCCTGGGCTCCAGGGGGATGGGCCTCACTCAATCCCAGCAGATCCCACTAAGGAGGACAGATGAATAGGCCCAGGACCCAGCTCCTAGGAAGGGAGCTGAAAGAGCACTGGATTCGCAGTCAAGAAACAGCACCTTGGCTGTGTGACCCCAGATTAGTGCCTTCCCGTCTCTGTGCCTGTTTCCTCAACTCTACAATAAGCATAATAATTCGTATACGTTGTGAGGTTACAGAAGACCAAATAGCATAGAGAATCAAAACCCTGTGTATAAACTGAACATCATTTGCTCCATCCAAGCTTTCTCTTTCCCCACTAATCTGTGGGCAGGACAGCCAGAGCTAGTTAGCAGTTACCAGCCCAGAGCAGGCTCTCAGTAAGACTGAGAGAGATGGTGGCAGCGCTTGGGAAAAGTGACTGAGCCCATCTGATCTGAAGTATGCACTGAGGAGATTCAGAGGAGGGAGAAGGCTTGGAAGGCTTCCTGAAGGAAGAGACATTGGTACTGAGCTACAAGGTTGAGTTAGGAGTTGCCTGGGTAAAGAGCAGAGGAGTGTATTCTTGAAGGAAGACAGCATAACAAAGGCCCAGGGCTGGAAACCAGCTGGGCAGAGACTTGTGTGGCTGGAGCAGAGGACGGAGTGGTCCCTGGGGAGCAGGCTGTGCAATGCGTATGAGTGCTAAGAATGGGGAAAAGAGATGGGGAGACAGAGGTAAGCAGGAATGAGGCCAAAGGAGCCCCTCCAGAAGGGGAGAAGGAAAGTGGTAAGGAAGGAACCTGGGCCTGGGAGGCAGAGGATCTGGGCTCCAGACCTAGCTCTTCTGCTGTGTGGCTGCATGACTTTGAATAAGTCAGAACCCTCTCTGATCCTCATTCTGCAGCTATGAAAGGAGGGGTCGGCCCTATGAGGCAGGCCTGCAGGAATGGGCCAGGGCTAGATGCCCATGAACTACACCAGGAGCATTCAGAAACAGATTCCCCAGCAAGCATCGCTGAATCCAAATATTGGGGGATTAGGGCCAAGGAATTCAAATTCTTAAAAGATTTCTAAGAAGCTACCCATGAAGATGGTTCTAGACTCAGATGGATATCCTGCCCATTCTTAAACTTGCCAACCGTAGTCTCTGATTCCCAGGGCCTCTGCATTTGCTATTCCTTCTGCCTCACACACTAACCTCAGGTCTTCAGTGGTCAGCACCTCTCTGTCACCCAGGTCTCAGCTCAAATATCACACCCTGGGAGGCCTTCCCTGGCCACCTTCTCTCAAGTGCCTCCGCCCAAACCCCACGCCCTATCCCATTGCCCTGTTTTGTTTCCTTCAACTTATCACTTCCTGAAACTCTATTATCTGTGTATTCAGTTGTTCACTACTTGTCTTTCCCCAAACCTTAATGAGGGCAGGGGCCTCGTTAGGCCTGTCACAGCCATATCCCCAGTGCATAGAACGGTTCTCAATAAACATTTGATGAGTGGGGTGAATGAAGGAAGCTGGGCTCAAAGCCCCCATTCTTTTTTAATTTTATTTTTATTTTATTCATTTTAGAGAGGAGACACAGAGTGTGTGTGTGTGAGAGAGAGAGAGAGAAAGAGAGAAAGCGGGGAGGAGCTGGAAGCATCAACTCCCATATGTGCCTTGACCAGACCAGTGCAGGGTTTTGAACTGGTGACCTCAGTGTCCCCAGGTTGACACTTTATCCACTGCGCCACCACAGGTCAGGCCCCCATTCTTTTTTAAAGAAGGGCAGCTATGAGGGTTGCGGCCGGTGACTTCAACTCTCCAGGTCTGGGCTTTCCTCCACGAGACATGAGGACAGCAGGCTGCGGAGCTGACTTGAAGCGGCTGCCTGGGGTTGGTTGGTAAGGAGGCCAGGCCATAAGTCCTGACTCTATCCAGGCACTGGCACGGAATTAATGAATGGGTGAATGAATGCCTTCGCTTTGCTGTGCGCCTTTGAACAACAAGTCCCGTCCCTTTCATAGCTCCAACTTCCCCTCCTGCAAAATGGGGTTGGCGGTTCTTCAGGACCCTTGGGCACTGACGCTCAGAGCCTCTGTGCCCGGTCCAGAACATAAATGGGAACCACAGCAAGTGTTAGAGGAGGGGCAGTCTGTGCCACAGCCATGATTCTCACACTCGCTGACCTTTCTTGGGGATCCCACCCAGCCCATAGCTGGCGTTCTAAGCCTGTGTAGGTGAGGATTAAATGTAGCTTCTGCAACTTGTCACCCCTCCTTTTGAGAGCCAGAACAATGCTCGCCCTGCTCCCACCTTGGGAACAGTATTTTGTCTGGAAATTCCAGCAGGGGGAGGAGGAAGGGCTGGGGCCCCTAGAATTTCTGCGCCTGCTTGCACAGGAAGTAGCTGAAAGTTTGGGGCCAAGCAAAACAAGTTCAAGGTCATCCTGGAAATCAGCAGCCAGGCTCCCCCCTGCCCCCCATAGCGGATCCTCTCCCCAGGTGTGGCTTTTCCTACTGATTAATAATTAACACAGAGAGACAGGCGTCAGGGTGTAGAGGAGGGATGGTCCAGGACCACAGGCAAAAGCCTAAGAGGAAGCATAAATCACTCCGCCTTGTCTGGCATACCCCTGATGACAGGGAGCTCACTACTAAACTGTTCCCTGTCCTCAAAAACATCTGAAAGTGAAGCTGTTCTCCCACAGCTAGGAATTGCTGAGAACTTCAGCGATCTAGCAGTCATCCCACTCTCAACCCAGGGCTCACAGGGCTTGGGACTTGCCCAAGGTCACTCAGACACACCCTGGGTCCTCCCTTGGTTCCCAGCCGCAGCTGAAGCTGTTACCAGCACAATAAGGATGAGCCAGGAGGGCAGTTGAGACTGGCGTTTGGGCTTCTGCCCCCACCCTCTCATCCTCCTGGCTGCCCTTATTAGAAAGTCCAGGTGACATGGGTGGGGGCTCTGAGTTGATCCTGGTCCTGTCAAGAGCTCTGGGGCAGCCACCTGGGTTACAGAGACCTCTACACAGCCCCTTGGTCACTACGGCCCTCTTCCCCCCACACACACACACCCTGTAGCATCTGCCCCAGGGAGCTGCAAGCGCCTTCAGAACTTTCTGGACCTTTCTCTGACCTCATGTTTCCTGTGTCCCCATGGTGCCCCCTCTGTCACCCACTCTCATAGAGGCACCCATGCATGCACAGACCTGCCTTCCCACTCTGCCAGGCTGACAGAGGAGCCTGGAGCCCTCAAGAGGTGCTGGCAGGTGCTGCCCCCTGCTGGGCTGTGGGGTCCGAGTATAAAGTCTTTCTTGCCCCCCCCCCCCATGTTACCCTGCAAAGCACTAGGCTGGCTGGGAAGGCCCAAGACTCCGGGGCTCCCAGGGCTGTGCCTGGCCCCAGTGTGCTGAGTGACCTAGGTAAGCCTTCCACACCCACTCTGGGTTCCTATTTCCACTGGTGCTAAGGGCACAGCTTAGAACCCCAGTTCTCAGACATGAAGACACTTCTGTGCCCAGAGGAGCATGTTAAAATGCAGAAGCCCAGGCCCCGTGGGGAGAGTCTGGCTTTGCTGGCCTGCGGAGGAGCCTAGGAATCTGCACTTTAGCCAGCAGGGGTGGGCCTACACTGACCACACTGCCCACCTACTGCTTTCTCAGGTCCCCCGGGCTCTATATGAGACTCCTGAGGCCCCAACCTCTGACAAGTGTCCCAAGCCTTTTACAAACTACAGCCTGTCTCTATCCCAGCACCCCGTGTGCAGCAGCCAGGGCTCCCAAACCTCACAGTACAGATGGACCGCAGGCTCAGAGCGGACAGAGAACACCAGTTTTCCCGGGCCCCGTTCCACAGTGAAGCCCCCACTCTGCAGGTGCTGCCCCCTGCTGCTGCACACGGGGTGCTGGGATAGAGACAGGCTATCCTGCCTGCCACCTCAGGCTCCCCAAATGCCATCTAGATTCCGGGGCCCAGAGGGTCAGCTGAGGCCGGGCAGCAAGCCTGACTGGTCCACTTTGTCTTGGTCCCCATGCCCTCTGACCTAATCAGGTCCTAGGCTGATTAAAATATCCCATTACAGCTCCGACAGGCCTGGTATCTCCTTACAGGGCTGGAAGGGACACAGTCCTGTCTGAGGTGACACTCCAGCTTGGGGATGCACTCTGGCCAGCCTCAGGGTCCGGATGCTGTCGGCACAGTGGAGACTAGAGCACCTTCACCCAAAGTGCCCAGACTAGCTGGGATGGATCGAAGCCCAGAGAGAGAGAGCTTTGCCCAAGGTCACACAGGACATTGGCACTAACCCTGATACAGTACTTAACCCCTGCCAGGCAACACTAATTCAGGGAGTCTTCTAACAACTGTAAAAGGCGGACACTATTCTCTCCCTCCCATTTCATCAGCACAGAAGGTGCTCATGTTAGAGACAGGAAGGACTCAATCTCACGCAGCCTGGCTCCTAATGGTGACCCCGTGCCGCCACAAGTGGTCACCCCTCACCTGTCCCCAGGTAATTAACCTGGCAGCCCCTTTCCAGATGCCAAGAAGGCAGAGCTGTTTATTAAAAGGTGCTCTGTAGAAATAAGGCCCAAACTTTGGCTTCCAGTCCCAGGCCAGGGCAGGGGTCAGTGAATGCTGACCAGCCCCTACTAGACTTCAACTTTCTCCACTCCCTACAGCTACCCTTTCCTCAGCCCCATTGGTCCCCAGCCCCCCTACCACTTCTCTTCCTCATGGCTTTGCTCCCACAGTTCCCACTCACAGGACACAGATCATGGGGTGTGCTTCCTAGACTCTGTACACCCTATGGGAACAGATTATTGCTAGTTCCAAATTCTAGCTTGACTCTGTCTGTCCATCTCTCTCTAGGTCTCCACTGCCATTACCTGAATGTAGGTCAACCACCATCTCTAGCTTTGGGGACTCCCACAGCCTCTAACTGGTCCCCCCAAACCCTCTCTTGCCTTCTGAGTCTACTTTCCACAAAGCAGCCAGAGTAAGCATTTTACAAGCAGCCGTCTGGTCTGGCCACCCTGGCCTGTGGACACTCTGGCTCCTCTCTGCACCGGCTTTCCTGGGCCACCTGGCCGACTCCTACTCACTTCTCCTTTCCAGAGAAGCCACCCCCCTTCCTCCCCAAACTCACTGCATCCTCCACCCCCCTCCACCCCCGCCCTGAGCCTTCCAGCATCATCCTCTCCTGGCTCCCTACACCGTTCCTCCAGGGAAGCCATCGCATTGTGCAGTGATACCTATTTTTTGATGATTCATCTCACATCTGTCTCTCCTGGCACACTGCTCCCTGAGGGTCAGGTCCTGTCTGCCTGGCTCACCATCATAACCCCGTGCCCAGCTGCTGCCAATCAAGGGGAGGGCGGGGCCGTCACAGTGGCGTTTGCAGGAGAGCACAGCGCATGTGCACATATGGAGCCCGCAGACCAGTAGGCTTCCCTGCATCCTGAAGTTCGTGGGCTCACAGAGAAACGGGGCCACGTGCCCCCCACCCCCAACAAGTCACAGCTCAGGACTTAGTACTTTTCCTCCCCGCAGGTTTCAGTGCTTTTCATTCTATGATTTATAGTCCATCCAATAAATTTCCCCCATTATCTTTCACAGGCAGCGGGCCACCTTTCTGCCATCTAATAATACACTCGGCTCCCTGGGCCTCACCCAGGAGAAATCTAAGGCTTGGCTCCAATACAGGAGCAGGCCCACGAGACCATGTGGGATTCCAAGGGCCCCTTTCAGACCCAAACCTTGAGCAGGTCCAAGCCTCACACTCAGGGTGTCTGGGCAGAGACCCAAGTCCTCTCCCCTCTTCCTCCCACCTTCTGGAAGGGAAGCCTGGAAGAAAGAATGTAGACTGAGATGTACAGTGCCCACTGGGGCCCTGGCGGTCAGTTTTAGGGCTGGAGACGCCAGTTCCTCCCCATCCAGCCTCGATGCCTTCCAGAGGCTCCACAGCCATGATCTTAATCTATCCCTCCACAGTCTGGGCAAGGCACGGTCTGACCTGTTTCACAGATGAGGGAACTTCTCTGCAATACAGAGGTTGCATCCCAGCCCAGCTTACCCCACGGGGTACCTGCAAGGTTCAGATATAGTGAAGAAGATTTCTGGGGTGTCCTCTGTGCCAGGCACTGTGCCTAGCACTTGACCTGAATCATCTCACTGCAACCTCACTGCCATCTTTAGAGGCAGAAGGTACAGTCATGCCCATTTTACAGACAGGAAAACTGAGCCTCAGAGAGAAGCAATTTCCCTAGGGTTGTACAGAAAGCAACGGCAGTGCCCCGAAGGGAGTCCTGTTAGAGGGGAGATGAGAGCTACAGGGAGGGCACAACTCCAGGCAGAGCTACCCAATCAGAAACAAAAAGAGGCAGGGGACCAGGGGGAGTTCAGGGCTTTGGGGTCTAACAGCCCGGGTGTTGTAATCCCACCCCTGGTGGTTCTCAGCTGTGTGACCTAGGACAAGTCCCTTAACCTCTTCGGGCCTCATCTCCCTACTCTCCTCCTAGGACAATCATGGGACATGCGTGAGGCAACTTGCGGGAAGCTGCCTTGTAAACTGTCCGGTCCTGGGCCACATCATTGTTGCGTGTTAGTACAGTGGATGAGACATCATGCAAAGACCTGCAGAGAACAAACCCCTGGGCTGCTCCTAGCATAGTGTGACCAGCGGCTCCAAACCATGCAGAAATCTGGGCAGGAGACATGGGCTCCTCCACAGACCACAAGCTACTCACCTCACTCTGGTACCAGGCATCTCAACCCAGGCTGGGGAACAACCAGGTGGCCCAGCTCCCTGCTTTAACTGGAGGGGAGGGGAGTTCTGGGCAGAGGGGTATTGCAGGCCAGCCTGGGCCAGGTCACCCCTCTCCCTCCCCCTCAGCCAATAGAACTGCTCCCTCCCCCACACACACTTCTGCGTCTGAAAGTTTCTACTTTCTAGTTTCCGTGGCAACCACCTCTCTTCCTTTGACCGCTTTCCTTTCTTCAGTCACTTTGCCATCGTAAGAAGCAAGCGTCTCTTCTTTATGCTAAGGGGAGAATACAAGTGGGTTGGAGCAGGAGTCTGGCCAGGGCTCGGAGGAGGGGAGAGGTGACCTCTGGGGTACAGCCAGGGGACTGGTGCAGCCTGGCTTTGCCGCCAAATAACCTTTGGGCCTTAGACTGCCCACAGGGTCCAGTCACAACAGGCTTCTTCAAATATGACTCACCAGCTCAAAGTACCTGCCAGGGCCTCAGGGGATGCTCAGGCCCGGGATTCCTACTGCATCTTCACTCACAGACACCTTGTGTTTGGATGGCCTCCGCCCCGGTGACCCACTCTATTTCACTCCAAAGTGGCCCACATCCCTGCTGATGCCCTGCCCCCACCCCAGCCCATCAGAGCTCCTCTCTCCTCCGCATGCTGACCTTTCTCGCCGCAGGCAGGGCATCAGGACAGCAAAGCCATTCCTCCCTCACTGCATGTCCAAGCAGGTCCACAGGAGGCCACGCTGACCTTACAGCCCAAGAGACCAGCACTCCGTCGGTTCCACCAGCAGCTAGCCGCAGGCCCTTCGCAGCTCTGCTCTAGAACTGCATGTTCCCCTTGGTCAATGAGCAGGGAACTTGCTTACTCCCAGGCCGTAGGGGTCTGAAGGAGCTTGGAAAATTCTGAAGTGCTGGGCAGAGTCCGGGAGTATTTTTAGGCACTGATTTAGTGCCATCCAATGAGTAGCCCAAAGGCCGCCTTGACCCCACTGATGCCATGGCTCTCTTTCTCCACCTGCTGACCTCTGGTGGCATTTACTGCCTGTGTCCGGCCAGCCCCACACAACGGCCCTGCCTCTCTAGCCAGTGTTGCACTCTATAGTCATCCACCTGGTACCAGCTTCCCCAGCACACACACACAAACTCTCACCTATAGCCACTGACACACCATGGGCTGGGCAGGGAGCTTAGGGCACCTCTGAGTGAGCAGGGAGCAGCCCAGCCCACAAGGTGGGGCGTGGGGGTGGGGTCTGGGGCTGGAGCCAGAGGTAGCCCCAGAAAGGGTCCCCAGCTGACTGACCAGGTTGTCCACTGCCTTCTCCTGTTCCATCACCCACCTTCTTTCCATGCCTGCCCCCGAGGCTGGACTACCAGGACTCATCCCCTTCCCTTACAGTGAACTTGACTCCCACTGCCCGCCCAGTCTCAGAGCTACACCTCACCCCTTCCAGACTGTTCAAAGAGGCTGCACCTGCCCAGGCTTGAGCTAGGATGGGGCTGGTTTCCAAGCACAAGAGGACCCCTAGAGACGTGGCATCTCAGGGGTGAGGGCCTCCTGGGTACACTTGGGGACCATTTCACTCTCCTCAAAGACCTGCAGAATCAGAGCTTTAAGCAGGCTCAGGAAAAAAATAATAAATAAATGCTTGTGAAGTGTCAGAACTGAGTGAGTAAAGACAGGGCCAGCCGTAGCCAACCAGGGTCTGTCTCCTCCGCCTCCCCTCCTGTGACTGCTCTACCCACAGTTCAAGAGCTCAGGATGCCCACAGCTGGCATTGGGAAGCCAGGCCATTCAGCTCCTACACTGGGGTATATGGGGGATACTTCCCAGGAGCTAGCATCGGAAAACCCACACAAGTACTGGCATGGTCCTGAGAGGCTCCAACACAGTCCCTGTCCTCAGGGAGCTGACCGCCCGGTGGGACACACGAACTCCCACAGGAACCCACCAACAAGGGCCTTGGGCAGAGGAAGCATAAGAAAGGAGGTAACCGATTCTGACTGACAGGGTAGGGGGACATCAAGGCAGGCATCACAGAAGAGGTGGCATTCAGGCCAGGCCTTTGAGTAGGATTCCAACAGGCAGAGAGTATCAGGGGAGGGAGGAAGCCTGCTGAGGATCAGCAGCAGCCTGGGAAACACAGAGAGACTTAACTCGACTTCCCTTTTCCAAGTGCCACGCGGTTAGACCATGGTGAGGGCTTGGGCTTAGGATGCTGGCCCTGTATCCAATTAGCTGAAGCCAGGCAGGTAATAAATTTCCCAAGATGGCCCAGAAAGAGGCACTTTCCAAGCTGGTTCCTGAGACCAGACCCTGGGGCAATCGATGTCTGTCCTGGTCACTGCTATCACCGGGCAGTGGCCCGAGGGTGCCAAAGAGGGAGAGAGCCTGCCAGATCTTAAAAGCCTTAAAGAAAAGAGTCTCCTCGAGTTCCCTGAGCTGCCCATTCCGGGATTTCACACTGGCCCACAGTCCGCCAGGAAGTTCTTCCCCCTATCTAACCTACATCTCTCTTGCTGAAATGTACACCCAACTTGCTTTGGAGACACAGGAATTACAAAGCACAGAAGCTGAAATGCCTTACCAGGCTCTCTGTTTGCAGCCGAGGTGGGAGTAGGGGTGGGTCAGTGGGCACAGATACCACCCCCGGCTCTGACAAGAGAGGACAAGGTCCCTTTGTGTGCATGATTAATTTATAGGCCTGGGGAGGGCCGAACAAGCGGGAATATCCTCTCTCTGGGCCTCGGAGGCTTCCCTGACCCAATTTAGAAGCTGCGTTTATTGTGTTGTTCGTGTCAAACCTTCCCGATGAAGTCTCTATTCCCAGCGTGCTCATGAATTTTCCGGGGGTTTAATAGTGTACAATCTGAGAACAATTTATTAAGAAGATTGAACCCCCCAAATATGCTTCGGCATGCTCTACAAAACATGGCAGATTTATTCCTGGGCATCAGTGGGCTCCCACTGCCCCAAGCACTACAATCATTCAGAATCAAAGCTGGAACCTCTTAACCTGGGAGGCAGGGAGGCCACGTGGGGTGTGGGAGCCTCAGTCAGGACCAGGGTAAGTGTGAGAAGGTCCGTGTGGAATTCCAGGACCCCAAGGCTCAGGCCCGGTGTGAGCAGGGTGCATGTCTGAAGACCCTGCCTAGAATATCCCTGCTTAGCAAGGGCTCCAGGACTTGTCAAGTCACAGCTGCTCTGGGACTTGGAGACCAAGAGGAGCTCGTAATGTCGCTCTCTCCGAGTACCCCTCTCAGATCTGAAACCTCAGATCCGGCTTGTCGCCGTTCTCCCTGCAGCCCCTTCTGTCCAGTGCATCCCTGGGACCCTCTGTTCCATTAAAATAATCATAGCTCTGGCGTGTCCACCACGTACTCTGTGCCAGGTACTGTGCTGAGCTTTAAATGCATCAACTCATGTCTGGCTCACAACAACCCTGCCAGGCGGGTGCTGTTATCACCGAGTGCTTCAGATGAGGAAATAAACCTTGCGGAGTATAATCGACGTGCCCGAGGTCTTGCAGCTAATAACCAACTGAGCTGGGATTCAACCCTGATGTCCAGACTCCAACATCTGAGGTCTCATAAACCTTCTACCCCATCATTTCATCACCGGGACGACTCTCCTTTCTGGTTCTATGAGGAGCCCCAGTTTGGGCTCAGTTCAGCTCTCCATGTTCCTCCTCAAATGACTGCTAAGTTTCCTTGCTGGCTAGCCAGCCTCCAGTCCCATTCTCTGCAGACATCCCTCCAGCCAGCAGCCCAGGTGAACATTTTGGACCCCAAACCTGAGCACCGTCACCTGCTCCTGAGAACAGGGCCATGGCTCCCTAGGCTGCCAGCAGAAGTACAACCTGCTTTGCCTTGCATTTAGGGCGCCCACCCTTATCCTTCCCTCCGCCTTCTCTCCCATCACCTCCTCCACGTTCATAGCACGTGCCTCAGCCTCGTGGTCACCACGCCTTTGCTCATGCCAGTACCCGGGCCTGACACGCTTCTCCCCACGTCTCCTACTTCAAAGTTCTGAAGTCCCCAATCCAAGGCCACTTTCTTCATGAAGCCATTCCGAGGATCAGGTCCCTGCAGTAGAAGTGACTTCCCCTACCTCAGAATGTCAACAGCACAGGGCTCACTGGCACCTTGTACAGCTAGCTGTATGTGTACAGGGCCTGTTCCCCCACCCACACATCCCTGCGAAACTAGCCAGGAGCCCCAGGAAGGCAGGCTCTTCTTCCCCACTGACCCTGCACACAGCTGGGGACACGAAGCAGGCTGACTCAGTGCAGACATTAGTCACTGACTATAGGACACCCTGACCCTGTGAGTGAGGGAAGACGAGGACAACCTGCATGTCCAGCCTGCAAGTAAGTCCTGTCGTTCTCCCGGAGCCATAGAACCCGTGGCCTCCAGGAAGGCCTAAGACCCCCTCTCAGAAAAACGCTATTTGAAATGCATTAAGTAAAATACTGAGGATTACAAAGGAAACCAATTACACTGAAATAGGGTTATCAAAATACTTTTTAAAACATTTATAGCTAGACATGTGCTTCCTTATTAATGCCTTAAATAACAAGATATAGTTTTAATAACTACTGTAATTGTGAAGTATGATGAACAAAAGCATTATTTCACGACACTCACAAAACCATCCTATGACATGATTATGTCTGGGATTTCTACAAAATCACACAAAACAGCTAATAATGCCCCTGCAATTTGTCACCTACATTTGTAATTGAAAGAATTATACTTTATAATTGTAATTAGAGGCTTGTGGATTTCTTTTTCCCTGTCCAAGTTCTTGGACACTCTGCATTCCACCCACAGACTCCTGGGGTCCCCGGCTAAAACGGACAGCTTAGAGGAAGGGGCTTAGGGGAAAAGAGGGTTTGTCCTGGAGCCCAGAGTTGGGCTGTGTGCTGCTGGCATGTCCCCAACCATCAGGGAGCCTCCACCTCCACCCACCTGCCCCAGTCAGATCACAGAGGAACCAAGCCCCTCATCTGGAAGCCTCTCCGTGGGGTAGGCTCATCAGAGACCCCTGGAGAACAACCCTATGGAGACACTGTGCTCCAGACAGCCCAGCTCAGGGCTGCAGGGCCCATGGCAGCCTTTCAGAGAACTTGTTTTATGTCCCTAAAGAGCAGGGCTGACAGGTGATAAATCGCCAAGGAAGGTTGGAGTGGGCTCAGACTGTCTGCCCGGCGCCCGCCCAGCCACCCTGCTGTACCCACCACGGCCCTTTCAGGAGGAACGAAGACACCATTAATTACCCAGAAAGAAAGGGCGCCGTGAGGACGCGCCCAAAGGCTGCTCGGAGATCATCTCAGGCCACATTAACTGAGTGTAGCACCAAGCCTGGTGGCCGGCTGTCAATTCTCCCTCTGTCACCAGCAGTCTGGGCTCTTTACCTTCCTAACACCCCCAGGGCCGCCTTTCAACCGGGGTTCTGACTCCAAAGACTTCTGACCTATCCAGCGTCCCTGAAGGGATTACTTTTTGCAGATAAGACCCCCACATACTGCTCCCCAGGTGGGAGTAGGGGGAAAGGGCATCAACACTGTCACCTTTGTCGCCTGTCACCTATGAACTCCACACAGAAAGTATCTCTGGCCTCACGCTGTACCCACTGACAACTCTAGTTACCATCCCATGCCCAGGTGATTGAGTCACCTGCGTGGCCCCCATACCAGTTTACCAGTTACCTTGTGCAGGTCTGTGCCAACCAATATCCAAGCAAGAGCTCAGGCCACACTCCTGCCAGCCCTGTAAGCGAGGCCCTCTTATCACCCCATTTTATAGACAAGGTAACCAAGGCTTAGAGAGGTTAAGTGACTGGCCCAACAAGACACAGCTGGAAACAGAGCCAGGGTTTGAACCTTGTTTATCTGGTTTCAGATCTCCCCATTAGCATCTTTTGGGTCCCCGAGTGGTCCCCACTGCAACCACAAGTGGCCAGAGAGTCTCTCTAAAGGAGATTTGGCCAGGCTCCTCCACGTAGCCTTCCCTTTCCTTCCTGTCCCTGCCCAGGAGAGCCCACTGTCTCTAGTACCACCTCCTCCAGAAAGCCTTTCTTGACTGCTTACCCTCTGCAGAGTCAGAAGTCTTCCAGTGCTTCCTAGCTCTTGGCACCCACTAGCACTGCCTGTGCATAGGGGCTGAATGAGTCTTTTCCTCATCACTCCCATTACCATACATCCAGCCAGACCCTGGGACCCCACAGGGGTTCTTCCAAAAGGACAGAAGAAAATACTTGTGCTGGCAGATAAGTGAGTGAGCCCATGGCTCGATGCCAACATACCATCAGAGGCAGATCTACTCACACACAGGCTGGGGACAACTGCCCCAGGATCATCAGATGGGGGCCCGCCTGAGCAGTCAAGCGGGACAGCTGAGGGGGCTAGGAACCGGCACTGCATGTGCTGGAGGAACAAAGTTGGCACTGGACTCTCACATTACTCAGGAAGACCCCAGAGAAGCACTAGAACTGAGTTCGAAGCCAAGGCAAAATCATGACTTCTGCTCTGAGCTCACAGTAGGAATAACCACTTCCTTAATAACTGTGCTTCCTCCGGACAAAGGGACATTGGCTCCTGAGCCTGAGGAGGCCCACAGGGTGTCCCCTGAAACACTGGGTGCGCCTCGGACACCCCAGGAGGGTGGTTAAATCAAGCACCACACCCTCGACGGCAGAAGGCTCTAGGCAGCAAACAGAAATAGCAAGGCAGAGGTCCACATGTGACTAAGACAGCTTTTCCCAAAATATTTTATTGAACGAAAAAAGCAAAGTTGCAGAACAAATGATCTTTTAAAATTGTTAAACAGATTCATAGATTTTCTAAGGATTCATAGACATAGGAGAGCACAGAGAGTACTGAGAAAAGCACACACCAAACGCCTCCTGCATCCCTTGCCCCAGCTGAGTCCTGACCCTTGGAGCCCACCCAAGCCTGAGCCCAGCCAGCTCTTGATGCTGGAGGAGTTCATGATCACATCAACTCTCACTCATGGTGGGCAGAAGCCGAAACTGCCACAACTTTTGTAGAGGGCAACTCAGCTACGTGCATCAAAAATTAAAACCCACCAAATAGCCATTTGAAATTCATATATTCTCCTTTGACAGACTATCCCTCAGATAAACTCTCACAAGCATGCAAGAAGAGATGTACAAGGATGTTTACACATTCCTGTTTGCAGAGAAAAACACCTGTAAACAGTACTCATGTCCATCACTGGGAGCCCTGCTGAATAAATTATGGTCCCTCTGAGAATGGAATCCCAGTGGCCAATCTGTAGCATGAGGCAGAGACATTTGTATTGACGTGGTACACTGCTAGGTGACACTGCAGGGTACATGGGACAACCTCTGGATGGATAGTACCTGGGAGCACAAAAACAGGTTGTCACATATTCTTCTAAAAAATAAACAAGTAGTGCCTGACCGGCGGTAGAGCAATAGATAGAGCACTGACCTGGGATGCTGAGGACCCAGGTTCAAATCCCCGAGGTTGCCAGCTTGAGCCCGGGCTCTCTAGCTTGAGCACAAGGTCATCAACATGATCCCATGTTCGCTGGCTTGACCAAGGGGTCACTGGCTCAGCTTGAGCCCCCCCTCACCGGTCAGGGCACATATGAGAAGCAATCAATGAACAATTAAAGTGACACAACTATGAGTAGATGATGCTACTCAACATCTCTCTCCCTTCCTCTCTACATAAGTAAATAAATAAGCAGTGGTTACTCTGGGGAATGTGTGTAAATATGGCTGTATGTGTTTGTACATGTGTATTTGTATATTTGAGTGAGCTTGTGTGTTTGTGTGCATTTGTGGCATGTATTTGTATGTGTGTATATGTATATGTGTTTGTACATTTGTGTATGTGTGTGCTTATGTGTGTTTGTATGTATGTTTGCATGTGTATATCTGTGAGTTTGTAGGTGCCTATGTGTGTTTTTTTTAAGTAATTTTTTTTTAATTTTTTTATTTTAATTTCTTTTTATTTTATTCATTTTTTTAGAGAGGAGACAGAGAGAGAGAGAGAAAGGGGGGAGGAGCTGGAAGCATCAACTCCCATATGTGCCTTGACCAGACCAGTGCAGGGTTTTGAACTGGCGACCTCATTGTTCCCAGGTCGACGCTTTATCCACTGCGCCACCACAGGTCAGGCACCTATGTGTGTGTTATGTGTGCGTGTGTGTGTGTTTAGTGGGGGGGCAAGAAAGGGGAGTGGTTCCATTTTCACTTTATACCCTTCGGTAATGTTTGATTCTATTTTAAACCATGGAATACGCTGTCTTAGAAAACAGACCACAGCGCAGGATGTCACAGTGGAGGCTGGCGTGTGGGGGAGCAGGAAGTGCAAGGGAACTCTCTGTACTCCTCGCAGTTTTGCTGTGAACCAAAAACGGCTCTAAAAAATAAAGTCTATTTAAAAAAAACAACAACAGATTAAAAAGCTTCAGGAATTAAAAATACACATAACTTGGTCCTCCGAAGTCAGCACTGATCCAAACTGAATCTCCCTGTCTCTTCCTCATTCCCAGGCAAGTCGCTAAGTTCCAGCCTGGCTCCCTGGGGAGAGGGGCAGAAAGGTGGAGCCACCCAACTAGAGCTCAACCTGGGGGCCCCGCCGAGGTCCCAGCTTTGAACCTCTGTTCACGCTACTCCCTCCACCTAGAACACCTGCACACTTTCCTGTAGCTATTTAAGTAGCGGTCTCCCTGAAAGCCCACACCAGGCACCCTCAGCCCCCGAAACGCCGGCTCTCTGAGGACAGTCTGTGTCTCCCAAATATCTCTTTGTAGCCTCCAGGGTTTGCCAGTGCCCGACACAGAGCAGAAGCTCATGAAACACTGTGCCCAGTCCATGGACGCCCCACAGAACACATTACTGTTTCTAAAAACCCTGGGCACTGTCAGAACATATCTGGTGCCATTCACGTTGCCTTGAATTAGGATTCCACCTGCCCTCAGCCCTAGTGAGCCTTCAGAAGTACCCCAATGTGTGCCCCAGCCGTCACTCACCCAGCTCAGGAGTCAAGAACACAAACACCAGCATGAGCCTGGAAGGGAAGAGAATGTGCAAAGCCAGCCAGCCTGGCTAGACGGCACACACTCTACATGCGCAGCCCACCGCGGCACTGCTGGAATGCCGACCCAGGACGGCCGGCTTATCTGATTTCCAGAGCAGCTACTGGACTTGATGTGAAAACCTCCTGACAGTGAAATGTAGATAACTAACTCACATTTTAAAACAAATGAACATCTACAGGTCATATCACATAGGGTGACAGGTCAGACTTGGCCCAGACACCCTGCCTCTGGCGGCCTCAGGGAGCAGCTGCTTGGAATTCAGAGCAGTCATAACAATAAAAAGGGGCGGGGGGGGGCAAAAAGCTCATCCTGACCCTGCCCTCCTTTTAGCCCACACCTAAACATTAGCATCAGGGGATTCAGGGACCGGTGGACCAGTCACGCTGGGAGCAGTCGAGTGGCTCTGCAGCTACCAGCTGTGTGACCCAGGGCAAATAACTTCACCTCTCTGAGCCTCTGCTTCCTTTCTGCAAAATGAGTGGGGAAAGAATAATAAGAGCATCTGCCTCCCAGGAATGCTGAAAGGCTGCTGGGTGGTCATGAAGGAGAGAGAGAACCTGGGACCAAGGAAATGGCCATAGCCCGCAAGGGCTCATTCTTATCATAACATAGAGACAGCCAAGCCTAGGGGAAGTGAGGGATGCAGACACATCCCAGAGGCGCTGGGAGCCAAGGCCAGGCCCCCTCCCCATCAGCCCCCAACCATGCCTTCGGTGGGGTAGGAAGTGATGAGCCTCAGAGCTGCCCGGAAGGTCTGTTACAGAGGCACACGCTTCTCTGAACCCGCTAAACCCCACGTAACAGAAATGAGTGCTTATGGAGTACTTAGTACATGCCCGGCACCGTGCTGAGTGCTTCAAATAACTTCCTGTCATTCCAGGTACTCAACAACCCCAGAAGGTGGTCGTTATTACCTCCCCACTTTACAGATGAGTAAACTAAGGCTCAGAGAAGCAACCCGACGTGTCCAAGGTCAGCTAGGAAGTGGTGCAGCCTGCTTGGCTGTACGTAGTCTCCTCCTGCACCCTCCCCAGCCTGCTCCGCAGACATCTTCCTTTCCGCTTCCCACAAACCCTTGTGATCAGTACAGTGTGCCAGGTGCTGGCCAAGTCCTAGGGCCACGGGAGCAGGACCAGCTCCTGCTCAGGGCAGCATGCCAGGGGACCATGGACTCTGTCTGGGAGACCTGCTTCAGTGAGGATAGAACTCCTGAGCCAGGGCCATGAGAAGAGGAGGAGCAGGGTCAGAGGGCAGAGGCAAGCAGTGGGCTGGCTGTACCAGGAGGGAGCCCGAGGCACCCCCAGACTTTAGGGCTGGGGGCTGGGAACTGCAGTCCAACAGAACCAGCTGGTCTAGGGGAGAGAACAGACAGATGGCCCCTCTCTTGAGAGAATATGCAAATGTAGAAGAAAAGGAGAGACACAAACATTATAGAGGTAAAGAAAATGTAAAACGTTACCATTTAAAACCTACCCTTGGGTGTCCCCCAGCCCCCAAGAAGTAGAGACCTCTTACCCTGGGTAATGCTCCACCTGTCCCGCACCACCCCCTTAGATGTCATATCAGGGGGTCACTCAGGTCTAGGGTGGTATTATGGGCTGAAATGCGTTCCCCTAAAATTCACATTAAAGTCCCAATCTCCAGTCCCTCAGAAAGTAACTGTATTTGTAAATAAGGTCTTTAAAATGGTCATTAAGTTAAAAGGAGGACATCAGGGTGCGACCTGGTTGAATCTGACCAGTGTCCTTATGGGAAGAGGAAATTGAACACACAAAGGACACCAGGGGCCACGTGCACAGCGGATGACCATGTGAAGAGGCAGCAAGAGGGAGTCATCTGCAGGCCAAGGAGATAAGCCTCAGAGGAAACCAATCCTCCCAACACCTCGATGCAGAACTGTGAGGAAATAAACTTCTGCTGCTTGAGCCACCCAGTCAGGGGTATTCTGGTATGGCAGCCCAAGCAGACTAATGCTTGCATGGACCAGCTGTGCAGTCAGAGCAAGGACACTGGCTTGGCCTTCTGGTGCTAACTTTGGGGCTGTCAATGCCAATCTCATCTGTAAAGTGGAGGTAAGAAGAGCTGGTCACTGGCTTACCAGGATGGCACAGGTCTATCCGGGCACACTGATGTGCACAACACCCAAGCACCCACATGCTGAACTTCTTAGGGCTGTGAACGTTAAATAGCATGCGGACCTGAAAACACCCAGTCTTCTAGGACAGACACTTGGCTGGTTTCCCTGCAACTGTCTGTTTTAAACTGAAAGTCCCACATCCCGGGACTTCATTTACTCACGCATGCATTCCTCTAACAAATATTTACTGGGCAGCTACAATGTGCCAGAAACCATGTCAGGTGCTAATAGTGAAAAGCCAGACAGAGAGCCTGCCTTGGGAGCTTTGGGTCCTCTGGAAACACATACAAGCATCAAAATTCAAGTACCTGTATCTATGTCTATACATACAAGTCAAAGCTGTGAGCGTGCCGTAACGGAAAAAAGCAGGATCCAGGCAGACATCACCTGGGGAGGGCCGCCCCCATTAGACACATGGTCCCAGAGGAGGGATGCTAAAGGTGAGGGCTGAGGCAGGACGTTCCAAGGAGGTGAGGGGTCCAGGCCAAGAAACCACCCAGGTCAGGTCCAGAGCTGAACCAAACCCACATGCAGGAAAGGAGCCAGAGGAGAAGCAGAGAGGACAGGGAAGGGGATAGGAGCTTGGCAGGCCCAGCCCGCCGGCCTGGGGCCCAAGCCTGGGCTCCCCATGACTCTGAGAGCAGTGGGGACAATTTTAACCAATCCTTGTTAAATTAAACACACACACAAAGGCAGTCGGTCAAAGAGCAGACAGCAGGGGAGCACACACAGGAGTGAGTCCGGTGGGAAGCGTCCTGCCGTCACATGGGACAGAGGACCAGAGGACAGCCCGGATCTGGGAGCAGGGGGGGTGGGGACAAGGACAGATTCACGGCACTCCCCAGTTCCCCTCTGATCTTCCCTCTTACTCAGCCGCCACTGTTCTCACCCCAAGGAAACCCCACAAGACAAATAATTCAAAGCCTGATGGCTGTGGCAATGATAGTGACCCCTGCCCCTTACCCACACACCCTACAGTACCTGTGACCCTCTCAGCCAGACCTGTCCCCAACTGACTGTGAGTCAATCTATTCTAAGGGGCCAAGTGACTGTGCTGTTTCCTCTTCCCTAGGGATAGAGGGTGGGGTGCTGGTGGTATTTTTAAGCTATTAACAATTGACATCTGTTAATTATTAGTTTGTCTACTTCTGTTTTGTTCTTACCCACACCATTGCTCAATCCACTAGCAGCCCTGGTCCCAAGAAGTGGAAATGTCACCCTATGACAGAGAGGTGGGGAAGGCCCCCTGCACAGACAGTGGGGGGGCTCAGAGTACCTGACAAAGCCCATGTGGTCTTCTAGGTACTGAATTATAAGTAGAGCAAGCTCTGCGCCAGGTCCTGGCGGTCCCCATCTTGGTCCCCACTGAAGACCTACTTTGTCCCTGGAGAGGTAGCCCTGCCAGCCAGGTCAGACCCTTCTCATACAAACTCCAGAAGTTTCTGGGCTGAGCCCCAGCAAGCAAGCTGCAAATACTCTAGATTCTATGGGAGGAACATTGTGCAGAAGGCAAGGGAAGGGTAAGAAGCACAAGCAGCCATGCTAATCTGGTTGGAGGCAGGGGGCTGGGCCGCATGGCCACCTGCATGTCCTCTGGCTTTGTGAATCTGATCACACAAGGGTAGGATCTTGAGGAGCAGGCACAAAGCTGAGGGGACGGCGTTCCAGGCAGGAAACTTCGAGAACAAAGGCATGGCAATAGGACAAATGGGTGGACTCGGAGCATTCAGCTGGCTGAGCTCTGGGGCATGGAGAAAGGAGCTATGGGCAGGGAGACTCCTACCAGAGATTGGAGGACTCTGAAAATCAACCTGTGACACCCAGACTACACCCTGGAGAGAGCAGAGAGCCCCTCACAACCCTTGAGCAGAAAAGTGGCCCTTAGGGCAGAGAGGAGAGGGATGGGGAAATAGGTGATGTGACAGGAGGCTGTGGCTGGGTTGTGGAGGCGGGGACGGAGCCAGGGCCAGTGTCAGGGGAACTAGTGGTCCCGCACGAAGGACAAAGGAAGAAGAAGAGGTAGACCACCGAACTGGGGTTCCCTGGCCCAGGGACTGGCCTGCGCAACCTTCACCTGGAAAAAGGAAGTCAAACAAGGGAGGCATGGTCAGGGTGGGGGGAAGTAGTTTAGTCGGAAGGAAGGGACTTGCATCTTCACGTGCCTTTAGAGCATCCGGGAGAACTACTTCTCCATCTGGAACCCAGGAGAGAGGATTAGGGTGAGAGATGTATAATCAGGGTTGGGAGTAGTCTAGGCCCAAGGGTCACTGACACTTTGGGTGTGAATGGGGATCCCAGGTGAGAGCTGGTTGGTGAGAAGGAGGCACTGGGGGCGGGACCCTCGGTGAGGAGGCCGCAGAGATGCAGGAGAGAAGCCCGAAGGGTGCAGAGTCTGGGAAGGCAAGGGTCAGGCACCTGGAGGGCCGGTACCCACCCGGGGAGGCTGGCAGAGGCCCTGAGCAATAACGATACTATAATCTCCAAAGATCCCAGGTACTGAGATCCTTTTACATCCTAAGCCCAGGGAGCTGACCTGCATCATCTGCTTCACTGACACACCCCAAAGCCCCTGGCGTCAGTGCTGTGATCCCATTTTACAGATGGGAGTCAGCCAAGAGTGGCTCAGTCAAGCAGCTGGTCAAGCCTGGTCCTAAACCCAGTGGGACTTCAAAGGCCCCGCATACTTTTAACCACTCTGTGGGGTGAGGGGAGGGGTCAGTGTTTGCTGAGTAGTCAGTGGCCCGTATTTTCCTTAGGGAAGGTGTTTCTAGGGGCCAGAAGCTAAGCAGGTAGAGCAGGTAGAATTCTTCCAACTGGTAAGAGCAGGAGGGTGGCTCTGGTAACTTCCTCCAGCAGCTGACCCCAGGCAGCCAGAGTGGGAACCGCCCATCTGAGCGGAAGGATCTGAAAGGCTATAGAAGAGGGCCAGAGCTGGGGAGGACCTTTAGTTCTTGTTTTGCCTTTAGGATTGGAGCTTGGAAAACAATGATCGCTAAATGCAATTCGATGACTAAAAATTTCGACTGTTGCTAAGTTTAGCACTCAGGGTGGGGAGGGCACAATGACATACAACGTGCAGACCTTGACTTCTACCACCAGCCCAATGTTGTATCCTGGTCCCCTGTTTTAACTCCTCCAGTTCCACATTTCCAAATAAGAACTTCCAACCCAAGGTGAATGAGATCCCCATTCAGTACTCCCATTAGTACTTAACACTAAAACTAAAAAGGGCAATGTTTAAGCCAAAGGAACTAATCACTAATGGTGGAATTTCAGGCACCAGTGTTGTTTACAGAAGCTCCTGAAATCATCATACCAGTTCTCAGTCTACACACATGGTAGTTCCATGTGCTCCAGATAACACAGTGCCTGGCACATGGTAGGCACTCAACAAGTCTATGTGGACTCCACATAGGGGTCAACCTGACAAATAGTAGGCACTCAATAAATACATGCCTCTCCAATCAGGGGCTATGCAGCTCCCTGTTGTCAAAGTCAAAGGACAGGAATGTCTCCCTGAAGCCTCAGAAAGGCAGGAGCCACACCCTCCCGCAATCACCCCCTCATCACATCCCATCACATTATAATTTATCTGTGAATTTTGTAGCATTACGTTGGCCAAAAAGGGCTTCCAAGCACATATATTTGGCCCTTTAACGTTTGCAGGAATCTTTCAACACTATTTAGGTTCAACCCAGTTGTTTTCAACCCTTAAAAGCACTACTATAACACTAAAACTCAGACCAGACTAGGGATGGCAAACAGGCCAACACAGCCCATCCTCACCCCTACCCGCACCTCGCCTGGAAGCAAGGCTCGGGCACATATCACTAAGCGCATGTTTCTGCTGAGCCAAGATGTGGCTCCAGATCCCTCTCAGTGCCCAGTGTCTGCTTCATTTTGCTTTTAGGAGATGACGTGCATGCCACCTGGACTATGTGCCTCCCATATAAATTCCTCCTTTGGAGAAGAAAAAGAGTTTCTACAAAAATCCATTGCATTTACCAACCATTTGTGATATGTGTAACATGTGTTTGTGGATCTTTTGTTGTTTTTGCCTGTGTTTGCATCCCCTTCTCCTGGGGCCAGCACCCCAATATTGCTTGGGGACCCTCTTCCCCACTCACAGATAAGAGGAGAAACAGAGCTTAGAATTGGGGGAAAGTGGGAGGAGAGAAACAGATATCACATCTTCACTAACTCACTGACTTTCTTAGTTCTTTAGATAACAGAGACCAGCCTGACCAGGCGGTGGTGCAATGGATAGAGCATTGTACTAGGACACAGAGGACCCAGGTTCGAAACCCCCAGGTCTCCAGCTTGAGCCCAAGGTCGCTGGCTTGAGCAAGGGGTCACTAGTTCTGCTGTAGCCCTCTGGTCAAGGCACATATGAGAAAGCAATCAATGAACAACTAAGGTGCTGCAACAAAGAATTGATGCTTCTCATCTTTCTCCCTTCCTGTCTGTTGGTCCCTATCTGTCCCTCTCTCTGTCTCTCTCACACACAAAAAATATACATTTTTTTTCATATATATATATATATATATATATATATATATATATATACCATAAAATCCTTGTAACCTTGGCCAGATTGATGGGATTTTTTTTTTTTTTTTTTTTTGCCATTGTACCTGAAGAAGCCCTGGCTGACCCCTGTGTAAGCACTGAGCGGGCAGTGAGGGGTGATCCCCAAGGTGACCAAGAGCCCTTGTCTTTTAGGAGCTCCCCAGTTAGAAGTGGTTAGACACAGACTCAAGCAATCAGCCACAGCTCCAAGTACAGCTAAGAGCTGTGATGGACTAAGAGAAAGTACTCCTCCCCTGCTGGGCAGTTCATGCGCTCTCAGGCCCTCTGATGCCCTGGACCAGGAGTCAGGAGACTAGGAGTGCAGAGGGAACTTGGACAGATCATCCTGGGCCTCAGTTTCTTCATCTGTAAAATGGGGACGAAAATACCACATGGCACTCAGACAAGAGGCTGTGGAAGGGAGCTGTGTCCAGGCCTCACAGGGGTGGGTGGTCATTAGACAAAGTACAGGCCAGCTCTGAGGCTGGACCCAAATCTGTGCCATGGGCCTGGCGAGGAGGGCTAGAGGTGGAGGGGAGAAGGGAGAGTCCACAGAAACCACTACATCATGCTGCTTCCTCCAGACAAGCCCCAGAAGTGAGAGACCTTCCAGTCCACGCCTGTCCTCTCTCGCCTAGAGCATTCACTCATCTGAAATTGAGCCTTGCTTCTCTGGACATTAGCCAGTGGGTGCATCTTGGGGAGAAATCCCTCCCACTGCTTTTTTATTCACTGAGCAGATCAACCTCCCAGTGCCATCGGGCCCCCTCACACCAAGGTCCTCCCTTCAGGCTGTTCTCCGCATCCCCAATAACCTGCCTTTCCGCCCAGGAGACAGCAGTGCCCTAGGTGACTGGGTCCAGAGCCAACACCTCAGTCTGCCCAGAAGAAAGGTCAGGCCGAGTCGCGAGAGCAGCTGGTGTCCCTAAAGGCTCTCCAAGGAGTCATCACTGCCTCCCTGGCTCTCCAGGAGACCAGGAGGGGAGAGCCAGGGTTAGGGGTCAGGTCGGGGCCAATGCCCAGAACCGACCTGCCTGTGGCGGGCGAGGGGTGACCAATCCCATCAGACCCGACACCTGCCTCTCAGCTCCTCCTTTCCTTCAGCAAACCTGCCCCAGTTCCACAGTCAGGCGAGCTCCCACGCAGCCCACGCGGCTTCAACACAAGAGGGAGGAAATGTAAAGGTAAGAAACACATCAATTCAGTCACTGTCCCCACCCCCACCACAGTCATCACCAGCAGCGCCACCGGCCGCCAACACCTTGGCAGACGCGCTTGTGGGCATCCCCTGCCTCTGCACCAGCACCCTCTCTGAAAACACAGTTCTGAATTACCCAAGTCATTGCCTCCAAGAGGGAGCTCAGGCAGACAGGCGCTAGGATAAAGACGGCAGATAACTCCCACTGTCAGGTAACTGCTCCCTTGAGAATTTCAGATAATAAAAGAGGAATCTTAAAAGAGCATTTTCCCCCAGAACGGAAGGGAAGCCTGTGCATTGATAAACAGGAGACGCTTCTCTTCCCCGTGGTCCCCGTGGTCCTCGGCCTTGGCTGTGCCCCTGCAGGACTGAGCCACAGTGAGGTCGTGGGGGTGCAAGGGGATCCGGTAGGAGGCGGGAAGGCCCGAGTGCTGGGTCCCTGGCTGCACACACGGTGCTGGGTTCTCAGGGACATCTGACTCTCGTGTCCTTCCCTGGCGGCAATACAGACAGGGCCAGGGCTCCGGTTACACTAGGGATCAGGGATACAGGGTTGGCAGCTAATCTCCCTCTATTCTACATGTCCATCTTATACCCTCAAAGGCCAAAAGCTCTTCTGAGAGAAGGTCCTTGGCTGTCACTCCCGGCCCTTCCTCACCACCTGGCCCTGGACACCCACATAAAGGACCTGTCAGTCATTCCAGGAGGTGATGGAGGGGTGCACAGAGACAGCTACTGAGCCCTCTGGGCCTTGGTTTCCTTGATGTAAAATGGGATATAGCATCAAAATATTATAGAGCTGTCACAATGCCACATCGCTAAGAATGTCACAAAGCCTTGCCAACAGGTATTCCAAGGAGAAAGTGTCCTATGCTCAGAGGTTTGCGAGTTCTTGGGTAAACAAAGGGCAGCAGATTTCTTCACTGCAGGACTTCTCAGAGCCTTTAAAATTGCTGCTGGGATTGGTACTGTATGAATGGGCATAAATAAAGTATGCAGCCTTTTCCAAAACTCCTTTTCTACAAAGCATCTCCCCAAACTGTCGCTGAATGAAACACACTTGGGCCAAAGACAGCGGCAGATGTGAGACATAACGAGACGTAACCAGGCACGGAGAGGGGACTGGCTGGGGCGCTATAGGGACGTTTCATGGAGGGTACAGTACTGGAGATAATTCTGAAGAAAGAAGGAGGAGCAAAGACAGGGTAGGGGACATCCCATGGAGAGAGAACTGCCCAAGCAGGAGCCAGAAGTGGAAGAGCCCTCTGCATGCCGTCCAGATTGTTACTGGAGAGAAGGAGATGAGGCTAGAAAGTCAGACTGGGGCAGGTCTTAAGATAAGAAGGTAAGGGATGTTTTTTAAGGTCTTTGAGTAAAAACAAAGGCCTACTTGTAGGAGGAGTACTCACCACATGCTGGCACAGTGGGAAGCACCATTCTTATTACATTCCTAGGAAGCAGGTGCCATTGTAGCCCTCCCTACTATGACACCTGGTTCTTACTTGTCAAGGACAAGCTAAGAGGCTGCCCTAATTCATACAGCAACCAAGCAGTAAGGGCAGGGGTTGGAAGCCCCAGCATATCGATTTCAGAACCCAGGCTCTTAACCACTGTGCTTCCCTGCCCAGAACCCAATGCCAGCAGTACCATCAAGGCATGGAGAAGAGCTGATGCTCCACTCCTCCCTACGGGAAGCCTCCTAACCTACACCTTGGTTATTGATTTATATACTCCATCAGCCAGAACACTCCTAATATATACACAGGTCATTCATTCTAAACATTTAAAGTGAGTCTTCAATCATCCCTCCAGGAATGGACGAGAAGGTGACCAAACAGCAAGTTGGCACCTGCACAAACATGTGACCAAACCCATCAACATCCTCAACAAGATCTGTGTTTCCCAAGCACATGGCCGCTGAATGATTTATGTGGCCTGTAGAGCTATTCTAAGGGGGAACAGTCCTCTGAAGGGGGTAGGGGGGAGGGAGAAGGCACTGTCATCATCGCCCAATAGCTCAATCATCTCAACCACAGCAAAGAAAGCACCAGGCCACTTCCTGCCCTTGCACAGGAAAGGAAGTGAAATTGTTTGCCTTAATTCAATCAGGTAATTAACTAGACAATGCAAAGAGAAATTCCAGCAAGGATATAAATACTTAAAATCCCTGCCCGCTACTTGGTGAGGAGGATGTCAACAACAGGAACTCAGCGGCAGGGGAGAGGTGAAGGTGGAGAGGTGTGTCCTGAGCTAAAAACAACAGCACAAGCTGCAGTTTATAATGACAGGCGTTGACCCAGTGCCAGCTCTGTGATAAGCACTTTGTATGCATTACCTCACTTATGCCTCAAAACGACTCGGTGAGGCAGGTGTCGCTATTATCCTCATTTGACAGAGGAGGAAACTGAGGTGTGGGCAGCGACATGACTTGCCCAAGAGCACCCCACAGAAGTGACAAACTAATCTCTGAACTCAAGCTTGCTTCTTCATCTATACACCTCTACTCCCTCTCCAAAGGCCTGCCAGAGATAAAGGGGATCTAGGGATGTCCTGGTCTAAATGGGGAAACTGAGGCAGAACTGGACACTTTTCCTTTCCTCAAGTGTCCTAACTGCAGGCTCTCCCAGCTAACCTAGTTGCGGGGCTGCCGTAGAAGACCAGGTAAGCTTGTGGAAAAGTGCTCTTGCGATCCTGTTTGCAGAAATCTGGGCAACTGCCCTCCTGGGGGCCAGCTCCAGCCCCACCGCCTCCAGGAAGCCCCCCATGACTTCTCATCCTCCCCACATACCAATCTGAGCACCCTTTCTCTCTAAGGGTGGATTCCATAGGTTCTCTAGAAGGAGGGAGGAGCTGAACCTCAAACTGGTTGGAGTCCCCCACCACCCCACCTTCACCCAGCAGGCCTGCTTCAACAAACACTCATATCCCGGTGACAAAACCACAAAAACAAGCTCTCGTGGAATGTGAATGTCATGCAAAAGGTAAACTTCAAGTACCTTAAAGAAATCTAGCATTTCCTCTATTATCCCCTATTCTCTATGCATCACTTAAAACCCATACTTGAAAACCTTTTTGTTTGGCTGATTTGAGTCACTGTGTATCTTTACAAGAAAAATAAATAACTAGTTCATATAGTCTCTTTAATTCATATTCTTCCATACCCAGAACATCCCTCAGCAGAGTCCTGCTTAATCACACGTAACATCTCCACAGTTCAACATTCACAATCCCAGAGAAGCCCATCCGGCAGCTGAGGACAGACCGCACAGGGACCGACACTGTGAGCTGCAGAGTGGGGAGGACTTTCACTCTAACTCCACCCGTACTCCTTTCCAGCTGGGCATTTTAGGCAAGTCAGTCTGCTCTGGGCTTCAATTTCCTCATCTGCAAAATGGAGATCATAACAGGCCCTCACGGATCTGGTACGAGAATTGAATGGGCTAATTCTTGCAAAGTCTTGAGCCCAGTGCCTGGCCCATGGAAAGTACTCCGAAACTGTGAGCTGCTAGCAATTATGATAGCCCAGGGAGGTCCTGCACCTTTGTCAGGGTCACAGAGCCAGTGTGAGGCAGGGCAAACACTCACAGCAGATTCTGGTGCTGGGTCCAAGCTCTTCATCAACAGAGTCACTCTGCTGGGAACCTGTGAGATGGCACCACCCAGGGGCTTATCATGAACCAGCAGCTTCCCCAGGCCTGCAGTCCACAGGCCAAGTACAAAGCCCCAACCAACAGGTTTGTTTTTCTTACACACATGCACAAAATTGACAAGTGGCTCAGAGTGAAAGTTCCCAAACCTTGGCATCCTCCCCCATCCAGAGGTGAGCAGTGACCTCATCCCTATGTATGACTAAGCCGACGCCTGCAGGATGCCAAGAGCCCTCTCTGGGAACCCACAGGCTTGCCGCTGTTGGCTCCCAGCCCCAGGAGGAGCCAAGGCTGCAAAACCGGGGTCCTGGCAGAGCTGCGAGTCCCTGCTCCTGAGCCCAGAAAGGAGCAGAGTGAATCTGAAAAGCAGGGTGGTGCTACAGCCAGACCAGGATGGATTTGGAGATCTGGTTTCGAGTTCCCTGGCTTTGCCGTGAGCTTCTCCTGAGTTTTAGGCAAACCCAGGCCTCTGTTTGCCCAACTCTAAAATGGGTGGATTACATATTTCCAATGGTTTGTCCAGCTCAGATCTGGTTCAGCCCTCAGGGACCCCTGGCCTAGCTAAGGAGGGAGCAAAGAGCTAATAAAGGTATGGACTAGAGGACAATTGTCACTGGAAGGTGCAAAAGGAGAGGCCAGTGTCCCGGGAGTGGTCGTTGGCAGGCTGCCAGGAGGAGCTGGGACCCAATCAAAGGTCCTGATGGGGGAGGGGTGGAGCTGGGAGAAAGAGAGGATGATGCTAGCAGTCTGGGAGCTTGGGAGGCAAGGCACTAGAACAGCCTGTAAGGCTTCAGTGAGTTAAGCCCCGGGAGGAAAAGCATGTTCCCCCAGAACTTCAGCCATTGCCTCCTCCCACCTTGGTGAAGACAGATAGACAGCCACAAGGACCTAGATTAAAAACTAGAAAAAGCAACCCTGGCTGGGTGGCTCAGTGGATAAAGCATCAACCCGGTGTGCTGAGGATGCAGGTTCGAGTCCCAGCCAGTGTGATCAATGAGTCCACAACTACATAGAACAACTAACTGAAACAATGAGTTGATGCTTCTCTCGCTCTCTCTCCCTCTTTCTTCCCCTCTGACTCCTTCCTTTTCTCTCCATCCCTCAAGTCAACGGGAAAATATTTCTTTAATTAAAAAGAAAAAAAATACTATAAAAAGCCAAGAAACCCAGATACAGACTTTACCCAGAACTGGCTTCTCCTAGAAACCAAAGTCCAGTTCCAGAAGGAAAGGTAGAGATGGATGGGGTGTCTTTTGAGGATTATTTTTTAAAAATCTGCTCTACCAAACACCATAAAATGACCCCTGTAGCAAAGCCAGGGTGGAGGCACACCATTGCACTGCTCTATTGTGCCCTGCTGTGCTCCGGAATCCTCAGTGGCTCCCTGTTGTCTTTAGTGTTACGTTCACATTCTATTTATGGTATTTAGGGTCTCCATTTGGGGTCCTGATGGTACTTTTCTTTTTTCTTTTAAGTGAGAGGAGGGGAGATAGTGAGACAGACTCCCACATGTGCCCTGACCGGGATCCACCTGCCCCCCACCCCATCTAAGGCTGATGCTTGAATCAACCGAGCTATACTCAGCACCCAGGGCTGATGCTCAAACCAATAGAGCCACTGGCTACAGGAGGGGAAGAGGTAGAGAAGGGGAGAGAAGCAGATGGTCACTTGTGTGTGCACTGACCAGTAATCGAACCCGAGACATCCATACACTGGGCTGCTCTATCCACTAAGCCAACTGACCAGGGCCCTGATGGAACTTTTCTGCTTCACTCCCATCACCACCCTGTCTCCCCCCACCCACACCCCAGCAACCACTTACAGCCTCTAGCTGATCCCCTACCCCGTCATGAGCCTTTGTCTCCTGGGGCTCTGATCCATCATTACGTCCCCTCTTTTCACTGTCCTTGCCGCTTTGCTTAATAATCTACCCATATTGTTTCAACCACCCCCTCCCCCCGGTCGCCTGTCAATTGGGCTTCTCACAAGAGTACACAGACATAAGGGGTGGAAAACAGACCGAGGTTCTGCCACCAAATTTTGGGTACAGCCTCACGCGAGGAACTGGGCACACGCCTCCACACGCTCATTTATAAAGCGGGCAGTGCGGCCCCGGCCTACGTCAGCGGCGGCTGAGCCACTCAAGCGAGATAATGGAGCCAAGGGCTCTGCACAGCCTCAAGTGTGACACGATCTCAAGGGATTAGGATGGCTATTTTTAACTCCCCACATCCTGGCCGAAAACAAATCCCTCACACACCCTGCCGGTCCCCATCAGGGGGCTGGCAGAGACTTTTGGGAATTCTCCCCTCCCGGAAGCAGCGCCAGTGCTGATGGCTCTCCCTCTGCCGGGAAAGGCTCCGTGGGCCCAGCTCCAGCCCAGGCCAGTTCCCAGTATGTCTGGCCATGTCCTCGTGGTCCCTGTCAAACAGCCATTTCCTGGTGGCATTTCCTCAATTGTCACATATTCCTCAGCTGGTGACAGCGAGACAAGGTCACCAAAGATGCTAAGAAGCGTCATTCATTCATTTGCGTATTCATTTACCTCCACATGCCCTCCTGTCCTCCTCTGAGGAGGTGGAGTCTGCTGCAGGGTCACCCAGAAGGGTCACCCACGAGCACCTGTGTTAGGCTGCTCAGTCTGGGGGCAGAAGCAGGAGTGAAGACAGGTAAACTAACAGAGCAAAAGTGAGTGGGACAGTCAAAGGCATCCTGAAGGGAGGCTGTGGGACTCCAATGGCCCCTGCAGGCCTCCAGCTGGGCAAGGGGCTTGGACAGCACCTGAACAGAAAACCAGAACGTCATCAATCTTGCTCCCCTCCCTCCAGTGCCGCCAGCATCCCTCGGACCTTACTCCAGCATGGCTCTGTAGTAAGTAGCAGCCACTGTGGCTTCCAGGGAGTTGGGGTTTCCTGTGTTAGGGCAGAGAGCTCCTGTCTAGTCACCTGGCCCGGCTGTGTGGGTGTTGACTAAGTTCATAAGGACATTGCCCGTTCTCCCTGGCCCCACTTCGCCCCCTGCCACTGCCCAATCAAATGAGGTCAGTGGGGAAAAAGACTCCAACACAGGAGTTTCACAGAGAACAGCCTCATTTTGAATGAGGGGCCATGGATATGGAGTGCCTCTTCCTACCCCACCCCACCCCGGAGCCCTGCCTCTTCGCCCAGGGAGGGGTGAGCACTGGACAGTGAGCAGTGAGCACTGAACGGGGGCTAAGAGAAGCCAGTGCAAGCCCCGGGCGGCCTCCTTCTGCTGCCTGAGCTCGGCCAAGCATCCCCTCTCTCAGAGCCTTGGTTTCCCCTGAGAAACTTCAGTCATACTAAAGGACTACAGTAAACAATACCCAAACGTTTCATAGAAATGCTTCGTTTTAGCATGAATTTTTTGTCCTCATTTTTGTTCTTTCCCCTTTGGCCTCTGAGGTTCAAGAACCCTCACTGAACTTGGTGACAGTTGGTTCCCTAAAGGTTCTGGCCACAAATAACTGTATAAGCCTAGAAAAGTCATGTGATCCCTAGGTGCCTCTGGGGCCATGTCTGTGGGTCCCTAACACCATATCGGTGACCCCCAAGACCCTTCATAAGTGCTTTGCAAACTCTCTTATGAATTCTAAGGAATCAGGTGGATCCGGGCTAGAAGAGGCGTGAAGCCCAGCCTGCAGGCGGGGGAACTGACAGGTGCCCTTTTCAGACCTGCTTCCAGGTCGCTTGCTCTGTCTTTGATGCCACAAAGTCAGAACAGACTTTTTTATTTTTTTAAAGGCAGATCAAGAGCAATCCAAAGGAGGCAGGAAAGTCTATACACCAAAGGCACCTCTCTGTCTGTCCCTTGCTGGAGCCAGCCTGTCCCGGAGCACACACTGAGAGGACCCTCACAAAGCAGGGTGTGGGCAAAACGCTTGGAGTCAGGAGCAGAACATCCAAGCCTGGTTCCAGGCCAGCGCAACTTTGCAAGGCTTCCGGAGCATTCCTAGACCGAGGAAGGCCCGTGCCGAGCCCTAAACACTTCATGGGCGCTGAGGTGAGGGGTAAGGCCAGGGCCTTGCCCTCTAGAAGTTCAGAGGGTGTCTTGGAGATAAAAAGGTATAAGGCAAGGTGGTTGAGAAGAGCTATAGGCCAGCACCGTGCAGGACAGCTCACCCTGAGTAGGGTGATAAAACCAAGTTGAGGTGACCTTTGTGCCAGACCCAGAGGGGCAGGAAGAATTTGGGCAATGAAGCAGTGGCCAAGAGAGAAGGGCATCCAGGAGTCACAGGGAGAGAGGCCAGGAAACAGGCAGCCAGCGAGAAGAGAGAAGAGGGAGGCAGCGAGGAAAGTTGAACAGGTGTGGGGCCCTAATCGCCAGGCCAAGGAGTAGGGGTTTGATCCTGTGGGTGGGTAACAGCAAGCCACCCTTGGGGGAGGGAGAAGAGGCATGATGGAGGGGGCACCGAGGGCAGGAGGCTGGCAGAGGCTGTGGTTAACAGGGCCTGCTTTAGGAAGCCAGGCTGCTGGAGGCCCGCCCTGGACATAGAGAAGAGGCAACTGGATCCGCTTGGCCAGCTAGCTGCTCAGCTCCAGGGGGAGGTTTCAGCCATCCAGGCACAGGTACCAGCTGGGAGGGGCCAGGCTCAAGGACACCCAGGAGAGAGACACACGGTGGCTCAGGAGAGAGCCAAGGGACTATTACACATCCTCCTGGTCTCTAGGTCAAAGATATTCTGGGCTGAGAGGGGGGCTCAGACCCTGCGCTCCCCCTCTGCTCCCAGTTATTCCCACCATCACCTCCTGCAGTGTTCAGAGAGCAACATATTATCTAATTTCAAAGTGAGCAACCTTACCCCGCCCTGGGCTGCCTCCTAGCAGCGCCCCCGCCCTGCCCATCCCAGCTCCCTGAGCCCCCTGGACACGGAGCCCAAGCCTTTCTGAATGCTCTCATACAAGCCCCAGTGAAGCACTCTGTCCTCCAACCCAACCCGAGAACTCGCGCACGCCCGGAGCCCATCATGGACACCCCTCCCTAGAAATGCGGGAATAAGCACAACCTAGAAATGTCCAGTTTGGAAGGAATCGGAGACCTAACAAAACACCTCCCGTGCCCCGATTGTAGAAAAGAAAACTGAAGTTTTAAAAGATGACCAGATCTGCCCAGGATCACACAGCCCGACGGTGGCTCGGTCAGAACCCCGGTCTCCGAGCTCCGAGGTGAGGGTTCTGGCACGAAAGCCAGGACCAAGTGCGGCAGAGGAACAATGAGGTTGGGATGTGGTGCCAAAAGGCCTATGCTTATGGTCAAGGGACCTGGGTTCGAGTTTGAACTTTACTACCTCCCACAAACACAGACATTAGAGCTTTGGGCGTGTCACTCAGCTTCCTGGACTCAAAGATCTCCTCCATAAAATGGGTGTTTAATAAACCTGTGCCTTCCACAGGATCAAACAGGATGGAGCAGAACAGTGCTCTGCACAGCACAGCTAGGAGGTCGGGACTGGGAGGGTCCAGAGGCCCAGGCAGGTGATTCCTGTACCCCTCACCATCCCAGCAGCTGGCCTGGCCCAGCCCAGCCCAGCCAGCCTCAGGTCACACATTTCTCTGGAGCTGACCATGGACGGGCAGAGCAGCCCCCAGGGGAAGGGATGGATTTCTACTGGGTTTTATAATACAGATGCATACAGGGCAGGCCCAAACCACACCCCATGCCCAGAAGTTCAGGCACAGCACGTCCTGTCTGAGAGGTCACGGCTATCAGTAGGCCTGAGAGGAGGAAGAGGTGTGTGTGTGTGTGTGTGTGTGTGTGTGTGTGTGTGTTCCTGCCCACCTCTCCTGAATCCCCACCACCCTTGATGAGAAATCTGGGCATAAGGGCCCCATCAGGGTGCACCAATACTTGTAGAAAGAAGAGGCCTTGGGGGGAGGGATGGGGAGATGAGCATGGCTTTGCTATCACAAACATCCACTTGTGGCAGGAGAAGCCTCCATCCTGGGCACCTCTGTCCTCCAAAGGCCTGCTCCAGAATGCCTGCCATCCACCCAGGAGACTTCCACAGCCATCGACAGACACTGGGTGTAACACCATATACATTTCACCACCGGGAGAAATCCCCAGAAACGAAAAGGAACCAAAAGGAACCAGCTCGAGAGAGTGAAGCCCTGACTTAAGTTCAGATCTCCTGTAACTTACATCCCATATTCTCTCCCTAGGAGTATTTTAGGGCTGTGGTTCTCAAACTGTGGTGTGCATGTGAATGGCCACGGGAGTTTTAAAAAGTGCAGGTCTGCAGTAGATGTGAGGAATTTGCATTTCAACAAGTGCCCAGGTGATTGTGATAAAAGCATCGCCAACACACCCCATGGGTACACATGACCACACAGGACAAAAGTAACAATTAGAAGCTTGGGCTCTAAAGGCAGATGCTGGGTTTGGGATGTACTCCAGCTCCTTCTGAATTCTATGACTTTGGGTAAGCCTCTTAACCTCCCTAAACCTGTTTGTTCCGAAGCAAAATGAGGATAAGAAAATAATCAACCTCATGGGGTGGTCCTTAGAATGCAATGTGCAAAGCCCTCAGCACAGAACCTGGCATATAATAAACACTCAATTAATGGTGCTATGCTCATTGCCAAATTCAGTTCAGTGTGCTAAATGCCTAAGGGAAGGGACAGAATGACCCACACCTGGGGACTGCAGTGAGTAATTGAGCCAGTAAGAGAGGCCTGCAGGGTTGTGTTAAAACCAGTGGGTAGAAGTAACAGGGACACAGATTTCTGCTCCAAGCAGGAAGAATTTTTCAACAGACTAGAGTTGCCCAATCATGAAGCCAGGTTCCTAGGGGGCAAACTGTCGCTGGAGGATCCCAGCGCAAAAAGTCTAGATAGATGTTCACCAGGTGGAGACACAATACCAGGGCAGGAAGAATGGGTAGGAGGTGGCCTGGATGATCTTGAAGGTGACTTTGGACCAGATTCTGCAGGTCAGCCCCTCTTCCCTACCATGCTGGTTAATTAGTGCATTTGCATTTCCCTGATATTTACGACCTCTGCCTCCAAGGATCCAAACAGGATGGGGAGAGCTCAGTGGTAGATAGAAAGCTTATACCTTCTGAATAGTTCATGACAAGGAAGGGGATGGGGGGGTGGCTGTCTTAAATCTAAGACCGACAGACCCACTGTAATCATATGCCTCAGGGGTATGTGCGTCTGTGCACTTTGCTCAGAAGAGTTGTGTGAGAGGGGCTGGTCCACACCGTTTGAAAGGAGGGGAAATTGAGGCACAGAGTGGCTGTGTCCCTCAGATAGCAAGAGGGTCCAAGCTCCAGGTTGTAGACTGGCAGCCCAAGGTGTTGTCCTGGGAGCCACACCTTACTTCTCAAAAGCCTCACTAGATCCCCCTTGAGTGGGACCTCTGAGCTCAGAAGAGTTAGGAAAGCTGCCTAAGGACACACAGCGAGGGAGGGCAGGGCTGAAGTTTAAACCCAGGTTCCCAAAGCTGGTGTTTGATTTGGTTTTTCGCTTACAAGTGTACTGTCTTAGGTCAGGAAAAAATAGAAGTGGGTTTGGCTTTGACATAGAGGGGAAATAATGTTAAAGATGATAATCTTCATAAGTGACAAACTATCCAAACTCAATCAAAATTAAATTCTAATCAAATTTCCCTCCTAAACAGCAGAAAGAAACTAGGGGATAGGGGCACAGTTTCCACATGACTCAAGCCAGACAATTCAAAAGAATAGACCACAAAGAAACCAGAAATTCCTACCAGGCTGGGAATTGGGACAGGGATGGTTTTGGTTCCTATTCCCACTCTGCTTAGCTCAAGGTATTTTCATGGGGTGCAGGATACCAGGCAGCTCAGGAAACCGAAAAGAGGCCTCTCTTTTCTGAAAGTTGAAGAGTGGCTAGGGTTGAACAAAACATCAACCAAAACGTGTGTGCCTTCGGATGCCAGGCTCGGCACAGCAGGGAGTGGCTACCCAGTGTTCAACCCTCGGAGTGAGCTAAGGAGGTTCTGAAGTTTAGAGTGACCGCTGGAAACGTTGCGTTGGGGGCAGCGGGGCTAGAGAATGGCCCTGCCGCTAGGAGATGTCTTCCTTGTAACACCCAGAGCGCGGCTGTCTCCCACGGACCCAGAGATAGAGGCAGGGCGCACAGGAAAGTTTAAAGGGCCACCCCCAACCACCCAACCCCGGGTACAGATCCTTACAGCACAGGGGGCTGTTGGAAAAGGGGTGAATAAAGCGAAGCGCAGTCCACTCCTCTGTCCGGACCCCCATACCTTCTGTCAGGGCCTTTGTACCATCTCGAACCCGGATCTCCCTGGGATCCCTGCAAGCCCCTGACCCCATCCCCTGCATCGTCATGATTGAGGGGCCCTAGCTCTTACCTCTACACGCCGGCGGGGCCGCTGGGCACTGCCATCCCAAAGGCGCCCACGCCTGGCTCAGGGTCAGGGTCACGAGGTGGCGGGGTTGCGGGATCGCCAGGCGGCAGGAAAGTTTCCGTAGCGCCAGCCAGGCGGAGCGCAGCGGTGCGAGCCGAGCAGGCGGCGGCCCGGTAGGAGCGCTCTATGGCCGGCTCTGCGTCTCCGCCTGCACCTCCTGCACCTCGGTACTGGGCTCCCGGGCTCCCCAGGCCACCCGGCCGGCCCGGTGCGGCCAATCGCAGGCCCAGCCACCCGCAGCTCCGCCCGCCTGGCCGGCACCAAACGGAGGCCGGGAGGGGCGGGGCGGGGGCGCACCTGTTTGATCAATCGACCCCACTACAGCCACCCAGCCAGGCCGGACTCCGCAGGGCGGACCCCCTCATTCCCGGCACACGCCCCCTGTCCCCACTTTGGCCCAGGTTCTGGGCTAGGCCACATGCCACCTTTCTCCCACCCCACCCCCAATCTATGCCAGGCCACACGCCCCAACGCTCGCAGGGCCGGGTCCAGCGCGCCGCTGTCTCAGCTCCAGGATTTCGGAGATAAAACCTCCTTTTCGCCTGTGGGCGATAGGGGCACGCGACTGAGGAGTGGACCGCGACTCTGCTTTGCTGGCCACTCTTCCCCTCTACACCCTCCTCTTCCTCCAGTATCTCATCGCCTCCGCTGACCCCTGAAACTTTGCTGTGGGCCCTGTCTTAATGATCTTCGACCGCGAGGGCCAAGATCTGATGCCAAGTCCTGAGCTTCGGGAGAGAATGGGGGGCGGGAGAGAACAGAGAAGGCAATTCTAACCCTCCCACCAACATACTCTCTCTAGGACCGTAAATGGGTTTGAGCAAACTTCCCCAGAATGCTTGTGATCCGTTTCAGCGGGTACCCCAACTTCTGTCGGAGTCACAATATTAATGCTTGATGATTTCATTGTCCCATTTTCCAGATAGGAAGGCTGAGGCCCAAGGGAGGCGAACGCTTCTCATCCCTTAGAGGCAAGACGGCAACTTTTACAAACTAAAGGCGAGTTTTCAGAGAGCCCCTGGCTCTTCTCCCCAGCTCGGTGCCAATGCCTGGGGTCACCCCGCCCCAACCTCGTCCCCCACTGCGGACCTGGGGTGGGGAAGGACAAAACGGCCCTCCAAACCTCCAAATGCCTGGGAAGAGCGAGAGGCAAGCCCGCAGCCGGCGGGGCCTTACCTCTACAGCAAAGCGTGTCCTCGCAGAGTGCGCCGGCGGGAGGCCCCAGCAGGGGCAGGGAGGCCCAGGCGAGCGCGCGGGAGGCCGCGCCGCCGGCTCCCATCCCGGACCGCCCCGGCTGCGCCTCGGCCCGCCGACCTTCCACCCTGGGCGGCACCTGTGGGGAGAGCGCTGTGCCCACGGACTTGGCCTCAGGGGTGGGACCTGGGCCAGGCCCCGAGTGGGGGCGTGCGGGGCTCCCGGGCTCCTTGGACAGTCGGCGGCTCGGACTTCCAGAATCGCTGCCCCAGCTCCCGGCCCGCACAAGTCGCGCTGGGCAGGGTACTATTTTTAGCGAGAGCTGCTCTCCCAGTTGGACAGACAGAACCAGTTAATTCGGCCGCTGGAGAAGGGCCTGCACCTGGAGCTCCCCGGAATGGCAGCCGCAGCTCTGTTGAAAGCTGATCCTTCGCATTCCTGCCTCCCGAGGCGGGAGGGCGGGAGGACGCCTCTAATTCCTGGGGGAAGCCAGCGTCCTCTCAGAAAGCAGAGCCAAGGCCCCAAGTGCACGCCCAGGATGGAGCTCTTTAAATTGACTCTGAGAGCCTGCCGGACTTCCTCCTGCTGACCCCAGGCCTCAGACGACTTCCCCACCTTAAGTCTCACGCTCCCTACTGGTCTCTAGCAATGGAACGCCCTCCCTCCCCGCAGATGCAGGGCCTGGGTCCCAGCACTGACAAAAGCTGGCACACATACTTCACTCAGGAGCTACTTGTTGAAAGAAGGGAGGAAGGAGTGCAAATCTCCAACCAGAAGAGTGGGAGGGTCAAGCAGAGCCTGGGCAGTGTGGGATAAATGTAGAGTGGCTTTGAAATTCTGCAGAACCCCTAATCCAACACTTTCTGTGTGACCCTGGCAAGTCATCTCACCTCAGTGCCTTGGTTCCCTCTTCTGCATAAGGGAGTTTTAGGGGCTGGAGAGACAGAGTGTGAGAAGGTCTTTGTAAACAAAAGCATGACGTGAGTGTTTATATAATGAGTGATGAGAGGGATGCAAAGATGAGTAAGACAGTTCTGCTCTCAGGAAGCCGCTAGCCCTGCCAATTCAAGGGAGAAGGTTCTAAGGGCCAAAAAGTCACAGTGAGACCATATGATATTAGCCCGAGGATGATGGCTAGATAGACCAGTGACAGACTGCAGAAACAGACCCACACAGGTATGGAAACCTGATGCGGAAGTGGAGCTGTGGGTCACTGGGGAAGGGTGCATTGGTCTGTGCTGCTTCTAATGGAACAATTGGCTGTCCATGGGGGGGGGGGGGAGAGGAATAAGATAGAATCCCTACCTCACACTATGCATTAAAAAAATCAGTTCTAAAGACTTAAATGCAAAAACCTTGTGTAAAATTCATTTATGAGAAGAAAATATTTGAAACACAATATCCAAAATATACCAAGAACTTCTACAAATCAATTTCAAGAGAAACTTGGGCAAAATATATGAACAGACAATTTGAAGAAGGGGGAACTCGAATGGCCAATAAACATATGAAAAGATATTCAGTCTTCCTTGTAATAAGGAAGGATACAAAATACAACCAGTCAAGTGCCATTTCCCACCTGTGAGACTGGTGACCAGCAAAGGTGTAGGAACAACAGAAAGAACACTCAGACACTGCTGGTCGGAGGGGAAAAGGGTACCACCATGCTGGAAAACAGTTTGACAGCAGTTAAACATGTGGAAGATGCGTGCACCCCGGTGACCCAGAGACTTGGCTTCTGGGATAAACCCAGAGAGCTTCTTGCTCATTGCAGCAGTATTTATTCTAGTAAAGACTCTGAACAGCCTCAATACCCACCCGCAGAAGAGTGCACAAACAGTCCGTGAAGCTGTCAGTGAAATTCTACACTGCAGTGAAAATGAATGACTGGAGCTCCTTATAAATCATAAGGGGGGGGAGGGAACCAAGTTACAGAAGATCTAGTTGTATGATGTCATTTATATAGACCCGTGATGGCGAACCTATGACACGCGTGTCAGCACTGACACGCGTAGCCATTTTTTATGACTCGCGGCCGCATACCAGAGAAGTATAGGGCCGCATGCCGAGAACGACGTTTCATCCTCAGCCAGGTGCAGCAGCCGAGGATAAAACATTTGCTGTAGTGTAGACACTCTGTGCTGGAGGTCTGTAGGCCAAAACAACAGAACTCCGGCACAGAGCGTCTAGTTCTGGGACTTCCGGTTAGGCCGTTTTTCTTGAAGTGACACACCACCCAAGTTATGCTCGGTTTTTTGGCGAATTTTGACACACCAAGCTCAAAAGATTGCCCATCACTGCTATAGACTTTTGCTGAACAAAATGATGCCGTATCTTGCTAGGAATGTACATACGTGGTAAAATGTATAAAGAAATTCAGAGGACTGATAAATACACTATTTAGAAGAGTTTATCTCTGGGGGGATTTGGAGATTTGACGGATGAAGGGAGGGGCTTCAGTCACATTGGTAAGGTTTGATTTCTTGACCTGGACTGTGGTTACACAGGTATTTTGTGTTGCATGTGTGTGCACATTTAAACTCTTCAATAACTTTTTTTAAGGGATAGAGCAAGCATGGTGAGAGTTCACATAAAACCCAGTCTAGCTCTGAACTTCAGTTTCCTTATTTTAATAGTGTGGTCATCATATCTGTGAAGTGCTTAGTAAATCATAACACGAATAGCCTGCTCCCCGGTCTCCGCTGGGGTCCTTCACACCCTAGTCCTAGCCAGCTGAGACTCCCGAACCAAGGCACCACCATGCAGCCCGGTCTCCCAAGGCCCCACCTCTGCCATGCCTTTGCACAGACCTTTCACTTCTCCCTGGAATTCCTGTCCTCCCTGCCTCTGATGGTCCAGGTCCTGTTTCTCCTATTCCAATCCAGCTGAGCCATTGAGCCCATAGGAAGCCCCTGAGGGGTCTGCACTGATCCTCCCAAGCAGAGTGTTCCCACAGCACCTGCCTACCCCACTGTCCATGCTTATGACAGTGTGGATTGTTGCACCCAGGTACGTCTCCTCCCTGAGCAGACGATGAGCTTTTCCAGGTCTCAAACCTTGTCTGAGCCACCATTGCTGTCCCACCACCTGCGTATGGCCTGACCTCAGGAAGGTTTGTTGAATAAAAAAATGGGTAAATGGACACAAATACTCAGAAACAAAAAAGAGTCACGCCAAACACTTACAAGGCAAAGCAATCCCACTCTACAGATCTTTACTGAATGTTCTTGGAAGGTAGCATGACCTTTGGGCCCAGCAGGACCTGGGTTCACATCTGGGCTGAGCTACCCGCCAGCTGTGTGGCCTGAGGCCTGCTACAACACCCCTCTGCTCCTCAGTTTCTGTGTCTGCACAACCAGGATGTAACTGGGGCTTATTGCAAGGAGCTCTCATGAAGATTCAGTGAGATAATAGAGGCAAAATGCATGGCCCCATTTTTGGAACAGGTAGTAATTACAGTAATTATATGATATTGGCCAAGAGGAAGATGTTTGCAGAGGAGGGTGGAAGGAACCCAATTGAGTTACTGTGAAAGTGGGAGGCTGAAAAAATATGTCAGGGAGTGTTCTCCAGTTCTGAACAAAAGCATGCACCTGGAGGCTGGCCCAGAAGGTGGGAGGGTCAGAAGTGGGCTCCACGCTAATGCTTCCTTTTGTCCTTTGCCCTACCCCTAGGTAAGGGGCTGTACAGCATGTCAGACCCTCCTGTCTGTCTTCTCACGCCCACTCTGGCCCCCTGCCATCTGTTCTTGCACATAGACCAGGGATCCCAATCTGGACCCATCTTTTCCTTGCCAGCTTCCATCTGTAGGGGCGACGGAGCCTGCCGGCACCTTCCCCGGGGACATGTCTGAAGCGATTCACCAAATGCATGGTCTGCACTATATGTGCAAAATCCACATATGTCCGCTTGTTGGGAACTTCCATCAGAGGCAGCACAGAGGATGGCAAATTGCTTATGGTCCAGACTTTAGAAGATGAATTGGCCAGTGTTACATGTCCTCCAAGCAAATCCATAAAGTCGTCAGGGCTACTGGAAAAGAACAAGACAGTGCACTTCATGGGTTCGGAGGAGACTTTCTGAACTAATGAGTTGAACTTCTTTCATCCAGATCGCTCTGGACAATGTAATGTTATTCCAGTGACATGGACATTAGCCCCAGTCGGCTCTTTGTCCCATGCAAAGTGCCTCGCAAGGCAGGAACCCTGCCCAGCTTAAGGTCTGCTGTCTCAGTGCATCTCTGAAAGGTCACGGGTAAGCTTGCTGGTCGCGCCAAGGGACACCTTTCCATCTTCATCTCACCCAACCTCTTGGCTTTATTCCACCCCTTGGATGCTCTCTGACCTTTTCTGTCTCTCCACCCTCTCTCAGTTTTTCTCCTAGTTCTCTGGCCTTCTCCCTGGCCCCCTCATTTTACTCCCATGGCCTATAGAAGTGGGAGCTTGAGGTTGTCTGAGCCCCTCTTGTCCTTCCAGACTCTCCACTTCCACCGCATCCCAGTGCACAGCTTCCACCGCTGTCCTTTGGCTGGTGAGTTCCAAATGTTTGTTTCTAGGCCAGTCCGGGCATTGGTGCTGTCTCTCGCCCGGACTTCAGGAAGGACTGAGCTGGCCCCTGCATCCACCTGGGCCCTCCCTCTGCTGGTCTCTGTCTGTGGCTTCTCCTCATGAGGTTTGCAAAGCACACATTCAATCTTATCACCCCACGCTGGCTTGAAAGCTTTCAATGGCTTCTTGTTGTCTTCTTGCAACCTAGCAGGCCCTGGGCAGCCTGGCCCCAGCCCTCCTCTCTTGCCTGGCTTCTTGCCATCTCTCCCTCCCTTTCTGCCTCCAGCCAGCTTCCAGGTCCCCAGTTCTGCAGTGCTGTCCCCCATTACACAGACTTTGCACACCAGGGTCCCCTCTCCAGAACACTTTCCACTGTCACCTCCACTCCTTGGCTCAGTTTGCTTCTTCCCAGGGTAGCTTAAGGGTCATGTCCCCAGGGAAACCTTCCTTGGCCTTGCACACTATACACTCATGGCCCGAGTCACTTTTCTTCGTGGCATTTGTCGGTAGTGACTGTGCCTTCATTATGTGATTGTTGGATCAATGTGTCACCCTCCCGGGGCTGGACACCCCTGAGCACAGCCGTCATGCCTGGTTTTATTCACTGTGATATCTCCTCCCCACCCCTCAACCCCCCAGGAAAAACTTCGGCACATAGTAGGTGCTCAGTGGATGTTTGTTGAATGAATGAGTGAACCCAAGTTTGTTCGCACACCTCCAGTGCTGGGCTGTGTTTTTCATCATTGGACGCTGTTAATGACCAGAAATGTCTACATTCATGTAGTAGATATGTGCACAAGTGTGAGTGCCTTGCCAGGTGTTTCAGATGGTCTCTCACTTAATTCTCACAGCCACCTCTGAGGAGGCTTTGTCATTATTAATTCCCAGTTGACAGGTGGGGAAACTGAGGCTCAGAGAGTTTAAAGCAATTTGCAGAATATCACCCAGCGTGTAAACGGCAAAGCCTATGTATGCCACACGAGGGTATTCATGTATATGATATTTTACAGTTGTCCAAACTAACCAATTACTCAATCTCTTATTGGGGTGGTAGGCCCTCATTTGATGATGGAAGTGGGATTCAAACCCACATCAACCGACCGAGGCATCCTATAACAAAGACCCAGGCCTGCAGAACAGCAGGCCAGGGGTGTCATGTATGGAGCGGAAGGGGAGGGAGCAGAGAGAAACTCTGATCTAGTGTTCCTGCGAGGCGGTGGGAGTTACCAGAATATACAGTAGAGATCTGCCAACCTCACTTCCGGCTGAGCATTAAATACCCAGAGAGAATGCGGCTGGAGTCAGACACTGTGAAGGGAGGAAGGATCAGGTAATGGTGGCCAGGAGGAAGGCTCCAGTTCCCAGGGCAGGCCTGTTTCGAGGGGCCCAGCCCTGTCCTACTTTAATCAGTTGGATGCTTTGACTTAGCCTCTGCAGTTTCTCTCACACCCACCGCTGCTGGCCCTGGATTCCCCGAGTGTCTGAGTCAATGTCACTGTCAACAGGAGCCCACTCTGTGCCACACTCTGAGCTTGTTGCTGGGGACACAAATAAAGAATGAGCTGCTCATTTGTGCAGGGAAAAGACAGTCAACAGCACTGTTTGGCCTGATGTGCTCGTGACCAAGATAGGGGGTGGCAATGGGGGTCCCGATGCCAGCCTGGGCTGGACGACCAGAGCAGTGGCCTCAGGAAAGGCTTCCCAGGACATGACTTCTGAGTATCTCAAAGGAGCAGAGAGAGAACTAACTTTGCCAAGCAGAAAGGAACCGGCCCATGCAAAAGCACGGCAATGTGAAATGGTCCAGCGTACTAAGAGCTGCCAATCAAAGAGCTGTGAGAGGGAACAGGAAGAAGAGGCGGAACTGGGAGGGAGGGGCCCTGAATGCCATGCCCAGGAGCTGGGACTTCAGGTAGCAACTGGGAGAGCTTGAGCAGGGGAGGGACAGTCAATGCTTGAGTTTTACAGGAAGCCCTTCATCTGGAGGAGGAAGATGGATCTAAAGGGTACAGACAGGAGGCTAGCAAGAGCACAGTCAGAGGACAGGGTGACTGGGACTGAGGACAGAAAGACAGACAGCTCTGCGGAGGAACTGGGTCAGAAGGAAGATATGAGAGTGGGTGTTTGCCAGAGGGGAATGCTCTGCATTGGGGGGGGGGGGCGGGGTGCTGTGATCTGCAACCCAGATCCCCTCTTCCAGAATAGAGGACTCGCTCCCACATGGGAGGGGAAGCTGCTACAAGGTGGCCCTTAGCTTCTGCCCTCTTTGGGGTGGCCTCTGGTGAAGGTAACACCCCTAGAAGGTGACAAGCCCAGTTCAGTGACCAATGACTCCTCTCCCCTGCCTCCTAACATGGGCTGAGACCTGTGCGTCTGCTCAGTCCGGCTGCCTGCCCCGCCCTTTGCTGACACAGCCCAGAGCCCGCTTCCTAGGGAACCCACCCCATGACGGGGAACACGGGGAGCACTTTTGGGAAAGACCCCAGAGAGTGTGACTGTGAAGTTCACTGTGGGAGAGGTGAGCAAGACTCAAGGGAATGACTCATTTTTTTAGTACAAGCGTGTCCTGTGCAATATTTGGGATGTGCTTATACTAAAAAATTGTTATTTACCTCATCACCTTCTCACCTTCTCTCTGCCCGCAGCCCACCAGTGAGTCCCCCAGACTGTGGCCCAGGTACATTCCAGGTTCCATCCATCCTTCCCTTGCTCAAATACCTACAGTGGCTTCTCATTGTCCAAACCCTCAGCTGGTCATTTGAGACCTTGTATTGTCTGATCCTCAGTCACTGCCCCACCCTGTCTCCCATCTTCTAACAACCCCCTTTAATCTTCTGCTTCTGCTTTTTGCTCAGTTGTTTCCTCTGCCTGCAATGCCCGCCCTTGTGTCCTCTCTTCCAAGAAGCCTCCCAGACTCTTGTGAGTGGATGGAAGCACCTTGGTTGCTCTGAGCCAATATTGCCTTGTCTCTAAATGGGGATGATACTGGCTCTATCAGGTGGGTGAGGAGATAAGAAACTGGGTTCAGAAAGCACCAGAAACACTATCCAATACTGGTATTCTCCCCGCACCTGCACCTAGATCTGTACCTGGCACTCAGTGGGCACAAATTGAATTGAATTGACTGACTCCAAGGTCCTGAGCTTTTATAGTTTAACTTGTTTCTTGGAATTACCACGCCCAATAGTGGAACTTGGACAAATTAGATTTCCTATGTTAAGATGGCCTGAAAAGCCACTGCAATTCTGATTGCCTAATTGGGTTTCTCTCCCAGTTGACAAAGGACCAAGCCAGCTCCCCAGAAAGGGCCATTTTGGAACCAAACATGGAGCCTAGCCTCTCCAGTTGGAAGCAGGTAATACCCTTCACGCATGTTTCTGTCTCAAGCCCTCCCAATCCCAGACCACAAAAGGTGATTTCTTATAACCATTAGCATAATTACCCGACTGCAACACTATAGAGAAGCGATTAGATGAGCCCGTGATTTTTGCACAGTTATTCGTCTCAAGTAAGTCACCTGAAGTTCATCTGCCATCAGGATTCATGGCTGCGTTCTATAATCGCAGGGAATTATTTTGCTAATAACAGAGGTGCCTTGATCTAATTTAGTTTCAATGCCAGGAGGTGCCCTCCCAGAATAATCAGCTTCAGGGCCATTCCAATTTCCAGGTTTGTTACACGTTCCGGGGAGAAGATTCAATTCAAGGAGGCTGAAGTTACTTCTTTATCGCCCAAAGTCATCTTGGGGCGGAATGAAATCCTACCTCTGCGTTTACAGAAAAATGCAGGAGAGGCCCAGCGATAGAGAGCTGGGGGCAGGGGGCAGGGCAGTCCCCCACCACTGGAAGACACCACTGATGGGTGAGGACTGAGCTGGGTTAGGACCACTAGGCATTCCCCAGGAGAACCCTAATTTTCCTCCCCTTTTATTCCTTATCTCATCTCTTCTTTTATTCACATTTGGGGCCTCTCCTCAGCAAGACCTAGTTTCCACTGTTATTCAAATAGCAAACACTTATGGAGCCCTGTTCCGGGCACTGTACACATATTAACTCATTATATTCCATTTATAGATGGGCAAGCTGAGGCAGAGAGATTCAGAAACTTGCCTCAAGTCACGCAGCCAGTAAGGGGCCTAGCTGAAATGTGAACCTTAGCCCACAAACCTCCTCCTGTTCCCAGGCAGGGAAGGATCCTGCACCCACCAGGAATTGTCCCGCCCCTCCTCTGTGCCCTCCTTTACCCTTCACACGCCCTCTGGGATGGGGGTGTTGCCAGCCCTATTGTGTGGAGAAAGGTTCTGAGTCTCTAGAGGGGGTTGATGTGAAGGTCAACAAAGTGAGGAAATGGAGGGGTTGGGACTCGAACCCCGGGATTCTGGTACTATACCTGGTACTGCCTTGGCTAAAGCCTGGAAGTCTGAGCAGCATCTAGGACAGCCATGGAAGCACACTGGGCATAACGTAGTTAACCTAAGTGCACAGCGAGCCACGGTGACCGGCCAGCATCTCTGCTCTTCCTTTCCCGACTGGGGGCAGTTCTTCTTGCCCGGCCGTCACCCCAGAAATGAGTGCCCTTTGTTGTCATTCCACGTTACCAAACAAAACCTACTTTCAGATTCCTACTGGCTCACGTGTACGAGTGTGCCTTCAGCAGAGGGCTGCAGTGGTGCGGCGGAAGGGTCAGGGGGTCGGCCTGGCTCTGCCACTCTCTCCCAATCCTGGCCTTGGTCTTCCCGTCTGTTTGAGAAGGAGGAGGGTATGCTGTGCATTTTAGACTGAGCCACGGAGCCCTGGTGTCAAAGGCTCTGTGAAAAATTCTGGGCGAGCCAAATGTTTACATCAGAGGAAAGCGAGCTGCTCTGGGCAGAGCTGTGTTGGGGGAAAGGGCCGTCTGCTCTACTTGGCAACTTGTGGGCATCTCCTTGCCAGCCCAGGACCCCTCTGACACAGGTGGAACACCAGGGGCCTGGACAGTCTGTTGGCTCTTGGGGTTCTTAGAGCCGAGGAATCTGGGCCCCACAGACAGCCAGTGATGCCCAAAGTGCAGTGTGGGCACCTAAATGCCCCTGGGACCTCTACTCCCCCCCCCATCACCTGTCCTGCCTGGCGATGGCATCAGGGGCCAACTCTGAGAGGGGCCTGTCATTGAGGCCAGGCTGTGGCTGACATCTGCCTATGGGGGATGAGCTGTCTGGGAGTCTCATCATAGAGAAACGCTATCTGTTTCTCCAAGCAGGCTGTGGGGTCAGTCTGTCCTGGCACATTCCCCAGTGTCCAGAGGATGGGCTACTCCCCATTTCTAAAAACATGGTCTTTTATTCCTCCCTGTGTCCCCACTTCCCTCACAGCATGCTCACAGTCCCCAGCTTCCTGTTCTAGGCCTGAGGCTGCACGGGGAAATGAGAGGACAAGGGTGGCCTCTCAGGGTAGAGCCAGTTTCATCCTGGGCAACTGGTGCTGTCAGCACACCAGGCACTCACTCCCTAGGGTTGGGAAGGCTTCCTGGAGGCAGTGGTGACCAAGGGCCACCAGCACGTGATTAGAAGATAGCTCGGTTTAGGGGGATGGCAAGGGGGGAGGAGGCAGAGTCTCAGGCTCAAAAGAGACAGGGGTGGCGGGGGCATGGAGGCCTAGAGAGGCCAAGTGTTTAAGATGTTACCACTCACTCAGTCTGACTGAAGTGTGGCGTTGGGGGGCCAGGGTTGGGGGGTGAGATACGTGTCCTTGAAGGGCTGCCCCAGGGCTGTGGACGTGATCCTGAGGGTCGTGGGAGCTAGTGCAAGTGTTAAGCAGAGGAGGTGGGGAGGCCAGGCGTGCATGTAAGAGGCTCACATGATTGGGGGTGGGGAGATGGTGAAACAGGGCATCTGGTTCCCTTGCCACCTCCTCAGTCCCTACCCTCCCTCAACACTCTCCTCCAGCCCCTGGGTTCCTCTGAGACATAGCCCGTGCCCAGGAGGGAAGAAAGGCTTTGGACTGCTGGTCGTTCGCACCCTTGCCTGCTTGCCTCCTGGAAGGCAGCCCTTGAACCTTTTGCCCCCAAAATGATGGATCAGGACCAGCTCCAAACTCCATCCCACTGGCTGAGATGCTTTGATTTCATGGCCCCTGGAAAGGGCCTGTTTATGAACAAGAACACAGGCAGAAGGTTAGCTTCCCCACCCCCTTCCAGCACCTTCTATCCAAATCCTGGCTCTAACAAGTGCCTGCCTCAGCCTTGCAGCCCCTCTTGCCCCTGGATCACTGCCCAACACCCTCCCCCCATGCTGAGGGGGGAGGGGAGGTTCCATCCCCAAACACAAGCTCTTTTGTTCCATCTCCCAGCTCAGCCCTCAGCCCCGCATCCATGCATCCACGTTGGTGGAGGCTTTCCTGGCACGCAGCATGCCCCAGGTCAGCTGAGGGATGAGGCCTGGCACAGGCGCCGAGGGGCTGGGGACAGGGCCTGGGGCACAGGCCATTCCAGACTGCACTTCGGGTCTCGTCCCTCCTCTGCTCAAATCCCTTCGCCGGCTCCGGCTTACTCCAGGACAGTAGTTCTTAACCAGGGCAATTTTGTCCCCCAGGGAACATTTTGCAATGACTAGAGACATTGTCACACTTGGGGTGGAGGAGGGAGGCAGGTATGCTACTGGCATCTGGTGGGTAGAAGCCAGAGACGCAGCTAAACAGCCTCTCAGGCACAGGACGGTGCCCACGGCAGAGTTATCCAGCCAAGTTTGAGAAAGCCTGCCTCAGCGTAAAGCCCCTCCCCTGCTGCCCGTACCAGCCCCCGCTACACCCCATGTCCTCATCCATTACCCAGCCTTCCGGGCATCCCCTACTTCAGGCTGAGAGACTCCAACTCTCATTCCCCCTACCAACCTGTGCTCCCGCTGTTTCCCTGGCTGGCACATCCTCCCTGCTGCCTCCACTTAACTAAAGCTCGTTTCTGTCCACCCCCTTCTACCTGTCGGGACCCTTCCTTGCTGCCCGTACCAGCCCCCGCTGCCCCCTCCCAGAAGCTGGCCCTGACACCTGGATACCCAGATTCATCTCTTCCCTGATTGGCACCTGCCAGCTCGGGGTCTCAGCTTGCACCTCTGTGCCCGGAGCACCCAGGGTGAGCAGGGGCCCCAGGCCCCTTGTAGCTCCAACAAAGCCCCTCCTGTCTCTCCCTGGTGCAGGACAAGGCACGTGGGGTGCTCGGTGCAGGCTCACAGTAGGACACACACAGGCTTTGGAGTCAGCAGGATCCGAGTTCAAATTTGAACTCTGCCTAGCAGTGACCAAGGGAAACTGCCAGATGTCTCTGTGCCTGTTTTCCTCTCTGTACTTTGGGACTTCCAGTGACAGTTTCGTGAGCTGCGTATTTTCCCTTCCCTCCCCTTGCTCCTGAACTGGCAGGCTGGTTTATCTCTTCTGATTTCCCCCCTCCTGAAGATTAGAGTTTGACCTTCTACTTGGGGAAGCTGAGCTTGTACTGGGCTGCTGGGGATATGGGGGAACAGAGGCCTCGGAAGCCATGACACAGGAAACCAGAGGCTGGGGCAGCTGCCCTCTTGGCCAGCAGGCTTACTGGCCTCTCTCCTTGTATGTGCTGTTCCAGGCCCCCTTCAACCCCAGACTAGGCTTCTCTGCTGGGACTGTGACCTCCCAAGGTGACAGCCACCCAGACTAAGCTGAACTGGCTCAGGGGAGGGGACACTGTGTTGAGTGGAGGTATCATTTGAAGTCTTAGGAATTCTGGGGAGACAGCGCGCGCACACACACACATGCTAGGATGTAGGTCACCAGCTGGAGGGCCTCAGGCCAGGGATTGTGAGGATCCAGCCATCCAGAGACACGCTTCCGTATTGGTCAGAAATGTACCCCTCCCTCTGCTTGCCTCTTTCCCTGCCCACCTGTGTCATTCTGACCCAAAGCTTCTCTGAGCTTCTGCTTGGTTTTCCCCGGAATCCCATAGGCTGGGACTGCCCTGTCCAGGGTTTCTTCTGTGTGTGTGTCAATCCCTGTGTGGGGTAATGTGGAGTCTACACGAGACGGAGGGGTGTGGTCGTACTTGAAAGACTTCCAATGCATAGCCCAGTGGTTTTCAACCTCTGGTCCGCAGACTAGCACCAGTCCGCCAGAAATTAATGAAGATTAATCTTCATACAACATCAGGGTGGTTAACCTTTTCACAGACTTACACAAAATTTCTGGCAGACCAGCATCGGTCTGCGGACTGGCGGTTGAAAACCATTGGCATATCCCATGAGATGCCCTAGGACTAGAAGTGGTGATGACCAAGATGGTACAGTCAAGGAGAGAGCACAATAGCCTCGGCGCAGCTGGTCAGGACTGGCTTCCTGGGGGAGGTGGCGGGACCTTGGCTGGGCCTAAGAAAGGGAGTGGTACTGATGCAGCTGGCAAGGCCCCGGACATTCCCGTCCTCCACCCTGAAACAGGGGCTTCTCTGAGGTCACATCCGGAATGACCATCACAGGCTCATCCACAGAAAACCCTTCAGACACAGCAAGCCCAGGGCATCACTCCCCCTCTCACCAGAACCTGCTTTCCCGCCCTTGTCCCCCTTTCAATATGGACACCAACATCCCCTGCCAGGTCACCCTGAGCTCTTTCCTTACCCCACCCCCACCTAACCTCTAAGTTTTCAGTCTGGCTCTTGGAGCAGCTCACAGCCTAGAGGTGAAAACAGGTGCTTCAGGCGCTCAAACAAGGTAGTCAGGGAGGACTTCCTGGAGGAGGTGACATTGGAGCTGAGACTTCAGAATGAACAGGAGTAGCCAGGTTGCAGGAGGAAGAGTGGGGAGAGCTGAAATAGAGGGAGTTTTCCAGGCAGGGTAACAGCAAGTGCAAAGGCGAGGAAGGAGAGAGTGATGGCACATTCAAGGCAGAGATGAATTCATGACGGAGGAATGGAGAGAAAGAGGGGTGTGGCTGGAGACAAGGGCAGAGGCATCACTCAGGAGTCAGACAATGGACCACCCTGAGGTTATGTTAGTGAGTTTGGACCTGACCCGACTGCAGTGGGATGCCCTGTGGGACTTTAAGATGCCCGTGAGTGGTCCCCTTTGGCTGAGCATGGAGGGTGTGAGTTCAGGGCAGGGTGGAAATGGGGAGTCCTTGGAGGGGGCAGGAGTCCACGGTGGGGCCTGAACTGAGGTGGGGGCTGGGAGATGCAGAGTCAGGGTGAATCTCAGGACCACTTAGGAGGGGGAATGGACTTTGAGTGGTTCTGGTTCCTTGTCTGTCAGGCTAGAGTGCTATCACGTAGTAGGGGATGGACAGGAGAACCCCAGAAGACCCTCTCCCTTGGGCCTAAGAGTGAGAGCACCATGAGGTGGCCAGTAGTGTCCCCACCCATATGATGAAGAGATGAAGGCCACCAGCCACGTGGCCCAGGCCCACGGGAGGTGCGGGCAATGGGAAGCCCCAGCCTGTGCCATGTGTGACACATACAGTTTAGGAGGGGCCCCACCAGAAGTCTGTGGGGAGGACCAGGGTGAAATGCCCATGCTTTATAAACAACAGGAAGTCCTGAATGAGTCTCTCCTCCTTCTCCCACCAGGTACCCCTCTCTCTGGGGGACACCAGCTCCTCTCTCCTGAGCTTTCTCCTGACTCAGCCTGGCCAGCTCCCAGTCCAGGGGCTGCCCTCTCTCCCTCCCTGGCCTGTGCAGCCAGCTGCTCACTCAGACGTGGGTGCATAAATGATTTAAGGCCCTCCCCGGCTGGCCTCATTGTCCTTCTTTATTGACTAGTCTTCCTGATTTAGCCTCTTCCCAGAGTCCTGTGGGGCAAGAAGGGGGGTGCTACCACTCGTCCACCTGCCCAGCTGGGGAAGGTCAGAGCCCCAGGCGTGGCGGCCAGCAGCAGTGAGGCTCTCCGGGCTGTGGATTGGCAGCTAGGACAGGCAGGGGGGCAGCCCAGACTGCTGGGCAGAATGGTGGGAGTCTGGGAGGCCTGCGTTTGATCCAGGCATGCCCCCACTAGCTTGCATGCAATCTTGCGCCCTTCTGAGCCTCAGTTGTTTCATCTGAGCAATGGGGTTATTGCTTCCTCTATAAGGGCTCAATGACTCCACGTGGATTACTTAGCACAGAGCTCAGTAAGTGGGGTCCCTGTTCTATCTCTCTGGCCTCGTTTCTTTAACTCTGAAAGGACCTCACGTGCAAGTGTGTCTTCCCCTGGTCTGTCAGGCCTGAGGCCCAGCAAGCTGGCCCTGGGCAGAGCCCTAGAGTACGACGGAAGGAACGTGAATCTGGCACTCCTTCACCCTAGGTCGGCAAGGTTGGCGTCATTGCCTTAATTTCATAGACAGGGAAACTGAGATTTGCTGAGAGCCGAGGACTTGGCTCAGGGCCTCTGACTGGCAGAGCTAGGAGGAGGACACAGTCTCTCGTCCCTGAGAAGTAGGGCAGCCTGAGCAGCGCCCCTGTCCCAGCACTCTGTCCCCATGGTCACGGTCTCAGAGAAAGCCTAGTGGGCACTGGTTCAGAGCATGGGCTCTGGGGTGGGACTCATCTGCGTGACTCTCAGCTTGGCTATTCACTAGCTGTGTGACTTCGGGTGAGTCACTCAGCCTCTCTGAATGTTTCCCCTCATCTCTAACATGAGAATGATAACACCAAATCTCACAGGGTTGGTGGAAAGAGAACGCGTGAGGATGAATGGGAGGCACGTGACCCAGCACATGCTATTACTTTATGGTTATTTTTTATTTATTACCAGCTGAAGCAAAGTCGCTTGATGACATCTTCAGCTTCTCCCTCTCACAGGAAGGGCCTGGGAATGATGACATCAGACCTCCTGACAGCTTCCAGCCCAAAATAGCCCTCTTTTAGACTGACCCTATCCCATGACAGCTGATCTTGCCCGCTGTTTCCAGGCGAGCTGGCATCGCCTTTGTCGTGGCTCCTGCCACGTCATGTTCGCCTCTTGAACTCCTCCAACAAACAGTCCTGGGGAGGCAGGATTTTTCATGGGCAAATGGAGGGTCCTCCATGCAGCTCCGGCACAGTGACAGCTCCCAGTGCCACAAAATAAAAAACCCGGGTTGTGGAGCAGCCTGGGTTCAAATCACTGACCTCAATGTCTGATCTTGGCCGTCACTTAACTCCCCAAGCCTCAGTTTCCGCATCTGGAAAGTGGAGCTAATGGCAGCCTACCTGGTCTATTGTGAGGATTCAAGCGGACAGGTACATACATAAAGGACCTTGTGTGGCATCTCGCCTGAAGTGGGCACTCGGTAAAGAGTCCTGGTTATTAGACCTGCAGCACTTGGGAATTTACAAAATCACCTCCATCTCTCCCATCCTAAGGCCCCCAACTGGGGCTGGCGTCCTTGCCAGTAGTCATCAGGAAGAAACAAGCTTCTGAGCTGCCCCATCACCCCCAGTGTCTCCAAATCAGCCAGACCCTACCAGGGCGTTTATCCCAGCATCTGTGTGAGCCTAGCCCCCTCCTCTATGAATCACAGACTTCCCCAACAGGTGTCCAACCGCACACGGGTTAGCCCCCCATCACCGCTCTGGAGCCCCGAGACAACCAGGGAGACAGGCAGGGCAGGCCTGAGGCTGAGCGAGGAGAAGGGACTCACTCGGTCCAGGCCACCCGATGGCAGAGAAAGCTGGGATGAGGCTCAGGCCACAGGGAGGGGAGAGGGTGCCAAGTGCTGAGTCAGACTTAGAGTCTTAGATGGTCAGGTGCTTGGAGGACAGCACCCTCAACGTACAGCTTTGGAAACAGAAACCCCAAGTGGGGAGGATGCCTGAGGGCACGCAGCAAGGTAATGCCAGGGGCCGGCTGGTGCTGTTCACTCATTCACTCCTTCATTCATTCCTTCACTCATTGATCCCGTAAATGTGTACTGAGCACCTTCTCTGGGCCAGGTGCTCTGCAGGATCCCAGGGATATGCAGATAAGACGCAGCCCCCTCCTTCAAAGATTGCATGGTCTAAGAGGGAGTCAGGTCAGCACTCAGGCGATAAAATCATGCCCCAATTGGAGAGACACCAAGAGCTGCTGGCAGTGCCCAGGTGGGAGGTGGCATCTGTGAAGTGTAGGGTGGCAGGACCCTGAGAGGACCTGAAGAGAGAGCATTCTGCGGGGTCCGGTTTGCTCCCAAGTCTGGCCCACGGTCAGGCCCCCCTCACATCCCCTTCCTGAGCAAAGGACTCCTCCCGCAATTCTGAGGGGTCCATGCCAGAGGGGAATCAGCCAGTTCTTGTCTGACTCTAGCCCAGTTTATCCTTGGAAAATGGAGGGCCATCCATGAAGGGTTCTGCTGGGTTGGTGCTCCATCTCCAAGTTCCCTTCTCCCCTGGCCTCCCTGCCCCTGCTTGGTGTGGAGAAGAAAGCCCTGCTCCATGTCTGTCAGCCGTCTCTCACTTCAGGACCACCTGATGGGGTCCTGTGTGATCAACTCTGTCTGCTAAGACATTCTGAATACAGCTCAGGTCCCTAGCCTATCATAGTGTCAGTGGCTGGGGGTATGGCCAAACTCTTTTCACCTCCGAGCTGCTGGTGAATGGAATCAGAACTCAGGATAGCCACCAGATGGAAGAGAGTCATGCTCAATTTGATCAGGGAGGGGGTCCCAGAGCCCCACACCCAACTCTGCCTCTCCCATCCCTGTTCCTATCAAGGCTCCTGAGCCCCCAAGGAGCTCACTTCATCCAACCCCGACCAAAAGCATCACCCTCACCGGACTTGTTGGAGAACCCTCCAAAGTTTCCAGCCTCTGTGCCTTTGCACCTGCTGTTCTCTCTGCCTGGAATACCTTTCCTTGCCTCTCTGCCTGGGCCAACTGAATTCATCCATTCACTCATTCAGCAAGTATTTGTTGGATGCTTACTACACACCAGACTGAGAGCTAAGCCCTGGGGATAACAGCAGTCAGAGAGCTTAGAGACTGGGGGGATACAGTGGTTAAACACATATATACAATAATATGTAGTGCAAAGAAGAACAGGTCCCACAAAGGAAAAGAGACAAAGAAAGTGAGATATAATTGGATGGATTGGAGGAACATGGTCTAGGGAAGGCTTCTCTGAGAAGATAGCTTTTTAGTTGAGTTTGGGAGGAGGAGGAAGTAGAGTTAGATTAATAAAGAATAAGAGGAAGAGTGTTCCAGACAAAGGAAATAGAATGTGCAAAGGGCCTGTGGTTATAACTAGTTTGGTAAGTATGAAGAAGGTCAGATCAGTATGACTGCAGCCCAGAGAGTGAACCAGTGAGGGAGGAAGGGTCAGATCATGAAGGGAAGCAGCAGACCTTGGTGAAGGGACAATGTGGGTAATGGGGTTGGGGGGAATATAGAAGGAAATAGAAAAAGAGACTGAAAAATATGGGGGAGAAAATCAGGAGAGTGACCTATTGCAGAAACCAGGTGAAGAAAAATGTTTCGTGGACAGTCATCTACTTAGTGGAGGAGTCACCTCTTCCAGGAAGCCTTCTGGATTCCATGTGTGGGGTTAAGGGTTGGTTCCACAGTGCCTTGGCCTTCCTCATTAGAATGCTTACTTCTCTCCTATACTAACCTGGGAATGTCACAAAGACAGAGACAAGGTCTGACTTGTCACTCCAGGATCTGAAAGTAGAAGTTATTAAATGAGTAAATGTAGAACCAGAACCCAGAAAACCAGTGACTCTGAGGCCAGTTTTCCTTTACCGTGCTGGCCCAAGACAGCTTCTTCAACTTTGGACCTCTGAGGCAGGATGAAGCCAGATCCCTCTTGACTAGCCCTGGGATCCCTCCAAGGAGAACCTGGGCTCTCCTCCTTCCCTGCCTGACAATTCCCAAGGTTCCTCTGTCCTTCTGCCTCTGCTTCCCAGCTCCCAGGCACCTCACTGCCTGCCCAGCACTCCGAAGACCAGCAACAGGCTCCATAGCAGGTGAAGACGGGCTGTCTGCAGGGCGAGGCAGCGGCTGTCTCAGACAAGGTCCTGTGCCCTCTGTGGGGCAGCTTCCAAGCACCTTTGTGCCAAGCTTCATGGGAATACCCCAAATGCAGGCAGGCCAGCCTGTCGCACACCCAGCCTGCCCCCCTCCCCTGAAGAACTGGTCTTTCTGATTCCAAACTTGTAGCATTTGTCTGTCTCCCATTCGAGGTTGGGAGCTTTTCTAGGGCCTTCTTCTCTCTTTTCTTCCTTCCCTCCCTCCCTCCCTCCCTCTTTTTCTCTCTTTCCTCCCTTTATTCACTAAGCACAAACTATTTCTCAGCCTTGAGCTCTTCATTTCTAAACCCCTGACCCTGACACACAGCTTGGCACACGAGGGTCACTCAGCGGTGTTTGCTGGCCACCCGACTGCCCAGAGATGCCAGCTCTTCCGGCAGGGCCTCGCCAAGCTCCCCTGAGGGTTGCGGCTCCCAACGTGGCAGAAGGCCCCTCTCCCTGGAAAGAGCCGAGCTCCTGCAGGAGGAGGAAATTTGGCCTTGAATCTGTGCCCAGAGGCAGGCCTGGCTGGGGGGCGACGTGGGGAGGGGAGAGAACTCAGTTTTCTTAGCGGGAACTATGGTCCCTGGAGGCCCTGGGTTCCCAAAGGGCTGATCCACGCTGGGGTGAGGCCACCTCTCAACTGGACCTCCCCTCTGATGCCAATAGGGTCTTCTCCATACTGAGCCCCAAAGCCTGCTGCCCCCCCATCCCCTCCCACACACCCTACCCCAGTCTCTCAGCCACACGCCTGCTCTCCTGCTTCCCTCCTGTGCGCGGCCCAGAGACGGCCAGAGTGTGCCAGAGTCTTAGCCGAGGGGGCGGCAGCCTGGCCGGGCTGGGTGGTCTGGGTCTTAGCCACCTGCACCTCTGGAGCCCTGAGCCTGCGGAGACCACTAACACGGCCAAGCTACTCCACTCTTCCGAGTCTTACGAGTCCCTGTCCCAGGCTTTCGGCAAGGGCTCTGTCCCAGGCAACTTTTCCCTAACACTCTGCCCGGGTTCTGCCGTGGCAGCCCGTGGGGCCCTGCAGAGCAGAGCGCTCAGCCTGGCTTTAATTACAGGGCACATTCCTGTTGCTGGCCCGTCTATATTTATCTGCAGGATCTCACTAATTAAATTCCCCACAGCACCCAGCAGGCCCGGGGACAGCGAGCGAGGCCGACAGGCAGGGGGGCTACAAACTTCCTTCCTTTCCTTCTTGGCCAAGAGCAAAATAGAAGCAGCCGAATCTGCTTCTCCCTCCGCCACCGCCCCCCCACCCCCATCTCTGCCTATGCCCAGAGTCTGAAGGGCTGCCCAAGGCTCCCCCTGGGACCCTGCAGCCTTGCACCCCCTACTCGGGCTCCTGAGACCAGACAGCGCCCAGCTGCCTGACCACCTCCTCACTTCAACTCACATTCCTGCAGGAAGCAGAGAAAAGTCTGCCCGAGCAGAGGCTGAATCCCCAACTCAGCCACTTTGCCGGTGCCCCTCTTACCGTAGGAGTCGTCTTGGTCCAGGAGGGAGTCGGGCTCCATGGCGAACGGGCCCCCAGCCCCCGGCCCCACCTGATTTATGAACCGAGGCTGTCTCCATGAGCGTCTGGGTTTCTCCTTTTGTATTCCATCTGGCGGCTTTTCCAACTAGATGACTGGGTACTCCTGCAAGCAGGCCCCTTTCCAGCCCTCGCCTTCATACAGTACATTTAAAGTAGCAGTAACCTCTTTTTCCTCCCCCCGCAGCCTGGCTGGAAACATTAGAAGGGACCAAGGCAGCGAGATGTCTAAAATAGGAAGACGCCAGGGACGATTGGCCTGGCTGCCCGCGACGCTGGCTGCGGGGATCTGGCCCAGCTGTGCAGATGGAAATGCTAAGAGGTGAGACTGAGCTGGGGCTTAGCATCTGGAAGCTGGCTCCGGGGCCCCAGGGGTCTGTGGGAAGAGGGAGGGCTGACCCACCATGGGAGGGGATGGGGGTCCACTCTGTTCACCACCCAGCACCCAAACCCCAGGGGCTTCTCCCAGGCCCTGCTGGAACCTCCCACTCAAATCTGTTCTAGACATTTCCTGCAGTGTGGGGGATGCAGATATTGGCTCATCCATTCAGTTAGTCACTACATTTTTTTGAGCATCTACTGCGTGCCAGACACCGTGCTGGGTGCTGGGTTTGCAGCGAGGAACCAGTAGCACCTTGCGGAGCTCACAGGTAAGCAGCTCATTGCAATGCGGTGTGCGGGGTAAGGGCTGCAGGAGCACAGGGAAGGTGTACCTCATTTGGCTGGGGGGGGGTCATCATGGAAGGCTTCCTGGAGGAATGGGCACCTAAAGTAGGATGAGTAGGAGTTAGCCAGGTGAAGAAGGTGGGAGCAAGGGGGAAAGGTGGACCAAGTGGAGGGAATGGTCTGTGCAAAAGCCTCAAGTTGAGGAGCGAGGTGTTTGGTGCCACAGATATGCTCCAGGTGGCCGGAGCAGTGGTTGAGGAGGAGAGAGTGCAGAGAGGTGGGACCTAGGAGGGCAGCAGAAGAGGGTCAGGCAGAGCCTCACAGGGCTGTTCTTGGGCCTGACCCTAAGGATAGTCCATGGGGGTGACACATTCCAAGCTATTCTCTAAAAAGACTTCACAGGGCTGATGTAGTGACACAGTGGGTAGAGGGTCCATGTGAAATGCTAATGTCGCTGGTTCAAAACCCCAGGCTTGCCCGATCAAGGCACATCTGAGAAACAACTGCTACGAGCTGATGCCTCTGCTCCTCTCCATCACCCCCAACCTTTCTCTCTCTCTCTCTTCTCTCTCTCAATCAATAAGATCTTTAATAAAAAGGCCCCTCTGGCTACTCTGGTGCCAACAGGAGCAGTTGTAACAACACTGGACACTGGGTACCACACATTACATAGCCATCAGAGCTGAGCGCTGTTCTGAGTGTGTACCCACATTGTCCTGTACCCACCTCAATGAGACTTCAGCTATCTATCATTACAGATGAGGGGTAAAGTGACTTGTTGAAGGCTTGTAAGCGGTCTCCAGGGCAGGCCTGGACCCCAGAGAGGTCTTGGTGCTTGGGGACGAGGTATGGTGGAGGGGTGACAAAGATGCATTAGATGCAGAATACAGAAAAGGGTCCATTGGCTTGGGGCAGAAAGAGGGCATCACCTGGGCCCAATCAGGGAAGGCTGCCTGAGTGAGGAGGCACACGAGCTTGGCAGAGAGAGAAGAGCAGAATTTGGATAAGCTGAGCAGAGGGAATGGCATAAGCAAAAGCATGGAGGCAGGCAAGTAGCACGCCATTGGGGCATGACGGGTGACTGGGAGAATGTCAGGAGACAGGCAGGTTGGGGCTGGAGCAGGAAGGACCTGAACGGTGGCCTGGGAGTGTGGGCTTGGTCCAAGGGCCGACATGCAGCCTCAGAAGGCATTTGCTGCCCGGAATGGCCTCCTTTCCAGTGGTCCTGGGTATTCCCACAAGAATCCCTTTCCCAGTCTTCCTAACAGTCTGCACTTACAGTGGAAGAAGCCTTCCTGCATGGCGGGAACATTAGAAACTGAGCCTCGGTGACCAGCTTTTTGGAGACATGGCTCTGGGGCTGAGGCAGAGGGACCATCAAGAGAAGGGAGATGGGAGGCCAGGAGGGCTGAGGCCAGGGGTGGCAGGGAGGGAAATACCCCCCTGGGCCCCTCTCAGCCACCACTGCTGCCCAGCTGCCTCCAGAGCAGCCGGTGGTGCTGATGTGGTTGCCCAGCCACAGGGAAGCTCCTCACTCACACCTCACCCCTCCCCACCCCTCGAATGACAGAATGACAGAGATCCCAGCTCCCCACCGCCCTCTGCCTTAATTACAGGGAGGCCGTGCCCTACCCAGGTGGCTGAAGGCACCAGACTCTGGTCTCTTATTTAGTGGACGTGGAGGGCAGGCTGCGATGGGAAGCGGAGTCTAGGAGTTGGAGTTTAGTCCAGCTCCCCGGGGTCCCTGGAGTTCCAGGGGCCCACCTGCACATTATGCAGCAGTGGCTTATTTCTACACATAGTACAGTGGGGCTGACATCGACCCCCTGGGTTCCTACCCAGCCTCTCCACTTATCACCTACATGACACTGGGCTAGTTGTTTCACCCTCAAGGGGCTCACTGGTAGAGTGGGGCTACTCACAGCCCTCCTTCACAGAGTGGTTATGTGGATTCAATGAGATAATGTGCATCAAAGCCCAGGACAAGACAGGAAAGGGTACTACTGATCCTAACCCAAATTTCTATCATCCTGACAGCCTACAAAACAGGTAAGGGAGGTGGGAGAGAAATGCACCCATTTTACAGATGAGGAAACTGAGCTCTGAAGGAAAGGACTCACCAGGCTGTGCCCCCAGAACCGACTGAGAGCAGGAGATGGGACTTGGTAGTGGGGGACCTGGGTCCCACGTCTGGCTATGCTTCCGGGCACTGGTGTGAGTCGAGGTCAGAGTAGAATTAGGATGGCAGCTCCCAGCCTCCCAATTCACTTCCCTCTTTTTATGGATTAGGTGCCATTTGAGTGCAACCAGAGCTCCTGCCTCCAGGAATTCATTTACAATAAATCTGTCTTAAGCGCCGGGCTGATTGCTTCCGTTGGTGACACAACAATGACGACAGACCCTCCTGCTCCTGCTTGGTGGCCACGCCACGTTCCACCCTTTGGCTGTGCCATACCCAATTCAAGCAATCGCCCTATTGTTGCTGGTCACTCAAGACAGCAAACAACACTCCGATGAACATCTCAAACATACTCTCTGCACTTCTGTTTCCTGACTCCCAGGGAGGAATTGCTGGGCCAGAAAGTGCCGGCATTTGTATATTCCTGCGCCGCAGCAGAGGGCATTCAAGCCCCACCTGGTTCTTTGACTCATTCCGCCCACAGTTACAAAGTGCTGATTCAGTGCCGGACCCCGTCCCCAGGGTCTGGGATGAGCATGTCCTTACTCTTGTGTCATTTACGTTCTAGCTGGAGGGAGGCACACACACCTTCAGATAAGGAGGCGTACTAGTCACAGAATTAAAGCACCATGTGACAGAGCATGACAGGGCACTGCTTGCAGTCAGGGGGTCAGGGAAGGCTCCTCTGACAGGGTGACATTTGAGCAGTGACCTTCCCAGAAGGTTTGGGGGGGAACAACCAGCGGTGAGCAGAACAGGAAGATCAGAATGGTGGCCAACATGGCGGGAGCTGGCGGGACAGGCGGGAGAGTGGTCTAAGAGAAGGGGAAGGCCACAGTGGCCACTTCTCAGAGACCCTGTGGGCCAGGGGAGGGTGGAGGCCACTGCAGGTTGAAGCATGGGAGGGACATGAAAGCCTGCTATGTGTAGCATGGCTGGAGGAAGGACCAGAGTAGACTTGGGAGACAAGGGAAGGCTGCTTCAGTCTTTGAGGTGACAGACGCTGGGACTCCACCTGAGTGTGGGTGGCAGGATGGAGAAAACCAGACAGATTCAGGATAGACGTGGGGCCCTCAGGTGTGGCTGAACTATCGGACGTGGAGGAAGGGAGAAGAGACGTGTTCGGGATGCCGCCCAGGCTGTTGGGCTGAGCGTCCCGAATGGTTCACAGAGCTGCGGGAGACCCAGGAGGAGAGGGCTTGAGGAGGGCCATCTCCACCTCTGCTGCGGGAAATGTAGGCAGACACGTGGAGAGGTCGAGAAGGCTGCAGGAGAGATCCCGGCTGCAGGATTGGAGCTCAACAGAGCAGTGGGCCCGGTGCTTGCAGATCTGGGAGCCGATGCTCTGAGTGCACCAGCCCGCTGCGCTGCCCTGTTCCTGCAGTGGCAGGAATCGCCTGGTTTCGGACGTGACCTGTCGCTCCACGTAAAGACAGGGAGCTAAGTAGTCACAGTGGCAGCTGGCCCCAGTCTGGTTAAGGGGAGGAACGCCAGCAGGACGGAGTAGGGGAAGGAGAGCCCAGCAGTGGGCACAGGGGACACAGCAAGCACCCGTGGTCAGCTTGTGTATTACCTTCATTGCTGGGGAGGATGAGGCCAGAGGATGGTAGGAGATGATGCTGTATCTGCCCCACTCGCTCTCTCTGCCCCTGCCATGCTGGGCTGGGAGGGATGAAGAAGAGTTCTCCAGGAAGACACGGGAGGAAAGGGAGGCGACACTATTGAATGCACCAATGCTTAGCGATGCCCAGCATCCAGGGCTGCGTGAGCTTTCTATTTCCGCCCTGGGTTCGGATTTTCTAGCTAAATCCTGCCATCCACAGCCAAACAGAGCCCATGGAGGTGGACGGGGGGGTGGGGGGGGCGACACGACAGGGTCCTGTTACTCCTGGGACTCTGAGTGGGGAAGGAGACTGACCCCATGCTGGGACACTCGTTAGCACCCCCTATAGCACCTCTCCAGAACACAGACCAACATGGACCTGAGTCTGCTTGGAGTATCTCAAAGGGGTTCAGGCAAAGGCAGGAAGCCTGCCTGGCTCCAACTCCCAGCCCCGAGCTACCAGCTGGGTGACCCTCAGCAAGCGATTTCACTTTTCAGTGCCTCAGTTTCCCCATCTGTGATCAGAGGATGAGGATAGTCCCTGAATGGCTGATAGGAGAACAAATGGGTTAATCCAGGTAGAATTTAGAACAGGGCCAAACGAAGCCTTCAGTGAATCTATAATCTAGAACCCTCAGTGTGTTCTAGATTATAACCCTCACATCTCCTCCCCTTCCCACCTCCTCTTCCTCTTCTCTTCTGCCTGGCATGTAGGGTCTCACCTGACCGTACATGACATGTTCACTTGCATGCCGTCTGCCAGCCCCTCCCTGCTTTCATGCACGCTCCGTGCTGGCCCCCAGCACTTAGGACAGTGCCTAGCAGAGTGGACCCCCAATAAAAAATGGGTTGGATGAAATACCTGTGGACGGAGCCCACATTAGCTATAACTGTTATTCCTGCCACTGCACCCCGCCTTGATTTATAAGCACACACAGGCCAGGAGCACCCCCTGAGTACCAGGGCGCCTCCACCGAGAGGTCTGTCTGTGTCTCTCCCCACATCTTAAATGCTCCCTGTTTGGACCGGTTCCTGCCTCCTCATTAAGCGCTAAGGCCCCAGGCGGGAGACCAAAGGGTGAGGGGCTGCTGTGAGCCTGGCACTCCCTCTGCACTTCATTCCTCAACCTTCCAAAAGAGGTTCTCTGAGCCCCGTTTCACAGGTGGAAAGAGTAAGAGGCTACGCCGAGTCCCCAAGAAGTGGCAGACCTGGGGTTGGAGCCTGTGTCTGCCCGGCTGAAGGTCCTACTGGTCCCGCTGAGCAGCCAGCAGGGCCTCCTAGCCCAGGAGGAAAGGAACGTGTCCAGGTTGGGGGTAAGGTGGGAGGGGGGCTGAGGGATGCGACAGGGCCAGGCTCAGTCACACACACCACCACCACCACCACCCCGGCCCCACTCTTCGTTCTGGGCCCTTCAAATACAGCCTTGTGTCATCTCCCACGCCTAAGGAGACGCTCAGTTCGACTTTCCTGGCTTGCTCAAAGGCCTTGAAAGTGAGGGTTGGCTTCTTTTAACGAGTCCTGAGCCAGCTGGCAGGGGACGAGGGCACGTTACAGGTTGGCCCTGTCATCAGCTCTGCAGGGCAAGAGGGGCTGGTCTCCTGATGACAGCAGCTTCGTGCCTGCCTGGGGCCTGGTGAGCTCCCCAGTGCTCTCGGGGAGGACACCGGGCCTCAGGCCTCAGGCCTCAGGGAAGGGTAGTGCTCACCAGCCTCAAGTAGCCAGGCAGTGGCAGGAACAAGACCCAAACTCTGTCCTCCCCCCACACTGCTGGGGCGGGCAGACTAGAGAGTTGAGTCTTTCTCAGGAAAGGTTAGGGACCTTGACCGGGTGGTGGTGGTCCTGCAGTGGATTCCAAGGCGCAGGCTCTCGGCCACAGGGCGCTGAGGCTCATCACAAATGTGAGGCTGGGTTATCATTAAAGAACCTCAAACCTTTCCGGGAAGCGCTAACTAAATGCTGCAGCACGGGGATTTCCGGGCTGTGGGGGTGGGGGATGGTGGTCTGGGGTCCTCCAATTTTCAGAAATCATCAATTTCTAGATGAAATTGACTTAAGTTTTCTGGCTGCCAGATCCCAGGGCCCTTCCTTGTTCCGGGAAGCCCCGGAGACATTGGCAAGCCCTGCATTCCAGTAGCAGGGCAAGACCAAGCTGGCCTGGAGTGAGAGGGATCTCAGCTCCTCCCTGAGCCCCCAAAGTGTGGGTTTGGTGGTAGCCAGGTGCCAAGAACCTCAGGCTTCCCAGAGCCTTAGATTGAAGACTCATCCAGTGCACCCCCCTGAAAGAGCAAGAATCTCTCCTATGACATCCTTGATCCAAACTCTTCTTGCTTACCTCCCAGGATGGGGAACTCACTTCCTGTCAGGCTCCCTCTGACTCCAAGTAAGGTCCCTGCTCAATGGAGTCATGCTATGTCCTCCTATTGCTGCTTCAGACTGGTCCCAGCTTGTTCTCCACGGTCACTCAAAGTGGTTCTGCCTCAGGGGATGCCCTTGTGATCATCAGAACCCCCATGGGAGCCCAACTTTCTGCACTCCACCTGACCTTACCCCACCCTTCCATATTTCCTGGCTAGTTTCTAATATTTGTGGTGGTGAATCAGGAAAAAAACCAAGAAGCTTGGCAGTGTTTTACTGACCAAGCCATGACAGCAGTCCATGCAATTCAGCAGACTTTAGCCAGGAATTGTGCCAAGGGCTGGAGACACAGAAATGAATCAGAGTCTTTTCCCATGAGGCTCTCCAGGAGGATAGGGGGTGGGAGGGTAGGAGGTACACCCGGGTATCAGCCAGGAGAGGCATGGGTCAGCAGAATGAGCGGTCCCTCTTGGTACAGGGAGGGTTGGACAGGATCTTTTAGGATGACTAGTTTTCCAGCAGGTAGACAGAGGAGATGGCAGACAGAGAGGGCACATAGGATTGTGGTATGCAGTTAGACAAGCATGAGCAAAGCAAGGACAATAGGCCAGGTAAGGAAGGTTTCCGGGGCAGAAAGCCTCAGGTGCCTAGCAATGGGCAAAACTAGGAAAACAAGGACTTCACCCCCAGGGTGAACTTTCCTTCCCTAGCATATTGCTGGTCATATGATTTAGACCAGGGGTGCCCAAACTACAGCCCCTGGGCCGCATGCGGCCCCCTGAGGCCATTTTTCCGGCCCCCACCGCACTTCAGGAAGGGGCACCTCTTTCATTGGTGGTCAGTGAGAGGAGCACAGGATGCATCCGCACCCATAGTTCCCATTGAAATACTGGTCAGTTTGTTGATTTAAATTTACTTGTTCTTTATTTTAAATATTGTATTTGTTCCCGTTTTGTTTTTTTTACTTTAAAATAAGATATGTGCGGTGTGCACAGGGATTTGTTCATAGTTTTTTTTATAGTCCGACCCTCCAACCATCTGAGGGACAGTGAACTGGCCCCCTGTGTCAAAAGTTTGGGGACCCCTGATTTAGACCTTTCAACATTTTCTATTTCTGGTCATGCAGCTCAGACCTTTCCCTGACTTTCCCTCCCCTGGCATAGCACTAGTCACGTGGTTTCAGACCCCCTTGGAGGAGGAACAAGGGGCTTACAAAGCCTTTGCACAACCACTCCTCTAAGCATTGAGCCATCAGGACAACGAAGTTCTGACTCACATCAAATAATCTTAGGGACAAAGCCTTGAGCCATGGAGAGAGATTTTTGGTTAAATTAGAGATAACATTTAGGTCTCAGCTGTGTTTCAGCTCCAGGCCCAGAAAAGCAGCAAGAGCAGTTAGAGTGATGGCATGGCTGACATCAGGACCAGACGCAATGACTGAACTAGTGCTGATAGATCAGTGGAGACCACGACCCTGAAAGTACACCACCTGGAGAGCTGACGAACATTCTATTGAGATCCTCCCTTGAGACCTCCCCTGAAGTAACCATCTTTAAAAATTCTCAAGACAAAGGACCCAGCATGCTCTCTCTCTCCAGAGTCATGTCTTTTTTCCTCTGTTTTTTTTTTTTAAGCTCTAAGGGTCCCAGCAAGACTTATAACCAGGGGTGGAGCGGGCAGAGGCAACTTGTCTTGGGCTAAACAACTGAGCTCGTCTCCAAAGGCCTCTTTTCTCTGACTTTCCGGTGAGCTGACAGCAACCCCACCTCAGTTCACTTCTGTCACTGTGACTTTTACTTCCCCGTGAGTCCACACAGCCCAGTGTGGCTCACTTCTTTCCTATAATGTTTCTAGAGAGCCAAAGCAGAGCACCGCCAAAGGCTTTCTCCTGTTGTTTCTTCTATTTTAAGCCCTTCCTTTGTTTCACTGTCCCCAGCTTTAATAAACATACTCTCACAATCATCTGGATTTGTGCTGTGAAATCTTTCCCGCATAAAGTCAAGAACCCACATACTACAGGTGGGCCCAAAGCAGACCCACTCCAGGGATGGTCCCTTTCTGGTAACTGGTTGAATGGACTTGAGAAAGCAAAGGCCAAACAGTGGGGCCACACAGCTGGCTAATTTGCTCAGAGAGAGGAGACTATAAATCAGGAGTTAACAAACTCTTTCTCTGAAAGACCAGATAGTAAATACTTGAGGCTTTGCAGGTCACATAGCCTCTGTTGTAACTACTCAGCTCTGCTGTCATAGCTCAAAAGCAGCCATGGACAACATAGAAGTAAATGAGCATGACTGTGTGCCAGCACTACTTTATTTGTTGACACTGAAATTTGAATTGCACACGATTTTCTTGTGTTGTGAGATAATGTTCTTCTTTTGATTATATTTTAGCCATTAAAAAAATGTAAAAAAGCCTTCTTAGCTCATAGGCTGTACAAAAACAGGCAATAGGCCAGATTTATGACTCCTGCTAAGTGTGTTTGGGAATCCTGGGAGACTGTGCTTAAAAGTTGGATAGAAAAGGGCTTTGAATGACTGGGTGATGTTTTCAGGGTTGGTTTGGTCAGAAGCCGGTTACAGCTCTCACACCTACCACCTTGGGTGATGACCGCATCATTAACCCGTCAACCCACTCTCCATCCAACCCATCGGCCAGCAAACCATTGCCTGCCATCAAGAAGCTAGAAAAATGTGTGCTTATTTTATTTTTTTAATTTTTTACAGGGACAGAGAGAGAGTCAGAGAGAGAGATAGATAGGGACACACAGACAGGAACGGAGAGAGGTGAGAAGCATCAATCATTAGTTTTTTGTTGCTGTTGCAACACCTTAGTTGTTCATTGATTGCTTTCTCACATGTGCCTTGACCGCGGGCCTTCAGCAGACTGAGCAACCCCTTGCTGGAGCAAGTGACCTTGGGTCCAAGCTGGCGAGCTTTTGCTCAAGCCAGATGGGCCCGCGCTCAAGCTGGCGAGCTCGGGGTCTCGAACCTGGGTCTTCCTCATCCCAGTTCAACGCTCTATCCACTGCGCCACCGCCTAGTCAGGCGAAAAATGTGTGTTTAGATCAAGTGCTGAAACATACGTAGGAGCAATTTCTTTAAAAATGTGTGTCTAATTACATAGACAAGAAAGCTGATTGCTAACAGAAAAGCTAATACACTGACAAGAAAATTTCCATTCTGAAGCCACTCCGTACCCAGCAGTGAGCATGGTTGGGAAGTGGTTGGGTATGAGGGCAACCCCTTTCCAATCCACATGGATATACACCCAAAATGTATTTATTCATACCATCCACACTCTTTCCATATCATTGTTCCATGACATGCTTTGGTCACTTAGCAACTCAACCCCGACTTTCCTCTCAGCATAGGGATCCAGCCCTTTGATTTGTGTACTGGCCACCAAGCTCTGTATGGTGAGCTGTGTCACCATTCACTCTGTGGTCCTCTGCTGAGGAACAGCCAGGCTGGTCCCTGTTTAACGTGATCACAAGCGGCGCAGCCGTGACCCTTTGGCCGCACATACCTATTTCTGTGTTCTCGTGCGAGGGTTTTTGTTGGCGAGAGTCTCAGAAGCAGAACTGCTGCATCAAAAGCCTTGAGAACTTAACACCTGGATCAGTGTGGCATACTGGAGCAGTTTCTTTTCATTGCTGGTAATAAGCATGGCAAATCTGCGGGGCCCTGGGAAGTCCCACAGGGGCTGGCCAGGATCTGCGACCTCAGCACCTCAGGTGCTCTGGGACTCAAGTGTCTCAAGGTAAACCGACTTGTCTCCTCCTGCAGAGCCAGGCCTGGCACAGCACTTGCCCAGCCAACACGTCGGTCCATTCCTTCATCTACACATCGCCCATCCACCATTTATTCACTCCTCCCTCCCTCCTTTCCTCCTTCTACCCACTCACCCACCTGTCCATATATACCTTCAGCATTTGTTGAGCATTGATGATGGTTTGGGTGCTCTGGTGTTAGTGGTGAATACAATCATATTTCTGCTTTTTCACTCTTCACTGTCTGGTGAAGGAGAGTCTATATGTTCCATCAGAATACAGCAGAGAACACAAAGGAAATAAATCCCCGTCCTCCCAGATCCACACTCTAGCAGAGGAGACAGGTAATAAACACATAAACAGATATGAAATGACAGGTGGTGAGAAGGACTCATAAGGAAGATGAGGCAGAGGGAAGGAGTGGGAAGTACTGGGAGGCCAGTTGTATACAGATCGGTCAGGAGAGGCCTCTCTGAGCAGAGATCAGAGGGCAGTGGGGGGTGTGTGTGCAGATGTGGGGGTGGGAGTGTTGGGCAGAGGGAACAGCCAGCACAAAGGTTCTGAGACGGGATGCTCGAGGACCGGCCAAGGAGGCCCACTGAGCTGGCAGGAGAGCGGTCAGCTCTCAGAGGCCTTGCAGGCAGGGAGGGGCTGGGCTGTTCCTCCAGGTGAAGAGGCAGGACGTGGCCTGGCTTCCAGGTTGGCTACTGGGTTGAGCGCAGATCAAAATGGGCCAGGGCTGAAGCAAGGAGACAGGTCAGGAGGCCACTGAACTTAACCCAACAAGGAACCATGGACCGAGAGGTTGGATGGAGGTGGTGAGAAGGGGCGGGGCACTGGCACATTTGGAAGGTGGCCATGGGCTTTCCTGGTAGGTCGGAAGGAGGGTGATAAAAAGGAGTGGAAGATGATACTGAGGCTTTGGGCTTTAAGAACCAGAAGAATAGGAACTCCAGAAGAGGAGTTGGTTGGAGGAAGGGAGGTTGAATGAGACCTTGACCTGAAATTGTTAAGTTGGAGGTACCCATAGCCAACAAGGGGAAAGGTGAGGAGGTTATAGGGTGGAACCTGGAGTCGGGAAACAGGCCCAGGCTGGAGATAGGAACACGGAGACTATCTGTCGGCAGCGGCTGGAGAGGGGACTTAAAGCCACATGCCTGCATGCCAGCGCTGAGGGATGCCAACGTTCAAGGGCAGGGAGAGGAGGAGGACCTGTCTAGAGAACTGAGAAGGAGCAGCCAGTGGCAGAAGGAGCAGAAGGGGAGGGGACCTGGGAGCTGAGGGGAGAAGGGGAGAAGGGATTTGGGCAAGGGGGGCCTGCAAGACTGAGTCAGGTGACGCTGAGCGGCCAGGTGAGCTTGGATTGCAACACTGACCGCTGAGTTTGGCAACACGGTGTGGCTCAGGCAGGGATGGGGGAAGCCACGGTGACTGTGGCAGTGCCAAGGAAGAGCACTGGAGCTGGGAGGGCTTTGTGGAGGAAGGGGGATACTGGGGGAATGCCTAAACATTTGCCAGGGAGAAAGGGGATGTCCAGACCTAAGAATCAGCACAAAGGCCAGGAGGAGAGAGCTGTCACAGCTCATCTGGGGAACGGAGAGGGAATAAGTCTGGCTGTAATATGGAGTGTGGGAGGTGTGAGCGACAGTTGAGGAGGGTGTTCTCACAGGGTACTAGAATGGCCAGCAAAGCAGAAGGCTGGGTCCTTGATTAAAGCCGGTTTTGGTGATGGGGGAGTGGGTGGGAGAAGGAGGGGAGGGCAGTATCTTGGGGCAGGGGGAATGAGGACAAAGCAATTTGGGGAAGGATGGCAAGTTCAGATGAGTTTAGGGTGCTGAAAACGTTCGGGGAGATCAGCAGAGCATGTGCGCGGGACACTGAGTCTGAGAGGTAGCCACACGTGCAGGCATGACGCTGGGCTGGGCTGGCTGGAGCTGGGCTGAGCTGGCTGCAGCTGAGCCAAGCAGCACCCCCTCCTCCCTGGTGCTGCAGGAAGCCTGTGTCCAGTCACTTCTGCACTGGGGAGAGGCCCTGGCAGCTGCCAGCCATTGTGGTGTGTGCCCCTAGCAGCAGGAGCCTGGCGGAGCCCAGAAGTTTCTTGGACGAGCTGTTGTTAGTGCACCCAGTCCCTTCCGTTTCTGTGCCATCCACCACCCTTTGCCATGCTCCGGGGTACCTCAAAGGAAGGGCTTCCACCACACGATGCACATTCATGAACATGGATTCACAGAACAGTGATTTATAAATCACCTATTAGGTGTCCCACCATCCTGCCCAGGGAGCAGAGTGACAACCCAGGCAGACAGGCCTCTGCCCTCGTGGGTCCAAGGGAGGGAGGCAAGCAATGAATGCATAATTTGAGTCAAATGTGATATTAGGAGAGGGAAACCTGAGGGGCCTTCTAGGAGGAGGTGACATTTAAACTCTAGGTGTGAAGGGTGAGTCAGAGTTAGCCAAGAAAAAAGAAGGGGGTGCGGACAAGTGTTTGAGTGAATGGGAAAAGCATGTGGAAGGCTCAGAGGCGAGAGAGAGAGAGAGAGAGAGAGAGAGAGCATGACAGGTGGGAGGGAATGAAGGGTGCGCTGTGATGAAGCAACGGGTGCTCTGAGGGGGCCGTGTGTTGGGGAGTGTGGTGGTGGTGAGGGGCCTCAGCAGTCAGGCTTAGGAACTGAAACCTACTTTTGAGGATGATGGGGAACCATGGAGTGTCTTAAGCCTAGAGTGACTTGCTCAGATTTGCATATGGGAAAATTCAGAAACAAAGATCAGAAACACCCAATCCCAGCCCAGAGGGACCCAGCATCATTGTCGGTCAAGCCAGAATCCCCGTGCCCCACCGGCTCATAGCTCCCTTGACAGGTGAGGTGGGTCGACAGGCTTGTACTTCTCGGAGGACCTAGCCCTCACTGCCTCTGGCAGCAGGCCCCAACGATGATTTAACGAGCCCTGTGAGAGCCCCGCAGGCATGCTCTGGGTATCCGGTCTTGTCACTTGGAGACACGAGAGCACCGAACTCAGCGCCGGCAGGTGGGCTGGGTGGCACCACGGCCTGGATAATGGCCTGGAAGCTGGCGCTGAAATGCTCCGGAGCCACCTACGGGGGCGATTGACTTGTTGCGTGCGAGCGATCCGGATGCCACCTGGTAAGGACGTGGGCGGGACGCTGAAGAAATAAATCTGTTCATGAAGATGTGCCGCCCCCGCCCCACCACAACGCCGCGCTCCCTCTCTACCCACTCGCAACCACCAGCCCTCGGAGCCGGGAGCGGCGGGGCCAGCCCCGCAGCGCCACCGTGTGGGCCAGGCGGGTCACGACAGCAGGAGTCCACACTCAACTAGAGGTGCTAAACTAAACGCTTGGGAGGGGGAAGGAGCCCAAAGGATAAAGGCCTTTTCCAGGCTGCGAGGCACTCCAGGGACATGCTCGTCCCATTTTTTAAAAAATTATTTTTTCAAAAATAGAAACATACTTTCGGCCCGTTTGTAATTTGTAATTATGTAAGTAAAACAAGTATGCAAACTCCATAGATATCTATAAGGCATAAATGAACAGTTTTGTGTCCGCCGCTGCCCCGCCCCCACCCCCACGCCACGCCACCGCCCCACGCACTCACACCCCCACCGCCAGGGACAGCTACTAGTCGCATTTTGGCAAATAGATATTTTTCCTACAGAAAAAAAAATGTGTGTACATTTGTGTTTGTCCCACCTATTTTCTGTTTGTTTCTTTTTTAATGTATATATACATATATATGCAAATGGATCATATTACATATGCTTAGTCTTCTAACATTTTTGAAAATGTTTTTTAAATTTGGCCTTATTAATGATGGAGTTGAGACAAAAGAATATTCAGTTAATATGTAGAAAGTATAGAATCAGGTCAAAATGCACACTGTGAGCCTACCACCTAGTTTTAGAACATTATTATTACCTTTGAATTTTCTCTTGTGCTTTACTTTTTTTTTTTTTTGGTTAAAATATCTATTTCTTTTTCTCTTCTTTCTCGCCTTACTCTCAATGGATTTGGTATTTTTTAAATTAATCCATGTCCTCTCTTTATTAGCCTGTTATTTTTTCATTCTTTTAGTACTTATCCTGGAGATTACAATGTGCCTTTGACTTATTAGAGTCTAATATAAATTAGTACTCTTACCACTTGAGGGAAAATGCTGGAACTCTAGGCCACTTATATGCTATTGTAATCTAGGACCATCTGGTATTTTAATTTTTTACATAATGCCAACTCCACGAGAGGATGTTATTATTGTTTTATACAGACAATATTTGTTTAGATTAATCACATATTTTCTCTCTCCATTGGCCCTCATTTCTCCCTATATCTTCAACTTTCCATCTAGGACCCGTTTTTGTCCCCCAAAATCATTCTTCACTGATTTCTTTGATGGAGGTGAGAGCTGTTGATGAATTATTACAGTTTTTATCTGTCCAAAATATCCATTTCACCTCCATTTTTGAAGGATATTCTTTGCTGGGTATGTAATTTCAGGTTGGCAAGAGAGGGTAAGAAAGGCGAGAAGGGAGTAAGTGGAACAAATAGAAAACCAACAGTAAGACGGGAGACCTAAAGCCAAAGATACAGCAATTATATTAAATGTAAGCAGATTAAATACTCCAATTGAAAGATAAATGGTAACACATTGGATTAATAAAAACCAATCATATGCTGTTTGCAAAAGAGATATGCCCAACATAAGGATACAGAAATGAGGAAAGTAAAAGATGAAAACACTTATACCATGCAAATACTAACCAAAGGTGGACTGGTATAGCTACATGAATACCAGCAGAAGTAGAGTTTAAGAGAAAAAAAAAAAGCAATGCCAAAGATAAAGAGCTATTCACAGTTTTTAAAATGTTTAATTTATCAAGCAGATACAGTAATTCTAAATTTGTATGCAATTAATAACATAGCCTCAAAATATATAAAGCACCCTGTCTGGGTAGGTCAGTTAGTTAGATCGTCCCAATACGCCAAGGTTGTAGCTTAGATCCCTGGTCAGGGCACATACAAGAATCAACCAATGAGTGCATAAATGGGTGGAACAGTGGATCAATGTTTGTTTCTCTTTCTAGAATCAATAAATAAAAATCATATATATAAATATAAATAGCCTGACCAGGCAGTGGTGCAGTGGATAGAGTGCTGGACTGGGATGCAAAGGACTCATGTTCAAAATCCTGAAGTCACCAGCTTGAGTGTGGGCTCATCTGGCTTGAGTTCAGGCTCACCAGCTTGAGGCCAAGGTCGCTGGCTTGAGGCCCAAGGTTAGTGGCTTGAGCCTAAGGTCGCTAGCTTGAGCAGATGGTCACTTGCTCTGCTGTTGTATCTCCCCTTCCCCCTGATCAAGGCACATATGAGAAAGCAATCAATGAACAACTAAGGAGCCACAAAGAAGAATTGATGTTTCTCATCTCTCTCCTTTCCTGTCTGTCCCTCACTTTGACTCTCTCTCTGTCTCTGTTAAAAAAAATTTTAAATATATATATATGGCAAAACTCAAGAGAACTAAGAGTAGAAATAGACACATCCATAGTCCCTCTCTCAGTAACTGATAACACAACTAAAAACATGGATTATTATATAGTTTCTATAGGTCAGGAATTTGGGAGCAACTTAAGCTGAGGATTCTGGCTTGGAGTCTCATGAGTGTGCCATCAAGCATCAGCCAGGGTGCCAACATTTGAATGCAGACTTGACTGGGGCTGAAGGGTTTGCTTCCAAGATGGCTCATTCATATCACCTTCCCTCTTTCAGTAATTGGTAAAGAAAGCAAATAAAAAATGAGTAAAAACTTCAAGCTGCTGCAGGCTGCAGAAGAGGGCTTGGTTTAGTGCCATGTGGACTGTCCCTTGGGCTGCTTGAGTGTCCTCACAGCATGGCAGCTGCTTCCCCAGAGCAAGTGCTCCAGAGAGCATTCAGTCCGTAACAATGGGGTCTTATGTCCTCCTCTGCCACCTGTGTTCTCCGACCTCCTCCCTCAGAACTGCCAGCCTTTCCATCCTCCCCAGCGACGCCAGAGTGGGGAGGGCCCACGTGCATGAACAACCGAAGGGCCTTGATGTGTTCATCTGCTTTTCTATTCCAAGTCCCCTGGGCCTGTGAGCTCCTGGGCCTGGGCAGTTGTTCCAGGGGCCTGGCATGGAACCGGGCACATGGTAGCTACTCAGTGGATCTGAATGGCTGGGATGGATGAATGGGTGCTGTGACCTCAGGGTGCAGGTAACGCAGAGGGGCCTAGGACCTTGACCTTTTGTCACCACCTCCCCCATTCCACATGAGAAGAATTCAAACGTGGGTAAATGTGTGACTCTCCCGGAGCTCCAGTCACCTTCACAGGGGGTAAGCATCCCTGCCTCCCAGAGCTGTTAGGGGGCAGTGGGGGGGGGGGGGTCAAGGATGGCAGAAAGCAGGCAGGGTTTGGGCAGACAAGGTGGGGGGGGGGTGCGGCACCTCCCTGTGAGCACACTCCTTGATGCCTGGTTCTCCTGGGGCGAGGGGCCCGGAGTGGGGGCGGGGCTGCCTCTGCACTTTGGCAGCTGGGGGACCCTTGACCGCGGAGTTCAAGCAGCCTTGGAAGCTGTCCTTGCAGAATCTTTGGGGAGAAAAAGCAGTTGCCATGGAAACCATCCCATAACAAGCCACTCCAATGAGAGCTCATGGAAGTTTCCTAAATAAGAATTTTCATCTTTTTTAGGATGCTGCTTCTTCCCCACACCTGCACCTCCAGAGGGATGTGCGCGCGCGTGCGCGCGCGCGCGTGTGTGTGTGTGTGTGTGTGTGTGTGTGTGTGTGTTTGCCATGTGTGTCTGTGTGTGGCCCTCTCCTCGCACAATCAATCTGGTTCTGTCTTCTCCAGGACTTTGCATGTGCCATTTCCTCTGCCTGGAACACCGCCGCCCCTCCCCACCCTCACCTTTGTCTGCGCACATTAAAGTATATGAAGGAATCTTGTTCCCTGGGAAGCCATCCCTGACCGCCGTATCCGGCCAGCAGCCTCTCTGGTGTTCCCACAACCCCCCACTTTGGGCTTCCTTCTTCCTTGGCACATGGGGCTCTGGTTTTGTGTCCATGGGTTCCTCGACAGCAGAACTGGGTCTTGGCCATCTCTATGTTCCCAGCACCAGGCAGGTCCTAGCCCAGAGAGTGACCCAGAAAATGCTTGTTGAACGAATGAAGAAATGAATGACCTGACGGTGGGTTTGGAACCTGGGCAGGTCTCCCCGGCTCGCCTGACAGACATGCGGCTTCTCAGGTTTCGTCTCCGACCCACTGAATCAGAATGTACCTTTGAAAAAGATTCCAGGTGATCTGAAGGCACGTGAAAATGTGAGAAGCGCTGCTTTTGTGGACCCCAACTCCCTTTTCATAGGAAAGAAACCCGAGGCCCGCAGAGGGGAGGGGCCTCGCAAGGCAGTGGCAGGACTGGGACTTCAAGCCACGTGGCCTCCTCCAGGGTGCCAGGTGTTTGCCCCCGCCCCCGCGCTCAGACACAACCCCACCTTCTTCCCTCACATGCCGCACCTTTCTGGCTGCCTGGCAGGGCCTGGGACTCCAGATCCTTCTGTCCCTGCCTTCTGAGGTCTTGGCAAGGAGCTCACACTCCCCCTAGTGGGAGTAAGAGGGATGGGCTGGCTGGAGAGAGCCTCGCCGTTTCTGTTTTCTTCTCCGAACACCTTTCAACGCGCCCATGAGCAACTTATTCCCATCATAGCACCAAAGTCATGCTTCTCCTGAGTGATTGGTTTGTCTTCATTCACAGACTTTGTGGAAATAGCTACGGTTCCCTCTGTGTCACCTGCAAGGACGCTTAGAACGCCCTGTGGCCCTCCACAGCAAGGGATGAGGAAACGCAGCGCCTCGTATCAAAAGAACTTTGTGCCACGTATCCCAAAACGTACAACCTCAACTAACAGAAATATCCATAACGTTTTTATCCTTCAAAATAATACGCTCTTTGGTTTTTTTCTTTTAGAAAGAATACTATATTTTCAAACGTATATCTGAATCTCTTTTCACATGAATACCGTATTTTTTTTTTTTACTGTGACGCTCCTTGTTTTCAAAATATACACCTTGAATCATTTTTCAAATCTATATTGTAAGGATCTCCCTCCCATGTGCATCCCAACAGGAATTCTAGAAATATGTATTGAGTGTGTGTGTGTGTGTGTGTGTGTATGTGAGTGTGTGTGTGTGTGTTCTGTGCATGAAATCCTGAGTTGTACCCACCTATAACAATTCTGTAAAACTGATGGGGTGAGAACTAAGATGAGTTGTCATTCAGACTCCTCACATTTCTTTGTGCCTTGAGTAGATGAGTTTTTAAAAGCCATCTTTAAAGTTTTCTGAATCTGTGTCTTATTTCTACCACAATAGATCCTTTTTTAAAATTTTACTGATTGATTTTAGAGAGAGAGGAAGGGAGAAAAACATGGACTTGTTGTTCCACTTGTTTATGCATTCATTGGTTGATTCTTGTAAGTGCCCGGACTGGGGCCAAATCACAACCTTTGTGTATTGAGACAATGCTCCAAACAACTAAACTCTCTGGCCAGGGCTCCACCATAACAGGTCCTTATGGTCTAGATTTTAATTTCATTCCTGCTTCCTTTGTGCTTCCCACCCTTGTGTTTTACTTTTTTCCCACACTCTTATCTTCTGCTCTGGTTGTATATTATGCATTCTAGGAAGCTGCCCAAGGTCCTTTCTGCATCAAGGCCAGGAGTTGATCAACTAGCCAGCCTACGGACAACCCACCCAGCTGCTGGACTCTCCAGCCTGGCCCCTTATTCTTCCAGCATCAGCCAGAAGGTGGCACTAGAGTGCTCCCAAATGTCATGCCAGGGTCTGGGTCAGGGTGACCTCAGGCATTGGGTGGACAGTGGCTGCAGATGGAGGCCTTGGGGACAGCAGAGAGAAGGGGGCTAGGGCAGAAGCTGAGAAACAGCAGCATTAGCATCTGGTAGGCAGGGATGGTCCTCAAGACTCCTGAGCTAATTAATGTCAGGTAAATATTCTGGCTCAATGTCAGGAGTAAATGAGAGCATTGATAGAATGTGCTCAGAGCCTGGCACACAGTAGGGGTTTAGAATATGTTGGGATATTTTCCCTGTGTTGCTCGGAAGAAATGGGTGGCTTTGCCCCTTAAAGGGCCAGTGTCTGGAACTCAACCCTGCACCATGCATTTCTCCCCTGACATTGTGAGCTATTCTCTCCACGGGACAGAACCCCTCTCTATTGCAGCAGCTCTCCTTCCAGTGTGAAAGCAGGGGGTGGAAAAGATGGTGGAAATAGCTGTAGCTTGTTCCACTTCCCCTTGTTCTTCCGGATCTTCTCCCAGAAGAGGAAGCCAGCAGGAAGGGCACTTTGCCAGGGGTTTGTGCTGTTCCCCAGCAGTGAGCCTTGGTGGAAAGAATCTGAAAACCTGAGTTTGCATCTGCTGCTCTGGTTAAAAGCCTGGATTTGATGTCAGGCAGATCTCAGGCCAATGTCGGCATCTGGACACTGCTGCTTACTGAATTCCTGACCTTGTGCAAATCCCTTAATCTCGCCCAGCCTGTTTCCTCGTCTATCAAATGGGGAGAGATAGTTGTGAGAATTCAGTGAATGAATGTGGGCAGGGTGCTCAGCCTGGCACCTGGGCTACAGTTCTAATACAATGCTGCTTTTAACTATTGCTCCCTTCTGTGGAGGGACATGGAGCAAGCAACTTGATTCCATGGATCCTTGGTTTCTTTTTTTTTTTTTTCTTCAGCGAGAGGAAGGAAAACAGAGACAGACTCCTGCATGTGCTTCGACCAGGATTCACCTGGCAAGCCCACTAGGCGGCGATGTTCTGCCCATCTGGAGAATTGCTCCATTGCTCAGCAACCGAGTTCTTTTTAGTGCCTAAGGCAGAGGACATGGAGCTATCCTCAGTGCCCAGGGCCAACTTGCTTCAGTTGAGCCATGGCTGCAGGAGGGGATGAGAGAGAGAGAGAGAGAGCATGAGAGAGAGCATGAGAGAGAAGCAAGAGGGGGAGGGGTGGAGAAGCAGATGGGCACTTCTGTGTGCTCTGACCAGGAATCGAACCCAGGACATCCACATACTAGGCCGCTGCTCTACCACTGAGCCAACCTGCCAGGGCTCTTGGTTTCCTTATTTGCAAAATGGAGCTGTGTATAACTCCCTCCCTGGGTTTTTTGGGAGGATTAAGGGAGCCAGCAAGTGTATAGCGCCTTGGACAGTGGCCAGCAGATGCCCTGTCACTCTGGGCTGGATTGGGACCCTAAGAACCCAGAAATGCAAGGAAGCATTCATTCTAATCCCTTGTACATATCCCCTCTAAGTGTGTACCCTATGTCTGTTTGAATGCTTGTGATAAGAGGCTCGCCATCTCCAAGGAAGCCCTGCCCTATCTATCCCTGTTTTGACCATGACAACGTCACTCTTTAGATGGGGCCAAAATTTATCTCCAAGTAGTTTTCCAGCCAGGAGTTGAACATATTCCAAATCTTGATCTCCTGGGGCCATCACTAACTCCACACTTCCCTTCCCCAGGACTTCTGCTAAATGGATTAGTCCTCCAGCCTTTGCACAATTAGATTCAGGATCTGGCAAGCAGAAGAGGGGGTGGCATGCAGCAATGTTTTCCTGCGTTTTAGGAGGGTAATTAACTGCTTCTTTGCTAGGGCTAAGGTCGTCCTGGAAAGGCAGTGGTCAGTGCAAGTGGCTGCTTCTGTGTGGACTGGCGATGTCCCCAGTCAGTATTCATGTTCACAGAGTTACTGAACAGCTGTCATAGCTGCCTAATGCCCCAAGCAGCACCCACTGGCTGCAGATGGGAAAACTGAGGCTCAGAGGGTAAGTGGCCAAATTGGGAGCTCTGTCTGAATTTATTTGTTCACTCAAATGTTCTCTGAGCCCTTACTCTGTGCCAGGCCCTGTGCCGGTCCTAGGTGAACAAGACAATGGCAATATTTTGTGCTGGGCTGTGTAAGGGTAAATTAAGGGGGAGACACATCCCTCACTGGGTTGCTCAGTGGATAAAGCTTCATCCCAGCACACTGATGTCATGGGTCCGATCTCCAGTCAGGGCACATATAAGAAGCAATCAATGTGTATACAATTAAATGGAGCAACGAAGTGGAAGAGTTGATACTTTTCTCTCTCTTTCTCGCCCTCTCTCATTCAATAAGAAAATATTTCGTGTGACAGAGACAGAGAGAGGAAGAGATATGAGCAGACAAACAGGAAGGGAGAGAGATGAGAAGCATCAATTCTTTGTTGCGGCTCCTTAGCTGTTCATTGATTGCTTTCTCATATGTGCCTTGATTGGGGGGCTCCAGCAGAGCAAGTGACCCCCTGTTCAAGCCGGCGACCTTTGGGCTCAAGCCAGCGACCCTGCGCTCAAGCTGGATGAGCCCATACTCAAGCTGGCAACCTCGGGGTTTCGAACCTGGGTCTTCCACGTCCCAGTCCAATGCTCTATCCACTGTGCCACCTCCTGGTCAGGATATTTTTAATTAAAAAATGGGGAGACAATAGAGAGGAAAGATCATTTATTGTCCCTGAGAGGTAGAAAGATGCCTTGTTCATTCATCCGTCTATCTGTTCATTTTTCCCACAAAATGTATTTATCCCACAAAAATGTATCAAAAGCTTAGAATAGGGGTCCCCAAAATTCAGAGGTTCCCAAAGTCTGGACCCGGTGACAGCCCTTGGCATCGGGGATTTTTTTTCTGTGCAGCATCCTCTCTTCTTGGGGCAACCGTGTTGTGTGTTTCGTAGCAGCAAACTGTATCTCCCATGTTAAGGGTGAACACATGACTTAGGCTAAAGCCATCGGTGCTTTCTGGGATTCCGGCCATAGTGACCTACCTACATCAGGCTAAGCAGGACCAACAGGGCTCAATCCCAGGACGCTGGTCTGGGATATGAAGGAAGGGCACTGCTCTTCTACTAGACGTGTTGTTATGGTGATGGGAGCTGCTGGCAGTCGCCCCAGGGAGCTGAAGAATGAAGCTGCCCCAGGTAGAGCAGGAAAGGACCCGCAGCCCTGGGGACATTGTTTGAGTCCTGAATCCACTTACACCTGAAGCCAGATCCATCCACAATATGAGCCGTGTTTGGTTTAAGCCAGTCTGGGTTTTGAGTCATTTCTACAGAAGAAGCTGCCCGATTCAGGCACAGTTCTTCTCCGAGGAGCTGACCCTGGGTGGGCATCACAGTCTCCATCATATTGTCCTGTCACCAGCTGCCCCTGCTTTCCGCACAGCCCCTGGCTCTCCATGACTCCCTGCTCCCCGAGATGAAGAACACCCTCCCTTAGCCAGCCTCGGGCAGTTGAGTATCCTTAAGCAAGTTCAGTTCTCTCAGGGGTCCCTCAAGGTGGCCCAGCTCCGTCCTCTGCCCTCATCTCTGCCCCAGAACATGGGACACACCCTTCTTTGAGTTGTCCCCCGAGGATCCTGCCCACTGAAGGTGTTTCCTGTGTTGAGAAATGGCCTCCCGTCCCCACAAGCCCTCTCTCCAGGAGTCAGCCCACCACCTCATCCCTCACAAACTTTGTCTTCTAAACCCCTCCAGGTTCCCACCCTCCTCTTCCCACTAAAGCTGCCATGGTTCAGATCCCACCCCTGTCACCTGGACTGTGGCCTCAGCCTCCTCCTCCTCACCTCGTCCTCAGTGGAGGTCCAGCCTGTGGGACTTAAGAACTCAAGAGAACAGTGCTCCACTCTCTTGCACAGTGGGAATACTTCCAGCTGCTGGCATTCTGCGAGCAGGGCGGGAAAGAGGGCTGGCAGTCCCACCGTTCGGGATGCATCCTCCTTTATCTTTGCTGTCAGTGCTGTTCTCTGGCGTGCCTGGTATTGGTAACTCTTTGCTGTTCAAGTCCTCCAAGAAGAAACTGATGGTCTTCGGCCTGTGGGTATGGCCATCCCTACTTGTAAGGCCCAGGGAACAACTGCTCAGTGTCCAGACCTCAGAGCAGACCTGGGCTCACCAAGACCTGGGCCTCTCTGAGATGCTTCGGGACAAAATGGCTCTCTCCTCCTGCTTAGTTCTTCTGCAGGGACTTCAGGACGCAGCCACGAGTTTACCTACATCTCTGTTGGCTTCCCATCTTCCAGAGCTTTGTTGAAATCTTCTTTTTCTGCTGGGGTCGCCTGACCCAGCTTCTTTGTCCTTATGGGCAGGTGATGCCTGCTTTATTCCTTCACTGTCGGTGTGATGGGGTCTGTGGAGGAACAGGACAAAGGCCTGTGGCCATCGCCCCCCCAACCCCCTCTGAGTGGCTTACAGCCAAAGTTCAGGACAGAGTTGCCTCTACCAAACACGTTCTCCCTACCCTGCCCACCCCATCCCTGCCCTCATCACTTCCCTGAAATGTCCCTCTTCAGGTCCCTACGAGCTTATGACTTGAGGTCTTGGTCACCCTTGACACTTTCAAACTCACTTTCCTTCTCACTGTCTCCTGCCTTAGCTTCCAGGAGGGACACATGTCATCAATAACCCTTCCTGCGTTTCCCCAGACCTCTGGCCTCATTCATCCCCGGGGTCTAATTTGCTGGCTTGTCCTCCTTCTGCTTCCTCTAAATCGTTATCACTTCTCAGGGGTCCATTCTGACTCCCCCTTCGCCCTCAGCTTGCATGGTTTCCCTGAGCGAGCGCGTCCACTCCCACGGTTTCCCTCTGCCAAATGCTGACCTCCAGCCCGGGGCCCCGCTCCAGCTGTCTTCTGGACATCGCTCCTTGCATGGTTTAATGTCGAACCCTGGACTCCGCCTCCCCCCGGCCCAGACCTGCCCTCTCCTGTGCTCCTGGCTCGGGAAAGGTCGCCACCGTCTGTCTAGCTGCCTGAACCTTGGATGTCATCCTTGACTGCCCCGTGTTCTCAGTTTCCACACTCAATTAGCACCTAGGCCCCTTCACTGTACCTCTTAATGAACCTCGTCTGTCACCTCCTCTGTGTCCCTCGGCTTCTCTCTCAGCGGTCTCCCCGCCTTCCCCCCCGTGCTGCCACCCATCTCCTGCTGAAACTCCCATCTGAGCACATCTTCGCCCTCCTGAAAAGCCTCTGCGGACTCCCCACGACCTAGGAATGAAGTCCATGGCCCCTGAGGCTGGAGCTGCCAGATTTAGCAAATAAAAATACAGGATGTCCAGTGAAATTTGCATTTCAGATAAACAGTGTTCTTTTTTTAGTGTACGTCTGTCCCCTGCCATATTTGGCATCAGGACTTCAACGGTCTGGGCCTTTTCCAGCCCTTCAACCTCATTTCTTGCTCTACCATATTCCACAGCTAACACGCAGGACGCACTCGAAAGGCCTGCACGTGGCAATGGGGCAGACAGTTCCTTCTCACCAGGCTCCTCCCGCCGGCTGCCCCCTCCCCTGCGAAGGCCCCACTTCCTTCTCACCCCAGACAACATCTGCTCAGCTCTGGGGCCTCGGGTCTGGGCACACAGGGGCACGCTCCTTCTGGAAGCCCCTCCGCTGCTCCACAGCGGGTCGGGCTCTTTTCCTGGCCACAGAGGCTCCTGTGTTTCTCTGGATGGTGGTGCTTCACCCTCTGATTGTCTTGTCAGTTTGCTCTTTGTCTCTCACGCCGGCAGACAAGGCGTCGCCAGCAACTCTGTGACTTTCCCCAGCCCACATCTGGCCCAGCTCGCATGGCCGCATCCAGCTGGAGGCTCCTGAAGGCCTGGAGCCCTGGCCAAGGCCCCAGCCTTCTTCTCGCTGCCTTGGCCCTCGTCCCAGCCTGATGGTTCACACCCCCTTTGTGCCTGAGTTCCCACAAAAAGTGGCCTCCACCCCCAACCCCCTGCCCAGGGCCAGATTACAAAATGCTGAGACAATGGAGGCTCCCAGCCAAATTTCCAGCATGCCGGCTGTTAACTCTCCCCCAGCATCTGCCTGTGCATCTGGGGACAGGCGCTGGCAGCTGTGGCCGCAGAGGACATGGTTCTCTCACGCTGGGTAGGCCAGGCCTCGGTGGGAGTCAAGGGGAGGGAGCACAGACCTAAAGGTAGGACATGTGGGTTTGAATCCCAGCTGCCTGGAGACTTGGGCAAATGAGCGCCCCACCTTGAGCCTCAGTTCTCTTATCTGTAAAATGGGCGCAATAACACTTATCTCACAGAAGAAGCACACCTCCCACAGAAGATGTACACCAGCACACAGGACGCAGCTCCTCTTACCCGGTGGCTTCCATGCAGGGTGGGTCGACCCTGCAAGGGTACAGTGGGGACTTTTCCTGTGTCAGGCATCTCCAGGTTCTCGACTAGCCCAGGAAAAATGTCAAGGGCAAGTCGGGGTGAGAACAAAGCTAGTTTTCTTCAGGTGGAGAAAAAGAAAGAGGCCAGGGTACAGTCACTGTTGTAAAAAGACTGAAAACATACATGTCCAGGTGAAAGTGGGCCAACTCACGAGGGAGTTGAGCAGGCAATCAGTCAGTTCTTGGGATGTTAAATGTTTTGAAGGGGGAATCGTCTCCAAGCTTTGCGGTGCCAGAATCTGATTCTGCCTTCCGGTTAGGAGTCCTCTTTCTAATATGGTCCCTTCTGGAAGGGTGTTAGACCCCCTGGGCCTCCCTTCTACTTGTGATGCAATTTGCATTATAATGGCTATAGAATGAGCCTTGGGGTCACAGCTTTCCTTCCAGTTTGGGTAGTGTGTGTGTGTGTGGCTCTAACTGGTCCTGGCCATCTACCTCCCTGACTAGGCTGATGTAAACCTCTTGCTCTTAGGTGTCTTTGGATAGGGAGACTAGGTTTAATCCACCTGCTGTAGGTGTCACTGGTTAAGGAGGATAGAGTCCTGTGCTTGATCAACTGGCTGCTAATCGCTTGGCGGTTCTGGCCTGCCATTTGCTCAACCATTTGCCCTAGTTTTCTCATCCTGCTTGCTAGGGAATTTTCCGAGTTTCTTACTAACCATCCCCACCCCCCTAACTCTGACCTTTGCTTGCCTTTCTGGAGGCTGGTGGTAGCAGGACCCGGGACCAGAGCGTTCCTGGTGGGTGCCTCCTCCCAGAACCACTCACCAAGCCTGAGCAGCTTTATTCAAAAAAGAGAGGGGAAGGGCCCTGGTTGGCTCAGCAGTAGAGCGTCGGCCCGGCGTGTGGAAGTCCGGGTTCGATTCCCGGCTATGGCATACAGGAGAAGTGTCCATCTGCTTCTCCACCCTTCCCCCTCTTCTTTCTACCTATCTCTTCCCCTCCCGTAGCCAAGGCTCCATTGGAGCAAAGTTGGCCCAGGTCCTGAGAATGGCTCCATGACCTCCGCCTCAGGTGCTAGAATGGCTCCAATGGCACAGATTGCAGTGAAGCAACACCCCAGAGAGGCCGAGCATTGCACCCTGGTGGGCATGCTGGGTGGATCCCAGCCAAGCGCATGCAGGAGTCTGTCTGCAGCCCCCCCCCTCGCTTCTCACTTCGGAAAAATAAAATAAAATAGAAAAGAGGAGGCCTGACCTGTGGTGGCGCAGTGGATAAAGCATCGACCTGGGAACACTGAGGTCGCCAGTTCAAATCCCTGCACTGGTCTGGTCAAGGCACATACGGGAGTTGATGCTTCCAGCTCCTCCCCCCTTTCTCTCTTTCTCTCTCTCTCTCTCTCACTCTGTGTCTCCTCTCTAAAATGAATAAATAAAAAAAGCATTAAAAAAAAAGAGGGGAAGGATTATCAGACCTCACCGCCCCCCCATGGAAACTGCACAAAGCCCGTCCACTGTCCACTGTGAAAGCACTTCCTAAGTCCACACCAGGTGAATGCAGTAGAATTGACAAATTAAGCCAAAGATGAGGATGACTAATAGGGGAGTGACAAAGGACAAAGCACAAAGCACAGGGCTGCGATGGAAAAGCAGGGGCCTCCTGTCTCCCCTAGGCTGCCCCCCCATTGCCCGAGCACCCTCCAGCCCCCCACCATCCTACCAGACCTGTCACTGCCACAGGGCAGGCTGTGCAGACCCACCTCCAGCTCAGGGGCCAGGTTCCCTGGGAGACATTTTTTTAGGAACTTCCCAGCCCTTCTCACCAGATAGATCATTGATTCACTGATACCATTATTGACATTCCGAACTGAAATGCAAAGAGAACAAAGAAAAAAGGAACGAAATATCCAAAAACTGTGGGACAATTACAAAAGTGTGACATGTGGAATGAGCGTACCAGAAGGAAAAGGAGGAGAGAAAGGAGTAGAAGAAAGTGTATAAGGAATAATGGTTGAGAATTTTCCAGAATTAATGGCAGACTCTGCCTTCCATCCAAACTGCAAGTGCTTCCAGGCTGGAGTCCCCATTTACAGATAACAATAACCCAAAATGTTCAGGGTGACATTTACTAAGTGTTTAAAATACACACACACACACACACACACACACACACACACACACACACACACACTCCTTGTTCTAACCCCAAGATACAAAGAGCTTGGCGGTCATCCTCACCATAAGAAAAAGCTGAACAAACTGCAAATCTTAGCTCCATTAGAGAACTGAGTTCACAGGGCAAACTTCACCCTGAAACTGGGAGTGACAGGAACTAGACTCGCAGCCTCCTGGGAAGGAGAAACTGCGGGGGCCAGGACTGGCGGGAGCACTTCCGAAGGTAATTGACGGCTTAGCGAGGAGGAGGTTGCGAGTTAAAAACTCTTAGGGGCGCCACATGTTTATGGGTTTTCTCTCTGGGAGCCTATAAGGTTCTCACAGTGACACAGGAGAGAAATCCCCTGGTGGTACTTCTGGCCCAGCAGAATAACTTTGTTGAAGTATACCCAGATGTTGTCTGTAACAACCAAGGCGGGGCCCCCAGGGAAAACTACCAGAGTCTTATCTGATCTGGGTGAAGGGCAATGAGACAACTCTAGCTTCCTCCAGCCTTCCTGTCTCTCATAAGAAGGCAGGTTGGGGGTGGGATGGGAATTAAGAAATGGCTTCTGAAGATCACAGCCCAGGAACTCAGGCCCACTGCAAAAACAAAACAAAGCAAATAAAAATATAAACAGTGGGGATTTAATCATAAGACTATAGAATACCTCCCCTCCCCAACACGTGACCACCATATCAACAGGTATAGTAATAGTTAGTAGATTACAATTTAGAGAGCTGCTAAAGAATGAAAAGACATCAATTAAGAAAGAATTCACAGCATAGGGAATATAGTCAATAATTTTGTAGCAAGTATCAGAGGGTCATATACTTATGGAGTTAAGAGTTCCCTTCATAAGTTATAGAAATGTCATAAATGTCTACCCTCTGTGCTGTAGACCTGAAACTAATATAATACTGAATGTCAACTGTAATGAAAAAAGAACGGATTTTCAGGGAAAACCAAAGACAATAAGAGAAAAACAGAAGTAACTAGATGAAACTGAAACCTCTGGCACCTACAGTTACAAAGCATTACAAAAGACAGCCCAGTTCCTAGCCACGTTAACACAAACCTCACAACAAAACCTGACTACCCCAGTTCTAGGGTCAGATATATCATGGCCGGCTTTCAACAAAATATTACAAGATATGCGAAAGACAAAGAGGTAGGGGTGTGTGTGTGTGTGTGTGTGTGTGTGTGTGTAGACAAAGCAAAAATCAGAACCAGATTCAAGTATTATACAGATTTTGGAATTATCACATGAAGAATTTAAAATAACTGATTAATATGGTATAGGCTTTAATAGAAAAGTAGACAACATGCAAGAACAGACGGTAATGTCAGCAGAGATGGAAACTCTAAGAAAAAATAATAAGGAAATGTTAGAAATCAAAAACACTGTAACAGAAAAAAAACACAACAACACTGTAACAGAAATGAAGAATGTCCTTGGTGGGCTCATGGGTAGACAAAGCCAAGGACAAAAACAGTGAGCTTAAAGACATGTCTATAGAAACATCCCAAACTGAAATGCAAAGAGAAAAACAGAATAAATACACACACACATGCACACACACACACACACACACACACACACACACATTACAAAATATTACAAAAGGTATAACATATGTACAATGACAGACTCCAAACCACAGATCTGGGAAGCTCAGAGAACAAGCGGACAAATGCTGAAAAATCAATACCATATTATATTCAAATTGCAGCACACCAGAGACAAAGGGAACATCCTGAAAGAAGCCAGTAATAAAAAATACCTTACCTGCAGAGGAACAAGAATAAGAATTATATTAGACTTCTTATCAGAAAGTATGCCAGAAGAAGGGAGTGGAGTGAAATGGTTAAAATGTTGAAAGAAAAACATATCACCAACCTAAAATTCTATATACCTTAATATTCTATATACAGCAAAACTATGTCTCCAGAGTGAAAGGGAAATACTCTTTTAGACAAATAAAAACAGAGGCAATGAGTGGCCAGTAGACCTGCCTTGTAAAAAATGCTAAAAGAAGTTCCTTCAGAAAGATGGAAAATCATATAAGCTGGAAACTAGAATCTACATAAATATGTTTATGTAAACTCATGCATACACACAAACATGCACCGAGAGAGAGAGAGAGAGAGAGAGAGAGAGAGATAGCAAGCCAAGAGTCAAGTCCCAATCCTGCACCACAGAATTCATTCTACCCTCCCTCCTTCACTTATTTCCAACCTCTTTCTTCACTAGCACAAAACGTGGCTCCACGATACATTTACTTAATTGCTCAACCCGAGTATATGCATAAAGCAGTTTCAGAATTGCTATCCTATATTCCTGTGAAAAACAGCTTTACTAATTGGAATACAATTATTTGTGTACGGTTCCTTGCAAAAGTTTCGTAAGGTAAATTCCAAGCATGAGATTTCTGGTGCATCCCGTGTTTGCTTCTTAGGTGTGCAAACAACTTCCGCATAGTGGAGGGGGTGCTCAGTAAGCGGCGCAAGAGTGAATGGATCCTGGGCTTGAAACTAATCACCTGTGTGATGTGGGGCCAGTCTCTTCGCCAGTTGTGGGCAAGGAAAGGGTCTTGTGGCTCTGACCTTAGAGCAGCCCATGCCTGAGGCAGTGACCTGTATGCTTGGCCTTTTCCCTCTTGCCTTCCATGATTCCTCCCACTACTTGCTGTTTACCCCTCCCTTCCCTCGCCATAAGCAATCACAGAAAACCTCCAACAGCAATAATGCTGACAACTATTTCTCAAGCACTTGCCATGTGCACACACTATCTCATTTAGTCCTTAAAAAAACCCGCTTGTGGGAGGAACTTTCATCATCCCTATCGTTGTGACAAGGAAGTCAAAATCTGAGAGGTTTGGAAACTTGGCCACAGATGCAAAGTTCTTACTCGTGCAACAAGATTTGAACATGTATCTAACATATCTAACATGGACCTTTGAGTCCATGGCGCAGTCCCATAAGCCTAATTCTTTTTTTTTTTTTTTTTTTTTTTTTACAGGGACAGAGAGAGAGTCAGAGAGAGAGATAGATAGGGACAGACAGCAGACAGGAACAGAGAGAGGTGAGAAGCATCAATCATCAGTTTTTCGTTGCGACACCTTAGTTGTTCATTGATTGCTTTCTCACATGTGCCTTGACCGCGGGCCTTCAGCAGACCGAGCAACCCCTTGCTGGAGCCAGCGACCTTGGGTCCAAGCTGGCGAGCTTTTGCTCAAGCTAGATGGGCCCACACTCAAGCTGGCGACCTCGGGGTCTCGAACCCGGGTCCTCGCATCCCAGTCCAACACTCTATCCACTGCGCCACCACCTAGTCAGGCAAGCCTGGTTCTTAATGGACTGTTGGCCCAATCTCCTACGCCTGTGATGGCGAACCTATGACACGCGTAGCCATTTTCGATGACACGCGGCCACATGCGGCCACATAGCAGGGAAGTATGGGGCCGCATGCCGAGAAGGACATTTCATTCTCGGCTCCTACACGGCCAGGTGCAGTAGCCGAAGATAAAACATTTGCTGTAGTATAGACACTCTGTGCCAGAGGTCTGTAGGCCAAAACATTTTTGTTATTTAAACTATAAATATTGCGAAATTATGATTTTTTTCTTGAAGTGACACACCACCTGAGTTATGCTCGGGATTTTGGCGAATTTTGACACACTAAGCTCAAAAGATTGCCCATCACTGTCCTATGCCCAGCATTTCTCATTCCTGACGACTATAAATAGCTGTTCTATGCTCATACAAATCAAAGCCCTTCTCCCCAGGACTTCTCAGCCTTGTACTGTGCACTACAGTAACTCTCTGTGGAGAGCCGGCAGGATGCCTGGATGCCCCAACTGGTGTAAGCAGGGAACCATCTTTTTCTTGCAATATTTGCTAACATCTCATGTATTAATTCTTTGGGCCATACCTTAAGTAAGTTGACCTTTGGATTTTGGGGGACAATGTGACTCACGAAGGTCTTTCTTCTCAGGGGTAATTATATTTACCTAGGAAGCTTACAGCCTGGAAATTATCCATGGCCACAAGGGTGATTCTGACAGTCCCCAGAAGAGCTATCTATCTGGTGAGGGCCTCAGAACCTTTGCTCGTGCAGCTGGTGTGAGAGGCAAGCAGACACCCCTTCCTCTTTCCGGTGCGGTAGGGACGTTTGGCCTCAGCTGCATTTCCTCTGGCTCCAGAGGCAAGTACTAAAAATGATCTCATTTGTGCCTACTCTGAGAAAATGTTCTCTGCCAGGCCTTATGGCACATACACAAAAGGCCCCAGAGATAAGAGGCTCTATCAGAACACCTCTTTTTGATGATAAATGCTGCCCAGGGCAGCTACCATGCCTGCTGTTCCAGAGCCAGCCCAGCGGAGTGCCCTGAACGCTGCCCCCACCCAGTCCCTTTGGCCGAGTCCCCCTCAGGTACACCGAGCAGGGGCCCTGAGGTCTCTTCTCCCACTTCCTGAGCCCATCAGCGCTTTGTCCTGCTGAAAATAAGGGAAATGGAGAATTGCAGGCAACAGTGTGCTTCCAAATTCTTGCAATTCCAGCATTTTCCGAAGGATTTTAATGAAAGTCCTTGCTTCCCTGCCAAAAAACAAACAAACAAACAAACAAAAAACAACAACAACTTATTTTAAAATGTAAGAGAGAAGGGTCCCAACTGATATTTTCAGGAAATGCCCAGGTGAAGTGAAAAGTCAGATTCTTCTGCTGCAGGACTTGCTGGCGCCTTTAATCTACTGAAGACGGTAAATTCGAGGAGAAGTGGGCTGTGGCATTTTTCACCCTTTTTTCACCACAGAATATTTTATTTTCTTCCCCCTGGTTTTGAAACGAGTGTTTCAGGAAACACGCTGGAAAACTCTGGCGCAAGACTGTGCTTCCCCCAACGTAGTGAGCTTTCCCCCAAGGACGGGGAGGAAACGTCCCAGTTCCCGTCCTGTCCCTCCCAACTTGAATCATTGTTCCACCCCTGAGACTGTTGGTATGCTGGGGCAACCGAGCTCACCAGTCCAGGGGCCATGGAATAAACTGTGGTATTTGCTGAAGTCCTAGGACGTGTGGTTGCTGAGCTGGGCCAGTCTGTGTGGCTGAGATGCCTCAGTTTCCCCTGTAGCTCCCAGCCTGAATTGGACTGTCATTTTGAACATCAGCATAGTTAGGCTAGTCACTGTTAGTTATGTCCTGTGGGACCTGGACCCTCCCTTGTGTCCCCATCTACTGGCTGGGAAATCAATATACAGGGTGTGACGCCCATCGCCTACAACCTCCTACCATCCTTGCTCAGGCTTTGCTGTTAAACCAACGTAGATTCTCATTTCGACTCTGCCACTGCCCAGCTCTGTGAATCTGGCCGAGTTATCAGAGCCGTACTGTAGCTAATTATGTCCACATTGTGTGGAAGTTACAAGACATACACTAGGTAAAGTGTGTGATGAGCTTAGCCCAGTGCTAGGCACATGGCAGGTCTTCGGTTCTCTTCAGTTGAGCGATTGTCACTTACTGGTTGTGTGTCCTTGTACAATGTACTTCGTGACCCTGAACTTCAGTGTTCTAATGCCTGAAGTAAGAATAATGACATATATTTTGAAGAGTCATTGGGAAATTGAAAAAGATAATACATGAAAATGCTCTTTGGAAGCTCTGAAGCCCTATGTAGTTATAGTAACTATGGTAACAGCAATAAGTTAGTGAGATGGAGAGTTGCAGCACCAACCACGAGGAGCCGTTCTAAGTCCCTGAGGAATTCTGTGTGCTTGGCAGCAATTCCTGTGGATTGACAACCATTCATCCCACAGGTATTTTGGGCTGCCAAGTCTATGCCAGATTCCAAGCTTAGGATGGGAACACCTAGCAAGAACTGGAGAGTGTATGAGATTTTGCCCTACTTGTGAGTTAATTTGGATGCTGGCAGAAACACAAGACTCTTAGGTCAGAGACAAAGGACTTCATTACTCATGGCATGGCACTGGCACAAATGTCAGCGTATTTGCACCAGTTCCTCTTGTCCCTAAGTCCCACGGGCGTTGGATTACCCAACGTAGAAAATAAACGTATACCCAGTGAAGTTTGAATTTCAGCTAAACAATGAATACTTTTATTTTTGTATACCCAAAATATTGCATGGGCCATACTGGTATTTGAAAATATTCATTGTTTAACTGGGTGTCCTGTATTTGAATTGGCAACTCCACACAGGGGTGACCTCGAAAAGGCCAGCTGGATGATTCACATGCAGTGATTGCAATACCAGAGATGAGCCCCGAGCTTAGAAAACCCCAAACTTTCACAATGGGCGGTGAGCATGCCTGCCTTTTGATGTGGAGAGAGAGAAGTCTTGCCATCTTTCAGGGGTGTTTGCTATAAAAACATCCTGGAAAAGCTAATAAAGCACAAACGGTAGCCAGTGGCTCTGCCCGCAGGACTGGAACGACCCTTGGAGAAACGTCTTCTGTCAGTACCCCGGTGAGCAGGTGTGGGGAAGAGGAGATGGTTGTGGGGTGCCCTCACATTTTCTCTCTAACCTCCCTCCCCACCCCTTCGTTCCAGTCTGCCTCCTTTCTAAGGGGAGAGGGGCTCACATGGTACCTCAGGTGTATTTCTATCAAAATAAGAGATGAACGAGAACACGTACCTGCTCCTTCCCAGTTTGTTCAGCGACTGTGTATCCGGTGCCTGCTGTGGTCCTGGCACCAGGTGGTCCAGGTGGGCACAGGAGCTTCAGCGGGGGTAGGAGACTGCACTGGCCTTTGCCCTCAGGGAGCTGACAGCCTGCTAGACTTGTGAAGGGGGCCAAGATAAAAACGATCGCCCCTTTCTGCAAGGACACAGCTCTAATTGTGAGGCCCCCACTCAGTTTGCTGCCTGGGGCTGTGGCTGCAGCCATGCGGTTCCCCGGTGGCTCTCTAGTCCTCCTGTATCCACTTCCCAGCTTTTGCTCCAGCTGCAGCCGCTGCCTGACTGTGCCTCCATCCACCCCTTTCTCCTGCTGACACCCAGCTTTTCCGGGGGAAATTTCAGCTTGTTCCTGCCCCCCTCTCAGAAATTTTTATTTATTGGCTTTCAAGAGAGAGAGAAAGAGAAATACCGATTTGTTGTTCCACTTATTTATCCATTCATTGGTTGCTTCTTATATGTGCCCTGACCGGGGATCAAACCCATGACCTTGGAGTACCAGGGTGATACTCTACCCAACTGAGCTACTAGGCCAGGGATTTTTCTCAGAATGATGCTTTCTTTCTTCACACTCCCATTGGAGAATTCAGACTCACTTTGAGCACCAGTGATAACTGCTTTGTATCAGAAAGATAGGGAGAGACCCAGAACCTGGACCCTGCACTCAGATCGCCTGGGTTGAAGACCGGGCTCAGCCACTTAAAAGTGAGCAACCCTGAGAAAATCATTCCCTCTCTCCATGCTTCCACTCTCTCATCTGCCCAGAGGAATCATAGAGAGAATTCAATCAGATAATTTGGGAAAAGCCCCCCCCACACACACACACAGAGTAAATGCTCAGTGATTAAGTCACAATGGGGACAATTATGACAAATTGTTTCCACATTCTATTTCTGTTGATTCCCTGCAATAGCCTTACCTAGAAAGTGCTATAATCCCCAGTTTACAGACGGAGACACTGAGGCTCAGAGATGTGAAGTGATTTGCCCAAGCAGAGCTAGTAAGGGATAGACCTGGGACCCAAACCCTGGCAGGCCTGACTTAGAGTCTATGTTCTTGCAATGACAGAGAACCTTAGAAGCCAAGGTCACCGAGAATGCTAGCTTTGGCTTCTGTAAGGTGAGGCCCCATGAATGCAAGAGTGCCGACTTTCCACCCTAAGTTTCTCTGTACAGAACTCTGGTCGGCTCCACTGACATTTTTTTCTGGTTGTTTCTCGCCTCCAACCTGGGCAGAAATGGTCTGTCTGCAAGATGAATGGTCTTTGTAGATGTTCACACCTCTCCTTGTCTTGGCAATGCTGTTCACACCCTGGCCAACCTCTCCTCCAATAAGTCACTCTGAGCCTACCCAGAAGGGCAGCTCATTCCCTTTCATCAGGCTCTGACTCCCCTCCCTACCCGCTTGGTAGCCTCTCCAGCACCCCCAGCGCTGAGCCCTGAGCCTCCTGCTTGCCTGGGGCCAGTTTGCTCAGGAAGTCAGGTGTCCTTTCTGACAATAGGCCTGAGAGGCCAAGTGACGCTGCGAGAGCAGCTTGCTGAAGTGGACAGAGCAGAGGGTGTCTGGCTTGGGTCAGTGGACACAACCTGCCCTATATCTAGGGGTCACCAAAAACCAGCAGCTGTCTCTTCTAAGTTCTGGTGACAACTATGGACTCGTTTGCCCTGGCCAGATAACTCAGTTTATTAGAGCATTGTCCTGAAGCACAAAGGTTGCTGGCTTGATCTCAGGTCAGGCCATATATAGGAGCAGCTTGCTGTTCCTGTCTGTCTCTCCCTCCCTTCCTCTCTGGCTGAAATCAATAAACAAAAATTTTTTAAAATTAAAAGAATAGGCCCTGGCTGGTTGGCTCAGTGGTAGAGCGTCAGCTCAGCATGTGGAAGTCCTAGATTCAATTCCTAGTCAGGGCACATAGAAGAAGTGCCCATCTGCTTCTCCACCTTTCCCCCTCTCCTTTCTCTCTATCTCCCTTCCTGTCCCACAGCCAAGGCTCCATTGCAGCAAAGTGGGCCTGGGTGCTGAGGATGGCTCCATGGCCTCTGCCTCAGGCGCTAAAATGGCTCCGGTTGTGGCGGAGCAACGCTCCAGATGGGCAGAGCATCGCCACCTGGTGGGCATGCCAGGTGGATCCGGTTGGGTGTATGCGGGAGTCTGTCTGACTGCCTCCTCGCTTCTAACTTCGAAAAAATACAAAATATATATATATATATATATATTTAAGTATATGCACTCTTTCTCCTTGGGCAGGAACTCATATTCCATCTCTGTTCTTCAAGTTCAGTTCAAACCAGCTGTACCCCCTCTCCACCCCATTGACAGGAAGTTCTCTGTCATACTCTCAGACTGTTAGGGGACACCGGGAATGCTGCCAGGTGTCCTGTCACTGCTGCTGGTGCTGTGAGGCCCGCTGTTGCGGGCCTGGCTGCTGGTCCTAGACGTCTATCCATGGCCGCCGCCCTACATTGCCCAGTTTCCAGTTCAGGCCACCAGCTCCCTTCCAAAGACCAAAGACCGAGTGCTCAGCTCTCAACTTCCTCCCCCTGGTGCTGGGCTCAGCCACTGGTGTGTGGCCTCAATGCCTCAGTGCCCACAGCCCACAGGCCTCAGGGGCAGTAGGAGGGAAGCCAGGCCTCTGCACCTCTTGGCGCCCTGCCCACCCCCACCCCCACCCCCAGGACCACCTCCTCAGGCCCAGGAGCCCACCCGGAGGCTGGTGCTTTCCTTTTCACCCCCTAGAACCACTCCTGCGCTTTCCGCCCCTCCCTCTGTTGTGCGCCCCGGGGACTGAGGAGCACAGGGACTTGGAGAGGCCCCAGGTATGCCTTCCCAGGCAGGGAGGGTTCTCAGACCACCCTGAGAGTAACAACAGCTTTCATTCCTTCCTGAGCCTAAGACCCTCTCCTCCCTGCAGCGAACGTTCCTACCCGGATGAGTGCAGGGGACATCTTTCCCCAGCATCGAGAACACAAAACCCCAGTTAGCCTCCCCGGACTCGCCCTTCATCCTAATGACAGCATCCACAGCCCCCCGAGAGGTGGGGTTCACGAATCCATCTGAGAGACAGACAAGCTCTTCTCTCATAAACACCACCTTAACCAGAATGGCTGTCACTTGCTGAGTATGTACGAAACACTTCACATGTGTCATCCACATGTCAGATGGCACTGCCCATCCCGGAGATCTGCTAAAATGTGCCCAACACCCACCCACCCCCAGCTCTCCATCTGGATTTCAGAGTTTCTAGTCTTCTAAGGTCTTTGGTAGTTCACTGTTCGGTGGAGGCTAAACCCCTTTAACAGTGACACCCACATTATAGTGACCCAACACAAAAGAAGTTTCTCTTTCCCTCACAGTAAGATCTAGGAGGTTCCAGGTGTGCTGGGGTGGTGGCAGGCCCGGGCTGATGTTGGAGGGGCAGGCTCCGCTAACTGCTGTGGGATCTGCTATTGTCCACACATGGCTCCCAAGGTCGTCCCACGAGCAGGGCGGGGCTGGAGGTGGAGGTGGCCTGGGCCAGTCCTGGAAGTGGCACCCATCACTTCCCTGTGCATTCCACTGGCTCCTGCTCCATCAGCTGGCCACACCTAATTGCAAGGGAGGTTGGGGAAGTAGCTGTGAGCCCAGGAATGGGGGGACGGGGGAGGGGGGGATGGGTCTCCACGTAGAGCCGGTGGTCTCTGCCAAACTGAACTTTCTCAAACCCTTCGCTTTTTCTCCTGTATGTGTGGTCTCTGCTTTGTATTGCCTTGACTCAAACAGAAGACCTTCGGCTCTCTTTACGTTGTGCCTGTGCACGTGCACACACTCACACACACACAGTTGTCTCAAGCACTGTGGAACTGGCCGATGTTACTGATGATTCGGAGGCGGAGAGGGGACAGGTAGTGTTGCAAACAACCGCTGGGGAACATGAAGTGGCAACGCATCACTCTAAAAGTCTCCTCTACTCACCCCGCGGCTTGCCTGCCAGTCTGGCTGGTCCCCCTCCCTGGTGCTGGCTGTCTCCATCCTGCTGGCTCTTCTGCCTGCTCCTCCCCCTCCCCCTCTCTTACTCTCCCAACCCCAACAGAGCCGTCCATGTGGTATGCTGAAGAGGTATCCAGCTTATGGCATCCAACCTGCTGAGTCTCTCTAAGGAGCTTACCAAGGTGTTTTTCCCAAACAAAGATAGTTCCCAGCTGTTAAGACAACTTTCCTTGTTCATGTTCTCAGTAGTCCAAGAGATAGGCACTGTTACCTCACTTTACCTAGGAGAAAACTGACACCAAGAGAAAGCAAGAGCTTGCTTAATATAACAGCTGTTATGTAAGAGTCTTGGCATCAGAGACAGAGAAGCAGCTTGCCTGAACTTAGCTCTGAGCGAGGCCTCTTTTGCTGCCCAGGTTGTCGCTCCACTTGAAGGCAGAAGCTTGGAAACCAGGGTCTACTAGCTCCAGCTCTGCTCCTGATCACTCTGTGACCTTGGATAAATCCGGTCCCACAGTTGAGCTGACATAAGGTTGGATTGAGCAGTTCCTCAAATCACTGATGCTGGTTGTTTGTTTGTTTGTTTTAAGAGAGAGAGACAGGAAGGAAGAGAGATGAGAAGCATCGACTAATTTTTGTGGCACTTTAGTTGTTTGTTGATTGCTTTCTTTTCTTTTCTTTTTTTTTTTTTTGTGGCAGAGACAGAGAGTCAGAGAGAGGGACAGATAGGGATAGACAGACAGGAGGGGAGAGAGATGAGAAACATCAATTCTTCGTTGCGGTTCTTAAGTTGTCCGTTGATTGATTTCTCATATGTGCCTTGACAGGGGGCTACAGCAGACCAAGTGACCCCTTGCTCGAGCCAGCAACCTTGGGCTCAAGCTGGTGAGCCTTGTTCAAACCTGATGAGCCCGCGTTCAAACTGGCAACCTCGGAGGTCTCAAAACCGGGTCCTCCTTGTCCCAGTCCGACGCTCTATCCACTGCGCCACCACCTGGTCAGGCTGATTGCTTTCTCATATGTGCCTTGACCAGGGGGCTCCAGCTGAACCAGTGATCCCTTCTTCAAGCCAGTGACTTTGGGCTCTGTTGGGCAGATGAAATATATTATGCTCACTTTGTTAAAGATGGCGCTGCCCATGTGCAAGTTTTAAGAGTAAGCTTTTCCCCACACCCTTGATTAATCGGATGATGTGGGGTGGTGCACTCTCATCAGGAATCCTCCCATTATGCCTCAGATAAGTGACTTTGTATCAGAGACTTCCTTGTTTGGATTTCTACACTATAAGGTGGGGCAGATCAGGAGCTTGCTCTCCCTTGGTTCCTGAGGTTAGTATTAGAGAGAAGAGCAGAGAAAGGAATGCAGATTAAGGCCACGTGGAGGCCAGGAGAAGCAGCCAAGATGGCGGAGTGCTGAGGAAAAAGCCAGTTTGTGCAGAGAGAAGGAAATGGGGAACAGAGGTGAATAAGTCTGGTGAGCTAGAAACCTTTGATGCTAGGAAACTCGGATAAGTCAGTAGGTTTGTGAGCACTGAATGAGTGGGTTTTGGAGCCCAGTGTGTGTTTTTACTTGCCCGCCAGGGATTAAAGCTGATGGCTCACCAGTTCTTGGCTCTGTTGTTTCATTACCGACTGTCCGAATCTAATGTGAACCTGCACTGGCCAGGTGGCTGTGATGGTGGCCTTGGCCACTGGCCTTACAGTCTCAAGCCAGAGACCTTTCGGCTCAAGCCAGTGATCATAGGATCACATTGATGATCCCATGCTTAAGCCAGCAACCCTGCACTCAAGCTGTTGAGCCTGTGCTCAAACCAGGGACCTTGATATTTTGAACCTGGGGCCTCAGCATTTCAGGTTGATGCTTGTTGGACAGATAAAATATATTATGCCCACTTTGATAAAGATAGCGCTGCCCACATGGAAACCCATCGCCCAGGTGATAATATTAGTTGCCCTTCTTGCTTGGTATGGGCGTGATTATGTTAATATGTGCTGGGGGAGGGCTTTCACGCCAAAAGGTTTTAAAAGGAAGAAAGAGCCTGACCAGGTGGTGGTGCAGTGGATAGAGCATCGGACTGGGATGCGGAAGACCCCGGTTCGAGACCCCGCGCTCGCCAGCTTGAGCGCGGGCCCATCTGGCTTGAGCAAGGGCTCGTCAGCTTGGACCCAAGGTCACTGGCTCCAGCAAGGGGTTGCTTGGTCTGCTGAAGGCCCGCGGTCAAGGCACATGTGAGAAAGCAATCAATGAACAACTAAGATGTCGCAACGAAAAACTGATGATTGATGCTTCTCATCTCTCTTCGTTCCTGTCTGTTTGTCCCTATCTATCCCTCTCTCTGACTCTCTCTTTCTCTGTAAAAAAATAAAAATAATTAAAAGGAAGAAAGATCACGCTGTTCTGGGGAAGAGGGATTACGTTCTAGGAGGAGCCCATGCTGTAAGAGAGCAGAGAAAGGCCACGTGGAGGAGGCCAGGAGAAGCATCCAAGATGGTGGAGTGCTGGGGGAGAAGCCAGTTTGCGCAGAGTTAGTGCAGAAGGAAGGAGATGTGAAACAGGTGAATAAGGCTGCTGAGGTACAAACCTTTGATTCTAGGAAACTCAAATGAATCAGTGGCTTTGGGAGCCCTGAATGGAAAGGGAAGTGTTTTCTCACTGTGTGTAGTTCTTGCCCACCAGGTGCAAGCTAAGATTAAAGCTAATGACCCACCAGTTCTTGGCTCCACAGTTTCCTAACCGTTTGTCCAAATCTAATGCAAACCTGCACGGGTCAGGTGGCTGTGATGATGCCCGTGACTACTGGCTTTACCTTTCGCATAGTCTGTGGCAGGATTTGAATCAGTTCGGTATGGAGCCACTACCACCTTTGAGTGGTGGAGTAGAGGACTGCTGGCTGTTATGATTTCCCATGGTTGTCCTTTCAGGGACCATAGGCTGGATGACTTTTATAGCCATGCATGAGGAAACCGAGAGCTGTGTGGAAGAGGCTGCCCAGGACCTGCAAACTGAGCAGTGGAAGGAGCTGAAGCAAACGTAGGAGAGAGAGATGCCGACCCTGGAGCTGAAGCAAGCACCGGAAGAGGCCGACCAGGTTCATGAGATTCGCTTAGAAATGGAGCAGCTGCCGGAGAAGGAATCACAGGTTCATGAATTGCCAATTGCCCTGGACGTTGTGGAGAGCCAGCAGCAGTGGGAGGTTGGGGGCTGAGGCCGGGGCCAGGGCTCCAAGGCCCACGGAGCAGAAGGTGGCAGCAGCCTGGGGCTCGAGCCTGGTGGCAGGAGCTGGCATTTTCAGTTCCTTTTTGGAAGAAGAGGAGAATCAGGCTGGAGTTGCGATCTGCAGTCTCCAGAAGGTGAGAGCCCAGCAGCAAGGAGTAGCTACTATGCTCCTGGTAGGTCTGCGATTTCGGGACATAGGGGTGGATGCCATCATGCTCTCTGGAGCAGAGATGGAAATGCTAACTGCTTTTGCCATGTGGCTCCTCTTTGAGACAGTATGAGACCTGCCAGGATGGCAGGGATGAAGGGGGTGGCTGAGGCCCCATGTGTGTGGACTGATTTTCTGGACTATGACCGGAGTGGGCACTGGCTCCTTTGTTGGATGGATTATGAATTTTGGACAATGTGAAATACCCTGATGGGGGTGGGGAGGCGGCTTTGCTAGAGGTCTTCTCTCTATCCCAGGAAGCTTTACAAATGGCTAGAAAGAAGGCTGAGGACAATTTACACTTTTGGCAAAGTGCTCAGAGACTGGTGAAATGTATCTATGTAATTGTTGAAATTGTATGATTTGTCATGTTGTTGTAATTTTTATAATGTGCCTAATTTCCTTGTACAGGGATGCTGGTGGTGTAGATTGTGGGTAGTAGATTGAGCAAAGGGGTGGATTGTTTGGCAGATAAAATATATTATGCTGACTTTGTTAAAGATGGCACTGCCCACGTGCAAGCCCATCACTCAGGTGATAATAGTAGTTGCCCTCCTGCTTGGGATGTGTGTGATTATGTTAATATGTGTTGGGGGATGGCTTCTGCTCCAAAAGGTTTTAAAAAGAAGAGAGATCATGTACCGGGGAAGAGTGATTACGTTCTAGGAGGAGCCCATGCTGTAAGAGAGCATAGAAAGCCTGACCAGGTGGTGGCGCAGTGGATAGAGCATCAGACTGGGATGCGGAGGACCCAGGTTCGAGACCCCGATGTCGTCAGCTTGAGCGCGGGCCCATCTGGCTTGAGCAAAAAAAGCTCACCAGCTTGGGCCCAAGTTCGCTGGCTCCAGCAAGGGGTTATTTGGTCTGCTGAAGGCCCACAGCCACAGTCAAGGCACATATGAGAAAGCAATCAATGAACAACTATGGTGTCGCAACAAAAAACTGATGATTGATGCTTCTCATCTCTCTCTGTTCCTGTCTGTCTATTCCTCTCTCTGACTCTCTCTCTCTGCCCCTGTAAAAATAAATAAATAAATAAATAAACACACACATAAACAAATAAATAAATAAATAAGCGAGCAGAGAAAGGCCACATGGAGATGGCCAGGAGAAGCATCCAAGATGGTGGAGTGCCGAGGGAGAAGCCAGTTAGTGCAGAGAGAAGGAGATGGGAAACAGAGGTGAATAAGGCTGCTGAGGTACAAACCTTTGATTCTAGGAAACTCGGATGAGTCAGTGGGTTTGGGAGCCCTGAATGGAAAGGCAAGTGTTTTCCCACTGTGTGTATTTCTGCCTGCCAGGTGCAAGTTAATGTGAAAGCTAATGGCCCACCAGTTCTTGGCTCCATTGTTTTCTTACCATCTGTCCGAATTCAATGCGAACCTGCATGGGCCAGGTGGCTGTGATGGTGGCCGTGGCTACTGGCTTTACAAAGCTCTATTCACTGTGCCACCACCAGTTAGGCACAACACTGATGTTTAAGAAGCTGAGATCCTACCTCCATCAATTCTGCTAATGCTTCTTTAGCCACTTCTTCATTCAGGGAAGGGCCCAGAGAAGCCAGTCCCTCCCTTGCAGGCTCCATGAATCTGTTTTGACGCCCAAACTGCAGACCACAATGAACTTGGTAGGAAAAGAGGCGTTTTCTCGCCACTCCTTACCCAGCATGTCCGTCCCTGGCAGTTCACGCGCAGCCAGCAACCGTGGAACCGTGGTGGCCTGGAATTGCTTTCCAAATAGCCAAGAGGGAGGAGTTCCTGAGGAAGGAAGAAATTGGAAAGCTAGTCCCTTCTTGCTCTGGCCTTGGGGCGGCACAAGCTCAGTGCTTCCGGACAGCCCCTGCCTGGCTCCCCAGAGCCTCACCCGCCTTGGAACAGCCAGAGCACTTTCTCCTCAGGTGACCAACTGGTCCCAGTTTGCCTGGCACTATACCAGTTTTAAAATGAAAAATCCAACTTGACCAGGTGGTGGCGCAGTCGTCAGACCACGAACCTGGGACACTGAAGATCCTGGTTTGAAATCAAGAAGTCACCAGCTTGAGCGCGGGGTTGCTGGCTAGAGCAAGGGGTCACTGGCTCAGCTGTAGCCCCCAACCCCCACCGTCAAGGCATATACGAGAAGTAATCAATGAACAACTAAAGTGCCGCAACTGCGAGTTGATGCTTCTCATCTCTCTCCTTTCCTGTCTGTCTGTCTCTGCCTGTGTTTCTCACAAAACAAAACAAAACAAAAAACAAAAATACACCCAGCCTGACCAGGTGGTGGCGCAGTGGATAGAGCATTGGACTTGGACGCAAAGGACCCAGGTTCGAGACCCTGAGGTTGCCAGCTTGAGCGTGGGCTCATCTGGTTTGAGCAAGGCTCAACAGCTTGACCCCAAGGTCACTGGCTCGAGCAAGGGGTCACTCAGTCCACTGTAGCCCTCCAGTCAAGGCACATATGAGAAAGCAATCAGTGAACAACTAAGATGCCACAACAAATAATTGATGCTTCTCATCTCTCTCCCTTCCTGTCTGTGTGTCCCTAACTGTCCCTCTCTCTGACTCTCTCTGTCTCTGTCACAAGACAAAACAAAACAAACAAACAAAAAACCCCTGAGAATTCAGCATTCCAAGAACCCCTCAGTCCAGAGAGCTGGTAAACTGGGAGTTTTGGCTACTCCCTTCTCATCGTAGTTTTTATATTGTCTCCCTTAATATTTGCTTGGAGATTAAGAATTCAGGTTCTGGAGTCGGCTGGACTACATCCTGACTCTGCTTTCCTGGGTTTTAGCTTCCTCTGCTGTAAAATGGGACAATAAAAATACTTTGCTTCAAAGGGTTGGTATGAAGATTGAGATAATGTTTAGTGGTCTCTAGTCCCTTGAGTCATTGAGAAAACACAGAACTGGCCTCACACTAAGGATGGAAATAGATGTTAACTCTTTGAGAGGTTTGATTGGAGTGGAGGCTAGTTCCGGGTATCCTCAGGGCTGATTAAAGTCTCCAGGAATGACAGGGGACTCTTGAGGGATGAAGAACCATTTGGGTGGGGCCTTCGTTGAGCTGGAGTTATTCAGGAGGAGAACAGGAAAGAACATTGTCAGCAAAGGCAGCAGGCTGGAGAAGTGTGGGCTTGGTCAAGTTCAGCAGAGCTGAACTACCTTTTTTAGAGTCTATTATGGGTTAGAATTGGCCATAAGAGCAATCTGCATGAGGTTGGGAAAGTACAGGTTAGTGATTGTCCAACCATGAAGTGGTACACCTGGAAATGAAACCAGAAAAGATAACAGTTCACGCTGCCTTGTCACCATTTCAACCAAGAAGTAGACAGGATTGAATCATTGCGGATACTTTATTCAGATTGCTGGCAATCTGGAGAGATGGGGGTTACATCCCAAGTCATCTCAACTCCCTTTCCGCAGCCAACCTTTTTATAAAGGGAAGAAAAGAGTAAGGAAGGGTTTTGTGATTTCAAAGGAGATTTAATCAGGTCATAGAGGGCTTTCCCTCCTTGGAGCACAAAGGCTTTGCTAGCAGTCCCCTGGGGCACAGCGGTGGATCACCCGCAGATCTCATTCAGATCTCATTCAGTCCTGTAGGCTTGTTCAGGTCTCCAAGTTCCTGGAACACAGCTTTTGCTTGCATTAACCATTTTACTCACTGACCATAACCAAAGCCACCATTACTCAGGCTAAAACTTTAACCCTTGAGTTCCCCCATCCAAACCAATACAAAGTAAAATTAAAAAACATAATAATCCATTTTAACCAAATAACAAAGACCTTAATTTTGGTACCATAAATTTCTGTATCACAAAGAAAGAATAAACAGATGAAAATTTAAAAAAGAGAATACATAGAAGTGAACGCAGCCTTTTGTTTACGCTCAGTCAGTAGAGACGCTGTTGCAGCTCAGGTGTGTTGACAGATCTAACAGCTCTTTTTGTTGTTGGTGGTGCCATGTGGCAGCCAGGGCTGTACCTGCTGCAGCTCCTGTTGTGATAAGGTGCCAAGGAACTGTAAAACTTAGCATTAGCAACGCCATTTTAAATGTGATTATTTTTCTTTTTAATTTATTTTTACTTATTCATTTTAGAGAGGTGTAAAGCCAGTAGTCAGGGTCAGGATCACAGCAGCCTGACCCGTGCAGGTTTGCATTAGATTCAAATAGACAGTAATGAAACAACAGTAAAGAACTGGTGAGCCATCAGCTTAAATTCTAGCTTGCACCCGGCGGGCAAGCAAAAACACACACTGGGCTCCAAAACCCACTCATTCAGTGCTCACAAAGCTACTGGCTTATCCGAGTTTCCTAGAATCAAAAGGTTTCTAGCTCACCAGCCTTATTCACCTCTGTTTCCCATCTTCTTCTCTCTACACAAACTCTGCACAAACTGGCTTCTTACTCAGCATTCCGCCATCTTAGCTGCTTCTCCTCTACTTCACGTGGCCTTAATCTGCTTGCTCTCCTCTCTAATACTAACCTCAGGAACCAAGAGAGAGAGCTCCTGGCCTGCCCCACCTTATAGTATAAAATCAAAACCTCCAATCCAATTGCACAAACAAGGAAGTCTCTAATACAAAGCCACCCATCCGAGGCACAATGGGATTCCTCAGGAGAGCGCACCACCCCACATCATCTAATCAGTCAAGGGTGTGGGGAAAAGCTTACTCTTAAAACTAAGCCTTAGGCTATAATGACCCAGCCTGCCCACAGCCTGTTCCCCATTACACATTAATATCAACAAACTTCCATGTGGGCAGCGCCATCTTTAACAAAGTGAGCATAATATATTTATCTGCCCAATAATAGTGAGAGAGACAGAGAGAAAGAGAGAAAGGGGGGAGGAGCTGGAAGCATCAACTCCCATATGTGCCTTGACCAGACCAGTGCTGGGTTTTGAACTGGTGACCTCAGTGTTCCCAGGTTGACGCTTTATCCACTGCGCCACCACAGGTCAGGCAGCAACGCCATTTTAAAGAGGAAAAGTCAGGCCTCTTACCCCCTCCTTTCTGTGGAGAAAGGAAAGAGAAGAATGCTTACAAGGGCAACTGGGTCATCTAGTCATAGGTTAGCTAATTCCTATACTTCTCTGAAAGGGTGCCTGGGGCCACCTGCCACACAGAGCAAGGAAGATAGAACTTACCTGAAAACACCTTCCTCTTCTCTTTTCTTAAAAACCTTTAGAAAAGAATGTTTATGTACCTTAATCAAGAATTCCTATACTTGGCCTCACCCTAACATCATGAAAGTGACAAATACTCCTAGACAAAGGGATCACAAGCTCCTCCTTACCTACCCCAACCGGTCTGTGATTTGGTCTATAAAAGCAGGCCTCTCCTGGCCTGACCAGGAGGTGGCGCAGTGGATAGAGCGTCGGACTGGGATGTGGAAGACCCAGGTTCGAGACCCCAAGGTCGCCAGCTTGAGAGTGAGCCCATCTGGCTTGAGCTAAAGCTCGCCAGCTTGGACCCAAGGTCGCTGGCTCCAGCAAGGGGTTGCTCAGTCTGCTGAAGGCCCGCGGTCAAGGCACATGTGAGAAAGCAATCAATGAACAACTAAAGTGTCGCAACGGCAACGAAAAACTAATGATTGATGCTTCTCATCTCTCTCCGTTCCTGTCTGTCTGTCCCTATCTATCCCTCTCTCTCTGACTCTCTCTCTGTCCTTATAAAGAAATAAAAAATCAGGCCTCTCAACTGTAGGGGCTATAGGATTTGGGGTTTGTCTTACCCTCCTGTAGTCTCTGGCCAATAAACTCTTCAAAAAATCATCTGGACTTGGTGTCTTTGGGGAACTGGTCACTTTACAACACTATGGGATCATCTCATCTCGTGGGTCAATTTCTTCAAGTCTCCTGCTTCTCCTGCCCATCAACCTGCTTCTCCTGCCCATCAACCACGTGATAGAAATCAGAGGCTTGGATACAATGAGACCAGTGTGAGTTCTAGTTCATTCTCGTGGGGTCCAGCTTGCCTTGCTCTCCCTGACTCCTGCAGACCTGGCTCTAAATGCAGAGGCCACAGATGTGAGCCAATCATTTATGTAGCTGGTATTCTCTATAATTGCATAAAGTCAGCTCCTGGTTCTATGATGCCTAGTGGTTCTGAGACAACATAGTAAGAAGCTAGGAAAATTACTTGGTAAGTAGAATGGGGAAACTGATACAAATATCTGATTAAACTGACCAAGCAATTTACAGCCAGATGCAGAGTGTCACCTCCTTAGAGATAACATCTGAGCCTCAACTGTGTTTTGGCTCCAGGTGGGCACCAATCCCCAAGAAGGAGCTCTGCCTTGGGGCTGGTTAATCAGTGGAGACTGAGGCCCTGAGCAGGCACAGCAGGAAAAGCTGATAAGTATTCTGTTGAAATCCACCCCTATACTCCCAGTCCTTAAACACCCTCAAAACAAAAGACTCAGTGTGCCCTTTGCCCTTTCTCTTCCCCTTTCCTTTCTTCCCCCACAAGCATGTATCTCCTAAACTCTAAGGGTCAGCTTGCTACCAGGGGAGCAATGGGCAGCAGCGGCTCCTCCCAGGCCAACCCCTTGACCCTGTCTCCAAGGTTTCCCTTTCTCCGCTCACTTCTTCCCCATAAGGTTTCTAGGCAGCCCCGCCTAGGCTCCTGTATGGCCAGTGCAGGTTCGCATTGGATTCGGACAGTCGATAATGAAACAACGGAGCCAAGAGCTGGTGAGCCATCAGCTTTAATTCTGGCTTGCACCCGGCAGGCAAGTAAAAACACACACTGGGCTCCAAAACCCACTCAATCAGTGCTCACAAAGCTACTGACTTATCCGAGTTTCCTAGCATCAAAGGTTTCTAGCTCACCAGCCTTATTCACCTCTGTTCCCCATCTCCTTCTCTCTGCACAAACTGGCTTCTTCCTCAGCATTCCGCCATCTTGGCTGCTTCTCCTGGCCTCCATATGGCCTTTATTTTTTAATTTAATTTTTATTTTATTTTATAGGGACAGAGAGAGAGAGTCAGAGAGAGGGATAAATAGGGACAGACAGACAGGAACAAAGAGAGATGAGAAGCATCAATCATCAGTTTTTTGTTGCTGTTACAACACCTTAGTTGTTCATTGATTGCTTTCTCACATGTGCCTTGACCACTGGCCTTCAGCAGACCGAGCAACCCCTTGCTGGAGCTAGTGTCCTTGGGTCCAAGCTGGCGAGCTTTTTTGCTCAAGCCAGTAGAGCCCGTGCTCAAGCTGGCGACCTTGGGGTCTCAAACCTGGGTCTTCCACATCCCAGTCTGACGCTCTATTCACTGCGCCACCGCCTGGTCAGGCCCTCCATGTGGTCTTTATCTGCTCTCCTTTCTCTGCTCTTCTCTCTAATGCTAACCTCAGGAACCAAGAGAGCAAGCTCCCGGCCTGCCCCACCTTATAGTGTAGAAATCCAAACCTTTAATCCAATCTACAAAGAAAGTCTCTGATACAAAGTCACTTCTCTGAGGCATAATGGGAGGATTCCTTATGAGAGTGCACCACCCCACATCATCCAATCAGTCAAGGGTGTGGGGAAAAGCTTACTCTTAAAACTAAGCCTTAGGCTATAACGACCCGGCCTGCCCACAGCCTGTCCCCCAGCACACATTAATATCAACGGACTTCCACGTGGGCAGCGCCATCCTCAACAAAGTGAGCATAATATATTTTATCTGCCCAACAAGCTCCCTTCTGCCGCTTCTTCTATTCCAGGCCCGTCCTTGTTTCACAGTCCCCAGCTTCAATAAAACTTACTCTCAAGATCATGTGGACTCATGTTGCGAAAGTTTTCCTATACAAAGTCCAAGACCCACACATACCTGGCCCTAAGAAGACCCAAAGGGCCAGGTCCCCTGTCCAGTACCAGTTCTGCTTCTCCAAATAAGCCCCCAACTCAAACATTGAGTCTTGCATGACTGGACGCTGGCGGCCCGGGGTTGTGGGGCAGAGGGATAGAAAATGAGGAAAGAGGAGCGGGCAGTGGTCCCAGGACCCAAAAGTCACAAATGTCTGGCCAAGGGGCTTGCCACGCATCCTGCCTTTAGTGAGGAGCCACTGAAGGTTTGTGAGCAGGGAAGTGACATGGTCAGAGCCCAGATATCCTTGATTCTTTTGATTCTATGTTTAGTATGAGCCGAGCCCTGGGCTGGGTCCTGGGAAAGACAGAGGGGTCAGACGAGGATTCTGTCCATCAGGGCCTCATAGACATGTCTGAGTTAAGCCTCTTACATGAAAAGGAACTCCAAGACAGAGAGCGGTCAGAACCACGAGAAGAGAGCTCGCAAATCATTGTATCTCCTTAGCTACACTCTGACTTTCTTAAACCGCTTTTCTCCTAGACCTTCCACCGGGGCCGAGTAGACAGCAGCTGCTTCTTGGAATGACTTGGAATGCTAACCAACCCTCTGTGAGGTTGGTTGGCAATGGGGGAAGGTCACATGAGGAGCCACCCACACCCATGACCGCCAAAAGAAACGGCCCAGGAACATTTTGAAAAAATCTGCCCGCCTCTGCGCGACTTCCCTGGCCAACTTGCCTGGGAGCCCTCTAAATAAAGCTTTTGCTTGTCCACACGTGGTGGCTACGTCCTTCTTTCTTCCTCAGCGGAAAATACCTTACACCCTCTTTATCAGAAGGAGACAAAAAAACTTAGGCGCTTCTATGAAACAGGGGTTTCAAAATTGTCTTTTCTTGCCTGACCTGTGGTGGCGCAGAGGATAAAGTGTCGACCTGGGAACACTGAGGTCACCAGTTCAAAACCCTGCACTGGTCCGGTCAAGGCACATATGAGAGTTGATGCTTCCAGCTCCTCTCCCCTTTCTCTCTTTCTCTCTCTCTCTCTCACTCTGTGTCTCCTCTCTAAAATGAATAAAATAAAATTAAAAAATTGTCTTTTCTTGCCTGACCAGGCGGTGGCGCAGTGGATAGAGCGTCGGACTAGGATGCGGAAGACCTATGTTAGAGACCCCGAGCTTGCCAGCTTGAGCGCGGGCCCATCTGGCTTGAGCAAAAAGCTCGTTGGCTTGGACCCAAGGTCGCTGGCTCCAGGAAGGGGTTGCTCGGTCTGCTGAAGGCCCGCAGTCAAGGCACATGTGAGAAAGCAATCAATAAACAACTAAGGAGTTGCGACGGCAACAAAAAACTAATGATTGATGCTTTTCACCTCTCTCCGTTCCTGTCTGTCTGTCCCTATCTGTACCTCTCTCTGACTCTCTATCTTTCCCTTTTTTAAAAAAAAGAAAAATGTCTTTTCTTCTCTTGTCTTCTGTTGGGCAGATACAATATATTATGCTCACTTTGTTAAAGATGGTGCTGCCCATGTGGAGGCCTGTTGCCCAGGTGATGATATTGGTTGCCCTTCTTGCTTGGGATGGGTGTGATTATATTAATGTGTGTTGGGGACAGGCTATGTAAGCAGGTAGGATCCTTATAGTCTAAAGCTTAGTTTTAAGACTAAGCCTTTCCCACCCTTTTTGATGTGGGGTGGTGCACTCTCATGAGGAATCCCATTATGTCTCAGATAAGTAACTTTGTATCAGAGACTTCCTTGTTTGTATATTGGATTAAAAATTTTGAATCTACACTATAAAGTGGGGCAGACACAGCGCTTGCTCTCTCTCAGTTCCTGAGATTAGCATTAGAGAGGAGAGCAGATTAAGGCCACGTGGAGGAGGCCAGGAGAAGCAGCCAAGATGGTGGAGTGCTGAAGAAGAAGCCAGTTTGTGCAGAGAGGAGATGGGGAACAAAGGTGAATAAGTCTGGTGAGCTAGAAACCTTTGATTCTAAGAAACTCGGATAAGTCAGTAGCTTTGTGAGCACTGAATGAGTGGGTTTTGGAGCCCAGTGTGTGTTTTTACTTGCCCACTGGGTGCAAGCTAGGATTAAAGCTAATGGCCCACCAGTTCTTGGCTCTGTTGTTTCATTACCGACTGTCCGAATCTAATGTGAACCTACATGGGCCAGGTGGCTGTGATGGTGGCCGTGGCTACCAGCTTTACATCTTCATTTACATAATAGTGTGGGTGGCTTGGCTTATTAGCAGGGATGGGATGAAGAGAACTTTATCCTTAAGTTCTGGGGATCCTGGCTGATCAGAGTTGGGATTTGGAAACCATTGTACGCATGCCCAGTCAGGCAAATCCTCCTCCAGCCTCATGCTCTTTGTACCCACTGATTCACAACACAGCTTAGGAACTACCTGGGAGAGAGATGTCCATAGTTTAATTCAGACTCATACGGGATGTGTGGCAGAGTGGGGTGGAGGAAGGGGCAGGACCAGCTGGCAAGGCACTCATGGGTTTGTCCAGTGGGTCACAGGGAAGCAGTGTCTCCTTCAATCCAAGGAAGAACTTTCTAGAACCACAGCTCAATAGGAAATAGTGAGCACCTGGCCCCACAGGATGCTAGTGGAAGTAAATAACTAAATGGTGGGGATGCTGAGGACCAGCAAACTAAAGGCTCTGGGTCCCATGAACCAGTAAAATTAAATTTAAATTTAAAAAACCTGGGTATCAGCATGAGTGTAACACCAACCATGGGAGGAAAAACATACTTATAGCCCTTCCCAGGAGAGGATTTACAAAACAAACTAACAAAGAAAACCCAGAATATGTCACGCTCTGTGTACCCAGTTTCTGATCACACAGTGAACTGTTACGAAGCAGTGAATAAGAAGGAATCATAACTGAAACAACAGGATGAGTGGACCTTTGAAACATAAAATCAAAGGGACAAGTCAAATCACAGAAGACATACAACATATTATAACACTTTTAAAATTAAGCACCTAGACCAAAGCATACTTTTTAAAAAATTATTCAGTGAAAAGAGCGGAGACAGAGACAGACTCCCACATGTGCCCGACCAGGATCCACCCGGCAAGTCCCCTAGGGGGTGATGCTCTGCCTATCTGGGGTGTTGCTCCATTGCTCAGCAACAGAGCTCTTCTTAGCGCCTGAAGAGTCATCCTCAGCACCAGGGGCCAACTTGCTCCAATCGAGCCATGGCTGCAGGAGGGGAAGAGAGAGATAGAGAGAGAAATGAGATGGGGAGGGTGGAGAACCAGATGGGTGCTTCTGTGTGCCCTGACTGGGAATCAAACGAAGGATATCCACATGCCAGGTCAACACTCTACCACTGATCCAACCAGTCAGGGCCCAAAGCATACATTGTTTAAGAGGCAAATATTTCCATAGTAAACCAGTTTTGAAAAGCAACAGGACTAAGAAACACAACTGTAGTTAGTGGTTACAGTGAGCTGCCTGGTGACTTCTAAGGTCTAAGCATAGACATGGTTGAAGAGCAGGCGTTCGTTTCATTATAATGCTTCATGACTTCATAGTGTGACATGTTTCTGTCTGCATAACATATGCAACATAAATTTAAAAACCCAAAGAATATATGCAGAATTACACACAAAGGTGTATATTATAGAATTGTTTGATAACAGAATTCTTTCCTTTTGTGCATCTACTACAACAGTGACACAGAACTGAAGCTTAGATGTTCAACTGATTCCAGAACTTCCACTTGGGTCTGTCCTTTTCACCACTCCTTGTGACATGAGTATGCTAATGCCATGATGCTTACTCATGCAGATTCAAGAAGTTGAGGAATAGTGACTGTGGCTGGCAGGCTGGCAGGGAAGGGACAGCAGGCTGGCTGGGGACGCTGAAGGAAACAAAAATGTGGACACAATTTGGAATTTGGAAACCATGGTGGTTGGAGGGAAGAGCTCAGTGTGGAAGGTAGCAAGGGGAGGGATCGCTCTAAATGACCTTCGAGGAGGAGAGTCCCCATCAGTTCTGCTCTTGGATCCCAGGGCAAATTTCCCATCATGCTTTGGTCCTATTCTGGCTGTGCCCTCTCTACGGGGTGAGGAGTTCCTGGAGCCAAGGGGACATCCCCTCTCAGAGCTTGGACTGTCCTCTTCTTAGAACTGGGAGCCATGGGCAGCTGGCACCCTGCAATTCTCTGTCCAGTGGTGCCAGGCTTGGACCACAAACGGGACCCACATGCAGATGTGCAAGGTCCCTGTTGTGATGTGGATGGAGCCATGGGTGGGGTTAGGCCTGGAGACCTTCACTGGTACTCTTTTTCCAGCTCCACAAACCTGTGGTCCTGAGATAATTTTAATGTCTAACATTGTCCCTGTTGGGCAGATAAAATATATTATGCTCACTTTGTTAAAGATGGCGCTGCCCACATGCAAGTCCGTTGATATTAATGTGTTTTGGGGGACAGGTTGTGGGCAGGCTGGGTGGGTATAGCCTACGCCTTAGTTTTAAGAGTAAGCTTTTCTTCACACCCTTGACTGATTGGATGATGTAGGGTGGTGCACTCTCATGAGGAATCCCATTGTGCCTCAGATGAGTGACTTTGTATCAGAAACTTTCTTGTTTGTATATTGGATTAAGGGTTTGGATTTCTACACTATAAAGTGAGGCAGGCCAGGAGCTTGCTCTCTCTCTCGGTTCCTGAGGTTAGTATTAGAAAGGAGAGCAGATTAAGGCAACGTGGAGGAGAGGAGAAGCAGCCAAGATGGCAGAGTGCTGAGGAAGAAGCCAGTTTGTGCAGAGTTTGTATAGAGAGAAGGAGATGGGGAACAGAGGTGAATAAGGCTGGTGAGCTGGAAACCTTTGATTCTAGGAAACTCGGATAAGTCAGTAGCTTTCTGAGCACTGAATGAGTGGGTTTTGGAGCCCAGTGTGTGTTTTTACTTGCCCGCCGGGTGCAAGCTAGAATTAAAGCTGATGGCTCACCAGTTCTTGGCTCCGTTGTTTCATTACCGACTGTCTGAATATAATGTGAACCTGCAAGGGCCAGGCTGCTGTGATGGTGGCCTTGGCCACTGGCTTTACAGTCCCCATGTCTGTGGGTCCAATAATGCCAAGGCAGGGGTTGGATCAAGGGACTGTTCAGGCCTAGAGAGCTGTATCAGACGCCTCAGGAGTGGGCATGGGGTGTTCTTACCTGCCTGTGTTATCTGCTGGCCACAGAATAGAACAACTTGGGCATGAGCTTCCTGTAAGGCCCAATCAGACATAGGCAAAGAACCCTGAGCCACAAACCCTGTTCTCTTCCAAGGTGGCTGCCCCCAGTGAGCACCCTGCCCTCGTTATGCCCACCTCGGCTCCATCCCAAAGGAGTGTTGCAGCAGCAGCAACTGGGACTGGTGGACAAACTCTAATACAACCCCAATGATCCTCACCTCTAGCATCCAGGCCCTCACGCCATCACCTCCTTCTGTTGTGAGCTGGACCTCGTGACTTGCTTCCAATGAGTAGAATATGGGAAAAGTCAGGAACATCACTTCCAAGTTGAGGTTGCAAAAACAGCGGCTTCCATGTCAGGCATTATCGCTCACTCCCTCACTCTGTACTCTGAGGGAAACCAGTGTTTTCAGCTGGTCTCACCTATTAATAACCAGCCTTGTGTCTGGACCCACCCTAGTGGTTCTTATTACAATTGCAAGATGCCCTTCAGCAACAACCATCTGGGAAGCTTTGAAAGAAAAGGTTCATTACTTTCAAGACCTAGAAATTCCACAGCACATCTGGGGCCACACAGGAAGTGGCAGGTAAAGAGAGAGAGTCCGGGCCTAGGGTTCTGCTTTCGTTGGGGTCTAAGGTGGGGGCCTAGGATGTTGGTGGGCTCACTGTATTGGTGAATTGGAAACAAGAGAGCAGGCCTGACCAGGCAGTGGCGCAGTGGATAGAGTGTCGGACTGGGATGCGGAAGACCCAGGTTCGAGACCCTGAGCTCGCCAGCTTGAGCGTGGGCCCATCTGGCTTGACCAAAAGCTCGTCAGCTTTGACCTTGGGGTTGCTCTGTCTGCTGAAGGCCCGCGGTCAAGGCACATGTGAGAGAGCAATCAATGAACAACTAAGGTGTCGCAATGGCAACAAAAAACTAATGATTGATGCTTCTCATCTCTCTCCGTTCCTGTCTGTCTGTCCCTATCTATCTATCCCTCTCTCTGACTCTCTCTCTGTCCCTGTAAAAAAACAAACAAACAAACAAAAAAACAAACGAAAACAAGAGAGCAGGAATTTAATGTGCAGGGAAGAGAAAACATACAAGTGGCCCAGATGGTCAGTTACTGAAATCACCCACAATCTCTAAAACAAAGAAGCCTGGCTCTTAATCTAGTCTTATGGCTGGCCATATGCTTATTTGATATCGCTGTCTTTGAAAGGGATGCAATCAAAGCTTTTGTCAGGCACTTGCATTACAAAAAACAAAACAAAAAAAGAACAAAATGTCAGTATTATACTACAACCATCTGCTTTGTTGTGAGCAGTTTGCAGAGAGGCCCGGTGAGGCAAAAAACTGAGAGAGGCCACCAGTCAACATGCGGGGAAGTGGAACTAAGACCCTCAGTCCAACAGCTTATGAGAAGCTGAATCCTGCCAACAACCACTTGGGTGAGCTTAGAAATGAGCCCTCCTCCAGCTGAGCCTTCTGTTGAGATCATAGCCCCAGCCATCACCTTCCTTCCAGCCTCAGGAGAGATCTGAGCCGGAAACACCCAGCTTTCTGACCCCAGGAACTGTGAGATAATTAATGTTGGTTGTTTTAAGCCACTAAATTTGGGGATAATTTGTTAAGCAACAATGGACAACTAACCAACGGCTTTCCCCCTTCCCTCCCCTACCCTACTGTCCCTCTGGACTCTTCTGGTTCTGTTTTACTTGCAGCCATTGGTTCCTGTTTTCTGGGCTCTTCTGGGCAAGTAGAAGAATCTGTTCAGCCCACAGGGTTTTTCAGAACTTCTCTCTGTGCCATCTTTTGACTCTGGGGTGTCCGCCTTAAATGGGGGTAATAGCCCAGCCCAGAGTTGGTTGTGAAGAGTACTAATTCTGCTAATTTCAGGAACCTAAGAGAGAGCGAGCCCCTAGTCTGTCCCCACTTTATAGTGTAGAAATCAAAACCTTTAATCCAATATACAAATAGGGAAGTCTCTGATACAAAATCACTTAGGGTGGGAAAGGTTTAGTCTTAAAACTAAGCCTTAGGCTATTACGACCCTGCCTGCTTACAGCCTGTCTCCTACACCCAATGCAAACTATAAGCAAGAAAACATATATATCATATTACAAACTTATTTAACCAACACCATTAATATATTTACATTGTTGTACAACCATGTAGAGTCAGTAGTCAGGGCAACCAGCCCAGCCACCTGGCCAGTGCAGGTTCACATTAGATTCAGACAGTCGGTAATGAAACAACAGAGCCAAGAACTGGTGAGCGATCAGCTTTAATTCTAGCTTGCACCCGGCAGGCAAGTAAAAACACACACTGGGCTCCAAAACCCACTCATTCAGTGCTCACAAAGCTACTGACTTATCCAAGTTTCCTAGAATCAAAGGTTTCTAGCTCACCAGACTTATTCACCTCTGTTCCCCATCTCCTCCTGCACAAACTCTGCACAAACTGGCTTCTCACTCAGCACTTCACCATCTTGGCTGCTTCTCCTCTCCTCCACGTGGCCTTAATCTGCTCTCCTCTCTAATGCTAATCTCAGGAACTGAGAAAGAGCAAGTTCCCGGCCTGTCCCACTTTGTAGTGTAAAAAATCCAAACCCTTAATCCAATCTACAAACAAGGAAGTCTCTGATACCAAGTCACTTATCTGAGGCATAATGGGAGGATTCCTCAGGAGAGTACACCACCCCACATCATCCAATCAGTCAAGGGTGTGGGGAAAAACTTACTATTAAAATTGCACGTGGGCAGCGCCATCTTTAACAAAGTGAGCATAATATATTTCATCTGCCCAACAAACCATCACCATCATTAAATAATAACTCCCATTTCCCCCTCCCTTTGAAACCAGAAAAAATGCCTGTCACCATTTCAGCCAAAAAGTAGATAGGATTAGCCTGACCAGGCGGTGGCGCAGTGGATAGAACGTCGGACTGGGATGCCGAGGACCCAGGTTCGAGACCCCGAGCTCGCCAGCTTGAGCGCTGGCCCATCTGACTTGAGCAAAAGCTCATCAGCTTGAACCCAAGGTTGCTGGCTCCAGCAAGGGTTGGTTGGTCTGCTGAAGGCCTGCGGTCAAAGCACATGTGAGAAAGCAATCAATGAACAACTAAGGTGTCGCAATGAAAAAAAAAACACCTGATGATTGATGCTTCTCATCTCTCTCTGTTCCTGTCTATCCCTCTCTCTGACTCTCACTCTGTCTCTGTAAAAAAAGAAAAAAAGTAGATAGGATTAAATCATTCTGGGTACTTTACTCAGGTGACCAGCAATCGGGGGAGACGGGGTTACCTCCCAAATTATCTAATGCCCTTTCCCCAGCCAACCAGGAATGGAGAGAGATGAGAAGCATTAACCATCAGTTTTTTGTTGCAACAACATAGCTGTTCATTGATTGCTTTCTCACATGTGCCTTGACCGCGGGCCTTCAGCAGACCGAGCAACCCCTTGCTGGAGCCAGCGACCTTGGGTACAAGCTGGTGAGTTTTTGCTCAAGCCAGATGGGCCCACCCTCAAGTTGGCGACCTTGAGGTCTCAAACCTTGGCCCTTCTGCATCCCAGTCCGAAGATCTATCCACTGCACTACCGCCTGGTCAGGCCCCAGCCAACTTTTTTATAAGGGGAAGAAAAGAGTTTCAAGATTTCAAAGGAGAGTAAATCAGGTCATAGTCAGGGAACTTCCTGTTCTTGGAGCACAAAGGGTTTGCTTGCAGTCCCCTGGGGCACAAAGGTGGGTCACTCTCAGATCTCATTGGGTCATGTCGGCTGGTTCAGGAATCCCAGATCCTGGAACAAAGCTTTTGCTTGCATTAACTAATATGCTCACTGAACATAGTCAAAGCCACCATTATTCAGGCCAAAATTTAAACTTTTGAGTTCCCCTATCAACTTCACCCTTGGCAACCACCATTCTACTTTTTCTCTTTGAACTTGACTCCTCTAGGTACCTCATATACGTGCAACCATACAGTGTCTTCTGGGTCTAGCTTATTTCACTTCACTGCTCTGGGTAGTTTGCGGAGCAATTGGAAATGTGCTTATGACAACTCCAGCTTCAGGTCAGCATGTGGTTGGTGCGTAGAGGTGACTGTGGCTGATGACAGTCAGGACAGCCCCATCTGTCCCGATGTCTTCAGGCAGAAGGAAGATGATGGAAAGAAGGAGGGGCTTCACTTAACATGTGCAGAATCCGAGCCAGGGCAGGGAAACAGCTTGCTGGAGGGTTGACACTGAAAATGGCCCTTCCTCCCCCCCCCCCCCCAGCTGCATGGTGCTGTGGTCACGGATCCTGAACACGAGCCATGAAATAGAAGCTAGTAACTGTTCTGTCACTAAGGTTTCACGAAGAACAATGGCACTGAGTCACCAGATATGTATCAAGGTGGGACAACACAGAATGGTGCAAACCCTTCCCCTTACTCCCTGCTCACCTGCCTGCTTGCACATTGACAGTTTCGCTTGAGCAGTTGCCCAGGGCTTAGCTATAAAAACCTGGACCCTTCTCCCAGGGCTGTGGAGCTTTCCCCTGCTGGCTGCCATTGGTGCCGCCCCTGTATATGGAAGTAATAAAGGCATTGTCCGCTCCATCTGGCTGTCCTTGTGGTGTCTTTGGGATCTCAAAACAACGTCAGATCAATTTTCCAGACGTGGACCTCCTGTGTTACCTTTTCCCAGGTCACATAGCTGTCCAGTGATAAGGGCTGGACTCCAAGTCAATCTGCCCTAAGGTAGGCCTTGGGATTGATGAGAAAACCAGGGAGGTCTCTTGTGCATTTAGTGTCACTGCCTGACATTCCGCCATTAGGACTTCATTTCTCTGGTTATGAATGCTTTTGTTTCCCAACTCGTACACATCTATCTCTCCTCCTGCTTTTAAGACCTTCAGAAATTGGGGCCTTGCTTATTTATTCATCGCTGTACCCCCTGAATCTTGAGGGCAATGCTGTGATCAACACATAGCGGCAGTAACTGCTGCGACAGCGCCCCACTACAACGCAAGTACTCCCGGGACATTTCTATGTTCATTCGGGGCCCCTGACACAGCGTCTCTTCAAACCTGAGGCCTCTTTCCCCAATCCTGCCTCTGCCTGGGCCAGAGAGGCCAGCCAGGGGAGCCCAGGGCTTCCCTGCACACTGCACCCAAGTCGCCGAGCCCTTGTGTGTCCGATTCCTACCGCCGCTGAAGCAGTCACCAAACACTTAGTGGCTTAAAACACACTCACACATTTACCATCTTCTATTTGTGAGGTCTGAAGTGTGACACAGGTCTCCCTGGGCGAAAATCCAGGTGTCGGCAGGACTGTGTCGCTTCCCGGAGACTCGGGCAACCTGTCTTCTCACCTTTTCTTATTCCAGAGGCTTGCCAGCACCCCTTGACCTGTGGTCCCTTCCCACCCCCAAAGCTGATGACAAGGAGCTGAGTCCTTACATCGTATCACCCAACCTCTGCTTCCTTCTCGGACTCCTCCTCTTCTTCCGTCTTCCAGTTTTAAAGGTGCTTGTCTTGGACTCACTCAGATACCAGAATTTCTACGTTTTACTTTTCAGGCCCATTCATTAGCAACCTTAATTCCTTATCCATTACTGTAAAGCCAGTAGTCAGGGTCACCATCACAGCCACCTGGCCCATGCAGGTTCGCATTAGATTCGAACAGTCGGTAATAAAACAATGGAGCCAAGAACTGTTGAGCCATCAGCTTTAATTCTAGCTTGCACCAGGCCCCGGCCTCAGGCCCGGTCTCATGCCATTGGTGGCTCTCCACAACATCCAGAGCAATCTCCAACTCACGAACCTGTGATTCCTTCTCCAGCATCTGCTCCATTTCCAGGTGAATCTCGCAAACCTGGTCAGCCTCCTCCTCCAGCGCTTCCTTTAGCTTCAGGGTCAGCATCTGTTTCTCCCACATTTCCTCCAGCTCCTTCTGCTGCTCGGCCTGCAGGTCCTGGGCAGCCTCTTCCATAGAGCTCTCGGTTTCCTCACGCATGACTGTAAAAGTCAGCCAGCCTACAGTCCCCCAAAAAACAGCTATGGGAAACCATAACAGCAGCCAGTTCTCTACTCCACAGCTCAGAGGTGGTGGCGGCTCCATGCCGATCTGTATCGAATCCTGCCACAGACTACGCCAAATGTAAAGCCAGTAGTCACGGCCAGGATCACAGCCGCCTGGCCAACGCAGGTTCACATTAGATTCGAACAGATGGCAATAAAACACTGGAGCCATCAGCTTTAATTCTAGCTTGCACCCAGTGGGCAAGCAAAAACACACACTGGGCTCCAAAACCCACTCATTCAGTGCTCACAAAGCTACTGACTTATCCGAGTTTCCTAGCATCAAAGCTTTCCAGCTCACCAGACTTATTCACCTCTGTTTCCCATCTCCTCCAGCACAAACTCTTAACAAACCGGCTTCTTCCTCAGCACTCTGCCATCTCGGCTGCTTCTCCTGGCCTTCACGTGGCCTTACTCTGCTCTCCTCTCTAATACTAATCTCAGGAACCCAGGAACAGAGAGAGAGCAAGCTCCCGGACTGCCCCAGTTTATAGCACAGAAAATCCAAACCCTTAATCTAATCTACAAACAAGGAAGTCTCTGATACAAAGCCACCCATCTGAGGCATAATGGGATTCCTCAGGAAAGTGCACCACCCTACATCATCCAATCAGTCAAGGGTATGGGGAAGAGCTTACTCTTAAACTAAGACTTAGGTTATAATGACCCGGCCTGCCCACAGCCTGTTCCAGAACACACATTAATATCAACGAACTTCCGTGGGCAGCGCCATCTTTAACAAAGTGAGCATAATATATTTTATCTGCCCAACAAGGCCCATTCATTAGCAACCTTAATTCCTTATCCACTACTGTAAAGCCAGTAGTCGGGGTCACCATCACAGCCACCTGGCCCATGCAGGTTCGCATTAGATTCGAACAGTCAGTAATAAAACAATGGAGCCAAGAACTGTTGAGCCATCAGCTTTAATTCTAGCTTGCACCCAGCGGGCAAGCAAAAACACACACTGGGCTCCAAAACCCACTCATTCAGTGCTCACAAAGCTACTGACTTATCCGAGTTTCCTAGAATCAAAGGTTTCTAGCTCACCAGACTTATTCACCTGTGTTTCCCATCTCCTTCTCTTTACACAAACTCTGCACAAACTGGCTTCTTCCTCAGCAGTCCACCATCTTGGCTGCTTCCTCTCCTCCACGTGGCCTTACTCTGCTCTCCTTTCTAATACTTCAGGAACCGAGAGCGCAAGCTCCCGGCCTGTTCCAATTTATAGCATAGATTCAAAAGCTTTAATCCAATTATACAAACAAGAAAGTCTCTGATACAAAGCTACCCATCTGAGGCACAATGGGATTCCTCAGGAGTGCACCACCCTACATCATCCAATCAGTCAAGGGTGTGGGGAAAAGCTTATTCTTAAAACCAAGCCTTAGGCTATAACAACCTGGCCTGCTTACATTACAGCCTTTCCCCTACACCCATCCCAAGCATAAGGGCAAATAATATCACCTGGGTGATGGGATTCCATGTGGGCAGTGCCATCTTTAACAAAATGAACGTATTATATTTTATCTGCCCAACACACTACCCTTGCAATTTCCAACCTTTTCCATCTCATGGCACACATAAACTAATTACTAAAATGATGTGGCGCGTGCACACACACACACACACACAAATATATATGTATATATATTATATTATATATAATATTATTTATATTATATTATATTATACTTTTTGCCAATCTAACAACAAAAAGGATAATTTTGATTAATTTACAAAAAAAAAAAGTAATTACCTACCTTTTTTGCTCCAAAGTAACTTTTTAAAAAATTAGGTGAGGTGCCTGACCAGGCGGTGGCGCAGTGAATAGAGCATCAGACTGGGATGCGGAAGACCCAGGTTCGAGACCCCAAGCTTGCCAGCTTGAGTGCGGGCCCATTTGGCTTGAGCAAAAGCTCGTCAGCTTGGACCCAAGGTCACTGGCTCCAACAAGGAGTTGCTTGGTCTGCTGAAGGCCCGCGGTCAAGGCACATGTGAGAAAGCAATCAATGAACAACTAAGGTGTTGGGACGACAAAGAAAAACTAATGATTGATGCTTCTCACCTCTCTCTGTTCCTGTTTGTCTGTCCCTATCTATCCCTCTCTCTGACTCTCTCTCTGTCCCTGTAAAAATAAAAATAAATAAAAAATTAGGTGAGGTGCCTATACTTGTACCAACACCCCTGTGGGTCTTGATGCAGACCATGGTGGCAACATTTATTTTTGGTACCAAGAATTAACCAATCAAATGCAACCTTATTATATGACACAACCAATAAGATGCAATTCTATTGTATGAATATATGTTTATGATTCAAGACAAAGCAGTCACACTGGATAGCTATTGCTGTGTTGGTTGTTGTCCCTTTCTTACTTGGCAGTCTAAGGAAAAAGAGGTCAGTACCCTTCCCTAAATAGTCAGGCACTGCATGTTTTAAAAATGCTTGCAGCACACCGGTGGAAAATCACTGCGCTCCCTCACTATTGTGTTTGCCAGACGACATAACACACTCAAAGGTTCCGGGGTCAGGATGTGGATATTGTTGGGGGGACAGTATTCCGTTTCCCCACCTCAGTGCAATGCAGGTTCCTGGGACCCCTGCAGACCGGGGAGCAATCTCCTTGTGGCTCAGGAGTCTGCACTGGGCACTGGGAAGGCAAGGGCTCCACAAACCCCTTTGCTTCCAAGGGGCTCCTTCCCTGACATCCTCCACAGTGGTGCCCTCCTCCTCCCATGCAGAGTGGGCAGAAGGCCTGGAGCAGGGCTGGGCAGGCCGTAGGTGGGTAGATGAAACCCCGTCTAATGGGTGTGTGTATGTTTGTATGTGGGAGGTGAGAAGCGGGGAGGCAAGCAGGGTGCCCAAGAGGAGAACCCCAGCTTTCCGGGGGTTCTCTAGACTCCCGGAGACTTCCCTTTCTGTTCTGAGGACCGTGTGCCCGCTGGTCACCTTGGTGCTGTTGATAAGACCCCTGTGGGTCTTGGCGCAGCTCATGGTGACAACATTTATTTCTAGGTGTGTCTCTCTGAGATTTTAAAATGCCTGCACTCTGAGTCACTTCGGAGTGGTGAGGAGAGGTGCGGGGGGCCTGCTGGAGCATGCAGAGGCCGCCCAGGTGGAGAGGGGATGTCTCAACAGGCCGAGAGGAGTGAATCTGTCATGATAAGAACTGGAAGGTGACTGATGATCTGGAATGAAGAGGACCCTGTTTTAAATCCTCAGGCTCTTACAGCTCGCAGAGTAACTGCACGTGTTCATGGTCTCAGCTCAGGCTTACTGGCATCACCGAGAGAGTCAACCTTGATGTCAGGCAGCCCGTTTTGCCAGTGAGGAGGTGGAGGCCCTGAGAGTTTTGACACCAGTCAAGGTCCACCAAGGGTGGGAGCAGCATTTGAGCCCACGTTTTCTGCCTCCAGTCCCTGTGCCCTGCTCACTGCTGTGCACGTGCTGAGGTGCACCTAGCTGTGAAGGGGTCTCCCCCATGCCCAGCAGAGAACCGGGAGTGAGACGGGAGGGAAAAAGAATGGAGGCTACCCCTGTGGGGCCAGAGCTCTGGTGTTTCTTCCCTTCCTCAGCATCAGGGCCTGTGACCAGTTTTAATTGAGCTCTTGCAAACATACCCTTCTGGTTTCCACAAAGGAAGCAGAATTAACTGGGTGGGTGGGAACTGCTAAGAGGCTGCCAGGGGCTCAAATGGCCCTCTGAAGTGAAGGAGGAACTGGCCAATCATACAAACCCACAGGCATTTCCTGACTTGAGGAAGAGAAAATAAACTCCGGGCTACCCAAGTCTCCACACATGCAGGTGCCCGGAAACACACACCCTCACAGCACACATGCATGGATGCACACCCTCACAGCACACACATGCACATGTGCATGCACATCCTCACAGCATACACACAGCATACACATGCACACGTGTATGCATACCCTTATAGCACACAAACACATACATGTCCTCATATCACACATGCATGCGCGCACAAACACATACAGCACACACACACATGCATGCACACCCTTATAGCACACACATGCATGTCCTCACATCACTCATGCATGCATGCACAAACGCATACAGCACACATAGATGCACACCACCACAGCACACATACACATGCATGTGCACCCTCACAGCACCCACACACACATGCATGTACACCCTCTCAGCACACACTCATGCAGAAATGCATGCACACTCTCACAGCACACATGCATGCACAACCTCACATCACACACACATGCATGCACATCCTCACAACACACATACATGCACACATGCATGCGTACTCCCACAGCACACACACATGTACACACACCCTCACAGCACGCACACACACATGCACATCCTCACAGGACACACACATGAACACATGCATGCACCCCTCACAGCACACACATGCATGCACATCCTCACAAGACACACACATGAACACATGCATGAACCCCTCACAGCACACACAGGCACAAACACCCTCACAACACACATACATGCACACTGTGTATACATGCACACACCCTCAAACACACATGCATGCACAGCCTCACAGCACACACATCCTCACAGTACACACACACACATGTGCACACGCACCCTCAAGCACACACCAGGGGGTGTGTTCATGTACCGCCCTTGCAGACAAGCTCACAAATGTACACATGTACCCTCTCCCTCAAGCTCAGCCACGTAGCCTCACACTGAACCATGCACTTACACTTCAAATGTACCCTCACACCTATGTATGAAGATACATACTTACAATACACACCCAGACACCAATACACATCTATGTTTCACCCTTACCACAAGGCACAAACAGGCACAGTCAACATACAAGAATGCACACTCAGCCACACATGCACAATTATACAAATTCACTCAAGCATATGCACATACATATGATTGAGCACCTAATATGTGCCAGGAACTGTCTATATACAGACACACAGACACATATTCAAACATATCCACATAGGTGCACACTCAAGCGTACCCACAGTCACAAAGACAGACACATAGATAAGTGCATGCACACACACACACAGACAACAAATACATACAACTGCCCTCCTTGCATACATCTAGCTTTGGGTTTTTTCTCCAGCTTTATTGAGATACTGATCACACAGTTTGATTTCTCAATAAGCAAACATGTTTTTAGAGAGTCTTATCTTGGTGGCCTCTTCTTGCAGCCCTTCCTCATTCTTTCTCCCCTTCCTGCTCTCTCCTCCCCTCCTTTCTGCTCCCCTCCCCTTCCCTTTCTCTCCCCTTTCCTCCTCTCTCATCTTCTCTCCTCCCTTCCTCTCCTTTCCCCTCCCCTCCCCTCCCCTCTCTTTCCTTCCTTTCTCCTCTGCTCCCTTCTCCTCCTTTCTCTCTCCTTCCCTCCTTTCTCCTCCCCTCCTCTCTCCTTTCCTCTCTCATCTCTCCTCTCCTCTCCCTTTTTTTTTTGTATTTAATTTGAAAAACAGATAAGACATTCTCATGGATCAAGAATCCAAAAATAAAAAACATCACAGCGAAGGCAACCCTCCCACTCCTCCTCCAGTCAAGTGGATTGGCTCTATGAACTTTTTTAAAGTTTGGGAGAAGAATACTTTTAAAAATGCTGGAATGTAAGTTTGGTTGGGTAGGTAGAATTTTATTTCAGCTGGTCAAATTCTTGTGCTCTGGGAGGACCTGACAAATTTTTTTAAAATAATAAACTTAACACACTTTTCTGCCTTTTCAAACTAGATATATGTAAATGACAGAGGTAGAATTTAATGTCATTCAAAAACAAATGACTTCCAAGTGCAAAATCAAGTCAAAAGATAAGATATTTCCTTCCCTGGAAATGATTTTAATAGCATTCCCCTGGTTCAATAAAGGACAGAGAAGTCGATGGGCCTCTGAAGAGCCAAGTCAGCTTCCTGTCTCCTGGGTTTGTCAATTCCTCCCTCTTATTTATGGGGCAGCTGGACAGAAAGCAATTCTCTGATGTCAGTTCCAAGTCAGAATGCCTTTCCTCCCTCCCTTTCTCCCTTCCTTCCTTCCTTCTCTCACTCTCTCCTTCTTCCCCTCCCTACTTTATTTCTATCTCTTTGACTTGTAGTCATAAGAATGTCCAAACTCATAAAGAATTTTTATAAGATTTTATTTGAGCCAAACTACCAGAAAGCAAGGTCTCAAATGCTCTGGAGAATGACAATTTGCAGTTTCTTTTATAAACTTGAAATTAAGGAAGGGAACTAAGGAAGATTACATGAAGCTGAGAGAAAGCAAGGCAGGGACAGTGTTCATTAAGGCAAAAATCAACCTTTTACTAAATAAGTTATATGGCCTGGGGTGTGACTACTCTCCATGACCTTTGGAATTTATGATCAGGTCACCCTGTGAGGGTATTTTCCTTAGAAATCCTTTTCAGTTACAGACTTCATGTTTTAGTGGTGAATGTGATAGAAGGGCAGGGGGGTGGGGTGGAGAGTAATCCCTTCAATATGACCTCCATTGTGCTACTCCCCACCCCGGGAATCCTCTGGAGGACCATTCCGTGGCAAGGACAGAATGCCAATCCCTGGTCTTCCCCTTCAAAGCCTCTTTGCTCTGACTCCAGCTTGGCCCCTCGAGCCCTGGGGCTGATAACCAGTGCCTTCCGGAGTGGAGCTTGTGTGCCATCCTCTGCACCTTTAACGGGGCACCTTCCCCTGCCTGCAGCCTCATCCCAGGGTCTCTCTGCTCATCCCCCCTTCCTCCAAGACAGCGCTCACATTCACCTGCTACTTTTCCTCACTGACTCAACCACATCTGGTAGCTACTTTAAAACACTGGCTACTCTGGCCTGTCCTTGGTGACACAGTGGATAAAGCGTCGACCAGAAATGCTGAAGTCACTGGTTCGAAACCCCGGGCTTATCTGGTCAAGGCACATGAGAGAAGCAGCTACTATGAGTTAATGCTTCCCGCTCTTCCCTGCCCTTCTCTCTCTCAAAAACAAAACAAAACAAACAAAGCAAAAACCCCTTGCGCTGTGGACCTGGGCATTTCCCACCTGTCTAGGGTTAAGGAGCATGTGGGAATGTTGAGAATGAATGAAACCCAGCTCAGAAAATCCCTAGTTTGTGATTTTCAGAAAGTCACTCCCCCATCTGAATCTCAGTTCCTCATCTATAAATTGAGGGGTGTGACTGGCCATCTCATGGAATTCCAGAGTAGGCCTCAAATTTCCTTGATCTGGTGTTTCTTTGGGAAAGGCTCAGCAAACTCTGGGAACCTTGTCCCCCTCATCCCACACTCTGGGAACCTTGTCCACCCCAGCCCAAGGAGGCAATTTCTCTGCCAAGAACCTTCTGGATTTGCCTTCCAAACCCTGCCTGGCAGAGGTCACCTCACCTCAGTGTTTCTGACAGGGAGACTGAGGAAGAAAGGGACATTAGTCAGAGAGGAAGGAAGGTTGGAGGAAGGAGGCTAGCTCACCGCCTAGACTAGAGGAGGCAGGCGGATGAGGACTGTAAAGCCATTATTCGCGGCCACCATCACAGCAGCCCGACCCGTGCAGGTTCACATTGGATTCGGACAGATGGCAATGAAACACCGGAGCCAAAAACTGGTGAGCCATCAGCTTTAATTCTAGCTTGCACCCGGCAGGCAAGCAAAAACACACACTGGGCTCCAAAACCCACACATTCAGTGCTCACAAAGCTACTGACTTATCCGAGTTTCCTAGAATCAAAGGTTTCTAGCTCACCAGACTTATTCACCTCTGTTTCCCATCTCCTCCTGCACAAACTCTTAACAAACTGGCTTCTTCCTCAGCACTCTGCATCTTGGCTACTTCTCCTCCACATGGCCTTAATCTGCTCTCCTCTCTAATACTAATCTCAGGAACCCAGGAACCGAGAGAGAGATCAAGCTACTGGTCTCTCCCACTTTATAGCATAGACTCAAAACCTTTAATCCAATTATACAAACAAGGAAATCTCTGATACAAAGTCACCCATCTGAGGCATAATGGGATTCCTCCCTACATCACCACCCTACATCATCCAATCAGTCAAGGGTGTGGAGAAGAGCTTACTTACTCTTAAACTAAGCTTTAGGCTATAATGACCCGGCCTGCCCACAGCCTGTTCTAAAACACACATTAATATCAACGAACTTCCATGTGGGCAGTGCCATCTTTAACAAAGTGAGCATAATATATTTTATCTGCCCAACAAGGACTCTCCTTACAGGTTCTTCATCTATCTAGGCACCCCGTTCTCCACTCAGTCAACACGTGTGCATTGCATGTTTCTTGTGTGCCAGGCAAGTGCTGGGGATGTAATGGGGACAAGACGGAGGTGGCGGTTGACTTTTAAGGCATGTTGCTAAATAAAAATGATCTCCAAACAGTTATAAGTGCCATGCAGGGGTCATGCAGGGACCCTGACCCAGAACCATTTCATCCAGGGACTTGAGTCAGATGTAACAATTGGGAAATAGTTGTCTTTTCCTGTGTGTTTGCAGGAGTTCCTTGTCTATTTTAGATATCAATTCTTTGTTAGTTATCTATGTAGCTAGTATCTTCTCCCAATCTCTGGTCTGTCTATCAACTTGTTGCAATATCCTTTCTATATATTTTGCCGTTTTTTTAGAGAGATGGGAAGGGAGAGAGATGAGAAGCATCAACTTATAGTTACAGCACTTTAGTTGTTCATTGATTGCTTCTCATATGTGCCTTGACCGGGGGTGGGGAGCGCTCCAGCTGAGCCAGTGACCCCTTGCTCAAGCCAGTGACCTTGGGCTCAAGCCCACGACCTTGGGCTGCAAGCCAGCGACCTTTGGTCTCAAGCCAGCAACCATGGGTTCATGTCTATGATCCCACACTCAAGCCAGTGACCCCTGCGCTCAAGCTGGTGAACTCAGTGTTTCAAAACTGGGTCCTCAGCATCCCAGGCGGATGTTCTATCCACTGTACCACTGTCTGGTCAAGCCTGATCAGTCTGTTCTAATCTGCAGTCCCACCTCTGTCCCACCCTGACTTCTGTAAAGCCACTAGCCATGGCCACCATCACAGCTGCCTGGCTCATGCAGGTTCGCATTAGATTCGGACAGACGGTAATGAAATGATGGAGCCAAGAACTGGTGGACCATCATCTTTAATCCTAGCTTGAACCTAGCTGGCAAGTAAAAACACACACTGGGCTCCAAAACCCACACATTCAGTGCTCACAAAGCTACTGACTTATCCGAGTTTCCTAGAATCAAAGGTTTCCAGCTCACCAGCCTTATTCACCTCTGTTCCCCATCTCCTTTGTTCTCCTCTCTGCACAAACTCTGCAAAAACTGGCTTCTCCCTCAGCACTCCACCATTTTGACTGCTTCTCCTCTCCTCCATGTGGCCTTAATCTGCTCTCCTCTCTAATGCTAATCTCAGGAACTGAGAGAGAGCAAGCTCTGGGTCTGCCCCACTTTATAGTGTAGAAATCCAAACCTTTAATCCAATATACAAACAAGGAAGTCTCTAATACAAGTTACTTATCTGAGACATAATGGGATTCCTCATGAGAGTGCACCACCCCACATCAAAAAGGGTGGGAAAGGCTTAGTCTTAAAACTAAGCCTTAGGCTATAAGGATCCTGCCTGCTTACATAGCCTGTCCCCAACACAATTAATATAATCACGCCCATCCCAAGCAAGAAGGGCAACCAATATCATCACCTGGGCAACGGGCCTCCATGTGGGCAGCACCATCTTTAACAAAGTGAGCATAATATATTTTATCTCCCCAACACCACAGAAACTCTGTTGGGTTCTGTTTTGAATTTGTTGGGTACTGTTTTGAATTTTTAGGTTGATTTGAGAATTGCTATTTTTACGATGTTGAAGCTTTCTTTATTTTTTTTCCAGGGACAGAGAGAGAGTCAGAGAGAGGGATAGATAGGGACAGTCAGGAACGGAGAGAGGTGAAAAGCATCAATCATTAGTTTTTCGTTGCCGTTGCGACACCTTAGTTGTTCATTGATTGCTTTCTCACATGTGCCTTGACCGCAGGCCTTCAGCAGACCGAGCCACCCCTTGCTGGAGCCAGCGACCTTGGGTCCAAGCTGGCGAGCTTTTTGCTCAAGCCAGATGGGCCCGCACTCAAGCTGGCGACCTCGGGGTCTCGAACCTTCTGCATCCCAGTCCGACGCTCTATCCAATGTGCCACCGCCTGGTCAGGCGATGTTGAAGCTTTCTTGTGCTCTCTCTCTCTCTAATCCCAGTCAGTAGACATACAAGAATCAGCCAAAGAAAGCATAAATAAGTGGAATAACAAATCGATGTTTCTCTCTCTCTCTCTCTCTCTCTCTCTCACTATCCCTTCCTCTCTCTCTCTAAAATTGATTAAAAGAAGAAGAATGAAGGAGGAACAGCGAGGAAGGTATCCGGCCTCAGAGCACTTAACTTGGCATGCTTTAGCTTTCCTGGAAAGTGTGGGAATGTGATTAGAGTTTGCTGAGGATTAAGTTGAGCTCAGGTGTGTGTGAAGCACTTGGAGCAAAGCCTGGCCAGTGGTCAGAGCTATCGTATATACTGACCTGCCTTTCCCTTCCAAAATATTTTCAGTATCAGTTATCTCATTCTGATTTTGTTTCTCCCACAAACCAGTCATCTGATCCCCATTTTGTATTAGAGGCAAATGAGTCTTAGAAGAGAAGAATAACTCATCTAAGACCTTTAACCTTTAACCCCAGACACCAAACCCAATGTATACAGTCTGTAAGGTGTTTTCTAGCTCATTCAGTCAGTAGAACTGCTAGTTAGGTTTTGAGAACTACATGGCTCTTCCCAAAACAAAGCAAAAAAGTCCTGACCCAGTGTTGACTTAAATTATTTTTATTTTATTGTTACTGAAATAGGTGTAAGACTTAAAATTAAGCACGAAGTCCTCATACTCAGTTCTACACACCAACCATAAAATAAAAAACAAATCTTCTAATACAAACATAACCACAAAACCAATAAAATCAAAATTAACATCAAATTAATGTGACTGATCATGTGTTGCTGAAATCAAGACCCTGATACCAGGTTTAATGGGAGCAGGGTAATGTTTTCACATGCTTTATATTTCCTGTGTCATCATATTTGATTTTGATCATGATGAGTGACATCACTTGAGCCATTGTCAGAGTTAGTCATTGTTTTCTTTTTAAAAACCTCGTTTATAATTCAATTTGATGTGCCAGGCAATTTAAACAATGCATTCTCAAATGCATTTTCAAATGCAATAATGAAAAATAAGAACTAGGCATTTAGTATATATAACATTGCTCTGTGTATATTTACTGTGATACTCACTGCTAATGAACTATTACAAATGTGTTCACCAAAACCCATAAAGGCACAAAAGACCCACTATGCTCCCTGCTATGGAGCTCCTCATTCCAGAGGCGCTGTGTGGGCCTGATGATTCAATTCTCCCACCACTTGACTCGGTGGACCCCATCAGGACACTTCCTTCTCCCAAGCCCCAAGATGACACCGGGGCTGCCTCCGCATCCTTCAAGTATTCTATTAGGCCTTTTCTTTTCTCATTAGCATGAAACAATTAAAATTATTCATCAGGCCCCTGCTTTGTGTCACTTTTCATGGTGTCAAATTACAGTTTCAATGCACTAAAATATTTAAGAAGCTAATCTCCTAGTCTCTGAAATTGATGTTCGATGCAAATGATCCTAGCAAACATAAGTTTTGAATTTCCACGGATCAGATACAGGGTCCTGAGCCCAAGGCTGGGACCCAGGTGACTGTTACCCTTACAAGCTAAGCCGGATGTGCCTACATCAACTCACCAGAAGTGAATTGCTGTCATACTGGGTACAGAGGCACACTCTGAAATAGAAAAAAAGGTTTTTTCCCCCCTTTTTTGGTTCCCTACTAAACAGTTTTAGTGGAGCAACCCAGGAGTGCGGACAGCCTCGTTTGAGAAACTCTGGGCTGAAAGATCACCAAGTCTTTAACAAGCACCGGCAGGACCCGCGCTAGGTGCCCAAGGAAAAGCCCTCCACTTCCGGGGCTCAGGATTGGGGGCGGCTCGGTCTAGAGTGGCTCGAGCCTGCCGGCCTGTCGCTGTCTACATCTGCGCTCTTCCTTCCCCAGGAAACAATGGTGGCTCGGACCTCCCAGGCTCTCCGCTTCCCCAGCGCGTGGCAGCGCGCCAAGGCGCGGAGGCCACTCCTTGCAGAGCAGAGTGACAGACCCCACCCCACCCTCTGATTCCAGTCCCCCGCCCCCAGCCCCACCACGTGCAGGCCCGAGGTGGCAGAGGGCCACCGTCACCAGGGATTTTCTTTTCTTTTCATTCTTTTTTGCTGGTTTCAGGCTTTTTTCTGCCTGAGTGAAATGAAACAAACACCCCCACTGCCTCCCGGCCACCAGACACGCACGCACCGGCCCTCGAGCCCTGGCGCGGCCGCCTCCCTTATGTCTGTGTCCGGGGCGGGACCCTCTTTGCATAAATAGCTGCGGGCCGCGCGGAGCCGGGAGTGCGCCGCCAGCCGCCGAGCGCTCCCCGCTCCCTCGCGCCCCTGCCCGCTGCGCGCTGTCCGCTGCCCCGGAGGAGCGCCCGGCGTCCGGCCGGAGCGCTGGCGGCACACCCCGCGGGGCTCCGGAGGAGGTGGCGCAGCCGCTGTTCCGACAGCCGAGGGCGCCGCGGAGGCCGGGAGCCGAGGCGCGGTCCATCCCCGAGCGCGCCCAGCTTTTGCGGATCAGGTGGGTCCCGCGAGGCGCCGCCCGAGCCCCTCGAGGCTGCGAGCGATGCCAGGCCCGGAGGCTGCGGGCTGGGGTGCGACTGGAGGGGGAAGAGAGGAGCCGCTGTTCCGGCCCAGCCGGGTTTCTGCCCTCACTGTGTTTCTGCTTTTGTTCTCGTCGCTGCCTTCCAGATCGGACCCCATCACTGTCCCCATCCGGTCCCTATTGCTGCCTCTGCCCAGCCTTGCAGACTGGGGCCTGGGGCGCTGCGGACCGAGGTCTCCGCACCCGGTCCGCGGGGACGGGCGGAGAGGAGAGGCTCAGGGGCCATAGGTAGGACCACCGAGGACGTCTCGAAAGCAGTGAGGGGTCTGCCCGGTCTCTGGGGCAGGAAGGAGGCACGGCTCTTGCCCCGGACGGATGGGAAGAGGGAGCATGGGCGGGATAGTGAAGGGCGCATGAACTCCCGAGCGCCGGGGCGCAGGGGAAGAGGGAGCTCGCAGAGCCCAGCGCCGAGCCAAAACCCCCACACGCGGAAACTTTCAGACTTCGTAACTTTGGCAGCAAGGGGCCTGCTGCATTAGGGTGATTGGAGGTGAAAGGATCCCTTCAGCTCCTCAAACAACCCCATTCTCACCCGAAAGGGACACCATCCCACATTTGAAAACGGCAGAAAAACAGCTAAACAGAATTATTGCACAAACTCTTGAAAGGCGTCCAAGAAAGGGTAAAATGGAAAAAAAAATGTCAGGCGCAGAGAAGAGGATTCCTCAATCGTCCCGCTGACCCGCGGGGAGGCAGGAGGACCGTGCGGACGGTGTCTGGGCCACTCCTCCGCGCAGGAAGGAGCCCAGACCTAGGAGGCTGGTTTTGTGGCTTCCCGCGTCTTTTGCCCTCCTCCTGGCTCCTGACCAGGCCTCGTGTTGCGTCCTTCATTCACCTGGAAATAGGTGTGTCTCAGGAGGCAGCATTTCTGCCCTTGACGCCTCCCAGCTGGGAGACGATTTTCCAAACTACGAAAAATTCGAAATACTGCTTTGAGTAAGGAAATACCAAGGGTTCGAGGGGCTCCTGTGTGGGCGTGGGCGTGGGGTGGCGAGGAGATTAATGAGATATGGTTATTGTTTTGCATCTCCGTGCTTCTTTGGCTATATACTAAGCGCTTGTCTGGAGTTATCTAGGGGTGTACCTAGCCTCCCCTAACAGATGGGGGGCAGGTGCAGATACCGGTTATTGTTACAAGTAACAGGTGCTCAATGACTGAATAAGGCAGGGTGGAAACAGGGAAAGAACCCTGAGGGTTTACAGGGTCCAGGAGATTTTAAATTGTGTCCCTAGGATCCTGGCTCAAGGGCCAAATGGTGGGGGAGGGGAGCTGAGGGGGCAGGGCTCCGACCTTCCTTCTTTCAGACTGAACCAGTTCAGTTCTGCCTTTAGCTCTTCTGTACACTGGAGAAACTGAGGCAAGATGTGTGCAAAGTGATTTGGGCAAGATCCTCCAGTAGCTACACCTTAGCCCCTAACTTGCAGGCCAGGGGTACCTGTCCCTGGATGGTTTGGCTCTAAGCCATAGTTCTCCAGCTCTTAGCCCTGGCTCACTTGGGCCCTAACTCCAGAGACTCGGGGCTGCCTTCGTAGCTCTGGGAGAAAAAGCCAGTGAGTCTCATCCTCTGAGCTTTTCCAGGACTTTAAGGGGACCTTCACATGTGAGTATTTCACAGGCTGAGGTCAGAAAGAATCAGGTTCCCCAGGAGCCAGTCAGCACCCGGCCCTGCCTTGGCCCCGCCTAACAGGGTAAGGTGTAGGTATCATGAACCACTTTCACAGTGGAGGAAGTGAAGCTTCTGTGGGCACCCAATTCTTCTATCACACCTAGGTTTGAAAGCAGCTCCATCGGATTCTAAGGTGTGTGCTCTGCCCCTTAAATCATCTCTCATGATGGCTAGAAAGTGGCTAAGGAACAGATGTTGTCAAGATGGGGACGGTGCAGGGAGAATGACTGAAAGGGGAGCAGCACTAAGTGGGGGGCTGGGCACTTATCTAGGTGCATTCATAGTATAAATATTTTATTTGAAATAAATGTTTTCTCTGTATTTTCATTTTAGTGTTTATTCTACAGATAATTTAAAATTATTTTATTTTTCTAATTTTTAAAATATAATTTACATACAGTAAAGTCCACAAATCTTCAGTATTTTAACAAGGTATTCTTTTTTTTTTTAAGAGAGAAAGACGGCAAGGGAGAGAGATGAGAAACATCAACACATAGTTGTGGCTTTTTAATTGCTCTTTGATTGCTTCTCATATGTGCCTAGCCAGTGACCCCTTGCTCAAGCCAGCGACCTTGAGCTCAAGCCAGAAACCACGGGATCATGTCCGTGATCCCACGCTCTAGCTAGCAACTCTGCACTCACGCTCGTGACCTCGGGTTTCAATATTAACTCTCTATCAACTGGGCCACCACCAGTCAGGTATGTTTAACAGGTTTTGACCATTGTTTGCACCAGTGTAACCACCACCCAAAATAAGATACAAAATAGTACATCATCCTAGAAAGTTGCCATTTCCAATAATTGTCCTTCTACCCTTTTAGGTAACCACTTTATGAATTTCTCGCCATTAATTAATCTTGCCAACTCTTGGGCTTCACATAAACGGCATCACACTGTGTGCCTCTTTCACGTTGGGCTCATTTCGCTGGACATCGTGTCTTTCACATTCATCCGTTTTGTTGCATGTATGAGTAGTTGGTTTCCTTTTATGGCTGAGCAGTATTCCATTGCATGGATGTGCCATAATGTGCTCACTTTCTCTCTTATTAATGGGCATTTGGGTTATTTTCAGTTTGGGCTGTTACTTCCTATAGAATTCTTTTGTAGACATTTGTTTTCACCCAGGAGTAAAATTGGGTCACAGGATTCAGTGGTCCCTTGTCTATCGCAGTGGTTAGGTTACAGAACCCCCCCCCCCACAATAGGCGAAAATCCGTGAAGTAGCAACCTTATATTTATTTTATTATTTATATATAGTTTAAGGGTTTATAAACCTTCCTCACATTCTTACAAACCTTTCCCACACTGTTACTAACCTTTCTCACACTTATTTTGCTTATTTTTACCGCAAAAATAATTAAAATAATAAATATATAAAAATACCTAAATAGCCTAACCAGGCAGTGGCGCAGTGGATAAAGCGTCGGACTGGGATGCTGAGGACCCAGGTTCGAGACCCCAAGGTAGCCAGCTTGAGCGCGGGGGCCCATCTGGCTTGAGCATAAAGCTCACCAGCTTGGACCCAAGGTCGCTGGCTCCAGCAAGGGGTTACTCGGTCTGCTGAAGGCCCGGGATCAAGGCACATATGAGAAAGCAATCAATGAACAACTATGGTGTCGCAACAGCAACGAAAAACTAAGGATAGATGCTTCTCATCTCTCTTCCTTCCTGTCTGTCTGTCCCTATCTGTCCCTCTCTCTGACTCTCTCTCTGTACCTGTAAAAAATAAAAAAAAATAAAAAAATAAAAAAACCTAAATACTGCAAAATCTCACGATATAGCAAAAGATCTGTGATACAAAATTAGATATATACAATTTAAAAGTCCGTGATACAGGGAGACTGAGAAAAGTGAACCACGGAGCGGCGAGGGACGACTATCATTTTGCATTCCATAGCAATGTGTATTAGACTTGTTATTATTCCACATCCTTGGCAAGAATTGGTGTTGTCAGTCTTTTTCATTTTAGCTGTTTTAGTGACTGGGCAGGGGTATCTCATACCTTTGGTTTTATGGTGAAATTTTAAGAGTTGGAGAAGACAACATGAGCAGGGGGCAGATTATGAGATAGGAGGCCACTAGGAGCCATGACTCAGGAGGGAAGGAATCAAAAGATGGCTGGAACTGTGACTTTAGGACTAGGAAGGAATGTCTGCCTCAGGAGAACTTTGTATCACCTGAGATTTAAAGACCTGGTATTTGTAGACTCGTGGCTTTAAATGGTACCTCTCTTCGCGATCATCTCTATCTCCAGTTCAGATCTCTGTTTTGGGGCTCCTGGCTCACAGGTGGAACTGCCATTTGAGCATCTCTCTCCTTGGATGTCTGAAAGGAACTACAAAGTCAGCAAGTCTGGAACAGAATTCATTCTCTCGTGTTAGCTTTCTGCCGTGGGTCACTGAATGAATAATGGTATTACTAGCTGAGAAGAATGTTTGGGGCGGGGAGATAATGAATTTAGTTCTGTGTGAAATGGTGCGGAGCAGTCTAGGAAGATAAGGACTGGAAAATGCATTGGGCAATTTGGAGATTACTGAAGTCTATACTGAAAGAGTTTTGGTGGAATGTGGGACAGGCAGGCAAGCTAGATTGCTACTAGGCGAGAAAAAAGTGGAGATGGTGAGTGTATTCAACTCTTTTGAAGTTTGAGGTCAGGAGAAGGATTGAGCTATAGCTGTGTAGGAAGACAGGATGAAGGAAATAGTTTTAGGATGGAAAAGATAAGTGAAACACAGGCTCAGGGGAAGGACTCAGTGCAGGAGAGGGAAGGGTTGGCCAATGGAACAAGGTACGAGAGGAACAGGAGGGAATAAGGAAGGTTGGCTCAGAAAGAAGGGTGGATGTCTCCACCTCTGAGACTAGATTTGAGTGATGAAGATCAGAAAGTTCATCAGATACAAAATTCTCTGTTGGCTCCCCATACACACAACTCTTAAGCATGATGTGAAAGGTTCTTCACCATCTGCTCCCTTATCTCACATTTATAGTGTGCATCAGTTACCTCGGTGCAGCTATGCTGCATAACAAATAACTCCTAAGTCTGAACTTATAACCATAAAAGTTTATTCACTGTTCACATTGCATGACAGCTGCAGGGAAGTTGCAGCTGCATGGTGTCTGTGGCTCTGTTCCAAGTGCCAGACAGACAGAAGCTCTGCTCCATTGGTCTTCTTACCCCGGAACCTGGCTGAAACAGCTACTTCTGTCTCGTACATGTCTGTCCCTCCTCCCTTGTCCTCTGCTGGAGCCAGAGGGCACACGGCTCAGGACTATAGCACTTTTCACTTGACCCACTCTGGTGGGTAAGGGTCTCTGGAGGCCCGCTGCCTGAGTTTGCATCCTTAATGGCTGTTGGACCGAGGGCAAGGCACCTCACCTCGAGCCGAGGCTGACAGGGTTGCTGACAGGAGCTTTACTTTCGCTCCCAAGAGAGAGAGTCCAGGTGGGTTAGTTTGGGAAATCCAAGAGTGATGCAGATTTGGTCCAAGGACTGAAAGCAAAGGGATCATCATTTAGCATACTTAACCCAAAATTAAGGTAGAAGAGGGCAATGGGGGATAAATGGTGATGGACAGAGACTGGAATTGTGGTGAACACAATGCAATATACAGGGGATGTGTTATAGAACTGTACACCTGAAACCTGTATCATTTTATTAACCATTTTAAAACATATTTTTATTTGCTGATTTCAGAGAAAGAGTAAGGGAGAGAGACAGACAGATAGAAACATTAATCTGTTTCTGTATGTGGCCTAACCATGAATCAAACCAGAAACCTTTGTGTATTGGGATGATGCTCTAACCAAACGATCTGTCCAGCCAGAGTGATACCAATAAATTCACTGAAGCCCCCCAAGATAAAAGTCCTTCAGTTCTATCTCTAGCCAACGGGCTGATCCGTTCAGCTTGTTCAAACCCGGGTGGAGGCCACAGAATCCGGCCTCCCGTCACCCATACTTGAGCTCCTGGAGTCACGACCCTATTTCAGTTGCCAAATAACATATTATAAAGGAACAGTGTTAATGGCAGCACTGTGGAGATCGCAGGCTTAGTGCTCACATTTCTGAGCACCCAGGAAACCGCACGCAAGCATCCTCAAGGGAGCTGGGTGGTAGATGTGTGTTTCCTGTAGTTCTCTGAAGCTGTGTGTCCTTGGCAGATGTGAACAGTCGGGAAGAGCAAGGAGTTGCCACTTGGACCAGGTCCTGACTGGGAGAGGGCGTGGTCTGAAGTGGAGGAGGAGAGTCTGGGAAGTCGGGAGGAAGAGAGGGCTTCCTGGCAGATGTGGTCAGGAAGGTTGCATGGTGTCATGTGGTTGGGTAGGGGGAATGCGCCCTGGGAGAGAGCAGCTGGTAGCTCTGGGTCAGCAGCGAGACCCTGGGAGAAACAAACAAACACAAATAAAATTATTAGAGTTCTCTACACTAGCTGACAGTTTGAAAAGTGAGAACGTAGATCTATCTTGCTTGAGCCTCATAGAAACCCTGTGAGTTCTGCAAATTGGGAATTCTTTTCCATATGGGGAAACTGAGGCTTAGAGCTTTAATGTTTTGGCCAAAGTCTTTCAAGAATGAGGGGGCAGACTGAAGCAGGAGAACCTTGTTCTGACTCCAAACAGTGTGGCTTGGAGACTTGGGTGGGGTGCCGGGTAGTGAAGGTTTCGAAGGCGGGGTGGGGTGGGGGACAGCTTTGGAGAAGTCAGTGAGGCACAGATCCAAGCCCAGCCCAGGAGAGGGCCCCTGCCTGGCGCTGCTCAAGACAGAAGTCAGCCAGAGAGAGTGCAAAGCAGCAGCTGGCAGAGGTGGTGGAGAGAGAGGCCAGGCCTCGTGATGGTTAGTATAGGGAACATAGGGAACAAACAGGTTTCACTCCATCCCGTCTGGGAGTCCTCACCTGTAAGCGCCCTGGGCTCGGCCCCTCCCCCCGTAGCTTTGGGGCACTGAAAAGAGCTTCGGTCTGAAAATGAGCTAACTGAGCTGGTGTTGCCCCACCTCGTGCTGGTGCGGTGGGAGCTGTCGGAGCCTCAGTTTCCCTGCCAGCCACATGGCACAAGGCCGTGATCTAGCAGACTCCTCTGAGCAACACCTGCTATTAAACAAGTTCGATCCTGTAGGAAGTGAACATTCACACTAAAAACCTCCAGGGGAGGAGCAGCTGTTGTGCCCAGAGGGACCCCAAGGTTTTGGCCCCCACTTGTCAGTTTGGGCACCAGAAACTGGGGTGGTAGCAGAGGCATCTGTTCCAGGGACTCATGTCTGAGTCAGATATTTGTTCAACATTCACTGAGCCACCATCCGTTCACTGGCTTATTAACGGGACCAGAATGTGTTGAGCTCTCGCTATGAGCTCTCGCTGGGCTCCTGAGAAGTTGCAGTGGACAGACACAGCCCCCGCCCATGCAGGGGCTAGAATCTTGCTTGGGACATAGGCATTAAACAACCAATTGCTCAGCAAGAGTTCTGAAAGACAAGTGCAGACTGGGGTGTCAACAGAGGCTGAAATTTGTCAGGTAGGTTGTCAGGGAGGGCTTCCCTGAGGAAGTGACCTTTACAATGAGCCCTGCTGGAATGAGAGGGTGAAGAGAGAAGTTTCAGGCAGAAAGAAGAGTCTGTGAAGACCTGTCATTCTGACATGCCCCGGGCTGTGCCGAAATTCCCACGGCCCTGTTGGTTGGAGGGGGGCAGAGCGGAGCACAGAGGAGGGAGCAAGCCTGGGGCCATGGGGCAGCTGCCCAGAGGAGTGACTTTGGGTTGGCAGCAGCTGCTGTAGAAGGGCAGCTGCCCTTCTCTCTCCTCCATGGGGAGACCATGAGTCGCCCAGTGGCCCTGACAGGAACTTGCCTGGCACCTGCGGGGAAGCCAAGACGCTTCTCAGAACCAGGGCAGGATTTCCTTTAAGCGGAATCTGCTACCTTGAGAACGGGGACTGCTCTGGATTTGCTCCCCATTGGCTAACCTGTGCTTGCCTGTAGATTGGTCAGTTTATATAGCAAATTCTATTTTTTTGCATGTTAGCCAGGGCTGTGCAAAGGAAGAGAGAAGGAACATTTCTATGTGGAAATTTAACTGAGTGCTTAGGAAGTCATTCCCTAGTGTGAAAATGTTCAGTGAACATTTGGGGTTGATATATTGAGTAGCACATGAGAAGCTGTCCCGGTCAGCAACCCTGGTTGCAAGCAACAGATGGAGATTCTAGCTCACTGAGGCAGAAAACACATGCATTGGAAGGACTTTTTGTTGCTCACAGTATCCCTGGGACAGCTGGAAAACGAAGCTGACCTGGACCACTAGAGTTCGGGCAGTAAACAAGACAGTGAGGGGCCCGCACAGGAGCTGATTGTGGATCTTGCTGCCATTCAAATCCTGTAATGTTTCAGCAATGCCGAAACCTTCCTGCCACTTTAAGAATGCAAAGCTGCTAACTGGCCAGGCCTGGGTCACTGTCCCGCATTCCAGGTCCATCCAGTTTGCTCTGCTCTGATAGTGGGAGGGGTCTCCTGCCTCTAAGCTCAGCAGTCACAAAATCCACCAAGCCACCAGCGATGGGGAAGCGTGTAGTGCCACAGAATCCCGCAGGTCTAAGGAGAGTCCAAGGGCTGCAGTGCAGGTGGGAAAAGTCTTCTGGGACCTCTGGGAGGGGCGGCCTGGCCTTAGTCAAGTTATCGAACCTCTGAACCTCAGCATTCTCATCTGCAAGATGGTTTGGTGTGGATTTTATAAATAATATATTAACTGTTTAGTGCCTGACATGTGATACTATTAAATGGCACTACTCTTATTATTATTAATAGTAGAAATAATAGTAACTTCACTGGTCTGCTAGCAGAACAGTTAGTTGTCCTCAAAGGAAGGAAACCCAACGTGAACATCTAGAGGAATTTAGCAGTGACCATACACATTTATAAAGAGATTCTGTTTAGGGTTCCTTTAAATTTTTACCTCCTTTGGATCCTCACAATATGACTTAATTTATCAAAAACAAATACAGTAGCCTGACTAGGCGGTGGCGCAGTGGATAGAGCGTCGGACTGGATGCAGAAGACCCAGGTTTGAGACCCCGCTGTGCAAAGGAAGAGAGAAGGAACATTTCTTTCTTTTTTTTTTTTTTTTTATATTATTCATTTTAGAGAGGAGACACAGAGTGAGAGAGAGAGAGAGAGAGAGAGAGAGAGAGAAAGGGGGGAGGAGCTGGAAGCATCAACTCCCATATGTGCCTTGACCAGACCAGTGCAGGGTTTTGAACCGGCGACCTCAGTGTTCCCAGGTCGACGCTTTATCCACTGCGCCACCACAGGTCAGGCAGAGAGAAGGAACATTTCTATGTGGAAATTTAACTGAGTGCTTAGGAAGTCATTCCCTAGTGTGAAAATGTTGGGCCCATCTGGCTTGAGCAGAAAGCTTGCCAGCTTGGACCCAAGGTCACTGGATCCAGCTAGGTCTGCTGAAGGCCCGTGGTCAAGGCACATGTGAGAAAGCAATCAATGAACAACTAAGGTGTTGCGACGGCGATGAAAAACTAATGATTGAGGCTTCTCACCTCCCTCCGTTCCTGTCTGTCTATCCCTCTCTCTGACTCTCTCTCTGTCCCTGTAAAAATAAATAAATAAATACAGTACATGATGCCCTGACAGGGTAGCTCAGTTCGTTAGGCATCTTCCTGCAGTGCAGAGGTTGCCGGTTCAATCCCCGTCAGGGCACATACAGGAGCAGAGTGATGTTCTTGTCTCTCTTTCCCCCTTCCTCTCTTGCTAAAATTAATAAATAAAAAATAAAAATAAATGAATACATGAATGAATCAGCATCTTACAGACCCTTGATAAACCGTGTTAAAGAGAGTTCTTCTGCAGGAAGAGACAGATCTGTTTAGAGATCCCAGACTTGCTTCTGCAGGGTGAAAGCTTTAAAAAAGGAAGAGGGCAGTTCGCGCCCACGTGACGAGAGCCACCAGCCCCCCACACATCCTCAGGAGAGTCTGCCAAGCAGCGACACCCAAGGGCACAGGCTGCCCTGAACACAGAGGGGCTGGGTTAGAGCTGGAAGCCCAAGCCTGCTGCTCAGTGGTTCATGACCAGCTCTTTGTAAAAACGAAAGCCCTGCTAGCTGGTAGTTGCTACTTTCTGTAATACAGTGTTTCCGCCATCACCAGCTTCAAGCCACCACTTGTGAAACTGGGAGCATTCTGTTATTTTCCACTCTGTCTACATACAATAGGATTCAGTAACCTCAAGAGTTTACCATGTTGCCTGACCAGGCAGTGGTGCAGTGGATAGAGCATTGGACTGGGATGTGGAAGACCCAGGTTCGAGACCCTGAGCTCGCTAGCTTGAGTGCAGGCCCATCTGGCTTAAGCAAAAGCTCGCCAGCTTGGACCCAAGGTCGCTGGCTTCAGCAAGGGGTTGTTCAGTTTGCTGAAGGCCGGTGGTCAAGGTACATGTGAGAAAGCCATCAATGAACAACTAAGGTGTTGTAATGGCAATGAAAAACTAATGATTGATGCTTCTCACCTCTCTCTGTTCCTGTCTGTTTATCCCTCTCTCTGTCCCTGTGAGTTTACCATGTCATAAAACAATTAGGAAGCAATGAGTTTTGATGATTACCTTTGTTTTTAGTAGAATTCATTTAGTTGTGTTTATATAATTTAATTTTTAATAATGGCTCTGTTTAACAACTTGCTTGCCAAATTCCTGAAAATTTTAACAATTGGCTCTTGCAAGCCAGGATGAGCCAACTCCAGCATGCTACCGGCTTGGAAGGTCCTTGGGGACCCCAGAGAGACGCTGGCACAAACAGGCCGGCCCCAAACAGGCGCACGCCTGCCTCCCCTCAGTCACTCTAACATGTCGATGTCTTTCATTTGCTTTATAACCCCTTTCACTAGCTAAAATTATGTCCTTATTTAATTACTTGTTAAATTTTAATTCTATTTATTTAGCAACTAGAATGCGAGCTCTATGAGAACAGTGCGTCCCTATTTGGCTCACCCTGAATCCCCAGCGCTTAGCACACTCCATGCACACAGTAGGCCCTCAGTAACCGTGGGCTGACCGCATGAATGGAGGCCTGGCCAAGAGCCTTCAAGGAGTCAAATCCTGCCCCCGCTCTAAGGTGCACTTGCTTTGAGCCTCTTTCTTCATCTGTAAAAGAAAAGGGTTTGAGCACAGACCCGCTACGCTCCGTACCCGACAAAGACCCCTCCACAAAGCACGGTCAAACAGATCCTTATCCGAGTATCTCCAAGGGTTGGGGCTAGCGTGCTGGCTCCTGGGTTTGATTCTTCTCTGTGGACAGCTTTTAACACAGAGTGCAGATGGCTCCCTGGAATGTCCATGCCCGTTCCTGCCCAGCCTTCTGGGCTGATGCAAGAGAGAGCCTGGCCCTCTCTGCCTGTTCAGTGGCAGCAATTATTGTGAGGCCCGATGAATTTGCCACTGGGTGACATGCTCCAGGGTCAAGGAGGGAGGGCTGCCTGCTGGCGGAGTCATTTTAGCAAGACACGGACCCACAATTCCATCTTGAACATGGCCCACTGGGGCCAAATGGGGTGGCCCCAGAGGGCAAAGCAGGTGTCTTAGGACAATGTGGTAGGAGACCTGTCCTTTCCTTCTTCCTTTATTTCTAATCCTCTATGGACTGATACTTTACTGAAATACCAAGAAATAAAATAAGAATATCAATTTGTGTGCCTCCTCACAGAGGAGTAAACAGCCTGCCTGTAAGCACTTGCTGAGAGAGATGCCTGTGGGGACATGGTCAGGGCTCCTTTCGTTCTCAGCAGCTTAGCAGAAGCAGGCATTGGAGTCCCTTTCGTTTGCAATCTGGGCGTGGATCCCGACCAAGGGTAGGTGGTGCCATCCACACCTCTATGTCCTCAGAGGTGAGAGGCCAACAGTCCCGTCAGACAGAATCATCTGTTGGGGACTGAGGTGACAGAGTCTAGCCTCCTCTTTGTCCGCAAGGTTCAGGGCAGAGGTAGCCACAGAGATAAACAAACCCGGCCCCGTGTCTTCTGTTTCATTGCTCCTCTCCAAAGAGTCGTCCTCTCCAGGACCAGCTGGGGCTGGGCCAGGACCCTCCCTCCGGTACTGAGTCTGGGTGCAGCCAGAGGCGTTGGGGCCCGGCACCCTGGCGCAGCAGCTGACCCGAACCTTCTGCTTTGGGCAGCACCACAGGATTTTCTGCCTTCCCCCTGCAGTTACTCTTTCCTGCCAGTTCAGTTTGGCTCAGTTCGATGCAGATTTGCTTTCCCTCAGGGATGGGAATTGGATGTGGTCTGCAGGTCCAGCGGGGCTCTCTGTCCTCCTTGCCCTTCTGCAGGTGGGCAAACTGGGAGAGGGACACAATGCAGAACCCAGAGTAATTATAGAACAAGACCAGCCCACGCTTCCCAGGCACTCACTCACTCTTGACACTATTCCGGGAGCTTTACAGGGGCCCTGCCTTCTCGTCATCCAGAAAACCCAGTGTGACCTGGAGGATTCTGAAGTACAGAAAGGTTAAGGAATTTCCCAAGCCACATGGTAAGCAGAAGATTGGGACTCAGACACGGGCCTGGAGACGGTGCCCTTCGCCATGGCACTGTACTGCCTTCCGGAAGAAAACAGTAAGCAGGGAGCTGGCACAGCCCCAACCGTAGCCTCCTGGGAAACCCAGGCCCAGAGCAGTAGGAGCTCCTACCTGCTGTATACAGGGCCTTGCTGGTGCCTGGGGTCCTGCTCTCCGGCTTCTCTGTCTTGGGGTTTTAGCACCTTTGGTCAAGCATCAGAGTGACAGTCACAAGGTGACAGAACTGCTGATTCTGTGCTGGGGGACTTTCTGTGATTACACCCAGGGTGGTGGTGCGCTAGGAGGCCCAGCAGATCCAACACCGTTGAGAAAGGTCTTGGGCATGGATCTTGGCTTTAGCTGCCAAGTTCAGAAGCTCTGTTCCCCATCAGCCGCCCATGCTGCAGAGAAGCTAGCAGCTACGGCGCTCCTGGCTGTCACATTTCCTGTCTGTGTGCCTGGACTGGGGTAGGGCTCAGGGTGACAGGCAAGGGGAGCGCAGAGCCTCCTTGTGGGAGTCAGTGTTGTTAGAGGTGGGAAGAGCCTAAAAGATTGTGCTATGTGTTTCATTTTATAGATAGGGCAACGGAGACCCAGAGAATGTGAGAACCTGTCCTAGCTCACATAGCAGGCCAGAGCCACAATGCTTTCGGTTTGGTTTGGTTTCTATTGTTTTACTTGATGGAATCATAGACTGCATGAGGTGGCAGAAATCTAACAGGTGCCCCAGCCTACCTCCCCACGTTTCAGAGATGAGAACCTGAAACAGGTTGCGGGTGGGTAGGGATGGGGAAGTAGTTTTTTAAGACCATAGAGCTGGCCTTGGAATCAGCATTAATTGAATCAACATACAACAAATACCATGGATTCTGGGACTCAAATAATCACAGATGTGTGTCAGATAGCGGTCAGTGCCCTGAAGGATAGTAACAGGGTGCTACCCAGGAGAATTAGGAGAACATGGGGAGACTCCCTTAGGAAGTGACAGTGAGGCTGGGACCTAAAACAAGGCAGAGGGTGATTGGCTCTGAGGAGGGTGGGGAAAGGCGTCCCAGGAAGAGGGAAAAGCATGTGCAAAAGTCTTGAGGCAGGAAGAGCCTCATTTTCTAGATGAGATTGGAAAGCTTTTGTTTTTATATTTTGGAAACCTATTGTTTTTAAAGGAAAGAGGCAGGAGGTAAACAACTAACTAACTCAAGGCATTGGTGGCAGAGCTGCTATTAACTGGATTGCTCCCCAGCCCATGCCAAGGGAGTTTGAGAAAACCCTAAAACTGGCTGTTTCCTAACTGTGTGACCTTGGATATGACAATTAACCTGTTTGAGCTTTTGTTTCTTCATCTGTGAAGCGGATCCCACCTTCCTGCTCTTGAATCTCACCCATTGCCTATGAAAGGGCCCTGTGCCTGCCAGTCAACGTGGGAGCCAGAGCCTGGCAATGGAGCTGTTGGGCCCCCCTCCCAGGCCTCCTCCAGGGCCATCCCCGAGCCCCAAGTCTGAAGGATCCTCTCTCCACCCCACTGTTTTACCATAATCCTGCACTCTGCCACTGGGCATTAACTCCATGGGGTGCGCACCTACGCCCTCCAGCACCACACCACACCACAACACATACAAATCTTGGACAGTTGAACTAGGAAATAAAAAAGGAAATTTGATGAGCACCTTAGCAGATGCTTTACTCAGGTGGCACCATTTTATCCTCACAAAAATCCTGCAAGGACAGCCCTGCGTGTCCTTCTTCCCATTGGCTCGGTAAGGACACGGAAGCTCTCATGGCGCTGCCTGAGGTCTTATAGTCAGTGAGGGCCACACCTGGGTGTAGCCACAGCGTGCTCATCCCGGAGGCTCCCTTCTGCTCTGGCTGCCCTTGAGCCAGCCCTGAGCAGCAGGCTCAGGAGCTAGGAAAGGTGGACCCATGGGGCTTACACGGAGAGCACCCAGACAGGCAGGCACGCTGGCTGCCCTCCAAACCAATATTTTAAATATTTGTTCCTCATTTATCTGGGGTGGGGTGTGTTGGAGAAAACTGATTAGCAGTGTATACAAATGGTGGGCTCCTTGATTTTGAATTTATTCTGTTCAAGAACATTTTCCAGAAACCAGAGGATAGAAATTCACTGACCAAAGTCACTTTCCCACCTGCAGTGAGCTAATATTCTAAAAAACATCGTCAGTTCCCCACTTTTCAGTAATTTTCTTTCTCTCTTCAGTTTGTGTTTGAGCTTTTTCCAAGCCAGACAGCTTCTTGGGAGGCTTATTAGAAGATTTATTTTGGTTCCATTTTTATTTGAAATGTATTCAAATATAGATGAGAACAACTAATCTTAGCAAGGAGGACCACTCTGCCTGTCATTTATTTTGACTGAACAGTTTGGGGCATACTTTACTTGGCATCCTTGAACTTGGCTCCTTTTATTAAGTACAGAAGGTATTGCTTTCATTGACATAAATGACAACAATGCACTTTTGGAAAGTATCAGAGAGCCTCCAGATTTATTTAATGAAGTAGCTTTCGGTTGGGTTTTAAAAGTAATATATTTTCAGAGTAGAAGATTTGGAAAAAAGCAGAGCAGTAGAAAGGATAAAGTAATCACTGCCACAGTCATTGCACAGAATTCACCCCTGTTACCACACAAATCTGGTTTATTGTGGTAAAATATGTCCAACATAAAATCTACCATTTTAACACTCTTCTGTTTCTGAATTTGACTACTGTAGGTAACTAATCTAAGTAGAATCATACAATATTTGTCCTTTGGTGTGATGACTTATTCTACTTAGCATAATGTCCTCAACATTCCTCCATGTTAAAGTGTGTGCCAATTTTCTTCTTTTTTAAGGCTGAATAATATTCCATTGTATGTATGTATGTACCACATTCTGTTTATCCATTAATTCGTCAATGGACATTTGAGTTGTTTTCCACCTTTTTGTCTTGTGAATAATACTGGTTGGACATTGATATACAAATATCTCTTTAAGTCTCTGCTTTGAATTCTTTTGGATCTATGCCCAGAAGTAGAACTGCTGGATCATATGGTAATTGTGTGTTTAATTTTTCGAGAAACTGCCATCCTGTCCAGTAATTTTGATGTGTGACGTCCATACTTGAGACCGTAGTCTACATATAACTTTGTATCTTACTTTCTCATTTAATATTTCATTTTATTAACTATTCTTCCAAAACATTTTTTTTTTACAGGGACAGAGAGAAAGTCAGAGAGAGGGATAGATAGGGACAGACAGACAGGAACGGAGAGAGGTGAGAAGCATCAATCATTAGTTTTTCGTTGCCATTGCAACACCTTAGTTGTTCATTGATTGCTTTCTCACATGTGCCTTGACCGCGGGCCTTCAGCAGACCGAGCAACCCCTTGCTGGAGCCAGCGACCTTGGGTCCAAGCTGGCGAGCTTTTGCTCAAGCCAGATGGGTCTGCACTCAAGCTGGCGAGCTTGGGGTCTCGAACCTGGGTCTTCCGCATCCCAGTCCAACGCTCTATCCACTGTGCCACCGCCTGGTCAGGCCCAAAACATTTTTTAAAGATTGCATAATATTTCATTGCATTGCTATGACACATTTTTTTCCCTTCCACTCATTGATTGTTGGACCACAGCAAAATATTTTAAATTATGATAAAATAAATAACTTGCTTCTGGTAAACAGCCTCACGCTCGGCTAATACTTGTTTGAGAAATACTCAACAAAAGATAGATTCCTGCCTTCAAGGAATTTAAATTTTTATCCTTAGGGATTCCTGGGCATCATCCAAGTCAGTGGTTTAAAAAGTTCTTTGTAGCCAGGAAAACTATAACAAACAAAATACCGGTTTTGAGCAAGCAGATAAAAGGAGAGCAGGTCTGAAGAAGGGGACTTGCCCTCTGACCTCCCCTTCTCCTCTCTGAGGGACTGTAGGGAGAGTCTGGGAGATTCAGGGAGATTCTGGGGTTCTCTGGAGCACAGTTTGAAAACCACCAGGCTGACCCAGCTCTTTGAAGATGGGTTGATATTTTGAGAAAGAGACTTGACTGAGGTCAAGTTCATTTTTTCACTCATTCATTTTCTTTCCCTCAACACAAGACAGCTACTGTGTGCATGTTGGAATTACTGCGGGAGCTTGTTAAAAAATACAGGATCTCGGGATCTCTTCCTTCAGACTGCAGAGCAGTGGGTGTGGGGAGAGACCAGGACTGGAGCCCCCAGCTCCACAGTTCACACTGGGCTCTGGTGTGCTTGCTGTTCCAGCGCTTTGCATTTACAGGTGCTTGTCCTTCCACCCGGGAGTGCCCTTCCCCACCCACAGAACTCCTCCTCACCCTTTGAGGCCCAGTTCAAAAATAGCCCCTTCCTCTTTGAATCCTGGCTGCACTGCTGGCTCCTTGGTGGCCCCAGAGCACAACATGAGACTTTTGTCTCCACTCTCCCTTATTTCTTTCTGTCATTTGTAATAGCTAATTGCTTTGAGGCCAGACTCCCCGAATAGAGTGTTAACTATTCTGCATTTTTCACGATACCAGCCACACGGTGGGTGATTTGTGGTTGTTTATCGACTGGACTTGGATCTGGTATAACCCATATTTGGAGGATAAGATAGCCAAGGCTCAGATAGTCAACAACTTACAGAAGAAGGTCATACAGCCCTTCAGGGCAGTGCCAGGATTGGCACTCAAGTGTTCCGAGACTCAGCCCTTGGCCCTGGCCAGCTGGCAAAGAGAGCAGCTGTCTGGTCTGAGCAGGGAGCACTGGCCCCAGCTACCTTGTCCCCGAGTCCTGCAATAACCCAGGTTGTCTGAAATCTAGAGGGCTCTGCGTGGTTTGTGATTAATGTATCTGTTTGGATGCCGGGAATTTATTTATAAAACTTCAGCATGTACAGTAAGGAGTACGGTGTGAGCACTGCCTGGACTGAGTGATGTGCGGATGCTAAGAAAGCAAGTCGAGTGGGGGGTGGTCAACCGATCAGCTCTCAAGGGTGCAGAGTCTGCGGTTGGGGCCAGCCAGCATCAGATCAAGAAGCTATTGCTACAAACCCTCCTGTTATCCCAATTTGTGATCAACTGATATTTTTCTAATTGGCACGCTGGAGGCTGAAAATTGTTTTTTAATTGGGGAGATGAGTGACTTGTGAATTATGATGAGTGTTACACATGGGCTCTCACACTGCTGAAATCAGAGTGTTCGTGCTATCTGTGTATTTATGATGTGTGGAAGGGCTAAAGTAGCCATTATTCACTCCCACCCTTGCACAAAGGTGGGAGAGCGTCCCTCACCTTGTACCAGCCGGGAACTCGGGGTTCTGCGGCATCGATGGGGGAACCCTGGATTCCCACTTCTGGAACCCTGGCACCTGCCTCCACAGGGCTTCCTAACCTTTACTCTGCTGTGGACTCTTGGCATCTGATGAAGCCTGAAGATAGACAGATCCCTTCTGAGAATGTCTCAGAATGGAAAAATTAAAATAAATAGTACTGTGGAGAAAATGAGTCCTACTGAACATGGTTATTATAAGATTGAGATTAGGAGCTGAATTTCAGCTCAAACTGAGGTGCTTCCTCATCTGTAAAATGGGGGTGATTCTTGTACCTACCTCGCAGAGTTTAGTGAGACTTGAGTAACAAGTGTGAAGTGCTTAGAACACAGCTTGGCATGTGGTTAGCATCCAATAAACAGTCGCATTTGCTTCTGCTGCTGCTATTATTATTAATAATTATTATATAAGGTAGAGATTTCTGCTCTTCAGGAGTTCACAATATGGAATGGGATATATATACGTGCCAGTAATTAAAGGTGCAGAATTGCAGTCTGATAAAGGCAAAATTGTACCATGCAGTGGCCAAGCTTTTGTGGCTAGACTTGGATTAGCTCTGCTCTTACCTGAGATGTCACCTCTCTGAGCCTAAGTTTTCTTCTCTGTAAAATGGGGATAAAGTAGAATCTAATTGACAGGCATACTGGGAGCTCCACCTCGTCCTCTCCCATCAGCCAGTTAAATCACGTGTCCCTCATGGTGTTTAACTGCATTCCCCTCCTTGAGTTTTCCTAGGCCACCCCCTTCACCAGTCAGTCCCTAACTGCCAATGAATGCAGCAAGTCCATCCCTGCCACTCTCCCTGGGCCACCTGTCAGCCCCACATGCTAAGCAGAGAAATAAGGCACCTGCAGCTGCCAACGTCTCAGAGGAGAATGACGAGGGCAGATGAGATGCTCAGAGCTCTAGGTGCTAGTCCATGGAGCAGTCAGAGCACGGGTCCAATCAGCATTTCCAAACTCCATTCTTCATGACAGATGGTTCCTAAATGGGGTGCATATTTAGGTGTTTTTATACCCTTTCTGAGCTATGTTCTGTTCATGTTTGAGTGAGAGAAGTTCTTTCCGAATTGAATGCTTCACGTATCTTCAGTTCACACACAATGTCACCTTTTTCCTGTGGCATTTCTATGCCCACATCAGAAAACCTGCTGTGGCATCCCCAGATTATTCAAGAGCAGTGGGGGCGGGGAACAGAGGTCCTGTAGCTGTGCCAGGTAGAGGCTTCTGGGGCTCTTCCGGATGGCCCAGATAAGAGAACTTGGGAAGAAGACCACTGACTGCAGCCCAGCCCCTTACCTGAGCTCATCAAGTTCCTGTGCTGTGGTTAAGAGGCAACTTGTCCTGGAGAGATGGCATACATCTGGGTCCCAGCTTCGGGCTCCTCCTGACATTGCCCAATGGCCTGGAGTTGGGCAGATAAAATATATTATGCTCACTTTGTTAAAGATGGCACTGCCCACGTGGAAACCCATTGCCCAGGTGATGATATTAGTTGCCCTTCTTGCTTGGGATGGGCGTGATTATATTAATGTGTGTTGGGGGAGGGCTTTCGCACCAAAAGGTTTTAAAAGGAAGAGATCACGTTGTTTCGGGGGAAGAATGATTATGTTCTAGGAGGAGCCCATGCTGGAGGAGAGCAGAGAAGGGCCACGTGGAGAAGAGGAGAACAGTCAAGATGGCAGAGTGCTGAAGGAGAAGCCAGTTTGGGCTGAGAGAAGGAGATGGGGAACAGAGGTGAATGAGACTGGTGAGGTTAGAAACCTTTGATTCTAGGAAATTCGGATGAGTCAGTGGCTTTGGGAGCCCTGAATGAGAAGGGAAGTGTTTTCCCACTGTGTGTATTTCTTGCCCGCCAGGTGCAAGCTAGGATTAAAGCTAATGGCCCACCGGTTCTTGGCTCCATTGTTTCAGTACTGTCTGTCTGAATCAAATGCGAACCTGTAAGGGCCAGGCGGCTGTGATGGTGGCCGTGGCTACTGGCCATACACCTGGATAGGTCATTTCCCTTCCACAGTGCTTCAGTTTTCTCATCTGTGACATGAAGCAGCTCAGAAGATGGAGAACATGCTTGAGAGGAAAGTGACCTGGGTAGTGAGGGTGTTCCTCCAGCCACATGAGCTCCAGAAGTCCATGGGGCTCAGAGTTAAGAGAGTGCCTGAGTGTCCAGGGGTCTTTTGTCGTTGCCACCACAGGACATTCATCTCAGTTGCAGCATGAGCTTGGTGGAGGCCGTATTAGCTAATCAGTGACTTGAAGACTTTCTGTGCTGCAGGAGGAGGCTGGAGAAACTTGTGGCTCCAGTCCTAGCTAAGTCACCTTGAGCAAGTCTCCAGACTTCTGTGCACATGGTGTGAGCAGCGTCCACCTGCCTCATGGGCTGCTGTAGAGACTCCAGCTGGCTGGAGGATTTGAAAATACCTGTGCAAAGGAAGGACTGTTGTTTTGAGGAGACAGGAACATAGTGGACTCTTTGGAACACAGAAGTGGTGCCAGAGCCTGTGAGGTGGAGAGCTCTGGAATAATCATTAGTGGGAATTGAGTAGCTACCATTTATGGGCTTCTTGCTCCAGTAGCAGGCCCCGTGCCAAGCACATTATGTGACCATCTCTCTCATTTACGGTGGTTCTGAGAAGCATTGTTATTCTCCTTTTACAGAGCCCAGAAGGTTCAAGTAACTGTCCTGAGGGCATGCATTTTATCAACACCCAGGCCCTTCCCGCTCAAATGCAGGTTCTAATCTCCATGCGATCCTGCCTCCAGCCCCATGATAAGCTCCGGCAGCCCATGTACTCATCTCTTAGGCTCCAGTGATAATAATGCCAGTTGCCTTTTTTCTAAGTGCTTTCTGGGTGCCAGGACCTTTATAGATGTTATTGGTCATCCTTTCAACAATTTGAGAATGAATTATTATCCCTTTCTCACAGAGAAGTAAACTGAGACCCAGAGAGCATGGAGTGATTCATCCAGGGTCACACAGCAAGAAAATAGGGGGACTAGGATTGAACTCAGGGCTGTCCCATTCCAAGAACAGGTAGGGGAGAAGCCATCTCCACAGTGTAGTCAATTAAGAGTTCTGTTTTGTTTTGAGCTTATAACTAGGGTTCCTAGGACCTCGTCATTACAGATTAATTCTTGAAAGAACTTTTATATTCAAGTCAGCTTTTTACAAGAGACCCAGGAAAATCTAGCAGAGAGAGAGAGCAAGCACTAAGCCAAAAATCAAACTCAGGGTTTTCCAGTCCATCTTAACTTTGACCACCTCCTGCCTGCACCGGGGAAGCAGGGAGCGCTGAGACACCCTCATCACAGGCCTGGGCGAGAGGGGCGCACAAAAAGGTATTCGAAGATACTGGGCTTACACCCCCTTTGAGCAGTTGCAGCTAAGACTGAGTGCTGGAGATGGGGGTAACTAAGGGACAGGTAGGTAGTAAACCCAAGCCCTGAACCCTAGAATCAGGAAGGGATCCTGAAGAGGATTTCATTGAACTTCTTTATTTTATTGAACCATTTTTACATAGAATGACCCTATGATTCATCCTCCAGAAGGTCGTACCTCTGGAAGTGAAGGGACAGTAGGACATTGGCCTGTGAACTGATCTACAACAGGTGCACGCCAGAGCTGCCCTAGGGAAAGCAGTCTGTATAGTCACCCTGATTTTTACACTAGTTGGGGTTGCTTTAAAAAGGCAAAGCACAGATATCGAAAGTAGGAGGCTGACGGGGCCCTGAGGTGGAGAGGGGCAGTAACTGTGCCAAGCCCTGCCTGGTAGCGCGCTGGCGGAAGCTGAGATCTGCGGGCAGCATTTGGAATTCGTGGGTACACGTTTCTCTCACTCAGCTTGGACTTGGAAAGTGCAGGGAGTAGGTCTGATTCATTTCTGTGCCTGTCCCTGTCCCAACACCATCGCAGGTACTGAGTAAATGCCCTTCGAATGTTTACTGATATCCTGAAGTGTGCCAGGAAAGATGGCATTTGGTCGGAAAAACAGGAGTCGGGGGGCTCTGTCTCTGAGGACTGTTAGGTTCAGTGGGGAAGGCAAGGCTACATGGACAGGTAACCTTGTTGGCTCTGTGGTCTTTTCTGTGTTGCTGAACCTCTGAACCTCGGTTTTTCTGTCTGGGAAATGGAGGTGATTATTACTGATTGTAGTAAGGTGTGAATGAGGTGGGTATGTAGGTAACTGGTATCCCTTATTATATATTCTTTTTTTTTTAAAGATATATATTTTACAGGGACAGAGAGAGAGTCAGAGAGAGGGATAGACAGACAGGGACGGAGAGAGGTGAGAAGCATCAATCATTAGTTTTTCATAGTCATTGCGACACCTTAGTTGTTCATTGATTGCTTTCTCACATGTGCCTTGACCACATGCCTTCAGCAGACTAAGCAACCCCTTGCTGGAGCCAGCGACCTTGGGTCCAAGCTGGCGAGCTTTTGGTCAAGCCAGATGGGCCTGTGCTCAAGCTGGCAAGCTTGGGGTCTCAAACCTGGGTCCTCCGCATCCCAGTCAGAAGCTCTATCCACTGCGCCACTGCCTGGTCAGGCGGTATCCCTTATTATATATTCTTAATAATGATCTAGGAAGCAGAGCTTAGTTCCACACTGAAAAGATGTGTTTTACAATCAGAATAGACCAGAGGTGAAATGGGATGCCCAGGGAGGTGGTGAGTTCTCATTACTAGAAGGCTTCAACCAGAGCCTGTCTGGCGTGGATGCTGCCACCAGGGGGGCTGGATTCGCGGGATCCTGGGAGAGTTGACAGGTTACCGCTGTTGTAAAAACCCAAGGAGTTTGAATCTGTGGTGACAGGGACTTGTTTATTCCTGTCATGTCTCCTAGAAGACTGTGCCATTGACCAGCCAGGCCATGGCGGGGTACAGGGCTGGGACTGGGAGCTGGCTCCTTGAGTGCTGGTATCTGCCTTGGAGAGGAAGGACAGAAACCAGCCTGAAAACTGTCACTTCTCCCATGTGAAATGCCTTCCTCGCTAGCTCCAGGACCTCCCATCTTGTCTGAGGGAGGAGAAGGCTTCTTCAGAACTTGACTCTCAGCATTCCTGAGGGTAGCCAGATAATCCTTGGGTTAGGCACACCTCCACCCATCCCGAGGGATGAGGCACACCTCCCCCTCCCTAAGGCCAGGTCCCCTCTCCTGCCTGTTCCCTGCAGTTGTCCTTGGATGAGACACATCTCCATCCACGTGGAGGCCAGGTATCCCCTCCTCACTGTTCTCCACTGCCTCCTCATGTGCCTACCGCTTGGAGAGCACCCATGTCTCCTACGCATGGGGTCTGTCTGCTCCGCAGCCTGTGGCTGGGCATGAAAGCTGTCGTGACCCTCCGAACTGGGATATAATGCAGAGTAAGACACACTAGCCCAACCTTTCCATCCCACAGAAGGGGGCGGACTACGAGTCAGCCAGGCACAGCAGGGGGCTGCCTGGAGTTGGCAGCAAAGCTGGGAACAGAACCTCTGTGGGTGCCACACCTCCTTTTGCCTGGCAACCTTCGGGGTCCTCAGACAGCTGCACCCTTACCAGGCTCACATGCAGACCTCCTTACTTCTGGAGGCAGATGCGCCCGCGGTGGCTGGATGGGGGTGCCATGGGGGAGGGAGGCGAACCCAGCCTCTAGACTGGAGTTAGGTGCAGCCAACACACCTGCCTCGCAGGTTCACGCGGTGCCCTGGCAGCATTTCCCGGCTTCTCCCTTTTGTTCTGGTTCTGCCTCTCGTCTGTGCCCTCACTCAGGTTTCAGGGAGGTGCCCGTGAAGGGTGCCCCCCTTGCCCTCAGCCAGCACATATCAGACCTGCTACTTCTTGCCTGTGTGCTGGCAACTTCCAAGTCAGGCTCCGCCCGAGCCGTCTGTCTAAGGCGCCTTTGCTGAGCTGACTCCAGGGGGTTCTTCAAACTCGGCACACCTAGAACAGAACTCACCAGCTCCCCCTTCATTCCCAACTGTGTCCACTCCATTTTCCAGTCAACAGCACCACTGTTCATGCCCCTGCTTCAACCAGAAACCTGGGAATCAGTGGGGGGCGGAGTTTGGCAGACCTTAGTAAGCCTTGGGGTCACCCGGAGAGCTCGGCAGACACACTCCCGACTGGCTGGGGCTGCAGGCTTGGGGCTCTGCGTTTCTAGCAGGCTCCCAGGTGATGCGTTTGTGGCCCGCACTATGAGGAGCACTGGACTGGACCCAGGTTTGTCTCACTCCCTTGACCCCATTGCGCAATGGTATTGTTGATACTACTCTTACCATCCATCTTAAAATAGTTCATTCACATGTTTTGAACACTTGGGTGCCAAGCACTGTACAAGGCGTGTGTTTAGCTGACAAAGATGTATGGGTGCCCGGTAATGTGATAGGTACTTCCGCATGGTTCAGAACATACCAAAGCATCCACTCATAGCGCTGACATTCTGGTAGAAGAAAGAAAGTCAAAACGTAAATAGTAAACTACAAAATAAAAGTTATTTTAAGTTCAAGAAGTTCTCACCAAGAAGGTAACATTGAAGCCACATTTGAAAGAAAGGTGACTTCATGTAACCCAAGCTCTCAAGATGCCGCTCCATCATTTCCTTCCAATGGCTGCTGCTTCGTCTTCCAGCTCAATGCACTGGTTCAGGGCTCTGCTCTTTCACCTGGACATCAGCCAGCAGCCTCCGGCTGGCCGTCCTGGCTGGAGATTTCCTTCTCCCACACACCCTCAGCCTGCAGCCACGTCATTCTCCTAACAAAGTGAATCATCTAATTCCTTTGGCTGAATGTCACTGAAGGATGCCCCATGACCATCAGGATAAAATGCAGATCCCTCAGCATGGTGGGGATGCAAGCCTCTGGTTCTGATTCTACATGCCCCTTCTCCCCGGGGTTCTCTGCCACCCATTCCACCCCTTTGTCTCCACACTTTAGCTGCTCCAGATTAGGACTTGCCAGCTACCTACTTTGTTCCCCAGACTTATCACCAACCCACCCGTCCTGTGTCCTTCCCTTTTGCACAAGGGGAAGCATCTTCTGCCTATCTTAGGGGCATCCCTCCATCTTCCCCCTGCAGGGCTGCTCTTCAACCCCTGTCCTCCCCATCCTCTGAGTCTCCAAAGCCTTTCCCTCCTTGGCTCTGTCTCGTCAAGGGGTTCCCACTGTCGGCATCGCACTCCGGAGTCATCACCCTTTTTCTCCAGGGCCTGACTAGCGGGCACCCTCTCTCCAACACTTCCCATGCTGGAAAGAAGGAGGTCCTTACACTTACTGACATTACCTCCTCACCTGAGAGCCACTGCAACCTGGCACCTGACTACAGATGTAAAAATGGAGACACAGAAAAGTTAAATTGCCCAGCATTGCACAGCATCAGGGGCAGAGCCAGGGCGCAAACCCAGCCAGCCTAGCCTCAGAGTGTGTGCTTGTAACCACCACACTCTGCGACCGAGAGGTGGGACAATGCTTATCCCCATCACAGGAACAAACCAGCCAAAGGGGTCTCACATGTAAGCATTGGCAAGGGTGTCCTTTGTGACTACCCTAAACATATTTAGGATTAAATACTGACAGTCTGCAGCCATTAGTGTTCTTTGCCAAGAACAGTTAACCCTCTTATCTTTACAGAGGTAAGCAGGGTGAGCTTTGTTTCTCCCAGCAGGAGGTCTGGGACGCCTGACCTTTGTTTCTCCCAGCAGGAGGCCTGACCTTTGTTTCTCCCAGCAGGAGGTCTGGGACCCCAGGCCAGGGCTCCCCATACCCAGGCTGCAGCGCCTCGGTGGCAACTCCCAGGCCCTACAGTCCTCTGACTCGTGCTGTGGCAGATGGACAGGTACTGAATGCTGGCTGCTGGCTGACAGACCCATGGGCTGTTAGGGCTGCAAGGAGCCTCAGTGACCCATCAAATGATGAGATTAGTCAGCCCTGACAAGCACTGCGCCAAACCCTTGCCTGGAAAGCCTCTGGCCTTCTCTGATCAGAGCTGTGTGGCCCGAGACTCATTTGCTGTGGTTCTCTGCCTCTCAGGTAAGGAATGGCCACTAGTGAGTGTGCTTTTGTTTTGAGAGCCTGGAAGGAGAAAGATACTGTTGGATACTTTAGAAGTTCAATTTTCTGCCTTCCCAGTGTGCAGGCTCTGTCAAGCTGTGCTTAAACAGCCTGGAGTCTAATTCCACTGAACGGTAGGGTGTTCCCTGGAAGCATCTGAGGGGACGAGCAATACCAGACCCACAGCTGGCGACTGGGCAAGTCACTGAGGCTCCTTGAGGCTCCTAGAGCCTCCTTTGTTCCCTGCCCACCTGTGAGTGATCCTGAGGATCAATGAGCCAAAGGAAAGGCTGGTTGGTAAACGGCAAAGTGGGAGACCCTACTGACCCCTGATCAGTGCTTGCTTGTCAAAAGGACCAGTTTATCATAGCCCAGCTCCTCAGCCTCCAAACTCTGTTATCTTTCTCATCCCATTGACCTTAGGTCCAGATTTGGGGGTTGTTTATGCAACAGATCTTCCCTGAACCCCTAGTGAGGTGCTTGGTGGTGCTGGTACTGCGCTAGGGAACCCAAGAGAAGAAAAAAGCAGGGCTGCCCATGAGTGGTCCTCAAGCCATTCAGGGGAAGACAGAATGCCCAAGAGAAGGCAGCTTTAAGCAGGAAGTTTCCTGTTCATTTTTGTTCTTAACATACATGTGGAAAAGGCTCATGTGTAATGAGTTTTCAGAAAGTGGACATAACTGTAACCACTTCCTAGCTCAAGAAACAATATGACCAACCCCACCCAGGACCCCTGAACCCCTCCCTGTCTCTACCACCCCATCCTGACATCTAGCACCATATAAAGGGTTTGCCTATTTTTGAACTTTTTAGTTTTTTTTTTAGCGAGACAGACCAACAGGGAGAGAGAGGAGAAGCTCAACTCATAGTTGCTGCACTTTTAGTTGTTCATTGATTGCTTCTCATATGAGCCTTGACTGGGGGCTCCAGCCAAACCAGCGGCCTTGGGCTCGAGCCAGTGACCATGGGGCCATGTTTATGATCCTATGCTTCAGCCGGCAACCCCGCACTCAAGCTGGTGACCTCTGGGTTTTGAACCTGGGTTCTCTTTTTCCCAGGCCAACACTCTAACCACTGCACCACCGCCAGGTCAGGCTATTTTTGAACTTTAAATAAATGAAATCACCCAGGACTTCTTTCACTCAATGCTGTGTGTGAGAGATTCATCCTGTTGATGTTAGTAGCAGATCTTTTTTTTTTTTTTTTTTTACAGGGACAGAGAGAGGGATAGATAGAGACAGACAGACAGGAACGGAGAGAGGTGAGAAGCATCAATCAGTTTTTCATTGCCATTGCAACACCTTAGTTGTTCATTGATTGCTTTCTCACATGTGCCTTGACCGCGGGCCTTCGGCAGACCGAGCAACCCCTTGCTGGAGCCAGCGACCTTGGGTCCAAGCTGGCGAGCTTTTGCTCAAGCCAGATGGGCCTGCGCTCAAGCTGGCGACCTCGGGGTCTTGAACCTAGGTCTTCTGCATCCCAGTCCGATGCTCTATCCACTGCGCCACTGCCTGGTCAGGCTGTTCTTTTCTTTTTTTTTTTTTAAGTAATTAACCATTATTTTAAAAGCTTTAGCCAATGTTACAAAAACAAAACAAAGTAATATTTATGAATGCAAGTATAATTGATTTTTGCTTTCTGTACGTAATCGTCTTTGAAACGCTAAAAGTGAGTTCTTTTGAGAAGCTGCGGGTGCACAGGAGGTGATCTACTGATTTGCCTTCTCAAAGTGTTCTTTGGAAGCAGTCGGAAGTGGCTGGGTTGTAGGAGAATCAGGGTCCAGTTTGCTGGGCAGACTTCTCCATGGACTTCCACAAACCAAATGCTTTCACCAGTTGAAAGGTCTTTGCCGTGCTTTGACCCACTGGGAGATCATTGATACTCAAATGCCGGATGACTCCATTAGGGCCAATTATGGAGAGACCTCTTAGTGCAAGACCAGGACCTTCTTTTTTGTTGTTGTTGTTTATCTTTTATTACAGGGACAGAGAGAGAGTCAGAGAGAGGGATAGATAAGGACAGGCAGACAGGAACGGAGAGAGATGAGAAGCATCAATAATCAGTTTTTCATTGCGACACCATAGTTGTTCATTGATTGCTTTCTCACATGTGCCTTGACCGCGGGCCTTCAGCAGACCGAGCCACCCCTTGCTGGAGCCAGCGACCTTGGGTCCAAGCTGACGAGCTTTTGCTCAAGCCAGATGGGCCCGAGCTCAAGCTGGTGACCTTGGGGTCTCGAACCTGGGTCCTCCGCATCCCAGTGCGACGCTCTATCCCCTGCGCCACTGCCTGGTCAGGCAGACCAGGACCTTCTAACACAGGGGTCCCCAAAATTTTTACACAGGGGGCCAGTTCACTGTCCCTCAGACCTTTGGAGGGCCGGAGTATAAAAAAAACTATGCACAAATCCCTATGCACACTGCACATATGCACACGCATCAATCATATGACGTGCTTCCAAAGCCGTGACGCATGTATCCCGCGTCACCGGAAGTAGTACTGTACGTGAGCGCTGCTGTGCTTTGCAGCGCGCCACATACAGTACTCCAGGAGCACGTGGATGCATCCTGTACTCCTCTCACTGACCACCAATGAAAGAGGTGCCCCTTCTGGAAGTGCGGCGGGGGCAGATAAATGGCCTCAGGGGGCTGCATGCGGCCCGCTGGCTGTAGTTTGGGGACCCCTGTTCTAACAGCACACAACAATCTCAGGAAAAATGTTTAGTCAAATCTTGCCACGAACCAGTGCAGCTAGTAATTCCAGGTCCTGACAAAAACAGTGCAGAATTATGAAAACATACTCACCAAGAAAAGAGGATGGGATCGGGAGGCCTCTGCAATGCTGATGGCAAGATTAGAGAGAGAGAGAGCCCCTGGTCTTTATTATATAGAATAGACAAAGCCTTCAAGCCAATATACAAATAGGGAAGTCTGATACAAAGCCACTCATCTGAGGCATAAATTGGATCCCTCATAAGAGTGTACCACCCCACATCATGCAACAGTCAAGTGTGTGGGGAAAAGCAGTGTTTAACAGATCTTAGGGCCTGATCTGTGGTGGCGCAGTGGATAAAGTGTCAACCTGGGAACACTGAGGTCGCCAGTTCAAAACCCTGCACTGGTCTGGTCAAGGCACATATGGGAGTTGAGCTTCCAGCTCCTCCCCCCTTTCTCTCTCTCTCCCTCTCACTCTGTGTCTCCTCTCTAAAATGAATAAAAATAATAAAATAAAAGATCTTAGTATTAAGAGATCTCAGTGTTAAGAGATCTCAGTATTAAAAGAGTTGGAAAGGCCTACTCTTAAACTAAGCCTTAGGATATAATGACCCTGCCAGCCCAGCCCACAACCTGTCTCCCACAAAATCTGACAATTGTGTGATGTTGACGTGGTTGAAAAGGCCATTCGTCCTCCGTGTGTTCATCCATGCAAGATGGCTAAAGTGGGGATCCACTGCAACGGCAACAGCTTCACAGTTCACGTCATGAAACTCACTGGCTTTGTCACTAAAAGCAATAATTTCTGTGGAACACACCAAGGTAAAATCCCAAGGATAGAAGAAAAGCACCAAGTAGTTCCTCTTAAAGTCATTAAGGTTTAGTTCTTTGACCTCCGCGTTGACAACAGCTGCATGCTTGAATTGAGTGCGTGCTGGGGGACGGCAGGAGCATGGTATAAGGAATTGGTGCTAACGGCAAAGTTTGTTTCACTGGAAGCAGACCACAGTGCATTTGTCATGAAGGTCTTTGAGAAACAGCAGGCCCAAGAAATGCCCCCCAGGAATGGCGTTTACCTGTTGGGCACCTGGAGCCTGGAGCAACCTCCCAGCCAGCCCATTACCTTCTGTGCACATGGGAGCTTCGGGGAGGCCGGAGAAGCTGGGGAGGCAGGGCCTGTGGGGGTGGGACCTGAAAGCTGATCTGTGCTGACCAGGGCGCTGAGGTCCTTTCCTGTTCTGGGTGTGCTATAAGTGTTCCAGTCCATGTCCTTTGATGAGTTTATGTGCGTCTTATTTGGGGTATAGACATGCAGAGTTATTACGCAAGCATTTGTTCAAGGTCGGTCAATACCAGTAGGAAGGATTCAAGCAAGTTGTTAGAAAGAACTTCCAGAGCCTAATGTTCGTGGTCAGGCAGCTCTTGCCCCCAGAGGAGGGGGCTGTGAAATTTTCTTTGGAGAACAGGAGGAAGATGCTGGATTAGGCAGCTCTTAGGCGTGGGGGAGGGGCAGTCCTTGGCTCCTTTCTGTTGGGTTTTGGTCCCCTCTCAGTAGTCTGAGGTTTCCAGACTACACTCCTGAGAGATGTCTGGGACCACTTGAGAGGGCTGGGGTCGGGGAGGGCTTTGGACTTCACTTCCTGCTTTAGCCAGAGTGCTCCGTGGCCTCTGTTCCATGCAGCGGAGTTCTGAGAATGACTTCCTGTGTTTTTTAAAGAGTTGTCACTCAGTGTTTGAAAAAGCACTGCTTCGGGGGCCCTCCCAGCTGGCAAGTTCTATTTTGGGAGTAGGAGGTTGGTGTGGGAAGGGTTAAGCATTATTCTGCCAAAGAGCCGGGTTGGGCCTTATGACCTTTTTAAAGTTCTTACAATTTGGTTTGCAATATGGGTGATTTCATAACATTCTATAAAAATGGTGTTCAAACAAAACAACTTCTCAAGCCTAACGGATGCAGAGGACAGGCTTCACCCTGAGGAACATTTAGGTAGCATTTCAGCAAGAATCTTGCGGACACTGTACTTCACCCACCCCTCTGCTTTCAAAAGTTTATATTTTAATTTTTATACTTCTCCATTGGCTGTTCCTAATAGTAGTCACTTGGGGTAGTTTGGGTTCAGAACAGTTCCCATTTTTGCCAAGGAGTGGGTGATGTGGGTGGCCTGTGTGTCCCTTTTGGGGGAGGTGGCCATCCCCCCTCCCACAGCAGGCCTAGTTTGGACTTGTAGTTTCACATGGTAAAGAAGGCTGCGCTGTTCGTGGGCCCAGAGAGAAACATCTCCGCCTTGGCATGTAGCTGTGAGCCAACAGCCCTGATAAACAGCCTGCTTCCCGGGGCCAGCCAGGAACAAAGCCGCGGCTCTCTGCGGTTTGTCTGCCCTACTCTTCCTGAAACAGCTGTTTATCCTTTTGACAGGAGCTGGACCACAACACGTTCCCTTCCTCCCAGCCCTGCCTCCTTCTGCAGGACTGAGCTCAGTAGAACTTTGTTGTTTTGCCTTTTACTCTGGGGAGAGTGAAGTAGATGATGAGGTATGTGAGACGTTGAAATGATTTCCTTGTGCCTGTCAGGGTCACCAGGGGAACTGTGAGCAGGCTGTGCCGCGGGCCGGCCTGGGCGAGGACCTTCGCTCTCCCCCTGACCTCTTGCCGGTCCCCTCCTGAGTAGTTTGGAAGAAGCCAAAGGCCTGCTCTCCCAGGCTTGAGATCTGGAAGTAGGGGCTGGCGGGATGCTGGCTCAGAGACATCCCTGTAAATTCCACTGGAGTTTGCTTCCCCTGCAGGACCTCTTGGGCTGTGGCTGCGGCTACCGCCTGGGATTTTCTCTGAAGGACTCAGACGGACAGTGCGGGGTTGGCATGAGTTTGAGTCTGGGTCAGGGCCATGTGGTAGGCAGGTGCGAAGCCCTCAGGGCAAGAGACCCCTCGTTTCCCTTACTTTCTTCCTCTTGGAAAAACCCTTGCACATTGTCTGAGCCAGGCAGCAAGGCAAAGCTGGCCGGATCCAGGCTTCAGATTTCCTGAAGGGACTCAAAAAGGCACGACAAGATGTACATCAGAGAACAGGTTGTTCCATTCTGACAGCTGGGGCTACATGTGGCCATGTGTCTAGTCTGAGACTTGTGTCTTGGTTTCCTCTGACATAAGCGAAAACATCCTTCCGTGGACTCCCCCCACCCCAGGAACTGTACCTCATTTCTTCAGAGGGGGAACATTTCCCCGTTTAGAGAGCTTTTCAGGTGAAGCAGCCCTCTCCCTCCTCTCCTCCAGCTCAGCCCCTGCCAGGACTGGGCCTGGGAGCCAGAGGGTCTGCTTTTCAAATCGGCATCCCCTTCTGGGTGAGCCCTGCCCTCTCAGCCTCTGTTAAAGCCCAGTTTCTCAGCAAGAAATGTCCTGCACTGACCACAACAAGGGACGGACAGACAGAACAGGAGCGGAAGAGCCGCACCAGGCACACAGGAAGTGCCTGGGAATGGCAGGAGAGCCAGTGTTCAGCAGCTGGTCAAAGGGGAAGTCAGCCCCTTAGTGAGGCTCGGCCATGATTGGCTAGCTTTGGGTCAGTCACTATGTGATGACCATGAGAGGCGATTAGTTCATGTGTAAGCCCTCATGTTTTCTGAGAACAGAGTGGTGGAAATGGTGAACACTGGAGGCTAATGTCCTGCCCCTGAATCCTGGCTCCTTATGCTTGTGACATGGGGCAAGTTACTTCACCTTTCTGAGCCACAATTTTTGTATTTTTAAAATGGGGATAATTCTAGAGTGACTTCACAGGGTTAACTTGAGAGACTGCGGTTAAAGTGGTTAACCCAAGGCCTGGCCTGCTGCAGTCCGGGATCGTCCACATGTTGCAGGGCCAGAAGCTTATTCAGTTTCTAGGGCCCTCTTTAGAAAAAGAATGCAAAGTTGCAAATACAACATTAGGCATGAAAGTGGATACAGCTGACCCTTGAACAACACGGGTTTGAACTCCACTTATACACAAATTGTTTTTCCAATAAATACTGTAAATGTATTTTCCGTATGATTTCTCTTAACATTTTCTTTTCTCTAGCTTACTTTATTGTAAGACTACAGTATATAAAACGGATAACATACAGATACGTGTTAATCAACTGGCTTATGTTATTGGTAAGGCTTCTGTCAACTGTAGACTATAAGTAGTTAAGTTTTTGAGGAATCAATAGTTATATGCAGATTTTCAAATACAGGGGGATCAGCACCCCTAATCCCTGCATTGTTCAAGGGTCAACTGTATTTAGAATGTGAGCAGACATATCCCAACAAATAACAAAAGCTGACAATTACTCCAAATAGGACAAAGTCCAGAAAACATCATCATAATAAAATGATGCAAAAATAATGTAAAAATGATTAGTATTACCCAGGTGCCTAATGCACCTGTTACATTTTGGCTGCATACACTTGGGTTGCCTCTTTATCTGACAATGATTTTGTTGTGTCATTTTTTTTTTTTTTTTTTTTTACAGGGACAGAGAGGGAGTCAGAGAGAGGGATAGATAGGGACAGACAGACAGGAACGGAGAGAGGTGAGAAGCATCAATCATTAGTTTTTCGTTGCCGTTGCGACACCTTAGTTGTTCATTGATTGCTTTCTCACATGTGCCTTGACCGCAGGCCTTCAGCAGACCGAGCCACCCCTTGCTGGAGCCAGCAACCTTGGGTCCAAGCTGACGAGCTTTTGCTCAAGCCAGATGGGCCCGCGCTCAAGCTGGTGAGCTCGGGGTCTCGAACCTGGGTCTTCCGCATCCTAGTCCGATGCTCTATCCACTGCGCCACCGCCTGGTCAGGCTGTTGTATCATTTTTAGAAGAAAGACAAATCAGTTTTGCCTCTCGCATGGTTAATCAGTGGTTGCTTTTTTATTACCGAGAGGTGAGAAAAGTTCCTTTCAGCTTCACAACTTGTTATTGGTGATGCCACATCTCTAGTCTTGTGGCAGTTTCTTTCTCAGTTGGCTTTGGCCAGAGCTCTGGAGAACTCCGCTCTTGATCCTGGATGGGGTGCGGTAGAGGGTGGGGGCATGAGGTGGCGGGGTCCTGGTCATCGTGACCCCTGAGCAGGGGGCAGAACAGTCTCCAATTTGGTGCTTTCCCCTTGCGATCAAAGTGGAAGGCTCCTGGGTAGGCGACAAAGTCCCCTGAAGCTGACTGTTGCTGGGACCCAGGCAGGTGTGTAGACCATGGGGTCAGTTCCATGGAGCCACATGCAGCCCTAGGCCAAGCACCGAGGCTGGAGTGAGTCCCCCAGGCACAGGAACAGCCCTCACTTCTGGGAAGCAGCTGGGCCTTACCCACTCCCCACCCCAGTCTGCAAGGGGGCCTAACACCAGGCTTTATTCATATCTGGGTAGTTTGGCCTCTGCGCTCAACTGCTCGACTTGTGTTGGTCGGTCATCTTATCCTTTTATCGTCACTTTAAGAAATCCATGGCACTACTGCAGCAAGCTGTGCTCCATATGGCTAAGTGAACTGCCCCCTCATGATGAGACTTCCAGCCCAGTGTCAGGGTCAGTTAGGAAAGCCTGTCATGGAAAGTTAAGTCCGAATGACTTGTTTTAGGGATGGGGGGGACTAGGGCCAGAGGAGCCCATGACCTCGGTGGAAGCTGGGGCCACTCGGCCTTGGCTTCCTTCCCTGCCAAACTTGAGTTCCGGCAGTGGGGCATAGACGCACCACAAGCAGCCGGGCCCTGAGTCATGGGCAGTGAGAGGGGGACTATCACAGGGTCACAGTGGGGTGCTGCCCTGAGGGACCCATATGGCTCTCTCAGGTGAAGCCACATCCCTGCCTTCAGAGCCACACATTGAAAAGTGTCGTTATCACTACAGCGGCCATCTGTGGAGCATTTAGTGACCATGGGCACAGTATGCTTCATACACACAGTTTCCTTTTGAACTTTCAAGACCCCCAAAGGAGGGCGCTTGACACTAGGACTATGGATAGAAGAGTCAGCACTGGCCTCATTTCTACCAGGAACGCTGGATCTAACCCAGTGGTTCTTAACCTGGGTTCTATCGAACTCTAGGGGTTCGATGAGTCGGTCTCAGGGGTTCGGAGAAACCTCTGCCGTGGAGGCCAGAATAAAGTAATACCGTAATTTGTTGTGAGTTCATGCACTTTGTTGGTTTTGTTCTTTGAGCAAGGTGATGTTCATGCATGGCTCATTTTGTGCACCAGTAAAAAAACCTGTGTCTTGAATTTGGGGGAAAAAATCATATTTTATTTATCACTAAAGAAGGGTTCGGTGAATGCGCATATGAAACCGGTGGGTTCGGTGCCTCAAAAAAGGTTAAGCCTGACCAGGCGGTGGCGCAGTGGATAGAGCGTTGGACTGGGATGCGGAAGACCCAGGTTCGAGACCCCCGAGCTCACCAGCTTGAGCGCGGGCCCATCTGACTTGAGCAAAAACTTAGACCCAAGCTCACTGGCTCCAGCAAGGGGTGGCTTGGTCTGCTGGAGGCCCCGCGGTCAAGGCACATGTGAGAAAGCAATCAATGAACAACTAAGGTGTTGCGAGGGCAACGAAAAACTAATGATTGATGCTTCTCACCTCTCTCCGTTCCTGTCTGTCTGTCCCTATCTATCCCTCTCTCTGATTCTCTCTGTCCCTGTTTAAAAAAAAAAAAAAAGGTTAAGAACCACTTATCTAAACACTGCAATGGAGGGTGTGGAGCACAGAAGATAGGAGTTTTGTCTTAAGTCTTTAATACCCAGTTCGCTCCTGTGCCCTCCCCCCCCCCTCACCTACTTTTGTTCACAACATTTATCATTCAAAGTATTTGACCCCATCTCACACGTCCAGGAGTGCCTGAGGCTAGAGCAAGCAGGGGCAGCTCTGGGTCCCAGGAGCTGGGGGAGGCACCATAGGCAGACAGGAACACAAGCTGCAAGGAGGTTGGGTTACCCCACCGCCATTGTTACCCTGCAGATCCTGGTGCTGGAGAGATGTAAGACCAGTAGCCACGGCCACCATCACAGCCGCCTGGCCCCATGCAGGTTCGCATTTGATTTGGACAGATGGTAATGAAACAATGGAGCCAAGAACTGGTGGACCATTAGCTTTAATCCTAACTTGCACCTGGCAGGCAGAAATACACACAGTGGGAAAACACTTCCCTTTCCATTCAGGGCTCCCAAAACCACTGACTCATCCACGTTTTCCTAGAATCAAAGTTTTCTAGCTCACCAGCCCTATTCACCTCTGTTCCTCATCTCCTTCTCTCTGCACAAACTGGCTTCTCCTTCAGCACTCCGCCATGTTGGCTCCTTCTCCTCTCCTCCACATGGCCTTTCTCTGCTCTCCTCTCTAATGCTAATCTCAGGAACCCAGAGTGAGCAAACTCCTGGTCTGCCCCATTTTATAGTGTAGATTCAAACCCTTTAATCCAATATACAAACAAGGAAGTCTGATACAAAGTCACTTATCTGAAGCATAATGGGATTCCTCATTAGAGTGCAACACCCCTATCATGCAACAGTCAAGGGTGTGGGGAAAAGCTTAGTCTTAAAACTGAGCCTTAGACCTGACCAGGTGGTGGTGCAGTGGATAGAGCGTCGGACGGGGATATAGAAGACCCAGGTTCGAGACCCGAGCTCGCCAGCTTGAGCGCGGATCCATCTGGCTTGAGCTAAAAGCTCGTCAGCTTGGACCCAAGGTCGCTGGCTCCAGCAAGAGGTTGCTCAGTCTGCTGAAGGCCCGCGGTCAAGGCACATGTGAGAAAGCAATCAGTGAACAACTAAGGTGTTGCGACAGCAACGAAAAACTAATGATTGATGCTTCTCACCTCTCTTCGTTCCTGTCTGTCTGTCCCTATCTATCCTTCTCTCTGACTCTCTCTGTCCCTGTAAAAACAAACAAACAAACAAAAAAAAAACAAAACAAAAAACTGAGCCTCAGGCTATCACGACCATGCTGGCATACAGTCTGTCCCCCACACCCAATGCAAACTGTAAGTGAGCAAACATTTATACCATATTTACAAAGTTATTTGACCAACAGGAAATAAGGGCTTTCCCAGGACTTCTGAGTGCTGTTATTCAGCTGAGATGTTCGCCTCCCTGACTTAAGATGGAGAAAACAAGGTCCACTGTCCCAGAGAACTCCTTTCAGTGAGGATTTCTGTTTGGAAGGTGTTGGGCCGATAAAATATATTATGCTCACTTTGTTAAAGATGGCGCTGCCCACGTGGAAGCCCATCTCCCAGGTGATGATATTAGTTACCCTTCTTGCTTGGGATGGGCGTGATTATATTAATGTGTGTGGGGGACAGGCTGTAAGCAGGCAGAGTCATTATAGCCCAACGTTGTAGGGTGGTGCACTCTCATGAGGAATCCCATTATGCCTCCGATAAGTGACTTTGTATCAGACACTTTCTTGTTTGTATATTGAATTAAAGGTTTTGAATCTACACTATAAAGTGGGGCAGACTGGGAGCTTGCTCTCTCTCAGTTCCTGAGATTAGCATTAGAGAGGAGAGCAGAGAAAGGCCACATGGAGGAGGCCAGGAGAAGCAGCCAAGATTGTGGAGTGCTGAGGCAGAAGCCAGTTTGTGCAGTTTGTGTGGGGGGAAAAGGAGATGGGGAATAGAGGTGAATAAGTCTGGTGAGCTAGAAACCTTTGATGCTAGGAAACTCAGATAAGTCAGTAGCTTTGTGACACTGAATGAGTGGGTTTTGGAGCCCAGTGTGTGTTTTTACTTGCTCGCCGGGTGCAAGCTAGGATTAAAACTGATGGCTCACCAGTTCTTCACCATTGTTTCATTACCATCTGTCCGAATCTAATGCGAACCTGCACTGGCCAGGCGGCTATGATGGTGGCCCTGGCTACTGGCTTTACAGAAAGAATAGCTTCACTTAGCTCAGACTGCGTGTGTGTGTGTGTGTGTGTGTGTGTGTGTGTGTGTGTGTGTGTGTGTGTGTGTGTGTGTGTGTGTTGTATGTAGGACAGGTTGGGGGTGGGTACGGAAGGATTCATTTGTGAGTCACATGGCAAAGTCTGTCTGACACTCCAGGGAAACAGAAGCAAAAAAGGAAAAGGCGGAGGTGAAGTGGGGAAAGTGGAGAAATTACAGGGTGACCCTGACCTGAGAAATGCCTCCAGGGTTTAAGCACAGTCTGCACTGTGTTCCAAGAGTAGGGACTGTCCGTGTGGTTTCATTTGGGAACTGGTACAGGGGCTGAGTTCTGGGAGTGGCCCAGGAGCAGCCACGTGGGGGCTAGGATGGCTCCAGAGAGAAACTGAGCCTGAGACCTGAGGGCTCCTGTGGGACTGGGTCTGAGGTCACAAGTCCTCTGAGCTGCGGAGGCAGGTTCCCCAGAGTTCCACGCTGCCATTCAGCAGTCCGAATTCTATGCTTTATCCCTCCAGTGGGCAATTTAAAAGCAACCTCATGTATCCTAGTTGGTGGCTAACACAGTCAACACCCCATCTTCAGAATTACACAATTTTGAAAATTCTGAGAGACAAACACATAAGAGAAAGACTTTTAGACCATGCTGGCTGCCAAATGGCTCATTTCTGTCTAGAGAGAAATACAAAAACATTTTAAAAGACTCATTGGCCACCCTGCCAACACTTTCTCCTCTAGAGACGTGCATTCCAGATCTCCAGAAGCATGTCTACACCCATTTCTCGTGTTTTGCTAAAGGATGTGCTATTGGCTGGTTTGCGCAGCTTCCAATTGTAAGTCTCCAACAGCAGTAACAACTGGCCGCAGTGAAAAGTAAGCTGATTCAAGCAATTTATGAAGTCCAGAAAGATAGGGGTTTCACAAATTATCTCATAATGCTAACTTTTGAAATGATGAATCATATATACTACTTTACATGGTGTTTACATAGAGTGGCAATTAGATGCATCTGGCCTTGGCTCTCCCTGATGTAAACTTCAGTGTTCTCTATATTAACATTTCTCATACTGGGAGACAATTTGCATCTGATCCTCAGCAAGTGGGGTGGATAAAGCCTGGGACCCATATCGGACAGTGTGATAGGCTCCTCAGCACAGGCTGGGTGTTGCTGGAGAAGGGTCCCCGCCTGGATCTGAGAAAATCCGGGTCTCCTACTGCTGAGGAGCTGTTCTTCGGGCCACAGCATGGGGCAGATGGCTAACCCCTAGAGTCCCTAACCTGCATCTTGCTTCACACGCTCAGAAACCTTCATTCCTTTCCATCAAATATGTTTTGAGCTCTTGCTCAATACTGGCCACTGTGCTACCTCACTGGGCCCTCCTGACAGCCTGTGTTATGGATACCTGTAAGAACGAGCATTTTTTTCACATTTATATGGTGTCTGGCACAAAGCTAAGTATTTTATGGAAATTATCTCTTGCGTTTATGGCTATTTTTAAAAAAATTTATTCATTTTAGAGAGGAGAGAGAGAGAGAAGGGGGAGGAGCAGGAAGCATCAGCTCCCATACATGCCTTGACCAAGCAAGCCCAGGGTCTTAAACCGGCAACCTCAGGGTTCCAGGTCGACGCTTTATCCACCGCACCACCACAGGTCAGGCCATTCATGGCCATTTTTATCCCCAGTTTAGAGATGAGGGAACCAATTTAATATGATCTGTTAGAGGTCCACAATCTCTTTTCTGAAACCCCAGGGCCTGGAATGCAGGATTTTTCAGGTACAGATTATACGTCCTATATCAGGTAACAGCCCCAGAGCAGTGGCACCAAATGATAAAATGCATCAATATTTACGCACAGAAATGTTTAAGCAGCCAGCCTCACTAAGTCGGATAGGGTTATAAATAGCCTCGTGTCAGTTAGGGCCATGATGCCAATTGAATTACAAACAGGCCTTTCGGTTTTCAGAGCGTTTCGGAGATGTGGATGAGGGGCTGCCAAATGCTCAGGGCTACCCGGTCTCTGTGCATCAAGCCGGGACTCCAAGCCCCGCCTGTCCCAAAGCCCATGTGCTGGATCACCATCCACACTCCCCGGGGAGTGAAGACTAGCGTGGAGAGGTGGCCGCAGTGTCAATGCAGACCCGTTTCCTCCCAAAGCCAGGGCTTTTCTAGAACTCATGCTAGTGCTAGTGATGTAAATTCAAGTGGCTTTTTCCAGCAGGGGGCTGAGTTGCATGCAGTTGTATTTTGTGACTTTGCTGTGGGCCCTAGGCCACATGTGCCAACCAGCTCACAAGCTACTAGAGGGAAGAAGCGCAAGACAGAGGTTTGCATAGGCTCCAGCAGGCCCATCTTCTCGTGCCTATGCAATACCACCAACCATAGTTACATCTGAAAGCTGGGTGAGCTGCGACCTTGAGTTCACACTGGCTCTTCTGTTTCCAAATAGCTTACTTTCTAAGCAAGGGGGACCTGAGTATCGTGGCTGATGATCCTGTTCTGTTCTTTAACTGAATTTACAATAAAGGTGATGTAGCACGTGAGATCAAAGGCTGGAATCATCGAAGGCCCTCTTTGAACAGAATTGGCAAAATATTCTGTCCACCAAAAAGACACATTGCAATGCCATTTTCATTGTATTTAATTCACGCACCAAACATTCATAGAGGGCCTCATCAACTCTGTGTGGGGCACTGGTGACTCAGGGTTGAGTAGAACACCCCTACTGCCTCCAGGAGGCTCAGACTGACTCATAGAGGAGACGGAGCCACAAGCGGGCATTCCCACGTGAACCACCTTCCAAGGCCATGTGCACAGCAATGTGGACAGAGTGATGGGGGAGCCAGAGGAGAGAAAGGAGGCTTCGCTGGTAGTCAGGGCTTCACAGAGGCACTGACATTGGATGAATGGCATGGCTGGCCGCTCTCTTGGCTTCCAGATGCCCACCCTCTTGGTTTTCCTCCTGCCTTCCAGACCTCCCCTTCTCATCTCTTCCTCTGTCCTACCAGCAAATGTCCCTTCAGCCCAGGGCCTGCTTCCGTTTTCTCACTTCCCCATATCTGCCTCTCTTCCCACATTCATTCCCCACCCCCAGTGCTCCCCAGCACCCAGTGGGCTCTCTGAATGAAGTTGGATCAGGTGATATCCCAGCTTTAGAGGCTTTTGTGGGTCCCCGCCCCCTTTCCATGTCGTCCCAGCCTCTGTCTGTACTGCGCACCCTGCCCTTGTTCCGGCAGAGAACTTCACTATTTTTTCTTGTACAAAAGCTTTTTTGCTTTTGTCCTTTTTTCAAGCACAAGAAGCTTTGTTTCCTGTCAGCCTGTAGTAGATGCTATTCCAAAATATTCTCGTCCCTCTCGTGACGCACTTTTCGCCCCTTTCCTTACTGTCTTCATTCCTTGGGAGCTCTAGTCACCACCTCCCCCAGCGAAGCCTTCCCCAACCCCCCAAATTAAAAGAACTTCCCAACCTGCTGTTCCCCACCTGGCAGTCCTCCCCCCTCAACCGTAATTTCATGCAGCCATCAAAAAATATTCATGCGCTTACTATGCACCAATTGTTTGCGTGTTGTGGGTGGGGAGGTGGGAAATGGGTGAGCCCAGCTGAACAAGGACTGAGTGGTTTCCCCCTCTGAGCACAGGGCACATAGTCAATGTATCAGGGGAGGCACAGCTAAGAAATGAGTGGTTCCCTGAAGTCACTTACGGAGAGGTCAGTGATCTGAGTGCTGGCAGCTGGCGGCATGGGAACCATTTACGGGTACTCTCTCACACTCCCCCCACCCATGACGGGCCTCATGTTCGTCCAGGTACTTTCCCTCTGAGCCCCTAAGTGGCCTTAGCATCCTTCCCAACACAAGAGCCCTGCAATTCATCGAACTGGCCTAATTTGCCATTGCAGCCCTGTGCAAGTTAAGGTAGAGCGCACTCCTTAGCTCTAGTTAAATATTCATAAATGTTTCCTTTTAGAGACAATACAGGTAGAAGCATTTATTAAAAACCATATCTTGCTCTGAATATAATGACTCTCTTTTTTCTCTCTTCTTTTTTCTTTTCCCAGGAGAAAATAATGAATGTCAAAGGAAAAGTGATTCTGTCAATGCTGGTTGTCTCAACTGTAATTGTTGTGTTTTGGGAATACATCAACAGGTAATTATGAAACGTGATGAAATGATGTTGATGAAAGTTACTCTAATCTCTTAGCCAAGTCACCAGGTTGAGTTACAGCTAGACTTAACTGAAACCATAAAGGAGAGAGTCCACCCTTCCCATAGCCCTGAGCCCTGAGCTATCTATAAAAGCAGTAGAGCTCCAAGTACCTTTTGGCTAATTAACTGTCTTCCTTCCAAGTTCCTAATGTTCTTTTATTTTTCAATCCTTATTTATTGATCTTAGAAAGAAATCGATTCCTTGTTCCACCCATTTATGCATTCTTTGGTGACTCTTGTATGTGCCCTGACCCGGGATTGAACCCACAACCTTGGTGTATCAGGACGATGCTCTAAACCAATTGAATTACCTGGCCAGGATGCTAATGACTTGATTTTTATACTTTTGCTGTTCTGGGCAGGCTAAATCCCCAAATAGTAGGGTCTTATTAAGCCCAAAATGTAATTTAAAATTATTCATATGGCCAGATATAGAAATTACCTTAAGAAATCTCAGACACCAATTCCTTGAGAAATCCACCCTGATTTTTGCAATCCTGAGATATTTGCAAAAAGGAAAAGAGCAACCCAAGTTGTTGACTTTTGCCGCAAAATACACTTGAGTTGCTGGCGATTTATTCGTGCCTGGCTAAAACTTTTCTTTTCTTTCCTTTTTTTAACTCTGGAAAGCAAAGTGAATTAAACATTTCTGAGTGCATTTACCCAAAAGCCGCTTCTGTGCTTTTGGAAACTACAATGCCTTGGAGATTCCAGCTGGAGTGGCTTCTGATAGAAAGAAGTCTCCACAAGCAGCTACAAAAATGCATGCGTTTGACTTAAAAGGCGCTGGTACAGCTTGTCCAAAAAGTCCACTGTTCCGCTTTGGGCAGGGAGAGTGATCTGGCACCATTAATATTTTCATGGTGTAGTGTTTTATTAGCCCTGAAGTTCACAATGAGGGCCTGGATTAACATTTGAAGGCTTCCAATTTTTAAATTCTAAGATTTGATGAGCCAACAGGACCATGTTGACATCTAAAAACTGCACCTTGAGGTCAGTCAGTGGAAGCAGAATTGCTCCCAAATTTGGGTGCTGTCCCCTTCCCCCCATATGGGTGGGTGCTGCATAGATCTAACCGTTTCTGGAGTGTCATTCCATTTTGTTCTAAACAATCATTGTAAGAAAAATAAGACAAGTGTGACCAAATTAGAGGGGGTCTACAAACCAGATGTTTCAAATTAAGAACACTGAGAGTAATTAGTCCACAGAAAAGAGGAATCAGAGTTGGGAGAAGGAATCCTGAGCCTCCCTTAGGTATTCAAGGGCTGAGGAAATATCCTCACGGGGGCCTGGAGTTAGGCTGCCTGGGGCTGGTCCCATGCCACCACACACCTCCTCGGTGACCTTGGGCAGCTTGCCCAGCCACTCTATTCCTCATTTTCCCTATCTTTAAAAATGGGGAGAGTAATAGCACCTGCTTCATAAGATTGCTGGGAGGATTAAATAAGGTATTGTATATAAAGCAGTTAGGGTAGTGTCTATAACTTAAGCACTCAGAGATGATGGCTGCCATGTTCTTCTTCATCATCATCATCTTCTTCATCATCACCCTATCACCACCACCCTCTGCTCTAGCGGGCAGACTAGGACAGGGGATTTGGGCAGATAGAAGGAAGTGCTCTAGCAATTGGAAACGCTCTTTGGGGGCCCTTTAGGGCCCCTGAGTTAGAAGGCTTGTTTGGATGACCTTGGCATTTTGAATTGCAGCCAGAGATGTGCTTCCATATTTTGGGTGGTTTACAAAATTAAAATGTGGGAGCCAAAGGCACAAATGCATTTGGCACTAGCCTCCCATAAAAGAGGGTCCTTTTGCAGTGCTGGGCACAGTCTTTGCTTGGCAACCGGAGCAGCCCCTGGCGGCTCTTCAGGGCCATGTGGTCCCCAGGCTGTGGCCGCCATTCCTCAATGTGAGGAATCTCTTTGAAGACCTGCAAGGGCCTTAAGAGGCAGCAGATCCTTTGCCACCTTGTGAACTGGCCGTGTGATGATTTGAGATGAGCTGAGGGCACTGACCCTAGACAGGTGGGCGGTGCTGGGCCAAAGAGGACTGAAAATAACGAAATGGAACACATCAACCGATTGGTCCGGGCGGCTAGATGAGGAACACTGCACCTCGGAAGCTCAGCTGGCGCAGCTTTAGGCTCTGCAGCCACTGTTTTGGGTTTTTGTTTTTGTTTTCTGGGGGAGGGTAAACCATGAAGGAGGGATGGCTACGCTGTGGTTGTGGGGTTCCTGAGGAAGTGGCAGGAGGGAACCCACCTGTGAGCCTCTCTCTCCCCCTTGTTGAGACCACAGTGAAAAGCTGTTGTCCTTTTTTATGGAGATTTGAGTCTCCAGAAAACTCCTTGTGCTGGGTAATGTCGAAGTAACTGAAGTAACTGCAGGGGAACTTTCCAGTCTCCTGTTATCATGGGTTACAACTCAAAGCAAGGTGAAAACCTAGGAGGAGCTAAAACCAGGCTCCCACGCAGCCTGGGGATTCAATGATAATGGTAGAAAAGTAGCTTTTCTCAGAATTAAGAGTAACATGATATGTTTTTCTTTTCTCCTTTACTTTTAGCCCAGAAGGCTCTTTCTTGTGGCTCTACCACTCAAAGTAAGTGCTTTGAATTCTAGATGTGTCTGGGACTTGGGACAGCTCCCACAACCACTCCTGCATCTCCTACAGCTCATTGTTACCCAGGCAGCTGATGGAGCTCTGGTCAAGGTGGAGGGCAGGGGTGGGTTCCCAGGGACCTGGACAGCACACCACTGGCCTCCGAGACATGCCTTCCTAGAACCATGCCTGTGTTTTGCCCTTCCGTCTTTCTCAGGAAGGGTCTCTTTAAGTGCTGTCATTTGGAGAACATTCTTGCCTTCCTAATAAAACAAGTCAGAGTAGATACTGTCCTTTATACTACCCAGTGTATGTTGTATAAAGACTCTTTAAAAAAATTTTTTATTGAATTTATTTGGGGGATATTAGTTAATAAAATTATATAAATTTCAATTGTACAATTCTATAATACATCATTGTACATTGCATTGTGTGTTCTGTACCCTAATATAAAGACTCTCGCAAGAAATTTTTTTGAGGCAAAGGTATCATGAAAAAGTTTGGTACTCTGATTATCAGTAGTATTAGCAGCAATAGCGGCAGTACTGGTGGTAGGAACTAGGTAAGCCTTCATTTTTCTGTCTTTGGTTTGGTTGCCGGGAAGCTCAGAGCAAAGTGTTGTGCTTAATGTAAGGTGACCAGATTTTAAAATTGGTAAAGCGGGACACCATTGACGGGGGGTGGGGAGTTTTTTTGTTTGTTTCTTTTTTACAGGGACAGAGAGAGTCAGAGAGAGGGATAGATAGGAACAGACAGACAGGAACAGAAAGAGATGAGAAGCATCAATCATCAATTTTTCGTTGTGACACCTTAGTTGTTCATTGATTGCTTTCTCACATGTGCCTTGACCGCGGGCCTTCAGCAGACCGAGTAACCCCTTGCTGGAGCCAGCGACCTTGGGTCCAAGCTGGCGAGCTTTTGCTCAAGCCAGATGGGCCCGCGCTCAAGCTGGCGACCTTGGGGTCTCGAACCTGGGTGTTCCGCATCCCAGTCCGACGCTCTATCCACTGCGCCACCGCCTAGTCAGGCGCGGGGGAGGGGAGGGTTCTTGATTAAAAATTTGGTCTATATGAAGCAAAAAAATATTTTCATAGAATGCAAAATTAGTATTGTAATATATTTTTTAAAATTTCAACAAAAGTACAGTTTACAAATGTAATACATTAGAAAGTTATGTATAGTATTATTTTATTCTTTGGCATATTTCTCATTTGAGAAATATGGACTTGTCCTTGCGGCAGCCACGCTCCCGGCATCCAGCCCCGCCGCCTGCTGGAGACCCAGCGGCTTGCGCCTGGCGGAGCCGGGAGCCGCACGCAGGCGTCCAGGACGCAGGGCTATGGGTAGTTAGGGGACTTGACAGCCGCCACCCCAGCAGGTACGTCCCGCCTGAAGTTCTTTGTTTCGGGGCCCCGCACGGGGCAGCCAGCTCTTGTGGCAGTGCGGGCACTTCCAGGTTGAGGCGGGGTCTCCCGCTGAAAACCGTATATTATACCCTTCCCGTTCTCCCGCCGTTCCCTAGCTTTTCGTGCATTCTTTCCAAAAATCGGGACTTTTTTAAAAACACCGCGGGATGCGTGACAAATTGTTAAAAATTGGGACTATCCTGCTAAAAGCGGGATGTCTGGTCACCTTAGCTTAATGGCTTGTACTCTCCACACCCTTCATTTCTGATAGTTTAGTCCCTAGCATTAAATCTGGGCTTTTTTTTTTTTATTTTATTTATTGATTTTACAGAGAGAGGAGGGGAAAGAACAAGAAGTAGCAAGTCATAGTTGCGTCACTTTAGTTGTTCCTTGATCTCTTGTTGTATGTGCCCTGACCGGGCAAGCCCAGGGTTTTGAACCAGCGACCTCAGCATTCCAAGTCAATGCCCTAACCACCACGCCACCACAGGTCAGGCTAAATCTGGGCTTTTTTTTTTTTTTTTAACTTTATTCTTTTTTTCTTAAATTATTTTTATTTATTTATTCATTTTAGAGGAAAGGGAGAGAGAGAGAGAGAGAGAGAGAGAGAGAGAGAGAGAAGGGGGGGAGGAGCAGGAAGCTTCAACTCCTATATGTGCCTTGACCGGGCAAGCCCAGGGTTTTGAACCGGCAACCTCAGCATTCCAGGTCGACGCTTTATCCACTGCGCCACCACAGGTCAGGCTAAATCTGGGCTTTTATGCTTACAAACTGCCGTGGGATCTTGGCAGTTTTCCCAAAGCCACTCAGCCAATATTTCAGCTACCAATGAAAATAAAGGTAAAACCTTAATTCTCACAAGTCACTGGGAATGATCTAGGTCATGTGAAACTACCTACCTGAATGACTAAGGAAATGTTTCTCTTTCTGTTCCCTTTTGTTATTTTACTCTTGTATTGTTTCCCTGCTTATTGTAACCATACTTTCTTAGTTGTAAACCATCTTCAACGCCTCCTGAAAGTAGACGAGCTTTCAAATAGATTTCTTATTATCACACTTGTTCATGACTTACTGCTCAGTGTGCCCAACCCAAAGACCTTATGTCTCCTGGTTTCCCCTAATTCCCCTCCTCCAGAATGCCCCTACCTTGGGGACACTCTCACAATGAGTGTGGAGACTTCCACGTGTGGGTGGGGAAGGTGGCTTCTGATTACAGGCGTCTGAGCTTCTCGTTCAGAGCGAGGCTGTGACTGCTGACTTGATGGCAACCCGAATTCTCCTAGTTAAAAGCAAAAGAGATCATTCTTGGAAAGGTGCATTGGTTTCTTTATTAAGATCACAACTGTTTTCAATTTATAAAGCTCTTTAACTTAGCCAGTGGTCAGCAAACTCATTAGTCAACAGAGCCAAATATCAACAGTGCAATGATCAATGTTTCTTTTGAGAGCCAAATTTTTTAAACCTAAACTATGTAAGTAGGTACATTCTTTATCGAGGTAGCACCTGCATGTGGTATTTTGTGGAAGAGCCATACTCAAGAGGCCAGAGAGCCGCATGCGGCTCATGAGCCGCGGCTTGCTGGCCAGTCTTAGGCTATTGCATTTAATCTTCAAAGCTGCCTTCATGATATATTTTATTATTATTATTATTATTATTATTATTATTATATAGGGTGGGGCAAAAGTAGGTTATAGTTATTCTTGTGGAAAATAATACAATAATCAATAAGAATATAATAAACTGTTTTGCAGACTTACAACTGTAAATTACTTTTGCCTCACCCTGTATCAGTATTATTATCTGACTTTTAAAAAGTTGTTTTTTAAGTTTTAGAGAGAGAGAAGGGGGGAGATAGAAACATCGATTTGTTGTTTTACTTATTTATGCATTCATTGGTTGATTCTTGTAAGTGCCATGACCAGGTATCAAACCCACCACCTTGGCATATCGGGATGATGCTCTAACCACCTGAGCTACCAGGCCAGGGCTTAACCGATCTTTCAGAGAAGAAAACTCAAGATTCAGAGAGGGATAATGTCCTATCATAGTTCCACAACTAGTAAGTGGCAAGTCCAGGACTCGGGTCTGTGTATTAATGCCCCCCCCAATCACTGTTTTCCTCCCCTGCTGTCCTGCGGGGTTCCCTGGAGCGTGAGCGGAGTGCCAGGGCTGCCCGGGGGAGGAGAGGTCCAGGCACTGGGGGGGTCCATCCTCACTCATTCAGACAGAACAGCCTCACTTCTTCTGTTTTACCCACTGGCAGTTAAAAAAAATTTTAATGATTTTCTGTCATAAAAATAGTTTAGGAAACCCCCAGTTTGGGACTGCCTCATTTTCTAAAAATGTTTTTCATCTTTTTCATTTCTTAGAAACCCAGGACTTGATGACAACGGCAGTCAGAAGGGCTGGTGGTTTCCGAGCTGGTTTAACAATGGGTAAGTCGATAAGCCGAAGGTCTCTGTGTTTCCACCCACCGAACACTTAGAGTCCAGATCAAATGATTTCGTGGCCACAACCTTCTCATTCACTCATTTTTCTGGCTTATTGAAATCTTACGAGGAATCTATTTCGTGGCTGGGACTAGAACAGAAAAGTGTTTTTTTGTTTGTTATTTGTTTTGTTTTTTTCCATTTAAGTTAGGGGTGAGTGGAGCTTGCTGGGCTGAGGTTCAGATTGCAGGAAATTATCATAAGATAAAATGTTCTTATGAGGACTGTTTTATCATTTCCCCGGCAGCCCAAAATAACCTGAGGATTGTTGGGTCGTTAACTGCTAACTATGCTGACTTGAAAAGATAATAACAGAGGTAGGGACTGCGCCTTTTCACCCCAAGTCTGTCTTTACGAATGACCGTTCAAGATCACGAACCTTCTCCAGCCAGTCACTGGCTGCAGGCGTTCCCCGCCCCCACACACAACTTTCTCACTGACTGTCCTGGCACCATAGATCGTCCTTGCCTTACGCGCCTCGCTTTCCCGTTGTACGTAGGACCCACAATTACCGAGAGGAAGAAGAAGACGTAGACAGAGAAAATGAACAAAGAAAGGAGGACAACGAGGAGGAGCTCCAGTTGTCGGACTGGTTTAATCCACAGTAAGAAAGAGCGTCAGCCACGTGCAGTACATCCGTGGTTCCGCAGGGGGTGGCGGGGGCTGTGCAGACAACAGTGCCACTGAGCACATCCGAGTGGGGACACACCGCCTTAGCCCCTGTCAGACCTTTAACAACAGATTAGGGGAGGAACCGAGAGTCTCGATGTTTTGACTCAAATACTGGAGCAAACAACACAGTGATTCTGACAGCAGCTGGCCAATGGCAACAGGTGAATCTCAAAATACTCAGCCAGAAGGGGGTCTTACAGGCCACAGCGTGTTGTGGAAAGCCACAGGAGCCAGAGCCAGAGCAAGGAAATTCTCTTTGAGATTCAGTTAACTCATCTGTGAAATGGCAACAATGATACAAAATCTCATGGGGCCATACCTGCGTCCATTCCGCAAACACAGGACAGATGTTTATCAAACACCTGTGAGAAGCTAGCTGGTGTTTTTCAATCTACCGGTCACTATCCATTAATATGTTCAGATATTAGTTTAATGGGTCAACACCAGCTTTATTTTTAAAAAAAATGAAAGTAAATGGAAAACCTGAGGATACTATAGGATAAGTGGTGTTCTGTGGAATTTTTGTTTCTGTATGTATGTGTATGTGTGTGTGTTTGGGTGTGCCAGAAAATGTATTTTTCACCATGAGTCATGGTAAAAATAATTCTGTACTAGATATTGTGTTAAGCACAGGAGACAGAAAAACTCAACCAATACGGGCATATTCAAGAAGCTGACAGTCTTACAGTGGCACTAGATGTGACACCAGTATTTGCCAAGGGTGGTATGGAAGTATGATGAACCTGACTTAGAAGGATGTGGTCTGGGGAGTTGCCCAGGACGACCCTGGGCCTGAGAGGCTGCTGTGGGGTGGGGAGGTGCTGGCCAGAAAAGGGTCTGGAGGAGGAGATGCAGGTCTAAGAGTAGAGGGAGGTGATGAACTCAGTTAGATTCAGGTAGTTGGTGGACATCTGGATGGAGATTCGGATGGTGCCTGTCTTAGTCTGTTTGGGCTTCTATAACAAAATACCACAGACTGGGTGGCTTATAAATAAGAAATTTGTATTTCACAGTTCTGGAGCTTGGCAAGTCCAAGATCAAGGCACAAGCGAATTTGGTGTCTGGTGAGGACTCACTTCCTAGTTTGTACATGGCCATCTTCTCACTGTGTCCTCTCATGGTGGAAGGGGTGAGGGAGCTCTCAGGGATCCTTTTTATAAGGGCACTAATCCCATTCATGAGGGCTCTACCCTCATGACCTAATCAACCCAAAAGGCCCACTTCTAATACCCCCACAATGGGGATTAGTTTTAATATAAATTTTAGGGGACACACATGCAGTGTGTCCTGTATATTAGCAATGTCCGAGCTTGGCAAAAGATATATGGTGGAGATGAAGGACCAGGATATGGGAGGCGTTGGGATCTATAAGCCTGAAAGGCCACCCAGGCAGAGGAACAGACCTGAATCCTGCCTGGCCTCAGTGTTTAAAGGGCTGGTGGAGGAAGAAAAGTCTGAGGAACGGCTATGCATGTGGTGGGGCGTGGGGGAGAAAATAGCAGAATTCCAGTGTGAGGGAACTTGGGCTCTGGGAAGACTGAATATGTTCTGGCAAATTCTTTTATTGTTTCGGGAAAGCGGATCCATGCCAATGTGGAAGGATGGTAATTTGGGGCTCCCATGTGTTATTTGATGAGCTAACAATGGGTAGCCAGCCATCTATGAGATGTTAAAATGTTACTGGAAATGGAAGAATATGGATACATTGTTACTTTGATAAGCCCCTTAGATGTGTATATGGGTAGAGGGGGGTTAAGACCTCCCAAGGAGCAGGCCAGATGAGCCAGAGATGGTCACCAGGCTCCCTTCTAAGGAAGGTAGCATACTTTTACTGTGACACTTGTGCTTTGCTAAGAGGGACTTGGGCAACAGAGTCAGGGCTGAATTACTTGGGGCAGAGAGAAAAGACAGATGACAGCCACCAACTGTCACCTTCTCCACTCTCCCCCATGCATGGCTCGGCTTCTCTCTAAAGGAATGGCCAGCAGATATTTAAAGAATATTGATGTGAAGCAACACCAGATTTAAGCCTTCTCAGGGCACCAGGGTATATTTCTCGCATAAATGAATGATTAGACAAACAACTGAATGAACAAGTAAATATATTTGTACAAATGTATCCTTTTCTATAAACTATCCAAAATATATCACAATATATTGTGCACACATTTCCCCATCAAGATGTCTCAGCTTCTAGGACACCAGATCCTTGTAATTTTCCTCATTTCTCCATTCTCCCTTCTCAGCCTCCTTGACGGGCTTCTCCCTCTTCCCAGCCATCACGTATTAGAGTTTCCGGAGGTCAAGTCCAGTATCCTCATCTCTTTTCTTTTCACACCATCTTCCAGTGTGCTCTCATCCATTTCCAGGGCATTTGGTACCATCTGTGTGAGGATGATTCCCACGTTTATATCTTTAACCCCGAGGTTTCCTCTGAGCCCTGCCTCAGGTCTAACTGCCTGCTTGATGTCTCTGCATGTCTCACCTGATCCCAACCCCACCCTGGTTCTTCTCATATCCCGTCTGAAGCCAGGGTCTGGGACACCCCTCCCATCCAGCCCTCTTCTTTGTCCGCCCCACAGTGTAATACAGTCGCATCTGCTACCCCTCCCTCCAGAATGCTCCCCACATCATCGTCTTCTCTGCACTCTGCTGCCTCCGACCTTGATCCCGTCGCCATAGGCTCTTTGCTGGCTGACTCTGGCAGCTGCTGTTTAGGAGGAGCTCGGTGAATTTGTGTTGTATACATTCTATATCTTTGTTGACCTGCACAATTCATGGAACTTTAACACTACCTCCGTCCAGCCCTTGGATAGATACCACCGTGTTCCCATAAATAAACACAGACAATAAAAAAGTTATCACTACCTCCAGCAGCTGTGGGTGCTGGTTGTGCAGGCCCTTTTGTTCTGCGGGAAGCCTTTGGCACAAACGGATGTGACAAGTTGGTGCCCTGCTTGGAAGGGAGGCTTCAGGGCAGCTCCAAGGCTCTCCCAGCAGCGCTCTCCCACCCCTTTTAGAGCCCCGTCTCTGTGAGCTGGAACATCTTTGGCAGTTGAGAGTGGCAAAGGCAAGCTCTCTCACACTTGTGGCCTGCTGTCTGTTACTCCTTTGTTGGGGGGGAGGGGGTGATGACTAAGATACCTTGACACAGAGGTTCATCCAGAAAGCTGATCTCATCCTCTGTCCCCCCACCCCCGCCTGCCTCTGTCTGTGTTCTCAGGCTGTCATCTGGCTTCTTGGTAAGGGGCCCTGACATGTTAGAATCGCCAGTGGAATTTAATAATAGCTGGGAAATAGAACAGTTTAATTTTTAATTTAACATTAACTTTTAATATTGTTACTTTTTTTCCCCTGCTTGAAAGAATTTTCGCAGCCAAGTAACCCAACTGAATGCTGGTTTTCTGACTCAGTCTTTCTAGGAGTCGTGGACTGAGTGGTCACGCAGTTGAGGTGTGTGTAGCAGGCTGATCACCTGTCAGGACTGTGAGATTCTCAAGGGGTAGGAGGGGATTATTTCTCTGATCTCCACACTCAGCACTGGGACTGGTGAGGAGCTGGGACTTCCGAAATGTACATTGAGAGACTGAGTACTCTAGTCTGGATTTTCCTATAAATTAAGTGGCTAAAGACAAAGTTCCTTTCTCCTATCTTACCGACACTTTATTTGTAAAATGGGGGTGATGACAGCATCTACTTTATAAAGCGGTTATGAGGATTAAATAAGACAATGGCAATCAGATACCCTAAGTGTTCAGTATACCTTCTCCCTTCCTTTCTTCCTCCTCCTCTTTCTCTTCCTTTATTTTTAAAAAAGAAATAATACTCCCTGCTTACTGATGTCCAGCTCAGACATAGCTGCATTACTTAGCAGGCTGGGTCAGAACCATTAAAAGATCCTTGACAGGCTAACACTAGACTGCAATGAATGAGGTGACAATACATGGGAGAGTCTAAGTTCAAAAATGTTGGTTACAGAACCACAAGTCATGTGTGTGTGTTTGAAATCCTGTCATTCAACAAAGCTAGGGGTTTTATTTGACTAAAGACATCATATATAAGCTTCCAAAAACAAAGGAAAAAAGCTCATTTCACATTCAGCTATGATAAAACTCCTAAAGCAGCTAAGTTGAGTGGAAATAATGACAAACCCAAGTTTTAACCCCAGCTTCATCAGCATAGGAAGTGAATGTCCACAGAAAAGATGCAGTGTGGTGGCTCAAAGCACAACCCCAGAATTAGCCTCTCGGGGTTCAGTCAGATCCCAGCTTTGCCCCTTATTAGCTTTGTGACCTCAGGCAAGTTACTCAAGCTCTCTGTGCTAGTTTCCCCATTGATAAGATGAGAAGCAAAACAGCAGCCTCCTGTGAAGGGTGAAGCCCCTAGCACAGTGCTGGTCCCACAGGAAGCCGTCAATGCGTGTCAGTCACCATCATCAGCTGCCAGCTGTGTGGCCTTGAACAAGTTAACAAGCCATACTGAGCCGTAATTTTCTTATCTGTACACTGGACATAATAATGTTGCAAGCCTGTTGCAAGGAACAAAAGAGAAATGTGCGTGAAGGTGCCTGGCACAGGTGGGTACAGGATCCAAAACGTGTAGCTTCTTTCGTGGCTGAAAGAGCCGTCACCCGTGTGTGAGATCCACTTGGAGCACATCCGGTGTGAGAGCCAGTCTCAGAGAGTGCAGACAGGAAGGGGGTCAGGAGAGCGTGAGAGTGTACCCCACCCCAAGCCCCCTGGAGGCCATTCCAGCTGTGCAGGCGGAAGAAGGAAGCAGGCCAGATGCAAAGCACAGGGTTGGGGGGGAGGGCAGAGGCAGCTCAAGAATTAGAGTGTAGAGCCAGGTGACAGAAGGACAGGAGGCTTGAGGCCCTCTGCTGAGCGGCTTCTTCACTCGGGCAGGGGCTGGGGTGAGGTGGGGTTGGCCCAGCCTCAGCCCAGCCTGTCTGAGGAAAAAGCTGGCTTTGCAGATGGGGTCAGGGAGTGTTGTGAACACCTGCCCTTCAGCTCTGTGTGATGGGAGGGGACGGTCCCACTGGCCTGGTCTATGTGTTCTGCGTGCTGACATCTCTCCAAAAGCCTCCCGGGGCCGCAGCACACAGCCAGCAGGACCTGACTGTGGGAACCAGCAGCACTTGGCCCCCAACACTCGCCTTCTCCCCACAATGGATGAAGTACAAGCAATTGCTGAGCAGGGAGGGACCAGACGCCTGAGGGCTGGGGTTTAAATGTAAATGACTGGGTTTTGGTCTCTGCTTCCCAGTGGGGGAAATGCAGCTACTTCCTGAGCAAAGGTGGCCAGAGCTGAGATTCCACAACCCCCTCTGGGCTGAGTTCCACCCTTGAGCTGGGCCCCAGCTTCTCCTCAGCCCTTGTGTGATTAGCCTTTACAGTTTGTTGTAACTCTTACGTTGCTTCCTGTGTTTGTGTTGGCTTTGCCAAGTTCCTTTCAAGTGTGCTGAGTGCAGAGAACGTGCTTTCCACCCCCCCCCCCCACTCCGCTTTGTGCCCCTAGTGAGGGGGCCCCCGTGGCTTGAGGAGAGCGTCTGTGCCGGGGAGTTTGGCCTCGGCTTTGGGGGCCTCTGCTGAGTCCTTTCTTCTCTGGGGGACTCTGTCTCCTTGTTTGTAAAATAAACGGTACCACCAGAAACCCCTAGTCTGGGGTCCTTTTGGCCTCTAACCGGGTTCCTACTCAGAAACCTTTTCCTGGTAAAAGCTCAGATAGTACCCACAGGGACAAACAACAGCCAGAGATGCCACTGGCAGTTTAGGGGACGGCCGGGGAGAGAGGAAAGGGAATTAGAAGGAAGAAGAGAACAAGGAAAGGGGAAAGAGGGTATGAGATATACAGGTAAGACCCCCACACAGGCCCCCAGGGCAGCCCTCAGAGGCCCCTGGGCCCCTGTCCCACACCCAGAAGATGCTGCCCCTGAAATGTCTTAAGACCCAGCCAACTGTTTGGCATTAAGCTACAGTCAGGATTCAGGGACAGTGACCGCAAGTCCTAGTTGACCCAGGTTTTCCACAGTCTCTGCCCCACCTTAGCAAAGCTGTCCCCATTCACAAGGCTCTTTGTTCTGCCACCAGGAAACGGCCAGAGGTTGTGACCATGACTGGATGGAGGGCACCGGTTGTGTGGGAAGGCACTTACAACAGAGCCATCTTAGAAAATTACTATGGCAAACAGAAAATTACCGTGGGTTTGACAGTTTTTGCTGTTGGAAGGTAGGTGTTGCTATTAAAACTGACCTTGACTTCTTGTTTTAGCTATCAAAATGTTTCCAAGGGTACTCTGGGCTTACAGAGGCTGTTCATGACTTGCCTGAATTATCAGGTAGGAGAATGTTATAATGAGACCATTTCAGGCTCGTTTCTGCTGAGGCGTTCAAAGATGAGGACAAAACAACAGTCGACTCCTTTCCAGTGCAAGGTGAGGGTCTCAGGTTAAAGGTAAAAGTGTTCGTTATAGCCACTGAGCCCGAAGTCTGCAGCTCACCCACAACCACCTCCACCCTGACCTCCACGGCTTTCTCTGGCAGTTCCAAAAGTGCCGGCAGTTAGCCTAGAAGGGCTTCATTCTTTCTCCTGTGCTCTCAACACCCAGGACCAAAGACAGAAGGACTTACAGCAAGTTCTCAGTCCAGAGTGATGTAGGTGTGGTGATTTTCCAACATGACTGACTGATCACTCTTCCTTGGGTCCCTGGGTTCCTCCTACCCTAGCTTTCCCGGAGGACTTACGCCCCTGGAGATTTGGCTGGCCAGAACTTCCTCATCCAGAGGTTGGACTGGTTCCTCTTTCAGCTTCTATTTTGTTTAGAATGCTTCCCCTCAAACTACAATCGCTTCTTTTATTTTTTCCATTGATTTGAGAAAGAGAGTGGAAGGAAGAGAGGCAAAGAAGCATCAACTAATTGTTCCACTTAGTTGTTCCATTTAGCTGTGTACTCATTTGTTGTTTCTTGTGTGTGCCCTGACCGGGGATCAATCAATCCCATGACATTGTTGCAACAGAATGATGCTCTACCCACTGAGCCACTCAGCCAGGGCCAGTAATCATCCTTACTTGAAACTGGTAGCTTGTAATATCGGTTTTAAAATATAACTTCGCTCTTTTGGAGAATTATTTTTTTAAAACAAAAGCAAATGTTCAATTTTCCTATTCCTCCCCTGCCATCCCTACACCCTGGCCTTTTTCATTTGCACCTTTTCTGAAAACCACGTGGAAAGTTGACCCCTTTACCTCGTACAAAGATTTGATCTGAGCTTGAGCTCTGCCCACCGGAGGGCCTAAAGGAGAGCTCTATGTGGGATCTGATTGCTCTTCTAAGTCTTTCTCCAGCTTAGAGCTCAGAAGCCAGTACTAGCACTATAAGGTCGAGTCCTAACGTCACTGATTGTGCTGATGCCAGGGACCTAGCTAGCATCTCTAATACAAAAGGTGACTCTGGTATTGTGACATTTTTACTAGAAGAATCTATTGTTATGGGTCAAGAGCCAATGCTCACTCAGTTCACCTAATCCTTTGGCATGAGAGGGGACAAGCCAAACATGGTGTAGCCTAATTAGATCCTGGTGTTTCCAAAAACAACAGAACGTTGCCCACTGCCCCACCGTGACTTCAACCAACAGTTATGTCAACAAAAGAAACATCCAAACCTATAAAGAATTTTTTTTATAGGATTTTATTTGACTGAAAACAATTGCCGGGATGCAAGGCCTCAAATTCTCTGGGGAATGACAGTTTTGTAGTTTTTTGTTGTGCATTTGAAATCAAGGAGGGAACATAAGAAAGATTACATGAGGGTGGGAGAAAGCAAGATACAGGATCGTTAACAAGATTATGTACTCTTGAGGGTGGTACTGTTATTTCAATCGTGCACAGAAACAATGAAAAGGGCTTGCTTAAGTCAAAAATAAACCTTTTACTAAAGAAGTTATATGCCTAGGACGTGACTACCCACTATGACCTATCCAGTTAGGAATTTATGATCAGATCACTTTGTTTACATTATTTTGTGCACAGTTGCAACTGCAGAACTAAAGGGTAGATGGCATATCCTGGAAACAGCACTGTGCTCTCCACTCCAAGGCAGCAGAGGTTGTATTCATCAGCACTAAGTCCTCACAAGAGTTGGTTTGGACTTTTAGGAGGCGTAACATTGGGTTTATTTTCAAATAACAATGCCATCTCAGTACTTTAATCTTTAAACAATGTTAAACCACACAATGGCTCACTTCCTGCCCCAGGATTGTCTCCCAGCTTCAGGGCACTATAGATATTTCTTTTCTTTTTTCTCTTCTCTTCTCTTTCTTTCTTTCCTTTCTCTCTCTCTTTCTTTCCTTCTTTCCCTTTCCTCTTTTGTTTTCTTGAGAGGGAGGAAGGAAGAAAGATGAGAAACATCAGCTCGTAGTTGCAGCACTTTAGTTGTTCATCGATCGCTTCTCATTCATGCCTTGACTGGGGGGCTCCAGCTGAGCCTGTGATCCCTTGTTCAAGCCAGCGACTTTGGCCTCAAGCCAGCAACCATGGGATCATTTCAATGACCCCAAGCTCAAGCTGGCAACCCCACACTCAAGCTGGCAAACCTGCACTCAAGTTGGATGAGGCAGTGCTCAAGCTGGTGACCTTGGAGTTTCGAACCTAGGACCTCAGCATCCCAGGTTGAAGTTGTATCCACTGCACCACCATTGGTCAGGCACTATATATAAATTTTTTTATTAAGTCGGAGGTGGGGAGGCAGAGTGACTGATTCTTACATGTGCCCCGACTGGGATCCACCTGGTAAGCTCTCTATGGGGTGATGGTGTGCCCATCTGGGGCGTTGTTCCATTGGTCAGCAACAAAGCTATTTTAGCACCTGGGGCGAGGCCATGGAGCCATCCACAGCAACCAGGGCCAATTTGCTTGAACCATTTGAACCATGGCTGAGGAAGGGAGAGAAAGGAAGAGGGGGAAGGGCGGGAGAAGCACATGGTTGTTTCTCCTGTGTGTCCCGACTGGGAATTGAACCTGGGACTTCCACAAACAAGGCCGACACTAATTCTGAGCCAACTGGCCAGGGCCTAGATTTTTCTTAAACGTGTAGAACACCAAAGAATTTCCTAGCCATCAACCACAGAGCCACGTTGAAGTTCTTTATACTGCAGGTAAATGCTCTCCATGTAAAGACTCACTACTGTAAACTCTTAGATTTCCAGAGGCCACCATTCAAAACACACTTTAATTTGGTAGAAAAGAAAGGGGATCCAAGCAGCCACCAAAGTGAAAATTGCCAGTTATTATTATTCACAAGGTGGCGTGATTGGCCAATACTGTGATCAGACTGTTAAATTCAGTTTGCATGCACTGAGCATGAGTCTATGGTTCGTGTGAGTTGAGTTAAGCCATCTTTCTACTCCTTCCTCTTTTTCTCTGGTACCCATGGCTTCCCAAGTGAGTATGTAGCTTGGGTTACAGAGGATATCATCATGATATTTTTTTGTTGTTGTTGTTGTTTTTAAATTTCTTTTTATTTGTTCATTTTAGAGAGGAGACACAGAGTGAGAGAGAGAAAGAGAGAAAGGGGGGAGGAGCTGGAAGCATCAACTCTCATATGTGCCTTGACCAGACCAGTGCAGGGTTTTGAACTGGCGACCTCAGTGTTCCCAGGTCGACGCTTTATCCACTGCGCCACCACAGGTCAGGCTCATCATGATATTTTTATAATGAATAGAGAAATAGTTAAAATACCACTACACACCTATTAGAATTGTCAAAATCAAAACACTGACAACACTAAATGCTGGGAAGTAACAGGAACTTTGGAAGACAGTTTGACAGTTTCTTACATACTAAACATACTTTTACCATGCAATCCAGCAGTTGAGTTCCTTGATATTTACCCAAAGGACTTGAAAACTTACGTCCACATAAAAACTTGCACACAAAAAGTTTATTCATAATTGCCAAAAGTTGGAAGCAGCCAGATGTCCTTCAGTATGTGAATGGATAAATAAACTGTGGTACCTCCAGATGGGGAATTTATCAGTACAATCAGTATTCTAAAATGAAATGAGCTATCGATCATGAAAAGACACAGAAGAACCTTAAGTGCATAAACTAAGTGTAAGAAATCAATCTGAAAAGGCTACATACTGTATGACATTTTGGAAAAGGCAAAACTATGGTGACAGTAAAAAGATCAGTAGTTGCCAAGAGTTGGTGTGGGGGAGGGATGAAAAAGTGGAACACAGGATTTGGGGGCAATGAAAATATTCTGTATAAGACCATGCATAATGAGAGATGCACGTCATTGCACATTTCTCCAAACCCATGGAATGCACAACAGCAAGAGTGAACCTTAATGTAAACTATGGACTGGGGTGATAGTGATGTGTCAACCTTAATGTAACTATGGACTGGGGTGATAGTGATGTGTCAACCTTAATGTAACTATGGACTAGGGTGATAGTGATGTGTCAACCTTAATGTAACTATGGATTGGGGTGATATTGATGTGTCAACCTTAATGTAACTATGGACTGGGGTGATAGTGATGTGTCAACCTTAATGTAACTATGGACCTGGGATGATAGTGATGTTCAATGTAGGCACAGTGATTGCAACACATGGGTCATTCTGGTAATGTTTTAAGTGGAGAAGAATATGGTGGGTAGCAGGAGATTATTTGGGAACTCTCTGCTTTTGGCTTAATTTTTCTGTGAACCTGAAAATGTTATAAAAAATAAAGACTTTTTAAATAAGGAAAAGGAAGTTAAAATAAGCCTAATCAGAGGTGTTTGCTTTGGTATGTGGATGCATCTTATAATGATGGTGTCTGGAGAATAGATTGGGGTTTGGGGCGACCTGTGGGAGGCTCCTAGGGTGAATATGTAACATGGAAGGGTTTGCATGGATACCCATGTCCCTTAACTCATTTTCTGGGTCCCAAAGTGGTGATGGTTAGACTTAATGTATCCCCAAAGAACCCAAGGGTCACATCACGGTTGCATTTGGTAGGGTAGTAGCAACATTTGGAGTATAGGTTGGGGTTTTTGAGGGAGGCTCAAGAACTAGCACCCCTTGATATTAGTCAAAGGGTATAAACTTCCAGTTATAAGTTAAGTTCTGGGGATCTAATGTACAGCATGGTGATTACAGTTAACAATACTGTTATATATACTTGAAAGTTGCTAAGAAGGTATATCTTAAATGGTCTCACCACAAACAAAAAGAAATGGTAATTATGGTTTGCGACAGGATGAAGGTGTTAGCTAACACAAAGGTGGCAATCATTTTGCAGTATATATATGTATCAAATCAATACTTTGTACACCTTAAACTTATACAATGTTATCTGCTGATTATATATCAATAAAGCTGGGGAGAAAAAAACTCACACCCCTTTGCCTGCCCAAAATCTGAACCAAGACAAAGAGCTGAGTAAGGCGGATGATAGTTAGTATCAACCTCAGCACAGCTGAAGCTGGAATAGGAGAATGTGGTTTATGTCTGCAGGCCCTAGTCCTCCTAACACTGAACTGCAGAATTAGAAAGACTTAGGCACCCAGTCAACTATAGCACTAGAAACTTCAGGCCCCTGGACATGAGAGCAGGGCCTGCACCACACAACGTACTGTAAGGCCCAGAGCACACATACTCTCTCCAACTGGTCAGCTTCCAAGAGAGAGAGGAGAGGAGGGCAGGGCTCTGCTTGCCTAGTTGCTTTTCCAAAATTGGCAGTGGGATAAGTCACTGCACCTCCCCAGGGTACAGTGATTGAACAGTGGAAAGCAGTCAGGAATGTTACAGTAACAGTGAAAACCTATACCTGGGGTAAGGAAAAACATCTGTCTCCTAAACTTCCAAATACAAACCAAATGATTAGAATAGCGCCAGAGGTTTCATTTATCCTTTTATTCTTTGTTTCAGATACATTGAACATTATTTGGAAGAGTTCTTAACATCTGCTAACAAGCACTTCATGGTTGGCCACAAAGTCATATTTTACATCATGGTGGATGATGTCTCCCGGTTGCCTGTGGTGGAGCTGGGTCCTCTGCGTTCCCTCAAAGTGTCTGAGATCAAGCCTGAGAAGAGGTGGCAGGACATCAGTATGATGCGCATGAGGACCATTGCGGAGCACATCGTGAGTCACATCCAGCATGAGGTTGACTTTCTCTTCTGCATGGATGTGGACCAGGTCTTCCAAGACACCTTTGGAGTGGAGACCCTTGGCCGGTCAGTGGCTCAGCTACAGGCCTGGTGGTACAAGGCCGATCCTGACGAGTTTACCTACGAGAGGCGGGAGCAGTCCGCAGCATACATTCCATATGGCCAAGGGGATTTTTATTATCATGCGGCCATTTTTGGAGGAACACCCATTCAGGTCCTAAACATCACCCAGGAGTGCTTCAAAGGAATCCTCCTGGACAAGAGAAATGACATAGAAGCCGAGTGGCATGATGAAAGCCACCTAAACAAGTATTTCCTCCTCAACAAACCTACTAAAATCTTATCCCCAGAATATTGCTGGGATTATCATATAGGCCTGCCTTCAGATATTAAGGCTGTCAAGATATCTTGGCAGACAAAAGAATATAATTTGGTTAGAAATAATGTCTGACTCTAAATTGTGCCAGTTAGGTTTCAGAATTTGAGAGAGTATTCTGGCTACTTTCTTAGAAAAGTAACACTTAATTTTAACTTAAAAAAATACTAACAAAACACCAACCCAGCAAGACATATTATTCCTCCTTGTAACTTTGACTTTTGAAATATGGGAGAATGAAACTCTGGTGATCAGATGTAAATTCCCAATGATTTCTTATCCTGGGTTTGGGGAAAATAGTACCAGATGAACTAAAAAAATTTTTTTCACAGGAAAATAAAAAGCCAGAAACATTCTCCTTGTGCCAGACAATGTACTGTAGGAAAGGGTGCAGAGTCTAAAGCCACACAGGTTGTTTTGCAGCAGGAAAACTCTTAGAGAGGACACAGTCTAGTCTACTTGGCACTCCTCAAATGGTTTCAGTAGCAGATTGCTTCAGGCCATTTCTCAGGATGTTGTCTGGCTTCTGTGCGAAAGACCTGTCGAGATTCCCAGTGGATGTCATGGTGGTGAATGTTTGGAGTCCTAGGGAGTCTGAAGGAAGCAGAGACAAAGCTTCAGAATGAGTCTGCCATGAAAGAGCAAAGATTGGAAAGAGAGGAAGCTGATCACAGTTGGGCAATGCCACCTCAGAGGAGCACAGGATGTGGGGTTGGCACTTCAATACAGCATGGATCCAGGGGCCGAATGGGAGGGGGACAATATGGATGGTCTCAAGGCTCCTTGATCCCACGACAACCAGAGCAGAGGTGACTTGAATGGAAGATGCCTCTTGTTTTTCTGTCTGCCAGATTCTGCAATTTGTGTCTTCAGCTCGTAGGCCAGGAGAAGTGGATGGAGTCAAAGAAGGAGGCCCACAGGGGATGGAAGAGGCTTGCTAAGAGTTCAATTTTTCAGACCTGGGTTTCATGACAATCAGTCATCAGCAAGTCCTGCTGCCACCTGCTCAGGGTCCCTCGGTCTGTCATGCCCCACTGGGAGGGCTGACATTTGCAGTGGAGTAGAGGAAAAGCCCTCCTATCAAGTAACCTTATTTTCCCCTACCCTATCTGTGCCAGCAAGGTACAAAGCTAGGCACATTTAATAAAACGGTTGATTGACTTTTTATCAAAAGCAGAGGAGATGGCAATGGGAGACCCAGTCCTCCTGACTGAACAGTTTAATATGCAACTCCCTTCTCTAAGAGAAGTTATGAAATCTTACGTATTATTTAAGGTTGAACAATTCAATGTAAAAGAATTTAGGAGGTGCCTGACCAGGCGGTGGCACAGTGGATAGAGCGTTGAACTGGGATGTGGAGAACCCAGGTTCGAGACCCCGAGGTCGCCAGCTTGAGCGAGGGCTCATCTGGCTTGAGCAAAAAAAAAAAAAAAGCTCACCAAGCTTGGACCCAAGGTAGCTTGCTCAAGCAAGGGGTTACTCGGTCTGCTGAAGGTCCACGGTCAAGGCACATGTGAGAAAGCAATCAATGAACAACTAAAGTGTCACAACGAAAAACTGCTGATTGATGCTTCTCATCTTTCTCCGTTCCTGTCTGTCTGTCCCTATCTATCCCTCTCTCTGACTCTCTCTATCCCTGTAAAAAGAAAAAAAAGAATTTAGGAGGTGACACTTACATATTTATATTTTGCTTCTGTTCCAGTTTAAGTAATTTGTTCCTATTTTTAAATGATTTATTTGAAAAATCATTGCGTTGGCTTGATGTTCAGCATAATAGGCTTCTCTAGTAAAATGGAACTTACATTTTCTCTACAGTTACACTGTACTCTGACTCGTCACTTCTTGCCAAAAAATACCACAACGCAGCAAAGCAAAACAAAACTAACAAAAATCCTGAAGAAGCGGACTTCGTAAAATAAAAAGGAAATTACACATCAGTTAGGACTTTTCTATAACTCAAGTTTTCCAGAATACTTTCTGGAGTAGGGAAAGTTAATGGTTTAAGTCCTGAACCAAAGAATTGACCTATCCTGGGAGATTAAAGGGCTATTGTTTACTTTTAAGGGAATCTTGTTTTGTTTTTTGTTAGTTTGTTTTTTACTCATTTAAATTCAAGTCCAAAATGGACTCAAAGCCTCATGGTTATTAAACATTAAGAAAATAAAATTTCTGATTTACCATTGAATAAATTATTTTCTCAGTATAAACTGGTCTGGTCATGGGTTGTACATTTTCTCCCAAAGATGTTCAGAATTGTCAATTCTAGAATTTTGAGTTCTTAGACTCCAAAAAGTCCTCATGTCCTTCTAAACATGTGTCCGCTATAACTAAGATAATGAATGAACATGGTTGAAATTTACAAACTTAAAAGGAATGCTCATCTAGAGCTTTCTAAAGTGACACATTGTAGTAATTAACTGCCAGTGGAATCCAGTATGAAACAGCATGTCCCTGAAGCCCGGGCGGGGCACTAGGGCAAAGGGAGTAAACAATTCTGGATTTATGAGTCCTGACCTCTGGGGAATATATCTGGCCAAGGAAGCCTGAGTAAAGGCTGGATTTCCAGCAGTCTGGGCATGTGTAATAAGTACAAGATTAAAGGGGAACAGGCTGAGAGAGTATAATGCACTGGATATATAACGACATGATGCCCTTATTAGGAGAATTACTCCCCTTTTACAGATGAACAGGTGAGGTTCAGAAAGGTTAAGCCGCTCAGGCTGAAGGGAAACCAGAGAACCTGACAAGGGTAAATGTTTACACCAAACATAAAGGAGGACCACATTTTGTATCAAAGAAAATACAACTTTATAGAAGTCTTATAAAGGGGCATCCTTGCCATAAGAATGTTTTAAAAACTAGATGTGTTTCTTGCCTGTACCATTTCCCACTTTTATATACTAAACCTGCCCCAAATGCATTAAAGTAGTTAAAATGCATCATGTAAAAAAATAAAAGGTTATGATAATTCTTTACATAGTGCATGCAGGGTTGATATAAGCCCTTTGGGCAAATGAGCTGTTCTGCCAAGGCAGTGCCTTGGAGGGTGCAACTGAGCAGAGGGGGGATGGAAGGGACAGCCATGCCTCCTCCCACTTAGCCTCTAATCTGGGGGTCACATGCAGCTGGAAGGGGAGAAGCTTCTCTAAGGCTAGAAGGGTCTGACATCCATCTAGGAATGACATCTTAGATCGCTCCAGCCAGAGTCACATGTGATTTATTAATGAGGGAACCACAGCTATGGCAATACTTAAAAGTATTTATTAAACACCTTATGTGACTTAACAGACGTGGTAGCATACAAGTATGAAGCATAGAAAGCATGAATGCATAACACACGACACATACTTTTTCAGAAGAGAAAGGAGGGTGACGTAGGGATCCATTGTCAAACCTCAAATCTGAAAGGCTGCAGAGCTAGAATTCAAACCCAGGGCTGTCTGATTTTAAACCCTTTGTTCTCGCCTGACCTGTGGTGGCGCAGTGGATAGGGCGTTGACCTGGAAACACTGAGGTCGCCAGTTCAAAACCCTGCACTGGTCTGGTCAAGGCACATATGGGAGTTGATGCTTCTAGCTCCTCCCCCCTTTCTCTCTCTCTCTCTCTCTCTCTCTCTCTCTCTCTCTCTCTCTCTCTGTTTCTCCTCTCTAAAATGAATAAATAAATAAATAAATAAACCCTTTGTTCTCTCCACAGCCCTAGTCTGCTTCCCTCACTCTTTCACTCTTCCTTATGCGCATGAGCGGGCACGCGCACACACACACACGTTTTTGAAATTTGAGGACACCAAAGAATCCCCATCGAAAGCTCTCAGTTCCTCTATTAGGCATTAAAGAACTTAGTAGACCAAATACTCTTCAGAAGTAAAATGTAGGTCTAAACTCATCATGCAGCCAAGTTGGAGAAGCAGTCAAACAAAAGCTGAGCAATACAGGGCACAGGGCCTGACCAGGCGGTGGCACAGTGGATAGAGCATCGGACTGGGATGCGGAAGACCCAGGTTCGAGACCCTGAGGTCGCCAGCTTGAGTGCTGGCTCATCTGGTTTGACCAAAAAGCTCACCAGCTTGGACCCAAGGTCGCTGGTTTGAGCAAGAGGTCACTCAGTCTGCTGTAGCCCCCCAGTCAAGGCACATGTGAGAAAGCAATCAATGAACAACTAAGGTGTCGCAACGGCAACAAAAAACTGATGATTGATGCTTCTCATCTCTCTTCGTTCCTGTCTGTCTGTCCCTATCTGTCCCTCTCTCTGACTCTCTCTCTGTAAAAAAAATAAAAATACTGGACACAGGAAAGTTAAGCGCTAAGGAGGTGTGGAGGAGGGAAGGCTGTCTGGTGAGGTGGAAACCGCCCTGGAGGAGCTGATTCTGAATTGTGTTTTGAGAGAAAGGGGTCCCTTTGAGGAGCAGAGACAATATGATTACAGAGGGAGGAGCAGTGGATATAAAGCCCAGAAGACTGGTAAGACTTTCACAGAGACCCACACAAATGGTGCTGGGGCCTTGGGAGTGACTGAAATCACCTGGCCGAGACTGTGAAAGGCAGCAGAGACCATTAGAGTGCTTTGGCTGGGTGAGCATTTCACATCCACCCAGTATTTGTGGCTCTTTCCCCCTTCCAGCAATGCCTGGTCTTTTTGAACAGAGTTCGTTTGATTTCTATGCAAGCTGGTACAATGGTTGGAGCAAGTCACCCAGGTGAAGCCAACCAGTACCTTTCATTCCTCTGGTGACAATGATGGATTTGGGGGTGGGCAGGTGACCTAAACTAGTCCAATCAATATGAACCTCAGGTCCTCGGGATGAGGAAGCATGGAATATTGGGAATTGTTAACATATCTGGTGAGCACAAGGGAGGTCAGCAGAAATGACCAGAATCGGAAGAGCAGGGAAACTAAAGGACACTCAGTCCTTGGTGACAGTTGTGAGCCACTGGCTCCAACATTCCCTAAAGCCTGCACTAAAGCCTGTGGACTTTGTGAATGTGTTTGCCAATAAAGTACCATTATTGCTAAAATCAGTTGGAATTGAGCTGTCTCGTAACCGAAAATATCCCCGTTGAACCCTTTTAGAATTAGTTCCTTATAGGCTGGACTGCAATCTGCCTTTGCATTAGCTGTAACACTTGTTACATCACCTATCACAGAGGCACTGCTTAATGAGTATCTACAAGATGAATGAATGAATGACAGATCACATCCACTCCCATCATGCCTCATAAAGAGTGCTTTTTTAATTAAAATTTTAAAAAATGTTGACTGTGGAGTCAGATCACTTTGTATCTGGCACCTGGAGCTTTCCCTTCTGCCGTACACAGCACAGGAGCTCAGGAGGTGCAGCCTGAGCTTCAGGCTCTAACCTGGTGCATAAGGTACTGGGTTCAGTGCTGTATGGTCAACGATGCGTGAGACAGATTTGCAATTTCGGCGTAGAGCATGGTTCTCAACCAGGAGGACTGCACCAGCACTCTCACCCACTCCGCTCCCCAGTCTCCGTCCTGACCCCAGGAATACTTGACAACGTCTGAAGATGTTGTTGGTTGTCACAACTTGGGAAGGGGTGCTACTCACATCTGGTGGGTAAAGGTCAGGAATGCTGCTAAACATCCTAACACGCACAGGAAAGCCCTTGTGACAAAGAACTGTCTGGCTCAAAACGTGATGAGGCTGAGAAACCCTGGTGTAAAATTCTCTTGAATTTCATTAAGAATGGGAGAGCCAATATGCATAATACCCGTCTGTTGATAACCTAGCAATAGTCCCTGATGAGTATCAAACACTTGGAACTCCCTTCTTAGTTCTCCAATAAAATGCATATCCAAGACAAAAGAATAGAGCAGTTCCCTGTACTGGACACTGGAGGGCAGAAATCTCCAAACATTTACAATGTTATTCTAAGCAACTACAGTGATTTAAAAAAAAAGTGCTTTTCTGGATCTAGTTAAGACTGCTCATTTATAGAAATAGATATGAATCTGACATATCAATGAAAGTAGCAATAAATATTTAAAGTATGCAGCTGTGAAAAATCAGCCAAATTTAGAACATACTTTCAGTGAATTGACTGTAACTGGTCAGAATAAAGATGGTTATTTTGATACATCAAAGACATTTTGGTTGCAAGGAATGACATTCTCTTGAGCTGTCTAAACCCAAAAGAGATTATTGGGAGGCTAGTGGAGAGTTCCCCTGAATACAAGGCAGAGTTGACAACCAGGCAGTGGTGCAATGAAGCTGGTTTATTCCGGTTGTGTGCAATACTTCCTAACTCCCTGTCCAGTGATTTCACTGTGGTCGCTTGGTGTCAGCCATAGTGGGAGTATTTATACCATGGGAATCAGCAAACATTAGAAATCAGTTCTCTTTTTCCTTTTCTTTCCATCCTTTTATTTTTCCAGAAGTTAGTTGTGTAAAATTTTAGTTGTACACATCACTACAACCAGCCTCCATGAGCAAGTGCCAGCGAAGTTCAAAGGCTTTAACAGCAGAAAATTATGAATTCCCCCTACAGGTCTGCCAATATGACTCAGGTTCAACTGTCTCCAGACTCAGAGTTTCTTCCTTCAAAATTCTAAATTCCTGGAAAAGAAATCCCAAATGGCATAGCATCCACTCATGCTCCCAGCAGCTGGGCCCTGGGGTAAGTTTATTGGAGGGTAGATTATACTAGGGGGTAGTTTCTCGGACAAGGACCTATTGTTGTGAGCTGGGTGGAAGCCTCTAAAAATGTCTACTACATTCCACTTGGAGTGGTCTGGCTAGCAATCATTTCTTCCCACATGTGTAAAATATGCCGTGCTACCATAATCAGAAACATTATGCACTATTCGAGCACGGGCCCCTCTCCCAATAGCAGACCACAGAATTCACAGATAATGCCAGAGGGCCAGGCTTCTCAGAGTCTACTATCTCCAGATAATAACTATTTCTCCTTTGGTTCCTTAGAGAGCCCATCTGGCTATTCTGAAATCCATAAAATAAATAACTAATTCAGTCACACTTAAACACTATAAAGTCCATAGCAAGAGACAAGAGAGGAAAAAGGGAAAGTTTTGTTTTTATTAACTCATTTAAAACAAAATGATAATTATCTGTTCTGGAATTTAGTGGGCCTCAGCTGTAAGTTCTCTATCGAGGCTAGCCACATTCTTCATCCATCACAGTCTGCTTCAGACCCTTTGAACTCTGTAAGATGTAGTTGGTCATAAGAGATCCAGGGGCAGGGCAACTCGCCTGCAACCTGGACCAGCAGGGGAGCTTTCTGCTGCCCCGACTCCCACTAGAAACTCACTGCTTTTACAGTTATCAGGCAAATTGGAGGCAGCTAGATACCCTCATGTGTGGATACTACCTCCAAAGTACAAGGCATCCCAAAGAAGTTATGCCTCTCTCTTGGTTGTAGGAGCCATAAAGCACTGGTTCTCAAATTTAGCTGTGTTCTGGAATTACCTGGAGAGCTAATACTAATTAATGCTTGGTTCTGATTCCAGAGAGTCTGACTCAATTGGTATGGGGCAGGCACTGGGATTTTAAAAACCTTTTCATGTTAAGAGAATTCCGGGAATATGGTGGAGTAGGAAGCACCAGGAATCTGTCTCCACACCTAGACAATAATGGCACTGATAAAATCTGTCTGATTTAACTGTTTGGGAATTCTGGAGTCTATTGAAGCTTGGATGATAAATTAAGGTTCAGTCTGTTTCAACTGCTAGCACAGTAGCAGCTACCCATCCCTCACTCCAGCCGTTTGGCAGGCAGCCGTGCATGTGTTCCCAGAGCAGCTTGCATGTAGCTTGTGCAACTCAGGGTGGGAATAAAGAACCCTGCCCTAGAAACGCCAGAAGAACCTGCGCTCTGATTGCTGATTACTGCTTCTGATTACTGAGGTGGAGACAAAGAGGCAGGAGCCATTGTTTCTGCACTTCCTCCCATTATGGCAAACCCTCTCTTCTCCAGTGAGGTGACTTCCAGGGGACTTATAGGGCCAGTGCCCTTTCTTTCTCCCTTCATTTCTTTCTTTTTCCCCCTTTGGATCATATATTAAAGAATAAGACATTCAAAAACAACTATATACATGAGGAAAATCAGAAAGTGGCTGTGCATGCCCAGGGAAAGGCAACGAAAAGAGTTTAAGTTACACCTTAGGCTGGACCTTGGCGCAGAGACAGCTTACAATAGCGAAAAAACACAAAACAGCTAACCTGGGGAAGAGAGATAATCTTATTTCCAGAGTTATCACAATATTAGATTCAAGTGTAGAGTTTCAACAACAACAAAAAAATTGCAAGGCATACAAAGAAACAGTAAAGTAAGGCCCATTCAAAGGAAAAAAAAAAACAGAAAGTGCTCTTGGAAGTGACTTGATGGCCTATGTACTGGACAAAGACTTTAAACCGACTGTCAAAGATGTTCAAAACTATAAAAGATGAGAAAAAAAGTAAAAAAATGCTGTATAAACAAAATAGAAATATCTATAAAGCCTGACCAGGCAGAGGCACACTGGATAGAGCAGGGGTCAGGAACCTTTTTGGCTGAGAGAGCCATGAACGCCACATATTTTAAAATGTAATTTCGTGGGAGCCATACAATATGTTTAACACTAAATACAAGTAAATGTGTGCATTTTATGTAAGACCAACACTTTTAAAGTACAGTAAGTCTCTGAATTCGTTTTAATAACGTTGTTATGCTGTTGCTAACCAATGATGAATAAAGCACTTCTTACCATTAATGCGACTTCTGGTGCTGCATGGTTTTGCTGATGGCTTTGTAGTCTGGTTGATACGTGGTGAGGTTAAGCTTCATGCAAGCATTGAGAATTCCATTCATTAAACGTGATCGTAGGTTGGTCTTAACATTCTTTAGATGTGAGAAAGATTGCTCACATGCATACGTAGAGCCAAACATGGTCAGTACAGCAATACTCACATGCTGCAGTGTGTGGTATGTGATGGGAAGTGCATTCCAAGTTTTGCCAATCAACTGGTCCAAAGGTTGAAGTTTTTTCATTTCTCCCCATTTGTGTTTGCTCGCCAACTCCATTTGCTGTCATGCAAGTCTTTCCAAATCTTCACATAGTGACTTTAACATATTCACCACTTGTGAAGGTCTTCAGGTCAGCAGCTTGTAGCTCAGAATCTCTGACGGAGACACCGGGGATGTAACTCAGGTCAGCTGTCCACCGCACACTCATGTGGATGGTTGATGAACTTAAAAAGACGAGTGCACTCATGAAATTCTCCAAAGTGCACTTTGAGTGATGGCAGAAGATTAGATGTGAAGCAAGCTAGCTGCTGGAGATCAAGATGTTGAGCAGGGTCACTTGCTGTGCATACATCTTTAAACTCTCCCAGTTTTTCAAAGTGTAGTAAATGACCTGTTTCAATGTCGGCGATGAAGAGTTCCAGCCTGTTTTCAAATGCAAACATTGCTTGTTGAAGGGATAAGACTGTATTTCCAACACCTTGCATTTTCACATTGAGCTGGTTCAGATGTTCAGTCATGTCCACGAGATAGTAGAACTTCAGGAGCCACTCAGTATTAGCTAACTCAGGATGCTCAACATTTTTCATTTCAAGAAAAGTACAGATTTCGCTCAGACAAGCCGCGAAACGGCTGAGCACCTTGACCACCAATGCACATTGTTGTGCAGAGGCAGACGAGGATAATTATTCCCAACTTTGTCCAGCAGTGTTTTAAACTGGCGATCATTTAAAGCTCAGGCAACAATAAAGTTGACCACCCGAATGACCAGCGACATCACCTCACCAAGCTGCTCACCACACATCTGAGCACAAAGCGCCTCCTGATGTAGGATGCAGTGAAAACTTAGGATGGGTCTCTTTTCATGTTCACGAAGAAGCTCTACGAATCCTCTGTTTTTCCCCACCATGCACGGAGCACCATCAGTACACACCGAAATAAGTTTATCCATTGTTAGATATTTTTCTTTAGTGAACACAGTGAAAGACTTGAATAAATCCTCCCCTCTTGTCTCTTTCATAGGCACAACAGCAAGACTTTCCTCACGTAGTGTCACTGACAGCATACCTTGCATTCACGCTGAACTGGGATAAATGGTTTACGTCTGTTGACTCATCCAAAGCAAGAGAAAAGAATGGTGCTACATTTATGTCCTTCACTTGTGTTGCCTCAATTTGATTTGCCATCATGATGGTACGATTGTGAACAGTTCTTTCCAACAGAGGCATGTCTTTTATTCATTTGATTATCTTGTCTTTATCTGAAAAGTCGTCAAAAAGTTCATTGGCAACATCAAGCATGAATGTTTTGGCATACTCCCCATCTGTGAATGGCTTTCCGTTTCTCACAATTGCTAAAGCACCAGCAAAGCTAGCCGAATTTCAGTCACCTTGTTGGGTCCAAACACAGAGTTGCTGCTGACTACCTTGCACTCTGCACAGTAGCTCTTGACATGCTTTCTTCCTGCAGTCCCCCACTGGATATTTCTATGAAAATGTGGTATGGCATGTGTTGAATTGCTGCTTTATATTTGACTGTTTCATCGATGCAATTTTATCATTGCATATTAGACACACTGCAGAACCTGCTCTCTCCACAAAGGCGAATCTGTCCATTCCTGCTGAGAGGTACAATACTCCTCATCTTTTTTTCTTTTAGCCATCTTCTTCATCAAAAGGGTTTCTGCAATTAATTAGCTGACTACTTGATTAAAAGGAGGGAAGTTTACTTCCTGACCTCACAATAACCTGTGTATATCACGCATTATCCAATAAAAATTTGGTGTTGTCCCGGAGGACAGCTGTGATTGGCTCCAGCCACCCGCAACCATGAACATGAGCGGTAGGAAATGAATGGATTGTAATACATGAGAATGTTTTATATTTTTAAAGTTATTACTTTTTTATTAAATATTTGTCTGCAAGCCAGATGCAGCCATCAAAAGAGCCACATCTGGCTCGCGAGCCAAAGGTTCCCAACCCCTAGGATAGAGCATCACAGTGGGATGCAGAGGACCCAGGCTCAAAACTCTGAGGTCATCGGCTTAAGCATGGACTCATACAACTTGAGCACGTGTTCACCAGCTTGAGTGCAGTTTTGCTGGCCTGAGCGTGGGATCCTAGACATGAACTCATGGTCACTAGCTTGAGCCCAAAGGTCACTGGCTTGAAGCCCAACGTCACTGGCTTGAGCACAAGGTTGCTGGCTTATGCAAGGGGTCATTTGCTCTGCTGTAGCCCTTCAGTCAAGGCATAGATGAGAAAGCAATCAATGAACAACAAAGCAGCTGCAATGAATAATTGATGCTTCTCATCTCTCTCCCTTCCTGTCTGTCTGTCTGTCTTTATCTGTCCCTCTTTCTGACTCTCTTTCTGCCTCTGTCAAAAGAAAAGAAAAGAAAAATCAATAAAGAATGAAAAGACCTAAAAAGAAACCAAAAATGGCATTTTAGAGCTGATAATTGCAATAAAAAATTTGGTAGAGGGATTTAAATTCAAATTTGAGCAGGCAGAAGAAAAAATCAGTAAACTTGAAGATAGGGCTAGAGATGATCAGGTCTGAAGAACAGAAGAAAAGATGAAAAAAAAGTGAACAGTGACAAGAGACCTGTTGGATACTATTAAACTGAGCAACATATGCATTATGGTAGTCTAGAATGAGAAGAGAGAGAATATTTGAAGAAATAATGCCTTAAAACTTCCCAAGTTTGATGCAAGATATGGATATAAACATCTAAGAAACTCATTGAAATCTAAGTATGATGATCTCAAAGAGACCCATACCAAGACACATGATAATCAAACTTTTAATAAATAAAGACAAAAACAGAGAGACTCTTGAAAACAGCAAGAGAGATGTGACTTTTCACATACAAGAAATCCTTAATAAGATTATCAGATTTTGGCCCTGGCAAGTTAGCTCAGTGGTAGAGCACCAGCCCAGTATGTGGAAGTCCTGGGTTCAATTCCCAGCAGGGCACACAGGAGAAGTGCCCATCTGCTGTGTGGAAGTCCTGGGTTCAATTCCCAGCAGGGCACACAGGATAAGTGCCCATCTGCTTCTCCAGCCTTCCCCCTCTCCTTTCTCTCTAACACTCCCTTCCTCTCCTGCAGCCAAGTCTCCATTGGCGCAAAGTTGGCCCGGGTGCTGAAGATGGCTCCATGGCCTCCACTTAGGTGCTAGAATGGCTCCGATTGCAGTGGAGCTATGCCCCAGAGGTGGCCATTCCCCCTGATGGGCATGCTGGGTGGATCCTGGTCAGGTGCATGTGGGAGTCTGTCTGTCTGACTCCCTCCTTCCCCACTTCTCACTTTGGAAAAATACACACACACAAAAGAAGATTATCAGATTTCCTTTGGAAACTTTGGAGAACATGAGGGGATATTTTACAGGGTGAAATGAAAGGACATTAGACAGTAATTCAAAGCCATGTGGAGAAATAAAGATCTCAATAAAATTAAGTGCATGGGTAAAGATAAAAGTTAGTATTATAACAATGATTTATAAGTCCATTCTTTGTTTAAGAGACTAATATAGTTCTTTTTAATTTCTAGTCTCAAAACTATTATTATTATAACTTTGGTTTATAACTCCAAAATTTGTTTTCTACTAATTAAGAAGCTAATGCATTTAAAAGAATTATTAGTTTATGGTTTGGGGCACACAATGTATAAAGATGTAATTTGATGACATACGACAACCATAAAAGGTGAGGACAGAACTATAAAGGAACAAAGTTTTGGTATGTTATTAAACTTAAGCTGATATAAATTGTAATTTGAGTGTTATAATTCATTCAGAATGTTAAATATCATCCTCATGATTACCACCAAGAAAACAGCTATTGAATATACACAAAAGGAAATGATATTTTTAAGTATTTCACTACCAAAAAATTAACAACAACAAAAAAGCAGTTTCTGACCTGTGGTGATGCAGTGGATAAAGCACAACCTGAAGGGCTGAGGTTGCGGGCTAAAAACCCAGGCTTGCCCGGTCAAGGCGCATATGAGAAACAACTGCAAGCTAATGTTTCCTGCTCCTACAACCCCCTTTTCTCTCTCTCCTCTCTCCAAAAATCAATAAATAAAATATAAAGATAAAATAAAATGTTTCCTCTATAAAAAAAAAAAGAAAAGAAAGCAGTAATGTAGGAAATAATGGACAAAAGAAGCTATAAAGCATATAGGAAATAACAAAATAACAGAAATAAATCCCTCTTTAGCCAGTAGGTACTTTATAGGCAAATGAAAAATAAAGGCAAGGGCCCTGGCTGGTTGGCTCAGTGGTAGAGCGTTGGCCGGGTGTGTGGAAGTCCCGGGTTCGATTCTCAGCCAGGACACACAGGAGAAGCGCCCAACTGCCTCTCCACCCTTCCCCCTCTCCTTTCTCTCTATCTTTCTCTTCCCCTCCCGCAGTCAAGGCTCCACTGGAGCAAAGTTGGCCCCGGGTGCTGAGGACGGCTCCGTGGCCTCCACCACAGGTGCTAGAATGGCTCCAATTGCAGTGGAGCACTGCCCCAGAGAGGCTGAGCATTACCCCCTGGTGGGCATGCTGAGTGGATCCCAGTTGGGCGCATGTAGGAGTCTGTCTGACTCCCCTTCACCCCACTTCTCACTTCAGAGAAATTCCCCCCAAAAAAGAAAATAAAGGCAAGCTCTTTAGTCTCATACATGGCTGGGATGACCAAGGTCATGTGAAAATACCTATGTGAGTGACTAATGTTTTTCTTTCTGTTCCCTTTCGTTTTACTTATTCTAGGGTTGATTCCCTATTTATTATAACCACACTTCTTCATTACATAGCCATCTCAAACACTTCTTTGAAGATGGAATTTTAATTAAGTTCTTAATGTTATTATGCATGTTCATGCCTCATAACTTTATTTGTCCAATCAAAGGACACTACATTCCCTGAATTCTTCCTCTTTTTTCCCTCTTCCAGAAGGCCCCCTATATGGGGAGACTTTCATAGTGACAGAATGTGAAAATTTCTGCACATGGTGGTTAAGGTGTCTTGTGATTAGTTTTAATGTAAATGAATTTCCATTTCCTCTCTTTTTCACATAAAATAATGTTGATCTATGATTCATATCATATACCTTTTCTTCTATAACATTTAATCTGATTTTAAGCCCACACACTAAGCTTTGCATTTCAAATACAATACTTTTAAAGTTATGAAATGTCCATTTCTTTTGTTGTTGTTGTTGTTGCTGTTAAGAAGTACTTTATTCATGATTGGTTAGCGACAGCATAACAACGTTATTAGAAAGAAATCAGAGACTTACTGTACTTTAAAAGTATTGGTCTTACATAAAAGGCACACATTATTGTATTTAGTGTTAAACATATTGTATGGCTCTCACGGAATTACATTTTAAAATATGTGGCGTTCATGGCTCTCTCAGCCATAAAGGTTCCCAACCCCTGATCTACAATATAAAGCAAACAAGAAAGAAACCTACACTCTGGAACCCTGATCCTCAACCTAATTTAAACTATGCTACATCACTTTTAAAATAAAAAAGAACAAAACATTTTTTCTTAATGATGGACATACGTAGCCTAGTTGTTGGGATGGGACCTTCAGTACTAGATTCAAACTCATATCTCTTCTTATACCATAAAGATTTCTCTTTGCATCATAGAAAATATTTTCTTTATAAAGTAACTGGTGTCACAACAGCTATGTGAGAAAATAAATGGACACCCCTAAATCTTACTATCTGCAAAAGTCACTTTCTGTGGATGTTAACAAACATGCACAACGAACACAAAATGCAGGAGCCACCTACACCATAACATAACAAGAAATAAAAACCATGGAAACAAAACGAAACATTTGGATACCATGCACTACATTGAAAGGCAGAGAGTAGTCCTACGAATTAGGGACAAAAATTCATTTTAATACATTCCAATATGCGTGAATATCTAACTTCAATGCAATGAGAGCAAACTTGAATAATAAATCATGGACCTAAAGTGAATAAGAGAAAAATTCATAATTATAGAAAGTGACTTTATACACCTCTCTCATTAAGGGATATGGCAATCTTCTCAAAACCAATGCAGCCCTCCACAAAAAATAATCTCTAAGAATATATTAAAAAATAGCATTTCCAAATTTCAAGACACATAACTGTAAGGTATTTTACTTGCCAAAAAAGAAAGAAGGGCCCAGCCACAAAGTGTAAAATAGCAAAAGCTTTATTTAGTAAAGCCATCCCAAACAAGGTTCAAATAACTTCAATAGACATAACTACTCCACCATACCCAATAAAGGAAAATCTAAGATACTCCCCAAGAAGCTTTGAAACATCTTAGAAACAGACCCTATTGAATGAAGAACCAACTTCTTACACATTTTGATGCAATAAAAGAGCATAAATTTTCTAGGACTCTCCTCACCATCTATCTACAAACTGTTCAAGAAAGTTAATGAGAGCATTATCCTCTTTACAACTTCTCAAGGAAATATCTAAAAACATCACATGAAAACCCCAACATAAATCACTATGTGAAGTAAAGTTAGAAAATACTTTCAGCAGAGAAATTTTTATAATGCTGTGTTTTTTAACACTCTAGCTTCCAAAAATATTCCAAGTCGCCTTTCTACATCAGGTCTCTGAACCAAAAGAAAATATACCCCAGGGTATATTTAACCAATAGTGCATCATTTTGTATTATCAGGATCATAAGTAAGGGTTGTTTCTGCATTCCATTAATAGAAAGAACAGATAGAGGAGAGCTCTTACAATGCACAGCCATTCGCCTAGGACAAACACTGACCCGCCACCAAAAATCTATGCAACCCAGAAAACAAACCATACTGGCTTGCACCTAACTTTAGTTTTTTTGTGTCTCATTCACATAAAAATGCCCTGGAGCTATTTACAAATCTGAATATTTGCCTTACCAAAGTAAATTTATTGACACTTTATAAACATAAAAACAACAAAGAACACCACCTCTTTACAAAATACAAACATGAGCCACCACAAGGGCGACATTTTGAAATGCAAAACCTAAAAACGGCACATGCAGCCTTTAACAGAAATGGTCTGAACATTTTTATGGGTTAAGCTGAATAAAAATTAATGGTCATTCTATGGAAAATAATATACCAATTTATAAATAGAAATAAGACAATTTTTTCTCCTACTCACCACTGAAAAACTGATTCAAAACCCACGTGTATGATTCAAACTTTATACAAATGTACCCTATAAAAAACTTACAATGCCTGATGCCAAAAACAATGACGACAACAGCGTTTTTTACCATTTAGTTGAATGGACCCGGGAGTTCCTATTTTTCATACATTTCACATAAACTCTGTAACAGAAACTTCCAATGACATAAATCAGACCTAGAGGATTCGCTCCACTGAATGTTCTCTGTGCACCTGTGCTAAGGTGTCTTTCCCAGAGATGTCCACATGAGAGCGCAGGCCATCGTGCAAACGGCAAGTTTAAAGGTGACCGTCTTCTATTCCACTCCAGTTTTTGGCTCCATTGTTTCACTACTGTCTCTCCAATTCCAATGCAAACCTGCATAGTCCAGGCAGCAGCAATGCTGTTTGTGGCTACTGGCTCTACAGATACCATGCACTACATTGAAAATTCAAAGGTGCTCCAGACTTATTCACCTCTGTTCCCCATCTCCTTCTCCAGCGCAAACTCTGCACAAACTGGCTTCTTCCTCAGCACTCTGTCATCTTGGCTGCTTCTCCTGGCTTCCACGTGGCCTTAATCTGCTCTCCTCTCTAATACCTCAGGAACCAAGCAAAATGTCCATTTCTTAAAGCTTCTATTTCTTTGCTAAGAATTTTTATCATGTTCATTCATTTTAATCAAGTTTTCCATTAAATTGTCAAACATTTTTATAAAAACTGCTTTAAAGTCTTTGTTTACCACTTCCAACATGTGAGTTATATCCATTTCTCTTCACTATGGGACCCATGTTCATGTTTTTTGTGTCTGGTACCTTTTGAAAAATGTATACCTGTCATTATGGATGACATGTTGTAAAGACTCTGGATTCTGTTATTTTCCTCTAAAGAGTGCTGGTTTTTGTTTGAACATAGTTTACTGAGCTGGACTCAAATTCCAAATGCTATGTCTTCAGCAAAGGGTATCAGCTGAAATTTCTACATTTTTACAGCCATTCAAATGTTTCTATTTCCTGGGAAAACTGCATGGATAGTTCAGTTGTCATCCAAGGTTTTAATCAGTTTCCATGCAGATTCTGAGGCACCTTATTCTGTATCTCCCTCTTTCTGGGAGTTTCCCTATTACTTTTCAGCCTCCTCAGCATTTACTATCTCCATCCTCTGTCTCCTCAAGTCTTTCTTTTTTGGTTTTGTTTGTTTGTTTTGTATTTTTCTGAAGTTAGAAGTGGGAAGGCAAGTCAGACAGACTCCCGCATGTGCCCGACCGGGATCCACCTGGCATGCCCACCAGGGGGCAATGCTCTGCCCATCTGTGGCATTGTTTCATTGCAGCCAGAGCCATTCTAGTGCCTGAGGCAGAGGCCATGGAGCCGTCCTCAGCGCCCGGGCCAACTTTGCTCCAATGAAGCCTTGGCTGCAGGAGGGGAAGAGAGAGACAGAGAGGAAGGAGAGGGGGAAGGGTAAGAAGCAGATGGGTGCTTCTCCTATGTGCCCTGACCGGGAATCAAACCTGGGACTTCCACACTCTGGGCCAACACTCTACTGCTGAGCCAACTGGTCATGGCTCCTCAAATCTTTCTTTGTGACTTCTTGCCACAGAGCTCTGTGTGAATTAGGGGATAACTTCCAATCAAAAGCTATGTAAATGCAAATTTTATCCAATATATGCCCTCCTTCCAAGGATCAGCCTATTTTAAGCCCCACTATTTTGCCTTCAGGTAGTTTTAATTTTTTTTTCTTTTAATTTCATCCAGAGTTTATGACTGTCATCTATGGAAGCATCTATGACCCAAAACAGATTTTAATTCTGTTGATTTAATTTAATTATCTGCCTTTACTACTCCCTTTTTTTCTTCTAAGAAGAATAAAGATCAACAGAAAACTTCTAACACTGATATGAATTTTATTTTCTGTATGGACCATATATGATACATAATATTTCAGGTAACTACAAACCTTTGATGAATAGTAATGACTTACTTAATTCATTTTCTTAAGTGTCTTTTGATGAGCGGAGTGTTCTAATTTTGAGGAAGTATAATTTATCACCTTTTTAGTTGTTGTTTTCTCTCACCTGTGTCAGAGACTGTTATCTGCAAGTTGCAAAGATATTCTATGTTTTCCCCTAAAAGCTTGTGCATTTTGCTTTTATGCCTAGATCTATCATTTGTTCTGAATTAACTTTCTGAATGGTGTAAGATACACCCAATAATATGGGTGAGTTGCCAAACCTTGGAGTAAAAGTGCTAAATGTAAAAAGTGCATACTGTACAGCCCTGGCTGAATAAGCTCAACTGGTTGCTGATCTGATCCTGGTCAGGGTACATACAGGAGCAGATCAACGTTCCTGTCTCTCTCTCACTCTTTTCCTCTCTTTCTCAAATCAATAAAATAAACATTTTTTAAGTGTGTATTGTAAAATTCTATTTACATGAAGTTCTATAGTAGGAATAACTCAGCTATGGTAATTGAAATCAAAACACTGGTTTTGTGCGTGGGGGGAGGGCAGTGACTCAAAGGGGCACAAGAAAAGTCCCTGGGGTCATGGAGATGTTCCATATCTTAATTAAAGAGGGTTTTACAGACACATGTGCTCGTGCAACAAGCCCAATAAAGTATACAATTAAACTATGTTTTACTTTGTGTAAACCATATTTGATTAAAAAATGTATTATAAAGCTTTAAAAAATCTACAAGAAAATAAAGAAACTTAAATAATCCTATTCTTGTTTTAAGTGGGGCAAATTTAGTTCCCTGGTAATGGCAAAGAGAAGTTACAGGTATATGAATTATCATTGCCAACTATCTAGTTCTTTCATCATCAAAAGAGAATCTGATGACATCATCATTCACAGAAGGCTAAAACAATAAACACTAAAACTGGAGAGCACCATAGAACCAATAAGAGGTTATCTCAATTATAATTTTTCAAAGATCTCCAAAGTTCCTGCTTGGAAGCTGCCTGCCTTTTTAAGCTTCTCCCCATGTCTTCCCAAACCACTAGACCATAGATGTTATATCTTCAAGGAAGACATTGTATATAATTCCTACGTGATCTTAGCAAAACAAAAGGTAAGAGTTTGTCTCTAATTTCAACCAAATTAAACCATATCCAATTTATTTTCTTTACACAATTATATATTACACAGATTAAATAGTACAAAGGAGTTTTGTAAACTTGATGGCTAAAATTCTAAAGTCAATGCACAAATAATCTAAAAATTATATTTTAACCTCCAGTGAGTCAATTACATATTCAAATACTTTTGAGAAGGGGCCATATTTCATATGGTTATCAGTTCTATCACTTAACTTGGGATGATCAACTCCATATTATTTAATTACAAAAAATAAGTTCCTTGCCTGACCTGTGGTGGCGCAGTGGATAAAGCGTTGACCTGGGAACACTGAGGTCGCCAGTTCAAAACCCTGCACTGATCTGGTCAAGGCACATATGGGAGTTGATGCTTCCAGCTCCTCCCCTCTTTCTCTCTTTCTCTCTCTCTCTCACTCTGTGTCTCCTCTCTAAAATGAATAAAATAAAAAGAAATTTAAAAAAAAATAAGTTCCTTTATGATTATACAACTCTTTTATTTTATTTTATTTTATTTTTGTATTTTTCCGAAGTGAGAAGGGTGGGGGGAGGCAGACAGACAGACTCCCACATGCGCCATACCGGGATCCACTCGGCATGCCCACCAGGGGGCGATGCTCGGTCCCTCTGGGGCATTGCTCCACTGTAATCGAAGCCATTCTAGCGCCTGAGGCAGAGGCCATGGAGCCATCCTCAGTGCCTGGGCCAACTCTGCTCCAATGGAGCCTTGGCTGCAGGAGGGGAAGAGAGAGATAGAGAGAAAGGAGAGAGGGAAGGGTAAGAAGCAGATGGGCACTTCTCCTGTGTGCCCTGGCAGGGAATTGAACCTGGGACTTCCACAAGCTGGGCCAATGCTCTATCGCTGAGCCAACCGACCAGGGCCTATAATTATACAACTCTTTACAGTCCATCTAAGTATTTTCATAATTAGCTCTTCATTATGACACACACACACCCCGAAAAAGTTAGGAGGAAAAGTGGCATAGTTTTCTGTAAGAAAAAGTCCTTTGTACTTTACAAAAGGTGAACAGTTTGTAAGACCTTGTATGAAGAGCAGACCAGTTAACATTTTAAGACTTTAGGAGGATAGCTCAAATAAATAGTGTCTCTTTACTGACTGAAGTCTATTTTCATATAAAGCAACATCCAATGACCAGATGTGCCTTAAATCCTAGATAAAATCTATTAAGTCATCTAGTTTAAGTCATAGAGAGGCAAGATTCAACACAGCTTACTCTGTATACATTGTACTTTATTTAATCTACTTTTATCTGTTTCTTTTTTTTCCCATTAAAGGATGAGATACAACAAAAAAACAATTCTATTGTTATTGTTTTTATTGTCTCTATGGGCCTTGCAAAGAGAGTATCAATTCAGGTAACTTTAAAAAATTAATGAATATTTTATTTTGGTTTGTTGTAAGGCTCTGGTTATGTCAGAAAGGTGATAGACTCACCCCCTGAATAAATCAGCATCCAACTGTATCAATCCAAATATGCCCAAACATATCCAAATTTATCAGCAAAAATATAGCCTTCAGCATAAAATTCTTTTTTTTCTAATGGAATCAAAGTTAAATGCAACTTTTGTAGGAGAAACAATGTGAGGAGAAACAATGTTAAGCTGCCAAGACAGTTACTATGTAATTATGGCAATGTAATATTAGTAAATATTATAGAGAAACTGCCATTTTTAAATAAGTGGCAACTTCTTTAAGAAACATCCTTAATATTGGTGACTTAAGGCACTATGTATGGTATTTGCCCTCCGTATATTTGAGACAAGCAGAAAGGCTCCATTTGCAATTAGCAATTTCATTGTGTTAATATTAAGTTTCTCTCATGTGTATCTCAAAGAATTAGTTACTTTTAAGATATAGCATATGAATAATTTTTACCAATCATTTGATATGATATAGCATATGAGTAATATTTATCAATCAAATCACCTTAGTAATTTTTATTATGTGCATTCTTGTACTCTACAGCTAACACTGTACTTGGCACGGAGTATGTGTCTTGGTCCATTCAGGTATAACAAAATACCATAGACTGGATGGCTCGTGAATAACAGAAATTTATTTCTTATAGTTCTTGAGGCAGGCAAATCCAAGATCAAGGCACCAGCTGATTCGGTGTCCGATGAGGGCCCATTTCTGGTTCACAGACACTATCCTCTCACTGTATCCTCACATGATGCAAGGGGCGAGGGAGCTCTCTGAGATCTCTTTTAAAAGGGCACTAATCCCATTCATGAGGCCTCTACCCTCCCAACCTAATCACCCCCAAAGCCCCACCTTCTAATATATTAGGAGTTAAAATTTCAACATATAAATTTGAGGGAGACACAAACATTCTGTCCATAACATTATGTGTTCATTAAATACTAGGTAATTTTAGGTAATAAAATGAATAAATTGACTGAGTACAACTCTAGTCATCTTAAATGTGGAAACCCTTCATATAAGTTTAAAAGTAATATAATGCTTTTTATTTGTCCTTAGCACAAAGAAACTACAGAGGATGTATCACTGCTGGTAAGTATTTATAAATATGCTTTCATCTTCTTTGAGGACAAAATTGGTTGGAGGGCAGTGGATAACCTGCACGTCTTTGGTTCCTGCAGGCAGGCTGAACCAAAGCAGTTTCACAGACACATTTTGGAGATACCCATTTAAGGTCAGAATACTAGTACAGCTAGTGCTCGACTTACGGCCACGATTGGTTCCGACAGACCGATCATAACACGATTTGGTCGTAAGCTGAGTAGGCTATATGTACAGTACTGTGAAATGATGTTATAAAAATCTTTAAGTCATATTTTATCATGATTTTCTTTCATTATTGTTATATATCATAATTTTCTTTGTTCATTTTATGCCATTTGTATCATCTCTACACCATTTTGTTTCTTATTTTTACATTCGTCAGGTTTAAGTAAAACACTGCATTACCAGTACAACTGGTTTAATATTTGCAAAACATACAAAATTACAAAATACAGGTGCATAGAAAAACTGCTCCAGACGCGGAGCTGTCGTGGCTAGCGATTGTGGTCGTACAGTCAAATGGTCGTAAGTTGTATAGGTCGTAAGTCGATCAATACCTGTAGTCAAAAAAGAACAGGCTGGCAGAGTGCTGTCTCTAGAGGGTGGGAACTGGTTAGGAGAAGAGGTACAGGAGTCAGACAGCCTAGGAACCTTTTGCCTTTTAAAGCTATGGGCAAACACGTCGGCTAAAAGACTATCAGGAGGTTGTATTAACCACACACGACCTGCAAAGTCATGCCATCAGAATGTGTGCAGAGAGGAAAACTTCCTCCACAGATTGGGCAAAATCCAGTATGAATACATGTTCTTCTATTTCTTCTATCGTCATGGGAACCCACATAATGAAAATAACTTTTCTTTCTGATGCTTGTTGTGTCCAGGGCCTGGCTATCTGATGGTTCTATGCTTTATAACACCCCTACTAAGACCATGACTCCATACTTGGGTGAGCTGTGCTATGCAGGAAAATGATATAGTAAGAAGGTTTTCATGTATTGGGCAGAGTATATTTCTCCTATATATAGCCATGGCTAACCGGGAGCAGTAACTTTCAACCACATGAAAACAGGTAGGGAAACCTCTAAGAAAAAGTGGGAACTTTCAGCAGAAAGTCTGTTGAAGTAGAGGCTGGGAGAAGGAATGGGTTAAAATGTTTTCTGGCAAAATGTATTCAATGCAATACAATATAACAATTGTTCTAGTACCTAATCAGAATTTTATATCCTTATCATACCAATACTCATCATTCAAAGGCCATTGTTGTCAGTGGAAGTGGATGTTGGATAGAATGCCACATCTCAGTCACACCCAATCCCCTCGTCCACTTAGCCTAGGATCAGTTCTCCAAAGAAGTCCTAGCCAAAGTGCCATTAGAGTGTAGAACAAGAAGGAAAGTAAGGACTCAGGCACAACTGCTTGTCTTTGCACCTACCCTGTGGTTATGGACAAAATAATAAAATCTCTCTTTACCCAGGCCATGTAGCCTTAATTAGTTAGAGCGTCATCCCCCCCCTGCAAGGTTGCAGGTTTGCTCCCCGGTCAGGGAACATCCAAGAATCAACCGATGAATCATAAATAAGCTGAACAAACCAATGTCTTTCCCTCTTCCTTCCTCTCTCTCTCTCTCTCTAAAATAAATTTTAAAAGATAATAAAAACTCTTTGTGCCTTAGTTTTCTTATCTAGTAAAGTGGAAATGATAATAAGCACAAGAAATTACAGAGGCTATGTCAGATTAAATTAGATAATACTTCGGAAAATATTCAATAAGTATTAGCTTTTTTGTTTGTTTTGATAGTGTCTTTAATTAAATTTTTTTCAATTACAGTTGGTGTATTAGCTATTAATGAAAGGCATTAACCTCATCTAGCAGATTGGAAAATATTTCCCTTAAGAAGGGATATTAAAAATGGGACCTGAAAGCTATGTGGGAATTAGCAGGTTGAATTTGTAGCATGCTTAAGGAAATATAAAAAGGCCAGTGATGCCTGACCAGGCGGTGGCGCAATGGATAGAGCATCGGGACTGGGATGCGGAAGTCCCAGGTTCGAGACCCTGGGGTCGCCAGCTTGAGCGCAGGCCCATCTGGCTTGAGCAAAAGCCCGCCAGCTTGGACCCAAGGTCACTGGCTCCAGCAGGGGGTTGCTTGGTCTGCTGAAGGCCCACGGTCAAGGCACATGTGAGAAAGCAATCAATGAACAACTATGGTGTCGCAACAGCAATGAAAAACTAATGATTGATGCTTCTCATCTCTCTCCATTCCTGTCTGTCTGTCCCTATCTATCCCTCTCTCTGGCTCTCTCTCTCTGTCCCTGTAAAAAAAAAAAAAAAAAGGCCAGTGAGCCTGGAAAATTTTAAGTTTGGGGCTAGGTTGGAGATGTGGCTGAAACAGGAGTATGCAGGATGAGATCATGCAGAATAGTATGGCCAGATAAGGAATGAGGACATGATCCTGGGACAATGGGAAGCCACTGAACTCTGTTAAACAGAATAGTGCCATGGCAACACTGGGGCTTCAGAGACATGATACTGGAAGCAGAAGGGCAATATGGAGAATGGGTTGAGAAGGGCAGTGCAAGGCTAAGCTAAGAGGGTAACATATTGCTTATTGTGGGGGGCGGGAATACGGAGGTTCATTATAATAGTCTCTTTACATTAGTGCACCTTTGAAATTTTTTGTACTAAAAAGTATTTTTTTCAAGTGTGCAGTGAGACCAATTTTGAGGCCATAATAGTAGCACAGACAAAAAATGATGGTGACTTGAAGTCATGTGGTGGCAGGGGATGGAGATAAGGAACGGATTGAGAGATGCATTGTAGGTAAAACCAGGAGGGTCTAATGATGGATTTGATGTTGCAACTTAGGGAGTGCTCTGAGTGTTGAATGACTCCATCTTTCTGTCTTGTCAATCCAAGTGGACGCAGGGAGGTAAGGCAACATATGAAGCGGACCTACTTTGGGGAAGAAACAATGACTTTAACATTTTCATTTTGTAGTATCTGTAGAAGACTTTAGAACACAGTTGAATATATAAGTCTTACATTTCTGGGAGAAGTCTAGTGGTACATAAAAATTTGAAGCCACAGGAAAATGCCCAGGAGAGTGTCAACTGATCAGATACAGAGCTTAGGAGAAACCCTTCTGAGAATAATCCTCAAATCAATACTCCTGAGCAGACAGGATATTAAAGGCTAAACTTAGACAGAAAGTTGGAATATATTTCCATTGTGATGGAAGGGAAAAATATTCGGCACGATAGGTAAATTTGGATGGGAGGTGGCAGAAAGTTGACGGGTTTTTCATCTGATGGCTGCTATTTTCTCTGTGAATTAGAAGAATGAGAACTGTGGAAACAAAGATTTCTGGGCAGCACACAGATTTAAGATGAGGTTGAAAATGATGACTTTTCCATGCTACTACTATTAAAGTTCATCATTGTTTTTATTACTGCTTCACGCTCATTTTGCATCCTGTATCCTATTATAATACAGCATGATTTGATAGACACTCGGTTATCTCAAACTCTAATAAGATATAGCGTGACTCTTTGCATTATTTATCTTGATAGGTCTGTGAAAACTCAAGCAGAATTAAAGCTATCAGATTGGTTTATTCCCAGGTAAGAATGCCAAATCTAACGTGATATTAATCCATAGATTGCTCAATAGAAGTTAACAGATGGTAACAATACTATGACTGGCATTACAAATGTGGGAGAGCAGACAGATCTTTGATAACATTAAAAGAAATAAGCTGTGGCCAAGACCCATTGGGAATGGACATTAAGACCCACCTCCTCCATGGATGAGTATGTATAGATAACAAAAACTCACAGGTCCTAGAATGATGGCAGGTCAAAAGTGTAAGGGTATATTCGAGACCATTTGGTTGATTCTCCTTGTTTCACCAATGAGAGAACCAAAGCCCAAATCAGATAGATGGGCTATCTGTATACTTCATGTTTTAATACATCAGCTTTCCTCTAGTCTCTCTGCCTTCACCATCTTATTCTGCCCATCTATCTTTAACTCTGATACTACAGGATTTAAGGACTTCATCTAATTAAAATTTTGAAAAAAGACATCCATTTAAGATTGTTATTAGATAATGGTCCATGACATGTTCCCATCATATCATAACATTTGTCAGATCTAATCAGGCCACAAAAAGCACACCAAGTATTTAAACAGAGAATTGAATATAAAAAACTGTTACCTAGCATAATATTGCTAACTAGGTAACTTGAAAGACTGAAAAGAGAATTCTAAGGTGTTATGGAGGGAACAACAACAGAAGTAACTAGTTCTCCTAGGGCTGAAGAAACAAAAGAAAGAGGCTGGGATTATTAAACCTCAAAATAGCAATTTTCTTTTTTCTTCTTCTTCTTTTTACAGAGACAGAGAGAGAGTCAGAGAGAGGGATAGATAGATAGGAATGGAGAGAGATGAGAAGCATCAATCATCAGTTTTTTGTTGCCGTTGCGACACCTTAGTTGTTCATTGATTGCTTTCTCACATGTGCCTTGACCACGGGCCTTCAGCAGACCAAGTAACCCCTTGCTCGAGCCAGTGACCTTGGACTCAAGCTGGTGAGCTTTTGCTCAAACCAGATGAGCCTGCACTCAAGCTGGAGACCTCGGGGTCTCGAACCTGGATCTTCCACATCTCAGTCCAACACTCTATCCATTGCACCACCGCCTGATCAGGCAGAATAGTAATTTTCAAACTTTTTCATCTCATGGCACACAGAAACTAATTACTAAAATTCTGCAGTACACCAAAAAATGTATTTTATATTTTGCCAACCTGACACAAAAGAAATAGGTATAATTTTGATCCATTCATACCAGACAGCTGTTGCTGTTGGCTGTTGTCATTATTTTATTTAACAATCTAATGGAAAAGAGGTCAGCACCCCTGCCCTAAATAGTCTGGTACTGCATGTTTTCAAAATTCTTGCAGCACACCCATTGAAAATTGCTGCCTTAGAAACTTAAAGAAGCTCCGGTGCTTAAACTCCAAAGCCACAGATCTGGTGCTGGTGCCTCTGAGCTGTAGGGAGGCCTCTCGGGGCAGGGAACAAGGCCTCCAAGGAGCACAGTAAGACGGGTTTTGCAAGTGTTGGAAAAACTGAAAGCTGTATTCAGTCGCTGCTTTGGAAGAGAAGTGCTATTGCTGTGGTGAAGACGCATTGCTGGAATGGGACTTGCAGGAACAGGACTCAAACAAGAAGCCCACAGGAAACAGAAAAGAGCAAGTTCCTTCATTCCCTAACCGTGTGTCGTTTTCCTCCAGTGCTCTCTATTAGCAAAGCCTGACAGGATAGCCACTGGCAAATGTGGTTTGCAGAGTCTGCCAGGTCAGCATAATAGCATATACCGTGGTAGGTTTAGTTATGAAAGACAATAGCTTAATAACTGGCACAGAATCCTGCAGAAACAAGCAAGGCACAGCCTCGTAATTCAAGGTGATGATTCATCACAGCAACTGAACAAAGGAGAAACTCATGTAATCATTTAAAAGGATTCTAACTAGGCTACTAATAAAATTCAACCCCTATTGCTTTTTTTTTCTCTGGCTTAAACAACAGAAATTTATTTTTTTCCCCACTTCTGAAGGCTGGAAGTCAAAGATCAAGGCATCTGGCAAGCTTGGTTTCCACTGAGGCCTCTTTTCTTGGCTTGCAGATGGCTGTCCTCTTGCTGTGTCCTCACATGGCCTTTTCTCTGCACGCATGCATCCCGGGTGTCTCCTCCTCTTAAAAGGACACAAATTCTGTTGGATTTCAGCCCCACATTATGACCTCATTTAACTTTAATTGCCTGTCTAAAGGCCATATCTCCACATAGGCACACTGGGGATTGGGGCTTCAACATACACATTTGGGGGAGGGGACACAATATAGTTTATAACAGGTTGTAAGATAATTAATAGACTTTCTTCCAATTGCACTTCTATTCCCATTGCATTTTTTTCCCTTGATAACCAATAAAGTTGAACACATTTTCATATGAATATTGCCAACCTGGATATTCAGTTTTATAAAGTGCCATATCATATCTCTCCTCTCCCCTCATCCCTCAAAGAATTTCTTTTTCTTATAGATTAGAAGAAGCTCTTTCTATATTTCAGGTAAAATCTCACTGCCAGTTTTATACAATGGAATATTTTTCCTCTGTGCTCACTACTTTTTTTTATTGAGGTAAAATTCACATAATGTAAAATTCACCATTTTAGTATGTACAAATCACTGGCTTTTAGTATCTTCACAATGTTTGTGCAACTATCACACTATCCAATTCCAGAATATATCATCACACCAAAAAGAAGTCCTGTACCCATTAAGTGGTAACTCCTCGACTCTATGAACTTGCCTATTCTGGACATTTCATATAAATGGGATATAGTATGTGGCCTTTTATGTCTGGCTTTTTTCACTCAGCATATTTTTAAGATGTATCTATGTTGTAGCATATATCAGTATTTCATCTCTTTTTATAGCTGGATAATAATATTCCATTGCATGGCATATCATTTATCCACTCAGCAGTTAATAAATGGGGCTGTTTCAACTTTCTGGCTATTGTGAGTAATGGAGCTGTGAATATTCATGTGCAAGTTTTAATTTGAATACATGTTTCTTCAGTCTTTTGGTTATCCATCTATCTATAAGCGGAATTACTGGGTCACGTGGTAATTCTTTTTTTTTTTTTTTTTTTACAGGGACAGAGAGAGAGTCAGAGAGAGGGATAGATAGGGACAGACAGACAGGAACGAAGAGAGGTGAGAAGCATCAATCATTAGTTTTTCGTTGCCGTTGCAGCACCTTAGTTGTTCATTGATTGCTTTCTCACATGTGCCTTGACCGCGGGCCTTCAGCAGACCGAGCAACCCCTTGCTGGAGCCAGCGACCTTGGGTCCAAGCTGGCGAGCTTTTGCTCAAGCCAGATGGGCCCGCACTCAATCTGATGAACTCAGGGTCTCAAACCTGAGTCTTCGGCATCCCAGTCCGATGCTCTAGCCACTGCACCACCGCCTGGTCAGGCCACGTGGTAATTCTATGTCAAACTTTTTGAGGAACCATCAAACTGTTTCCCATAGCAGTCACACTATTTTACATTCCCACCAACAATGTATGAGAGTCCCGATGTCTTCGCATCCTTTCCAATACTTGTGTTTTTATTTTTTGGAGGGGGTTGTTTTTGTTTTTGCTGTATAAGGAACATTTTAATATTTGTGAAATGGTATCTCATTATAGTTTTGATTTGCATTTCTTTAATGACTGATGCTGTCTACTGTCTTTTCATGTGCTTATCAGCCATTTGTATATAGACAAAAATGTCTATTTAAATCCCTTGCTTATTTTTAAATTGGGTTGTCTCCCTTTTATTGTTGTGTTATAAGAGTTCTTTATATATTATGGATACTAGGCTTTTTAAAAATGAATTATTTGCAAATATTTTCTCCCATTATTGAAAAAGAAGAAAGGTGGGTCATCTAATTACTTTCTTTTTACTGTCCTCTGATGCACAAAATTTGCGTTGTTTTTTATTTTGTGACAGAGACAATTAAGGACAGACAGGAAAGGAGAAAGACAAGAAACATCAATTGCTTTCTCATATGTGCTTTTTATTTTTTTTACAGGGACAGACAGAGGGATAGATAGGGACAGACAGGAATGAAGAGAGATGAGAAGCATCAATCATCAATTTTTCATAGTGACACCTTAGTTGTCCATTAATTGCTTTCTTATAGTTGCCTTGATCGCGGGCCTTCAGCAGACCGAGTAACCCCTTACTCCAGCCAGCGACCTTGGGTCCAAGCTGGTGAGCTTTTTGCTCAAGCCAGATGAGCCCGCGCTCAAGCCAGATGAGCCCGCACTCAAGCTGGTGACCTCGGGGTCTTGAACCTCGGTCCTCTGCATCCCAGTCCGACGCTCTATTCACTGAGCCACCGCCTGGTCAGACTCATATGTGCCTTGACTGGGGGGCTACAGCAGAGCAAGTGATCCCTTGCTCAAGCCAGCGACCTTGGGCTCAAGCCAGAAACCTTGGGTTTCAATCCAGTGACCTTTGGGTTTAGCCAGTGACCATAGGGTCATGTCTATGATCCCATGCACAAGCCAGCCGACCTCGCATTCAAGCCTGTGACCTTAGGGTTTCAAACCTGGGTCCTCTATGTCCCGGTCCGATGCTGTATACACTGTGCCACTACCTGGTCAGGCACCGAATTTTATTTATCATGAATTCCAATATATCTATTCTTTTGATGCTTGTGGTTTTGGTGTCATATCTGAGAAATCATTACTGAATCCAAAATCATGATAATTTACTATAGTTTTCTTCTGAGAGTTTTATAATTTTTGCCATTATATTTATGTCTTTGGTCCATTTGAATTCATTTTTACATAAAGTGTGAGTGAGATGAAGATCCATCATTTTTTTTTCATGTGGACAACCAATTGCCACAGCACAATTTGTTGAAAAGATTATTTTTTTCTCATAAAATGGTCTTGGTACCTTTCTTTTAATTTAATTCATCATAATTGTATGGATCTATTTATAGAATCAAAGCAGGCAAACACAATTTCTTGGGAATCAGAACCCCTCTTCTCCCTCCAGAATCAGATACCCACACTAAGAACATAATTTTCTGTTTTCAATACCAATGCCATATTGGGGAGGGATTTGGTGCACGGCTAAGTTAGAAAATGCCACTACGCTTTCCTATTCCTACCATATTGAGTCATCTTGTTTTTCATTTAGCTTTTGCTTAGCTGCTTTAAACCCTTGGCTATCATTCAGAGTTCTGACCAAGTTGATTCTGGCAGTACGCAGTAACATTAGCACTGAAAACATTTGAGATGATAAAAATTGGGAAGTTCAGTTTTCAAAATATGGTTTCTGAAAATAATCAATGTCAAGAAGCCTAAGACCAGGAGATTTTGTCCAAATATAAAATAAATTGTTACTATAGACTTTGGGCAAGGTTTCAACTATGTGTCTTCAAAGATCTTGGAATCATGGTGTAAATAATCTGTAGTGTACTTTTTTAATGATCTGGCCATTTCTGATAAGCTGTTTCTTCAGTTTATCATAGCTACAGAGGCTTAGGGTTAAAAGTAAGAAAACGGGCCCTGGTTAGTTGGTTCAGCGGTAGAATGTTGGCCTGTTGTGTGGAAGTCTCAAGTTCAATATCCGGTCAGGGCACACAGGAGAAGCAACCATCTGTTTCTCTACCCTTCCGTTTCCCCTTTATTTCATTCTTTCCCCCCTTCCCTCCCACAGCCATGGCTCATTCGAGCAAGTTGGCCCTAGGCGCTAAGGATGGCACCATGGCTTTGTCTCAGGTGCTAAAATAGCTCAGATGCTGAGCAATGAAGCAATGGCCTCAGATGGACAGAGCATCGCCCCATAGGTGGCTTTCAAGGTGGATCTAGTCAGAGCACATGCAGGAGTCTGTCTCTCTGCCTCCCTGCCCCTCTTTTAATAATAAGAAGAAGAAGAAGAAGAAAATGCTGTAATCAGACACAAGATTTATATATAAGCAATATCTACTACAATTTTATTAACAGGTATTTTGTTCATAAATCTATGTCTTTATTCCAGAGCATCCATGAATACAACCACTAACTGGTTAGCCCCAATTGTGTGGCATGGCACTTACAAAGAAGACATATTGGAAAATTATTATGCAAATCATAAAATTACTGTGGGGTTGACTGTGTTTGCTGTGGGAAGGTAGGTAATATCTAATGTCCTTGACAGTCAGGCTTTTTATTGTAGAAAATGGGAAATTATCAAAAATCCCACCTTAAGAATCTAGAGAAAGTAGAGCAAAATAAAGCCAAAGCCAGCAGAAATAAGATAATAAGAACAGAAATCCATGAAATTGAAAACAGAAAAGCAGTGGAGAAAAATCAACAAAACAGAAAGCTGGTTCTTTGACAAAATAATTAACAATCATCCAGGAAGTTTGGAAAAGAAAATAATGATACAATTTAAAAATATCAGGAAAGAAACAGGGTATAATTACCTCAGACCTTCAGATATCAAAAGGATAATCAGGGAATACTACAAAACATTCTACACTCATACATTTGACAACTTGGATAAAACAGACCTTGAAAATCACAAACTACCATAACTCATCCAACTTAAAAAAGATCATTTGAATAGCCCTATAGCTAACTAAGGAAATAGAATTTATAATTTTTAAAACTTCCAAAGTCTCCAGGCCCAGATGGTGTCATTGGAGAATTCTACCAAATATTTAAAGAAGAATTAACATCAATTCTATACAATCTCTTACAAAAAAAAAAAGAAGAAGAAGAAGAGGAGGGAACAATTCCCAATTCATTTTATGAAGCAAGTGCTTCCCTAATAGCAAAACCAGACAGAAAAAAGTGCAAGAAAGTATTAAATTGAACAATATATCCATTACTCATTAAAATTACAAAGTTTATGGTAACTTTTTATTAAATATTGAAAGTAATTTATTCTTTTTTTAAAAAATATTTTATTGATTTTTTTTCCCCCAGGGACAGAGAGAGAGTCAGAGAGAGGGATAGATAGGGACAGACAGACAGGAATGGAAAGTGGTGAGAAGCATCAATCATTAGTTTTTTGTGGCCCTTGCGACACCATAGCTGTTCATTGATTGCTTTCTCACATGTGCCTTGACCGCGGGCCTTTAGCAGACTGAGCAACCCCCTGCTGGAGCCAGCGACCTTGGGTCCAAGCTGGCGAACTTTTGCTCAAGCCAGATGGGCCCGCGCTCAAACTGGCTAGCTCGGGGTCTCGAACCTGGGTCTTCCACATCCCAGTCCGATGCTCTATCCACTGCGCCACCGCCTGGTCAAGCAGTAATTTACTCTTTATAAAGAAAAAAGACAGAAAAAGGAAGGAAAGGAGGGAAAGAGAGAGAGAGAGAAACTGAAGGAGGGAGAAAAGAAGGCACAAAGGAAGAAAGGAAAGAGGGAAGGAAAAATATGTACTGGTAATGACACTGTAGATCTGCAGGGAAAGACTTCCATAAACAATGCTGCAGAAAGTTGATGTCACCATGGGAAAGCTAAAACTGTACCACATACATACACAGGCATATATGAACATCAAGTTGCAGGTTAGCTTAAAAACCAAAAGTTAAAGGAAAAGCTATAGTTTATCTTCATTAACTCAGGATAGAAAAAGATTTCTTAAGACAGAGGAAATACTAATCACAAAGGAGAAGGCTGATAAATGTGACTATATTAAAATTAACTTTAATTAAGAAACTACACTGGGGAACAAAATTTTTGTTGCATCCACAAAAACACTTGTTCTTACATAATTTGAGTGTGCTGATCTCAAATCTGGCATTAGTTTTTCTAATGACATTAGTAAGCTACAGTTTTTCTGCAATTCAAGATTTTAGGTTTTCATCTTATTGTAAAATTTTCAACATTTAGTTTAACATAATGAAGTAGAATGTCTTCTTGGGCATCATCTTTGTGAAAATATAATAATTTATATAATGCAGTAAACACTAAAAAACTAATACACTAAAAGATATGATTGTGTCAGAATTTGTCTACAATTATGAAATAGAACATATTAAAACACTTATTTTAATCATAAAATTTGTGCAAAACTTACTTAAATTCTCTTCAGGCAAAAATTTGCGTTTGTAGCTCTTATGTTTGTGTACTTGTTGAGGACAATCTCATTTGATGCTCCAGCAGTAGTCTGCCATCGCTTAGAGCTTTCAAGAAATAGCCGCCATTCCGTTGGACTGTAAGTGGTTACACCTAGCTGGCTGAGAAGACTATTGATATCGTGACTTTAAACAAAGTGTTTGTCTTCGGAAAAAAAGTCCACAAAAATTTGTTCACGCTTCCTGAAATGGGATACTTTAGCTGACTGGTGAAGTACATTCTTTTCTTGAAGGCTGGAGGCTAATAACTCAGCTGCTTTCTTTGATAAGCCCAAATCTCTTACTAAGTCATTCAATTCAGGTTGGCTAAACTGCTGAAGGGTTAATGACTGCTTGGCATCAGAAGAAGACCCTTCAGATTCTACAACCATTTCCTCGTGCATCTTATCAAAATATACTTGATCACCATGTTCACTTTCTTCCTCAGAAGAAATAAAACCATTGAAAACTGGAACCGGGAGTGTCTCAGAGTGTGGGATAGGTCGTATTGCTGAAGGAATATTAGGATATGCGATCATCTGCCGTTTTTTCTTGCCGATGCCCTTTGTATGGATCAGACAGAAATAACAGTCACTGCTGTGGTCCTTAGGTTCACGCCAAACCATGGGAATACCAAAAGGCATCCCTTTGCGTTTTCCTTTTGTCCAGTCACGAAGCATTTCCTCACAATTATGACACACAATATGAGGAGCCCAATTCTTGTGTTGATCGCCAAGGGGAACTTGAAAATAGGCAATATATGCACGTGTTACAAATGATGAAATATTGCGCCTTTGACGTTGAAGTGTGTAACAGCCATATATATAACAGAAGGTGTCAGGACTATTCTTACATTTACGCCTACTCGAAGAAGCCATGATTCAATCTTAAAACAAAATAAAAGGGTGTTTTTATCAGATAATATTTTTTACATTTAAAAACAACTACAATTATGTAAAAATTATGTCTATAAAAGATTAATTGCCTTGTGATCATGTTCAATCCGAGAGTCGTTGCCCTTTAACTCCAATTTAAAAACCAATGCATGCCATTAACTGTAACAAAAAGAAATTAAAATTGCATAAAAAATAGAACATGCACCAAAAAACGGATTTCAGATTTGGAATCAGCGATTAGTGGTCAGAGGTGGGATGAAATATATAGAAAATGTTCTAAAACCTCATGCAACAGAAAATGAAAAAAAAAATTGTTCCCCAGTGTTATCAGAAAAACACAAATTGAAGGTCATGCTACAAAATACCTGATCAGGACTCCTCAAGATTGTCATGGTCATGAACAAGGAGAGAAAATGACACGAATTAGAGGAGACTAAGGAGACATAATGACTGAATGCACTGTGTGTCCCGATTGGATCCTGGAAGCTAAAAAGGCCATCAGGGGAAAAACTGGTGGCATCCAAATGAAGCTGTGGTTTAGTTAATAGTATTTTACCACTGATAATTTCTTAGTTTTGACAAATGTACCATGGTTTTATAAAATATTAACATTAGTGTATATGGGAGCCTTCTATAGCATATTTGCAACTTTTCAGTAAATCTAATAAAATTCCAAAATAGATTTTGTTCAAATTTTTATTACTGAATACAAACTCATTATATATGTATATATACCACATCTTCTTTGTCCATTTATTTGTTGATGGACACTTAGGCTTGGCTATTGTAAATAATGCTGCAATGGACATAGGGTGCATATATCTCTTCCAAGCTGAGCCACATATGATTACCTCTCCTTTTGAAAATTTCCCCAAGGCTATTTATTACTCTGAGACCCTTTTACTGGCTTGAGAGACTGGAAATGAGAAAGTTTATTTTCCAATCCAGTAATCTTAGCACCATGCTAAAGACCACAAAGTAAAAGAAGAAAATCAGTGCAGACGGTGGGGTATTATCATCCCACCTCTGACCACTAATGCATGACAGAAAATTCATAAAGCAAGCCACAGACGTCAATAACTGCTCTTGCAATGAGCCAAGACCTTCCTCATCTACAGCCTCTAGAGCAAGTTCCCATTGCTCAGATAACCCTGAACACTCTGGCACTCACTTAGCAATATGTTCTGTACAGTTCCCCATCTCCCCAAGTTTCATTCACTCTTGTGCGGAAATAACTGCTCTTCTCTCCTATGAACGCCATCAGAGGGAGGAAAGGCAGATAGTTTCACTTTCTTTTATGCTGCTTAAATACAACCTAAAAAGCATATCTATTTGGTTTCTAAGTAGCATTTTTGGATAAACTAGTCAGTGTAATTTAAACAGTATGTGTGCCACTAAAATATAAGACAATTACCTTCAGCCTGACCTGTGGTGGCACAGTGGATAGAGCATCAACCTGGGATGCTGACGTCCCAGGTTCAAAGCCCTGAGGTCGCGGGCTTTAGTGCAGGCTTATCAGCTTGAGCGCAGGGTCGCCAGCTTGAGCGTGGGATCATCGAAATGATCGTATGGTCGCTGGCTTGAGCCCCAATGTCACTGACTTGAACAAGGGGTCACTGGCTTGGCTAGAGCACCCTGGTCAAGGCATGAATGAGAAGTAATCAATGAATGACTAAAGAGCTACCGAGTTGATGCTCCTCATCTCTCTACCTTTTTGTCTCTCTCTCACACACACAGAAATAAAGAAGAAAGAAAGAGGAAAAAAATGAACTTTATTATTTCTTTTTTACTTACAGATATATTGAACTCTATTTATTCAACTTCATATCATCTGCTAATAAGTATTTTATGGTTGGCCAGAAAGTCATAATTTACGTTCTGACAGATGACTTCTCCAAGATGCCTTGGCCAGAGCTGAGTCCCCTCCGTACAATCAAAGTTTTTGAAATTAAGCGAGAGAAGAGATGGCAAGATGTTAGTATGATGCGCATGAAGATCATCAGTGAACATATTGTAGAGCACATCCAGTATGAAGTTGACTTCCTCTTCTGCATGGATGTGGATCAAGTTTTCGTGGGGAAATATGGGTTGGAGACCCTGGGGGAGTCAGTAGCTCAGTTACATTCTTATTGGTATAAGGCACATCCTATAGAGGTACCTTATGAGAGAAATCAGTCATCAGAGGCATATATACCTATAGGTGAGGGAGACTTTTATTACCATGCTGCTACATTTGGTGGCACTCCTATTCAGGTTCTCAGCATTGCCAGGGAGTGCTTCCGAGGAATCATGAATGATAAGAAAAACAACATTGAAGCAGTGTGGCATGATGAAAGTCACTTAAACAAATATTTCTTTCTCCATAAACCCACTAAACTCTTATCTCCAGAATATAGCTGGGATCCTCATTTAAGACATGCTGGTGAAATTAAAACTTTCAAAATCATTTGGGCTCATAAGTATTTTAAATTCCTCGATCGACGCGTAGCATTTTAGTCCTTCCTTAACAGTTCTGGATTGAAGAGCATTGTTTTGTTTTATATCTTAGATAATTAGCACTTGACAAATTCTATCACTAAAAAAATCACTAACAAAATGGCAAGCCCACCAACAGCATGATCATACTTTCATTTTGAATCGTGTAACGTGGTATGTAGCAGTTGCAGAATGAGTGTATTGACCTCAGAGATGATATAGCGATTATATATCCTCTGTGAATGCTGAGGATATGTCATTTGTTAGATCACATTGAACAAAATAGAATGTCACAAAAAGTGAAACCTGAAATATTTTCATTGATCCAAGTAGATATACATTTCTCATATTGCTTAAAGAAAGGAATTGTCTAGAGGTGTGGATAAGGGAAAGTCACTGCAGCTGTACTAACATGTTCTCTATGTAAAACTATGAGGACGTTAAAGCTGCTACTAGATGGGCAGACAGCTATTTTAAAAACTTTAAGTCATTCAAAAAGAACTGTGGGTTTTAAAACTACAGAGTTGTCTGTTGTAAAAACTAATGAAAAGAAAATAAAAGTAATACAGAGAAAAAATGGAAAGCCTCCCTTTACTCTCTTTGAAAACCTGTCTTGCTATATTCCTTTTATATGCACTGTGCCCACCCCGTGAATGCGCGCGCACACACACACACACACACACACGTGCTGTGCGTTTATATACTATTTTATACAAATTAATTTATCACACACATGCACACACCCACATTTATCAGCAGTCAGGGGCCAGTTAGAAACTACTCTTCTAAATATTCCAAACAGGAAAAGTTTAAGAAGGTGAATTGGGTGTATATATGATAAAAGACTTGAGGAGCATGCAAGGGAGAGTATGCTCCTCAGGTCTTTTAATTTTTTAAAAAGTAAAGGCCATAGGACTTGTGCTGGAGGAAAAATTGTCCAATTTCCAAAAAAGAGCTACAACCTGCCATGAGTCACCTGGCATGAGATGGATGGAAAAACAGAGTGAAGTTCTAGTCACTGCTAAAGATGCCACTCAAAGGAGATGAGAGAGGGGGAAGAGGGAGGTGTAGATAGGGAGAGAGAGGTTTTTCTTCTATTTTGCTCTCTTTTGTCAGCATTTTTCATTATGTGATGCAAGGGAGTCTGGGAAATGTAGCTCTCTGCCACACTGTGCAGAGTGTGGGGAAAATGAGAGATCCAAGAGGCAACAAATGGCTACATGGGCCACCCATTTTGCTACGAAGCTCCCATTCTCCCCTTTCTACTTCTACCTAACTCTCATAAAACACATTTCCACCTTGTAAAACTCAACTAACTTTTGTACAAATAAAGAACCACTTTATTCCCAAGAAGGCGAAACACAAAGTAATTTCCCTCACCATGTCCAGGAACCCCAGATGATGGGAGGTCCTCTTCCTCAGGACTATATGTGGCTCTTCAGTTTGGTGAACACTGGTATAAATCGAAAAGAAAAGAACTCCTTATTTAAAAAAATAAACATGCCTGACCTGTGGTGGCGCAGTGGATAAAGCGACGACCTGGGAACACTGAGGTCGCCAGTTCAAAACCCTGCACTGGTCTGGTCAAGGCACATATGGGAGTTGATGCTTCCAGCTCCTCCCCCCTTACTCTCTCTCTCTCTCTCTCTCTCTCTATGTCTCCTCTCTAAAATGAATAAAATAAAATAAATATTTTAAAAAAAGAGAATAAAAAATAAACAGTAGAGAAGGGAAAGAGGGAAAACCATTCCTTTACTTATAACAATATGCACTCATATGCAACAATGCAATTTTTTTAAAATTAATTTTAATGGAGTGACACCAATAAATCAGGGTACATATGTTCAAAGAAAACATCTCCAGTTTATCTTATCATTCAATTATGTTGCATACCCTCACCCAAAGTCAAATTGTCCTCTGTCACCTTCTATCTGGTTTTCCCTGTGCCCCTCCCTTCCTCCCTATCCCACCCTCTCATCCCTCCCCTGACCCTGTAACCACCACACTCTTGTCCATGTCTCACAGTCTCACTTTTATGTCCCACCTGTGTATGAAATCATGCTGTTCTCAGTTTTTTTCTGTTTTACTTATTTCACTCCGTATAATGTTATCAAGGTCCATCCATTTTGTTGTAAATGATCTGATGTCATCTTTTCTTATGGCTCAGTAGTATTCCATAGTATATATGTACCAAAGCTTTTTAATCCACTTGTCCTCTGACGGACACTTGGGCTGTTTCCAGATCTTCGCTATTGTGAACAATGCTGCCACAAACATGGGGGTGCATTTCTTTTTTTCAAACAGTGCTATGGTGTTCTTAGGGTATATTCCTATAAGTGGAATAGCTGGGTCAAAAGGCAGTCTGATTTTTAATTTTTAGAGGAATCTTCATACTGTTTTCCACAGTGGCTGCACCAGTCTGCATTCCCACCAGCAGTGCAGAAGGGTTCCCTTTTCTCCACATCCTCGCCAGCACTTATTCTGTGTTGTTTTGCTGATGAGTGCCATTCTGACTGGTGTGAGGTGATATCTCATTGTGGTTTTAATTTGCATTTCTCTAATGATTAGTGATGTTGAGCATTTTTTCATATGCCTATTGGCCATCTGTATGTCTTCTTTGGAGAAATTTCTATTCATTCCTTTTGCCCATTTTTTGATTGGATTGTTTGTCTTCCTGGTGTTGAGTTTTATAAGTTCTTTATAAATTTTGGTTATTAACCCCTTATCAGACGTGTTGTCGAATATGTTCTCCCATTGTGTGGTTTGTCTTTTTATTCTGTTCTTATTATCTTTAGCTGTGCAAAACTTTTTAGTTTGATATAGTCCCATTTGTTTATCCTGCCTTTTATTTCATTTGCCCGTGGAGATAAATTGGCAAATACATTGCTGCTACAGATGTCAGAGAGCTTGATGCCTATGTTTTCTTTTAATATGCTTATGGTTTCACGGCTTACGTTTAAGTCTTTTATCCATTTTGAGTTTGTTTTTGTGAATGGTGTAAGTTGATGGTCTAGTTTCATTTTTTTGCAGGTAGATGTCCAATTTTCCCAACACCATTTGTTAAAGAGGCTGTCTTTACTCCATTGTATGCTCTTTCCTCCTTTGTCAAATATCAGTTGTCCATAAAGCTGTGGGTTTATTTCTGGGTTCTCTGTTCTGTTCTATTGTTCTATGTGCCTGTTCTTATGCCAGTACCAGGCTGTCTTGAGTATAATGGCCTTGTAGTAAACCTTGATATCCGGAAGAGTGATACCTCCTGCTTTATTTTTTCATTTTAAGATTGCTGAGGCTATTTGTGTTCTTTTTTGGTTCCATATAAATTTTTGGAATATGTGTTATATATCTTTGAGGCATGTTAATGGTATTTTAATTGGTATTGCATTGAATTTATAAATTGCCTTGGGTAATATAGACATTTTAATGATGTTTATTCTTCCTAACCATGAGCAGATACTTGTTTGTATCTTCTTTGATTTCTTTTATCAATGTTTTATAATTTTCCAAGTACAAGTCCTTAACCTCCTTGGTTAAATTTACTCCTAGGTACTTTATTTTTTTGGCTGCAATAGTGAAGGGGATTGTTTCCTTAATTTCTTTTGCTGACAGTTCATTGTTGGTATATAGAAATGCCTCTGATTTCTGAGTATAAATTTTATATCCCGACACCTTGCTGAATTCATTTATCAGGTCCAGTAGTTTTTTTACTGAGACTTTAGGGTTTTCTATATACAATATCATATCATCTGCCAATAATGACAGTTTTACTTCTTCTTTTCCAATTTGGATGCCTTTTATTTCTTCTTCTTGTCTGATTGCGGTAGCTAGGACTTCCAGAACTATGTTGAATAAGACTGGTGAAAGGGGGCACTCCTGCCTGGTTCCTGATCTTAAGGGGATTGCTTTTAATTTTTGCCCATTTAGTATGATGTTTGCTGTGGGTTTTTCGTAGATGGCCTTTATCATGTTAAGGAATGTTCCCTGAATTCCCACTTTACTGAGAGTTTTGAGCATGAATGGGTGCTGGATTTTACCAAATGCCTTTCCTGCATCTATTGAAATTATCATGTGGTTTTTGTCCTTCCTTTTGTTTATGTGATGAATCACATTGATTGATTTGCGAATATTGAACCAGCCTTGCCTCTCCAGAATAAATCCCACTTGATCATGGTGTATGATTTTTTTCATATATTGCTGGATACAGTTGGCTAATATTTTGTTGAGAATTTTAGCGTCTAAATTCATCAGGGATATTGACCTATAATTTTCTTTCTTTGTGTTGTCTTTGCCCGGTTTTGGGATCAGAATTATGTTCGCCTCATTAAAGGAGTTTAGAAGTCTTCCTTCCTCTTAAATTTTTTGAAATAGCTTGAGAAGGATAGGAATTAGTTCTTCTTTAAATTTTTGGTAGAATTCACTTCTGAAGCCATCAGGGCCAGGACTTTTTTTGGGGGGGAGTTTTTTGATAACTGTTTCATTCTCATTTGTTGTAATTGGTCTGTTTAGGTGTTCTTATTCTTCCAGATTGATTTTTAGAAGATTATATGATTTAAGAAATTTGTCCATTTCACCTGCGTTGTCTAATTTTTTGGCATAGAGTTCTTCATAGTATTTTCTTACAATGCTTTCTATTTCTGTTGTGTCAGTTGTTATTTCTCCACTCTCATTTCTTATTTTATTTATTTGGGTCCTCTCTCCTTTTTTCTTGGTGAGTCTAGTTAAAGATTCATCAATCTTGTTTACCTCTTCAAAGAACCAGCTCCTAGTTTCATTGATCCTCTGTATTGTTTCCTTAGCCTCTATGTCATTTATTTCCGCTCTGATCTTTATCATTTCCTTCCTTCTACTAGTCCTGGGCTTTATTTGCTGTTGTTTTTCTAGTTCTTTTAGATGCAGGGTCAGGTTGCTTATTTGAGCTTTTTCTAGCTTCTTTTCGTATGCCTGTAGTGCAATAAACTTCCCTCTCAGTACTGCTTCTGCTGTGTCCCATGAAATTTGAGTTGATTTATGCTCATTATCATTCATTTCTAGAAACTGTTTTATTTCTTCTTTGATCTCATTGTTAATCCATTCATTTTTTAATAACATGCTATTTAGTTTCCAAGTGTTTGAGTATTTTTCTTTTTTGTGTGTGGTTAATTTCTAGTTTCATGGCATTGTGATCAGAGAAAATGATTGATATGATTTGAATCTTCTTTAATTTATTGAGACCGTTTTTGTGTCCTAACATGTGGTCTATCCTAGAAAATGTACCATGAGTGCTTGAGAAGAATGTATATTCTACTGCTTTAGGGTGAAAAGTTCTGAAGATATCTATTAAACCAAGTTGATCTAGTATATACTTTAAGTCTGCTGTTTCTTTGTTAATTTTCTTTCTTGAGGATCTATCCAGTGTTGTTAGTGGGTGAAATCCCCTACTATTATAGTATTGCTGTTAATCTCACCCTTTAGATCCATCAAAGTCTGCTTTATGTATGTCAGGGTTCCTATGTTTGGTGTGTAGATATTTATAATGGTTATATCTTCCTGTTGAATTGTTCCCTTTATCATTATGTAGTGTCCTTCTTTATCTCTTACTACAGCCTTTGTTTTAAAGTCCATTTTGTCAGATATAAGTATTGCTACCCTGGCTTTTCTTTCATTTCAATTTGCATGAAATATTTTTTTCCATCCTTTTACCTTCAGTCTATGTGCATCTTTTGTTTTAAGGTGTGCCTCTTGTAGACAGCATATGTATGGGTCCTGTTTCTTTATGCATGCAACTACTCTATGTCTTTTGATTGGATCATTTAATCCATTTACATTTAAGGTTATTATTGATATGTAGTTGTTTATTGCCATTTTATTCTTTAAAGCTGTATTCTTCTTTTGCTATACTCTTTCCTCCCTTTAAACTGTTCACAACAGGACCCTTAGTATCTCTTGCAGAATTGGTTTGGCTTTAATGAATTCCTTGAGGCTTTCTTTGTCTGGGAAGCTCTTTATTTCTCCTTCAATTTTAAATGTTAGCCTTGCTGGATAAAGTAGTCTTGGTTGTAGGTTCTTGTTCTGCATTACTTTGAATATATCTTGCCATTCCCTTCTGGCCTCAAGTGTTTCTGTTGAGAAGTCAGATGTCATCCTTATGGGGGCTCCTTTGTAGGTGATAGCCTTTTTTCCTCTAGCAGCTTTTAAAATTTTCTCTTTATCCCTTAGCTTTGGTATTTTAACTATGATGTGTCTTGGTGTAGATTTCTTTGGGTTTCTCTTTAATTGAGTTCTGTGTGCTTCTTGAACATGTGGAATGTTTCCCAACCTTAATTTAGGGAAGTTTTCTGCTATGATTTGATTGAACAAAGTTTCTATTTTTTACTCTCTCTTCTCTTCTTCAGGAACCTCTATGATGCGAATGTTGTTTCTCTTCATGTTGTCACACAGCTCCCTTAGAGTTTCCTCACAGTTTTTGAGTCTCTTTTCTTTTTTCTGCTCTGCTTCTGTGCCTTTGTTTATTTTGTCCTCTAACTCGCTGATTCGATCCTCAGCTTCATCCATCCTGCTTTTAATTTCTTCCATTGTGGTCTTCAGTTCTGATACTGTATTTGTCATTTCTGTTTGATTCTTTTTTATTATTTCAATTTCGTTTTCTATACTTGTTATCTTTTTATTTAGGTGTTTATAGTGACTATCCATTGTTGCTCTAATTTCTTTGAACATCCTAACTATCATTATTCTAAATTCTGCTTCTGGTAATTTGGATATATCTGGTTCATTCAGGTCCTTCTCTGGGGATTTCTCTTGATTCATTTGGTTTGCATTTTTCTGCCTGCCCATTTTGTCTGTGTATAAGAAGGTTGTGGCCACTAGATTCCAGTGGGTATTGCCTTTGTGCTCTCTAGGTAGTGGTCTGTCTGCAGGCCCGCCATCCCCTCTGCCGCTGCCTAGGGCGGTTGGGTATGGGCGTTGCCAGCGCCGGCCCACTACGGCTGTTGCTGTGATTTCTGCCTCTCCTCTGCGGGTGGGGTTGTGTTCTGTTGCCCGGCTCTACAAGCCTTAGCCTGCCTGAGCCTTCGCCTCGCCCCCACAGATTGGGTTGCACACTGCACTCAAGCCACAAGCCTCAGCACCAAGGGTAGAGGTGAGCACCTTTGCTCAGCTGTGGACCCAGTCTGTTTCCGGGCTTCCACCCAGCCCCCACGGTCAGAGCCTGCTCACCACAGTTTCTTGGGTTGGACGGGGCTGCTGACGTGCACTCAGCTGTGAGCCTCCACCCGTCTGGAGCTTTAGCCCCGCCCTTGAGGCCAGGGCCCACCTGCGCAGGATCACAAACTGCAAACCTCGGTTTATTGGGCTGGGTGTGGCTGCTGGAGTGTGCTCAGCCGCGAGCTTCCGCTGGTCCCGGGCTCTAGCCCCACCTCCACAGTCAAAGCCAACTCGCGCATGCAGGACGGCAAACCGTGGTTTCTCCAGCAGGACGGGGCTGCTGGAGTGTGCTCAGCCGCGAGCCTCCACCCGTCCCTGGTCCTAGCCCCGTCCCCGCGGTCAGGGCCAGCTTGCGCAGGGTCACAGAGCAGATCTCTGCTCGTTCCTGGCCTCCAGCTTTTCCCCCGCAGGTGGGTGGGGTTACAGGCGGGCCCACAGCTGCCGGACCGCTTTTGCGCGTCCCCTCCACCCCTGCTGGGCTAGACCGAGCTCACACTGGCTGGGCCTCCACCCCTGCCGACAGAACCGCGTTTCAGCATCCCGCCGCCACTGTCCCTCCAGCAACCCTCAGCAGTGTGGGAAGGGGCACCGCAGCCAGACCCTAACACTCCATACTTTAGTCCTGGAAGCTCTTTCAGTCTAAGCAGCTCTGTTCTAAGTGCCGCAGGAGAGCTTGTTTGGCTGGTGTCCTGTCTCCCTTTGCTGGTATTGCTAGTTCCAGGGGAAATATTCATTTTTCATTAGGGAAGTGACTTACTTAGCCCAGGGGTTAGGGTGGCTGTCCCTCAGAGTGTTTGTCCCTGTGGCTTCCAGTTTACACTCTCTTCCCGCTGCTCTGGTCCTCTCCTCTGTCCCTGTTCCCCAGAGCCCCGGGTGAGTGGCTGTGAGAGAGGTTTTCTGTGCTGTCCCTTTAAGAATCTTGGGTCTGATAAAACTGTCTCTTTTTTTTTCACAAACAGTATCCTCACTTGTTTCACAGCTCAATACTGTCCAGATGCTTCTTCTAGGCTCTGGGACTGCAGGCTGGGGCTTTGTTCCTGGGACCCAGGTCCCTCCCTCTCCGCCAAACTCTCTTCCCGCCACGTGTGTCTCTCCGGGCTGCTGTTCGCTCCGGGGAGCTGGGCAGCCCTCTTCGCATTTTCACTATTCCTACCAGTCTCATTGTGGCTTCTTCTGTGTTCCTTGGTTGAAGAGTCCACTTAGTTTAGTTCATAGTTGGTTTATCCAGATGATGATTATCCAGATGATGATTCTTAAAATTGAGTTATAATCCATTTTGGTTCTGGGATTTGGAAGTTGGTACGTCCGCCTACTCCATCACCATCTTGCTCCCCCGCATATTTATATTTTTATGTTTATACTTATAATATAAGAAAAATGTGCATGCCTCCAGTATTCCTTATGTCTGTAGCTGGTTACAAGATCAAATTTATATTGATCACTTTTCTTCCACCACCTATTTCCATACTCCTCACCCTCTGCTAAAAGCTCAGATGGATAGGGTTCTTTACTTAGTGGAGTATGAGTCTTTAGTGGACCTTTATTAATTGAATTATCAAGGTTTTCCCTTAGCAAGGACTGTTGGATAAGGTACTATTAAGAGGCTCCCGGGAAACACCTTGAGTTCTAAATGCAGCCCTCATTACATGATCATGTAGTAGCAACCTATTTTCATCTTGATAATTGTGATCAGTCCTGGATCTAGTGCAGAGACCCCCTTCCCTGAGTGTTGATTCAGCATGATGAGAATGCAAAATGGCTAGGGGAAGTCTCAGATTCCAATTCAGCAGGACCATCACTATGCTTTCTAGTGAACTAGGACCTTCCTTGTGCACTAGGGCCTCCATACTCACTGAGTCCAAGGTTGCTGAGATGGAAGCAAAAATTACTCCAGTGGATTATTGGGTGAGATTATAAAAGAGGGCCTCAATCTCTACCTCTTAGTTCCAGGACCCATGTGTTCTAGATTTGAGGAAGACAGTATGATATAGTGGCCACCATTTTAAGGCCTATCCATGACCCTTAAGACAACCCCACCTCCCTCACCTCACAGGATGTTGTCTTATAGTTGATAGTGTAACAGTCTTCAGCAGGCTATTTCATAGAGTTAGCTGCTTATGAGTCATGAGTTACATGGTAAGACCAGGGAACTCCATGGATATGAACCTACTGTAGGGCTCACTTGACAATAAAACCTGTCTCCTTGTCAGAGGCAGTGCACAAAGCATTCTACAAGTCCACAAGTGGTGGTGCTGACAGAAGTAGTATGGGAATGGAAGGAAGTCTATACCCAGCAATACTTGTTTGGGGACAAATTTCTTTCCCTTCCCTGATGGAAAAGATCCAAGGTTACCTATCTACCACCAGTGGCTAGTAAGTCTCTTAGAAGAAGGTGTCATACAAGGTACTCAGGGCCTCTGTTGCTGGGTGGTGAGCGTGCAGCAGAGAAGAAAGTCAGCTCATCACTGATGAGAGGGAGTTTAGCTACTGAGCCCGTGGGTAGCCTCCACGCTTGCCACTGAGGCCACTTTGTACCTGGGCCCATGGAGCAAGCACTGTGGTGGCTACAGAAAGAGGCTGACCAATATCACAGAACAAATGATCTTCTCTACTTGATTACTGGGAGACTCTACTGAGACTGCTCTTCAGTGAGCACTGTCATGGGATGCGCAGAATCTTTACACTCTGTTCCTATTTCAGAAGCCCATAAACGACCTCAGACGTTCTTGTCATCTATTTAACAGTCTTTCCAAGTTCAACCTCATAGAAATGACTTCCACTTGGGAATGGACTGCAGTGCCATATATCCAAACTTTTAGCTTGTTGGATCAGATAACATTGTCACTGGTGTGTAGGAGAAGTTATAGCTCTAATAAATTTATAATCCCAGGAGCCCAGCATTCGTTTTCTACCTGAGCTATGCAAAATGCTCCATCCAACATCTACGTTTGCCATTCTTGCAGGTTATTTTCCTACTAATATAAATTAGCAAGAGCTGCCCCCTAGTGGAGCAGACCTTGAATCTCTCCCTGGGGCACACTGTATCTGACTGGCTCTAGGTACCTAGTAGGTCTTTAGGCAATGAGAATAGACATCACCTTAAAAATCAGCTGTTGTGGGTGAGATCATTACAGCATCTAAGCAGAAGAAAGACTTGTCTCCTCAGAGAAATATTGTGGAGAAGTTGTTTCCACTGACAAGTGAAGCTCAGAAAGATTAAAATTATTAGATCTCCCTCCCTACAGATTCATCTGAATCCATCTAAATGTTCTTATTCTACAGTCTTTCCCAATTCTCTCATTTTAACACAAGAGACCTTTAGAAGTTGTATAATCAACTTACATTCTAATTATATATATCACCAATTAGCTTTTTGGCCTTCTCAGTTATCTATACCCTACAATCACACACACATGTGCATATGCACATGCATGCACATGTACACACACAAACACATTGGCAGACTAACAGCCATCTTTGTTCAGTGTCTAGCCTTGAGCTGAGAGTTCAAATTTTTAGACTCATTATTTTATTTCATAAGCTCTCAACAACAGTTAGAAGCGCAATCCCACCCCACCGACCTTGTACACAATATAACCATGATGGTGGCTACAGCAGCTACGTAGTGCCCTAAAGTCTTCCCTTCATTTGACACTTCCTACCAAGCAGTAACAGGTGATAAGAAATTTAATCATAGATTTCTAGTAGCCACATGAGAATAGGATTCTACTTGTAGGGAGGTCTCATGGTAGTCCAAACTTAAAAAGGTGAGCATCCCTCAAATGTCAGTGGCCTAACACACAAAGGTTTCTCACTCACCCTTCATATCTAGTGAGGGTTGGAGTCAGGCCACCTACTCCACATTGTCACTTGAGAACCTCAATAGTGGAGGGTCTACCATCCATGGTATTGCTGGTTACAGTGTCAGGGGAAGAGAGACTCTCAAGAACCACACAGGGGCAAATGGAGCCCTGGCTTCAGAAGGAGAAGATACAGAGTGGAAAGAGAGGGGGGAAGGGGAAGAAGCAATTGGGCGCTTCTCCTGTGTGCCCTGGCTGGGAATCGAACCCAGGACTTCCACATGCCTGGCCGACGCTCTACCGCTGAGCCAACTGACCAGGGCTTGCATGGTTGTATGGCCAGTAGCCGTGGCCACCATCACAGCTGCCTGGCCTGTGCAGGTTCAAATTTGATTTGGACAGATGAGCCAGAGGAAGGGAGAGAGACAGAGAAACAGAAACATTCATCTTTTTCTGTATGTACCCTGACTGGGGATCAAACTGGCAACCTCTGCCTGTTAGGATGACACTCTAACCAACCAAACAATCCAGCCAGGGCTCAAGGCAAAATGGGCAGACAGAGAAATGCAACCCAAATGAATCAAGAGAAATCCCCAGAGAAGGACCAGAATGAATTAGATATAACCAAACTACCTGATGCAGTTTACAATAATGACAGTTAGGATGTTAAAAGAGCTTAGAGCAACAATGGATAGTCATTAAGAACACCTAAATAAAGAGATAACAAGTATAAAAAAGGAAATTGAAATAATAAAAAAGAATCAAACAGAAATGACAAATACAGTATCAGAACTGAAGACCACAATGGAAGGAATTAAAAGCAGAATGGATGAAGCTGAGGATCGAATCAGTGAGTTAGAGGACAAAATAAACAAAGGCACAGAAGCAGAGCAGAAAAAAGAAGAGACTCAAAAAATGTAAGGAAACTCTAAGGGAGCTCTGTGACAACATGAAGAGAAATAACATCCACATCATAGGGATTCATGAAGAAGAAGAAAAAGAACAAGAAATAGAAACTTTGTTCAATCAAATCATAGCTGAAAACTTCCCTAAATTAAGACTGGAAAATGTTGCACACATTCAAGAAGCAAAGAGAACTCCATTAAAGAGAAACCCAAAGAAATCTACACCAAGACACATTATAGTTAAAATACCAAAGCTAAGTGACAAAGAGAAAATTTTAAAAGCTGCTAGAGAATAAAAGGCTATCACCTACAAAGGAGCCCCCATAAGAATGACATCCAACTTCTCAACAGAAACACTTGAGGCAAGAAGGGAGTGGCAAGATATATTTGAAGTAATGCAGAACAAGAACCTACAACCAAGACTACTTTATCCAGCAAGGCTAACATTTAAAATTGAAGGAGAAATAAAGAGCTTCACAGACAAAATAAACCTCAAGGAATTCATTAAAACCAAACCATCGGCAAGAGATGCTAAGGGGCCTGTTGTGAACAGTTCAAAGGGGGAAAAGAATATAGCAAAAGAAGAATACAGCTTTAAAGAATAAAATGGCAATAAACAACTACATATCAATAATAACCTTAAATGTAAATGGATTAAATGATCCAATCAAAAGACATAGGGTAACTGCGTGGATAAAGAAACAGGACCCATACATATGCTGTCTACAAGAGGCACACCTTAAAACAAAAGATGCACATAGACTGAAGGTATAAGGATAGAAAAAAATATTTCATGTGAATGGAAATGAGAAAGAAGCCAGGGTCGCCTGACCTGTGGTGGCGCAGTGGATAAAGCAAAGACCTAGGAACACTGAGGTTGCCGGTTCAAGGCCCTGCACTGGTCTGGTCAGGGCACATGTGGGAGTTGATGCTTCCAGCTCATCCCCCTTTCTCTCTTTCTCTCTCTCTCTCTCTCTCACTCTCTGTCTCCTCTATAAAATGAATAAAATAAAAAGAAATTAAAAAAAAAAAAAGAAAGAAGCCAGGGTAGCAATACTTATATCTTGAAAAAAATGGACTTTAAAACAAAGGCTGTAGTAAGAGATAAAGAAGGACACTACATAATGATAAAGGGAACAATCCAACAGGAAGAAATAACTATTATAAATATCTACACACCAAACATAGGAGCCCCGACATACATAAAGCAGACTTTGATGGATATAAGGGGCGAGATTAACAGCAATACTACAATAGTAGGGGATTTCAATACCCCACTAACATCACTGCATAGATCCTCAAGAAAGAAAATTAACAAAGAAACAGCAGACTTAAAGGATACACTAGATCAACTTGATTTAATAGATATCTTCAGAACTTTTCACCCTAAAGCAGTAGAATATACATACTTTTTAAGCACTCATGGTACATTTTCTAGGATAGACCACATGTTAGGACACAAAAGTGGTCTCAATAAATTAAAGAAGACTGAAATCATATCAATCATTTTCTCTGATCACAATGGCATAAAAATAGAAATTAACCACAAAAGAAAAACTGAAAAATACTCAAACACTTGGAAACTAAATAGCATGTTATTAAAAAATGAATGGATTAACAATGAGATCAAAGAAGAAATAAAACAGTTTCTAGAGACAAATGATAATGAGCATACATCAACTCAAAATTCATGGGACACAGCAAAAGCAGTACTGAGAGGGAAGTTTATTGCACTACAGGCATACGAAAAGAAGCTAGAAAAAGCTCAAATAAGCAACCTGACCCTGCATCTAAAAGAACTAGAAAAACAACAGCAAATAAAGCCCAGGACTAGTAGAAGGAAGGAAATGATAAAGATCAGAGCGGAAATAAATGACATAGAGGCTAAGGAAACAATACAGAGGATCAATGAAACCAGGAGCTGGTTCTTTGAAAAGGTAAACGAGATTGATGAACCTTTAACTAGACTCACCAAGAAAAAAAGAGAGAGGACTCAAATAAATAAAATTAGAAATGAGAGTGGAGAAATAACAACTGACACAACAGAAATACAAAGTATTGTAAGAAAATACTATGAAGAACTCTATGCCAAAAAATTAGACAACCTAGGTGAAATGGACAAATTTCTTAAATCATATAATCTTCCAAAAATCAATCTGGAAGAATAAGAACATCTAGACAGACCAATTACAACAAATGAGATCGAAACAGTTATCAAAAAACTCCCAACAAAGAAAAGTCCTGGGCCTGATGGCTTCACAAGTAAATTCTACCAAAAATTCAAAGAAGAATTAACTCCTATCCTTCTCAAGCTATTTCAAAAAATTCAAGAGGAAGGAAGACTTCTAAACTCCTTTTATGAGGTGAGCATAATTCTGATCCCGAAACCAGGCAAAGACAACACAAAGAAAGAAAATTATAGGTCAATATCCCTGATGAATTTAGACGCTAAAATTCTCAACAAAATATTAGCCAACCGGATCCAGCAATATATGAAAAAAATCATACACCATGATCAAGTGGGATTTATTCTGGAGAGGAAAGGCAAGGCTGGTTCAATATTTGCAAATCAATCAATGTGATTCATCACATAAACAAAAGGAAGGACAAAAATCACATGATAATTTCAGTAGATGCAGAAAAAGCATTTGATAAAATCCAGCACCCATTCATGATCAAAGTGGGAATACAAGGAACATACCTTAACATGATAAAGGCCATCTATGACAAACCCACAGCAAACATCATACTAAATGGGCAAAAATTAAAAGCAATCCCCTTAAGATCAGGAACCAGGCAGGGGTGCCCCCTTTCACCACTCTTATTCAACATAGTTCTGGAAGTCTTAGCCACAGCAATTAGATAAGAAGGAGAAATAAAAGGCATCCAAATTGGAAAAGAAGAAGTAAAACTGTCATTATTGGCAGATGATATGATATTGTATATAGTAAATCCTAAAGTTTCAGTCAAAAAACTACTGGACATGATAAATGAATTCAGCAAGGTGGCAGGATATAAAATTAATACTCAGAAATCAGAGGCATTTTTATATACCAACAATGAACTGTCAGCAAAAGAAATTAAGGAAACAATCCCCTTCACTATTGCAACCAAAAAAAAATAAAGTACCTAGGAGTAAATTTAACCAAGGAGGTTAAGGACTTGTACTTGGAAAATTATAAAACACTGATAAAAGAAATCAAGGAAGATACAAACAAGTGGAAGCATATACCGTGCTCATGGTTAGGAAGAATAAACATCATTAAAATGTGTAGCCTGATCAGGCGGTGGCACAGTGGAAAGAGTACTGGTCTGGGATGCGGAAGACCCAGGTTCGAAACTCCAAGGTCACCAGCTTGAGCGTGGGCCCATCTGGCTTGAGCAAAAGCTCACCAGCTTGGACCCAAGGTCGCTGGCTCCAGCAAGGGGTGGCTCGGACTGCTGAAGGCCCGCGGTCAAGGCACATGTGAGAAAGCAATCAAAGAACAACTATTTTGGGTCACATCGGCAATGAAAAACTAATGATTGATGCTTCTCACCTCTCTCCGTTCCTGTCTGTCTTTCCCTATCTCTCTCTCTCTCTGACTCTCTCTCTGTCCCTGTAAAAAATAAATAAATCAAAATGTCTATATTACCCAAAGCAATTTATAAATTCAATGCAATACCAATTAAAATAGCAATGACATATTTCAAAGATATAGAACACATATTACAAAATTTTATATGGAACCAAAAAAGAACACAAATAGCCTCAGCAATCTTAAAATGAAAAAATAAAGCAGGAGGTATCACTCTTCCGGATAATGAGGTATACTACAAGGCCATTGTACTCAAGACAGCCTGGTACTGACATAAGAACAGGCACATAGATCAATGGAACAGAACAGAGAACCCAAAAATAAACCCAGAGCTTTATGGACAACTGATATTTGACAAAGGAGGAAAGAGCATACAATGGAGTAAAGACAGCCTCTTTAACAAATGGTGTTGGGAAAATTGGATGTCTACCTGCAAAAAAATGAAACTAGACCATCAACTTACACCATTCACAAAAACAAACTCAAAATGGATAAAAGACTTAAACGTAAGCCGTGAAACCATAAGCATATTAGAAGAAAACATAGGCAGTAAGCTCTCTGACATCTGTCGCAGCAATATATTTGCCGATGTATCTCTACAGGCAAATGAAATAAAAGGCAGGATAAACAAATGGGACTATATCAAACTAAAAAGTTTTTGCATAGCTAAAGACAATAAGAACAGAATAAAAAGACAAACTACACAATGGGAGAACATATTCGACAATACGTCTGATAAGGGGTTAATAACCAAAATTTATAAAGAACTTAGAAAACTTAACACCAGGAAGACAAACAATCCAATCAAAAAATGGACAAAGAAATGAATAGGAATTTCTCCAAAGAGGACATACAGATGGCCAATAGGCATATGAAAAAATGCTCAACATCACTAATCATTAGAGAAATGCAAATTAAAACCACAATGAGATATCACCTCACACCAGTCAGAATGGCGCTCATCAGCAAAACAACACAGAACAAGTGCTGGCGAGGATGTGGAGAAAAGGGAACCCTCCTGCACTGCTGGTGGGAATGCAGACTGGTGCAGCCACTGTAGAAAACAGTTTGGAGATTCCTCAGAAAATTAAAAATCGAGCTGCCTTTTGACCCAGCTATTCCACTTATAGGAATATACCCTAAGAACACCATAGCACTGTTTGAAAAGAAGAAATGCGCCCCCATGTTTGTGGCAGCATTGTTCACAATAGCGAAGATCTGGAAACAGCCCAAGTGTCCGTCAGAGGACGAGTGGATTAAAAAGCTTTGGTACATATATACTATGGAATACTACTCAGCCATAAGAAATGATGACATCGGATCATTTACAACAAAATGGATGTACCTTGATAACATTATACGGAGTGACATAAGTAAATCAGAAAAAACCTGAGAACAGCATGATTTCATACATAGGTGGGACATAAAAGTGAGACTATGAGACATGGACAAGAGTGTGGTGGTTACGGGGCGGGGGAGGGAGGGAAGGGTAGGATAGGGGGGAGGGGAGGGGCACAGGGAAAACCAGACAGAAGGTGACAGAGGACCATTTGACTTTGGGTGAGGGTATGCAACATAATTGAATGATAAGATAACCTGGAGATGTTTTCGTTTTACATATGTACCCTGATTTATTGGTGTCACCCCATTAAAATTAATTTTAAAAAAAAGCAAAATAAGAAAAAAAGAAATGATGACATCGGATCATTTGTAACAACATGGATGGACCTTGATAACATTATACTGAGTGAAGTAAGTAAATCAGAAAAAACTAAGAATTATATGAGTCCATACATAGATGGGACATAAAAATGTGACCCAGAGACATGGACAAGAGTGTACTGGCTAGCTGGGGGTAGGGGCAGCTGAGGGAGGGGATCGAGAGAGGGGAGGGGCATAAATAAAACCAGATAGAAGGTGATAGAGGACAATTTGACTTTGGGTGATGGGTATGCAATATAATCAAATGTCAAAATAACCTGGAAATATTTTCTCTGAACATATGTGCCCTGATTTATCAATGTCACCCCATTAAAATTAATAAAAATACATTTAAAATAAATAAATAAATAAACCACGCAGGGGCTTATCAGTGCCTCTGACTGGACTTACTGCATGCCCCTGCCTGTGCAAAAGGGCTCGAGTGTGAAGTCTGCTATCTGCCTGGGCAGGAAGGGACATCTGGAGAGTGGTGACTAATAGTAGTAATGTTTACTACAGAAGGACAGGAAGCAGTTCACAGTCCTTAGCACATAGCTGCTGAAAATGAAATATAAAGGTACCAAGGGAAGAAATGCATACATAAAATCTTGCCATGTGTATAATGTTTGAGTATCGACCCTGACCCATCACTCATTATCTCCCTGCCCACCTCCATACTCTTGGAAACATCTGCCATAAGGTTAGTCCTAGACTGTATTACAAAGAATCTGAAATGACCTCCCCTAAGGTTCAAAGTCCCAGATAGGAGAAACCGATTAGCATGCTAGGTAGTTTAGGGCACATGCCCATGTTCTAGCCACAATAGGGAGAGAAAATTTCTGCCAATTCCAGCTTTCATACCAGACAGGGGATGCTGTTGCTCACTAAATTTAGGATTCATGCTAAATAATGTTCCGGTTCTGGACCACCAGAATATAAAAATGTGCAAATTTAAGAATTTTATGTTAATAGAAGTATACAGTATGTGCTCTTTTGGGGGGCTGCCTTCTTTTATAAAAAGAATTAAAGTATAATATTAAAGTATAATTATTTTGAGGTCCATCTATGTTCTTGCATGTATCAATACTTTGTTCTTTTTTATTTCTGAGTACTAACCCACAGTTAGTTTATCCATTCACCTGTTGACAAGTATTTGGGTTGCTTCCACCTTTTGGCCACTGACAAGAAAACCACTATGAACAATCATCAACAGATCTTTTTTTTTTTTTTTAATGAACATATGCTTCCTTTTCTCTGGGGTAAATATCTAGAAATAGAATTTCCAGATTGTACAATGTGTGCTTAAATTGTTAAGAAACTGCCAAACTCTTTTTTCATAGTAGTTGTTTCACTTTACTTTCCCACCAACAGCATATGGACAGTTTTCTTTATTTCGGCCATTCGAATGTGTGGTAATATATTATTGCGGTTTTAATTTGCATTTGCCTGAAGACCAATGAATATAATGACTAAAATAATTTATTCATATGTTTATTTGCCTTCTCTGTGTGTGCTTTGTTTTGTTTTGTGTGTGTGTGAAATGTCTATTCAAATATTTTGCTCATTTTTTACTGTGTTTCTCCCAATCTGCAGTTTGTTTTTTTTTACAGGGACAGAGAGAGAGTCAGAGAGAGGGATTGATAGGGACAGACAGACAGGAACGAAGAGAGGTGAGAAGCATCAATCATTAGTTTTTCGTTGCCGGCGCAACACCTTAGTTGTTCATTGATTGCTTTCTCACATGTGCCTTGACCGCGGGCCTTCAGCAGACCGAGCAACCCCTTGCTGGAGCCAGCGACCTTGGGTCCAAGCTGGTGAGCTTTTGCTCAAGCCAGATGGGCCCGAGCTCAAGCTGGTGACCTTGGGGTTTCTAACCTGGTTCTTCCGCATCCCAGTCCGATGCTCTATCCACTGCGCCACCGCCTGGTCAGGCTGCAGTTTCCTTTTCATTGTCTTGGGTTTTTTTCTTATGTTTTCTTCTATATATTTTATTGTTTTAGATTTTAATTTGAGTTAATTTTTGTATAAAAGAAAAGTACTGATCAAAGTTATCTTTCTGCTTATGAATAGCCAATTATCCTAGAACTATTTTTTTTAAAGACATTCTTTCTCCAATGAATTGCCTGTTCTTATGTGTCAAAAATTAGTTGTCCATATCTGGACTCTTGATTCTGTCCCAGTGATATTTTTGTCTGTCTTAAACTAATATGGTCTTAATTACTGTATCTTTAAATCTAAAATTATACCAAAATAAAAATGGTTAAAAATGTAAAAACAAAGAGACCTAATAGAAAAAAAACAAAAGCTGTGAACAGTTTGCAGAGAAGGAATTACAATGACTCTTAAACATGGAGAGGGATGCTCAACATCAGCCATGATAAAAATAAAAGTAAATTAAAACTACACTGAGACTTGGAGATGTTTTCTCTAAATCTATGTGCTAGAGTTGACCAGTATCACCCCGTTTAAGGTGATTGTCTAAATAAAACTATTAAGAAAAAAAAACTACACTGAGATACAATTCACACCTTTTAGACTGTCAAACACCAAAAATTTTAACAATGCACTAGATTAACAAGGGTGTGAGGAAATGGGTGCTTTCATCCACTGACAATATGAGTTAAACTGGAACAACCACCATGAAAAACAGTTTGGCAACAGCTACTTAATTTTTAAATGGGTATAACTTTTGATCCAGCAATTCCATTTCTAGGAATTTTTTCTACAATATAGGTCAACATGGGCTCATAGAGCATATTCAAGTATTTCCACTGTAGCATTTCTTATAATAGCAAAGACAATAAACCAAAGTGTCTGACAATAGAAAACTGGTTAAGTTATAATACAGTCATATAAAGAAATATGGTTTACTAGAAAAAGTGTGTTAGATGTATGAAATATAATGGAATAATCTTCAAAATATATACTGATGAGTGAAAATTTCAAAGTAACAAATATTGTTTTTAGTATTCTGCCATTTGTGCAAAAAAAGTAGGTATACACACACATTATATCTATATATCTATATATGTAATAGATATATATATTATAATAAAATCCAACAAACTGTTACAATATTTCTTGTTAGAATTTTTTTACTCTATGTGTGTCCTTTTCAATATAAAAAAGAAGTTTATTTTTAAAGAAGAAGGGCAAAATAAAGGTGTGTGCTATCTCAAGAGTGATTATCTCAAGACTATGATTACATTTTCCATTTTTTCTTTGTGCTTCCACACACTTGACAAATTTAATAACATGGAAATAGGTTCCTTCTATCATCAGAAAATAAGTACTTTAAAACCATTCTAAGAAAGCATAAGAAGGGATCAGCTTTACCTTGGATAACTGAACAATGCCTAATAGGGGGTGAAGAAAGAAGTGCTGCACTTTTTATGTCATCATATACACACAGCACACCATTCAAAGTATATTTCTGTAAGTAAGAATCCATCATTGAGAAAGGTAAGAAAGTACAACAACAAAACAAAGAAACATTTAAAATCCTTTACTTTTTCAAATGGGACAAGTTCTCCTATCTGGTAACAATGAGAACTTGTTACCAAATGTAGCATTATGACTTTCTAATGCTTTCATCATCAAGAGTCTGGTGATGTCACCATTAGCAGAAGATTCAAATACAAGGACAGTATTAAATAATATCTTTTCTTTTTCTTTTACAAAGGACCAAAATATAATACTTGGAAAACATCTTAAGACCATCTCTAACTAAAACTAAAGGTAAGGCTCTTAGGAAGGGACTGTATGAAAGTTTGGATGACCTGGCAAAATCATAGGTAGGAATTATCCTCAAACCTTGGCCTTAAAAGTGTGTTGTATAAAATAGCTGACACAAACATATTTCTGGCCTTTAAGAATAATGTCACTGAGGGCACATTGTCAGAAAATAATCTGGTTAAATGGAGTCTTACCTCATACATACAGCATTCTTAATGTTCTTGAATTTCAAATTGGTCATTTCACATTGCTGGACAAAATATTATGCCCAGTTGAAGCCTTACCAGTCTAGTATTATCTATGGAAGAACTGTCCAAAGAACTATCATACAAGTCACATTTGTAACTTTAAATATTCTAGTAACCACATCACAAAATGTAAAAAAAAAAACCAAATGACATTTATTTTATTGTATTTCAAATGACCTAACTTTATTTCAGCTTAAAATGTGATTATTTTTTAAATTCTTTCAAATATTTTTTTGCAGTTGATATTCAAAACTATATTAGTTTCACGTGCACAGTTTAGTGGTTAGACATTTAAATAACTTAGAAAGCGATTTCTCTAATAAGTTCAGGACCCACGTGACCCCATACATATTTATTAAAATATTATTGATATATTCCCTTGGCCTACTCTGAACTTTATATTCCCATGATTATTTTGTAACTGAAAATTTGTACTTCTTAATCTCTTCACCTTTTTCACCCAGCTTCCAACTCTGATCCCATTTGACAACCCTTAGTTTGTTCTCTGTGTCAATGAGTTTGTTTCTGTTCTATTTTGTTTTTTAGATTCCACCTATAAGTACAATCATACGGTATTTGTTTTCTCTGGTTTATTTCAATTTGCATAATAATTTTTAGGGCAATCCATATTGTTGCAAATGGCTGAGTAATATTCCACTATATATATGTACCATACCTTCTTTATCCAATTATCTATAGGACACTTATGTTGCTTGCATATATTGGCTATTGTATATGAAATATCTTTCCTTGTTTCTGGTTATAGTCTTTGTTTTAAAGTCCATTTTGTCTGATATAAGCATTACTACCCAGCTTTTTTCTTCTTTCTTATTTTTTTTAGTAATTTTTTTTTAGTTTTTCAATTACAGTTGATATACAATATTACTTTAGTGTCAGGTGTACAACCCAGCGATTAACCATTTGTATACCTTATGAAGTGATCATCCCAATAAACCTAGTACCCATCTGATATCATAGATATTACAATATTATTGACTATCTTTTTTATGCTATAACATTCCCATGACTATTCTATAACTACCAATTTGTACTTCTTAACCCCTTCAAATTTTTCTCCCATTCCCCTAACCCCCTTCCCATCTGGCAACAACCAAGTACAGAAGCAACCCAGCTTTTTTCTTTTCATTTTCATTTGCATGAAATATTCTTTTGCATCGCTTTACATTCAGACTGTGTACCTTTTGATCTGAAGTGGGTCTTTCATAGGCAATATATGCATGTGTCTTGCTCTCTTCTCCATTCAGCCAATGTATGTCTTTTGACTGGAGCATTTAATCCATTTACATTTAAAGCAATTATTGATAGGTATAGAGTTACTGGAATTTTACTATTCATATTGTTTTATCTTTTTTTTTTCTTCTTAAAGAAGTCCCTTTGATATTTCTTGTAATACTGACGGTGATGACCTCCTTTAGATTCTTCTTGTCTGGGACAGATGACATTCATTTTAATAATGTATTTCATTTAACCCACTATATCCAAAATTTTATTTCAACACATAGTAAATGTAAGCAATATTAATGAGATATCTTACATTACTTTCTTCATACTGAGTCTTCAAACTCTGCTGTTTGGACTTGCAGCATTTCAAGTATTCACTAGTTACTTGTTACTAGTGGCCACCATTTTGGAAGGTATAGATAAAACATCTTGCTCATTAATTATAACTCTTCAAAAAGTAAATATCAGAGAACTTCATTTACTCCAATACATAATCCAAAAGCAGGCCTGGTAAACAAATCCAAACACCTTCAACAGCATAAACTGGTATTTAGTTTAGACTTTTAATCACTGTTCACAAGGATACAACTTTAAGATAGCTCATATATTTTTAGGTTACAGGTCCTATAGTCTTTGAATAAATAATTAGCTTTAATATCTTTGTGAGGAAAAAATATATAAACATCAACTTTGGGGAAAGAATATATCCCAGTACATTAGAATGTCTTCATGCATACCTCCTTCTCACAGAAGCACAAGTGAAATAGAACAAGAGTTTTATTGAATTTTCTTTATGCAATCATGGTTGATTTTGGTAAAGGAACACAAAAGGCATGTCACCAACACTTTACACCTAATCTAATATCGATCACTTGATATCCTAAGGGAGATTTCTGCAGGCACTTCAACAATATAGGTGGTTTCTCTAACTCAAGTCTGCCTTCATTCTAAGGCTGAGCATTCTAGAATCAGATACTGGGTTGGTGGCCTAATTTCCATAAATCAATTTGTTATTAGCAAATGGCAAGGAAGTTGTTTTTCACTTTCAAAGAAACCTCTTTTTCTCCACTTTTTTTCTGGCAGAGAATGAATTCTAAATGGAAAATACTGCTATTGATTTTATTTGTTTTATCACTGATATTGATTAAGCATCATTTCAGGTAAATATAAAAAATTAATGAATCATTATCTTTAGTGATTGGCAGGGTTGATCCAAAAAAAACTAATAAACATTCCCTAAATTAATAAAAAATTACCTCCTCTTTTGGGAACAAGTCAAATCATAAATTCTTTCATTGTTCAACATTCAACAAATATTTATTGAGCACCTTCTTGGTACCAGGCCCTGTTCAAGGTGCTGGGAAAACAGTAATAACTCAAACAAAGTAACTGCTCTTACAAAACTTTACATTCCAGGTGAAGATGGACAATAAACACAGAAATATATAACAGTGTTAGGAGAATTGTATTTGATATAAATAATTCACTCTAATGCTATGGAGAAAGAAATAAGGCAAGGTAACAGGATTGAGACTGTTGGGAAACTATTTTGGATATATTTTATACTAGATCGAAGTTCAATCTAATAGGAACAAGACTCAAAGTAACCTGCTATAGAAACATAGCTGTACTGGGGAACAAATTTGTTAACCTGCTCAATTCTCTTACATAAAGTCAAATTCTTATCTCAGCCATGCCCTCTTGGCTACAATCTTGTTCTTTTAAATAAGCAATGCATTGTTACTGAATGCTTTTTGAAAGTCAGATATATTGGGGGAGTTAATGTCTTTTAAAGTTAACCCCCTTGCTTTGGTATCATGTTCTACATATGATGTGCCCTGACACGTCACACCTGGATGCGTTCCAGAACCGTAGCATTATGGCTCACATATAGTAGGTGTTTAGTGATTATCTGCTAACAAGTGAGTAAATAAATGAATCTGAATTCTAGATTTTCTGTTATTCTAATTGCAATAGGGGTTTTCTCAAATTCAACACTAAATTTATTTTTTCATTTATCTAAAGAATAGAGAAGCACCTACAGAAGATGAGGCTCTGTTGGTAAGAATCTGTTTCATAAATATTCTACAAACTGTACTGAGGGCAAACCAGAGTCAAATGGGTTCTAACGGTGATGGCAATAGGAATAGAAAACTAAATTCTCTCGAGACAACTACTGACAAATTTCTTGGATATCAGTCCAGAAATATTCTACACATGCATATATACGCATATGAGTGCGTATGTGTACATGTCCAAGTTTTGCTCACTTGACACACCTGCTTACACCAGACAAGTTTTTGACATTTGTTATATAGTTTAAATATCTCTGTCTAGGATGGTACATATTTTTTTCAGACTAATAGCCCTCAGTCAACCATGTTTTCTACTATCTACCATTGTGTAGGACCTGAGAAATTAGAGAAATCAACTACCAAAAAACCCCAAAACTTTAGAAAAAACTCTTATTTTGTCACTGTAGATTTTTTAATGAAGTTCGGCATGAACAATTATTATTTATTTTTTTTTTTTTACAGAGACAGAGAGAGTCAGAAATAGGGACAGACAGACAGGAACAAAGAGAGATGAGAAGCATCAATCATTAGTTTTTCGTTGCAACACCTTAGTTGTTCATTGATTGCTTTCTCACATGTGCCTTGACTGTGGGGGGGCCTTCAGCAGACTGAGCAACCCCTTGCTGGAGCCAGCGACCTTGGGTCCAAGCTGGTGAGCTTTTGCTCAAGCCAGATGAGCCCACACTCAAGCTGGCGACCCCAGAGTCTCGAACCTGGGTCCTTCCACATCCCAGTCTGACACTCTATCCACTGTGCCACCGCCTGGTCAGGCATGAACAGTTAGATTTTGAGTGAACATGAGGCCTGGTTTATACTACAATATAATGAGATATTTTTGTTTAAAAACACCTCTGAGATATTTTTGTTTAAAAACACCTCTGAGAAGTCAAAAAGGGATGCACACTTAAGGTTTTTTAATATTTGATTTTGAAATAACTATAGATTCTTAAGAAGTTGCAAAGATAGTACAAAGCCCACATATACTTTACACCCAATTTTCTTCAATGTTACATCTTACATAATTGTACAGTAACAAAGCAGAAAACTGATGTTGAAACAATGTATGTGTGTAATTATATGGCATTTTATCACATGTAGAGTTATGTAACCACCACAGCAATCAAGATACAAAGCTAGCCTGACCTGTGGTGGCGCAGTGGATAAAGCGTCGACCTGGGAACACTGAGGTCGCCAGTTCAAAACCCTGCACTGGTCTGGTCAAGGCACATATGGGAGTTGAGCTTCCAGCTCCTCCCCCCTTTCTCTCTTTCTCTCTCTCTCTCTCTCACTCTGTGTCTCCTCTCTAAAATGAATAAATTTTAAAAAAAAATTAAAAAAAAAAAGATACAAAGCTATTCCTCTGAACTCCCATTTATACTCATATCAGCCTCTCACCCTCCCTAATCCCTAGTGTCACTAATCTATTTTTATCTCTATAATCCTGTCACTTTGAGAATGTTTATAAATGGAATCATACAGTATATGATCTACTGAGACAAGCACTTTTCACTCAGCATAATGCCTTGAGATCCAGCCATGTTGTTGTGTAAATCAGTAGGTCACTCCTTTTTGTTACTGTTTAATAGTCCACAAAGAGATGTACCAAAGTTTGTTAAATGATTCACCTGCTGAGGGACATTTTGGCTGACAGTTTTTTTCTTACAGTACAGTACCTGGAAAATATTGTCCCACTTCTTTTTGGGTCCATGATTTCTGACGAGAAGTTCACGTTCATTCAAATTCTTTTTTCCCTATAGGTGAATCATTTCTCTCTGGTTGCTTTCAAGATTGTTTTCACCTTCGGCTCTCAGAAATTTGACTATCATGTGCTTTGTCAGGGATTTCTTTAGGTTTATCCTGTTTGAGTTCCACTCAATGTCTTCAATCTGTATGTTTACATCTTCTATCAAATTTTGGGAAGTGTTCAACCATTTTTTTTTTATTCATTTTTAGAGAGGAGACACAGAATGAGAGAGAGAGAGAGAGAGAGAGAGAGAGAGAGAGAGAGAAAGGGGGGAGGAGCTGGAAGCTCAACTCCCACATGTGCCTTGACCAGACCAGTGCAGGGTCTTGAACTGGCGACCTCAGTGTTGCCAGGTCGACACTTTATCCACTGCGCCACCACAGGTCAGGCAGTGTTCAACCATTTTTTAAAACATTTTTTTAGTCCCATCCCTTTTTTCTCCTTTTGGTACTCCAATTAATGAGTGTTAGATCTTCTGTTATAATCCCGCATTTCCCTGAGGCTCTATTCATTTTTTTATTTTATTCTTTTTCTCTCTGTTGTTCAGATTGAGTGATTTCTATTTAAGTTCACTGATTCCTTCCTCCAGCCTCTCCATTATGCTGTTAAGCCTATCTATTGACTTTTTATTCAGTTATTGTGTTTTTAAGTTCTAAAATTTCCATTTGGTTCTTTATATCTTCTATTTCTTTGATAAGACTTTCTATATCTTTGCTGTCACTTTCGATTTTTCATTTATTTCAAGTGTTTGTAATTGCTCATTAAAGCATTTTTACAATGACTGCTTTAAAATTCTTGTCAGATAATTCTAACATCCATGTTATCATGGCATCTGCAAATTGTTCCTTCGCATTCACAGATCTTCTTGATTCTAGGTATGAGACCTTCCGGATTCTTGATGTAATGAGTGAATTCTTTTAATGCAACACAGACATTATGGGCATAATGAGATTTTGCATCTTATTTAAATCTTGTGTTTTCAGAAGCATCCTCTTACACAGCTTGGGCTGGGACATGGGTGGCACCTGTTCATTATTGTCAGTTGAGAGGTGAAATTTCAGGTTCTCATCTCTGCCTCCATTGAAACTTGGTGGGGAGAAGCTCCTTTTACTAACACCAGGGATGGGAGTTCAGGCTCCCCACATGGTCTCCACTGACACTGACCATAGGAGGATGGCCACAACTGCTGAGCAACGGTGGAAGTTCTAACACCCATTAATCTCCTCCAACTCCATATCAGTGAGGAGAAGAGGGAGGCTTGTCACAGTCCACAGGGAATGGGAATCCAAGCTGTCCACTTGGCCTCTGCTATAACGATGGATGCAGGGCCACAGTGTGTGTGTGTGTGTGTGTGTGTGTGTGTGTGTGTGATATTGGGCCGGAGCACAGTCAATAGTGTTTAAAAGTTTTTTATCTTAATTAAAATTTTTAAATGTTTTTATTTATTGATTTTAGAGAGAGAAAAAGAGGCTAGAGAGATAGAGAGACAAAGAAATATTAATCTGTTGTTCTACTTACCCATGCATTCATTGGTTGAATACTGTATGTGCCCTCACTGGGGATTAAACTCACAACCTTGAGATATCCAAATGATGCTCCAACCAACAGAGCTACCCAGCCAGAGCTAAAAGTTTTCTACCTTGCTAGGTTGCCCTTTCCCAGGACCTTTAGCTATAAAGAGAGGGCTGTTGTTGGGCCTCTTTTTGTGTCTGTGTCCGTTGGCATTTCTAGGTTGTTGGCTTCTCTAGCACCCAGTCTGGTATAAATGTGGCAGAAACCCAGGGAACTCACTGCCATATCAGTCCTTGAATCCTGAGGTGCCTACATGATCTGTCTTCTCTCCACCTTCCAGAGTCTTCAATGTCAGGGGTTTTAGCTATACTTAGTGATAGGAATAGAAAAAAGTAGTACTACTCCATCTTTCTGGAAGTAGAGGTTGCTTTAAGTTATTCTTATTCTACAAAATATCCCTGGTTTCTAAAGGGAAAATTCCCTCATAACCTTTTAAGTTAAATAATACATTTAAAAGTACAACAAGGGCCTGACCTGTGGTGGCGCAGTGGATAAAGCGTCGACCTGGGAACACTGAGGTCGCCAGTTCAAAACCCTGCACTGGTCTGGTCAAGCCACATATGGGAGTTGATGCTTCCAGCTCCTCCCCCCTTTCTCTCTTTCTTTCTCTCTCTCTCACTTTGTGTCTTCATTCTAAAATAAATAAATAAGAAGAAATAAAAAAAAATTAAAAGTACAACAAAACCTTAGATGTGTCCTCTTTAAATGAAAAACAAAGATGAATATCTGGCCCCTTATTTCAACTCCTTCATTTCAACATGTAACAGAGTATCTATCACATAGTAAGCTACTAATGTTTGATAAATGAATGAATTAAATCTGCATCGTTGTCTGAAAATACATTATTTGTCCTGCTCTTTTAACTTTTAAACCATGTCCCCTCGCCATCATGGACCGTACTGTTCCTTGCCTTCCTGCCTTTGGTCATGACCTCTTCACCCATGCCTCTTTAGCTCTTATCCTTCCACATCCAGTTACATATTTCTTTCCCAGATGGTTTCCCTTAACCCCAAATTTAGGTTAGATGCCCCATTTGTATGCTCCCATGGAGATCTGTTTTTCCCTACTAGCCCTTATCACTCTGTACTATGATTATCTACTTAATCTTGTCTTTCCTACCAGTTATTATTATCAGCATTCTGAGGACAGGAGCTGACCTAAATGTCCATAGTTACTGAACTAGCACCAAATAGTGCCTGTCATATTATAGGGGTGCTGAATGAGTGGATTACTCTTTCTTTTAAAGATTTTATTTATTCATTTTTAGAGAGGGGGAGAGAAAGATATATATATAGAGAGAGAGAGAGAGAGAGAAGGGAGGAGGAGCAGGAAGTATCAACTCCCATATGTGCCTTGACCAGGCAAGCCCGTGGTTTTGAACCAGCGACCTCAGTGTTCCAGGTCGACGCTTTATCCACTGCACCACCACAGGTCAGGCATTACTCTGAACTTGATTTTCTCTTTGTACCCAGGGATCATGACGCAGAACCACCTCAGCTCTCAGACTGGTTTAATCCAAAGTAAGAACAAAAAATTCTGCTTGCAATATAATAATAGTATTACTCAATTTGAAAGGGGAAAATGTTTTTTCGTCATCAAAACTAGGGTCTATTTATAAAGAATCAAACAATTAAGGGACATAATGAGAAAGCTATTGTCTGGTTTAACATTCCTGGTTTTATTAGGGAAAAGAAAATAATTGCCTTAGATGCAACCCAAAACTGCCATTAAATACCTTCTCTTGATTTTGGCATTAACACTCAGGGAGAAGCTCGTTCTTTATCATTGCTATCTAGTATCCTATTTTAGGGCACACACTAAGCTGATAACATGGTGATCAAGCCAGGAAGACAGGACGTGGAGAAACTGTATACTGATGGAGCTGGAGTAGCTGTGGAAACAGATACCTTGGAAATTCTCTAGTACTATTCTATCATGATTCTGTCCATTAATGGTGTATTTATTTCCCATATATCACTCCTTCTTCTTAGTCCTTTTAGACTCATGCTCAGTTTGCTAGACCTAGATATAGGTCAATATAACCTTGGCTTACAAAAAGGGTCCCCACCCTCTCTCTCCAGATATACTTTGGACATATTATACCCTCCCATATTATTATCATGAATCACATCTCATCAAATCTTAAAAATATCTTCCAGCATTGAGATAATTTTAAATTCATTTTAATATCTATTCTCTCTTTACTAAGAATGTGAATATCTTAGGTCACATATATTATTTTCCTCTGTCACCAATGTGCTTCATCCTGTGTCATACCATAGTCTACAGGATTATTACACTTTAGCATTTTATCTGTGTACCTTCTTGCTAGAAATCTGCAGTATAAATAATATCCTTTATGATCAGGTCTCGCTGTGTCCTGCTGGATACCATCTGCTCAGACCTCATGAAATATTTCCTAAGCTTCTCAGCTACTTTATCTGAGTGTGAGAGAAACAATTCAAGTGAAATGAAGTAACTTTAATAAAGGGATTGTTGACAGAGATTTGGGCAAAGTTAAGAAACTAAACAATAGATATAAAGAGACACCAAGGGGTTTGCAACAGCAAGAAGCTGTGACCACCTTAGGCCTAAAAGGACAAGTGAAGAAATGGTTGTCCTGGAGACCAGGGATTTCTGGAACCATGAAATAGCCACCCAACAGAAGTACATGGACACAGCCACTGTTAAGATCTCAACAAAGCTGTGAGAGAGAGGAGGAAAATACATAACCTCTCTTCCTGCTCTCTGATCTTATGCTAGTGCCTGTCATTAGCAGAACCTACTGGAGCCATACCACAGGGGACCTTGAGTGATCAGTCTGCTCCCAAGGCTTACCGCTAGGTAGAGAAGAGCTGAGAATGGATAGAAGAAAGGTAGATGGAGAATAACTAGCACAATGCACCCTTTTTTGCCACTCAGTGTCATTTCTCAACCTTCACTTAGATGAAAAAGCTCATGTTCCCCAAACAGGAGAAACACAAAGTCCTATCAGCTATGGAGTATCATCAAGAGGTGAGGGCAATTCAGCCATATTCCGATCAGGACCTAAATTGTAACATTAGCCATCTCTAGTATTCTCTTTATATAAGGTGGCAGGGAAAGAGGAGAAAATAATTAACATAATAAATCATGGCTATAAGCCACCTGTGTGGCTGTTCAGGAGATTGGTATAAAAGGAAGTAGTTAATAATCACTGCTCCATGGTTTCCTTATCCTCTGATAACCCCTTTGATGGTTGGAGTTTTTACCTGATAGCATGACCCAAACCTCCATTCCTGAAGAGTCTGAGTTTCTTAGTAGTCCCATCTTATTGAATTGCCACAATTTCCCAATGACCATTAGTACTGGAAATGGAAGTACTAAGGGGCACCCCAGAGAATCCCTTGCATTCTATATGCAGCCCTCCTTGCCAACATTATATACCTGCATCTTAATATCCCCTTCATGATGATCAGCCGCACCAGCCAGTAAAGTAATGCCATGTTCTGCCTGTTAGCTCAGTTGCATGAGAAACCCCAAGTGACCTGCTATCAGGTTGAAAGAACCATAACTTACTTATTCTCTAGAAGAAGGACTTCTTCATTGGGAACTAGGAAATCTAAACCCGCAGAATCCACCTGACCAGGCAGTGGCGCAGTGGATAGAGTGTCGGACTGGGAGGCAGAAGACCCAGGTTCGAGACCCCGAGCTCGCCAGCTTGAGCGCGGGCCCATCTGGCTTGAGCAAAAAGCTCGCCAGCTTGCCAGCTTGGACCCAAGGTCGCTGGCTCCAACAAGGGGGTGCTCGGTCTGCTGAAGGCCCACGGTCAAGGCACATGTGAGAAAGCAATCAATGAACAACTAAAGTGTTGCAACGGCAATGAAGAACTAATGATTGATGCTTCTCACCTCTCTCCGTTCCTGTCTGTCTCTGACTCTCTCTGTCCCTGTAAAAAAAAAAAAAAAAAGCAAATCTAAAGACTTTCTCCCTTTTTGGACTGATTTTGTTTTCTTACAGGTTGCACTTATGGGCCTTAAGCATTAGGAAAGGTAAAAAGGGAGTACGCTAGAGCTTCTAGGAAAAGAGGAGGCAGGGAAAGAAAAAGGAGGAGGGGAGGAAGACATAGGGAGACAGTAGTGCTCTCTGCCTTAGCCACTAATCAAAGAAATGTTTAAACCCTGGACTACTTAAGTTTATGTTGCAGTCAGAGCTCAAAGAAAAAAAAAATCCCTAGGCTCAAAGACAGTATGGTACAATGATGAAAGCACAGATGCTGGAGCCCAACTGGCTGAACTTGAATCCCGACTCTGCCATTTATTAGCTGTGTGATTCGAAGCAACTTACTCAACCAATCTGTGCCAAACTTTCCTCATATGAAAAACAGGGGTAATAAGAGCACTTACATTATAGGACACTGCAAGGATTAAATGGGTAGCATAAAGCACTCCACAGTCAGTACTCAATAAGCATCAGCATATTCACTTGGACAACGACTTCTACTGTCATAATAAAGTAGTGCCTGCTTAATTTATTTCTTGTCTGTTCAATAGAAAACGTCCTGATGTAAAAACAACAACTGACTGGCTTGCTCCAATCATATGGGAAGAAACTTACAATAGACAGGTCCTGGAAAAATATTATAAAAGGCTGAACATTACCATAGGCTTGGTTATATGGGCTACTGGAAAGTAGGTATTACTAATATTCATCTTTTTTTATTTTGGAAAAATGTAGGTAATCACCCAAGGACTTTCTACACCCAAAAAAGCTACTTACAATTAACCCTAATTACTATTTCTGGCTGACCTGTATGTTTGTCTATTGTAGCTATTTTCTCCAGCTGTGGTTGAGTCCTTAACACTACTTGGGAATCTTTTCATTAATAAACATGTAGCTCTCTTTTTCTTTCTTTACAACAAACTTTATGTTTCTTCTCGGGACCCTAAATCACTACATTCTCCTTCACTTACCAGTGGAGTTAAGATCCAGACCCAACTTCTCTTACCTTACCTACTGGTGGTTCTTTTTCTTTTTTTTTTTTTTTCTTGTATTTTTCTGAAGTTAGAAGCGGGGAGGCAGTCAGACTCCCGCATGCACCCGACCAGGATCCACCCAGCATGCCCACTAGGGGGACGATGCTCTGCCCATCTGGGGCATTGCTCCATTGCAGCCGGAGCCATTCTAGCACCTAAGGCGGAGGCCATGGAGCCATCCTCAGCACCCAAGCCAACTTTGCTCCAATGGAGCCTTGGCTGCAGGAGAGGAAGAGAGAGATAGAGAGAAAGGAGAGAGGGAAGGGTAGAGAAGCAGATGGGCACTTCTCCTGTGTGCCCTGGCCGGGTATTGAACCTGGGACTTCCACATGCCAAGCTGACACTCTACCGCTGAGCCAGCCAGCCAGGACACCTACTGGCGGTTTTTAGCAACATGACATATATGTTAGACAGCATGTTTAAATGACATGTGTTCTCCTGATGATTTTTAGCAAAATAAGTTTTCCCTACTTGTTTTTTTTATTTTCATGTTTCACAGGTTTGCAAAACAGGACCTGGAACAGTTCATCCAATCTGCTAATAAGTACTTTATGATTGGCTACAATACTATCTTCTACATCTTGATGGAAAACTTCTCCAGTTTACCTCGCATAGAGTTAGGTCCCCTTCGAACATTTAAAGTTTTGACTGTAACAAAAGGCCAGAGCATAAGGGAAGATTTTAATATCACATGCATGAAGCACTTAAATGCATACATCTTTAAACTCATCCAGCATGAAGTTGACTTTCTCTTCAGTATGAGTATAAGCCAGATCTTCAAGAGTGACTTTGGAGTGGAAACCCTGGGCAAATCTGTAGCTCAAATTGCTGCATGGTGGTATTTTGAAAATGTTAAAAATTTCCCTTATGAGAGAAGATCTAAATCAGCAGCTTTCATCCCTCCTGGAAAGGGAGATTTCTATTATCATAGTTCAATTTTTGGTGGCACACCTCAGGAGGTTTTCAACTTCACTGAAGAATATGAAAAAGCAGTAACTCGTGACATCGAAAATGATCTTAGCAGCACATATGAATGTCACCTAAATAAGTATTTTTTTATCAATAAGCCCACTAAGGTGTTATCACCTGAATACAATTGGGATCCAGCTTTTAGAACTCCTCCACAAATTAAACATGTTAAAATAGCATGTCAGTCAAAAGGGATTTGGGTTAATTAGTGAACTACAATATTACTTAAAGATAAAACATTAAATTTTTCAGCATCTTAGAAACTTACAAAAAATGTGTGATTTTTCAAAATAAATTGTTTTTCTCCTTATAATTTTGAACCATCTAAGTCTACCTATGCTGGATAAATGAATAATTAAATGTTAGTGTACAGTAAATTTATTATTTATATATTATAATAATGTGGACATATTTTTGGATGTATAAAATGGAAGTTTTATGAAGAAACACACCTTGACTTAGTTCAGAAAAGATAGATAGATAGATGATAGGTAGATGATAGATAGATACTCACAAAATGTCAAACGGGTATATATAAAAGATAAATATTCATCAATTCACTCATCAGATATATGAAATGATAAAATATCCCCTACTTTTTGTGAGCAGAATTAGGGAATATTTCAAAATAAATATGAAGCAATAAAATATTTCCTAATTTTTGTGAGCAGTATATTTACTCTGTTTTTCAGTGTTGTGATATATATTGCTTGTGATTAATCTCCTCAATTAGTATTCAATTTATGTAGTATCTGATTGAATTTAGGTGAACTAGAGACATTCTATCAAATATGTATCTCACTTTTACTGTTACAAAGATACTAAGTTCCTTTTTTTAATACTACATAATTTTTGTTTTTATTCTTTTGTGACAGAGACAGAGAGAGGGACAGATAGGGACAGACAGAAAGGGAGAGAGATGAGAAGCATCAATTCTTCATTGTGGCACTTTAGTTGTTCATTGATTGCTTTCTCATATGTACCTTGACTAGGGGGCTACAGGAGACCAACTGACCCCTTGCTCAAGCCAGCGACCTTGGGTTCAAGCTGGTGAGCTGTGCTCAAACCAGATGAGCCCACGCTCAAGCCAGTGACCTTGGGGTTTCGAACCTGGGTCCTCTGCATCCCAGTCTGACGCTCTATCCACTGCACCACCACCTGGTCAGGCTACATAGTATTTTTGTTTTTGGTTATTTTTTAAAATAGATATCTATGAACTCTATAGTAAATATGTTCTTCTAGATGCAGTCAGGGGTAGGAAAACATTTTTTTAAAAATACATAATTTGCCTGAGCAGGCGGTGGAGCAGTGGATAGAGCGTCAGACTGGGATGCGAAGGACCCAGGTTCGAGACCCCAAGGTTGCCAGCTTGAGTGCAGGGTCATGGTTTGAGAAAAATATAATTAGCAAAAATTACTATATAGTTTCCTTTTAAATAAATATGTCTTTAAAAGTCATCTTGCCTGACCAGGCGGTGGCGCAGTGGATAGAGAGTCAGACTGGGAAGTGGAAGACCCAGGTTCAAGACCCCGAGCTCGGCAGCTTGAGCACGGGCCCATCTGGCTTGAGCAAATGCTCGTCATCTTGGACCCAAGGTCGCTGGCTCCAGCAAGGGGTGGCTCAGTCTGCTGAAGGCCCGCGGTCAAGGCACATGTGAGAAAGCAATCAATGAACAACTAAGGTGTAGCAACGGCAATGAAAAACTAATGATTGATGCTTCTCACCTCCGTTCCTGCCTGTCTCTCTCTCTGTCCCTGTAATAAATAAATAAATAAATAAATAAATAAATAAATAAATAAATAAATAAATAAATAAAAGATCTAAACTTAATTCTTCCTTCCTTGATTTATATTTCTTCTTAACATCTATTACTATATAGCATAGGATATACTGTACTTACTGTCTTTCTCCCCACAAGAATATAAGCTTCTGTAAGTTCGGGATTTCTGTCTGTTTTGTTCACAACTGTCAGTATCTGTCAAATGAACCAACAGATGACTGATGACTTTGGAAACTGTGCTCACATTCTAAATTCATCTGCTTTCTTTTAATAATCTAACTTGGACAAAGGAGAACATGAGAATTAACACTAGATGGCGCAATATTATAAATAATCTAACCATAATCAACCTGTCCTTTCCTCCTGGCTGGAATTATTTCAAGAAAAGCCTAAAGTGTTGCTCAGTTTCCTCTGGCTTCCTCCTCCCCTAATTGCTGTACAACTCAAACTTCACTGATTGAGTCCCACCTGTATTACTGTTATTCTACCCTGCCAAGTATTTCAGTTCAGTAGTGTTCTAGTACACTACCAAGTTCCTTCTCCCGGTCCCTTTTGACCCCCAACCTATCTTAACTAAAGTCACCAATGCACTAAAGCCCCCAAATTTCCAGAGCTTTGGTGTGGTCTTTGGAGAGAAAGAATGTGTCCTCTCGGGGTTGTACTATGTTAGAGGGGTCACAGATTTTACTTCCAACATCCTCTCTCCCTAGAATCCCACTGGATCCAGGGTCCCAAGGGTTGGGAAAAGAGTTGAATGGCAGCAACTGTGGAGTATTAAGAATCACCATTTCCTTAGCCCACTAAAGGTTCTCTCACTGGGCCAAGTTCAAGGCATCTAGACTGCTTACTTCCAAAGGACTGATTATCCCAGAAGGTGGCTGACTCTGGGAAGCCAAGAAGCTCCGGTCACTGATCTGCCCTGACAGTTCAGATAAGGCTAGGGTAACCAACTGGTCCCAGTTTGCCAGGCGCCTTCCCAGTTTTAGCACAGGAAGCCTCAGATTCCAGGAAATACCTCAGTCCGGGGCAAACCAGGACAGCTGGCAACTCTACAGTAAGCCCCGATCTGTCTGAACTCCACTCCAGCTCAGACCAGAACTGAGTCTGAGAGTGTAAAACATTTAACACATATACAGATTTTTGTCCTCTCTTCCCATTCCACATCGTCAGTCACCAAGTCTGTCATTTCTAACTCCTTTGTGTCAAGTATGTTCATTTTCTCCTCTACATTCTCACAGCAAAAGTTAGTGGAAAACTATTGGAACCTAAAAGGAAAAGATAAGGCCATTGCCGATTCAGAGCCTTCAGGAAGGACGCTTTGGGTCACACCGCCTGGTATAGGTGCTGGCTCAGAGCAAAGGGAACATGAAATGAGTAAGGGAAGAAGGAAGTGGCAAATATCACCTACAGCTCACAACCAGACGGAAAAAAGGTGTAAGCCTTAGCACTATTTTCTTCTTTGCTTAAAGTATATGTGTGTGTTTATGTTTCTTCTTCTCCTTCCCATTGTAGTTTTAAGAATGAATGGCAGTGATTAACTTTAGAATTTCATCTTTAGGTTACAGAATATTTAAGAGGGATTCTAACTGAACTTGAGGAGTAATTAGCACCATCCAGAAAATAACGTAGTGACATTTGGGACCTTTTTTGGTGGGGGAAGGGGTGAGAGTGACTATTTCTACAAGGCATAATTGTATCTTTTTTTTTTTTTTTTTTTTTTTTTTTTACAGAGACAGAGAGAGAGTCAGAGAGAGGGATAGATAGGGACAGAGAGAGGTGAGAAGCATCAATCATTAGTTTTTCATTGCCGTTGCGACACCTTAGTTGTTCATTGATTGCCTCCTCACATGTGCCTTGACCGCGGGACTTCAGCAGACGGAGCAACCCCTTGCTGGAGCCAGCGACCTTGGGTCCAAGCTGACGAGCTTTTGCTCAAGCCAGATGGGCCTGCGTTCAAGCTGGCGAGCTCGGGGTCTCGAACCTGGGTCCTTCCGCATCCCAGTCCAATGCTCTTTCCACTAGGCCACCACCTGGGCAGGCCATAATTGTATCTTGTTAAAGAAAAGCTGAAAATTGTTATTGCTGTATGGGAAGTTAAAATAGATGTGAAAGTTGTGTATGGCTATTAAGTAGGCAAAGTGATGAGCTGTGTCAGTTATTAAACCATTTGTCTGTTGGTCCAAACCCCCACTTTCATATTCTGCTGTGATGTTAGAGCAGACCATGAGAACTCTATCTCTACTTTCTAGTAGACTTCCTGTTCAATTCTGCCAGGCCGATGAGGGGAAAAAGGTACGTTCCTTTCCAGAGTGTTGGTTATCAATGATGATGTTCAGAGTTTTTTGGGGGCAGACACTCCTAGAATCAGCCTCATCACGCCTAATCAAAGATATCAACAGCAGTTAAGCAGTGGTCCTCCTCAGAGGTCTGAGGGGCCTCTCCTTTGAGCTCCTTTCATCTTCCCTACCTAGGAGCGGTAGCTTTATTCTACAGTTCCTATCTCTGGGTTAGTTCAGCTTTATTCTACAGGTCCTATCTCTGGGTTAGTTCAGCTTTATTCTACAGTTCCTATCTCTGGGTTAGTTCAGCTTTATTCTACAGTTCCTATCTCTGGGTTAGTTCAGCTTTATTCTACAGTTCCTATCTCTGGGTTAGTTCAAGACTTTTAATAGCAACAAAGACTATCACACTAATGCTCCTTTTTGTTAGGTACATATTAACCAATCATTTCTACACTTTTCCCTTCTCCTTTTCCAATAGTTTTGTACGGAGTGTTAGTTGGTGGAACAATGTACAATTTAGTTCATAAGTCACTAGGTCATAAAAAGTCACATCTGGACCTGCTTAAGAGGAATGAGAATCACCAGTAAATCCTGAATTTGAGAAGGATGCAATGACTAACAGGACTTGGAGTCTGTTTCGTCTGGGGAAAAGGGGAGAGTGTCTTTGTTTGTATGACATGCAGAAGTATGAAGGTATTCAACAAGTGTGAATGTAAATGCTGAGTAGCAAAAGTAGTGGGCTACATAAATCCTGAGCCCATATGTCCCCATATCCAATCTCTGCCCTTCCATTGCTCTGCTCTATACTACAGGGGGACAGACCTCTATTAACAGACTCAATATTAGCTGGTTTCTGAAAGATTGGAGGACTGGGAAGGAGGGAATAAACCAGGTTATTCCTCTCTCTCTCTCTTCTATCTCAGGCTCTTCTCTGGCAGTGACTATATCTCCTTAGGGGTCCCAGCTCCCACTAGAGATTCTGTCCTCTAACAGATAACCCCAGCTCTGAGATTCAGCAACATGGTCTTCTTACTTTTGTCTCTCCAGGTTACAGATGGTGGCTTTTCTGCTGTTACTAATCTCTGGGTTGCTTCACTTCCTCAATTAAGCACTCAAGTTCTTCTACCACCTGGTAAGCATTTCCCTGAATCACATTTCTCCGGTTGCTATGTTCCTGGTTGTCCCCGAATACTATAACAGATGACAGCTAATACCTCTCTAGGTATACTGTAATACTAAGTCAATATTCTGCAACACTCCCACTTCTAGAAATTTATATACAAATATTCCTACACCCCTACAGGTTATACAGGTTATTCAAAGTCACAAATGAGAAACAAACCAAGTCATTCTCTATAAGGAACTGGTTAAATAAAAGTTTAGACATCAACAGAGCTATAAGAAAAAAATAACAAGGAAATCCTCTATGTGATCTTTTGTGTAAGGGAAAGTATAAGAACATAGGTTTGTATTTGCATTAAAAATAACAAAAGACACACAAGAAACTAATAAAACTGGTTACTAATAAGGGACAGGGCAAAGGAGAACAAGGTAGACAGAGACAAAGAGAGAGAATTCTCAATATACATTCTATATTGCTTTGGTTTGTGAGCCACATAGATGTATTACCTATTGAGAAAGTAATAAAAAATATAAAATTGCATATAAAGAAAAAACTGTACCTAGCAACTAAATGGCAAACAAATCCAATTATCAAAACACATAAAATTACAGAAAAAATAAAAGATGAGAAAAGAATATAAATCATATTTAATGATTTCAACTACATTCTGGAAAAGGCAAAACTACGAAGACAATAAAAAGCTCAGTTGTAGTCAGAGTTGGGGGGCAGGGATGTATAGGCGGTCACAGAGGATTTTCAGGGCAGTGAAAATCGTCTGTATATTATGTAGATACGTGTCATTATACATTTGCCCGAACCCACAGAATGTACACCAAGAGCGAACCCTTTGGGTGATTACAGTATCAATGTAGATTTGTCCTCAGTAACAAATGTACCACTCTGGTGGGAAATGTTCATAACGGAGGAGGCTATACATGAGTGGGGGCGGGGAGGACATGGGGAATCTTTGTACCTTCCTCAGTTGTTCCATTTAGTTGTGCACTCATTGATTGCTTCTCGTACGTGCCCTGACCAGGGATCGAACTCATGACCTTGGTGCGACAGAATAATGCTTTGTTCACTGAGCCACCAGGCCAAGGCAGAAAGTCTTTTAAATTATTGATTTTTAATTTCAGGAAAAACAATAAGATCTGATTAAAATACTTTATGTTTGACTATGAATAATATTTGCATAGGTATATTATAAATACTAAATATTTAACTCAACCAAAAATTATATTGATAGAGAAAGGAAGCCAGAGAGGATGACAGCATGAGATAAATCCTCACCTGTTGTAAGGGAAGTCACCAGATAAGATCTAAACTTGTTGCCTCCCATTCCCAACAATAGAAGGGCTCCACTATAATATATCAGCCAACAGATAACTGGCTGGATGCCTAGAGAGGTAATGCTAAGTTGAGACTCTGAACTGGTTGGTGTTGCTGACAAACTGAGTCCTCAGCAATGGCATGGACCAGGACAGCCTTGGAAAAGACAAGTCTGTGTTGTTGATGCCTATACACAGCCATCATTACTGACACCATTGCCACTGTGCTGACAGGCCCATTAAGCAAGCACTGTGTTGACTGGAGATAGAACTGTCATTTACAGAGCGGGCTGTGTTGAATATCTTACTTTCAAGAACCTCTTATGTGGTGGTGAATTTCTGGTGAACATTTCATGAAAGTAAGAAGGATTAAAGGAAAGGAGGCTAGAGGCATTTGATTTATCTATTTTGTTAAAATTTTTAACAATAAGGAATATTCACATATTACTCCAATAAAAATGGATTTTAATAACTTAATTAAACTATGGTGAAAACCTCCCTGAAGTTTGATCACCATATTCACCTGCAATCTGATGACCATGCCCACTACTTAGTCCCTGATTTAGGACTCTCATTTCAAATGCAGCCCTTCACATCACCATTCTCAGCCTAGAAAGGGAATCCAGTCAAGTGCTTTCTACAGATTTTGATACTTCTTTCACTAATCCATACCTCACAGGAAAATGAAACTGACAGTCTTCAGGACTATATCAAAGCACGTATGAGGAGTACATGGGCAGCTTGCATGATAGATCTAGTCTCACACTCTTGTGCCCTAAAATTATTTTATCCCTTCTTTTAGGCCAAATTCTTTCTGGCTTTCAGAACGACATATTTCGGGTTAATTGGCTCAGTACATTGTTAGAAGCACAGCTGACTGCCAAACTGCACTGACTGCCGAAACCCTGGCAAGTGCGACCTTATCAATTAATAATGTTCCATCAGTATTTTCTTGGTTAAGCACCCTTAAACCCATTCCTGCAAATACCCTCCATAGTATGATGACATAAATTAGCAAATTTCTATAATTCTTGTGGATGTATGCTTAGCCTTCCCAACTCAGATCCTATACTTTTTGCCTTCTGAGACATGTTAAGTTTAAATCCTGGTTACCAGGTAAGCAATAATGAAAGATGGGGCTTGAGGCAATGTCTTCGTCTTCTCTCTTGGTGACTTATGGTTTCCTCAAGCAAGGACTGCACAACAGGAAATACTTTTGACCAATGGTTCTCAAACCTGATGCAATTTCCTCCCTTGCCCCGCCCTAGGGGATATTTGAAAATATCTAGAGACATTTTTTACTTCAATGACTCAGGATTGGGGTGCTACTGGCATCTGGTAAGTAGGTGGAAGCCAGAGATGCTGCCAAATATCTCAAAGTGCACAGGCAGCTCCCCCAAACCCCAAATTATCCAGTCTAAAATGTTAATATTGCCAGAGTTGAGAATACTGTTTTAGGTAAATCTACGAGTTTAAAGTTTTCTAAGCCTTGATTTTTTTCATATATTGCTATTCCATCTGTCAAACCCCACTCTCCCCTAATATAGTTTAATCTAACATTCATATAAAATACCTGGCAAAGTATGTAAATTCCTGTATTAACATAATTTACCAAACCACAGACTCAATCTCTGAATTTGGTTTTCAGTTACCTCTGCCCTCTGACTACAAGCTGTAAGAGATTGTTTTCAATGCTATCCCACAAATGCTTTGAGTTTCATTCCATTAAGGCAATTTGAGTATGTTATCTGCTTGCTTTAAATTATCGCATACCATTAAAGGCATCCATTATGGTCCAATCACTACTGTTTCCCTTTAACTTGGTCTACAGTCACAGCTATATTGTTCCCCAGAGCTTCCTTCTCTGTGAGTATGTAGCCCCTTATGACCATATAAGATAACTTGATTAACTATTTTGCCATTATTGGTATGGGATAACACTTTATCATCATGGAATATGAAGGAAAGTCTCTGCCCTTTACCCTGATCTCTATGTATTAATTATTTCCCTGAGGCCATGTTTCCTGCAATCGACTGTCTGAAAACCAATAGTCAGCTCCTGTTGGCAGGGACTATATGTCTGTCTTGCTAATCACTGTATCCCCAGCATCGAGGCTGCCGTTGGCACATAGTACCCTCCTAGTTAGTATTTACTGAATGAATTAATAAAGTCAAATGCCAATTCCTCTTAGAAACTTTTTATTATAGAGTTTATTATATATTTTTCCTTGAACTTTCCTCCTCAAATGAGTCTTTTGAGACGGAAACTATAATAACAGAGACACTTAGTAACCTAGTAACCAATATATAGAAAAATACTTTGAAACAACTCATACAATAAAACCAACATCCAAAGATCCAAGATGACAGCAGAATAGGTAGAAGGTACACTCACCTCCACCCAGGATCAAACTAGAACTCCAACTAAAATATAGAACAATCAACCTGAATAACCAACTAAAGACTAGCTGAACAGAAGAAGTCTTTTTTTCCCTCCCTTCTTTTCCAAGTGAGAGGAAGGGAGATAGAGAGATAGACTCCCACATACATCCCAACTGCAACCCATCCAACAACCCCTGCCTGGGCCAATGCTCTGCTTATCTGGGCCCGTGCTTGCAACTGAGCTATTTTTAGTGCCTGAGGTGGAGGCTCCATGGAGCCATCCTCAGCACCTGATGCCGACAGGCTCAAACCAACTGAGCCACTAGCTGCAGGAGGAGAAGAAAGAGAGAGAGGGGTAGGGGGTGGAGAAGCAGATGGTCATTTCTCTGTGTGCCCTGACTGGAAATTGAACCCAGGATATACACACACTGGGCTGACACTCTACCACTAAGCCAACTGGCCAGGGACAAACAGAAGTCTTATAACCAAGGATTAATAGAAGAAACCGCATTGAGACTGGTAGGAAGGACAGAGACTTGAAAAGGACTGGCCCTGCTCCCACAGAAGGGGCTGAGATTCCAGAGAGATGTCTCAAGCTGCAAAGATTCACCCTGAGGAGTGTGGGGCCTCAACCCCACACTGGACTCAACCCAGAGCAGCAGAGCTGGGAAAAGACACCCACAGAACACCTGGCTGTCAGCAGAGATTCTGTCCACCGGGGAGATATGGAAGTCTGTTAGATACACCGGCCCCCGCTTATAGGGCTAATGCACAAAATCTTCTTCATGGCCACTCATTCTGGGCTCTGCAGAAAAATGGCAGAGCCCTCTCATGGGAAAAGAGACTGGGGTTTGTGGCTGTGAGGGGAGAGCTGAAGGGACAGCCTCCAGGATCCCTCTCTCACAGATACCATATCTCTTGGGTAAAGCACTCCCCCCCATATGGCATCGGCCTGGGGGAATGCAACAGCCCCATCCTCTGGACTCTCTGTCACCCAACCCTGTGGAGCTCATGTCCTGCCGAGGAGTCAGCTACCTTGGCCAGGGTATAGAGATCTGGGTAGACTCAGGGGGGTGGGTCAGTGACTGAGTTGTGTGGCTTTGTGGTAGAAGCCATTTCCCCCACTTTCCCATGAACCTGACAGATGCCTCCTCTTTAGGGAGATTTACTAGCCCCAACCTCCTGATTCCTGGTCAGCCTGCCCTGCTGAGCGTGGGTTCCCCAGAAAGTCTGGGCAGAACCCAAGACAAAGTTGTGTGACCGTAAGGCAAGGGCCACTACCCTGACCTTCATCCAAGCTTGAATGGTAACTCCCCCTCCCAGGAGATCCACTAACCTCACCCTCCCAACTCCTGGCAGCCTCATCCTGCTAAGCTTGCACTCCTGGACGAATCTACGAAAGATTAAGTTGTGTGGCTTTAGGATAGGGCCATTTTTTCCTTTAAAGACTGACCAGTGCAGAGCCTTCCTTTCACATGGCCAAATCTTGGTCTGTTGTGGCCTAATAAACTCTGCTGGCCTCACCCTGATGACTCCTCACAGTCCTATACCATCACAAAGGTCTGTGGGCATCTGGTGGGGGCAGCTACACTTGGTATACCCTAAGACTTTTGCTGAGTGGCCTCAGACCCAGCACTGGCACTGAGTTTGAACCTGTATCAATCTGTTGAATACCATACACTCCTGTTTGGTGACTCACTGAGAACCTACTTCATGTAACTTAAGTACTACCAGAGGTTCTTTCAGTAACTGAGCCTAATAGGAAGATCTTAAAGAGGCTTGGGCCTTTTGTTGACCTGCCCCCCAGGCTCGGAGCTGGTGGAAATTGGCTTCGGTGTGCAACATGGTGCTTCCCATGCACACCAAATCACAGCAGAGGCAACCACAGACTGTGGATCACTTTGTAGCTCCAAACAGGTTGCCCAGGGCCTATCACAGGCAACATCTGACATTGATCTGCACCAACAGTCCCTCCCAAGAGAACCCAGAACAGACACCCCAAGTAGTCAGCTTCAGACAACATCAGACCAAGATCCATTTAACTTCACTAGTAGCGTATCCAAAGGGAGATCTCAGCAGGCACCAGACACTGCTGAGGTGAATTCCGCTTCATGTGGTCAGCACCTACACAGCAGTTCATATGCTTTGGCTGCGGTCAGTCTTCAGTCAGCCAGTCTGAGTGTTGACACCAAGCACAAATGGGCCAATAGCAATCCAGACTCAGTTACAACAGGAGGGCTCACATAACCTACACAGGGGACATTCCTGGAGTACCCGGCTCAGGTGATCAAGAGACTGTGCCTCTCAGGCCCACAGGACACCTACTACTTAAAGCCATCCTGCCAAGACTTGGATACATAATAAATCTACCTAATACATAGGAACAAACACAAACAGGCAGCCAAAATGGGGAGGCAAAGAAATGTGTCCCAAACGAAAGAATATGAGAAATCTCCAGAAAAAGAGCTAAATAAAATAGAGGCAAGAGCCTTGGCTGGTTGGCTCAGTGGTAGAGTGCCAGCCCAGTGTGTGGAAGTCCTGGGTTCGATTCCTGATCAGAGTATACCAGAGAAGTGATCATCTGCTTCTCCACCCCTCCCCACTTCTCTCTCTCTATCTCTCCTCCACTCCCACAGCCATGGCTTGATTGACTCAAGTGAGTTGGCTGTGGGCACTGAGGATGGCTCCATGGCCTCCTCCTTAGGTACTAAAAAATGGCTCCAGTTGCAATGGAGCAATGGCCGCAGATGGGCAGAACATCGCCCCCTAGTGGGTTTTCTAAGTGGATCCCTGCTGGCCTCTCTGTGATAGTCTGCCTACCCTCCTTTCACTAAAAACAAACAGACAAATAAATAAATAAATAAAATAAAATGGAGACAAGCAATCTACCAGATACACAATACAAGAGAAAGACAAGCCTGACCAGGAGATGACACAGTGGATAGAGCATTGGCCTAGGATGCAGAGAACCCAGGTTTGAACCCGAGGTCGCCGGCTTGATCGTGGGCTCATTCGGCTTGAGCGGTGGGATCATAGATATGAACCCATGGTCGCTGACTTGAGCCCAAAGGTCACTGGCTTGAAGCCCAGGGTTGCTAGCTTGAGCAAGGGGTCACTCGCTCTGCTGTAGCCCCTACCCCCACCCCCACCCCCGTCAAAGCACATATGAGAAAGCAATCAATGAACAACTAAGGAGCCTAAAGGTCAAAACGAAGAACTGATGCTTCTCATCTCTCCCTTCCTGTTTGTCCCTATCTGTCCCTCTCTCTGTCTCTGTCAAAAAAAAAAAAAAAAGAGTAAAACAGTTAGTTAGTTACCTACAAGGGAGCTCTCATAGGACTGTCATCTGATTTCGCAACAGAAACGTGTCAAGCCAGAAGGGATTGGCATAAAATATTCAAATGTGATAAAAAGCAGCCCTGGCCAGTTGGCTCAGTGGTAGAGCGTCAGCCCGGTATGTGGAAGTCCTGGGTTTGATTCCCAGTCAGGGCATCTCTCTGTCTCTCTTTCTGTCCCCCTCCCGCAGCCAAGCCTCAGTTGGAGTAAGTTAGCCCCTGGCACTTAGGGTGGCTCCATGGCCTCCATCTCAGGTGCTAAGAGCTCAGTTGCTGAGCAATGGAGCAAGATCACAGATGGGCAGAGAATTGTCCCCTAGTGGGCTTCCCAGTGGATCCCGGTCAGGGACATGCTGGAGTCTGTTTCTCTGCCTCCCCTGTTTCACTGAATAAAAAAAAAAACGTGATGAAAAGTAAGGATATACTGTACAGTCAAGATTACTCCACCCAGCAAGGCTATCATTTAAAATTGAAGGAGCCTGACCAGGCGGTGGCACAGTGGGTAGATCGTCGGACTGGGATGCGGAAGACCCAGGTTCGAGACCCTGAGCTCGCCAGCTTAAGCGCGGGCCCATCTGGCTTGAGCAAAAGCTCACCAGCTTGGACCCAAGGTCGCTGGCTCCAGCAATGGGTGGCTTGGTCTGCTGAAGGCCCGCGGTCAAGGCACATGTGAGAAAGCAATCAATGAACAACTAGGGTGTTGCGACGGCAACAAAAAACTAATGATTGATGCTTCTCACCTCTCTCCATTCCTGTCTGTCTGTCCCTATCTATCCCTCTCTCTGACTCTCTCTCTGTCCCTGTAAATAAATAAAAATAAATAAATAAATAAAATGGCAATAAATATGTACCTGTCAATAATAACTTTAAATATAAATATCTTAAGTACTCCAATCAAAAGGCATAGGGTGCTGAATGGATAAGACCCATGTATATGCTGCCTACAAGAGACTGACCTCAGAACGAAAGATACAAAGGGATGCAAAAGGAAAGGAAATAAAAAGGTGGGGTAGCAATACTATTAGACTATTTTAACAAAATAGACTTTAAAACAGAGGCTATAATAAGAGACAAAGAAGAACACTACATAATGATAAAGGAAGCAATGCAGCAAGAGGGTATAACCCATGTAAGCATTTACGCACTCCATATAGGAGAACCTGAATATGTAAAGCAAATCTTGATAGACCTAAAGAGAGAGAGTGACAGAATACAGTCATAGAAGGGATTTTAACACCTCCTTGCCATCAATGGATATCTTTCAGACAGAAAATCTTATTTCTGTGACTTGATTAATATTTAAAGAACATCCCAGCCTTCATTTCTGTCATTATTAAAGTAATTAACTTGTAATTACCCTACAGATGTGTTCCTCACAGGTTCTGAGGTGACCTTCTAGATTATTGTTAAGGATGAAGCTCTGGAACCAACTGAAACTGTCTGGGTTCAAGTGCAGTCCTGCTGCCTATTGGGCGGCCTTGAGGAAATGCATCTACAATGTGGATGAATTTTCATGAGGAGTTAATACCCAAAGTTTATTTTTTAAAAACTTATAAAACTCAACATCAAAATAACAAAGAATCCAGCCTGACCAGGCGGAGGTGCAGTGGATAGAGCATCAGACTGGGATGCGGAAGACCCAGGTTCGAGACCCCAAGCTCGCCAGCTTGAGCGCGGGCTCATCTGGCTTAAGCAAAAGCTCAACAGCTTGGACCCAAGGTTGCTGGCTCCAGCAAGGGGGTGGCTCAGTTTGCTGAAGGCCCGCGGTCAAGGCACATGTGAGAAAGCAATCAATGAACAACTAAGGTGTCGCAACGGCAACAAAAAACTGATGATTGATGCTTCTCATCTCTTTCCATTCCTGTCTGTCTGCCCCTATCTCTGACTCTCTCTCTGTCTCTGTATAAAAAAACAAAACAAAACAATCCAATTAAAAAATGGCAAAGGACCTGATAGACACTTCTCCAAAGAGGACACACAGATGGCCAATTGACATATGAAAAGATGCTCAATATCTCTAATCATCAGAGAAATGCAAATTAAATCCATAATGAGATATCACCTCACACCTGTCAGAATGGCTGTCACCAATAAATCAACAAGCAATAATTGATGGCGATGATGTGGAGAAAAGGGAACCCTCCTGCACTGCTGGTGGGAATGCAGACTGGTGCAGCCACTGTGGAAAACAGTATAGAGATTCCTCTAAAATTAAAAATCGAACTGCCTTTGACCCAGAGATTTCACTTCTGGCAATATATCTGAAGAAACCCAAAACACTGATTCAAAAGAATATATGGCCTGACCTGTGGTAGCGCAGTGGATAAAGCGTCAACCTGGGAACACTGAGGTCGCCAGTTCAAAACCCTGCACTGGTCTGGTCAAGGCACATATGGGAGTTGATGCTTCCAACTCCTCCCCCCTTTCTCTCTCTCTCTCTCTCTCTCTCTGTATCTCCTCTCTAAAATGAATAAAATAAAATAAAAATAAAAATTTCTTTAAAAAAAAAGAATATATGTACCCCTATGTGCATTATTGTGTAATTTACACTGGCCAAGATCTGGAAGCAGCCCAGTGTCCATCAGTAGATGAGTGGGTTAAAAAGCTGTGGCGCATTTACTACTTGGCCATAAAAAAAAAAGAAAATTTTACCCTTTGTGACAGCACAAATGAACCTGGAGAGCATTATGTTAAGTAAAATAAGTTAGTCAGAGAAAGACAAGTACCATTTGATTAAACGTCCATGTGAAATCTAATGAACAAAACAAACTAACAAACAAAATAGAAACAGACTCACAAATAGAGAAAACAGACTGACAGCTGTCAGAGGGAAAAGGGGTTTGTAGTTTGGGGGAAAATGTAAAATCCCAACTCACAGGCGCAGACAACAGTATGGTGATTACCAGAGAGAAAGGGGCAGTAGGGGGAGGTCGAAGAGAGTAAAGGGGAGAATAAGTGATGACAGGAGACTTAACTTTAGGTGGTGAACACACAATACAATATATATATGACGTATTATAGAATTGTACGCTTAAAACCTATATAATTTTATTAAACAATGCCACCCCAATAAATTCAATAAAAATTTTGAAAATAAAAACAAGGTAAGTTAAGAAATAAGCTTCAACCAATAAATAGAGCTGAACATTGACAGCTCCTTGTCAAAATATGCAAAGTATCTTTATGCCCCAGTTACAATCGTAGATTTAAAAAGAGAAAAGCAGCCCTGGCCAGACAGTGCAGTTGGTCAGAGCATCATCCTGATGTGCCAAGATTGTGGGTTCTATCCCCGTTCAGGGCAAGAATCAACCAATGAATGCATAAATAAGTAGAACAACAAATTGATGTTTCTCTATATCTCTCTCTCCTCTCTCTCTCTCTCTCTCTTCCCCTCTCTCTAAAGTCAATAAATATATTTCTAAAAATTAAATTAAAATAAACATATAAAGAGAAAAGCAGTAACATTTCTATATTTATATAAAATATTTATATTATCTAGAAAAACAGGTAAAATTTAATTAATTCATTAGCTTCATTTTCCCAGTATTTGGTTTTAAGTATCCTTGGAACTCCATGTACTAAGCAGTACCCCACTTTAAAAGTATTTTCAAACCATAGAAAGAGTTTTCTATTATATAAATTAATTTAATTTCTAGAAGAACAGAAAACATTTCTGTAATTGATATACTCATTGTATCTTTTTAAAAATATAGCCATAATTTTTTTTTTTTTAAAGCTAAATGGTTGCCTGACCAGGCAGTGGTGCAGTGGATAGATCGTTGAACTGGGATGCGGAAGACCCAGGTTCAAGACCCCGAGCTTGGCAGCTTGAGCGCAGGCCCATCTGGCTTGAGCAAAAGTTCGCCAGCTTGGACCCAAGGTTGCTGGCACCAGCAAGGGGTGGCTCGGTCTGCTGAAGGCCCGCGGTCAAGGCACATGTGAGAAAGCAATCAATGAACAACTATGGTGTTGCAATAGCAACGAAAAACTAATGATTGATGCTTCTCACCTCTCTCCGTTCCTGTCTGTCCCTGTCTATCCCTCTCTCTGACTGTCTCTCTCTGTCCCTGTAAAAAAAAAACCAAAAAAAAAAAAAAAAAAAAAAAGCTAAATGGTTAAAGGATAATACCATGACATGATATTTTGTATTGTAGAAGGATATTGAATCCTGATAGTCCACTTGGGTCTTTGAGATGTTTTAGAAAAGAATCTAATGCAGATATAAAAAATAAAAATAAAACCAACATCCCCACTATCATAGTCAAGGGAGACATTCTGAAATAACTGAGAGTTTAAAAGCTTAGAGGCTCATCTGCATAGGAGTCTAAAGGTGTGAAAAGCTGAACTTAGGTTGCTAAGTACAGAGAGAACTGATCTTCCAGAGAACCAAACTGCTTTCACTACTATCAAATTGAATGCCCTCCTTTCAATCTGCCTGAACTTCTTTTTACATCCATAAAATAAAATACAGTACTTTCAAATTTAAATTAATTAGGTATAAATTAGCATTCTTCTTAAAAATAACAATTATATCTGGAAATATTAAGAGGTTGGCTATTAATATTCTGTGTACTAACTAGGGCAGATAAATTCAATGGAAGTCCTTTTTCTTAAATATCAGAGACTTTACAGGAGGGGAGTGAGGTAATTTTGATGAAAAGAGAACTTTGAGAAAACAGGTTCGAATGGATTGGGACGACATGGTGACTAGGGCAATTAGCACCAAGCACTATGAAGTAGAAGAGAGGCAGATAGAAGTCACAAAAGGATGCCAAGAACTAAGTGCATCAATTTACAAACTGCTAGGATCACTCCACGATTTAGAAAACATCTTTTACTTGTGTTTCTGCATTTTACCCCTTGCTCTCTGGTTAGTACTGTGATTCACCTGCTTCCAAATTAAGAATTACATGAAGGATTCCAAGAGAATCCTTTCTTTCTTTTTTCAAGGTGAAAGGATGGTAAATAGTGAGACATCCGCCCCAACTGGGATCCACCCAGTGACCCCATGTGGGAAAGATGCTCGATGCTCAAATCAACCGAGCTAATTTTAGTGCCTGAGGCTGATGCACACTAATGGAGCTATCCTCAGCACCCGGGGCCACACTCAAACAAATCAAGCCACTGGCTGTGGGAGGGGAAGAGGAGAGCAGAAGGATGGGGGGAAAGCAGATGGTTGTTTCTCTTGTGTATCCTGACCAGGAATCAAACCTGGGACATCCATATGCCAGGCTGACACTCTATCCACTGAGCCACTGGCCAGGGCCTGAAGGCTTCTTTTGAATGTAAACTCCACTAAATACCATTATTTTCCTTACATTCACGAAATGTGCATACCCCAGTGATGGGCAATCTTTTGAGCTTGGTATGTCAAAATTCGCCAAAAAACCGAGCATAACTCCAGTGGTGTGTCACTTCGAGAAAAACAGCCTAACAGGAAGTCCCAGAACTAGACGCTCTGTGCCGGAGTTCTGTTGTTTTGGCCTACAGACCTCCAGCACAGAGTGTCTACACTACAGCAAGTGTTTTATCCTCGGCTACTACACCTGGCCATGCAGGAGCCGAGAATGAAACGTCCTTCTCGGCATGCGGCCCCATACATCTCTGGTATGCGGCCGCGTGTCATCAAAAATGGCTACGCATGTCAGTGCTGACACATGTGTCATAGGTTCGCCATCATGGGCATACCCAATACTACCCTTAATACTGTTGAGGCAAAAATTAGCTTTCTGTCACTTTGGAAGATCTAGAATTCTCAGAAAAAGTCTTGTGATGATTTCATTACCTGAATAAATTATCTGACATAGACCTTAGAATGATTCAATGACCATATATAAAGCATAAACTGAGTAGCTTCACTCAAGGAAAAAAAAATCACAGACACAACCAAACACTTTTATGAAATACTGCATTGTCAGCCTATATAAACATGGTAGCTTTTTTTTTTTTTTTTTTTTTTTTTTGTATTTTTCTGCAGTGAGAAGCGGGAAAGCAGAGAGACAGACTCCCACATGCGCCCAACCGGGATCCATCCAGCATGCTCACTCGGAGGCAATGCTCTGCCCATCTGGGCCGTTGCTCTGTTGCAACCGGAGCCATACTGGAGCCTGAGGCGGAGGCCATGGAGCCATCCTCAGCGCCTGAGCCAACTTTGCTCCAATGGAGCTTTGGCTGCGGAAGAAGAAGAGAGAGATAGAGAGGAAGGAGGAGGGGGGAAGGATAGAGAAGCAGATGGGCGCTTCTCTTGTGTGTCCTAACCGGGAATTGAACCTGGGACTTCCACATGCTGGGCCAACACTCTACCACTGAGCCAACTGGCCAGGGCTAAACATGGTAGCTTTTACATTTAAAAAAATAATAGTTCTACTATACAGAATTACAATCACTTTGCTCAAAACTAAGTATAACTTTATTACTTTTTTTAATTTTAATTTTATTCATTTTAGAGAGGAGACACAGAGTGAGAGAGAGAGAGAGAGAGAGAGAGAGAAAGGGGGGAGGAGCTGGAAGCATCAACTCCCATATGTGCCTTGACCAGACCAGTGCAGGGTTTTGAACTGGCGACCCAGGTCGACGCTTTATCCACTGCGCCACCAAAGGTCAGGCTAACTTTATTACTTTTTGAGAAAATTTGTGTAAAATCACCGCTTAATTTTACAAAATGCAAATTATAACAGACTGCTGGCCATGATTTGGTGCATAGTTTGTATCTTTATTTTCGTCTCAGTCAGTGTGCGTTTGATTAATAAATAATTTTTAAATAACCAAATACAGAAATAGTTTTTAGCATCTTTTCTTCTAGTAGAAGGAAGTTCTGTTTCTTCATCAAGAAACCAATGTTTAGAGGAAATGTGAGGTGAAAAACATCACTTCACTTTTGTATTTCACCAGCAAAAAAAAACTAAAAGTAAAAAGAAAAAGCAATCATTTCCTTAACTACTACATATGGCTTGACTTTTAGTAACTACAACCCCTATGATCAGTACAGATTTTTAAAACCTTATATTTAAACCATTTTAACTTTTCAGGGGATGTGGATTCTATCAGGAATAAACTCTTAGTTTAATTTCAGTGTTTACCATTTAAAAAATCATATGGCTATTATAAGCAATGTTGTAATAAACACTGGGCGCATATCTTCTGGAAACAGCCCAAGTGTCCGTCAGAGGACGAGTGGATTAAAAAGCTGGGGTACAGCCTGACCAGGCGGTGGCGCAGTGGATAGAGCGTCGGACTGGGATGCGGAAGACCCAGGTTCAAGACCTGAGCTCGCCAGCTTGAGCGCAGGCCCATCTGGCTTGAGAAAAAAGCTCATCAGCTTGGACCCAAGGTCGCTGGTTCCAGCAAGGGGTTGCTCGGTCTGCTGAAGGCCCACGGTCAAGGCACATGTGAGAAAGCAATCAATGAACAACTAAGGTGTTGCAACAAAAAAAACTAATGATTGATGCTTCTCACCTCTCTTCGTTCCTGTCTGTCTGTCCCTATCTATCCCTCTCTTTGACTCTCTCTCTCTGTCCCTGGGGGAAAAAAAAAAAAAAAGCTGGGGTACATACACACAATGGAATACTATGCAGCTGTGGAAAAGAAGGAAATCTTACCTATTGCGATGGCATGGATGGACCTGGAGATTATTATGCTAAGTGAAATAAGCTGGGCAGAGAAAGACAAATATCATATGATCTCACTTATATGTGGAATCTAAGGAACAAAGTGAACTGAGGAACGGAATAGAGGCAGAGGCGGGGTCCAGGGGAGCAGAGGGACAGCTGTCAGAGGGAAGGGGGATGAGGAGACAGGATCAGAGAAAGTAAAGGGATTAGTGAAATTATATATAAATAACACAGAGATACAGATAACAGGACATCTGGTCCCAGAGAAAAGGGGGGGAGGGAATTATGGGGAGAGGGGCAAAGGGGGTATGATGAGGAACACGTGGTTAGGGGGTGAGGATGTTATATTGAGTGGGACGCTTGAATCCATGTAAACACAATAAATTAAAATTAGTAAAAATAAATAAATCACAAAAAATTTACATGGTACTGAAAGACATAAAAGACTTGATCTCACTTATATATGGAATCTAATGAACACAATAAACTGAAGAACAAAATAGAACAAAATTTGAACAACAAAATAGAAACAGCAAGGTCACAGGGAACATATGGACAGCTTTCAAACGGAAGGGGGAAAAAGGGACTGGATCAAAGAAGGTGAAGGGATTAGCCAAAAACATATATATATATATATATGCATGTATATACAGTGTGTCCGTAAAGTCATGGTGCACTTTTGACCAGTCACAAGACAAAAGTGCACCATGACTTTACGGACACACTGTATATACAGACAACAGGGTAGCAATAGCCAGATGGAAAGGGGGGGACTAACAGTAGGGGGAGGGGGAACAAAGAGGGGAAATGGGGGTATGGGAGGAACAATGTGGTGTGTAGAGGGTGTTATATTGAGTGGGACACAAAACCATGTCAATACAATAAATTAAAAAGTTAAAATTAGAAATGACTTAAATACATGAAGAGATGTGTCATATTTGTGGATCAGAAAACTGCATTCATGTATGCAGACTTCTGCAAGAGGTCAAGTTCCTTAAGCCTGTCATGAAATAGCTAGGGATCTCTTGGTTCCCTCAACTAGTCAACGTATCCTTAGACTTTCTCTTTTTTTTTACAGGGACAGAGAGAGAGTCAGAGAGAGGGATAGATAGGGACAGACAGACAGGATCGAAGAGAGGTGAGAAGCATCAATCATTAGTTTTTTGTTGCCATTGCGACACCATAGTTGTTCATTGATTGCTTTCTCACATGTGCCTTGACCGCGGACCTTCAGTAGACCAAGCCACCCCTTGCTGGAGCCAGCGACATTGGGTCCAAACTGGCGAGCTTTTGCTCAAGCCAGATGGGCTCACGCTCAAGCTGGCGAGCTCGGGGTCTCGAACCTGGGTCTTCCGCATCCCAGTCTGATGCTCTATCCACTGCGCCACCGCCTGGTCAGGCTAGACTTTCTCTTTTAATCTGAGCAACCTACCATCATCTCTTTGCCTTTTCAACTAATTATTATCCCTTGAGTTTCTTTTGCTTAAGTACAGCCCTGTCTTCACCTTTTCTGTTTTTGGTAAGATGCAGCATTTTTTCCCAAATCACACCAGCCCCGAGGGTAAGGCTGAATCACAATGAATCTCCCAAATCCCCCATCTCCAGCTCAGCTTCTGTCCCTGCCTGCACTTGAAGAGTGCAAGCGCCCCTGCTGAACAGCTCTGGGTGCTCTCCAACAGCTGCCTCACAGGTGCTCCACGGAAAGATCCTCTTGGTTACCCACTTGGTTGGCACCACTCTGTTCCTCTGCTGGGATGTTCCCTGGTGTTGCTAAGGAACAGAAAAGCAACCATGCTGCCATGGCCGCTGATGATGCTACAGTTATTGGGACCCAGCAACAGGGACCAGTGCTATTGGAACCTGCCAGTCTATGCTATAGGTCCTGTCCACGGACGCTTCCAAGGCCTTGTCCCTAATGCTACTGATACTTTCAGCTCTCAATGATACAGCCCCTATAATTTCTACCACTTTTTTCACTGCAGCGACATGCTCAAACTTTGTCATACTTCTATGCATTAAAAGGCTTTTCTGCATTCCTACAGCATCCTTTTCTAACCTGTATTTATCCTGCTAAATTCAGCTCTCTACAGAAGCCTTTCCCAGTGTTTCCAGGCAGTTTAGCTGCCCCATTCAACTTGTACAGAAAAACAAAAAGTATTTTTTAAGTACAAAGAAAAAAAATCCAAACTTTTAAATGTTATTTTAAATTTTCAATGTAATTCAATATGTACAATGAAATAAATTATAAATGCTGACCTTGTTGTGGATTATTGTCCTTTATGAATGCAACAGCTCAAACAGACACATTCTGACACAGCATATCAGCAAGGATACAAGCACCAAATAAAATTGTCATTTCAAGATAAAGGTTAAGTATATATCAAGATTGAAGGCAAACCTGAATACTCACTCACGTGTATGCTTAGATGCGTCACTTTTAAGGAATGTATTATGTAATGCTTGAGTCTTTTTATTTCTTTTTCCTTATTCTGAATGATTAAGAACTTAAACCCCACAGTCATATAGACTTGGAGCAAACACCATTTAAAATCTGTGATGTCTTAGGCAAGTGATTATACCTGGTTTCATTTTTCTCAGGACAAAGATAAATAGTAATAGGTGGTGATAGTAAATGATGGTAATGATATTATTTGAATTAGTTAAAATAATGTCATTATATAGGCCTCTCTTTCCTTCCACATACAATGTTGGAAAATGTAGTTTTACCTTGAATCCTAGTTCCCTGCGAATAAAGAGCTGCTGACTAGAGAACCTCCTTTCCAACATAGTCCCCTTTATTCACAAGCATAGCTGACAAAAATGGCAGAATATGGTGGACACTAGATGGAGCAACATTCCAAGGAGAGTAGTCCTTTTTAACCAGGAACTTTCTTTTAGTATTTATTAAAAATAAATCATGTCTAGGAAAATAATCACACATAATTTCAGGTTACCTGGATCCATTTTTCGGGAAGCATGAATGGCGTTTAATATCTCAGAGATGTAGAGATGAGAAAACAAGCATGGCAAAAATTTAGATGCACCCTAGTCACGTGATATTATGGGCTGAATTATATGTCCCCCCAAATTCATACATTAAAGTTCTAACCCTCAGTACCTCAGAACATGACAGTATTTGGAGATAGGGTCTTTAATGAAGTCATTAGGGTGTGCCCTAATTGAATATGACTGGTGTCCTTATAAGAGAAGGAAATTTGGACACAGACACATAGAGAGGAAATGTGAAGATATAGAAAGAAGATGGCCACTTACAAGTCAAGAAGAAAGGCTGGAAATAGATCCTTCTTCAGTCCCCTTAGAAGAAACCAATTCTGCTGAACCTTGAGCTTCTCACCTCCAGAACTATAACAAAAATAAACTTCTGTTGTTTAAGCCATCCAGTCTGTGGTACTGTAAAGCCAGTAGTCAAGGCCACTATCACAGCAGCCTGACCCACGCAGGTTCGCATTGGATTCGTACAGTCGGCAATGAAACACCGGAGCCAAGAACTGGTGAGCCATCAGCTTTAATTCTAGCTTGCACCCGGCGGGCAAGCAAAAACACACACTGGGCTCCAAAACCCTCACATTCAGTGCTCACAAAGCTACTGACTTATCCGAGTTTCCTAGAATCAAAGGTTTCTAGCTCACCAGACTAATTCACCTCTGTTTCCCATCTCCTCCTGCACAAACTCTTAACAAGCTGGCTTCTTCCTCAGCACTCTGCCATCTCGGCTGCTTCTCCTGGCCTTCACGTGGCCTTACTCTGCTCTCCTCTCTAATACTAATCTCAGGAACCCAGGAACCGAGAGAGAGAGAGATCAAACTACTGGTCTCTCCCAGTTTATAGCATAGATAATCCAAACCTTTAATCCAATTATACATTCAAGAAAGTCTCTGATACAAAGCCACCCATCTGAGGCTTAATGGGATTCCTCCCTACATCACCACCCTACATCATCCAATCAGTCAAGGGTGTAGAGAAGAACTTACTCTTAAAACCAAGCCTTAGGCCATAACGACCTGGCCTGCTTACATTACAGCCTCTCCCCCACACCCATCCCAAGCATAAGGGCAAATAATATCACCTGGGTGACGGGCTTCCATGTGAGCAGCGCCATCTTTAACAAAGTGAGCATATTATATTTTATCTGCCGAACAATCCACCCCTATGCTCACTTTACTACCCACAATTTACACCACTGGCATTCCTGTACAAGGAAATTAAGTACATTACACAAATTACAGCAATAGCACAAATCATACAGTTTCAACAATTACAAAGATACATTTCACCAGTCTCTGAGCACTTTGCCAAAAGCGCAAAATGTCCTAGGCCTTCTCTCTTGCCATGGGAAAAGCTTCCCGGGGCAGGAGGGTCTCCAGCAAAGCCACCCCACCCCCATCAGGGTATTTCACATTGTCCAAAAACCTAAGTCCATTCAACAAAGGAGCCTGTGCCCATCCAGTCATAGTCCAGGAAATCAGTCCACACACATGGGGTTTTAGCCTCCCCCCTCATCTCTGCCATCCTGGCAGCTCGTACACTGTCCCAAAAAGGAGCACGTGGCCATGGCAGTCAGAATTTCCATCTCTGCTCTGGGGAGCATGATGGCGTCCACCCCTATGTCCCCAAATCGCAGACCTACCAGGAGCATAGCTACTCCTTGCTGCTGGGCTCTCACCTTCTGGAGACTGTGGATTGCAACTCCAGCTTGATTCTCCTCATCCTCCAAAGAGGAACTGAAAACACCAGCTCCTGCTGCTGGGCTTGATCTCCGGGCCACCGCTGCCTTCTGCTCAGCAGGCCTTGCAGCTCCAACCCCGGCCTCAGCCCCAGTCCTGGCCTTAGCTCCGGCCCCGGCCTCAGGCCCGGTCTCATGCCGCTGCTGGCTCTCCACAACATCCAGGGCAATCTCCAGCTCACGAACCTGTGATTCCTTCTCCAGCGTCTGCTCCATTTCCAGGTGAATCTCACGAACCTGGTCGGCCTCCTCCTCCAGCGCTTCCTCCAGCTCCAGGGTCAGCATCTGTTTCTCCCACGTTTCCTCCAGCTCCTTCCACTGCTCGGTTTGCAGGTCCCGGGCAGCCTCTTCCATAGAGCTCTCAGTTTCCTCACACATGGCTGTAAAAGTCAGCCAGCCTACAGTCCCCCAATAAACAGCTATGGGAAACCAGAACAGCAACCAGTCCTCTACTCCACCGCTCAAAGGTGGTGGTGGCTCCATGCAGATCTGTATCGAATCCTGCCATAGACTACGCCAAATGTAAAGCCAGTAGTCAAGGCCACTATCACAGCAGCCTGACCCACGCAGGTTCGCATTGGATTCGTACAGTCGGCAATGAAACACCGGAGCCAAGAACTGGTGAGCCATCAGCTTTAATTCTAGCTTGCACCCGGCGGGCAAGCAAAAACACACACTGGGCTCCAAAACCCTCACATTCAGTGCTCACAAAGCTACTGACTTATCCGAGTTTCCTAGAATCAAAGGTTTCTAGCTCACCAGACTAATTCACCTCTGTTTCCCATCTCCTCCTGCACAAACTCTTAACTAGCTGGCTTCTTCCTCAGCACTCTGCCATCTCGGCTGCTTCTCCTGGCCTTCACGTGGCCTTACTCTGCTCTCCTCTCTAATACTAATCTCAGGAACCCAGGAACCGAGAGAGAGAGAGATCAAACTACTGGTCTCTCCCAGTTTATAGCATAGATAATCCAAACCTTTAATCCAATTATACATTCAAGAAAGTCTCTGATACAAAGCCACCCATCTGAGGCTTAATGGGATTCCTCCCTACATCACCACCCTACATCATCCAATCAGTCAAGGGTGTAGAGAAGAACTTACTCTTAAAACCAAGCCTTAGGCCATAACGACCTGGCCTGCTTACATTACAGCCTCTCCCCCACACCCATCCCAAGCATAAGGGCAAATAATATCACCTGGGTGACGGGCTTCCATGTGAGCAGCGCCATCTTTAACAAAGTGAGCATATTATATTTTATCTGCCGAACAGGTACTTAGACATGTAAGCCTCAGCAAACTAATACATGTGAAAAGGAATACAAGAATATAAACTCCATGAGGGCAGGAATTTTTGTCTTTTTTGTTCATTGATGTGTCTCAACCACCTAGAATAATGCCTGACATATAATAGGTGTTCAATAAATATTGCTAAGTCCCTTAACAAATAAAGCAGATTAATAAAATTCTTTCCATAGATGACTCTTAAATACAGCTAGTGCTCGACTTACGACCACAATTGGTTCCGACAGACCAGTTGTAACATCATTTGGTCGTAAATCGAGTAGGTTATATGTACAGTACTGTGAAATGATGTTATAAAAATCTTTAAGTCATATTTTATCATTGTTGGGCAGATAAAATATATTATGCTCACTTTGTTGAAGATGGAGCTGCCCACATGGAAGTCCGTCACCCAGGTGATATTATTTGGCCTTATGCTTGGAATGTGTGTTCTGGAACAGGTTGTGGGCAGGCCAGGTCATTATAGCCTAAGGCTTAGTTTAAGAGTAAGCTCTTCCCCACACCCTTGACTGATTGGATGATGTAGGGTGGTGCACTCTCCTGAGGAATCCCATTATGCCTCAGATGGGTGGCTTTGTATCAGAGACTTTCTTTATGTATAATTGGATTAAAGGTTTGGATTTTCTAGGCTATAAACTGGGGCAGTCTGGGAGCTTGATCTCTCTCTCTTGGTTCTTGGTTCCTGAGGTGTTAGAGAGGAGAGCAGATTAAGGCCATGTGGAGGAGAAGTAGCCAAGATGGCAGAGTGCTGAGGAAGAAGCCAGTTTGTTAAGAGTTTGTGCAGGAGGAGATGGGAAACAGAGGTGAATAAGTCTGGTGAGCTAGAAACCTTTGATTCTAGGAAACTCGGATAAGTCAGTAGCTTTGTGAGCACTGAATGTGTGGGTTTTGGAACCCAGTGTGTGTTTTTGCTTGCCCACCGGGTGCAAGCTAGAAGTAAAGCTGATGGCTCACCAGTTCTTGGCTCCTGTGTTTTATTACCGACTGTACGAATCTAATGGGAACCTGAGTGGGTCGGGCTGCTGTGATAGTGGCCTTGACTACTGGCTTTACAATCATGATTTTCTTTCATTATTGTTATATATCATAATTTTCTTTGTTCATTTTATGCCATTTGTATCATCTCTACACCATTTTGTTTCTTATTTTTACATTCGTCAGGTTTAAGTAAAACACTGCATTACCAGTACAATTGGTTTAATATTTGCAAAACATACAAAATTACAAAATACAGGTGCATACCAAAACTGCTCCAGATGAGGAGCAGTCGTGGCTAGCGATTGTGGTCGTAAAGTCGAATGGTTGTAAGTTGTATAGGTCGTAAGTCGATCAATACCTGTACAACCAATGTTTGAATAATGCATCATTATTTTCATAACACCTGAGAACCTGGACTCCCAAGTGTTCTTACCAAGTGCTGTGGTATAGGTCGCCTGCTGCCACAGCCCAAATCTGTAAAATCCTCTGATGAAACTATTTAAATGTTTTATTTATTTATTTATTTATTTTTACAGGGACAGAGAGAGAATCAGAGAGAGGGATAGATAGGGACAGACAGAAACAGAGAGAAATGAGAAGCATCAATCATTAGTTTTTCATTGCCATTGCTACACCATAGTTGTTCATTGATTGCTCTCTCACACGTGCCTTGACCGCAGGCCTTCAGCAGACCGAGCCACCCCTTGCTGGAGCCAGCGGCCTTGGGTCCAAGCTGGCGAGCTTTTTGGTTCAAGCCAGATGGGCCCGTGCTCAAGCTGGCAAGCTCGGGGTCTAGAACCTAGGTCTTCCGCATCCCAGTCTGACGTTCTATCTACTGCGCCACCGCCTGGTCAGGCTGATGAAACTCTTAGTATGAGTCAATTCCTGGAGTACTATCTTATCAGAAGAGCTAAGAAGACAAAAACAAACAAACAAACGAACAAAAAAAAAACTGCTGTAATACAACAAATGTGAATTAGTTCAGATAGAAAAACAGATCAAACTCATTAGTCCCATCCTGGGGGAAATGTCACAAACAGATGTAACTTGCTGGTATTGCTGTCCCCTCAATAGTATCTGGTGAGCTGATTTCACTAAAGGCATTGAGAAGGGCCTGGACTTACAATTTAACAGAAAAAAATAAATAAGGACCTTTCTGGTTGTTCTTATTAAAGCATTTCCTGTGGACACAGGAAAAAGACTAATTAAATTTCCTTCTGATTTATTCAATTATGGATTTATGGTGCATGTCTGCTTTCAAACCAATTTCCATGTCTTAATGTCATCGCTATCACCATCAATCAATAGTTAATTTGGTACCTTGAATATGCTAGGGTAATAACAGCAAAATAAAACAAAAAAGAAATATGGAATATATAAAGTACTCTGATTTTAACTTGCATGCAAATATCCTTTAAATAACAGCTAAAGAAAAAAAATCACCAAAATTATAATAGGTCTTTTAGACGTGATAAGCTTATAAGTAATTCTCTCTCCCTTCAAATTATTTGTAATTTTATATGTCTCCATTTCTAAAGCATAAAGTTTTCACAACCAATTCTAACCTCTAATCAATACTAGAAAAAGATTTAAGATTAGAAATTCCCCCCAAGGGAGAGGATGATATGTTAATATTTTTAAAGTATATTTAATCAATACATTTATACAGAATATACACGAGAAAGCCAAAATCCACCAGTTTCATCGGCAAGTGAAATTCAGCATTTTGCAGTCAAAATCTGGAAACTCTTAATATTCTGAAAGAAATTTAAAAATGAAGTCAAGGCTTGTTCTCAGTTTTAGGCCTGAAATCAGTTCCCAAACTGATGCAATCTGAAACCAGAGCCAATCAGTGTTCACCACTTTGTCCCAAAGGGAGAAGCCTCTCTTCTAATTTTCCTGAAGTGATGCTGTTGGGATTGCCCAGAGGCTTGAGCAAAGGCAGCACATAGGAACACACACATGAAATTAATTTCGAAATATTTTCCTGTCCAGCAAAAACGAAAACTAAATGCTTTTCCACAATATGCAATTTATACTCAAGCTCTCCCCTACTGCATTCGCTCCTCTTTCCTGGGAACCCCAGCGAAAACAGGAAATCCATGCCTCTTGGGCTTATCTATTGCAGAATGGAAAAAATGAAGCTGTAGACGTTCTCAGGAATGATTTAGAGAACAAAGACCATTAAATTACTATAATCCCCTCTTTATCTTATCCTGGAAGCTTATAAACCAAATGACTGTACAAGCTGTACTCTACCCCCACAAATATAAAGTTCTTTGACCCTAAGTAACTGGAAGTCGCCGAGAGAGATCAGCATCAGTTTTTTTATCACAAAGCAGGACCTGCACCCCACAGTAAAGATGAGCAGCAGCTCTCTTAACACCTGTCACAACGGTGGGTACCCGTTTCCGTCCTGACAGCCACAAGGCTCCAGTCTGGAGACCCCAGAGCTAATACCAGAGAGAAAGTCTACCAGTTCATATTACCCAAACACCGCAAAGGCTTAGGGATTACACAGCCAAATATTGAGCGCATGAAAAAAGAAAAGAAAAAAGTACTCCTCACAAGGGAAATCTTCGTGGCGATGGAATAGCTCTGTATTTTGATTGCGTGGTGGTTGTGCGAATCTACTAAGTATGTGAGGGAGAGGGAACGACGTAGAACTATACACACATCTGCTGCCACTGTCAATGTCTTGCCTTTCCGGTAAACTATACGATGTTACCACGGCAGGAAACCACGCAGAGGATACACATAACCTCTTTTACTGTCTTTGCAACTTCCTGCGAATCTGTATTATTTCAAAACAGATTTTTTTTTATAAAGTGCACCTTTTCGATGTACATCAGCCTCCCTTGGACATTCTGCCTTAGGACGACTCGTGAAGAATAACGAACTATAGAAATGATTCCTGAAAGTACAGTCTTAGGGCGCGGAGAAAAAACCAGAGCCTGAGGTTCAAAGGCGAGGGAGGTTTCCGCCACAACTTGATCCGATCGCTTGAGGCTGGGAATAACCTGCATCTGCTTTCCCTCTGCCTGGGACACCCTTTCCGACCTGCCGCGCCGCCTGTCCCCTGCTGGCACAGTCTCATCTTTATGGTCCTGTCTTAATGCCACCTCTTCACAGAGGCTTCCCCTCGCCCATAACGAAAGCAGACGCCATCTGCTCCTCTCTCGGCACCTCGTTCCCGTCACCACGGGGAACGGTTTGCTTGGCTTGTTGCCTGTCTGTCCACTAAACTAGAAACTGCACGAGGGCGGCACCGGGTCTGTCTCTTGCCCGCTGTACCAACAGCGAGGACGCTGCGGGGCGGACAGCAGGAGGTCCGAAAGGATGTTGTTTGAATAAACGCACCTCACGTAAATTCACTCCCTTGATTCGAGGGTGCTTTCGTCTGTTCCTTCCCCTCACACAGCATTGGTTCTACCGATCAGGGATGGCCTCAGGGCCGTTACTTTGGCCCCCAGGTGCCCCTCCGCTTCCTCCCCTTCACTCGGACCCACCGGCCCAGGAAAGGAGCCATTTTCTTCTCTCTCATTCGTAGGCCCAGAAGTGAACCTTTTTCTTATTCGCATCTTTTCCTCATGCCATCCCGTCAGCCTCCTCCCCAAAACCTTCAGCCCCCTCCTCCACCCCGCCACGCCTGGTGACTGCCCGCCAGTTCCTCCTTCCCGGTGCCGCCCCTCGGCCCCGACCTGGGTCTCGAGGGTCACCTCACCCCGCAAGCCACGCCCCTCAGTCCTAGGAACTAGCGGGAAGCGAGCACCCACTTTCAGCGCGGGAAGGGCGAATGGGCGGGGTGAGGGCGTGCCTCCTTGGCACTTGGCGTCGATTGGCCCGGCCGCGGAAAGGGGGCGGGGCTGCAGCATAACTCTGGATTCTTGGTTCTCGGTCCATTTCTTGCGGTTCTAGCAACGGCTGCAGCGATCGCGACACTACAGCGGCGACTCTGGCTCCGGCAACATGTCTGAGAAGCGGCAGACGTCAGACACCCAAGCCCGTCGGCTCCCTGACACCTTCAATGGTGAGAACCCGCGGCGCGGGCGAGGCTTGTAGCGTCGGCCGTCGTCCCCCCAGCCCTCTTCTTAGGGACAAACTCTAGCCCGGAGAACCCAGGCCCCTCTCCGCTGCTCCTGGCTTTATTTTCCTGGCTCGTTCGCCGAGAATCACGAACCCCGCTGCGCGGGCTGGGCGTCAGGTTTAGGAATGGCAGGGCTCAGGGTGCACTCCGCGAGCGCCGCACACTATGGGCGCGCCGACAGCAGGGCGCGTTTCCAGCGCGCAAAGCCACCGTGTTATCCAGCGGTTGCCAGATGCCAGGGCTTTCCGTTCCTTACTTCCTGCCGTGCACGCGGACGACGAAATGCACAAGTGACTCTCGGATGCCACTTCTTCCCTGTCTCCCGACTCCCCCTTTCCTTCCCCTCAGAGGCCATCCCCTGCATCCTGTCTTCTCCCAGCCCGGGAGGGCGCCCCCTGCTCCGGAGCTGGGAAAAACTCCCGCTCTCCCACAAAAACCGCAGACCGACCTGTGAGAGGTCTCGCCTCCAGCTCCGGACAGATAGTGGGCCATTTTTGCGGAAGAAAAAGAGAAAGGCTCTTTATTTATTTATTTTTATTTTTTGCATTCTTCGCAGCTTCACTTTCTGCCCCATCCGGTCCCCCTCCACTTTACTTTGTCTTAGCAACCTCGCTATAGGGGTATTTGTCTTTCTAGGTTCCCCCACTCTCCCTCCCATCCCACCAGGGCCTTCCCAGTCTTGAAGGCAGAAACTGAGTGGCCCAATCTCGTCCCCCTGTGAAAGAGCTAGTGCCCTTGAGAAGGCTATCAGCTTGAATCACTATTGGCTAACTCCTTAGGGGATTTATAAAGAGAGGCAAGAAACCTCTCTGGAGGTATTGATTCCCTCCCAGGGACTCTTCACGACCCAAAGGAAGGATTTCTATGGATGGAATTTTAGACAGGATGACGTAGTGAAAGAAACCTAGGGGACTGTGTGGGCTCTTCCAGTACCCCCACAAAGAACACTGTATTGGACTCATCTATTCCCATTACTGGTAAAACCAGCTTTGTCCACCCACCCTTATAAGTCCCATTTCCCTTGCCCAGCAACTCTTGTCTTTAGTTCCTTCCCAGGAGCATCAGAAGAATTATAGAAATCTTTATCCCTCACTTTTCTTTAGTAAGCCCCTTGTTGAGTTACTCTTCCTAAATCAGGAATGTAACTGGGGTGAGGTTGGGGATATACTTGAAAGAAACTGATACTTGAAAAGGTTAAATTACTTAAATGTCACACCGTTTATATGGAGCCATATTTTAAGTCTGATTTTGACTGACTCTAAAAATTGAACATTAAGAAAAAAAAGGTTGTGCCATCTGACCTTTTCTTAGATAAGAAGGTGGGCAGGTCCCTTTTCCAGTACCCTGACCTCTTGATGGGAGACTAAGGGACTATGACAATATTAAACGCTTAGGGAAACTGCAAAGGGCAATCTGTTTGTACCAGTTCTTTGGGAACAAACACAATCTTTGTACTTAATGTTCATGTAGTTGTGTTTCATGGTCAATAACCAGTTTTGCTTTTAAGTTCTTTTTCTTGGTTTTACACTTAATTTTAGAGATTTTATAATAATCTAATGAAAACTATGTGCACCTTCTCAGGAAACTATGCATACAAACAAAGTTTTGCTTTATCTGTCACCTTTTTAAAGACTTGCAGTCATTGTTTTGTTTTCTCTGTACTGTATTTAAATGCATCAGTGTTCTTACCAGTTCAATAATCATATGGGTTGACCTCTGTTTCTTCTACAAATACTAAAAGAAAACCTTGTTCTTGAAAAAAAAAAATCTTCAATTAATGCAGTCACTTTTTTGTTTTAATATAAACCTTTGAGGTCTGACACTGATAGGAATGCCGTTACTAGCTTTTTTTTTTACAGAGATGGAGAGTGAGAGGGAGGGATTGAAAGAGATGAGAAGCATCAATCATCAGTTTTTTGTTGCTGTTGCGACATCTTAGTTGTTCATTGATTGCTTTGACCGTGGGCCTTCAGCAGACCGAGTAACCCCTTGCTCGAGCCAGCGACCTTGGGTCCAAGCTGGCCTCGGGTCTTGAACCTGGGTCCTTCTGCATCCCAGTCCGATGCTCTATACACTGCGCCACCACCTGGTCAGGCTAGAATTTTTTAAATAGAATTTATTGAGTTCTTACCACTTAGTGGTAACACAGTGTAAGTACTTTATGGACATTATCTACATATTTGCAATCCTTTAACAGCTCCACAAGGAAGACATCATTATCCAGTATTTTACAGCAAGGAAACTGAGGCTCCGAGTGGAAAAATCACAGACACCTGTGTGTGATTTAGAACTAGGTTTCAAACTTGGGTTATCCGGTTTTCCAAATCATTTTCCTATCCTAGAGCCACCTCCAGAATACATACCCAAACTGAGCGCCTTGTTCAACAGTATTTCACTGAAGGTGAGAGACAAACAAAGAAGGCCCAGAGGAACCAAGCTCCAATGTCCTTGAATAAGACAACTCCAAAGGGCTGCTTCTGAGGAAAGCAGCGGAATAGAAAAGCCCTTTTTTATGTATTTTTGCTGATGATTAATTAGTCTTAGGAAAGTAAATATGACCAAAACCCAGGACAAGACTAGTTTTTCTTAAAACCAGTGTGTTCATTTTGTAATGAAATAATGCAAGAGGATTGCAAAGAAATGTATTATAACTAAGAGTCATGTCAACAAAACAAATTGCCTTGGGAGAATGCCTGAAAATAAACAGAAGCCAGGGACTGATTTGTTTATTTCAGTTGTTACATCCTATCAGATTGGGGAGAACTTTGTAACTTCTTCAATAATTCATTGTTAAACCATCAATGGTCATAAATTAACTCAAACGGAGGACCAAGTCTATTAAAGATGGCTTTTTTTTTTTATGACTAAATAGGTTCTTGGTCCCACCCACTTGTTTAACTTTTACACTGTAAACGACAGAGTTAATGATTACCTGGTTAGCTTTGAAGAAAAATAATTTTTAATGTTAATAAAATGGTAGAGATTGGATTCAAATTCTATATTTTAAGTAGGTATAGAAAAACATATTCCTGAAAACTGTTGTAACCACAAAAAACTGAGCATCGCTTCTCTGTCTTCCTGATAGTCTGTGCATACCTTTATCACATTTATTACACAGTATTATAATTACCAATTATAATCAGCTTTATTAGACCAGAAAAGCTTTTAAAAACAGATTGTGTTCTTTGCTGTAATAAGTTCTGTAAGAAGTACATAGTAGGTCTGCGAAAATGTTTGTTGAGCCCGACCGGTAATGAGGCGGTGGTGCAGCGGATAGAGTGTTGGCCTGGGATGCAGAGGACCCAGGTTCAAGACCCCAAGGTCGCCAGCTTGAGCGCAGGCTCATCTGGCTTGAGCGTGGTGCCACAACGAAGAATTATGCTTCTGCGCTCTCTCCCTTCCTGTCTGTCTGTCCATCTCTCTCTGGCTGTCACAAAAAAAGAAAAAATGTTTGTTGAAAGAAAAAGGAAACAGGAGGGAGATAAAGAACCCCCATGAAGTAAATCACATTGTTAAACGTTTGGCTTATGTTGGTGGAAAAATTTTCCTGTATACAGTTTATTAATTTTTTAGGGTGTGTACATGTTCTATGACAAGTGGACTATTTGGGTTTATATTGTCAATAAAGAAATTATAATTGTCGCCTGACCTGTGGTGGCACAGTGGATAAAGCATCGACCTGGGAACACTGAGGTCGCCAGTTCAAATCCCTGCACTGGTCTGGTCAAGGCACATATGGGAGTTGATGCTTCCAGCTCCTCCCCCTAAGGAAAAAAAAAAAGAAATTATAATTGTCAAGAAAATATATTGTACCTAATAAAGAAACTTTTGATTAAAATGTGGAAAGAGGGAAGTTAGACATTACAGTCAATGGAAAGAAGGAAGTATCAGTTCTCTTGGAACACACACTTGTTCCTCCATCTTTTTTAATCTTTGTACTCTGGTAAAGAAACTTGAACCAAAGCATTTAGCCTGACATTTCAGTAGATTAGTCTTAAAGATACAAGCCATAAAGTGTCTGCCCTAAGGTAACAATGATACCAACCTTATTCAGTTGTGAATGTGCACTTATGTTAAGCTGGTACAGTATAGTGAAATGAGAGTAGAATTTAGAATTCAAAGAATGTCCTTTTGCAGCTTTAAAATGTAAATTATTAAGATATTTAATGGGGAAAACAAGAAATAAAACTAATGACTTTTCAGAAAGCTTAGTAATTATACGGGAAATTTAAAAAAGTTATATGAAGACAGTTCAAGAAAGTTTAGAATTCTGACTTCCCTCTCCCAAAGTTGCCTGTTTCTCTTCCAGAGACAGAATCCGCAAGCAGATTGTTAGTCGTAATATTTTCTCTATGGTGTGCAAATCCCAGAAGGTAATTCACTTTGTAAAAAGTTTATTCCTTAACTGTCAATAATGATCTTAAAGTTGTGGTAATAATAATGGCTACTATTGCCTGACCAGGCGGTGGCGCAGTGGATAGAGCGTCGGACTGGGATGCTGAAGACCCGGGTTCGAGACCCCGAGCTCGCCAGCTTGGACCCAGGGTCGCTGGCTCCAGCAAGGGGTGGCTCGGTCTGCTGAAGGCCCGTGGTCAAGGCACATGTGAGAAAGCAATCAATGAACAACTAAGGTGTCGCAACGGCAACAAAAAACTAATGATTGATGCTTTTCACCTCTCTCCGTTCCTGTCTGTCTGTCCCTATCTATTAAAAATAATAATAATAATAATGGCTACTATTTAGTAAACACTTCCTTAGTGTTAGGCACTTTACATAGTTTCTCATTTAACCTTTATAACAACTATGTAAGTACTGTTCTTTCCCCTCATATTACTAATGAGAAAATTTAGTGGTAGAATTGGAATCTGACACCAAAATTCCAAGCAAGCTCTCAACTATTACGTTTAGCTCTTTGGCCTCTGCTAAACAATTGAGAAACTTATGATCTGATTTCCTTATGCATATGTTTCCCAGTTTTTAAAAATTAAAATGTTACCCTCTAAAGACTTTTATGATAAAAACTTAATTGTAGAGGCCCTGGCTGGGCTCAATATTTTAAGAGTGTCTTCCCGAAACAACAAGGTTGTGGGTTCGATCCCCGGTCGGCACACACAAGAAGCAACCAAAGAAATGCACGACTGAGTGGAACAGTAAATGCTTCCTTTCCCTCTCCCTGCTCTCTCCCTTCCTCTCTCTCCGTATCTCTAAAAATCAATACAAGTTAAGCCCTGGCTGGATTGTTCTGAAGCATCATTTTAGAGCACGGAGGTTGCCAGTTTGATTCCCCATTCGGCACATACAAGAACAGTTCGATGTTCCTTCCTGTCTGTCTCTCTCTGTGCCTCTCTCTCAAAAAAAGAAAAGAAAAGGAAAACAAGGAGGAGAATTTTGTTTTGTTTTAATATATTTCAGGCCTACACTAAATTTAACTTAATACCATTATGAAATTATTTTTCTCTCACATTTTTCTGAGCATAACTGTTTTTGTCTTTTCACAGACATGGACCACATTCAGCACATTCTTCTACCTTTCTGACTAACTTCACAGGTGGAAAAGGTCTGATTTTAAAAAGAAAAGAACACATTGGAGAAAAGCAGTGTGACAACTGCTTTGGGACAGGATGATTCTGAACCGATTTCTTGGAGCTTGTCTGATGACACATAGTTTCAGTTGGTCTTACCTAATAGGTTGTCTTTCTCTCAAAGAAAGGGCAGAATCACTCTCCTCATTCAACAACTATTTATTTAACAAATGATATTTGAGTATCTGTTAGACACTAAGTATCTTCCATATCTCATTTACTCTTCACATTAACTCTGTAAAGAGGTACTCTTTTATTTTTTCAGTTTTATCAGAATTACATTTTTACCTTTAAATTTTTTTCAATTACATTGTTGCACTCAACACTTTTGTATTAGTTTCAGGTGAACAGCAATGGCAGATATACATTCATATACTTTACTAAAGGTTCCCTTCAATAATTCAAGTGTCCCCGGGCACCATAGAAAGTCGCCACAACATTATTGACTGTGTTCTCTTGCTTCTCCTTACATTCCCCATGCCTCATTTTGTAACTGCCAATTAGTATTACAATACCTTCACCATTTTTCACTCCAATCCCCAACCTCCTTCCATCTGGCATCCACTAGTCAATTTTCTATATCTATAAGTCTGTTTCTATTTCGTTTTGTTTGTTTAATTTTTTATATTCCACATATAAGTGAAATCCTATGGCATTTATCTTTCTCAGTCTGGCTTATTTCACTTAACATAATATCCTCTAGGTCCGACCATGTTGTCACAAATGGTAAGATTTCATTCTTTTTTATGGTGGAGTAATATTCCATTGCATATATGTACCACAGCTTTTTTATCCACTCATCTATTGACGGACACTTGGGTTATTTAATCTTGGCTATTATAAATGATGTTGCGCCTGACCTGTGGTGGCGCAGTGGATAAAGCGTTGACCTGGGAACACTGAGGTCGCCAGTTCAAAACCCTGTACTGGTCTGGTCAAGGCACATATGGGAGTTGATGCTTCTAGCTCCTCCCCCTTTCTCTCTTTCTCTATCTCTCTCACTCTGTGTCTCCTCTCTAAAATGAATAAAATAAAATAAAAAATTTAAAAAATAAATGATGTTGCAATGAACATGGGGGCGCATATTTTCTTTTGAATTAGTGTTTTGGATTTCTTTAGGTATTTAACCAGAAGTGGAATCGCTAGGTCATAAGGCAGTTCTGTTTTTTAAGAAAACTCTACAGTTTTCCGCAGTGGTTGCATGAATCTGCATTCCCACCAACAATGCACCAGGGTTGCCTTTTCTCATCCCCTTGTTGTTTGTTGATTTATTGGCTGATAGCCTTTCTGACAAGTGTGAAGTGGTATCTAATTGTCGTTTTAATTTGCATTTCTCCGATGATTTGTGACAATGAGCATCTTTTCATATGTCTGTTGGCCATCTTTATGTCTCCACTGGAGAAGTGTCTATTCAGGGTTTTTGCCCATTTTTAATTGGATTTTTTGGGGGGGTTGTTGAGTTGTATAACTTTATAAATTTTGAATATTAGCCCCTGGTTAGATGTAGCATTGGTGAATATGTTCTCCCATTCAGTGGGTTGATAGTTTCATGTAGTGTGCAAAAACCTTTTAGTTTGATGTAGTACCACTTGGTTTTCTTTCGCTGCCCTTTCCCAAGTGGGTATATCAGAAAAAATATTGCTACAAGAAATGTCTGTGATTTCACTGCTTATGTTTACTTCTAGGGTTTTTATGGTTTTGAGTCTTACATCAATTTTTTTTTTTCAGAGAGAGGGATAGATAGGGACAGACAGACAGGAATGGAGAGAGATGAGAAGCATCAGTCATTAGTTTTTCGTTGCCATTGCGACACCCTAGTTGTTCATTGATTGCTTTCTCACGTGTGACTTGACCGCGGGTCTTCAGCAGACTGACCAACCCCTTGCTGGAGCCAGCGACCTTGGAGCCAAGCTGGTGAGCTTTTGCTCAAACCAGATGAACCCGCGCTCAAGCTGGTGATCTCAGGGTCTCGAACCTGGGTCCTCCGCATCCCAGTCCAACGCTCTATTCCAGTGGTTCTTAACCTTTCTTGAGGTACCGAACCCACCAGTTTCATATGCGCATTCACCGAACCCTTCTTTAGTGATAAATAAAATATGAATTTTTTTTTCCAAATTTAGTGTTGCCGGTGCGAGACTAGAGTTGCTCAACTTGGCATTGCATATCATGCAGATAGGACGCTGACTCCCATCCCGTTCCGTGATACATGTGAATCCATGTTGTACATATTCATCTGACCACTTTCTTTTTTTGCTCGACATATTTAGTATGGATTAAAATATTAAGAAAGAAACCACGACGTACAACTACGACAGCCGTTGACTACTGCGCGCACTAAATTCCCCGCAGCACTGGTTGGCCAAGCAATGTAACGCGATCCTCTGCAGCAAGTGATGGCCAAGCGGGGCGTGTCATTATGACTTTACACAAGTGTGTCTTTACCTTCACAGCAGAGGCTTCTCCGAACCCCTGAGACCGACTCATCGAACGCCTAGGATTCGATAGAACCCAGGTTAAGAACCATTGCTCTATCCACTGTGCCACCGCCTGGTCAGGCTTACATCTATTTTTAATCTAGTCTATTTTTAGTTTATTTTTGTGTATGGTGTAAGAAGTTGGTCTGGTTTCACTTTTTTTCACATATCTAATTTTTCCAACACCATTTGTTGAATAGGCTATCTTTATTCCATTGTATGTTCTTGCCTCCTTTGTCAAATACTAATTGACCGTAAAGGTGTGAGTTGTTTTCTAGGTTCTCTATTCTGTTCCATTGACGTATAATAGGTCTATTTTTATGCCAGTACCATGCTATTTTGATTATTCTAGGCATGTAGTATAGTTTGATATCAGGTAGCATGATACCTCTAACTTTGTTCTTCTTTTTGAAGATTGCTGTTGCTATTCAGGATGTTTGTGTTTCCATATAAGTTTTTGTATTATTTGTTCTAGTTTTGTAGAAAATGTCATTGGTATTTTGATAGGGATTGGGTTGAATCTATAGATTTCTTTGGGTGGTATGGACATTTTAACGATGTTTATTCCTATTCTTGAGCACGGTATATGCTTCCATTTATTAGTATTTTCTTTGATTTCTTCAGTTTCTTACATTTTCCTGAGTACAGGTCTTTTACCTCCTTGGTTAAATTTATTCTTAGTGTTTTGTGATTTTTTTTTTTATGCAATTGTATATGAGATTTTTTTCTTAGTTTCTTTCTGATAGTTCATTATTGATGTGTAAAAATGCAACCAATTTCTGAATATTTAGTTTGTTTCCTGTTACTTAACTAAATTCATTTATCAATTCTAATAAGTTTTTTGGTGCAATCTTTAGTATCATACCAGCTGCAAATAATGACAGTTTTACCTGAAGAGGTATCCTTATTAGCCCTATTTTAAAGCATAGAGAATTAAGGTACTTCCCCCAAATCACACAGCTAATAATAAATGGCAGAGCCAACTCTGAAGGCATTGTGCTGTACAAGGCCTCTAACAAGACCACAATCTCATGAAGAAAACAGACATTGAATAATTAACAAATGTGTTAAGTGTTGTTTAGGGAGGATGAAGTGCTATAGGAAATTTAGGAGAGGGGGCCTATTTAAGACTGGGGGGTTCAGATTTAAGATTATTGAGGATATTGCCCACTGGTTGTTTTCCTCTTGTTTTATGGCTAGAAACATTTGATATAAGGGAAGCTACAGAAAATCCTCAAGATGCTCAGGAAAGAGCCTGACCTGTGGTAGCGCAGTGGATAAAGAGTCGACCTGGGAACACTGAGGTCGCCAGTTCAAAACCCTGCACTGGTCTGGTCAAGGCACATATGGGAGTTGAGGCTTCTAGCTCCTCCCCCCTTTCTCTCTCTCTCTCTCACTCTGTGTCTCTTCTCTAAAATAAATAAATAAAAAGAAAAAAAATTTAAAAAAAAAAGATGCTCAGGAAAGAAAATACTTAAACTTAATTTTTTTTTTTTTTAAGCTAAGCAAAGGATTCCCTTTATTTCAACTTTTATTGAAAATCTTTTTTTAAAAGGATTAGTCTATATTTCCTTTCTTTATTATCTCATGGTAAAACATTTAAAATTTTGTGACTCAAATCACATAACAATCAGTATCAGTTCTTTTAATCTGGTATTTATCGTCACACATGGTTAATAATAGGCAAGAAAAGTTACAGTCTTTGGTCATGGTTCTTAACTTGATACCATCTGGCCTGTAGCCGTTCTAGAACAGAGAATAATTTTTTCCCTAGAGATTTAAGGATAAGGGTATTCGAAGAACTGTAAACCATGCCTAATTAAAATAATAATTTGAAAGATGGGTTGGAGTGTATGCTTGTTTGCTTTGAAAGCCTCTGCCCAGATTAGCTGCAAGTTGTGATCTCCAAGAAAATACCATCATTTTTTCAACCTATACTTACTGTGACCATACTATGTGCTGAACTCTGCCCCTCTCTCACCTCCATCTACTTTAATCTTTCTGTCTACAGGATGCCACCATCATTTCTGTTGTCACTCTCCTCCTCATTCTTTTTCTCCATCTCTTTTATTTTTCCTTTCCTGCTGTCGTTCTCATCCCCTTTGTCTTTTTCCCCTAAATTTCCAGTCTTTTGAGTTATAGTATATTTTTGATTAATTGGAGATGTATTAATATTCACATACTTCATCTCCCCTTTAGTTTGTTTTCATCTTGAATTTTTACTTATCAGGTCTGATAAAGACTTTGTTTCTAAACAAGAGAAGGAAAGTGAAACTGGGAATCTGGGAAATGTACATTAATTGAAAAGCTGGAAGAAAGATAAAGTGTATTACTTAATTTATGAAGTCCTCCTCGTTAAAGAGATAGCTGTATGACATAGAACAGGAACAGGTCTAAATCTGGCTGACCACCTGTTTTTGTATGGTCCACAAGCTAAGAATAAGTTTTACTTTTTTATTTTGTTAAAGATTTTATTTGTCATACATGAAAATTATATGGCCCTGGCCAGTTGGCTCAGCATTAGAGCATTGGCCTGGTGTGTGAAAGTCCCGGGTTTGATTCCCAGTCAGGGCACACAGGAGAAGCGACCATCTGCTTCTCCACCCCTCCCACACTTCTTCCTCTCCTGCAGCCATGGCTCCATTGGAGTGAGCCTCCTGGGCGCTGAGGCATTGAGGATGGCTCCATAGCCTCACCCCAGGTGCTAAAATGACTCCTTTGCTGAGCAGCGGAGCAGCAGCCTCAGATGGGCAGAACATCTGTTCCAGACAGGGGTTGCCAGATAGACCCCAGTGATCCCAGTCAAGGCGCATGCGAGGGAGGAAGGGAGAAGGGGAAAGGGGAGGGAAGAAAGGAAGGAAAGAAGAGAAGGAGGGAGGGAGGGGGTGAGGAAGGAAGGGAGGAAAAAAATGGAGGGAGGAAAGAAAATTATATGAGGTTCAAATTTCAGTGTCCATAAGTTAAGTTTTATTGGGACACAGCCATATTAATTTGTGTATTGTTGTGTGTGACTAATTCAGCTGTATTCAGCAATTGCGACACAGTGCTCAGCAATTGGAATAGACTTATGACCTACCAAGCCTAAAATGTTTATTTTCTAACCTATCACAGGAAAAGTTTGCCAAGTCCTGACATAGAATTTCCGATGAAGAATAGTAGCAGTCAGAAAGAATACCTACCCTGAATGTATATGCTTTTAAGAAAAATCTAAAAATTGTCAAGGTTTTTCATTTTGACCTACTGTTGCCCCTTAAAAAGAGCTGTTAGAACTAGCATGTGTTTTTGAGACTAAATTCCTAGCCATCCTATCTTCCCCGCCCAAACTGTACTTGGCATTTACAACATGAAGTGTTTCCACTGGATTCCAGGAAAGAAGAAGGGAAAGATTGCCCTTTACAGGTTGCTTCTTAGGTATTTCAGAAATTCTTTGGCTTATCCATTTCTTTGTGTGTGGCAATGCATCTGAATCTGAGTTATATGTCCAGAGATTGTATAAGATATGTTTCTGGACTTTCCCCGAAGAGGAAAGTTGCATTAATAAATGTAATGTATTTATTAAATCCCTATCATTTCCAGTACATAGTGTCCGTCCGGTTCAGCTGACATGGGAGTGTTAACACCATATAGTGCTCTGAAATTATGGCTGTTATCTTGAAAAGAATATTTTACTGCCTTTTCAGAAGCTAACCAAACAAAAATTACTGTACAACTTGTTTTTCTTTTCATTTGTTTCATGTTTTTTGTTTTCTTTTGTCTCTTCCCAGATAGTCTTTTGCTTCATTACTTTGGGACTCCTGGAGGAATATTTTATACCTACTTTACAAATTTTTGTAAATATTAGAAATAATGTATATAAGGAGCTAGAGGTTGTAGCTGAAATGTAATAGGCATTCAATAAATGATTTTTTATTAGTCATAATAAAAGATACCCACAGCAAAGTACCTTTAGAGAATTTAAGAATTATGCAATTTTATCTTTTCAGCAAAATTAGTATACATAATAGGAATTATGGTGTAAAGCCAGTAGCTGGGGTCACCATCACAGCAGCCTGACTCATGCAGGTTCACATTGGATTCGAACAGTCGGTAATGAAACACAGGAGCCACGAACTGGCGAGCCATCAGCTTTAATTCTAGCTTGCACCCGGCAGGCAAGCAAAAACACACACTGGGCTCCAAAACCCACACATTCAGTGCTCACAAAGCTACTGACTTATCCGAGTTTCCTAGAATCAAAGGTTTCTAGCTCACCAGCCTTATTCACCTCTGTTCCCCATCTCCTTCTCCAGCACAAACTCTGCACAAACTGGCTTCTCCCTCAGCACTCTGCCATCTTGGCTGCTTCTCCTAGCCTCCATGTGACCTTCATCTGCTCTCCTCTCTGATGCTTCAGGAACCAAGAGCGCAAGCTCCTGGTCTGCCCCACTTTATAATGTAGAAATCCAAACCCTTAATCCAATCTACAAGCAAGAAAGTCTCTGATACAGAGTCACCCATCTGAGGCATAATGGGATTCCTCATGAGAGTGCACCACCCCACATCATCCAATCAGTCAAGGGTGTGGGGAAAAGCTTACTCTTAAAACCAAGCCTTAGGCCATAACGACCTGGCCTGCTTACATTAGTCTTTCCCCCACACCCATCCCAAGCATAAGTGCAAATAATATCACCTGGGTAACGGGCTTCCATGTGGGCAGCGCCATCTTTAACAAAGTGAGCATAATATATTTTATTTGCCCAACATATGGAAACTTTGCTAAAGTATATTCAGTGCAGCAGAGTTTCTAATTGAGAAAACTAGACACAACCGAAATTTTCATCATATGAAACAATAGCTTATTATTCAATATTATTATTACTTAGATGTAAACATGCTGCCAGTTAGGCTGTAGGTAGGCTGTAGGTGGTAGGTGACTAAAGAGGTCATTTACGGGTGGTGGGATTTAAACCTCACCTCTCTGAGGAATGTGATTTTTTTTTTTCCACAGGGACAGAGAGAGAGTCAGAGAGAAGGATAGATACAACGGAGAGAGATGAGAAGCATTAGTTTTTTGTTGCCGTTGTAACACCATAGTTGTTCATTGATTGCTTTCTCACACGTGCCTTGACCGTGGGCCTTCAGCAGACCGAGCCACCCCTTGCTGGAGCCAACGATCTTGGGTCCAAGCTGGCGAGCTTTTGCTCAAGCCAAATGGGCCCGCACTCGAACTGGCAAACTCACGGTCTCGAACCTGGGTCTTCCACATCCCAGTTCGACGCTCTATCCACTGCGCCACCGCCTGGTCAGGCTCTGAGGAATGTGATTTGTGTACGTTTTTGGGCTCTAACCAAGTGGGGAAGAATTTTGAGGTTGAAAACAAGATAGTTTTATTTTTATTATTTTTTTATTTAGTGAGAAGAAGGGAGGCAGATACAGACTCCCACATACACCTCAACCAGGATCTCCCCAGCAAGCCTGCTAGGGGAGATGCTCTGCCCATCTGGGGCCCTTGCTCTGCTGCAATTGGAGCCATTTTTTTAGTGCCTGAAGCAATGGCCATGGAGCCATCATCAGAGCCTGTGGCTGCCTTGCTCCAATCAAGCCATGGCTGCAGGAGAGAAAAAAAAGGAGAGGGGGAAGGGTAGAGAAGCAGATGGGCACTTCTCCTGTGTGCCCTGACCGGGAATCATGAATAGTTTTATTTCAAAGGCACAAAAATACTATGAAATGATTCTATTTCCCCAGTGTATATACTCTGATTATTTCTAGCTGAGCATTTGAAATTGGAAAACCAGGCGTAGTTTTCAGAATATCCATTTTTCATTCCTTTTGATTTGTAATTTCATATGCTCATCTGGGTTTCTCAAAAACATAATAGGACAGTAGAAACTAGGCATGCATACACACACACAAAACTGAGCTAGACTTTCTGGCTTTTCCTCATGTAGATAATAATTTGTAATTTAGTAATTCATTTCATAAATGAGCTTCATGAGGGTCTTTGAATGTCTAAGCCTAGCCTGGCAGGCAGGCATGAAGTGAGGAGAAAATTCCCATTTTTATTATGAAAATTGAACACTTGAATGAAATAGGATTACAGAAAACTGCCACCCATATTTATTGAACACTACCTCAGCCCTACAATTATCCTATATTACAGCCAGTCTAATTAGCCTATATCACAGGTTAAGAAACTAGGGTTCAAAGAGATAAAGATCATACAACTAAGAAAAGAGAATTTTTTTTTTTTTTTTACAGGGACAGAGTCAGAGAGAGGGATAGATAGGGACAGACAGATAGACAGACAGGAACGGAGAGAGGTGAGACGCATCAGTCATTAGTTTTTCGTTGCCGCTGCGACACGATAGTTCATTGATTGGTTTCTCACACGTGCCTTGACCGCAGGCCTTCAGCAGACCGAGTAACCCCTTGCTGGAGCCAGCGACCTTGGGTCCAAGCTGACGAGCTTTTGCTCAAGCCAGATGGGCCCATGCTCAAGCCAGATGGGCCCGTGCTCAAGCTGGCGACCTCGGGGTCTCAAACCTGGGTCTTTCGCATCCTAGTCAGATACTCTATCCACTGCTCCACCGCCTGGTCAGGCAGAAGTAACAGAATTTAAATGGAATTAGATGCTTCCTGTGCTCAGGAAATCTCAGTCTAATAAGGAATATAAATGCACAATAAATTAAAGTATTAGAGAAACTATAAGTGCAATAAGAGGTTAGAAAAGTGGTATCGGCCCTGGCTGGTTGGCTCAGCAGTAGAGCATTGGTCCAGCATGTGGAAGTCCTGGGTTTGATTACTGATCAAGGTACATGGAGAAGCAACCATCTGCTTCTCTACCCCTCCCCCGCTCCCATCTCTCTCTATATCTCTCTCTTCCTCTCCCACAGGCATGACTCAAATGGTTTGAGCAAGTTGGCCCTAGGCGCTGAGGATGGCTCCATAGCCTCACCTCAGGTGCTAAAATAGCTCGCTTGCCGAGCAACAGAGCAATGACCCCAGATGGGCAGAGCATCATCCCATAGTGGGCTTGCCAGGTGCCTCCCAGTCCGGGTGCATGCAAGAGTCTGTCTCTCTGACTCCCCACTTCTCATTTAAGAAAAATTAAAAAATAAAAGTGGTATCAAGATTCAGAGGAAGGAAACCACATCTAGCTGGAAAGCTTGGTAATGTTTTATTTTATCACTGTATTCTGGTTACTGTGCTAGACATTGAGAATATAAAAATAAATAATAAACATCCCTGCCCTCATGGAGTTTATAGTCTAGTATATTTGGGCAACAGATCCTGGAGACTTGGGATAATACAGAGGTATTTTAGAAAGCACCTAGAGAGTGCCTGACCTGTGGTGGCGCAGTGGATAAAGCGTCGACCTGGGAACACTGAGGTCGCCAGTTCAAAACCCTGCACTGGTCTGGTCAAGGCACATATGGGAGTTGATGCTTCCAGCTCCTCCCTCCTTTCTCTCTTTCTCTCTCTCTCTCTCTCTCACTCTGTGTCTCCTCTCTAAAATGAATAAAATAAAAAGAAGTCTTTTTTAAAAAAGAAAGAAAGCACCTAGAGCTGTCAGATAAGTCTTCGTGGTCAATCTATTCTTTGGAATCCTTTTCACTCTGGAAACCTAGACCTGACTCTGGCAAAGAGCCTTGAAACTATCTTTTTCTTTTTCTTTATTTTTTTAATTTTATTTTAAAATATTTTTAAAATTATCTTTATTTATTTATTCATTTTAGAGAAGAGAGAGAAGTGGGGGAGGAGCAGGAAGCATCAACTCCCATATGTGCCTTGACCAGGCAAGCCCAGGGTTTTGAACCGGGGACCTCAGTGTTCCAGTTTGATGCTTTATCAGACAAGACTTATCTTTTTCTATAAATGGACACAGCTGGAATTAAGAGGACTTCCTTTATAGGAATATCAGATTTTACTCTCAGAACTCCTACCTTGCTTTCCCAGTTTGAATACTGTCTTAAGAAAGTGCTCCAAACACAAAACTTTAATGAAGTTTTGGGTTTTGAAGGTGTTTTTAATTCAGAGGTAAATGGTCAGAGTAACTTGATTTAGAACACAGACTTTGGAGTAAGATGACCTATATTTGAATCACAGGTCCTCTGTTGTGTGACCTTAGGAAAGTCATGTTGCTTCAGTTACCTCATTTGTAAAATGGAATCAAATACTGTAGAGGGCTTTGTAAGCAGTAAATGAGATACACATCTAGAGTAATTTAACACAGTGCACCTGATGTATAATGAGCCATCAAAAAATGGCTACTGTGATTATTATGTTATCATAATACCTGATAGAGGCTTCTCTACAAGCAGCACTGTGACCTGCTTGGAATATTTTCTTGATGAATATGAGTATACCCTCCAAAATTATAACTTAGAAACCTGTAGAATTAGCTTGGACCACTTTTATTTAAGTATACATAGGTATGTTTACCACAAAGGTCAGAAGTCTACTAAGTCATAGATAACCAAAGTACTGTGGGTATTTCTGGTGTTTTATCCTGGGTTTTGAGGCACTTTCCCTGGATGCAGCTTGTGATTCTTTTTCTAGCCTTAAATCTGCTTATTTTGAGGCCTCCTATTCAAAGTCCTCTCTCGCTGCCACCTTTGCCCTCTCTTCTGAGCAGCGACGTGTGCCTGGCATACCTCTCCCTTCCTCTCTTGCCAGTCTCCCTCCCGTTATTAAAATAATTTTTAGAAATCGAGCCAAAGCCTTCTGTGGTTGATAAGAAAAACAACAGGGTCCCTTGGCCTACTCAGTTCCTCTGTCCTTCACAGAAGAAAAGGAAAAAAACAAAGTAAAAATGAGGAAGACACTGGCTATAGGGAGTGGGAAATAACACAGGAAGGGAAGGAATTTCTCAGTGTGATAGTGCAAGGCAATCACAGGGAAAGCTGGGTGCACCAGCTGTGAGAATGAGTCCAGATGTGGCTCCAGGAAAGACTCTTTGGAAGATGGAATTAACAGAGTACCTGACCCTTCTGGAAGGAGATTAGACAGTTGATGAAAAGTTTGAGGTTAAATTATTAAGTACATTTGAAAACTCAGCACAGGGAAAAACAAGGCATTGGTTCCAGAAAAAAATAAAAACTTGTCCAGGAAAGGAAAATGATACTTTATAACATGGCTTAGCTTTGAACTTCATTTCTCTATTCATGATAATGCAAAATTTTATATTGATCTAACCAAAATTATGATGTATTTGGAAGGGTGGGTATATTTATGTAGGGGAAAGGGAATTTTACTTCTCTTCCATAGTGGAAAGTTAATAGATAAAGCTCAAAACTGAAAAAGCAAAAAATAAGCAACTACTTGAAAACATGGAGGTGTGAATAACAAAATACTCAACCTAAAGTAGTTACCTTTGAGGAAGGAGAAACCGGAGGAGGTGAGCAGGGGACTGCTCTCTTTTTGTGCGAATCTTGTAGAACCATTTGACTGTCTTAACTTGATGCAAGTATAACTGATAAAAAAAAAAAAAACTATAACAGAAAAAGTACAAATGCATAACAACAAAGACTAAAAAAGAAGGTGAAAGAACAACATCTAGAGCAAGGGTGCTCAATACGTCGATCACGATCTACTGGTCGATTGCGAAGGAAGTGTGGGTAGATCGCATGACATTAAAAAGACATTTGTCTTTTGATTGGCATACAGGGTAGCCAATCTGACATCTGAACTTTTGACACCCTACGCATGCGCATTAAACGGCGCTAACTTGTTCAGTTACATTGCTGCGTAGTTAGCCTTCAATTTATTTAAACTAAATACAACAAAGGGTATAAAAATGAGTGCCGTAGCTGGTCCGAGTAAGAAGCCTAAAACCTACCACTTTCATACAGAATGGGAGGGGATTTTTTTCACTATGTCATATTCTAAGTGTGTTTGCCTCATCTGTCTGTGTGCCATTGCTATTCCAAAGAAGGGAAATGTGGAGCGGCTTTTTCGGACTGTTCATAAAAACTATGACATTGACTTTCCTCCGAAAAGAGAGCTGAGAAGGAGAAAGGTGAAAGAAGAATACACAACATTAAATAGTAATAATAGTAACTTCAATAATGATAATATAGAAGAAATAAGTTTATGTTTTGCATTTTTATTGTAGGTAGATCATTTTGACTTGATCATCTTTTAAGTAGCTCGCAAGCTGAAAAAGTGTGGGCACCCCTGATCTAGAGGGAAGAAATAAGATTACAAATTTTATTTATTTATTAAACCTGTACAAGGGGAAAGTTTAGAAAAATATTATATTGTGTAATTTCCCCCTCTTTTATACTGTTTGAATTTTTGCAGTGGGGCATGAATTGTTATAATCAGACAAAAAGCTATTTCATGTTACAGGAAAGTAAAACAATTAGAAATGTGAGAGGAAAGCTGTGTGTGTACAAAGATGTTCATTACAGCATTGTTTATAATTCTAAGAAATAAGAAACAACAGGAAATGGCTAATAAATTATGGTGCATATACCTAGTGATATATTTTACGGGTGTCATTTTAAAAAAGAAGATCTTTTCCTATCTCCCCTTTCTTTCATTGGTATTTTCCTAAACCATTACATCCCACAGGAGGGCCATCTGACAACTACCACTATCACCTATTCACCCAACCCTACTTCACTCTCACCTTCATCCCGTCTGTGTGAGTTACTCCTTTTCTGAACAAATATTTTATGTCTGCATTTACCATCTAGCACAGTGGTTCTTAACCTTTTCTGAGGTACCGAACCCACCAGTTTCATATGCGTATTCACCAAACCCTTCTTTAGTGATAAATAAAATATGATTTTTTTCCCAAATTCAAGACATAGGTATATGTTTTTTTACTGGTGCACAAAATGAGCCGTGCATGAATATCACTTTGCTCAAAAAACAAAACCAACAAAGTGCATGAACTCACAACAAATTACGGTATTACTTTATTCTGGCCTCCGCGGCAGAGGCTTCTCCGAATCCCTGAGACCGACTCATTGAACCCCTAGGCTTTGATAGAACCCAGGTTAAGAACCACTGATCTAGCGTTATAATATATTTATTTTCCACGCCTTCTCGATAGCTGGGATTGGGTCTTACTCACTATTATGACTTCAGTGCAAAGTACAGGGCATAATCAATATTAGGTGCTTAATAAATGCTTCCTAGGTAAAGAGAAGAATAATGTGAAAAATACTTGTGTTATCATGTTAAGTAGATTAGAGAAAGTAACACCTGTCCTTCAGGTTGTTCTGAAGATTAGATGGAAAAATTCATGTGAAACGTCTAGTATAACCCTGGCCAGTTATCTCAGTGGTATAGCGTCGTCCCAGCGTGTGGATGTCCTGGGTTCGATTCACGGCCAGGGCACACAGAAGAAGTACCCATCTGCTTCTCCACCCTTCCCCCTCTCTTTTCTCTCTGTCTCTCTCTTCCCCTCCCACAGCCAAGGCTCCATTGGAGCAAAGTTTGCCCGGGCGCTGAGGATGGCTTTGTGTCCTCCGTGTCAGGTGTTGGAATGGCTCTGGTTGCAACAGAGCAATGGCCCAGAAGGGCAGAGTATCGCCCCCTAGTAGGTTTGCCAGGTGGATCCTGGTTGGGCGCATACGGGAGTCTATCTCTCTGCCTCCCAGCTTCTCACTTCAGAAAAATACAGAAAACAAAAAGCCATCTAGTATAATGCCAGGCATAGGTGTTCAGTGAATAATGGTGAAGATGACAGGGACCATGCTAGTAACGGTGATAAGAACTATGTATTTTTTGTCTTCACAGAGAGCTCAATTACTGGCCTTGGACCTTGTGGATGGCTATTGGTGTTTGTCTCATTCTTGTTCACACTTATAACTTTCCCAGTATCAATATGGATGTGCATAAAGGTACAGAGCTTTTCATTCGCATCTGGAACAGTGTCAACTGCTAACTACAGAAACCCGCTTTGTGTGTGTAAGAGTGACAGAGACCATATTGGCCTGTAATCCCTTTTTCCTTCATCCTCTGTTGGGAGATTCACTCTAGTCACCTATTGTAGCAGAAACTTAAGTTTTCAGCCATAGTTTGTCAGTTCTTCCCGAGGGTTAAAGTAAAGATAACCATGGAAGTTTTTCTGGAGTCCTGGATACGGGATATTTCTGTAAGTTCTCCAGAATCAGGATGCTAAGATCTGATTGCTGGCTCCATTGTTTATGGTATGACTTTGCTATGTTTCTTCAACTGTAAAATAGGAGGAAGTAATAACACCCACTTCTTAGGGCCTTTGTAAAGATTAATGAATTAAAATACTTAAATGTACTTATCACAATGTGTTTCCCAAATGCTGGTTATTTTTTCTATAAAGGTATTAATACTTTGATAAATGACTATCATTTATATATTCCTGAAAAATAAAATGTGCTCCAAGAATTTTAGCTAAGTTTATTATTATAATTAAAGAAATCAGGAAACAAACTGAGAACTTCAGCTTTCTTTCCCCCTGCATTAACAATGCATGAGTAAGCTGAATAGTAATGTTGACAGCTGAGGAGTGAGGTTATAGATTTACTTCTGTATACTATTTTATACTTTCCAAATTTTATACAATGAATATTTATTGCTTTTATAATTAGTTGTTTTTTTTTTTTTTACAGGGACAGAGAGAGAGTCAGAGAGAGGGATAGATAGGGACAGACAGACAGGAACGGAGAGAGGTGAGAAGCATCAATCATCAGTTTTTCATTGCCCATTACAACACGTTAGTTGTTCATTGATTGCTTTCTCACGTGTGTCTTGACCGCGGGCTTTCAGCAGACCGAACAACCCCTTGCTGGAGCCAGCGACCTTGTGTCCAAGCCAGATGGGCCCACGTTCAAGCCAGCGACCTTTTGCTTAAGCCAGATGGGCCCACGTTCAAGCTGGCGAGCTCGGGGTCTCGAACCTAGGTCTTCCACATCCCGGTCTGACACTCTATCCACTGCGCCACCGCCTGGTCAGGCTATAATTAGTTTTTTATAAAAGTAAATAAATATACTTGGTGGAGGTGTTAAACATTGCACATATTATTTGTAGATATAATCTGGATTCTAGAGAAGAAAATAGTAGAGGCATGTAACCTGTTTAGAGCTGAAATATATATTTAAAAAGCTATGCCTATAAATATTTGTAGTTCTCATCTTAAATTATTATTTGTGTTTTTAATCTAGATCATAAAAGAATATGAAAGAGCCATCATCTTTAGATTGGGGCGCATTTTACAAGGAGGAGCCAAAGGGCCTGGTCAGTACTGGGATTCTAGATTGTTTGCCTAGACACTGAAATTCTTCCTTTTATTGATGTGATTTCCCTAAGAGATTCTCTTCTCCGTTGACTTAGAAAAGAGTTTTTCATATAACAGAACTTGTATCAGAATAGCAGGGGTAGTAGTGAGTCTTGCTGTAGCCATCCTTTCTTTCCTTCTCTTCCCTCTCCTTCCCATTTGAGCTGATAAGATTATGCAGGTCAGGAATCACAACTAAATACTGTAAAGCAGTGGTTCTTAACCTTTTTTGAGGTACCGAACCCACCAGTTTCATATACGCATTCACCGAACCCTTCTTTAGTGATAAATAAAATATGATTTTTTTTCCAAATTCAAGGCATAAGTATATGGTTTTCTACTGGTGCACAAAATGAGCCGTGCATGAACATCACCTTGCTCAAAGAACAAAACCAACAAAGTGCATGAACTCACAATAAATTACGGTATTACTTTATTCTGGCCTCCGCGGCAGAGGCTTCTCCGAACCCCTGAGACCGATTCATCGAACCCCTAGGATTCGATAGAACCCAGGTTAAGAACCACTGCTGTAAAGCAACTGAAATGAAGGCTGAGTCATTGTTTTGGGCATACTTTGATGAAGCTCCTACTGTGTTCTAGGCTCTGGGAATTCGTGGAAGGCTATATAACACAGGTCCTTCCCTCAAGGAGCTCACTGTCTAGTGGTGGGACGCCAACAAGGAAGCAGATAGTTACAGTCCCGTGTGATAAGTGTTACGATTCCTGTAGCGACGGCATCCCACCGAAGAGTGACCTGAACTAGTGGGATGAGACAAGGCTTTCTGGAGGTGACAACTTGGCTGAGTCTTGAGGCATGAAAGGGTGTTAGGGGAGATATCCCTGCCAGAAACAGCAACGTGTACAAAGCGATACAGAGGAGAGTATTTCAGGTTCGAGGACCTGCACGTCACTCAGCCCAGCCAGGGTGGGAGGCATGAGGAGAGGGCACTGGCTGAAGAGGGATGCAGGGCGGGTCATGCCGACCCTTGTACGGCTTGTTCAGGAGTGTGTTCCAGGAAAGATTGCTCTGCTTAGCTTAGAAAATGGATCGGAGGAGAAACCCCGGAAGAAATAGGTGACTTGGGACACATTGCAGTGGTCTAAGTAGAAACAGTGACAGTCACAGGGGAGTAAGGAAATGAAATCCGTAGGCTTGGCGGGGACAGTTAGAGTTGGGAAGTGAGCAAGAGAGAAAGGGATAACATTTCTAGCCTCTGGCCCGTCCACTGAGATGACCTGGGGATGTACAGTCGATCAGGTTGATGCTCTTTGAACTGAGTAGTGACTAAACCAGGTGCTGGCATCTCTGTAATCTCCTGTGGATCTCTGTTGCAGGTCTATTCTTTGTTCTGCCGTGCACTGACAGCTTCATCAAAGTGGACATGAGAACGATTTCATTCGATATTCCTCCTCAGGAGGTAAGGTGGTCTTTTGCTCTGAATAACCGCGCTACCCTGTGTGAAAGTGCTGGGCAGCGAAAGGGGCGTGTGCAGTGGTGCAGCATAGGGTGAGAGCCTGTCTGCCTGCACGTTTTCCATCTGTGTGACCTGGAGCGAGGTTTTCTTATGTCTCTGTGCCTCAGTTCCTAACCTGTGAAATAGAGGTTGTAATAATAGTGCCTACTTTGTGAGAACTAAATGAGTTATAAGTGCTTCGAACAGTGGCTGGTAGTTCAGTGATATATATGTGCTTATTACTATAAAATGTAGTATAATGTTGGCCTTATTGTCATTTTTACTACCACAGTTTCCTCTCTGGGTTTTCTGAGAAACTCCTGTTTAGTATGATATTCTTCCTAAAGTTCTTGATATTATTGTAGATAAATTGGGGAAAAGCCAAAGAATTAGAAACTGCTCATTTGGCATTTTAGATAAAGCATATACTAGGTGTTTTTTGTTGTTGTTGTTTTGTGATAGACAAAAAGAGGAACAGATAGGGACAGACAGACAGGAAGGGAGAGAGATGAGAAGCATCAGTTCTTCGTTGCTGCACCTTAGCTGTTCATTGATTGCTTTCTCATATGTGCCTTGACTGGGGGCTACAGCAGAGCAAGTGACCCCTTGCTCAAGCCAGCAACCTTGGGCTCAAGCCAGCGACATGAGGTCTATGATACCACACTCAAGCCAGCAAACCCACGCTCAAGCCGGCGACCTCAGGGTTTCGAACTTGAGTTCTCTGCATCCCAGTCCAACGCTCTATCCACTGTACCACCGGCTGATCAGGCTAACCATATACTGTTTTAGATTAGCAATTATTTCATTCATTTTCAGACTGCTTCACAAATATCACAGCTGAAACAACAGAATCCCTAGAAAGTATATAGTCGCTGTGAGACAGGACTTCCTCCAGACTCCAGTGGCAGAAGCAGGACGGAAATCCAGCGCTTTGGGTTCCCTGTCCCTGCTTTTTCCACAGCTCCATGCTAAATGCATTCTACACTAGCTCCCTAATGGCCCTTGAAGTCATCGGGTACTCATATCTAAGGAGGCATAATAATCATTGCAGACAGAAAGCCTAAAAACATGATGAAGGGAGGGACATAAAAAGACTGCATTTCCTGGCCAAAAGCTAGGATCTTGACTGGCCATGTTGCCTTCTCTTGTCACAAAATCCAGGAACCAGCCTCAGAACTTCCTTGCTGGTACTGAGTTAAGTAGTTGGTAAGGTCAGACCTCACAGTCACACACATACAGTGACACCAGAAATCATTTTCACCCGCAAGAACAAGACTGAGAGCAGCACCGTATTCTCTGCATGTTTTCCCATCTTTCAGGAAAGACTGACGCTCAGAAGGATCCCCTCTCAGGGTAGCTGGGCGCTCTGGCATTTTCCTCTATAAACACTGCAGGCTTCTAGCAGGCTCGCTGGGCACTCCTGCCTCCCAGCTGCTCTCTGCTTCCCCGCCAGCTGCCGAACGCAGATTGGACTGGAACTTGGCAGGCAGTCCTTTTTCCGATCCCCCGTGAACTTACTCTGAAGGGAGACAGACACTGCCTACAATATAAACAGTAGGCGGAGCCTGCTGCGTTAGAAAGCTCCAGCTGTGGCAAAGTCAAAGTGCCAAGAATTTGTTTAGACATGGTACACATTTTCCCATCACATCATGGGAAAGAATTAATTTTCACAGAAGATGATAACATATTATAGCATCTCCCACTTCTCTTTCAAGTTAGAAGTATATATAGATTTCTGGGGGAAAAAGGGTTACTTCTTTGATGCCTGGCAGGACTAAACAGCCATGTAATGTAATTGTCATTGCTATTTTCTATTTACACAGCTCTTAATATTTTCAAAAGGGCTTTGTTCACAAACATTTTCTTATTTGAGCTTCAAAGGAATTTACATAGAATTGTGCAATAGTATCCCCATCTCACAAATGAGGGCTCACTCCGGGCTCCTCATCAATCACTGTATTCCTAGGACCACGGGTCAGTGTCATTCATCTCTCATTTATTGATGACTTGTCATATATGAAGCATTCAAGATACAAACTACCCTCAAGAAATTCTTAGTCTAATAGAGAAATAATAATGTAAATAAATTATGTCACTCCAGCGAGGTATAAAGCAAAGGGCATACCCTGCGATGTCGGTCAGGGGACTTTCACAGAGAAAAGGACCCTGGAGCTGTGGCTTGACTAAGGAGTAAGAATGTGCCAGTCTGCTGCTATGAGGGAGACAGGGTAGGACATCCAAGCAGAAGGGACCTCTGCATAAAGACCAGGGGACGTGGAACATAGTGCATGCTGGGGTCTACACCTCGTCTAGTGTGGGCAGGAGGGAGTGGAGAAGAGTGAGGCCAAACAGCCAGCTGTCAAAGGACCAGGTGTCAAAGGACTTGTGTACCAAACTAAGGACTTTGCCCTGAAGGCGGTAGGAAGCATTTTTATGTAGCATGCTATAAAGATATTTTTACCCTGATCTCACCCTATGAAAACATTCCCCATTAACATTTTGTTCTAGTAAAACTCTGCTACTTACAGTTCTAGTAAAGCTTTTAAACCCAGCTCTCCCATACACATCATTTTCTCTGCCTGGAATACTCCTTCACTCTACCCTTCACTCTGAAAATTTTTACTCCTTCCATCAAGACTCAGTTCAAGTACCACCCCTGCCACCTGCCCATTTTTGTTCCTGAAAGCCTCCCTTGACTCTTTTTTTTTGTTTGTTTTAAAACTTTTACTGCAATATAACAAGGAAGTAAACAGTAATTAGACACCTACCAATTCCCCCCCTAAACAAAACAAAAAATGTAAACAGGAAAATAACTCTGCCTATACTTGTACAGCTTCTCAAATCATGTTAGAAGTGTCTCACATTCAATGATCAAGAGATTTTAAAATAGCAGTAAGTGTTTTCATCTTAAGAAAAGGTTCCCCATCTCCCCTCCCCCATCCCAAGTATTTAACATGAAAGAATAGGTTTTCTTGACATTAATTTTATACTTATTTGAAGCAGGAACAATAACCATCAATAATTTGGCATTTCTGTTTAGTTGTTCCAATTTTCTTTTTTAAATTTCACAAAGCCATTATCCAGTGTTGCCATGAAATAGAGACTGTAGAGTCTAGGTAGCAAAAATTCTTTCTGAAACCAATGTGAAGTCAAAGAAATAGAAAGCAGGGCATTACACTAAATTTCTGGATCTAGCACACTAAAAAGAGCGAGACCTAGGAAGTTCCCTACTGCTTACAAGAGATAAAGACCTGCAAAAGCTGATTATTGGTTGTATTATTTTACACACTGTGGATTTGCAGCATCTGCTCACTGAGGCAGACATGCACTGTATCCCTGCCCTATGCCCTAGGTCCCTCCCTCCCCACCCCAACAATCTACTACCTTAAACCAAGTATTGTGGATATGAGCCCAAGTCATCCCAGATGTAAGGTCCGACCCGCATGAAATGAGACAAAGTACCAAATAGTTAAAAAGTCCAACTTGATTGGAACCTTCGGGCGGGTTCAGTGACTCGGAGAGTAGTGAGCCAGAGAAGCCGCGCCCAACTGGTGGGGCTCGAGATTTTTATACCCCTTCAGGCTGGCTGGGGAATTTCCACTGAGGTTTCGGTGATTTCGGCCTGCAGGTGGTTTGCGCAACTAGGGACGCTAAGGGTTGAGGAATTTCTATTGTGTTTTCGGACAGGGTGTGTGTGCTTTCTATTGTGTTTTCGGACAGTGTGTGTGCTAAAGGTTAATAATTGCAGAAATGCCTAAGACATGAGGGATTTTCCAGCCCCTGCCCCGGGGGTGCTACCGGACACCAGACAATCCAGTGAACAAAGTTAGTGTAATGCACTGGTGTGAAGTGTGAGATTACAAAAAAGAAAAGTCTCTTTCAGTCTTCATCAAAGTTTTGTTGTAGATGAAAATTGGCAGCCAAGTTCTCATTCTTCTCACAAGCAAAATATGCTTGTATCACAAGTCCTTCAGGAAATCCTAATGCCTTTAACCTTTCTATAGCTTCTTTTTCCTGAGGGGTTACTTGAATGTAGTTCATGTGACCACTTCCGGTTTCCGCAGTTCCTCCACTGCCACCTCCACCCCCTCCTCCTTGACTCCCAGCTTCCTGTACTGGTTCATTCAGCATCTGAACAAAATGCTCCTGGTGCTGGCTAATTTGCTGCAGTAACTGAGGGGTTTCCCGACCTATCTGTTGTAGCAATGCTGGAAGCAGGGAAGGATTCTGTTGAATAATTTGTCTCATCTGTTGAAATTTGTCTCATCTGTTGAGGCTGATTCCGTAAAAATTCAAGGGGATGTCCTCCAGAACTACTTGTAGTCGTTGCTGTCGTAGTTGCTGCAGCTGCAGCCACTGAAGCCTGAGGAGCTCCAGTACTAGCTGCTGGAGGAGGGTCAACCACAGCCTGACTTTCTCGGTCTCCAGGGATTCCCATTAAAAGATATTCCACTGCTCTGTCAGAGTTGTTGAAACTGGCTCTCAAGGCTGCGATCACTTGCTCTCGTTCATAGCCCATTGACATGATCTCAGTTACCATATTCTCATAAGACTGACCTGTCACAAGGGCACTTGTTGCATCCTCAAAAAGGTTTGATCGAGAGGGATCTCCCGATGTACTGTCAGTTGATGTCGGGCTAGCAGCCACTGGTGTTTCTGCTGGCTTTTCTGCAGGGCTCTCCTGTTTTGTTGCACTAGCAGGTGCAGGTTCAGAAGATGTTGTTGTTGAGGCTGGAGCGATAGGTGCAGGTGTGGGAGTGGGAGCCAGAGCAGGGGTGGGGGTTGGGACCTGAGCCACAGCTGGTGCTGTGGAGGAACTAACTGTGGTAGTGCTGGTAGTATTTGATTGCTGAGTTGTTGTTGCTGCTGCTGTTGTCACTGCTTTAGCTTTTGTCACCATAACCACCACAAAGTTTTTCTCATCGATTTTATATTCTTTTAGAGCGGTATCATCACTGAGGATTTTGCCCGCATAAATTAATTTCTGACCCGCCACAGGAAAGGCATCTTTCCCCTTTTCAGACTCAATCTTCTCTTTCAATGCTTTCACCGTCTCCTCCGGATCGATGTCAATCTTAAAGGTCTGCTGCTGGAGGCTCTTCAGGGTGACCTGCATGGTGCCGCCGCGCTCCGCTGCCGGGCCTGCTCCGGGTCTCCCTTGACTCTTTAACCTGTTTGAAAGTAGGAACCAAGGTTTTCATACTTTTATCCTTGGTACCTAGGATAAAGCCTGCTACTGAGTGGTGTCTCGTTTGTTGAATGATTGAATGAAGTAACGAAATTAATGAATGAATGGAATGTATTTTATTAAAATTTTAAAGACTTTTTTTTCTTTTACAGGGACAGAGAGAGAGTCATAGAGAGGGATAGATAGGGACAGACAGACAGGAACGGAGAGAGATGAGAAGCATCAATTATCAATTTTTCGTTGCGACACCTTAGTTATTCATTCATTGCTTTCTCACATGTGCCTTGACCGCGGACCTTCGCAGACCGAGCCACCCCTTGCTCAAGCCAGCGACCTTGGGTCCAAGCTGGTGAGCTTTTTGCTTAAGCCAGATGAGCCCGCGCTCAAGCTGGCAACCTTGAGGTCTCGAACCTGGGTCCTTCGCATCCCAGTCTGATGCTCTATCCACTGCGCCACCGCCTGGTCAGGCTTAAAGACTTTTCTGATACTTTACTATGTTAGTCCATGTGATCTGCTTTAACAAAATACCATAGAATAGGTGGCTTATAAATACCAAAAATTGATTTCCCACTGCTTGTAGGCTAGGAAATCCAAGATCAAGGCCTAGGCCCACTCTGTCTGATGAGGGTGCTTTCTCATTCATAGATGACCATCTTTTCACTGTGTCCTCATGTGGCAGAAGGGGTGAGAAGGCTCTCCAGGGTTTCTTTTATAAGGGCATTAATCCCATTTATAAGGGTTCTACCCTCATGACCTAATCACCCCCACAACCAAATACCAACACATTGGGGATTAGGTTTCAACATATGAATCTTGGGGAGGGACACAAACATTCAGTCGATAGCACTTACTAAAGAAAATCAGCTAGTGTTCTGTTGTATAGAGTAACATTCCTTACCATTATATTAAAGAAATAACTGGTTGGCAGATGTAAGATTGCTTTCTTTATATTGTAGATCCTCACTAAGGATTCAGTGACAGTCAGTGTGGATGGCGTGGTCTATTACCGCGTTCAAAACGCAACCCTGGCTGTGGCAAATATCACCAACGCCGACTCAGCAACCCGTCTCTTGGCACAAACTACTCTGAGGAACGTCCTGGGCACCAAGAACCTGTCCGAGATCCTCTCCGACAGAGAAGAGATTGCACACAACATGCAGGTAAGCACACCAGTGCCATCACTCTCTAGAAGCTGACAAATGAGGCAAAGGCTCAGCGTTTAAGAACTCACCAGTTCAAGTTGGGGAACCACTGGCCTTCTTTTCCTCCTAGAAAAGTTCTCCCAAACTTGATGGAAGGGGATGTTTTCACACAGATAGTTCCTGGGTGATAACACTCACGTGCATGCATTACTTTTTCCCCTCCAGTGTGTATTTTTTCGCAGAATTGGTATTAGCCTTTCCTTTGGCATACTAGTTCAGAGGCCATTCTGCATAGTGCAGGTTAAAGCTGTATTCTGTGTGAGTCCCATGACTTCCCTGGTAAGTCTTATGCTTTCCAGTGTTGCTTGGGTAATAGATGATGAATTAAACCTGACCTGTTCAAAACCGCTGTAAACCTGAATTCTTATTTGTATAGACTTCATGTGTGTAAAATCTATCATCTTACTTGATACCCACGATAACCACAGGAAATAGTATGGTTTTATTCCTGCGGTTGTAAAGGGAGACAGTTCAAGCACCTGTTTTTAATAAGTAAAGTTTCATGGGAATGCAGCCACACACTTGGGTTCGTGTATTATCCATCGCTACTTTTGACCGACAGTGGCAGGGTTAAATAGTTGCAGCAGAATGAAAAATCAATAGTTAATATCGGGCCTTTTTAGAACAAGTTTGCCTGAATCAGCTTATTTGTAACAGAATCAGGGTCAGCTGCCCAGTGAGCCCGCGCCTCATCTGCTCCAGGTCCCAATGTATATGGCAACCTTAGGCTTTGGGGCTGGGGCTGAATGTTTGAATTCGCTGTCTCTTCCTCTCAGACGACGCTGGACGATGCCACCGATGACTGGGGAATCAAGGTGGAGCGCGTGGAGATCAAGGACGTGAAGCTCCCCGTGCAGCTCCAGAGGGCGATGGCCGCAGAGGCTGAAGCGTCCCGGGAGGCCCGAGCCAAGGTCATCTTTTTTCCTCTTTTCTTTTGTAATTTGTTTTTCCTATCAAATTTGTTTTTTAATTACAAAACCTAAAAGATGTTTGTTATAAAAGTTAGCAGCCTGACCAGGCGGTGGCGCAGTGGTTAGAGCGTCGGACTGGGATGCGGAAGACCCGGGTTCAAGACCCCGAGCTCGCCAGCCTGAGCGCAGGGGCCCATCTGGCTTGAGCAAAAGCTCGCCAGCTTGGACCCAAGGTCGCTGGCTCCAGCAAGGGGTTGCTCGGTCTGCTGAAGGCCCGCGGTCAAGGCACATGTGAGAAAGCAATCAATGAACAACTATGGTGTCGCAACGGCAACAAAAAACTAATGATTGGTGCTTCTCACCTCTCTCTGTTCCTGTCTGACTCTCTCTCTATCCCTGTAAAAAAAAAAAGTTAGCAATAACCCTAAAGTGTTTAGTAAAGGTAAAAGCCCTGTCACTTCAAATTGTATTTCCCCAGAGGTCACTCCTCTCAACAGTGTACTGCATATACTACCAGACTAGAATTTGGGGTTTATCTGGGGCTTATTTGACTAGGTTACTAGACTGTTGTCTTGTTTGTTATACAGAAGTAGGTCACGCTCTACTTAATGTTCTGCACTGTGCTTTTTTCACTTAATGTTGCGTGGGCATATCAATTAGCCAATTCTTTTATTAACTGTAGGTCCTGAACTTTATTCTCCCAGTCCCTATAAAGGAAAAATGAACAGTTCTGACTTCAGAGCAAATGGGCACCCTCATCGGTTTGCTTATCATTCACTCCTTTCTTTTGTCTTTCATTCTCTCACTTTTCTCTGAATCTTCTTTCTTCTTACTGTTTCTTCTTTCTTTCTCCTTTTTTATTCACTTCTCTTTATTTAATGTCTGCTTTTTTCCCCTCTTTCTTTTCATCATCATTCCTACCTATGTCTGAGCCCTGCATATAGATGCACGACTGCTAGGAGAGGTGCCGAAGGCAGTGCTATTAGCCCAGAGGAGAGGGTTGTGCATAAGGACACGGGGCTATCTCCCCAAGCCCCAGAGGAGAGGGTTGTGCATAAGGACACGGGGCTATCTCCCCAAGCCCCAGAGGAGAGGGTTGTGCATAAGGACACGGGCATATCTCCCCAAACCCCAGAGGAGAGGGCCGTGCATAAGGACACGGGGATATCTCCCCAAACCCCAGAGGAGAGGGCCGTGCATAAGGACACGGGGATATCTCCCCAAACCCCAGAGGAGAGGGCCGTGCATAAGGACACGGGGATATCTCCCCAAGCCCCAGAGGAGAGGGTTGTGCATAAGGACACGGGGCTATCTCCCCAAGCCCCAGAGGAGAGGGTTGTGCATAAGGACACGGGCATATCTCCCCAAACCCCAAAGGAGAGGGCCGTGCATAAGGACACGGGGATATCTCCCCAAACCCCAGAGGAGAGGGCCGTGCATAAGGACACGGGGATATCTCCCCAAACCCCAGAGGAGAGGGCCGTGCATAAGGACACGGGGATATCTCCCCAAACCCCAGAGGAGAGGGCCGTGCATAAGGACACGGGGATATCTCCCCAAATCCCAGAGGAGAGGGCCGTGCATAAGGACACGGGGATATCTCCCCAAACCCCAGAGGAGAGGGCCGTGCATAAGGACACGGCATATCTCCCCAAACCCAGGGGTAGGAAGGAGAGTCGATCCTCATTAGAACCGGAACCAGGGACCTGAAAGGAATCAAGACTGAAGGGAGAGAACTTATTTCATTTCCTGGGCCACATCTCACTGCAGGTGGTTCGAGGGCGTGATCTCTGGCTCCAGTTAAACACAGGAGGAGACTGACCAGCCCTGATTCCACATTCACAGCGGAGAGATAATTGTTGGTCCAACTTTGGTCAAAGGGTAAAATCTGGTATTAGTCAGGTTTCAGAGCCCCTTGCCCGTGAATGCATGGAGGAAGAGCAAACCAATTTGTTGTTGTTAGACAAACAGCAGTGGCTGGTGATAAGTGGCTAACCATAGTACCCTGCCCTTCTCTTAGGATGCCCGTTAAGCCACAAATGCGTCACTATAATTTCTTAGCCAGTCCCAAATAGAACAGCTCATTTGACACAATTCATCCAGAATTTTTTTTTTTTTTTTTTTACAGGGACAGAGAGTCAGAGAGAGGGATAGAGAGGGACAGACAGACAGGAACAGAGAGAGGTGAGAAGCATCAATCATTAGTTTTTTGTTGCCGTCGCAACACCATAGTTGTTCATTGATTGCTTTCTCACATGTTCCTTGACGGCGGGCCTTCAGCAGACCAAGCAACCCTTGCTGGAGCAGTGACCTTGGGTCCAAGCTGACGAGCTTTGGCTCAAGCTGGATGGGCCCGCGCTCAAGCTGGTGAGCTCAGGGTCTCGAACCTGGGTCTTCCGCATCCCAGTCCGATGCTCTATCTGCTGCACAACTGCCTGGTCAGGCTAATCCAGAATTTTCTACTGTGGAATATCAGAGCCTACCGGGTCCTTAGACATTATCTTCTGAAGGTGACAAACACCTGTGCCAGTTGTTGCTACTCCTCCCTCCTATTCCCATGCCAGTAATTAACCACAGCACTGTTTTCCACTGAGCTTAGACTTGACCTTCTATAGCACTCCAGGTAACAATCCTCAACTGCTTGGATTTCCTCAAGGTCACATAGTCTGTTAGTGGAGCGGGAAATTAGAATTTCTGTCTGCTCCTCATTGCCTCCTCTGGACTTTCCGGATGGACTGAGCCTCTTCTGCAAGTGTTCTCACCAGTTAGGAAAGAGTTCCTATCTTCCTTTTATAACAATAAGAAGAGATACATGAAGCTGGTTAAAACTGTGAATCGCTGTGCTCCCACTTGGGTGGGGCTGTCGGACTGGCTTGGGAGCCGTCTCGTAGGCCCAGGCAGTGACTCTGTCTGTCTGTAAGGTTAGGGTTAACACATAGAACCATAGTGAGTCTAGCCCTTCTGTAAAATACAGTTACCCTACAACATCCTTAAGGTCATTTATTCAAAATCACGTATCCACGTTCTCATGGAAAAAGCGGGCGAGGGAGGACCACAGTTTCTTCAACAAATAAATTGCAAAGGAAAAGGATAGGAGATTCTGTAGATTAAGAGACTTCAGAGAAAAATTCCTCAAGTGAATTAGGCATCAGGAAAGTACAACTTCAAATCACAAGCAGACTCCCCACTCCACTAGACTTCTACCAGCATGACTTTAAAAAGAAAGAACAGAACAGAACCAAGTGTGGGGAGAAAGGTACTGGGACTCCTGTTTGCTGGTGAGAGCGTAGATCGGTACAGCCACTTTGTAAAAGCAGTCTGGCAGTAGGTCCTAACAGAAGTGCTCGCTTTTGTTTATGAAAAGGCCCGTCTTAGAGTCCTCACAGCAGAGCTGTGTAATTGCCCAAACTGGACACTGCCCCGGCGTCCATTGCTAGTGGAACGGATAAGTATGTTCTTCCCCTGAAGGAATACTGAACAACGAAGTGAGTGAGCATCCAAGTGCTCACGAACATGACTTGAGAGGAAGGAACCAGTCCCAACAGAGGACAGACCCTCCCACCAGTTCCCCAGTGTGTTAGCTGAATCTCTTTAAAGCTTTTAGACCAACTCTTAATGACTGGAAATGTAATCTCTTTTGTGCTTGCATCTTCCTTATTTCCTTTTTCATAACTCTCAGAAAAATGCTTGATGTGTGCTTTCAAGCTATTTCTGGGCCTGCTCATCTGTTTATTACTTGAGAGGTGGAGTGCAAAACGGCAGGTCTCCTATCTCAGCCTTCTCCCACCGCAGCCCACCTGGGCCGCGGAAGGAGACAGCAGTACCAGTCTCTTGTCCTGGGAAAGGCCAGGTTTTAAAATAGGGGCCTATAAATAAAGTGTTGATTGACAGGGGACCACTATGCATCTGGCAGAAGCCCCGCATACCCACATGGACCTGCTTCCCTTTCTAAGATCCCGTTCACAGCACGTACTTGGCCTATACTTAGACAAAGCCAGCGGTGTTGGGTTTACAGCTTTGGCAGCTTGTTCAGAGCAGCTTTTCCATTGGGAAAACGTGCCCAGCCCAGTGGGTCTGGCTTTCCAGCCAAGAGATTATGTATCGATTGGTAGTGGGAGATGCGGTATCTTTGCAGTTGGTCCGTGTCCAGACAAAAACAACGCGTAATTGGACATCTGAGATGACATGGAAAAATCAGAGCCGCTGTCCTCGCGGCAGGGGTGTATCTGCGTCTCCGCCGTGCTGGCGGGAGTATGGTTACACGATTCTCTTTGAGCGTATCTGGCAGTGTTCCTTCTCACTGACTTAGGTACAACGTAATAGTTTGCCCTGATGAGTTTTTATCCTCTGAACTTGGTCCTTTCTCTCTGTGAGTACCATATCTGGTATCACCTCTCTCACTGAATGGCACTATCCAAGCAACCGAAACCTAGAAACCCTGGACTCGGCCTCAGTTCCCCTTTCCTCCCTGTATGCAATCAGCCCCAGACTATTGAGTCTCCCTGCTGAATAGCCCCCATCCCTCCCTCCTCCATCCCCTGAATAGCCCCCATCACTCCCTCCTCCATCCCCTGAATAGCCCCCATCCCTCCCTCCTCCATCCCCTGAATAGCCCCCATCACTCCCTCCTCCATCCCAACACCAGTGAATTGCACTGAGCACTCTGAAGCGCTTCCAGGCTCTTCTCTCCTCATCGATCCTCAGACATCTGCCAGTGTTTTCTCAAAGCTAGATCTGATGAGGTCACCTAATTAAAACCTTCCAGGGGCTCCCCTTCACCTGTAGAATGAAGACCAATGCCCTGCCTCCACTGTCTTTCAGACCCTGCCCGTTCAACCCCCACCTTTCCCCTCTTCCTCACCCAGTATTCAGCTACTCAGAGTTCTTTTGGAATACACCAGCTTTTTTATACCTCAGAACCTTCTCGTGTTCTGCCTGAAATAGTCTTCCTCACCTTATTCCAAACAACAAAGCTGTCATCCTATACTGTTGACCCTCTGTAACCTCACCACCTCACCCTCTGCTTTCCCTTTGGGGCCAGTGCTGTGCCTTACGCAGATCTCGGTCGGCATTTGTCACTCTGGCGAGGTGACCTGTTTCTGTGTTCATCTCCCGTTGTCCAGGAGCTGAAGGAGGAGAGGAAATTCATGCTCTATGCTTAGCTCCATGGGGCTTGACACCTAGAAGCTCCCAAAGTTCACTGGATAAGGGAATGAAATGTCCCTGGTCATGAGACCACAGCCTCCAGTTCTGATATTCAGAGCAGTGTTATGAACCATTAATATTTTGAGGTCCAGCCTGACCTGTGGTGGCGCAGTGGATAAAGCGTCGACCTGGGAACACTGAGGTCGCCAGTTCAAAACCCTGCACTGGTCTGGTCAAGGCACATATGGGAGTTGATGCTTCCTGCTCCTCCCCCCTTTCTCTCTCTCTCTCTCTCTCTCCCTCTCTCTCTCTCTCTCTCTCTCTCTCTCTCTCTCTCTCTTTCTCTCTGTGTCTCCTCTCTAAAATGAATAAAATTAAATTAAAAAAAAGAAGTTTAAGAATAAGGAACTGAGGCTCAGAATATGAAATAACCTTTCTGAGGACATCTAGCTAGTAAGAGGTAGGTTTGGGATTTGAGTTCAACTTCATCTAACTCCAAATCCCCTTCTCTTCCCACCGCTCCAAAGATTTTCAAACTTTCCCCCCAGGTAACCCTAAAAGAATTTCAAAAACTGTCGCATCACTCATTTTAAATAGAGTACAAAACTTCTCATTTTGAATGTATATACCTGCCACGTGCATAATTCCTAGCATATTTTTAAATATTGATGTTAAAATAAAACTGCTAACGTTTTTTAAAATACCCAGTGCAAAAAAAAAAAAAAATGTACCCAGTGCAATGTAAATAACATAATGACTTCATCATCAATTTAAAATATGTGAATAAGCTTGCTTTTAACTGTCAGGAGTTTTCATGGTTCCTTTTTCTCCGGGAACTTGCATTTCCGCTCCAGCTCCACCACAGATTCTTTCCTCATACAATCTATGTTGCTATGAATTAGTTTATTACCTTCTTGCAACACATTTAATATATGTTAAAATTTCTTTTCTCTCCAACTACAAACAAGGCTCTAAATGTTTCAGAATTTCTCCTAAATACGTAAGTTTTTACTAGAAATGCTTCTCTTAATGAGATGAATGAGAAATGAATTCATGTTGGTGGCTATGACTTATTGCTAGAATGAGACAGGATTCAGCATCAATTCTATTATGTTTCATTTTTATAGCTCTAAGGACTAAGAAACCTTGTTTACAGAAATAGATGGAAGTGGAAGTTTTGTTTAATGTCATACAATTCTTAGCACTGCCTCTGAATTTATGTGCTAAAAAATAATAAAGTGATCTTTCACCAAAAAATATTTTTAATGATCTATCAATAAGGTCCTCCTTCCTTTCTTTGAAATCCAGGAATTGGAAATCTATCTTGACTTGTAAAAGGATTTGTATCCAGTCATTAGAGTCATTCACTTTCTCAACCCCTACACAGTATTTTGAATTATACCTTTGTTTGGTACCCTGGAAAATGAGAGAGGCAATAATAAAAAAAGGATGTCTTAACCTTAGGCACATACTCAGTTGTAGGAAAAAGAACATGGAAACTGAGTATCTGGATATGAATTTCCTTAAAACTATTCTGGCATACTTCCAGAAAGTTTTGTGTGCCACCTGAGCCATACATACCCCATTTTGAAGATGCAGCTTGACATGGGCCGTTTCCTCCAGTTTGATCACTCCTTCCACTGTCCCACAGGTCATTGCAGCTGAGGGAGAAATGAATGCATCCAGGGCTCTGAAAGAAGCTGCCATGGTCATCACTGAATCACCTGCGGCCCTGCAGCTCCGGTACCTTCAGACACTGACCACCATTGCTGCTGAGAAAAACTCCACAATTGTCTTCCCTCTGCCCATAGATATGATGCAAAGCATTATGGGGGCAAGACACTGAGGCAGACAGGCCAACACAGAGATGAGCTCTTCCCTTCTGAGGATGAAGTGGGGGACCAAGTTAGCCTTTAACCCATAAGCAGAGAGTGGGGTGGAAACCTTGACTACTCTCCCTCCTTTTCCTTTTCTATTGATATAGGTTGAGTGTGATGTTCTTAGGATGTATAGTGATTCTAGTAGTAGATAAAGATTGTTAGCTTATTGCTGTGTACGAGAGGGTTGTATAATATAAACTCTTATTCTTTAAATATATAAAAGTTCATATTTTTATATTATTATATAATAGGTTAAATCCCTCTTTTTTTGACTGTCATTGAGTCATCCTGCACCCTCAGTCAGGAGCCTGGCAGAGGAAACCACCACCTGACACCCTTGGTTTTGCAGAAAACAGTGACCTTAGGCTACTACCAGCTTCTCTGGGCTGTATGTGCCTTACTTCCGGGGAATCTCATTTAAGGAAAATTTAGTAACATCCATTTACTTTCTAAACCCAAACCATGTTTCAAAATAATTCTCGTTTGAGACTAGGCCTTTTCTTGCCAGTAACTGTCAGCACTGGAGGAAGGTCAAGATCAATGAGAATGATGACCCTAACCTTTGAAAGACTTATAAATCCTTATTATAGAGGTCCTTTTAAAATAATGTGGGTTGTTTCTTTTTAAACTTCTTTTGACTTTATGAGTCAATGACTCCTCTATGGTCTGTCTTTCAAACCAGCTAAGTGCTAGTCACACAAGTGCTTTTTCCTCACTTTTGCCTATTTTCATATATCAGGTTCTAAATACTTTCGATTTTTTAAATAAAATTTTCTGAGTTCTATAAACAGTTTTTTATAGCCATTTGAATAACTTAAGGACTAATACTTTTAAAATATATATCTTCAGAAAACCATTATATTTTACTGTTTGCATGACATTAACTATTTTATGCTGTGAAATATCTTGGTTACTGATCCCATTCATTAAGTACTATAAAGAATTCACAATATATTGGGCATGTAATATCCAGTGAGTTTGGGAAGATGCTGTCAAACCTAGGATATCTGTCTATGTAGACGTAGATCTTCTTTATTTGCCTAGTTCTTTTTCAATCATGTATGTTGATGCTGAAAGAGGAAGTGGTCAGTTCTCTTGAACCACAGTTGCTTTATCTGTGACATTAGGAAGCACCTACCATTTCACAATCTGAGCAACCTGGCACTGGTACTGGCCTGGAATGCTGGCCGGTCACATTTGTATCACTTCCTCTTTGAGGCTGAATTTACCTAGAGAAGTCTAAGAATAGCTGCTTCCTTACCCAGAGCCATTCTCCCTTTCTGTCCTTAGCTGGAGTACTCTGTCAACCCTAGCTTAGGAGTGTCCCCGTCCCCATGCCCCGTCTCCAAGCTGATTTTAGACAACCTTGAACCACCATGTACCCTAGTTCCTGCCTGAGTTTATTAGATGTATCTGGAGCATTCTGACTTGGAAATCAAGTGGCATTTATAATTTGAAAATAGCGATTTTACCTCTTTCATGAGGTAGCTCACCCCTGACCACTGAGGACCAGAAGAGAACCACATATCCTGGGAAAGTCTCTTCCCAGACTTAGAGTAACAATGCTTTCTGTTCCTTGAGGTTCTCTGTCTCAGGTACCAAACAATCTCTGCTTTTCTGCCTTGTGGATTCACAGCCCAGTAGTCTGGAATTAAAATCGCCTGGGAGGGAGGAAGCCTAGGTTGAGAGTGTGAATAGAGTTGGCTCTAGGTGACCTCCCTTCCCAATGCTGTACACAATAAAGAGTGCACACTCACTAACATTCTTGGTTGAGCCTGTTTCTTCCTGCGTTGTGTGTATGGGGTGTTTGTTTTCAGAAGTGGCACCTCAGATCCTCCAGCCCTGGGCCGCCTGCCTTGGCTTTACTGCGTGCTCTGCAAGGGCCAGCGGAAGAGGAGGGGCTACAGCAGCCCACCTGCCATCTCCCCCTCTGGTGCCCCTGCCCATACATTTCCCTAGGGAATGTGAGATCCATGCACCCCATGAATTCTTGACTGGTTTCATTTACCTTTGCCTTAATCCAAACAAGATGGGACTCACTTCTTGCTGTCACACAAGCAGACCCTCTACTTAAAAGAGAAATAGGCCTGACCTGTGGTGGCACAGTGGATAAAGCGTCAACCTAGGAACACTGAGGTCGCCAGTTCAAAACCCTGCACTGGTCTGGTCAAGGCACATATGGGAGTTGATGCTTCCAGCTCCTTCCCTCTTTCTTTCTCTCTCTCACTCTGTCTCCTCTCTAAAATGAATAAAATAAAAAAAAGAGCCTGACCTGCGGTGGTGCAGTGGGTAAAAGCATCAACCTGGAACACTGAGGTCACTGGTTCAAAACCCCGGGCTTCCCTGGTCAAGGCACATATCGGAGTTGATGTTTACTGCTCCTCCCTCCCTTCTCTCTCTGTCTGTCTCTCTCTGTCTCCTCTCTCTAAAATGAATAAATAAAATGTAAAAAAAAAGTAAAAAAAGAGAAATAGCCTGACTAGGCTGTGGCACAGTGAATTGAGCATCAGACTGGGATGCAGAGGACCCAGGTTCAAAACCCCAAGGTCACCAGCATGAGCGCAGGCTCATCTGGTTTGAGCAAGGCTCACCAGCTTGAGCCCGAGGTTGTTGGCTTGAGCAAGGGGTCATTTGCTCTGCTGTAGCCCCCCAGTCAAGGCACACATGAGAAAGCAATCAATGAACAGCTAAGGTGCTTCAATGAAGAATTGATGCTTCTCATCTCTTTCCCCTGTCCCTCTTCCTGGCTCTGTTACAAAAAAATAAATCCATAAATGGTATAAAATCAGTGGGTGTTATCTGCAACATTCAACCTTTGAAGAACTGTCTTGAATTTATAGCTGTCATTTGTGGAGCACCAGGTACCCAGCTCTGTGCTCAAATACTTGTACACTTCATACATTCTGTCATCTTATCCTCAAAACAGCTTGATGAAGATACTTTATTGTCCTCATTTTACAGAGGAGGACACCGAGGCTCAAAGGTTAAAACATCTGAAGTCAAATGACTGGTACAGAGCAGAGCTGGGTCCATACATGGAGCTGTCTAATGCAAAGACTTGGGTGTCTAAATGTATCTTCATGAAACAGTGCCCACCGCCACCACTGGCATAGACACAGGACCAGCAGCAGTCATTCTATACACAAAACAACTTTGCAAGACTGTCAAGAGTTCATTTGAGTAGTAAAGTTTTGCATGTATAGCCAAGCAGGCCTTAAATTTGAATTTTAGTTTGGGGCCATCAGTCCAACTGAGGGGAGTAGATGGGGCTTTGTAACCATAACATGTTATAACACAGCCTGACCAGGTGGTGGCGCAGTGAATAGAGCATCGGACTGGGATGTGGAAGACCCAGGTTTGAGACCCAAGGTCGCCAGCTTGAGCGCGGGCTCATCTGGTTTGAGCAAAAAGCTCACCAGCTTGGACCCAAGGTCGCTGGCTCCAGCAAGGGGTTACTCCAGGGGTGCCCACACTTTTTCAGCGAGCTACTTATAAGTTGACCAAGTCAAAATGATCTACATACAATAAAAATGCAAAACAAATTTATTTCTTCTATATTATCATTATTGAAGTTACTATTATTACTATTTAATTTTAATTTCTTTTTTTTTTTATTTTATTCATTTTAGAGAGGAGACACAGAGTGAGAGAGAGAGAGAGAGAGAGAGAGGGGAGGAGCTGGAAGCATCAACTCCCATATGTGCCTTGACCAGACCAGTGCAGGGTTTTGAACTGGCGACCTCAGTGTTCCCAGGTCGACGCTTTATCCACTGCGCCACCACAGGTCAGGCTATTATTACTATTTAATATTGTGTATTCTTCTTTCACCTTTCTCCTTCTCAGCTCTATTTTCGGAGGAAAGTCAATGTCATAGTTTTTATGAGCAGTCCGAAAAAGCCGCTCCACATTTCCCTTCTTTGGAATAGCAATGGCACACGGACAGATGAGGCAAACACACTTAGAATATGACATAGTGAAAAAAATTCCCTCCTATTCTGTATGAAAATGGTAGGTTTTAGGCTTCTTACTCGGACCAGCTACAGCACTCATTTTTATACCCTTTGTTGTATTTAGTTTAAATAAATTGAAGGCTAACTACGCAGCAATGTAACTGAACAAGTTAGCGCGGTTTAATGCGCATGCATAAGGTGTCAAAAGTTCAGATGTCAGATTGGCTACCCTGTATGCCAATCAAGACAAATGTCTTTTTTTTTTCTTTTTATTTTATTCATTTTAGAGAGGAGACACAGAGTGAGAGAGAGAGAGAGAAAGAGAGAAAGGGGGGAGGAGCTGGAAGCTCAACTCCCATATGTGCCTTGACCAGACCAGTGCAGTGTTTTGAACTGGCGAGCTCAGTGTTCCCAGGTTGATGCTTTATCCACTGCGCCACCACAGGTCAGGCAATGTCTTTTTAATGTCATGCGATCTACCCACACTTCCTTCCCTACCAGTAGATTGCGATCGACGTATTGAGCACCCCTAGGTTACTCGGTCTGCTGAAGGCCCGCGGTCAAGGCACATGTGAGAAAGCAATCAATGAACAACTAAGGTGTCTCAACGAAAAACTAATGATTGATGCTCCTCATCTCTTCGTTCCTGTCTGTCTGTCTGTCTCTATCACTCTCTCTCTCTCTCTCTGTCCCTGTAATAATAATAATAAAAAAAAACGTTATAACACACTGGCCTGAGCTGGAGGAAACCTGAGTGTCGTGGATCTTTGAGCATACATGGCCCTTTAAACTGCTTTATTTCTGTGATCTTCACAACACTAGGTCTTCCCAAGGTTGCTCAGCTAGTAGAGTGAACCAGTGGTTTTCAAACTTCTTTTTAACAGCCACTCCTTTTCAAAGGAAACTACACTGGTAAAATGCCAAGGTCCAGCCTCGGGGAGAAATGTCCACGAGTCCCACAGGAAGAGACGGCGTCAGCGCGAATCTAATGAGAGAGCCGAATTCTTTTTTAGCATTCACTGCCAGGCATCTCTGTCAATGGCTAGTATAGCTTTATTTTTATACACACACACTAAGTTACAATCACATGGTATACATTGATTAATGATTATTTTTGTTTCATTATGGTTACATATTCCTAGGCAACGGTTGGTACATTTCTATAAGCTATAAATTAGGTGTTAAGTCATCCTAAGTAGTTATACAATAACTTGAAAATAACAACTACGGTTTTTGATCAAACTTCTAAATGGTTAGTTTTGATTAACAACTCTATCTCACCTAACAGCCTATTGTCTAATCAAATTTTATTTATTTACTATATTCATGTGCTAGTTAAGTTCTAACTATATTTCTGAGTCTGCTCCACCACCTGCAGGTCAGGTATGCAAGATGAAAGGAAAGTTTTTCTATTCTACTATAGGAAAAGGCTAAGGAGGAGAAGTGATGGATTAAGTGAAGGCTGAAAGGTGCTTATGTGTATAGTCACTACTTCCTACCTATTCATAAGTCACAATCTAATTTTCTCTAATATAATTTATAGGGGGAATTTTCCTACAGACTTAAGCCTTTTGGGGGAATATCATAGCCAGCCTCCTGTGTTCATGGCCCAGGTAAAGGGGCTTATAGGCTTTCTGTGGCACTCACACCCTCTGTCTCATTTGCAGAGAAATCACTACAAGTGCAGGGCAAGCACGGTGCTGTTGTCCCTGCGCCATAAATGACAGCACACACCCAGAAAAGGAGGGGATATAAGACCAATTAATCCAAAAGGTTAAAGGGGGAAGTATCATTGTGCCTCTTCTTTGCTGTGACTGTGTCAACCAGCCGCTGTTGATCGGCTCCCGACAGTAAAAGATTGAAAGATTCTTTTATCAGAATAAATTCTTAAGTTCACATTTATAACATTTACTTAATAGCAATCAATAGGCCTGTTTTAAAAAACGGTGCCTGACCTGTGGTGGCACAGTGGATAAAAGTATTGACCTGCAACACCGAGGTCACTGGTTCAAAACCCTGGGCTTGCCTGCTCAAGGCACATATGGGAGTTGATGCATTTTGCTCCTCCCCCTTCTCTCTCTTTCTCTCTCCTTTCTAAAATCAATAAATTTTTTAATAAACCAAACTAGTAATTGAAGTTATAAAAGACGATTACAGCCTGACCAGGCGATGGTGCAGTGGATAGAACGTCGGACTGGGATGTGGAAGACCCAGGTTCGAGACCCCGAGGTTGCCAGCTTGAGCACGGGCCCATCTGGCTTGAGAAAAAGCTGATGAGCTTGGACCCAAGGTCGCTGGCTCTGGCAGGGGGTTACTCGGTCTGCTGAAGGCCTGCGGTCAAGGCACATGTGAGAAAGCAATCAATGAACAACTAAGGTGTTGCGCCGGCAACAAAAAACTAATGATTGATGCTTCTCACCTCTCTCCGTTCCTGTCTGTCTGTCTCTATCTATCCCTCTCTATGACTCTCTTTCTGTCCCAGTAAAAAAAAAAAAAAAAAGCCTGACCTGTGGTGGCGCAGTGGATAGAGCGTTGACCTGGAATGCCAAGGTCGCCAGTTCAAAACCCAGGGGTTGCCTGGTCAAGGCACATGTGGGAGTTGATGCTTCCTGCTCCTCTCCTCTTCTCTCTCTCTCTCTCTTCCCTCTCTAAAATGAATAAATAAAATTAAAAAAAAAAGACAATTGCAGTCTTAATTCAGACTCTAATTCAATTAATTTCTCCATTTTGTTTCACGTGTCTGTGATATGACTTTAAAAATGGAATTTGAATCAAATATTTGTAAAGTCACTGAAGCATCTCACAGAATTCGATCCCAATTTTAAAATCACTGTCCCTCAGTGCTTTCCGCACTACATCTGTGACCTTGTCATGTGACCCTTGGCAGGTCCTACCTTCTCGAAACCTCATTTGCCTCACCTGTAACAGAAGAAGATGCACTCCACCTGTTTGGGTCTCAGACCTTTTGAGAACGTGTTGGAAGCTATAGAGCACAAATTTGCATTCAACTTCCAGGGGCGCACTGACCCCACCACTCTGCCTGTTCAAATATATTTATGAATGACTGGACCAGATCATCTCGAAGACCTTTTTAAAACTTCAGCAGTTCTGGGCTCAGATCAGGCTGGGATTTGCCTAAAGTATCCACACTTGCTAGTAAGACACAGCCCTTTTCAATCCACCCTATAGCCAGAAGAGTTTGTTGAGAAAGGAAACAAACTACTGATAAGAAATGAAATTTTAGAAAGCTCTAGAAAGTTAGTCACCACAATGGAGGCTAAGAATCTTCCCTTAAAGATTCTGGAAAATATTGGCTGGAAATTATGCCCTCTGAAAATTATCAGATGCCACAAGACTGTAAGAAACTACTATAGGTACTTTTTTTGTGTGTGACAGAGACAGAGAGAGGGATAGGGACAGACAGGGAGAGACATGAGAAACATCAGTTCTTTGTTGTGGCTCCTTAGTCTCCTTATTTGTTCACTGACTGCTTTCTCATATGCGCCTTGACCAGGGGGCTACAGCAGAGTAAGTGACCCCTTGCTCAAGCCAGAGACCTTGGGCTCAGAAGCAACCTTGGGCTTCAAGCCAGCAACCATGGGGTCATGCTATGATCCTATGCTCAAGTCAGAGACCCCGTTTTCAAGCTGGTGACCTCAGGGTTTTGAACCTGGGTCCTCTGAGTCCCAGTCCGATGTTGTCTATCCACTGCGCCACTGCCTGGTCAAGCAGAAACCATTACTTTTAATCTTTTTCAGCATCTGGCCCCCCAAAAGTCTCTGACAAAATGGCTGTCTGCCCATCATCTGTTTACCCCCTTCCTCCATCCTAGGAGCCATAACTTTGTTTAGGTGCCTCCCACTGAGAGCTCTCACTTCAGTGGAAGGGGGATTCAATCAGATCCTAGTATGAACCTAACTGGCCCCAGGGTAAGTCCCTCCACCCAGCCCATGATTTGGTCAGGAATGGTATTGTGACCTCATATGGGCTCTTGAGACCAAAAGAGACACTTTCTGTGGACTGGGGGATAGTTCCTCCTCTCTTTTCTGGGAGAACTTCTAGAAACAATCCCTCTTTTCCTCTGTGCCTGGTCATGCATGGGTGTGAGAGCCAGAATGCCTACGGATATTCCACTACCAGCTCGGGGATGGCAGAGCCAAGAGAATCGACGGGAACCCCAGACAGACCCATTGGTTTTCATCAACCACAAAGGCCCCCCAAACTGCACTGTCATGTAGGAGAGCGTGCAAGTATGTTTAGGGTTTAATTTGCATTGCTTACAGCCAAAAATACCGAATCTGACCCACAATGCAATGGGTCTTCCCCTTCATGGGTACTGTATTGCCAGTGCCGAGGCCAGGCAGGTTCATACCGGATTCAGGCAGACGGTACAGGAACTGCAGAGCCAGAAAGCATCAGGCCATTCCCATTGATGAGAGCCTCCCAGTGGTGTGGGGAGCAAACAGGCAGGGAAAACGGCTTCTCACAGCAGCAAGCGAAGAACAGGAAAAGGGCCCCTCCATTGGCAGGCAAACTATCCGTGCTGAGGGCAAGCAGCTGTAGCCTTACATAGGCTACATACACACGGCCTTCCCACGTGCTCATGCACTAATCATGCGAAGTGCAAGCGATCAAGCCCAATACAGCTGCTTTCCCTACAGGTATATTCTAGGTCCCGCTGTGGGCTAGGCTCTTTAGTTTTGCCAAAAAAAGGGGAGAGTGGCGTTTGTTTTTTCCAACTACTTTGGAGCACTTACTATGGGCCAGGCATTGTAGTAAGCCTAATCTCCCTTTAACCGTCATAAAAATTCTTACTGTGTTCTTATTTACACGCGGCCGATAAGGAAGCTCCCGAGAGTTTAAATAAGATCACACTGCCTGCTACTACGTGGTGGAGCTAGAACTAGAGCCCAGGTCAGATGCCAACTTTCTTTTGAGATTTTATTTATTGATTTTAGAGAGGGAAGAGAGAGAGAAAGGCGGTGGGGGAGGAGTGAGTATGTGCCTTGACCTGGCAAGCCCAGGATTTCTTTCTTTCTTTCTTTCTTTTTTTTTTTTACAGGGACAGAGAGAGAGTCACAGAGAGGGATAGATAGATAGGGACAGACAGACAGGAACGGAGAGAGATGAGAAGCATCAATCATTAGTTTTTCGTTGCCATTGACGCCTTAGTTCATTGATTGCTTTCTCACATGTGCCTTGACTATGGGCCTTCAGCAGACCGAGCAACCCCTTGCTGGAGCCAGCAACCTTGGGTCCAAGCTGACGAGCTTTTGCTCAAGCCAGATGGGCCCGCGCTCAAGCTGGCGAGCTCAGGGTCTCGAACCTGGGTCTTCTGCATCCCAGTCCGACGCTCTATCCACTGCGCCACCGCCTGGTCAGGCTGGACGCCAACTTTGAAGTCCAGCTTTTTTTTTTTAAGGTTTTACTTTATTTTATTTTTCAGGGACAGAGAGTCAGAGAGAGGGATAGATAGGGACAGACAGATAGGAACAGAGAGAGATGAGAAGCATTAATCATTAGTTTTTTGTTGCCATTGCGATACCTTAGTTGTTCATTGATTGCCTTCTCACATGTGCCTTGACCGCGGGTCTTCAGCAGACCAAGCAACCCCTTGCTGGAGCCAGCGACCTTGGGTCCAAGCTGGCGAGCCTTTGCTCAAGCCAGATGGGCCCGCGCTCAAGCTGGCAAGCTCAGGGTCTCAAACCTGGGTCTTCCGCATCCCAGTCCGACCCTCCATCCACTGCGCCACCGCCTGGTCAGGCTCAAGTCCAGCTTTTAACCACTATATTGTACCACCTCCAGTTGGGTTCTATTTTAATACAATAGTGCCATTTTGCAGGTGCAGAAATTGAGGCTCCTAGAAAATTTTCTGTTATGTCTCTAGTGCCTTGCACACTGCCTGGCACCATATACACAATAAATGTCGGTGGAACTGAATTGCCCAATCACATGACGATCCAAGCCCGGGCCAAGCTCTTGCAGAGAGAGCCCTTTTGGAACCTGTCACGGTATTTCACAATGACTTCGTTGTAGATGATGAAGTCCAACATCTCTCAAAACTTGTAAGGAAAAGAAAGTATGTGGGTCGTTCCTGAGTTGTTACTTTGCCATTGAGAGAAATATATGCAGTTTGAGAATTTCAGTTGTTTCTAGAAACCTATCTTGGAGCATTGCAGAACTCTCTCCGGGACACAGCCAGTGATACACCAAAATTGGCAAATAAACCACCTTGAGTGCCAATTAATGCAAACAAAGAACGCACAGGCAGGTCTACGCACAATCTGACCTGCCACAGAATTCCAGGAATGTGAGCTGGCTTTGTCTAGACTGGCCTCCACCTGCCTCTCCTAAAGGCCCTAGAAGCTCCAGGTGGTAAATGCTGCTTTTGTTCCAGACCTGAATTTGTCAAGTGGATTGCTTTGAGTATGAAGCAGCCCTTTGGGGTAGGTGAGGCAGGAGGCATTCATTACACATGAAGTCCAAACCCCTGGCCCGGCATTCAAGGCCCCTCAGAAACTCAGCTTTGAGGCCCAGCACTTCCTACCTCCTGCTCCAGCCAAAGCAGTCTGGTGTCTGTCCCTGCGGGCCAGGGCCTCACGCATACCAGCTCCCTGTCTTTGCACTTGCTGCACACGCTGCCTGAGGTGATTCGACTTTCCCGTGTTTCACCTGGAAAATTCCTTCTCCGCTATCCTCATCACTTCTGCATTAATCGGAATCTCTGGAGGTAGGGCTCCCGGGGAATCTTTGCTTTTAAACAGTTCCCTGTGCCATCTGGGTGACCGGCTGGCTTTGAAGGCGATGATGTAAACACCCACACACACTCTTCCCACCACATGAACCCACACGCTGGATTCTGTCACCTCGTAACTTGGATGGGGATGGGGCTGGGTCGGGGAGGTGGCATGGAACAAAATGGGGAAAACAGTGAGGAAAGACTAGGAGAGAGGGGAGGGGATGGGCTGTGGCCCCCAGCAGTTCCTGCACAGGCTGGAACCTCCATGGAGAAAATGTATACAAATTCATGGAATTGTCTAAGAGGGACCTCATGACGATCCAAGCGTGAGCACAGAGTCAGGGCCCAGGGGACTGAGTGGGGCACAGAGGAAGTCCCTCTCCCACACCCCAAAGGCTGCAGACTCTGGGAGCCTTCGGGGGCACCTCCTGTGATAGCAGCAGAGATTTCTCCAAAGAGTTTTGGGGCAGCAAAACGACTCTTGGGAACCAGAGGAAGCGAGGAAGGTCTAGCAGACATTGCAGGGTGTGGCGGCCCTGAGAATGCACCTAGCCAACTTTCTACGACAGTTATGATCCCCAGCTGCTGATTTTGAGCTCCAACCCAAGTGCTCCAAGGCCACACTCTCATGGCAGAGTCTACGGGGAAGAGGAGTCACACTACACCCACCCTGGGAGACACACAACTGCCCTGCTGGCTGATTCAACTTTGGCTTAACAACTCTTAATCGAACAGATATTTGTACATCACTGTTCACAGCAGCATTATTCACAATAGCCAAACGTGGAAAGGACCCGACTGTCCATCGATGGGGAAACAAAATGTGGTATACAAGTTTCCCCACTGTCCGAAATTAGGGCGTTCCTATGAAACCTTTCATAACCCCAAAGGGTGTAAAGCAAAGTGTATTCTCTGCTTTCCAAAAGTTTAAATTACACCACTTCCCTTTTATGAAAGACCTCGGTTAGTACCTGTTTTTGCTAACCAAAGGAAATGGGAAGATTTTTACATAAAAGCCATTATTGTGCTAATGTAGATCTTTCATAAAAGCAAAAAGTTGCCTAAGGTGATCTTTTGGAAGGAGGGGGCGTATCCATAGATATTCAAATGGAATATTACTTAGTCACACACACAAAATGAAAATGTTACATACGCTACAAAATGTATGAATTTTGGAAACACGCTAAGTGGAATAAGCCAGACACAGAGGACACACTGTGCATGATGCCAGTTATACGAGGCACCTAGAGCAGGCAAACGCAGAGAGACAGAATAGAGCACAGGTTAATGGGCCGGGGGAATGGGGCAGGCAGCTGGGGGTGAGAATTTATAACAGACACAGATTTTATGTTGGGGATTAGGAAAAAGATTTGGGGATGGCTACACAACTCTGTAAATGTATTTTAATGCCACTGAATTGTACACTTAAAGTGATCACAATGATTTATATTGTGTTATGTATAGTTAACCCCATACAAAACAATCCCAACCAGAATGGGACCATACCATCAAATACATTTTTTTTTTTTACTTCAGCTCAATTCCCCAGAAGCTTTGCTGAACCTTCCTGGGCTGCCAGGCCATGTAAGAGGTCTCCACCCAGGCTCCTCTCCCTCTCCTTTACTTGGGGTACGACTGCCATCTGGGTCTGATGGCTCCCCACCCTCCACCCCGTCCCGGGTCCCCCAGTTCCTTCTGCACAAGCAGTTCCCTAGTGCCCCTTGTGCACAGTTCATCTCATCTGAGCACCTGCTTCTGGAAGGACCCAGATTAACCCACGGGGTGAACAAAGCCCCTCGACAGGTTCTCAGGCACCTGCAAGGCCCCTCCCTGGGCATCCTCAGAATCACTACCAGGTCACACGGAGACACAGCAGGCTAGCACACTTCAAAAAAGCTTTTATTGAATTTGATTCCCAAAAGTACAGATATTTGAGACAATTTTGATAGGACCCTGAATTTTTGCAGGGCTATTTTTGGCTACCATAAAAAAAAAAACACAACACACACACACATCAGAGTGGCCTGGCTGTAAGGTCTTTTTGAGGAATGAACAGTTCTGGAAGGCACTGACCAGTGACAGGGGTGGGGCCCGCCTTTCCTCAGGCAGCCAGCTCAGCGAGGGCCCTGTCCAAGGGGTCCACAGACCAGTAGCTGTCGTCCCAGCCGAGGAACCAGCCCATGAAAGAGGGAGGCTCAAAGCCTTGCTTGACCACGGTGATGGGGGTCCGCCTATCGCGATTGGCTGGATCCGTCTCGATGTACCGTTTAGCTGCAGGTACACAGGAGGGGAAGGAACCCGGGAACTTAGTGCCTCCCTTGCTGGGGAGAGGCAGTCAGGAGCACGAGCCACCCGAGATGGATTCTGGTCCTGCCATCCCTAATGCCCAATCTCAGCACTGGACACCACTATCCCTTCAGGATATTAAGAACCAGCTTTGGGATTCCCAGCTCCCAAATCAGGTCCATTCGGCTCCCAGGGATCTGCTTCCCACCACCTAAACCCTAACGAGTGTAGCCCTGGGGCATTCTGGGAACCTGATGCACCTGCTATCTGTCCCATCCTGTTCCTGGCATGACCTAAGCCCTTCTGAAGTAACTGAGCTCTTCTCTCACCACCCCAGGCAGGGATCACGAGGGACCGGCCATGAAAGAGGAACTCCCCATCTCACTGTCACGAACTCCCAGACTAGAAGGAAGCTGCCCCCACCCCTCCATGCGAAACAGACCCACAGGCCGACTTGGGTCCTCACCAGAAGTCAAGGCTTCTGTCTTTTCCTCTTCTTGAGAATCCTTTCCAACCCAGACAAAGACCTGGAGGTACAAGGAGAAATAAAAAGTGCGTGAGAAGTGCTGGCCCAACTCCCTGAGGAGGAGGAGTCTGGGCAGGTTCCAGGCGCGGGTCTGGGTGAGCCCTCCGCTGACAGAGCCCACACATGGCTGGGAAGATTTGGAACAGATGCTGCAAACCAGTGATCTACAAGCACACTTTGCTTGCCCACTCTGTTGGTCTGCAATCTTTCTTGGCCAATTTAGTTGTCAGCTAATTACATTAAAACTAGGTTTCCAACTTCTCGGGAAACCCGGAGGATCTGGCAACCATGAGCCTTCACCCTCTGCTGGATGAAAGCTGGGCAGAGGTTCCTCCCTGAGATGGGAAGTGCCAGTTTGCCTCAGACCCCACCACGCCTTCATGTCTCCCCATCCCAGCCTGGTTCACTCATGAACACCGCCAACCAGGCGCCTTGAGTTTGAGATCCCTCTCTACAAGTTCATGGATTGTCCCTTTACAGAAATTTATCTGTTCAGCCAGTGCGTGGCCAGACACACGCTCCCAGCTTTATTCACCCGACAAATATTCACTGAGAAACAGTTGCTATGCGCCAGACTCTGGGTGTCTGGGCCAACACGGGCCTAAAGCTTGGAGAGAAAAACAAATCACTACCACAGACACCATTTTGAGTCTTCTTACAAGTTTTGTGACACCAAAAAAAAATCGATTCAGCTGCTTTTTATGGGTCTATTTCTATGTATATGTAAAATATTGTAAAGAGCACCTGACATGGATAAAACATGGTTAGACAATAAAATGCCACTTTATTGCTCTTATTCACACGTGTTCCCCACGACACTGGCCCCTCCCTGGCAGAGAGTGTGTCTGTTTTGATCACGGGTTTCCCAGCACTGCAGCACTTTGCCTGGAAGACACTTCATAAAAGTTGGCTGTGTGAATGAGTAAACACACAAACAGATTATGTCGCCAAGAGAGCAATCAGTGACAGCGGCTGAATGGCTCAAGCTGCAGTTTGGTGCTGCTCTTTCAACCGGGGATTCTGAGAAGCAGCCCTGGGGGGGAGGGGTGTCTCACGCCTGCGTGGCTGCTATCTATAACCCTGACAACTCTGGGAAAAGCCAACCTGCTGGCGGGGATTACTGCCTGCCACGTCCCAGAGAATGGAAGCCCTGGGGCGGGGAACAGAGAAATGTCTTCCTTATGTATTGCTCTATTCCTGGCATCTAGAAGAGTGTCTGCCACAAAGCAGGTGCTCAGAGGGTGGGCAAAAGTAGATTTATAGTTGTGCGTATGCAAAGCACAGAGTTAATAAAGCTACTGGAATCATCATAACCCATGTGCTTTTTTCCATACCCAAAACTGTAAAGTGACTTTTGCCCTTCTCTGTATTGGCTGAATGTATGCATGGCATTTCCCCCTGCCAAGTCCTACATGATGGCCTTCCCTAGGAGATGAAGCAGAGGGACCCCAAAGCCCTTTAAAGCACAAGGAGATGCACGTCTAACCTCCTGGTGACCCTGGATGGTTTATGTTTGCATGTGACAGGCCGCCTGCTTAACTTTCTTGACCAACTTTTTTTTTTTTTTTTTTTTACAGATACAAAGAGAGAGTCAGAGAGAGGGATAGATAGGGACAGACAGACAGGAATGGAGAGAGATGAAAAGCATCAATCATCAGTTTTTCACTGTAGCACTTTAGTTGTTCATTGATTGCTTTCTCATATGTGCCTTGACAGGAGAGCTACAGCAGACCAAGTAACTCCTTGCTCAAGCCAGCGACCTTGGGTCCAAGCTGGTGAGCTTTTTTTATTTTGCTTAAACCAGATGGGCCCGCACTCAAGCTGGCGACCTCGGGGTCTCAAACCTGGGTTCTCCGCATCCTAGTCTGACGCTCTATCCACTGCGCCACCGCCTGGTCAGGCTTGACCAACATTTTTAAAGTAAGAGTCCACACTCCCTGACGGTTTTGAGAAAGAATGCTGGTCATCTGATTTGCATTTATATGGTGCTTTGTAGTTTGCAAGGGGATTTTATGGGCACCTCATCGTGTTGGAGTAGCAAGGTTGGTACCACCACGCCCATTGTGCGAATGAGGAAATGAAGGCTCAGAAAGGGGAAGCGGCTTGCAGCAGCTCATGGACTTTTCCAGCAACAACTGGCACTGCCTCTTTTAAGTCCTTTTGTCAATCAGCAAGGGAAGTCGGTCCTCCCACTACCTCGGGCCCAGTGGGCTTTCACCATCTGTCCTTCACTTACCTGGTCCCAGGTGTCCAGGAGCATGACATCATCAGTGGCCAGGTCTTCCTGCATGAGCTCGCCAGGGACCTCTTCGATCTGAGAAGGAACAGAAGAGGTTAATGAAAGCACACAGCCAACCTTCTTCCCTCCAGGGAAAGGCTCCCCACTAGGAAGTTGCAGAGCCAGCTCTGTCCAGCAGGGGGCCCCTTCCTCTGTGCTGTGCCATCAGGTCTGCTTCTCCCTGCCCCTGCCGCCCTGGGTCCCTGCTCCTTGGAGCATGCCTGCCCAAGGGAAAGCCGGGGCTCACCACAAAACGTCCGATCTTGTTGGAGCAGGCAAAGAGGCGCGGAGGGTGGGCGTCCATCTTCTTGTCCTTTAGCCGCGGGGACGTGCGGTAGGCGGCTTTCCCACCCAGGGCCTCCCAGAAGCTGTCTGTGAGGGGAGACCACGCATGACTGGCACCACTGCTTGCTTAGCGCTTCCCATCAGAAGCTGGGACAAACCCTGCCCTGGAGCAAACACTGCTCTCAATCCCCACCCTCCACCTTAATTAACATCCCAGTGGGCCAGAGAGGGCCGGGCCTCAGAGAGTCAGGAGTGATGACACGGGGCCCAGAGAGGGTGGGCTTGGCAGCAGACACACAGCCTGACGAGAAAACTGCAGGATGGAGACTATCATCCCACTCAGCAAATAAGCTCACGGGGGCCCAGAGAGTTTCACCAACACACCCAATACCGCACAGCTAGTACCCGAGCGGTAAAGCCAGGGCACAGACCTTCCCAGACTCCAATCCCCATGTCCTTTCCACGAGGCCCGCTCTGTCCACATGTCACCACTGACTTTCTTAACCTTTTTAAAATGTAATTATTGATTTCAGAGAGAGAGAGAGAGAGGAAGGGAGAGAGATTCTTCTATGTGCCCTGACCAGGGATTGAACCTGCAACCTTGTCACGTCGGAATGATGTTCTCACCGACTGAGCTACCCAACTTAGGCCACATGTGACTGTTTAAATTTGAAATTCATTAAAATTAAGTACAGTGAAAAAATTAGTTCCTCATTCTCACTAATTCCCACCAGTGACATTTCAAGTGCTCACTGGCCACATATGCCTACTGGCCACCAAGCTGGACCCAACAGATAAAGAGCATGTTTATCCTCTCAGAAGGAACCATGGGACATGCTGCCTGCCCTTCCTCGGGTCTATCACGCACCTAGAAGGTGCTCCTCACCTATGGTCTGGAAACGGAGGAGGCCTGCGGCATTTCTGTGCATAGAGAGTCTAAAGATGAGGAGAGTCCGCGGCTCCTGTGAGGCTGTTCCTCCTGCCTACGGTCGTTCAAGGCTTCCTGCCAAATGACCACCTCCTCCAGCAGCCTTCCCTGACTGCCCCATCCTATACTGAGCTCTTAAAAAAATTATTTATTTATTCATTTTTGAGAGGAGAGAGAGAGAGAGAGAGAGAGTGAGTGAGAGAGAGAGAAGGGAGGAGCAGAAAGCATCAACTCCCATATGTGCCTTGACCAGACAAATGCAGGGTTTTGAACCGGCGACCTCAGCATTTCAGGTCAACGCTTTATCCACTGCGCCACCACAGGTCAGGCCTACACTGAGCTCTTTCTCTAACTCCTGCAGCCTCTTTCTCACTCACCAGAGCCCTCATGTTCATTCAACCTTTTATTTCTCACACTTTAGGAGACAGGCACCGAGGAGCGGTGAGGATACAGAGCCCCCCAAGGAGAAGGAAAGCAGGAAAACCTAACTACCGTCCACGGAGCGTCACCGGCTCCCCTGCCCCTCGCTCCTACCTGGCTCGCTGCCTTCTGCCACCTGCACAGATTGGGCCCGCAGCACCCTGAGCAGCTCCTGGGCCCCGGTCTTCTCCGCCTCGCTGGCTCCTGTACCCACCCACAGGTAGGCGGCCGAGGGGGTTTTCAGAACAAAGGCATCGTTGGAGTTCAGTGCACCAGCCTTAGGCATTATCTGGGAGGAGAGCGCTGGGTTAGCAGGACACCAGACAATGTCCTCAGCCCCCTTCTCACAGCCCAGGAGACCTGGCAATAGGACCACCTGAGGTGGGGACTTAGACGAGAACACCCCACCCCAGAGGAGGGCACAGATTTTGGACACTGAGGAGCTTAGCTGACTTTCATGGGTCACTAACGTCCTGTGGCTAGCCAAGGCGATTCTAGAATTCTGGGCTGTATTAACAGAATTTGAGTGCCAGAATAAAGGAGATAATAGTCTCATTCTCCTCGAAGCTGCTCAGGCTGTCCTATAGGATTATGTTCAGTTGTACACCTTCCACCATGAAGGGATAGTAGCCAACTGACATGCAGTGTCCAGACTGTGAAGAATGAACTACCTGTGAGTAGTGAGCTCCCTGTTATGAAAGATATGCAAGGGGCACTGGGCATCCTTGAAACAGGGGGCAGTCTAAGACATACAATCCTGCTACCAGGGCAGGAAGGTACAAAAAGCTGCTCTTAACCCCTCACCCAAACCCACCGAATCCTGTGTCCAGAGATCTGCCCATCAAGCCTGAGAGGTACAGGGAGGCCACACCCTCCCGGGGTCCAGAGGGGGGCATTAGTTACCTCAACGGCTCGGGTGGCTCCAGAACTGCTGGACCGGACCTGGAAGAGGCGGGTACTGGCAGGGGTTGTCTGTCCACCCTCACGGGAGGTGCCACCCTTATAGATGATCATGGGCTTCCCGCCAAACAGGCTCATCAGGTGGGCGGGCTCCTTGCCTTGGACCACACGGCTCTGGCAGGAAGACAGGAGAGCAAGTCAGGGAAGTGGGGGTATCAGTCCTTCCGTGCAGCATTCAGCCCACCCTCCCTCCCTGGCCAGCATGGCCAGGCCAACCTCCCCCCACAGGTGAGGACATCATGGTGTGTGTGTGTGTGTGTGTGTGTGTGTGTGTGTGTAGCTGACCCTACAGTGCAGAGGCATGGGCAGGGAAAGGGAAGTTCCAGGGAAACTGGAGATGCCACTATGACCTGAGGTCCCCCGGTCACTCTCTCCTCCCAGGAGGACTTGCCTTGGCTGACCCTGAGTCTAGTCCAAGAAGCAAGAGAGCCCATGTTTGCAAATATTCCCTTAAATGGAAGCACAGGGACTGTGCGTGGACATGTTTCCAGGATGGTGATGTCAGCTCCAGGCACGAAAGCCAGTGCGGTGGTGAGAACAGAGCCTTCCAGATTTGGAGAGACCCCTCGGCACACAGCCAGTGCATCCCAGATGCAGGCTGCAGGTGTAAGCCAAGATATATCCCATCTGCTCCTTCCCGTGTGCCCACTCAGATCCCAGCTGTGGCCCTGCGAGCTAAATCTAGAAGGAACTCTCATGTGTGTCGGGGCACTGTGGTCACTTCCCAGTACGACCCACCACTGCTGGGTTAGAGCTCAGATCCCCACGCCACCCTGATGGTGAGAATTCGGGCATGTGCCTCAACCTCTTGGGTTCTTCCTCTGTAAAATGGGGCCAAGCACGCTACCCCCAAGGCTGTGTTGGCATCAAATGAGCGAAGACAGCCACTACCCCACTGGGTGCCCGGCATCCAGAGGACACCACTGTCACATAAGGGCACCAACCTCGGATCTGAATGTAGAGCCCCGCCCACTCCAAGTATAGGGCCCGGTTCCGCCACGCTGCCTCTCCCACAGCATCTCAGCACTTTTACTCACTGCACATGTCACAGCAAGTGAGCTGATCTCCACTGTGTGACTATGCGCCCTTACGTGTGTGCATGTCTGTTGGACACCTTTCTCCCCAGACAGGAAACCCCATCGGGGCAGGGCCAGGTCTGTGTGTTCACAGTGCCAGGTACATGGGAGCCCTCAAAAGGTTAAGTGAATGGATGGACAGATGGAGGAATGGATGAATAAACAGTCAGACAGGTGAGTGGACAGACGGACAAGGCCCAGCGTGTGACCCAGAGGGGCAGTGGACTGGGCTCACCTGGACAGGGGTACCTCCCAGCTCCTCATCCAGCTGGGCAGTCAGGATGGCAGACGCAGCAACCTCATCCTGGGTGGACTGGGCACCCTGCCTGGAAGAGGATGTGATACTCAGTCCTGGGGTTCACACAGAGTCCTGAGTCTTTGGGCACAGGCCTGAGAAAGCCACAAATCTCCAGATTACGGGTAGTCAAACTGACACACACGAGGGCAAGGGATTCTCAGCAGGGCAACCACAGCGACGCTCGTAATAGCAAAAGACGACTCCATCCCAGTATGCATCAGCAGGGACTCTGTTAAACAAACCACAGTCCTGCCACACTGTCGAATAGTATGCAGCTATGACAAAGAGCAAGGAGGCTCGCTATGGGCTGACCCAGGTCAAGCTCCAGGAAGCATACGTGAGAAAAGCAGGGGGCAGGAGGACATACAACGTATGCCAGCATTTGTGTGAGGAAGGGAGAGAATGAAGAATATAGGGTCTATCTGCTTATGTGGGCATAAAGAATCACTGGAAGGATAGATATACAAGGAACTAACAAAACTGGTTCCCCACAGAGGGGTCAGGTTGGAGAGCAGGGGTGGCAACAAGACTTCTAAACACATACTTTTAATTCCATTTTGATTTCCTGCACTACATAAATGTGTTATCTCCTTTTAAAGAATTAAAAATACTTTTCATTAGAAAACACACGGCCGGATAAACACCTGTGTGCACAGTGCTCAGAGTGCAACTGTGGGGAGATTCTCCGCTGGTCCGTTTCTCCCTATTCCGTCCCCATTCACCACATCTCTTGCAATGGCCATGTAACGTTTTTATAAGAATAATTTACAAGTCCTTTCAAGATAAGAGCCTTTCCCAGCGGAGTGCTGTCCTACCTCAGGCCCGCATACCCTTAGACACAGCCATTAGCCCTGTTCACTGCCCCCCACCCTTAGTGCTCCCACACTCCACCCCCCCAGCACGCAGCCCCGGACCCTCACCAGTTATAGATGATCTGTCCCTGACGGCCGCCGTGACGGTAGTTGTACAGGATGATGTAGCTGTCGCCTCCGTAGAACTGCCCATACGTGGCGGGGTCCACCGGCACTTTGTTGGAGCCTTCAATTCTCCAGATCTGCCAGAGTGAAGCTGGGGTCAGCAGGAGTGGCACCCCCTCCCCCAACTCAGGCAGCTGGAAACCACACTGTGGGTCCACCGTGAAACAAGCTCTTCACAGGTGACTCCGCCTGGGCTCAGACTGAAGTTAAATAATCTACCCCATCCACAGAGCCACTAGGATTCACAGCGAGGCGTCCTGCTCCGAATCCTTCTACTGGACCCCTGCTGCACCCCATGCTTCCTCCTCCGAGGGCTCAGCACGGGGACCAGCTCTTGCATGGCAGTAAACAGAATGTGCTTGTAGTGAGCATAACCCAGTCAGTGCTGAGGGCATCAAATCAACATACGACCCAGATCCAAATCAGCCTCTACCCCTTAGAGGCTGTGTGACGTGGGGCAACTTGCTTCAACTCTATGAACCTCAGTTTTCTCATCTGAAAAACGGGATTAATAAGAGCACTACCTTGAAAGGTTGTGGTGAGGATCAAGTGAGTTTGTTCATCAAAGTCTAGCACAGAGCCCGACACAGGGTGATAGCTCTGTAGGTGGCAGCTACTCTTATTATAAGAATTATTATTGTCGTCACTAATATTACCAGTATCTATCATTACTGAATTGTCTGGACTTTATAGATCACCTCCAGAGGCAGGGCCATCACTGGGTGACCTCAGAATGATCCCTTCTGGCAGATCTGTTTTCGCAGCTCAGGTGACAGGGCTTTCCCAGGAGGTCACGAGGTCCTGCAGCGCCACCTGGTGGTGCTGCACAGACATTGAGCCCTTTAAGTCCCAGGAAACAGAAGCCCAGAATCTCTGGACCTTGAAAATTCTTGAAGGTGATAAAGAAGAGGGATTAAACCCCATTTTATAGGTAAAAAAAGTGAAGCTCAAAGAGGTTAAGTTCACCCAGTGCCACCAGCCAGGCTGCCAGGACTCTTTCCACGCTGCCCTACCCTGAGCATGTTCACTGTGTCCTCCCCACCCACTCAAGTAATGAATGAATGAATAAATAATAACATCACCGACACAAACAACACTAAACAAAAATTAACCTTTCTGCTATTTCTATCACGTGGAATAAAAGCCATGTGTGCCGGATGCAGATTCTACTTCAGACACATCTCTGACCCCACCCCACTCTGCTCCATCCTCCCTGTGACCTTCTTGCAGTCCAGGTCACCTTCTCTACCCTAAACTATTATAACAATCTCTTCGTGGGGCCTCTGACTTCATTTCCCTGCCTCTGAGCCATCTTCACAGAGAGTTTTGAAATTATAGAACTGGGCCTGTCATATTTCTGCTTTTAAGGAAAGGAAAAGACCCTGACTAGTACCCACAAATGACAGGACTAAGGCCACACCCTTGGGCACGGCCCTCAAGGTGCCTCCCTGTGGGTGCCCTCAGCCCCAGGCTCCCGGACAGCTCCCTGTCCATACGGCCCACTGTTCCTCTGTGGCTGGAAATTCCTGTTGATACCCTGAGACCCAACAAAGTGTCCTCATTTCTGTGAAGACCAGCTCCCCTCCCCGTCCTCCCCCTGTCCCCATAATCCCTGTGCAGGCCTCTCATCTACTGCCCACACAGGTGTGAGCCATCAGCTGTGGCTATGGTCACCTCCCCTCCCAGACCAGGCACTGCTCACAGGCAGGTGGGTTCTGAGACATTAGGCACAGGGACTGGCATACAGGAGGTGATATAAGAGTATGTTGGTTGTAAAAATTAGGACAAAAGTATCTCATCCACCCGAACTACAGTGAAAACTCCACAGTGAAACGTCCCAGGGGAAGCAGGAGGCCGAGCGTGGGCCAGACGTGTCTAGGAGGGAGTAAGGGAGGGGCCTGCACATGCCCACCCAGCCCGCAGTCACCTGTTTCTGGCCTGTGCCATCATCATCCATGCCGTGCTGGGCGGCCATGGCAGTGGATGTGTGCAGGGTGGCGGCGTCGAAGGGCACCCTCTCCACGTTGGCGATGTGGCTGGAGAGGTAGGTCAAGCCCGGGCCATCCGTCTGGTCTGGGTCCCGCCAGTTCTTGAAGAACTGCTTGAACAGCGGGGTCTCGCCGCCCTCAGGAAGGATGGAGACCTGGAAGGGGCCACGGAAGAGCAGGATGTGGCTGGGCTGGGACCCCCCAGGACGGGACTGCCCAGCGAGGGTACCCAGTCCACATCGAGGGGGAGACCCCCACCCCACACCTTTTTCACCTGCACTGGACCCACCCTCATGCTCCTACCTGCCTCCAGACTCACCTGGGTCTGCTTGGGGTAGCTCATCTTGGAGATGAAGTCAGAGGCCGTTTTGAGGGCAGCCTTCCTCTCCTCCATGTTGGCCTGCCTGCCTATTGGCAGAGGGAGGATGAGGGGCCTGGGGTCAGAGCTGCACCCTGGCATCCAGCAGTCCAGAGAATGTGACAGCCAGATCTCCCCCCTTACTCTTCTTAGATCACGGACAACCAAGGTCAGAGACACCCCAGAGCTGACTGTTCCGAGCCCCTGCGGTCCAGCTATGGGGTCCTGGCTGATGGAAGCAACCAGAGCCACCATCCGGGACAATTTACCATTATTTCCCCATGTACAAGACGCACCTTTTTTCTAAAAATTAGGGGTCTAAATACTAGGTGCATCTTATACAGTGGTTGTCAAGTCATTTAAAAAGTGTGGCATTTCAAATGCCATAGATGGAACTGAGGACGAGGCAATATATGAAGACAGTGATTCATCATCAAACAGAGATGAGGACAGGTTAATGGATGGGAGTTTTGACAGTGATGAGGAATTGTATAAATTTTATGAATGAATAAAACTTGAGTTCAATAACTTTATGTAACATACATTTTTTCAAATTTCTGGCCCCAAAATTAAGGTGCGTCTTATACACGGGAGCATCTTATACATGGGGAAATACGGTAAGTGCATGAATTTTGTTCTCAGGACTACACATAGGTATTTTCATTTTATTTAATCCACATAATGATCCTGTGTGGTAAAGATCATTACTATCTTGTCCTCATTTACATACAAGGAAACCAGTGTCTCAGAGAGGTTAACCCTTTGTGTAGTACGAACATTCATGTACGTCTTTGTGCCTCCTGACCATCCACAGTACGATCATACATGTGTAAGGCAACATTAAAAAAAGGCAAAAGTATGGTCTGCTCGTTTCCATAAATTGATTATCAAACAAACATGATTTTAAGTTAATAAAACTAGAACTGAAACTAATTTCATTTTTTGGGAAAAAAACTCACTCCCGGGGGTCAGCAAGCATGAAAAAAATCTCACTACTCAAAGGGTTAAGTAGTATCTTTTTTTTTTTTTAATTTTTTAATTTTTATTTTATTCATTTAGAGAGGAGACACAGAGTGAGAGAGAGAGAGAGAAAGGGGGGGAGGAGCTGGAAGCATCTACTCCCATATGTGCCTTGACCAGACCAGTGCAGGGTTTTGAACTGGCAACCTCAGTGTTCCCAGGTCAACGCTTTATCCACTGCGCCACCACAGGTCAGGCAGGTTAAGTAGTATCTTAACTACTTTGGAAAAAGCTGTATATCTGCCCCGCCGACTCTGAAGACTACATACCACATACTTGTACCCCCTCTCTCCCCTAAGCCATCTTTCCATGGTGGGGGTGGGAGTCTCTTCCCACTCCAGTCTGAAGTTTGTCTCAACCCTGAGAGCATCCCTGTGCCTGGATGGCTTCTGGCTGGCTAAGGCCAGCCCCCAATCCCCAGCCTTCTTATTACCAAGGGTGAGGAGCTAAGATAATGATAATACGAAGGTGAAGATGGTAACAGTCCCAAGTGTTCAACTCTCTCTCCCTCTCCCTGCCATTGCTGGGCACCCACTGCCTCGCTCCCCCAAGGTCCACTTCCACTGGACTCATCGCAGAGCATCTGACCACAGTGTGGATGCACCCACTCAGAATCATCGGGGCCAGTGCTTTTCAGGAGCCTCCCGTAATCAGCACCCAAGACAGTTCACAGAGTTCCGTGGACTCCAAAGCCCCAACATACAGCAGCAAGTTAAAGGCGTGTTACAAAGTCCTGCAGTAAACAAATCTGTGAACATAGTTGCACCCAGTGTTGACCATAAATATATTTGACCAGAAAAAGCTCTATACTTTTTTATATATTTTTTATATGATGCCAATTAACCTCTCCAAGAACTGGTATTATAACACATTTGGAAAACACTGGTTCCCAAATAGGAAGTCTGAGGCCAAAGGAGGCAGGCAGTCCCCGAGATCACACAGCGAGTCATCTGCAAGGCCAGGGCCTTCGCTGACTCCCAATTCCCACCAAGGAGCCCGCCACCGCCTCGGAGTACCTGGAACACACACTGCACTTTCCCTTGTGAGCTGAGCACCTGCAAGGCCACGGGGCTCCCCCGCCAAGGCCCAGTTAGAACCCTTCCACAGGCCTATTACCTTTCCAGACGAAGATTTTCCCGTCTTTGCCATGGTCCAGGATGAAGCAGTCCTCTGACCGCAAGGCCCCCTGGGCGAAGGGGTTCTCATCCGCCACCAGTGACACTGACATGGTGCCCGCACCATTGGAGACCTGAGGGGACAAGGGGGAATGTGAGTGACTTCCATCACCTCAGCCGGCCCCCGGAGGGCACTCCCAAGCCAACACCTAGGGGGGTCCGCATCCCACCCCCTACCCCAAACGACAGGGCAGAAGAGTAACACCCGGACTTGTGCCCTCGGTGTTCCTTCTCCTTTCCTGCTTTGTCACGACCACATGTGTGACCTATACACAGGCGTGACACGGAAACGGCACACAGAGAGGGCAGGGGGATAAAAGGCAGGAGTGCGGGCGGCTCAGCAGGAGAACTGTAATGCTGGCCAAAAGACAGTCTCGTCAGCAAAAATAAGTCAAAGACTGAAACGCAGTGTGGTGGCTGGGATTGGAATCTGGAATGAGAAATTAGGGAAGTCTGAACGGAGTCTGTAGTTAGCAGCAGTGTAGAAAAACATTAATTTCTTAGTTCTGACAAATGTAGCTGTTTATGCTGAGATGTTAAGGAGCTGCTGGATGAAGGGCATGCGGGAACCCCTGTACTAGCTTAGCAATTTTCTGTAAACCTAAAATCTATTCCAAAATAAAAAAGTTCATTACATTTTTTTTTACATTTGTCTTTTTTTTAAATTATTTTTAAATTTCTTTTTATTTATTTATTTTTTTAAAAATTTTATTTTTATTTATTTATTTTAGAGAGGAGACACAGAGTGAGAGAGAGAGAAAGAGAGAAAGGGGGGAGGAGCCGGAAGCATCAACTCCCATATGTGCCTTGACCAGACCAGTGCAGGGTTTTGAACTGGCGACCTCAGTGTTCCCAGGTCGACGCTTTATCCACTGCACCACCACAGGTCAGGCTATTACTTTTTTTTTTTAAAAAAAAGGTTGTGCCATACTCGCCAACATTCAAAAGACCGACAATACCAGTGTGGACAAGGCTCTGGGTAAACGGGTACTTTCAAACCCCTGGGAAGGGTAATTTGAGGGCCCTCCAGACTGCAGTTTAGTAATATGGATCAACACTTGAAACAATGAGCGTTCTATACTTATTGAGTACTCAGAATGTGCCAGCACTGTTGAAGCAATTTATATAACTGATAACTTATATAATTATAGAACTCCTTTCATCCTTGCCACACCCCTCTGATAGATCTTCTACTATCCCCATTTTATTTGCACGACGGCCATGGCAGAGAGAGATTATGTAACCTGCACACCTAAGAAGTACCGGTCCTGGATTTGAACCTAGACATTTTGACTCCAGAACCAGGATGGTCAGTCACCAAATCATTACTGAGCCTGTGACCGTGTCTGGGAAGTCGCTCTGATGCCACACGTAGCATCAGTGCACAGAGGGAGTGTATGCAGTTAGAAAAGATGGAAACATCTAACGTCCGTCGTTAAGGGTATGCTGAAATTCTTGTGCTCCTAAAATAGAACACCATGGAGCTGTTATAAAAGGGCCATGTGGGTCCCTAGTACAGAAAGATATTCATGACCATGCAGACGGGAGAAAAGAAAGCCACAGAACAGCATGAATAGTCTGGATCCATTTACATCAAGTAGAGATGGAAAATATAAAATCAGATGCAGAAAGATGCAATCTGGACTTTCTTTCACCAAATGGTAACCATGTAACCATGGTAACCCATGGAGAAGGGAGGAGGAGGGCCCGATTTATTTTTAATTGAGTACTATTACTTTTGTAATTAAAAACACATTTTAAAAATAGTACTGGTACCTATGTAATGTTATTAACCATTTCCAGCCCCAATTAAAAAAAAATAGTGTTGGTTATCGTAAACTGGTAAAACTTTTATTTTCTTTATATATATATATGCACATATACATATGTGTATATATATGTATATGTATGTATGTATTTTTCTGATTTTTATGAAATTTATTAGGGTGATATCGGTTAATAAAATTATAAAGGTTTTAAGTGTTCAGTTCTATAATAGCTCACTTGTATATTGTATATTTATATTTTTGAGTCTTGCTCATTTTATTTTTACAGTGAATACATACTCCTTTATCGGCATAAAAATTACTAATGTGGTTTTTCTCTGGAGGTTATGAAAACCTGTGCCCCACTCTATTATTTCACCACAAGTAAGCCCAGGGCACAGCATAAGCATCGCGGCCACTCGGGGCTCTCTTCTAGAGCAAGACCACCAGGCCAGAGTTCCTTAACTCAGAGCAGTCTCAGTTCAGTTTTAAAAATCACAAGAAATTATAAATGAAGTCAATGACTCTAACCCTCTTTCTCTCTGCCACACACATACCTATTTCTGTAGTGTTTCCCCAAGTACATTCCTCACTTTCCCGTCACTTTTCTCTGTGGACTCCCTGAAATCCTGCAAAGTTGACTTCACTGACCTTCTCCCCACTTTACAGACTAGGAGACTGAGTCCCAGAAAGAGGACCCCATGGATGAATGTGGCTCAGATGTGTCTGCAGTCCTCGGCTTTCCCTTGCTCTTGGTGCAGGAGGTGAAGGGTGTAGATGGGTGTCCACTGGGGACATGCAGAAGCTGACAGTCCCCCACCTCGCTGTCCTGACCCAGGGGACACAGCAGGAGCAGCTGGGGCTCACCTTGTAGAGCTTGGCCAGCTTGCGGTTGGCTGCATCCTCCTTGGCTGTGTCCTCGGTTCCCTCGGGCAGAGCTGGCTTGGTGCCCAGCACCTGCAGAAATGGAGAGATGGAAGAAAGGATGGCTGTGAGCTCTAGCAGCCTCCTTCCACAGGGAGGGGCCTAAGCTCCTGACTAAGCCCTCTCCCCAGGCAGGCAAGGACCACACAGGCATCCACAACAACCCTCCAGCTAGGGGGAAACGCCCCTGGAGACATCCTGCATCCCTTCACCCGCCTCTTGTGTGCAGAGCTAGCTCTACCGCACTGGCCTGTCCCCATCTCCATGAGTTCCAGAGATCCCCCGCTCCCCGCCTCCAGGACAGTCCCTCAGACACTCACTCACTCTATCATTTCCTCCCAGGCTTTCTAGGAACGATAACTAGCCACTGAACATATTTTCCACCCCACACTTTAAGGGATTCCATTTAACGCTCATACCCACACCAGAAGGCACAAATTATCACTCATTTCACGGAAGAGGAAACAGAAGTCCAGAGAGATGGAGTGACTTATGCACACAGTTACTCAGTGGCCAAGCAGAATCTCAACCCATGACTTCAGAGCCTATTTTCACGACCCTCCGCTCCGGCTACCTCTAGCCTCAACAACCCCAGCCACCATCTCTCCCAGGCCACAGTTACGCCCAGGCTCCTCCTCCTCATAATCACCTTCTCTTCCTAAAAGCCAGAACTCAAGCCCCCCCCAGAGAAGCAGGAACTATGTGGAATGGAGCAGAGTTCATGGTCTCCTCCTTTTCCTGGTGAACTCTGCCTCTGTTGATATGTTCACACAGCAAAACAGCTGACAATCGCCTCCTGCAGTTGACTAAATAAATGGGCCGTAAGCTATCAGGAATGGTCAGAAAAGAGGGGACACATGTCTCAGGGGTACTTTGCGGACCCCGGCCCCAGCACCAGGCTTGCCCCCGAGAGAGAGGCGGGGACCCTCTTCCTCAGGTGCTTTGGAGGATCTGGCCCTCCCCACTGGAGGGTGTGGCTCACAACCCCAGCAAACACCAGTGCGGGGATTCTAGCCCCCCTCTCAGCGGCGTCTGGGAGCTGTCGGGGCAGCCGTTCTTCCGTACTTCCTAAAGAGCTCCAGCTTGATAGAAAAGCAAGTTCAACTCAAAACTGCCTACTAAATGTAAGAAAGTAAAGAGCGTCCTGTCTCCATGCTCAGCCTCCGCCCTACACTCCTGGGATGCTGCCGTCAGTACCTGGATCATTGCCTCAGGCTCGGCGCCCTCCTCAGACACGTGCACGCGGGCCCGGCCACTCCGCTCGTTGTCCCGGATGCCCTTGGACACCTGCGTGGCCTTCAGCCTCTCAAATCGGTTGCTGTTGGAGCCGCACCACTGATAGATATCCTGTAAGACACGGACCCTGTTTAAGGCAGTGCCCCAGCCTTCGTACAAGCCCTGCCCAGTGACAAGGTCAGGAGGAGACTGCGGGGTGTGTGTAAGCTCGCCTTGCTCTCTGCTTGCGCAGGTGAGTGCCCGTGGAGCGTGCACATGCACACATCCAAGCATAGCGAGTGTGATCTGAGTGCACCAGGGTATGTGAGTGCATGGCTCAAGACGAGTGTTTTTCACAGGTGCAACTGCACAGAGCATGTGTATAAAAATGTTTTGCCTGCCGGTAGGAGCGGAAATTGGTACAACCAATTTGAAAAACCATGTGGCTATAATTAATAAAGCTCAGTCTATTGTTATCTTGTGAGCCAGCGATCCCTCTCCTAGGAATATACCCAACAGAAGTGCATCCCGATGCCCACCCCGATGCTGCACAAGAACACTGGAGTAGCACCCCATGTAATGGCCTCACACCAGAAACTGCCCCAGTGCCCATCAACAACAGATACGCATAAATCGTGGCATATCCAGCCAATCGAATCTTACAGAGCAAGGAGAATGATCAATCTACAATATGGATGCATCTCAGAAGTGGAATGTTGAGCAGAAGTCAAACATGAAAAAGGACGGTTCCATGTACACAAAGCTCAGAAGCGGGCAAAACTGCCCCATGCTGTGAGAGTGCAGGATGCTGCTTGTCCTTGGGGGTGAAGGGCTGAAAGGGAACAGCGGGGGCTTCCTAGGGGCCGGTGATGTTGTTTTTTGATCCAGATGCTGGTTACACTGTGTTTACTCTGTGAAATCCATAGAGCTGTTCACTCAGGATTCACACACTCTTTTGGGTGCCTATTACACTTCAATAAAAAGCTTACACTAAAAAAGTGTGTACCTATGTTTGCACGGACACATGTATACATGAGGATGGTGTGCAATGTCTGTCCACGTTCCTTTGCAGGTTTGGGGCACGTGGATTTGGAAGGCATGGCTCTAAGCATCACCCGTCTGTAAGGTGGGCCTGGGTAAGACCACCCACGCACACTGTCATATACAAGTGTGCATGCGCACCTGCACATCTGACACATGTATAGGTGGGTCCTTGAACAACACGCCAAGTCTGCGTGTGTAGGCATCTGTAGCGGTGCCATGTCCATGCCTGGTGGGTGAGAGCCAACAGTTTTTGCACATGCCTCCCATGAATTTTTAAGTGAGTGACTTCATGTAAAAAGTTACACAAGATGTGCATATGAAAACAAGATGTCAAGGAGTCTATATGTCAATTGAAGTCTGAGTACACTGTGCAGGAGGCCTGTGCCCATGAGCATGACAGGCTTGAGTCCACACATGTGGGAGTCTGAGTGCCGGGCACATCTGTACCTGAGTGTTTGCAGGTGTGTCTGACTCATGTATAGAGCATGTGCGTGCATGGAGCTGGTGTGCCCGTGGCTTTCCCTGTCTGTGTCTGCATGTGTCTGCCTCCCCAGAGTCAGGACTGGTTAGGCCGGGAATACTTCAGTGTCCCCCGGAAAAGGGCAAGGCAGAACTCACGTTGCCCAGGTCCAGGATGAAGCAGTCACCATTGTTGAAGCTCTCCCAGGACACAGGCACCTCAGTGGCACGGACCACACGCCGCCCTTTGACCTGGAAGAGTCTCTGCACCACCACCTCATTGGGTACCACGTGCTTGAACCCTGATGCCACGCCTCCTTTCTGTTGGGACAAGGGGACAGCGTCAGTCCAGGGGAGAGGGTCCAGGAAGCAGACATGGGGAAAGGAATAGGGATAAGCTGGAGAAAATTCCGGCGTAGGACTAGAGGCCTCCCAGCAGATTCCGTACCGCGGCACCTTGCGGCCACTCCTTTGAGTGCCTTCCTCGCTAACAAAGACCTCTGGGGCCACTCTCCTGGATCAAAATGCTGCGCTTCCGTTTCTCAACACCACTCCCCAATCATGTTCAAAGGAACCCTGATCCCCAAGACATTCTCCAAGAACAGGGTTCCCTGGGGGAGTGGAGGAAGGGCTTCCACGAAGGCCAGAAAGGCAGTCAGCCCATCCGGACCCCTCTTCGCTGCCTCACTTTACAGAGTGAAGCCAAGGCTGACTCACCACAGACTCCATGAGGGCAAGGCAACAAAGGGAGCTAGTCTTAATCAGGCTCCTATTGAGTCTACACACAGTAAGTAATATGGAAGTGTTTGTGAAACTAGAATGCCCACTGTGCTGGGCTATTTGCATGTGTCTTCTATGAGACAGGTGTCAGTCTCCCCATCTCACAGGTGAGGAAAGCAGAGCCCAGAAGTGAACGGACTTGACCAAGCCGGGATTCAAACCCAGGTGTGACTGAATCTACAGATTCTTCCCCAACATCAGGCTTTCTTAGAGCAAAGGTCACTATGGTCCCCCCAGGACAGGAGGCAGGAACAAGCCCTGTTTTGAGCAGTCTTTCAAGTAGAAATGTATACTGTTCACAAAAATTAGGGATATTTCAAAATGAGTATGAAGTTATAAAATATCCCTTAATTTCTGTGAGCAGAATTCTTTTACCTTTGTAAGTGAAGCGCCCCCTGGTGTCCTTTCTTGGTACCAACATGAGGCCCTTCAAGAGCATCCCCTTGGGCTCAGCAAGGCGGCTAACGTGTTCAAAGGGCTTTTCCTTATGCCCTGCTTCAAGGGCCCTCCTGCTGGAGAACAGGTGAGGAAGGGCAGCTGGAGGAAAAGATGAAATGCCCTGCACTCACCTGGTAATGACTGCCAAGGATGCCATTCAATAAGGGCTGGGGCACCTGCTTTATGGACATGCAATGTGGTGTCACAAGCTCTAAGGTAAGACTCTCATTATCCCCATTCACAGGCAAAGAGACTGAGGTTCAAAGAAGTTAAGCCTCGTGTCCAGGATCCTAGCTAGTTGGTGACAGTGCTGGGTTTTACACCCAAGCTCACTGTTCCAGGGACCCAGCCACTTCCAAGTCTGCCAGCCAGTGGTTCCTAAGTGTCTGTGGGCAACTCTGACCTGGGGACTTCATCTAACTGCAGCTAAAGAGATAGTGGATCTAAAAAGTTTGACCATTTCCGTGGATTCCTCAGAGACGAGGAAATGGGGGAAGAAAAAGACCCTTAACCTCTTTTTCATACATTCTAAAATATTGTGCTTGTTCAAGCATGCCTGTTATTAAAAAAAAAAAAAAAGAAACACTTTTTTTGTGTGTGTGTGTATTTTTCCAAAGTTAGAATCAGGGAGGCAGTCAGACTCCCGCATGCGCCTGATCAGGATCCACCCAGCATGCCCACCAGGGGGCAATGCTCAGCCCATCTGGGGTGTTGCTCCGTTGCAACCAGAGTCATTCTAGCACCTAAGGCAGAGGCCATGAAGCCATCCTTACTGCCCGAACTAACTTTGCTCCAGGGGAGCCTTGGCTGTGGGAAGGGAAGAGAGAGACAGAGAGGAAGGAGAGGGGGAAGGGTAGAGAAGCAGATGGGCTCTTCTCCTATGTGCCCTGAACCGGAAATCGAACCTGGAACTTCCAAATGCCAGGCCGATGCTCTACCACTGAGCCAACCAGCCAGGGAAAATAGAAACACTTTTAAAAGGGTTGTTTTATTCATAAATCTCGATTCCAATAAATTCTCTGTATATAAATTTATAAAATAAAAATTTATAGATTTCTAACAATTGTGGCATGCATTTCTTGATTAACTAACTCTCCTGACCTAGAAAATTAGACTTGAAGAGACAAGTTAACAAAATAACAAAAGTAAGTTCTTCAAAGACAGTGAATCTACAAATGAAAGAGGTAGAAATTTTTTGAAATTTTTACTATTTGTTACTATTTGTACTATAATCTTTAGGATTGATTATTGCTTTGTATGGTCTAATCATTAAATGGGTGAAAATGGGCATCATATTATTTGAATAAAATTTAATAGGATAAATTGTTTTAAAAGCCACTTTGCAAATTAAAGTAATCAGATATTTTTAGATCATTCTATATCTATAAGAAATCCATATCTATATGTTCACATAGAGAGAGAAAGAAATGATCTATTATTTGGTGTACAAGTCCATAAGCAGAACCATGGGGGGACTTTTACTTTTGATAACCTGTATTTCTATAATATTTGACATTTTGCAATAAGCTGGTATCATTCTTATAGTCAGAAGAAAGGAAAAACTAGAAAAATTTACATTTTTTGAAATGTGAAATTGTTTATAAAATAAAGAAAAGTGTAGTGGCTGCGTCTGGTCCCTTCCACCCTCTAAACACAACGTTCCTTACCCAAGAAATAGGAAGGAGGCCAGGAAGGAAAGCATTCAAGTGATTCTCTGAGTTTTCCATTGTGCTCCTCAGGGTCAGGGGCTTCTAGAATCAGCCAACCCACATTCTGTTTGAACAAAAGGTTTCAAATAGCCAGCCCCAAGGGGTCTCTAAGGTTCTTTCTGAGAGTCAAAGAGGAAAAGGAGGAAGAAGAGGAGAAAAAGAAGGAGAAGGAAAAGAAGGAGGCAGTGACTTTTAAAAGGACTTGGGGGTTGCAGAACAAGATGAGCCAGGCGCTGTGGCAGCCCTGTCCCCTCCCTGCCCCTTCTCACACTGGAGGGCAGAATGGGTTGGAGGTGCAGGCTTTCACAGGAATAAGTCTTGCATAACAGGCTCTGCTCCTTGGGGATCTATAATTGATGAGGGCTCCCGGCCAAGAACCTTGGGTTGGGCTGGCCAAGGGCGGGGGCAGCTGGCGGGCTTGCAGAAAGTGGCAAACAGGACTTGGTTGGGACCTCACATTTGCACCAGGAGCCGGAGCCTTTCAGGACTGGGTTGGGAACCCTTTCCTCAGAGTGTGGCCCTAGAACATTCTGGAAAAGTCCCCAGAGTGGAGAAGGCATGCAGATGCCTAGGCTTCATCTGTACTAATATCATAGACCAGGGGACCTTGAACTGTCCACTCAGAACCAGCTCCATGCTAGCCCCTCACACTTAGGTTTGAATCCCAGCTCCATCACTTATCAGCTATGCAAGTTGTTTAACTTGTCCTCACAGAAGCAACCATACGCAGGCACTGTTGTTATATAACCAATAAATGTTCGATGAATGAATGCCAAATGGGGAATGTGTGAGAGGCACAGAGCTGGTCCAAAGCCTCACAGTGAGAGGGGGGCCTTGGGACTGGAAGCTCAATCTCTCTGGCTCCTTGTCAAGTGCAATTTCTACTTCCTGCTCTAGTAGCTGCAATAAAGCCAGGTACTTCTCCAGGTCAGAGGACTGGGTTCCAACCTTCTCACTTCTCCTTCTTCTAGGTATCAGAGCCCCAGAATGGGGCGGAGGAAGAAGGCAGAGCTGGCTGGACAGCCCAGTAGGAGCTGTGAGCATGGGTGAACTGGCAGGCGGAGCTAGTAAGCTCTAGGGAATCCAGCCCAGTTCTGTCCAGCCAAGGGCTGGGGCTCCGTTCCTAGGACACACCCTGCCCTTTGCTATGTCAGTCTCACTAGCACTTTCCCATCATCCAATTCCCTATGCCTCACCTGGATACACAGGGTCATCACCTGAGTTCCAGAGAGAGACAACGACTTGTATAAAGTCACACAACACATCAGTGGCACATACCTGATTTGATAGGCTGGCTGGTGTAGTGAAAAGAATGGTGGGAGTCGGGAGATCTAGGTTCGGGTCCCAGGTCTTGGACTGACTTGCTCTGTGACCCTGGGCCAGTGCTTAATCACTCTGTGCCCCAGTTTTCCCCTCCATCCCTGAAGAGATTTTGACTCTGACATTAATGTCTATCTGGCTATCAAAGCTCGTGATTCTATCCTGACCAAAGAGAAGCCCAGTTTTGCAAAACTATAATTTTTCCTGAACCTTTCCAAGGTGCCAAGCCCCATGGAAGGCATTTCCCAGCTACCCCTTCACCAATCCTCTGCCCAGGCCTGAAGGGCAGGTATAACTGGCTCTCACATAGCTGAAGAAGAAAGGGAGGCTCAGGGAGGCCACGTGGCTTGCCAGAAGTCACACAGCATATTAGGCGACAGCTTCTCAGGCTTCCTGGCTTGTTTTGTTCAGCCCTACCTGGCTGGGGGCTGAAGGAAAATCTGTGTTGGCTCAGACTTTTCAGAGTTCAAGTTCAAGTTCAAGGGGGATTCTAATGAATATAAAGAGGAATGTGATGGAGGGTGCCGTTTCCAATACCTAACCTGGGACCCTCTGTTGGCACGGTGCAAGGACTATGGGGTGCATAAACAGGATTGGGTCCAAGGCCAGGACAAGTGAGCTGCTGGGTGTCCACCCACGGCCCACCCCTTTCTGCTGGGGCTAGGAAGACAACTGTAAAGTGATGGGGAATTCTCTTCTCCCCACTTTAAGACAAGGAACCAGAGGCTCAGAGAGGGGGTGTGAATTGTCCAAGGTCACAGAGCTAGGAAGGGTCCAGGATTCAATCCCAGAGCTGACCAACTCCAAAGGCTGAGCTCTGACCTATCTGCCCACATCACCCCAGAAGACTGAGAGGAGGGTGGAACCGAGTGAGTCCTGCCAATGGTGCGTTTGTCCCTGCCACCCAGGACCAACCTTGTATTTGAGACCGGACTTGAAGTAGCCAAGGAAGGTGGCAGACTCGAAGCCCTGGACCTCGCGGTGCTGCACAGCCCGGCCGTTCAGGTAGTCGTCCAGCTGCACGGTGAAGATGGCGGCCGCCCCGCTCTCATCCTGGCTGCACTCATTGCCTAGGGGACATCAGAGCAGCGTGAGCCTGGCTTCCAGAGAGTTCTCCCAGCCTCCTATGGAGGACGACTCTGGAGCCCCCAGCACTGCGCTGGCCTGGCTGTAGAAGCTGGGCAAACCCCTGCTTTCAATGAGCCTCAGTTAATTCATCTGTATAATGGGGGAGATGGGGCCTGACTCCATGGTCGCTAAGAGTGTTCCCAGCTCCAGCACATCCCCCTAAACTTACCTCTCTGTTCTCCCACACTCCTCAACCGTGCTGAGCATGAAGTCAGCCCTGGGAGCATCAATTCAAGTTAGGAAACTGAGGCTCAGTGAGGAGGCAGGACTTACAGAGTCACACAGTAGAGCTGTGGCAGGGACTCCAGGCTCTCAACTCTGAAGGGTAAACTGGGACATGGCTGGAACTGGGCCAGGGAAGCAGTGGACAGGTCCAGGGTCCCCAAGGCACCCCCAGTTCTGAGCGCCAGGCTAATTTCTTTAACCCTCACAGCACCCCCATGAGATAGTGGGGCACTACTATCACAGACACTTTACAGAGGTTCTGGGTGACCCGCCACAGGACAGAGCTGGGCTCTGACCTGGGGGACACCGGCTCTAGAGCCTGAGGGGACGTAATCCCTAGCCAAGAGCCTAGCACACAGGTGATGTTCAGTAGTCGCTCAGCTCCCATGGGGGCTGCCTTGAGACCACACCCCAAGAGGCTGTGCTTGATGGGGGTGGAGGCTGGCCTCACCCAGCCAGTAGTGGAGGTCGTATTGCAGGTTCCCGTTCCTCAGCTGCACAGTCTTCAGGATGACATAGGCGTCGCCTGTGAAGAAGTCGCCATAAAGGTTGGGGGGCACGGGTACCAGGTCAAACTTCTCCACACGCCAGATCTGCAGGCCAGGCTCCTTCCCCGCCTTGAGAAATTCGGGGTGCTCCACCACCATGCTGCTGGGCTGGAAGAGATAGAGCGGAGCCTGAGCAGGGGCAGAGGCCCTGGCAGGGAGAGAGACCCCGGGGCACGAGGGAGGGGGGTTCTAGCATCAAGAGCATCTCACTTGAGCCTCTGACTCTCCCCACCCCTGAGGCAAGTTTAACCTCTTCCACGACCCCTATCTCCATGAGTGAGCAAACAGGACAGAGTGTAGGCTCCAAACACTGTCCTTGGCCAGCATCTGTCTGTCCTACTCAGCTTTCCGGTGACGGAGGGGACAAAGAACTCAACCCTTTTTCTTCCCTTCTTAATGCCAATTGATTGGGACAGCTGAGGCACAGAGAGGTGAAGTGACTTTGCCAAGGACCTCAGCTAGGAAATGGTGTAACAGCAATTGCCCCAAGCTCTAAGAGCACAAACTCTGGGACCATGGGAAGAGCCCCCTCAAACGAAAATGGTAAATCTGGGGGTCCCCAGGAGTTCAATGTGTTCCCTTATGGCATCCTCCGTGGCTCTTATAACTGGCAGACTCCTAAGAGAGTTCGTCACCTAACCCCATTTTGAAAATAGAAAAACTGAGGCCCAAAAATGGGAGGAGGCTAGCCCAACATCACACAACCTGTTGGCTTTTGCTCTTTGGAAGTGGGAAGATTCCCACTCCTCATTCATGTACCCATCATATACCCAAGAGGGATCTAAATGACAGCCCAAGTGGCCTCCTGCGCTGTCTGCCTCCTCCCTCCTGCCCCCCAGCACCCCACCCCCAAATTCCATTTCTTAGAAAAGGCGGACAGGATGCAGCCAGGGTCTGCAGGCGCCTGTTGGAGAGGAGGTTGTCAAGGATGGGGAAAGGCTGTCAGACATGCAGGAGGGCTACACAGAGGGGCATGGGACTGTTAGCCTTGGTCCAAAGGGCAGAAATCAGCAGGCACAGGTCACCCGGCCGGAGGACACATCTGGTGGGAGAGGTCAGAGAAACCAGACAGGGAACTCAGGCAGAGGTGTGGAGAAATACAGAAGGGAAACAGGAGAGAGGAGAAACCAGACAGAGCAGAGGAGGTGTCTGAGAGGAGAGATTAAATCATTATCATGACAATAAGCAGGCAGAGGTGAGATCATAAAAGAAAGAACACGTTGGAGAGGGAGAGAGAAATCAGATTAAAAAGAGGAATTTGAGTGGTAGAAATCAGAAGAGGGAAAGGGAGAAGTCAGGCAGAGGGAAGGAGAGACACCAGACCTGGAAAAGGAGAAATCAGGCGGCAGGGATGGGTAAGAAATCAGAGGGCGGAGGGGGAAAAGAAATCCGGCCAAGGTGAGGTTAGCCTCTAGGGAGGGAAACAGCCAGGTCCCGGAGGCTCCCACCCACATCCACGGGAGCCCCGGAAGCAGCAAGAGATACTTACAAAGCAACAAAACAGTTTTTCCATTCTAGACCTGAATTACTCCCCTTTTCCTAGCGCTGTATCTGCAAGAACTTACAATAGAGAGTTACTCCGGGAGCCCCCGGGCCCCTGGGCACTCACCCGCCCCTGGGTCGCCGGTGCCTGGTCCGGTGCCTGGGCTGCCCCCCGGGGTGCGGTGGCCGCATGGGTCAGTGGCGACAGCGTGCACAGCGCCAGGACCAGCACGCCCAGCATAGCGGGCGCAGAGCGTTGGGGAGCCATGGCGGCGAGGTCGGCAGAACACCCAGGAGACAGCCTCGGACTCCGGGTTGCCGGACTTTAAGTAGCCGCTGGCCCATCCCGCCTAAGCCGGGACCGCCCCGTAGGGAGGGCTTGGGGCAGGGCTGGGCCCCCGTGGGCCGGGCAGGGGCGGGGATCTGGCCTGGATTTTGGAGACAACGGGGTTCCCATCGGACCGATTCGACTGGGTGCGGCCGCCCCTTCACCCCAGCTCCCGGGGGCGGAGACCAGGCACAGGGATTGGCATACAGCAGGCGCTAACTCTGTGCACTCTCAATGGGCGCATTCATGAATGGCAGGGAGCCCAGCTCAGCCTCCTGTAGGACTCAGGTAAGACCCCTCCACGTGGGCACCTAACATCTCCAGCATTTACTGAAGGCTTTCCACGCATCATGAGAAGGTTGACACAGCATAATCTCCTTTATCCTCTGCAGGGTGGGTATTGGGACAGCCCCATCTCACAGAGGGGAAAACTGTCTGCAAAACAGTCAAGCACCCTGCACACCACTAGGAAAAGGTGCAGCCAAGATGGGAGCCCAGGCAGTCTGGGTGGCCTACCCACCTAGGTGGCATGCAGCTGCCACCAGCCAGGGGCAGACTGAACCCCTGAGCCAACAGGCCGCAGGACTAGCAGGCAGACCTCTCACCTTCTGCGACTACAGGTTTTACTCTACTCAGGACCACCCTCTTTCCTTTTTCTAAAAGAGGTTTTCTTCTTCGGTTCTCCCAGTACTATTTTGTATTGGTTTCAGGTGTACAGAATAGTGATTAAACCAGGGGTCCCCAAACAACGGCCTGCAGGCTGCATGCGGCCCCCTGAGGCCGTTTATCAGCCCCCCACCACACTTCTGGAAGGGGCACCTCTTTCATTGGTGGTCAGTGAGAGGAGCACAGGATGCATCCGCACCCATAGTTCCCATTGAAATACTGGTCAGTTTGTTGATTTAAATTTACTTGTTCTTCATTTTAAATATTGTATTTGTTCCCGTTTTGTTTTTTTACTTTAAAATAAGATATGTGCAGTGTGCATAGGGATTTGTTTATAGTTTTTTTTATAGTCCGGCCCTCCAACGGTCTGAGGGACAGTGAACTGGCCCCCTGTGTAAAAAGTTTGGGACCCCTGGATTAGACAATCAAAAGTGTTTTTATTCTTAAAATGTTTATTTTCATCAAGGCTTAAAGTCACATATTTGTACAGTTGTTTCCTTCCTCCCAACCCCACTTACTTCTCCCCAGGAACAACCACTTCTATCTACCCCCTTTGGCTGATGATTTCAGGGTTTACCTGTATGTCTTACAAGAGTTGCTTCTTGTAGTTGTTGAATTTGGTAGTATTTTATTTTGTTTTTTGTTGTTGTTCTAGGTCCTATCTGTTGCCCTCCCCTCAGAAAAGACAAGGCTTTAAGTCTTTTCCCCACTCCCAGACCCGCTTCCCATTCCTCCTCTCTCCCATTTCTGAGGCATACAGTCACTGGGTTAGGGAAGTGCTACCCAGACTCACCTAGTCCCCCCAACTCCTCTCTGCCCCCTCCCACTCAACTCACCCTACTGGACTCAACTGCTCTATTTCCAAGGTCTCTTTGCATCCCAGAACTCCCCCACTCCCAACAGCCCAGCATGATGACAAAAAAAGAGAATTGGGAGTCAGAGACCTGGCTTTGATTCCCATCTCCACTGTGTGTAGGTTACTGTCCTTCTCTATGCCTTAGTCGCCTCATCTACTAAAGGGGTACAGTAGTTGCTGAGGATTAACCCAGCCTCTGTGTGTGAAAATGGCCTGGCTGACATCTAGGTAAAGGGGGTTCCTGTCCCCCTGCCCCATAGCTATGGTCGCCTGTTCCAGCCCCTCCTGTAATCCAGCTTCTATCTAATCAGGCTCACGTTTGCCCTCCATCCTCCCCAACTTCCGTCTACTTAAGGGGGTATGCAGGTCAGAAAAAGGACTTAGGGAAAACCCATACACAGAGAAGATGATTCAGACTGTATGTATTATAAGAAGACTACATGGAGAAAGGGACTTGTAACTTGGGCACTAAAGGACAGGAAGTATAATGGGAAATAACCATGCTATATTACTTTTATAGTCTGATTAGCCATAGAATAGAATTAAAATGAGAATACACTAATATAATAAGCTTATAAAATAACTTCTGTAAAGCCACCCATGTTAATCTTAGTAAATATAAAACCCAGCTTGTGACACTAATGGTAACAGTGATGTAATATTACCAATCTAGTAATCAAAGTCATGCATTCTGTAACAAATCAAAAGCATATAATCAATTCTATGCTTTCACCTCTGGCTGAATTCTTCTTATAGCCCAACAGCCTGTTCCCCTCCTAGAATAAGGAACATTAATGCTGGTGACGAATCACAGCCATCTAACTGACATACATCAAGAGTTAACATAGAGCAAGAAGAATAAACCATCAGCCCCCACCCTGGAAAATAATTATTGTTTTTCAGAAGAACAATGACTCAAGTTTATAAGATACTTGCTAACTTCAGTTTCAATTAGTTACAAGGCCAAGAGGACCATGGAAGTCCAACCAGCCATGAATATAAGAAAAAGCCCCTTTCTCAAGAAAACCCTCATGTCTGCCCTTCCTCTGGGAGTTCTCCCCTCCGCATTTCTGCTGATCCCCTATATAATCTGGCCAAAAAGTCTGAGCTGGTAAGATGGTTTTTCTTTTTTGTTTGTTTGTTTTTTAGAGAGGAGAGAGGAGAGAGAGAGAGAGAGAGAGAGAAAGGGGGGAGGAGCTGGAAGCATCAACTCCCATATGTGCCTTGACCAGACCAGTGCAGGGTTTTGAACTGGCGACCTCAGTGTTCCCAGGTCGACGCTTTATCCACTGCGCCACCACAGGTCAGGCAGGAGGACAGGAGTCCCCCCATCTTCTCAGGTGGCTGACACTTGAATAAACCTCTTTCCTTTTCACCAGCACCTGTGTCACAAATATTGGTTTTTCACCTCACAAGCAGCTGAACTTGGATTCAATGACAGGAGGGAGATTACAGAGAAAAGAAGGTGAAAGGATTAGTCAGAAACCATATACACATAACACAGAGTCTCAGAGTCTCAGCCGACAGGATGGCGGTAACAAGAGAGAAGTGGGGGTGGGGGAGGTGGAGGTGGGCAAAGGTGGAGACGATGGGGACAGAAAGAGACTGCTTGGGGCAGAGGGTACACGATGTGCTGTGCAGATGTTGCATTGAGTTTTACACTTGAAACCTGTACGGTTTTAGAAGCCAGTGTCATCCCAATAAATTCAACTAAAAATAAAGGAAGAAAAGGAATGTTTGGAGAGGGAACAGCATGGGCAAAGAGCAAGAAAACATAGTCCACATCAGTGAAAAACGAAGAGGTCCAGTCTAAACCACAGCGAGCAAGAGGAGACGAGGCTTGGGGAGGGGGGTGGCGGCAGCAGGGGTCACAGGGACCCATGTGCCACACAGAAGAGCCTGAACTTCATCCCAGTGTCTGGAGAGGGTGGTGGTCACAGAGAGATGCCAAGTTGTCAGGGCCTGCCGAGCCTGCAGCTCCGGCCTAAGTGCAGACAGCTCTTCTCTCCCCTGAGGCATTTTGGAGGATACTGACACCCCACGGTTCTCATATGATCTGTTGGAAACATCAACCAGCCTCACCTCTCTGGATGGCAATTTGATTATCCAAATTCAAAACACACAACACAACCAGAGATCCACTTCCTTCAGAATTACTTACAAAGAAACACAAAAATATACGTGCAAGGATGTTCACTGAAGCATTGTTTGAAGAAAACTGGAAAGGGCCCAAATCTCCTGGTTAAATAAATTACTGAGCCACCATACAATGGACCACTCTGCAGCTGTAAAAACACAATGAGCTAGATCGGACGGTGCCTGGCACGCAGTAGGCACCTCAATAAGCGAAAAGTAAAGTGTACAACTACTGGCTCCTCTGCGTTATATGCTTTTTAATAAGGGTATCTGTTTTTGCACCCATCCTTAAGAAGACAAGGAGGACAAACACCAAAGTGTCAAGGCGGTTTGCCTGAATTGTATGAGAGGGGAGAGTTTCCCTCTCCGACACTGCCAGGCTGCCTGGTCTGCAGTGAACTCCTGGATCTCCAGAGTCAGCACGAGGAAACATTTTAGGGTGATGAAAACATCCTACCAGTGGATTACAGGGATGATTACACAACCAAGAACTCCGCTAAAATTCAGAATCCTGTAAGCTTACAATGGTAAATTGTTATGGTATGTAAATTATAACTCAATATACTTGCTTAAAATAAAAAATAAAAGAAACTTGCTGTAGGGTTTAAAACTATTTACAAGTATGTATCCAAGATACTGTACTTTTTTTTGTAACAAAACACCAATCTAGAAATAATACCTTTAAAAATATGCTTAAAGAGATGTGTGCTCGTTAGATAATCCGGAAAACCCAAACAAGTAGGAAGAAGAAATTTCCTTGTCACCCCAGCACCCTAGTGACCCTGAGCCAGCAGCTGGCCCAGCTGTGTGGTCTGTTCTCGGTGCAGTGTGGCCCTGACCTCTTCAGTTGGTGATTAACAGAGGGCTTCTGTGGCTTGGCCTTGGCCCCACAGTCTGACAAGCAGTCCAGGATCACTGGCTCTCAGCTTAATGATCATCAAGGTCCTGCAGCTTTGCTTGCCACATCGCCCTGGAGCCTGGGCCCTCCGCACTGGAGACCTGGTGAATGGGCCCTGGCTCCTGCCCTCAGAGAGCCCACAGCCTGGGAACTCTCACTCCAGGACAGGATCTGTGTGTGGATCCTGTGATGCAGGCTGGGCCCTGCCTGACAGAGGATGTATGGGTTCAGGAGAGTTGGGGGGTAGATTTGGGTGCAAGAGAAAGATCACTAGGTAGACAGGAAGAGGCCCCAATGCCAGGTTTGGCTCTACTACTGACTTCCTGGGTGATTTGGGGCAAGTTACTATCTTCCTCTGGGCCTCAGGGTCTCCATTGCAAAAGATGGGGTAGGCCCCTATGCTATTCCCAGCTCCAGCACTCCCAGACACTGGCCGCGCAACCACACCCAGCACCCATAAGTCTCAGCCTCAGGGTTCCCCTCTGTGAAATGGTGCTGGACCAAGTCACCTCTACAGGTCCTTCTGCATCTGACAGTCCAGGGCCCCAGACCTGCGGGAGGCACCGCCAGCACCAGCAGTAGCATGCCACCTCTCCTCCGGGCCCAGACATCTCTAGGAGAAGGGGGGGGAGGAGAGGGGGTCCAAGACTGCACCCCTTCATAGCAACCAGGGAAATGGGCATTCACGTTCCTATCTTACATGTGCGGAACTGAGGCTTGGGGTGGTTCAGTAGCTTGCTCAGGGCTACTCGGCTGGAAAGAGGCACTGCTGGATTCAGAGGTGTGGCTGGACCCAGTCCCCAAGCTCTGTCTGGGCAGATCAAGCAGGACTTCTTGGCACTCTCTGGCCTAGGCAGGGTGTACCAGTGTCCTTTCCAGGTAAAGGGTTACAGTTGCTAAACCAGGCAAGCCCAAGCCAAGCCTGGCAGCCGGGAGTCTCTGGGACAGCTGTCCCCACCACACCTTCCAGGTCAGGGCAGGAGGTGACACCAGGAAAACCCTCTAGCCCTCCACATACCTGTGTGAGCACCCAGGACAGAGGCATGCCCTGGGAAGATCCCCAGGCTGTGGCCACTGAGTAGAAGATGGACTGGCTCCTACACGCCATGCTGCTCACGGGCACTCAGGTCAGGTATAGCTTCTTTGACTCGGGAGGCTGTCTGGCTCTGCCACCTCTCACTCTCTGAACACGTCCTAGTCCCTTCCCTTCTCTGCACCTCAGAGGTCCCCTTAACCTCTGATCCTGGATATTCCTGGCTCTTGCCCAGGGTCACACTCACACGAGGCAGCTTTTCAGTGTCTGCCACAGGAAGGACCCCTACAGCCCATGTCCCTCCAGTCGTTGATCCCAGGCCCCCCACAACCAGCTCTGGCCTTGCTCCCTCCGGGACCATAGACTAAGCCCCATGTCTCTCTCGGCCTCCCCGGGCAGCAACCAGAGTCTGGAGGAGGCGGCCTCGCCCTCTGCTCCTGGCCACAGTGTACAAAAGGCCTTGGCCAGCCTAGGCGACACCGCCCTGTTCTTTTCTCTTCACCCCAAACACTGTTGTTCTTGACTTCCCAGAAGCTGGCCCCTCATGGGAAGCCATCTCTTGGAGCTTGTTTGCTTCCTGGCTCACTGCTGATCTCTGGGTCCTCGTGGGAACATCCGCCCTTCTGCCCAGGATTTTGCTAATTGGGACAATGGTCAGTAAACAGAGACGCCAGTTATGAAACCCAGTGAAACTGGACAGGGTTTTGGTAAGGTCTGGAGAGACCCATTGCCTTGAAAGGAGGAGCATTTTAGAGTCTGGGAGACTCAGATTCTGTGATCAGGGCCTCAGTTTCCCTATGTATAAAATGGGGGAATGATACCTAGCTCACAGGGCAGTGAGGAGGCCCAAGGCCCAACACACAGTAGGAGCTCTCCAACAGTGAGCCTCCTCCATGTTGAACTGTCTGGTTTTGCAGAGACCTTCGTTCAGCACTGGTACTCCACATGAGAGCAATGAGACAGGAGAAAGGTTACAAACTCCACAGTGAGATCCCTGAGTTCAGGTCTGGGCTGTGTCACCTAGAGCAAGTTCCTGTCCCTCTCTGAGCTTTGTGAATAGGAATAGAGCTGACCAATTGCAGGACAGCTGGGAGCTCTGGAGTGAAACTGCTGGAGGACACTGCCCACAGTAGGACTCATTAACACCCATGTTCAGTAGTCCATCCTCTCGTAGGTGATGACACCAAGAATAAAAGCGTGACTTCTCAGCGTCACATGCAAGCACCTGGCAGAGCAGATCTAGAACCCAGGCCTCTTGGCGTCCAGGCCTGAGCTGAGGCCTATCTCCATGACACGGCAGGGCTCACTGGAAGGGCCAGCTGGACCTCTGTGTTGGCACAGTCTGTCTCTGGGTGTGGACAGCTGTCGGGGAGGCAGCCAGTGGGGCCTGGCTGAAGCCACCTCTGGGAGGTCAACTATCCCAGGGACCAAAGCCACTGGCCCTTTCCCAGCTTCCGGAGGCAACCCCACCTAGTGCTGAGAGCTAGGGCAGGACATGCAGAGGGCGCCAGGCCCCACCGCTCCCTCCCCCCGTGCCCTGGAAATGCCAGGTGTGACCATGGGTGCGAGCCTAGTGCCCTGCCTGCCAGGGCCCACTTCACATTCTGTCTCCCCTTCCCCGAGCGAGGGAGGAGCTAGTCTTTGGGAGGCATGGGCCAGCAGCTGACCTGCAAACAACTAGCCTAGCCCCTCTGGCACCCACCAGAGGCCAACCGAGGCACAAAACAAATCAGCAGCACAACACGGAGGCCCGAATGCAGGTGCCATGGCACAGGACCAGCAGAAGATGGACACCGTCTCCATCAGCACACCTCCTGGGAAGACAGGGTGTAAGATGCCGCCGCCAGAGCCAGAAGGAGCTGGAGCGCAGAGGAAGGGCTTTCCAAGAGAGAGAAACAACATGAGTGACGATGGGCCGGGCTCCCACCAGGAAAACCTGGGCTGAAGTCTCTGACTCATCACTTTCTAACTGTGTGGTCTGAGCGAGTCGCTTCTGCTCAGAGCCTCCCTTTCCTCATCTGTAACATGGGGATTACAATACCTTCCTAGGGCTGCTGTGGGAATTTTATACGACACAATACATCTGGGGCTTAAGCACAGAGCTGGGCACCTACAAAGGAAGCTATGGTTACTGTGAGCTGGGGGCTTGGGTAGCTCTCTGTCTGAGACCCAAGTGTCTTAGGTATAAAATTAAAATGCCTTTCTTGAAGGTAAGTGGAAAGGACTGAATGAGATCATAAATGTGGAAGATCCTAGGACCATGCCTGACACAAAATAGTTGTTCAAAAATGCCAATATCCTTCCTCCAGGAGCAGGGGGCTAAGCCTCCGTAAACTCAGGATGCCAGGGACGGCCAACAGGGGAAGGGGTACATGACCTTCCAGCCAAGACTATAAGGAATGTCAGGTGAATCTGGACAGAGCCCAAATCCCTAGCATGGAGTGGGGGTACGGGGACTTGGCAAGTGGCCCTTCTGCAGAGTTTCAGTTTCCTCCTCTGTAAAACGGGATGATAACTCCTACCTCCTGGGGTCTCTGGGAGCCCCAGGCACCATGCTTGGCATACAGCAGGTGCTCAATAACTGTAACATCCAAAGACGAGCCCCAGCATATGTCCAGGCCATGTACACATACAGGTCACTGGCCCCCATATGCTCCCTTGACCTCTACCTCTATGTCCCTGCATCCAAATCCAAAGCAGGGGAAAGACCCAGGGTGGGGCTGGTGCCAGAGATGGGAGGTATTTCAAATCTCTCTTGATGATACCCTCCTCTCTGTTCTGGTCAGCCCCTGCCCAAAAGAACAATGGCTGTGGAGTCACCATCTGATCCCAGCCCTGCCACCTACTAGCCAGTGACCCTGGGAAAGGGACCCAACCCCTCTGACCCTGTGTCTTGGACTATAGACTGGCGAGACTGTCACAGCCTTGCTAGCACTTGATACTCGTAAAAATCGGTTATGGAAAAACTCTAAAATGCTACAGCATGATTATAGATTCCTTGCAATTGCTCTCAAATTCTTAACTACAATAGAGCTTCCAGAGATTCAAGGATATTTCTTTTGTTACTAATCCTTTTCATTTTAATAGGTTTTTAAAGTATTTTCCCCTCTTAAATATAAACAGAAGTAGGGTGCTAGAATGCCTTTGTTCCTCATCCAGCCAGAGGACAATCGCATTTGGCTGGAAGAAGTGCACGCAACCCAGCACACAAACGGTGCCTGGCCCACAGTAGGGCTCTGGGCAGGTGCTGTCTTCTCTCCCAGGTGTGCTCACCAGTCACCAGCATCCTCCTCCTGTCCCTTTGGAGCCTTCCAGAACCCTCTGGGACACTCAGAGGCAGGGCCTAACCAGAGTCATCTCATCCTGCCTGCACATAAGGGCTGAGGCCAGAGCTGCGATGTTCGGCCCCACGCACTTCCTGTTTCACACTCACTTCCCACCCCCACAGTACAGCCACTGTCCGAGCTCTGGGTCCCCATCTTTCCGCTGGAACCACTGTACCAGCTTCCTCGCTGCCTTCGACCCTCCCATTGTCCCTGGAGACTGCATTACTCCTTACTGAAGACCCTTCACGGGCCCCCAGAGCATACTGAAAGCAGACAGGACTGACTCCCCAGTTTGGGATTAAGGCCCTCTACGACCTGGCGCCCACGTGGTCTTACAGCCTCACCACCTGCTGACCCCCCTCAACAGCCTCAGCACCCCCTAGCCTTGCCGCTAGACAGTCTGTTTCCTGCCTCCAGGAGAGCAGTGTGACCCTGGACAAGCTCTTGGTCTCTCTGAACCTCAGTGCCATTAGGCTACTGGGGGTTCTTGTGCAGATTATACAAGAAAGGGGTGTGAGTGCCAGATGCCAGGAGGGCTCAGGAACCACCAGCCTGTGATGGCTGCCTCCTCCTGCACCTCCACTCCTGCCTGCAACCCCCCAACGGCAGTGCTCACTCTCCCCTAAATCCCAGGATACAGAGTGCAGCACTCACCGCCAGCAGCTGCAGCCTGGGAGGGGAACAGGAGAGGATGGCTTATAGGAAAATTACCCGGCTCTGGCCCGGCCAGCGCTGGCACTCACAGCTGCCTCTGAGAGACAGGATCTGGGGGCCTGGCAGGGTCTTTCTGAGCCATGGACTTGGCCCCAAGCCTTGACCCCTGTCTGAGCTAGTGGGGTGGAGGGAGGTACCCTGGGCCCCAGTCCTTGGGACACACCCCTCTTTGGCATCCAAAGAGACAGGGAGGAGAACACAGACGGGGTGTTTGTGAAGGGAGAAATCTGGCTCCTGCCACTGCGTGCGGGGGCCCCAGATACCAACATGAAGAGGCTCTCTCTGTGCCCCAATGTTAAATCCCAAGCACTGTGCCCTGGGTACCACGTCCCCACCTCTTATACTCTGTACCGTGCCCAGCATCACATACGCCATGCTCTCTGTGCCCTGTACCAGGCCTTGTGTCCCTCATACCTTGTCCTGTGTGCCTACCCTGATGCATGTCCCATATACTGTGTCCCATGTCACTTATCACTTGGATCATGCTCCATGCTCCATGCCACATCTGTTGCATGATGCACGCTGTACTACATACTATCTTTTCTTTTTTTTTTTTTTTCCGATGAGAACTCTAGGGCTTTATTACAAACGGAGTTGACTCCTAAGGAGCCAGCCCCCTCTCAAATCTTTCTTTTCCACTCCTCCTCTCAACATCTCTCTTCATAGCAGGTCACTGGCCATTATGGAAGAAGAGTTAGGGGAGAGCGAAAGGGAGCAATATTTTGTCCAAAGTCTTCTGAAACAACCCCAGAGTCCTCTTGGCTCCAGCTGAGAATCTTCTGGTGAAAGGGGTAAGATCTAGCTCACATTTTCAAGGTCTTCCATATCTACATCCTGAAGGGCTTTTGTCTTCTTTTGCGCTTTGGGCTGTGGCTCACTAGTCTTGGCTGGCTTTGCAAGGGCTTCCACTTCCATGGCTGCTTTCTCTTTCTGAGCAAGCCGGATTTGCTGGAGGAGTTTTCTGCGATTCTTCCCAGATAGAGTAATGTTGGCACGTGCACTGGACGCCCGCTTCTTGAGGTGGTGCCGTGGGATCAGCCCTTCGTCTATCACGCCCCGACCACCCGGTGCTTCAGGCGCCGCTCCCGGTTCAACACCCGCCGACGCTTGAACAGCTTCTTCTTCAGCTCCGTTCGGGGATGGTTGATTTCTCCCCCAGGAGCACCCATGGTTGAACCCCCATACTATCTTTTCAATCCCATGTCCACTGTATCAGGTCCTGTCCCTTGAAAGTGGGTGCCATAAACCTGTCCTGGGTCCACGAATGGTATCCCTTGAGCCATGATTCCCATCTGTAGTGTAGTGATTAAGGAAAGCAGGCCTTGGGACAGATTCCCAACCATCATCTAAGCCAGGGGTCCCCAAACGTTTTACACAGGGGGCCTGTTCACTGTCCCTCAGACCGTTGGAGGGCCAGACTATAAAAAAAAACTATGAACAAATCCCTATGCACACTGCACATATCTTATTTTAAATTAAAAATCTAAACGGGAACAAATACAATATTTAAAATGAAGAACAAGTAAATTTAAATCAACAAACTGACCAGTATTTCAATGGGAACTATGGGTGCAGATGCATCCTGTGCTCCTCTCCCTGACCACCAATGAAAGAGATGCCCCTTCCGGAAGTGCGGCGGGGGCCGGATAAATGGCCTCAGGGGGTCGCATGTGGCCCGCGGGCCATAGTTTGGGGACCCCTGATCTATGCAACCTGGGAAAAGTTACCTCCCTTCTCAAAGCCTTGGTTTCTCCAGCTATAAAATAGGAATGATGTTAGCACTCACCTAGTAAGAGTTGTTGTGGGAATTAAAACAGATAACGCATTTAAGGCACTGAGCCCAGTACCTGGCACAGAGTCTGTAAAATGTTTGCTAGCATTGTTACAACTGAACCCTGGTCCCTGTACTGTGTCCCACGTACTGCATGCCAGGCGCCCACGTCCCCAGCTCCTCCTGGGCTTCACACACTCTATCCTGTTAATGAAATTCAAACAAGAAGCTGCAAGGATGATACCATCATTCCCTATCCTACTAAGGAGAACTCCAAGGCTCAGAGAAGGGGAATCACCAGTGTGCGATCACACAGCCGGAGAGAGTGAAGCTGGGAGGTGCACACAGGCCCGTGCACTCAGAAACACAGAGGGTAGATTAGAGATGAGCTACGGGGTGGGTGTGGAGATGGCCAGCAAGCAGGCACGGGCATCTTCTAGGGGTGATAGAAATGTGCTCAAACTGAACTGTGGAAATGGAGGTATAACTTTGTAAATTTATTCAAAGTCACTGAATTAATTAAATTGGGGGAATTACATGTATGTAAATTGCATGTAAATTTACTTTGACAACTTGTGTGAGTTATACTTCATAAAAGCTGTTTAAAAAAGAAAAACAGCCTGACCAGGTGGTAGTGTAGTGGATAGAGTGTCGGACTGGGACGCAGAAGATCCAGGTTTGAGACTCCGAGGTTGCCGACTTGAGTGTGGGCTCATCTGGTTTGAGCAAGGCTCACCAGCTTGAGCCCAGGGTCCCTGGCTTGAGCAAGGGGTCACTTGGTCTCCTGTAGCCCCCCTGGTCAAGGCACATATGGGAAAGCGATCAATGAACAACTAAGATGCCGCAACGAAGAATTGATGCTTCTCATCTCTCTCCCTTTCTGTCTGTCTGTCCCTGTCTCTGACTCTCTCTCTGTCACAAAAAAAAAAAGATAAAGAAAGGAAGAAAGAAAGAAAGAAAGAAAAGGAAAACAAAAGCCAAAGCCTATGCACTTCCCGTGTACCACTCTGACAAAGCATTCAGCAAGAGAAGCGACTCCCAGGGAGCCAGCAGAGATGTCAGCAGAGGCTGAGCAGTCACAGTGAGGCCCAGCCGGGGTAGCTCCGTGCAGCATGCTAACCAAACACCCCTGCGTGTGCCAGGTGTGCAGTGGAATCACCTGGGTAGGGAGCTCCAGACAACGTGGATTCCCAGGCCCCAGGCCCAGCCTCTGAGTCAGTAGGTCAGGGTGGGGCTCGGGAACCTGGGGTTCTGAGGCTCATCCTGGACTGGAAATCAGTTGTCAAAGCTTGACATCTTGCCTGCTTGGGGAAATTGAAGCCAGGCAGGACAGGAGCCTTGTATGACCTAGTCACACAAGCCATGGGAGAGCAGGGGCTGGGACTGGGACCCCCTTCCTTATTCCTTCTCTCCTTTCCTTCCTCCTCCCTCCCCACTCCTCCCTGGCCCTCAGCCTCCCGATGACTCAGGGCTCTGAGTCATCCAGTGGCACCACAGAGGAAAATTCTTAGGATAAACAATCCCCGAACAAAGCTTCCCCTGAGCTGGGGGAACAGAATAGGCCCAGCGGGCTAAGAGAGCAAGGAGAGAACACAGGGTGGAGTTGGAGGCCGGGATCAAGATCGGATCTCTCCCCTTGGCCATGGACTTGGGTGGGGCCCTAGAAAAGGTGCTTCTCTGTACTGAACCTCAGTTTCCACACTTGTATACAATACAAAATCTCATTATGGACCAGGTAACATAAGTCCTTATAAGCTTTGTCTTGTTGACAATTCTTTCCATTTTACAGATGGGGAAACTGAGGCTCGGAGAGGTTCAGCCCAAAGATGACTGCTAGGAAGTGCAGGGCCGAGTCTGAATCCAGGTCTATCTGACCTTAAAGTATACTCTCACTTTTACACACCCTTAAAACATACCTATTCCCATAGATCGGCATGTAGATTATATCTCATCAAACATGTAAGGTGGTGCCTGACCTGTGGTGGTGTGGTGGATAAAGCGTCGACCTGGGAACACTGAGGTCGCCAGTTCAAAACCCTGCACTGGTCTGGTCAAGGCACATATGGGAGTTGATGCTTCTAGCTCCTCCCCCCTTTCTCTCTCTCTCTCTCTCTCTCTCTCTCTCTCACTCTGTGTCTCCTCTCTAAAAAAATGAATAAATAAATAAATAAAGAAAAGAAAAGAAAGAAAACATGTAAGGTGAATGACCACAGTAGGTGCTCAACCTTAAATGCCTTTCTCCTTTTCTTTCTGTGTCAGGTTCTGCCTCAGGACTCCCTGGCCCAGTGGAGAGCACACACGGACTTGGGCAATCACTCAGGTGATGCAAAGCTGGGACTGGACAAGCCACAAAGGAGGAGCATTGGAACAGAGCTTCGAAGAATGAATGAAAGTTTGTCTTTGGGGAACTGGGAACAGTCTAGTCAGGTGGAGGGAACAGCAATCAAAGGCTTAGAGGTGTGGCTCGCGCAGGGAAACACACAGAAGAGGCGCACCTGGACCGGAGACCTGGACCGGTGGGTGGGGCAGAGGCCTGACTGCTAGGAGTCCCAAACGGATTTGAGGCAGCGGAGGACCTTCAAGCAGGGAGAGAGTCGGATCGGAAAGGATCGGAACTGGCTTCGCGTCTCTGCAGAGGGCCTGCTGGCAGCTGAGCTGGGAGTCAGGCTGGGGCTTCCCCTGAGGCCTCGCTGCAGCCTCACCTCCAAGCAGTCCTCAGGGACCACCCCAGATCCCTTGCTACTCACCCACGGGTCAGAATCACCCCTAACGGCCTCTTCCTTGGCCATAGCTGGGCTGGGCAGTGGGCTGGGCAGAGGGCAGGCTGGCCTCTCCTAACCACATCAACCTAATCACATCGGCCTATAAATAGGACCCTGTGACTTTAGCCTGAAACAGCTGTGCCAGGCCCAACTCCACAGACATCACATGGGCACACACAGTTCTGGAAGTGGTCCTTCTCCTTGACACGATTAAAAACCAAAACTTCCTCAGGAAACCATCGTTCACACTCTAGTTTACCTTCTTTAAACATGAAGCAGTGGGCTGGGGGGAAGAACCGCCCACCTACTGCTTATTACTGAAGGTGGGCCTTGTGACTCCTCTGCTTCCCACTCTCTGGGGAGCCCGAGTCACTTCCTCTTTCTGGACCTCAGTTTCCCCAAATGTAAATTAAGGAGGTTGGATGATATACCCTTAAGGCCTTTGTAGTCAGGGTGCTCTCTGGAACGGTTGGATGGGGAGGGCTAAGATGCCACTGTTACTGCTCTCGCAGCTGACTTGAAATGTTAAATATCAGCATTTTAAAAATTAGAATAGCAATATATATTTGAGCCAGGGAGAAATAACAGGTCCAATCCCTGCCACTAAGGGCTGGGTGACCTTGGGTGAGTCACTGTCCTTCTCTGGGACCCAGCCATAGGGTGAAGGTGCTGATGAGATGACACCCAATGTATATGACTTTTTCTTTCTTAATTAAAACTGCTTTGTTTAGTATTTATAAGAACCATGGTAGGCCAGCCTTGTGCGGAGAGCTGGAGATGAAGAGACAAACGAGATCTCGCGCAGCCCTCTGAGCCCGGCCCTGTGCCAGACACCAGTGCAGGCAATGTCCAGGCATTTCCAAACCCCTCAGAGCCCCACCGAGGCCTTCTGCAGGCATGCTGGGAACATCTTGTTTTTAATTCGCATTACACATTTATGGCTGCAGAGAAGCACTCCTCAAAGGGCGGATTACGACATGAGCTGGGCCGTTACCAATCAACAGGGAAATAAGGATAAACGGCCGCCCCTACGCACCAGGCATATACTTAGGACTTTAGTTTCCTATCACTTAATCCTCCACAGCCCTATGATCACTCCCACTTCACAGGTGAGGAAACTGAGGCAGAGAGAAGTTAAGGGACATGTCAAGGAGCACATAGCAACTGAGGGCCAGAGTGATGCTTCAGGTTCCAGTCTGTTTGCTTCTGGAGCCCAGTGTGTAACGAAACCCCAGTGTTGTGGTGAAACAACATTGGGCAGCTCCTGAGAGCCACCCCATGGGGACAGAAAGGGGCAGAACATTTTACAGTGTTTGTGTGTAGGTGGGTGGAGCTGACAGGTTTCACGCAGTGATAATCCTTCTCTCCAATCCCATTACAAGTCTGCCCTCTCCATCTACTCTCCCCTCTCAAATCCCGTCAATCAGGCTGCTCCTCAGCTCAAGATGAGTCCCTGGTTCCCTGGCATCCTGGCACCCAGTGGATCGAGACCTGGCATTCAGTGCCTTTCCTGGGGCCACTCTACCAGTCATCTGCCCCTCTCCTGCTGTAGCTGCACACTGCTCGCTAGTCCCCAAGCACAGCAGTCCCAAGTGGCCAAGTCTTTGCACATGTGACTCTCCTGCCTGAATGTCCACGACACCCTCAGCCTAGTGCCTGACTCAGAGGAGGGAAAGGCTTCTCTGGCTCCTCTGGTACTTATCACAAAGAACTGCAGGCTCAGCCACCACAGTTCTGGATCACCCAAGGCGCAGCTGGTCTGGTTCATTTCCCCTCTGCAGGCAAAAGCTCAGCGATGAAGAAATGCAAGGAGCCCAGAGAATGCTGGGAAGCACACATTTCCCAGGACTGCCCATGACCACTCCTCCTTCCGAGGCACAGCATCAGGACGCCACAGTGTGGAAGGACCAAAAATTACAACCTTGGGATTTATCAGTATGGGACGTACTTAGGTCTATCTCTGTTCGGGATTCTAATAATGAAATTTAGGCAAATCTCTCCCCTACTTTAAAACTTCCAGTAGTTCCCCAGTGGCCTAGGATAAAATCCAAACTCTAACCCAGGCCCCCCAGAGATTACATGACTGAGGTGCTATCCGGTCTCCAGGCCCTTTTCCCATCATGCTCCCTTCCTGCAGCTCCCCAGCAACTGCAGTGTCCTGCCTCAGAGCCTCATCCATGCTGTTCTCGCTGCCTGAGGCTCCCTTCCCTGCCCACCCAGCTACCTTCCATTCCCTCTTCAGGTCTGGGCCTTTTCAGTTCCTCATCTGTCCAGATAGAATCCCATCACACCCACCCAATCCCGTATGCTCTCATAACCCTGGCTGTTTCCTTTACAGCTAAAGAAATACACTTGTTATATGTGTAATAACTTACTGTAAGACCCAGGACTATACGACCATGAGGGATATGGAAGTCTCATCCTCTAACACCGAGCTGCAGGCCTAAGCATGTCAACTGAACGTCCCATGACTGAAGGAATGAGTGAGTAAAGGCGTGGACCTATAATGTAGCTCAGCACAAGAGGGTGATCAGAATCCTGGTGAATGTCAGAGGCAGAAATTAAAGGCCCAAAGAAGGCCAGGGAACTACGAGATAAACTGAATGGTGCAGGCTTCTAGAAGTGAAAAGGAGAGAAAGCTTCTAGAAGGAGAAAGTATTAGATGCTCCAGGGAGGCAGAACATGGAGATCTGAGGAAAGACCATTGGATTCAGACAAGCAGGAGCTAACTGGGGCCTCCTTGATTGAACCCAAATTCAGCGGAAGTTGGTGTGAGGTGGGCACAGGGCAGGGGGTGAGCCAGCCAAGCCCAGTTAACAGGAACTCAGCTGGGCCTAAGCCAGCCCAGCCCTGTAAGGCCTGCACAAGTGGGGAAAGCAGAAGACAGGTCCCTGTGTCTTCGTTACCAAAAGCATGATCACAGAGTAACAATCTTTTTGGTGACAGATCGCTTAGAGGCAATTCGGCTTTAGGAGTTGGAGTGGTCGGGGCTCGGTCCCAAAAGCTGGAGCTTCAGACCAAGAATGGCCTGCATCCCTTTTCTCTGGGCAGCATCTGGGCTATTCCTTGGTCAGCAGAACCCACAGGCATCAGCTGAAGTGGGACAAGTCCCCTTTCTGGGCCCCATGGGCCTTCAGGAATCCTGGCTTTGAGGACAAAGCATTCTGGAGACCATCAGAAGGCCCTTTCTTTGTTTTTTTTTTTAAGATTTTATTTATTGATTTTAGAGAGAGGATAGAGAGAGAGAAAGGTGGAGGAGGAGCAGGAAGCATCGGCATGTAGTTGCTTCCCATATGTGCCTTGACCGGGTAAGGTCAGGAATTTGAACCTGCGACCTCAGCACTCCAGGTCCATGCTTTACCCACTGCGCCCCCACAGGCCAGGCAGACGGTGCTTCCATCTAGGCTTTGGGAAAAAGGAGCAGCTCTGGCTGTGGTTGGTGTCGTCCCCCCCCCCCGCCCCCCCCTCCGACTTTGGCAGGATGAGTAAGCCCGGTAGGCATTCGGCCCCTTCTCCTTCTGGCAGCCAAGGTGATGTCATGAGCTAGAGGGGTGTTTTCCAGGCTCTCCATTTGTGGCTATTAGAGGCTGGCTTAGTCCCCTGGCAGTGATCCTTCCCATTTCACAGCGCAGAGTCCTTCAGCATGTACAAGCTTGTACAGTTTTCACGACAACTTGTTAGGTGAGTGCAGGGGAAACTGATGCACCCATGTTTTAGGCAGAGAAGTTGAGGACCAAACTGGGAAGTGCCCCAGGTCCCCTGCTTCCAGCCCAGGACTCCGCCCCCCCTCCATCTCGGACTACTTTAGTGGGACACCTGTGAATCTGACAGTCAGGTGGGGCCCCCTCCTGCCAGCCCTACCTGCCGTCCCAGGTGGGCATGACTCATCCACCTTCCCCATGACTCACAATCCTCAGGTACTGCTACAGTCCACAGATTGGAGATTAGGCAGCCACACCCCAGATTTTCTTACCTAGCCAAAGCCTCCAGGGAGAATCAGTGCTCCTCCCTGCTCCTCCTCCCCAGGGGAAACCACCCTCTTATAGCAAAGCCAAGAGCCCTTCATAGGAAAAGCAACTGTCCTATGGTCACATAGGGAGCAGGCAGGCAGCACAGCAGGGGGAGGCACCCAGGCAGCCAGCCAAGTCTCAGTCCCTGCCTCTTCCCCACAGGGTCACCCCTGCCTGGCCTCCCTCTCAAGGGCAGGTGAGAAGCAAATGAGGTAATGGGCAGACATGAACTCTGAGCTTTACTAGGAAAACCTCAGAAACTACCTTTGAATCCACTATGGCGACCAGCGCTGCTTCCACTGTCCCCTTCAGACCTCCCGGGGGGTAGTCGGAGCCCGGTTTAGGAGGACTTGGGGGTCTGCACTGCTCCACCTACCTGGCAGGGCTGTGAAGGAGAAGAAGGCTGTTCCAGGGGGAAGGGCTGGGACGAAGGTGGAAGCTGTAAGAGCCAGTATCAGCTCCACCTGAAAAGAAAGGGCCAAGACTCTCAGTGTTAAGGGTTCAAGGTCATCTGATCAAATCAAAAGCTTTCATTCCTCCCAACCCCCACTACTAGGGTCACACAGCCTCTATTTGCATACCCTCAACAATGGGACACTCACTTCCTGCCAAGACTTCGAGGCCTACTGTTGGAGAGTTTGGCTGGTTTAAAAAATTGTCATTAGGAAGTGCTAAAATCTCTCTCTGCGGTCACCCAGAACAGGTCTGTCATCCTGTTTCCCAACGGCTCCTTGGAGACTTGAAAACAGTGGTCTTGGGTCCCCAAGTCTTCTACAAATTGGGGACCCAAATTGCTTACATGCCATAATCCCACCTGCATGGCTAAGCATTGTTCTGTTCTCACAAGACTGTTACCAGTATCCGGGGACAGGTCTCTCTCTCCCATCAGAGTGCTCTGCCTCTGAAGCTTCGCCCTGGCACATGGCCTGGCAAACAGCAGACCAGTGGCTGTATGCCTGACGACTGAATGAAGGACCTGCCTAAGTCAGCCCCCAGGTTGTGCAGCCCAGCCTTTCAGTCCCCCCTCCCCCTTTGCCACACAACCCTCTCAGGGACAACCTGGATCTTCACCTTTCCTCACTCCCCACAGCCCCCCTCACCCCCCACCCCCCGTCATCTGCATCCGGGACAGTAGCTGAGTAAGCTGGCTCCTGCCTACACTGGAAAAATTCTCTGCCCAAACCAGCTAGCTTCTCCACCCAAGCCAACACTGAGTCCAGGTTCCCAAATGCAGCGAAACACTGCAGGCTCCTGGGATGCAGACACAAACACCCCTGTTCTCAGCTGACAGTAAATGGCCCAGACATTCCTGGTCAATCTCTGCATTGTGAGTGGCAGGGGAGCACAGCAGGGATCCGGAAGGAGGTTGAACACTTATCTGGGTTCTAGGACCTGATGTTTAAATGCCACTTCTGTGGGCCTTCCTCAGAGTTTTACCAAAACTTCTGGGTTCCACGCGACAGATCAAAACAGAGTTGGGTTTTATTGTCCCTGCCAAAGACTAATGAACTCTCCCTGTCCGTTAACTCTGTGAGAGAATGAGACTTTCAAATCCAGCCGTCCTCTTTCCTCCTAATCTCCAAATCACACTCTCACCATCACCTGCGGTGCTGTATCTGTTCCCAAATGTACCCTGGTCCTCCCGCACGGCCCTGCCCCAACCTCAGCAGCAGCACCAGCTCCCACCATCCACACCAGGGCGTCCTCCACCTCCCCTGCTCCAGCATGCTCACCTCCAACACCACCGACTCCATGTGTCCTCTCCCCCTCCCCGACTGCCAACATTTTGGTCCAAGTACCCTCACCTCTCACCTGGGTGACTGCAATGCGTCCTAACTGGTACCCCCACTTCCTTTCTCCTTCTCTAAATGCAGTCTCCTCAGAGCAAACCCAAAGCATGTCACTCCTTTGCTCAGTCTACCATGGTTCCCGATGGCCCCCAGATATGATCCAAGATCCTTAACAAACATCTCGACATCTTTTCTGACCTGCCCCCGCCAGCCCCTGGAGCCCTGCTCTCACCAGGCCCTGTCTCCCACCCACACCCCTCCAAGCTCTCGCCAGACACAGCCACACTCAGTTCCTAAGGCCTCGTGTAATCTCCGCACAGACGACTTCCTCTGTTTCAGAACTCTCAGCCCGGTTCTTCTTTTCTCCTTCCACTCAGGGTCAAGCCCCGCTTTCCTCCCGGAAATCTTCTCTAACCTCCCACAAGCCTTTTGCCTTCCCTGTCACACTGTAGTAGAGTCTGTTTCCAAGTGAGCCTCCTCCTTTAGACTAAGATCTGCTCCCCTGCATCCCAAAGCGTAGCCTAGGGTTGAGGCCACAACAACTCAATATTCACCACAGGAAGAAACTAACGAATCGTGTGTGTCAACACACACTCAGGCACACCTTCCCACAGAGTGGGCTAAGAGTACAGGTGCTGCCACCTATGGGCGAAAAGAGCATTGCTTTCTCCCAGGATTTGGACAGGGGAAACCCCAGAGTTTCAAACTGGGCTGGGTTTACAATTAGCCCCAGCTCACTCCAAGTTGGTCTGTTTTCCATTTTGGACCTTAAAGCTGCAGCAGCTTAAAAACAAGGTCTACAAACCACTGACTCCAGTCCATTGCCCACATGACCCAGATGGAGCCATAAAGAGAGGCGGCTCCTGCCGGTACTAAAATCCCAGCCCAGGCTCGCTCACTAGGTGCCTGTTTGCTGAATTATATCGTAGAGCAGAGGGAGGGGAGGCACTTTCTTATAGTCAGAGCTGCCCTCCAGTGGAAAGGCTGGCCTTCAGGTAGCAAGCTCCCCATCAGTGAAAGTGTGCAAGCCACCAGGAACCTCATCTGAAGACAATAGGCGAGGAGGCGCTCTCTGCCCTGAAGGTGGGGCGGGGGACTGGAGCAGAAGTGTTTTTCTCCTAAAAGACTGCTCCCAGCTCACTGGGAAGACCTTCAGATTTGGTGGGGGAAACATTGTATCTGTCCAGTAAAGCTAGAACAGTTATCATTTTTCTGGGGACAACAGTTATCATTTTCTGAGCACTTATCAAGTGTTAAACTCTGACATATATCATCTCTCATCTTCACAATAACTCTGCCAGGCAGATATTATTGTCTCCATTTTGTGAAGAAAGGACACAAGCTCAGAGAGGTGAAATAATAATGTGCTTAGCATCACACAGCTAAGATATCTGGGCAGTTCCTACCAAGCCAGGCTGCCTGCCCTACATCCTGGTCTCACTCAATTTCAAGCTAGAAGGCTAGGCCTTTTGCTCACTAGAGAAAAACATAAAGATTTGGTTACACTAGATTGGGGGTTAGCAAACTTTCACTGTAAAGGGCCAGGCAGTAATTATTTTAGGCTTTACAGGCCCCATACCCTGTCTTTTGCATATTCTTCCTTGTTTGGGTTTGTTGTTTTTGTTATATTTTAACAACCTTTTGAAAATGCAAAAACCATTCTTAGCTCAGAGGCGTATAAAACAGGCCGGCGCCTCCCTGGGGCTATAGTTTGCAGCCTGTAGACTGAGAATAATGTTTAATATCTTAAGTATAAAAACTTCAAGTGGAAATGTGCTAGGTCCTACAGCAGTATCAGTCCCCCTTCAGATGGCTTCCTTTTGAGTCACTCTCTTAAACAAGGGCCAGCTCCACCTTGCTGCAAATCTAGGCAGCGAAATATTTCAAGGGCTGTTCAGACCTAGAAACTCATAGCTGTGGACCAAATAGTTTGACTCAGTGTTGGAAAAAGAGGGAGGCAAACATGATGGTTAGGAAGATCCCCAAAGATAGGACATTAAGAGATCTGGGCTGTTGTCTGAGCCCTGTGAACAAGGGATATAGACTCTTACTATACAAAGTGTGGTCTCTGGACCAGCAACATCTCTATCATCTGGGAGGGCATTAGAAATGCTGAGGCTCAGGCCCCGCCCCAGACCTACTGAATCAGAATCTGCACTGTAACAAAATCCCCAGTTGATTTGTGTGCAGGATAAGTTTGAGATGCTCTGGAACATCTTTTATGTCCGGCTGCAACACTGTGAGGAGAACCTTACCCTTGAGGAGAGCAAGGGTCTACAGGCATCTCTCTTTACGTCAGAATATTGAGTCCCTGACCTAACCTCTGTCCTCGTGACCTCAGAGAGCACCCCAATTTAGGATGTACAACTGACACACCAAGATCTGCCACTGGATCTTGAAATCAAACCTTCAGCTGGCAGAAAAGCAGACCTAGGAGGACCAGAGAAGGTGCCATTAGTCATTCTGCAGTGGGGAAATGAGTTGGAGAGGGAAATTAGTCATTCTGCAGTGGGGAGATGAGTTGGAGAGGGAAATTAGTCATTCTGCAGTGGGGAGATGAGCTGGAGAGGGAAATTAGTCATTCTGCAGTGGGGAGATGAGCTGGAGAGGGAAATTAGTCATTCTGCAGTGGGGAGATGAGCTGGAGAGGGAAATTAGTCATTCTGCAGTGGGGAGATGAGCTGGAGAGGGAAATTAGTCATTCTGCAGTGGGGAGATGAGCTGGAGAGGGAAATTAGTCATTCTGCAGTGGGGAGATGAGCTGGAGAGGGAAATTAGTCATTCTGCAGTGGGGAGATGAGCTGGAGAGGGAAATTAGTCATTCTGCAGTGGGGAGATGAGCTGGAGAGGGAAATTAGTCATTCTGCAGTGGGGAAAATGAGTTAGAGAGGGAAATGACTTTCCCAAGACCACTGGGTCAAGACAAGCTGGGTTTCTGACCATGGCCAAGCTCCTCAATCTTCCTGGCATGAGGTTCAATAATAACTGAAATCAGTCTGGTTCAGATGAGTACTTTTAAGGTCTCACAAGTGGAGTGGCAATCAGGGGCCCTGCTGTGTGCTTCAGGAAATCCACTTGCTCTTTCTGGGCATGAGTATCGTCAGCCACAAAGTAAAGAATGTAGTCAGGCAATGCCTAAGGTCCAACTCAAAAGGTTGGAATCTTTTTTTTTAAATTTATTTATTTATTCATTTTAGAGAGGAGAGAGAGAGAGAGAGAGAGAGAAAGGGGGGAGGAGCAGGAAGCATCAACTCCCAAATGTGCCTTGACCAGACAAGTGCAGGGTTTTGAACCGGTGACCTCAGCATTCCAGGTCGACGCTTTATCCACTGCGCCACCACAGGTCAGGTGGAATCTTTTTTTTTTAAAGATTTTATTTATTCATTTTAGAGAGAAAAGAGGCAGGGGGGAAGAGCAGGAAGCATCAACTCCCACATGTGCCGTGGTCAGGCAAGCCCAGGGTTTCAAACCGGCGATCTCAGCATTCCAGGTCAACACCTCATCCACTGCGCCACCACAGGCCAGGCTGAAAGTTGCAGTCTTGAAACTATTTTGAGGTAAAAAGGCAGTCAATAGATAGCTCTTCAGCTGAGTGTCACCATAGCCAGCCAAAGTTAAGGGAACACAAAGTCAAGCTGTTCTGTTCTAAGTGTGGAGGCAGAGCAGTGACCTGGCATAGGCTCGAGGTCTTATGGCAAGTGCAAAGCAGAAACGAGAGTAAGAACCAGCTTCTCTATAACTCTTTAGCCTAGAATTTAACTGTTATCCTTTACTGATGCTGAACTGTGCAAATGTATTTGCTAAATGAATGAATGAACTAGGATGTTTCCGTACATGGTCCCTGAGCTAGAATTTGGTTAACCAAATTCAGAGGTTCCCACAAAAGTCCGGCACCCTCATGCATGGCTGGTGGGAATAAGAATGGTGTCAATCTTGGCCCTGGCTGGTTGGCTCAGTAGTAGTGTTGGCCCGGTGTATAGAAGTCGCGGGTTCAATTTCCAGCCAAGGCACACAAGAGAAGAGCCTATCTGCTTCTCCACTCTTCCCCTTCTCCTTCCTTTCTATCTCTCTCTTCTCATCCCACAGCCAAGGCTCCACTGGAGCAAAGTTGGCCCGGGCGCTGAGGATGGCTCCATGGCCTCCACCTCAGGCGCTAGAATGGCTCCAATTGCCACGGAGCAACAGCACAGAGGGGCTGAGCATCGCCTCCTTGTGGGCATGCCGGGTGGATCCCGGCCAGGATCATTCGGGAGTCTGTCTGAACCCCCCCCCCCACACACACACCCCTGCTTCACACTTCGGAAAAATATAAAAAAACAAACAAAAAAAAGGAATGGCAGCACTCTTTCTGGGCAGCAATTTGGCAAATGTAGAAAAAGCTGTAAAATATGTCATTTTTGACCTAGAAATTCTAAGTCTTGGGCACCATTCTGAGAAATAATGAAAGAAGAATCATTTATGCACTAGGATGTTTATTGAAAAATTGTTTATAAACAGCCTAAATGCCTAATAATAGAGGATCCATTAAGTGAGCCATGAAATATTCACACCATAATTACAATAACAGAGAGTGATTAAATATCAGATCAGCACATCTCATTTTCGTAATAAAAAAATATAACCTGGTCTTTCACAAACAGAATTTCACTTCTTTAATCCCCTAGAATATCGGAACAAAAGATTTAAAATAGCAATAAACATGCATTTATCTACTTAGGCATATTTTTAAAACTCTTTTAAAATTTAAATTTAGAGTACGGAATAACATGAGGAAATATCTGCTATAATGTTGAAAGAAACAAAAGGTCAGAATAAGAAATTATAAATGTTGTATGACCACAGTTATGTGAGAGTAAAAGAAATGCTGGAAATAGGAGGAAGGAAATGCACCCAAATGTTAGCAGTGATTATCTCTGGTTGGCAGAATTATAGACTGTTCTTATTTTTTTATATACCTTTTTATTTTCCAAAGTTCCTATCATCAACATTTGTTATAATTAAAAAAAGAGAAAAAGTCCTTGGAGGAGAGAAGATAAAAGCACCCTGTATTCCATGGGTACCCCACCCAATGCACTTTGCTGCTCCCCAAAAATTAACTAGTATTTACTGAGTACCCACCAAGGGCCCAGTCCAGCCACAGCCTCTATAGAAAGGAAATGAAGGGCCATGCTCCACCCTGAAAGCTTACACATACCATATATATATTCTTTGCTTGGCAAATACTCTGGACCCACATGATATCCTTGTTGAATCTGGGAAGTGATAAGGCTGTTTGCTGAACAGCAGAATCAATGAATGTACTCCCATTGGCGTGGTGCCTTCATTAGAATTCCCTGAGAGACACTGTGTCTCAAACCATGTCTGCAGTCCCCTTGGAAAGAGGATCTTTCAGGGATGCTTTATGGCCCAGGAAGAAAACTGTTATCCCTTAGTCCAAGCACTGAATGCAAGAGGCACAGAGGCTACTTCTGAGGCAGAAACAGCAAGGCACCAGGAAGGAGTTGGATGGAGGGTCTGGGAATGAACTTAACTGGCCATATGGCCCCTGGGGACCCCTTGGGCAGGAGAGCTCACATCTCCAGGCCTCAATTTCCTCATTTATAAAATGGGACCCATAATGACAACCTCAGGGCTACCAGGAGGCTCAAAGAAGAGAAAGTAAGTCATCGCATCTCTCTAGGCCACATCTCAGTATCCTCATCTGTAAAACTAAGTCATTACTGCCTCTCTCATAGGGCTGTTAAAAAATTAAACAAGACAGTGAAGACAACGGGTGAACACACACAGTAAGCATGCTACATATGGCGGCCATGATCTGGCTTGCAGAACAGGAAATACAATACAGAAATGAACTCCAGACCTCAACTTCCTTTTCTGTAAAATGGGGCAACCAATTCATTCCACAAAGACCAAGTTCATGAACAGTAGCTGAATCTCCAGCTGGCCCTGGTGCAAGTAACTTAAACACGGGTGACTGCAGTAGGCTCGCTTTGTGCTTGCAGATGTGCTGGTCCTGTTCCTGCGCTGAGCACAAAGAGCTCTGAGTCAAGGCCATCAGAGCGGGACAGCCTGCAGGTATCCTGTCCACCCCCCTAGGGCAGAGTGAACACTGAAGCCCAGAGAAAGGCACATATTAACACGAGTCACCCAGTACTTTGTCAGTGGCAAAACCAGGACCCAAGCCCAGGCCTCCTGCTGCCCAGCACACCCACCACACCTATCACTTTTCTCTGCCCTGCCCTTCAATTGCTGATGTGGTTCCATGAATATGGCAGAGTGGGGAGGAGGGGAAGCGGGAGAGCAGCAGGAACCAGGCCTGTCTGTGGTCTCCAAAGTCACAAACCACATCAGACTGAAATATGACGCACACTCACTCAGTTGAAAGAGGAGATATTTTTACTTAACATCCCCCAGCTGCCCAAACACTGGTCTCTTTCTTTCCGTCCCCCCCAAAATGCACAACTCCTGGGACCTGTTTTTTCCTGCTTCTGCCGGCATTTTCTCAGGGAATAAATAACTAACGACAGGGCAGTGGGCTTCCCACTTTTCTTGGCTTCCCCAGACAGCTTTCCAGAACATGGGTTCAAATGGTGAAAAGAGGGGAACTGCCCCACTGGGCCCCCAACTCAACAAGTGACCTTGGGCAAGTCTTGCGTTCTCAGAAACAGAGGGAAAGCTGCCGCCCCTCTGGAGTCCTGCTGATAGTACAGAAAAGTAGGAGTTCACAAACAGCCCTAGGAGCCTCCTCCAGGCCTCTGTGCAGCAGGAGTGAGCTTCCCAAGCCACGCACACTGACTCATGTCCAATGCCAGAACCGCAACAATTCTTCCCCTCCATTCCCACGTCAGGGAGAACCATCAGGAGAATGTTTGCCATGATAAAGATCCTAGGCTCTACAGTCAGACCTCCGGAATCCTGGCACCATCACCAAATAGCCTCACAACCTGACGTACATTATTTAGCCTCTCCGAGCCTCATCTGTATAAGCGGACAACAGAACCTACCTCAGAGGAATGGTTGTGAGGAATTGACAAAATAATGTGCCAGCGCTTGGTATACGAAGAGGTAGCTTTCTATGATTATGAGGCAGATCAATATCCCCCCATTTTTACAGAGGAGGAAGCTGAGGTCCAGAGAGCCAGGATTTTCCTAAGGTCACACAGAAAAACTAACATTGTGGCTCCACTCTCAAGTCAGTGCTTTGAACTTCTCTCAGTCCTGCAGTCTCGAATAAGCTAATTATACACCCTCAGGGAATGTAGATTTAGGCTGCAAACATTTCTTGAAGAAACCAAAAACCAAAAACTCAGCCAAGGATTACAGACTGTGCATTCTATGATCTGACAACTTTTTTTTTTTTTTAATTTTTTTTTATTTTATTCATTTTATAGAGGAGACACAGAGTGAGAGAGAGAGAAAGAGAGAAAGGGGGGAGGAGCTGGAAGCATCAACTCCCATATGTGCCTTGACCAGACCAGTGCAGGGTTTTGAACTGGCGACCTCAGTGTTCCCAGGTCGTCGCTTTATCCACTGCGCCACCATGGGTCAGGCTATCTGACAACTTTTCATGAAAGACCCGAACTACCCACACAGACAGAGTAAGAAGTTACCTACAGGCACTGGATTGCTAAGGAGTGTGAAGGCATCCAATCAACAGCTCTTGCTTGTAATAGTTTGGCACAAGTGCACACACAGCTGTTAGCAACAGCTACCTGGGGGGGGGGGTGTGGAGAGGTGAAAGTCACTCTATACTCTTCTGCACATTTGAATCTTTAACTATAGATATATTGCTTAAAAAAGAAAAAAAATAACACAGCAAAACTAAGATAACTTAGCAGCTTTATCCAGTAGCTATCAAACTGTTGTCTACTTTTAGATGAAATTTGTAGCAGGTTCTGAGATCTTTAGCTGGGCTTCTGGGATCTGCCACTCTGATCCATCCTAGGGTCACTGCTTTGGTTCACTTGATCATGCAGCAGCCTCCTTGGAATCCCCCTGCCTCCAGTTTAGTCCCTTCCAGTGCATCTCCTACATCAGATTGAAAGTTTTTATCATTGCTCTGGCCAGACACCTTTCTCAACTCCTCATTGCCTTTAAAATGAAGTCCAAACCCTTACTTTACAATCTAGTTACGTCTGTATTTACAGTCTCAACATTCCCACCACTCTACTCTTCCTCCATCCTCCATTCTAGCCAGCTGGATTGCGCAGAAAACCCCAGTGCCTTTGCACAAACGGTTCCTGTTTCTTAAAATGTCTTTTCCCTCAATCCCTTTATCTCCTGAGAAACTATTACTCATTTCTGAGGCCTGGATGGATTCCAGTGGTAGTCAACCACTAGTGGGCGTTCCAGCTTTCATGGTGGGTGGTAGCGGAGCAACCAAAGTATAAATAAAAAGATAGATTTAACTATATTAAGTTGTTTTATAAGTATTTATTCTGCCAAACTTAGCGAAAATCTGACATAAAGTACTTGGTAAGTAATTATTATTATATGCTTTAACTTGCTGTAACTCTGCTTTATAAATTTTATAAAGTAAAGTAACTTCCCTACTTTATAAATCACCATTACTGTAGAACTGGTGGGTGGTTAGAAAATTTTACTACTAACAGAGATACAAAAGTGGACGGTAAGTATAAAAAGGTTGACTACCCCTGGTCTAGACAGACCAGTATCACATGATTGTCAACCACTATAGATGGAAGAATCTTGAGGACAGAGAGCTTTGTCCTCCTCAGGAGCTCTTGGGCCCTCACAGGACAAAGCACTAGACCTGAAGAGTACTGAATCAAGGAATCTGGGAGGAACCAAATGCCACGAGAGGCAAACCCTGCAGCCTACCCTCCAGGGAGCTGCCTGCTTTCCTAAGTTCATGTTAGTCCATAATAAAAAAGACTATTAAAAATTCTGGAGTAAAGCTTCCTTCCCTGATTCACATGGAGACCTTCTCTGCTGCTGTGTAACTCACCCCAGTGCCAACTCAAGCTCCCCCAGCTGTTTACAGTTTCCCTGGCATTTATAAATAGCGAGGCCTCAGAAAGAAAAATGGAGTTTCACGGGAGTTGGATGCCCACGGTCCCCCCCTCCTACTCTTTATCCACTGTTCCAAGCCTCTCCCCCCTGAGACCACCAAGAAACACCAACCAGCACCTTCAAGTGCGTGTGTGGGTGGGGGGAACTTAGTCCCTTAGTGAATTTAACACTCAAAGAGCCAAAGGTCCCACCAGCTAGAAAGGTCATCTAAAGGCAGACTGGAACTGGGTCCCAGCCCTGCCCCCTTCCTCACTGTGTAACTGTGAGCCTGTCACAAACTCTCAGAGCTCTTCAGTTCTCTCAATGCTCACTCACTGTAAAGTGCAGTGCAGCAGAAGGCCACGGTGCCCTGGTCAGAAATGCAGTCCTGGGAGAACGGGATGTGCAGGATTAGGTCTTTGAGACCCAAGCCAAACAAAAGCAGCACCTGCCCAGCAGCCCTGCCTTCCACAAAGCCCGTTACCCCCCAGAACCGCCCTGAATGCCCTTGGCTCTTCAGAGTTCTGGTTGTTTTAAAGCTTCCCCTTTCTGCTCTGAGGAAGGTGTGAAGGCAGAATAAAGGGCAGATGTCTGGGCAGATGAGGGGCTACAAAAGATGTCTCCTGGCCACCCAAAGCTTCTGAGAACTCTGGCTTGCCCCTGGACCTGACCCAGAGCAGCCTGCCTGCCCTGGAGGGGGCGGAGGCACTTCTGTATGATCAGACCAGAGAAGAGATGGGGACCCAGGGAGAAAGCGAGACTCCAATCACTGTCTTCAACTCTGAAAGAAGTCTGCCTGCGAGTCAGGGAAGGGGACAAATACTGTAGTGTGGAGAAGACAGCACTCTATAGGTAGCAAATGCAAGATTTCAGCCCAGTACGAGGAAACTTTCTAACAGTGCTGGGTCCAGAAAGAGGAAGGTGACGGACTCCTCATCGCTCAGGACGAGCAAGTAAAGGCACCATTACCCTGGAGTCAAGGATCTGTGGAGCACCGCCTAGACCACGGGCGAGCGCCTACCTGCACGCCCGGGTCAGACACACGGACTGGCGACTGCCGGGGTAACCCCGGGCCCAGCTACCAGCCGCGGGGGCGGGGTTCAGGTTAGCTCAGATGCTTGTGGCACAGCGGGGCGGTGGGTGGGGGCCCGACCTTCTCTTCTGCCCTAGCGCCCCAACCCAAACCTCCTTGGTCCTCTGGAAGACTTTATGAGCTAAAGGAAGCCTTTTCCCAGAGGTGCCCCGCCGCCCGGCCGAGCTCTAGGCGCGGGCGAGCTCCGACCAGGAGGGGAGAGAAGAAGGACCCAGATGCCCGAGATCCCCAGATACCCGGGTCGTGGCCGTCTCCTTCCCCTACCTGCTGCTGCGGTGCTGGCGACGGCGGCTGCTGGGTCCAGTTGTGCTCAGCTGGTTCCGGGCAGCGGGGCAGGAGCGCCGCAGTCACTGGGCCGGGATGGGCAGGGCGCGGGTCGGAGCCGCCCTCAGGGCGGGGCGGCCGGGATGGGGATAGCGGGGGATGGGAGGGGGAGGAGCGCTGGCCCCTCCACTGGGCTGCCGGGAGAATGGCGACTCTGCCTCAGGCCAACCTCCTTCGAGTGCACCGTGTCCCTTTACCAACCCCCTGCTAGTTGCCCAAGGAAGACATCAAGCTCCCTGTTTTATATGCAAGAAACTGAGGCCGGGAGCACGCAAGGAAGAGATGCAGGAGCCTGGGGCGGGGGAGGTGGAGGCCGAGAGGAGCGCCTGGGCAGGGCTGGGGTCCGAGAGCTCCGTTGGGGTGGGCAGCGTGCCATGTTCCACTAGGACCCGCGGAAGCATAGTTCAGCTCGAGTGAGGTCCGATGTCGGGAGGCAAAGCCCTCAGCGTATGAGACGGACGACTCGCAAAAGCAGGTAAGGTGTGCAAGCAGCAGTTAGACCCACTGGAGGGACCCACTGAGAAGGATGACGTTAAAACAGTGAGCAGAGGCTTTGCAGTCAGGCTGTCTGGGTCGGAACTCCTGACACTCCCTAGTCCTGTAACTTAGGCAATGTGAGACTTAACACATCAAAGCCTCAATTTCCCCTCTGTAGAACCGAGTCTTCCTGGGGCTGTTGGGAAGCCTCAGTGAGACAAAGACTCTTAGCACAACGGCAGGCTCTGTGGTTCTGTACAAATGGAAGTTATTGTTGGTGTGATGGCAGATATTTTAGGTGATCGAGCAAATCCACAGTCAAAAAGATGACTGCAAGGTCACTGTAAACAAGCTTATTTATCTTAACAGCACCTCACATACATTTGAGAGACAGCCATCTATGACAGAGCGGGGCCTAATGCAGTTTCCCAACCGTCCCTGTGCAGACGTGGGTTCCTGGGCCTCTTGCAGCTGCTCTGTGGCTCCAAGTCAGGAGACTCACACAAGAACCTGGACCAAGTCACCAAGATGTCTATTCCTAGCATAGATGCTGGCAGCAGCCCCATGTTCCACTGGGTTAAATCTCCCTCTAAAACAAGGTTAAACAGTGGGACGGTAGCACAGTGGATAGAACATCAGACTGGGATGCTGATGACCCAGGTTCAAAACCCTGAGGTTGCCGGCTTGAGCGCGGGCTCATCCAGCTTGAGCGAGGAGTCACTGGCTTGAGTGAGGGGTCACTTAGCTTGAGCGTGGGATCACAGACATGACCCCATGGTCGCTGGCTTGAGCCCGAGGTCGCTGGCTTGAGCAAGGGGTCACTCACTCTGCTGTAGCCCCCTGGTCAAAACATATATAAAAAAGTAATCACTGAACAACTAAGAAGGCGCAACAAATAATTGATGCTTCTCATCTCCCTTCCTGTCAGTCTGTCCCTATCTCTCTCTCTCTGTCTCTGTCAAAAAAAAAAAAAAAGAAAAGGTAAAACATACCAAATCAGAAATTGCCAGGTGCTGGGGATCAGAGTCAGAAAAGTAGAGAAGCCAAGGGCAAAGCTTTCAGTTCCTGGTTTTTCCTGTTTTGTTTTGTTTTTTTTTTCCCATTGAATAAACAGCCGGGGAAGCAACAGGGCCTGGCTCTTCCTCCTGCCCCCTCTATTTGTACAGCAGTTGGAATTACAGGAACCAATTCTTGAACACCTCGTGGCATGTTCTTCTGGGCTTCCCGGGTGCTACCGACTTTTATCCTTACCTCCCTGCACACCTCCACCATACACACAACAGAATGTATGTACTACCATGTGCGGCTTTCAGATAAGGAGGCCAAGGCACAGAGAGGGTTAAGTAGCTCTCCTGAGTTCACTCAAGTGACACCATGACACCACACAGGCTGAGTCTCTGGCCCTCTCCCCTTTGCTCAATGTCCTCTGTCATACTCTGCCAGCCTTCCTGACTTGGGAAACTACCCAGTTCTACCTTCTCTCAGAACTGAAGCAGGGCGCCTAACCCCAGGGAGACTCCCACCCTCTCTCTGCCACTCCCTGCCTTTTCCAGAGGCTTCCTCTGGCCCACTGCGGGGCAGGTGGGGAGTAAAGCAGAAGTGCAGACTCTCTGGCTCTGGGCTCTTTGATTACAGTCTCCGGCATACACATGTCCTGTTATTATCTAACATATCATTTCCAAACCCAGCAACTTCTCTCAGGCACTGAGAGATAAGCCTCTGAATTGTGCCTTCACTGAACTGGAGAATATCATGTTAGGATGGAGGAAACACTGGAGAACATCTGATCTAACACCTGATGGTAGAAATGGGGAAACTGAGGCCAACAGAGCACAGGCTCACACACATAACCCTGTGATTGCTCTATGTGGTACTGGAAAAGCCTGTAAGTCTAGGCTATCACCAGAAATAATTTAAAATAACGATGACAATGACGATGAGAACCAATTCTTTTATTGGAGGGCCAAATTCCTAGTACTTTGCTCTGCATACATCAACCTGTGTGTTTCCCAGCTGCTCAAGACATATCTTGGCCTGACCTTCTAGTCTGGGTTAAGTCTGGCGTGCATGGATGCATAGGAGTCCCTTCTGCCTTGGTGCCTTGTTCCCACCTCTTTCAGGACTCCTTTTGCACTCCTCCCCACACTGGGTGGAGGCATCAGCGAGGCCTGCTGGCCCTGGATCCTCACCTTGAGAGTGACCGTCTTCTTGTTCTTGCTGATACGGATCTCCTCTCATGAAAGAATTCTGATGTATCCTTTTTCCAGAAGACTACCTTCTTCCCAAGTGTGAAGAATTGCGGAAACAAAGGCCACACCCAGGCCATGCAGTAGACAATTTGGGGGCACCTTGTCCCTCTTCTGGAAAGGCCTCTCCTCACCCACTAGGGACCCATGTTTCTACTATAACCCCACCCACCAAAACGCAGTTGATAACATAAGGAGAAGTTACCAGAATCAAACTGGACTATGAGAATTTGGAACTGGAGTTTGGGACATAACAATTTTGGCTAATTAACTAGGCCTGTGAGGACTGGTCATCTGTGAAGGCTAAGGCCACCATAGTGAGGGGACCATCTTCCACTGAGAAAGCCAGTGAGACCCTCATTAAATGGCTTTTAGAGCAACTCAGAGAGGAGACAGCTGGCTGGCCAGGGAACCCTCATTAAATGGTTGTGGAGCAACTCAGAGAGGAGACAGCTGTCTGGCCAGGGAACCCTTCTGGATCTGTGAGCATTTTTTGTATGCAGATCTCTTCTGGAGCTAGTTTCAGAAACACAAGTTATTAGGATGATTATTGAGCATCATATGCATTATAGCAAGTTCCCAGATGCAGAACACAAGATGGAAATTGTGCACCAAGCATTCATTGCGGGGTGGGAGGGTGTTGCTCTCAGGAGACCCTGGAATATCCCCAGGAGCCCTAGAGCAGGGATGCAACTGGGCCTTTGGGTCAGACCAGAAGCAGGAGCTGAGAACTAAAGGAAACCGGGAAGGTACTCTCACCCCATCTTTCTCTGCTGCCCATCTTCTTATTGGTCTGTCTCACATCAGACAAGCATTTCTGCTTTTCTCAGCAGTGAGCTGAAATTTTTGTCTGTGACCCACAAGCTAACTTGGGTCAGATGCCTAGGCTTTATCCAGATGACTCTAGCCAGAGGGGCAGGACCACACTGCACAAACTTGGCAGCTCCCACTGTCGCCTGTGGTTAGAGAGAAACAGGGAGGGGAAGCCAGGCAGAAAGGACAGCTTCAGTAGGCGGAAGAACGCAGTCGGCCTTGACAGTATGGAACAAATGAGAACGGAGGTGAGGACGGGACGGCATCCTCTGCTAAGGGCACGCACACAACAAGCACAGGTGTGGAGGCTGGAGGAAGACAAGCTTGGACTGGCTCTGGCCTGGGTCCCTTCAGTGATGTCCTAGAACCAGCTTGCAGGAGCTGCTGGTTAAATTTCCATAAATTTTCAGAGCTAATTGTTCAACACAGCCTTTAATAAAAATGAACAAACATAAAGTTATAATTAAATAACTTACAAAATAAAAGTAACAGTTTTTCAAAACTTATCACTTCCTAATTATTTTACTATGCTGTTACCTATGCTCTTGAGGTTATTTTAGCTATCTATGTGTAGTGCGGAAATACTGTATAATTGTGTACTATTGCATAGCACTTCCCAACCACACGTTCAGTAACATCACACTGGAAATCTGAAATCAGCCGTGGAAGGAGTATTTATCCCACAGAAACCAGCCAAGTCTACAAATCAGGCCTCCCCTCCTCACTGACCCCAGAACCTGTTTCACATTTCCAGCACACCACTACCCAGTACGCTGGGCGCCCCCATTCTCCCTCTGCATTGACATTGCCTGTTTATGTGCACATCTCCCTCACTGGTTGGGAGCTCAGAAGAAGGAGAAAGTACGTTTGCTAGGTTTTCTAATATATCCCCAATGTCAAATAGTGCCTGGCACAGAACAGATGCTTAGCAAATTTTTAGTGAATTAATCAATCAATAAATGAGAGACGAGTTTGGTCAGAGAGAGTGAGTTGGGACGCATCAGAAGGACCCAGGAGAGAGTTGTGCTTTTGAGTTCCAAGAGCTGCCAATCCTAACGTGTTCTGAATCCCTGGGCAGGAATGTGTTTGTCCCATTATTTTAATGAGAACTTAGAAGGATGGGTTCCATACAATCACTGTCAGCTCAGTCATAAAACCCACAGGAGATCAATTTCAACACTGCTGGATTCCTCGAAGGCCCAATTCTATAACCGTGCCCCATAAGCAAGTGCCAGTCAGATGCTGGGCAGTGTGAGCCGCAGCGAGCGTCCCTGTTTCTGTTACCCAGCAGAAAATTTCCTCTCCCGCCCACCTCCCCGGTTAGATTTTCAAGGAGATAGCTAAAGCACCAGAGGCCCCTCCTCCTTCTACCCGGCCTGTCACTGTTGTCTGCAGCTACACCCAGCTGGCCCTACGACAGTGGCACTTATTGTAAGAACAACTCAAACTGTAATAATCACTACTATTTTTAGGCACTTTTTACATGCTGGCTGCATTATTATTTCAATTAAATCTTACAACTATGATCTGGGTTAGGTATGGTCTTCAATTTTTCAAATAAATAAACAGGTTCAGAAAAGATATGCATGCTTAAGCGTCCACAGCTGGGTGAGTGGTAGCCGGGAATGTGAACACGGATGGGTCCATTGCCAAAGCCCAGCTTCTTTCAACAGCAAACGTGAAAGGAAGTCACGGGGAAGGGCAGGCCCTTTCCATGCCTCCTATTCAGGATCAGGAATTATTGAATTTCGTCTACACAATGTCAGGGTCAGAGGTTAGCCCCTCCCCTGTACATTTTATTTAACGCTTCATGACAAGTCCCTTTTTTTTTAATGGAAGTTATTTGGAGTTTTGAGAATGCAGACCTGTTTTAAGAAAGACTGTAAACTCCTGTGCTGTAGAAATAACAAGTAATTCATAAAACCCCTTAAACACCATACACACCAAAAATATCTTTGAGGTCGGGCTGTCCTTGTATTCTTTTATACTATAGCCAAAAAAGAAGTTCATGTTTTCTGTTTTTTCATTACTTATTGTTTACTTACTGCTTTTCTGAGTAATAGCTACTGCAAGCCCTGTGCTAGGAGCTAAGGGGCATACAGATGAATCAGCCATAGACTCATCCTTTGCAGGGCCTGTGGCCAAGGAAACAGACATTTACAATAGGGTGTTATGGGAACTCAGACAGAGGAAGCTCTGGGGAGAGGGGAGGGGAGGGGAGGCTGGGGGACACAGTCAGGGTCCAAGGAGACCATAAAGATGGAGCTGAGCCAGGCCTTGGAGGACACCTCTCTGTGCCTCAGTTTCTTGATCTGATTGTTGTGTCCACCTCAAAGAGTTGTGGGAAATTGAAGTCGTCTGTGTCAACTGCTTGCTGCAAAGCACGGGGCATAGGAAGGGCTCTGTAAACAGTAGCTGGTTGCATTGAGGGAACCCTGCAGGTAGAGGTACGGAGGTTAAGATGAGCGAGCATGTCCCAGAGTGTCTGGAATGAAGGATACAGACTGAGTTACAGAAGCTGAAACCACACAGCAAGAGGACAACAGGATTCGTGGCGCCTGCTCCAAGTATTATCTCCTTCAAATCTGACCACAGATTCCTCACACTGAACTACTCTCACTCCCAGTTCACAGATGGAGAAACTGAGGCTCAGAAGGGTGAAGCTGAGAATCCAGATCTCACTCTGAAGCCACTGTCTCCCATGTGGGGCTGAGAGCATGCCAGACGGATATGGTTAGTGGGAAGCTGTCAAAGGCTCTCTTGCAGGGGACTGACACTGTTGGAGCCGGATCAAGAAGTCTCCAGTGAGGGGCACAGGGGCCCGCCGGCCTTGCAGCCCATGCCCGCCGGGGATTTAGCAGGAAGAGCTGGCTTTTGTTCTGGATGAATCAGCCCAGCTGTTCCTGAAAGCCCAGCCCCACTCTTCTGGGCTCAGCAGACCAGAAGGCATTCAGCTGTCCCCGCAGGTCACCAGTGGGGTGGGAGGGGGCAGTACTTTGTACATTGGACTGCACCATTTACAGAGAGTTATATTATCCCAACACGGAACAATGGGCTTTTCAAATGTGCTGCCGTCTTATGCTCCACGTCGTAGTGGAAACACAATCAGGCCAGTAAAGCATTACCTTCTTTGGAATTTGGAGAAACTTTAAAAAAAGGAAAAAGAAAAAGCATCCATAACAGCTGATTGGATTAAGGTTTTGTTCAAAAGTTGAGCTCCCTTCCCCACTTTCCTCCTCCTGCACTTCGCTCCTCCTGTCCCTTCTCCCAGTTCTTCTGTGCCTCTCTTTTTCTTTCTGTCCCTCTTCCTCTTTCACTGTTTCAGCAGAGGCAGCACTTTGCTGGACTCTAAATACCGCTGACTGAGGAATTGGGACACCCACGTCCACTCCCCACCTCCCTCTCTCCTACAGAATGATCCTGGGCAGGTCACTCTCCACTCAGCCTCCATCGTTTCATGTGCAAAGTGGGACAACAGAGGGAATGATTTCTAAGAGAGGTTCTACCTGGCTCACAAAACCAGGAGTTGTTCCAGTCCCTGGTTCTGCTGCACTGGCCTCATCATGAATGTCTGGCCAGAAGGGCGTCTGTCTCACAAGATCTAGTCAACTGTCCTTCAAAACCTTCAACTTTTAAGTCAAGTCCCTCTAGGTTGTCTTCTTTTTACAACTGCCATTTGTAAAAATGTCCTCAAAAACTCACAGTGCAAATGCCATCACTTTGAGTCTACTTTTTTTCTCAAATCAAAACCACCGATTTGATAAACCCAATGCCTAATTGATGAGCAGCGCAATGTTTACCAGATGGAGCTTTCCTCCCCTGAATGCTTCCCAAACTCAGAGGCTGATGAAGACCCAGCAGGGGCATCAGCCCACGCCCACACTAAGCAGGCAATCCAGAGCTTTGCTTCTCCCTGTGCACCAACCAGTCTTGTTCTCTGACCCTGACCTCAGACAGCTGACCTGGGCAGGTGCCAGGTGTCTCGGGAACTGTCCAGCAACCCCACTGTTTGGCCCAGACCGTGCGTTTGGTTTCTCACACAGCCATGCTCCGAGGTCCCAGCCCTCCGGGAGCCCTGTATCAAAATTCATCTGCATATCCACCCTTAGGGAATCCAAGCCTCCCCCTTTTCAGTTGCCAGGTACCCTACATGTCCCCCTTCAGGGACGAGGGAGCAACCTTTCGATAGTTAAAGGTGAGTTACCCCTAAAGGACACTTTAATTTCATCTTTCCTTGGAGCCAAAAACGAAAAACAGTTAAATCTTCAGCTGGCAGCCTGTGACCCCCCCCTTTGAAAGTATACAATTTAATCACGGCATAAAATACATTGATACAATCTGATTTTAGGGAACCCATGAAAAGTTATGGGACCCTTCTGTGCCAAGGCCATGGGTTGGTGAGCTTCTTTAGCCTGGCACTGGTGGCCACACATGATCTGGCCTTACATTCTCTCTCAGCTTCATCTTGTGCCCTACCACCTGAACCCTGTACCCTTCTGACTCCCCAACAGATCCTGCTTTCTCTCCCCTCCAAACCTTTGTACTCCAGTTCTGTCTCTTAGGATTGCTCATCTCGACATTCTCCCCCTATTTAACTCCTCCCTATCCTCTCAGATTCAGTTTTCGGGGAAACTCCTTGACAAAGCGTTCCCCGATTTCTCCAGAATCTATCATGTTAGCCGCCTCTGCATGCTCCCACGTCCCCTGCGATGAGTCATCATAGTACTTCCAGGACCATTCTGCCAGAATAGGTTCCCCTGTCCTCTTATTCTTCATCCCAGAACCCTGCTCAATCCCCCGATAAATGCTGGCTTTTGTGATGACTTAGCTGCTGGGTTGTTTCCTGTCTCCCCCACTAGCCTGTGGGCTCCCTGAGGGCAGGGCCAGATATCTCATTCTGTACTGCCTATGAAAGAGCCTGCACAGCACCCTGGACAGAGCAGACCCTCCACACACCCTTCCTGAATTGAATTGGCATTTACCACACTGTCCTACTCCTCTGTTTATTTTTCTAGCTCTACCAGCAAAGCTGTGTGGGCGGGACCACGTCTTGTTGCTGGTACGCTCCCAGGGCCCACCAGAGAACCTGGCACACAACAGGAGACTAGTGGATGTGTAATAAATGCACAAATGAATGAATTAAATGAATAAAGAGAAGAACTAACACGAAGGCAGGACGAACAGATGATCACATAAAGGAATTCCAAGTAACCTTTCTGAAACAACCAATTAATAGCAGTTACTGTCACTGTTTTAAATAAACATAAGGCTTCTGTCTTGCTTCTGTTCACTGGTACCGCTGAAAAAATTTTATAATGGAGTTAGTCAAGGCTAACCTTTAAAAAACAATCACCACAGAAATCTAATGACTGGAGTAGCCTTTTAATGAATAGGCAAGACATTGATATCAATTTACATTAATTAGTAAGACTAAGATGCCCTCACAAAATGTCTGCTTCCTTAACCTTCTAGATTTGTATCAAATATCACCTCTCGGTGTTTCCAAGTTCATATTTTGAAAAAATTTGAGTCACTGTTGCAACATTGATGTGGTGTGTGTGTGTGTGTAGAGGAAACTACTGTTTTTTTTTCTACCACTCACACAGAACTTCACTTCTGACACCAAACATGTGGGGTGTTCCCACACCGACCGACCAATACTCTGACACCAGTGGGTGACCTACAATTCAGTTCAATCCTGACACTATCTACCTGGAAACAGCATCAGATCCCACAGGTTAAGAATTCAGTCCCACAAGATTTTCTCCACCCTCACTGCAGATACCCAAACCTAAATCCAGGCCTTGAAAACCTCTGACCCAGGAGCTAAAAATCAAGGTTTCCCATGACCCTCTTCTCAGGTTTCCTAATTAGCTAGAATGGTTCACAGAACTCAGTACTGTGTTACAATGTACTTACTGGGGAACCAGTTTGTTATGAAGGACAGAACTCAGGACCAGCCAATTGGAAGAGAGGCAGCTGGCAAGGTGTGGAGCAGGGGCGTGGAGCCCCCATGCCTGCGGGGTGTGCCACCTCTGTGTGTGTTCAGCAACCCGGAAGCTCTCAGAACTTTCCAGTTCAGGGATTTTTTTTTTTTCAGTTCAGGGATTTTTATGGAGGTTTTACCACATAGGTGAGATCAATTATTAACTCAGTCTCCAGCGCTTCTGTCCTCCAAAGAGGATAGGGAGTAGGGCTGAAACTTCCAAGCTTCTAATCATGGTTTGCTGTTGGGCAGATGAAATATATTATGCTCACTTCGTTAAAGATGGCGCTGCCCACGTGCAAGTTTTAAGAGTGAGCTTTTCCCCACACCCTTGACTGATTGGATGGTGTGGAGTGGTGCACTCTCATGAGGAATCCTCCCAGTATGCCTCAGATAAGTGACTTTGTATCAGAGACCTTCTTGTTTGTAGATTGGATTAAAGATTTGAATTTCTACACTATATGGTGGGGCAGACCGGGAGCTTGCTCTCCCTTGGTTCCTGAGGTTAGTATTAGAGAGGAGAGCAGAGTAAGGCCACATGGAGGCCAGGAGAAGCAGCCAAGATGGCGGAGTGCTGAGGAAGAAGCCAATTTGTGCAGAGTTTGTGCAGGAGGAGATGGGGAACAGAGGTGAATAAGTCTGGTGAGCTAGAAACCATTTTTTTTTTCTTTTTTACAGAGACAGAAAGAGGGATAGATAGGGACAGACAGACAGGAACGGAGAGAGATGAGAAGCATCAATCATTAGTTTTTCATTGCTGTCGTAACACCTTAGTTGTTCATTGATTGCTTTCTCAAATGTGCCTTGACCGCGGGCCTTCAGCAGACCGAGAAATCCCTTGCTGGAGCCAGCAACCTTGGGTCCAAGCTGGCGAGCTTTAGCTCAAGCCAGATGGGCCCGCGCTCAAGTTGGCAAGCTCGGGGTCTTGAACCTGGGTCTTCCGCATCCCAGTCCGACGCTCTATCCACTGCGCTACCGCCTGGTCAGGCCTCTCATTATATTTTTAACAAACATTTTTCCAGGTTTGTTGGGCAGATAAAATATATTATGCTCACTTCGTTAAAGATGGCGCTGCCCACGTGCAAGTTTTAAGAGTAAGTTTTTTCCCACACCCTTGACTGATTGGATGGTGTGGAGTGGTGCACTCTCATGAAGAATCCTCCCAGTATGTCTCAGATAAGTGACTTTGTATCAGAGACTTCCTTGTTTGTAGATTGGATTAAAGGTTTGAATTTCTACACTATACGGTGGGGCAGACCGGGAGCTTGCTCTCCCTTGGTTCCTGAGGTTAGTATTAGAGAGGAGAGCAGAGTAAGGCCACATGGAGGCTAGGAGAAGCAGCCAAGATGGCTTGAGCAAAAGCTCGCCAGCTTGGACCCAAGGTCGCTGGCTCCAGGAAGGGGTGGCTCGGTCTGCTGAAGGCCCGCGGTCAAGGCACATGTGAGAAAGCAATCAATGAACAACTATGGTGTCGCGATGGCAATGAAAAACTAATGATTGATGCTTCTCACCTCTCTCCCTTCCTTTCTGTCTGTCCCTATCTATCTCTCTCACTGACTCTCTCTGTCCCTGTAAAACAAAACAAAACAACAACAAAATAAACACATGGCTTCATTGGTCACTTGGCATGGCAGGAAAGCTGACAGAAAGCTTGTTGTTGTTTTAGTCCAGAACTCACAAATGTGACTTCCATTTATAGCTTGTTGGTGAATCTAGTCATGTGGTTCCCACCAACTGCAAGGACACTGGGAAATGTGGGGAGTTGGTGGATATTTGGTGAGCAGTAAATATCTCTGCCATACAGAGCACTCAGGACTCTTAGTGATCTGTTCCCACGGACTCATCCAGCTTTGGGTCCCGCCAACATCAGCTGGTGTCTCGCCACTGCCCTGCTTCCCAACTCAATCCACCTCTGGTCATGGGACTCTTCTCTCCTGCCATGTCCTTGAGCCATTGCTCCCCCTTACTTTTTGCTCATGCTGGTTCCTGAACATATAATGCCCCTTCCCACCTTCCTCGCCTGCCAAAATTCTACTTTATTGAAGCCCAGCTCAGATGTCACTGTCCCCATCCTGATCCCTTAGGGTAAAATTAATTGATCCTTTTCAGTTTGGCCACATATCTTTTATATACTGTACTACCATTAGCACTTAGGGTCCGTGGGACTGACTTCCTGGCACCCTTCACAGAGCTTGTCACACAGTGGACACTAAATAAATATTTGTCAGATAAATGCTTCTTATTTAGAATTTTTCAAACAATACTTCAATTGTTTGTCTTTGTCCACACCCACCTGCCCACCCCACAAAGGTGGTGTGCTCTGGATGATACAGACTGGATGACATTGGCCTCCACTTCCCCATTACCTACTGGCACTGGGAATTTTTTCAGCAAATGTTGGGAGGAGACTTGATTCATTTGCCTTCTATTTACTTTTGCATAGTGACTTTAAAATAATTGCAAATGGGTCTTTTAACAATGAACACCGGCTGTGTGTATGTCATACTTCAATTTCAAAATTTACTCTAAAAAACGAACAAGAATAATAAGTAAAAAAAGAGAAGTACGCAGAGAGGACATTGCACAAACACAAAGGCACGTCTGGAAGATGTAATCACTGGTGTGTGAGTTTTGTAATAGCACCTGCAGACAAAAGTATTAAAGTTTTTTTGGGCACAGTAGCATTGGCCAGAGTTAGCTAAAGCAAAAGGGGTCCCCAGGGGAGAAACATCCTGGCTCCAGGATCAGGAGGAATCAGGGCCCCCAGGGCGGTAGGGAATGCACCTGGCCAGCCCTCTTTGCTTCTTTCATCTGCTTCTCTGGGCATATCCTTATTATTCCCACTTACTAGGACACAGCTTTTTCTTACTTGAACCATCAGCCAACAGCTACCTAGTTTTCAGTTCCTTTCCAGAGAGAAGCAGTCATATTCTTTGACCCAGTTTCAAGACCCCAGAGAAGGACTCTGATTGGCTCAGCTTGTTAACGTGCAGACCTGGCCTAAACACAGGTGAGCAGGGTGGAAAGTCCCCAGGCAGGTCTGTCTTTCACCACGACCTTTATGGAGGAACCAGTCACCAGAAAACAGGGGCTGGAAAGAAGATGCAATTATGGCCAACCAAAATCAGGAAGAGGGAAAACCATTCTTGAGAAAGTAGTTTCAGAGTGAGATAACAAATATAAATATATCCTTTGAAAAGAATGGATGGTAAGGTTGTTATTTGGGAAGGAATTAAAATGGCAGGAGCCCATCATAGTTATGCTCCCACATCTGTATGTCACCCTGCAGCTACCTTCGCTGCCGAGGTTTATCTATTCTAGCTCCTACGTCTCTTGTGAAATAGCTCCCCACTCACCATCTCCATTGCCTCAGATCCTACCTTATCATCTTTGGTCTGGACTGTTGTGTTGCAACAGTCCCTTAACTGGACTCAGAACCTCCAGTCTAACCTCATTCCAATCACCACAAATGGCCTCCAAATGATCTTTCTTACAAACATAGTCCTACCAGTTCCTGCTTAAAACTCTTTAACAAACCCCATCACCTTCCAAGTTTCTCAGCACCGTCTTCAAGGCCCTCTCTGATCTAGCACCTGCTTTACCTGCTCTCATTTTTTCCTTGGACACCAGGACTTTCCCCCCTACCCTCCCTACCAGCAGTCTATGCTTTCTTGTCTTCCCCAGCATTTGCTCTCTCCGTTCCCTCTGCCCAGAATGCCCTTCCCTTCTCTATTAGCTCTGCTTGGGGATGCTACTCATCCTTTAAGGTCCAGTTAAATGTTCCCCCTCCTTTTGTGGTGCCTTCACATTGTGTCCATATTTGGCTGTGTGTACATGGGTCTCTCCTGCTGTGTTCTTTCAGAACAGCAGCCATGTTTCATTTATCTTTAACCCCCAGTTTCAAGCCTAGGGTCTGACCCACAGTAGGAATCAACAAATGCTTATGGGAGAATGTAGGAGGGAAGGAGGGAGGAAGACAAAGAAAAGGAAGAAAGGGGAGGGAAGGGAGGGGAGGGGAGGGGAGGGAAAGGAAGGGAGGGGAAAGGAAGGAAAGAGAAGAAAGGGAAGGGAAAGGAAGGAAAGAGAAGGAAGGGAAGGGAAGGTAGAAGAATCAGTTTAATTGGAAAGTGACCTGAGCCTGACCTTGCCATAGGAGATGATGAAAAGCTGCTTCAGTCTGCAACTACAGTGTGTCTGTAAAGTCATGGTGCACTTTATATTTTTCACCAGTCAAAAGTGCACCATGACTTTACGGACACACTGTATTTGTCTGTGTGAATCAGGATTTTCTCAATACTATGTGACCGTAATAGAAGGCAGAGGACAATTAGAACCTGCACAGATGGAAGGCTACCGTTGTCACGTTCCACTTGTCTGGTAGACCAGGTGGGGCCTATTTAGGTCTGCTGGCTTGTAAAAGATAGAAAAATGTGGCACAAATGTGGGGCCACGATGGGGCCATAGGCCCTTTATCTGGGAGTGAATGGACTCCAGTACTGGCACAGGCTTGCTGCCAGGGCTGCGGCCTAGCACCTCCGGCCTGGCTGGTCTCTGACTTCCGGTTGACTGTACTGCCCACTGAACTTGAGCATGCCTCTGTGAGGACGCAGGAGCAGTAAGGAGCTGAGTCTCCTCACTTGTGTCCTGTCGCATGTATATCTTCTGCACTGCTTGTTTGCTCTCTTTACTCAACCAAACTAAAACCTGTCCAAGCCATCATTCTCCCAATCTTTGTACCCATTCTAAACTTCACGATCTGGCCTGACTCAACTACATAATGTAGCTCTCTTTGAAACTGTAGGAGTTTGGAAGCAACCCAAATGCCCATCAATGGTCTCCTATTGATAGGCATTTAGGTTTCTTCAATTAGTCTACTACTGATGGGCATTTGGGTTGCTTCCAATCTCCAGTGATTACAAACAGAGCTGCTGATAGTTTTGCAAGTACATCTTTTCACGTTTCTGCCACTGCATCCCTGTGACAGATTTCTAGAAGTGGGATTACTGCCTCACTGCACATCTATCAGAATGACTAAAATGAAGAGAGAAAAAAATGACAATACCAAATGCTGATGAGGATGTAGAACAACTGGAACTCTCATATATTACTAGTGTAAAGGCAAAGTGATACAACCACTTTGAAAACAGTCTGGCAGTCCCTTATAATGTTTGTCATATATTTATAATATGACCAAGCCATTTCTTTCATACATATTTATTCAAGAGAAATGAAAACTTATACCACCCAATATTTGTCAGTACCTGAACATTAATAAAGGCTTAATTCATAATTTCCAATAATTGGAAACAGCTCAAGTAGACTTCATCGATAGATTAATTATGACACATTTCTACAATTGAATACCACCCAGCAATAAAAAGGAACAAACTACAATATGGATGGATTCTAAATGCATTATTCTAAGAGAAAGAAGCTAGATTTGAAAAGCTACACATTCCATAATTCCATTTAGATGATATTCTCTAAAAGGTAATACTGTGAGGACAGAGAATACCTCAGTGGTTTCCAGGGGCTGAGGTGAGGGGATGGTTTGACGCCTGATGGGCAGCATGAAGAGATTTCTTGGGGTGATGGCACTATTGTACATCTTGACTATGATGTTAATTATACCAACATGAGTGTTTGGTGAAACTGATAGAATTGTATACTATAAAGAGTGAATGTTTATATGTAAATTACACCTCAATAAACCTGACCTAAAAAGAAAAAAAATGCACAGAAAAAAATTTTAATTAGTGCCAAAATTCCCCCTGTGGTAGGATGATTCATGGCTCTCACAGATTTCCAGATGGTAATTCCTAGATGTTTCCTTATGTGGCAAAAGGAATTTTGCAGATGCGATTTAGTTAAGAACTCTCCCTCTTGAGAGGGATTGTCCAGGCAAGCCCTGAATATAATCATAAGTGTCCTTATAATAGGGAGGCAGCAGGAGATTCACCACAGAAGAGAAGGTCATAAGAAGACAGAGCAGACTCTGGCCAGGTAGCTCAGTTGGTTAGAGCATCGTCCTGATACCACAAGGTTGGGGGTTCAATCTCTGGTCAGGAAACACACAAGACTCAACCAATGAATGCATACATAAATGGAACAAGAAATCAGTGTTTCTCTCTCTAATCAATCATCAATTTAAAACATTTTAAAGGAGAAGAAGACAAAGCAGAGAGAGTTTTTTCTTTTTCTTTTTGTTTTTTTCCAGGGACAGAAGCATCAATCATTAGTTTTTCGTTGCCGTTGCGACACCTTAGTTGTTCATTGATTGCTTTCTCACATGTGCCTTGACCGCGGCCTTCAGCAGACCAAGCAACCCCTTGCTAAAGCCAGTGACCTTGGGTCCAAGCTGGTGAGCTTTTGCTTAAGCCAGATGGGCCTGCGCTCAAGCTGGTGAGCTCGGGGTCTCAAACCTGGGTCTTCCGCATCCCAGTCCGATGCTCTATCCACTGCGCCACCACCTAGTCAGGCAAAGCTGAGAGAGTTTTGAAGATACTATATTGCTGCTCTTGAAGAGGGGGAAGGAGCTATGTGCCAAGGAATGCAGGGAATAAAGCTCTAGAAGGTGGAAAAGGCAAGGAAACAGAATCTCCCCTGGAGCCTCCAGAGGAAGCACAGCCCTGCCAGCATCTTGGTTTCAGCCCAGTGAGACTTCTGGCCTTCAGAACTTTAAGACAGTAATTTGTGTTAACTCCCAGATTTGTGGTAATTTGTAACAACTGGAAATTAATACACTCTCCACAGAGGCTGGACAGTTTCTGCAGTCCCAGGAAAAGTATAGGTAGGGTATGCCCCCTTATTTTTTTCAAGAATGAGGAAATTTTTCCCAGAAGCCTCAGAACAGACACCCCCTTGTATCTCATTGGCCAGCACTGTGTCACACCGCCATTCCTAAGCCAATCACAGGTACGAATACTCATGCTTTCTCCTAGCTCTTGCCCAAGGCTTCATCATTCTCTCTACCCTCAGGGCTACCTGGCCCTGGTCAGTATCAGGGTTCTGCCCTTGAGGAAGGAAGGACATAGCTTTGGGTTGGCCACCAGTGGTGCCTATCTCAAAAATTATTTGCAGAAAAAGAACCCCCTCAGTTCAGTATATACTTGATAAGGTTTACAAACTCTTGGATTTGACTCTCTGAGGGGCCATTAGCTGCAGCTTCCCAGGCCAGAGCTTTCCCCTGTTCAGCCCCATCTGGCTCTGCCAAACTCTGTCCCCTTTTTTTCCTGAGGAGGTAGGGCCCAGCTGAGCTCTGGCTGTGAGTCACCAATGTTAAAAAAGGCCCCCAGAGCACATGGGTCTGTCTTCCAGAAAAGTGTCCCACTTGAGATACTGACTCAAGTCCTATTAAGGGAATCTTTTCTCTTTTCTCTCTGTTTTAGCTTTTCTCTGACATATTCTCCTAGAATTTCAGAGCTGTAATGGCCCTTAGAGGTAGTAGTAGTAGTAGTAGCAATAATAATACAGAGCAACTATTACTCAGGTAATTACAAGCTACCATTATTGAGCATTTACTATGCTCCAGGCACTTTGTATGTATTATTATTACATTTAATCCTTGAGTCTTCTTGATGAGGTGGATATTATTATCACCCCATCTGATAAATTTTTAAACCCAGAAAAAGAAAAGATAAATTGTCCAAGAAATACCTGCACCAGGGTTTAAACTGCAATTTGTAGAAACTCCAAACTTTTTGTTTTCAGATTCCATGAAGTCCCTAACCTATCATTCTGCAGATAAGAAATGATAACTCAGGGTGAAGGGGGTGGGTCAGAGGGGGTGCCGGGAGGCATAAGCAGCTTGCACAGTTCACATGACCAGTGAGTGGCCAAGCAAGTGACTGCCTCTCTAGTGCAACAGGCTGTTCACATTAGCTTTTCTCTCTCTGTGGCAGGAATCAGTTACAAATCATCTGTAACTGAGTTTAATAAGAGAAAAGGCATTTGACATTTTGCAACATGAGAACAATAAAAAGATTTCTCGTGATTTTTGGATTTATCTGGTATTGTGAGATTTTTAAAAATTTGTAATTACAGCACAAAGAGCACCTTACAGTTTATAAAACTTTCAGATACTTTCTCTCACGTGATCTTTGCTTCAGCTTTGTGAAGCAGCAATTACGATTATTCCACTTCACGGATGAGGAAACTAAGGCCTGAAAAGATGACAAAGTTTCACAGACCATTAAGAGGCAGAGCTAGACTCAAAACCTAGGCTCTGTCCTCTGGAAGGAAGCTTATTGGCTATTAGGAACCAACAACCAAGGACAGGGACTTTTCCTATGAATTTTAGACTCACATTTTCAAGTTTAAGAAAAGAAAATAGGCCTGACCTGTGGTGGCGCAGTGGATAAAGCGTCTACCTGGGAACACTGAGGTCGCCAGTTCAAAACCCTGCACTAGTCTGGTCAAGGCACATATGGGAGTTGATGCTTCCAGCTCCTCCCCCCTTTCTCTCTCTCTCCTCTCTCTCTCTCTCTCTCTCTCTCTCTCTCTCACACACACACACACACACTCTGTGTCTCCTTTCTAAAATGAATAAAATAAAAATAAATTTAAAAAAATAAGTTTTTGATTGGCTGAGTTATTTCTTTTTTTTTTTTTTTAATTTTATTTATTTTAGAGAGGAGACACAGAGTGAGAGAGAGAGAGAGAGAGAAAGAGAGAAAGGGGGGAGGAGCTGGAAGCATCAACTCCCATATGTGCCTTGACCAGACCAGTGCAGGGTCTTGAACTGGTGACCTCAGTGTTCCCAGGTCGACGCTTTATCCACTGCGCCACCACAGGTCAGGCTGAGTTATTTCTTTTACTGAGATTTTTGCACTGAATAAATAAATTTAGAGATGAATGACATCTTTATAATCACAAGTCTCCTCACCCTCCATCCTTTATGACTGCAAGGAGAATCTGAGAGCCTTAGCAATTTTGGCTGAGTTTAATCCTTTACAAATTGCCTTGGAAGCTAATGTGAATAACATTTTCAATTCTGTTATGCCTTTTTTTCTAATGGATTACATTGCACCACTTTTATTTCAGTTAGTAACTTGATACTTGGTTGAACATTTCTGCTGTTTCCAAGAGCTTTTTGGTTAATTCGCTTCAGTTTTCAGGATAAGATTTTACCATCTGCAAATATTATTTAAAAAATAAAACCCTGCTTCTCTAATTCCACCATAAGTGCTCTTTCTATCTCATGACACTGCATTTTTCCACTACTCTGTATTTTCTAGATGACTAAATGGCTCCTTTATGTGCCAAAATATTTAGAAATATAACTGCCTGAGCTGAAAATCTTTCTCAAATGAATTACAATCTGTAGCAAACAGCTGTGGTTTTGCCTGTACAACACATCTTACCCCCCTCTTTTGACAGGAGCCCTTCTTTCTTTGGAGGAACCACCCTTCCCACAGCCCCTGAGGTCCCAGCTTGACTGCCCATTGCTTGGTCCCATTCGCAAACTCCTAAACAGGCCCGACTCCATCACAGGCTGACCCAATGGACTCTTCCAAGAATGTGTGTCCTGAGAGAAGGGAAGTGTGGCCAGAAGGATTTGGGAGCTGTGTCATCTAGAAGGCAGACCCTAAGGAGATGTCCACAGGTTTTGGCCTGGGGTTGCCCTGATTTGTGTCTCCCGAAGCCTGATTCCAGGAGCTACCCAATATCCTTCCAACACATTCTGTTTGCTTATGTTACAAATGATCCAGGTATCAGTGTCCAAGCGTGGGTTGTGGATAATAGACCCTGTTATCGAGGGAACTGTGTCCCTCCCAAATATATATGTTGAAGTCCTAAGTCCGAATACCTCCAAATGTGGACTTACTTGGAAATCGGCTCTTTACAGAGGTTATTAAGTTAAAATGAGATCATTAAAGTGGGCCTTAACCCAATGTGTCTGGTGTCCTTACAAAGGGGAAATTCAGACACAGAAACACATAAAAGGGAAGACAATGTGGAGACACATAGGGAGAAGGCCATTTCAGGGCAGAGACTGGAGTGATGCATCTATGAGTCAAGAAGCTCCTGGAAGTGCCCAGAAGCTGTGAAAGAATCTGACCAGGCAGTGGTGCAGTGGATAGAGCGTCGGACTGGGATGCAGAAGACCCAGGTTCGAGACCCCGAGCTCGCCAGCTTGAGCGTGGGCCCATCTGGCTTGAGCAAAAGCTCGCCAGCTTGGACCCAAGGTCGCTGGCTCCAACAAGGGGTTGCTCGGTCTGCTGAAGACCCACGGTCAAGGCACATGTGAGAAAGCAATCAATGAACAACTAAGGTGTTGCGACAGCAACGAAAAACTAATGATTGATGCTTCTCATCTCTCTCTGTTCCTGTCTGTTCCTATCTATCCCTCTCTTTGTCCCTGTAAAAAAAAGAAAAGAGAAAGAAAGAAGCTGGAAAAGACCTGGAGAAGAGTTCCGCCCCTAGCGCCCTTCGAGGGAGCATGGCCCTGATGACACCCTGATTTCAGAGTTCTGGGCTCCAGGATGTGAGGCAACAAATTTCTGCTGCTTTAAGCCACCAAATTTGTGGTACTTAATTATAGCAGGCTTAGACAACAACACAGATCCGCAAGGAAAGACAGGCTATTTGGAATGGTACATGGCAGAGATTGCTAGCTATTCACCAAAAGCCTTCTTCCTATTTCTTGCCTCGAAGTAGACTTGAAGCCAGGCACATGGCTACCCAGCAGACCATCTTTGCTAGCCTCCCTTGTGGGCAGGGTGGCCCTGTGTCTGAATTCTCCCCAGGGGAATATGAGTGGGGATAACGTGTGCCATTTCTGGGGCTGAGTTCTAAGACACACAGCAAGGGTCCTCCACACTCCACTCCTCTCTTACCAGCTAGAATCCAGATTGCAAGGGCAACCTCATCTACATAGAAGAAAACCCTGCCAAAGACATGGAAAAATGAATGACATGAGAGCAAAGCAACCCTGCTCCCTGGACCACTCTCCTCAGGGGGAGCAGGCTGCTCTAGTTTGGCTTTTCCTCTAATTGAGCTATGGTTATTGAGCCAAAACAAAGAGCAAGGCACTGAGAGTCCTGATCACATTCCAGGATGGGAACTAGCAGTCCATGGAACACAATGGCTAAGTCATCTCTTTGGGGCTCTTGGGACTTTTTACAAGCTGAAGACAAAACTCTTGCAACCTAAAAGGGAAGTGAGAGATACTGAAACCGGTAGGGTGGCAGCCCCTGAAGGCAGTGGGTACCTTAAACTGGGAGTGGGAGAAGGGCATGCTCAGGTATTGAGATGTTTGCTGTAAGATAGAGATTGATAGTCGGGGGCTTTTTGGTGCCTGAGTAAAAATCTTTCACGGAGGCCATGGGTTTGAGATGGCTGGAAGCCATACTCAGATACAGGGAGTTCAGAAGTTCAGAGTTCGCTGACTACTTAATTTTGCAGGTGTCTTTTATGAAAAGATGGAGTCACATGGAGATTTCAGTGAGGACCTGAAGAATCCTTTTCCACTGTCCTCAGTCTGTGGTCTTTTCTCTGCACCTCCCTCTCCTGCAGAAGGAACGTAATACTTTCCCTCACACCCAACTCCCCCCTGCATTTTGCTCAGCTGGTAACTAACTCCATCTGGAGCAGGACAATGATTTTCACAGAAATATTTTACATTTGCTTTTTAAAATAATTGTTATAAATTTATTGGGGTGACATTGGCTAATGAAGTTATATAGGCTCTACATGTACAATTCTATAATATATCATCTGTATACTCTTGTGGGTTCTCCACCTAAATCAAGTCTCTTCCTTTACCATTTATTCCCCTCCACCCACTGCTACTTCCCACATCCCCCTTTCAGTCTGGGAATCACCATACTGTTGTCTGTATCTATGAGTTGTTGTTTTTTTTATTCCCGTCACCTTGTTTACCCAGCCTCCCAACACCTCCCCTCTGACAGCTGTCAGTCTGTTCTGTGTATCTATGAGTCTGTTTCTATTTTGTTGGTTTGGGGTCCTTAGATTCCACATACAAGGAAATCATATGGTCAATCATACTTGTCTTTCTCTGGCCGGGTTATTTCACTCCAGGTCCATCCATGCTGTCGCAAAAGGTAAGATTTCCTTTTTATTTATTTATTTTTTACAGTTGAGTAGTATTCCATTGTATAAGCATACCACAGCCTTTTTATCCACTCAGCTACTGATGGGCACTTGGGCTACTTTCAAATCTTGGCTATTGTAAATAATGCTGCAGTGAACACTGGGATGCATATATTTTTCCAAATTTGTGTTTTTGGCTTTTTCAGATATATTCCCAGAAGTAGAGTCTCTGGGTCATAAAGGAGTCCCATTTTTAATATTTTGAGGAGACTCCATACTGTTTTCCACAGTGGCTGCACCAGTCTGCATTCCCACCAGCAGTGCAGGAGGGTTCCCTTTTCTCCACTTCCTTGTCAGCCCTTGTTTGTTGATTCATTGATGATAGCCATTCTGACAGGTGTGAGGTGACATTTACATTTACTTTTTATTTGAATTTGCTTTCCCTGCCCTTTTTGCATCTGCCAGCACCACAGCCCACTGCTTTATGGAAAGCTTTTTACCCAGTCACGGTATGTCACACAGCATTGTACCCTATTAAGGAATTCACTGCGCAGCAGAGGTGGCAATGGCCTTAATGCCCACAGGACTCACTCTCCCCCTGCTGGGCCCCACTGGCAATGCAGCAGCCATATAAAACAGTAGGACGGCCTTGAAGAGGCTCACACTGTCCCCTGGGAGATAATTGCTTGCTCTATCTATGGAAGGGATCCATCTCTGAGTCAGTATCCCTTACACAATGCTGTTTCACTGTGTCTCTCTTTCCGGGACATGGAGGTGGGGCAGGCACTGCTAGTGGTTTTCCAGAAGCCCTTCTTACCTAAAGAGGTAGAATATATTGTTGGGTGTATGGGCGCCCTGAGTTATGACAACATTTACTTGCCATCTTGGTCACTCTGTGGAACATTTAGAGCATTTCTCTCCTCACTTTCCAGCTCTGAGAAGTGATTGGAGGGGCCTTAGCCAGGTATCTCATGGTTAGAGCATTGTCCCAATACACATAGATTATGAGTTCGATCCTCAGTCAGGGCACATGTGAAATCAACTAGTGAGTGCATTAAATGAGTGGAACAACAAGTCAGTGTCTCCCTCTTTCAAATCAATTAAAAAGAAACAACAAACCAATTGACTGAAGGTCTGATACCCACTTAAGTTACTAGGTTTGAATGATCTTCTTCCTTCTTCTTCTTCTTCCTCCTCCATTGAAATAGCGTCCTAAATGAATTACAGCTTCAAAAAGCTTTTCTAATCAGCTTTTTCAATTGAGAACTTGGTTCTGGGCTGACTGGATCTCCACTACCTCCACCCAGTGATTGTTTGAATGTAGGAAGATCCTTGGTAAATAACATTGACCTAAGACTTTTTTTTTGTGTGTGTGTGTGTGTGTGTGTGTGTGTGTGTGACAGAGACAGGAAGAGACAAAGAGAGGGACAGATAGGGACAGACAGACAGGAAGGGAGAGAGATGAGAAGCATCAATTTGTTGTTATTGCACCTTAGTTGTTCATTGATTGCTTTCTCATATGTGCCTTGACCAGGGGGCTAGAGCAGACGGAGTGACCCCTTGTTCAAGCCAGCCAGTGAGCTTTGCTCAAACCAGATGAACCTGCGCTCAAGCTGGTGACCTCAGGGTTTTGAACTTGGGTCCTCCACATCCTATTCTGACGCTCTATCCACTGCACCACCGCCTGGTCAGGCTCAACCTAAGACTTTCATGAACTATCTCGAGAATTGAAAAGAAGAAAAAAATACAGCTGAAGCCTCCTGCTGTCCTCTCAGTTACACGGTCCTCAGAAGGAATATAATTATGCTGATGAAATACCCTGTTATAGGGTTCTGCGGCTCTGCAGAGCATTCTCACATCTAGTGCTCCTTCGCTTTTCTGAGCACCGTGACCTAAGGAAAAGAGGACAGGTATGAGGTCAGGGAGGGCTGCATGGAATCCCTGCTTTGCTAAGCTCTGGCTTTGACAATGATGTGTTAAAGGAGGGTAATAGCAACACTCACCCTTTGCTTTTAGTGTTAGGGCTACGATACTCTGCACATAGTGGATACCCATGAAATCTGTTGAATCATGCTATGAGGTTTGCAGAGGAGGGATTCTGAGCCCTGATTTACAAGTGAGGAAAATAAAGTTCATCAGAATGAGGACAAGAGTTGCTCAAGGTCACATAGCTGGATGAGGATCTTAAAAATTCAAATTCGTTGTTTTTCCTATCACCTTAATCCACTGAATAAGAGAATTTTCTCAGGTTTTAATAATAATAACAGCACTCTTGGTAACGGTTGCTTTCATTTTTTGAGCACTTAACATGAGTCAGACACTAGATGAAGCAGTTTATGTGACTGACTCCTTTTCACAGATGGAAAAGTCAGGGATTCAACAAGGTGAAGTCACTTTCCCAAAAACACACAAGGGCAGAATCTTATTGGGTCTTAAAAAAAACCTTGGCTCTCCCTCCTTCCTAAACCTATGTGCTTGTCCCCCACATTACAACTCACTCAACTTATATCTATTCAGTGTGACAATGACATCATGATTGTGCAGAAAAGTGTTTATTCTTAGGAGATATGTGCTAAAGATTTCAGGGATAAACAGTCATCGTATCAGCATCTTTCAGATACTGCAGGAAAAATAAAGTGTCTGTGTGTATACATACAGCACACAGAGATAAAGCAACTGTGGCAAAATTAGCAATCTAGATGAAGGATGCATGGTTGCTTCTTGTACTGTTCTTTCAACTTTTCTCACTATCTGAATTTGTTTTTTTTTTTTCCTTAAGTGAAAAGTGGGGAGGAAGAGAGATAGACTCCTGCATGTGCCTGACCGGGATCCACCCAGCAAGCCCCCTATGGGGCAATGCTCTGCTCATCTGGAGCCGCTGCTCCGTTGCTCGGCAACTGAGCTATTTTAGTGCCTGAGGCAAGGCCATGGAGCCATTCTCAGAACCCGAGACCAACTTGCTCCAACTGAGCCATGGCTGCAGGAGAGGAAGAGAGAGATAAAAAGAAGGGAGAGGGGGAGGGGTAAAGAAGCAAACGGTTGCTTCTCCTGTGTGCCCTGACCAGAAATCAAACCCAGGGTATCCACATGCCAGGCCGATGCTCTACCACTGAGCCAACCTGCCAGGGCCAGAATTTCTTCAACATATAAAACTGAGAGGAAAATGGAAGCAAAATAATGCCAATCTCCAAAATGCACTTTAATAATATTAATAAGATATCTGGTATATAGTAGATGCTCAATAAAATGTAGCTCATATTGGGAGATAATAGTTACCTAGATCAAATGAGTAAAACTTTGTAATGCATCATTTATTATTCATTCAACAAACATACAATCGTAGCACCTTGCATGTGCAAGGTCTTTGCCAGGATCTAGGGACAGAGAGAGGAGAAAGACACATTCTCTTCTTACAAGGGAGTTCATAAGATAGTGGAAGAAGACATATGAGCCAATGATTACAACATAGACAAATGCCAAATAAGGGATAGTGCAACTTGGTAAAGGAGAGTAACTGATTGTATCAGGTTAAGGCCAAGAACCTAGAGTTAGCTGTCTAATTCCAGGTTACATTGGTACAGTATCCAGCAGGCTACATCTTAATTTCTGGGTGTACCAACAAAATCTCAAATGAACCAGGTCACCTCAGAAGAACTGAGTGCCTGCCCCTAGAATGCCTGGACTGAAGCTGGAATGAACTCCTCTGTGGGATGCCAGAGCCAGACTTTCTGAGTTGGAAACACGCTACCCAGGCTGCAGCCACACTGGTCCTTCTTTGCTTTCTCCCAATTTAACCCTTGTCTGTCCTGCTCAGGCCTTACCAGGGCTTCCCTCAGCTGTGACCAATGCTAATTGCCCCATCCCTCAGACCCCTTTCTCAGAGGCCTTTCCAGAATATTTCCAAGGCTCCTGCTACACTCTAGGTTTCTTTTCCTCATAGCTCTTCTTCAATTGTAAATATTTCATTTTTGCCAAGTTATCTGTGTCTGAAGTCCTCATTAGACTGTAAACTCCAAGAGGGCAAAGACTGACTCACTCATATTTCCACTGGTCTCTCCAGCACCTGTAGGGTGCCCAGCATGCAGAGATACAAGATAAGCATTGTTGAGTGAATGAATTGGAGAGCCCAGGATATTTCTGTGGGAATGAGAAGGGAGCACACTTTTATTTTTTAGTCTAATAAGTGGCTCTGTGCCAGTCAATCCTCATTCATCATTGTACTGTTTCCTTAAAAACATTCTGAGCCTGACCTGTGGTGGCGCAGTGGATAAAGCGTCGACCTGGGAACACTGAGGTCGCCAGTTCAAAACCCTGCACTGGTCTGGTCAAGGCATATATGGGAGTTGATGCTTCCAGCTCCTCCCCCTTTCTCTCTTTCTCTCTCTCACTCTGTGTCTCCTCTCTAAAATGAATAAAATAAAAAAGAAATAAAAAATAAAAAAGCTAAGTCCATGAACATTGGCTATGGGCTGGGCATTCCTTTAAAAAAAAAACAAAAAAACATTCTGAGATGGGGGTGATCACTAGCCCCATTTTACATTTTACCGACTAGATAGCTCGGTCAAAGAACTGATAAATATCAGCAGTGCCAGGATTCAAATCCTAGGCAGTTTCATAACCTGAGCTCTTCCTCTTCTGAGGAAAACTGATTGACCGACACAACACCCTTATGGCCCCCTTCACATCTGCAACCATGTCTGGTACTTTTCCACATAAATTTTGGCTGCATCGCTGGAAATCAATCATAAAGATCATGATGACAGCCATAACAACTGTGCGGACATGGATGAAAATGCCTTTGAACAAACCACATTCACAGGCATTATCTCTTCTAATCCCGTAACTGGTCTAACAGTTGGTGAATGCCTAATAATTTCTGATAGGCTTTTGTTTATTTTAAAGAGTGGGATCTTGTATAAATTCTCCTTTTATCTTTCAAACTCATTGGTGGTGGTTTGTTGTTATTGTTTTTGTCATGCAGACATTTTAGTCAAATTTGTTAAACTTTAATGATTTGTTTTATAAATCATAGAACTAATTTACTTCTGCAGTCCATTTATTTATTTTACATTATTATTATTTTTTACAGGGACAGAGAGAGAGTCAGAGAGAGGGATAGATAGGGATAGACAGGAACGGAGAGAGGTGAGAAGCATCAATCATTAGTTTTTTCGTTGCTATCACAACACCTTAGTTGTTCATTGATTGCTTTCTCACGTGTGCCTTGACCGCGGGCCTTCAACAGACCGAGCAACCCCTTGCTAGAGCCAGCGACCTTGGGTCCAAGCTGACGAGCTTTTGCTCAAGCCAGATGGGCCCGCCCTCAAGCTGGCGAGCTCAGGGTCTTGAACCTGGGTCTTCCGCATCCCAGTCTGACACTCTATCCACTGCGCCACCGCCTGGTCAGGCTATTATTATTTCTTTTTATAGTTGAGTGTTTGGTCCATTGGTGATGAAGTAGAAATTTTTGTTTTATTTTTTTAAGTGACCTAGCTAATTATCTCATCTCCAGTGACCGAGTAATCCAAAGAAGAGCTTAGCTCTGGATGGGTTCCCATGCCTCCCACTGGTATTCAGATTGAAAGCAAGCCTGGTGGTAAAGGGGCTCAAGGCAAAGCTCTGTTTATTTCAGAAGGTTAGAAAACCCTGAGGAGAGTCCCAGGTCTGCCCCTAAGTCACAGGATGGCTTTGGAAGGTCCCTCCCCACTGGGGACCTTGCTCTGACTGTACAGCTCTACCTCGGGGGACAAGAGGCAAAGTGACCTCTGGCACTGATAATTATCCTTTTAAAAGAGTCCTGAAGAATTCCTGCAATAAAAAGAGATTTTAAAAAAATATTTTTTATTGATTTAGAGAGAGAGAAACAGGAACATCAATCTGTTCCTGTATTTGCCCTGACTAGGAATTGAACCAGAAACCTCTGTGCTTCAGGATGATGCTCCAACCCAGGGGTCCCCAAACTTTTTACACAGGGGGACAGTTCACTGTCCCTCAGACCATTGGAGGGTCAGACTATTAAAAAAAACTATGAACAAATCCGTATGCACACTGCACATATCTTATTTTCAAGTAAAAAAACAAAACAGGAACAAATACAAAATTTAAAATAAAGAACAAGTAAATTTAAATCAACAAACTGACCAGTATTTCAATGGGAACTATGGGTGCAGATGCATCCTGTGCTCCTCTCACTGACCACCAATGAAAGAGGTGCCCCTTCCAGAAGTGCTGCGGGGGCTGGATAAATGGCCCCAGGGCCGCATGCGGCCAGCAGGGCTGTAGTTTGGGGACCCCTGCTCTAACCAACTGATTCCTTCTGCTAAAGACTAACTGGAATTTTAAGAAAACAATCAGTAGGGAGGGTCTCTGGGAGGAGCTAGAGTTTATGGAAGTTCTCACACTCTTAGGAATCTGAATCTTGAGAACCCTACTGGCCAGAACCCTACAGGAAGAACTCTGTTTATAATAAAGCTCTTTGGTTCTAACTTCCCCTCTTTTAACTTTCTTTTCCTTTTTATAAATACCCTACCATCTTGGCACGCAGGCAGAGTGTGTACCTGGTTTGTCATGCATGTCTGCAGGCACTGGGTGGCAACCCTTTCTTTTTTTTATTATTATTAATTTTAATGGGGTGACAACAATAAGTCAGGGAACATATGTACAATAAAAACATCTCCAGCTTATCTTATCAGTCAATTGTGTTGCATACCCATCACCCAAAGTCAAATTGTCCTCTGTCACCTTCTATCTGGTTTTCCCTGTGCCCCTCCCCTCCTCCCTACCCCCTCTCCCTCCCTTCCCTCCCCCCTCCCCGTAACCACCACACTCTTGTTCATGTCTCATAGTCTCACTTTTATGTCCCACCTATGTATGAAATCATGCTATTCTCAGGTTTTTTTTTTCTGATTTACTTATTTCACTCCGTATAATGTTATCAAGGTCCATCCATTTTGTTGTAAATGATCCGATGTCATCATTTCTTATGGCTGAGTAGTATTCCATAGTATATATGTACCATAGCTTTTTAATCCACTCGTCCTCCGACGGACACTTGGGCTGTTTCCAGATCTTCGCTATTGTGAACAATGCTGCCACGAACATGGGGGCGCATTTCTTCTTTTTGAACAGTGCTATGGTGTACTTAGGGTATATTCCTATAAGTGGGATAGCCGGCTCAAAAGGCAGTTCGACTTTTAATTTTTTGAGGAATCTCCAAACTGTTTTCCACAGTGGCTGCACCAGTCTGCATTCCCACCAGCAGTGCAGAAGGGGGCAACCCTTTCTTTTTTAAAATTTTATTAACTTCAGAGAGAGAGGAAGGGAGAGAGAGAGACAGACAGACAGAAACATCAATCTGTTTCCATATGTGCCCTGACCAGGGATAGAACTGGTAACCCTTGCATACTGGGATGAGGCTCTACCCAACCAAGCCATCCAGACATGGCACAACCCTTTCTTTTCTAAGAATAAATCCTTTTTGATGATGAAACACCTAGCCGATATTATTTTTCAGATGACAATTCATTAAGTACTAAGTTAATAAAATCTTTGACAAGTATTCATTTTATAGTTTCATGAGTCACAATTTTATCTTTAAAAAATTCTAACAGTATTCCTAATACGGTCCTATCTCCACTATCAAGGTATTTGTCTTTATTCTTATTTCTTTTTTTTAAAATTTATTTATTTATTTATTCATTATAGAGAAGAGAAAGAGAGAGAAAGGGGGGAGGAGCAGGAAGCATCAACTCCCATATGTGCCTTGACCAGACAAGTGCAGGGTTTTGAACCAGTGACCTCAGCGTTCCAGGTCGACGCTTTATCCACTGCGCCACCACAGGTCAGGCCTCTTTATTCTTATTTCTTAGAGAAAGCCTAGAAGGATGAACACAAAAATGTTTATGAAGTATCACTCAGGCAGGGGTAGGTAGGTAATACTTTTAGTTGACTTTTACTCTTCTTCATATGTTTCTATATCATCCAAATACTTTTATGCTGAACATTTTTTTTATGGCAAGTTTAAAAAATAAACCTGCCCTGACTAGATAGCTCAGTTGGTTAGAGCATCGTCCCAAGCACAGAGATGGCCGGTTCGATCCCCAGTCAGGCACATACAGGAACAGATAGATGTTTCTGTCTCTCTCTCTCTCTTACTCTCTCGCTATAATCAATAAATAAAAATTTAAAAATATATTTTAAGAAACACTTATTTTCCTTTTTTAAAAGACAAGACAGGAAACTCTCCTGTTAGAACCAGTCAGATCTGGAATGGGAGGAGTGTAATAAGGAATGAAGTGCGAACAGCTTCCTCCGGCGATAGGGCTTTGCGGTTGATTACTTTCATGCGGAGACCAACTGGGAAGCCAGGAGACCAAGCTGATTCCCAGCAGACCTGTTTCTCCTCAGGCATAAGACAATCGGAAGTGGCAAATCACCTAAGTTCTCTGCAGCTGTGCTGGAGGTGGTTACGTCTGGGAGCTGGACCTCAGCTCTGGCTCTTCAGCCTCTTAGATTTTGAGCTGGTCAATTAATTCAGGCTCAAGCCACAGACCACAGAATGTCAGCTCTGGAAAAGACTCACCTAAGCCAATCCCTTCTTTTTACTGATGGTTAAATGGAACCCACAGAGGTCACATGGCAAATTAGGGGTGACTCAAGAACCAGAACCCCGGTAGCCAGAGTCCTGGCCCAATGAGTTTTTCCTCACCATATTGGGCTGATTGTGAAGGGCCTCAAATGCCAAGCCAAGGAAAGAGGCCCAAGAGAAAGGGGCATGTTTGAACAAAACATGCCAGGGCCAAGGTAAGAACCACGTTTGGAAGAGCTTTCATTCAGAGCAAAGAGCAGCAACCCTCCACCCCATCGGGGGTGCTGGGCTGAAAATGGAGGCTATTCTTACAAGCTAACACTCTACCAGGCCTCTAATAGATTGCCCTGGCAAAGCTGCCTGCAATTCAATTGCATTCGAGGGGGAAACTGGCTGCTCTTTTTATTCTGTTTGAGGAGAAAGTATATCAGGGGACTTTTGTTATGCAAAGAGGATGGAAACCCCCCCCCTTGAAATGGAGAAATGTAGGCCAATAAGGCAGCATAAGGAAAAGCTTGTGGGTTGGAGTATTAGGACTCAACTGGCTTTACTTGGGGCTGGAGCTGGGCTGGGTAGAGTAACCTCTCCTTGGGAGTCCCTGCCAGGAACTGAGGAGAGAGGTGGCGGTTCAGGACTGAAGAGGCCAGGCTCAGCAATGGGATCTGGCAGCCTGTCTTAAGTTTCTCCTTATTACTATTCCCCCGCCTGAAGGCCCCAAACCTTACAATTTTTACCATTTTAATGAACTAAGCATATTATGGTTGACTTAATATTTTTCTGTAAATCTACCCACTTCTGATAACTTAAATATATTTTACAGAGCATTTATATGGCTACCTCAATGGGAAACCAACATTGTTTCCACAAAAGTAAATACAAGGAAAACAAAAACACTGTCATTAAACTCAAGTTAGATTCTATTGCTTGCTATTTCTTTGTCAGGGAGATTGGCACATGTTAGAGAACTTTTCAAAGCGTATTAAAACAACCCAAGGCTTTCCTTGATGGAATCTGAAGGAATGGAAGATAACTGAAAGTAGAATACTTTCAGTTACTTTAATGCTTTTGTGGTTCAGTTACTTTAATACTTTTGTGTGGAACAGCTCAAATGAGCTGTGGTTCCAGCACAGGACACCAGCCAAACTTTGAAAAATGCTTTGGGCCTTGTTCTCCCAGTTAGCTGAGTGACCCTGGAACGTTCCTGAACCTCTTTGAGTCTCTGAATCCTTACCTGCTGACGGGATAAGTGGACAGAGCCTACCCCTTGGGCTTCTCTGAGAGGAAATAATGATGAGGGTGAAAAGGATGCTATTAGGAAGGCTGTAGTCAAATTCCGTAAGCTGAATCTTCTGGTATAAGGTGTGCTTTGGGGAACTGAGAGAGGAGTGTGGATCTTTGCTGGTGTAAAGAGGAACAGAAAGAGCAGCAGCAGACATACCAGCAGAACTGCCAGGTCTACAGATGTTAGCTTCCATCAGGATGGATTTGTGGAACATGGAAGCATTCCCCAGATTCTCAGAAATACCAAGGAAGTGAAAATGAATCAAGTTATTGGACTTCCTGTTGAAAATGTCTGTTTAATTGCCTACCACAGAGTAAATTTAAAGATCTATTTGGCTTTATTCAATGATTCATGAATCGAATAGCATCCCATTTAGCAAATAGAAAGGAGCCTCAAATAGCTGCAGAAAATGTTTTTAAAGGCCAAGGAACTCAAAATGAGAAGTAAGGTACTGTGGAACCTGGGGTGGGAGACACTTCGATGCTTCGCAGGGTTCATAGAGGAAGTGGCTTTTGAGCTGGGCCTGGAGTGACCCACTGAGAAAACAGAGAGGAGGAGGATTTTTGGTGATGGAGGATGGGGCAAATGGGGACTGTTTCTGCAGAGAACGCATAACCTGGCAGTGAAGGTATGTTCAGAGAGCTCCACCTGAGCACAGGCTCCACAAGGAGGTGTGGGGGAGAAGCAGCTGGAAGTGTTAGAAGTATCCTTTTGTCCACTATTGCTGACAGCGACTGGCCATCATGGAGGGAGTAACATTACCACCTGTGCTTGGTAGAAAGACCACCCTGACAGCCCATGAAACCAGGGTTGAAAAGTGATGTCCTGAGAGCCTTTCAGGTCCACAGAAATGTTTTGTTTGAATCACCTCATTATGTTTTATTTATTTATTTTATTTTTAATTTTTTATTTCATTTCATTTTATTTTTTTACAGGGACAGAGAGAGAGTCAGAGAGAGGGATAGACAGGGACAGACAGACAGGAATGGAGAGAGATGAGAAGCATCAATCATCAGTTTTTCGTTGAGACACCTTAGTTGTTCGTTGATTGCTTTCTCATATGTGCCTTGACCGTGGGCCTTCAGCAGATTGAGTAACCCCTTGCTCGAGCCAGCGACCTTGGGTTCAAGCTGGTGAGCTTTTTGCTCAAGCCAGATGAGCCCACGCTCAAGGTGGCGACCTCGAGGTCTCGAACCTGGGTCCTCTTCATCCCAGTCCGACGCTCTATCCACTGCGCCACCGCCTGGTCAGGCAGATCACCTCATTATTTTTTAGAATTAATTAAATATCCTAACATTTACTTATAAGTTAAATCATAATAAATTATAAAATCAATTTAAATAATTTATTACTAGAATTAGAACTTACAGCCTGGCCAGGCGGTGGCGCAGTGGATAGAGCGTTGGACTGGGATGCGGAAGACCCAGGTTCAAGACCCCGAGCTCGCCAGCTTGAACACGGGCCCATCTGGCTTGAGCAAAAACTCGCCAGCTTAAACCCAAGGTCGCTGGCTCCAGCAAGAGGTGGCTCGGTCTGCTGAAGGCCCGCGGTCAAGGCAGATGTGAGAAAGCAATCTATGAACAACTAAGGTGTCGCAACGACAACGAAAAACTAATGATTGATGCTTCTCACCTCTCTCCGTTCCTGTCTGTCTGTCCCTACCTATCCCTCTTTCTGTCCCTGTAAAAACAAACAAAAAAACCCTTACATATTATTTATAACAAATATTTTATGCAATTAATAAAATAAACATATAATTATTAATATACTTTATATGTAAATAAAATATTAATAAATTAGAAGAGCTCATTAAATTTAATATTTTTTGCAAACTCTTTTAACAAGTGTCATGTGTTGACTGTCACCCTCAACCCACCAAGAAATGTTGAAGTCTTAATCCTTGGTATCTGTGAATTGAACCTTATTTGGAAGTAGGATCTTTGCAGAGGGAATTAGGATATAAATTAAGATGAGGTCACAATGGACTAGGATAGGCCCTTAACCCTATATCATTGATGTCCTTATAAGAAAAGGGACAGAAATGCACAAGAGGGAAAAAGCCAGGTAGGTGGCTAATGACAGAGGCAGACTGCATTTACGCAACTGTAAGCCAAAGAACACGGACTGATGGCCTCCACCAGAAGCCAGAAGAGGCAAAGAAGCCTTCGCCCCAATCTTAAAGAGTGCAGAGCCCTGCCGACACCTGGATTTAGATTTCTAACTTCTAGAACCCTGGGAGAATACATTTTTTTGAGTGACCCAGTTTGCGGCATGTGTTACAGCAGCTGTTGGAAACTAACATGAGGAACCTATGTGCCCTCCCAGCAACAACTGGCTGGAGCCGAGCAACGGTGAACCCTGGAGGTGAGTCTCCAGCCACATGGTATCGCTCATTCCTCCCAAGTTGCAGACTCTGTAGCAATAGTCCAGGGGAGAAAAGTCACTAGATATCGACTATTACAGTAGCAAAGGGGGGTGGGAGGTTGTTAAAGCTTTGTTCTTAGAAATAGTTGTTCTTTACTTCCTGGAAGGGGATGAAGTAACATTTTTCATTATATATTGCATTTTATATCATTACCATGAGCAAGGTTCTACGCTGAGATTGAGCCATTTAATCCTTCTATAACAGTATGTAAAATCCCCACTGTACAGATGAGAACACTGAGGCTCTGGGAAGGTTACATGACCTAGCTTATAAGAATGAGCTTTTGTCCTAGGGGCCAGGCACTGAGCCAAGCACTTTATGTATGAGCTCATTGAATCCTCACAACACCCTTTGAGGGAGATAATATTATTATCCCCAATTACCACCGCCTCCCCCCAGTGAGATGAGGAAACAGAGGCACAAGAGGTCAAGTAACTTGTTCAAGTTAGTTACTGCTAAAGCTGGATGATAAATATAGCAGGCTGTGTTTTTGTCTGGGTGCAAAGTCCTTACTTTAAAATAAAGCACATGCTTGTTGGCTAAAGAACTTTTTATCTTTTCATTCATTAGGTCATTAATGAATGCTCTTATGTTTTATGTATTTCTAAAGAAGGCAGTTGGGTATAGCAGAGACAACACAGGCTCAAGTGCTCAGAGACTTGGGCATTGTCTTACTTGGGCTTCAGTGTCCCCTCTGGGAAATGGCAGAGGCTCTAGTGGACAATCCTGAAAGTCCCTTCCTGTGCCATGAGTCTATAATTCTGTGATTTCCTAGCTGTGGGACGAAGTTACCAATTATTAATACAACAGCTCGGAATGCTAACTCGTGTGCCAATGATCCAGCAAACGAGAGAACCAGGATTTTAATCCAAGTCCACCTGACTCCAAACGCTTCTCTATTTCCTCCTCAGCTAGGAAAAGAGAAGAACTAAAATAGAAACTGAGGAGATACTGCTGTGCAACAGATCTGCGTGAACAGCACAGAGGCCCGGACTTCCGGCTGTGGAGCTGGCCCCGTGTGGGCCTGTTACACCCTCTAGTGGAGCACGTCCAAAACACCCTGCTCTGACAGCTTTTCCGTTTTGATATCAGACTAGATGGAGGTGTGGCAGGGAGCAGGAAGTGGTTTTCTTAATAGTTTTGAAAAACACTGACCCCAGCTATTCTCAGTCCTCAGTGAAGCCCAGTTACCCTGTGTTCATTTATTGACTAAACACATTATTTTTCGTTTCTGTTTTTATATCTTGTACCGGGTATAAAGCAGGGAACCCAACAGAAATTATCTTTCCTCCTTAGCTCAGGGTGAGGACGTCAGACATGACACCTGCAACACCCAGAATAAATATATATAAGGCAGGAAAGAATTCTTCTTCCTTCACACTACCTTTACTCCTTGGCATTCTCTTTGATATGTGGAGGGGAAAAGGATCTTTGATAAGACCAAAGAATGAGAGAAAAACATTTATGCATAATAATTTGTTAAGATAATGTCTATCTGCTCTCAAAAGTTTCACTTGTCTCACAGATGTTATGGGGATTCTAAAATACTTAAATCCTCATCTGCACTGAGGCACCACAAGGAAGGAGATAGCCCCTAGGGGGAACAGAGTTTTGCCGCCCCAATGGGGGATATTGATTATTTTAAGCTGGTTATTTTCAAGGAGGAAAAGACTGAGGAAAAACCTTTGACTGTTCCCTAACAGCCTAAAAGAATTTAGATTAAAGGACCTGTCCCAGAAAAGAAGCTATCCTCATAGAGACCTAATATGAGCTAAGTGTGATAGACAGGGAGGAACCTAGTATGGCCCCTTTTATCAAAGTCCTCTGTGTGTCCCATCATTAAAGATGGCCCAGCAAATATTAATTTACCAAGCACTGGCTTTCATCTCCTGTGAATTGCCTTCGTCCCCTTTGAAGTCCTAAATCTCCTTAGCTCAAGATGGCATATAAGCCTCAAATGCCTAATTTGTCCTGGGGCCCTATATTCATAGGGAATCCCCAAATTTAATTACATATGTAATTAAATTTTGTTATGTTATTCTGTTAAGGTGTCTTATGCAAATTTGATTATTAGACCACCCAGAAAAGCTATGAAGGGAAAGGGAAATTTCTCCCCTCCTCCACATACCCCCTTTCCTCAGAGAAGTCAGGAACAATGTTCAAAATCAATTTTGAGGCCCTGGCTGGGTAGCTTAGTTGGTTAAGCATTGTCCCAATATGCCAAGGTCGCAGGTTCGAGCCCTGCTCAGGGCACATACAAGAATCAACCAATGAGCCTGACCTGTGGTGGCGCAGTGGATAAAGCATTGATCTGGAACGCTGAGGTCACTGGTTTGAAACCTCAGGCTTGCCTGGTCAAGGCACACATGGGAGTTGATGTTTCCTGCTCCTCCCCCACTTCCCTCTCTCATTCTGTCTCTCAAAATGAATAAATAAAATTAATTAAAAAAAGAATCAACCAATGAGTGCATTTGTAAGTGAAGCAACAAACTGATCTCTCTCTCTCCCGCCTTCCTCTCTCTCTCAAATTAATGAATAAATCGAATTTAAAGAAAATCAAACCTGAAGGCTGCAGGGGCCTCCTCCAGGAGGTAGCTGACATCCTGGTGGGAAGAGCAGAGAGGTGAAAATGAGTGTCGGGGCTTCAGTGGAGAAGGATCTGACATAAATTTCTAACTTCACAACAATCCAATAAACTAAGGCATACCATACCTATTTTATAGATGAGGTGTCCACTGACCCTCCCCGTCTGCCAATATAAGGGTCTGAGGAGAAAAACAGGAAGGGGATATTGAGGGGCTCTAGTGGACAGGAGAGAGAAGTCCAAGTTCAAGCCTAATGGTTGGTCAGTGATGAGTGAATCGCTGATGACTGAACCTGAGAATACCCTGGTAAACTGTGATGTGATCACCCAGTGGCCTCTCCTGGGTGGGCCTCACAGCTTTCTTATCAGAGGACACAAAACATTAAAGGCCCTGGAGAGTCCCTTACCCAGCTGATTTTAAAGTGTTTAAATGAAAGTCCCATTCGTAAAATCCTTCAAAAAACTAAGTGTTATGTGGTTGTTTTTTGGGAGGGAGAACACTGGAAGACAATTAAGGGGTAGAGAACCTCCCTGAACCTCCCTGGCAGACTCTGAGGCCCATTCATCTGAGAAACATTGGACTGGATTGCTCTCTGCAATCATGTAACCTCTCCACATTACAGGTCAGAAAAACAAGGTCTGGAGAGGGGAAGTGACTCAAGGTCACACAGCTGATTTCAGCTGAGTCAAGTCAAGCCCTCATTCCCAATTCAGTGCTTTATACCCCACTTCCATCCCATCCTCATCCTCAATTAATGAGCAACACCGATTACCTGGAAGCATTTATTTGAAACATCAGGCTACCAAAATGTCATCCCCAACTTACACAGTGGCTAAAGCATCCGTAGTGTGAGCCAAATCACTCAAGGTCTGAAGACATTTAAAGACTTACTTTTTAAACATTAGCTAGTCCATTTTATTTAGAACACCTTTTTTTTTTTTTTTAGATGGCCTATTTTTTTTTAATTTTTATTTTATTCATTTTAGAGAGGAGACACAGAGTGAGAGAGAGAGAGAGAGAGAGAGAGAGAAAGGGGGGAGGAGCTGGAAGCATCAACTCCCATATGTGCCTTGACCAGACCAGTGCAGGGTTTTGAACTGGCGACCTCAGTGTTCCCAGGTCGACACTTTATCCACTGCGCCACCACAGGTCAGGCCACCTTTTTTTTTTTTTTTAATGAGCAGTTGCAACCCCAAAGCAGATGGCCCTGGTTTTGAGTCTTAACTCTACCCTTCTCTAGCTATGTGACCTTGAGCAAGCAACTATACCTCTTCGTTTTCACATCTGTGAAATGGAATTAATAACATTCCCTACCTCATAGTGTAATTGTGAAGACTGAGTGAAGTAAAGTGCTGAACATGGCACTGGGTTATGTGCTAATGAGCTCAACAAATCCCTTCTGTAGGCAGAGAGAGGGAAAGGTACTCTGTAAAAAACCTTATTACCTCTCCTCATAAAATCTTAACAGTAATGAGACCCCCCTCGTGGGACTCTAATACTTTAAGGTTTACAAACCATATTCATACCTGTGGTCTCATTTGAATTCTCCCCCTTCTCTGTGTGGTTCACAAGATGCTGCTGTCTACATTTCACCAAATATAAAGTTGAGGCTCAGAGGAGGCTCAGGGCCAGTCAGCTAATAAACAGCTCTCAATGGCTGGCTGGCCCTCTAGAATTAAGAGTGTTTGGATGGGAAGGGAGTCCACGGTGGCAGATTGGATTATTCTTCACTTATGTTCACCTCCCCAGAGAATTATGTGCTCCAACTCTGTCAACGCAAAGCTGTAAGACTCGCTTTGGCCAATGAAATATGAGCACAGTGATATCTCACCTTGGGACAGAAGCTTGAAGACCTGGAATGTTGTTTACCATGCCTCTTTTCCTTCTGCTACAAAATCTGGCAATTTTCCACAGAGAGAGGAAGAGTGCTCCATCAGCTTGGGTGCTGGGATAAAGAAGACATGGACTAGGGACACAACTGACCCATCATGGACGTGGGGGTTGTAAGGCACTGAGATATGGAGGTCATTTGTCACAGAGCAAAATCTAACCTCTCCTTACTAACATATCTATAAAGGCAATATCTGCTCCAGGAAAAGGGGGTGGTGATGTCAGACTCTGGATAAATATTGGCTGGTCTAGGGTGTGTGTGTGTGTGTGTGAGTGAGTGGCGGCGCAGTGGGTGTGGGAAAGGGAAGGCCCAGCCCAGTTTACCCTGGACTGTATTCCAGCCAGTCTTCCAAACCAGCTAAACCTGTAGAGGCCTTCTTCCCCTCGCCTCCCTCTCTCAGCAATTCTTATTATTATTCTGCAGAAATCCTTCTGGTCTCTTTTGAATTCCATGATAGCACATAAAGATTATTTTTTTCTTTTCTTCTCACAGCTACTGTTTCCAGAGGATTTATTTACTACCAGGCACTCTAAGAGCTTTTCACGTGTTGCCTCATTTTCTCTTCATAACTACCCAAGGAATTAGATGCTATTTCCTCATTTTAGAGGCAAGGAAATGAAAAATTAGAGAGTTGACAGGATTTATTCAGACCCCTACAGCTACTAAGAGGCAAGGATGGCACTCAAATCTAACTATAATGTTGGGTAATTGCTGACTTGGCAACGTGGGTCCTCCTTGCATCTGTGGGCTGTATTCTAGTTGTTTTCTTGGCTATTTCTAAGCCTCAATCTTTGCTCATCATGGCTGCAAGAGGGGAATCCCTTTTTCTTTGTTCTTGTTTCAAAGAGGAAGTATTTTCGTTTTTCCTGAACACATTCTGGGTAGAGGAAAGACTGACTTATTGGGTAAACTGAGAATACCTGGTCATGCTCAATTCAGAACTGTCCTTCTCACTGGGAGGGCTGCCTCTGTGCCCCCCCCTCCCCACTACAGCAGGGTGCCTGCCTTAGTCTTTGCAGTCTCATTCTGCAGTTAGCCAATTCACTATTAGCTATCAGTCTAAAAGCCTCTACCTCAGCCTGGTTTATATCAGTAATACAGGCAATCTTTTGACTTCCCTTCTTTTTTGTTTTACTTCTCAATTTGTTCAGAACTCAGTCAAGGCAAATGGAATGATAGTTACTTAGAGTCCTAGGAGAGCTCAAAATGGGTGTCTAAGGAAATTACACTGGTGGGAAAGCTTCATGGTCTGCTGCTGATTCCAGTCCTTGCTTTGGTGTCTTTAGCGCTTAACTTTAGCTTCTCCTAGGTCAGGGGTAGTCAACCTTTTTATACCTGCCGCCCACTTTTGTATCTCTGTTAAGTAGTAAAATTTTCTAACCGCCCACCAGTTCCACAGTAATGGTGATTTATAAAGTAGGGAAGTAACTTTACTTTATAAAACTTATAAAGCAGATGCTTCCAAGTTTTGGCAATTATGAATAAAGCTTCCAAAAACATTCTTGCACAAGTTTCTTCAAGAAACAAAAGTTTTCACTCATCTGAGTAACCAAAGATGCAATTACTAGATTTAAAAAAAAAACAAAAAACCAAAATAAACAAAAAACTTATAAAGCAGAGTTACAGCAAGTTAAAGCATATAATAATAATTATTTACCAAGTACTTTATGTTGGATGTTTGCTACGTTTGGCAGAATAAATCTTTATAAAACAATTTACTATAGTTAAATCTATCTTTTTATTTATACTTTGGTTGCTCTGCTACTGCCCACCATGGAAGCTGGAACGCCCACTAGTGGGCGGTAGGGACCAGGTTGGACTACCACTGTCCTAGGTCTTTGAGCTCTAATGCCTGCCCTCTCCTAAGCAAAGAAGGGCGATGTGGCAGAAATGGCTAGTTGTTTCTCAATATCCATTCTTTTCTTCTTCTATTAATAATAATCCTCCCCAGAATAAAGACTAAATTTCTCAGCCTCCCTTGCAGCTAGGTGTGGCCACAACTCATCCACTTATTTTTCTTCTTTCTGCTAGCTGGAATAGGCTATGATGGTGGCAGTTTGAGTTAAGTATTCTGAACCATAAAATGGAAGCTATATAGTTGGGTGGCAGTGCAGCAACCAAGGAAGAGCTTAAAAATTGCCACCTTCAAGCTGCCATATCAGTTCTTAACTACCTATTCAGACTTCAGTGTGAGAGAAGAATAAGCTTCTAACTTGTGAAAGCCATTATCATTTTTGGGTCTCTTAGTTACAGCATCTGAATGCATGTATCATAACTAACTCAAGTAGGGACTCAAGAAATTGCTTTCCAATTATGTGGAGGAGTGCAGGGCTCTGGTGGAGGCCTAACTAGGCACCTAATTATATAAAAGGATCAGTGAAAATGGGGAAGAAGAGAAGAACTGGGCATTCATTGAATGCTTTATAATATTCCTGATACTTTTGTGTGTGTGTGAGACAGAGACAGAGACAGACAGAGAGAGGAACAGATAGGGACAGACGGATAGGAAAGGAGAGAGATGAGAAGCATCAATTCTTCGTTGTGGCTTCTTAGTCTCCTTAGTTATTTACTGATTGCTTTTTCACATGTGCCTTGACCGGGGGGGCCACAGCAGAGTGAGTGACCCTTTGCTCAAGCCAGCGATCTTGGGCTGAAGCCAGCGACCATGGGTTCAAGCTGGTAAGCCTTGGACTTCAAGCCAGCAACCATGGGCTCAAGTCAGCGACCATGGGGTCATGTCTATGACCCCATGCTCAAGCTGGAGAGCCTGCGCTCAAGCCAGCGACCTTGGGGTTTCGAACTTGGGTCATCCGCATCCCAGTTCAATGCTCTATCTACTGTACCATTGCCTGGTCAGGCTGTGCCTTATACTTTCCATTACATTTTCTAAGTTGGTCTAAACAACAATTCTTTAGAGGTAGGTCTATTATCCCATTATGTAGTTGAGGCTCAGAGAACTTATGTGATTTGATGAAGGTCACATACCTAATAAAAAGTTATGCTAGAAATGGAGCTAAGGTCAGTGTTTTCTCAAAACCATATTCTTTTTTCTATAGCAAACCATTTACTCATTGTCCCCTCCCTCCAAATATAATATATTACAGCAAAATAAACTCTTGTCCCTGTCGGGAGACAACCCTACATAGGTCTCTTGTGTTTCTGCACATCTTGAGAGTAGACGCTCTGTCATTTATCCTGAACTATCTTTTCAAGGATGTTTGTAGAACAAAAAGCCTTTGAAGATAGTTTCTTTCCCTCCAGAGCAAAGGAGAGAAATGCTTACTTTTCACTATAAAAGATTTGGTTTCCCTAAGCTCAGGGTTCCTCTCCTGTAACATATTGTGTGTTCAGACATTCAGGAACTGCTGCAAATATGCTGATGTGCATGCTTCATGCTGTGAAAAATAAAGTCCCAGGAAATCGCATGTCTTCTGCCTGCATCCAGGAAACTGCATCAGGCCTAGTTATTAACTTGCAACTAGGGAAAGATCTCAGTTCTTGACAGTCTTGTTTAATACAGTGTGTCACATCACATATGCTTTTAACTTACATTATATCAACTAAGTGTACAAGGTCAGTAAACCAATAGAGAAATTTTAAATACTATCATGCTCTCCCTTATTCTAAATAAGTGCATGCCTTGAAATAAGCATGGATGGAAGAGTTGAATCTGTTACTTCCTTAATGAATCTTAGTTTTCATGTGGATTTCATGGCATGGTCATTTTGCCACACTGAGTGTGATTTCAAAGTTCAAAAATGCCTATGTTTTCATATAATACGGCCTCTAAATCTAAACCACCCGCTTCTGGTATTCAGCCAAAGAGATGGCTAGCAGATTAAACACTGAAGGAAAATCAAGAGATAATAAATTAGTTTCCACTGCCAAGCTCTCCTGAGAAATTTCCAGGTACACTTTTCACCTTATGTGATCTTTGTTGTCCTTACGGGTCAACTTCAGAAGGTCACACCCCCATAAGCTATGACGACTCCAGAGGACTAAATGGAGGGGGGAGGTTTAGCATAAGGCATGTGGCTGAGGAGAAGGGCTATTTTAATGGTCACAAAATTTCTTTTACAATTGGTACAGCATGTACATAGCCTTACATTTATACACCACTTTTTTCCTAAAGCGTCTGAATCTAATCCTTTTTCATTTCCAGAGACTAAACAGTCCCATGCATTTGATTTTGATTTCTTGGTCAGCCTGCTAGATTTTGAAGTATATCAATGACCATTTCTTTTTTGATTGAACCAGCATTTTAAAATTGTTTGTTTTTACTTAATTGAATTATTTATCACTGAAAGCCAAAAAATTACATCTGAAAATATTTTAGTTTTTAACAATCAGATAGCACGTGCACATAGTAATAAATTTCAGAGTACAAATTGTATTGGTTCTGCGGAACCCTCAAGAGCACCGCAAAAACTGGGACACCAATATTTTAATATCTGGTTCTAGACTGGTGGCAACTCCAAAACTACTATACAAAAAGGGGTAAGTGTAGAGAGAGACAGAGAAAAAAATATCTACAATCTAAGACACGCCTCTAATCCAAAATTCTAAAATATTGGAGGAGAATTAACAACAACAAAATTAAACCTATAAAGTCCATAAGGAGATTAATTAATTCAGCTTAAATAAACACAATAGAGAGACTTGAAAATGATTTCATGTTTAAGCTATGGGGAAACGTAGAATAACATCAATATTTTCTACAAAAGAAATTATAAAAATAGAAACAGGTAGAAATAAAACAAGAACAGGTGGATATGGCAAGAATCAGTACCTGGAGTGACCCCAAGGACTAGGGGAGCCTAGGAATGAGGGACCTCTCATAAGCTTGCTGCATCTTCCAGCTGACTTCCAACTTGAACATCTCTTTGCTGTTCTCCAATCAGGGACTAGGAAGTCAAGGTGTATATGAACACAGCGGGGACAGTTTTAGCCCCTCTGGATCTAGAGCCCTCCGCCACACCCTCCAAAGCCCCTGCCACGTAGTCTCTCTCCATTTGTTTCCCTTCGGAGGCAATGTGGCAGAGCAGATCAGTAAGCCTGCTGCACAAACAGGTATCAGGGCGTTGCGGGCGGTGTTTTGCTGGTCTCTTCTGCGGGCATGCCCAGTGTTGGCTAGTGATTCTCATGGAGAAAGAGGAAAGGACGGCTCTCTTTTCAGAATACTCATTTTCCCTGAAGGCTGACTCCTCCCATCTCCCATTCTGTCTTTCCACCGTTTAGTGGTGATACTTCGTCTATGGGGAGAAAGGTGGGAATGGGGAATAGGTGGGGAGGAGGAGTTGGTGGAAGGGCCGATAGAACAATAATGGCTCTCCCAGTGCACTGCTGGTATAAAATCTCAATCGCTGACAATTCTGTAAATGCAGAATGTGGGCTCTTATCAACCTTTTGTTCAGATTTGGGCCTCGGCAGCAGTTTCAGGACAACAGGAAAAATCCCTCTCAATGTCCAGTCACACAAGCACAAATGTCTATTTTCCTCTCCTTTTTAAACAAATGTTGGCATACTAGGTATACTATTGTATTTAGTTTTGTACATCTTGTTCTTCTTTATTCTTAAAGTATTTCTTAGAGATTGCTCCATATCAGGGCATATACGTGTACCTTACTACTTTTTATTGTTGCACTGCGTATATTCCACAGTAAGTGTGTAGTAAAATTTATTATAACAGCTCTCCAGTAATAGTTTGCCTCTAGAATTTTCTATTACAAATAGTCCTGCAATGAATATTTATACATCTCTTCACATAAACAGCTTTTTAAAAAAGTTACAAGATAACAAGATAAAAACCTTGACAGATGTTTGGCATCCAATGAACAGTCCCTCTTTATGATGCAATTGGTCACTCACAGTCTTTCCTAAGTTTGAAAATTCTGGCCCTGGCTGGTTGGCTCAGTGGTAGAGCTTTGGCCTGGTATGTGAATGTCCCGGTTTTGATTCCTGGTCAGGGCACACAGAAGTGACCATCTGCTTCTCCACCCCTCTCCTTCCCCTGTTTCTCTCTCTTCTCCTCCCACAGCCATGGCTCAATTGGTTCGAGTGCATGGGCCCTGAGGATGGCTCCATGGAGCCTCTACTTCATGTGCTAAAAATAGCTCAGTTGTGAGTATGGCCCTAGATGGGCAGAGCATTGGCCTCAGGTGCGGGTTGCCAGGTGGATCCCAGTCGGAGTGCATGCCGGAGTATCTCACTCTCTCCCCTCCTTTCACTTGGCAAAGAAGAAAAAAAAATTCTGTGCCTTATCACAAGAATTGATGATTTCTACTTTAATTGCATTGCTTAGCATGTGATAGGTACTTTCACAACAGTGTTTCTCTTAATGCTGCATCAAAGTGTAATGTCTTTGTCATAGGCTTAAGCAGCAATTAGGGATGTATATTTAAGCTGCTACAAGTGCATATAAGAAATGAATTATGGAGTGGTACTTAGAAATGGGAGCTCTCAAGTCATACATACTTGAGTTCAAGTCTCAGCACTGCCAATTTTTACCTTTATGACTTTTTGATCTGTACGACACTTGGTTTCCTCACTCATAAAATGGGGTGAATATAGTACCAGTTTCATGGAGATGTGGTGGGGATTAAATAAGAAACTACGCATGATTCTTAGGACACTTCCTGGCACATAGTAAATGTTCAATAAACATTAGCTATGCATCAGTGTTTCAATTCAGGTGACACCTGGGTATACGGAAATTATCTAGTCAGGCCTAAGGTCATTGCTGCACAAGTAATGGGAATTGGTTCACAGCTTTTTATTTTATTTGGTACAGGCAAATTTCTTGACTTTAGAGTTGTTAAATTGTGACCACAAACAATTTATTAGAACTAAAAATTATTGGAATAGAAGCATAGAACTGTAGGGCTGGACGGGATTTCAATATCACCTTTTGTTAGATTATCTTGCAATAACCATTCCCATGTATTAAATTCATATATGCCGAATATTTTGTATATATCATCTCACTTAATTTTACAAGGGCACATATGAGATAGATATCATCACCCTTATTTTACAGAGACTAAGGATCAGAGAAATCAAGTGACATGCCCAATGGCAGCATAGCATTAGGAAGTTCCAGAACTGGGATATGCACCCAAGCAGCTTATGGAAGATCTTGAATATCAAGAACGAGTTTGAACTCCATTTTGGGGGCCTGAAGCAGAATGGTCTTATCCATGAGGCACAATGTCTCGGCTCCATAATACTCTTAGGGACCCACAAAATGGTTTAAGTTCTTTTAAAAGCGAAAAACGAACTTTTAGGTTGGAGAAAATGTTTTGGTATATATCATTAATATATTAATCTCTTTACCAATGCAGTGGTAAAATATTTAATTATATATACACAAGCATAAGGAACGAGTAGCCCAGACACAAAAGTCACAAGGCAGCCTTGTATTGAGTTGCGTTCAACTTTCTGGGGAGGTGGTTATAGCAGACCAAATTGGATTAAGGGAGGTGACGGACAAAATGTGAAAATGTGGTCACAATTTCTCTCCTCCCATCAAAGGCACCCCCAAAAGGAGGTTAAAAGGGACGTAAGTGAAATATAGGGCAGAAAGCGCCACCTCCTAGCTGCAAGATCTTGGACTAGTGACTTGACCAATCTGAGCCTCACTTTCACCATGGAGAATGAGGATATGTACCTCCTGGGATGGCCTGACAGGAACCTAGCGCGCCTTGCTCACTGCTGTGTACAGGCTCTCAGTAAATACACATTAATGTCGGAAAGAATGCTGGCGAGGATGTGGAGAAAAGGGAACCCTCCTGCACTGCTGGTGGGAATGCAGACTGGTGCAGCCACTGTGGAAAACAGTTTGGAGATTCCTCAAAAAATTAAAAGTCGAACTGCCTTTTGAGCCGGCTATCCCACTTATAGGAATATACCCTAAGAACACCATAGCACTGTTCAAAAAGAAGAAATGTGCCCCCATGTTCATGGCAGCATTATTCACAATAGTGAAGATCTGGAAACAGCCCAAGTGTCCGTCAGAGGACAAGTGGATTAAAAAGCTTTGGTACATTTATACTATGGAATACTACTCAGCCATAAGAAATGATGACATCGGATAATTTACAACAAAATGGATGGACCTTGATAACATTATATGGAGTGAAATAAGTAAATCAGAAAAAACCTGAGAACAGCATGATTTCATACATAGGTGGGACGTAAAAGTGAGACTAGGAGACATGGACAAGAGAGTGGTGGTTACGGGGTGGAGGGAGGGAGGTTAGGGTGGGAAAGGGCGGAGGGGAGGGGCACAAAGAAAACCAGATAGAAGGTGACAAGAGGACAATTTGACTTTGGGTGATGGGTATGCAACATAATTGAATGATAAGATAACCTGGAGATTTTTTTTGAACATATGTACCCTGATTTATTAATGTCACCCCATTAAAATTAAAAAAAAAAAGAATGCAGTAACTGTGTGCTTAGCACAGTGGCTGGCAGACGATAAGCGTCCATTACGTGGTAGTTGCTGGCGTTAAAAAGATTAAGAAATCCTCACAGTGACAAACTCAGGGATGCTACACCCAGACGTACCTCACCCGACAGCTTCTACGTAAACCTGCGCGATAACCTGCGCTTGCGCATAAGCACTTTCCTCCGCTTTCTCTAGCGTGAGGGCCAGTGGGGCGGGCCTTCGCGGCGGCGCGATAAGTCCAGAGGGGAGAATCGAGGAAGGGGCGTGGCTTAGCTAGCCGGTCCCCGGCCACCTTCTTCCGGGCTCCGCCAGCTGCGCGCGCATCCTCCTCCCCCTTCTTTTGTGGTCCGGCCCATTGCGAGGGTGACAGGAAACCCTGTGCAGGGAGCGCCGCCATCTTGGACCTGCCCGAGGAAGATCCTGAGGGAGCCGCTGGAGCAGTCGCCGCAGCCACCGCTACTGCCGCCAGCGAGTCTGCACCTCCTCCGCCACCTCGCTACCTTCCGGGGCCTCGGCCGACCGCCCCCGCCCCTCTCCCGCAGTGACCGCACTCCTCTTCCTCGCCCTGACGCCCCCCCTCCCGCCCGGAAAGCTGCCCAGCCACCAGCAACCCCCCAGGTAACCCAGGCCTTCCGCAGTGTCCGTCCGGCCGAGGCCTCCTCGCCCGGCTCTCCGCGGGCCGAGGGTGGGGACGACGGGGAGCCGGAGCCGGGGGCGGGCTGCGCCGCAGGGCAGGCCCTGTCAGGCCGCGGCGGGCCGGGGGTCGCGGTGGGCGCCGCGGGGCCCGGCCTGCCGGGACTCCCCCGGGGGCGAGGGTGTCCCCGCGCTGCGCCCGCCAGAGACGCCGGTCCTCCCCGCCCCGCCGAGTGCATTCAGGTGCGCCGAGAAGGGTGTGTTCGGCCTCGCCTTCCCCGCCTCCTTGGCCTCTCCGGGCTGCCTTTCCGGCGGCTGCGGACCACCCCGGCGGTGTGGACCCTCGCGAGCCGCGCGCCTGGCAGCCCCGAGCCCCCGGCGTGGCAGTCCCCGTTCCGTAGGCCGCGTCTGGCCCCGAGTACAAAAGGCAGCCGCACGCCGGCATCTTGGACTGGCGCCGGTGTCCTTGTCGTGGGTGGACTGCCTCTGGACTCGGGCTGGAGAAAGAAGGGGTCTGTGCTTTCTAGGGCCTGGCCTGGGTGCGCCCCCATAAGGCCCGAGACATGCTATAAGACCCCGAGCCCGGATAGCTTCCAGAAATGATGAAGACGACCAAAAGTTTTGGCATTTCTAGAATTGAAAAGGAAGAACAGGCGTTGTTTCCATGGTTTGCACTTGACCGTGTGCCAGGCCCAGATTTAGGGGTGTTCGCAGTTTATCTTGCTTCACGCCGCTCTTGGTGATAAGTCGAGTTATCTCCATTTTACAACTGAGGAAACTGAGGCATGAAGTTGTGATGTGGCTGGTTAAGGGTGGTGCATGCGAACCGGCCTCTCCCCGCACTGTGGCTGGTGCTTACTACATCCAGGTTCGGCCAGGGTCACAGACCTGACCATCTGAAAGGTGGCCGCAGCTTAATTCCCTGTCTCCTATTTTTTGCCTTGGATGACGGCGGATTGCTCCTTTATAAGCCAAAGCCTGCCGTGGTAGCCACTACATGCCCGTGCTCACGCTCACAACTCTAGAGGAGAGATGGCAAGCTTTTTATTTTATATTTGAAGAAAACACTGAGGTTCCCAGAGGCCACGTTTTCTTTCCTGATGGCCCACAGCAAGTGTCCGAGCCCAGATTTGACCTCTTGCAAAGTTTATTGCTTATTTCATGATCACAATTACCCATTTTTAGGTGTGATTGTTAAGGGCAAACTTAACCTTGCCCTAGTTTAACTCCCACTCCTCCTTCCTCTAAGACTTCCCCAAATTTTTTCTCAGTATTCTGCTTAGACACTTTTACTTGGTTATGCCTTGAGGCATGTCATTTGTCATACACTTCAACTTCCTAGTTAATGACCATAAGCAAGTTACTTAACCTCTCAGACTCGGCACCCTTATCTATCCAGGGGATAATAGTAACTATGTTTTTGAGTTGTGAGGATTAAATGGGATTTAAAACTTCATAGCATGTTACAGTACTTGATTTATAGTTAGAATCTCATTGCCTGTCGCAGTGTCAGGCATGTTGCCACTGTTCAATGTTTGTTGAGTAAATGAGAGGAAGGAGCATGACTGGAGAGCTGTAGGTTGTGACCAGGGCCTTAATCTTAGCTTTCCTTTAGTAGTGTGTGAGGACAGATATATCACTTCTTTGAGCTGGTATCCTATCTGTAAAATGAGTTTTAGGATTAACGATTACTGAAAAAATAGCTGGCATATATTAGGCACTCAGTAAATGGCAGTTATTTAAAAGATGTAAAACCTTAGATTTGAATAACCTAAAAGGTTCCTTGGATGGAATTAATGCCATATTTCTAAAAGCTCTTTCTGTTTTATGTTAAACTTCACGGTTGGTGTGTGCTTCAACTATGCAACAAAGTTTGGGTTGTTTTTACAACTGATTTTTATGAGTAGTAAGTATCTCTGCATAACCGTAGTAAGATATTGTACTTGGATGAATGAGCCTTTGGTTAAGGCAAATAAAATGTGTTAAAACAAGGACTGTTGAGAGGTGCTAAATTTTTTTAGAAAATTGAAACATTTTTATATGGTTAAAAGTCAGGCCAGGCTGGAGACAGCACTGTACAAATAGAGACTATCAGACATGTTCTTTACTTTTAAATGCTTTTTTTCTAGACAATGTCAAGCATACAAAGTAGAGTAGTATGTTAAGCCTTTGTATACCTAGCAGCCAGTGTCATCAGTGATCAGCAATCATGTTTCACCTACATTGACTTGTATCCTCTCCACGAAATTATTTTTTTAAAATTTCTTTTTATTTATTCATTTTAGAGAGGAGATAGAGAGTGTGTGTGTGTGAGAGAGAGAGAGAGAGAGAGAGAGAAAGGGGGGAGGAGCTGGAAGCATCAACTCCCATATGTGCCTTGACCAAACCAGTGCAGGGTTTTGAACTGGCAACCTCAGTGTTCCCAGGTCGACGCTTTATCCACTGCGCCACCACAGGTCAGGCTATTTTGAAGAAAATTTCAGATATCATATTTTATCAGTACAATTTTCACTACTACTAATCCTCTGAACTGCAGTAGTAAGGACAGGGTTTGTTTTTTGCCTAAGTACATTACTTCTGTGAACAGAGGTGCAGTTTTAGAATGCTTTATTTCCTATTCATAGAATACCATCATAGTTTGCTGAAACAGTCTTGCTATTGACACGTGAAGGAACTCAAGTTTTTTTTCTTATTCATATTACTGATTTGTATAAGAGTGTGTGACATGAAACAGCTTGTCAAATGTAAAGGTATTGTGGGTTTTTGTTTTGGTTATTTTTTAAGACGAATTTCAGAAATGGGCGATTTTCAGAGGTTGCTTTATTGTTAAGGAAAGGAAATTGACCACTCACTTTGATTTGATTAGAATATTAGAGTGACTACAGAAGTTTTGTGTTCACCTTACTGCAAATCAAGTAGCATTTTACTTGACTAGGCATATAAGCAAATCAGAATGCTTATGTTCTTGAGTTTCTGAAGGGAGGGACAATGTTTTTGTTTTGTTTTTCAATCATTACTGTATTGTTAAATCTAATAAAAGGCTTTGCGCTTAGTAGATGCTCAAAATATTTTTATATTGGAATCACAAAAGCAGTCTGTCTTGGATTTGTTTTTTTATTTTTTATTTTTTTTATTTTTCCAAGGACAGAGAGAGAGAGAGTCAGGGAGAGGGATAGATAGGGACAGACAGACAGGAACGGAGAGAGGTGAGAAGCATCAATCATTAGTTTCTCGTTGCCCTTGCGACACCATAGCTGTTCATTGATTGCTTTCTCACATGTGCCTTGACCGCGGGCCTTCAGCAGACCGAGCAACCCTTTGCTAGAGCCAGTGACCTTGGGTCCAAGCTGGCGAGCTTTTGCTCAAGCCAGATGGGCCCTTTCTCAAGCTGGAGACCTCGGGGTCTCGAACCTGGGTCTTCCGCATCCCAGTCCAATGCTCCATCCACCGCGCCACCGTCTGGTCAGGCGGATTTGGTCTTTTTTTAACGAGATATTTTGCATGTTAAAAAACCTAATTTCAGCAGTGAAGATTAGAATTTAAACCACCTGAAATATTTAGTGCATTGCTTTTTTCCTGTGTTGTCTTGGATTAGTTATGTAAAAATTATACAATAGCATCATATGTTCTAAGGGGTAGAATAAAATAGCTATATAACAGTTGTGAAAGGATTAGTCAGATACAGTGCATAAGTTAACACAGTAAGGAGCCAAACTATAAAAAAACCCAACTGGAAATACCCTTGATATTTGGGGTCTTGTTTGTTTTTTGAGGCTGATCATATGATTGACTTCATATTCTATTCCCCATATTATTGCTGAATGTGGAAGTGATGTTGGAAATATTTTAAATTGGAGTTCTTTTGTTTTGGTTTATTCTTAAATTTGTTTTATATTAGAATTGTACATAAAATGCTTTTAAAATATTTAACAGTCCTTTATTTTTCCTCTACTTGGAATATTTTGGAATAGTACGTGCTCATACTGTCAGTGCAGGGATGGTTAAAGAAAGTTATTAATTTCTCTCTTCCTTTTTATTCTCAGCCCATGTGTTCATTTTTCACAATGTGATGTGTAGCCTTCTATATTATGTGCATATAGGATTGAGAATGTGTGTGTGTGTGTGTTCAAAATGGGCTATGCTTTTGCATCAAACTGCAGCAGGCTATTTTTCACTTAAAATCATAGCTATTTATAAGTTAATACATATATTTCTAAATGGTTTTTAAACAGATTTACTTTAATCATTTCCCTGTTGAGTTTAGATTGTTTCCAGGTTTTGTTTTTGCTATAAAGCTGCATTAAATGCATTTAAACCTGTAACATTGTGGACTGAAGCTTTCATTATTGTAGACTACTACTAAGTAGCTTTCTTGGCCAAAGGGTGATTTGCATTTTTTAAAAGATATTAAAATGTATACCAGTTACTTCCCCAAAATGTGCGGTTATTCACAGAGAAAATGTATGAAAGTGCCTACTTTCACATCTCTGTCTGCACATTTAAAAACTGGCCATATATATGTTTGTACAATGTTATTTGGAATGGTGACTGATTCAGTGTATGAAGACCATGTAATTCTATTTTTGGCATAACAGTGATTATGTTTCATATGTATTTAGCAACCATTTATTGATATGTGTTGACCGGGAAAAACCTCTAATTTTGTTAAAAGCACGTTGAAGCATTTTATGCAATAGTAAACTCCATTTAAAAAAATGTATTTCTCACCTTAAACAGTGGTATGTTTCATGTTCAAGAGATGAGCTTGCAAAATCTTGCTAAAGCAATATTAAACACAGTTAATATTTAACATGGGCAACCCAACAAGTATTAGTGTTGAGTTATGCATGTAGTAAACATTTACCTGACAGCCAGGAAGTTTTAAATTAAATTTTACATCACTGATAGTAAAACTATTACCCTAATTTTTTAGTATACGGTAAGTCCCCGAGCTACAAACATCCTACTTACATACAACTTGTACTTACAGAGAGCCTAAGGGCTGTTGGCATTCAACTGCAGTTGGACATCGGTGAAAATTACTGGACCCCCATGGCAAAGAACTAACCAGTGAAAACCTAATGGAACTAGAGAAGCAGATGATAGCATTTAGGGAAGAAAACAGGGACCTTAGAAACTCCATACTATAAAAGTTAGCTGATGTTTTTCGTCTCATTGAAGCAGGAATGGCAAAGTTAGAGGAATAAGATCCTGATGCAGAGGTTCACCAAAGTTTACTATACAGTTAACGAAGGCCTGTTATGCTCCAGGACCATTTATGATGAGAATAAGAAAAGCTCTGTACAAACCTCCTTTGGTGCCTACTTCAAGAAATTGAATCCAGCCTGACGGGTGGTGGTGTAGTGGATGGAACATTGACCTGGGACACTGAGGTCCCCAGGTTCAAAACCCTGAGGTCACCAGCTTGAGAGTGAGATCATCAACAGGATCCTGTGGTCACTTGCTTGAGCCCAAAGGTCGCTGGCTTGAATCCTAAGGTCGCTGGCTTGAAGCCCAAGGTCGCTGGCTTGAAGCCCAAGGTCGCTGGCTTGAGCCCAGTGTTGCTGGATTGGGCAATGGGTCACTGGCTCCATTGGAGCCCTCCAGTCAGTCACGTATGAGAAGCACGTATATTCAGTGAACAACTAAACTGATGTAACTATGAGTTGATGCTTCTCTCTTTTTTTCTCTCAAAAAAGAACAAACTGAAAGAACCTGTCTTGTTTGTAAATCGTGGACTGCCTGTAATTATCCTCCGTCTTTCATTTTTAGTTTTTGCTTTTAGTTTATCAGTCTACAGATATGTGTACCTTTAATAAGCTACCTTAGAAAAAATTGGGTCCTTTGGAATTAGGCCTGGGTTCAAGTATCAGTTTTGCTATTTCCTAACTTTGTAACACTGGTCAAATTTTGAATTTCTCCAAACATCTGTTTATTCAGTTTTTACATTAACACGATAATGATTTTACAGAGTTGTGCGAATTAAGTAAGAATTACGTAAGACAATCAATATAGGGAAAAGTGCGGATCATCCCATGGTTTACTCTCAACAAATGTTATTTCCTTTCAGAAACATTTTTTGTTAGGTAGATATCACATGAATTAATTATTGTAGATACAAGTCCTGATTACAGTGCATCCTCTGATGTAATTAATAATACTTATTCACAATATTAAATTAGAACCAAGGAAAATCAGAAGGGAAGAACACGAGAGAAACAGTAATTTATAGGTTACTAACATTCTTTTTCTCAAGTTTGAATGGGGAAAAAAGAGTAAAAAATCAATTAGTGTAAGAGTCTGAGAGGAGTGTAAGTTAAGACGTTAAAATCTTTTTATCATTTTCATATTGAGAATTTTTTTTCCATGTGTTTCAGATATGTAGTGAATAATTCAGACCAATTTTTGCCTCAGGACCAAGTTCAAGTTCATTCTTAAATGTTTTGAGTCCCCAGTGTCTGGAAAAAGGAATTAGGATAATGATCAGAATCAGAGTTACTCTACTAGAAAAACCCCCTTTCCTGAAAGAACTGGTTAAGGGAGTTTTCTGTGATTTGAAAGACTGATTTTAAATGTGTTACAAAGTGTCACGCTGGAATAGGGAGCAGTGGGGCATCTGCTTTTGTTGAATGTAGTTCATACTGCTAAGAGAAGAAACTATATTATATGAAGTGATTGTCCAATAATTGACACTTTCCCCTTCCCTGATAATAATTCACTTATTTTACATACATACTTTTTCTACATTTTTGTATTATTAGTTATATAGAAATTTTATTAGAAATGTGATATATAGGAAAGTGTTAATTCAGTAAATGAATTTTTCCAATCATGCCAAATGTATATAGCTTATGTAATGAGGCATTTGGCCAAAAACAATAAAAATCAAATGAAAAAATTACTGGAAATTAAATTTTTAAAAATGAGGGTTAAACCTTCATCTATCTATAAAGAATTTTTATCTTTGCTTAAACTGAAAACTGGTTTGAGAATAATTTTATTGGAACTTTAACCAGTATTAATTAGACTTTACCTTTCTTTAGCACTTAGCAGTGTCTGTCACATTCAAGGCATTCATTTGAATAAATTGCAGAGTTTTTTAAGTTATTAAAAGTAGGAAGGAAATTAGAATTCTTCAGATTAAGTCCGTCTGAAGTTAAGGAATGAGATGTGGTCTTTTGACATATATAGAATCTAATTATATAAATTTTCAATTTTACAACCACAGCTAGTATTTTATGCCATTATTTCTCTCAGCTCCTAAACTTACATAGCAGACATTTGCTATATTGTTAATCTTCAAATTCTACATTAGGTAATTTGAACCATATGAAATTGCCAAAGGTTGACTTTTTTTAAAAAACTACAAGAGCAATAATTTCGTGTGGTTCTCTCTCAATCTGACATTAATTTGGTTTGGAAATAATGATTACTCTTTCTTTGGATGTTATACTAACCATTTATTTAAAATAGAGTAAAAAAGTTGCATTGTGGCCCTAGCCAAGTATCTTGGTTAGAGCTTGCTAACATGCGGACAGGAGGTGTTACTGGTTCAGTCCCTAGTCAGGGCACAATGCAGAGTCAACAGTGATGGTATGAATGAGTGGAACAACACACTGATGTTTCTCTTTGTGTCTCTCCCTTCCTCTCTCTAAAAATAAATAAAAATTTTAAGAAAAAGTTACTTTGTGTTTATAAGTTAGTGGTTATGTTTTTTAAAAACCTTGTCATTTAAAAAAAATAAGAAAATTCTGAACAAGTAGGCCATCAGTAATTCAACTGACTAATTAATAGGAATAAGAACTATTTATAATGATGTTTAACTCAGATTTAGAAAAATTTCTTTGTTTAACATTTTCCAGAGCAGTATTTCTTATTCCTAACATGAAATGTTGGAATTGTTTTAATGTAAATGATTTCTTAAATTTCTTTGGATAATACATGAGAATGGTAAAGCAGTGTTCATCCATGAACATTTGTGCATTTGATCAGTTTGGGAAATGCAGTTTTACTTTGACTTATTGGAATCCATATTTTGTTGATAATCAGTATACTTTATGTATCTTTAAAGGATAACAGTGATCTGTTTGGATAAATTTGTATACACTTTTATACTGAAGTAACACAGTTTTCTTTGTTTTTAGTGCCACCATGGCAACTGCACCATACAACTACTCTTACATCTTTAAATATATTATTATTGGTAAGTTTATTTGCTTGATACTCTTGTTCTCCAAAGAAGGTTAATGTGCAAAATATTTATATACCGATACTTAAATGCCATTATAAAAGAAGTGGATGATTTTCTTAATACAAAATAAAGCTCCTTTGAGAAGATTTATTTTTGCATTGACAATGTACCCTTTGCATTGTGGCTCTGGAGACTTTTATACAATGCCAGGTGCCTTTGAAGTGATGTTAGTTGTCTACCTGAAAGTTTTTTAATACTGGAAATACAGTTAATTTCCTAGGGGTGTTGTTACAATCCAAATATGTCATGAAAACCCTAGAAAACATTGATTCAGAATAATTATGTAATAGACATAAAATACAATATTAGTGGTTTCCACCTTAAGTTTCTAAATTTTACTCAAATTAAAAAACTGTTGTTTATCCAAGTATGGTTGTCAGAGTACAGTTGAAAGTACATATATTTTTCAGTTAATTCTTTACATGAGAAGAGTTTGGTTTAATGTTGAGTTTCTGTTGACTATATTGCAATGCTTTTTCCCTCACTTCAGTTAAATTGCAGTAATACAGAGGCGACACCGTTCTGTTACGGTTTTCATGCAGTGTACATTTTTTCTTTTGTGGAATTATGCAAAAAATAAAAGAGATAAGATGGGATCTGGTGAAATCAGGTTCCCAAAACTTACTTTTGCTTGTTACATGCTGCCACCCTGTTTGTCACTCCTTAGGAGTCTTGCTTCTGTGCAGGTTAAGGGAAAGAACAATATAAAACTTTGAAACAGCTCAAAGTAGAAAACAAGATTACAACAATTTCTCTGTTTAAAAATGCACCTCCCTGCTGGTGGCTATTAACATAATTTATAACCAAATTTTATCACTGCTGAAAGTTGGGAATAGTGAATTTGTACATCACAGTGAAAACTGACCTGTGGAATCTTTTGAACTCATTATAAATTAGGGAAATACACCTTTTCTATGTGTCCCAGAAAGTTGTAATAATGTAAGGGGTAGAGCAGTCATTACATAAAATTATATGAGTATAAAATTAAGAAATATAATTGCCACTTGAAACTTTTCTTTTTAAACAGGGGACATGGGAGTAGGAAAATCTTGCTTGCTTCATCAATTTACAGAAAAAAAATGTAAGTTTAATATGTATGGTAAAACAGTAAATTCTTTGTCACTTTTCTGCCTTTGAAAGTATCATTTTTGGTGTACTGTACTTAAACATTTAAATACAACCTTTCCAGATATATCCACTTAGGTCTTTCAGAGTGATTTTATTTTTAAATACATAGGTGCAGATAAGGTGAAATATACCCACATATAGTGTTGATTTTTATGTGCTATATATAATTTGAGTTGCCTAGATTTTTTGATGGTGAAACTTAATTTTAAAAAATGTATGCTGTAGCCTGACCTGTGGTGGCGCAGTGGATAAAGCGTCGACCTGGGAACACTGAGGTCGCCAGTTCAAAACCCTGCACTGGTCTGGTCAAGGCACATATGACAGTTGATGCTTCTAGCTCCTCCCCCCTTCCTCTCTCTCTCTCTCTCTCTCTCTCTCTCTCTCTCTGTGTGTCTCCTCTCTAGAAAATAAAATGAATAAATAAAAGACTTTAAAAAAATGTATGCTGTAATGGCAAATTTAAATCTTTTTATTATTCTCTGACTTCACATTATGGAAATTGCCTTATTAGGGGAATTTTGCTGCATGTATCATTTGTTGAATATATAATAATAGATTGGAAATACTTAAAATGGAATTCTGTCTACATACATGACTTGACTAAGATTCAAAGTATAATTCTGTCTTGGGTGGTAGGGGAAGGTGCTATTTTATTTTATGTAACTGATAGGCTAAATATGGTTGAAACTGTTTCCATACAGTTGAAATTACTTCCATGGCTTTTTCTTTTTTGCTTAGTGTAATATACATTATAATAATTGTCTTACTAGATTAGACATATGTAACATAAACATACGTTAAATGTGATTTTCTTTTAAATATTAATAATTTCCAAGATAAAAATTTGTTTGACTTAACACTTAGAGTTCTAAAACCATTGATTTCTTACATGTAAGGATTGTCAGAAGGGTGAATAATATAATGTTGGTATTATGAAGCATTTATTGCAATCTTTATTTTTAATTAGCAGATTCTTTTAGTTCAGGGGTTAGCAAACAAGAGTCTCTAGGCCAAATCCAGTTACTGCCTGTTTTTGTAAAGTTTTATTGGAACTCCGATATGCCTGTTTTATGTATTGTTTATGACTGATTTTGTTTCAGTAACAGTTGAACACTTGTGACAGTGACATTTTGGCCTTTGAAACTTAAAATATTTGTTTTTTGGTCCTTTATAGAAGTTTGCTGACCCCTGTTCTAGTCTTATTTCTGTGACAACTTCTGTTTGTTAGGCTTTTTATTTTCAGTGTTAGCTTTAACCTGTTTATAGCCTACAAGCATTACTAAACCATTTGAATTATCCAGTGGATCCCCCCCCCCCCCGGTCATAATGTGAAGCTTTCTGGAAGCTGGAATATTATATTATATTTCTTTTCCTCCCTAACAGTTATGGCTGATTGTCCTCACACAATTGGTGTTGAATTTGGTACAAGAATAATTGAAGTTAGTGGCCAAAAAATCAAACTGCAGATATGGGATACAGCAGGACAGGAGAGGTTTAGGGCTGTTACACGAAGCTACTACAGAGGAGCAGCAGGAGCGCTAATGGTGTATGATATCACTAGGTAAGAGATTAATAATTTTTCAACCTTCAAACTAGAAAGAAATCTACTTTAGGCAGTGTGGTTTTTATAGATTTAAGCGCTCTTTAGTTTATAATTGTGTGACTGTAAATATTTTGGGTTTATGGTTCTTTTCTAAGTTGCTGTGTAAGATTTGACGTAACATGTTGATTTCCTTTTCTGAAAGTGGGTATGACTGAAGAAAAGCTTTAGGAGATGCTGGTGGAGCTGACAGAAGAATACTTTTCTGAAAAGCAGCTTCAGTTGAATTATTTGAGGTGAAATAATATTTTATACCAAACTTTGTTCTTTCCATTTCAGTAGAAAGCAAGCAAGTCTTGAGGTTTTGCTCTATTCCGTCTCTAGTATTAAAGTTTACACCTTTTCATAATAAGGCCAAGCAAGGAATTACGGAGTTTTGCTAATCCAGTGTGGTAGATTGTAAAAAGATTTTATGCTTGCATCTGAAGGTGTTTGAGTATTTAATTATAAAAAATATTTTGTTCTAAAATGGACTAAAGTGGCTTATAATAATACTTCAGGCAGTGAGATTAAATTTATTTCAACTTGGCTATTTCTGGAAACTCAAAGCAAACTAGATCGTAAATGTTTGACTTTGGAAAACAGAAATTGTGCCACTTCATTAAACTCTCTTGTTTGTCTACTGTTAGAAAATGAACTGGATCACCTCTCATATTAATGCAAAGCGCTAGCCTGAAGCATTGTGGCTCGCTCGACTTTTGGGTGATGGAGTAGGAATGAGTGAGTGGGACTAAGTGATAAATTAGACTTTCAAACGTATTTCCCTTTGGGAAATGCTTTATGCAGTTTCCTAGAATTGAGTGATATCAGGGTTAAGACAGAGGGAAATAGCCTTAATGCTCTTCATATACCCAGGCAGTGAGCAATAAATAGTTTTGTGGGGAGACTATTAACCTGGTCATCTGTACAGGACATATTTTTATGAGGGATGCATTCCCAAAGACTTCGCATAATTCAAAATTCCATGAATTAATAAAATTTAAATATGGCAATGTGTGCTTACAGTATATCAATGTATAGTTGTAGTTCATTTTGCTTTGTGTGTGCGTGCGTGCGCGTTTCCCCAGCTTTATTGAGATGAAATTGACATATAACATTGTGTAAGTTTAAGATATAGTGTGATGATTTGATACTTTTATGGTTTGCTTTTAAACATCTTTTAAGCATAGCAGATACCTTAGGTAAGATGTGTTTCTGTTTAAGTTCTCAAAAGTAACTCAGAAATGGATGAACAAATATGGTATATACATACAATTGAATAAAATTCAACCATTAAAAGGGAAAAAAAAAAAGCCTGACCAGGCGGTGGCGCAGTGGATAGAGCATCGGACTGGGATGCGGAAGACCCAGGTTCGAGACCCCGAGCTCGGCAGCTTGAGCACAGGCCCATCTGACTTGAGCAAAAGCCCGCCAGCTTGGACCCAAGGTTGCTGGCTCCAGCAAGGGGTTGCTTGGTCTGCTAAAGGCCCGTGGTCAAGGCACATGTGAGAAAGCAATCAATGAACAACTAAGGTGTCGTAATGGCAATGAAAAACTAATGATTGATGCCTCTCATCTTTCTCCATTCCTGTCTGTCTGTCCCTATCTATCCCTCTCTCTGACTCTCTCTCTGTTCCTGATAAAAAAAATGGGGGGGGGGGGGAGAAAAACATGAAACATGCTGTCCCGTGGTTGGACCTAGAAAGCATTTTGCTAAGCAAAAGACACCAGAAACAAAAGGCCACATGTTGTATGATTTCGTTTGTCTGGAATTCCCAGAACAGAACAGGCCAGTGCATAGAGACAAGTGAATTGCCAGGGGGTGGGGAGTGAGTGCTAATGGGGATGGGGTTTCTCTTTTTTGGTGATGAAAATGTTCTAGAATTAGTGGTGATCATTGCACAGCTTTGTGAATATTCTTTTTTTTTTTTTATTAACTTTAATGTGGTGACACCAATAAATCAGGGTACATATGTACAATGAAAACATCTCCAGATTATCTTATCATTCAATTGTGTTGCATACCCATTACCCAAAGTCAAATTGTCCTCTGTCACCTTCTATCTGGTTTTCCTTGTGCCCCTACCCTTCTCCCTTTCCCACCCTCGCCCCCTCCCCCCACCCTGTAACCACCACACTGTTGTCCATGTCTCATAGTCTCACTTTTATGTCTCACCTATGTATGAATTCATGCTGTTCTCAGGTTTTTTTTTCTTATTTACTTATTTCACTTCGTATAATGTTATCAAGGTCCATCCATTTTGTTGTAAATGTCCAGATGATGGTTCTTAAAATAAGAGTTATAATCCACTTTGGTTCTGGGAGTTGGAAGTTGGTACGTCCGCCTACTCCATCGCCATCTTCCGTCTCCGCTTTGTGAATATTCTTAAAGCCACTATACTGTATACTTTAAAAGGTTGAGCTTTATAGTATGTTCATTATATCTCAATAAAACTTGACTGATAAAAAGTACTTTAGCTAGTTTTCTCTTCTTTTTTTTTTTTTTTTTACAGGGACTGAGAGAGATTCAGAGGGAAGGATAGATAGGGACAGACAGACAGGAACGGAGAGAGATGAGAAGCATCAATCATTAGTTTTTCGTTGCCCTTGTGACACCATAGTTATTCATTGATTGCTTTCTCACATGTGCCTAGACCGCAGGCCTTCAGCACCCCTTGCTGGAGCCAGTGACCTTGGGTCCAAGCTGGGGAGCTTTTGCTCAAGCCTGATGGGCCCGTGCTCAAGCTGGCGAGCTCGGGGACTCGAACCTGGGTCTTGCCGCATCCCAGTCTGACGCTCTATCCACTGCGCCACCACCTGGTCAGGCTTAGCTAGTTTTCTTGACAGTGATGCTTCATAGTGATATTGATGTTGCAGCCATGAGTGTTGTTTTCCCATTTCTTTCCTATTATCAATCCTTGACATTTTGCAAACTTAAAAGTCTCTGCTTTAGTCCCTGGCCAGTTGGCTCAGCAGTAGAGTGTCGGCTCAGCGTGTGAAAGTCCCGGGTTTGATTTCGAGTCAGGCTACACAGGAGAAGCATCCATCTGCTTCTCCATCCTTCTCTCCTTTCTCTCTCTCTCTTCCCCTCTCGCAGCCAAGGCTCCATTGGAGCAAAGTTGACCCAGGTGCTGAGGATGGCTCCATGGCTTCCGCCTCAGTTGCTAGAATGCCTCTGGTTACAATGGAGCAATGCCCCAGATGGGCAGAACATCGCCCCCTAGTGGGCATGCTGGGTGGATCTCAGTTGGGCGCATGCAGGAGTCTGTCTCTGCTTCCCTGCTTCTAACTTCAGAAAAATACAACAACAAAAGAAGCTCCTGCTTTAATAATACTTTTTATCCTTGGCATTAACTCTGGTTGTTAACGGAGTACTTTGCTAAATTTACAGCGCAGCTTATTATGGCAGTTTGTTTAGCTCTGTCAGTTGTTTTGTTAGGGATATTTTAGCACTTTTTTTTTTTTTTGGCTCTAGTACCACCAGTTAATGAATATTTGGATGCTTCTGTATAGATTTGAAGTTATGGTGGTGAATTTAAAATTAATAAAACAATTATCAGAACTATTAGCAAAAGTTATGGTACATGTAAATAATGTTTTTCACGATCTTCATACCATTTACAAAGGATGTAAGGATTTTTCTGTTTACTAAAGGTGCCAGTTTGTAAATCACTCTTGTTGCCAGCTTTGAGATGTTAAAATTCATCAAAATTAGGATAAATATTTGGGGGCTGTGTTATTTAAGGTTTTATGCACAAAATAAGGTATATTTGTTGTGTAAAAGCAAGGTATGCCAGTATTACAGATATTGAGCAGTGATAAGACTTATAGTTTTAAAAAACATTTGACTATTCTTTACTTAAAATTTTTTAAACATCGGGAAAGTTATTTTGATTTATGTTACTTTTTTGACAGTTAGGTGGTAATTTGTGCATATGTTATAGCACAGTAAAAAGAGAGTCTGAGTAAGGAGTTCTTTTCACTTCCCACTAGGAAAGAATTAAATATTAAGAATACTGAATTTCATAGGAGCACTGGCAACCAGAGATTATGGAATACACTATTCACAAGGGTGAATTTGAAATACTCTGAGGACCCAGTGTGTATAATGGTCCTAGTAGGCCTGGCTCTGAAATCATTTAAATCTTTGTGGGCTTCTGTTTCACCTGTTAAATAAGTAAGATGGATTAATGTTCTGTGAATCTGTATCAATCAAAAACATTTTTAACCGTCACAATTTTATTATTTTGACCCCTTTAGTAATGTTTGGTTAACATTATACTCTATATAATATTGTAAATTACTATATTTAAATGTATTTGCTATTTTAAGACCTTCTTGGCTAGTGCAAATGAGCCTATGAGTTTTTAAACTCTTGCTTGGAGAAAGTAGAGAATTAGGGCTGTTTAAAGCCCAGAATGATTTAGCTGCCAATAAATTAGGATAAACTCACTTTCTGAAATGCAGGGACATGAATTTCTAGTCACATGTGTTCAGTGCCTTTTTAAAAAGCCAGTTTTTATGATATAACTACCTTGCTCTTTAAGGAAAGGTGGATTTTAAACTTAAATAATTTTTATTTTTTAGTTATAGTTGACATATAATATATTAGTTTCCAAGTGTACAACATAGTGATTAGACACTTATAGAATTTATGAAGTGTTCACCTTGATACATCTAATACCCATCTGACACCATATAGTTACTTCAGTATTATAGACTATACTCCCTATGCTATACTTTGTATCTCCATGACTGTTTTATAGCTGGCAGTTTGTATGTCCATTCCCTGGAAAGGGGAATTTTATACCAGCATTCTATGTGTAGCATGACTGTCTTGGTTTCTAATTTGAAAAATTTAAAGACATGCAAAAAAGTATGTGTTTGCATTCCACAACGGTGGTTCTTTAGGGTAACAGTCTAGTCAAACAGCAAAAATACTTTTGTAGGACCTGTTGATTAAAATCTATATTTTATTTATTGAAGTTTTTTTCTACTGATATCGCAATTGTATATGGCAGTCACAAATGTAAACTTTAATTTTTGCAGAAGAAGTACATATAACCATTTAAGCAGCTGGTTGACAGATGCAAGGAATCTCACCAATCCAAATACTGTAAGTTAAATGATACCTATCATACAGAAAATTTAAGATCTAAGCTAACGTAAAAAGGGAAGCCATTTGCTATTGGGATTTTTATATTTGGGTACTAAAAACGAGAATCATTATTTTATTCTTAAATTGATTGAAGAAAACATTTTTTCAGCACTATTACCCTGGGCGTCACACTTTATACTTGCTTTTTATTCATGTTTGTGGTTAGAAAAAAACAATGAAAGTTGTGAATGGGGTGGTGATTTCATGTCAATTGTACACTATGAAAGTGGAAACTGTTACTTTAAAAGGGATCGGTTTCATAAAATGTTACCATTGGAGGAAATGGGGCAAAGTGTATAAAGGATCTCTGCAGTATTTCTTAACAACTGCATGTGAATCTACAATTAATAAAATTTTAATTAAAAATAGAGTTATGCATGCTTTAAAAAATTAGCTTCGCCAGACTGAGAAAATATGGAAAGTTATAAAGACCAGCCACTATGCTAGACTCTGTATTATAGAAAGATAAATGTGGGTCCTAGCAGGGAGATTACTCGTGAAAATACAAATAGCTATACTGAAAAGTAGAGTGAGATATGAGTTAGAATAGAGTGACTAGTGTCTTGGTGGGGGCCAGCTTGACAGAGGAGGTCAGTAAGTTTTCACTAAATGCTGTTGAGGGTATTCCATGGACAAGTGAGGAAAGGCACTGGACTGTGACCCGACTGAGCAACAAGGCAGTGTCTCACTTAGCTCTGTACCCCAGCACCTAGTGGAGGCCTGGTCCAGTAAATAATGTCATCAGTGGTGACATTGGCTTTTATCAGGGAATAGCAATGCATCATATTGAGATTCAGTTAACATGTTTTGCCCACTATGATGGGGACCATGCCTAGAACTTGCATATCTTTCATCACATTAAATTTACTGTAGGTTTATATATAAACCTGTAGGTGAATGTTCATAGCAGCTTTATTTGCGATAGCCAAAACCTAGAAACAACCTAAATGGCTCTGATAGGTGAATGATTAAATAATCTGGTACATTCATAGAATGGAATACTGTTCAGTCATACAAAGGAATGAACTATCAATGCACACAGCAACTCAAATGGATCTCGAGAGCATTATGATGAATAAAAAAAAGTCTGTCTCGCCTGACCAGGCGGTGACGCAGTGGATAGAGTGTGGGACTGGGATGCAGAAGGACACAAGTTCGATACCCCGAGGTTGCCAGCTTGAGCACAGGCTCATCTGGTTTGAGCAAAGCTCACCAGCTTGGACCCAAGGTCGCTGGCTCCAGCAAGGGGTGGCTCGGTCTGCTGAAGGCCCGCGGTCAAGGCACATATGAGAAAGCAATCAATGAACAACTAAGGTGCCACAAGGAAGAACTGATGATTGATGCTTCTCATCTCTCTCCGTCCCTGTCTGTCCCTGTCTATCTCTCTCTCTGACTCTCTGTCCCCGTAAGAAAAAAAAGAAAAAGTCTGTCTCAAAAGATTACATATTGTATGGTTCCATTTATAGGACATTCTCAAAAAGAAAATTGTAGAGATAGAGAATAGATTCGTGGTTGCCAGATGTTAGCAATGGAGGTTAGGGGTGTAAGTAGTGTGAGCTGACTTTAAAGAAGGCAACACAAAGCAGTTCCTTTGTAGTGATGGGGCATTTCTATATCCTGATTGTGAAGACACGAATCTATGCCTGCAATAAAATGGAATAGAACAACTATACACACACGAAAGTGTGAAACTGGTGAAATCAGAGTAAGGGCTATAGACTGTGCCAATGTCAGTTTCCTGGTTTTGAGAGTGTAGTATAAATGTGTAAGATGCTACTATTGGGGAAGCTTTGGTGAAAGGTATATAGGACTCTCTACTCTTTTATAAACTTCTGTGATTCTACAGTTATTTCAGATAAAAAAATTTTTTAAACACCAAAACAAAATACTCACTGTATAGAGAGGGTCCTTAGAGGAGTATAATAAAAAATTAGCCATATATTTTCTGCCTCATTTATGCCTCTTGAAATCTTACCACATCTTAAAGAAAATCTCTTTAAGGTGCAGCTCAAGTGTATTTTCTGTAGTGTCATTTTTGATTTTTGTGTGGAAATTACAGTAGTTCCCTTATCCATAGGGAATATGTTCCAAGACCCCTAGTAGATGCCTGAAATCACAGTACCGAACCCTATATATATTTTTTCCTTATACACATATACCTATGGTAAAGTTTAATATTTAAATTAGGCAGCATAAGAGAGTAACAATAATAAAACCGAACAACTAAAACTGTACTGTAATAAAAGTTATATGAATGTGGTCTCTTTCTCTCTCTCTCTCTTTCTAAATATTTTACTCACCCTTCTTGTGATGATGTGTTGACCACAGGTAACTGAAACCTTGGAAAGTGAAAAACCGTGGATGGGAGGGACTACTGTATATACTTTCTCATTTTGTTGGCAGTATATTTTGTATCTCTGTCTTGTTGGTATGCCTTTCAGAATGATAGGAAGCATGGTTTAGAAATTCTTTAAAAAATTTTTTTTATTGATTGATTTTAGAAAGAGAGAGGAAAGAGGAGAAACATTGCTTTGTTGCTTCATTTATTTAAGCATTCATTGGTTGTTTCTTATATGTGCCTTGACCAGGGATTGACTCCACAGTCTTAGTGTGTTGGGATGATGTTCAAACCAACTGAGCTACTTGGCCAGGGCCGGGTTAGAAATTCTTAAGGAACTGGGAGAGGAGTCAGTGCTTCCAGTTAGCAGACATTTCTTGTTTTGAGTATCTATCTTAAATGGCCCTGTACTAGGCCATTGTAACGTTACCAGTCTTGATATTTAGAAAAAAGAATGATTTTTTTAAGCATCTTTATCTTAGTCTTTAAAAGACCAGTGGACTGTGTATGAAAATTTCTTTCCTTCCTCAATAGTCAGTTGTCCACTCTGAGTGGGGAATGATGATCACTTTTGTTACAGAACTTAACTGTCAATAATCAAGGTTTACATTCAAGTCAAAAGTTTATTGGACACCATTTTTTTGGAAGTGGGTGAGCCAAGGGATGTACTTTGACATAAAAAAAAAATTAATGGTGGAATTTCCATTTAGTTGAAACTATCCATTCCTAAAGTACCCATGTCTGGATTAGCACATCTGTTTGGAAGGGGGAGGGTATACCAGTTGGTATCACATAAATATATATAGTATTTAGATAGAGACAGTATATCCATAAAGCTGTATCCCCTGCCAAAGAAAAACGCTGTTTCCCCAAGGTTTCATATTTTTACTTAGAACTTTTCAGAGCTACCTTTAACTTTGGCCTAACTTCACTTGAATAAAATTATTTCAAAGTGGATATATTGTAGTTGTGTGATATTTTATCTTGGATTTGAACTCACTGCTTTGTCTCCTATTGCCCCCCCATGGATATAGAGAGATTTGGTATCAGTTGCTACAAACTTAGTCCTGCTTAAGGACAGTGTGGGACAGAATAGTATCTGTCTGAGATCACAGTTTGGGTGTTCTGCCTGGGTTCTAACTTTCTCCTACCACTAACTTGCTAATTGACCCTTGATTCTTTGCCTTGAGGCTTAATTTCCTTACTTGTAGCAGGAAGGTAATTTTCTTGCCTGTAGTAGGAAGGAATTTAACCCTTTGAGTAGTGAGTTTCTTTCATGCTCACTGACCCCCCCAGGAGTGAATTTTTTCCCAAAAAATGAAATTGGTTCCAGTTACAGTTTTATTAACTTAAAATCACGGTTGTTTGATAACCAATTTATGGAAACAAGAAGAACATACATTTGCCTTTTTTTAATGTTGCCTTACACATTTTTAAAATAAATCGATCGTACTCTGGTCAGGAGGCACGAGGACGTACATGAACGTTCGTACTACTCAAAGGGTTACATTAGTAGTTAAACCATCTAAGGGTCCAGAAACTTGGAAATCTGATGAAAGCCATGAATCTTTTCTTCAGGGACTGTAATTTTTTTTACATTTTGTGCTTAATTTCAGTGCATTCATGGATTCCCCTGAGCTTGTTTATGTGATCTCACTCAGATAAGTCATCATCTTTGGCCTAGCCCCCTGGTCAGCAAACTCATTAGTCAACAGAGCCAAATATCAACAGTGCAATCAATGATTGAAAAAATTTTAAATTAATTTTAATGGGGTGACATTAATAAATCAGGGTATGAAATTTCTTTTGAGAGCCAAATTTTTTAAACTTAACTATATAGGTAGGTACATTCCTTATCAAGGTAGCACCCACACGTGGTATTTTGTGGAAGAGCCACACTCAAGGGGCCAAAGAGCTGCATGTGGCTCGTTTGCGGACTAGGGGCCTAGACCAAGTGTGCCTCGGCTGTCTTATTTTTGAATGTCTTGTGAGCTAAAAGTTTTTTTATTTTTTTTATTTTTTTTTATTTTATTTTATTTTTATTTTATTCATTTTAGAGAGGAGACACAGAGAGAGAGAGAGAGAGAGAGAGAGAGAGAAAGAGAGAAAGGGGGGAGGAGCTGGAAGCATCAACTCCCATATGTGCCTTGACCAGACCAGTGCAGGGTTTTGAACTGGCGACCTCAGTGTTCCCAGGTCGATGCTTTATCCACTGCGCCACCACAGGTCAGGCTCGTGAGCTAAAAGTTTTTTACATTTATAAACCATTGTTTTAAAAAAAGAAAAAGAAAATAAGCATACACAAAGAGACCATAGTATGGGACTCAGAAACCTGGAACTATATCCTCTACCCCTTATGGGAGGTTTGTGAGCCCCTGACCTAGAAGATTGCTGAGATCCCTTTTCATGCTAATGGCTTCATGATTCTGTAGTCCTATCTCTGTGATGGCAACCTATGACATGCATGTCAGCACTGACACGCGTAGCCATTTTCAATGACACGCGGCTGCATGCGGCCGCATACCAGAGAAGTATGGAGCCGCATGCCGAGAAGGACGTTTCATCCTCGGCTCCTGCACAGCCAGGTGCAGTAGCCGAGGATAAAACATTTGATATAGTGTAGACCAGGGGTGCTCGATACGTCGATCGCGATCTACTGGTCGATCACAAAGGAAGTGTGGGTAGATCGCATGACATTAAAAAGACATTTGTCTTTTGATTAGCATACAGGGTAGCCAATCTGACGTCTGAACTTTTGACACCCTACGCATGCACGTTAAACCGCGCTAACTTGTTCAGTTACATTGCTGCGCAGTTAGCCTTCAATTTATTTAAACTAAATACAACGAAGGGTATAAAAATGAGTGCCGTAGCTGGTCCGAGTAAGAAGCCTAAAACCTACCACTTTCATACAGAATGGGAGGGGATTTTTTTCACTATGTCATATTCTAAGTGTGTTTGCCCCATCTGTCCGTGTGCCATTGCTATTCCAAAGAAGGGAAATGTGGAGCGGCTTTTTCGGACTGTTCATAAAAACTATGACATTGACTTTCCTCCGAAAAGAGAGCTGAGAAGGAGAAAGGTGAAAGAAGAATACACAACATTAAATAGTAATAATATAACTTAAATAATGATAATATAGAAGAAATAAATTTATGTTTTGCATTTTTATTGTAGGTAGATCATTTTGACTTGGTCATCTTATAAGTAGCTCGCAAGCTGAAAAAGTGTGGGCTCCCTTGGTGTAGACACTCTGTGCTGGAGGTCTGTAGGCCAAAACATTTTTGTTACTTAAACTATAAATATTGCAAGATTACAGTTTTTTTTCTCAAAGTGACACACCACCCGAGTAAGGCTCGTTTTGGCGAATTTTGACACACAGAGCTCAAAAGATTGCCCATCACTGTCCTATCTGGTGGATAATGGCTAGTACTTGTTTTCCATTTTAGGCCTAAGGTATTTTCTATCAGATTTTTGGATTTCACAATTTTTATGGTTGACTTAAATGGTTGCTGTTGTGCCCTGGCCAGATAGCTCGGTTGGTTAGAGCATCGTTACGAAATGGAGAGGTTGCTGGTTTGATACCCAGTAAGGGCACAGACGAGAACAAATATTCCTGTGTTCTCTCCTGCTCTCCCCCTTCCTCTCTCTTCAATAAAATAAACATTAAAAAATAAATAAATGGTTGCTTTTGTTTTAAGATATCTTTCTTTTGGTCATACATTAGGTAATAATTCTCATAGGAAATAAAGCAGATTTGGAGGCACAGAGAGATGTTACATATGAAGAAGCCAAACAGTTTGCTGAAGAAAATGGTGGGTTTCTTTTAAGACTTTTAATGGCATTTTGGGGGGTCACACTTGGGAGAATTGCTAAGAATTTTGATTCTGCTGATTATTTGACAATTACATTTTTAAATGCAAACTACTCAGATTTCAAGGATGAGGAAATACAATGTGTTTGAGAATGTGTGTGTGTGTGTGTGTGTGTGTGTGTGTGTGTGTTGCGGGGGGGGGTAGTAAGTAGTTCAGTTGTTCCCTCCATCTCACTCATTCTTTCATAAAATACTGAAAGCTGATGGAAAACTTTTATCTAGGTATTGCTAAAGAGAATGCCCTTATGAGGTAATTTGAAATATCCTAATCATAGTCTGAATTTTCTTTTTAGGCTTATTGTTCCTTGAAGCAAGTGCAAAAACGTAAGTATGGCTAAAATTAGATCATTTTTAGTTACATTCAAATTTCTCAAAGTAGAACCATATATATGAAAAATGTATAATGTATATATACAGTTGACCCTTGAATAACATGGGTGTGAATTGCGTGGGTCCAGTCATACAAGGATTTTTTTAAATTGACCTGCGTAGTTCAGTTGACCTGTACAGTGGAAACCGGCTTTGTTCAAGGGTCAGCTCCATCACTGGGAATTTACATTTCGGAACAGATTTTTGATTGCTAGGGAGGTCAGTGCCTTAACTTTCCCCCTACCCCGCGTTGTTCAAGGGTCACCTGTACATAAAATATATAATATATAAGTGCATAATGCTTATTGCTGGAGGAACAGTAAGCAACCCTTTGCTTCCTGTTAGACATTTCAAAATGATAGTTTTTATTATTTTACCAAAAGATTTTACTTGATAATGCCCACTGGTAATCCATGTTAAGTGAAATTGTGTAAACATTTCAGAAATGTTTGACTATGACAACTGAGGTTGAGTTTGGCAATGTGGACTCAGGATTGGTTAACCTGTTTAATACTTCTGATCATGGTACAAAACATGACTAAGGAAAGGCAGTCCCTGGGCTGTGAGTGAGATGGGATCTGTAGGTTTGTGTTTTTAAGTTGAATTTGTATGTTAGTTGGAACAGGTACATTTACCTACTAAATGCAACTTAGATGTTTGTCTTAACATAGTATTTATTTTTACTTTCCTGTGCATATAAATACTTAAACATTTTCAAACCTACAAAACCTGTCTTATTCGTAATCTGTGGACTGACTGTACTCAGTGTTTAAGAGTAATTAGAAGCATAATTAACATTTTCTAATTGTTATCCCATGTCCATTATTGAACCCCCAGGACTCTCATCACAGTTCTTGATTTATTAAGCCAAAAATTTTTGTGTTGGTAAGAAGCTAGCTCCATTTTGTTTACCTGTATTGTTAGCTCTAAGAGAATTGAAGTGTGGACATGACCAAGCAGGAACATGTCACTGTAACATGGTAGAAACAGTACCATTTATGCTTGGCTAATCTGACTGTACAAATTAGAGAATCATATTTGCATGTTTGGAATACCCTCTATTATTACAAAAATAGCCTATCTTAGCTGTCATATATTAATATACTAGCATTCTAATGATTAGAATACATAGTTATCCAAATAGGGTTTGTAGAAACAGCTCAGTATTGTGTTTACATGCTTTCCACAGAAAATATTTTCCCATCTTGTTATCTTGGCTCAGTCTTCTGGTAATTTCTTATTAGATGACAGTGGCTAAGTTGAAGATAATTATGGCAGTTGACCAAAGGTTCGCAAAAGGTCAGAGTATGATGTGTCCTATCTTTTGTAGAAAACTGGTTCTCAAGTAAAGCTGTGAATTGTCTCTTAGGGGAGAGAACGTAGAAGATGCTTTCCTTGAGGCTGCCAAGAAAATCTATCAGAACATTCAGGACGGAAGCCTGGATCTGAATGCTGCCGAGTCCGGTGTACAGCACAAACCTTCAGCCCCACAGGGAGGCCGGCTAACCAGTGAACCCCAGCCCCAAAGAGAAGGCTGTGGCTGCTAGTGACCTCTTTGCTATTGCTCTCATTTGACCTTTCACCTCTGTCTGTTGGAAGCAGTACTTTTTACTGCCTCATTGTCTTCTGTACATCTTACTGGGTTTAATTAAAAAAAGAAAAAAACAACTCTGTTGTAAAAACAGTTTAACACAGTACTAAACTGCTAAACAACTAGATGTAATCAGGTTGTCAAGGCAAGTAGAGTAATCTCTCCTGCATGGTAAATCTCGACTTTTTTCCCCCCCTTGATTGTCCTCGTGATAAGTACGTCACCAATACATGATTTAAACTGAGCACTCATGCTGGACTTCATGATTTTTACCCCTCCCTAGTTTTGGCAAGGCTTTGTCTCACTGTACGGTTTAATTTGATATCCTAAGCCTTTCTCTCCATCTTTAACTGTTCAAGTATGTCTTTTGTAGCCAAGAAGTTTATTGCTGTGAAATGACTTCTGATGATTAGAGAAGGGGTTCTGTAACTGCTTTTGTTTTGTTTTTGTTGGGTAAATTCCCTGTTGTGTGGGTGGCATTTTTCTTGAGGAGGTTTGCTTCTGTCTTAACCTTGCACAGGGAAAATATCCATTTATCTTTTCTCTTGTGCTTAATAGCTTTATCTTTTTTTTTATATCATTTTATCCTTTTCTCTTTAGCAGAAAGTAAATATGTATAAAATTTGAAGGAACTAACAATACATTCTGTGTATATTATTTTAATGAAGAAAATAAATTGATTACTGGCATTGGAACAGTATAAAATACCAGTTTGTACAGTATGACCTATACATGACCATGTTACTCCCTTCCATTTCACACAAGGAAATAGACACAACTGCAGTTCACAAGTAATACTGGCTCCACCCTTTGGTGCCGGCAGTGTTTGCGGACATTATGCTGGAAAGAGCTCCTAGCGTGAGAAGATTAACACTAGCAGATTCTCTTCCATCTTTGCACTGTGGTTTACCTGCTGATTTTCCTAACTGTTCTTGTGCAATTGACAATGTGCTAACCTGCTTTTCTCTTTTTGTAAACGTTTTGCATTACAGGCTGCATTTCTTGCCTTACTGTATAGAAAAAGGAAAAAGGCTGGGTTTATTATTGCACATTTTAAGCTTTTATACCTTTATCTTCTTGGAATGGTGAGGTTTGAACTGGACAGCCAGAACCAGAGGTCTGCTGTTAAGGGATTTTAAATTGTGCATTTTTAACACTACAGTGAAAAAATTTAAGATATCCCTTGTGTTCTTAGTAGGAGGTGCTATATTTTGTCTGTTGGCATAAATCGTTTTGTAAAAGGGAAAGTGTTTCTACCAGTGTTTCAGTGTTTGTGCAGATACAAAGTAAGTTACTACTTTGCACTAGATGGGTTGGCCACTGAAAGAGTACAGTATTGCAAGGGAAACAATCTTATTTCTTTAGACAACAAACATATTTTACAAAGTTCTTTCCTTCTGTTGATTTCTGAGTTTTATGGTTCAGGCTGGGAATTTGGAAGTTATTAAAGTTTAGGATAGGTAAACCTGGAAATACTATATATGAAATGCACTCAGCTCAACTGCTGTGTTTAAAATACACATTTTAAAACCCTCTTTACAGACACTAAAGTAAAATAATACACCTTTCTGGGTTGTAAACATGTGCTAATACCAGAGTATTGTATAGTCAATGTTAAATAAAAGCCCAAACTGGAATGTGCATAAAATAGGATTTGGTTAATTTGTGGACTGATCTTTATTTTTGTCTTGAACTTTTTTAAAAACAAGATTCCTGGAGTAGATTGGTATATTCTGTTAAAGAATTAAAGTGTTCCATTTTGCTCACACTGTTGCATAATAGGGGACTCACCCAGGGACCATGACCTGCTGGTGTGTGTATATATTTACTAAGACAAAACAAACCACCCACTGGGATGTAAGGTAGCAATCACAAAGTAAAGACTGCAGCTTGTTGAGGTGCAATACCCTGACTCCCAAAGTTAGTTACAGTGGGTCTTACTGTTTTTGTGACAGATTTATTCAGACTGCTGTACTCTTCACTTGATGTAACAAGATGCTATTAATCTAAACATTTGTAAATAAAGTACCTGTATCTAGATTAAATTAAAACTGTTTGTATTATTTTCTGAACTCGAGGATTTCCTATTTTTCTTCAGGTAAGCAATTATTTAGCACAGGTTACTAGTTTTTATTGCAGAATTGTCCTTGTTTGTTGATATTGAAGTCTACGTACATGGCATACAAAGATCCCCATCACTCAGTGAGTTTTTTGTTGTTTTTCTTTACAGGGACAGAGAGAGAGAGTCAGATAGTGACAGACAGGAACGGAGAGAGGTGAGAAGCATCAATCATTAGTTTCTCGTTGCCGTTGCGACACCTTAGTTGTTCATTGATTGCTTTCTCACATGTGCCTTGACCGCGGGCCTTCAGCAGACCAAGCCACCCCTTGCTGGAGCCAGCGACCTTGGGTCCAAGCTGGTGAGCTTTTGCTCAAGCCAGATGGGCCCGCGCTCAAGTTGGCGACCTTGGGGTCTCAAACCTGGGTCCTCCGCATCCCAGTCTGACGCTCTATTCACTGCGCGGCTTGGTCAGGCAGTGATTGAGTTTTTATCCTTTCTTTTGGATCACTTGCATCGTTTCCCCTCATACTTTTCAGTGTGAGATCTGCACATTTGGTGCCTGCTGGTGTTCTCCCTTCGCTCTAGTTGGGGCCAAAGTCTGTATTTGCCTGAGTAATCCCCTATAATAAACTCGGGTGCTCAAAACTAGAGGAGCAAATTGCATATTGTAACATTCATGTGCCAGACACTGAGCAAGTATATTTTGGAGAATGAAATTATTTTAATTCATGAGAGCTTACTACTATTTGTGTGGTCACCTGCTTCTCTGGGTCACTCATTGCCCTTCTACCTTTGAGGAGGCCTTCCGGATTAGTAATTGGTGCCCAGTACTTCTATGCATTAGACATTCCACAATGTTCAAGTATTTTCCACAGATAATAAAAATGTTTCGTGTAATAACTTTTTTTGGTTGATGATGTTCACATAGTAGGTAGAGGTGGTCAAGTTTCTTTGGAAACAAGTCTCTTGTAACCAGGTGTTTGACTGCAAACATGAATTATCTCACCCTTTTAATTCCAGAGGACTTGTAAAAGTTTTGAGAACTTTTTTGCCCATACAATTTTATCTTTTTTTGTGGTTGTGTAATTCAGTTCACTACCCTTAAATAGAAGACCTAATGGTTACCCTCCATCCCTATTTATTTGGGAGTATAGGGAAGGTTTATGTGGCACTTTAGAAACAAGGTGTTCTAGGCCTGACCTGAGGTGGTGCAGTGGGTAAAGCATCGACCTGGAACACTGAGGTCGCTGGTTCAAAACCTTGGGCTTGCCTGGTCAAGGCACGTATGGGAGTTGACGCTTCCTGCTCCTTGCCCCCTTCTCTCTCTTCTCTAAAATGAATAAATAAAAATAATTAAAAACAAAACAAAACCCTGGAAAACTTCTTTAAAAAGAAAAAAAAAAGGAAACGTATTCTACCCTGACATTCAGCACATGGATGGAGCGGAAAATGTGTCCCTGAAAGATTTTGATAACTGAATAGGCCAGGATTTTAAGCATTTTGTTAAGATTTGTGAAAATGAAGACAAAAGACACTACCCAAAACAATTTTTATTTTTGCAGTTAGAGGCCTTCTAGAACTTATTATGCACTAGTAAATTTATGTCACTTTCTTTGTAACTATATCCCATATCTTTTTTTTGGGGGGGCACCCCTGCTCTAAGACAACGATTTTCAACTTGTGTGCCCCAGAATTTTTTTTTTTTTTAACAGGGACAGAGAGTCAGAGAGAGGGATAGATAGGGACAGACAGACAGAAACGGAGAGAGGTGAGAAGCATCAGTCATTAGTTTTTCGTTGCTCTTGCGACACCTTAGTTGTTCATTGATTGCTTTCTCACATGTGCCTTGACCGCGGGCCTTCAGCAGACCAAGCAACCCCTTGCTGGAACCAGCGACCTTGGGTCCAAGCTGACGAGCTTTTTGCTCAAGCCAGATGGGCCCGCGCTCAAGCTGGCGAGCTCGGGGTCTCGAACCTGGGTCTTACACATCCCAGTCCGAGGCTCTATCCACTGCGCACTGCCTGGTCAGGCTATATCCCATATCTTAATGGTCCACTTGTAGCCAAACAACTTTTTAAGAGTAGGATTACTACATTGCCATGCTGTATTGCAGTAACATAGTATACCACGTGTTGTGGTTCAGAAGCTGTTCTAGGAGCCCAGAAAAGAGTCCTTGGGAATATTTTAAAATCTATTAATACGTACTTTCATACTTCACCTATCCCATGGGAATAACTTGCCACACATTTGATTGTGAAATAGTTGCTATTTTTGTTTTTAGAGAAACGTATTTACAGACAACGGAGTAGAGGAATTAAAGTCATTCAAAAATTTGAGTCTGAACTCAATTTGAATTTACTCCTGGGTCAGATTCTCCAATACAAAAATTCTATTTTTCCACCAAAGAATATTTTTGGTTGAGAAAAAGCACCTAATGTGTAATATAGTTTTATAACAGATATTTCCAAAGATAAAACCTATTCTTTGATAGGTACAACATACTTGAACCTCCAGGCAAAAGATAGCAAATTATTTGAAAGATAGTCGTTTCTTAGAATTAAGACAATAATATGATGGCTTTACTGTAGATTGTGAAATGTAAAATCAGACAATAACCCCAAATTCATTTTACCTTTTATTTTCATATGAAAATAGATTTTAAGCAAAATCCAAAAATAACTTTTGACAATATAAATGAACCTAAGTATTTTTTCTTTGTTAACTATAGATTTTAACAGTTTAAAGGTTCAAATTTGCCGTTACATTCAGCATTGGTTTTATAACAACACATTTCAAAAATTGAAAGAAATGCTCAGGCATCTAGGACCCTGTTTTAGACTGTACACAGCTGTTGCCATTTGTACAAGTGATTTACAAAACTCTTGGCCGTATTGGTACAAGTGAGATAAACTACAATGGAGTTCCAGCATCTGAATTCACTGGATCTTGAAAACAACCAAGTGGCATTCCCAACTATGAAGTTAAGTGAGGTAGTGGAGATCTGTCCTCAGATACACTTATGCAAGATAGCATTCCTCATCTGGCTGAACCATTTTTTCCTACAGTAAAACAAAGCAAGAAAGGATGAGTTCTTGCAATAGTAAAAACAGTCTTCCTTTTTTTTTGTTTTGTTTTATTTTTTACAGGGACAGAGAGAGGGATAGATAGGGACAGACAGACAAGAATGGAGAGAGGTGAGAAGCATCAATCATTAGTTTTTTGTTGCCATTGCAACAACACCTTAGTTGTTCATTGATTGCTTTCAACACGTGCCTTGACCGCGGGCCTTCAGCAGACCGACCACCCCCTTGCTGGAGCCAGCGACCTTGGGTCCAAGCTGATGAGCTTTTGCTCAAGCCAGATGGGCCTGCACTCAAGCTGGCGAGCTCAGGGTCTCGAACCTGGGTCCTCCGCATCCCAGTCCCACGCTCTATCCACTGTGCCACTGCCTGGTCAGGCAGTAAAAACAGTCTTAACAAAACTAAGTGATAGCAAGATGGCTAAATAGGTAAAAAATATATCTGAGCACTTGGGAAAAATGTTTTAAGATGAACCACTAGAAAATTATCTGAGAAAAAATTTTAAAGGTTACTTTTACTTAAGACTATATGATAAGCTAGAATTCAAGATCTTCCAACTGCCTGACCAGGTGGTTATGCAGTGGATAGAGCGTTGGACTGGGATGTGGAGGACCCAGGTTCGAGACCCCGAGGTTACCAGCTTGAGCTCAAGGTCGCTGGCTCGAGTAAGGGGTCACTTGGTCCCCGGTCAAGGCACATAAGAGAAAGCAATCAACGAACAACTAAGGAGCCACAACAAAGAATTGATGTTTCTCATCTCTCTCCCTGTCTGTCCCTATCTGTCCCTCTCTGATTTTCTGTGTCTCTATCACAAAAAAAAAAAAAAAGATCTTCCAACTGAAAGTGCTAGTTAAAGGAATTGTTTAAAACCTAAAAATCCTAGATGAAAACATAGTAAAATCTTGGACACATTTCATAGCAATACATTTTCTGATATATCTCGTCGGGCAAGGGGGAAGAAAGTGGGACTACAATAAAAAGTTTTTGCATAGCAAAGAAAACAATGAAAAGACAACCTACTGAATGGGAAAACATTTGCAATGATAATCTGATAAGGGGTTAATACCCAAAATTTTTACAACTCAACACCAAAAAAAAAAAAAATCCAATTTAAAAATGGGCAAAAGACCTGAATAGACACTTCAAAGCGGACTTACAGATGACAAATAGGCACATGAAAAGATGTTCAACATCACTAATAATCAGAGGAACAAATTAAAACAACAATGAATCACCACCTCACATCTGTCAGAATGGGTATCGTCAATATGTTAGCAAGTGCTGGCGAGGATGTGGAGCAAAGGGAACCCCTGTGCACTGTTGGTAGGTGTGCAGATTGGTGCAGCCACTGTGGAAAACAGGTTTCCTCAAAAAATTAAAAATGCAACATATAACCCAGCGATTCTACTTTTGGGAATATATACGAAGAAACCCAAAACATTAATTCAAAAGAATATGTACATCCCGCCTGACCTGCGGTGGCGCAGTGGATAAAGCATCGACCTGGGAACACTGAGGTCACCAGTTCAAAACCCTGCACTGGTCTGGTCAAGGCACATATGGGAGTTGATGCTTCCAGCTCCTCCCCCCTTTCTCTCTCTCTCTCTCTCTCTCTCTCTCTCTCTGTGTCTCCTCTCTAAAATGAATAAAATAAACAAACAAACAAAAAAACCCAAAACACAACTTATAGACACAGATGGTGATTACCCAAAGGAACGTAGGGTGACGAGAGGTAGAATACGGTAAAATGACCTTGAATAGCCAAAGCAATCCTAAGGAAAAAGAACGAAGCTGGGAGCATTACAGTACCTGACTTCAGATTATATTACAGAGCCATGACAATCAAAACAGCATGGTACTGGCAGAAAAATAGACAGTCAGACCAATGGAACAGAATAGAAAGCCCAGAAATAAAACCATATATATGGTCAAATAATCTTTGATAAAGGGGTCAACAACACACAATGGGGAAAATAAAGCCTCTTCAACAAATGGTGCTGGGAAAACTGGAAAGCCACATGCAAAAGAATGAAACTTGGCTACAGTTTGTCCCCTTGTACTAAAATTAATTCAAAATGGATCAAAGACCTAAATACAAGACCTGGAACAATAAAGTACATAGAAGAAAACATAAGTACTAAACTCATGGACCTTGGTTACAAAGAGCACTTTCTGAATTTGACTCCAAAGGCAAGGGAAGTGAAGGCAAAGATAAATGAATGGGACTACATCAGAATAAGAAGGTTCTGCACAGCAAGAGAAACTGGCAACAAAACAGCCAGCCAGCTAAATGGGAGATGATATTTTCAAACAACAGCTCAGATAAGGGCCTAATATCCAAAATATACAAAGAACTCATAAAACTCAACAACAAACAATCCAATAAAAACAATGGGAAGAGGACATGAGCAGACACTTCTCCCAGGAAAAATACAAATGGCCAACAGATATGTGAAAAGATGCTCATCTTCATTAGCTATTAGAGAAATGCAAATCAAATCTACAATGAGATACCACCCCCCCACCTGTTAGATTAGCTATTATCAACAAGACAGGTAATAACAAGTGTTGGAGAGGCTGTGGAGAAAAAGGAACCCTCATCCACTGTTGGTGGGAATGTAAAGTAGTACAACCATTATGGAAGAAAGTATGGTGGTTCCTCAAAACACTAAAAATAGAGCTACCATATGACCCAGCAATCCCTCTACTGGGTATATACCCCCAAAACTCAGAAACATTGCTACGTAAGGACACATGCAGCCCCATGTTCATTGCAGCATTGTTCACAGTGGCCAAGACATGGAAACAACCAAAAAGCCCTTCAATAGATGACTGGATAAAGATGTGGTACATATATACTATGGTATACTACTCAGTCATAAGAAATGATGACATCGGATCATTTACAACAAAATGGATGGACCTTGATAACGTTATACTGAGTGAAATAAGTAAATCAGAAAAAACTAAGACCTATATGATTCCATGCATAGGTGAGACATAAAAATGAGACTCAGAGACACGGACAAGAGTGTGGTGTTTGGGGGTAGGGGGGAGGGGAGAGGCACAAAGAAAACCAGATAGAAGGTGATGGAAGACAATCTGACTTTGGTGATGGGTATGTAACATAATCAAATGTCAAAATAACCTGGAGATGTTTTCTCTGAACATATGTACCGATTTATCAATGTCACCCCATTAAAATTAAAAAAAAAAAAAAAAAAAGAATAGGGTAAAGTGGTGATGGAAGGAGACTTAACTTTCGGTAGTAAATATACAACACATTATACAGATGATGTTTAATAGAATTGTACACTTGAATCCTATAGTTTTATTAACCAATGTCACCCTAATAAATTCAGTAAGTTTTTCTTAAAGTTTTGTGAAAAAAATAAAAACTATTTGTAATATGTACCCAGTGAGCAGGAAGCTCAGAGTGGCATGTGTCGGTAACTGTCTCGTGATTTCAACGGACCTTGTAGAACTTGTTGGAAGGAGCTCTGAAAAGAAGGGAAATAAAGCATTAGGCTCAAATAATAAAATAAAAAATTAGGCTCAGAAGCCAGCCCCCTAACTCCAATGTAGTATGTGATTTTCTCCCCCAGAGACCTGGATTACAACCCCAACTCCAAAATAATTCTAACAATCTTACCTCATTGTGCCTCTAACCCCTCCTCTTACTCTCTTGACTTTCGAGCACCTGAACTTTTCTGGCTGCCACCATGAGCTGACAACTGAGTGAACCTGGCCCCCAGCCCCTGCGCACTCATCTCCCACCACCAGGGGCTGTCTTACCTCCGAAGCCGCCTGACACCCTTCCTTCAGGCATGCCCTCAGGCCCTGATGGTTTGGGCCTGTACCTGACTTGGGTCCTACCACAGTTTTAAGGTAATCATACTTAAATCTTAGTTCTACAGCTAAGGAGCTTGTGCCTGATAAAGAGGCAACTGTCCTTGAATGTTCCTTGTGGCTCAACCATTCCATACACAGCCCTGTGATAAAGATAGATTAGGCCCTGTCCTGGTTTTGTCTTTTGCTGTGACCTTGATATAATTTTTCATTTTATACCCTTTCCTTATCAGTATAAAGGAATCATCCTACCTCTCAGGATGTAAAGACTACATGAGAATATACAGTAGGCACTCAAAAACGGTAGCTAGTACCTGCCTCTGACAGTACTAGGCTACTATTCACCAACCCATGAGTGTATTTCATGTTCTTCCTAAATGATTAAGCTATCAAAGTCACACAGAAAACCTTTGTGAAATTCAGGGGTTTTTTTTAATAGAGCCTGGGTTAAGAAGTCTGTATTCAAACTTTCGCTGAGGGTAACAGTGGGCAGTCAGTCCCTTTCCCTGGGAGACAGGGGACGGCAGACTGAACTAGGACTCAAAGGGCTTCACGGGTCTAAACGAGATGACCCAGTAGAGAATAAGTAAATCCAGCCATGGAGGACATCAACAGCAGAGCGGAGTATGTCCCTGGCAGGTCACGCAGTCTCCAGTTCTAGTTTGTTTCCTAAGCCATCAGTTTCTGCTTCTACCAACCAGATGATTCCGGTTTTCCTAGGGACCATGAAAAACAAGTCTTTCCTAGGACGAGTTTTCCCGAGATTTGAAGGCCGCATTTTTTTCCTTCTGTGTTTCCTCTAGATTATGAACCACAAAGCTTTCAGGTACTCTCCAAATATAGATCAGACCCCTATTGAAGAGCTTCCTTTACCTGGCTGGGTCCCAGCTGACAGTCCTCTGCGAAGGAAGACTCCAGCTGAGACAGACTCGGTGACAACGTGGAATCTACAGAGGTGCTGGTGACCAGTTCCCCTAAAGCATCGACCTGTCTCTTCAAGCTGTGTAAAGTGCCCTCTGTCTGCTGCTTCCCTTTCATTAACACTTCTGCTTGCTTGGACATACAGCGTCGCAGCTGGGCCTGAAAGTGTTAGGGTAAAATTTAGGGTTTTATACAGAAGATATGTACCAGACGTATTACTCAGTAGCTTCCTCGCATTTAACATCTGATAGGCAGATCTGATGATCATAAAGTAAAAATGGCTGCTGAAAATGCTTGTCCTAAAAAGAAAAACTCTAGAGGCACACCCGGCACTCAGTGTGGGCAAACTTGCGCCTCTCTGTGTTGTCACTAACTGAGCCTCTGACTCAGCCTGTTCTCTGCACGTTTCTGAGGACGCCTGTATCCACAGCCTCCCCGTTCAACTACTGCCCTATCTCTCTCCCCTCTCTGCCCAGACTCAGAAGATGGGCTTATGACTGATGTCTTCAGTGTCTCACGTGTTCGCTCCTCCGCCTGATGATCTCTGGCCTTCCCACTGCTGTACCTTCAGTGATTCTGAGTCTACAGCTGCACTATCCAACAGCACTTTCTGTGGCCAAGGGACTGCTCCCTATCTGCGCTGTCCAGTATGATCACCAGTAGTCACATGTGGCTATTGAGAGCAGGAATCTTGACAACTGAAGAACTCAGTATTAAACCTGATTTAATTATAATGAATTTACATTTAAATAGCCACATGCGGCTGAAGGCTATTGTCAAGGGCCCCTCTCAGCCCATGCTGTACACATATACAATATGTATATGTGTGGCTGTTCTCCAAAGATGCTTCTGTCCTCTCTTGTTCCACCTCACTCTCATTTTTCAACTCTTAACCTCAAATCTTTAGGTCAACACTGACCGCTAAATCCTAGACTCTTATTTTCAGCTGCCTACAGACAGACACGCTTCCCTGGATGAGTCACAGGCCTTCAAACGCAACATGCTCAGAGCCGAACAACTTCTTATCGGACACCCATGCCTACTCTCCCAGTGCTCCCCGTCCTTCCCCCAGCACTGACCTGCGAGCGCCTCCTCTCCCGGTGCTCCCCGTCCTTCCCCCAGCACTGACCTGCGAGCGCCTACTCTCCCAGTGCTCCCCATCCTTCCCCCAGCACTGACCTGCGAGCGCCTCCTCTCCCGGTGCCCCCCGTCCTTCCCCCAGCACTGACCTGCGAGCGCCTCCTCTCCCGGTGCTCCCCGTCCTTCCCCCAGCACTGACCTGCGAGCGCCTCCTCTCCCGGTGCCCCCCGTCCTTCCCCCAGCACTGACCTGCGAGCGCCTACCCTCCCGGTGCCCCCCGTCCTTCCCCCAGCACTGACCTGCGAGCGCCTCCTCTCCCGGTGCCCCCCGTCCTTCCCCCAGCACTGACCTGCGAGCGCCTACCCTCCCGGTGCTCCCCGTCCTTCCCCCAGCACTGACCTGCGAGCGCCTCCTCTCCCGGTGCTCCCCCCCCCCGTCCTTCCCCCAGCACTGACCTGCGAGCGCCTCCTCTCCCGGTGCTCCCCCCCCCCGTCCTTCCCCCAGCACTGACCTGCGAGCGCCTCCTCTCCCGGTGCCCCCCGTCCTTCCCCCAGCACTGACCTGCGAGCGCCTCCTCTCCCAGTGCTCCCCGTCCTTCCCCCAGCACTGACCTGCGAGCGCCTCCTCTCCCGGTGCTCCCCCGTCCTTCCCCCAGCACTGACCTGCGAGCGCCTCCTCTCCCAGTGCTCCCCGTCCTTCCCCCAGCACTGACCTGCGAGCGCCTCCTCTCCCGGTGCTCCCCGTCCTTCCCCCAGCACTGACCTGCGAGCGCCTACCCTCCCGGTGCTCCCCGTCCTTCCCCCAGCACTGACCTGCGAGCGCCTACCCTCCCGGTGCCCCCCCCCCCCGTCCTTCCCCCAGCACTGACCTGCGAGCGCCTCCTCTCCCGGTGCTCCCCGTCCTTCCCCCAGCACTGACCTGCGAGCGCCTCCTCTCCCGGTGCCCCCCGTCCTTCCCCCAGCACTGACCTGCGAGCGCCTCCTCTCCCAGTGCTCCCCGTCCTTCCCCCAGCACTGACCTGCGAGCGCCTCCTCTCCCGGTGCTCCCCCGTCCTTCCCCCAGCACTGACCTGCGAGCGCCTCCTCTCCCAGTGCTCCCCGTCCTTCCCCCAGCACTGACCTGCGAGCGCCTCCTCTCCCGGTGCTCCCCGTCCTTCCCCCAGCACTGACCTGCGAGCGCCTACTCTCCCGGTGCTCCCCGTCCTTCCCCCAGCACTGACCTGCGAGCGCCTCCTCTCCCGGTGCTCCCCCCCCCGTCCTTCCCCCAGCACTGACCTGCGAGCGCCTCCTCTCCCGGTGCCCCCCGTCCTTCCCCCAGCACTGACCTGCGAGCGCCTCCTCTCCCGGTGCCCCCCGTCCTTCCCCCAGCACTGACCTGCGAGCGCCTCCTCTCCCGGTGCTCCCCCGTCGTTCCCCCAGCACTGACCTGCGAGCGCCTCCTCTCCCGGTGCTCCCCCGTCGTTCCCCCAGCACTGACCTGCGAGCGCCTCCTCTCCCGGTGCTCCCCCGTCGTTCCCCCAGCACTGACCTGCGAGCGCCTCCTCTCCCGGTGCTCCCCGTCCTTCCCCCAGCACTGACCTGCGAGCGCCTCCTCTCCCGGTGCTCCCCCGTCCTTCCCCCAGCACTGACCTGCGAGCGCCTACCCTCCCGGTGCCCCCCCCCCCCCGTCCTTCCCCCAGCACTGACCTCCGAGCGCCTCCTCTCCCGGTGCTCCCCGTCCTTCCCCCAGCACTGACCTGCGAGCGCCTCCTCTCCCGGTGCCCCCCGTCCTTCCCCCAGCACTGACCTGCGAGCGCCTCCTCTCCCGGTGCCCCCCGTCCTTCCCCCAGCACTGACCTGCGAGCGCCTACCCTCCCGGTGCTCCCCGTCCTTCCCCCAGCACTGACCTGCGAGCGCCTCCTCTCCCGGTGCTCCCCGTCCTTCCCCCAGCACTGACCTGCGAGCGCCTCCTCTCCCGGTGCCCCCCGTCCTTCCCCCAGCACTGACCTGCGAGCGCCTCCTCTCCCGGTGCCCCCCGTCCTTCCCCCAGCACTGACCTGTGAGCGCCTCCTCTCCCGGTGCTCCCCGTCCTTCCCCCAGCACTGACCTGCGAGCGCCTCCTCTCCCGGTGCCCCCCGTCCTTCCCCCAGCACTGACCTGCGAGCGCCTCCTCTCCCGGTGCTCCCCCGTCGTTCCCCCAGCACTGACCTGCGAGCGCCTCCTCTCCCGGTGCTCCCCCGTCGTTCCCCCAGCACTGACCTGCGAGCGCCTCCTCTCCCGGTGCTCCCCCGTCGTTCCCCCAGCACTGACCTGCGAGCGCCTCCTCTCCCGGTGCTCCCCCGTCGTTCCCCCAGCACTGACCTGCGAGCGCCTCCTCTCCCGGTGCTCCCCCGTCGTTCCCCCAGCACTGACCTGCGAGCGCCTCCTCTCCCGGTGCTCCCCCGTCGTTCCCCCAGCACTGACCTGCGAGCGCCTCCTCTCCCGGTGCCCCCCGTCCTTCCCCCAGCACTGACCTGCGAGCGCCTCCTCTCCCGGTGCCCCCCGTCCTTCCCCCAGCACTGACCTGCGAGCGCCTACCCTCCCGGTGCTCCCCGTCCTTCCCCCAGCACTGACCTGCGAGCGCCTCCTCTCCCGGTGCTCCCCGTCCTTCCCCCAGCACTGACCTGCGAGCGCCTCCTCTCCCGGTGCCCCCCGTCCTTCCCCCAGCACTGACCTGCGAGCGCCTCCTCTCCCGGTGCCCCCCGTCCTTCCCCCAGCACTGACCTGTGAGCGCCTCCTCTCCCGGTGCTCCCCGTCCTTCCCCCAGCACTGACCTGCGAGCGCCTCCTCTCCCGGTGCCCCCCGTCCTTCCCCCAGCACTGACCTGCGAGCGCCTCCTCTCCCAGTGCTCCCCCGTCCTTCCCCCAGCACTGACCTGCGAGCGCCTACCCTCCCGGTGCTCCCCCGTCGTTCCCCCAGCACTGACCTGCGAGCGCCTCCTCTCCCGGTGCTCCCCCGTCGTTCCCCCAGCACTGACCTGCGAGCGCCTCCTCTCCCGGTGCTCCCCGTCGTTCCCCCAGCACTGACCTGCGAGCGCCTCCTCTCCCGGTGCTCCCCGTCCTTCCCCCAGCACTGACCTGCGAGTGCCTACCCTCCCGGTGCTCCCCGTCCTTCCCCCAGCACTGACCTGCGAGCGCCTCCTCTCCCGGTGCTCCCCGTCCTTCCCCCAGCACTGACCTGCGAGCGCCTACCCTCCCGGTGCTCCCCGTCCTTCCCCCAGCACTGACCTGCGAGCGCCTCCTCTCCCGGTGCCCCCCGTCCTTCCCCCAGCACTGACCTGCGAGCGCCTACCCTCCCGGTGCTCCCCGTCCTTCCCCCAGCACTGACCTGCGAGCGCCTCCTCTCCCGGTGCTCCCCGTCCTTCCCCCAGCACTGACCTGCGAGCGCCTCCTCTCCCGGTGCTCCTCGTCCTTCCCCCAGCACTGACCTGCGAGCGCCTCCTCTCCCGGTGCCCCCCGTCCTTCCCCCAGCACTGACCTGCGAGCGCCTACCCTCCCGGTGCCCCCCTTCCTTCCCCCAGCACTGACCTGCGAGCGCCTACCCTCCCGGTGCTCCCCGTCCTTCCCCCAGCACTGACCTGCGAGCGCCTCCTCTCCCGGTGCTCCCCGTCCTTCCCCCAGCACTGACCTGCGAGCGCCTACCCTCCCGGTGCTCCCCGTCCTTCCCCCAGCACTGACCTGCGAGCGCCTCCTCTCCCGGTGCTCCCCGTCCTTCCCCCAGCACTGACCTGCGAGCGCCTCCTCTCCTTCCCCCAGCACTGACCTGCGAGCGCCTCCTCTCCCGGTGCCCCCCGTCCTTCCCCCAGCACTGACCTGCGAGCGCCTACCCTCCCGGTGCTCCCCGTCCTTCCCCCAGCACTGACCTGCGAGCGCCTCCTCTCCCGGTGCTCCCCGTCCTTCCCCCAGCACTGACCTGCGAGCGCCTACCCTCCCGGTGCTCCCCGTCCTTCCCCCAGCACTGACCTGCGAGCGCCTCCTCTCCCGGTGCTCCCCGTCCTTCCCCCAGCACTGACCTGCGAGCGCCTACCCTCCCGGTGCTCCCCGTCCTTCCCCCAGCACTGACCTGCGAGCGCCTCCTCTCCCGGTGCCCCCCGTCCTTCCCCCAGCACTGACCTGCGAGCGCCTACCCTCCCGGTGCTCCCCGTCCTTCCCCCAGCACTGACCTGCGAGCGCCTCCTCTCCCGGTGCTCCCCGTCCTTCCCCCAGCACTGACCTGCGAGCGCCTCCTCTCCCGGTGCTCCCCCCCCCGTCCTTCCCCCAGCACTGACCTGCGAGCGCCTCCTCTCCCGGTGCTCCCCCCCCCGTCCTTCCCCCAGCACTGACCTGCGAGCGCCTCCTCTCCCAGTGCTCCCCCGTCCTTCCCCCAGCACTGACCTGCGAGCGCCTACCCTCCCGGTGCTCCCCCGTCGTTCCCCCAGCACTGACCTGCGAGCGCCTCCTCTCCCGGTGCTCCCCCGTCGTTCCCCCAGCACTGACCTGCGAGCGCCTCCTCTCCCGGTGCTCCCCGTCGTTCCCCCAGCACTGACCTGCGAGCGCCTCCTCTCCCGGTGCTCCCCGTCCTTCCCCCAGCACTGACCTGCGAGCGCCTACCCTCCCGGTGCTCCCCGTCCTTCCCCCAGCACTGACCTGCGAGCGCCTACTCTCCCGGTGCTCCCCGTCCTTCCCCCAGCACTGACCTGCGAGCGCCTACCCTCCCGGTGCTCCCCGTCCTTCCCCCAGCACTGACCTGCGAGCGCCTCCTCTCCCGGTGCCCCCCGTCCTTCCCCCAGCACTGACCTGCGAGCGCCTACCCTCCCGGTGCTCCCCGTCCTTCCCCCAGCACTGACCTGCGAGCGCCTCCTCTCCCGGTGCTCCCCGTCCTTCCCCCAGCACTGACCTGCGAGCGCCTCCTCTCCCGGTGCTCCCCCCCCCGTCCTTCCCCCAGCACTGACCTGCGAGCGCCTCCTCTCCCGGTGCTCCCCCCCCCGTCCTTCCCCCAGCACTGACCTGCGAGCGCCTCCTCTCCCAGTGCTCCCCCGTCCTTCCCCCAGCACTGACCTGCGAGCGCCTACCCTCCCGGTGCTCCCCCGTCGTTCCCCCAGCACTGACCTGCGAGCGCCTCCTCTCCCGGTGCTCCCCCGTCGTTCCCCCAGCACTGACCTGCGAGCGCCTCCTCTCCCGGTGCTCCCCGTCGTTCCCCCAGCACTGACCTGCGAGCGCCTCCTCTCCCGGTGCTCCCCCGTCGTTCCCCCAGCACTGACCTGCGAGCGCCTCCTCTCCCGGTGCTCCCCCGTCCTTCCCCCAGCACTGACCTGCGAGCGCCTCCTCTCCCAGTGCTCCCCGTCGTTCCCCCAGCACTGACCTGCGAGCGCCTCCTCTCCCGGTGCCCCCCGTCCTTCCCCCAGCACTGACCTGCGAGCGCCTTAGGGCTCGCTCGCTGCACCTCCGGTCCTGCCCCAACGCCTGGGCTCTTTCAGTCTTAGCTGAGGCAGAGCAGCATCACAGGGCTTAGCACCAGAACTCATGGTTTTGAATACCGACCCTGCTGTTAACTATGTGATGCCAACGTCTCTGAGCTTCGACCCTGTATCTATAAAGCTGCTGCCAGTGCTGCCTAGAGCCAGTGTGACAGCACATGTGAGTGCAAGCAAGTCCCCCCTCCTCCACCAAGTAACTCGTGTGCAGGTACGGTGACGGCGACCTTGAGGCGGTCCTCACGGTGCCGCAGCTTCTCCCGCAGCGCTTCTCCTCGCCACTGCTCGTCCTTTACAGAGGGGGAGGGAGGGGGAGGGAGACGTCCGTCACCAACCACCGCGGTAACCAGCCTCTCCCTCCTCTGACCCTGCTCAAGTCTAATTTCCAGCTAAAGGGTAAGGGGTGGGCGGGGATACGGGGGAGGTGGGGGGGGGGACGGACGGATGGACGGACCAAATTATCCTTCTACGAAGTCCAGAGCATAGCAGGATGGACCCTTACTGTTACCTGAACCTGGGAAAAGCTAGGTCTTTCTTCCAAAGGAGATGGTCTCTCACTCATGGTGAATGGGAAGTTCTCTTTCAAGCTTTCCAGCCCTCCTCCTAGGCTTTCGTTCCTTTCCAAAATAGCTTCCAGATCTGCGGGGAGTTCTGGAAGAAACTGGTTGAGATTCTTCAGGCTGGTTCGGATTTCATCTTTCACTTCGGATTTCAGCGTCCTCATTGCTTCACTGATTTCCAGTTGTCTTCTCTCCAGGTCATTCTGGCTCGCCATCTAAAGAGAAAAGAGTGGGGGCAAACACCACTCGTCAAGTTTGGAACTTACTTGGAATTAAACCGTTTAATGTGTCATGTATTTCAAGATCCACAAATGTAAAAAACTTGAGATTCTTCAACTGCTCAAGTATCTGTAAGCTACCAAGTAAACGATTTTACTGGCATTTTGAATGGAGCAAGGGCCAGTTAGAAAAGCAGGACACAGTGTTTCTCGACACTGTGTTACTCTGTAGAAGTTCGTCTCCCTGGAGTTAGATGGAGCCGGATTTAAGTTGCACTGCTAGGAAACACTGCCTATGACTTCCGGCAAGTCAGCTAACTTCTGAACCTGACACCTCGGTTACTCGTTAAGATAATACCTTTCATTCAAACATGTGAGAACTGGATGGGAATTTATATGAAATACTTTAATGGTACTCAATAAATGGAACTACATGAATAAAACCTGGAAGGAGAATCGGGCCATTTACTGCAATAAGTTCTAAGCGATCTAGATTATAAATAACAATGCTGAAAGGGGCCTTAGGAATGATCTGGTGGAATGCCTTCATTTTACAGGGGCAATCTGGTGGGCTGGGCGGTCCCGACGTGCTTCCTCGGGCGTCATGGACTGTGGTGTCTGATACCTGAGATTACTCTATGTGACCCTCTCCATGATGAGCTTAGTGAAGATATGTAGTCATACCCACTGTTAATTGCCCTTCCAAGTTTTCAGAGGCTTGGGGCCTTTAAATAAAATGTTTTTTTCTTGAACCAAAGAGGGTGTATATGGAGGGTGGGCTGGAGACACAGACGAAACCGAATGGCTACATGGGGTTGTGCAAAGGACAAAGTGTGGCAGGGTCAACTGAGTGCCACAGCCACCCAACTAGAGTTCTGAGTGGCCCTGATGCATCCACGAGGAGACTGCAGTCACACCCACTGCAGGACAGTGAAGGTTCCCCTCGAGTCATTCTTCTTTGGGGCTTTGGCTCTAACAGACTTCTTTCTGACAGAACAATCTAACATTTCAACATACTTTTTTGGGACATAATAAAATTTTATGCTGAGAAACTTCATTTTTTTCTCTCAAAACTTATAAAAAGCTTGTTGAATTTAAGAGAATTTTAAAAGTATATTTTTAACAAATACTTTTTTCTTATGGAAGAACATTTATTTTTTTGACAGAGACAGAGAGAGAGAGACAGGGAGAGACAGACAGGAAGGGAGAGAGATGAAAATCATCAATTCTTCGTTGCAGCACCTTAGTTGTTCATTGACTGCTTTCTCATTTGTGCTTTGACCGGGGGGAGGTGGGGGGCTACAGCAGACCAAGTGACCCTTGCTCAAGCCAGCGACCTTGGGCTCAAGCCAGCGACCTTTGGGCTCGGGCCAGTGACCATGGGGTCATGTCTATGACCCCACGCTTAATTAAGCCAGCGACACACTCAAGCTGGATAAACTGGCAACCTCAACATTTCAAACCTGGGTCCTCTGCATCCCAGTCCAACGCTCTATCCACTGCACCACCGCCTGGTCAGGCTGGAAGTATATTTCTAAATTTTAAGACTAGAAAAACAAATTTGACTCAACAGACATTCTTCCAGTCAGATTTTCACAACTCCCACAGAGAAGTAGTCCTCTTAAAGAGCTAGCTGAGAGAAAGAACCTGCCGGAGGCGTGGGAGCACTCGAGGGCCCTGTGCCTGGGACACACCTGTCTCTTGAGGTCTGTGTACTCCTGCTGCATCTGGCTGAGCTCTGCCATCAGGCGCCGGGCCCGTTCGTGGTTGTCCTGGGCCACCTGTTCGATCGTTGCCATTTCCTTCTGCATGCAGCTGTTCTCCTGCTTTTGCTCCTAGCACAGGAGGAGGAAGACGTTGCGCTTGAGCACACGAGACGGCACTGCTGGCTGATGCGCTCACAGCTGTAACTTCATCCCCACCTGGCCACAGCTTCTCTAGCTGTAAACGGGGGGCGTCCTACCTGCCCTTTAGCGGCTCTGGTGGAGCTGGGAGCACACATGTGCTCAGAGGCTGTCAGCCCAAAGTCTGAAATCATACATAGATCTGCAACATTACTTTTGATAATAAGTTACTTTCCCTTTCTGAGCCTCCATTAAGTTGTCTACAAAACAATGACCCCCATCATCAAAGGGTTTTTGGGAGGATTAAAATCTAGGTATTGCCTGACCAGGCAGTGGCGCAGTGGATAGAGCATTGGACTGGGATGCGGAAGACCTAGGTTCGAGACCCCGAGCTTGCCAGCTTGGACCCAAGGTCGCTGGCTCCAGCAAGGGGTGGCTCAGTCTGCTGAAGGCCCGCGGTCAAGGCACATGAGAGAAAGCAATCAATAAACAAATATGGTGTCGCAACGGCAACGAAAAACTAATGATTGATGCTTCTCACCTCTCTCTGTTTCTGTCTGTCTGTCCCTATCTATCCCTCTCTCTGACTCTCTCTGTCCTTGGGAAAAAAGAAAATCTAGGTATCTGCGTACGATCTTTACAGTCATGTTGCCCTACCCCTAGTTGTAAGGGCATCACTGTTTTGAATTAATACGAGCATCACCTCCCAAAATTTCAGGGATAAAAGTATGCTAGATTGGGCTTCCTAGTCTTAGAATAATGATTAATCAAAGCTAATGTTGACGGCAAAGGGTGGGGTAGGGTGGGAGAAGCCTGTGGTCCCTGACCGAGGCTGTGTAAGGTAGTCAGCAGCCGCCTTCCCAGCTGCCTGCACCCCGCCGTGGAGGGTGAGCAGCGGCTTTGGCTCAGACGGCTCTCTGCTGCGTGCTGACCCTGTTCACAGAACCATCTTCCCATTCAGACAGGGCTCCCTCCTCCAGGGCTGCAGCTCAGACTCGGGCAGAACCCACCATCAGCTTCAAGGACAAGACGCGTAAGTGCACCGCAAGCACCAGTGGGGTCGACAGGGAAGCTGGCTCCCCCACGGAAGCAGTGCTCGCGTGTACCCGTGTCCAGGTCCCACGTCCTCACACTGCCGGAGCAGCAGGCACTCACAAGAAGGTTCTTCTCCAGCTGGCTCCGCTGCGTCTTAAGTGCCTCCTTCAGGCCAAGAACCTGTCTCTCCGATTTCTTTCTCTCTGTCAAGAACTGGTTCCGCAGGAGGCTGAAGTCTGCCCTCATGGAATCTGTCTCTTTCTGCAGAGCCAGCAGTTGGTCTGACTTTTCCAGTAACTGCTGCTCCCGTTCTGAAAGCTGTTGTTCTAAAATGAGCATTTTTAGTACTTTAGCCAGAGGTCCTGGGCTGGCTGTGGGCAGATTGCATAATGACATGCCACCCACTCCTCTGTCACTAAGTCTCCCAAGTTCCCCCATCCATATCAAAGGCCCCGAAAAAGGCCCCAATAAGGGTGCCTCTTGACATAACTGGTCCTGGAGGGCTGATTCCAAAGTGAGAGCTATTGTCTCTTTGCTGAGTCAAAGCACCGAGCCTGAGGTGCAGGGCACATGGAGCAGATCACTGAAGTATTTTATAAGCCTTGGTTTTCATAAAGGGAGGCACGCCAGTTCTCCCCACTTCACAGGAGGCGGCACAGGGGAGGGGACACAGGACTGGGAGAGGTCTGAGCCCTATTTCACAGGGGGAACCTATCTCCTAGTGTTCAACTGGGGTCACGGTTGCAAATACCTAGTACACAGTGAAACTCAATACATAATAGCGGCATCTAAACCAAGTTTTTCTCATTTCCCTCTTTAGAGCAACATCCTACCCAGATTTCGCTTTTTACACCTCTGGCATGGCTACATTTTTCTCTTTAACTTTTCTTGTTAAGTTTCACTTTCGTAATAAAATAGTTGGGTTTTGTTCTATTAAGTGTTCCCAGGGGAAAAGTTCCCAGATCCCCAAGTCCACTGAGTTCATTCGGGGAAGGGTGAGGGCTGGATAGCATTTTCTGAGCATTATTAAACCCTGCTGAAAGAAACCATTTATTGCTGTAGGAACAACCATGTATCCTGGATTCCCATGTCAACTTCATTTATACATGGCTTAAAAGAGAACTGACCCAAAGGCAAACACCTGTGTTTTGGTATTTGTCGAATTTGACAGAAATCTGTCATTGTTAAATTTGGATAGAACAGTTAATATTGTTTTTAATCACTGGTTGAGATGAAATGGGTCACTGTTCCCAAACCTTATAAATAACGTATGGCACAGAAAGCCTGGGGAGCACTTTTTGGCCCTCTTTGCCTTGCTGTCCCACTTTCTCAGGATGACATTCTCAAGGACAATATGCTAAAGCAAAAAGGCTTAACAGTCAGTCTCAAATGCCAATAGTCAGCTCAAATGCCACCATCATAAAGACAAATTGATAACTCCTCTCTCGCAGGACTAGGAGGATCAGATTTGTACCACACTTCCCCTGTGCCTCTCCTGCCTTTCTGGGCTACGCTTGGGGCCTGGGTCCCCTGTACACATTTACAAGAACCAGAAGTGCCCCCCCAGTGCCCCCGAATGCTACGTTGCAGGATACATACGTGTCTGGGAGAGCTGCTTCTGCAGGGCCTCACCGCGCCTCTCCTCCTCCTGCAGAGTGCTGATGCGCTCTTCTGCCACCGCCAGGTGTGTGAGCACCTGGTCCAGTCTGCTTTTCTGGTCGGCTAGCTCCTGCTCCAGCAGGTACCGCTGCTCCTTCAGTGCCACTTTACTGGCTTCTACTTTTTTTTCTTCACTTTCTCTCTCTTCCTGGAGTCTTTGAAATGTCTTAATAAAGAACAACTTTAGTCAGTCACACAATAATAAATAGTGTCCCAAAACGGGGAACATTCTGGGACACTAGGTAAGAGTCTAGTTCAATAGACACGGAAAACAACCTACAGTGACAGTGAGTTCCCTCTACAAAGGTGACTGGGCAGGGACTGGAAACAATTTGGGCAGCATGTGAGAAGGGGAGTCAGCAGCAAATGACATGTGGCCATCAGGATTCTTTACAGGAACAGTGTTCTAAGGACTTAATAGTCTGGAAATGCTAACACAGAGGGAGCTGTTAGCCCAGTTACCCGGGGCAGTTACATGCCCAGTTAAAGGGGAGCTAGTCCCATGGAGGGTACTTCTCAGCAGGTTTCTGCCAGGGGAAAAAAGCTCGTATGAGTGACAGAGTTTCCTGCTAGGCAGAATCATAAAGGTGTAGTACCATTTCTTGTTGGACTAGTTTGGCTTTGTTTTCTTCAACCTCATTCTGGAGCACTTGAAGTTGTTGTTGTTTCATCTCCCCGTCTTTTTGGCAGTCTTCCAGCTTCTTTATCCACTCACCAATGTCCTTCTGAAGCCTGACCTGCTCACTGAGCAGGGCATCCTTACACTTGGTGGTATACAGCAGATCCTTTATATGAAAGAATATAGTGAAGTCACCAACAGAGCCATCTTTACTAGAGGTGGCTAATGCCACTCCAGCATCTCCTAAGTCTGACAAATGAGACAAAATAAAAGTTCCGTATCATTTATTATCTCAACAAACTTATACAAAGGTAGCCAGAACTCAATCATTGGCTTTTCTGTTTTCAGTGCCCCCAGAAAACAAGATGACAGAGAGGTCAGAACCTCAGCACGAGACGCAGTTCCTCTCAGCTTCAACTGTGTGGTCACTGAGGTGGCAATAAACAGTCCCCACCTCAAAGGCTTCAGGAAACTAATTGTGAATATGGTTAATTCTTATTAAAAATGAACCTACGATTCTGGTTTTGATATCATTTGAAATATTTATGGTGCAGTAGATAAAAGGTCGACCTGGAACACTAGGCAGCTGGTTTGAAACCCCTGTGTAAGGTCAGTGGGCAATGGGGAAAGGTCATGTGAGGAACCAGACCCAGGAACTCTGGCTGGAACCACCCATACCCATGCGCACCAAAAGAAACTTCCCAGGAGTCCTTTGGAAAAGAGCGATTGTCTACCAGCCAATGAAATTTCGCCACGTCATATCAACTCGCCTTCACCCTATACAACCCTTTAAATTTCCCCAATGTGGTTTCCTCCATGCGACTTCTCTGGCCCCTGTCCCCGGACCAGAGAAGCGCTGTACTAAATAAAGCTTTTGCTATTCCACACTTCGTGGCTACGCCCTTCCTTCTTCCTCAGTGGGGAAAAGTACCTTACACCCTGGGCTCGCCTGGTCAAGGCACATACGGGAGTTGATGCTTCCTGCTCCTCCCCCCATCTCTCTCCAAAATAAATAACTATTTACACAGGCTAAAAATCTCAGAAAATACACACTTCCTTCATCAAATTATGCATTTTTTAAAAAGTTATGTTTCTGACAACACAAAAAATATTCATGAGAACCTATGTAAGACTTTTTTAAAGTACTTTGATTTTACATTTTATACATCTTAGAAACACAGAATCCTAGAGGTAAAAGAAAGAGAATTTAGATGTCTAATCAAACCCTTAATTTACACAGTACAGACTAGAGGCCCAGAAGTTGAGGTTATTTATGACTCAATTTATAATACTGTTCTCACAGGACAACACTGAATTACTTTTTTTGTTTTTTATTATGTGAGAGGTGGGCAGACTCCTGTATGCGCCCCTACTGGGATCCACCTGGCAAGCCCACCAAGGGCCAGTGATCTGCCCACCTTGAGCTGCTGCTCCATTGCTCAGGAATGGAGCCATATTAGCGCCTGAGGCAAGGCCATGGAGCCATCCTCAGTATCCGAGGCCAACTCGCTCAAACTGCTTGAGTCATGGCTGAGAGAGGGAGAGAAAGAGAGAGAGAGAGAGAGAGAGAAGGGGGGTGGTGGAAAACAGATGGTCGCTTCTCCTGTGTGCCCTGACCAGGAATCAAACCCAGGACTTCCACATGCTGGGCTGATGCTCTACCACTAAGCCAACCAGCCAGGGTCTAAATTACTTTTTTTTTTTTTTTTAAATTTATTTATTTATTCATTTTAGAGAGGAGACACAGAGTGAGAGAGAGAGATAGAGAAAGAGAGAAAGGGGGGAGGAGCTGGAAGCATCAACTCCCATATGTGCCTTGACCAGACCAGTGCAGGGTTTTGAACTGGCAACCTCAGTATTCCCAGGTCTACGCTTTATCCACTGCGCCACCACAGGTCAGGCTGGTCTAAATTACTTTTAAGAAGATAATCAGAAGTGTAAGAGTAGGCTGACCAGGAAATGGTGCAGTAAAAAGAGCCAACCTAGGATGCTGAGGACCCAAGATCAAAACCCTGAGGTCGCCAGCTTGAGCATGGGCTCATCCAACTTGAATGTAGGATCATAGACATGACCCTGATGTCACTGGCTTGAGCAAGGGGTCACTGGCTTGGCTGGAGCTCCCTGGTCAAGATACATATGAGAAAGCAACCAATGAAGAACTAAAGTGCTACAACTATAGTTGATGCTTCTCATCTCTCTCCCTTCCTGTCTGTCTGTCCCTGTGTGTGTGTCTCTCTCTCTCTCACTTAAAAAAAAAGAGAGAGAAAAAGAAAAGAATCCACTCTGGCCTGACCAGACGGTGGCGCAGTGAATATAGCATCAGACTGGGATGCGGAACACCCAGGTTCAAAACCCCGAGGTCGCCAGCTTGAGCGCAGGCTCACCTGGCTTGAGCAAGGGGTCCCTCGCTCTGCTGTAGCCCCCAGTCAAGGCACATATGAGAAAGCAATCAATGAACAACTAAGGTGCCGCAACGAAGAGTTGATGCTTCTCATCTCTCTCCCTTCCTGTCTGTCCCTCTCTCTGTCTATGTCACATGCACACACAAAAAAGAACCCACTCTGCAACATCTGACAAGATGGGGGCCCAGATCTGGCAGTTACTTTGCAGCTCATAAATGGTCAAATCCAAGCCCAGCCCTTGGAAGCCTCATCTGTTCCACAGATGAGAGATGGTCCATGTGGTCCCTGAAGTATCCATACGGGCTGCTGTGCTGGGCACCTTATTTATTAACTTTGAGCACCATGTTGCTTGAATCAAGAGTTCTAGAACTAAAATAAACAAGAAAATCACTGCTCTGCATCAAAATTTTGGGGTATATGATGTCTGTGTTATATAAATGGCCCTATGGACCTGCTGGTATGAAAAGGAACCAGCCTATTTGATTGATTTTTCTTTTTTCTTTTCTTTCTTTTTTTTTTTACAGGAACAGAGAGAGTCAGAGAGAAGGATAGATAGGGACAGACAGACAGAAATGGAGAGAGGTGAGAAGCATCAATCATTAGTTTTTCATTGCCCTTGCGACACCTTAGTTGTTCATTGATTGCTTTCTCACATGTGCCTTGACCGCGGGCCTTCAGCAGACCGAGCAACCCCTTGCTGGAGCCAGCGACCTTGGGTCCAAGCTGGCGAGCTTTTGCTCAAGCCAGATAGGCCCGCGCTCAAGCTGGCGACCTCGGGGTCTCGAACCTGGGTCTTCTGCATCCCAGTCCGACGCTCTATCCACTGCGCCACTGCCTGGTCAGGCTTGATTTTTCAACCAATTGTCCACTTCCCTTCAGGATTGAAGATTGTAGAAGATTACATGTTAGGCTTACCTGTTTTGTTAGGTTCAAATGTTCTTGAACATTAGCTAGTTCTTCCTGTAGTGAATTTAGTGCTTCTCGTTTTTCTACAGAAATAACATTTATATGAAACAAATACAGATGTATGCATTTTTCAGATTGCCATTAGCTTCCCATTAAAAGTAGAGTGAGGGTGAATTTAGTTTCTGTTAAATATATGACTATACCACACTATCTTTTTTTAAAGGCCAAAAGTGAAAGTTACATGTACAACCCAGATCTGGGCATGGAGCTCAGGTTTTTAAAGACTTCCATTTTTAAAACCTAACAAAATACTTTTACAACAAATACTTACTGTTGATGAGGTGCCAGATTTATAATCAGGGACATTCAACACTGCTGGCAGAATGCATATTTGGTACCTTTTAGGAAGTCATTTATCTTAAGTGACAAGGAAACTAAAAGTCCCCTCATTTGTAAATGAGCAAAATAATAGTTTTTATCTCCTAAAAATGTTACGATTAAATGAGAAAATGCATATAAAATACTTGCATCATGTCTAAAACATAGTAAGTAATCAACAAGTACATTATTAGCTAGAATTACCTAGTAACTTCTAAATAATCATAAATAATTATAAAGACTTGGTGATAACGATATTATTTGCATCTTTTTCTTTTAAAAGCCTAGGAAAAATCTGAAAGGCTATTCACCAAACTGTTAAGAAATGAGGTCAATAGTAATTTTTATTTTGTTTTTTGACTATTTTAAAATTGTTCTTTAAGGAACAAAAATTAGTTTTTTTAAACAGCTTTGAGACATATTATTTTAACCACTTAAAGTATATAATTCAGTGAATTTTAGTATATTCACAATTGTATAAATATCACCACCATCTAAATTTAGAACATTTTGTCATTTCTAAGCGAAGCCCTGTGCCCATAGCCTGAGCTATTTCTGTAACAAGATCAAACAATTACAGGGAGGCCCTAGCAAACGAGCCGTGTGCTGCCTCATACCTCGCAGCTGTTGCTGCATTGCTGCGATGTCTTCACGAAGGGAGAGCTTGTCTCGGTTTAATTGGTCAAGTTCCTGCTGCAATTCTCTGACACCTGACTCCAGCTTTTCTAACTTCAATTGCTCCATCTTGCTATTTTCTTCTGTAGCTGCTAAAACCCTACCATCCAAGTAGAGAATAGACAGACTGTCAAATATAAAATGTTCAAGCACACACAAGAGACAAGTGAGGAACAGTTTTACGCTTTCACAATGTAGCTTTGGAATCTGAATGATTATAAATCTTTAAAAAAGTAAGGTTCTTCAACTCATTTTCAAAAGAAACCTCATTTTCAGCTTTCCAAATAGATTTTTTCAAAAAACTCACTAAATTGAAGTTTTATAAAAATGGATAAAAACATAACTAGCACCAAAAATTCCAAAAACCTGATTAAAATGTATCTTTTACTTCCGCTAAGTGTAAAAGCAGGAAACTCAATTGTTTCTATAATAGGATTTGTCCATAAACAGACATGCATGAGCGTGCACTCTTCTCCATAACTGGCATCCCACAGGACACACTTGTCTTTGTCTGGGTTCCTTCATTGAGAATAATTACTCAGATTCAGCCACATTGTTGTGTCAACTCCATCCCTTTTTTTTTCTGAACAGTATCGCACGGTATGGATATACTACACTTTGTCTATCTATTCACAGCCTGATGAACATTTAGGTTGTTTCCAGTTTTGGGCTATTAGAAATAAAAGCTATGACAATCAGCATATAATGTTTGTATCAACATATGCTTTCATGTCTCATGAGTGGAACAGCTAGATCTTCTGGTAGGCATATGGTTAAATATTTAAATAACTGCCAAACTACTTTCCAAAGTGGAATTACTAACATTTTACACTCCCACCAATCGTGTGAAAGAGTTCCTCGCTAACATTCGGTATAGCCAGTCTTTCGTTTTAGCAATTCCAACAGGTGTGCAATAATATCTCATCGTGGTTTTAATTGTATTTTCCTAATGGTCAATGATGCCGCACATCGTTTTATGTGCTTATTTGCCACCATGTATCTTCTTAAGTGAAATGTCTGTTCTAATCTTTTTGCCCATTTCAAAAAACTGGATTGTTCATTTTCTTACTGAGTTTTGAAAGTTCTTTATATGTATACTCTGGGTACAAGTCCTTTATAAGATACATGGTTGCAAAGACTTTTCTCCCAACCTGTGACATGTCTTTTCATTATCTTAACAGTGTCTTTTGAGAAGCAGAAGTTTTAAGTTTTGATGAAGTCCACTTTTAGCAATTTATTCTTTTATGAATCATGCTTTTGGTGTCATAGCTAAAATATTTTGCTTGACCCAAGTTTACAAAGGTTTTTTCCCTATGAGTTTTATACTTATGTACATATCGAGTTAATGTTTATATATAGTGTGAGCTATGGATTGAGGTTCTCTTTATTTTTGGTTTTGGATATGAAATGTTTCAGTAACATTTTTTGAAAAGATCATATTTTCTCTACTGAGAAAGATGTCTGCATCCTTTTAAAAATCAGCTGGCCACATATTTGTGAGTTTACTTCTGGACTTTCTATTCTGTCCCATTGATGTTATCTGTCTATCTTTATACTAGTACCGCAGTGTTCTGATTGCCACAGCTATATACTAAGTCTTGAAATCAAATAGTGTAAGCCCTAAACTTTTGTTCTTTTTCTAAAGTTATTTTGGTGTCACAGCTAAAAAGTTTTAGATTTTATTCTAGGTCCTTTGCATTTCCATATGAATTTTAGATTCAGACTGTCAATTTCTATTTTAAAAGCCTATTTAGATTTTGATTGTTTTAAATCTATAGATGAATCGTAACAATATTGTCTTTCTTCCCACAAACAAGGTGTATTTCTCCATTTTTTATATCTTCTAGCATGTATTATTTTAATTTAAAAAAACAACAGGTTATTTAAGAAAACACTTTAGGTAAAAGGAAATTTACTGAAAAATGCTATTGGTGAATTTTATTGTAATACTGAGTTTGCGGAGTATTTTTCTTTCCCTTTCTCTAGTTTCAAACATTATTTACAATGTGTTGATAATGTTTTAGCTTTCAGTAAGTGATCTTGCAAGCTCGTTTGTTCCTGCTCTCACCGTTTGGTTTGTGCCAACTTCACTTCCCAGCTGTCACATTTCTCCTCAAGATCCTGCTTTTCTTTGCACAAAGACTCAACACACGACTGCAGCACTTGGCTCTCAGCAGTTGCTCGCTCCAGTTCCCGTCTGTTCTTCTCGAGGAGCTGCTTCTGCCACTCGATTTCCCTTTTCTGTCGAAGGGCTGCTTGCTGTAAATTCTCTAACTCCAGTTTCTCCTGAATCAAATAAAAGATGACTCACACATGCTAAAACACAGAGCTGCAGTTTGGGGTGGGTAAACTGGTTCTGTTTATTACCTCCAGCGCGTCAACCTGAGTCTTCTCTAACTCAGACAGCTTTTGGTCACGTTGTAGCTTCAAACCTTGTAGCTCATTATTTTCAATTTGCAGCATGTCCAGAATATTCTTTAGTTCTAACAGAAACAAAGCATGGTCCATGTTACTAAATAAACTTGGAAATATTTATTAAATGAAGCAGAAACCAATGCTATTGACTGATAGAAGAAACAATAAAAACTTCTTTGTTGTGTTGAATTAATGGAGCTAATTAATTGTATTTTAATGAAAAAATCATTTAAAAGTATTGCTAAGCATTAATTTTAACAAAATATTTCAACAAAAACATTTAACAAAGATCTAGTTCTAAAAGCATTTATCCCATCTAAAAGAATTTCAATCAAAATAAAAACACTTTCAATTATGTAAGTTGAGATTTACATAACTTGTCATTTGAAATACAGATTTTTAACTAGTACTTCTTTTTTCCTGATAAAAATAATTGTTAACTATAGAAAATTTGAAAAAAGAAGTGTGAGAGAAAACCAAAAACCCCATCATTATCGCACCGACCGCAGTAGCATTTTATGTACCTCCTTCTAGTGCACACACAGACACACACATATATTTAGCAAGGAATTCGAACTAGACTTTGTAGTCAGTTTTTATCTATTTTTTCACTCTCTTTACCAGCATCTTTGCATGCCATTAAAGTTTATATGGCTTTCAAATTGGCCATTTGTTTCCAAATTTTGTCATAAATTCTGCTGCAAGTAACCAATACAGGCAGCTTGATTTGTGAAACAAGGAAATAAAAGGCTTCTCTTTTAAAAAAAATATTGTTGTGATGTTTATAAATGCTTGCCTTCTCTAGATAACTAGAAAATGAAGGTCCGGGCTGGTTGGCTCAGTGGTAGAGGGTTGGCCTGGCATGTGGATGTCCCGGGTTCAAATCCTGGTCAGGTCACACAGGAGAAGTGACCATCTGCTTCTCCACCCTTGCCCCTCCTCTCTCTCTCTTCCCCTCCCGCAGCCATGGCTCTACTGGTTTGAGCACATCGGCCCCAGGCACTGAGGACGGTTGTGTGGAGCCTCCGCCTCAGATGTTAAAAATAGCTTGGTTGCAAGCATGGTCCAGATGGGCAGGGTATCAGCCCCAGACGGGGGTTGCCGGGTGGATCCCAGTTGGAGCACATGCGGGAGTCTATCTCCCCTCCTCTCACTTCGAAAAAAATAAAGAAAATGGGTAAGTGGTTCAACAAATGTAAATTTTAAGTCTTCTCGAAACACTGGGAGAGTGGTCCATTTTCTACTTTGATCAACAGCTGATATGCAAATACTTTTCTTTCACCACAACTTTGTCAGCAATTAATATGATTAATTTGCTTTTATATAAACTTTATCAATTGGAATGCAGCAAATATCATATTCCTTTTATAATCTGCTTTTCTTTGCTTACTGGTAGTTGAGGTTAAACTTTAAAAGAAGTTTATTTGACAATTTGTTTTTTTCTGTGAGTGGAATATAGACATTTCCAACCTCAGACCTTTAAACTTACCAGTTTTATGTTTAGACATCTGACCTAAAACTAACTGAAGATTTTCTTCTTCTTTTTCAATTTCCTGCTTTATAAGAGTAAGTTGAGTTTTCTTTTCACTAATCTGAACATTCAGTTCTCCTTTTTGAAAACTAAGTTCTTCCAGAAGAGATTTTACTTCCTGTGCCAAAAAAGGAAAAAATAAAACGTCATCTCCCTTCTCAAAATTACGAATGAAATTTTAATATCAGTTCTGTTATCAACTGTCTCATTTTATAAAACTGTAATTTGGAAACAAGCTCATTTTTGCCTTTTATGTCATGAATAGCACTGTATTTCACACTAACATATTTGTGGTAAATATAAGAAAATAACATACTATCTTCATTTAAAATGTGTATGTAATATTTGCTATATGCAAAGCAATGTGTTGGAGAGAAAAAATGCTGACTCAGATGCTCTCCTGCCTTCAAGGGGCTTAGTGCCTTGTGGGGAAGCAAGGCTGGGAACATAAACACGGTCAGGGACGGCTGTCTTAGGAAACACGCAGAGTGCAGCTAAACTCCTTCCAGGGTCAAGGAAAGGTCAGGGAAGTCTTAGTGGCACGAACCTGGACCATGAAAAATGGGTGGGGTCTGGACCTTCTCAGAAAGGGAATTCCTGGAGAAGAAACGGTGAGACAGGCAAGGGCAGAATACCTGGGGCACATCCAGAAAATGTCTTTGGGGAAGCTACACACGACAGCCATAGCATGGCTATGTAACACACCACCAAACTGATGTTAAAGAGGAATCAAGATCAGGAATGTATATTTGCATTTGGGGGTAAAAACAATGAAAATATCTCAAAATAAAGCTACAGCACTATCCTAGGACTCTTAAGAAAATCCACTGGGAAGAATACCCTAACGTGACTGCACTTCTCAGCTACTTCCGTTTCGCCCAGTCTCAGTGCTTCCTGCAGGTCAGCTCTGGCCTGGACCACGCCCTCCTGGAGCAGATGCAGCTCCTCCTTCTCGTGCCCTAACTGCCTGTCCAAGACAGCCATCTCCTGCTGCTGTGACGTCACCTGCAGTACAGAAAAGAGAAGAACACAAAGCTTGACAGAAGCCACAGCCTTCAGTGCTGAGAAAATATTTAGTCTAGCTAAACTAAAGGTTGAGGGGAGAAGTTAGGAGCTAACCTAATTCTAATGATCCTAGCTGCAAGAGTCAGAAAGGCCAGGCTGGGGATACGGGCATGAAATGCCTCATAATGACCTTGAGCTCACATATGTAAAATCACTCAAATCATATCAAAACCAAAACTGGATGAGAATGTTCCCTCAGGTTATGCCTTTCAAAGAACTTTCATATCTATACCTTCTTCCATTTGAACTACTTTGGCAATGGAAATTAGGCAGGGATTTTTAAAATTTATTCATTTTGTAAATTTAAAAATTACTTACAATTTTAAGGGTAACAGAGATTTGTTTACAGAAAAGCAAAAAATATAAACATGCAAAAGAGAGAAAATGGAAAATCCTTATAATCCCCTCTTATCAGATGACCACATTTGTACTTTGGTATAGACTAAAAATACAAACAGAAGTTAAGTGTTCGTAAACACATTTAACACAAACAATCTGAGTATATCCTGTTCTGAGACTCACTTCTTTTACCTCAATAATATATTGTATTGAGTTGGGATTAAAATTTGGGTTGGGCTCTACTCTTAACCCCCAGGATATATAGCCTCATTTATGCTTTAAACTTTACTCCATATTTTCCAGTCATTTCTACAATCAAACGTGTATTACTTGTTACAATCATAACATGAATGTAGGTTTCAAAGCAACAGAAACTGGTTTTTCAAGGCATCGTTGCCTTACCTGGCTTCTCAGCTTCTCCAGCTCTGCTCTCTTGGCCTGCAGGAGGGTCTCTGACTCTTTAAGGACCTGCAGGTGGTGATCCTCATTGCGTTCTGCGGTCTCAATGTCTTCTTGCAGTTTCTGCAGACTACAAAGCACGCAGTAATAAAGCAGACCCAAATGGAGACTGAACCCCAAGCCATTTTCCAGCACAAGCCCCCTGCAGCCCCACAGAGGCTGTGGTACTTACTCTTTGGTCAGTTTTTCCTTCTTCTTACTTAGACACTGGAAGTCTGAGTCTTTTGCTGCAACAACTTTGTTTATTTCTTTTAAGATTTCTTCCTGTTCAATTTTGTGCTGCTCCAAATCCTTTGTGTCAGCCTGCATCAATCTAAAACAAGGCTTTATTCCCCTCAGGCCCCTTAGACTTACCATGCACTATTTATAATAAAGCAGTTATCCTCTTAGAACTAAACTTTTCATTCATCCCACTTAATAAATCAATGGCTGAGGGATTCCACCCACTTGAGCTGCTGGTCAGCTTTGACAAGGTTAACAGCTGTTTCCTGAGCTCTCCTTTCTAATTCCTCAGCATCCTTCTCGGTTTGCAATAATTTTCTCTTGGCATCGGCAAACTTTTCAACGGCAATTTTAGTCTAGAAAAAAAAGCGTCATTAAAAGCAACTCAGTTACAGTACTCACTCACAGCTATTGGTAGTGTAAACTAGTATAACTCTTGGAAAACAAGGTAATACAGAAAGACTTATAAAAACGTTCATTCACTTTGACTCTCCAATTCTCAGAAAAGAATTCAGAAATAAAGAACTACTACACAGAAATGCTCACTGTATACTGAACTAATGAGGACAAATAATATTATGAATTCAACAAGTGATAATGTATCAACACAATGGAATACTGTGCAGCCTTTAAATAGGATGACAATGTAGCAGCATGGAAGAATGTTAATACTATGTTGACTGAAAAAGATAAATTTAAAATGGTATAAGTACTGTAAGAGCAACTATGTAAAACTGTATCTGCGCCAACAAAGACACAATTCAGTGGCAATGAAGCAATTTTACTGGATACGTGGGGGGAAATATTCCCTCCAGATAGATTCCAGCTGTACTCCAGCTGTTATCATGTTAAGTAAAACCTCATTAATTTGAAGATGATTTAATTATGGCTAAGAAATACAAATATTAAATATTATTGAAGTATTTCAAAATATTCCTATACAAGATGTGGCAAAAAGATTTTTCTGTGTGTTTTTTTTTTTTTTTACCAACTTGGTTTCTCTTTCTTTCTAAAATAAAAGGCTTAAAACAATGTCCTCAAAGGTCTAAAAACAGAGTTTGGTTTACACTTCGTTACTCACCATCAGCCAGAAAACTCAAGTTTTTCAGTTGCACTAAGTCGGAGGAGTTTGTATGTTAAACTGGTCTATTAAATACCCTGTGTGAATGCAAAAGGGTTGGCACGCTCCTTAAGAGTGACAGGCAGAAACACGGCTGGCTTCTGTCAGTTTCATCAGCAAAGCGCTGGACAAAACTCACTAAGCACTTCAGAATGTCACGTTTCCAAGTAGTTTGTCTCCTATGATGCCAGGTTTTAACTTGTCTGGCGCATTCCTTACAATATATAGCACTTTCTCCCTTCCTCTCCTTAGCAAGCTGCCTGCCCTGAGTCATTTTGAGAAGATGAAGGGGAAAAAGCTTATTAGCCTTGGTTCACTTACTATCTCTGCCTACTACTGGTATCATCAATTTTCTTTTATATACCAGTGATAAACTTTTCTTTAGTCCTGCCCACACCTATTTTCTCTCACAGTAATCTAATGTGTGACAGAAAAAGGAACTGATCATCTGAAGAGGGATGAGAACATTTTCCCATTCTTATTAAAACCATCTCTCAAAGAATTTCTCTAATAAATCCTTCATTTCAGTTCTTGGGGAACAGATTTTTATTCTTTAAATCGATCCATCTTTAAATAATATAAAAATAGTGGCTTCATGTGGGTATGAGACTTTATCTTGGGATTCTCATCTAACTCAATAAAAGCCCTCTTGGTGAGGCATACCTTCAGCTGTGTGACCCTGGGTCAGTTACCAGCCTTTCTGAGCTACGTCTGTGAACTGGGTTCATAATCGTCTTACAGGGTTGCCAGGAAGGTAAAATAAGCGGTATTTGTAAAACAGCCATTATGTGGTAAAAGGTAGTCCCTTTTCCTCTCTGACTTCCTTCTGTGTAGTAGCCTCAAGAATATTATCTCAGACTAAAAAATATTTTATTTTATATCCTTATCAACTTAAAATACAAAGACTAGGAGTCTTGTAAGGTCCATTGTTGTTTTATAACAATATTAGGTTGATCTATTTAATAAATATAGATATCAATGCCCAAATAAAATAAGATTCCAAGATTCCCATAAGATAAGGAAGTGGTGTGTGTTAAGGAACTAATGACTTGAGGAGCTTTAAATATGCTACTTTGTTTAATTAATTCTAAACAGCCTACGTATGCTTAGTCTGAACTTATGAATGAGGAAAGCGGAGCTCAGGTCCTTAAGTGATTTGCCCCAATTCCCCTAGCTCCTTAGCCAGCAGCCCAGCCTGGGATACAGCTGTCTCACCTGGACAACTGTACTCGTATCACACTTTTATTCTGACCCTTCATGCTGACAACAGGAAGCTGGCCTAACCCAAACCACAACAGAACATACTTTCTCCTCTGTGCATGAAAGTTCACTTTCAGCTTCCGCCAGCAGTCGGTCAGCTTCCCTAAGCTCTGCTCGACGTTTCAGAAGGGTCTTCTCAATGCACTCAATTTCATCTACAATATCTTCATGGTGTTTCAGAGATTTTTCCATTTCTAGTTCATTCATAAGACTCTCCACATTTCCGTCAATGAAGTCTCTAAAGAAATCATATCCACACACAGTAAGAGATTTTAAATGTTACAATAGAGACACTCCAATGTTGATATTTCTAGTCTTCTGTGGTAGAAAAATAATACAAACCACTATCACAATAATCATCCAGCCCCTCAAAACTATCCTTGAAGGTCCAGCTTACGAGCTGCCCCAAAGAATACCTAATTTTATCTGTTCTGCTAGAGTAAAATTATGGTGATGATATCTGACAAATCAAAAAGCATGGCAGAGTTTGGTAGCTCAACGCTACTATGTCAAAATTACTTGAAAGTGAGGCCATCTATGACAGAAAAACATGAAAAATTTATCAACATATGAACAGATCCTCTTTAAATGAGGGCATATAAATGATCTTTACTTTTTCCACTGAACATTTTTGTGTTCCCCAATTCGCTAAAATGATCATTTATATTACACTTTTATATCTTGGAGAAGTGGTTATCCCACTGCCCTACCATCTTCTTCACTCCCTCCCCCCACATATATACCTACAAAAATAATAGATATAACCATCCCCCAAACCTTCAAACATCCAGTCCCAAGGCCCTTGCTTTTCCTTGCCAGGTCTATTAGAAAGCAGAGGTCATATCTCACTCAACTTTGTGTCTTCACATGTCTCGCCCCACCCTGGTTCTTGGGCCAGTCTAGCTAAATGACAAGAACTGGGGAAATGTCCTGATTCATGGACTACTGCAGAGAATGGGTTTCTACAGAAGTGACCCCCTCAGCAGATACTAAATTTGTGAACAGACACTGCAGCACAGAGGGAGGCCTAGCTGCTGCCCTCCTGGGCTTCTTAGAACATGGTATGAACAGTACTATGCCCAAGGCTGCCAAATCCAAATTGTGAGAGCCCGAAATGAGAAAGACTTTGTGTAAGGGGGGATCCCTGCCTTTGTCCTGAAAGACAGCTTGGAGTTAGGCAAGGGAGTAAGGAAGCTATTTCCGGCAAAGAACAGTATGTGCAGCAGTGGGGAGGCTGAGGACAACATGATGCTTGGGGAAACCACAGCAAAGGAAGCAGAGCCAGAACAAACACTGGGACAGCAGAATATAAAAGGCAGGCAGGGTTCATATCTTGGTGGGTGGGGTATATTCTGATGGGCCTGAGAGTCACATAGGAGCATGGCACAGGGAGATTTGTAGCCAAGTCGGTGCGTAGGAGGAGGAAAAGAGACTAGACATAGAAAGCCAATATGGAAGCTACTGCAATGACCTAGTATAAGGCTGGTTAAAGGCCAGTGTGGTGGAGATAAAAGCAGAGGACCAGTCTGAGAGCCCCTTGAGTACAGTCAGTAGGACCTGGAGAGTAGCTGGGTGCCTGGGGCAGGGAGGAAGGGAGGTACTGATGACACCAGGTATGTTTGTAGTCAGGGTATCGGGGGAGGGGGAATGGCTGTGCCATTTTACAAGGACTACAACAAGAGCTGATTTGGATTACTGGCTAAGAGAATTTAGGCTTACACTGTCCAACACAGTAATCACAATGTGAATTTCAAGTTAATTTAAATTCTGTTCCTTAATTCCACTAGGCCCATTTCAAGTACTCAATAGCCACATGTGGCTTGTGGCTACTGCTTTGGACAATACAGGTCTAGATCATTTTCAGGACCATAGAGAGTGCTATTGGACAACACTGATTTAGGTTATCTTAAGTACAAATATTGCATTCATCTGAATTATAAAAATAAAATGGCTGATAATTACTTTCGCTGCTGATGCTTCTGGATGGTTCTATGTAATTCTTCTACTTTATGCTCTAAGTCTTTCTTCTCTTGCAAAAGATCATCAATGTTATGGTGCAGTTCTTCCATTTCTTTCTCAGACTGCCGCTTGGATGCTCTCATCCACTGTCCCCATTTCTTTGATCTTAAATGCTGCATCATGTCTTCTAGTCTAGAAACTTCACTCTCCTGAACAAAGGAAAAAATGCAACACTGCAACATCACACGACATTTTCCCCTCTTTCCTGTCAAAAGCTGAAATTAACTGTGGTTAAAGTGGTGTGTCTGACCTGAAAATAATGGTAGTTTTAAAGGCTTCAGTATACAAAGAAAAAGTAAACCATGACAATTTTTTTCACAAGCCATAGATGAAATAAGCAGATTAATAAAGATTTTAATGCTCCATCAGTCCAACTATGGTTCATAAATTTTCACCAGCACCTTCTGTGGACGATCTCTGTCTCCAGAGTTCAGTACCTACAGAAGAGACAGAGGTCTCTCCCTCCTTGGGCACAGGCGAGGGAAGTTCTGTGAGAAGGCTGACCAGAGAAGCGGTGTTCTATCTGGGTTTTTTTTTTTTTTTTTAATTTTTTTAAAATTTTTTTTATTTTATTCATTTTAGAGAGGAGACACAGAGTGAGAGAGAGAGAGAAAGAAAGAAAGGGGGGAGGAGCTGGAAGCATCAACTCCCACATGTGCCTTGACCAGACCAGTGCAGGGTTTTGAACTGGCGACCTCAGTGTTCCCAGGTCAACGCTTTATCCACTGCGCCAGCACAGGTCAGGCCTCTATCTGGGTTTTGAAGAGTTACACGGAATGGGAAAGCCCTAGGCTGAGGAAACATGCAGGTACAGGGAGGCACAGAAGTGCACCTGGGAAACTGCAAACAGCTGGGTTCGACAGGAGGATGAGGGAACCAGCCTACGAGATTAGAGAATTGCCATAAATTCAATGTGCACTGAAAAACTGCAAGATAAAATGACTTTCACTTTTAACCGCATAAATACACAGTCCCTCTGAAACAGTCTGACCTATTAAAATGGGACTGGTGGCGCCTGACCAAGTGGATAGAGCGTCGGACTGGGATGCAGAAGACCCAGGTTCGAGACCCCGAGCTCGCCAGTGTGAGAGCGGGCCCATCTGGCTTGAGCAAAAGCTCATCTGCTTGGACCCAAGGTCGCTGGCTCCAGCAAGGGGTTGCTCGGTCTGCTAAAGGCCCGCGGTCAAGGCACATGTGAGAAAGCAATCAATGAACAACTAAGGTGTTGCAGTGGCAACGAAAAACTAATGATTGATGCTTCTCACCTCTCTGCATTCCTGCCTGTCTGTCCCTATCTGTCCCTCTCTCTGACTCTCTCTCTGTCCCTGTAAAATAAATAAATAAATAAATAAATAAAATGGAACTGTGGCTGGGACCCAGATGTCCTAGTCCTTTACCTGCTTCTCAATCTAAGAAGAAAAGGAAAACAATAAAAGCTCTGGGGGTTTTGAATTTGAAGGGAGATTGTAAACTTTGTTTTTCTTTTATTTCTTTAGAACCCAAAAGTTATAAAGTAAATTAGTGATTAGGAAATAATCATTTCTGGGAATCTTTTTTTTTTTTTTAACAGGGACAGAGAGAGAGTCAGAGAGAGGGATAGATAGGGACAGACAGACAGGAACAGAGAGAGGTGAGAAGCATCAATCATTAGTTTTTCGTTGCCGTTGCGACACCTTAGTTGTTCATTGATTGCTTTCTCACATGTGCCTTGACCGCAGGCCTTCAGCAGACCGAGTAACCCCTTGCTGGAGCCAGCGACCTAGGGTCCAAGGTGGCGAGCTTTTGCTCAAGCCAGATGGGCCCGCGCTCAAGCTGGCGACCTCGGGGTCTTCCGCATCCCAGTCCGACACTCTATCCACTGCGCCACCGCCTGGTCAGGCCATTTCTGGGAATCTTTAAGTCAATCGTAGAGCCTACAAATAAATGCTGTGCAGTCATCCTATTTCAAAACATTTGTAAAACCATGAGGAAATGCTTGTAACGTTAAGTGGGAAAACACATACAAAATGTACACAGTAAGAACAAGACTATGAAAATAATAATAAATCTCACCACCCAGTGATAATCCCCATCAAAACCTTGCTGTGTGCTTCTCATCTACGTGTGTACACATGTGACTGCATGTACACACATATATACATATGCAGTGTACAAGTACAGGCACTAGTATATGAATATAGTATGCGTACACATTAACACAGTACCCATCAGTAGAAAAATATACAAGCTTTCTAAAGCTGCTTACTTTCTGGATTAAAAACGTTCTGTTATGTAATGGTTAAGCCAGTTTGTAGACTAGTCTGGTACCTAACTCCTGTCTAGTATTTTGATAAGAGAATGGTTGCTCAGCTCTAACATCAGCCTTACAAATACACTTTGGGGATATAATCCATTCATAAATATGCCAACTCTTTAAGTATATAACCTTATCCAGTCTCCCATGGAAGCAGAGTGGATAGGGGTTTCTACTTACTAAGTTATGGTGTTCCGGGACATTGCAATGCAGCACACCCACAGGAATGAGGGGAATGGAGAAGTTTGGGGGTGGAGGTCCACAAACGATGGGGACCCCTGCAGGAGGCGGGCCATACACAACAGTGCCAGGGGTAAGAGGCTGGCTCCGGTTGGGCAAGGGGGGCGGTGGTGCATACAGGGCCGTGCCCTGGGGCACGGGAGAACCATCGGGAAACACGGTGTACATCATGTATCCAGGAGGAGGCACAAAGGGGCGGTCCTCTTGGTCATCCAGCTCGCTCTCTTCAGGGCTACCTTCTCCACTGTCTGCATCTTGAAATAAACAGAAGAATGTTTTACCCTCCATGACTTACCAGGTAACAGAAATGTGAGAACAAAATTGTATAAAAAGGTCAAAAGCAGCTTTAAAAAGTGGGTCAAAAAAGGGATTCAAATTATTTTCAAGGGCTGATGTTTGAGTTTTTCTCGTGCCTCTCTGCTGGTTTTTCCCTGTCTTCATTCGTTCTTTCACTTATGCAGCAACCATTTGGGTGCCTGCTCCGTGTGACATAAAAGACCAACAGAGTTGTGCTGGGAGAGCCCACAGCTCTCAGCAGATCCCACCATCACGACCCACAGCGCTCTCCAGTGCCGGTTTCCTTACTTACCTCCCCTACAAGCTGGAGCTGTGTGTATCACTGATGACAGAGGACCTCGCAAAGAACAGGCATACAAGATACAGATCCCGAACGAATAAATTCTCAGAAGGCGATATTCCCATTTTAAAGATTTCCAGTTTCAGAGTAGATAAATAATTTGTCTAGGACCTCACAGCTACTTAGTGAAAGAGCTAGGATTTACCCCAGGTCTGCCTCTATCCCACGAAGCTTTAGATGGCAGACCTCTAACGTTTCATTTTAGGCAAGCAAATGAGTGCCATGATTCAAGGATGTGCACTGCCATGCTCCAGGAGGCAGGTGGAGGAAGGCTCCATAAAAGGAGTGGGGTTCGAGGACCTATCTGGATGAGCAGAATAAGTTTGGGAGAAGAAGGAAGAAGAAAGGACATTCCAAACAGAGGACTTAAAACATGGAGGTCTGAGGAACGCGGCACGCTGCACCTCGGCCGCTGGGTATAACTGACGCGTGGGGGAATGATGGGAGGTGAGACAAAAGGATGAGGTCACTGGCCAAGACCAAATGACAGAGGACTTTGCAGAGCAAGCTAAGAAGTTTGGACTGTGTCTTATGAATTTCAGGGAACCAATAAAAGGTTACTAAACACACAAGAGAAATGCAACTACCTTACGTGACTTAACTTACCTCTATTTGAAAACGATTTATGAAGCCCACTCCTGATGGGAGAATAAACCCAGTGTCCTGAGGCGGGTGGAGGTCCAGCGCCTTCCTTCCCGTCCGGCCGCCCAGGATGTGGTTTTCTAAGAGGAGTGGAGGAGGTACACTTTAGGCCAACACCAGAGTCCTTGGTGGCCTGGGAACTGTGGCTGGAAACCTAAAACAAATGACAGCAGAACACACTATCTATTACATATGTGAAGACTGATTTGGAAAAATGTCAAGTTTAGAGCAAAACCTTTTTTTTATATATACCATAATTCTTACTTTTTCCAGACAGAAGTGAGATGTGATTGCATGTTCTTGTAAAATGCATGGGTGTCGGCCACCCTATTCCAGTACTTACCTTTCCTGGTGGTGTCTCTTTTTCAGCCCTTGTCCTTGATGGCCTAGCAACTAAGGCAAAGGACACCAGTGAACTTTCAAGGGAATCTGGGGATATTAGTCTCCCCCTGCCCTAGGAGCTTGGTGTGGCTTTAAAGTGCTACTACTCTCAGACCTGGCCTGCTAGCTCAGTTGGTTAGTGTCATCCTGCAACACCATGGTTGCAGGTTTGATCCCTGGTCAGGGCACATGTGAGTGAAAGCGACCAATGAGTGCACAACTAAGTGGAACTACAAAATGAATGCTTCCCTGTCTCTCCCTCTCCCATTCCCGCCCCCCTCTCTACAATCAATTAAAAAATTTTTTAAAAAAATAAAGTGCTACTCTCCCTGCCCTTCCCAGTCATAGGTCTATCCTCCAAACCTTCACCCACATGTCTTCCACCTGGTCGTGCCAAGGATTTTGGCTTCCTTTAGATTTCTGGGAGAAGAATCTCAGGTTCTGCTCTTCGGGGTTCTGATTAAGTCTACATGGCCCTGGGATCCTAGCATGTCTGAGCTGCTTCTCCCTGACTGCTGCTTGTCATCTGAACTAGGCAAGATGTCACCCAGCCCCTGTGCTTTGGCTGAGTGTTACTTATATCCCTCTCCTCACTCCTCACATCCAGGTCTCAAGCCCTGACCACTGTCTCCTGGATATCCCTCAAGGCCGTCGGTTCTACTCAAGCTCTACTGCTCTCTCTCTGGCTTCTCCCCTTCACCTGATATGCTCACATAACCTCACACAACCGTCAGCTGCCACAAGTCCTGCCTCCACACTTACTCCAACTATGCCTTCTAAACTATAGTTCTGATCCTGTTACATATAACATCAGTTTCACAAGGCCTATGTATTTCAGTGCAAAGGGTTTTTGAGGCCATTTTTTAAAAAAGCATGACTGGCCCTGTCTGGTTGGCTTAGTGGTAGAGCATTGGCCTGGCCTTTGGATGTCCCGGGTTTGATTCCTGGTCAGGGCACATAGGAGAAGTGTCCATCTGCTTCTCCACTCTTTCCCCTCTCCATTCTCTCTCTCCATCTCTTCCCCTCCTGCAGCCAAGGCTCCAATGGAGCAAAGTTGGCCCGGGAGCTGAGGACGGCTCCATGGCCTTCGCCTCAGATGCTAGAATGGCTCCGGTTGCAACGGAGCAATGTCCCAGATGGGCAGAGCATCGCCCCCTAGTGGGCATGCTGGGTGGATACCAATCGGTCGCATGCAGGAGTCTCTCTCTCTGCCTCCCTGCTTCTCACTTCAGAAAAATACAAAAAAAATGAAATTAAATTAAAAAAATATTTTTCAAAAGCATGACCTCAAACTACTTTTCCAGCTTCAGTTTTTACTGTTCCCATCTAATTCTCCAGCCCCACAGGCTACTTGCCATGGCTAAACCAGCTCTCTTCTTCCACCCCTCCCAAAGCCCATCCCTTGAGGGCTGCTAAGTGTTGACTTCATGACCTTGCCTATGAAGCCTTCCTTCCTGAACTCCCCACAAAATGAATCCTTGACACCTCTCTAGAACTAGAAGCACACAGGTTAAGTCTGCTGTCACATGTATGTCTGTTTTGACATTAGTGTGCCAGCCTATGAGCTCTCTGAGAGCAGGGGCTACAGAATTCATCATGGTACCCCACCATCGTCAGCTTTCAGTAAATACTGAGAGAAGGTTGGTTAAAATGAAATGAAATCCAGGTGCCTATTTTTCTGTCTGCGTAACTACATGATTCTATACCCATTTTTCAATAGGCTCTCTGGGCTCAAGTCATTTTACCCCTTATAGGATTCTCATTCAAGGACCCCACAATATACCACCCTAAGCATGAATAGGCATTTGCCAAATTCCTTGGGAAGTCCCTATTTTCATCTCATATATTAAAAACACTTACAAATCTCAATGCATGGTTTGGGTTAGGTATGTGTTCTTGACATCTGTTCACAAATTTGGGGAAGGAAACACTGTCACACTTTCTTCAAGAAAATTTAGTATATACTCCCAGCATCCCAGAATTCCTACTTTTGACGATGATGGTGGTGGCATAAAGTACCAATAGCCTCGTCTTTTGAAAGGATCTGCCATACTGCTGATGTAATCATTCTGATGAGAAACTTCACGCCGAAGTTCAGCAATTTCTTCCAAAACATTTTCAAAACTTCCTTTGTTATCTGGAAAGGAAAACTGTTCTATAAAGTGGCTATAAAATAAACCATTTTGCCTGACCAGGCGGTGGTGCAGTAGATAGTCGGACTGGGATGCAGAGGAACCAGGTTCGAGACCCCGAGGGTGCCAGCTTGACTGTGGGGTCATCTGGCTTGAGTAAAAAGCTCACCAGCTTGGACCCAGGGTCGCTGGCTCGAGCAAGGGGGCACTCGGTCTGCTGAAGGCCCGCAGTCAAGGCACATATGGGAGGGTGGTCAATGAACAACTAAGGTGTTGCAATGAAAAACTGATGATTGATGCTTCTCATCTCTCTCCACTCCTGCCTGTCTGTCCCTATCTCTGACTCTGTCTCTGTCCGGCTAATAAAAAATAAATAAAAATCATCCATTTCATTTCTTTCTCAAAATACAAAAGCAATTCGATGAGAGTCAATGATTTTTATCAGTTCCTCAAAGCTGACTTTCAGCCTGCCCTTCAGTAATGAGGTTTTGCTAACACTTAAAAGAGGACAGACATCTCCTTCTGTTGGCCACTTATAAAGTAAGCCAGAGAAAGAAAATAAACAGATTTTTAAACATTATTTCTTTTAAAAATACAAAAATAAATTTCTCTCTTTGTAATCAAATCCCTTAATATTCTGCTTACATAAAATGTTTTAATTCTTTGCTTTTACTTATTAAGCTAATTATCACAGCTATGTAAATCAAGCATGGAACTGATCTGTAACTGTTACATAAATTTGCTAAAGGTCAAAAACAAACAAAATGTTTTGATTTTAGAACAACTATAATACCACTACCAAAACCGAAGCCCAACACTTTACCAGTTCCAGAGAGGTCTAGTATATTCCGCAGCCTTGCGATCTCTGTCCTTTGCCTCTTCATGGTCTCATGCAGCTTCTGGACTTCTAGCACCTGTGCGTCTGCTCCTCCGGTGCCTACATCTTCTTTCTCCATCTCACTGTGAAACTATAAGAAATCACATACACAAAGTTCCCAGTGAGTCTTCTTTCCCAAATGCTCGTATCCTTGTCACTTGATAGTAATGCTTTCATTTTGCGTACACCTTTCTAATGAGGAACCTGCAGTACTCCTTCTCATTAAAGTGCACTGACCTTAGCACACAGTAGAAGATAAAGCAATGACTGGCTAGTGATTGCACTTCAAAATTCTTTGAGGTGTCATCTACAGTCTCCAGTCTTTTTGGAACTGACAAGAACCCAATCAGGAGGGGCTCTCAGGGTACCAGCACCGACCTGCTCCTCTTTATCTCTGAGAAGATTCTGCAGCAGTTCGATCTCTGCTTCTGCTCGGCTCAGATCCCTGGCTGCTTGTGCTGCCTTTCGGCTGAACCTCTCCGTCTCCTGCAACTCCTGCTGGGACAGGGGGTGAGAAAGGCACCGGCGCAGTCACAGGCTGTCTTCTTCATCTCCCCCTTGCTCCCAGCCTGATCCCTCGGCCTCCATCAAACTGCATGCCTGGCTCTCCCACACACATGTCCTAGTCCCACCTGCCCTGTGGTGTTCCCGTCACCTGGCAGCCTGCTCCAGCCCTCTGTGGGGCCGAGCGAGCAGGGCACCTCCTCAGAAAGAGCAAGGGCTAATTGTTTTCTTCACTGTTTTATAGTCTTCTATGACTGGTGTCTCTTTGGACTCTCATTAGATTCTCTCCTATGATCTATGGTCTTGATCTCATTAGCATTTGCATCCTCTAAAGACTAACAGACAGTATCTCAGTCAGGAGTCGTAACAGCCATATGAGGTAAAATATTAAAAATCTGCACGAGAGGAAAATCTGAGATTGAGCAGGACTGTATGGCAAGCCTCTGAGACCTTTGTTTGGGCATGTATTAGCAGCTACCTCCCTCAGCAGAACCCCACACTTTGAGGTAGGGATGGCATGTTTCGCTTGATGGTTCCTTTCAGGACCCAATAGAGTGCAAGACCCATGACAGAGCTATGATAGCAGAAACATAATCTTCAGGTTTGAAGGGAAACAGACAACTTTGGAGTAGTTTATAAAATAGCCAATGTCTAAAAGAGGATCAATAATACAAGCTGTTACGGGTTTGACAGCAGCGACACTGGGGGAAAACTGGGGAGTTCTGTCCCTGTAGACTCACCTCTGCTCGCTCCTGGTTAATTTTCATAACAGTTCCATGAAGGGACTTAAGCTGGTCTTTAGCAATGGTAAGCTCAGCTGTGGCTAGCTTATCAGAGGCGGCCACAGCCTTCTTTAGTTTCTTTAATTCTTTATCTAAACCAAGCAACTGCTCCTGAGATTTGGCATCTTCAAGTTTCTTCTAAAATAAAAGAAATATTAAACATATGAATCATTTGGTAGCAATGAATTAATAAAGCTCCCATGAGGGCAGAAACTCTGTTTACTGCTACATATCCCATGCCTAAACAATACTTGGTACACAGGTGCTTCCTAATATTCATTAAGTGAATGAATAAATAAAACCATCTCAAAACTGTACGATAAACTTATAATGAAATCAGTCCTCTTAGTCAAGAATCTTAGTGACCATACATTCATTCACTGGAAAAACATTTCTTGGCACCATCACTAAGTGACGGACCATCTGCTTCGAATGCTGAGTAAGGCAGTAGGCATATGGTGCCAAACAAAACAGACTTGGCTGTTGCCCTCAAGGAGCTTAGGAGAGACATACTAAACATACACACAGACCAATGTAGAACTAGAACTGTGATCAGTCCTATTGGGACAGGAGAGGGTGCATTTTGGGAGATGGGCAGGGAGAGACAAGATTGGTGGGAGGCAGCAGTCAGGGAGAACAGCAGAAGAACACGGTCCCAGATAAGAAACGGCCTGTGCGGAGGCCAGGAGGGAAGACAGAACTCGGCATTTTTGATGAATCGAAAGAAGGAGCTTTGTGGAAAAAGGGGTTTACTAAACACGGGCAATCATGCAGGGCCTTATAAGCTTAAGAATTGGGTCTTTATATTATAAACAACAGATGCTATTAGAGATGGGAGGAGATACAAATGGAAATGACAAGACCCAATTCACGTTTCTGAAAGAAATTCTGGCTGCTCGGTGAAGCAGGGTCACGAGCAGAAATGGGAGACCTTTCGGGAGGTCACAGTGGTTCAGAGGGCTGATGGCTGGATGAGGGTGGCAGCATTGGAGAACAAAGTGCAGATATTCCAGATGCACTTTAGAGGCAGGCTCAGTAAGAGTTGGAGACTGATGGTTCTCAGTTAAGTGTGAAGCAAGTCAGTCGCTGAGGCTGGGAGGAGGGGAAGGGTGGGTGTGAGGAGTAGGGAGATGTGAACACAGAGCATAGGAGAATGAGCTTACTAGAGAAAAGGGTACAGTTTCTCATTCGAGGTTGGTGACCAACAGTGATACCCCGACCTGAGGCCTGGATGGGGGATTTCTTTCTCTAGGAATACTTGCATGTCTGCAAGTCCAAAGAAAGCTAATAGCTGCAGTTTTGTCAGAAAAGACAGGAGAAAAAGGGCAAAGGATTTGAAGATAATTGCAAAAATGGTGAAGATAATTCCAAAACTCAGTCTATAGTGATAGACTATGGAATTTAAGTTGGACAGGAGGAAAATAAAGACAGGCTTAACAAACAGATCAAGTGGAGCTAATGCACTGAAATTCTCAGTAAGATTGAAAAGTTGTCAGTACGAGGGTGCTAGTAAGATAAGAGTTATGATCAGCGTAACACTTCAGTTTGTAATTTCCAAGGTGGTAGGCACAATTTGGACAAAGTCTAGGATCTGACAATGGGAGTAGATGGTTAGGTGGGACTGAGAAGTCCAAAGAAAAAACAGGGTGTGAGAAAGATGAGGAGTTTAAAAGTCATTTCCCACAAATGCGTCCAACTGGGCAAGAGGTTTTGAAGGAAACACACTCAGCCCCATAGCACTGAGTACCACCTAGCCGGCTCGAAAGTCACTCCTTACATTCCCAATTCTCTATTCTCTTATTTGCATCTGTCATGCACCCTTGTCTAAGGCCCTTGATTCGAGGACATGCATCCACATTTCTCTTAGGTTAGGTTCACCTCGGGCCAGCAATGCAGCCAGAGGCAACTGGAGCACACGCCTCCCTTGTCAGCTGGCCTGATGGCTGGGGGCAGGACCAGGCAGCAGGAATTTGTGTCTCACTTTCTTAGTCTTCCCACCTTTTTTTCTAACTCTTGGAGTTGGGTCAGGATTCTCTCCTTCTCTTCATCAGCTTCCTGAAGTTGGAGATCTGTGAGGCCTTGGAGTTCCTCCATACTTTTTAGACTTTCTTGCAAATAGTGAATTTCATTCTCCAACTGCTGGACCCTTGCTTCGTGTTGCCTCTTATCCAAATTAATCTGTGAGAAAATGGGAGTTTCAAAGACAATTTTTTTTTCCCCAGGGACAGAGAGAGATTCAGAGAGAGGGATAGATAGGGACAGACAGGAACGGAGAGAGGTGAGAAGCATCAGTCATTAGTTTTTCGTTGCTGTTGTGACACCTAATTGTTCATTGATTGCTTTCTCACATGTGCCTTGACCGCGGGCCTTCAGCAGACCGAGCAACCCCTTGCTGGAGCCAGCGACCTTGGGTCCAAGCTGGCGAGCTTTTGCTCAAGCCAGATGGGCCCTGCGCTCAAGCTGGCGGGCTCGAGGTCTTGAACCTGGGTCTTCCACATCCCAGTCCGACGCTCTATCCACTGCGCCACTGCCTGGTCAGGCTCAAAGACAATTTTTAAGCAAAATAAAAACTTTTTAGAAAATCATATTTCATTTTACTGAAGAGTATAACAGAATTTTGTACTCAGTTACTGGGGATGGTTTTCTCTTGCATATTCTCTAGAATCCATTTTAATGATTGTCTCAATAAAATAAGTACCTCAAGCAAAATCTGATTCTAGCACTACACTCTATACTCTAGCATTGAGGTGTTATATACCTGCATGTTAAGAAACCTCCCTTGCTTCAAGGACAAGGCAAACACAGTGTCACAAAGAAGCATGATTTTGACATCAGTAGGCATACTTAAGCTTGAATTTTAGTCACACTCAGCTTGACTTGTTATGAGTGAAAATAATATTTGTACTGTATTTACACAAGAAAGGGAGCATTGTAATTTGCTGAAAAATGTGATTATTTGCCAAACACCTCCCTCCAGCTGCCTCCTGCCCTTTTCTTACCCTTGCTCCAAGGGCTCTCTCACAGGCCTGCCTGAACTCTTCTTGTCCATTTGCCAGTTTCTCTTGTTGCAGAGCCATTTCTTCTTGGAGTTTTCTCTCTCTCACTTGTGCTTCCTCTCTTTCCCACTGGGAGCATGCAAGGATTTCACTGAGTTGTTTCTGCAAATCAGCAAGACTTTTCCCTAAGACATCTGAAGGACTAGGGATTCTGATAAGGGAGAAAAACAGTGTAAACGTGACATTTTATTTTGATGCTAGCTGCCAGGTGCAAAGATGCTGGTAACAGAGGTGCAGGAATAAAAAGAGTTGTGTGCAATGGGACTGGTGTCAGCCCACAGCAATTACTGAACATCTCCTAAGTCAAACCATTGTTTCATCAAATGACTCAGTCACTCTGAAAATATAGGCTAACAACAGCTGCTCAAAGAATAAATGTCCATTTCATATATTTAAATTAGCCTCAGTTTTCTCTGGATACTTTTCTATTTAAAATGTATAATGTATCTCTACTTCCTAGTCACACGCAATGAATTTTCTATAAATTAGTCTTAAAAATCTTTGTTCTTTAAATAATATCAAAAAATATAATAAATTTAAAATGTAAAAAAAAATCAGTGACAGATAATTTGAGTCAAGCCATCTTATGTCTCAACTATGAAAATATGATAAAGGGAAACCTTACAAAAGAGATCAGCCATTTTACAGCACGTAGAAAGGAGAGCTCATTGCTGACCCTCAGAGCTCAGCCCACTGTATGCTTGGAGGTCTTAACTGTCCATTACCTCATCTCCCCAGCCCCTGACTTGAGTCTCCTCCGCAGCTCGTCCACACGAGCTGCCACTTCTTCTGGGCGAATCAAACCATCAACCACATTGCTGAGATGATTCTGGAAATCTTTAAGTTGCTGTTTTAACAGGTTATTGTCATCCTATGAAGGGGAGTAAAATGGGGAGGTAAAAGTTAGCAAAACAAAATTTAAAACACACCCACATATACAGCCTGTATTACTTGTCATTTGATAGTTTTATTCAACATCCTTTACTAATTTTTTAAACCCTTTCCACTCAGGCTGACAATGTCTAAATCTACTGATCAATATGAAGTCACAAAGGATACAACCAGCCATTGTATCTCCTGATGTGATACAAAGAGCAGTTTCTATGAACACTGCCTATGAATGTCTTTATGCCAAAAAATTAACTTGAATCTAAATAAGCCTCCAAATGTGGCATAATCAATACCACGGCGATGCAAACAGAAAAATCTAGACTATAGAAAACTCTACAGGATAAAGACCTAGTTTCCTTTAACATATAACATATTTTAAAAAGAGGAAATCTATAGACAAGACACTTGAGTATCAAGTCAAACAAATGCAATGCAAATGCAATGAGTGCACCTTATTTGGATCCCAATTTCAACAGAATACTCAGATCCATCTGTCAATCAACTGAAAAATGGAGTATCTAATACTGAAGCTTCTCTAATAGTTTTAAATTCTCTGAGGGAGTATTTGTTATATGCCAGTATATTTTCACTACCAACAAACTAACAAACATAATTAGACCTCAGAATTAAATTCAGAAAATGACTCTTCCACATAAAATTGCTAATATTTCCCTAAGTTGTACAGAAAATTAGTTCTTTATCCTAAGTTACTAACTGTATTCCTCTGAATACCTACCTGAGTGATTAATTTACTTTGCTCAGTATAACACTGTGAACTAAAATGGAGAATTTAGGATTGCATTGGATGTGTTAAGTGCCTGTTCTATCTAGAAGGCATCTTATCTGTAAACTGTCTCTGCCCAATGCCCTTAAGTGACCATTATGTGTACTACTGTCTAATCCTGGCTGAATGTGCTCTGACCCAAGACCAGCCAAATCTACTGAAAACAAGTTATCACTCTCTCCAAAAACTGAACCAAGATCCAGTACAGCAAGTCTGTGTAGGAGCTGGACCTGTAAAGATACATCAGCTCAGGGCTGGGATCCATGTTGGATTAACTGCAATACCCAGAGAGACAGAGAAGGAGAAAGAAGAGGGCTGTGGAGCTCCTGAAAGATTGACAGAACAGCTCTGGTTTCTGGTGAGCTGCCTCCTTTCTGGAGGTCGTGTGAGTAGGTTTCGATTCACTGAAACCAAACGATTTCTGACAAAGACAAATGAGGTGTGTTTACCCTCTGTAGTAGGTTAGTAGGCTAAATAACCGAGGGCCGAGTTCTAACTCAGGCAGTCTCACCGAATGGGCCAGCATTCTGGAAAGCTGACTTTAGCTTCTATTTTGGAGAGGCCCCAGAAGAATATATTTTAGTTTTTTTCTTTAAAGATGGAAATATCTGTGAGTGTAATAAAGACATACAATATCTTCATTAAAATAGTCCAGCAAAAAAAAAAAAAAAAAAGTGAGCTAAATGAAACAGAATGGCAGAATTCTGAGAATTATTAAAGTTGGGTCAATAAGAGGTCATGACTATACTGTTTTTTGAAATTTTCCAAAGTAAAAATAAAAATAATCTAATGAACACCCAACACACACATCTCACACAAAAATAGAAAACGTATATTTTTTATGATATTTGCTTCAGAAGTTGAACTGACAACAGTAAAAATTTAATTCTAGGCTTTTAGATTTCCTTAGATTTTGAGGAAAAGATATTGAAGGCACTGGCGAGAGAATTTGGGTAAGCTTAGTCTTATTTGTCACTGACCTCCTCACATGACTTTCTGGAAGTTTTCCCCAAACCACAGCAACTCTGCCCTTACTTCTCGTGTGGTGTAACCGCTACCACCTCAGTCAGAAGTGGCCCCTGACCCACAGATTTGGAAATTGAATATTGATCTAGGTCAGGGGTGCTCAATACGTCGATCGCGATCTACTGGTCGATCACAAAGGAAGTGTGGGTAGATCGCATAACATTAAAAAGACATTTGTCTTTTGTTTGGCACACAGGGTAGCCAATCTGACGTCTGAACTTTGACACCCTATGCATGTGCGTTAAACCGCGCTAACTTGTTCAGTTACATTGCTGCGTAGTTACCCTTCAATTTATTTAAACTAAATACAACAATTTATTTAAACTAAATACAACAAAGGGTATAAAAATGAGTGCCGTAGCTGGTCTGAGTAAGAAGCCTAAAACCTACCACTTTCATACAGAACGGGAGGGGATTTTTTCACTATGTCATATTCTAAGTGCGTTTGCCTCATCTGTCTGTGTGTCACTGCTATTCCAAAGAAGGGAAATGTGGAGCGGCTTTTTCGGACTGTTCATAAAATCTATGACATTGACTTTCCTCCGAAAAGAGAGCTGAGAAGGAGAAAGGTGAAAGAAGAATACACAACATTAAATAGTAATAATAGTAACTTAAATAATGATAATCTAGAAGAAATAAATTTATGTTTTGCATTTTTATTGTAGGTAGATCATTTTGACTTGGTCATCTTATAAGTAGCTCGCAAGCTGAAAAATTGTGGGCACCCCTGGTCTAGGTACTTGTTTGTTCAGACATCTGTCCTCTTTGAAAGAGTTTAATTATCTGGAAAATCCTGTCTACCTGCTTCTCCTACAGTTTGTCGGTCACAATTTTGTGACAATAGCTATAAAAATAGCTATTAGCCAAAGAAAACCCCCAGCAATGTAAAATGACTGCATTTTTAACATCATCCTTTCTGAGACAGGAATTGTAAAAAAGTTTTACTGCAACCTATGCTAGTTAAATTCCTGGATAGATATATGAGTGGAAAAAGAAGGAACCAATCTGCTAACTTGAGCTCAGTCTGGTGATAAATTTGCTTCTAGGAGAAGAGGAAGGTGTTGCTTTTGCCCATGAGTTTACACTGCCTTCCTTGTCTGTTTACTATTGACACTACATCTCTTTGCACCACAAAGGGTATACTTTCAAAGACTTTTAAAACAATGGGCACCACAGCACTGTTCGAAAAGAAGAAATGCGCCCCCATGTTCCAGCAGCATTGTTCACAATAGCGAAGATCTGGAAACAGCCCAAGTGTCCGTCAGAGGACAGTGGATTAAAAAGCTATGGTACATATATACTATGGAATACTACTGAGCCATAAGAAATGATGACATCGGATCATTTACAACAACATGGATGGACCTTGATAACGTTATACTGAGTGAAATAAGTAAATCAGAAAAACTAAGGACTATATGATTCCATACATAGATGGGACATAAAAATGAGACTCAGAGACATGGACAAGAGTGTGTTGGCTACCGGGGATGGGGGAGGGGAGGTACAAGAGGGGGTGGGGGGGAGGGGCACAAATAAAACCAGATAGAAGGTGCGAAGACAATTTGACTTTGGGTGATGGGTACGTAATATAATCAAATGTCAAAATAACCTGGAGATGTTTTCTCTGAACATATGTACCCTGATTTATCAATGTCACCCCATTAAAATTAATAAAAATAAATAAATAAATAAAACAATGGGCTCATAAGGGAACAATGGTTCTGGTACTGTTCCACACAGTTTCTTTTTTCTAATCATTCAGATAGCTTACTACATGTTAGAGCAGTTTGTCAAGTTGCTGACTAAAGATGTCAATACCTTTGAGTGTCCCATGTAAGAATGTATTCAGAACCGACAAGTCCCTACCTGCAGCTGTTTAAGTTTTGTGCGGAGCTCACTATTTTCTTGGTCCTTTTCTTCTGAGAACTGGGCTTTTCTGAGGGCGTTCTTGAAGGCTTGCTTTTCCTTCTCAAGTTCTGCTTGAAGGGCTAATTGTTCTAACTATTCCCATAGGAAGCAATGATATGAAAACACAAAACAGCAATAATTTATGATCTAAAAAGGCAAAAAGAAATTTACATACACATGCAGTCCCTTGCTAGCTATGGTTTTAAAACAGTCCAATTTTATGCTGTACTCCCAAATTTGAAGATCCAAGATAATTTTTTTTCACATGCCTTCTAAAACTATTAATACTTAAAGAAGAGTAAGTATCAAAATCATCTCAGTCTAAACACACCAAATCAGAATTTCCCGGGCGGGCCCTAGGGCCTCCTTCCAAAAGCTCTGCAAGTGATCCATAATGTAAACAAACCATCATCATACACAGGATACAACACTTTGGGCACAAGGTTATCAGAAATAAGCAGAGTCCTAAACCTAGATCTTCAGCAGGCAGATGAGGAAAGGCAGGGTGGACCTCCTGGAGGAAGATGCAGCTCATCCGGCTAATAGCTAAATAAAACTGTATTTTTAATCTGATAAAGAATATATTATGACTGGCCTCTGTCTGCCTCTCCACCTTCACCTCTTCTTTATTTCTCACCCTCTTTCCCTGCTCCTCTCCTTGCTCCTGGGACACTGGGGGCATACTTACAGCACTTCTATGTACTATGCTCTTTCTCTTTGCCTCTATGCCTAGAACACTCACCCTTTTTACCACTTCCCATCTTACCCTGCTCCCTGTGCACGGCCAAATCCTACTCAGCCTTCAAGTCTTGGTTAGAAGGATCATTCTGTAGGGCAGTCCTTCCCGACCACCTTTCCCCAGCCACAGAACCCTACCCCTTTCTTCCTCCCACACCTGTTTCACCTGCTGCACTGCCAGTTTCACAAGGACAGTGACCACATCTGTGCTATTCTCTGCAACATTCCCAGCACATGGCCCTCATTGGCCAAACATTAAGTATTTGCTGGATGAGTAACAATTTCTCTAATTTGCAAGTACAATTTAAATGAGTAGATAGGGGGTAGCGAAATAAAATTTAACATCAATTTAAGAGGTCTCTTAAAGCTGCTTTGAGAAAGACTAGACTTTATTAAATACCAAGTGCTAAGTGCTTTCATGCCCCTCATCTCCCTTACCCTCCTCATTACCCATTTTACAGAAAAGGAGGCATTTGTCAGAGACTCGGAGCCATGAAGTGATTTATACTTATTCACACAGGTGTAGTATTCGAACTCGGAATGTCTAACTCGAAAAATGTGCTTTTCTCATCACTCTATATACATTATATTAAAAAGTGCTTAATTTTACATTACATTAATGGAAGACTGATATGTTACGGCCACAGGCTACTTGGTTTCTAGATGGCTTTATGCTCTTACTTACCTGGCTGAGCCTTGTTAGTTTATCCAAGTCTTCCTTGAGCTGGTTGGCTTCAGCATCACGTAGTTTTAGCTGAGCCTCTAACTCAGCCTCATAGGCACTAAGATCTCCCTGGGTCTGCTGAAGGGATGCATTCACCTCATGCTGCTCCTGGAGGGCACTTTCTAGCTCTGCAAGCTCCTGGAAAGATTCAGAGTGTGCTTAACTACAAAACCCTCACTGTGCCGCTTAAGCATCTGCAAACCATTATAAGTAACTTGGGCACAGTATACCAAATACTGGCCAGTCTAGCACAGAAAGTGTTCATTAGACATATGACGCCACAGACTGTGCATATCCCAGCTGGAAAGCAAAATGCTGACTAAATGTAATTAGAAAAATTAGTAAGCTACCAATATGGTTTACGAAGTATTTAAATGTGCCTACACAGGTAAGAAGAAAATAAGAGAGGAGAATAAAATTTAAAACCTATTTTCTATCAGACATTGGAATAAATGTCCTAATATTATTTCATTGCATCTTTATAATTAATATTCAAGACAGATATTATTCCCATTTCAAAGATGAAGAACCAGAGAATGAACACCTAAGTAAATGGCATGGGGGTGTGTAGCTAAAAGAGAATACCGTCAGAATCTGAATTGAGATCTTTGACTCTAAAGCCCACATTCTATTAAACCACAGAATGTTCACTTATCAGAAGAACAAAATGGGACAAGCACTAATATTAAGGAAGTTAGAATACCTTAAATGAGTGCTAACAAGAATATAAGCACATGCTAATTAGCATACTGCAATTCTGAGACATTTTATTTAGCCCATCTGTATTTTATAATTAAATACTATAGTTTGCACCTATTTATTTGAAATATTAAAGAATTAGATCAAATATTCTGGATTAAAGAGGGAGATAGTACGATGAGAACTTCTACAGAAGAGTTTCTCAATGTGTGGTCCAAAGAGCATCAGGTATCTGAATCATTTGGGTTGCTTCTTCAAAATGCAAACTCCATATATAATCAACAGAGGATTAATATCCATAATATATAAAGAATTCCTATAAATCGTTAAGAAAAAGACAACCCAGTAGAAAAACAGGCAAAGAATATGAATAGAGAATTCACTGAAGAGGAACACTGAATGGCAAATAAACAAATGAAAGGTGTTCAACCTTTCCAGTAACCAGGGGCAAATGAAGTTTAAAAAAGATACTATTTCATAGAGCCCAGAAGAACAAGTTAAACACACCATGAAGAAACAATCAGACAAATCCATAATGTAGAACACCACACGACTACTGCCTGGACTCTAAACACATACACACAAGCTATAAAAGACACTCTTGGCACAACTGGGAAAATTTATATATGGTTCAGACATTAGATGACATTATGGAATTGTTAATTTTCCTAGGTGCAATAATGGTATCATAGTGATATAGGTGGGAAAACTCCTTGTTTTTAAGAGATGTGTACTTAAAGGATGATGTCATGATATCTGCAACTTTATATATATATAATTGCTAACTCCCTAGGCAGTATTGTATTTTTCCTAAGTGAGAAGTGGGGCGGGGGAGGGGGGGGGGAGGGGGGGGGCGGGGGAGGCAGACAGACTCCTGCATGTGCCTGGCTAGGATCCACCTGGCATGACCACCAGGGGGCGTTGCTCCACTGCAACCAGAGCCATTCTAGCACTGAGGCGGAGGCCATGGAGCCATCCTCAGCGCCTGGGCCAACTTTGCTCCAATGGAGCCTTGGCTGTGGAGTGGGGGGGAAGGGCGGGAGAAGAGAGAGATAGAGAGAAAGGAGAGGGGGAAGGCTGGAGAAGCAGATGGGTGCTTCTCCTGTGTGCCCTGGCCGGGAACTGAACCCGAGACTTCAACATGCTGGGCAGACGCTCTACCACGGAGTCAACCAGCCAGGGCCGATGTCTGCAACTTTTTAATGACATAGCCAAAACAAAAAACAACCAAACACAGCAAAATATTTGTTGTAGAATCTAGGAGAACACATAGATGCTCAGTAAACAATTATTTCAACTTTCCTGTAAGTAGAAAAATTTTCATATAAAAAGATCCCATTTCAAATTCGGCAGATTGGCAAACACAAAGTTAACAAAATGTTCAATTTCCTGAATTTGGTCATTATTCTGTGTTTATGTTAGAAAATGTCTTTGTTCTTGGGAAACACATCCTGAAATATCTAGAAACTATAGAGTAAGATGTCTGTATCTCATTCTCAAAGGGTTAGAGAAAAATTTATATAAAATCATGTAAAATTATACATGAGAGAGAAAGCAAATGTGTCAAAATATTAATTGATAACTCTGAATGAAAGGTATAGTGAGTTATTCTTGCAACTCTTCTGAGAGTTGTAAATTATTTCAAAATAAAAGCTTAAAAAATAAAAGTTGGACAACACTAAGGTATTGGCAAGGATGTGGTGTAATGGTAGCTCTCAAGTTACTGGTGGAAGCAGAAATTGATAGAATCACTATGAACAACAATTCAACGATCTGACAATATCTTGTGAAGTTGAGGCGGCAGATAGTCTCTGACCCACAGTTCCACCATAAACATAGTTCTCATACTCGAGATTTGCACAAGAATGTTGCTTTCAACATTGTTTGTAATAGCGAAAGAATGGAAACCAACTAGATGTCCCCCAAGAGGAGAATGAATAAGCAATAAATGAACATATAATGGGATGTTATATACATCAATAAAAATAAAGTAGAGCCACATGATTCATTATCACATAATTATCAAAAGTAAATACGAGGGAAGAAAGGATGCAGCCAAAGAATATATACACTATCATACCTTTTATATAAATCTTAAAATTATGCAAACAATACTACATATTGCTTCAAATGGATATATATATAACATAAGAGATGCAGGGAAATAATAACCATAATCAGGATTTTGTTAACTATGAAGGGGGTACGAAACAGAGGGTTTCAACTATATCTGTAATATTTTATTCCTTAAGCTAGGTTGTGAGTACATGGTATTAATACTAACTTTGATATTTTCATAGGCCTGAGAAATTTCATAATATTAATATGTATTCAAATTTCCAGAGCCAGCCCTATTGAGGATGAGGTGAGGAATCTGGGTTCTCATGCATGATAAAGTCTGCCAAACAACTAAAATAGAGCAAGTGAAATCTCCAAATAAGTGACAACAAATCAGCTACAAAAGAGTACGATACTGTGTCTGTCTTATCTGTAAAATAATGTTAAAACGATGAAGCAATAACAACAATAAGAAGAAACCTGTACTTAATTTTGAGACATACACCGTTACCAACTTGTTTAGCTTACTCAGTTCGCATCATCTACTTCTGAGGCTAGGGAAAATAGGCAAGAAAAAAACAAATCATACCTTCCTCATATTTTCTGCATCTATGGCAACTATTTCCAGTTGGTCCCTCTCCTGCTCAACGTCAGCCAGTCTCTTCAGCAACGTCTCTTTCTCGTCCTGTAGCTTTCTGCACTCATTCTGGGCCTGAGTTGCCTGGCCTTTGACAGTCCCCAGGTATTCTTGCAATCCACTGATGACGCCTTCCAAATCCTTCTTCAGGGCTTCATTTGCTGCTATCTGGCCTAAGACAAAAAAAGAGAAGGTAATAATGTATATAAGTAAATGTTTTCAAGATATATAAATAATATTGCACGCAATCTCCTCAGTTGTTACCAGCTAAGAATAAAAATCTAAGCTTTCAGTTATTTCCTACTATCTTTTCTTTTTCAAGATATAATGATAGTTTTCCCCTATTAACCAAAGTACAGGACCATTAAGCAGATATACAATAAAAATAGTATATTCACTGGACAGTGCTTATAAAATGAAAAAGTTTAAAGTTAGCGATTTAAAAAAATAATAAAAAATTTACACAAAACTGAGTTTTTGCTGCTAGAAGCACAAAACAAAGCCACTCAACAAACCAGACTAATCCCAGACTGGGAATATGAAACCTGAGGACAAAAAAGAAGAAGAAAAAAAAACCCAACCATATATCAGGTACCTATGTGCCAGGCATTTTATGAACACTACCTCATTTAAACTTCCCAACAACTAAGACTGAGACGGAAATAAATTGATCCAGGTCACATAGCTGATAACTGCGAAACAGGGCCAGGGATCTTACACCAAGCAAAGGCTCTCACCATTATAGCCTTTTATCCTCCCCTTTCACTACTGTGACAATGTCACAATTAAAATCTGCACTGTGATAGTGGATCCTAATATTCTTTCCACACTCTCCTTATAACTAACTACACTGCATGCCTGAATGGCAATGGGCTTTTTGCCCTGAAGGATTTTCTGCCTTAGGAGAAGACAATCACACGCCACAGTTTATCAAGAGCATGGAACTGACTTCTTGCCTACTGACTGCAATGACCTTTTCAGTAGGACATCAACACATCACAATTAAAGTTTTTATTTTTATTATACACTTTTGAGTACTGTGCCAATATTCCTCTATCAAATACTAGTGCTAACAGCTGAAGCATATTTAGCTAATATCTGGATTAATGCCTGTCTGGATGCTATTTGTTTTTATTGATACTCAAACTGATTTACCATTAAATCAATTTAAATCCTCACCTTCAGTAAGCTGTTGTTCAAGGTTCTTAATCTCTTCAGTTTCATTAGCAATTCTAGAAAGTATCTCGTCCAAACGACTTTCAAGTTGTTTGTACTGCTTGTTCATAATGTCAAGCTGTTGTTCTTTACCCCTTTTCTGAGCCTTCATATGACACTGAATTGAAAGAAAAAAAACTCCTTTAAAAACGATCCTTAACATTTCTAAAGAAAGATTGTTAAATAAAATGTAACAATTTGCATCAATTTTGCTCAGGCCCTGTGTTGTTTTCACATAAGTATTTTACTTAAACACCAGGATGACTTGATGTGGGAACCATCTCCATTTTACAGATGAGCAAAATGAGGAGAAAAGAGGTTAAGTGATTCTTCCAAGGGCACAGCCAGTAAGCAATGTAGCCAAGTTCAGATTTATTTGAACTGCATTAAAATATGTCTCCAGGAATGCACTAGTCAGAAGGGAGGGACCCAACCACTGTCCTGGCTGGGTTTAGGGCCTGGCATGGCAGCCTCCAGAGTCTTTTATGGAAACAAAGAGAGGGAACCACATGATCAATGTAGCCACCAGCTGACTCCACATCTGCCTCCTGCCTCCCTTAGTCCCCTCAAGAATTTCTCAGCCTTCCTTATAGTTTTCATTCCTTCTTTTATTTTAAATGTTTATTTTAATTTAAATTTTTATTTATTAATTTACAGCGAGAGGAAGAGAGAGAAAGGGGGGAGGGGAGGGAGGAATACTGATCTGTTCCAGTATGTGCCCTGACCAGGGATCGAAATTGCAACCTCTACGCTTTGGGTGATGCTCTAACCAACAGAGCTATCTGGCTAGGTCCCTTCTTTATGGTTTTCTTCGAATCCTAATACTTTTTGAGCTTGAAGATTCCTGCTTTAGAAGATAACTTACAGGGGATCCTCGGGTTACGACAGTCTTAACATATGATGTTTTAAGTTTATGACACTCACTCCTGTAAAAACTTTAAAAAATTGAGATGTGTTTTGGCTTATATCATTAGCTTTGTACTTCCAGACTAGCCTGGAACAATTCTTTAAGAGGCAGAGGCCTGCAGCAGATCCTGTACCCTCTACATCAGCTGCTTCTCGAGATGAAACACCTGTAGTACAGGTAGAATCATCTCCAGCGTCTCCTGCGTGTTCCTTAGGTAATCCTGACTCACCTGACCCAGTATCTCCAACACCTGCAAGTTCTCCTGCTTCTCCAGCTTCCTCCTCCCAATAGGTTAGTCTCTCCCACCTTGCAATGCCCCTTCCAGTGTGCAAGCCAACCACAGGAATAAAGAAATTCTTCTTAATTCATTTTTTTCTGTTACTACTGTACAATGTACAGTACAGTATATTTACACCCTTTACCTTTTTGTGTGGTTTAGTTGTGTTTTTGTGTTCTAGATTATGATTTTACAACTGTGTTAGGATAGGATTTTAAAACTGTGATTTACGCTAGGATATGTTTCAACTTACACCAAATTCGGGTTACATCACTGTCTTAGGAATGGAACTGTGTAGTCCATAGGTTCCAAACTTTATTGAGAAAGACATGATAACCTTTAGAGCAGGGGTCTCCAAACTTTTTACACAGGGGGCCAGTTCACTGTCCCTCAGACCATCGGGAGGGCCGGACTATAAAAAAAATTATGAACAAATCCCTATGCACACTGCACATATCTTATTTTAAAGTAAAAACACAAAACAGGAACAAATACAGTATATAAAATAAAGAACAAGTAAATTTAAATCAACAAACTGACCAGTATTTCAATGGGAACTATGGGTGCAGATGCATCCTGTGCTCTTCTCACTGACCACCAATGAAAGAGGTGCCCCTTCTGGAAGTGCAGCGGGGACTGGATAAATGACCTCAGGGGGCCGCATGCGGCCTGGCAGGTAGTTTGGGGACCTCTACTTTAGAGGGAGTGAGGCCCAGCCCATGACTTGATCTTGGACTTTCAGCCTCCTGAACTGAGACTAGACCTCTGTTGTTCTACGTCACCTTACCTATGGTGCTTACAGCAGCCCTAGGAAATTCACACGGGCAGAGATGGCCCTATCCTAAAATCCTCCTTTTCAGTTTTTTAAATATCCGAAATCACCCCCATCTCCCTAGAAATTATAAAGTTCTCAGTAGGGGTAAAGATGCAGGTTGTGAATCTTGTTCTCAAGGATCTTAAACACTTGGTGGTAGAGATAAAAATAATAAACACATATACGTTTTCTTTTTAAATGTCTCTTTAAAATGATTTCCAAAAAGTTAATTGGTTACATATAAAATAAAAAAGACATATTCCAAAAGTTAACAAGGATTTTATCTGGGTGGAAAGATTACAAGAGACGTTTTTCTTTATTTTTTAATACCAAAAATAATTTATAATAAAGTGATGCCTTTTAATAAAAAATATTACATGTATTTTTAAAAAGTTTTCTTAGGGGATAAGAGAGGCACGAAATGAAAACTTACTTGAAATTTTATTTTATTTTCAATTTCTTACACAATAAACATTTTGTTTTTAGGCTCTATAACTGGGAGCTCAGAGGGACCTCAAAGACCATTTAGCCCAGTGATTCTCAAGATGGAGGGCCCTACGGAGGCACACTCCTCTTCTATGACATATGTTCCTGATGGTTAAGAGCTTTCACACACCCATCAACCCTCGCACACCCAGAGAAGTACAGCTTTAGGGAGCTGCTGGTAACTGAAAACACTGGACTGTATTTCTCAGGTGTGGTGGGGGGAGAAACTGACAACCAGGGAGTAGTCTATACCTTCCTTTTACACTTGAGAAAACTGAGTCTCAAATTCTTCAAGTGACTTGCCTGGGTCATTTGGAGACTTTATACAGAGACAAAATAATTCCCCAGAGATTCTTTGCCCTCTTGCTCACACCTTCAGAGCTCTCGTACTCCCTCCCTACATCCCTGATCAGAGGTACAGAAAAATCAAAAGTGATCAGGAGAAAGAACTATACTACAGTCTAAACAATAAACTACAAGACCCAACTGATTATATAAAAGAACAGTTTTCAATTTTATAAGTCTGCTGTCTCCAAAGATAAGAAACAAATGAATAGCAGCTTGATGGGTTTTAAATTTACTACTGGCAAAACTTCATGAGATTTCATAACTCTTCTTCTTCCTCCATTCCCAAAATATTCATCTCAAATCTTTCTGAAAAGGTAACTGCAGGTAACAGCTTAAAGTCTAAGTAATTTAGAGTTTTTATTGCTCAAGAAAGAATTAAAAAAACCCACAAAATAACTCCTGCATTCATATCTCTATGAATAAATCTTAAAAATTCACCATTAAATTTTTTATTGAAATCTCTTCACATGCAGGACTGAAAATCGGATCAATATGCCCATGGTTCCCTAAACACGTGGGAACAAAAGTATATAGATTTCTGGATTTTCAGTATTGTGGAGCTCACAAAAGTTACTGTAAAAACAGGAACTTACATCTCTGACTCCTCCTCCTTTTAAGCCCTTTGTCGACAGAGAGAAAACAATCCTACCTTAACTCAGAATTTGTTCTGTTAAAACTGAGCCGTTGAGAGCAAGCAGATAGTGGGCGGAACGCTTTCTAATGTCTTCAAATTTATGTGCACTTCCCTCTCTGACAGCCACATATTTGTTAAGTGCCTGCAAGCCTCTGAGACTTTCCAGCTCTTCAAACCACATTCCCGACGGAGAGTGGCAGCCAGCCAGTCCAATCACAAGCAGTCACCGTGGGCCCCACAACACAGGAAGCTCCTGAGGGCCAATCATGCGCGCCCTTTGCAAAAGACTAGTACAGGCTAAATCCCCAGACAGCAGTTACCGTTCGCCTCCACAGGGCTTTGCCTTATAGGGAAGAGCGATGTAAATCCTCCTTTTATTATTTGCTCCTGTGATATATGTGCTTCTAAATATGACCGTTTTCTATAACTAAAATGAGATTTGATTTTTCAATAGTATCTTTTCATTTTGAAACCTAGTTTAATGCTTATCTTTGCTGCAAACTGGACTCCGGCTCAACTCTAAGCTAATTTTAAAAATAATTAATCTCTTTAGACCTTTAATTCCTCTGAGGGGAGAGGATCATGGTAGCAGCATATAAGCATGGGCTCTACCTCTTCCTAAAAGGGTGAATTTAGGAAATAATTTAGCCTTTTAAATCACATTCTCATCTGCAAAATGAAAAATGTCATCAATCTCATGGGGATGCTGTGATCAAGTTCCTCACCAGTACGTGCAAAACCCGACATTGCTGACACTTAATATATTTGCCTTCCATCATATCTCAGTCATATATTATCTTCTGTCTCTCGGGTTTTTACTTTTAAATTTTATTTGCTATTCAGAAAGATACCTTATCTAATTAGATAACAAAAGTTAAACAAAAATCTATCTACATCTGTGAAAAAATATACAGGGATACCACTCTTGATCCCTTCCCTTTTGCTAAAATGTTCATATTTGTAGCCTAAAATGGGGTGCCTAATACTCACCAAATTAGAAAAAGATGCTCCCTCTGGTGAACAAATTACAGAGATATCTTACGGTGCTCAGACTAAGGCTGTATAACCTTAAGAACTAACCTTTAGTAGTTAAAAAATACCAAAAAGGAACCTTAAATCTGGTTTGTATGTTTCATCGCCACTAACACAGATTGATTTTGGCTCCCTTAAAAACGGAAGCCATTCCTACTTCTCATTTCACTCCCTCCAATATGTAATTCTTTACATAAATACAGTGAGCACTAGCTTCCTGTTAGGAATATCACAGTTGTTGGTTGAAAGTGAACATACAATGTAGATTCTGATTGGGTAGCTCTTGTAAGCAGGTTTCTTCCTACCTTCCTGATGCAAGCATTCATAAACATAGAGCTGGCCCCTGGGGATACAGTTCCTGTCCTCAGGGACCTTACATGGGGTGGTTGATTTCTGAACAAATAAATGCAATAAAGTAAAATATTATTAACCATATTATGTGTATTACTTAAAATCTCCAAATTTATTTTGCCTTGGCCAGATAGCTTGGTTGGTTAGAGCATCGTCCAGAAGCACAGAGGTTGCGGGTCTGACCCCTGGCGAGGGGACATACAGGAGCAGACCAATGTTCTTGTCTCTCCCTCCTTTCCTCTCTCTCTAAAAATCAATAAAATAAACAGAAAAAACTCTAATTTCTCATTTACTAAATATTACAATAATCAAAATTACTTTTGGTTCCAATTTTAATACTAAGACTCAGGGTTTTGTTAGAAAGGACCTTATGTCTATGATGAAAAGGGCACCCTTTGGTCAAAATTAGCTGGTCTGTAAAAGACAAGTACGCTATTTTACTAACACGTTTAAATGAATATTTAAAAACTTGTTAATACTTAAAGCAATTATAGTACATTGTTCTTACCATGTTAAATTCTATGATTTCTCTTGATCCAGAGATCTTAAAATTCTTTAAAAATAACTTTATTTTTCAAAATATACCATTAAAATATGCAGAAAATATTTTTACTTCAATTGTACAAATATTGGCTAAAATATAAGCCATTAGTAAGACTTCTCAGGGTAGAGACAGAGGGAGATAAGAAACTAACTCCATCATCCAGCTACCTGACTACCTCTGGCCACATTTTAGAAAGACATACTCTAATCTGGAGAAATGTTTCCTTGTTAAGGACAAAACAAAACAATATAAAACAACAAACCACTTTAGTGAAATAATTGCATAAAGGCTAAAGAAGGAGTAGAAAAAAGATTCTAAACCTCTTTCTGCTCTCCTATCTCACCACATACCTCTCAAGAAAGAAGAAAACAAGGCAAAGAGAGAGAAAGGGTAAGTGGTTTAGAGAGCACCTTGAAACAAGTTTCTCTTGATTTGAAATATAATGAAACTCAACCACTTAAAAAAATATATATATATACATACCATGCAACCCTCATTCTACTTAAAGCTGCCTTATTCAAACCCTAGGTTGATTTTTTTAAACAGACATATACCACAGACATATTATTTTATATATGTATGTGTACATATATGTGTGTATATATACACATGCACATATATGTATATATACACACATATATAAATAGATATTACTCAAATTTGTGCATCAAACTATAATTTCAGAAAGGATTCTGTGGCTAAAAATGATGAGACATAGTACCTAGAAATAATGATATTCTAGTCCCCATAGAACAACCCCAAATCTCTTCATTTACTTACATGTTTTGGGTCTTTGGAATCCAAGCTATCTATGACTATTTGCAGGTCCTTGATCTCCTTCTGCTTTTCAGCAATTTCTTGCCTTTGCTTTTCCATCTGCATTTCTAGATCCAGAGCGTCTTGGCGTAATTTATTTAGAAGTTGTATTCTACCACTCAACTGCTTGAAAAGAAGGTCTTTCTCTGCTTCTGAAACCTAATCCCCCAAACCCAACACACAATTAACAGGATAGCAACACTGATTTGCAAATTTAAAGAAAGCAACTTTTATAATTTAAAAGTATTCTGTAACCTATCAGTTTTTTAAATAACAGTATAATGTCAAAGTTATCTAGGCATTTCCTCCATATTGCACACTTTTATGCTTATATGTAGAAAATCTTATAAAAGTTTATAAAAACTAATAATTTAATGGCAGGTAAAAATGAATTTGTCATTCTAGTATACACAACTTGTAAATTATTAATAACCAAAATATTAATGGTAGCTGACTTTATATATTACTTTACGTAAATGTACTTACCCTTATTATTAGCATATCAAGCAAATTAATACTGCAATAAAAAATTTATATTTATATTTATTTATTTAAAATAACTACTGTTTTTGCCTGACTGGTGGTGGTACAGTGGATAGAACATCAACCTGGGATGCTGAAGTCCCAGGTTCGAAACCCTGAGGTTTCCAGCTTGAGCACAGGCTCACCAGCTTAATCAAAGGGTCACTGGCTTGACTAGAGCCCCCTGGTCAAGGCATGTATGAGAAACAATCAATGAACAATTAAAGTGTCGCAACTACAAGTTGATGCTTCTCATCTCTCTCCCTTCCTGTCTCTCTCACAAAACAAAACTACTTTTTCCAAGCACATTTTGTAAGCATCCACTTATTTTAAAATTATGCACATTATTTACATATATTAATCTAGCTACATAAAACTTTGGTCAGTACTATTATGAAACATTGTTAGTTAATTATTAAAATCATTCTTGATAGTTCCCTCTACCACATCTCCCACTTTCAATCCATCTTTAAGACCTACCCATCGACCAGGCGGTGGTGCAGTGAATAGAGTGTTGGACTGGGATGCGGAAGGCCCAGGTTTGGGACCCCGAGCTCACCGCTTGAGTGCAGGCCCACCTGGCTTGACCAAAAGCTCGCCAGCTTGGACCCAAGGCCCCTGGCTCCAGCAAGGGGTTGCTCAGTCCACTGAAGGCCCGTGGTCAAGGCACATGTGAGAAAGCAATCAATGTACAACTAAGGTGTTGCAATGGCAACGAAAAGCTAATGATTGATGCTTCTCATCTCTCTCCGTTCCTGTCTGTCTGTCTCTATCTGTCCCTTTCTCCCTCTCTCTGTCCCTGTTAAAAAAAAAAAAAAGACCTACCCATCAGTTCTACTGCCAAATTTTACATAGAATCAGTCTATTTTCTCTCCATGCTCACCATCACCTTCCTAGTGCATGCCATTATCACCCCCTGCCTGTACTAAATAGCCTCCTAACAGATGGACACATCTCCATTCTTTCCATCTCCCTCATTTTACTGTCTTGCAGTAGCCAGAGTGCTCTTATAAAAATACAAATAGGATCAGCCACTCTACTACCTAAAGTTCTTCAAAGGTTTCCCATTACACTCAAGGTAAAATCCAACCCCCTTAAAAGCACCTACAAAACCTGGCATGATCTTTAACCTTGTCTTCCACTATGCTCTTGCTCACTCTGCAGAGGAACCTTTAGTTAGAAGGTGTTGACACACATTGTTGCCTCTTCCTGGAACACCTTCCTTCAATTGCCCACTGCCTCCTTCTCACCCTTTCAGTCTTAGTCTAAATGTCACCTGCTCAGAGAGGCCGTTGTGGGTCCCCACAATTTAAATTATATCCTTTTTATTGTCTTTCCTAATTTTCTATATTTTCTGCAATACTTGTTATTTAACTATAAATTTTTTACTTTATTTTTCTTGTTTATGCCTATTTCCTGTCCATGAGCATGAGATTCATATCTCTTTTGTTCATTACTCAGGGCCCAGTCGGCAAATGCCACAGAGCAGTAAGCCTCTCATCAACTTGAATCAATTTCTAGTTACTATATAATATGAAATTAACAATATAGTACATCTTTTAAAAAATTTATAATTTGGGCTTTACATTTTTGTTCAACATACTATGGTTTGAAAGCAGTTACCATCATAATTTTGAAATACTGATTTTTAAAAGTTGTAAATAACTAGAACCTTATTATACATACTTAAAAACTAAAATGTCAAATACTTCCTTTTTAAAATTTTCTCCCTATGCAATTACATCATGGTAAAGCTGCTTACTTCTTCATGACCCATTTTGTAATTTCTGAGTATATCACGTCCGTCCTTTTGTACACCACATTTTATATCATTTAAATTTCTCCTGCTTGTTTGATAATATTCATGGTGCAGTAGAGATGTCTACTAGATCCCAGGATCTTAAAGGTAGGGAGTGCTTAGTTAAATTAGGAGATTAGCAACTTCCTTATGTAAGTTAGGTGCTTTCTTAGTAAGAGCGACTAAATACATCTTTTTACATAAATCTTAAGTAATTTATTTCTACAAACTTTATAAAATGCTAATAAGATCTCATCATGATTGGAAGGAAAATGTAATTGGAAATGCTAAAACTATATTTGACCTTGAAATTTGTTATTCCATAATTAATTAAGCAGCACTGATCTGAAACATTGTTTGGACAACAGTATGGTGACAGGCAGACAGGGGCCTGGGGGAGGTGGAAGTGGGCAAAGGGAGGATAAATGGGGAAGGAAAGAGACGTGAGCATGGGTAAGCACACAAGGCAACATGCAGATGACGTTTTACTGAGTGATATACTTGAAATCTGTACAGTTTTAGTAACCAAAGTCACCCCATAAATTCAATTAAAAATAAATATAAATAAATAAAAATAAAAATAGTTTTACACGGTTGTGAAGGGAGAAATTACATTTCATTTTTTTGCATTTCCTCTTAGAATTGTTGCTTTGCTTTTACATACTTTTTTAACTTGTATAGCTTCTTCCAGTTGTTTAAATTCTTCAGTAGCTCTTAAAATTTGCTGTTCTGCCTTTTCTATTTCATCATGCAGTTCTGATAGTCGAGTTTGTGCTGCAAATTTAAAACCATGGACACAGACACACACAAGAAAAATCTTGAATTCTCAAATTCCTATCAGATTTTTTTCTTCGCAATAACCTCATCCCCCCAGTTAAATTCTAGATTACAGATTATAATAAGTTATAGATCACAGGAATAAAAAACATAATTTCTTATGATGGTTTTCCTTTCTTTTAATCTTTCATTTCATGATATGCATTAGAACAATAACTGACCTTTTAATTTATAAAATTCTTAACACAGAAGGGGCTTTACTTGATAATCCCAACACTAAAGAATTCTTTTGAGATAATAAGGATTTTAGTGGTAAACATGCACTTACATGTCAATAAGTTACAATTAGGCTCAAACTATTAAAAAAATATGTTAGAGGTAAATGTTTTTATGAGACTCAATATCAAGAAATTCACTAAGAACAGTCTTTCTCAGCTAAAGGTGAATCTCAAATCAATTTTTTTGTACCTCAAATTTTCAATTTCTTTCTCTCCCTCCTTCCTTCCCTGCTTCCTATAAAATAATGACCCCCTTGAAGCTAGAGTGCACAAATACCTGATTTACTTTTTACTTTTGCTTTTCTCCTCTGGAGCCTGGCATATAGTATATACGTAGGCATGGACAAAGTCTCTTTTCTTCCCTCTCCAAATTAGCCTCTACCAGCCTTCCACTTAACTACCAACCAAGGGAAGATGAGCTGCTAATCTGATTGGTGAAAACCCCACAATGGGCCATGATTACTAGTGAGATGTGTGCTCAGGTCCGCTTTCTCCTTCTCTCAGATCCATGCAGCTGAATGGGTGTGTTGGGAGTTTGCTACTAGAGGGTCTCTAAGTGCCCTCTTGGGTTGACTTCTTTGTGACTTGTCAGGAAGTGGTAAGACCCTTTGAATTCAATGTTTTGGGGGGTAAAGGGTGGGAGAGAAGGTTGAGGAGGTAGAGTGTGGGACAGGGTGGGAAGAGCCAAAGGCTCAAGCATAAGGAGAGTGCGCTGATCCAGCTGACCCAAAGCACTGCTTTAGGTGTTGGCTACATGCGTAGTAATAACTGCTACAAATACTACTAATTATGCCTTTGGATGTACAGCTCCAATGGTGAGAGGATCGGTTGGCAGGAGCAGATTTAAGCATTCTTGTATCCCCTGATATGCTGCCATCAAATTACTGTCAAAAACCCCATTTTCTACCATAAAAGAACTAAAAAATAACCTGCTCAGTGGATCACTACTTTTTAGACTTTGCACATAAACAACAATTTAATATGTTACTTCAGTATGTTAGTAAAAGAATTATAAAACAAAATCTGCCTACATATTTAATGTTTTTATATTTTTAAAGAATTTAAGGCCTTGGCCGTTGGCTCGGCAGTAGAGCATTGGCCCAGCATGTGGAAGTACTGGGTTCAATTCCGGGCCAGGGCACATAGGAGAAGCGCACACAGGAGAAGGGCCGATCTGCTTCTCCACCCTTCCCCCTCTCCTTTCTCTATCTCTCTCTTCCCCTCCTACAGTCAAGGCTTCATTGGAGCAAGCTGACCTGGGCCCTGAGGATGGCTCCATGGCCTAAGCCTCAGGGGCTAGAACAGCTCCAGCTGCAATTGAGCAATGTCCTACAGAGCGTCGCCCCCTGGTGGGCATGCAGGGTGGGTCCCGGATGGGCACATGCAGGAGTCTGTCTGCCTCCTCGCTTCTCACTTGAAAAAAATACAAAAATATACACACACACAAAAAAAAGAATTTAAAGTAACTTTTTAAAACCTGCACTTATTTTTCTTTCTTTGTCTTCTAGTTGTATGTCCAGTGGTATATGGGCTCTCAAGTTCTGCTCATTTCTAGGTTGTTCTCCTTCATCTGGCTCCATCTTCTTGATCTCTACTGGCTGGACTTTATCAATAATGTAGTTCTCTGTAGTAAACATATTTCTCTTGTATCTGGATTTGCCAATATAAGGGCTTTCATCTGGGGTTTTATCAATTTCAACATACTAAAAGCAAAATAAATGAATAGATTTATGGTTTATTAAGTAACTTATAAACAGTCAAGTGACATTATTCATTTTATTAGTGAAGATCATATCACAGAACTGCCAAGACATTTATTAATCCTAAATGCCTAGAAGTTGAAAAATATATGCCATCCTTTTATTCTTTATATATCAAAAAGAACTAGAGCAAAACATGGTCTCAAAGGAGTTCTTCTATTCCTGAAGAGTGAATCTAGACTGACTGATTAAAGAACTTTCTACAGTTCTGTGATTTTAAGCATTGCTTAATCTTTCAAATTGGAAATCTAGGTATTTTATCTTGGTTTCTTGGCAGATATTTAAGTAAAATCTCAGTTTAATAAATTTTAATAATTGCATTTTAACTAAATAATATGATATTGGTTGGAATCACTGGGTCTTAGAAGTTAAGTGGTTTCTCTTTAGTAGTAACATTTATAGCATTTGTATAAATAGTGGTTGACTAATATTGGACCCAGTGATTACTGAACAAACAAGGTACAGAGGTGACTATTCCATGGTTGCTGAAGCAGGCAGTGCACTTTTTCTGGAAGTTTAGATTAAAAGGAGATGGTTGACCATACTCTCAAGTGAGATAACTGAGGGTCAGAAAGCTGCTTTGGGTTACGGATACAGCTATAGGTAAAGATCCTTCTGGGCCTTTTATCTCTTTTGGATAACACTCTAACTTAGAGAGTCAAATAATTCTCAGATTCAGCCAAAATACATTTACTTTGCTGATGCTCTCATAACAAGAAAGTGGAGTGGTTACTGATAAAATCCCTCGCAAGTCTCCTCCACCTGTCCTCCCCTGCCCCACTATGTTTGCTTTAAAACTTTGGATTACTAAAAAATTAAAATAACTCACCTCTGATGGATAATAATTTAGTGGCTCAAATTTAGCATCAATTTTATAAAAGGCCAATTCCTGTTCCAGCTCATACTGTTTCTGACATGCTCGTGTTAGTTCCATGGTCTTCTGTTTTAGCTATTGGCCCAAATTGATAAGAGACAACATATAGCATCAGCAAGTTAGTATAAAGGTACAATGGTATGGAGCAAGTTCTAGTCATAACTAATAATTAGATTGTTTTAAACCCACAGCAAACAGCACAACATTCAGAGCATCTTATAATTCTAAAGTATTAGAAAGAATAAAACACAAAATTATCATTTCATAAGAGATCACATAAAAGACCTTTGAAGTTTATATGCTATTTCAGGATATAATGAATGAAATTTTAAAATATAATTTAAATTTGCTTTATCCAAACATAAAAATAACTCTGTACCAATTATTTTTAAGTTATTAGTCTACTAAGTATCTCTTCCCAATGTCCCAATAATTAACACTAATTTAACTTATTCTGTGATTTTAATAATAGTTCAAATCATGGATGGAAATATCTAACATTATAAAGGAATTAGGAGGAAGAATGAGAAGGATGAAAATAAGAGCTTGATTTTAACTGATGTACTATTGTTGCTGTGGTATTTTGGCTAATAGCATCTCAATTTTAAGTGTTCAGAATACTATAATAGAGGATAAGGGATGTGAATAAGATTAACCAGATCCAAGTATGTAATATTAAATTTTTAATAAGGTAATTCTAGAAGTACAACATTTTAGTTATTCTTAGAAATTTTTAGAGTTAGAATAACAGAAATCATCCAATCTAATTCTCTGATTTTATAAATAAAAATATTGAGCCCCAGATTGGTTAATGGCATTGTCAAAGTTACATATTAGATTAGTGGCAGAGGCTAAATATTTTATTAACTATGAGTACCAGTACTCTTTCTATGACAAGAATCCTTTGAGTTTATTTCAAAGGTCCACTAAGTGATTTTCACTGTTTATTTTTGCCAGTGTCTGATAGTAGATACCAAACAAAAAACATGCAGAAAAACTTTATTAATATTAAAATGCAAGCTGAGAGACTAAAAAATAAACAAACATAAACATTTTACAAGGCCAGGAAATCAAACTCGTGCATGATTTAGCTTACAGTCACCTCCTGATTATCCATCAAAGGGAAGTAATGCTAAACTAGATAAGAGGTAATCTTGATTGAGTACTCAACCTGTGTGCCAGACTCTGTACTAAGCTTTTTACCTGAGCTATCTCACTGAATCTTCACAACTACTTTATGACATGATAAAAGCTGCATCGAGAGGTTAAATAACTTGCCCAGTTGCACAGCTGGTCATGGAAGAGGCCAGGTTCAATTCCAAGTCTCTTGATTTCAAATCAATCACACTGTCTGTTATACTATACTGCCTTCAATGATCTGCAGCAGGGCACCCAGCAAATTACCCACACTGATGCTCTTTCAGTGACTGCTCATAAACCACCAAGTCTCAAGAAAGCAACTCACAACCAACAGTGTCAACTATTCTTGGGCTTTTTTCCCAAAGACCATTGGGCAATAGGGCCAAAGGCAAATGTGACTGAAACCACGGAGAATGTATGGAAAGGTCTCTGCAGGCAAATTAGAATAAATATTCTATGCATCTTTAAACACCTTTGTGTCTTTTATAGCATTAAGTGCAGCGTGTAGTAAGCATTCAATAAATGGCCAGTGAGGGAATACAAAAATAAGGCAAATTAGGAGTCAAAGGATATAGGCTAGGTATAGTATTAGCTATGGATAATCAAGAACTGACTGCAGTTAACATATTTACCAATAGGAAAAACAATAGAAAATTCTTCCCCCGACCCCCAACATTCAAATTCACTCTCCTACACACACATCCATTAAAAAAATTATACATACTTACACAAGCACATTTCATGGGAAGGCAAGCCAGTTTCAAAACTTAAAATGTACATAAGCATATTAATACAAATTATCATGCAAACCATGAATAATAAAGTGTGCATTCAGTCCTGAAGAAGCTACCTTTAAGGAAGAATAAAGAATCGGTAGAAAAGGGTCTGCAGGAAACCAAGACAAGGGCTAAAAGGAGAAAGAAGCAAACAGAAACCATCACCTGGAGAACTTTAGAGTATTCTTTACTAATAACTTGTCTTAAAAAAGATATTGTTATTAGACTTGCATTGTTCTCATAGAAATACATTTTCTCATCATTCTATCAGTTAGAGATTTACCCCCTTCCATTACTCAGCTTGATTCATTACAAATTATTTTCATACTCATTACCTCATTAAGTCCTCACAACTCTGTGAGATTGGAAAGACAGGTAAGTCATCCTCATTTTAAAAATGAGGAAACTAAAGAACCAGAGTTAAATAACTTTCAAAAAGACAAAGAGCAATATTAATATTAAAGATAATCAAAGTTAGTACTTATTGGTGGCAGGAGAGGGCTATTATAGTTTAAATGCCACCAGCAATTTTACTTCAATGTTACTACATTTCTTTTATAGGCTGATCTCCAACAACTAAAGAAACATGAACTTAAAGCAAGGAGATTCCATTTTTTTCCTATTTACAAGTTCAAAATAACGTAGTGATTTATACTAGATAAGTACTAGTATGAGTGCATAAGATTTTCATATACATTTCTTTATATCATATTACCGTATTTCCCCATGTATGAGACGCACCTTAATTTTGGAGCCCAAAATTTGAAAAAGAAAAGTATTACATAAATTATTAAACTCAAGTTTTATTCATCATAAAATTCATACAATTCCTCATCACTGTCAAATGCAAGTAAAAAACTCTACAAGCACTGTATAAGATGCACCTAGCTTTTAGACCCTAAGTTTTTTGAAAAAAGGTGCATCTTATACATGGGGGAATATGGCATATATATATATATATATATATATATATATACATATGTATATATATATACACATATATATTTCTTTAGTTGTTGGAGAGTATATATAAAGATATTTTTGTAGTATTGTTTCTAAAACAACAAAGTGGAAGCAACCTAAATATTCTTCAATAATAATAGGCTATATAAATTATGGAGGATCCATATAATGGAACACAATATAGACTCTGAAAAGAGTAAGAAAGATTTCATGGGTGATATATATATATATACACACACACACACATGTATACAGATATATGTATACATGTGTGTGTGTATATTTTTTAAACTTGGAGACCTGTCCATGATATGCTGTACTGTAAAACAAAAGATGCAGAATTCAGGTTCGATTCCCAACCAGGGCACACAGAAGAACCACCCATCTGCTTCTCCACCCTTCCCCTCTTCTTTCTACCTCTCTCTTCCCCTCCTGCAGCCAAGGCTCCATTGGAGCAAAGTTGGCCCGGGCACTGAGGATGGCTCCATGGCCTCTGCCTCAGGCGCTAGAATGGTTCTGGTTGCAATGGAGCAATGCCCTGGATGGGCAGAACATCGCCCCTCAGTGGGGCATGCCAGGTGGATCCCAGTTGGGCCCATGCGGGAGTCTGTCTCTCTGCCTCCCTGCTTCTCATTTCAGAAAAATACAAAAAACAAAACAAGAAGATGCAGTATTAAAGATATATAGTAAGATTTTTTTTTAATCAAAAAAATATGAAAAAATAAATGCAGGCCCTGGCCAGTTGGCTCAGTGGTAGAGCGTCGACCTGGTGTGTGGAAGTCCTGGGTTTGATTCCTGATCAGGGCACACAGGAGTAGTGATCATCTGCTTCTCCTCCCCTCCCCCTTCTCTATCTCTCTCTCTTCTCCTCCTGCAGCCATGGCTCAATTGATTCAAGCGCATTGGCCCTGGGCACTGAGGATGGCTCCACAGAGACTCTGCCTCAAGTGCTAAAAATAGCTCCATTGCAAGCATGGGCCCCAGATGGGCAAAAGCATTGACTCCAGACAGGGGGGTTGCTAGGTGGATCCTGGTCAGGGCATATGGGCCCCAGATGGGCAAAAGCATCGACCCCAGACAGGGGATTGCCAGGGTACATGTAGGAATCTATCTCCCTTCCTCTCACTTAAATTAAAAAAATACATATATATATATAAATATATACACAAAGGTATATATAAATAATTACATATCCATTATGTAATTAAATGTTTATTATATAAGTACAGAAAACAAAAAGGATATATATTAACATTCAGACAGTGGGGTTGGGGAAGAGTGAGACATTCATTTTTTACTGTATACATGTTATCAGAATTTGTTATAATAAAATATTAATTTTGCAAAGAAATGTGTTTTTAAATGGTTAATGATAAAAATAACATGACACAAAGAAGAGCAGTCTATCTTCTAAACAAAAATGGTTATAAAAAAACAAAACATCTAGTTAACCAATGTCACCCTATTAAACTTAATTGTCTAAAGAAAAATAAATTTTAAAAATACTGTTGACAATTTACAAAACATTTATTTGCATCACAAATATATCAACAACATAAACAAATAAAAGAGAAAACTAGACAACTATAATAATCCATAATTTGGGGATAGCACAAAGTCATAAAACAAAACATTCTGCCAAGGTTCTCAATGGGTTGACTAACATGGACCAAGAAGTCAGCACACAGAAATTATAAGTTCTTTTAAAAGATGGATGCTATATTATAAAAAAGATTGATAACTCAGGAAAAATTTGTCAGTGTTCACAGATGTTAAGTGATACCTTAGTAAGTACTGGTGTTTTTGTTTATTTTTTAAATACAAATGTTAGGTGATGGCATAAAGAGTTCACTGCTAAAATAAAACTGTCACGTAAGTCTCCAATGACTTAACTGCTCATCGATTCACTTTATTGTGGAATGCAAAGCAACAGAAATGTATACAGAATAAGATTAAACCATTGATAATCACCAGTTAACATCATATACATATAATATGCCTTCAGAATACCGCTGCCATATTTAAAAACGACCTTCGGATAAGAGACATATGAAGGAACTCACATAAGATCTAAATATTTGACTAAGAGACCTAGGGAAGCTGACCTTTCATCATGTCCCCTGGTATAAGTTATCTTTTTTCTTAGTCAAAGACAGCTCAAGTAGAAGGTAGTTAAGTATTTGGATTTCAAATAACAACTTCCCTCTCTACACAGAGGAGGAAACACTTTTTTTCTTATTAAAAATTTTAAGTGCTTAAGCAGAATTCTTGTCAACACGGAAGTAATTAAGCCAGAATGCCCATCGTGAAAGGAAAATACAAAAAAAAGACAACTGTATGTAAGATTCTAGTTATATTAGTCAGATTGTCCAAGTTGAAAAGGCCTTTTAAGATCATTTAATCTACATCTCTAATGTTTTTATCTTTTCCCCCCAAAATAGGCACAGGCCTGTTTCAGTGACAACAAACATATTCAAGAGCCATCACATTTTACCTCGGGACAGTTATTAGAAATATCAAATTTCTTCTTCATTACTAAATAAAAAAGTGTCTCCTGGATTTGCTATTTCTTAATTTTACCTCATGGGACCTTAGTCAGTAAGCCTAAGTCCCTTCCTTGAAACAGTCCTTGAACTATCTCTGAAGGCAATCATCACAACCCTCTGGGTCTCCTTTTCTCCAATCGGGACATTCCTGGTTGCTTTGGACATGCCTCGCCAGACATGGTCTCACGAACTTTAAAGACTCCCAGGTAACTTCTAATCATACACTATCTAGCACATTTTAAATCTCTTTTAAAATATGTTTTCTTTTTATTTCAATCACAAGAACAAGTCTTATAAAATTTAAACATTACAGATATACACAAATGGCAATTTAAAAGTCTATAATTCCATTATTCAAAAATAACTACCATAAAGAGTTTAGTACATATTCTACCGTTTTCCCTACACATACTGATACTATTCTATACTATCTTTATACGGAAGATCATCCTTGATATACTCTTTTGTAGCTTGCTTCTTTTCACATAGCAATGTGTGTTAGACATCCTTCCATATCAGGACACATAGCTCTACCTTCTTTCAATATTGAACAAGATTAATATACCACATGGATATCCACTGAAGGACAATTTAGTCACTATCAATATTTTGTTAATATAAACAATATTCTCTAGGGAATGTCCATATATATATATATTTTATATATATAATGCATATATATTATGTATATGTATATTTATATATGTACATAAACAATATCTTTTTTTTTTTCCCCCCAGGGACAGAGAGAGCGTCAGAGAGAGGGATAGATAGGGACAGACAGACAGGAACGGAGAGAGGTGAGAAGCATCAGTCATTAGTTTTTCGTTGCTGTTGCAACACCATAGTTGTTCATTGATTGCTTTCTCACATGTGCCTTGACGCCGGGCCTTCAGAAGACCGAGCAACCCCTTGCTGGAGCCAGCGACCTTGGGTCCAAGCTGACGAGCTTTTGCTCAAGCCAGATGAGCCCGCGCTCAAGCTGGTGAGCTCAGGGTCTTGAACCTGGGTCCTTCCGCATCCCAGTCCTACGCTCTATCCACTGCGCCACCGCCTGGTCAGGCACATAACACATTCTTGCTACCATTTCTACAGAACACCTTATTGAAAATATAGATTATATAACAATTACATAATAATTAAGAAATAATAGTAATATAAACATTATATATATTTCCAATATATAGGACATAGGGTATATAGTCCATTTAAATTTGAATAATTTCACCCAATTGCCTTCTAAAAGTTTTTGCCAATGTACAGTTTCACCAACGTTGTTGTTAAAAAGAAATTGACACAACTATGGGAAGGTCTGACCAGCTCCTCATAGTGGGGGGCTTCACTTCCCTCCTTTGTTCTAGGTACTGTACTTCACATAAATGCAGCCTAAGAGAGCATTTGACGTTTGGCCAACCATGTCATATAGTGCTTGGTCAACTACAACTTGTAATTTTTGCACATATTTCTCTTAAACTTACATCTTCCCCATTCTACATTCAGAAAGTCATGTGTTTAGACCCAAGGACAACGAACTCTCTATTTCAAGATATATATAGTCAAAGCAATGTAAAATACAAACTTACCAGCTCGGTTTTCGTGTTTAGGTTACTCTCGAGCTCTTCACAGCTCTGTTTTTGTAATACAGCCTCCTCTTTTAATGATTTGTTCAATTTATCTTGATTTTTAATTTCCTCCAGGAACTTAGTTTGTTTTCTCTTAAGCTCTTCAGTTTCCATTATCTTCTTTTCCAGGTCTCTTTCCAGTCTTTCTACTTCTTCTGCCAATACAAATTTAATAGTTTATTAAACATTATATTTCCTAGTTGAAGAAATTTAAGAATATTTCTTAACTGACAGCAAAAGAACTCTTAGAATAGTATAAATGCCAATCTCTTTTAAAATTATTCACTATGAATAATGTTTTTGGGGAAAAAGACTATATTGAACCAGAAAGTGATTTACATTAAGAGATAAGAAGTCAAAATTTGGATAACAACTTTAAAAGATTACATTTTCCTTCCAAGTATTTAATTCAATTACTGCAGGGGTCCCCAAACTATGGCCCGTGGGCCGCATGCGGCCCCCTGAGGCCATTTATCTGGCCCCCCCGCCACACTTCCGGAAGGGGCACCTATTTCACTGGTGGTCAGTGAGAGGAGCACTGGATGCATCTGCACCCATAGTTCCCATTGAAATACTGGTCAGTTTGTTGATTTAAATTTACTTGTTCTTTATTTTAAATATTGTATTTGTTCCCGTTTTGTTTCTTTACTTTAAAATAAGATATGTGCAGCGTGCACAAAGATTTGTTCATAGTATTTTTTATAGTTCGGCCCTCCAACGGTCTGAGGGACAGTGAACTGGCCCCCTGTGTAAAAAGTTTGGGGACTCCTGAATTAGTGTATTGATAAATGAGGTTTCTTCCCAGGCTGCCTATAAAATGAATGTGGTATTTTATTTGATATTAGTAATTACACATTAAAGGATGTTGCAAGCATGTTTGCAAAATGCTATGCTATCTTAAAATCCTCCAGACTTCCCATTATGCTTAGGACAGGAGTGAAAAGGCCTACATGAAGAACTGACAAGGGTCTTCATGATTTGGTCCCAAAGTCCCTTTCCAGCCTGATCTTCAAGCACACCCCACTGAAGCCTTTCTGAAATGATTCTAAATCTGCAGATGTGTGATGTCTCTTCTCACCTGCATGCTTTTATTCACACCTTCCGCTTGGAACTGTCTTCCTCTACTACTGTCCTATTTTGTATCCTCCAGGTCTTAATTTTGAAAATATTTTGAAAGTCTGGCCTGACTGTACCCTCTCCCCAGGTTAGATGCTTTTCAGGGATGCTCTCACCCACCCCACCCCTTTGCTATGCCCCTTGTCACACTGGGAATTATAAAATGTGATCCAATAGCTTGGCTATCTGCCTTTCCCATTGAAGCTTTGTGAAAGCAGAAATTGCATCTACCTGGCTAACTACAGGATTCTAAGATCTCAGCACATTAAAGGCTCCTAGTTGATAATCAGAGTCATAAATGAATCATAAGTAACTTAAATATTTTTCCCAATAATATATTTATATGATGATTTTCCTTTGCATTATTTATATTCTTAAGGATTCTAAAACAGAAACTTCAGGGTTATAAATGTTGAATTAGAAGGGTCCCAATCTAATAAAAATATATATTAAAAGTAATGGGTCAAACAATTATGAAACTGTCATCTTTGTAAGTCAAAGCAGACTGACGTCAATTTCAAATAATTGTATAGGTTCATTTCCTAAACACTGTAAAATGGATATTTCATCTCTTCCTTTTTTTCCCACAAACCCCCATACTTCTATTTGCTTTCTCAGTTGATGTCCTCATGTTTTATGAGAAAACAGACCCCACCAGTGGGAACTTCCTCACTTTCCCACCACCAAAGCAATGAAGCTATCTGCACATGCACACATCTTCTCTACCCTCTGATGGAGAAAGTGTCCTGTCTTATGAAGACAGTCTTTCTTCCTTTTCCCTGATCTCTTCTTGTCTGCTCAAGGACCAAAAGAATTAAGCCATGATTTGTCTCTCTACCCAGCTCTTGAATATTGTTTCTTTCATTACTAGGTTTGAGGTTAACAGCATTGGCTTCTGCCTATTTCCTGGTCTGGAAGCTATTGGTGAGTTTATTTTTAATTTAAATTTTTTTAAATTTACTTATTAGGTAATAGGGAAGAGAAATTGTGGAAGTTTCAAATCTTCACCAAATGTCTCCCTCCCATCTATAATCTAGCATTTGTCCTAGCCTCGCCTTCACTGCTCTTGTGCAGATCATCATCATGTTGCCAGGCTAGCACACTTCTCTGTGCTCACCTTCCTTCTTCGTGGCTCAGCAACAATAACCATAGCTAACCACATCCTCCCTTGAAACCTTCTTGTCCAAGCTTTTGCAACTCACTGTTTCCTGTTTCTTTCCTACCTTGCTGGTCTCTTTTTCTGACTTTCCTTTGCTGGTTCACCTTCTTGCTCATCCCAAACCTTGCCTGAGTGAGCTAATTGATTTTGGTGGAATTAAATTATTATTTTTATGCTGGTGACTTTCGAATGTATATCTCTAATACAGATCTCCTTGAACCCAAGACTCACATTTCCACCTCTTCTTCCTTTTTTTTATAGAGTATTTAATAAAGTTACCATGTGTATAACATTTGACAAATATTTATTATGTACCTAGTCTATGCCACACAATATGGCCACACAGTAGCAGATGGTCCTTCAGTCTGCACTTAAACTCCAGTGTTATGAAGTTCCTTTATGTCACATGATAACCCAGTTCATTTGGATAACCCAACTCTTCTTGGTTGTCTCAGAGACATTCAAACTCAGCATTCTAAGTTCTACCATTTTTATATATAATGTCACCATCCAAGCACTTATTCAAGACAGAAGCCTGGGTATTTCCAATCCATTAGAAGGTGCTGCTGAACACCCAAAACTGATCCATGGATAACATACCCACCACTTTAATACATGCCATGAATATTTTCTAGCCTAGATTTCTGCAATAGCCTCCTCACATCCCTTTAGCTCCATTTTGCTGTTCTAAACATTTTCCATCCTGTATCAGAAATAATCTTAATATATACAATGGTTCATGTCCCACTCCTGCTTAAAGACTATCATTTTTTTCTACACCTGGAATAAAATCTAAATCCCAAGGACCTGTGCCATCTCAGCCCTCCCCATTTCTCCAAACATTTCCTGGAGCTATCCCTCCAGTCAGACTAATCTCGATTCCCTAACTCACCAGGGTCTATCAACCTTGAAGTATAAGCTGCTCCCTCTCCATGAATGCCTTTGATCACAGGGCTAATCCATTCTTGCCTCTGCCATCAGCTTACCTATCACTTCCTCAGAGAGCCACTCCCTTATACCACATTTTCTCAAAAGGGGGGTTCTCCTCTGCTAGTTTATCAGGGTTTACTTGCTTTTTACCTGTCTTCTCCACTGAAACGCAAGCTGCACAAAGGCCAGAACCGTGTCTTACCACTGTATCCTCAACACCAGATACAGTGCCTGGCTCACACTGCGTGCTCAAAGCCTATTTGTTAAATTGAGTTATGGCTCCATTTCCCATGCAAATTTTAATAGCATTTTAAAGTCTGTAATATATTTTTCTAGATAACTTCTAAATTATTCCTCTCCCACCCAAATTTAGTATTTTGGCTTTTTGTTTGTTTGTTTTACAGGGATAGAGAGAGAGTCAGAGAGAAGGATAGATAGGGACAGACAGACAGGAACGGAGAGAGGTGAGAAGCATCAATCATTAGTTTTTCATTGCCGTTGTGACACCATAGTTATTCATTGATTGCTTTCTCAAATGTGCCTTGACCGCGGGCCTTCAGCAGACCGAGCAACCCCTTGCTGGAGCCAGCGACCTTGGGTCCAAGCTGACGAGCTTTTGTTCAAGCCAGATGGGCCCGCGCTCAAGCTGGCGAGCTTGGAGTCTCGAACCTGGGTCCTTCCTCATCCCAGTCCGACGCTCTATCCACTGCGCCACTGCCTGGTCAGGCTGTTTTGTTTTTTGGTTTTTTTTTTTTAAGTATGTCACTTTACCTAAGCTGAATCTCTCAAAAGCTTCCTGTCTGTCCCGAGTGGTTACTGGCTGCCCTTCCAAACTTTCCAATGAACGGAGGTGAAAAATCGTAAACTGGAGATAATGAGGAAGGGTCACAACAGGATTTTCAACTAGGATCAGAGAAGTTAAATCTTGAAGTGGTTTCAACTTGCTTACATCTTGAAGCTGAAATGACATATAACATTATTGGTATAATTTTAAAATCATATACATACCTAAAAAAAGTAATAAATATAGGAAATTGCTATTATTACGGCACAGAACTTATTCATGAAACCCATTATCTAAAAGTAGTGTGTGAGAGGAGGAAATAAAGAGGAGTATTTGAGTATCTCCAGTATGTCTGGGCAATATTAGGCATTTCCATATACCATTTATTTCGTGACTCCTCACAACAACCTATGATATAAGCATCATCTTAATTTTACAAATGAAGAGGCTCAAAGTCAGGTGACCTCTGCACAAAGAGCAGAGGTTATAAGTGAATAATTCAGGATTTGAATTTAAATCTGTGTAACACTAAACCTAGTTTATTTTCATTATGCTGATTGAACAAATTGGAAAAACTCAAGTAAATCCTCAGTTAACAGCTACTAATTGATAGCTAAAAGAAATAGCTATTAATTGATAGTGGAGATAGTTTTGAAGTGAGGTTTTTGTTTATCCAGTGAGGGATTTTAAAAGGTTGAAGAACGACTATTAACAGCTAGTACAAATAAATCTCATGTAAGTAATGTATATCACTCTTATTGATGCTAATGTTAAATATGAACTGGGATGAGAAAGTGATACAAAATTAGAAATAATCTTAAATATTGAATGATTTTCCTGTTAACATCAGCTGATGCTGAGTACTACCTAAGGATCAACTATTTGAGGAGTATTTATGGCAAACTTTAGATTCATGGATATCTTTTCCTATCACCTCATAAGCCCCAAGAGCTCCAAGGTGATGCCTTGCAAAATGGCATGGGGCCTGGGCTCTGAGGCTCCTGGGCTGTCACAGTGAAATGGTAGCCACCTTATCAGATCTTTATAAAGATGCACAGATGCTTTCTTTATAAGAAAGCACAGACATTGCTAATTGTACAGCATTAAACACACGTTTATTATTACTGGCTTCCACTGGTGAAGACTTAAGGAATACAACTTTAAAGTTATGGTTTTAATATATTTTCACATCTATCATTTCACCTGAGCCCATAGCACTGCTGTAAAGGAGGCAGAGTAGATTGTTTTCTCCAACTTAAACAGAGTTTTAGAGAGATGAAGGAATTCTCCAAAAGCACAAAAGGCACATATTAGAAGGCACATCTTTTATTTTCTATTTTAAGACAAATGTTCTTTAAATTATAGCACGCCTTCTGATTTTTTTTTAAGTGAGAAGCAGGGAGGCAGAGAAGACAGTTGCATCCTGACTGGGATCCACCTGGCAAGCCCCCCTACCTAGTGATGATCTGCCCATCTGGGGCTGTTGCTTAGTTGCTCGGCAATCAAGTCATTTTAGTGCCTGAGGCGAGGCCATGAAGCCATCCTCAGTGCCTGGGGCCAATTTGCTCCAACCAAGCCATGGCTGCTTGACGGGGAGAGATAGATAGATAAAGAGAAGGGAGAAAGGGAGCAGTGGAGAAGCAGATGGTAGCTTCTCCTGTGTGTCCTAACCAGGAATCAAACCAGGATGTCCATATGCCCGGCTGATGCTCTACCACTGAACCAACCAGCCAGGGGCCAACTTCTAATTTTAATACAGATTTAAATATATTAATGTTTTTACTTAGTAATGTTTACTGTACATCTAACTATGTAAATATTAAAGAAAATCACAAATTATACTCTAAAGAAAATATACAACAATTACCATGATAAAGTTGCTCTACTATAAAAAGCTAGTGATTGCCTGGTGGTGACACAGTGGATAGAACATTGGCTTGAGACTAAGAGGACCCAAGTTCAAAACTCCAAGATTGCTGGCTTGAGCGTGGGGTCGCTGGCTTGAGCGTAGAATCACAGACATGACCCCATGGTTGCTGGCTTGAAGCCAAGGGTCACAGGCTTGAGCAAGGAGTTACTGGCTCAGCTGTAGCCCCCAGTCAAGGCACATATGAGAAAGCAATCAATGAACAACTAAGGTACTGCAATGAAGATGCTTCTCATCTCTTTCCTTTCCTGTCTGTCCCCATCTGTCCCTGTCCCTCTCTCTCTTCCACACGCTAAAAAAAGAAAGAAAAGTTAGTGATTAACCTCCTAAACACATAACACTATAATCAAGATTAATTCATAAATTTGAAAAAAAGAAATCTGTTTCAGGCATTCAGTGACCTGAATTCTGGTATAAGGTATGTGACTTTAAGAAACTAATCCCTGCACTGTCTTAACAAGAGTGTTCTGAGGCTCAAATAAAATAATAACTGTGAAAATGCTACAAGGTCAACCCTCAATTACCAGGAAATTATGTAAACCAGGACTGCCTATATTTTATTACCCTAGAGAATCCCAGGTTAGGTCTGAATTTAATATTTCATCAAATGACCATTGATCTTAAAAGAAGAGACCCTACATTTTTAAAACTTAGATTTTAATATTTTTTTAAAAGTCCAAAAATTTGAAAAGCATTCTTATACTTTGAATAACTTACCGACGATATCTTGTTGCCTTTCAGATTGAGGATTCGCAAAGATTTTAACTTCTTCCCTAACCATGAAGGAATACGTTCAATTTCATTTCCTGCAAGGTTTAGCTTTTGCAGATTATACATATTCTCTATGCCTTCAATTTTGCTGGAAACCAAAGGATAAAATCAAGCCTAGTAAGTGACATGATAGAGTCCTTTAACTGTAGTTTTAAAATTAACCACCCTGGTTTTATGTGGGGTTACTTTTCACAATTTTAAATTATCAACCCATTTCAAAAATGAGAACCAAAAAAAGTGGCTAAGAACAAATTTATAACAACTTTGGTAAATTCTTCATTACTATGGCCAGGAATCCTACTGATCTTACTCTCAAATTTATTATGATCCCACAACACAGAAAAGAAGAGTCTGTCTGTGGCATTCTTACTAATTGCTGTAAAGAGTACACAGCCAGGGGAGAGCTGGAAAACTCAATGGCATAGCTCTGTACAAGAGAAGACGTCTTTAGTTATTACTTTAATTCACTACTGAAAAACTAGCTATGCAAGCAGGCTAGGACTGCCATTTTGAGCTGGTGTACTTCCAGAATAGTACTGTATTTATAAACATAAATATTTTAATAAGAATATGTAAATTAGTTAAATATCACCCATACTGATGAATTTTCATTGATGAAATATTTTCCCAAGTTGATACAATTTAATTATCAATTTAATTACTTGGTCAAGGGACCAGAATACTGGGCAAATTATTTCTAAGCTTCTTTATTTTCATTTTCATTTTGTTGAGATTATTTTTATCAGGATCAATTATTTTTTATACAAACTTTATATTAAGGACTTGATTCATTAATCAGTTATTTTCCCATTTATTTTTGCCATATCAGAGCTTCTGCCATTGTTAGTTGTTTTGTTGGCCATTATATATACAAAATCTAGTGTGGGGGAAGTGAACAGATGCAAACATATTTGCATCATTTTATCCATAACAAGATTTTATATGCAGTTTTAGCCAGTCAATTCTACTATGTTTATATTGTACACTAATACATATAAAATGGAAACAAGATTGAAAGTATACTTCTTATATCAATGAGCAAAGAACATCAAGATAAACACACAGGATGAAAATGAGTTGAAATATCTTTAGGATCAAAATGACAGGGTTAAAGCATATTGCTTCACGTCAACTTCCTTAGTATAATAGGCAGTGAGTCAAAGACTCTATCTGATAAAACTTCCTGTCAAAAATGGAATTAAGATAAAATTTGGTACTCAAAAAATATATCTCCTTCTTTGAGAACACTAGATATTATTCTGTCCTTTAGTAATGCTTAAACATGAAGGTAGTTATCATCTGTGAAGGGTCAGAGTATCACACTGCCCACTGTTTCAAAGTTTCTTTTAGTAATGTGGGCAGCATTAATCTATCTCTTTAACAAAGACAATGACCGTGCAATGCTACCTAAAGAAGTTCTTACTTACCAAATCTTGTTATATGATAAGTTGAGTTCACGTAATTTTAATAACTTATCCAACTTCTCCATCTTCCCTATTAGATTATGGCTGAGATTCAGTACTTCAAGTTTAACACATTTTTCCAAATTTTCAATATACTAATTGGAAACAAATGAATAATAACTGATATAACAGATGTCATGACATAAGCACATGTAAAACATGTATCAGAGGCTGTTTTGAGTCGTCTCAGAGAATAATAAACCCTTACTGCTATCCTGGACAATCCTGATGAGGCTCTCTGACCTGAAGTAGCAGCTCTCCTCAAGCCACCAAACTCTCCAAGTAGCCAACAGTTCCCATATTCTAAGAAGTGCAAGACTATCCAACAAAAATTTCCCCACCTCAAAAAAAAAAAAATTTCCCCACCTCAACTTTTCCATGTATCTCCCTTCCTCCTCTCTTTCCTTCTTCAACGTTCAACACGTACTTAGGCTCTTTTCTTTTTTTTTAACAGGGACAGAGAGAGGGATAGATAGGGACAGACAGACAGGAACGGAGAGAGGTGAGAAGCATCAATCACTAGTTTCTCGTTGCCGTTGCAATACCTTAATTGTTCATTGATTGCTTTCTCACACGTGCTTTGACCGCGGGCCTTCAGCAGACTGAGACACCCCTTGCTGGAGCCAGCGACCCTGGGTCCAAGCTGGTGAGCTTTTTGCTCAAGCCAGATGGGCCCGCGCTCAAACTGGCGAGCTCGGGGTCTCGAACCTGGGTCTTCCGCATCCCTGTCCGACGCTCTATCCACTGCGCCACCGCCTGGTCAGGCCGTACTTAGGCGCTTACATAACTTTTCCCTATTTCTTTTTTCTACACTCTTGCATCTACAGTCTCTATCGCTCTCCTTGATCTCCCCTCAAGTTTAAAATCTGTCATTATTCAACACATACTCATCATGTACTTATTACATACTAGGTGTGGCAATAGGCAATGGAAATATACTAGTGACCTAGACAATTGCCTATATCAAAAACAATGCCTAGCCTGACCAGGAGGTGGCGCAGTGGATAGAGCGTCGGACTGGGATGCGGAAGACCCAGGTTCGAGACCCCGAGGTCGCCAGCTTGAGCGTGGGCTCATCTGGCTTGAGCAAGGCTCACCAGCTTGGACCCAAGGTCGCTGGCTCGAGCAAGAGGTTACTCGGTCTGCTGAAGGCCCACGGTCAAGGCACATATGAGAAAGCAATCAATGAACAACTAAGGTGTTGCGACGGCAACGAAAAACTAATGAATGATGCTTCTCACCTCTCTCCGTTCCTGTCTGTCTGTCCCTATCTATCCCTCTCCCTGACTCTCTCTCTGTCCCTGTAAAAAAAAAAACAACAAAAAAACCAAACAATGCCTATATTCAGAATTGTTGGTAACTTACCCTAAATTTCTTGCCACCATCTTTAGAAAGTGAAAGGTTCAGAGATTTTACCAAGGCCAAATTGTCCTGTTTAGTAAGTTTCTTAATAAGGGCTTCTGTAATATATCGGACTCCTACATGTGAATCAGCTTCTGAAATTATAGAAACACAGCATTATCAGCATAGGAAGAAATGAGTACAATGAAATTGTTTTGATGATACATTACAAAAAATATGTGTTAAGCCATGTAAATGTAAAAACAGAGTTCTAATTGTACTGTTTTAATAATATTTACTTATATAGTATTCCATAATAATGACAATGTTATACTCTGTAAATACGTGGTGGGGCAAAAGAAGGTTTACAGTTCTTCATATGGCATATAATACAATAATAAGTAATACAGGAATAAACTGGTTTTCACATACAACTGTAAGTCTACTTTTGCCCAACTCTGTACTATTAGATGTGTGCCAAGCTTTGTGCTAAATGTTTTACATTTAAAAATGCAATTTATACAACAAATCTCTGACGTAGAAATTACTATTCCAATTTATTTTAAAAATTATAATAATTAGCTCAAAATCTTGTAGCTAGTCATATGCAAATCCAGGACTTGAACCCACGCAGATGAATCCAAAACTTACACTTTTAATCATATGCAGCACTGAAGTTTTAGCACTTAAAAAAAAAACTGGAGCCTAACCGGGCGGTGGTGCAATGGATAGAGCGTCGGACTGGGATGTGGAAGATCCGGGTTTGAGACCCCGAGGTCGCCAGCTTGAGCGCAGGCCCATCTGGCTTGGGCAAAATGCTCACCAGCTTGGACCCAAGGTCGCTGGCTCCAGCGGGGGGTTGCACAATCTGCTGAAGGCCAGCAGTCAAGGCACATGTGAGAAAGCAATCAATGAACAACTATGGTGTTGCAACAGCAACGAAAAACTAATGACTGATGCTTCTAACCTCTCTCCGTTCCTGTCTGTCTGTCCCTATCTATCCCTCTGACTCTCTCTCTGTCCCTGGGAAAAAAGAAAGAAAACTGGAGCCTGACCGGTGGTGGTGCAGTGGATAGAGCGTCAGACTGGGACACAGAGGACCCAGGTTCAAAGCCCCGAGGTCGCCCACTTGAGCACAGGCCCATCTGGTTTGAGCCAAGGTTCACCAGCTTGAGCCCAAGGTCGCTGGCTTGAGCAAGGGGTCACTCGGTCTGCTGTAGCTCTCTGATCAAGGGACATATGAGAAAGCAATCAATGAACAACTAAGGTGCTGCAATGAAGACTTAATGCTTCTCATCTCTCTCCCTTCCTGTCTGTCTGTCTGTCTCTCTCTCTGTGTCAAGAACAAAACAAAACAAAAAAACTGGCACTATTTAGGTTTTTAAAAATTTCATTCTAAAGTTCAAAAATGCTTAAATTCTTTAAAATCCTCTTTTCCTATTTTTTAATGGCGAGAAACTCAGATTTGTTGCTCTTTTAAATAGATAACATCATACTTTATAGAGATAAAGTACTAACTCGATGGATAGCACACCCTGTCCTAAGACAGTTCTGGATATTGCCATCAGTTTATTCAAACCATATTACAGTTTACAAAAACAGCCATAAAAATAAAATTACCCCTTGGTTCTTGATGAGTCAGAAAAAAATTAATCTTGAATTCAGATCCCTACTGTGGACCAAAGACTCCCCATGATTATTTATAATGATGTAATATTACATTAATTTTGGTTCAAAATAAAAGATTTTTCTTTAATATGGATTGTTCTAAGAGAAAAAATGAGTAAATTCTAATATCAATCAAATTAGAAATAACAGTGTACCCAATGTCTGTCAATAAAAACAACAGGTCAAGTTAGTACCAGGATATATGTTACATTTAGACCAAAAATGTTAAGTTCAATATTTTCCATCTGTACTTAGGAATATTTGGTCAACTTCATAGATTAGTCTAAATTCAATGCTGGTAATATTTATTAATAAAAACTGATCAGATATTCAGGTCAATAGTTTGACGGCTCTGACTTTGTTACTTAGCAAAGAAATAGTTTTCTTTCATATTTAATCACATTAAACAGATTCTTAGAAAAAGGAACCTACTTCTGAAAACAGATTCCTAGACTAACAGAATGCTTTTAAGGAGAAAAGGAAAAACAAAAACTAAAACCCTTGGTGGAACCCATACATACATGTCCTATTGTAGAAATCAGCTCATTCACAGATAAGCAGCTGGCCAAGGCGCAACTGGAATCATCCAATGGTAGATAACATTTTTATACTCAATTAAGGCACTCCATTCTGAAGTGCACAGATTTGGCAGCCCCTAACCAAGGATGAGGATAACTTTGGCAGATGAGCTTTAAGACACTCTCCTACAATAGGAAATAAAGCTTCCTCTTGGAAATTCCCTTCTCCTAACCCTTTCAGATATCTTCACCCTCACCCAGAAGCCTCCATCCTCCACTGTCCTTACCCAATGTCTGTCAATAAAAACAACAGGTCAAGTTAGTGTCAGGATATCTGTTACATTTAGACCAAAAATGTTAAGTTCAATATTTTCCATCTGTACTTAGAAATATTTGGTCAAATTCAAAGATTAGAAAGCAGTACCTCTATGGTCTTGGTAATCCAAAAGTACAGTGTTTTCATCTGCAATCTCCACTTGCTTACACCACTGTCCTCCAGAACGAAAAGGAAGAGTCTCAGATCCGCTTAAAGGTGAAAGTGATCTAGATCTCATATTGGACATAAGAGATGATGGACTAGGAGAATGAGATGATGGCATCTTTGGTTTGGAAAATTTTTGCTGAGAACCTTTCCTCATTGCAAGAAGAAGGCCAAGTGTCCATCAAAACCTGTAAGAGTTTTCAGGATATTTAACAAGTTTAATATTTTAGAGCTATCAAAACTATTCATCTATTTCCAGAATTTGCAAGACTACAAAGTTATAAACTCAGAAGCTATAGATGCTAGAACCCACACTACTCCAACCTGACAGGAACAGGTATGTTTTCACCTTGCCAGAGGGAAGAGAGCTCCATAGGGTCTTTGTTGGGCAGATAAAATATAATATGCTCACTTTGTTAAAGATGGTGCTGCCCACATGGAAGTTCGTTGATATTAATGTGTGTTGGGGACAGGCTTTAGTCAGGTTGGGTCATTATAGCCTAAGGCTTGGTTTTAAGAGTAAGCTTTTCCCCACACCCTTTACTGATTGGATGATGTAGGGTGGTGCACTCTCCTGAGGAATCCCATTGTGCCTCCGATGGGTGGCTTTGTATTGGAGACTTCCTTATTTGTGTAATTGGATTGGAGGTTTTGATTTTACACTATAAAGTGGGACAGACCGGGAGCTTAGGCTCTCTTGGTTCCTGAGGTATTAGAGAGGAGAGCAGAGTAAGGCCACATGGAGGCCAGGAGAAGCAGCCAAGATGGCGGAGTGCTGAGGGAGAAGCCAGTTTGTGCAGAGTTTGTGCAGGAGGAGATGGGGAACAGAGATGAATAAGTCTGGTGAGCTAGAAACCTTTGATTCTAGGAAACTCGGATAAGTCAGTAGCTTTGTGAGCACTGAATGAGTGAATTTTGGAGCCCAGTGTGTGTTTTTGTTTGCCCGCCAGGTGCAAGCTAGAATTAAAGCTGATGGCTCACCAGTTCTTGGCTCCATTGTTTCATTACCAACTGTCCGAATCTAATGGGAACCTGCACGGGTCAGGTTGCTGTGATGGTGGCCTTGACCCTAACTACTGGCTTTACAGTCTTGTATTGATACATGCTCTGACCCAGTGGTTCTTAACCTTTTTCAAGGTATCAAACCCACCAGTTTCATATGCGCATTCACCGAACCCTTCTTTAGTGATAAATATGATTTTTTTTCCAAATTCAAGACATAGGTATATGTTTTTTTATTGGTGCACAAAATGAGCCGTGCATGAACATCACCTTACTCAAAGAACAAAACCAACAAAGTGCATGAACTCACAACAAATTACGGTATTACTTCATTCTGGCCTCTGCAGCAGAGGTTTCTCCGAACCCCTGAGACCAACTCATCGAATCCCTATGAAGAACTGCTGCTCTAACCAGAGGTCTTAGTTGTCACTTCTGTTCTCAGTTTATTGGCTAAAACAAGTCACAATGCCTGTTCTACCCACAAGGTATCCTAGAATGCAAGAAGCTGAAAATATCTGGCAACTAGGGGTACTTAATACTGATGAGCATGTTCTCCTTCCTGAAAAAGTTTCTTCCTCTCATTTTCAGGATAGCATGCCCTCCCCATATCATCCTGCCTCCCTGGTCACTCCTTGGCCTCCTTTGCTGGCTTACTCTCCTCTATTCAATCTTTAAATGTCAGAGTCCTCAGTCTCTCCTAGTCTCTCTCTAATCACATTTTAAACAATGTAATACACACCGATGGCTCTCAATGCCACCTGAATACAGTTATTTATACCATCAATCCAACTTTTCTCTTGAGTTCCAGACTTCTATTCCTAACTGTCTACTTGACACCTCCCTGGCATCCTATATTCAACATGTCCAAACTGAATTTACCATTTCCTTCATTCCTCCCGCATTTTCCTTCTATCCTGTTCTTCCTCCAGTGTTCCCTAGTGAATAATGCTCATAGGAATAAACCAGAAAATTTAATATGACAGCATCACCAAACTCATAAATCTAGTTTAAGATGACTAGTTTGAGGAGAACAAAACCCAGCTGTCTTTGTTTTTAAAAAGTGATTATTTTAAAAAAGTGATTATTCTTTCACAGTTATACAGTATTGTTGGGCAGATAAAATATAATATGCTCACTTTGTTAAAGATGGCGCTGCCCACATGGAAATTCGTTGATGTGTAATGGGGAACAGGCTGTGGGCAGGCCAGGTCGTTATAGCCTAAGGCTTAGTTTTAAGAGTAAACTTTTCCCCACACCCTTGACTGATTGGATGATGTAGGGTGGTGCACTCTCCTGAGGAATCCCATTATGCCTCAGTTGGGTGACTTTGTATCAGAGACTTTCTTGTTTGTAGATTGGATTAAGGGTTTGGATTTCTACATTATAAAGTGGGACAGACCGGGAGCTTGCGCTCTTGGTTACTGAGGTATTCGAGAGGAGAGCAGATTAAGGCCACATGGAGGCCAGGAGAAGCAGCCAAGATGGCAGAATGCTGAGGGAGAAGCCAGTTTGTGCAGTTTGTGCTGAAGAAGGAGATGGGAAACAGAGGTGAATAAGTCTGGTGAGCTAGAAACCTTTTGATTCTAGGAAACTCGGATAAGTCAATAAGTCTGGTGAGCTAGAAATCTTTTGATTCTAGGAAACTCGGATAAGTCAGTAGCTTTGTGAGCACTGAATGAATGGGTTTTGGAGCCCAGTGTGTGTTTTTGCTTGCCCACTGGGTGCAAGCTAGAATTAAAGCTGATGGCTCACCAGTTCTTGGCTCCATTGTTTCATTACCAACTGTCCGAATCTAATGGGAACCTGCATGGGCCAGGCGGCTGTGATGGTGGCCTTGACTACTGGCTTTACAAGTATAATATGGCCAACTGCCTTGTTCCAGTAGTCCAGTTCACTTTAAACTGCAAACTTCTATGTGTCTTTACTTCCTCTTTCATTTTTTCAAGTTAAACCATCCATGTAGGTCAGAAAAGCTTCCCCCTCAATTCACATAACTGCTACTTACGCCACAGCCACAAGGTTTCTGGTCTTGATTTCACAAGTGTGGTAAATAATTTTTGTCTTATATCACACCATACTGCCACAGAAAGTCTCAGTAATATTAATGATTCAGTGCTAAGCTGTACTGGCTGGCATTCTCTTTCTAAATAAAAACAATATACTCAAACTTAACAAAAACTAACAGGCATGTGGGTTTTTTTTGTTTTTGTTTTTAATTATTTTTTTTATTTATTCATTTTAGAGAAGAGAGACAGAAAGAGATAGAGAGAGAGAGAGAGAAGGGGGGAGGAGCAGGAAGCATCAACTCCCATATGTGCCTTGACTGGGCAAGCCCAGGGTTTTTTGAACTGGCGATCTCAGCATTCCAGGCTCAGCGTTCCAGGTCAACGCTTGATCCAGTGCGCCACCACAGATCAGGCCAGGCATGTGTTTTAAAGGTAAATTTTTATTTATTCCTGAATTAAATGTATTTTTCATAAGGGCAACTGATTAAAAAATAAAAGAGGGGAGGGACAGGGCCTTGTCCCACTTTTATATATCTTTATCCCATAGCATGATAGAAAATTAGAATAATCATGTATGCTACATGCTAAAAAAAACACTCCTTATATTTTTTAGTTTCTTAGTTTAAAAAAAGCACATCCTATATTTTTATGCAAAGCAATTATTTTGTATCTTGCATCTTAATCTTCTCTGTTAAGTCTTAAAATAATGAACCATCCTGAATTCCTTTCATAATATCCTAATAAGCAAGACCTTTGGGCCTCACCAGATTTTGAAGTCTTCTGTTACCGCTCCTGATTAGAAACCTCTGCTTTACTCAAAGTTAAAAAATGTATTAGAATGGATTTCAGAAATCTAGATCAACTCCTTCCTTTTATGAACTGTGACACGAAAGACTATGTGATTGTTCCAAAGTCACAGTGCATTCACAGACTCCCCCCCCCCCCCCCCGCCCGTGCCATAGCTCCTGTAAAGCCTGGACATTTAAACTAACATATATATTACAATCTCATAGAATAGCTAACTCATTAAATTGGGCTTACGGATTTACTGTGTTTGAGGATGGCCAGCATTATTTCAGAGGCTTCCACCTGGAGACAGTAAATCTTAAACTACAATTTTAAGGAAAAGATGGGGTTCTTATTTGACCCTAGGACGTAGTTTGCAATGACATAAACAAAGACCAAGCAATCTAAAAGAGAAGACCATGCTGAGAGGGCTAGAACGTGTGAAGCGGCAGGACAAAAATAAAACCAAACTAAACAAGTCCAGAGCTGGAGACTCATACTGAATGCCACAAGGTGGACTGCAGAGCAAGAGAAAGCCACTGGAATGATGTGATCATCAGAACCATATGACAAGGCACCAAAACACCTGTACTGTGTCTGTCACTCAGACTCAGACACTGGCCTAACAATCCCATCCATGACAGCTTGGTGGAGAGCACACCTCCACCTCTACCCAGCCTTTCCTAACATTCCTAACTTTCCATCTTCCTATCTGATCTTCTCTAAATGAGGCAGACCTCAATAACCCCCAAACGTTGCATCTCTTCCCAGTCCACTCCAATATGCAGATATCCATCCCCGTTTCTTGACCTCATATCCTTCTCCACTACATTCCTTAGCCCATTAATCACATCTCAGTACTTTCCCCATGATTCTACTTTATTCTATACCCTTGGAACTGTGTTTTATTTGTTCTTTTTACAGGGCCAGAGAGATAGTCAGAGAAAGGGATAGATAGGGACAGACAGACAGGAACGGAGAGGTGAGAAGCATCAATCATTAGTTTCTCATTGCCGTTGCGACACCATAGTTGTTCATTGATTGCTTTCTCACATGTGCCTTGACCGCGGGCCTTCAGCAGACCGAGCAACCCCTTGCTGGAGCCAGCGACCTTGGGTCCAAGCTGGTGAGCTTTTGCTCAAGCCAGATGGGCCCGCGCTCAAGCTGGCGAGCTCAGGGTGTCGAACCTGGGTCTTCCGATCCCAGTCCGACGCTCTATCCACTGCACCACCACGTGGTCAGGCGGAACTGTTTAAATACTCTTTCTCTAGCCCTAATTTCCATTCCTTCCCCAAATCTCTAATCCAGCCACTCTTCTTTCCAAAGGCAATTGTCAACCTCTACCTCCCACTCTTCATCATCTTTTGATTGCCAGATTTTCTCCTGAATTCTGTCTCAGTCTCCACCATTGCTCTATTGCTCTTTTCAGTAACCTACCTCAACACTTCTGTATCCATTCTGCTTTCAGAAACTGCTCATATGCATCCTGATGTCCATAACTGCTCTTCCTGGCAAATAAATACTCTGACATTCTAATCCATTCCAATACTCTTTTAATTAGTTCCCTCCTCAAAGGAAATACTCAAATTCCCACCCATTTGTCTTTATCCCAACCTAATTCCCTAGCTGTTTGCTTTTCCCTTCTAACACCATGACCTCTGTGTCAATCTCTATCCTATTAATCCTGAATTCTCCTCTCACATCTATCTCCATTCTACTCAGGTATCCTAAAACCCATGCTTACCATACCTTTCAATTTACTTATTTACTCAATCATCCAATTTTATTGAGAGCAACTTTTCTGCTCCAAGGACTATTTTTTCTTATTTATTTATTCATTTTAGAGAGGAGAGAGAGAGAGAGAAAGAGAGAGAGAGAGAGAGAAAGGGGGGAGGAGCAGGAAGCATCAACTCCCATATGTGCCTTGACCAGGCAAGTGCAGGGTTTTGAACCGGCGACCTCAGCATTCCAGGTCGATGTTTTATCCACTGCGCCACCCAGGTCAGGCCTCCAACGACTATTTTAGGCGCTAATAATACAGAGCTGAGAACAGGGTTCATGGTCTCGGCACAAAGCGGTCTCCTTTATAACACCTTACAATTAGAATTAAATGATTTTTGTGAAACTGCTTGATTATTGATTTGTTCTTTTTCGAGTATAAATACAAGACAGCAGGGCCTATGTCTACTGTTTGGTGCACAATAAATAATTGTTGAATAAATGAAGATGGGACTATTCTAAGAACTCTAAAGATATTACCAAATTTAAATCCTTGCAGATATTGTGTAAGATCAGAATTATTAACCTCAGGTACAAGTAGCAGTGTACCATTAAGAATTAAGAGTATGACAAAATGGATGGACCTTGATAACATTATACGGAGTGAAATAAGTAAAACAGAAAAAAAAACTGAGAACAGCATAATTTCATACATAAGTGGGACATAAAAGTGAAACTATGAGACATGGACAAGAGTGTGGTGGTTACGGGGTGGGGGGAGGGGGGAGAAGGTGACAGAGGACAATTTGACTTTGGGTGATGGGTATGCAACATAATTGAATGATAAGATAACCTGGAGATGTTTTCTTTGAAGATATGTACCCTGATTTATTAATGTCACCCCATTAAGAGTATGGATTTGGGAATTAAGCAGCTCGGGTTCAAAGCCTGATTTTCCTTACTGTGTGATATTAGGTAAATTACTTAACTTCTCTCTGATCCTCGGTTTCATCACTTTTAAAATGGGGATGGTACCTCATACAAGTTATTTTAAATTCTAAATGAGTTCATCCATGCAAACGATTTAAGAACTGAATCTGACAGACTGTACACGCAAAAGTAATTAGCAACTGCTTTTACAAATGAGAAAACATATGCTAGGGAAGATTAAGAAGCATGCCCAAAGTCACAGAGCCGGTTTAAGTAACACACAAGGTGACAAGAATCAAGACTTGAAACCAAGTTTTTACCTCAAAACTCAACACGCCTTCACCCTCTTTTTCACATTTCTGCCCAGTGTCCTAATTCTCATCTTTTTCCTTGTACTGAATTCCGCCCGATACCATAACACAGTCAGAACACCCAAACCATCCGTTATCCCCGTCACCTGGCATCCGCCAGCGTCACCCTCCTCCTCCCGGCGCGGTGCAATCGGGTCCTCTACCCTTACACCTCCCGCACCCCCCACTGCTCACCCCCTTCGCAAACAAACCTCCCTCCTCCATCCTCCTCCCCACGCCGGTTCCGGGCCCTCCCCTCCTTCCCATCCAATCCCAATCCCCAAGCACACGCCCCGCCCCGAATCCATCCCGAGCTGGTCCAGGCCTTCCCGCCTTTGCCGCCGGCCCCTACCGCTCTGTCGGGATGCCGCAGAACACCTTCCACCAGACCTGGCCCTCACTGCGGAGAAGCCGGGCGGAGGGGGCCCGCGGGACGAGGCCGGGCGGAGACGCGCCCGTCGTTGCCTTCAGATGCCCAGCGGCGCGCGGCCATCTTGTTGTGTTGTGCCGGTTGCCGTGGGGCGGTGCGCGCGGCGTGGGGGCGTGGCCTGCCGCAACCACGCCCCAGGAGCGGTTGGGGGCGTGGCGGCGGGCCGCCCGCTGCGCTCTAGCGGCTTGGCGCGGGAAGGCGCGGGGAAAGAAGCTTGGCGCGCCAGACTTCTCCCATGTGCGGAGCCTGAAGGAAGCCAGGTTTCCTGCGGCAGCGGCCGGCGAGCGCGTCTTCTGTCACTGAGGCGAAGCTGCCGACGCCTCACGCCGGGCACGGAAACGGCGTGGGCGACCGACGTCCAGCTGTCGCCAAGCTCCCGCACTTGCGGGCCGTATGCCTAGAACTTGGGCGCCTGGCAGCACGCTTCTCCTTGCTCGGCCTTTTCTGAGGCGAAGTCTCTTCAGGGCCCAGCGGGCCAGATGCGGGCGAGCCCCTGCGCGAGCGTGTGCAGCGGCCCCGCGCGGTTAGGGGAGCAGCGAATACACCAGAGGGCTGTGGACAATATTCCTCTGGATGGTGACAGGGAAGCAAAAGCAAGAAGCATTTGAGGACACTTTGGGCTTGCCTATAAGTGCCACATTTCACCATATAGCCATCAGACAGTGCCAGGGGAATAATGAATTAATTTTTTTTTTTTTTACAAGGACAGAGAGAGAGTCAGAGAGAGGGATAGACAGGGACAGACAAACAGGAACGGAGAGGTGAGAAGCATCAATCAGTTTCTCATTGCCCTTGCGACACCATAGTTGTTCATTGATTGCTTTCTCACATGTGCCTTGACCGTGGGCCTTCAGCAGTCGGAGTCACCCCTTGCTGGAGCCAGTGACCTTGGGTCCAAGCTGTCGAGCTTTTGCTCAAGCCAGATGGGCCCGAGCTCAAGCTGGCGACCTCAGGGTCTCGAACCTGGGCCCTCCGGTATCCCAGTCTGATGCTCTATCCACTGCGCCACCGCCTGGTCAGGCAGAATTAATTTTTTTTTAAGAAAAGAAAAATGTTATCACCAGGACACCTGCCTTCCATTTTTAAGCTTGTACCCTGGACCATGTCACCCTCAAGAGGCTGCACTATCTCCAGAAATCTCCAATACAGTCCCTACTTTTCCCATAATCCTCAAATCTTAACAGCTTGCTTGCCCAAGAGATCCCGTCCCAGCACAAGTCTTAACTTCATTGTGACCTACACTCCCTCGCTCTTAGCATTTTCTCACAACCGGTTCCTTTCTTCATCATCGAGTTAAAGGTCCATCTTTGTAATGCTGTTTTAGAAACTCTTTCTCCTAGGCCTCATTTTCCTCATCAGTGAAGTGAGGTAAATCATGCCTGCGTCCTACGATTTTGCTGATAACTAAAAAGTTAGTGCATGTGAAAGAACTTAGAACAGTGCCGGCCCCCTGGAGAGTTCTCGGTATGTTTAACTTATTTTATGATTAGGCGAAGGTTTCCTAGATGAGACCTCCCATCCTAAGAACTGAAAAGAGGAAAAGAATTAAGTCAAGGAGTAGGGGAGCGGGAAAGAATTTGCTTGACAAAGGGAAGGACTTGTGCAACCAGGAAGAGGGCGGGGTGTGGGGGTGGGGCAAGAGCTTGGCAATGAGCTGGGCCTGAAGGAGATCAGTATGGCAGTAAAAAATCTGGAGTGAGGAAGCTCAAGCTGGAAGAGGAACCTTATTTATAAAACACATTAGGCACCTGTAATTTTTTTCCTAAAGGCAGAGTTGGATTCAGGAATAGGAAATTAAGGTGACTTCCAACAGGGGCATTATTCTCATTCGCACTTATGTGAATGATATTCCCTTCACCAATATTCATGAACCACAGAAGGAAGCCCTTGGAATTGTAGAGAAGCCAAAATTCCTGTAAAGTTCCACATTTTAAATTAAAAGGGAGTTGTATGCATTTTTAATTGAGGTTCAGATGATATTTATTAGTTTGGAATATGTACATTGTTGACTTTCACTTCTATTTTATTTTTATTGATTTTAGAGAGGAAAGGAGAGAGACAGGAACACTGATCTGTTCCCATGTGTGCCCCGACAGGGGATCAAACCGGCAACCTCTCTTCTTCTGGAGGTTTCTCTAACCAACCAATCTATTCCTCCAGGATAGTTCTATTATTTTTATTTGTTTATTTTGACACTCATTCCTTTTTTCTTCTCCACCAGAGAATTGAATTTGTTTTGTAACCTTGCTGCTATGCTCCTCAAAGTCTTTAATGATATTCAGGTGGGATTCATTATCCAAACATGGTATTTTGATGTGTTATCAATCTTATAAGTGAAAGATTGCCGGGTGCCGCCGATGAACGAAAGAAGAGCCGAAACAGCCAAATGAGCAAAAGTCAGGCTTTACTGGGAGGACTCCGGGCGAGTTCACCGACCCTGGGATGTGAGTCTGTGAAGGCGCGCCCGTGGAGGGTTTTTGGGTTTTTTATATCTGCAGAGGGGGGAGGATGGTAACGGTCGACCGGTTTGGTGGGGCATGCAGTTCATGGAACAGCCTTGGGGACAGATAGTTTCGAGAATTTGGGTGTGTGCGGTTTGAGCAAGATTAACAACTATCAGAAAGCTCAGGGCCAGGGAGGGTTTCACTACCCAACCCAGAGGCAACTACCGGACATTCCTGGCTCTTTGGTATAGGGAGTGGGGTGACGTGGTCTTTCTGGCTGCTTCCTGCTGAATGGGGGCGTCGTTAGGGGAGGGGTAGGAAAGAGCCAGAGCAGTCCGTATCTGCTATGGTGGGCAGGGGTTGGTTCTGTTGCAGCAGCATCTGGTTGACCGCTATCCTGGTGATTTCCTGAAATTGGGTCTGCAGGAAGTGAAAAAGACAAGGGGTAATCAGTAAGATTAGTCCAATTTTGAAAATGGGTCCTATGAGTGGAGCTAATAAAGAATACATGGAGGAGTTCCACCAAGATGAGGCTTCTGCTGAGAATTTTTGCTTCTGGAGATCAGAGCTGAGTTTGTGGAGGCTTTCTACCCTGATCTCTACAAGGCCGGATTCGTTGATGTAGTAGCAATATTCTTCCCGCAGGAAGACACAGGTGCCCCCGTGCTTGGCCGTAAACAGGTCCAGGGCTCGCCGGTTCTGTAACGAGACTTGGGCGAGAGAAGTTATTTGTCTCTGTAGGGAGGCTACAGTGGGGGTATCCGTATCCCAGACCTTAGGGTCGACTCCAGGTATAAGCTGGACTCTGGGGTCCGAGTCAGGCCCGAGGTCGGGATCTGGCACCAGTGCTAATAGGAAGGCTTGCCTGGGGGAGAATGAAATGCTTGCCCGAAGTTTGGACAGAATGTCTCTCCCCAGGAGGCGAACTGGGCAGGAGGGTATGACTAGGAAGGAGTGTGAGAATGGGTGACCCTCAAATAGGCAATTAAGGAGGGTCGTCCGCCGTGGGGTCGAGGATGATCCGTCGATTCCCATGACCGAGACCTGGGAAGGAACTGTAAGGCCCGAATGAGAGGGAAGGACAGAGTAGGTAGCCCCCGTGTCTATTAAAAAGGAAACAGACTTACCCGCTACCTGGAGCGTAGCCCTGGGCTCGGTGAGGGTAACTGGAGTCGAAGAGCCAGGGCCCCCTCAGTCGTCCATCAAGCCCAGCAGTTCTGAGACCGGAAATGCCTGGTTCTCAGCTCCCCGGCATTGAGGTGCCAGAGGCCGAGCCAGGGTCGGGCAGTCCGACTTCCAGTGGCCCATTAGTTTGCACTGTGGGCAAGGCTTGGTGGGGGGCCTCGGTTGTGGGCAGGCCTTGGCCCAGTGGCCCTCTTTGGCACATTTAAAGCAAGCGCCCGGTGGCGTGTGCTGTCCTCCCTTGGAGGCTGGCTTCTTTATCAGTTCCCCTACCAGCCGGAGGGCCGCTACCAAGGCTTGGGTCGGCTCCTGGCGGGCGGCTTCAGCCATTTCCTCTCGGGCATTAAAAACTTTAAAAGCCATTTTTACCAGGTCTTGGATGGGAGTCTCAGGGCCCTCCTCAGCCTTTTTAAGTTTCTAATATCCGGGGCTGACTGAGAGATAAAGTGAGAGGCTAAGACTGTGGCCCCATTGCAGGACCCTGGGTCTAAGCGGGTATAACGAACAAGGAAGGGCCTCTTGAAGGCGGTTTAGGAAAAGGGCTGGGTTTTTTTCGGGGAGTTGGGTAATTTCCCTCAGCTTGTCATAGTTAACAACCTTGTTGGAAGCTGCATCCATGCCCCTGATTAAGTATTGGAGCATAATGTTCCTGTGGAGGATGTTAGACCCTTGGCCAGGTTGATAATTCCAATTAGGGTCCTCCCCAGGGATTGCCTCTGTGCCTAGAGGAGTTTGGTTGTTTACTAAGTGGTCTCTGTCTGCCTGCTGCCGAGCGGCAGTGAGGATGCGTTCATGCTCCTCGGGGGTGAGAGTGGAGGTACAAATTACTTTAATGTCATGCCAGGTCAGGTCATATGTCTGAGTCAAGTACGGGAATTCCTTAATGTAGGTTGAGGGGTCGGCCGAGAAAGATCCTAGCCGTTTCTCAATCTGTGAAAGGTCTTGGAGGGAAAGGGGACATGTACCTGAACTAGGCCCTCTGCCCCAGCTACCTCGCGGAGAGGGGCGAGGACAACGGATGACGATTGGGGGCTGTGCGACCTGGTATGAGCTGCAATGGGAGAGGGGAGAGGGTTGGCGGGAGGTGGGGCAGATGGAACCAGAGGGGCGGAAGGAGCCGGAGGGGCGGAAGGAGCAGGAAGGGCGGAAGGAGCCGGAACCTGGCCCGGGTCTGGGGGGTTCTCCCGGGGGAGAGCCGGAGGAGGAGATAGGTGGTCGGGAAGGTCATCGGGTTGAAAGTAAGGAGGGGGTTCCTGGGAGGAAGCCTTGGGAGGAGAGGAGGTCTGGGCTAGAAGAATTTGGAGAGTGGAGCAGTAGGAGCAGAGATGGGGTGGGAACGGAGATCCCAGAAAGCCTGAATATATGGGGTCTCAGAGTCTTTTCCAGTGTGCCGGCAAAAAATTGTCTAGGTCCCAGAGGACGTTAAAGTCAAAAGTACCCATAGGCGGCCAGTGAGACTGGTTATCTAGGGTGTATTGAGGCCAGGCGACCTGTGACAGGAAGACGAGTTTCTTCCTGCGAAGTGTCTGAGTATATCCCAATTTGGAAAAAATTTTTAAGACATCCTAGAGGAGTTTTGGGTCTATTTTGGATTTGGAGTTCCCCATAATTTGGCCGGCTTTTTGGTCCTAGGCGTCTGCGGAGAGAGAGAGTATAAGGGAGGCGTCCCTTCCAGATACCCGTCTCCCGACAGGAGACCTAAATGATAGGTCTCAGGACAGAGATAGGAGAGCAGCCGAAAGGCGTCCCTTCCGATTGAACCCCTATAAAGACTCCAGGAGTCGGCGGATGGAGGGGTTCTCAGCTCGGCCGAGTCTAGGACGAGAAACCCCGATGGAGACGCAGGACCAGAGAAAGCGGAAGAGAAACCAGGTTACTCACAATTGGCGATCGAGGTCGTAGGGAACCCAGAGTCCAAAACGACGGGCGGCACGAGGCAAGGGGGAGAGAGGGGGGACTCCTGCCTCAATCCAGAAGGCCGAGGTGAGTCACAAAAAGCCCCTCTCCCGGGTTTCAGCACCAAATGAAAGATTGCCGGGTGCCGCCGATGAACTAAAGAAGAGCCGAAACAGCCAAATGAGCAAAAGTCAGGCTTTACTGGGAGGACTCCGGGCGAGTTCACCGACCCTGGGATGTGAGTCTGTGAAGGCGCGCCCGTGGAGGGTTTTTGGGTTTTTTATATCTGCAGAGGGGGGAGGATGGTAACGGTCGACCGGTTTGGTGGGGCATGCAGTTCATGGAACAGCCTTGGGGACAGATAGTTTCGAGAATTTGGGTGTGTGCGGTTTGAGCAAGATTAACAACTATCAGAAAGCTCAGGGCCAGGGAGGGTTTCACTACCCAACCCAGAGGCAACTACCGGACAATAAGTAGCCATCAAAAATATACACAAAATCCAGAAGATGATTGTAAAGCCAGTAGTCGCGGTCAGGATCACAGCCGTCCGACCAGTGCAGGTTCACATGGGATTCTGTTCGGCAGATAAAATATAATATGCTCACTTTGTTAAAGATGGCGCTGCCCACATGGAAGCCCGTCACCCAGGTGATATTATTTGGCCTTATGCTTGGAATGTGTGTTCTGAAACAGGCTGTGGGCAGGCCGGGTCTTTATAGCCTAAGGCTTAGTTTAAGAGTAAGCTCTTCTCTACACCCTTGACTGATTGGATGATGTAGGGTGGTGATGTAGGGAGTAATCCCATTATGCCTCAGATGGGTGGCTTTGTATCGGAGACTTTTTTGTATGTATAATTGGATTAAAGGTTTGGATTATCTATGCTATAAAGTGGGCGGACTGGTAGCTAGATCTCTCTTGGTTCCTGAGTTCCTGAGGTTAGTAGAAGAGAGAAGAGCAGAGTAAGGCCACGTGAAGGCCAGGAGAAGCAGCCGAGATGGCTGAATGCTGAGGAAGAAGCCAGTTTGTTAAGAGTTTGTGCAGGAGGAGATGGGAAACAGAGGTGAATAAGTCTGGTGAGCTAGAAAGCTTTGATGCTAGGAAACTCGGATAAGTCAGTAGCTTTGTGAGCACTGAATGTGTGGGTTTTGGAGCCCAGTGTGTGTTTTTGCTTGCCCGCCGGGTGCAAGCTAGAATTAAAGCTGATGGCTCACCAGTTCTTGGCTCCGTTGTTTCATTACCGACTGTTCGAATCCAATGTGAACCTGCACGGGTCGGGCTGCTGTGATGGTGGCCTTGGCTACTGGCTTTACATTTGGCGTAGCCTGTGGCAGGATTCGATACAGATCGGCATGGAGCCGCCACCACCTCTGAGCGGTGGAGTAGAGAACTGGCTGCTGTTATGGTTTCCCATAGTTGTTTTTTGGGGGACTGTAGGCTGGCTGACTTTTACAGTCATGCGTGAGGAAACCGAGAGCTCTATAGAAGAGGTTTCCCAGGACCTGCAGGCTGAGCAGCGGAAGGAGCTGGAGGAAACGTGGGAGAAAGAGATGCCGACCCTGGAGTTGGAGGAAGCACCGGAGGAGGCTGACCAGGTTCGTGAGATTCGCCTGGAAATGGAGCAGATGCTGGAGAAGGAATCACAGGTTCGTGAGTTGGAGATTTCCCTGGATGTTGTGGAGAGCCAGCAGCGGCATGAGACCGGGCCTGAGGCCGGGGCCGGAGCTGAGGCCAGAACTGGGGCTGAGGCCGGGGTTGGAGCTGCAAGGCCTGCTGAGCAGAAGGAGGCGATGGCAGCCCAGGATTCGAGCCCAGCAGCAGGAGCTGATGTTTTCAGTTTCTCTTTGGAGGGTGAGGAGAATCGGGTTGGAGTTGCAATCCGCAGTCTTCAGAAGGTGAGAGCCCAGCAGCAAGGAGTAGCTACGCTGCTCGTAGATCTGCGATTTTGGGATACAGGGGTGGATGCCATCATGCTCCCTAGAGCAGAGATGGAAATGCTGACTGCCATTGCCACATGCTTTTCTTTAGGACAGTGTGAGACTTGCCATGATGGCAGGAATGAGGGGGGAGGCTAACGCCCTATGTGTGTGGACTGATTTCCTGGACTATGACCGGATGGGCACAGGCTCATTTGTTGAATGGACTTATGATTTTTGGACAATGTGAAATACCTTGATGGGGGTGGGGGGTGGCTTTACTGGAGGCCCTCCCCCTGCCCCGGGAAGCCTTTCAAATGGCAAGAGAGAAGGCGGAGGACATTTTGCACTTTTGGCAAAGTGCTTAGAGACCTGTGAAATGTGTGTACCTTTGTAATTTTTGAAACTGTATGATTTGTGCTATTGCTGAAATTTGTGTAATGTACTCATTTCCTTGTACAGGGATACCGGTGGTGTAAATTGTGGGTAGTAAAGTGAGCATAGGGGTGGATTGTTCGGCAGATAAAATATAATATGCTCACTTTGTTAAAAATGGTGCTGCCCACATGGAAGCCCGTCACCCAGGTGATATTATTTGGCCTTATGCTTGGAATGTGTGTTCTGAAACAGGCTGTGGGCAGGCCGGGTCTTTATAGCCTAAGGCTTAGTTTAAGAGTAAGCTCTTCTCTACACCCTTGACTGATTGGATGATGTAGGGTGGTGATGTAGGGAGTAATCCCATTATGCCTCAGATGGGTGGCTTTGTATCAGAGACTTTTTTGTATGTATAATTGGATTAAAGGTTTGGATTATCTATGCTATAAAGTGGGCGGACTGGTAGCTAGATATCTCTCTCTTGGTTCCTGAGTTCCTGAGGTTAGTAGAAGAGAGAAGAGCAGAGTAAGGCCACGTGAAGGCCAGGAGAAGCAGCCGAGATGGCTGAATGCTGAGGAAGAAGCCAGTTTGTTAAGAGTTTGTGCAGGAGGAGATGGGAAACAGAGGTGAATAAGTTTGGTGAGCTAGAAAGCTTTGATTCTAGGGAACTCGGATAAGTCAGTAGCTTTGTGAGCACTGAATGTGTGGGTTTTGGAGCCCAGTGTGTGTTTTTGCTTGCCCGCCGGGTGCAAGCTAGAATTAAAGCTGATGGCTCACCAGTTCTTGGCTCCATTGTTTCATTACCGACTGTTCGAATCCAATGCGAACCTGTATGGGTCAGGCTGCTGTGATGGCGGCCTCGACTACTGGCTTTACAGATTCGAACAGTCGGTAATGAAACACAGGAGCCAAGAACTGGTGAGCCATCAGCTTTAATTCTAGCTTGCACCCGGCGGGCAAGCAAAAACACACACTGGGCTCCAAAACCCACACATTCAGTGCTCACAAAGCTACTGACTTATCTGAGTTTCCTAGCATCAAAGCTTTCTAGCTCACCAGACTTATTCACCTCTGTTTTCCATCTCCTCCTGCACAAACTCTTCCTCAGCACTCTGCCATTTTGGCTGCTTCCTCTCCTCCATGTGGCCTTACTCTGCTCTCCTCTCTAATACTAATCTCAGGAACCGAGAGAGAGAGATCAAGCTACTGCTCTCTCCCACTTTATGGCATAGACTCAAAACCTTTAATCCAATTATACAAACAAGGAAGTCTCTGATACAAAGTCACCCATCTGAGGCATAATGGGATTCCTCCCTACATCACCACCCTACATCATCCAATCAGTCAAGGGTGTGGAGAAGAGCTTACTCTTAAAACAAAGCCTTAAGCTATAATGACCCGGCCTGCTTACAACTTTTCCCCCACAGCCATCTCAAGCATAAGGGCAAATAATATCACCTGGGTGACGGGCTTCCATGTGGGCAGCACCATCTTTAACAAAGTGAGCATATTATATTTTATCTGCCGAACAATGATACAAAACAAATTTCCCTTGGGTAGTCTTTCAGTCCATATCCAGTTAACCTGGATGGGTACTCTCCAGTCCCTTCTTTGCCAGGTTTCCTCCTTCATCCAGACGCAGTACTCTCTGCTGGTGTCTAGCATGATGAAGGCCTTGGCTAGACCTCCGGCCTTAGAGAGGTCAGATTGAAAAACTGTCTGTAGCTAATTTGAATATTAACTGCCTCTCTTAGTGTGCTAAAAGAGTGAGGATAGGAAAGGAGTGGAGGCGACTCTTTCATTGCACAGTAATTTGTATTTATCCAGTAATATGAAGAAGTTGTTACTCCTCTGAGTTGCATTTACAATATAAATTGTGGGAGACTGCAAGCTGACTAAGTCCTCATAGTTGCAGGCTTAAGCTAAAGGTTAAGCTCTTCCCCACACCTCCTTGTTGGCTGTGAAGCTGAGTGTTTCTACTCATCCCATCCCACCATCTTACTTGCTTACGTTGCTAGAGGCAATTTATATGCCCTTCCTCTCACCCTTTGTCTGTTCTGCTGTTGGTTGATTTCAGTTATGCATGGTGTGGGGGATTTGGGTTTATGCCTTAAGAGGATTCCTGTTTTTGTCTCAGATATGTGACTTTATATGGGAGACTTTCTTATTTGCATCCAGCTCTGCACTGTAAAATAAAGCAAGCTGGGTTTTTGCTTTGCTCTGGCTTGCCATCAGCTTGCAGAGACCTCCCTATCCCATACTTCTTTTCTCTGAGTTTATTTCTTCATTCTGCACTGTTCTCACTCAGGGCCTGGAAAATTACGAGTCATGCTGGTCCGCGGCAATAAATATTAGCCAAGGTAGGGTGTTCTAGCTATCCTTCAATTATATTTTTTCCAAATGATAACAAAGCTGTTCTGCTTGTTTTAACTTGCCTCATGTGTCTCAACCCGATTTAATCATTTCACAGATTTGCTTTAGAGAAGAATCAGACTAAGCTTGTCAGGCAGGGATGACAGGGTGACTTGCTAGTGTGACTTTAAAAATGAACTGAAGCCTGACCTGTGGTGGTGCAGTGGATAAAGCATTAACCTGGGAACATTGAGGTCGCCAGTTCAAAACCCTGCACTTGTCTGGTCAAGGCACATATGGGAGTTGATGCTTCTAGCTCCTCCCCCCTTTCTCTCTTTCTCTCTTTCTCACTCTGTGTCTCCTCTCTAAAATGAATAAATAAAAAGAAATTAAAAAAACAAACAAAATGAAAAAATCTTTAAAAAAATGAACTGAATTACAGGTATATTTTTAAATAAATATTTATTCTTTTAATTTAACAGAGTAAGTTATAAGTTGCAATATAAAGATCAATCATGTACCATATCTAAATGCTAATTCTACACTAGACATCTATGAATATTGATATGTGAAAATAACCTGACTCTATATGAGAATATAGAATGACCTGCCACTGTCTGCAAAACACCAAATGTTGGACTTGGCTTGCAAATATCTTGAGAAATCTTTCCTCAATGTACTGGGTTTGTTTTTTGTTTGTTTGTTTTTCTTGTTGTTAGTGCTCATCTCTCCTTGCTTTTCTCTTTATTTGTTTTTCTGCGTATATTAAGAACCAATTATGTGCCAGGTCTGTGGAGTGCAGTGGTAAATAAGATAGCCACAGTTTCTGCCCTCAAAGAGATTGCAGTCTAGGGAGAAATATAGAAAAGTTAAGGCACTATGACAATGGCATAGAGATTTGGTATTGTTCTGTGTGAGGCCCTATATGGATTTGGGTCCAGAATGGGAAGGACCTACAATGTTCAGTGATTCGTAACAACCCTGCTTAGGTTAACCTTGAGCTGTTCCCAGTGCCATGGTTTGTGGAGACACCGTGACTCAAGGAATTTGGGGCCAGCTTTGTGAGTTCAGATCTATTCTAAAGGCTTAGGTGCTCAGGTCCAAACCAGACCCACTTAAGCAAACCCTGAACTCCTCTGTCTCTGAACTATGCCACCTGAATTCAAGTTATTTATTATTCACTTCTCTAAGGCCAAAGTGGCTCTCCCATATGGCCACAGAATATGGGAGACCAGAACAACTTCCAGGTATGATTTGCTTTTTGTCCAGTATTGAAATAAGCTCTACATTCCAATAACTTTCTTCCTAATTTTAAAGCTTTTGTAAGTTAACATTTTGAATTTCTGCAAAAAGAAAAGCTCTTCTATTCAGAAGAGTTCCTGCTAATATAGATGAATGACCTAATTAAGAAATCACCATTTTACAACCTCCATATACATATTTGATTCAAAGTTCATCAATAGATATTAAAGCCATACGTGAACTATTGTTGGCAAATAAGGTATTCTTTTGCTCTCAAAATGTCACCCCACAAATTATTAATTACAAAAGGAAAAAGACCTTCACAAAGGGAACTGAAAGGGGAACTAAATCACTCTTATATTTTTGGCATCCCTCCCAAATCCCAGTGTACTGATAGCTCTGGAGTGGCTAAGCCGGAGGTGAACTTCATTTAATGCTCTGTTGTTGCTGTCTTGGAACTAGTAAGACAATGAAGTCTGACAGGACAGTGAAGCATGCATGTGAACAGAGAAGATAGGTGCAGTACATGTGTCCACCATTCCTTGCCACCCCATTCACATAGAGCATTCACATGGAGCATTCACAATACCCCATGAACATGGAATTCCAGTGAACCCACTGGTTTCTCTCAGAGCAGGCAACCCAAGAAGAGAGCAAGGTGGGAACAGCAATGTCTTGTATGACTTAACCTCAGAAGTCACACACCTTTACATTTATTTTATTCCAGTAGTTCTCAAACTTTTTGAAGTTGGCGCATTTAAAATCCTACAAATAATTGTAGGCGCACTATATACAAATTTCTGAGAAATATGTTATAATAATTAAGTCAAATATTAAAAATATATATATAAGGTCCAAACGTGCTTTTATGATAATTAAATAAAATAAATATGACAAAATTAAATTTATTCTGACATGAGAAAACATTTTTATGTTACCTGTTTTGAGTTATGCTTTTTAGAATTCATAAAAAAGGGGTTAAAAATAAACAAATGACAAAAATATTTTTTTTAGTAAGATTTAGTAAATTTGGCAGGTCCAGGCACGAATGTGTTTTTTCATTCTTGTGTTTATGAGAAACATGAGCCTGATGTGTCCTAGAAATTTCTTCAATGTTTGGGCATATATTTGAAAGGCAGACTCTCAGTTCCTCATCAATACATTGAAGAATTCCTCTCTTTTCACTCTTAATTGTGTTGAGTGCGGAAAACCCCCACCATACATATCATCTTAACTGGACACCAAACAAAGGATAGAAGAAACTTGCCTCCAGTCTTTCCGGGGAACATGGTGGGGAGTAGTGTAAACAATCCAGCACCACAGTTTAACAGCCTTTTGCAACCTAAATAGGCAAGTGAGGTGGGGGGTCAGGCAGACTGTCAGCTTACAGCCAATTCCCCACACCTCTGTCCCCCAAAAATCTAAACTCCAGAAACCCTGTTGGATTTTTGGTCCCCAACAGGCACATATTTCTCTGGAATGCCATAGGGCACAGCTGGAAATCTAGGGTGCACCAGTGCACCCTGGCACACATTTTGAGAACCACTGCTTTATTCTGTTGGTCAAATGGGCCAACCCTGCTACAGCATGGGAAGGGATCATACAAAGACATGAATACCAGGGTGGTCAGGACATTGAAGGCCATTTTGGGGAACTGGCTACCAAATCGAGCCACTGGATCAGTGGATGTGTATGGGTAAATAGTAGGTATTAGAATTAGATAAGAGGCTGTATATTGAACAAAAAGTAAGATAGCTTGAAAAAGTGTGGGACAATGGAGCCGAAGAGGGTGTTAATGGGCTCAGCTTAATCCATTAAAGAGTGTAGAATATAGAAAGGGCAGCTTCAATGAGGTTATAAAAGTGAGAGATAAAGGGAGGGTGGGCACTTTCATATTGTCACTGTTTTCTCTGAAGAAATGTGCTTAAGTGCATTCCATCATGGACACTTGATTTTCTCTTTTGGTCTTATTATTTTCCTCCACACAGTCTACTCAGAAATTCTCTTCTATTCAATTACTGATTTAATGATCTCAAGTGGCCTTTTGGGTCATACTATTCCAACCCACTACTCTGGTGACTTACAAGAGTAGTTTGAGCAATCGCTTTCTCTTTGACCTCTCTTCGATTACCATTTGGGACTTAAAAATACAAACTTACCCACCCTTGGATCTGAACCACTGTGTTCACTGGCTCTTCCCTTTAGTCTTTTCAAGTAATCTCCCCAATCTGCCATTTTCCCGGTTGTTACTTTAGCTAGTCTTATCCCAGCAACCTGTGAGGAAGAGAGGATCAGATATAAATCAGTCTAAGTTCTTCACTTACATTTTACTTACTTGCATCTTGTACCTTTGAACCTTTGCTTAGAATGTACAGTAGTATATAAACAAGAATCTAAACATGTGAGCCAGTCTATAAATTCTTTGAGAATTTTTGAAATGAGAAATCAACTACAGACAAAATAGCTTGAGAAGGTATCAGAGGGAAGGTTTGGCCTGGTTTGGAATTTCCCTCTTTTTCCTTCTGATGCCAACATAAGTCCCCATCTCTGCAATATACTAAATGTGTTCCCTGAGACAAATCACTGCATTTCTCTTAGCCTCAGTTTCTTCTTCAGTCACCCAAGGGTAAAACACCGTTCAGAGTGGTTGTGAAGATTAGAGATAATTTATAAAAGTTAAGTATTCCAATTATTGATACATAGTAGGGGCTAATAATTATGGTGTTATTATTTGGATAAGCCTGTAAAAGCTGGGAAATATCCTCTATGCCTGAATCTCATATACCACCTGTTAAAATGAACTGGAGTTTGTAGGTCTTGTTGAGATAGTAAATTAACATTTATGACCTTTTTTCTTAATTACTATACCAAATTCTGGGATGTAAGAAAGTGCTTCAGCAAGGTCTTGCGTAACGGAGTTAGGAGGAGATTTCTGAGCAAAGATCTTTTACAGTTTATGAGATAAAGAGGTAGAGAGTACACATAATCTGCTAACGGCAATCAGTGCCATAAACGGGAGAAAACAACTTAATGCCCTCTAAAACTGATATGGTCTGTGGGAACCTTTTTGTGCTCCTTTGCTTTGGAGAATACCAGACTCTCAGAATGTAGCAATTAGAGGGACTCTTAAGAGGCCAGTCATCTAATGCCAGACTTCTAATTGACAGCAAACAAATAACAACAACAAAAGAAGTGGAAGCAAAATTCTGCTTGCCTCAATGATAAAAGACATTCTTCAATCCTGAGAGTCATGAGACTGTCGGTGTTGAGTTCTACTGCAGCCAGGAGGGTAGAACTGTATTAAATACAAATTGCTACAATCCTATGCACATATTAAAAATAAAGAGTAGATTATTTTGAATATGTCTCAAACCAATAATAATAATAGCAAATATTTTCAGGTTCATGCTACTATTTCAGGTCCAAGTTCAGGGCCAAAGACTTCATACATGTTTCAATTCATTCTCTGATCAGCTCTATAGAGCATTTTATTATTTGATTTCACAGGTGATGGAAGTGAGGTTCCAAGATTTCATTAAGTTGCCCAAGATCACATAGCTAGTGAGATAAAAACAGAATTTGAATTCAAGCTTGCCTTGCTCCAAACCATACTTTTTTAAATTTAAAAATATTTTAAACTTTTAGAACTAAAAGTACATTGATGGACCTGTCAAATACCAGCATACCAACACTAAACACTGAATTATTTGAGATAGTGTTATACTGACTTCAGATATTCCTTTAAAACAGAAGGTAATAGAGTGGAAGCACTCTATTATATGCTTTTCTTACCCCAAATTCCCCTTCCCTTCCCATACAAAACTACTATCCTGATTTAGTATTTACTTTTCACCATCCTATGTTTCTGTTATTACTACTAATGTAAATGTAGACAATAACATTGCTCTGAATGTTTTTAAACCTATATGTTATTATGCTGTTTGTGTCATTTTGCAAGCTGGTTTTATCAGCTAACATTGCATTCCATTGTATGGATATACATGTATCTCTGTTGTTGCCAAATTTTTGCTATTAAAAATGATGCTACAGCCTGACCTGTGGTGGCGCAGTGGATAAAGCGTTGACCTGGAATGCTGAGGTTGCCGGTTCAATACCCTGGCCTTGCCCGGTCAAGGCACATATGGGAGTTGATGCTTCCTGCTCCTCCTCCATTCTATCTTTCTCTCTCTTTCTTTTCTAAAAAAAAAAAGAATAAATAAAAAAAATAAATTAAAAAAATGATGCTACAAAGGACATTTCCATACAAGTCTTTTTAGGCATATGTGTAAAAGTTTTTCTGGAATACATACCTGGAGTTTTTTGATTTTTTTACAGGGACAGAGAGAGAGTCAGAGAGAGGGATAGATAGGGACAGACAGACAAAAGCGGAGAGAAGTGAGAAGCATCAATCATTAGTTTTTCGTTGCCTTTGCAACACCTTAGTTGTTCGTTGATTGCTTTCTTACATGTGCCTTGACCTCGGACCTTCAGCAGACTAAGCAACCCCTTGCTGGAGCCAGCAACCTTGGGTCCAAGCTGACGAGCTTTTGCTCAAGCCAGATGGGCCCGTGCTCAAGCTGGCGACCTCGGGGTCTCGAACCTGGGTCTTCCACATCCCAGTCCGATGCTCTATCCACTGCGCCACTGCCTGGTCAGGCTACCTGGAGTTTTTACTTTTCTATTATGCTCTACCAGTCTTCTTGCAGTCTGTGTGAATTCCCAACATGATGTAGGGTTACCATGGTCTTGGGTGTGAACTAGAAGTACAGGATTGTGAAGAAAAAAAAAAACAGGGGCTTTTAGAGGGCTTGGTGTTGATAGCTCAAGTCACTTGGGAGAAAAATTTTTTTGTAGCTAAAGCAATGGCTCTTGGTCGCAGAGCGAAAAGGGAGACTGGTTTCTCCTTCTGCCTGATCAACTGACAAACTGATTTCAAGCTGGACTTGGGGATATTGGTAGAGGGAAGTATCAGTAAGGGTCCCTGAAACAAGAGTGCTTGGAAGAGGTTGTTTTGTGCTTTAAGTCAATGTATTTTAAAACCATGTTTCTTGAGGCCCCAGTTTTCCCGTTGAGCCTCCTCAGGGGCCACCTGAGGGTGCTTGCTGCGTAGACAGGCGGATAGCAGGGCCACCCCAAAACACTGAAGCACCTTTACTTCAACTATTTTATTTAATTTATTTTTTTAAACTATTTTATACATTGGACTTTCATGTAAGACTTTGTTTCAATAAAGTTTTTGTAATTCAGTGTCTTTTTAAAATTCACATAAATATATAAAAAGACAAGTGACTAACTGAGATATGTACCTATAATTTTCCCCAACTGGATATAGTTTGTGCCCCAGATTCCCTTTCATATGGTGTGATTGTCAGGCACTGAGTAGGCTGCGTTCTGCAGTGCTGGCAGCAGTAACCCATAGCTAAACCATGTTTCTGAAGACACACCAAATTAAGCATAGAAATATATAGGTTAATAATAGTAGTATTTTGCTGACTGTTTATTATCCTAGGAGCACCTTTATGTTGTGGTGACTTCAGAGAATAATAACAAATAGTTTGTCTTTTTGTCTGCAGTGAAGAATGGGAACACCAAGACTGGAGAATCAAGTGGGACCCAAATCAGGAGGTGGCCTTGTAAAGTAAGTTATTTGAGCTCAACCCTGTGGGCAGAACTGAGATAGCATTAGCAGGAAGGTCAGGTGACTATCAAAGTTTCTGCCAGACCTAGTTTCTCCTCTTTCAGAGATGCAGATTTGTACAAAAACCAAACACCCCCAAAAGTCAACTTTTTAAAATGTAAAAAAGAATCTGTCTCTGAGCCATGTTTAAAAGACAGACAAATACTTCAGTTAAGCCCTGCCCCAGTAGCTCAGTTGGTTAGAGCATCATCCCGACATGCCAAGGTTGCAGGTTTGACCCCATGTCAGGGCACATACAAGAATTAACCAATGAATATGTAAATAAGTGGAACTACAAATTCGTGTTTCTCTCTCTCTTTCTCTAAAAAAATATTTAAAAATTTTTTAAATTAAATAAAAACTTTAGTTAAATACTGTTGAGAATCTGCAAATTATTGAACTTTGGTTCTATTAAGGACCTTTCAGATACATCATTTTTTTAAAAACTTTTCCACCAGAAAAACCAATTTCATTTATCAAATTTGCTTTATAATATAAGCAAATAAACTTGCACTTAACATATAAATATTATCTATGACGATTAGAGTATTATCACTTTCTCCTAATACCTTTTCCCGAAAATGATGGTTTGTTTGTTTTAACTTGACCCGTCTTTCACAACCCAGTTTAATCATTTTACAGGTTTTCTTCTGAAGCAGGCTAGCCTCTAGATGGTCAAACAAGAGTTGCATATTTTACCATTTAAATAACATATGCAAGAGGCACCTTTAGTGAAATTTGTATATCAAATTTCCTTTGTGTGCCTTTTTTCCCTAATGAATTCAGTACTAAAGTATTGGTAAAACAAAACCTTATTAATTCAAAGCAAGAAATGCCAATGTTACTATAAAATATGTGAACTATAGAATAATATTGAGAGAAATCTGTTTTATTATTTTAAAATAGAGTACTTATTATATACTAAGGTATAAATGAGTGCTAGTAAAAGGAAGATAGTAAATAAAAAGTTTTCTAGTGAACATAAAACATCATAAAATCTTAAAGATAAAATTGTATTTCATTCTAAATTAATTACTAGACACATTTGTTATAGGAAGCTTTGTTTTTCTTGAGCTCTTATATTAAGGTCCTCACTAAAATGTATAACATGAGTTGTTTTTTTAAAAAGGCTATTCTGTGTCTGAATGGATATGAATTTTGTATTTGTGGTGTATGAATTAATAGATATTGGAGGATATCCATTTTATACTAAATGCTGAAGTATTTGACTGGTTCCTTATTTCCTCAAGAATGATGCTGGCTTGCTCAACATGGCATTTTCACTGCCTGTCATAATTTCTCCTCCATCTAGTGTTCAGCTTCTTTTCTAGACTGGAATTGACCAAGGAACTACTCTGTAGACCTCCTTTGCAGATTCAGCTTATGCTTAGGCCACTTCCAATGCCAACAATCCTATTGCTCAGGACTTCTCTAGAAAAACCACCTTGTGAGCCCCTGTCTAAACCTGATGCTCACAAATGCTGTAAGGCCAGAGCAATTAATTGGTCAAAAGAGGAAAGGCCAAAGGCCATATGACGTACTGTTTTCTAGCTTTAAGCCATTCATTGTAGTACCAAACTCCCATGTTAGAATCCCTTTGTTTTGTATTAATTAAAATAAATTTTCTAGTGTAAATCCTTATAGAATATCTCCTACCTTTAATATCTAGGCATTAAAGGTCGTTTCAATTCCAATTTTATTTTTCCTACTTAGAAGTTCCTCTTCCTGACATTAATAATTAACCAGTAAACTAATTTACACAAACTCTTTAAACTTGGTTTATTTAAAAGGAGAGTAACTTCAAGAAGGTTATATCCATGGTTTGCTGCCATCTCTAGCCATGGGCCTTTGGGGCATACTTTGTTTTTCAATCTTCCTGGGGAAAAGCTGGGGACAAGAACAAACGTAAGTAAAAGAACATCTTCATTTTCAATGCATTTTAGTTGTGATGAGTGAAAAGTAAATTAAGTTAACTGTGTTAATTTGAAAATTACTTTCTACTTCTGAGAATACCAAGGGAATAGTCTCAGCGAAAGTCATGGAAGTGTTTTGATGAATAGCTAACAACATGACAATTTTGTTTGTTTGGTTTTTTTTTTTAGCAATAGACAAGAAGGGAGAGAGATGAATCATCAACTCTAGTTCTGTCACTTCAGTTGTTCATTGGTTGCTTCTTATATGTGCCTTGACCAGGGTTCTCAAGCTGAGCCCATGACCCCTTGCTCAAGTCAGGACCTTGGGCTTCAAGCCAGTGACCTTTGGGCTCATTCCATGACTATGGGATTATGTTGATGATCCCATGCTCAAGCTGGCAACCTCAGGGTCTTTCTGAAGTCTTTCTACTACACTGTAGTGGCCCTTAATAAGTATTGCATTTCCTTCTCTTCAAAGAGTGAAAGTGTACCATTTACAACATGGTCATCAGTCAATTAAAGTAATACATTTAACTGATTGATTCAGTAAAGATTTATTGAGCACCTTACAATAGGATAGGCATTGAGGATTTAGTAGATAACAGAGCTTCCATTCTAGTGGGAAAAGCAAATGAATGAATGAACCAATGAATGAAGGAATAAATAAGGTAAGATAGTTATTAATGATATGAAGAAAAAAGTAAAGGAGAGTAATAGGATGAAGAAATGATAGGAAACTATTTGAAAATGTAAACAAATAATGTTCTTTAAGGTACTCATGCAGTGCTTGAAGGAAGTAAGGGAGCAAGCCTTATAGGTATCTGTGGAAAGAATATTCCAGGTAGAGGCCAAATTGACATTTTTTATCTCTCTGCAAGCTCCATGGCCTGATCCTCTGCAACTATTGAAAGAAAATAAGAAAAGTATGAAATTCTTTAGATTAGATTGTGCTACTGATAAATCTGTAAGGACCAAAATCTATAAGAAGGCTGGCTCCAGGAGCCATCTTTTAAGAACTTGTAAATGCTGAGTATTTTATGTTTCACCACCACTACCACATAGACAACTCAAAATTAAAACAATACTGAACCAAAATATAAAACTTCTAAAATACTGAAATGAAAAACTTTTCTTACCTAGATTTGCAGAACTTGATAAATTCAGTGTAATACAGCAATTGAAAGTGTTAATTCAGGAAACAGGATGCTTAGGATCAATTCCTAATTCTATAATTTATTAGCTGTGTGATCTTGGGCAAGTTAATTATCAATTTTCTTATCTATAAAATGGGGTAGTAATAAGACCTCCCACACAGTGTTTGTAGCAACAGTGAGCTTATGTATGTATCAAGTCCTTCAAATGGTGTTTAGCCCATTGTAAGGTTTCTGTAAATGTACCTTGCTATCCTCGAAACTAAAGTTTTTTCATTTCCCACTGTTCCTGGGTAAGCACATGGGGAAATCAGATGATGGTTGGAAGTCTGGAGATTCCTTTCACAATGTAGCTATAAATGGTTCCAAATTAGTTGTCATTGTAGAACTGACAGATGCTTCAAAGGATTTAATTGCTTCCAAATTTATTTCATTGTTACTAAAGACTTGCTGATTTGAAAACTTTTTAAATGTCATAATGTTGACAGGATCCTGGGATAATTCTGCCAGTTAGAGTGATGGCCTGACTGTTCAGCCTCTTGAATTAGTCAATTGTATGACCTTTTGGATTGAAATCCTTTTTTTCTATGTAATACCCCGAGTAGCTCTCAGTATTCAAACTATGTCCATTGTGATATATAATTAATAACCTACTTTATATTTGTAGGTTTTCTTTTAATAAACAATGAAAAAAATCACACATTAATTTTTTTATTTAAAAACACCTGTAGATTCATTTTCATTCTTATAGAAATCACATGAAAAATAAAATTCTGTGGTTGTGAGCAATGGTTGTAACTTGGACCTTAGTTTAACACATAACAACAGAAACCTGAATATGAAGTCTTTCCTCATTCACTTTTTTTTTTTTTTTTTTACAGGGACAGAAAGAGAGTCAGAGAGAGGGACAGATAAGGACAGACAGACAGGAACAGAGAGAGATGAGAAGCATCAATCATCAGTTTCTCATTGTGACACCTTACTTGTTCACTGATTGCTTTCCCATATGTGCCTTGACCACGGGCCTTCAGCAGACCGAGTAACCGCTTGCTCAAGCCAGCGACCTTGGGTACAAGCTGGTGAATCTTGCTCAAACCAGATTAGCCCACACTCAAGCTGGCGACCTCTGGGTCTCGAACCTGGCTCTTCTGCATCCCAGTCCGACACTCTATCCACTGTGCCACCACCTGGTCAGGCTTTCCTCATTCACTTATAAGCCAAGTGACAGTCAAATTAACCTCTGATCACTTGTAAAATAAGAAACCAATAGTACCTATGGCATTGGCCTGTTGGAAAGATTTTAAAAATTGTATATAGACCCTGGCCTGTTGGCTCAGCAAAAGAGCATCGGCCCAGGTGTGTGGAAGTCCCAGGTTTGATTCCCAGCCAGGGCACACAGAAGCACCCATCTGCTTCTCCACCCTTCTCTGTCTCCTTTCTCTCTATCTCTCTCTTCCCCTCCCGCAACCAAAGCTCCACAGGAGCAAAGTTGGCCCGGGCTCTGAGGATGGCTCCATGGCCTCTGCCTCAGGGGCTAGAATGGCTCCAATTGTAATGGAGCAACACCCAAGATGGGCAGAGCATTGCCCCCTGGTGGGCATGCTGGGTGGATCCCAGTCAGGGATATGCAGGAGTCTGTCTCTCTGCCTCCACACTTCTCACTTCAGAAAAATACCCCCCCCCAAATTGTATATAAAATGCTCAGATATAGTGTTCATATACAAGACTCATACACAACTATTCAGTTACTGTTGTAATTATTGTACAATTGTAATTATTTGCTTTCTAAGATCTCTATAACTATTTCCATTTTCAAATGTATTCCCCAAGCTCACTTTTATTCTATCTTTTTAAAAAAATCCACCACTAGAATAACACTAATACTTCTAAAATTACTTCCTTTCAAATAATTTAGTGAAATTAATGAATTTTAACATGTATAGAGTATTAAGGATGCTTAGTGCTTTCATATACATAGTTTCATTTCATCCTTGCCTCAACCTGGTAAAGAAGGTGATATTTTCAGTTATTTTAGTTTGAGAGGGTAGTGACTTTACCTTAGTTATTCAGCCAGTAGATGGCATTCAATCACTGGTAACTATGTTGCTTTTTTCTTCATTGACAAAAATAGTGACTATCTGCATGTTCTATTCAAAAGCTTTAAGTCTTCCTTTGCTGCAGTAGCTCAGGGAAGGTGCTATTACTATCTTTCTAAATGTTAATTAAATCTCCAGTGCTATTTTCTGAGTCCTAATGTCAAACTATTTATTTTTGGAAACTAGGCTGAAACAATCATATATCACAAATAAATTTTAATTAAAATCATTTTAATTGAGAAAATATGCTTGTTTGAAATTGGATATCTCAAGTGAAATGAACAAAATAAGAAGTATAACAAAATGTGTCTTATAGAGATACTGATCCTTCTCTTTTCCTGTTTCAACAGGTATGTCTTATCAGCACCAAAAGTACTTCGCGTTGGAGCATCTGAAAATATTGTAATTCAAGTTTATGGATACACTGAAGCATTTGATGCAATAATCTCCATTAAAAGTTATCCTGATAAAAAATATAGTTATACTTCAAACTCTGTCACTTTATCCCCAGGAAATAAATTCCAAAATTCTGCAATCTTAACAGTATGTAATTATCCTTTATTTTCTTTATACATACAGAAAATTCTCGATACAATGTGTTCAAAGTTTGAATATTGATAACATAAAGATTTGATCATTTACATACCATTATACCTCTGTGTGATTATTAGGTGATGTATGTCAGTCACTAATGATAATATGAAGGAAACAAAGTTCTAAATAGGAGAGTTGTATCTGTTTTTTGAACAATGCATGTAAATTGTAATGTTCTTATTGGAAAATAAAATTGTACTAATGTGTAAATGTTTGAAAATGAACTAAAAATGCTTGTTTTATGTGAAAATTATCATGACAGAGAAATATGAATATACATATTGATCTGTAATACATTGCCTACAGAAAGCCATAGATGCAGCTGAACATCTGCTTGTAAAATTCCAATACTCTACAATTATAGTTTACAAAACTAATAAATTATTGATTACTAAAGTGAATAGCTCTCACTAACAACCTATAGTTAATACAATAAAACAGCCTTGATCAAATAACTTCTTCTATTAAGATATTATAGTATAGCTTGGTTAGAAAGCTGCTTGCAACTTATTTCTTTTTTTTTTTGCAACTCATTTCTTATTAAAAATTCTGATAAGTAAAAATAATATAACCAAATATTATTTTAAATTCCAATAAAAATTAAATAATCAAGGATCAGAAAAATCAAAGACTACCAGACTAGGAAGGGGCTCTGAGGTTCATTTATACCAATGTTTCTTAAAAATGAGTTATTTTAAAAAGAAATATTTGACATTTTATAGAGTTTATAATTATAATTATATTGATTTTTAGCACTTTTATTTTGTAAATTTTGATTTTATAATTATATAAAAGTCACAAGCATGAGGTTATACCTAGTTTATAGTTTGTACATATTTAAATAAAATTTTAATAAAAATAATTACTATATTATAAATAATTAAAAGTCAACACCGAGGGTCCTCTGGAACCTTTTATACTTTGAAAGAGGTATGTATATTACTCAGGTATGAGAAATTGATCTAAATAAATTGAACCAAATATAAGAATTTTTTCATTAATGTTTTTGGTGGTAAAAGCTCTAATATCTTAACAAATACTGCACTTACTAGATTTATTAAGAATTAAGATTTAGCTCCCAAAGTGTTATTTTTAGTAGACACTCTTATCTGATATCTATCTGATGTGACTCAAGGTAGCCACTAGCCACATGTGGTTGTTACCTTTAAATTAAATGAGATTTTTTTTTTTTAGAGAGTCAGAGAGAGGGATAGATAGGGACAGACAGACAGGAACCAGGAACGGAGAGAGATGAGAAGCATCAGTCATCAGTTTTTCGTAGCAACATCTTAGTTGTTCATTGATTGCTTTCTCATATGTGCCTTGACCATGGGCCTTCAGCAGACCGAGTAGCCCCTTGCTTGAGCCAGCGACCTTGGGTCCAAGCTGGTGAGTTTTTGCTCAAACCAGATGAGCCCATGCTCAAGCTGGCAACCTCGGGGTCTAGAACCTGAGTCCTTCTGCATCCCAGTCCAACTCTCTGTCCACTGTGCCACCACCTGGTCAGGCTAAATCAGATTTAACAAAAAAAGAAAAATCAGTTTCTCAGTCACATTAGCCACGTATCAAGTCTTGACTTAGATGGTAATTGGCAAGTAGAGAAATCATAAAAATTGATGTATATCTTAAGTATTTAACTTTATCTTAACATTATAATGAATGTTTATTTGCTGATTGTTTAACATTGTGCCTTTTCTTTAAGTGCACACCCACTGGTGGGAGCATTAAATCTTATTTATCATGTGTCACACCTTAAACAAATCATCTTTGTTCTGCAGTTTCTGTTTCTTTAGGGTGGGAAAAGAACTTAAAGATACTTAAAAAAATCTGAGTGCAGAATCTTTATAGAATTTTAATGTTTCCAAACTTTTACAGTACTCTCACTTTTCTAATTCCACAGCAATTGATTTTAGTGATTAACTTTAAAAAATTTTTTTATTAATTTTTAATTTATTATGTTTACATGGATTCAAGTGTCCCACTGAATAATACTCCCTCACCCCCCACCCCTGTGTCCCTTTTTATACCCCTTTTACCCCCCTCCCCCTAACTCCCTCCCCCTTACCTTTTAGTTTTGTTTTGTTTGTACAGAGACAGAGAGAGAGTCAGAGAAAGAGATAGATAGGGATAGACAGACAGGAACGGAGAGAGATGAGAAGCATCAATCATCAGTTTTTTTTACGACACCTTAGTTGTTCATTGATTGCTTTCTCATATGTGCCTTGACCGTGGGCCTTCAGCAGACCGAGCAACCCCTTGCTGGAGCCAGTGACCTTGGGTCCAAGCTGGCGAGCTTTTGCTCAAGCCAGATGGGCCCACGCTCAAGCTGGCGACCTTGGGGTCTCGAACCTGAGTCCTTCCGCATCCCAGTCCGACACTATCCACTGTGCCACCACCTGGTCAGGCTCTCTTTAGGATTTGCTGTCCTGTTATTTATATCTCTGTGTTATGTATATATAATTTCACTAATCCCTTTACCTTCTCTGATCTTATCCCCCTTTCCTCTGACTGCTGTCCTTCTGGTCCCTGTGACCCTGCCTCTGCCTCTATTTCGTTCCTCAATTCACTTTGTTCATTAGATTCCACATGTATGCGAGAGCATATGATATTTTTCTTTCTCTGCCTGGCTTATTTCACTTAGCATAATAATCTCCAGGTCCATCCATGCTGTCACAAAAGGTAACATTTTCTTCTTTTTCATAGCCGCACAGTATTCCATTGTGTATATGTACCACAGCTTTTTAATCCACTCATGCACTGACGGACACTTGGGCTGTTTCCAGATCTTGGCTGTTGTAAACAATGCTGTGATAAACATGGGGGTGCATATCTTATTTTGGATCAATGATTTGGTATTCTTAGGATATATTTCTAAAAGTGGGATAGCTGGGTCAAAGGCAGTTCCATTTTTAATTTTTTGAGGAAACCCCATACAGTTCTCCACAGTGGCTGCACAAGTCTGCATTCCCACCAGCAGTGCAGGAGGGTTTCCCTTTCTCCACATCCTCGCCAGCACTTGTTCTGTGTTGTTTTGTTAATGAGCGCCATTCTGAGAGGTGTGAGGTGGTATCCCATTGTGATTTGAATTTACATTTCTCTAATGATTAGTGACATCAAACATTTTTTTCATATGCCTATTGGCCATTTGTATGTCGTCTTTGGAGAAGTGTCTGTTCAGTTCTTTTGCCCATTTTTGATTGGACTGTTTATATACCTGGTGTTGAGTTTTACAAGTTCTTTATAAATTTTGGTTATTAAACCCCTTATCAGATGTATTGGCGAATATGTTCTCCCATTGTGTGGGTTGTCTTTTTATTTTGTTCATGGTGTCTTTTGCTGTGGAAAAGCTTTTTTAGTTTGATATAGTCCCATTTGTTCATCCTGTCCTTTATTTTACTTGGAGATAAATCAGCAAAAATATTTCTATGAGAAATATTGGAGAGTTTACTGCTTGTGTTTTCTTCCAAGATGTTTATGATTTCACGACTTACATTTAAGTCTTTTACCCATTTTGAGTTTATTTTTGTAAATGGGGTAAGTTGGTGGTCTAGTTTCATTTTCTTTGCATGTATCTGTCCAATTTTCCCAACACCATTTTTTTTTATTATTATTTTTATTTTTTACAGGGCCAGAGAGAGAGTCAGAGAGAGGGATAGATAGGGACAGACAGACAGGAACGGAGAGGGGTGAGAGGCATTAATCATTAGTTTTCGTTGCCGTTGCGACACCATAGTTGTTCATAGATTGCTTTCTCACATGTGCCTTGACCATGTGCCTTCAGCAGACCGAGCAACCCCTTGCTGGAGCCAGCGACCTTGGGTCCAAGCTGGCGAGCTTTTGCTCAAGCCAGATGGGCCCACGCTCAAGCTGGCGACCTCGGGGTCTCGAGCCTGGCTCTTCCGCATCCCAGTCCGACGCTCTATCCACTTCGCCACCGCCTGGTCAGGCCCAACACCATATATTAAAGAGACTGTATTTACTCCATTGTATGCTCTTACCTCCTTTGTCAAATATCAATTGACCATAAAGGCGTGGGTTTATTTCTGGGTTCTCTGTTCTGTTCCATTGATTTGTATTCCTGTTCTTATGCCCCAGTAGTGATTAACTTTTATCCCATGTGTCCAAAGCCTAAGTTTTCAAGAAGCACTTAACTTTCTTTTATTGCTTTTTAAGTATTAAATTTGCATAACATGCAATGTAAAGTTAATAGTTACAATTACTTACAAATATTATCAATAGAAATGTGCAGCTCAACCTTTGGGAGCAGAAAGATGTAGACATAATACGAAGTGTTATGACATCAGTCAGGATGTTGAAAGGAGGGCATGGAGACCATGGGCTAAGCCAGCAAGCTAATGAAGTGAGTTTGACAAGAGAGCTTTTAACATTTAAGAAATGCTTTTAATCATTTAAAGCTAAATTTTGGTTATGGTATTTAAAAATGAAGGTCTTTGGACAGAATTTATTTACTGTTCTGGTTCCCCTACTGCTTTTTAAGTGATTAAATACACATAATTATCTTTCCTTCTAATGAGATTACAGTGGTATTTAGAAAGTAAACATGTTTTATAACCTTAAAATTAATATACTGTCAACATTTTCTGTTACAGATTCAACCCAAACAATTGTCTAGAGGAGAAAACCCAGTTTCACATGTGTATTTGGAGGCTGTATCAAAGCATTTTTCAAAATCAAAAAAAATACCAATAACTTATGAAAATGGATTTCTCTTCATTCAGACAGACAAACCTGTTTACACCCCACAGCAGTCAGGTAGAGTATAAGATGGTTCTTTCCCTGGGGAGGACAACTGACACTATACTGTAGAGCTTTTTAACATTTGAAGTTAAATGGAGACAGGTTTTCAACTTGTTTAAAAGAGTCTCAATCCCCAATGGCTTTTACACTTATAAATATCTTGTTGGTTTTAAATATATATGGAAATTGCTAAATAAACAATTAAGTAAAAGTTAATTTAAAGTTTAAATCTGATTTTAAATATTAACTTTAAATTTATATGTAAATTCCAAAAGCAACAATTATATTATCAGCTTCATCAGTTATTTCCATGTAGATAAAAAGCTTCTTAAAAATTTTGAAATACTGTGTTTTAGCTTATTATTAAACAAGTTAAGATGTAGTTGCAAATATAATTTTTTTTTTGCAAATATAATTTTTGCAACATGAAAATAATTTACTATAAAGGCACATTTATAAGAAGTAGTTCTATTACTTTGGTGCCAACCTTCAAATTCAGAAAACATATCCAACCTTAGAAGATCAGATGTTTCAACAAGATAAACTAGATCACAGAAATATATGAACTCTTTTTTCTAAGGGAAATCTACCTAAGAAATTTTCTGTTAGAACATTATTTCATATTCATGGTTCTTCTGTTAGAGAGGGAAAGGGCAGGGTAACCTGTCAAAATCCTGTGATTGAGGACTGACTGGACTTACTCCCAATGAACAAAAGGTAAAACACAGTACAGTGTAAGTGCTGCCCAAATATGTTCAAATATTTGCAGGTCTTTGATTCCTCCATTCCTACCTCTCATCATTAACAACTTTTGAACACATTAGAGATGGACTTAGAGAGAGTTATATATGGGATGGGGAGGTTATAAAGTTTTGATAATATCATTGGTGAAGGACAGAGGAAGAGAGGCAGAACCAGTCAACTTTATTGAGAAACTTTTCATGCAGTGCATACTTGCTAAATGTTGGTTAATGCTGATGATGACGACAATGGGACAGAACAGGCCTACACTATTACCCTTTCAGCAGGAGCACCTGTTATAATGATCTAAGAAAGGAAAGCCCTAGAAAAGGTGTAATACAGTATTGCTCTCAGTATATCATTGCCAAAATAGTACTATCTTTTAACTCAAACAAGATGTCTTGGTATACAAGGAAATAGTCTCTGCCCATAAAGCTTGGGCCCTTTTGAACATAATCATACCCAGGAACAAATATATTCTTGCCCTGTCCTCCTTCTATATTAAAGGATGCTTCATTAATTGGGTCCTATTGACACTATCTTCCACTTAGGGTCTTAAGTCTTTGTCCAATAAGTAGTGTGATACACAGAGCCTGGGACCTTTCTTAGCTATCAAGGCTTTCCTAAGAACAGGTTCATCTATTATTTCTCTATCAGAACTTTAGTGTAAGAAGACTTGGTATCTTCAACTATTCTAATCATAGAGGAAAACTAGAGAACTTTACTCTAATTTACACTAAGTAGTCTGTGAAGCCAAACTTTCTGGGTTCACATCCCATCTTGGGCTGTTACTCGTTTTATGACCCTGTGCCAGTTACTCAACCTCTCTTAGCCCCACTTTCCTCATCTGTAAAGTGGAAATAATAATAGAACTTACTTCGTAGAGTTGAGAGAATTAAGTGAATTCTTATGTGTATTAAACACGTAAAACAATGCCTAGCACAGAGTAAGCACTGGAAAAGTGTTTCCATTATTTTTTAATCTGTGGAGGTAACACAAAGCCTTATGTACACAGAAGAAAAATAATTACTCAAAAGTAATTATTTTAAAATTGATTGAACCTTCCTCTTTAAAGCTCCAATGTGCTGATGCCCACCTTTAGTCTGAAGAGCCCTGAGGGATTTGTAGTATAAGCATCTTTAGTCTAAAGGCTTAAATCATCAAGGATATACAGAACACAAGACTTTAGAATATGGACCAAAATACTTCAATTCTATACAGCCTGTGTCCTGCCGTCCCCTCTAACTTCATCATCCATCATGCTCCCCCTTGTCTGTGGATACTAGCCAAAGTGACTTCTTTTCAGTTGCTTGCTCACACCATTTCCCCATCCATATTAAGGCCTGGGTGTACCTCTGCCTGGTACATTCATGCCCCTCCATTGCCTTAACTCCTACTCAGTTCTTACATGACATCCCTTGGAGGGAAGCCTTCTCTGACATCCTTGACTACAGTTCCAGAAAGTCAGAAAGTGTCCTTTGTAGCACCTCTCATCCTTGGGTTTTTGCACAAAATTTACAAGCATGTGTTTGCCTCTCTCTTCACACCATTAGAAGATGTCCATGTCTGCTTTGTTTCACCATATATTTCAGTGCCTAGCATAGTGCCTGCACATAGAATGTTCTTAATACTTTTAAAAAAAATTCAAAAACCGTATTTCTGGCACAAAAAAATTATTAATCTTGCCTTCAATACACCATTGCTCTGAAGATATGATTAATTTTCTGATCCAAACACAAACTGGTTAAAAAGTAGACAAGTAGTCATCATAAAAATAATAATAAAGTAGATACAATATACATTTATTGATTAGTTATTATGTGCAAGGGAAAACAAAAACTCTATCTCATTTAGTTTCCACAACACTATGAAGCAGATACTAGCAGTCCTGTTCTACAGATGATGTATTAAGATGTTCTACAGATTTAGATGTATTAAGTATTATGCTCAGGATCACATTAGAAAGTGTCAGAGGCAAGAGTCAAACCAAAGTTTTGAACTTTGAACTTCAGGGCCTGAGCTTCTGTGGCATACTGCCGATAGCAAGCATCCAAGTAATCCTTGGGCCTGGACCAGGTGTGTTCATAAGGTAGAAAGGAGAACTTGAGGTTGAAGATAGGAGTGAGAGTAAGGTCACAGCTGAGTAGGGGATATTTATCAAACATTTTGCTTTAATCTAATGGTTTTAGTGAAACCAATTTTAGAGATCTTAATGTGACTTATTATGTACAGCTTTGCATAATACTGACTCTTTAAAATGTTAATGGTGCCAATTCAATTTTATTTTGTGAGTGAAGTTTTGGCCATAAAATGACTTGAGCATCAGTAAAATCATAGAGAAATTACCATATGTCATTGGAACTAAATAAGCATGTATCAAACAGCTATGAGTTAAAAGTTAAGCAGATGTGTTTGTTTAAAAGGTGGGGGATCTAGGCCCTGGCTGGGTAGCTCAGTTGGCTAAAGCATCATCGTGACAAGCTGAGATTATGGGTAAAATCCCTAGTCAGAGCAGTACAAGGATCAACCAGTGATGGCATGAATGAGTGGAACAACAAATTGATGTTACTCTCTCTCTCTGTCTCTCTCCCTTTCTCTTCCTTCTTCTCTCTAAAATCAATAAATAATTAAAAAAACACATTTTTAAACCAAAAATACCCTGTGTTTAACAGAGTTTTTGATGCTATCAATTATTCTTACAGTAAAGGTTCGAGTTTATTCACTGAATGATGACTTGAAACCAGCCAAAAGAGAAACTGTCTTAACTTTCACAGTAAGTATGTTATTTATTTAAATAATAATTTAATTCATTTTTAGGATAAGATACATTATTTCATAACCCTGCCTTAATACTATACTGACTCATTCAATGTTCAGTAAATGATGATTGAATAATTTCTGTGAGTATAACATTGTGGGTCTATACTTCTAAAATAGGTATGTATAAAGAGCTCATGAAAATGAAATCTCAGCAACTTATGATTTTAAACTAAATCATTTAAATACAGTCTTCATGATTTCTTCAAGAACATTGATCAATCATTAAGAATTAATTGAATACCTATAATGAGATTTTTTAATGTATACAATTCAAGATAAAGAAATACAATCTGTGCAACTTACACTTAAGGAACTTAGAATTTAGTAACTAACATACTAACACATGTGAAGAATAGTGATCAACCATGAGATAAAATTTAGTAATTATCAACCTTTTATCAGCCATGACGTACGTATATAGCAGATGACATGACATGTGCAATAAATCCCAATTTGTGTCACAACCCTACAAAATTTTTGTGGGGAAATAACTGCTCACCTATTAGCAGTCGGTGTATTTGTAATGGTCCTTCACTATAGATTGCATCACCTACTAAAAAACAAAAAGGAAAACTTTACCAAGACACAGTGAAAAAGTAATATATAGGAATATTTTGAATCTTTTATAACTCATAAAAATCATAAACCTTGCCTGACCAGGTGGTGGCGCAGTGGATAGAGCGTCGGACTGGGATGCGGAAGACCCAGGTTTGAGACCCTGAGATCGCCAGCTTGAGCGCGGGCCCATCTGGCTGGAGCAAAAGCTCGCCAGCTTGGACTCAAGGTCGCTGGCTCCAGCAAGGGGTTGCTCGGTCTGCTGAAGGCCCACGGTCAAGGCACATGTGAGAAAGCAATCTATGAACAACTATGGTGTCGCAACGGCAACGAGAAACTAATGATTGATGCTTCTCACCTCTCTCCGTTCCTGTCTGTCTGTCCCTATCTATCCCTCTCTCTGACTCTCTCTTTGTCCCTGTAAAAAAAAAAAAAAAAAAATCATATACCTTTACAAATTTTAACATCTGACTTTTTAATGAATTACTTGTGAAAGGTCAGCATGTTTCAAGACTGTGGTTGATAACTACTGATATAGACTGTAAACTCCAGGAATTCACAGAGATCAAGGAGCCCAAGAGACACTTCAAGGAAGAAGTGAGATTTGAACTAGGCGTAGAACAATGGGTAGAATTTAGATATGTGGAGAAGCAGCAGGAGGATTGCTCGAAAAGATATGATGGATAGCAAAAAGTCAGAAGTAAGAGGGATAGGATGGGAAGAAAGCAATGATTCAAGAGCAAAGGCATCCCTGGAAACAGAAAGGTAAATAAGATTTGAAAGTTAGACTAGACCTAGAAGTTAAGACTTTGTGTGGCAGGTTGTAAGGAGCCCCTGTAGATTTATTATAGGGAACTAAGACCAAGGATGGAAGGAAAATTTGTAATCATGAGCGTTGCTGTGGTAGAAGTGAAAGAGTGTGGAGTAAGGGACACCCACTCTGGGCTGCCACAGAAATCTAGATGCACAGAGAGGCATTGTAATATTGGCAGCAGAAGGAATGCAGAGAGCAGCCTTTCAGACTGCCTGAACTAGAAAGTGAGGAGTGGAAGCAAGTAAGAATGGCATTGACAGAAATGAGGAAGCTGATTGACAGAAATCACAATTAATTTCAGCCTACGTTGTGAATTTATTAGTATATAACCATGGGTCTGCATGGGCTCACTTGTGATATAGCAGGGGTCTAGGAACTGTGAATTTTTCCTTTGGAAACCCAAGATTTGAGCTTAGAATAGATATACATACATGAATAAATACTGTAGAACAAAATCATACTCGAGTATAAATCAAATTGTACAGTAAGACAAATGACATATGAGCTCAGAGAGAAGACAAAATGGGGGTGAGATTGAAGGATGATGTAATCTTTTTCTGGAATAGAATAGGTAAAGAAAACTTTGAGCTGGGTCTTACAAAAAGGAATAGATCCAGGTTTTTAAAAAAATAATTAAGAACTTCCCATGTAATATAAAGCATGAGTTTAGCTATGGCAGCTGGAAGAAGTAAAAAATAGGATAGTACACAAACTGGCTGACTGAGGTCGGAAGTCTGGAAGAGAACTAAGAAGATGCAGTGTCAGCTTGAACACCTTTTTTTCTGTGAGAAAATACTGGAGCATGTGAACAGATGCTATTTATTCTACCTTCTGCTCCTCTCCATGGTTGAACTTGAGTGATGGGGAATCCTGACACCACACAAAGAATGAATGCCAGGTGTTTTGTGTAAGAGCTGTCCCAGGAAGAGAAGATTGAGAAATCTGACCCCAGAACAATGGGAGTCAGTGCGCAGAAAGTATCCTAAAAACAGTACTTGAGAGAGATCATCTAAGAAGCCCTATGCATGATGGACTGCAGAAACGAAGAGCAGCATAGAAGACATTTAGCTTTGATTCTAATTCTTTTTCAAAATGAACATTTGCAACTCAAGAAAAAAATACCTTAAAATCCCAACCATGGGCCTGACCTGTGGTGGCGCAGTGGATAAAGCATCGACCTGGGAATACTGAGGTCGCCAGTTCAAAACCCTGCACTGGCCTGGTCAAGGCACATATGGGAGTTGATGCTTCCAGCTCCTCCCCCCTTCTCTCTCTCTCTCTCTCTCTCTCTCTCTCTCTCTCTCTCTCTCTCATTCTGTGTCTCCTCTCTAAAATGAATTAAAAAAAAAAATTTTTAAATCCCAACCATGAATTTCATAGTCATGGCATATGGTGGTAAATTTCTGGCTTAAGGCCAAAATGGACCTCTACATGTAGTGCAAAGAAAATAAGAAACCTCATTTCAATAATTTTTAAAATTATACACAAAAGAAAGCTTATGGAAAAGCTTTATGAAAATGTTGACGTTTAACTATTTTGAATGTTTTGTCAAGCTCAAAATGACCTTCCTACAGTTATAAAATATCTAGCTAATGAATGCAATTTATAGTGTATTTGTTTTGGAAAACTTTAAATGAACAGATAAGAAATTTAGATTCTGGTGTCTGAAAGTTCACAGTTGATGAATTATAACATCAGTTATTGTTACACTTCTTTCTTTTAGTTCAGTGGTTCTTAACCTTTTTTCAGGTACCGAACCCACCAGTTTCATATGCGCATTCACCGAACCCTTCTTTAGTGATAAATAAAATATGATTTTCTTTTTCCAAATTCAAGACATAGATATATGTTTTTTTACTGGTGCACAAAATGAGCCGTGCATGAACATCACCTTGCTCAAAGAACAAAACCAACAAAGTGCATAAACTCACAACAAATTACGGTATTACTTTATTCTGGCCTCCGCAGCAGAGGCTTCTCCGAACCCCTGAGACCCACTCATAGAGTCCCTAGGGTTCGATAGAACCCAGGTTAAGAACCACTGTTTTAGTTATACCATAGAGAGTTGAGTCTCATCTAGATAACTGAGACTAGGATACCTGGATATCGATTTATTACTTTGTGTGTGTGTGTGTGTGTGTGTGTGTGTGTGTGTGTGTGTGTGAGAGAGAGAGAGAGAGAGAGAGAGAGAGAGAGAGACAGGAGATGGGGAAGGGGTCCAGAAAGAGGGAGGGAAGTGACTTAAATGAATCATATTTGTCTTCCAAACATTTAAATCATCTTTTGCCTTCATATTTAATTTGAAGACATGGATATTTGTTGGTAAATATTTCAGTAGATCAAAGACAATACAATAAGTTAATTTTTAAAATATGGTTTATGTGCTTTGATGTTGTTTGTTTTTATTCAAAGGATCCGGAAGGATCAGGAGTTGACATTGTAGAAGAAAGTGATTATACTGGAATTATCTCTTTTCCTGACTTCAAGATTCCATCTAATCCTAAGTATTTCAAAATATTTGTTAATAATGTTTTCTTTTTAAAAGCACATGTGGAACTTTTGATTGGGAGGCAGATTACCGGTCAGAGAAGACACCTGGTGTTAACAAAGAGTATTAGTTTGAAAGAAATAAGGATATGCAAAATCTTTTCAAGAGTAATAAGAAACTGTATTCAGTTTCTTGGAAGGGGGGAATTGCCAATATTTCTCACCAATCTGCTTTACGCACACAATTAAAATTTGGAAGAGGAAAAGATACATGCCAGCCTTTTTTCTTTTTTTCATCAAAACCATTAACCAGCCACCCTTTAAGAAGACTATCAGTCAAAAAGGCTGATATGGTCCAATGCCTTGTTCTGAGAGTTATAAAAATATTACTCTTACATAGTCTTTTCTGCATAGAACTATATTTCAAAACAGGATGTTCTTGGAGTCATTTCTTCCATTTGGCCTCATATTAAAGGACTTCAGATTATGTTTAAACAGAATCCAATGTAATAAATATTTAGTGAATACATTCCTGGTATGTGCAGAGTACAATAGGAATGAGAAATGTAAAATAGAAACTAAGAATACACAATCTCTGCCTTCCAGTAGCTTAGAGTAGGATGAATAGATAGGTGCACCCATAAATGGCTACGGTGTTACTTTATGTTTTTTATTTTTATTTTATAAGATTTTATTGCCTGATCTGTGGTGGCGCAATGGATAAAGTGTCGACTTGGAACACTGAGGTCACCCAGTTCAAAACCCTGGGTTTGCCTGGTAAAGGCTCATATGGGAGTTGATGCTTCCTGCTCCTCCTCCCTTCTCTCTCTCTCTCTCTCCTCTCTAAAATGAATAAATAAATTTAAAATTTTTTTATTTATTGATTTTAGAGAGAGAGCAAAAGGAGGGGGAGGAGCAGGAAGCATTAACTTGTAGGAGTTGCTTCTCTTATGTGCCTTAACCAGGTTAGTCTGGGATTTTGAAGCGGCAACCTCAGCATTCCAGGTCAATGCTTTTATTCACTGTGTCACCCACCACAGGTCAGGCACTAGTATTACCTTAAAGTAAAATCTTTTCATGGTCACTTTTGCTCTGCCCTATATAAGAGAGGTTGCAGTTAATTTACTGTACTGAAGAATATCTAGAAATATGGATTAAATTGAGAGATTTAAATTATTCGGATAATTTTTAAATTGTACACTTTTTGAAAATATTGCATGCTCTGTAGCACAGAATTGAACCTATTTTATAACTATTATCATTTCTCCAACTGTTATCATTTTTTTCAACTTCTTGTGCCATTTGCTCTGTGACAAATTATGCGTCAGCTGTGGCAGCCTTTCCTGGCCAGTACTTTCCTGCCCCTTTGCATATGTTGTCCCCTCTGCTTAGCATGTACTTTACCTTGTTCTTATTCGTTTGGATTCTTCCCATTTTGTAGGACACAGGGTGAATATACTCCCATTTCAAAGAGACTATCTCTGGACACATGCTTTAATATAGTCCTCTCTTTCTTTTTATTTCTGTTTATTTTCTTAATGGCACTTATTTCAATTTTGTAATTATTTATTTAGTTACTTACTTGCCTTTTTATTTCCCACTAGACTGTAAACTCCTTGAGGACAGGGGTTATAATTATATTGCTCATTCTATATCTCCAGCACTTCGCCATAACAGGCACATTAAATTAATGATGATGATGATATTAAATATATCTATTGCGTAACCAATATGCAAAGTAGATATTATCTTTCCCATTTCAAAAATGAGGTTAGCAATGTTCCCAAGTCCAATCTGCTAATAAATGGAAAAGTAAAAATTTGAACTCCCATGGAATATTAACTCTATGAAGACAGGGACTCTTAAATATTGTTTATTTTTTATCCCATGTTTAATCCAGTGTTCAGTAAATATTTTTGACCGAAGGTTTTTAATGAAGCCCAGGTCATTTTGCTTTTTAAACATACCATACTTTGTCTCCATTTATAGCTTCTTTTACATGAGGGGTGAATTTTATCATCTGGATTGGCTTGACCTGTAATATCTGTTTCTAGGACATTATTATGAATTTATACTATAGTATAGATTTTAATATTATGTTAGTATAATTAAGCTCTAGAACAGTGGTTCTTAACCTGGGTTCTATCGAACTCTAGGGGTTCGATGAGTCGATCTCGGGGGTTCGGAGAAGCCTCTGCTGTGGAGGCAAGAATAAAGTAATACTGTAATTTGTTGTGAGTTTATGCACTTTGTTGGTTTTGTTCTTTGAACAAGGTGATGTTCATGCACGGCTCATTTTGTGCACCAGTAAAAAAACATATCTATGTCTTGAATTTGGAAAAAAAAATCATATTTTATTTATCACTATAGAAGGGTTCGGTGAATGTGCATATGAAACTGGTGGGTTAGGTACCTCAAAAAAGGTTAAGAACCATTGCTCTAGAATCAAGTAAATTCTCAAGTATCATAAGCTCTTCAATTCAAGCTATTGATAATATTAAGATAAAATACCTGAGCCCTGGCCAGTTGGCTCAGCAGTAGAGCGTTGGCCCGGCATGTGGGAAGTTCCCGGTTTGATTCCCAGTCAGGGCACACTGGAGAAATGACCATCTGCTTCTCCACCTCTCCCTCTCCCCTTCTTTCTCTCTCTCTTTCTCTCTCTCTCTCTCTTCCTCTCCCACAGTTATGGCTTGAATGGTTCAAGCAGTTGGCCCTGAGCTCTGAGGATGGTCCATGGCCTTGCCTCAGGTGCTGAAATAGCTCGGTTGCTGAGCAACAGAGCAGCTGTCCCAGATGGGCAGAGCGTTGCACTGTAAGGGGCTTGCTGGGTGGATCCGGTGGGGGCACATTCAGGAGTCCGTCTCTCTGCCTGCCCGCCTCCCTACCTTTTACTTAATTAAAAATAAAATAAAATAAAATACAGTGGTACCTTGAGATACGAACAGACTAACATACAATTTTTTTTTTTTAAGATATGAGCTGTGACTCGGTCTGTATTTTTGTTCGAGATCCAAGCAAAATTCCAAGATATGAGTCGTGATTAGGGAAGCTGCCACTAGTTGTCACGTTGGTGCACAGGTCCAGTATCGGCAGTTTGATATACGAGTTGACTGACTTACGAGCTCAGTTACAGAACAAATTAAATTCATATCTCAAGGTACCACTGTACCTGAAAAAATAACACAGTGTATGAAAAACTAATCCTAAAAACTCAATTATTTCAGTTTATTACAAATAAAATATATTACTTAGGCCAGTGGTTCTTAACCTTTTTTGAGGTACCGAACCCACCAGTTTCATATGCACATTCACCGAACCCTTCTTTAGTGATAAATAAAATATAATTTTTTTTTCCAAATTCAAGACATAGGTATATGTTTTTTTTACTGGTGCACAAAATGAGCCGTGCATGAACATCACCTTGCTCAAAGAACAAAACCAACAAAGTGCATAAACTCACAACAAATTATGGTATTACTTTATTCTGGCCTCTGCAGCAGAGGCTTCTCCGAACCCCCGAGATCAACTCATTGAACCCCTAGGGTTCGATAGAACCCAGGTTAAGAACCACTGACTTAGGCTATATACATCTTTACTTACCCTCCTTAAAGCAGGAATTGATTAGATATCCCCTGGATAAATTAAAAATATTTAAAACTTCTGTAATTTTAAATATTTTGCTTTCACAGATATGGTGTGTGGAAAATTGAAGCTAAATATAAAGAGGACTTTTCAACAACTGGAACTGCATATTTTGAAGTTAAAGAATATGGTAATTTCTGACAATTAAAAGTTTACCTATAAAGAGTTAATATTTTGGCAATAATTATTTTCATTAATGAACTTAATGCACAATCACTCCCTGAAGATGAGGTAGCGTATTGGTATGGTTAGAAGTACTGGTGAAGGGGTTAGGGGGTGGCAGTGATTGTCCCAGTGCCTAGGCTGTAGTTTCAGCATGTTCTTTTTAACCTTGAAAAAGCACATCAGTCCCTCTAGACCTGTGTCCCTCAGCATAGACCCTGAAGAGACCTAACCCCCTAAGGAGCTTGACTAGTTAAGGTCTTTTTCCAGAATTGCGATTTTAGGAGAAACTTAATAAGAAATGAGGTGAATGGAACCCAGAAAGACTAATAGATGATTTACTAAAGTCATTATGGCCAATTAATGACACAGCAAGGACAACAATTGGATTTCTTTACCTCTAGTCCAGTGCTATTTTCCTTCTGGTTCACAAATTCCTACTATATTTATTTGGAAATTGAAGATATTTTTATTTTTAAATAAATCATATTAATGGACTAACAATTAACATATCAATAGTTTAATATTTCCATTTTTAAATGTTTATTAAAGTATTTGTGTGCTCTGATATCAAATTTAACTTTCTTCAGTTTGAAGACATTTTTTAATTCTTCAGGATACTCTTAATATGGAAAACAAATATACAAATTTTAACCATTAGCAAACAAAATAGTGACAAATTTGCTAAAAATGAACCTCATCTTTAAAGATTATAGGCTCTCAATACATATAGTTACAACAAACCTCCCTTTCTCCAAGTGTTTTTGCTGCTTCTTGTATATATCTAGAATTCAGCCACCTCTTATTATCTGTGACCACCCTCATCAATCCATCACCAACCTCTTTCCTGGATTACTGCAAAAGCTTCTTAATTGCTATCCCTGCTTCCAAGCTCTTCTCGCTTGGAATTAGCCAAAATAATCTTGAAATGCAAATCTCATCATGTTATTTCACTATTGAAATGTCCCCAGTAGCTCCTCATTCCTGTTATAACGAAAATCAAAATCCTTATTTTGAGCTGGCCTACCTCCTCTTCAGCCTTTATACCACTCTTCCCTCCCTTCCCTCTGACAGTGGTGACTTTGTACATGATGTCCCCACTGCCAAGAACACTTTTCCCCTCACTTATTGCCTGTCCAATTTCTACTCACCTTTCAAGTCTCAGTTAAAAAGCCATTTATTCAGGGAAGCCTCCCCTGAATTCCCTTTCCTGATTAGGATTCTCTGTACTTCTTCATATCAGATTTCAGAACCATGGTTTAGGTGTTATCTATGTAATATTTTGCTTATGCCTGTCTTCCCTGCTTGGCTGTGAGCTCATTAAGGACATGGTTTGTGTTTGTCTTGTTCACTGGTATATCCCTGTTGACATTAGTGTCCCTGTTACATGGCAAGTGCGTACTAGATAACAGGGTGAAATATTTAGTTGCACTTCGTATCCTGGAGAGAGCACATCTGCCTGGATCTTTGATAACATAGGAACACAGCCCCGAGCAACAAATTGCATTGTTCTTTTACTCCTAGCCTTCACCACTGAGAAAATACATGAGCTATATCTGAAGGCATCTGTCTCACTTACACTTGTGTGCTAGTCTTTATTTGTCCACAATATCAGGGTTGCTCCATCACCCCATTTTCTATTACCTGTGTGTAACAATAGAATTAGAATTTCTAAGTCCTGGTACACAGTCTAAGTTAGTATAAAGAGAAGACAGTGACATTTCAACAAGTAATATTGTTTTCTCTTGGGCACTCAAGATACCAAAAAAAAAAAAAAAATCCAACTCGTTTCTGTGTTAATTTAAAATTTTGCTTGGATGTTATTTTTAATAGCTAATTGTAAGCTCTCTGTACTTGACAGGGTTTTATGCTGGAATTTGGGGATTGGATGGATTTTATCCACTGGACAGAAAAAGGGAAATGTTAAATAAGCAAGGTTGTTTTATTTTCAATTTAATAAACATTTATTAAACATTTAGTATGTTTAGGACATGAGACAGGTGAGAGGGGTAAATATACATAGATAAATAGAGAACAGTCTTTTTGTTTTCAAGGAGTCAAGGAAATAAACAACTGCCTGTAATAAATGCTGTAATCTGAGTATAAATAAAGTGCTTCTGGTACATAGAGCTGGATTGACCTGTAATTGGTGGAATGGGAAGCTTCCCAGTGATGATGTCATTGTTGATAATGATGATGACGACAACTGGATGTTGTGTTGATGTTATATCAACTATACGTGAAAGCTGCTCTAATTTCAGTGGTAATATTGACTCTTTCTTTCTGTTTTCAGTGTTGCCACATATGTCTGTCTCCATAGAACCAGAAAATTCTTTCATTAGCTATAAGAACTTTAATAATTTTGAAATTACTATAAAAGCAAGGTAAGAAAGTTGTTTATTTATTGTATTATCCATCTAAATTGAGTGCCAACTCTGGTTGGTGATAGTTGCCCGAAGTGAGATCTCTGATTTTTCCCACCTTTATTGAGATGTAATTAATATGTAACATTGTGACAGTTTAAGGTGCAAGATGTTTTGATTTAATACACTTAAATACAGTGTGTCCGTAAAGTCATGGTGCACTTTTTTAAATCTTTTTTTTTTTTTATTATTTATTCATTTTAGAGAGGAGACACAGAGTGAGTGAGAGAGAGAGAGAGAGAGAGAAAGAGAGAGAAAGGGGGGAGGAGCTGGAAGCATCAACTCCCATATGTGCCTTGACCGGCCAGTGCAAGGTTTTGAACTGGCGACCTCAGTGTTCCCAGGTTGACGCTTTATCCACTGCGCCACCACAGGTCAGGCCATGGTGCACTTTTGAACAGTCACAGGAAAGCAACAAAAGATGATAGAAATGTGAAATCTGCACCAAATAAAAGGAAAACTCTCCCAGTTTCATATCTATTCAGTGCAGTTCGATGTGGGCTCCATTTGTTGCCCTACACACATCCAAACGTTAGTGAAGTTCTTGCCACACACGGGTAAGGATGACTGGTGTAACAGAGTGAATAATGTCTGTGATTCTCTGTTTTAAGTCATTAATGTCATTGATACATTCGATGTACACATGTTGCTTCACATAACCCCAAAAGTAGAAGTCTAAAGGCATCAGATCTGGGGATCGTGGTGGCCATGGCTTGACAGAACCCCTGCCTATCCACTGCTGGGGGAATGTTCTATCCAGAAACTCATGAACAATGGTGGCGGAGTGTGGAGGAGTGCCGTCCTGTTGAAAGATGACACCTTCTGGAAATTGTGGCACTGCATACAATTCCAATATGTCAAGATAGGTGTTTGCCGTCACAGACTGCTCCGTGAAAAAAATGGGCCTATCATCTTATCATGCATCAGGCCACACCACACATTCACTTTAGGGGTGTTACGTTCATACTCAACGTAGGCATGAGGATGTTCAGCAGCCCATATTCAGACGTTATGGCGATGAACATGTCCACAGATATGGAAGGTTGCCTCATTGCTAAACACAATCTTCTGTAAAAATCTTGCATCATTGTTGATCTCACGAAGCATATCTGTAGCAAACGCGCGTTGTGTGGGTCTATCTGCCGATTTGATAGCGTGCAACAGCCGCAATTTGTACCCCATAAAAAAGAGACGTTTCTTTAACATCTTATGAACTGTATGTAGTCTTGCTTAGGTGTAATTGTCGAGCACACGCACGCACAGATTTTTTAGGGCTCCTTAGGTAGCTATCCCATATAGCCTCTACAGACTCATCACTGACTGATGGCCTACCAGAATGGGGTTTCTCCACCAAACTGCCGGTTTCCTTCAACTGCTTATCCCACCAAGTAATGTTATTCCTATGTGGTGGCACTTTGTTATAAATGCGCCAATATTCACGTTGCACTTTGGTCACGGATTCGAATTTAGCGAGCCACAGAACACACTGAACTTTCCTTTGTACCATCCACATCTCGACTGGCATGGCCATGGGCTGCTCCGCTGTATACATGGTGTTACGTCCTCATCTGCGCATGTGCACATGCTGCCACATCATCCTACAGAAACTGGGAGGGCTTTCCTTTTATTTGGTGCAGATTTCACATTTCTATCGTCTTTTGTTGCTTTCCTGTGACCGGTCAAAAGTGCACCATGACTTTACGGACACACTGTATAAGCAGGGCAAAAGTATGTTTACAGTTGTGAGTACATGAAACACAGAGTTTATTCTTGTATTATTATTTATTTATTATTATATTATTTTTCACATTAAATGTAAACCTACTTTTGCCTTACCCTGTATTGCTGAGATCCGTGATTTGTTGGCAATATCTGCCATGACTTTCGGATTGATAGGTTGAGGAGACATTATACCTATAGTTTATTTGCTCATTTTAATGTGATCTGGTTCTAATTTTAGCTTTTTTACATATTCACCAGCAAAAAAAAATAATAATAATAAACCTAAAGAATCATTGCATATGTTTAGGAACTAGCATGACTTAAGATATTGGACTTAAATATGAAAACTTCTCTCCTTATCATTTTTTTTTCTGAGAGAGAGAGAGAGAGAGAGAGAGAGAGAGAGACAAGAACATTGAGCTGCTCCTGTATGTGCCCTGATCAGGGAATCAAACCAGCAACTTCCATGTCCCACTTGTCATTTTTAATGGCTTAATCAACCTACGAGTGCTACGTAACTACTTCCAAGATTCAGTACCTTAAAACTATGACCATTTATGAGTTAACTGGGCAGTTTTACTGATCTGGACTAGGCTTATCTCAGCTTGGCTCACCTATGTACCTGATGTCATGTGGCAGGTCAGCTGGAGGCTGGCTGGTCTAGGGAGCTCTTCCATATCTGGTAATTGGCTGGCAGTTGAATGGAGCTACAAGGATCGGACCATGTGTATCTCTCATAATCCAGCAGACTAGCCTATAGTGGCAAAAATGCTCAGTTTTCCTTTTATTTGCTCAGGGATAGAATATGGAAGCATAAGAGTCCTCTACAGGCCTAAGCTTGAGACTGGCACAACCTCACTTCCACTACATTCTTTAGCCAGAGCAAGTTACAAGATTTGCCCAGAGGAAATAAAACCCCTTCATACTCTTTGCACATAAGGAGCTGCAAAGATGGTGGATATATGGGGAAGTGAAGAGTTGAGGTTAGTTTTAGAAGCAATCTACCACAAATTTTAGGTCATTTAAAAATGATAATATCATGTACTTATTAGTAACAATAACATTTATATAACTGTGTCAGGTACTTTTGAAGCACTCTGGCTATATTACCTCATTTAATCTTTATGAAAATTCTATGAAGTATAGATACTATTACTATTCCCATTTTACAAATGAAAAAACAGAGGTACATAAATGTTCAGTAACTGCCTAAGATTTTACAACTAGTGAGTCACACAGTCTGTCTGGTTCCAGTTCATGCCCTCATATGCTACCCATTTTTTTTGCTAGCTTTTATTCTTAAAATCAAGTGTTTGCAATTTAGTCTAAATCACACATGACATGAAACTATAAAAATTAATTTCTTCTAATGGAGACACTTTGTTTGTTCAAACTATAAGTAAGGAGTGGTAGTTCTTGCTATAGCATTATTTGCTGTTCAGTAAGTTTCCTTAATTCTTTCTTTAATTCTAAACCAAAAAGGTAATATGCACTTTGGATTAAAATAAAATTTATCTCATATAACAGTAAGATTAGACATGCTTTTAAAGATGTAAAAGGAAATAGGAAGCAGCTCCCCACTGACATCAAAGTCATCAAAGAAAGTAATGTGTTCTGTAAGAAAGTGCTTTGGACTTTAGTTTTTTGGTCTCCTCAAGATTATTTTTTTTATCAAGCACATAGTGATAAAATCTGCACTTTGGCTTTATTATTGTGGCTTTATGAGGATGAAATGTAAGACTGTATAAAAGACAATTGAAAGTATATCAAGTACTCTGTGTAATTTAAAATTTTTAAAGTTTATCTTAGTTTTATTATTGTAACCATGTTAGCAAAATAATCTTATAGTATTATTATTTGACAGATATTTTTATAACACATTCGTCAGTGAGGCTGATGTTTATATATATTTTGGAATAAAAGATGATTTACATGATGATCGTAAAGAAATGATGCTAAAAGCAATGCAAAACAAAATGGTAAGATATTAAGACATGTTCACTTATACCTAAAGATACATCATGAATGCTAGAGATGGAAAATTATTCAAAATTATCTAGTCTGATCCTTTATTTTACATAGATGTCAAAATGAAAGCTGAAAATCCTCCATTAGCTTCTTATTGTCTTTAGGATAAAGCCCACTTTCCATGACATCATTCCCTCTCACCAGCCTATCTCATGCCATTTCCCCCTTTCCTCTCCCTTATACTAGGTCTTTATTGCTTCCAGGTCTTTGTAATGCTGCTCCTGCTTGGAAATGCTCTTGTCCTTTGTCCCCTCCTGCCTCTTCTTTGCCTGGCTAATTCCTCCTTGGTCTTAAAGTCTCAACCTTGCAACCTTTCTCTGGGAAGTCTCCTTGATTCCTTTCAACTAGGTTAACTGCCCCTTCCAGGTACTCCCTTATGCCTTGAGTCTCTCTTAATAAAGTACATTTGACAATGTACTGCCATGGTTCTCAATCAGGGATTATTTTTTACCCCTCAGGGGACATTTGGTAATGTCCACAGACATTTATGGTTGTCATAACTGGGGAAGAGGATGCTATTGGCACTTAGTGGGGAGAGGCCAGGGATGCTGCTAAACTCCTACAATGCACAGAGCAGTACCCTACAACAAAGAGTTATCTTCCCAAAATGTCAATAGTGCTGAGGTCAAGAAACCCTTCTTTACTGTAATGGTTTATTTACTCCTCTATCATTTTCTACACTAAACTCACTGCGGTCTGACTTGTTCCCACTATATATTCTGAGCCAGCATAGCTCCTGACAAGTAGTAGGTACAACTTTACAAATATTTGTGAGTAAATGAATTGCTTGCTGGGACCAGATTAAAGCCCTGGTCCCCTTTTATCTTATTCAGTGTTTTTTACCTTATACCACAGATGATAACTCATGTCACTCTACTCATTGTTGCATATTCATGTAGTTTGCATCATCAGTTACTTAGCTTTTTCTTTTTCTTTTATTTTTAATTAAAAAATAATAATTTTTTATGTCCCCCCTATGTATGAAATCACGCAATTCTCAGTTTTTGTCTGTTTTACTTATTTCACTCCGTATAATGTTATCAAGGTCCATCCATTTTGTTGTAAATGATCCGATGTCATCATTTCTTATGGCTGAGTAGTATGGTGGTTACGGGGTGGGGGAAAAGAGGAAAGGAAGGGAGAGGGGGGGAGGAAAGGGGCACAAAGAAAACCAGATAGAAGGTGACAGAGGACAATTCGACTTTGGGTGATGGGTATGCAACACAATTGAATGACAAAATAACCTGGAGATGTTTTCTTTGAACATATGTAGCCTGATTTATTAATGTAACCCCATTAAAATTAATAAAAATGATAATTTTATTGATTGATTTTAGAGAGAGTGGGAGAGAGTGACAGGAACATTGATCTGTTCCTGTATGTGCCGTGACTGGGAATCAAACTGGCAACCTCTATGCTTTGGGACAACACTCTAACCTAACTATCTGGTCAGGTCTAGTCTTTGCTTTTTCAAAAGACAGTTTTAGTTCTTCAAGATATAAATTAGATGCCTCTTTTTTTATTCATTGATTTTAGAGAGAGAGGAAAGGAGAGAGAAAGAGCGAGAGAGAGAAACATCGATTTGTTGTTCCACTTATTTATGCACTCATTTGTTGGCTCTTGTATGTGCCCTGACTGAAGATCAAACCTGCAACCTTGGCATATCAGGACAATACTCAAACCAACTGAGCTACTGGGCCAGGGCTGATGTCTATTTTTAATGCAAGATTCTATGCTAGACCCTTATGTTTAAAACTAAATAATGCAAAAATTCCTAGCTTCAAGGTATTTAATTTTAGAGGAAAAATAAGGCAAAATCTATTTTAGTATTGTGCTTAATAATTAAGTTATATGATACAACTTAACCCCTTTACCCATTTTATGTTTTTTAATTAGTGTTTCTATATGTAAGCAACAAAGCACAAAATAAATATAAAACACAACAAACTCTGTTAAGGAAAAAGTAAGCTGAGAGGTCTAGAAAGATGGCCGATGACTCGGAGATTGGAACTATCTTTGTCAGTTAGTACAAAGAAGACCTGTTGAATCAAATGATGTTTAAGACTCTCCATGTATATAATTCTGTAAAATAGATTAGAAAATAACATTTTGGGCTTAATTGAGGCCCCAGTCATTTACTTAATGGTGATGATAAACCATTTCTCTGACATTGGCTTTAGCTTGAGAGACTGTTAAAGCAGGTTTTGTTAAATTTACTTATGAGTTTCTCTCTGAAATAACTATTTCATTTTTCCCTTTAAAAAAGTTGATAAATGGAGTTGCTAAAGTCACACTTAACTCTGAAACGGCAATTAAAGAATTGCCCTACGACAGTCTGGAAGACTTAAACAATAAGTACCTTTATATTGGTGTACAAGTCATAGAGTCTACAGGTAAGTTTCCTTTTTTCATTTTCTTTTTTTTATCTTGGAAAATATTTTGACAGTATATTAAAGGTATAAAGAATGTATACAGTTATTTCATATTTTATTTTCTTTCATAGTTAAATTTTAATTTTTATGTCTTTAAAAGCTGAGATTAGAATATAGTTCTGCCACTCTGTAGTCATTGGGTTTCCATTGCCTCAGCTGCAAGATAGCACCTGCCCAGTTGATAACTTCAGTGGTTCTGCAGGCTGTCTGGCTTGAACATCTGGCACCCCAGTGTTCTTACCTGGTGAGAAACAAAGTCAGAATAAACTTATGTATGTAAAAATGTTTGAAAAAGTACTATGAAATGAGTTACCTTTATTGTTTTCATCTCCTTATCTATGCAATGATGAAGTTGAACCAAATGCCTCCTAAAGCCCTTTTCAGCTGTAATGTTCAGGAATACTAACAAATTGGAGACAGAAATGTTTCTAAAATAGGTACAATAATAGTATATACTTCATAGGTTGTGGTGAGGATCAAAGAGTCCATATACCCAAAGCACCTAAACCAGTACCTGTCACATAATGAGGACCATATAAGTTAGCCTCTTCCTCATCTTCCTCCTTCTCTTTCTCCTCCTCTTTCTTGGGTCCACTTAACTACTTTCTTAGCATCTTTAACATCTTACATAGTGCTCTCAACCCCACTCCAATGGTATTTAATAGTTATTAATTATGATTCCAAGTTGAGTCAAATTGTTTTACTCTGGTATGTCTTGATTACTAATGTTCTTTATGTTTTCAGGTTTATATTGAACCCCAACTAAGCTCGAACAAATAATTTAACTGCAATGAGTCTATTTTTTTCTGTAAAATTAAAGATAAACCAGATAATTCCTAAGGTCTATTTTACCTCTTTGAATCTGTCCTTCTAGAATAGCAGAATGAAGAATGGAGGTAATTATTCAGTTATTGAGCACTTTGTATATATGAGATGCTCAATAGACATTAGAGAATGATGATGACTTTATTCTCCTTGCCCTGGCTGTTGTTTTTGACGTTATTTTAATGTTTCTTTACTTTTATTTTTACTCAGTTTATTTAAAATAAATTAAGTTTAATAAATATTTATTAAGTAGTCAAAGAATATTGCTAAACATGCAGGCTTCCAAATATGAGTGATGTATAATCCCAGCACTCAAGTGGCTTACACACTGGCAGCTATAGCACAGGTAAACAAAGAATTCTGTAACAAGAAGGAATTCTATGTGTGCCTTAAGCAAACCAGTTAATGTTATTGACCTTGAGAGTAAGGTGAGCTCCTAGATGATGGCTGAGCAACATAACATTTCTGCACTCTAATGATGAATCCCCTGTAAGGCACAATTTCTGGCCTACCTTTTCTTTTTCTCCTTAATAATTTGCACATGTTCAACTGAAACTCAGACCCCTGAAAAAAAAGTGGTGTCCCTTTTTTGCATTCTTCCTCAATCCAGTCCTATAGCTTTAATTCTACACAGGGCAGCTCTACATAGAAGCCTTGTAAGGCTTTGGAAACTCCTGAGGTTTAAACTCTTCTCTGCGCTGCCCCTCTGAGCCAAGACCCACATTCAACTTATGATTGGTAAATGAATGAGTGCATGAATGGAGTGAATAGAGTAACAAGTCTGTGGAGACATAACAAGATAAAACAGATCCTCATACAGATCAATATCCTCCCTAAAGAGGTCAACGTGATCCTTGTCATTTCTTTAGGTGGATTTTCTGAAGAGGCAGAATATTCTGATGTCCAATACATCCTCTCTCCCTACAAACTGAATTTGGTTGCTACTCCTCTTTTCCTGAAGCCGGGAATTCCATATTCTGTCAAGGTAGATGAAGGAGGGTGGGGAAAAACTGCTGAATATAATTGTCTTTTTCTGTTTACAGAAGACATGGCAGGTGGCAAGTAGGGGAAGAACCCTAGACAGGCAAATCAAGAAGTGAATTTGTTCTGTAAGAGCTGCCCCTCCTGAGTATGTGGACAGGGGTAGGAAACTGCAGGCCAGCTTTAGCCTTAGGGCACATGTCAGTATTTAACAACATAGCCCATGTTAGCCATTCCCTAAATAAGCATTGCATTATATGTAAATCCCCATAAGTCTATAGTTCAAAAAACATTAACATTTAAAACTATTTGGTGGCATTTTCCTAAAAAGCCTTAAGATGGAGATATCATTCCTTGAAAAGAAATTCATCTCTCACTATCTTTCACAATCTTGTGTTTTTCACTCTGTATTCTCCTTGTGCATAACTCTGTCTGATCTCATCTGTCTGTATTGTTCTTCATCCTTTCCATCCTGACTCCTTCTGTTCTTGACACTTTTCTCTGTCTTTTTTGCTTTCTCCTTACTATTTAATGTTTCTCTCCTTCCTCCACTTTTCCTTTTTTAAAAGTTGGTAGTATGGAATTAAACATTCATTGGCTTTTTAAATTACATTGTATTTATATTTAGTATATACAATACATTATGTTTTTAAAATAGAAAATTTTGTTCCCTGTTCTTCATTTTGAAAGCCAGAACAGTTTTTTAATTCTCTGAAAATATGCTGCTTTAAAAATTCAACTTTAGTATAATTAAAATGTTTTACTATGTACTGTAGGTCACTGGCTTTTAATATCACATATGAAAAGAAAATAATATGAAATATATATTTGTGGAAATTATTTATAATTACATGCATGGCAGTAAGAGGTAGAGGTTAAGAGAAAAAAGGATGCATTTATTGTTTTTCATATCTAAAAGATTCCTTCCTAGAAACAACTGTTTCATTTTCTCTTTTATTCAGTCCTAAACCAACTGAAGAAACACAAAAGTTAGATAGCAGAAGACTTCACATCTACTTGGCACATTGAAAAAATAATATATTTATCTTCTAAGTCTGCTTGATATATAGGAGAACCTATTAAAAATGATTTAGCTAAATAGAATTAAATCTTTTTGTAAACTGAGGACACTTCTCTTTACTGAATAACTTATATTTACATGAATAATTTATATTTTGGTAAAGAAGAAAGAAAACATTTCAGAATTGTTATGCTTTTAAACAAGTGTTGAGCTGGATGAAAAAGGTGAAGGGATTAAGCAAAGAAAAAATCATAAATAACAGTATGGGAATTACAGAAGGTTAAGGCGGTAGAGGGACGTAGAAGAGTGAAAGGGGGATAAATAGTGATGGAAAGAGACTTGCTTTGGGGTGGTTACAACATACAGATACATTACAACATACAGATGATATATTATAGAATTGAATACCCGAGACATACATAATTTTATTATCCAATGTCACCCCCAATAAATTCAATAAAATTTTTTTTAAAAAAGTGCTGAGCTGTCTAATTGAATTTGGATTGTTCTGACAAACAGGTGCAGGTTAAAGATTCATTTGACCAATCAGTGGGAGGAGTGTCTGTGACCCTGAGTGCACAAACGGTCAATGAAAACCAGGAGACAGCTGACTTGAAGTCAAAGAAAAGCGTAACAGATTCCAGCGATGGAGTAGCTTCATTTGTGGTTAATCTCCCGTCTGGAGTGACAGCACTGGAGTTTAATGTGAGCTGAATTCTGTTAAATTTTCTAGAACAATGTGTACTTTCGACAGTGTACTTTGGCAAGTGTGTAGAACCGATGCAGCAGATTTTATACTTGAGTACAGTGAATGGTTCCACAATTTTGCATCCATAAATGAATAAATAAATAAATAAATGTAAACCAGAGGAAGATAAATCTATTACTTTTTTGGGGGGGAATTAATTATTTTTTCTTACATTAGTAAAACTGTATTAGAATATAGATGCTTCAGAATAGGTATATAGCAGTGGAAGTCAGTGGTAGGAATAGTCTCTCTCCTACCCCCAATTTATATCTCTTTTCAGGACCACAAAATGGTTAAATATAGGAACCTCCCTTTTTTTCTAGCTGTGTGAACCACTCCATCATAGAGCTCACTTAGTATCTCCTCTTCCAGCAAATAGTGTCTAAGTTCCCAATTCCAAGAAAAAACTTAATAACTTGATAATGCACATTAATGACTGCAGTATGCATACATTCACTATCATCTACCGAGCACTTACAAAGTGTTAAGCATTGTGTTATGAACTTTATGTGGATCACATTTAATATCCACTTAATCAGCTCTCTGAGTTAGTGAATATTATTATCTTTGTCGTTTTTCAGCTGAGAAAACATAGGCTTCAAACTTCTCTTAAATAACTTATCCAGAGTTAATTAATGGCAAGCACTGGGATGTAAACCAATAACGTATTATACCTCAGAGTATGAACTGATCCCTTTGCTGTCAAAGGTGCATATTGCTGCCATGACATCATTTCTGCCTTGTGTTTATAAACACTTCTCTGCACCACTACAAAATTGGGCCAGAGAATCTCTTATGTGCATTGACAACTCCTGTCCTAGTCCTCATGACCTTCCCACCACTACCCTGAATTTCTGCCATCCCCTCTCATAAGAAGAGAAATCCCCAATTTGCCATTACATTTCAGGAAAGGTACCAATATTTTTACCAGGAGTATCTTTCTCTCTTTACTTCAGTGGACTTTTCCACCACAGCCCATAATCCCATATGATCCTAATTGTTGTCCAGAGTCTTTATAAAATTACTTAATTTCACAGCAGTATAAACAGGGGAGTAGCAGAGGTTTTTCTTTCTTTGTCATTTGGTGGTATGAAATTTAGAAATTTAGAAAGCAAAGAAAGGAATTTAAAAAGTATATATCACAGAAAACATTTCATCACAGTCCACATGTCTTCTCTGAAATTGTTCCTTTCTAGGTCAGGACTGATGACCCAGATCTTCCGGAAGAAAATCAGGCCAGCAGAGATTACAGAGCAGTAGCATATTCATCTCTCAGCCAAAGTTACCTTTATATTGACTGGACTGGAAACTATAGATCTTTGCTCGTGGGAGAACATCTAAATATTATTGTTACTCCCAAAAGTCCATATATTGACAAAATTACTCACTATAATTTCTTGGTAAGTACAATAATGTTAGATTTATGTCTGTTTATTCCCGCACCTGGAACATTGTTTTTTGCTTATAGAGAAGCATTGGAATGATCCCTTACAAATTATTTTAACAAAGCATTTCAACCACATCATCTAATTTGATAACCAGTTTTTCAAAAACCTTTGAGATTAGGCATGCTTTTTATGACCATTTTATAGCTGAGGAAACTGAGAGAGACGTTAAAAGACTTGCTGTAGTCACTCAGCTCGAAAGAGGAAGATTTTGATTTGAACTGGGAACCTCTGACTCCTTGTTTGATCTCCTTTCACCAAAGAGAGTTGACTACTCCTCAGAGAAGGCCCAATTAAATTATCACATTACCTTTGCTCTACATCATGGCCGAAGATTACATGTCTACAGCTATTTAAAATATGTTCATTTCACTGGCATGAAGGGAGAACCCAAATTCTGTTCTTAAGTGTTGAGTCATAGAATGCCTGCTCCAATTCTACAGCTCCATAACATCCCTTATTTTATCACTTATGTTAGCAGTGGTGATCAGTGAAGCCTCTCAGTGAAACCTTGGGAAGAATATGTGAAAAGTGTTAAGGGCTTCCTGACAATTGTTAAAGAAATGGAATGATGATGGATTTTTCAACATTTTTGAAAAAGAAATTAAAAAATAAATAAGGACCAATGATCATATTAACTGATGAAGAATAAGGGGACCTATTTAGGGACTGTATATCAAAACTTGCTGTCTACTGCATCCAGTACTGCTAGGGACAACTTAAGAGATCTTTAAAACATTTTGGCTTCCTGTGGTTTGTAATTTTTAAACCTATGTCTCCAATTTAGAACCTAATCTCTACCTTTAAAAGTTACTTTCCTAGTAAGCTATACTCTGCTCACTTGTCTATTTTTTTTAATTAGTAAAACAAAGGAGTTTTTAGTGTCAGTGTGATGACTTCAAAGAAATTTGAGATAAAATCTTCTGTTTTTCTAGTTATGTGATTTTGAACTAAAATCAGTATCACATTTTATTAATTCCTGAGCCTCAGTCTCTTCATTTGCACAATGGAGATAATATTTCCGTCTTATTGGTTATTAGGAGGATGAAAGTAATTAAAGTCAGTATAGACGTTCCTGGCACATATAGGCTCATTCATGTTAATTTTCTTTTTCTTTACATTAATTTCTGCTCCAGCTCCATACTCCATCCTGAAGCATAGGTTTTGTTTTTATAGTTACTGGTGCTGCATTCTTTATTTTTAGATTTTATCCAAGGGCAAAATTGTTCACTTTGGCACCAGGAAGAAACTTCCAGATTCCTCTTATCAAAGTATAAATATTCCAGTGACACAGAACATGGTTCCTTCAGCCCGTCTGCTGGTCTATTACATCGTCACAGGAGAGCAGACAGCAGAATTAGTGTCTGACTCAGCCTGGTTAAATATTGAAGAAAAATGTGGCAACCAGCTCCAGGTAAGCCACAAATTATGTCACAATCAAATTTTCTTCTGAATAAAAGAGACTGTAAATACAGCAACCTATAGAGTTTTGTTTCATAAAAATAACTATTTTTTTTAATGACCTTTTAGGTTTCTCTGTCTCCAGGTACAGATACATATTCTCCAGGTGAACGTGTATCTCTTAATATGGTAACTCAGTCAGATTCCTGGGTGGCTTTAACAGCAGTGGACAGTGCTATATATGGAGTCCAAAGGAAAGCCAAGAAGTCCCTAGAAAAAGTTAAGTAATACATAGCCTTGGTTACTGGTACATGGATGGCTCTGTGCAGTGCTTCACAAAGTATGGACCCTGGGGTTGGCTGTGAGGGAAGAATTAAGGAAAAACCAGGGCTCTTTTCCACAGTCAAACTCTATAACAGTAGTTCTAAGGAAGGTAAGTCATTGTCATGTTACTCCACAAAGCACAAGTCCATCCTTTCTTGTTCTTCCAAGTGTAGAGTTAAGCACTTTAAAAACATATGACCACAATAGCCATTACAATCATGGAACAAACATGCCATCAGTTTGGAGGGTTTGGGGGTTTGGGTGGGGGTCGGCAGGGGAGGGGAAAATTATAGTAGCAGTATAAGAGAAAACTGGATAGGTGACCTCTGAGGTTTTTTGTTTTTTTACTTTCCTAAAAGTCTGTGGTACAGAAGAATTTGAAAATGATTCAATTTCCCTAAGTTTCCATTTATCTCCCCTATGCTCTGCTACTATTTTCTAAGCTTGAATTTCTTTGAACAAGGAAGAAAGAACTAAGAAACTAAGGCTAAAACATTCAGAAAGGAAAACATTTGGGGTCACAATTAAAACCAGAATAAGCACCCCAAACAAGTTCTCACCCACTTAAAACCTAGAGCCCTCCTCTCCCAAACACAAAAGATTGTGCTCTTTTTTTTTTCATTTTAAACAACTTAAAAATTAATATTCTGCTAATTCACTCATTTATGCATGTACCCTGTTATTTTCTCTTCGTTTGGGGAAGGATATTATTTGATTGTGTTAATGGAAGAGTTAGCTTCAGTTCTTGAATCTGGCCAAGAGAATTCAGAGCCAAGAACTCTGATACAAGAAACTTATTTAGAAAGTTGCAGAGGTAGAAGAGAGCCACCTGAGCTGTGTGGACTCAGGAAACAGTTACAGAGGCAATAGAAAGGCTGTTGGAGCTTAGGAGACAGAAAAAAAGATAACACGCCTAAGGGGAGAAGAGGGGAAAGGCATAGGCATGCTCAGGAAAGAGTTCACCTGAGGAAAGAAGGGGTTGGAGAAAGGCAAAGAGAGAGAGAGAGAGAGAGAGAGGGAGAGGTGGGGAGAGAGAGAGAGAAAGAGAGAGAGATATGCGTTCTTCGTCTTAAGGGTTTTTAATCTGTTTTTTAAAGACAGGGATTTTAAGGGCAGTCTCAGGAGAGGAACTCAGTAGAATATTATCAGCTTTCCAGGTGTGTCCTTTCAGGGTCTTGGTCTCTACAGATTGGTCAGCACTAGGGAAGGAGGTTGTCATTACATCTGATGTCAGCCATGACATCACTTCATTCATGGTGTTTTGTTGCTTTTCTGAGCCTGCAGCTAAAACACAACTGAGACCTAGATGTTGTCTCTAGTTTGACCAAAACTCTATCTCTGTGTCAATTGACCTGAGGCTTTGTTCCTAAGATTATTCTATGCAGGTCAGAACCTCATTGTCCTGAGGGCTAATGCTTAGGGTAGTGCTTGTACAAGGGCTGTATTGGAGTTGTATGAGGCTATTCTCTGGCCCCCTTGTTCTTCCTCTAAAGGTGTCTAAACCACACACATGCTAGGGGAGGAAAGGCCAGAGCATCTAAGCTGCATGAGTAGTGACATGCTTGGGGTGGAAAGGTCACCTTGGGGTAAGGTCTTAGCCTATAATACTTGTTTCTCCAGTTTTTCCCATTGCTAAGCACTTGGGACTTTCCACCCTGGTGACATTTTGTACCTTGCCTATTGCTCCTGCTTTGCTCATGCCTGCCTAACTGCCCTCTCTATCAATTGCAGAATGTATTCTAAGTACAAAACACCATGGGCCAGTTTCAAAGAATCCCCTGACCAAAGCTTAAGACTTATTTCTTGATTTAATTTTGAATAGTTATAATTATAAATACAAAAGAACAAACTAAAGGAATGAAGTTGGGAAATGTGGACTTCGGCCATTTGATAAATGACCTATGTATTTCACAGGCTTTTCATAACCATGAAACAACTCATACCTTTAGCTCTTTCGAGAAATGATTTCTACACCTGAATAGGCTCAATAATTTGCCTGTCTTGACAGGTATTTCAAGCTTTTGAAAAGAGTGACCTGGGCTGTGGGGCAGGTGGTGGCCGCAACAATGCAGATGTATTTCACCTGGCTGGACTCACCTTCCTCACCAATGCAAATGCAGACGACACCCAACAAAATGGTAAAAGGCTCAGCATTTTTTGTTTATACTTCAAATTGACTGAATTTACATCGATCATTTACCTCCCAGGTCTCATTTTCTGTTTGTCCTCCAGAGTATTCTATACACTGAGCTTAGAATGACACAACTGTGTAATGCCCTTGTATGGTACGTTTCAATAGCCTTTAAGATAAAGTTCATATTTTTTAGTGTAATACTCAGAGCTTCTCATGATCTTCTGCCCAACTCTCCAACGATTTCTCATCCTGCTCTACCTTACATTACCTTATGTTTAAGCTATGCATAACCAAGTGTGGTATTTGGGTGGCACTATCCTATTTTACACCTTTAGGCCTTTTTTCATTACACTGCTTTCCCTTTTATTAACCTGGAGAAGCTAGTGTAAGAATCCTCTCCTCTATGAGGCTTCCTCCCCCCATAAAATTGATTATTCCCTCCTGCTTTATTACAGAGAATATTGTAGGTACTAGCTCTATTTATAAGTAATACAATAGCAGCGCATTACTGCACATTCTTATACTTAACTGTACATTTTTTCTCAGCCATTGCACTGTGAGCTTGCTCAGGGCAAGAACCTCAAACAAGTTCTCACCCACTTAAAACCTAGAGCCCTCCTCTTAAATCACCTATGATTTTAAAACTGTTCACAAGTATACTTAATACTATTATTTGTAATACTATAGCACAAAGAAAAAACTAATAAAAATAGCATATCCAACAAAAACTTTGCTTACTCTATATTCTCAGCTATTTTCCTGTAATCAGTGAATCGAAAAGGTTGCAACACAACCACACTCAGTTCAAACAAGTCAAACTATATGACACTAGATCATGAGCTCCCCTAAGATAATACAAGTCAAGGTAAGGCGTGCAGTGTGCAATGCCTACACAATTGGAAGCAGGTTCTCAATGTTTTTGAATGAATGATTTGTGAGTACTTACGTAATATGAAATTTTATTTTTTTGAGATTTTAATCTTCTGTTTTCTTTCTTCTTTTTTGTCTTTATAACTAAAAAAATAAAACAACAAAAAACCCATAAAACAGATGAACCTTGTAAAGAAATTCTCAGGCCAAAAAGAATGCTGCAACAGAAAATAGAGGAAGAAGGTACTGTAAAAGTTTTATGTGATTGTAAAAAGGTTATGGTCATATCATTCAAAAGCAGAAAAAATGAAACATTATCTAATATCCCCTAACTCAGATAGAATGGGAAAAAAGAAATATATGTTCAGACACCTCATTCACCTCTCTCAAAAAGATAAATCCAAATAAATCCAATAATTAATTCAAGCCCTAAAATCTAAGAGATTAACTTTTAAAAAAAAAAAAAAAGATGGCACTGCCCATGTGCAAGTCTTTATTTATTTATTTATTTATTTTACAGGGACAGAGAGAGAGAGTCAGAGGGAGGGATAGACAGGCAGGAACAGAGAGAGATGAAAAGCATCAATCATTAGTTTTTCATTGCCCTTGCGACACCATAGTTGTTCATTGATTGCTTTCTCACATGTGCCTTGACAGCGGGTCTTCAGCAGACCGAGCCACTCCTTGCTGGAGCCAGCGACCTTGGGCCCAAGCTGGCGAGTTTTGCTCAAGCTGGCAACCTCAGGGTCTTGAACCTGGGTCTTCTGCATCCCAGTCCAATGCTCCATCCACTGCGCCATCGCCTGGTCAGGCGAGATTAACTTTTATTTATCACAAATATTTCCTCTCTACAAACTTAATCTAGCAATTAAAATATTCTTTCATTCTATTTTGAAAAATAATCCATAATTTTATTAACTTTGGGGTATATCTGGAAATCTATTTCTTCTATTTTATATGTTTAACAGTTAATAGTATTTTGGATTACCCTTTGAGAAACAAGTCAAACAGAAATTATTTAAAGCAATTATTTAAATAGAAATTTGGCAATTTTACAATAGAGAGAACATTGAACTGGGAGTAAGTGAACTTTGTTCAACTAATAATCATACTTACAATAATATAATAACTCTTTCCATTTGCATAGGAATTATTTTAATTCTAACTTTCATCCTAAGTTCTAATAATATAAGAAGAGGGACACATTCATTTGAGTACTTACAATAAAGAGTGATTCCACTATCACATAAGAAATGTTTGAAAAAAGAGGATATTTAGCTTGAAGGAGGAAATACTTATATAGTAATGATAGCTGACGTTAAATATTTGAGGGCTTCTTAAATAGTTAACTTTAGTCAAATGATGCTGAACCCAAAGTACCAGTTTAAAGACTTAATATTTAGCTTAGTTGCAGGAAGCCCTTTAATCACTTAATATGAATCAGAGTGGACTACCTACCTTGTGAGGCCACATTCTCCCCATTCCTAGAGCAGTTCCAAAGGGAGACTGGTCAGCCTGACCTGTGGTGGCGCAGTGGATAAAGCGTCGACCTGGGAACACTGAGGTCACCAGTTCAAAACCCTGCACTGGTCTGGTCAAGGCACATATGGGAGTTGAGCTTCCAGCTCCTCCCCTCTTTCTCTCTTTCTCTCTTTCTCTCTCTCTCTCTCTCTCTCTCTCTCTCTCTCTCTCTCTCACGCTGTGTCTCCTCTCTAAAATGAAAAAAAAAAAAACACACAAAGGGAGACTGGTCAGCCAACTAGCCATGACTGTTGTGGGAAGAGGATCACGTAGCAGTAAAACCAAGTATCCCTTCAGATTCCTTCTAAGACTGCGATGTTGTGACTTTATGCATAACGAAGGACACTTGTATTATTATCATTTCAGCTGCTAATTACTTACATTCATTAGTGAAGAAATGTTGTTATGATGGAGCCTATCTTAATGATGATGAAACCTGTGAACAACGAGCTTCCCGTATTAGAAAAGGACCAAGATGCGTCCAAGCTTTTAAGAAGTGTTGTACGATAGCAAACCAGTTCCGTGCTGAAGAGTCTCATAAACATATGCAATTGGGAAGGCTACGTAAGTTTGACCTTTTCTATCAGAATACTTCCTGATAAGAAGAATTTTGTGTAGTTGTATGCTGCTAAGGAAGGCAATTTTCACATTCTATTTAAAATCGAAAGTAAAAAAGATAACTTGTAAATGCCCATAAGAAAAAAATCTGTTAATTATTTTTAGGAAGCCAAAGAGGAATGCATAGTATAGAGCAGAATATACTAGTCCATTGTCAAGACCCAGGGCAAGTTTAAAGTTGGCTTGTTTTATAAACTTGAATGACTGTTTATCCTCTCAGAGCCTCAACCTCCTTATTTTTAAAGCAAGTTTAGGCCAGATGATTTCCAACATGCCTTTGAGTTGTAAAATTCTGTGGTTCTGTGATATTATAACCATTAAAAATTTTGTTTATACCTATATGACTAAATATAGCAAAAGATTTCTAAATCTAGCAAAGGTTAAGTGTATTTATATAAAAGTTGAAATCTTATTTCAGTTTCAAGCACAACCTATATTTTCAGATTTTATAGAACTCTCAATATGTTTTCAGAACTTTTAGGACTTTTGCTTTATTTTTACATAGTCGAAACAAAACAGACAAAAGCAGCATGACAGTTCCTATTTTATAATTGATTGTTTTGCTTAATAGTATATCTTAAACATCATCCATTTGAATGGAGATATTTCTGCAAACATAAATTTTTGTGGCTACTTACCAAAACCATGTGAGTAGATATAGTTAGGTTGTTTTCAGGCTTTTTTCTTACTAAAAGCAGCATTTTCATGAGCAATCTACTACATGTATTTTTCATTGTCCAATTTTTCAACTATAATTGTTTGGTTTGGTTTTAGCTACACAGAACTCAATCTCTGCAGTTCCTCTCTAGTACTCTGTTCCTCATTCTAGACAGCTTAGCTTCCCCAAATGCCCGTATGTGTTGTTTCAACTCTGTAAAGGTTTGCATGGGTTCCTCTCCCCACCCTGCAGCCTGTAAACTGTCTCCAGATAAGAAAACTGTACAAGTTTAGGGACTACCTATTCTTCTCCCTTATCTCAGGGATTACAGTCTTGGGTCACTTCTGTCTGAACACTGTTATATATGGTGTGTCTGGTTTTGTTTTGCTTATTAAGAAAGGATAACCCCAGTCCTTATTAGTTCATCTTGGGCAGGAGCAGAGTTCTGTTCATTTTGACTAAAGGAAATATAAGTAAATTTCTAAGCTAAGGCAGAGAATCACATAAACAGAATTATTGCAATTAATTTTATAGGCTGATTAGTATCTTGCATAATCTCAGGAACTCTAGACATTTGGCAATTTCAAAGCAAATAATTAAAGATATTGTTATGCTTTGTTTTGTCGATGCTATTAATGGAGAAATCCTTATGGTTTTATTTTGAAATCATTAAACAACATGTTTTGTTGACCTTTTAGAAAATGCTTGTTTTAGAATAATGTCCATATTTTAAAATTTGACTCTAAGTAGAATTTGTTTTTCTATAATTAAATATACTTTTTCCTCCAGAGATACAGGCCTTGGCAGAAGTAACCAAATCAGAAATAAGGAGCTATTTTCCAGAAAGCTGGTTATGGGAAGTTCATGATGTCTCTACAAGGTATTATGAACTCAAGTGATTGCCAACTTTAATCCCCACTTTGTGTGCCCTATTCAAATTGCTCAAGCAAGGTAATTTTATTTACTTGCAGCAAGTAAAGGAGACAGGGGATTCATATCCAAAGTCCTGCCTTCTAAAGGGAGGCTTAGCCTTTGCTTATATACACTATTTGGTCAATTACATGTTGATTTTTTTCTTTGTAGTTGGCTACATTTATCAGGTTGGGTTCCTATCAAGCTTATCCTATTTACAGCAGGTCTACAAAATACTGTGCTACATTTTAACATTTTGCAAGAATAGCATTTAGTAAAAATGGCCCAGAACTTGAGACCCTTGTCCTATCTAATAAAGTTATTATATCCTTCTTTGATATTCCTCTGGAAAATGTAAGAAAATGCAAATATTATTGCCAAAAATCTGAAGACTACCCATTTCCCAATAGTTTATTTAACAGTTAAGATGATTCTACCATTTGGCCTTTTTTTTTTTTTTTTTTTTTTTTTGCTTCACTCTTATTTTTCTTAAATGTGTGCTTTGTTCTAATAATTTATTCCAAGACAGAATTAACTCTTGGGGAAGAAGAGTTCTATTTCATTTCAATTTAGTAAGCATTAACTATGCACAACTGTGCTATATACTGTATTAAGCAAACCTTTTTATCCTGAAGTATCTGTATTATAAAACAAATGATAAATAAGAAAGGTTCTTTTCTTATTAAATTTCTTTATTCAAGACATTTTTATGGAATGCCTGTTCGGTACCAGTCACTGAAAACAGTGATGAATAATGCCAAGTCCCTGACTACCACCCTTCCTTGGGGGCTCAAAGCAATGACTTTTCAAGGAGCAGCCAAGGCACTGAGTCCTAAGCCTGGCATCAGTCTTCTAATGGGTCTCCTTGTGCCCTCTAATTCTTTCTCTAGTGTTGTTATTTCTGTTGACATTGCCCTTTGGCTAATACTTCTCTGCTAAGCCTCTCGATCACTGTTCCTACCCTACCAGTGATTGGATAAATTACTCCTGATTAACCCTGCTGCTTGAGTTGTAGTATTTATTATAACAGCCATTTACCTGCCCATCTTCCACATTAAAATGTAATTTCCTCCAGGATAAGACCAAATTCACATTACTGTTTTTTATGTCTAGGACCTGGCATAGAGTCTGTCTGGCTTGTAGAGGCACTAAAATAAATAAATAGGCCCTGGCTGTTTGGCTCAGTGGTAGAGTGTCACCTGGCCTATGGAAGTCCTGGTTTAATTCCTGGTCAGGGCATACAGGAGAAGCGACTATCTGCTTCTCCACTCCTCCTCTTCCTCCTCCTCCTCCTCCTCTCTCTCTCTCTCTCTCTCTCTCTCTTATTCCTGTCCTACAGCCATGGCTCAATTGGCTCGAGCAAGTTGGCCTCGAGCGCTTAGGATGGCTGCATTGCCTCACCTCAGGCACTAAATAAATGGCTCCACTTGCAACCAAGCAACACCCCAGATGGGCAAAACATTGCCCCCTAGTGGGCTTGCCAGGTGGATCCCAGTCAGGGCACATGTGGGAGTCTGTCTCTCTGCCTTCCTTTCTATAAATAAATAAATAAATATTGCCTCAATTGTTTAAATGCTTTATTGGTGCAGTTATTACAGTGCATTTTAATTTATTTGCTTAAATATAAATTCTCCACTAGACTGTAAACTACTTGAGAGCAGGACTACATCTTTTAAGTGCTGTATACTCAGTACTTAGCACTATGCCCACCACAGAATTGGTGCATAGTAGCTATTTGTTAAATGAAATAAATAAATATATAAACTTATTCTTTTTCTAATGTTTATTTTATTGACTTTAGAGAGAGAAAAGGAGAGAGCAGTAGAGAGACAGGAACACCTACCTGTTCCAATATGTACCCTGACAAAGGATCAAACTGGCAATCTCTGTGCTTCAGGACAATGCTCTAACCAATCAAGCTATCCTGCCAGGGCATATAAATTTATATTTTTTTATTTTTATTTTTTTAGTTTGTGTGTGTGAGAAAGAAAGGGACAGAGAGACAAGAGAGAGATGATACAGATAAACTTGTTGTGGCACGTTAGTTGTTTACTGATCGCTTTCTCATACGTGCCTTGACCTGGGTTTGTTCCAGCTGAATCAGTGATTCCTTGCTTAAGATAGTGACTTTTGGGCTCAAGCCAGGAACCACGGGGTCATATCTATGATCCTACACTCAAGCTAGCAACCCTGCACTCAAGCCAGAAAAGTCTGTGCTCAAGACAGCAACCTCAGAGTTTTGAACCTGAGTCTTCAGGATCTTAGGTTGATGCTCTATCCCAGTGGTTCTTAACCTTTTTTGAGGTACCGAACCCACCAGTTTCATATGTGCATTCACCGAACCCTTCTTTAGTGATAAATAAAATATGATTTCTTTTCCAAATTTGAGACATAGGTATATGTTTTTGTACTTGTGCACAAAATGAGCCGTGCATGAACATCACCTTGCTCAAAGAACAAAACCAACAAAGTGCATGAAATCACAACAAATTACAGTATTATTTTATTCTGACCTCCACGGCAGAGGCTTCTCCGAACCCCTGAGACCGACTCATCGAACCCTTAGGGTTCGATAGAACCCAGGTTAAGAACCACTGCTCTATCCACTGCGCCACCACCTGGTCAGGCAATTTATTCTTAATCAGAAATTTTTAGTTACGTCAACTTTGTTATGAGCACTGTTAAGGTGCATTACTTTGCTTCCCTATTTTAGAACATGCTACACAGTGAATATACTTTTTCTTTGTTTTATATGTTTTGAATTTGAAATGTTTCAAAGGCATCCTTATGAACTTGAATTCTCATCATACAAGTGAAAAATCTAAAAACATAAACAACTAGGAGATTTACGGAATTATTTTGTTTTTGTGACAGAGACAGAGAAAGGAACAGAAAGGGACAGACAGGAAGGGAGAGAGATGAGAAGCATCAATTCTTTGTTTGCAGCACCTTAGTTGTTTATTGATTGCTTTCTCATATGTGCCTTGACCGGGGGGGGGGGGGCTACAGCAGACTGAGTGACCCCTTGCTCAAGCCAGCAACCTTGGGTTCAAGCTGGTGAGCCTTGCTCAAACCAGATGAGCCAGAGCCAAAGCTGGCAACCTCAGGGTTTTGAACCTGAGTCTTCCGTGTCCCAGTCTGACACTCTATCCACTGTGCCACGGCCTGGTCAGGTTGGAATTTATTTATTTTTATATTTTTGCTTGATTTTCCTTAATACCTGATATGATTTTGTTATGCTGTGATATTTTTCTCTTCTAAAATAGTATGAAACAAAAATTCTGTTAATGCATGCTGTCCAAGTTAATCAGTTTCACTGTATTTGAACATAAACATATTAACTTTCAGAAAACAGTTGCAATTTGTGCTACCTGATTCTCTAACTACTTGGGAAATTCAAGGTGTTGGCATTTCGGATAGTGGTAAGCAAGTTTAAGTTATATATTCATTTAATGAGTGGTTTGATTATCAAAATGTGGTTTGATGGTTTGTCTTAATGATGACATTATAGAATGCTGTATTTTCTCCATCATTAAAAAATATATAGTTTTTTTTTGTTATTGTCTATTTAGTTTCCCCAGGATTTAAGCGGTGACATTTTAAAAAATATTCCTTTTAATGTACTATGAAAGTCTTAGATATGCCCATATTTTTTATCATCCCGATTTCCTCTTTTGGTCTTCTATCAGTCATCATTTTATAAATGCTGATGTCAAGCCCCTATTTTTTTCCATTTTTTCAGTGACTGGGAGCTTGAGTATAGTGAAAAACAAATGTATGACTTCTCTTTTGTATCTATGCCCTTGTGTGGTGATGATTTAGTGCAGAAACTTTATAAATAACTTCAGGATTAGTTTTGTTTGATATTTTTTATTTTTATAAAATCTTGGTTTCCACAATCAAAATTGTATACCCATTAAATGGAGCCAATAATAAATATTTAAAAAGATATTTGGTGCTTTAGTTGAAAAACTCATGCCTTAAATGAAATTCAATATTTGTTGAACAAAAAAAGTTTTCTTTTAATACCAATAATTATTGAAATAAAGATCAATAAATAGAAAATTCAGGGACAGCTGTGACAGTGATGAAAAAAAAATCTAATTTTTTTTTCTTGAAGCAAAACAAATGTGAGACATTTTTAGTACTGATAAAGTATTACAGGAATTCCCTAATATGCTTCTACTTTGCTTTTACTTTGTGATGAAGGTATATGTGTTCCTCACACTGTCAAGGCAAGAGTATTCAAAGATGTCTTCTTGGAAATGAATATACCATATTCTGTTGTACGAGGGGAACAGATCCAGTTGAAAGGAACTGTTTATAACTATAGGATGTCTGGGATGCAGGTAAGTTAGTGGTTATGGTATGTTAAAATAAATGAAAAAAAATAAAGAATCCTTTAACTTTCTGAGAATTCTATTAATGAAATTATTACATACACAAAAAAATAAAAACTCAACTCAGTTCAACAGTATAAAGCAATATAAATCAATATGACTCAGTAGACTTCTTTAATTCCCCCCTCACCTACCTTGGTTGTTTCTGAAGATGGAGAAGAAATTTTTCATTTTTGTGAAAGTCTTCAAAATTAGTGGTTGAATACTGGCACTCTTTTTTATTTCCCTGCTTAATTTATTCTGATTATGAATTTATTCTTTTGAGTATATGGTTCTCAGTTATATCAGTTCACTAGATTTTGGAAGGGAGATGAAAAATATTCACTATTTGAGCCAGAAGTTAATAGCTACTATTATTATCTCCAATACAAATATGGGGAAATGGAGGGTGAAAGAGGTCTTACAACCTGCTCTCATTACACAGTAAGAGGCAGAGCCAAGCCAAGATTTGAACCTAGGTCTTTCTAGAGCTAGAATTTGGTTATAAAATTGGGTATAAGTGGGAGGTTAAGAGGTAAGATCAGAAAATTAATTTGGGGACATATTTGTCAGGACCCCGAATGGCAAGAGATAGGGTTTTTAGTCTTCCATAAAACCATTTGTCGAATTCGAAAGACTAAGCTAAGAGATACAAAGATGAGTAAGACAAAGTGCCTGAGCCTCGGGTTCCCACAGTCTGAAATGCAATGAGACAGCATAACAAATGCTATCACAACAAGGTGAACAAAGAATTTCAGTAATTTTGCCACTGACTTAGTACATGACAGTGTAAGGAAGGTAAGATATTTTTGAATGGTGTTGAGCTTTCTGGACATCCCTTCACATTGCTAAGGTCTACAGCAACTTGTGTGTGTTTTAGAAAATCTGAAATGAACTTTATCCTCTGCCTTAGAATCTAACGGATTATTTAACACTGTAGAAGTATCAAGGAAGGAGACAAATCCAGATGAACACAGGAAGAACATACTTTCCGTATCATAGACTGTTTTAATATAATTGTTCATTGATGATATTTCAGTTCTGTGTTAAAATGTCTCCTGTGGAGGGAATCTGCTCATCAGGAAGCCCAGTCATCGACCATCAGGGGAGAAAGACGTCCAAATGTCTGGCCCAGAAAATAGATGGCTCCTCCAGTCAACTGGTGACTTTTACTGTGCTTCCTCTGGAAATCGGCCTCCACAATATCAATTTTTCACTGGAAACTCCACTGGGAAAAGAAATCTTAGTAAAAACATTACGAGTAGTGGTAAGAAAAACATGTTTTTTCTAATTCTTTTAAAATCACTTTTTTCATCCTGAAAAAGAAAGTTATCAGCAATTTATACTGAGTAATTCAGAAAAAGACTCAGAAAATGATAATGTACATGTAACGAAATGTTAACATTTGGGGAAATCTGGGTGAAGGTTATCTCAGATCTTTTTTGTACTATTTTTGTAATGTTAACTCTGAAATTATATTTTTAAAATTTAAATGGGACATTACTTGCTTATTGTAGTAATTATAGAATACTGAAAAATAAAAAAAACAAAGAAAATTAGTCACCTATAATCGCCACACCCAGAGATATTTAATTTTAACAATTTGGTATATAGCTTTCCAGGTTTTTCCCTCTAACACATTTAGAAAGTGTGTTCTTGAAATCTATGTGACAGGTATTATACTTGCCACTAGAGATGTAAATAAGATGTGCCCATGCATTATCGTTTATAATTTACAATCTAGAAAATTTTCCATTTTATAAATGAATAAGCAAAAAGGCAAAAAAAGAAAGAAAACTATCATTTATTAAGTACTATATACCCATACAGTCTGTTTAGTGTCTTCATATTATTTAATTAAGATAAGATTCTTTCCCAGTCACATGACTAAATGACAGAACTGTCTTCTTAGGGTCTGTCAACCAATAGTCATTGGCCACAATTCAGTGCCAACAGGAATTCCCAATTTGGGGTACAAGAAGGAATAAACATTACTGTAAAAACAGCCTGGTTATGAGATGACCCTATGGCCAGGTCCCTCTCTGGATATCAAGCTCTGCTCTGCTCCTTGATGACTGTTTTGCACTGCACTGGTTTGCTCTGCTGTGATTTGGTCTGCTCTAATCTGTGCATGCCAGTCTGCTCTGGTCTGCATTGGTCTGCTCTACTATGCTCTGCTCTGCTTCCAGAGACATCTTCAATGTTTCAGTTAAGCCAGGAAAACTGTCTGCAATCTTCTTTGGAAAGGGAATATGCACTTTCAGAGCCCGAGGGGAGGTGACTTATATGGACAGAAGTCCCCACTCCTGGTCCCTGATTGGTATATCCTTCAAACCTGTGAGGACTCCAAATCCTTACAGATTGATTGGTCCAAAAGGCACAGTCCTGATTGGTTCAAATAGAGGCACTGTGGTTAGTCAGAACTGCACAGATCCAATTGGTTGAGGAAAGCCTCAGTCCTATTGGTTGAAATAGAATTCTAGTACTTCCTTGATAAGGGCTGGCTTAGATGGCAGAAACAGAGTGCTGCAGGCAGTTCAATGCAGGTGCAGGCAGTGCAGCAAGGCTTCTCCCTAAAGTGTGGTTTGTGTGGGGCCCCTGTATACAAATGGCTGCTAGGCTCTATTTTGTTTTATCTATGCACCCCAACTGGGATCTTTCCGGGTCTGAGGCCAATGCTTGAATCAAGCGAGCTATCCTCAGTGCCTGAGGCCAATGCTTAGACAAGCTGAGCTATCTTCAGTGCTCAGGGCCGATGCTCCAACCAGTTGAGCCACTAGCTGTGAGAGGGGAAAAGAGAGATAAGGGGAAGAGAGAGGGGAAGAGAAGCACATGGTTGCTTCTCCTGTGTGCCCTGAGTGGGGATCGAACACAGAAGCCAGCATGCCAGGCCAATGCTCTATCCACTGCGAGCAAACCAGCCAGAGCTATTTATTTTTAAAATTGGAGCCCAGCTAGCTACCAGGAGCCCTTCTTAGTAAGTATCCTCTCCTTCAGGGTCCACAGTCTTCATTCTCTGAGTTCTGATTTCAGCCATGAAGTTGACTTTAATAAACATGCTACCTGACTAGGTGGTGGTGCAGTAGATAGAGGGTCAACCTTGGATGCTGAGGTCCCAGGTTCAAAACCCCAAGGTCGCTGGCTTGAGCAAGGGGCCATTGGCTTGGCTGGAGCCCCCAGGTCAAGGCACGTATGAGAAGCAATCAATGAACAACTGAAGTGCTGTAATTACGAGTTGATTCTTCTCATATCTTTCCCTTTTTGTCTGTCTCTCTCTTTCTCTCACAAAATAAAATAAAATTTAAATTAAATAAAAAGTAAACATGTATTGGCTTATTTTGTGCAAGGCTTGTTTTATGCATCCTTGTGTGCTGGTTCTATCCAAAGGCTCTGGAGCCAGGCTCTCTGGGTTTGAATCCTGGCTCCACCATTTTCTATCAGTGTGCCATTGGATAAAAGTTTGTTGATCTCTCTGTGTGTCAGTTTTTTCATCTGTTAAATGGGAGTAATAATAGCATCTACTTCATAGAATATTTTTGAGGTTAAATGAGCTAATATCTATAAAACACTTAGGTCAGTTGCCTGCCTTATAACTTCTATCTAAGTGTTTAATCTGATTATTATGAAAATAGCCAGAAAATCTTATTCTTGCATGTATACATTTAAGTATTTAAAGATACTTTGCCTCCTCAAAAAAGGATTTTTTAATTGGAAAGGTGGTCAAGTTGACCTAAGAATTCAGGTCGTATACATTTAATTATGTTTTTAACTGAATGTTTTCTGTCTTTATATTAGCCAGAAGGTGTCAAAAAGGAAAGTTATGCTGGTATTACTTTGGACCCAAAGGGTATTTATGGTAGGTAAAATAATTTTGTATTTTATGTGTTATCTTTTGCTCTAGAAATTAAACTATGTAACTGGAAACACTATTTTTCAAAATGTTAATTGTCTAGAATGAGAAGTGTACATTTCTTAGTTCACTGCCATTCTTGATTGCATGTATTGTATGGTAATCTGAATGGGTTTAGAAAAAAGAAAAATAATTTCATTAGTTTTAAATTCAAAGCATTGAAATAATAATAATTGCATGACTTTCCTTAGATATTAATCATTTTCTATTCAACACAATAATAATTATAATATTTTTATTTAACCATCAGTCCAAAGAACACATGAGAAAAAGTCATTTATGCCCTGGCCAGATAGCTCAGTTGGTTAGAGCATCGTCCTGAAGCACAGAGGTTGTCACTTTGATCTCCAGTCAGGGCACAAATAGGAACAGATCAATGTTCTTATCTCTCTCTCTCTCTCTCTCTCTCTCTCTCGCTTCCTCTCTAAAGTCAATAAAGTAAACATTAAAATAAATAAAGTCATTTACATACTTACTTAACATGCATTATTTGAAAACACAATAATGCTGATTTATTACTTTACAAACCATTCTTAGTTGTTCCTGCTTCCTTTTTTTTTTAACTGAGATATTTTGAATCTTTTCAAAGTTAGAATTTTGCAAACACTTGAGCACTTAAGGCTTAAATAAAATTTCTATTTATGAAATTTATAATGTGCTCAGTTAATGATTTCTTTCAACAAAAAAAGACAGACTTCTGTAGTTCTTATTAAATGGTTAAAATTTACCTTATTGTTGCATTCAATCAGTTTTCTTTTCTTTCAATGATATAACAATGGGGACAAAAAATGTTTACTTCAGAGAGTCGTTTCCTCTGGGAAAGCAAAAAACTAAGACCTTTACACTAGCTGAGTATCATAAACTGAATAAGGATGATTTCAACAGAGTAATAAAAGAAAAATCCATCCAATATACGTGGATCCATACACTAGTGTTTTTCTCTCATTTTTATCTGCACACAGCTCTCTTTCCAGCTTGCCCACTGCGGAGGATCTGTGGGAAGAGATACCACAAGTTCTGAAGTTTTAGCTTCATGCAGTTACATCATGACTCAGAGACACTGCGTTCCTTGGTTTTCCCCCTTTTTTACCCTTGTGCTTCCTGTACTAACATTACTATAAACAGTTTTCCAAAACAACCCTGTCTTACCCATCTTAGATGTGAAAACAGGGCCACAAGTTGGGAATGAACGATCTTTTATCTTGGAATAGATCTCTCCATCAAAAATCTTGGTTTAAAAATATTCTATGCCTGTTTCCAATCTTGTCAAATGACTCTTTCATTCTCTTTCTTCTTGAAGTGAGGGGACAGACAGATAGGAAGAGAGAGAGATAAGAAGCATCAGCTCATAGTTGATGCACCTTAGTTTTTCATTGATTGCTTTCTTATATGCGAGTGAGTCCGCAACCTTGGACTTCAAGCCAGGAACCTTTGGGCTCAAGCCAGCAATTATGGGGTCATGTCTATGATCCCACGCTCAAGGCAGAGACTCCACACTCAAGCTGGTGAGTCTGCACTCAAGCTAGAAGAGCTCATTCAAACCAGCAACCTCAGGGTTTTGAATCTGGATCCTCAGTGTCCCAGGCTGATGCTCTATCCACTGTGCCACCACCTGGTCAGGCTAATGATCTTTTCCCTTTATCATTTTAGACAATTTAGATTTAGGCAGCTATGTTACTTTCTAGAGTGCTAAACAGGGTAAAGATGGCAATCAGTTCTGTCTAGTTTATTTCAGAGATTCTATTAAATATTTCCAATACTTATATATTGGAATTGCTATACTAGGATAAGACTTTATAGAGTTCTTTTTTTAAAGCTATGATATATTTAAGAAAGTAAATGGATACTAATATTAGAAGAAATCTGAAAAGCATATCAGTGAGGGAGAATGAGATATCAGAACAAATTGTAAAGTAATAATAATTAACCTTGTGTGACATTAGCTTTAAAGAGACTAAACACAGAGACTCAATACTCAAGACTATCCCCAGTTATTAGTTTCTGCTTTCACTCCCTGAAAAGCCTTTTCCCCCTGACTCTTTTCTTACCTCAGATGAAGAGCTCAGGTCCCCACACCCACTCCATTTCCTGGCACACCATTATCATTGGTCTGCACAGGTCCCTCTTGTGTTTTATTTTCTTCTTTCATTCCACTCCCATTTTCTTCCTCCAAATGCACCCACTCAAATATGCTTGCTTGATATATGTATTTGAGTAAAGACATAATGTTGGTTTGTGTGTGCATGCCTTTTTGACATACAATAGGCACTGTGCTTTAGATCCTATTCTATTTCTTAAGTTTTCAAGCTCAATATTCAGTTTTAAAGAAATATCTCTATTGTTATATGTACAGTTAATTCACTACTTCTAACATAATATTTCAAAGTATGGTATACCACGGTTTTGCTTAGCCTTCGCCTGTTGTTAGATTCTCCACTACTATAAACAAAGCTGCAGTGGGCATCCTATGCATCTCCCTTTGTGGATCTGTGTGAGCATTTATCTGGATTACATATTCAAGAGTAGGACTGCTGCGTCAAAGGGCACACATATATTGAATGTCATACCTTCTGTCATATTGCTCTTCGTGATGGCTGCACTATTTACACTTCCACCAGCTCTGCATGAGGGTTTCCTTACCTCCACATCCTCACCAACATTTGGTATTCCTTGTCTCACTAAAATGGGTCATTTTTGTGGGATAGAAAGTGACAATTGATTATTGTTTTAATTTGAGTTCTTGTGATTACTAATGATTTTAAACATTTCTTTATATAGGTATTGGCCATTTGTGCTTCCCATCTATAAATTGCCTATTCCTATCTTTTAAGACATTTTTCTATTTTTTATTTGGGTTTTATTATCTATTTCTTGTTGATTTTACCTCTGCTGTACTTCATGCAATAATGAACCACAGTGTGTTTTGAACAGGAATCCTTTATTCTTATACAGTCAAATTCATTATAATTTAATTTTATAATTATATATTTGGGGGGTAATTTTTTAACATTTTTCCCCTAAAGTTAGAAGTGGGGGGCAGTCAGACAGTCTTCTGCATGCTCCTGACCAGGATCGACCTGGCATGTCTAGAAGGGGACGATGCTCTCTGCCCATGTGGAGCATTGCTCTGTTGTGGCCAGAGCCATTCTAGCACCTGAGGTAGAGGCCAGGGAGCCATCCTCAGAGCCCAGGCCAACTTTTGCTCCAATGGAGCCTTGGCTGTAGGAGAGGAAGAGAGAGATAGAAAGGAAGGAGGGGGGAAACATAGAGAAGCAGATGGGTGCTTCTCCTGTGTGCCCTGACCGGGAATCGAACCAAGGACTCCTACACGCCAGTCTGATGATGCTCTATCACTGAGCCAACCGACCAGGGCTATTTTGGGGGTAATTCTAAAAAAGTCTTTCCATGCCATTAGTTTAGAAAGATACTGCAGTATATTTTATCTTATTGGTTTTATAAGATTTTACTTTTAAATGTTTTAATCTCTCTGGCATCTATCTACCTTTATATGGGATGTCTTGATTGGTCTTTTACTATGATCTCTGGCAAGGAATAAAATTGACTTCTTTTGGTTTTAGCTTTCTCTTCTGTACCTTTTCCATCTGGTAGCAGAGTTGATAGTGAGAATTGAAATAGTCAAGCCTAGCCTGTGGTGGCACAGTGTACAAAGCATTGCACTGGAATGTTGAGGTCGCCGGTTTGAAACCCTGGGCTTAACTGGCCTGGACACATATAACAAGCAATCAATGAACAACTAAAATAAAGCAACTATGAGTTGATACTTCTCACTCTACACGCCTCCCATCTGTAAAATCAATAAGTAAAATCTTAAAAAAAAATAATAGTCAAGAGCAGGAATCAATGAGAAAAATGGTGGAGGTTCAAATTAAGATAATTTCAAACAACCTACTGTCATTAAGTATCATATATAATGCAGGACCTGTTTGCCAGATTCTTTAGTTATATTATTTTTACCCTCACTAAACAGCTTTTAGGAAAATATTATTACCTCTATTTAGCTGATTTGCAAACCAAGGCATAGAAAAATTAAGTGTCTTGCCCAGTGTCACATATAGATTAAGCTCTTCCTGAACTCCATGCTCTTTCAATCACACTGCAAACCTCTTAAATGTCTCCACTGAGTTTTATTTTGATGTTATAACCTCAGCATTCATCAAAGGTCAATGAAGGAAAGTTACCTGAGGAACGTACTTGTCTCTTCTGCAAAGCCATGTGGCTTGTCCATTAAATTGCAAAATATCACTATTTTTTTAAAGCATCGGCCATGTGCGAGGGACTGTATTAAGTGCTAAGACTACAGCATTCTGTAAGGGATGCTTCCTGCCCTCACAGAGCTTTCTTAGCATGACAATGGTAGATAGAGTCTTGTTGTGATTCCTGCTCATGGGCTCTGCAGTAAAACTTCTGGAGTTCAGATCACAGCTCCATCTGTAGTAGCTCTGTTACCTTAAGCAATTTGCTTTTTATACCTGTTTCCTCACCTGCAAAATAAAAATTATAACAGACCTAGCATACAAGTATGTGGTGAGGATCCCATGTAACAATGCATTTAAAAAACATAGCAGAGTCTTAATATTATCACCTTTATGAAATTAATGAGTGATTACAGGAGAAAAAAATGTACTGATAGTGATACGCTAAAACTCTGTTATGGTGCATAGTATAAAAGTGTCTAAGTAACACCAAGAAGAGAAAGTGGAAAGAATTTCAGAGCATGTGTCCTAATGAAGCTAATCTTCACATTCCCACCACTAAGGAATTACATGTTACTTTTAGATTTCAGTTCTGAGAACAACTTTCTCTTTGAACAGAATAGCAGTCTCACTTTTACTGGTGAATAAGATTTATATAATTTATATGTTTCCTATTTTGTGATGGCCAGGAAACTTAGTCAGATTTAATGCTTTATTTAAAGAGATAGCATAAACCTAGGGTTTGATTTAAAAAAGCCTTCATTGTTTTTAACTTCCTTTTAAAATTTTAGTATTATTATTATAAAAGAGTATTTTATTTTTTTTTTAAATTCCTTGGAGGACCTGACCAGGTAGTGGCGCAGTTTCAGACTGGGATGTGGAGGACACAGGTTCGAAACCCCGAGGTTGCCAGCTTGAGCGTGGGGTTGCTGGCTTGAGTGTGGGATTCTAGACATGACCCCATGGTCGCTGGCTTGAACCCAAAGGTTGCTGGCTTGAAGCCCAAGGTCACTGGCTTGAGCAAGGGGTCATTCGCTCTACTGCAGCCTCCACTGCCACCCTCATCAAGAGACCTATGAGAAAGCAATCAATGAACAACTAAGAGACTAAGGAGCCATAACGAAGACTTGATGCTTCTCATCTCCCCCTTCCTGTCTGTCTGTCCCTATCTGTCCCTCTCTCTATCTTTCTCTGTCTGTCTCTATCACAAATAGAAAAAGAATCCTTGGAGGTAGCTATATTATAAATAATCTGCAAATAGTCTTCCCTCAAGAAATCTGTGTAAATCTAAAAAACTTTTTTTAATTTCAGGTGTCGTTAGCAGACAAAAGGAGTTCCCATACAGAGTACCATTAGATTTGGTTCCCAAAACAAAAGTCAAAAGGATTGTGAGTGTAAAAGGTAAATTAAGAAATGCCATTTTTATTTTTTTATTTCACTTTGTGCTTCAAACAAAAATAAAATATCCTCATGGTTATTCTGTTTCTCCTCTTCTCAGTAGCATATACAAATTCACCTCTGGAACTACCCTATCCCTATTCTCACCTTCAAATCCCCAGCCACCTTTCTGATTATCTTCTTCCACTGGCCTGATTTAAATGGAGATTTATTCTTCATGATGGAGGATAGGGGCTGTCACTGGCCCAAAGACTTCTCTATAATGGGGGTGTGCAGCTGCTTCTAGACTTAAGAACTTCCCATGATCTTAGTGGCCAGTCCTGCTCCAGAGAATGCTCTGTGAACTGCAGATGGCCTTGAAACAGCAGCACTGCTCTGCTGAAGTGCCATTCCCAAAGGGTTCTCTCTCCTCCAAGGCATATGCAAAAGTGGTATCTTTGGTGGGTTATCTCTGGTCTCCAGCCTTTACAATTCAATGACATATCATCAAAATAATAGAAGGTTCTGATTCTACTTTACCTTAGAGAAAATCTTGGAGTCACTAATGTTAGTCCTGGAAAGGACTTTTAAAATCAATTATAACCTGTTAAACATATAAGAAAGAGGTTTGCCTAGGATCTCACAGTGAGTTATGGATAGGGTCCTCACAGCACTCACAGAGCATTCACAGTTCAGATTCTTTGCTTTGCTTTGTGTAAGCAACTGATTGATAGGGTTTACTATGTCTAACCTAATGCTATCGGTTGAATGGTGACTAATTTACCATGTACTCTATGCAGTAATCTGCCCACTGTACTACACTATCTTATCACCATATAAGTGTGGTATGTTTAAGCCTACTTTTGGTGTTTCTTTTAAATTTATCTTCCTAACCAGATCTTTTCATCTCAGTTATGAGAATTAATTCAACTGCCTAGATAAAAAGTGAAGAATAGCGATGCTTGCTCTTATCTCTATTTAAAATATATTGTTACTCATTCCCATTACACTTTATATAATTTTTAGTTATAAGTTATACATCTGAATAAAATATATTGTTACTCAGAAATTGATAGAAATTGATTGTGTCTACGTTGAATTGTTTGTGTGTTTCAGGACTGCTTATGGGTGAGGTCATGTCTGCAGTTCTGAGTCGGGAAGGCATTGATATCCTTACCAACCTCCCCAAAGGGAATGCAGAGGCGGATTTGATGAGTATTGTTCCAGTATTCTATGTTTATCACTACCTGGAAGCAGGAAGTCACTGGAACATTTTTTCTCCTAACTCATTAACTGAAAAAGAGTACCTGAAGAATAAATTAAAAGAAGGTAAAAAAAAATCTGATTTACATATTGTGCATAAAAATCTTGGTTTTTGTTTTTTAAGTGAGAGGAGAAGAGAGAGAGAGAGAGTCCTGCATACACCCCAGCCAGGATCCACCCAGCAATCCCCGTCTGGGGCCGATGCTGGAATCAACCAAGTTATCCTCAGGCACTGAGGCTGACACTTGGACCAACCAAACTATCCTTAGCACCCAGAGCCTATGAGTGAACCAGTTGAGCCACTGGCTGCGAGAGGGGAAGAGAGAGAAGAGGGGGAGAGGGAGGAAAGAGAAGCAAATGATCACTTTTCATGTGTGCCCTGACCAGTGATCAAACCCAGGATGTCCACATGCCAAGCTGATGCTCTATCCACTGAACCAATCAGCCAGAGACCAAAAATCCTGTGTTTTTTAAACTAATAGTTTAATTAAACTAATATTTATGTTTTTATGAATTATACAAAAGCCTAATTATAAAAGCACTTCAGCAAAAAATATTATAAGGTAGAGTCTACTACATGAATAAATACTACTTGCTGTTGCATTTTGGCTTAAGTTACTAAAATGCCTGGATGAGATACAAGACACCTCCATTTCAAATCTACAGAGCACTTCCTAACTTCTTGAATGAATTCAGAATGCTTTACTTGATAATTCCCAATTGAAGTGATTTGTATATTTCATTTGAGAAGTTCAATGTTGGCCACAGAGCATATACTTATTGCCCAACACCAAGGGAAACATCATTCCTGGGGGCCTAGAGAGCACTCTTTGAGTAGAACTGGAGCTCAGTGAAGCACTCTGTTCTTTTTCTGATTTCTCTTAGGGATGATAAGCATCATGTCCTACAAAAATTCTGACTATTCTTATAGCATGTGGAAAGGTGGAGAGGCTAGTACTTGGTAAGTAGAAGGTTTTGACTTGCATTTTCATATATGTAGTTGTTGATTAATTAACTGAAGAATAACAACCTTAATGAAAACTTCATTTATCTAATTGCTCAAGCTAAAAGCTTAGTCATCGTTCACTGCCCTCTTTTTCTTACAAGCTGCATCTGATCTATCAAATACCTTTGTCTATGTCTTCAAAATATATTCTAAATTTGACTACTTCTCACCAACTACACCGCACCTCTCATCTCTCACCTAGATTATTGTACTAACCCCCTCAGGCTTTTCACCTGCAGCCCTTGACCCTCTGCAGTCTACACAGCACAGCATCTGGAATGACCTTGTTAAAACATAAGTTAGTTTATGCCATTCAAAACCATTCAGGAGCTTCCCATCTTACCAGGTAAGAATAAAAGTTCTTACTGTGATCTACAAGACCCTCCATTGTCTGGCCCCCCTCACCTCTCTGTCTGCATCCCTTTCCACATTCCTCTTTCATTCAACTCAAACCCCTTGGCCTCCTTGCTGTTCCTCAAAAATTCCAGTCATTCTTCTAACTCAGGGCCTTTGCACTGAATGTCCCTCTATCTGGTATGCTTTCTCCAGGTATCAGCATGGCTGGCTTCTTTAGCTCCCTCAGGTCTTAACCAAAAGTCACCTTCTCAGTGAGGCTTCTGTTAATCGTTCTGTCTAAAACTGTATACCTCATTCCCATCACAATGCTTTATATACTTCTCTCCAACTTTTCCTTCTCCTTAAAATATATAACATTCTTTAAAAAAAATTTTTAAATGGAATTTATTGAGATGACATTTGTTAATAAAATTACATAGGTTTCAAGTATACAATTCTATACTGCATTATCAGGATATTGTATCATGTGTTTATCACCCAAAGTCAAGTGTCCTTTCTGTCACCATTTATCCTCCCCTTTACCCTCTTCTACCTGCCCACACCCCACTTTCTTTCTGGTGATCACCATATTGTTGTCTGTATCTATGAGTTTGGGGTTTTTTTGCTTAATCTCTTTATTTATTACATCCAGTCCCCCTCCCCCTGACTATTATTAACATTCATACTTATCTCATTTATTGTCTGTCTGATGGTCACTAGAGTGTAAACTCTACGTGGGCAATTCCAAGTATACCTAGTATCTGATACATACCTGGCACATAACAGGTGTTCAATAAGTACTCATTCAGTGAAACATAATAACTTACAAAATTCTGCTGATTTGAGGGAAAGAGAGTCTGAATTAATTAAATCCTATGGCAGTCTATTTTCAAAACAATACTATCATGCTTTGACAAAATATTTACAAAAAGCACAGTATGCCATGTGCTTTGTAGGTTCTAAATATGCAAAACTCTTAAAGAGTTTACAATCAAGAATAATTGACTTTTAGAGTATGTCCTTTAACTATTGAGAGGCTCTAGGATTTCATCCTTGACCCTCTTATTTTTGGTAATTTCTTCTGGTACAATCTCACCATTGCTCATGACTTTCATAACTTCTATGCAGATGATTCCCTAATCAATGTCTCAGCCTAACTTCTTTCTTAAGCTCCAGAGCCGCATGTCTAGGGTCTGGGAGCCAAAGGCTCTTTAAGCACAATCGTGCCAGATTCATTCTTTTGTTTCTCCCTTAATCAGTGCACAGCAATGCTTTGTTTTATATCTGTCACCAGGTCTCATAAATTGTATCTTAGAAGTAGATCTAAGTTTGTGTGGGTGGTACAATTAAAAGACATGTAGATGCCTGGAGCATGCCAACCAGAAGGTAACTACCAGGATGCATTGGGGTAGATTTTGATCTAGACTAGAAGTCACCACAACAGGAGCTGGGAACTAAATGCCTAGAGAACAGAAACCCCAACAAGAAGATGCGCCAGCCTCTCAGTAAACTCTCAGAGCCTCTCAGGAGTTCTGGGCAAAACTGAGTGGATCGTGTTCAGCCAGAAACATAGAAACACATATATACATAGAAAAAATGGCCTGTACCTGAATACTTACTTGCAAAAAAAATATTTTTGGAAAAATATGGGAAATATACAAAAAGTACAGTTAATAATGTATCATTCATTTCAAAAAAGAAATTGAAAACAAAATTTTAAAGTGAGGGAGTCAAGTATCTCAAAGGCATCTTAGGAGCTAAAGAATGGGCAGTTGAGTGAGTAAGGGAATTGGAGGAGAAGAATCTTTATTCAGTGCAATGCAAGAGTCATTGTGGAGGTTGTGAATTAGATCCTCTCTGATGGTCTTTGAGAGACATTTAGTAAGGACTTACATCGCTTTTCAACTGAGTAATTGTGATAATTAAGGTTTCCTTGTGAGGTGGTGAGTCCTGCATCAAAAGCATTGGCTCAAGGGGAAGCAGGTAAACATCGCAGGGATGGTGGGGAAGGGCGGTCAAGCCTCAGACGGGATTTAGATTAGATAGATTGCACAAATTTTACAATCTATAGTTTTATGATTTTGTTCTTCCATATCTCATGTTCAAGGGTCAGTGCCTTGACTCAATATTATGTGTTTCACCGCTATTGCCTTTAAATTTAGACAGTAAAATTTTTTTATCATCAGGCATCGATTTTTGATTGTGCATGGGCTAACAATGTGGTTCACATTTGTTGACTGTTTTGGGGAGATTGTTCTAAAATCTTCTTTTCTCTTGTGCAGTGGTGACAACTTTGGAATTGCATGTTTTAAAATGTTATTTTCTTTCAAAGAATAAATACTGTATGAAATAAAACACACAGTAAATTGAAAGCCAGAAGGGATTCAATGTCTAAATGTTTATTTATTTGATTTTTTTTTGTATAGGTTGACAGCTTTTGTTTTAAGAGTACTGGGACAACTACATAAATATTTACCTCAGAGCCAAAATTTAATTTGTAATTCTTTAATGTGGCTGATTGAGCAATGTCAACTAGCAAACGGATCTTTTAAGGAATATTCCCATTATCAACCACTAAAATTACGGGTAAGGAAACCAAATGTACAAATTAGCAATAGTTTTATTTATAAGTTCAAGTTTTGTTATCATATTTTAGGAGGGTGAAGAAGAGAGGGGAAAATGTAGGTAATCCTGCAAGAAATTCCTGTTGTATACAGGCAAAGAATTTGAAAGGTCCTCTCACACTGCTCTTCAGACCATCCGGTATAGGTCAGATAAGTGATATCTTAGACATCTCGTATGACAGGCCTTGATCTATCTACATTCATTCAACTCACTGAGCACATCATACATGAAAGGGTGTCTTTGGGGCAGCCTAGGGGAGGAAGAGTGGGAAGGATGAACCAGACAGTATCCCTGCCGCAAAGGAGCTCACACACTGGTAGGGAAAGTGGAGTAAAAATACGAGCAACTCTAGTCAAGGCATAAGTGTGTGTGTTCTTCATTTGGATAGATATTAACTGAATATGTACGAAGTACAGCATGGTATAGACCCAACAGTGAACAACACAGCTGTGTTCACTAAGGTCACAGAGCTTATGATCTAACAGAAATGCTAAGTAGGTACTTGCAGGTGTGTGATACATGTACAAAAAGGATAGTGTTGTTTCATTGAAAGCAGGCGATCTAACCAAGATTCGGGGAGTTGGAAAAATGAGTTGCCAGGTTCCTCGGAGATAGGTAGAAGGGCGTCAGGAAGAGTGTTCCAAGTGGAGCCAACAGCTTGCCTGGCGTTTTTGAAGTGGAGAGAGATGGTGGTTCATTCAAAGAGCTGGGGCCAAGAGAGCTAAGGGGGCGAGTGGCATGAAATGAAACTGGAGAGTTACTAGAGTTCACTTTATGGAAGGTCTTAGAAGCATTGCATTGGAATATCAATATCCCAATAGAAAAAAATACAGGAGAATAGTGGCAAAAACGGTGCTTTGTGCATTTTAACAAGGTCTTGAAGGAAGGGGAGAATTTGAATGTGGTAAAGAGGTGTGAGGTGAAGCTTTGAGGGAGGAGAGGGAGAGAAGGACACATGAAGACACAAAGTAAGAAAAATCCAACGTTATAAAGAAAGACTGACTCAGTTTACTGAGAAATAGCAAGCAGTTCAATTGGAATGTATGAAGGGAGAGAGGGACATTAAGGTCAAAATGGAGATTAGAGCCATGTCATTTTGCTATAAAGATACCATTTCACTCTCCTTTATAATTACTTTTAGGGTACCGTGTCTACTGAAGCCCAAGAGAACACGTTATATCTTACAGCATTTTCTGTGATTGGAATTAGAAAGGCTTTTGATATATGTCCTGTAATGGTAAGTAATAGTTTTCTTTCTGCAACACCCATCATATATTTTTGTATCATATATGGGGAGTGGGGACAGGGAAGGGGTGTGGGAGGCAGACCTTGAAAATAACCAACTTCACAATCAAAAGATTTCAGAATTATGATAGGTTAATTAGAGACCACCTAATCCAACCCACTTGACAGTTGTGAAAACTGAGGGCTATAAGACAGGTGAATTTAATTTTTCAGTTTCACAAGCTACTGAATTATATGCTGGAACTAGAACTGATAACTTCTGACTGTAATGACAGGATGATCCAGTACCTGCATCTTTCTTCTCTTATCTCTGCCAAATTTTATGCTATGTATAGGACTCTTCTCTGTAGTTGAGGCACTCTATATCATGGAACTACTGAGGATACATGATAGCATGTTTGCTTCTTTGGATTGTGCTGTTTCATTTGCTGAAAGCTGAGGGGAGAAAGGAGAGGATACACTTAAGTGAATCAACATAACAGATTTAAAGGGGTAACAGAGGTGAAACTCTGATCTGGGAAGAGACAGATCCCTGAGCTGAGGTTAAATACTCCTGCCTACAATTCAGAAGTAAATTAGACAAGTCCTTTAAACCAGCATACAGAACAGAGATGGAAAAACCCAAGGAGGTTTGTATTACTTGGACCATAAAACAAAATGATTTTTTTATGTTTCAAAATAATTGTTATTTACACTTGACAAAATAATGGATGGAGGAGCAGTTCCCAGGCACCTAGGCCAGTTGGCACCTGGCAGTACATGAGATACAGACGGAGCTGGGAAAGAAGGAGGCAGGCAAGATGACAGCCGCGTTGCACTATGCTTTCTCCCAACCGCTCACCCCAAATCATTTTAAGTCGTCTCAGGACAAAGTAATAGAGAGACTCTTTTTCCAGGAATTCTTAAAATCAAAAGGTACTTTGGCAGCTTAGTTCTTTTTCTACTAGTTACGATTTTGTTTAGTAAAATTCTTTTTGAAAATGTGACTCGGTCTCAGTTACACTGAGGGAATAATGCAAACTGTGTCTATGCTCAGTGCTTTTTCTTCCTTGAGGCTAAGTCTGACTTGGGAAGAATAAACTAAAGGGGGAAACCTCCAGAGTGAGATGAGGATTCAGGGGCAAATAGCTTGACCCTATTTAGACAACCTTGTTTGCACTTCTGAAACTACACTCTGCTCCTTCTCCCAAAAGGATTTGCTTCAACCGGACACCATCCATTTCCATTAAGTCATTTTCTGTTTCTGCCCTTTGTCTTGCCTACCTCAGGATGGTACCACCTGGGTTAGTTCACATTAGCTGATGGATTGATGCTTCACAAAGAAACTTAGGTATCTTCTGTCCTTGTTTTCAGAAAATCAGCACAGCTCTAACGAAAGCTGATACCTTTCTGCTTGAAAATGCCCTCTTGGCCCAGAACACCTTTACCCTGGCCATTGCTGCTTACGCTCTCTCCCTGGGAGATAAAAGTCACTCACAGTTTCGTTCCATTGTCTCAGCCCTGAAGAAGAAAGCTTCAGTAAAAGGTATGACTGGTTCCATACATTTTTCTGCAAATGTTTGCTAAGTATATAGAGTCTGCAAATTCTGGGAAGTTTAGATAGTGGCATGGAGAGTTGAATAAGACACAGTCCCTGCCCTCAAGGCACAAACCATCCCAATGTAATGTAATAAGAACCATTATTAATTTATTGATTCATTCAGCACATATTTATTCACTCCTAAATCTAATAAATATTTATCAAGTACCCCTATATACCAGGCACTATTCTCGGCTCTGGGTAAAGAACAACAACAACAAAAATCCAGGTCCTCATGAAACTTACATTCTAGTTAAGGAAAAACAAATATGATAAATAAATAAAATATTGCATATAGTGAATAGTTTGGTGATGACTGATATGAAGAAAAATCAAGCAGGAAAGAGAGATAGGGCGAAGTGGTGGGTTGTAATTTTTGATAGGGTGATCAAGTTTAAGCTTCACTGAGAAGATGGTATTTGAGTTCAAAGCTGAAGGAGGTAAAGTGAAGAAGCAAGCCAGTAGCTATCTATTTTTTTTCTTCTTTTCCAAGTTGAGAGATGGGAGATAGATACAGACCCCCGCATGCGCCCTGATCAGAATCCACCTGGCAGGCCCCATCTAGAGCCCATCTGGGGTCAGTGCTCACAACCAAGCTATTTTTAGCGCCTGAGGCAGAGGCTCCATGGAGCCATCTTCACCAATGAGCCCAAACCAGTTTATCCATGGCTGAGGGATAGAAGAGAGAAGGGGGCAGAGGAAGGGTGGAGAAGCAGATGGTCACTTCTCCTGTGTGTCCTGACTGAGAATCAAACCTGGGACATCCACACGCCAGGTCGATGCTCTACCACGGAGCCAACCAACCAGGGCTGCCAGTGGCTATCTTAAAAGGTGTTTGTTTCTGTTGAAGAAACAGCAAATATCCCAAGGAGCATGCTTGCTGCTCCAAGAATGGCAAGGAGGGCAATGTGGCTGGAGAGAAGTGAGATGAGGGGTAGAAAGTGAGATCAGGGAAGGAAAGGGTGAAGCAGTCATGTAAGGCCTTGAAAGTCATTACAGAGCTCTGCAGAACTTCGCTATGCAGTTGTGCAATGATATACAAGGTGTTCAAGTAAGCCAATGAATTAAGGCTGAAATCCAGCCAGTGCTCTACTTCCCCAGCCATGTGCCGTGGTTTGGGTCTGCTTCCATCCTAAGCAAAGGGTGCCTGTGTCTCATTACCATCAAGGTGCCATGGGAGCCAGTGGGAGCCCTAGAATTTTAATTTCCACTTTAAGTGAGAAGAGAAAGCATTGGAGGATTTTTGAGCAGAGGAGTGCATAACTTGACTTATATTTTACCAGGTTGGCTATAAAGGTATATATATTTTATTTTTAAGACTAAAGATACGGCTTTCTATAGGTAAAGAGTAAAGAAATAGAGAGTAGTAGTGGTCATTGGCCAGTGCAGCTATACGAGCATGGGCAAAGCTGGGCACTTCTCATCCCTCTCGTGGCTGAGGTTTCCTAAAGGTTTAGTAAATCTTACATGAGGTTTGTCACTATGTATACAACATTTGATTTCTGTCATTTAAAACTGATTCACTCTTACCATACACCTCAAAACTACTTAGTAATACTTGTACTAACACAAAAGAAATGTCTTGAATATTATAAAATATGGATCATAAAATTATAGCATTTAAGAGCTAGAAAAGAACTTAATTCAAATCATGTTTGAGCTGGAAGTATCTTTAAAAACCAAATCTTTCATTCTAAAAACAGCAAATCTAAGCCTCTGAGAAGGAAGGAAAATAGCATGTCCAAGGTCATGGAAATAATGAGATCTTGAATTTTAAACAAACATCAAAATTTTCACTAATCTTCAAAAATGATTTCTAAATATGCTTTACTGTTTTTAAAATAATTTGTTTTAAAAAAAGGATTTGAGGTGATAGGTTTAAATTACTAGAGCAATAACCAAAAAAAGCCTAATTTATGAAAAGTACTACATATATTAAATTATTTTTAGTGCTTTAGATAGGGAGCAAATTCTAAAGACTGAACTAAGTTTTTGGGTGTGGCCTCATCATTTCCAGAATGTAGATTTCTTTCCTGTCGAGGAATTTCCTAAGTGCTGAGCATGAGAAAGGTGTCCTTTGTTAAAGAGATGATTTTGGAAAGTCCTAAGGTACCTAAGGATAGGGGCTGGTTTCCAGAGGAACCAACAATGTGAGTAGAGGATTGGAACTTTTAGTACCACCCTCCAACCTCTGGGAAGGAGAGAGGGGCAGGAGGTTAAATTAGTCATCAATAGCCAATTATTTGATCTATCATGCCTATATAATGAAGCCTCCATAAAAAACCAAAACGACAAGTTTCAAGAGCTTCCAGGTTGGTGAACACGTGGAGATTTGGGCTGAGTAATACACCTGTAAACGATATGGAATCTCCATGCTTTTTATTTATACCTATACCATCCCCTATGCATCTCTTTTGTCTGGCTGTTCCTGAATTCTATCCTTTTATAATAAACTGGTGACCTAGAAAGAAAATGTTCCTCTGAGTTCTGTAAGCTACTCTAGCAAATTAATCAGACCTGGAATCTCCGATTTATAGCCAGTTGTCTGGAAGTATAGGTAACCACCCAGGTTTGTGATTAGGATCTGAAGGGGGGGGGCAGGTACTAAGGAACTATCTTGTAGGACTGAACCCTTAACCTGTGGAATCTAATGCTATCTTTGGGTAAATAGGGTCAAAATTGAGTTGAGTTCTCTGACACCCTGCAGATGTCTGAGAATTGTTTTCTGATGTGGGAGAAACCCCTCCCACATTGAAAACTGAGTCTCAGAACTGTCGTCTGCTATCAAAAGATGTGGACATTCCATGTTAACCTTTTAAAATAAAGGCAAATAGCACTGTATTAAGAGATCTTGTTTCATATTGATCACCTTGAGGAAGTTCTTACAAAAGAATAAGAAACTTCTGGAAACGAGAACATCTCTATCAGAAGAAACTGCTAAAAATCTGCTAGAACTGCTATGTCAGATTTACATTTTTAATTATATTAATGTGATTTGTTGATGTTCAGGCAGTCCACCCAGTTATCGCTTTTGGAAAGATGATCTTCCACAACAAGGTAGCTCTGTACCTAACACTGGTACAGCACACATTGTGGAAACCACTGCCTATGCTTTACTTACCAATCTGAACTTGAAAGATATGAATTATGTTAACCCAATCATCAAATGGCTATCTGAAGAGCAGCGGTACGGAGGTGGCTTTTATTCAACCCAGGTAATGTTTCTTTGTCTTACTTTATCCTTCTAAAACATATTTTCTGCCTCCCTTACCTCACATTTCACATGCTATAGATAGGAATAAATGACTAGAATCAAAGGACTCTTAGAGGTTATCTGCATTGACATTCTTCTAATACAGAGGAGCAAATCAGTTGTGAGAAGTTTGTTCAGGCTGTTGGTGGCCAAGTCAAAAATTAAAACTCAGTTTTGGCCCTGGCTGTTTGGCTCAGTGGTAGAGCATTGGCCCAGTTTGTGGATGTCCCAGATTCTATTTCTAGTAAGGGCACACAGGAGAAGTGACCATATGCTTCTCCACCCTTCCTACTCCCTCTTCTTTCTCTCTTTCCCCTCCCCACAGCCATGGCTCAATTGGTTTGATTGGTTCAAAGGAGTTGGCTGCCAGTGCTGAGGATGGCTTCTGGAGCCTCCACCTCACGTGCTAAAAATAGCTCCATTGCTGAGCAACGAGCAACAGGGCAGAGCATCGCCTGGTAGGGAGCTTACTGGGTGGATCCAGATTGGCACATGTGGGAGTCTATCTCTCTGTCTTTTCTTATCTCACTTAAAAAAACAAAAAACTCGGCCTGACCTGTGGTGGCGCAGTGGATAAAGCGTCGACCTGGGAACACTGAGGTTGCTGGTTCAAAACCCTGCACTGGTCTGGTCAAGGCACATATGGGAGTTGATGCTTCTAGCTCCTCCCCCCTTTCTCTCTCTCTCTCTCTCTCTCTCTCTGTCTCCTCTCTAAAATGAATAAATAAATAAATAAAACCCCAAAAAACCAAAAAACTCAATTCTCTTGACTCTAAATCCAACACTTCCTTTGTGATTCTTAACAACCATGAATGACTAGAAATGTTAACAGCAATGTTATATTCTGTATAATAAATAGTGGCTGCCATGTTGAGAAAGGTACTGATGTTCCTTCCCACTAAAATAAATAAAAAGTGAGAGAAATACTGATTGTTACATCTTAATATACCAATATAAACTCATTTGAATATGTATATTTTACACTATAACTAACTGTTCTGTTAAATGTATAATATACATCTATATTCAAGTTTAGTTCAAATGTTAATATCTTCTCTGTTTCCTGGAATATGTATATAAAATTTAGAGCTACAGGGGCTCTTCAGGATTACTGTAGTGATCACCCAATTCTGGGAGACTATTGGATTTAATCTTGAGTACAACAAGCTTAAACAAGAAATAGTGACTCATTGATTAGCGCTGGCTGCCAAGAAACAGGGGCAGACAGAATAGCCAGGTATTTGACATCTCTGATGTGGTTACATTTCCTGATTTTATAAATGAGAAAGATGAGGTCAAGAAAAATTAAGTTCATTCATTTATTCCTCCAACAGCTGCTTGCTCAATAACTACCAAGTGTGTACTGAGTGAATGTGATGAATATCAGGAAAGATATAACACTTTCCCTCTGACACTTACATAACAATAGGGGAGGCCAACAAGAAACTATACATAAAAGTATTGCAAATTGAGATGAATGCTCTAATGGGGTGGGAGGGGGGGCCTTAAATAAGGGAAAGGGAGAGCTTACTTATAGCTTCAAGCTGAAACCTAAGGATGAGAAGGAAATAGTCATGCAAGAAATTGGAGTCACATTCAAAGAGTGACTTGCCTGTGGTTAAACGCTCAGGGCTGTGAAGAATCTGGATCTGAAGCCACACCTTTCCTGTTCCTGTTAAAAACAACATCCTTATTGAAGAAGGAATGAACTTCCTTCCACCTCCACAGGGGAGCCCTTACCCAGTTTCACTCAATCAGCCCGTGTTTCATCTGCAGACAACACTGCCCCCCCCCACTCATAAGAAAGGGTATTTGTAAACAGAGAGCATATAAATAAAACAAACCTGTTTTTGTGCCTTGCCCCTTGTTGATAGGATACAATTAATGCCATCGAGGGCCTGACAGAATATTCACTCCTGATTAAACAACTCCACTTGAACATGGATATCAGTGTTTCTTACAAGCATAAAGGTGACTTCCATCACTATAAGATAACAAGGACGAATTTCCTTGGGAGGCCTATAGAGGTAAATGAAAGATGTTTTGTAATATTTTTTAAATTGGTGGGATCTTTGAAATAATCTGTTACACCCTTATTTTACAAATGTATCTATTCACCACTTAGACACACAGTGCCTGCCCTCTGTGTCCTAAAGGGGGGTGCCTACTGTTGCTCATACTGAAGACTCAAAAGTAAAGCACAGAGAACCTATGTGGCCGTACATGTGGGCGGGGTCTGGGGGGGGCAATCACTTAGACAGTGAAAAATAAGAGCCTTGATAGGTGACCTTCCGAGCCAGGCTGACAGGTGGGAGGAGCTTGTCAAACACATCTAGGTGGGCTGTGAAGTCTGAAAGAATTTAGCCAGGTGAAGAAAAGGGAAGAACATTCCAGGCATAGAGAACGGCATGCACAAAGTAGGATAAGAGAGAAGACACATTTGGGAGTCCTCTGTTGGTTCCGTCCAGCCTGATCATGCATGCAGGCTTTAGCAAAATTAGGATTGATCTTTAGACCCTCCAACAACTTGCCCCATGTCCTTTGCTACTACTGGATTTTTTAAAATAAGAACCTTGATGGCCTATGAGAATTTCCCAAAGAAAAGGACACTTTGGAAAAACTAGGCTCCATATTAGTCATAGTAGCTACAAATTCATGTTTTTCTAATTACTACATTTTAGATTATTTTAAGGTGTATCTAAATACACAAATAACTAGAGATATTGTTCTTAACTGTCCATATGCTCCACAAATTCATGTTTGTGAAAAGTAAATAGACATGGGAAATAAAAAAATGTAAAAATTGCAAACCTGTAGCTCATACTAAATATACAGGGTAGAACAAAAGTAGCTATACAGTTGTTCATACAGAAAATAATACAATAATTTTTAAATAATAATACAAGACTAAACTCTTTGTTTCACATACTCACAACTGTAAATCTGCTTTGCCCCACTCTCTCTATATAGAAAGATAGATATGGATATAGATGTAGATATAGACAGTCCTATAATTAAAATCCAGAGATTTAAAAAACAAAACAAAACACACCTGATTTCCAAATTCTCTTGAAAGACAAAGACTTGGCAATAGGGTGCTGGAAGTGGCACGTGTTCTTTAATTTGTTACAGTCCTCATCAGTCATGTGACATATGTATATGCACTTCTGTCCATACTTGCTTTGTGCCTGGGCTTCTGTAGGTATTTGTGCTTGTGGCCCCAGTTTGGTAATCTTTCCCTGGGAGCATTTCAAGTTCACCAGACATTCCCATTCTGAGCCACGGGTCTAAGTTTTAATGAGAAGCTCTTGGCCTGAAGTGCATGGTAGACCACTATCTGAGATAGCTCAAGTTTGTATTTTCTTATAGGAGTAATGCTGGTAAGGGCCTCTTGTCATCTTAAAATAATCTAAACCTCAGCTCATGATGTTGCCTTTGTGTGAAACCTGGGCTGTTTTAATCTAGCTTGGAATTCTCTACTCCAGCATTTTCTAAAATGCGTTACATGAAAAAAAAACTGTTTGGTGGGAAACTTTAGTTTAAATACATTTAAATGAGTTCCTTAGTACAGGATTCCCTTGTCTTTAACATTTATGTGACTAAGTGTGGTGATTCTGGGGCAGAATTGGTTAAGGGCACAGTGAAGTGTACAATTGCCAAACTAATCTGTCATTTATTTATCCATAGAACCCTTCTCTCTTGCAGTATCTTGATTTACTGGCTTTCTAGTAAATGCTGCTATATTCCATCTGGGAAACAAGAAAAGTGGCTTATTTACCTGGATTTACTATAATTTTGAGGAAGGGTTGACTTTGCTCTGGTGTGCTAGATAAAGGGAAAGGCAGGTTGCAGCCTTGCAGTGAAAGAAGAACCAACTATTCAGGGGCTTGCTCAAAATGATCTTTCTGCATGCTTTTCACAAATTAGCATTTGTACGATAGATTTTTCTCTGGAAGGGAGAACTAACTCAGTTTATGTGTTCACTCTCCTAGCAGAGTGGGAAGAAGAGCAGCAGGACCTAAGGATTTGGCAGGCTTTGGTGGGGTGCTAGGGGGTTTGGTGGGTACCTAGGGTTTCCATGAACAGAAACCAGAGGAAATAGGAAATAAGACAAACAAGCCATTAGGTAGAAGAGGTGTGCGAAGTGGAAAGTGGGAGAGGCAAAACCAGATTGCACCTACCTGAGAGTTATGTTGAGGTGACCTGTTCTTGCTAACGAAAAGGATCTCCTTTGGCACCTAGGATGCTAGGCACTGAAAGGAACTTACTTAGCTGGCAAAGGAGATGACGATCCAGTTTTACCATAACCATACAAAAAATGAAAATGTGACCAAAGTGACTTCTGACATGTTGGTTTTGCTGACTTACTTAGATGATCTCAGACACCTTATTTCCATGTAGAAGGAAAAGGAAATTCCAGTATTTTCTAGTGTCTACTACGTGCATAGGGTCTTCAGTTGCCTTATCCCTTTAATCCACAAGAGCTGTGAGAGAGGAAGCTGGCAGGTGTCAGCTGGCTGTTTTCATTACTCCCTCCTTCCTTCCTATTAAATAATAAAAGAAAGCGTGATTTCTCCATCCATCCTTCTAGGTGCCTCTCAATGATGACCTCATTGTCCGTACTGGATATAACAGTGGCTTGGCTACCGTGCATGTAAGTATTTCATTGAGAACCGACCTATTCAGGAGTTATGTGTCTGCTTGCACCAAATGACATAAAGTAGGGACCTTGCCACAAAGTTACAGAAATCTGGGCTTTGGTAACTCAAGACTGAAGTAGGATTATCTAATTCTTTTTAGCTGTCTTGATAGTTGTCTTCACAATTTCTTTTTGAAAATGGCTATTTTTAAAACCTTTTATATATATAGTCTGCGTATTTGTGGAAATTACACATATAATTATGTACACAGGGATGGGAAAAAGTAGGTTTACAGTTGTTTGTATGGACGATAATGCACTAATTAATAAATAATAATACAAGAATAAACTGTGAGCGGACAGAGGGAAAGGATATGAGAGGATGGGATCAGAGAAGGGAAAGAGATTGGTGAAATTATATATACATAACACAGCATTATAGAGAGCAGAAAAGCAAATCCTGGAGGGAAGAGGGCAGAGAGTTGGAGAGAGGGGGACAAGGGGGATGTTGAGGGGAACACAGGGGTGGGGGATGTATGTGGTGGGATACTTGAATATGTAAACACAATTAAAATCAATTTAAAAAAGATTAACTGTGTTTCACATACTTAACTGTAAACCTACTTTTGCCCCACCGTGTGTGTGTGTGTGTGTGTGTGTGTGTGTGTGTGTGTGTGTATGTGTGTGTGTGTCCTGTGACCGGTCAAAAGTGCACCATGACTTTACGGACACACTGTATATATATTCAAGCTTTCTACAATTAGTAACATAGTCATACTTCATTTACCCAGCATCATTGGGGATATATGGGCTTAAGTTTATTTTATTTTAGCCATACACTGCATATATAAACAGCTTTAAAAAACTTACCACTAAATGGCTAAAATAGAAGGAAATATGTGTTCTGAGCATCAACATTCTATTGATTGATTATTTTAATTTTGCCCCTATCTTTAGCACATTCTTTCTTTCCAAGACTGTTTATCAGATTTCATGGGTGGGAGATGGATTGCCCAAATAGTAGGAAGTTTCCTGAAGAGTGAGGTGCTCAGATTTAACTGCATTGAGTTTGGACTAAGATTTTGCCTGGCCAGGGGTCAGTTTTTTCATACTTTGGACTTCTTGACTGTGTTTCAAGTTGTGGAGTTTGCTAAAAGCCCAGTTGCTAGGAAAATGGGTCTTTAATGTCCACCATTTGCACTGGATTTTGAAAATGATACTTCAAACATCTGACTTACAGCAGCAGCAGTCCTACCATAATACCTTTTCCACTTTCCCACTTTAAATGAAATCTTCTTGTTTACTTGTCCTAATGCAGGTAACAACTGTGGCTCACAAAATCAGTACTTCTGAGGAATTTTGCAACTTTCATTTGAAAATTGAAGCCCAAGACATGGATGGTAAAAGAGCATGATACACACTATAACTTTGCCTAAGCATAAAGAGTATCTGTCAGAGAGCTTCCGTGATTAGGAAAATGTGCTTGCCTCAAATCAAAATTTCATAATCAAATTCTTTAGAAGACTGATACCAGAGTAAACATTACTGCCATTTATTATAATTGAAGTAACTCTAATAATAGTTGGAAACTGATATTAAATAACTTTAAAACTAGGCTAAAGGTATGCACTGTTGATCAAGAAATTATTTTGACTAATTTATTTTTTAAAACTGTAACTAGTGCCTGACCAGGCGGTGACGCAGTGGATAGAGCGTCGGACTGGGATGCGGAAGACCCAGGTTCGAGACCCTGAGGTCGCCAGCTTGAGCGCGGGCCCATCTGGCTTGAGCAAAAAGCTCGCCAGCTTGGACCCAAGGTCCCTGGCTCCAGCAGGAGGTTTCTCGGTCTGCTGAAGGCCCATGGTAAAGGCACATGTGAGAAAGCAATCAATGAACAACTAAGGTGTCGCAAAGGCAACGAAAAACTAATGATTGATGCTTCTCACCTCTCTCCATTTCTGTCTGTCTGTCCCTCTATCCCTCTCTCTCTGTCCCTGTAAAAAATAAAAATAAAATAACAAAACTAGTTGTAAAGCCCCAGAAAGGTTTAATTTCAGATACTTGAATTTTTGTTCCTTTTGTGTCAGTGTTTCATTCTAGAATGCTGAATTGCCCTGTCACCCTGTTGGATTTCCACCCCTTACCCTTTCTGTATTCCAAGGGTTCTAACAAATACACATTTCTCTGCCTCCATCTTCAACTTGATCTCTCTAGTACTTACAGTCTTTTGTTAATGTGCCTTTTTTTCTAATGTGGCCTTCCTGTCCCTCTTCTGGTGGGTTGGTTCTCCCTTCTCAGTCCAGAAGTGAGTCCACAGCACACTCCAGTTCTCCTCCAACCATGACCCCAGGGTCAGGGTATGTGCTGCTCCTCTGCCCTGACAGCTTTCATGTGTGGTTCAGAGACCTATTCCTACAGGAAACTTGCCAACTACACATGAATCCAGGCATCTATCTGCTCTTCCTCCCTACAACCTCCCCAAACATGTTACTAATACATATTTACCTTAAGTGTCTCCTTCCTTAAATTATTATAAGTTCTTTGAGAGCAGCAAATTTTTCTAATGATTTTAAAGACTTCCTGGTATTGTCAGTAAGCATGAGTTTTCATTAAAATTACCAAAAGTGCCTACTTCCAAATCACAGATCATTTTTAAGTGTGTTCAGAGATCTGCTCATTAATGATTCTGTTCTGACAGGTTCAAAAACAGTTTAAAATGGTTTACTGTCATGTTTGTTTGTTTGTTTGTTTGTTGTGTGTGCCAGCATCCAAATACAGAAGCACCTCGGAGTACAAGCGCCTGGTAGCATGTGCCAGGTGAGTGTGTTTCCACAGAGGGGACTGCAGACTTCAGGGTCCCACATTTGTCATAGTATTATTTCTTTACATTGTTTTAAATTTGAAGATGGCCAGAAGATGCAAAGTTGTTCACTTGATTAAATGTAGAACATAATAGGTATTCTTGTATAGCTATTCCTGTACAGAATAGCTTTATTTTTTGCTCAGTATCTAGTTTTCCTCCTGTTTTTCACAGTCTTCCAATTCAAACACTATAATTTTTTTTTTGTCTTTTAGAAGGATAGAGATGTAAGTATTGGGAAAAGAAAAAGAAAACAATTCTCTCATAAGCAGCCTCTACTCTCTTATTTAGAAAGATCACATTCATCCAGCAAAATCCCTGGCCAGGATCAGCCAGTAGTTCTCAACTTGGGCTGCACGCTAAAGTCAGCTGGAGAGCTTTTACAATTATCTAAAATTTAGCCTCACCCCCAGAGGTCATTCTAATGGAAACCAGGGTTGAAAATCAGTGAGGTTGTACCCTCTGCATACTAACTCCAGAGGTCTAATTGGCCACCAGTATTCGTTTCCTGTTGCCGCTAGTTAGCAATTTACCACAAATGTAGTGCTTAAAACAACCCAAATGTACAATATTATCTTATAGTTCTGGAGTTCAGAAATTCTAAAACCAAGCTGTCGTCAGGGCTGCATTCCTTCTGGAGGCTCTAGGGAAGAATCCTCTTCCAGATTCTAGAGATCACGGATCTCTTCCATTTTCCAAGCCAGCAGCAGAACACTTCCAATCTTTCTCTTTGACTCTGACTCCTATTTCCATCATCACACCTCCTTTTCTGACTGCCCTGCTTCTTTTCTTAATAAAAGACCCTTGTGATTATATTGGGTCCACTCAGATATTCCAAAACAATCTCCCTATTTCAAGATTTTTAATATAATCAAGGTAACCAATTCACAGGTTCAGGAGATTAGGACCTGAACATCTTTGGGGGCCATTATTTTGCTTACCACACTAAAATGTTTATGAAAATGAAGGGGTTTTGAAAATATGTATATATTCCTTAGCGATCACATAGAGTGAATCAGTAGCAGAGGCAGGACTAGAACATAGGCTTATTCCCTCTTCTTTTCATCACTCCTCAGTACCACCTGTGATGTTCTATCTCTAACTCTCTCTATTCTCAATAACAGTTTTTTATTTCTAGTGGTATTTTTTCTGTTTTTACTTATAATTATACTTGATATCAAAGCACTCAGTATGGATAACTTAGGAACTCCATAGTGCTGGGTTATTAGAGCTGAAAAGGATTTTAAAGAAGTTGAGACCCAAAAAGGTAAACTAACCTGCCACGTTCTCACAAAGTTAGAGACAGCTAGGGCTTCAAACCCCAGACCCTGATACCCAGTCTAGTATCTAAACCTCCTCATTGAACCAGTGAATCTTAGGCCACTGACCTCAAGGAACAGCATGTTGCTTCCCACCTCCTCCTTCCCAGCTATTTCCTACCTTACTTAGTTTGTGGTCCCAGCCCAGTCACTCTCTTCTCAGGATTCCTTCACAAGGGACTGCTCATAATCCTCTTTCTTTTTTTTTTTTTTTGGACAATTTCTGCTCTCTGGTTCCCATTCAAAAACCTCCCTTATTCCCTAAGGTCAGCCTTTCCCAGGCGGCTTCCTTCCTCCTAACTGCCAATCCTATTGTTGGGTACCTCTCTTCTGGGGACGGTGTGTGATCACAGTTGTCTTTAAGTCCATAACATATCTCAGGGGAGTGTGAGCAAACTTGTTCTTGGCAGAGCTAGAATGCACAGGACTCTTTAGGGGGACACCTAGAGTGGGCACAAGAAGTGCTTTTTGATAGTGGAGCTGGACACCTGTGGGACAGCCTTTGCCGGGAAGTACTCAGCTGACCTTTAGCAAATCAGCTTACTTCTCCAGGGCTCTTCTGTAAAGCAAAGATATTGGATAGTCTGATCTCAAACTGTCTTCCAGTATAAAAAGGTTGTCATCAAAAAGGCATGCATTTGTGCCTGACCAGGCGGTGGCGCAGTGGATAGAGCATCGGACTGGGATGCGGAGAACCCAGGTTCGAGACCCCGAGGTCACCAGCTTGAGCGCAGGCTCATCTGGTTTGAGCAAGGCTCACCAGCTTGGACCCAAGGTCGCTGGCTCCAGCAAGGTGTGTCTCGGTCTGCTGAAGGCCCGCGGTCAAGGCACATGTGAGAAAGCAATCAATGAACAACTAAGGTGTCTCAACGAAAAACTGATGATTGATGCTTCTCATCTCTCTCTGTCCCTGTCTATCCCTCTTTCTCTCACTCTGTCTCTGAAAAAAAAAGGGGGGGGCATGCATTTGAATTCATTGGCAGGAAGCCTAATTCCACATTGTTAGCACACACAAAAAGAAAGCAAATAGAGATATACTATTGAATGTTGTATAGTTAGGTTTTTACAAGTCGAGGACAGAATATTCCAATAAAGCCAGGTAGAATATGCTTTTGGCTTTGTGATGCTGAAGGACATTGGATAAATTACATAACTGTGTGGTACTTATTCATGTAAGAGATTCATTGCCTTCTAATCATCTCTCTCCTGATTTAAAATGATGCCAACACACAGTTTCTGTGTTCAGAGGTTCTCTTTCATGTAGTTAGCTTTTTACAACCTCCCTGTGGTATTCATGAGAAAAGAAATAAAAAGGATTTTATTTCTCTCCTTCTCTTGGAACAAAATGTCTTTGGAAAAGAGTGCTGTCTTTGGCAGCAAGCAAAGGGCTTCTTGAAAGGAAGGTTTCTCTTGCACGGTTGAAACCATCACCATGGCAATCAGTCATCCAGGCTCCAGCAACTTTTTATAGACACTTTCCACTCAGGAGGCCCTTTTCCACCCTGTTAACAGAGTATTTGCATCTGTGAGCAAGAGTTCTCTGCTTCTGGTGATAGTCACCCATCCAATTAAGGATATGTCCAAATGTCATATTACCTTCCAAGTTGCTTTATATTCTGTTTAAATTGTTAAGTGGATAAAAAATAAAGTTAAATTTTTATAAGCCAGAAATTTTATAATATTTTAAATTATTGTGGTAAATATTACTCTTAAAACTTTGAATAAGGTCTGTTTTATATATGCTCTGTAAAGTGTGATTGGGGACAAGAGATCCTCTGCCAACTCACTAACTCAAATAATACCTCCCATTTCACTCATTCTTATTCCTTTAGGTGAGATCAATTTAATTTTCCCCTTATTAAGCTGTTCTCCAAGTTTCTTCTTTTCATTCTGACTGCTATTCTAAGCTTCACTCGTGAATGTCCAACTACCTCTGAAGCATCTTGAGATGAAGCTGGAACCTGAACTCAATCTTTGCAGATCCACACTCACTCTGCCCCTGTCCATAGTCCCTGACCCACCAGCTTAACCTTTTTTTAAACTTCTAACTCAGTTTAATCCAAAGCTTTGGAATTGTAAAGATAAATTTTTAAACACAAGTTTATACTTCACAATTAATTTTAGAAATAAGTAAATGAGCTCTAAAAAGGGAAGATGACTTGTAAAAGTCTCTCAGCAGAACTGGTATAAACCCACATTTCCTGAATCCCCATTTCAGTGTTCTTTTCTCCTTTACCAGAAAAAAAAAAAAAAAAAAAACCCAGCAAATCTTCCATTTTACTTCCTTTGCCTTACTCCTTAACTTCTTCACCAGCACAATTCCTAGACAAAGGATAGTCCTTACACATTTTTTAAAAATAAAGTATCTGCCTGACCTGTGGTGGTGCAGTGGATAAAGCGTCGACCTGGGAACACTGAGGTCGCCAGTTCAAAACCCTGCACTGGTCTGGTCAAGGCACATATGGGAGTTGATGCTTCTAGCTCCTCCCCCCTTTCTCTCTCTCTCTCTCTCTCTCTCTCTCTCTCTCTCTGTGTGTGTGTGTGTCTCCTCTCTAAAATGAATAAAATAAAAAGAAGTTTTTTTAAAAAAAAGAAAAAAAGAAAGTATCTATTGTGAAAAATCTTGAAAATAGAGAAAAACATGGAAAAGAGAATCACTAAGATCTCACCATCCACAAAAAATATAGCTGCTGATATTTTAGCATATTTCCTTCCACTCTTTTACTAATCATGCTTATTGAGTCTTTTTCCAACATATAGCTAATTTTCTTCTTTGAATATGCTTTGGTGGAAAAAGAACTAAAATGAGAATCAAGAGACTTATGCAGCCATGAGGTAAAACAGTAATGTGACTTTCAACCAAGTGCCTTCCTCTCATCCTCAGTTTCCTCAAGTAGTTAGTTCAGAGTTTACACTGAATGGCTTCTGTGATTTCCTCCAGTTCTATTGAAATTATTGGTCAAGTGAGTAAAGAGTTAGTATAGATAACTAAAAGGTCTCTTGCAACTTAAAGTTCTGAAATTGTAATGCATATACTGTAGTAGAGATCCAACTTTGAAAATTAATGCCTACTGAGGAATATGGCCTTTTCTTAGAGAATCTTATCTATTTAGTTACTCCATTTTCTAATCTCTAATTATTTTAGTTACAAGCCTAACAGAGAAGAATCATCATCTGGGTCCTCCCATGCAGTGATGGATATCTCTTTGCCTACTGGAATGAATGCAAACACAGAAGACTTAAGAGCTGTAAATGTTGATTTTTAAATATTGTTATAAATTCTTGGTTTTCTTTCTTTTTCATTTTTTTATATTTTTGTATTTTTCTGAAGTTAGAAGCCAGGAGGTAGTCAGACAGACTCCCGCATGTGCCCTACCAGGATCTACCTGGCATGCTCACCAAGGGGCGATGCTTGGCCCCTCTGGGGAATTGCTCTGCTGCAGTCAGAGCCATGCTAGTGCCTGAGGTGGAGGCCATGGAGCCATCCTCAGACCACCTTTGCTCCAATGGAGCCATGGCTGTGGGAGGGGAAGAGAGAGATAGAGAGAAGGGGGGAGGAAGGATGGAGAAGCAGATGGGCGCTTCTCCTGTGTGCCCTCACCAGGAGTCGAACCTGGGACTTCCACATGCCAGGCCAATGCTCTACCACTGAGCCAACCGGCCAGGGCCAAATTCTTGGAATTTTTTTACTGCATTATTTTATAGACAAAGATATTTCTTCTCATTCTAATATGTCACTTTCATAGAATCACTCAGAATATTCTTTCCAAACCAACAATCTGCCTAAGTTTAAATTTTTTATTTAAGTGAGTCATGTATTTCCATGGCACAAAACCCATGAATGCATGTAATAACATGTTCAAACTTTTTCAAGAGGAGGAGCTTCTCTTTGACTTCTTTGAATAGTGACTTACATCCCTATAATCTAACATCTCATCATTCGGTGAATGCATTTAAACAAAAAGATCATAAAATTAAATTCAAGCTTTTCTCTTTCCTCCCTTAGCTTGTGGAAGGGGTGGATCAACTATTAGCTGATTACCAAATTGAAGATGGTCATGTTATTTTGCAACTGAATTCAGTAAGGTTCACCTCCCATCATTATTTATTTACTATTACTATTCAAAATGTATGAGCTAAAATATTATAAGTCTCTTCTCTCCCATAATTCTCTTAAACCTTGAATTGCCAAACAGATTCCTTCCAATGAGTTCCTTTGTGTTCGATTTCGGATAGTTGAACTTTTTCAAGTTGGGTTTCTGAATCCTGCTACTTTCACGGTGTATGAATACCACAGACCAGGTAACCAATTCTACCCTGAAATTTTGTCAGAGGACTACTTTGTATTCAATACAGAACCTTTAGAAATCCACTAGAGGCCTATAAATTTTATATATTGCCTCTCCCAGGCCTCACTCATCACAAAAGGCCTAAATTAAACAAAAACTACAACCTGACTTTGAGCAAATCATTTCACTATTCTGGTCCTCAGTTTTTTCATTTTTTATACAGTGTGTCCTTAAAGTCATGGTGCACTTTTGACTAGTCACAGGACAAAAGTGCACCATGACTTTATGGACACACTGTATATCTGGATTAGCTTGATCACAGCTTTTAAATTCTTTGCCTCAAGTTTATCTTTGGTGTGAATTTTCAGTATTTGTTGCACCTGTCCTTTGTAGGGAAGCCCACTTAGTCGTCAACTTTTTTAAACCTCCTACAGTCAACTTCTACTCCATCAATATATAGTCCCATCACATTTTGAAGGGCGCTCTATTAGAGCAGTTGTCCCGTTCACATTGCCTTGTAGTTATCTGTCTGCATATCTTTCTCACCCATCCCAGGCAGAATGTTTTTATCCACTGTGTCCCTAGTATCTAAACAGTGTCAGGTACATAATGTGTATTGATAAATGTTGCATGAATGACCCACATTTGATCCCTCAGCCACTTCTGAGAATATTTAAGTGATTGGCAAGCTCTCTGGTTCACAAGACAGATGACTCTACTTTGGACAGTTTTACTTCTTAGAAAATTATTAGAATGAACCAAACTCTGACACCTGTTCACTCTAGTTTTAACTTCTGTTCACGTAGAACGTACTTAGTCTCTCTTCCCCTTGAGAGTTAGAATACACACACACACACACACTCACTCACTCACTCACACAATTTTCTTCTCCAGCTTAGATAATTACAATTCTTTTAGTAGACTCTCATATAATATAATTTGTTTTCTTTCATTTATGGAAGCACCAAATATTTTCATTCTAAGAAACAAATATTAAACAGTAAAATTTCAAGCACAGAAGGGAAGATCATTTTAAGGATAGAGAGACCCATGCCAGGACAAGCAATTCAAAATTTAATCTCCATGGGCCTTACCTACTAAAAGAAGGTTTAGAATAGGTGATCTTCAAGACCTTATGGGTGAGATTCACGGAGTGGTAAATGTGTTGTGTATTGACCAAGTCCTCTCTCCTAACCATGCTTTCATTGCCACAGATAAAAAGTGCACCATGTTTTATAGCACATCCAATAGCCAACTTGAAAAAGTCTGTGAAGGAGCAACGTGCAGATGTGTAGAAGGTAAATGTCATTTAACATGTTTAGGCTGGGGCTAATCTGGGGGAAACTGTTTGACAAATTCATATCTCAGAAGTAAAAATGTAATCTCAGCTGATTGAAACCTGATTCCTTGAGCACAGTAAAGTGACTTCTCAGTAGCTCCTTAACCTGATATTTTCTACCATACAGAGGTGGAGACACACTAACCAGATGGCTGGCTGGTGACTATCAGCAGGAATACATGTTGTGAAGTTTTTACTTTTCACCTGGTCTTTCTCATATAATACCACAATCTAAGAGAATAGAAGCTCCTCTTTCTTTTCCCCTGTCCCTCCCAGTTAGTGAATTCTCCATTTAGTTCTTTACAAATTCAAAGTAGCCTTCTTGGCCAAGAAAAAAGACCCAAAACTCACAAATAATCAGATGACTCCATGAGGGTCTGGATTGGTTTGGTTTTATTTTGTTTTTCCAAATCCTTAATATCTACACATTTCATAGGCACTTGTTGCACCATTTAATAGCTATAAATCAGTGAAGTTATCACTTTGTTCCTTCAAGAGACTTTTGATTATATTTAAAATGGGAAATTTGCCTTCATTCTTCAATGGAACTATATACATTTCTGAAAAGCTGAATGTGGAGTAATTATCCATTCTAATAACGAGTCTCATGTTCAAGATTTTGTTTGTGTTTGTTTTGTTTTGTTTTCGCTTTATATAATGTTTCACTTTATGGAAGAGGAAAAATTAGACAGGTTTTAAGAATCTGGTATTTATAAAATTATATTAGATTGTCTCAGGGTTCATGGGTACTATATTTATTCCCATAGAGAGTGTCAGTTTCCTTACATTGACCTTCTAATATTTTCCACAATATCTAGCTGACTGTGGACAAATGCAGCCAGAACTGGATCTGACAATCTCTGCAGATACTAGAAAAAACACAGCATGTAAACCAGAGATAGCATATGGTAAGTTCAAAAATTCAATATATAGTTTTATTAAGCATGACACTTTATGAATACATAATCAGTTAAAACATCAATAACTTTATGTAGTGATTATATGGATACAACAGTTTATGTATTCCTTTGAAGAAAAATGCCATCAGTTTTCACCATTAACATACAAAGCTATTTATCTTTCAGCAAGAAACATAATTTCCATTAAAATGATGGAAGTGATGTGCACAGCTAGCCAAGACACTTAACTCCAATAGATTCCACTGAATTAAAGATGCTAGAACATATTCAGAGAGAATATTTGAGAAGCCACAAAGGTATAAGATTTCACTACTTACTGAATCCTTCCAGTCGTTGGAACAGAAGCAGAGACAAAGGTGGTTTGGGGGCTTGTTCTTTTTTCACTTTTTATTTCAAAATCTCTTCAAAGATAAGGTAAACATATCAATACTAAATAATTCTTAATATGTGTAGAATTTCAGTCATGTTTGAGACTCTCCGTTTCAAAAGGAGCATCTCCTGGTTGTCCAGAGCTTAGCACTAAATTAAATGCTTAAGTACAGTTGTAGTCTTATCTCAAATTCCTCATAGAATTAGCTCCTTTATTTTCTGTCCATTTCTATCCAGCTCCTAATGTTTATTTCTGGATTTTTTTTTTAAGAGAGAGAGCATATTTTACACTATTTCAAATCTTTTCTTGATAAGTGATAGGGCATTATTTAGAAATAAAAAATCAGTACAATTGATTTGGCACTATGTGTTTACTGACTGCTTTCCTATAATTTCTCATTGGAGTTCTTCTATAAGACACTTTTAAAGTAACAGAGGATCATCCCTATTTTACCCGTGAGGAAACCATGGCTCAGGGAAATGAAATAATTTGCTCAAAGCCGTGCAGGAAGTAGGTAGTAAAACAAGGAAGCATCTGGGTCCCCAGCATGATTCCTATTATATTACACTGAATTCTCTTAGTAGAAATGCAGCCATCAGAACAAATTTTGTGTGGTTTATAGTCTTTCTTTCCTTCTAATTTATCTTGATTAAAAAAAAAAAAACAGCTAAAATGGAGCCCAACTCAGCCAACACTCAGTAGTATAGTTTTTAATATTCATTGAGTCCTGCAGAAAATACCTTATTGTTTTAGCTAACAAAAATTTTATTAAGGCCCTGGCCAGTTGGCTCAGCGGTAGAGCGTTGGCCCAGTGTGTAGAAGTCCTGGGTTTGATTCCTGGCCAGGGCACACAGGAGAGGTGCCCATCTGCTTCTCCACCCTTCCCCCTCTCCTTCCTCTCTGTCTCTTTCTTCGCCTCCCGCAGCCAAGGCTTCATTGGAGCAAAGTTGGCCTGGACACTGAGGATGGCTCCATGGCCTCTGCCTCAGGCACTAGAATGGCTTTGTTGCAAAGGAACAACACCCCTTTTGGGCAGAGCATCACCCCCTGCTGGGCATGTGGAGTGGATCCTGGTTGGGTGCATGGGGGAGTCTGTCTGACTGCCTCCCCGCTTCTCACTTAGGAAAATAATAATATATATTTTTCATTAAATTATTTCTTCCTTCCTTTTTAGAACTACTTAAACTCTTAAATGTCACAGAGAATAAATGCAATCTGGATTTAGTTTATTAAATTAAAAAAGATAAATTTTGGCTTTTCAGGAAGCAATGGTTTTTTCCTGGAATAACAGAATAGACACAAAATAAAATAGTTTCCTCTTTCCACCTGTGCCCACAGTAGGTTCATTGTGCATATCCACCATAGGTTTATGAATCTGAAGTTCAGGACAGTTTGTATCTATTCTAAGCCACTAATTTACACAGCCTTTGTTTTGCCACAGTGCATTATTCATTCATCCATTATGTCTTTTCTTAAAAGTAATAAACTAGCCTGACCAGGCAGTGGTACAGTGGATAGAGCGTCGGACTGGGACGCGGAGGACCCAGGTTCGAAACCCCAAGCTCGCCAGCTTGAGCGCGGGCCCATCTGGCTTGAGCAAAAGCTTGTCAGCTTGGACCCAAGGTCGCTGGCTCCACCAAGGGGTTGCTCGGTCTGCTGAAGGCCCGCGGTCAAGGCACGTGTAAGAAAGCAATCAATGAACAACTAAGGTGTCGCAATGGCAACGAAAAACTAATGATTGATGCTTCTCACCTCTCTCCATTCCTGTTTGTCTGTCCCTATCTGTCCCTTCTCTCTGACTTTCTCTCTCTGTCCCTGTAAAAAAAAAAAAAGTAATAAACTAAATTCAGATTGCATTTATATTCTGTGTTAAAAAATAGGTTTCTGATATCTAGCTAGCTAGCTAGATCTCAAAAATGGGATAAAACTTGTATGTCATTCAACCCCATCAAAAGCAAAAATAAAAGGGTCTTTTCTCAGGCCACATGAAAGGGATAGTCCCTTCAAGCTGTTCATTCCAGAACTGAGGTCAAATACACCGTGGATTAAACACCGATGCCCGAATGAAGAGGAACAGCATTGCAAATGGCTTATGTCAGAGAGTTTGCCAATCCAAGCAATGATGAGTCAGAAAACAGAATCCTATCAAAGATCAGAGCCATTGAAGGTATTTGAGGAGTCAAAGCAAGAGAACAAGGAGGCTCACAAGGCAGGCCTGAATGATATGTGGTCGTGCAGAGAAGGAAATGGCTCTTCACAGTGCCCTATGGGCATGACTCCACTAATCTTACAGGATCAGAATCTGAACTTTGTATCTAACAAAGTCTCGTTTTGTTTGTTTTGTGTGCCTCTGTCTTTGAACTTAATATTGTTCTTATGCCAGGCAGCCAGTTTTATAACAGTGACCAGAGCTAATGATTCTAAATAGAATGAATCATTAAAGTAATGATCAGTAGAATCAGACAGAGTATTTGGGAAGGCTTCTTAGAAGAAATAAGGTTTACCTCCTGGTGCCCATAAGAGCTTGGCATGCTTCATTTCTCATTTGTTTGACAAACTCTGGCTTCTGTTGGACATGACATTAGTGTTTTTTAACATGAACTGTTGTTGTTTTCTTTTTTTATCAGCTTATAAAGTTAAAATCACATCCTTCACTGAAGAAAATGTTTTTGTCAGGTACACTGCAACTCTTCTGGATGTCTACAAAGCTGGTGAGAATTCACTCATTCATTTTTCCACTCAACAGATATTTAGTACTTAGTATGTGCCAGGAACTTTATTAGACACAGAGGATACAATTTGAATAACACGGCCAGAGTTAAAGCTTATGCTCTGTTTAAGGAGATACATTTTTAAAGAAAGGAAATGGACAAATAAATTAAACAATTTTTTAAAAAACTGTACTATTTGTAAAGTATGTTAAGAAATTTTTGTATAGTTTGTTCTCTCTCCATTCTTGACGTTCATTTTTCATATATGTAAATTTTAAATTTGCATAAGTATCAAAACACCACACACTTAATGTACAGAAGAATTGCTGTACATGAACAATAAACCAAAATAAAAACAAAGCTATTTAGAATCAAAGGCAACTATGTACTTTAAGGATAAACTGGTGGATCTCCTAAACACAGAGTTCTTAGAGTAGTAGATAAGGATTTAAATCATAAAAAGATCAAAATTGTTGAATCTGAGGTTAATTAACTGTCCTCTCTTTACATTTTCCATAACAAAAGGTTTTAAAAAATAATGGTCAGTCACACTGCTAACCAAGACAGTGGCTGAATGGGCAAATAGTGCCGAGACTCGTTTACATGTTGCTGCAACAGGAAGTCATATATCAATGGTCATTGGAAAAGCCTATGAGAATTAGCTTGAAGTAATGTGTGTACACTAGAATTGTATTATTAATTAAAGTTGATCATTTACACAGTTACTATTATGTACTATTTGCCAACATGTTCAGAAGTTTTTCAGGATTTAGTAATTAAGATGACTCTGCCAGAGTTAAATAACTAACTAGAGATCAGTCCTGAGGAGACAGAAGTGTGGAGTGATACAGTGTGGTAGAAATGCAAGTATAATGGGAGTAAACTGAAGACAGATATTTATGACAAAGCACATCAGGGAGTGTTTACTGATTACTCTGAGACTTGAAGGCTTGTTTAAAGATAGGTAGAAATTTAACAGGCCAACATGGGGAGGAATGCATTCCAGGCAGGGAGCCAGCTTCTTGATTATTTCTGAATTCTTTGGGAATCCCAAAATTATTCTCCTTAAAATTTTCCAAGTCTTTTACAAAGCTTCCCATTGCCAGTTACCAACTACTTTTTAATTTTGCTATGCAACATATGGAAGTTAATATCGTTCAATTATAGAAAGGTTCTTTTAAATCCTGGTTCTACAAGATAATGATAACAAGCAAATATATAATGCTTACTGTATATATAGTTCTAAGCACTTTTCATGTATCAATCCATTTAATCCTACAAAGTAGGTTTTATTGTCGTGCCCATTTTTCAGATGAGCAGGCATAAACTCATTTGTCCAGGGTCACACGGCCAGGAAGTGGTAGAGCTGGGGAATAACCAAGCACCTGTGTCTCAAGCCTTAACCACATGGACATTGTTGCTGTCCAACAGCCATTAGCCTCTCAGTATAAATTTATACCCACTAATAAATAGCCACGAGGGACTGGAATGTTTAAGACTTTATAATTGTGACACTGCAACATGAATATGATAACTTTATTTATATGTTTCTCAGGCGATGCTGCTGCTGAGAAAGACTCTGAGATCACCTTCATTAAAAAGGCAACCTGTGTTAATGCTGACCTGCAGAAAGGGGGACAGTATTTAATTATGGGTAAAGAAGCTCTTCAGATAAAATACCATTACAGCATCAGGTAAGTCATGATATTTCGGAGTCTCTGATCTTCCCTCCAAAATTTAGAGTAATTTATTTTTAAATACACTACACATTTCTTATGTGCCCTGCTGTTAACCAACAAACCATGGGAGCATAAATGAAATAATATGAGTTTAAAGCAAAGAACTATTTAAACCCATCAAGGCAACTGAGGACTTGTCGACAGATTAACCGAGTGCCTGGGTCTGAAGGGTGCTCGTCCGAACCCACTACCTAGACCACATGTACTCCTTCCATAAGTTCTCAGACTATCCTGTTTGTGAAGAAAAAAATGTTTTAAAATGCATTTTATTATCCTTTTTAAAAAACTGATGTTGAAACAGATGCTGTTTCTGCCTTTAACTGTGGGATCCCCAAGCAGCTTCACAATCACCAGGGGCCTGTGAACCTGCCCATGGGGAGGCTAGTCCCGAAGAGTTTAGCAGACAGCCTGACCCCTGAGGACCTGAACAGTTTGAGCTCAATCACAGGCGGCTCTCCTCTATTTTTGGCCATCATCACAAACGCTTGGTTTTCATTTGTTCTTGGCAGGTACATCTACCCTCTAGATTCCTCCACCTGGATTGAATATTGGCCTACAGACAAAACATGTTCATCATGTGAAGCATTTTTAGCTAATTTAGATGAGTTTGCTGAAGACATCTTTATCAATGGCTGCGAAAATGCCTAAAAAGTTCATCTATGTACAGTTTTCACTACCAACTCCTGTTGTTAAAGTTTCTTTCTTCCTTTTTTTAAAGAAAACGTTCACAGCTGGTCTTATTTGGAAAGCTCACTTAGAATTAGTGGCACTTGCTTTTATTAGAGAATGGTTTTAAGAGCTATAACTTTCTGAAATAACATGGCCTTGGGGGACATGGAGACAGATACTCATTCCAAGGTTATTGGACACCAAAAGCAATAAATTGGAACATCTCCCAAAACTTACCACTCAAGAATGTTTGCAAGGAACAAAAGAATAGCCCATTGAAATGTAGTATCTTATAAAAATACGGCCTTTGCTTAAAAGAAAATACCAAGGAACAGAGAACTGATCATTAAAGCCTGGCTTTGCTTTCAAAATGTGTGAAAAAGCAGAAAAGCATGTTATTTTATGCTAGGTCAGCTTCACTCACACAGGCAGGCAATTTGAAAGAGAAGGCGGCAGTAGAGACCTGAGAAGGCCTAACCTCAGAGCCCTCGGCAAACTGAGAAGGTAGGGCCGTTTGTCCTTGCCCCTCCCCTTCTGTTGCCCTCACCTTACCCCCTTGGGGGTCCCTCTATTCCCTGCCCCTCTCTCCCAGCACATATTCATTCCCCCATGAGCTCACTCCAGCCAATAATTGCTCTCTTAGAAAGCAGGTCCCAGTGCAGCAGCCTGGTGAAAAGAAACGGTAGGAATCAGGAGACCTTTGTTCCAGCCCCGACTAGGTGTCTGAGTGTCAGTTTGGGTTTTATAAAAGAGGGTTTAGAACCAGAGGTTCATTTTTATGTGACATTTCACAGGACATTAGAGTTCTCATACACATTCCCATTTAATGTATCGAGCATCTCAATGAGGCACAGGAATCGTTATTATCCCCATGTTACAGATGAGGAGATGGAAGCTCAGAAGGATAAAGTGGTTTTCCCCGCCTAGTTGGGGCAGAGTTGGTGATCAAACCTCAGGGCTCTCTCAGTGAGGCCTCACTGGACTGCCACACTGCTTGTCAGCTTTCACTTTCTAAGGCTAAGGCAAGATGCAGTTGGAGTGTCTTAACTGTGGGTAGTTTAACCAGCCCCACTGAGATTCTGCAAGGAAACATGCAGACAAACTCTGGATATGACAGTAACAGTGACTGTACGCATTCCCTTTTTGAAAAATCTGCATGTTACCAGTTAGGTAAAATTACAGGAAGCTCTGCACGGTGCCTTGTAAGTTATACTAAAATTTTCCACTTCCAGGAACTAAGTGGATGTCAAAGCTCACGTTGTAGGCACTTTCTTGGCAAAAAGAACCAATGTGTCCAACTCCCTGCCAACAAAGTGTTAGGGTTCCTCCAGTGCAGGTCTGATGTGTCTCCTGTCACCTTTCTTGGTGATGCAGGGTAGAGGGGACCACAGGTGCTCCAGGTGGACCAGAGTTTCTGGACTGTTGGGTTGCCTTCTCCCTGAGCACTATGACCAATAGGTTGGCTCACAGTGGCCTAATTCACCCACAATGCATCTGAGCTTTCAAAAATCTAAGAAGGCCTTTATGAGTTAGTCTTGCACTCTTTAGAAATCCACCAGCTCCTCTTCAGCTAATTCCTATGCATTTAAACATACTTCCTCAGTGATGCTTTTGTGTCCCTCCAAACAGTCCGGGGCCCTTACTCAACCGTGCACTTCTGTTCCAAGGTACTTGCAGTTATTTACTTAATCATGTATATTGTTCAGAGTACAGCTTCCTGGCTCCACTATGAGCTCCAGGTGGGTAAAGTGTGGGTTCATTCTATTCACCACTATCTCTTGCACCTGACTCAATGCCAAAAACATAGGGACTCAGTAAGTGTTTGTGGACATCAGAAGACATAATTTCTAGTTTTGGTTTTGCCCATGGCAGGGATTTGAGACAAGCCTCTTCATCTCTTTGCTGGCCAATAAAACAAGGGGGTTGAATACTCTAATCTCTCTTTTATTTATAGCTTTAAGGAGATATTCTATAATTTTATGTTGTGAAACAGAAAATTAAACTAAATGGCATGTAAGCATCCAAATATTGGGTATGGGTTTTCTTTTTTTAATTGAATTTTATTGGGGTGACACTGGTCAACATAATTATACAGTGCGCAATTCTACAACATATCTGTGTATACCATACTGTGTGTTCACTCCCAAGTCAAGTCTTTGTCCATCACCATTTATCCCTCCTGTACTTTCCTCTGCCCCACCCCCCAGAAATGTGAAGGGAGCTGCTCAGAGCAATGAGTGACTGAGTGAGCTGGATCAGCTTCTGGAGGTTTCTGGAGAAAGATGGTTGGGATTTGGGCAGGTAAAAACAGGAGGATCTTTGTGGCTAAAGGGGAAAGCATAAGGCAGGCTTCTACTGGAGATAAGGCGGACGATCTAGATGGTACAGATGAACACTGCTCATGTTAATAGCTCTATGTTTATTTTAACATGTGTTGATGGTTCCCACTGTACAATGGTTTGACTTACGAGTTTTCAAGTCTATAATGGTGCAAAACTGATAGTCATTCAGTAGAAAACATACTCCGAAGATTGATTTTTTTCCCCAGGTAAAATACTTTCTCATGATGCTGGACAGCATCAGTGAGCCGCAACTTCATCGGCCAAGTGATCACACGGGTAAACAACTGATACTATACAATGTAGTGCATTGCCAGAGTTTTTGGGATATTGTGTTCTGAGCATGGTTAAGATAGGCTAAGCTAAGTAAGCCAAAATTTTCAACAGGTTAGGTATATTAAAATGCATTTTCAACTTAGGGTATTTTTAACTTATGATGGGTTTCTTGAGACATAACACCATCATAAGTTGAGGAGCATCTGTATTAGAAAAAATATAAGTAGCACATAAAAGCCAAGATATACAATTATGTTTTAAGATAAATTTATTTGTAAAAAAATACGTCTATTTAAATAAAAAATTTAAAGTAAATAAAAGTATGGGTTGTTCTTAGGGCAAAAATCATGAGGTTGGCATGCACATGACTGAAGGTGAGGAAACTCAGCTTTATGAAAATATGTAGAAGTGACAGTGTCCTGGGTTGAGACAGGCAGCCTCACTCCGTATCTCTCAGTGAGGGATCCTGAGCCAGTCAGTCTTATTTTCCAGCTCCTGTGATGCTAATCTATTCAGCAACAGCCAACAGATACATATTGATTGGTAATTGTAGGCCAGACCCAATTCTAGGTGCTTGGTTCCTAGATCATTGCCCTTGTGGAATTTGGATTCCAGCTGAAGGAGACATGCAATAAACAGTAAAGATAATAATTGGGGGATTGTCCTTGAATGTTAGAAGGTGATAAGAGCCATAGGAAAAAGAAAAAGTAGAGTAGAGTAGGGAGATTGGGAGTGGTCAGGAGAGGCGTTCCATTTTAAATAGGGGGCGGGGGGTCCAGTCAGGGTGGGTGTCAATGAGAGGCAAGATGCAAGCAAAGACATGAAGGCAGCGAAAGAGTGAGCTGTCTGCTATCTAAGAGACAAGTGTTCCAGGCAGAGGGAGCATCTGGTGCCCAGGCTGACAGCAGGGGCATGTCTGATGTGTTAAAGGAAAAGCAAGGAGGCTGTGCAGCAGGTCTGGAGTGAGTAAAGGGAAGGTAGGTAAGATGTGGCCAGAGAGGCCACAAGGACCAGATTATGCAGCTCATGGGAGGAGTGTTGGCTTTGCTCAAAGGGAAGGGGCAGGCATTGTCAGGTTTTTAATAGAGGAGGACAGAGTCTGTTTTACCTTTCAAAAGGATTACTTTTTTAAAAAAGGATTACTTTAACTGCTACATTGAAAATAAAGCCAGGGTAGCAGTAGAGAGACCAGTCAGGAGGTTGCTGCAGTAAGCCAGACAACAAAGGATGGTAACTGAACAGTTGAGTTTACTGACTCCTCAATGAAAGAGCACACACACCATGGAAACCGTGAGCTTCTCAGTTAAGGATATTAGAAAGGACTTATTGTAGTGTTTGGGTTTGTGATGTAGTATGTTAGGGAGGGTTCAAGAAAGTGGGGCTTTGCTCTGGATTGGATGATGTGAGGAAGCAGGGCTGATCTATAAGAATCTGAATTCTTACCTAGCCAGAAGGAAAAGAAGTAGCAGTCACTCACATTAGGTAGGAAAGGAAGATTTGGTCATTTTTGTAGTTTGGATTATGTTATTATTCTATCCTCTTCTCTAACATGATTATGGAGAAGTCTTTTTTCTTTTCCTGGTGTTTCGGAGTTCTGTGACGTCAGACACAGAGAACACCGCAGCCTGGCTCTGAGTGTTAGTTCAGCTTCCAGGAACACCAAGATCCCGCCCCCAATCTAGCTCCCAGCTGCAGAGGGTTGCTCTTCCCTTTCACATACCTTTTTCCTAGAAAGTGCACCTGTGCACACAATGCACAAACTTGGATCGTGTTTCAGAGGCCACCGTGAAAGCCTATGCATGACCTCGTGACTGACAGCCTCTGCCTCCAGAGCTGCAGGAAGTTAGCTGCCAGATGTGGGAGGTTCTCAGAGACACAAAGCAACTCTGGATCATGTTTCCAGGGGCTGTCCCTACTGAAAACAGATCGATTCTGCAAATTTCATGTGATGTGAGAAACCTGTTGCCAGGGAGGTGATCTTTAACTCTAATTGAGAAATTAAAATATTTCTTCAGGACTCTAAATCAGAAAAAAAGGAAGAAAAGAAGGAGAAAGGGTGTAGTAGAGAAGAAGGAAGGGGAAAATGGAGAAAGGGAGGGGGTTTTGCCTGAAGACGAGATGAGAACTTCATTTCTAAGAACCTCTGGACTCTTCTCAGCTGGCAAGGTCCCCAACCTGACAGACATTTTGGCAGAAATGGACCCATTCCTTGGAACACAGAGTTCACTTCTTCCCTGTTTCCATCATTATAATCAGATATGTGTGTATTACGTCCACAGTCATAAATTATATAGTCCTAAAATGTCCAAACAAGGAAGGATCTAGAGGTCATTTCATCCAGATTCTTCATTTTCACTTCGGAAAACTGTGGCCAAGAGGAGCAGCTTGCCTGTGGTCTCAGTGCTGTTCAGGGCAAGGGCTGGGATACCAGTCCAAGGCCTCTGACAGCCTAGTGTGCTTTCCACCATGCAGGTGAGTGGAAGTTACAGAGAAGTCAATTTGCCTTCCTGTAAAGAAGGATTTTCTTATGGCTAAAGCCATTCAAAGATAGAATAGGCCCCCTAAAAGGGACCATGATCCTGTCACTACCTTCTTCCAGAAATGTTGTAGGAGCCATTCAAGGTGAGAGGTTGGCCTCAATGATGTCCAGTGTCCCTTCAGCTCTGAGAGACCATTAACTGATCACGTATATAAAATGATGAGCATAATACTCAGTGTGATAAATGTAACTTGTGATTATTAATACATATCCCTGGCACACAATAAGTGATGGGTTCAAAGTTTCTTGCCTGGCATCATGCTGATTGCATTTCATGGAGTATCCTGTCAGGATGTCACACCACCCTGGGATGACTGTCACCATCCTTACTTTTCTTAGGAAGGAAGGAGCTGAGGCCCCAGGGGGTTAAGTTGCATACATTCACAAGAAATGGGACATCTTTTGGGCTCTGTGGCCCATGCTCCTAGCCTCTGAGGTGGATGACCTTCTCAAATACTGGCAGGGTAGTAATTGTCATTGTGTAATGTTGGCAAAGATTCTGCCTCTTTAGGCTCCCCAAGAAGTGTGTTTCATTACATGTTCTCTAAGCTATCTCCCATGCTAGGCAACAGGTGAGGCCGAGTGAGGCTGATGAGGGCTCAGGGTGCAGGGAACTGAGGCAGTGGGAACACTAGTATTGGTGTAGAAAATGAAGGAAATAGATTCGCAAATTGTGTATAAAATCATGTTCTGCCTTGATACAACACAAATTCAGAACTCAAAAGATAGGTCCCCTCTATCCCCTCAAAGAACCTGAATTTGCCAGTAGAGTTGATGTGTTTTTCCCGTGTGAACCTCCTATGGGAATCAAAATACTGAAGTTTTAAGACTCCCTAGAGATCATCTAATCAACCCTTCCCCTAATGCACAGATGAGGAGATAAGCTGGGAAGAAGCAGGGACTCTTCAAGGGTCCCACAGGGAAATCAGGGCTAGAACCAGAGGGTCCAGACTCCTGTTTCCTCGTATTAGTGCCTGGTATCTCCTCCAACCAGCTGGGCCAAATGGCCAAGCAGAGGACAGAGCCCCAGGTGGGGTCCAGGGCTAACATTCTTACAGATAAGATGAGAGAAACCCAAACTGTCCTTGAAACAGGGTATTTTGTTTGGCTAGAGTTATGGTTATTGGGGGGGTGTGTGTGTTTTCTGTTGCTGTTGTTGGGGGTAGGTGGAAGAAGGGTTGATGCTAACTAAGGCAAGAGAACGTAGACCTCAAGAAAGAATTATTTGGCTTAATAAACTTTTTCCAAATAGAGAATCTTTAGGAAATTAAAACCAAGACTGAACTCTAATTCTCTGAGCACAGAGCATGAGAAAGGAGATAGATATACCCAGAGTAGGAGGAAAGGGAGGAAGGAGGTCCCCTGGGTCTGGGGGGCCCTGGGGCAGGGTCAGTCATCATTCCTTCTCATCTTGCTGTCTCTTCTCACTTCTAACAGCAAAAGGCCAAGCTGTGGCCTATTCCTTAGTCAGTGTGTGTGTGTGTGTGTGTGTGTGTGTGTGTGTGTGTGTGTGAGAGAGAGAGAGTGAGAGAGAGAGACACACACACACACACACACACACACACACACATACTTGTTATTACTATGGGGAAGTGATATGGTGAAGAGTAAGAACTCACCTCATTTGTGACCTGGGGAAAGTTCCTGAAGCTCACCGAGCCTTTCAGTTTGCCCCTTTATACAGTAAGAGTAGCATTCTCCGCCTTGAAGGGTGGTAAGGATTAGAAACAATATAGTGTGTTCGTAAAGTCATGGTGCACTTTTGACCTATCGACCCATCAAAAGTGCACCATGACTTTACGAACACACTGTGCCTGTGCGCCCACTCAAGCAGCAGCCAGTACAGCCAGCTGGCTGTGAGATCACTAACTGTCACAGCTCTTGGGGCCTCAGTTCTCTCTTTTGGAAATGAGATAATATTTTCTCCTGGCTTAGTTTATAGAGTTGTTGCAGAATGAAATAAGATCAAATAAAAGAACTTTTAAACTGTAGAATTTTAAACAAATACGGAAATAGCATTAATAATCAAAAGCATCTTTGTGCTAAGATACCACAGGCAGACCTTCTGATGTGCTCTTCAAAGACTGCAAAAGGGTCCACTACCTTAGAGAGCCATTTTCCCCAATGTCTCCGATTTCCCTGTTAGAGCTTCATTTCATTGGTCCTGGAGGCTGTCAGTCATAAAGCCAACGTCACAAAGTGCAGTCAGTCTCTGACCAGCACCAGCCCCATCCCCGAGAAGCTGTGAGAAATGCAGATTCTCAGGTCTCACTTCATACCTACGGAATCAGAAACTTTGGGAGTAGAGCCTAAAGAAATCTGTATTTTAAACGGATCTCAAGGAAGACCATAGGCGCACTAAAGTTTAAGTTTGTTTTTTAAGTAATTTTTAATTTTTCATTCACAGTTGACGTACAATATTATATCAGTTTCAGGTGTACAGCCCAGTGATTAGACATTTACATAACTTATGAAGTGATCACCCTGATAAATCTGGTACCCACCTGACACCTTACATAGTTATTACAATATTGCTGACTGTATTCCCTATGCTGTACTAGATGGGTGAAAAAGGTGAAGTGGTATAAGAAGTACAAATTGGTAATTATAGACTAGGCATGGGGTGTAAAGAAGTATCGGTTTGGCATTTGTGAAGATGCAAAGTCTGATTCTGTAGGTCTGGGGTGACCCAAGACCGCATCTCCCAGATGATTCCTCAGGTGCAGGTTTGGGACCGAAGAAGGTTATAGCATGCCCTAGAAAGTCAAGGATTCCTGCATGAAAGAAGGCAGCCCTTTAACAGCCAGGACTTTGGTTGAGAGTAACGGTGCTCAAGGCTTTCTAGGAACGGGTGGTAGAAAAGGCTAAGGAATTCTGGGAACAAGAGAAGCACAAGACGACAAACAAAGAGGTCTTAAGAAAAAAGAGGAAATAGAAAGGTGCCAAAGGAAAAGCAGGCTGTCTCTGCAGAATGTGCCCAGGGCAGGTCTAGACAAGAATTAATTCATTTACTCACTAAGATTCATCTATGTGTTAAGCACTGTTCTTTGTTATTTATATTCATCAACAAAAGCCACAAAACAACCCAGTGAGATTGGTGCTATTAGACCCATTTTATAGAAGAGCACACTGAGGAACAGAGAGCTGAGGTGATTTGCCCAAGGTCACTCCGCTAGTAAGTGCTAGAGCCGGATTTAGAACTCAGGCAGTCTGACTCATTAGCATTAGACTGTTCTGTCTCAAATACTGTATAGTCTTTGTCCTCAGGAAGCTTACCACCCAGTGAGATATATGGGCTAGGACTACAGGCTAACACTTGGTTGCTGCATTGTTCTGAACACCTTACATGCATTTACTTCTTTAGCTCTTGTAGCAATTCTAAGAGACAGGTAGGGGCAGTGCCGAATGGGCCTATCTGTACGCAGAACTACGTGAGACAGGTCTCTATATTCCTGGAAGCTTATGGCAGAGGTGTTTGAATCACCACATGTTCCAAACTCCATGTCCTGAGCAGAAAAGCTCCATTTCAGAAATGCCCTCTGAGAGGGGCTTTGGGGTCCAAGCTCCAATTAGTGTCTCCAGCTTCCACCCCCTCACCACTCCCTCTCCTGACCTCCATGATGGTTCTCACTGCACTACAGAGTAGGTGCACCTGTCAGCTCTTTCACTCATCCTGACTCCTATAGCCAGACCCAAGTTCCGGCCACAGATGGGTCCCCCTGTGTGTGCTGCCCCAAGCAGGCCTGTGAGGCCAGGCTGTTGCCTGTCCTGGCAGGCAGTGGAATGAGGGACCTGCTAGGTACGTTGGTCGCTGCTGCTGCTGAGCCCCCTCACCCACCCGGGACAGCAGCCCTGACCTGCTACCCTCTCTTCTGCCCCATGCCCTCCTTCCTTTCCCCACAAACCAGAAATCACTGCCTTGGCACTTGGGACGCAAAAAGTTGCCTAACCAATGAAAACTGATCTTATGTCCCTGCAAAGCAATTTGACAATACCTTTCAAGAGCCGAAGCATATTTATATCCCTTGATCCAGTAATCCTTCTCCTGTTGGGTTATTTATATAAAGTAAATTTCCCAAAAGTGAAAATAGATCTTTGTATACAAAGATCTTCCGTGCAGGATTAATTATTCATTCACTAAATATTTGAGTTCCTCCGATACGCCAGACACAGTTCTAGATGGTATAACCAAGATAAATAAGGTCCCTGCCCTCCTGGGGATTATGTGATAATTGGGAAGAAAGACAATAAATACATAAATCAGAAAAGTAATATATTTACTAAATTCTCTGCAGAAAATTAAGGGTCTATGATAGAGAACTGGGTGGCTGCTATAGACAGGGTGGCCAGAGAAGATCTTTCAAATGTCACTAAATAAGATGACAGTTAAGCTGAGAGTCTCATGATAAGAAAGGGCGGCCATACGAAGGCCCATCGACAGCATTCCAGAAAGGGAAGCCCGTGGTCCAGGGAGCTGCGAGAAGGCTGATGAGACTGCGTCAGGCAAAGCAAGTAATGGGAAATGAGGTCAGATGAACGGGAGACACCAGATCAATAGGATTCTGCAAGCACGGGTGAGGTGCTTGAATTTTATTCAGTAGCGAGTACCAAGCAAGGGTGTGAAGACAGACTGAACAAGAAAGGGGCAGGAAGACCAGTTAGCAACGGTTACAGCTGTCCTGGTGAAAAGTGATGGTATCTTGAAAACTAGGGTGGTAGAAAAGCAGATGAAGAGAAATGGATGGACTCAGGGTGTTTTTGGATGCAGGACTGAAGGGTTAGCTGAAGGTATTAGTATGGAAGTGATGAAGGCAGAGGGATCAAGGATTGCTCATGGATTCTCGGCTGGAGCTACTACAGGTACCATTTATTCAGTTGGGGAAGACAGGAGAAGGTGAAAATCTGGGGAAGATGTTATGGGTTAAACAGTGTCCCCTCAAAAGATCTGTTGAAATCCTAACCCCGAGTTCCTCAGAATGTGACCTTACAGTGTCCCCTCAAAAGATCTGTTGAAATCCTAATCCCGAGTTCCTCAGAATGTGACCTTATTTGGAAATAGGTTTTTGCAGGTGTAATTAGTCAATGTAAGATGAGGTCATACTGGAGTACGTAGGGTGGGTCTATTTTTTTTTAATGTTTTATTTATTTATTTATTTTACAGGGACAGAGAGAGAGTCAGAGAGAGGGATAGATAAGGACAGACAGACAGGAACGGAGAGAGGTGAGAAGCATCAATCATTAATTTTTCATTGCCGTTGCGACACCATAGTTGATCATTGATTGCTTTCTCACATGTGCCTTGACTGTGGGCCTTCAGCAGACCGAGCAACCCCTTGCTAGAGCCAGCGACCTTGGGTCCAAGCAGATGAGCTTTTGCTCAAGCCAGATAAGCCCGTGCTCACGCTGGCGAGCTCGGGGTCTCGAACCTGGGTCTTCCGCATCCCAGTCCAACGCTCTATCCACTGCGCCACCGCCTGGTCAGGCTGTAGGGTGGGTCTTTACCTCAATGTGACTGGTGTACTTATAAAAAGAGGGAAATTTGGACACAGAGACAGAGGCACACAGAAAGATGAACTCCATGTGAAGACACAGACACTCAAGGGAAGCCAGCCATGTGAAGGTGGGCAGAGACTGGAGTGGTGTGCCTACGAGTCAGGGGACGCCAAGGTTTGTGACCCCTCATCATAAGCTACAAGAGAGGCATGGAAAAGATCCCCCCTCAGAGCCCTCAGAAGGAACCTGGATTTCAGGCTTCAATCTCTAGAACTGTCAGAGAATAAATTTCTTTTGTTTGAAGCCACCCAGTTTGTGGTCCTTTGCTATGACAGCCTCAGGCATCTAATAGCAAAGAAAATAAGGATTTCTGTAGAGGACTCGTTATGTTTGAGGAATTTTAGACATCCATGTAGTGAGAGCAAGTAGCAATTAGGTATACGAGTCTAGAATTATGTTATATTGTAAAGTAATGCATCGTACTTTATTGAAGTACTTTATGTGATACATTAAAAATTGACATAAAGTGATGGCCTTAAAAGGAAGAAATCACTACATAAATAAGTACACACAAAGTTGCTGTGAAGATTAAATGTGAGAAAATTTGTTAGCCTATCTAGCTAGCACATAGCAGGTGCTCAATAAAATTCTTTCTGCTCCTTCTCCCAACATCTCTCCGCGGCTCAGCTTCCTTGCCTATTACATGTGGTGGGGATTCAGTGATAAAGTTGAATATGATAAAGTTCCAAAGCCTCTGCCATCTGCCACACACAGAGGCCCTGGGGAGAGCAGAAGGCCTTTCTTTGCCGTGCCTGAACTCTGGAAGCTATTTCTTCTTTTATTATTTTCAACAATGAAAAAAATAACAAAACCTGGCATATACTTGGCATAAGTCTACATCCCCCAACCTCTGCCCTCTAACCACCATCTGACTCAGTTTCCCCATCTGTAAAGCATTTGAGTCTGAAAGGGGTTCCCACCTTCCCTCCCCTGCAACTGCCCACTATGTTGAGAAGATGGTGCCCAGCAGAGGGCGCTCTAAGTACAACCTCCAGGCCAAGGGCCCCAGGGATAAGGCATCTGGCCAAGGAAAATTCTAGTGGAAAAAATTAAGAAAGGATCCAGGTTTATGAGTCCCAGACTTTGAAAAACAAAACTGCTGAGCTGTCTCCTGAGTTAGGGAAAAAGAACACCACAGCCGTCTCGAGATTTCCAGGAAACAATTTGTGAAGGCTTTGGGCAAGGCTGGCCCAGGATTTGGGGAGGCCCAGCGGGGTCTGATGCCCTGGGAGGTGGGGGTGGGGATGGGATAGGGGTGTGCCTGTGGGAACGTGAGTGTTCGGGTGTCCTTGGGCATGGTGAAGTTACATGCCCATATGAGGGTTTATGTGTGTCTATGCACAATCCCACAAGTATTTATTGAGCACCTTCTATGTTCCACTGGGCACAGTGCGAGGTGATAGGGATGCAACAGCAAACACAAGTCTCTGAGCTCACAACGCTGAGTTAGTGAGGGGAGCAAACGAGCAGGCAATTCAGTTCAGAGTGCAGCGTCTGGGAGGCCGTTTGGGCGGCACTTCAGAACACTGGCTTTGTGGCCAGCCAGCCTGGCATGTGAGTCCAGCCACTAGCTCTACCACCCCGGAGATCTCCCGACGTTCAGTCTCCCTAGCTGGAAAATGAAAATGTTACAATGGCATCCTAGGAGATAACGTGTGTGTGAACGTTCAGCGAATGGGTCAGCATCTGAATAAACACATACAATGTGCAAAGTCCATATGAGCTCCATGTGGGCCGTTAGCTCGTTTGCTTAGGTTGTGAGCATGACGTGCCAGGCACTATCGGAGGTCACAATAGTGGTCTGCACACACAGTTTGTGAGGATGTTTGATTTGAGGGGTTTGGGGGGGTTTCTGTTTCTTTTTTCTTTTAGTTTACAGAGTGTTCTAAAAATTAAGACATTTCACATAAAGACTCCAGATTTCCAGTTTCTCTTGAAACCTTGGAGGATCTGGATGTCCTGCAAGCATTTGCATGTGTGTGCCTGCATGCCACGGTCTCTGCTTCCCATCGATGTGTCCTTCCCAGGAGCACCCTCTCTCCTGGCCAGCCTCCAGGCCTGTCCTTGGAGGACTTCCAAGGTGGCTTGAGAGGGCTCATGTGCAGACATGTTCTCTGTGAAAGGAGAAGCAGGACCAGGCAGGAGCTGGTGCCAGGGCTCCAGCCTCCCCAGGCAGCTCCAGTTTCAGCAATCAGGAGGCCAGGGGGAGCTGTGGGCTCTACCCCAGGCTCTCTGGCCCTGCGGCTGGACACTGGCTACAGAAGACGGTAACCAAGAATGGCAGTTAGACAGAATGGCTTTTTTTGTCCATCAGAATTTACATTTTAAACTTCCTCATTTATAGCTCCAAAATGATTAAGGCAGTGATCTCCCCAGGAAGTGTTGCTAGCTGTGTATACTATGGTTCTTTTAAAAGTGGACAAGCTGACTTATTGTAGAAGATAATTTTGGGAACCCAGAGATGCTAAAGGTAGGAATGATCTTTTACTGGGTCCTCTTAAGATGGCAAATCAGTCCCTCTTAATAGGTATTTACTCTGCCCCTCCAGGCCCCCACCTCCAGTGTACAAGATGTAGGCTTGACAGAAGGCGCCTCAGACACAAATATGCCCTGCTCCCCAGCCCTCTTGTGCAGAGGCATCCTAGGAAAAGTGGCTGCAGGAACAAGAAAGGCCAAGCTATTACTGAGGCATTTGGGGACACAAGGGCACCAGAACGTAGAAGAAAAAGCTTCAGGTTTTTTGCTTACTGTGCAAGCTTCTAACCCTCTCTGACCCCGATTTCCCTTTCCTAAGAGGAGAAGGTCAAATGAAACTAGCAAACACCACCCCTACCTTCGCAGCCCTTCCCGCCCCCAGCGCGGTCATTGTTGGAGGGAGCGCAGGCTGTCGCTTGGTTCTCAGCCTCTTACTCCCCGCCCCACATTCTTGCTTCCAAGTCTTGGCTTGTGCTGGGAATTCATCTGGCTTGAGCTCTGAAAAAAACAAACAACAAAAAAAAAACCACCAGAGGAGGTTTTTCGCATTGCTTTTTCTTGAGAAAAAATAAATGTCTGGAGTCCCAAAAGACCAGGCATCTAGTAGAAGCTTCCACAATCTGTTATCGAGGTTCTTGGTCCAGGTGAGGAGAGCAGCTCCTCAGCAGGTGGGAGAGTTGGACCGCTTCCACAGCACTAGGGTGTGCATGGTGACAGGGTTTTCCCTGAAGGGCACCTCTGAGATCATTCTCCCACTTTGCAGATGGGGAAAGGGCCACACCAGAATGGGAGGGACTTTCTCCACAGCCCAGCAGTCAATAGAAGAGCCAGTTGTCCTGATTCCCGAGTAAGAGCTCTCTGCGCTCCCCGATTTTTCTCTTTCAGGTTGAGTCCTTGGGATGAAGTAAGATGAGGACCACCAGGCTGCATCCCTTCTGAGCTAGATTGTTACTGCTGTTGAGCTAGAAGATTGAGTTCTTCTCATTCTGCACCAGCCCAGAGCCCAGGAAACCCAACCTCACAAAGGTAAGTGTGAGGGAAGAACAGTAACTCCACAGTCCACCACAGGACCTTAGAGACCCAAGGTATCCACCTTTGGGAAAGTCATTATGGCCAAAGTCCGTGAAAGTTGGAATCTGACACATGGCTAAATCAATCTCTTAGAACAGGGCACTTGGGTGGCCAGAGATGGCAAAGAGAAGCAGTAGGCTGACTAATATGAAACCGAAGATATTTGCCTTCCTCGTTATTGGTATCTTAGGATTTTTTCTTATCAAAGGATCTGTCTGCCAAGCAATTAGCCTGGACCATGTCACCACCCCCATGAGTATCATTAGCACCTCCATATGTTAAAATCCCCACTGCACTTTCAAAGTGGCCAGTCCCATCCATAAATAATTGGAAAAACCCTAAGGACAGTTCTGGAGCCTAGATTCAAATACCTCCAGAGGTGCTTTTTTTCTTTCCGTAAAATTTGGAAATCTGTTAGGATAGGGAAAATTACCAGGCATAGAAACTCCCTCCAACAAACAACCCAGATACCTTTTCAACTTTTTTTATTTTACTTATTGATTTTAGGGAGAGGAAAGAGAGATCGGGGCACGGGCAGCGGGAAGCATCAACTCATAGTAGTTGTTTCTTTCATGTGCCTTGACCGGGCAAGCCCAGGGTTTTGAACAGGCAACCTCAGCGTTCCAGGCTGACAGTTTATCCACTGCGCCACTGCGAGGTAGACCTTTTTCATCTTTTTATGAGAATGTTATTTCTAACTTTATAACACCCTGAAAAAGGGCATACCTAGTGAATGTTTTCTGATGCTGGTGAAATCATTAACTATTGTTAACTTAAGTAAAAATGTTTATGGAAAATGTCTTAAACAAATGTTTACTGAATGCCTCCTATGTGCCTAGCACTGAGTTACACCTCGGAAAACAATAATGAAGAATTAAGACACGGCTTTACTTTAACAGTTTTAATTCATTTCATTTCCTCTAGTCATATCATTCACATATTCTAGTGGAGCAACAAAAACAAACTTGTAAACAGGTACATTTTGTAAATTGCCAGTTATAATAAGTGTAATAAAAACCAAGATGGAGATTAACAGAGGAAACTTGGGGCATTTTTAATCATCACCAAAGCAGAATATCCATAATATAGGTAATGGTCTTTATAAGATCATTTGGTGTATTTCTGTGTTTTGTTGTTATTAACTGTGTATAAGTTAACACAGGGAGGTGCTGAATTTGGGTTGAAGAACCCAGTACCATTTGGTCCTCTAATCTACTAGGTGACTGATAACCTGTAATCATCTGTTTACTTCAATTTCCTGCTTCCGGAATCAAAAGTTATCAGAGGAGATTAAGATGATGCTAACAGAAAAGCTGTTCAATAATTGTTTTTACTAAGCATAAGCCATGGATACGATGGGGACAAGCATGGCGTTGGCAACAAAAAGAGGGAATACAGGGAAAATTGGGACTGTTCGGTTTTTGTAAGTAGAGGGAGTAAAAGCCCATACAAGGCTCCACATTTTAAGGATCGTTGACAAACAGGAGCATGGTTTTCATTAGCTGACTGGGGGCACTCACTTGGTTTGTTCATATTTGGGACATGGCAGTGATAAGACTAAGCACCCTACGTGGCTCATTCACAGCCCAAACCTGGGGCCTTGCTCATGACCAGACACACTATAAGCCTTCACTACAGTCAATGAAAATGTCTGCAGCAACTGACATCCATCCCTTGGACCCCTCCATGGAGCCTACCACTCCCTAGACTGGGCTGTCAATCCGCTCCTCTCCCAACCTGCCCTCAGGGAACTCTCCTCCTGTGGGTCCCAATGACGGGGCTCCTCTCCTCCCCCTGAAGAAGATAGCCATCTGTCTCTTGTTAAAGAATTGTCAAGAATTAAGAGGCTGGAGAGTGAGCTGGCGTTTTGACTGGGATAGAAGTTGGGTGACCGTCGTCACTTACCTGTGCCTCAGGCCTGGACAGTGAGCAAGAGATCTGGAGAAGACTCTGTTTCATTCTTGTCACCTGACAAATGAGGAAACTGAGGCCCAGAACGGGAAAACCATGCACAGCTTGCCAGTAAGGAGCCAGGTGAGATCTCAGCTTGGTCTGAACAAGTGGAAAAAACACTCAAAGCCTGGAGGGACTGACTGCCCTTCTCACGCTCAGTGCTGCCAATTATTGGCTGCTTTGTCACGACAACGTTACTGAACTCTGGAAGCCTTAGTTTTCTCATCTGGACAGCATCACAGTTTCCTCAACTCTTCTTGGTGACTTTAGTAAATGGAGCAATTCACGTGATGTGCTCAGAGCAGCCTCTGATGTTAAGTAAACGGTAATCACTGTTATCGCCACTGTTAGTACTTTTAGCACAAGCACAGACCCAGCCTTCCAGATGCTTAGGCTCTAATCTGGTCCTGCCTTCCCCAGGCCGATGTAATCCCTCCCTCCTCTAATGCCCTTGGCTGCCAGCATTCCAAACTACAGCAGAGGGAAAGGCAGTTGTCAGAGAAAAGCCTGAACAGGCTGCTACGACAGAGGTAAGACAGCCCTGGGGAGAATCTCAGTTTTCACATCTTATTAGGTTCATGATTTTCTTTTTAAAATAATTTTAAAGGATCATGATTTTCAAACTGTGTCCCTGGAGCCCAGAGGTCAGGACGGGGAGAAGTCCAGCACACAGACTCCTGGCCACCTGCTCAGTTTATCAAAGTGTTGGGCAGATAAAATATAATATGCTCACTTTGTTAAAGATGGTGCTGCCCACATGGAAGCCTGTCACCCAGGTGATATTATTTGCCCTTATGCTTGTGATGGCTGTGGGGGGAAAGTTGTAATGTAAGCAGGCCAGGTCATTATAGCTTAAGGTTTTGTTTTAAGAGTAAGCTCTTCTCCACACCCTTAACTGATTGGATGATGTAGGGTGGTGATGTAGGGAGGAATCCCATTATGCCTCAGATGGGTGACTTTGTATCAGAGACTTCCTTGTTTGTATAATTGGATTAAGAGTTTGGATTTTCTATGCTATAAACTGGGGCAGCCCTGGAGCTTGCTCTCTCTCTTGGTTCCTGAGTTCCTGAGGTTAGTATTAGAAGAGGGGAGAGCAGAATAAGGCCAAGTGAAGGCCAAGAGAAGCAGCCGAGATGGCAGAGTGCTGAGGAAGAAGCCAGTTTGTTAAGAGTTTGTGCAGGAGGAGATGGGAAACAGAGGTGAATAAGTCTGGTGAGCTAGAAAGCTTTGATGCTAGGAAACTCGGATAAGTCAGTAGCTTTGTGAGCACTGAATGTGTGGGTTTTGGAGCCCAGTGTGTGTTTTTGCTTGCCCGCCGGGTGCAAGCTAGAATTAAAGCTGATGGCTCACCAGTTTGTGGCTCCTGTGTTTCATTACCGACTGTTCGAATCCAATGTGAACCTGCATGGGTCAGGCTGCTGTGATCCTGGCCCCGACTACTGGCCGTACACAAAGCATCTCTACTTCTAGCTGGTTCATACAGATGGGCACCAAGAGAGTACACATTCAAAGATGCAGGCCTACAGCCAATACAAAATTTGAAAAACCTAACATAGTCTCGATCTTTACAATCATTTTCTGCTTTAAAAAAAAAAATCTATGGACTATAATTTTTTGAATTATCATTTATTTCTCTTCCAACCCTACCCCTGCCCACCAAACAACTGGTCTAGTGGCAAGTGGGAAAACAGAACACCCATCTCCTGACTCCCACTCCAGTGCTCATTTCACTATATAAATATAGCCTCCAAATATCACGACAGATTTCAGATGTGGGCAGAGAGAAAGAAACATGACACAATTCCTTTCATCTCGGTCAGTTCTCACCGTTTTTCTATTCTGCATCTAAAGAGGGGTTACAAATCTCTACTCCAGGAAACAAGGCAGGCCAGGAGGTGGTCAGACACTGAGGGAGCTAGTGACATGTGCTTTGTCATCTTCAATGAAGAATGACTCACAAAACTTGAATATCCAAGTTCTCTGGGCAGTTCAGTCCTTAGCTCCCTGCGGGATCCAGGAGCTCAAAAGGCGACAAGGCTAGCAGACAACTTCGATGTCAAGAGCTTAATGGCTAAAGGATTGGGGCAAAACCAGAGAATGGAAGCCTTTGGGCGCGTCTCTCAAGGCAGACCAGATATGGAAGTGAAAGGGACTACTGAAGCCCCACTGCCCTGGGTTTGCTTTCTTGTTCCTCAATCGCGGCACCAGGTTCAGACCACCAAGTGTTAGGTCTTACCCAGATGGCCTACTTTTCTTTTTAAATTCATTTATAGAAAAAAAAATTTGTTTTTCTTCTCTGTAGTGATGAGTGGTCTCCAAAGGGTTTCATTTCCTTTCTGAGTCTGAGGTTCAACCCAGTGAGGTTTGACTTTCAATTTCTGTAGCCTTGCTGCTCCCTGAGCACTCAGAGGTCCTCCGGTGATGCCCCCTTTATTTTAAGAACCCCCCAAAATAAGTCGAGTGACTACAGATAAGTTTTTGGTACTTTCCAAAATTAAACTATTTCCCTTGGTAAATTTCCACCGAATGAGCTCATTCATCTGAAAACAGGATGTGGCGCATGAAGAGAGCAAGGTCAGGGCTGTCTGTTCACTTACCCTGGCTTGGGGTGGAGAGGAAGGGGTGGGTGGGAGAGAAGTGGGACCAGAGACTGGCTTTTATAGGTCCCAGATCCTTCATGGAGTGGCCTGGGAATCGGTGAAGTTTTAAATCAGAGACTCAAAACTCCGAATCTTCTTTTTTTCCTTTTAGAATTGAAAGACCCCAAAGAGGCCACCTCTGGTCATCCTCCCACAAATGACCTGTCTTGGAGGCCCCTGAGACCCTCCACTTATCCAGAACAGGGATCTCCCCTCCAAGAAGGACAGAGAAGCCCTCCTTTCACTGGAGAGACTCTGTCCTGCAGAGTCAGCTTCCGGAGGTCAGGAGCTGGGAGAAACTCTGCCCCGGGTGGGAGGCTTAAATACATACCAGGTTAAAAAACAAACAAACAAAACAACCAAAGAACTAAAACAAAATTCCCAACTGCAGTTGCAGGTCAAGACAAAAAATGGGACCATAATACATCAAGAGAATTTAATGGGTGCCTCTGAGTAACTAAAAAATGCAACAAAGTAGGTAGCCTCACGCCTCTCTCAGCCGACAGACCTGCACGGCCATTCGAGGTCTGATGGAGAAGGAAGGAGCCTTGGTCAAATTCGCAAAAATAAAGGTTGTTGGTAAACAAAAATTCTGTCCCAACACAAAGTTCCATAACTATTTTGCTTGATACACACAAATTAATTGGGGAAAAGTGACTGTGTATTTAGCAGAAAACAGAAATGGTCCCTTCAAAGTTTTGTGAAAGCACCCAGCCTTGGAACCATTTGTAACGAACTTCTCTTTGAGGACTGCGCCCAACCCGATAAGGTTGGACGAGCCTGGCAACCTGCTGGGCTCTTTGCAAGAATCCAAGAGCGCAAGCCTCGGGTTCCGCTCCTGCTCACCCCATCTTTTCGCGGGGTGTCAGGCAGGCAGGAGACTGGGGGTGAAAGGGTTCAAGTCCTAGGTCTATCTGTCTAGATTCGTTTATTCTGCGAAGACTTTACTGAGTCCTTCATGTGTGCCAGAAACGCGGCACAGGAAAGAAGGTATGGAGGAAGCCCCTTGTAGGTGAACAGAGCGGGCGACGCCGCAGATCCCGCCCAGGCCTCAGTTTCCCCATAAGGCGGAGCGCTCGCCCCGCCCCCGAGGCGGCCTGGTGAGCCAGCTCGGGCTGCGCAGACCCGCCCCGATCCTCCCCGATCCTCCCCGATCCTCCCCGGCTTCCGCCGCGCGGCCACGTCTTCCAGGCCCCACCGGAAGCTTGCGCGGGGCCGCGGGGAGGCGGCGGCTGCGGTGGCGGCGCCGAGGTTGGTTGCACTGCACCCCGCCCTCACCCCACCCCCGCCCAGGGACTGCGGGCGGTGGCCGGACCCCGCCCCTGGCCCCGAGCTGGGCGCTCGGGGTGCCCCAGGTCCCGCTCGCTCAGGCGGGGGCTCCCCAGTACAGGCCTCCCCGCTCGCTGCCCAGGACCTGGAGTCGCGGCTACAGAGCCCACCGGATTCACTGGTCCAGCCCTTCCGCGGGCGTCGGGGCACCCCTAGGGTTCGCTCATCCTTGAATAGTCGCGGGCGCTGCTGTGCTGTGAGCTCAGCTAAAGAGGTGGCGGTGGCGAGATGACAGTCACCTGCCTGGGGATTGGAGGCTGGGGGGGACGAGCTAAGCTGGGGACCCACAGGCATCCCGGGTTTGCAGCACGCGATGACATCGCAAAGAAGAGCGCCCAGCCCCGTTCTGGGGGTGGCCTACGCAGACTCCAAGGGGAAGTGGGGTCTCATTCAGGTGTGCCCCGAAAGACAAGTACAGCTGGGAATATGGGGGGTACGCGGCGCAGAGAGGTTTCGCGTGTGAGGATCCGGCGGGCGGAACCTTGGCCATGAAGCTATGGAAGTTCAAAGGGAAGGAGAATTCTAAAGGAGGGGCCCAGAGTCGTGTCAGGTCCTGGCAGAGGGCTGGTTGGATGAAAACTAGGACGGACCCAGGGCGTTTGACGACTTGGACACTGAACCGTGGGGAGATGGTTCCGTGACAATGCGAGTGAGGCAGTGGAGCACCTGTGTGGGCAATCTTTTCTAGAAGTTCTGTTAAAGTGAGGACAGAGTGTAGATGCGGGAGAGGAATTTGGGGTGAGAGTGAAGGACGTTTCAGAGCACGTGTGTGACTAGAGCACAGGCTGGGCAGCATCTGTGAGACCTTGGGCAAGTCAGGACCCTCTTTGTGCCTTCATCTGTAAAATGGAGATAGATGACAATAGCTGCCTCATAGGCTTCGTGTGAAGATTAGATGAAATGGTGCCTGTTAAAATATTTAACGCAGCACTGAAAAGTAACACTTACTATTTCTCACTACTAATATTAGAGCAGCTGGGGCATATTATAATGTTGCTAAGAAGGAGCTCCTAGAGAGGGAGGCATTGAAGACAAAAGGGGGAGGAAAGGAACAAGCAGAAAGGGACCAGAACTTGGATGGGAAGAGAACTCTTGGGTTCATGTCTCTGTCAAGCCAAGGGAAGGATGGAACAGGTGGGGGTGCAGGGAAGTTTGCAGGTTTGGGGTAGCAGTTAAAGCAGTGGTTCTTCACCTGGGTTCTATCGAACCCTAGGGGTTCGATGAGTCGGTCTCAGGGGTTCTGAGAAGCCTCTGCCGCGGAGGCCAGAATAAAGTAATACCGTAATTTGTTGTGAGTTCATGCACTTTGTTGGTTTTGTTCTTTGAGCAAGGTGATGTTCATGCACGGCTCATTTTGTGCACCAGTAAAAAAACATATACCTATGTCTTGAATTTGGGGGGAAAAATCATATTTTATTTATCACTAAAGAAGGGTTCGGTGAATGTGCATATGAAACTGGTGGGTTCGGTACCTCAAAAAAGGTTAAGAACCACTGAGTTAAGGGAAGGCCTTTCTGAAAGTCTTGTCTGTAGTAGGCCTCAAGGTCAGTTGCTGAGAGGGCTAGGCCAGGGCTGTCCCGAGGTGTGTGGGGGTGGGGGTCCTGGTTTACGCTGCAGTGTGAGGGCGCCATGTCCTCTTCCCCAGCAGCCCCTGGTAGCCCCGGTTTTGCTCCAGGGAAGGTGGGCAGTTGAATTTATCTTGGGTCAGAGGACAACATCTGACCTTCCTTGCCCACTTGTGAGGCTCAAATAAAGTCGATAGGTGTGAAAACACTATATATAAGCATCATTTACCATTTTAATCCTTTCTCCAGATCTTGAGCCGGGAGGTCTATGGCCATCATTGGAATACAATGTCAAAGCCTTCCGAGCGCCTTAGTTGGACCATACATCATGCTACACTTTCACCTATCATCTCATTTAGTCACAACATCAGGTGAGGTAGGAATTATTATTATCCCCATTTTACAGATGCAGAAACTGAGGTTCAGAAGTTAGAGACCTTGTCCAAGGACGCACAGCTAGTAAATGGTGGTCTTCAGATCTAAGTTTAGATTTGTCAGACCTCAAAACCCATGATTTGAAACCATTATAAAAGTTTGCAAAACCCCTAGTAGCAGCCCCACAGGACAGAAAGATGTGAAGGATCATCTTTTCCATTTGAAAGGTGAAAACAGAGGCTGGATGCTCCGGCCTCCGCCCTTGGCTCTGTTGGCTCCCCACTGGACACTGCTTTCATCTCTCTTGTATGTGTGAAGAAACACAAAGCTTGGAATTCCATAGACAGGATGCAAATCTTGCTCTACCACCAGGAGCTGTGTGACTTTGGACCAGGCATCTTGCTTCTCTGTGCCTACATGTGGTTGGAAAATTCCCAGCAAGCTGCTTTAGGTAATAAGAACGAGAATGTTGCCCTGCCCACAGTAGATGCATGTCCTACTTGGCTGCTGAGACCAACTCCCTGTGGCCTTGTCCTTATTTAGAACTTTGTTCTCCTCAGGGCCGGGAAGTGGTGGTGCCTAACCCGGGTATGTGGCCACCTATGACTTCCTGAGTGGGGCCCTGAGGAGCACCCTGAGCCATGTATGGTTCCGAGGCCTTGGGCCTGAAAGGAGGAGAGGGCCCTGTGTTGTAATCATGACTGATGAGGAATGCCACAGTCAGGGTTATCAGAGGCCTTCTGGTACCTCTGCTTGCCTTGGACCTAACGTCCCAGAATCTTAGAATCCAGAAGACCCTTGGAGACTACCTGTTGCAACTCCTTTTTTTACAGATGGGGTAACCGAGACTCAACTGGGAGGAAGTAACTTGTACCCGAGACACTGGACAGGGAAGAGCTAAAGCGCCTGGAACTTGCATTTTTGGACCTGCCACCAGGACCCTAAGGATTTCCAGTAGGGCAGTGAGCACCCACACCGAGAATTCCAGGCTGCTCAGAGGTCCCAGGGAATACAGACAAGTCAATGGCTGTGGCTCTCTCTGCTGATGTCCCTTGGGGAAGAGGTTGGAGGAAGCCAGAGGCAGCCTGAGGTTCTCCAACAGGGGATCTCTGTGGTTCCTAAAAGTCTGTGACATGGTTGTTTTTTCTCTCTGACTCATTCTGTTGCTCTCTGTCATTCTAAAGAGTGACTGGAACTCCTAGAGCCTTCAGGCAGCATCCAGGGGATTTTTTTTTTACCACAAAGGGTAATTCCTGTCCCATCCCTGCTGTGACTCAGCTGTGACGTTGAACCACACAAGTCAGCGAGAAGATAAAGTCATCAGACTCCTGCTCACCAGAGAGGGTGGCCCACACCAGAACTAACCTCTTCTCTCAACACAGACTCCAGTGGGCCGGTCCCCTCCCCAGAGGAGCTTAGGCCCCCTGGCCAGCCTGGGACCCTGGAATGGCCTCTGGGTCAGCCAGCAGCCCCCACCCAGCCCCTGATGAGAACGAGTTTCCCTTTGGGTGCCCCCCCACCGTCTGCCAGGACCCATCAGAGCCCAGGGCCCACGTCTGCACCACCTGTCTCTCTGAGAACTTGAGGTGAGGGGTCAGAGGAGCAGAGAGTGGGTGGGAAGAAGGAGCCAGGGAGGTTCCCTTGATGGGAAACATGGCTGAGAGGAACCAGTGGCTTTGGGCAGGTAACTTCACCTCTCTGGGCCTGTTTCCACCCCGTTCCTTGCAGTCCCTGAGGCTGCCCCGTCTGACTATTGGTGGAAGAAGTAACCACAGACAGATGTCAGCTGCTACCGCAGGAGGCTATCCGGGGTGGGGGAGAGCCTTAGGCCCAGCGGGGCTCCTTACTTACTGTGATGCAGGGTACAAATTGCTTCACCTCGAAGCCTTGGCTTCCTTGTCTGTAAAATGCCTGTAAAGCTCTTTTCTACCTCCAGGATTAAGAGGCGCAATTGGTAATATTCCAAAAAGTTTCTGTAATAATAAAGATAAACTTTCATAGTAAATGCTGAACTGCTATACAAACAGATCTCCGTCTGCAATCTCTCCCATCACCTTGTACTGTTTGCTGAGAACACTTTTAAAGGGAACAAAGATATCTGTATTTATGTATATATGTATTATAGATATATTTAGATATGTGAATATGTATATATACAATATGTTTATGTTAATACATGTTTTACATATATATAAGGTGTGACAGTGCAATCATTAGCATCCCACTTTAAGCAGTTAGTTTGAGCCTACTTTATGCCTCTTTCCTTGGGTCTTCAGACGAGCCTTGGAAAGGCAGATACTATTATTATGCCCTTTTACAGATGAGGACAGTGAGGCCTAATGGTAAGATTAGTCAGCCTGTCCCAGATCGGTTTTCTGGAAATGTGCTGTTTAACTGTTGTACGCCCCCAGTACGACCTTTACTTGGGGCTTTACAGCTTATGAAGGTGGGAAAACTGAATCAGGCCAGTTTGAAAAGTTCAAATGCTTTGACACAGGGGGAGGGGAGAGGTTGTGGCCTCGGAAAGGCCAGGCTGTGGGAGTGGGGTGGTCAAAGTTTGACTGGTTTTACCGTCCAGCTGGGTGTCCTGGGTTCATCTCAGGCTTTGGCACTGGGCTTCTCTCCCCGTTCTTCCAGAACATGGAAGAGGTGGGGAAGGAGCTGACTGGCTGTCACAGCGACCCAGACTTGAGGTGTGAAGAGCTCTGCCCAGCTCTGATCTTGACTCTATCTTCCCTTGGCCTAACTAATCTGTATGTCCTCCGAGGCCTCATGTTTGGGACCTGACTAGTGGATCTCACTGTGGGTCCCAATCATTTGGGACCTTTGTAAAAGTCCATCAGCTCATGTGACACCCGGTCAGAGTCTGACACCCACTCCTGGTGAAGAACCTCAGACAAGGTGTTCTAATTGGCCACAATCATCTACCATATTCCCCCATGTATAAGACGCACCTTAATTTTAGGGCCCGAAATTTGAAAAAAATAATGTATTACATAAAGTTATTGAATTCAAGTTTTATTCATCATAAAATTCATACAGCTCCTCATCACTTAGCCTGTCCTCCCATCCATTAGCCTGTCCTCATCTGTGTCTGATGACGAATCACTGTCTTCATATATTGCCTTGTCCTCAGTTCCATCTATGGCATTTGAAATGCCACACTTCTACAGCCACTGTATAAGATGCACTCAGTTTTTAGACCCCAAATTTTTCGAAAAATGGTGTGTCTTATACATGGGAGAACACAGTATAATCCCTAAAACAGAGACCAAAACCAAATAGAGGAAGCTGAAAAAAACAAATATAGCCACACATCTACACACCTTTATCTGAACCCCTGGCTCAGATGTATTTTGGAATTCAGAATTTTTTCAGATTGCATTAAAGCAAGTTATTACATTACTACGTAATTCTTCCAGTGGGGATTGAGGCAGCAGTTATCATCAAGCTTATTAATATTTCTCTAATGAAACATAAATATTCACACTAAGTGGGATTAGGGCCATAATAGCCTCCAGTCACTTGGGGTCAGGTTTGACTTCCAAAGAAGCTCCCTGCAAACTACAGGAAGACATTGGGTGCCCGTTGCTTTTGAGGTTTGGGAGCGGTGGGTCTGGGATTGTGGACCTGCATGCTCACCGATATATTGAGCACCGTGCTGGGCAAGGTCTAGGCTTTTGGAGCTATTGGGACGGAGGTTGGTGCCAGGGATCTGTGAATGCCTCACTCAGTCTGATTTGCTCATGTGTCTCTAGGAGCGGCGGGGATCAGACGTGCCCCAAATGCAGAGGAGATGACCCCCAGTCTGTAAGCCCAGGAAGCCTCATGTCTCGAGAGAAGGTACGTTGGCAAAGCCAGGAAAGGGTATTAGTCCATTTTTCTGCACTTGTCAAGGTTGAGGCCAAACAGACAGCTGTCCGCACAGTCCCTGGCAGGCATCTTCCTCTTTGTCTCGAGTCTAGACTGAATTTGGTTTGTAAGCAGTGAGGAGCCTGACAACACATTGGTGAAGCGACTTGCCCAAAGCCACCTGTTTCATCTGTGACAGATTCCGGGTGAAGGCAACAGTCTAGACCAAGGGCCTACAAACCACAGCCTGCAGGCCAAATTTAGTATGCCACCTGTTTTTATACAGCCCAGGAGCTAAGAATGGTTTCTGTGTTTTACATAATTAAGGAAGAAATCAAAAGAATGATATTTTGTGACACACAAAAATTACCTGAAATTCACACTTCCATGTCCATGAATAAAGTTTTATTGGCACTCAGCCATACCCACTTGTGTATGAATTGTGTGTGGCTGCTTTCGCCCTGTGAGAGCAGACTCGTCGTAACACGGGCTTCAAGGCCCAAAATATTTACTCTCTGGCCCTTTACAGAAAAAGTGCCAGCTCTTGATCTAGACAGTTCTTCCTGCCCCTGATCGCTCTCAGACAAGGAGAGGTCATCTCAGCTCCCTCTGAGGCTCAGCCAAGCTCCTGGGAATAAGAGATGGTTTGGGAAGTGTGAGGGGCCAAAGAGACATTCTCAGACCCCACAGTTTAGAACCTCAGCTCTTCTGGGTCAGAAGGGTCCTCACAGGTCATCTGTCCAGCTGATCTATTCCCACCAGTTCCTGAAAAATTATAAAAATAAGAAAATTGTAGTGCATTCTTTATAAAACTTAATTCTCCCCATTTAGAGAATCAACCTTTACTCGGAGATCATGTCCTTCCTATACATGTCTTTATATAAATGAAGTGATGGGGATAGTAAGCGATGGCATTTTTGGTAAAGCTTTGGGAAAATAAAAAGATGGCAATCTCTATGTTAATATACCACTTTAAAAAAAAGGACTTGAATTGATCCATGAACCCAAAGCTGTCAGAATATAGGAACTGCTGCTCTAAATCTAAACCCCTTGTCTTACACATGAGGACCTGACCCCCACTGGGGAGTCTCAGTGCGGAGCTGCCCAGTAACCAGGGCCTCGCTGCGCGGCCATCCTCACTGGGAGGCAGCCGGCTGCTTTCCGCCAGAGCCCCCTCCTTGCCTCAAACCCTGGCCCAGAGGTCGGGGGCCTGATGGTCAGGGGTGGTTCTGTGTAATTCAGTGTGTGGCGGGACGACTCCGGTGCCGGTCTCTCCCTCTGTACAATGAAGAGGCTGCGTTTGCTCACCAGGCCTTTCCAGGACCTGTAATGTCAGAGGACCGGTTAGCGGCTGGCAGGGCAGCTCTCCCTCCCCCCTGTACTGAACCTGACCTGACGGGCAAGTCTCCGCATCTCCTCTCCCTTCTCCTGTCTGCCCCGTGTTCAGAGAGCTGGGCGGATTTCCTGCCCCGCCCAGAGCTGGTGTTGAGGGTTCTCCCATCCCATTCTCAACAGCCCCTTCCCCGCAGGCCCTCAAGGGAATCATAGTAAGGATCCAACGCCTTTTCCCAGAACTTTACTACGGTCCGCAATGTGCTGAGAGCTAATAAGTTAAACAGATTCATAAAATAACTTCCCAAGGCTCCCTGTTTGGGCATTTTAACACACTAACCATGGGAGCCATGAGTAGACCCACAACTCTCTAGGGGCTGCCATGCTTCACCTGCACATGGGAAGGCACAGGCCAGATGCTTCCTGAGGCCCCTGCCTGCCTGAAGCCTCCAGGACTGTTTGTTTGTTTAATTTAAGTGAGAGGAGGGGAGACAGAGAGACAGACTCCTGCATGAGCCCTGACTGGGATCCAACTGGTAAACCCCATCTGGACCCGTGCTCAGCCCATCTGGGGCCGATGCTTGCAACCAAGCTATTTTTAGCTCTTCAGGTAGAGGCTCCACGAGCCATCCTCAGTGCCGGGGGCCAACTTGCTTGAACCAATCAAGCCATGCTGCAGGAAGGGAAGAGAGAAAGAGAGAGAGAGAGAGAGAGAGAGAGAGAGAGAGAGAGAGAACGGGTGGAGAAGCAGATGGTCACTTCTCCTGTGTACCTATCCTGACCAAGAATCAAACCCGGGACTTCCACATGCCAGGTCGATGCTCTACCGCTATGCAAACCAGCAGGCCCAAGACTGTTGTTTTTTTAAGTTGTTTTACTCTCACTTCTTAACCAAATTCAGACACATTCATTGTATAACTCTTAGAGAATATAGAGAAGAGATACGTTACTATCTCTTCATCCAATGGCTTTAATTTGTTTCATCTTTGTTAACATGAAATCAGATGACAGTGGAAGTGGTTTGATTAAAGGGGAGTCTGGAACCCTGTCCACTTAGTTACCCCAGCTGCCCCAGCCCCTGAGGGACTCTGGGATTCTTAGGGGGGCCAGCAGGGCACAGTTTGAAACCTACTGCTTTAAACTAAAAATGACTCTAGTGGTGGAATTACAGAAACTGTAACAGGCTACAGGGTGGGAGAGGGTGCTGCTACATTTGGGGACAGGCAGGCCTCGAGCAGCATGGGTCTTCCTCCCACCCCGCCTGCCCCTGCCTGAAGGGGTCACCATTGCACCCCCAGTGGAAGGCTGGGTGGGGGCTGTGAGCCAGTGGTTTGACTCCTGCACAAAGCCACACAGTGGAAACACCAGGGACTACCTCCTGACCCTGATGGGAACTTTGGGGGACTTTTGAGCAAAGGAGAGCAGCTGATTACAAGTCAACACTAGGCATGCATGGTAATTGCGAAGTTTGTCTGTGCTTATGGGGAAACCTGGGGAATGGAGGTGCGTGGGAGGGCTGGGCAGGAGCCCAGCTGACCCAAGCTACGCACCGTCCTCACTGACGCTTTCCATGGCATGTGCTTTGCAGTTTGTCCTCATCCTCTGACTTCAGTAGATTAATATCTCTCTCAGGAGTGCTCACAGCCACGGACCCATTTGGTAATTTAAGTAGCAGATATTAAAGGATTACTATTGGCCTAGTTAGAGACTTTGTTCTTGCCTAGAATGACCTTCCTGTAGAAATGGCAATGAGTAGGAGACAACCGGTGGATGGAAATAATGTTCAGTTCTCACTGCCTGTGACCATGTGAATGGAGTTGTTTCTCTCACTCTCTTCCTTCTGAGAACACTCAAGGTAAAAAGCAAGTTAGCACCTGTTGTCATTGGCTGACGGTAACACCCTAAGGCAGTGGTTTTTAACCTGGGTCTATCGAACCCTAGAGGTCCCATGAGTCGGTCTCGGGTTTGGAGAAGCCTCTGCCGTGGAAGCCAGAATAAAGTAATACCATAATTTGTTGTGAGCTCATGCACTTTGTTGGTTTTGTTCTTTGAGCAAGGTGATGTTCATGCACGGCTCATTTTGTGCACCAGTAAAGAAACATATACCTATGTCTTGAATTTGGAAAAAAAAATCCTACTTTATTTATCACTAAAGAAGGGTTCGGTGAATGCGCATATAAAACTGGTGGGTTCGGTACCTCAAAAAGGTTAAGAACCACTGCCCTAAGGTATTCTTAACTCAGAAAATGACAGGAGGTCAAACTGCTCTAGTCCAATTTCCATTCTGTACTGGATTCCTGCCAGGTGGCTATATGTCCTTCCAGTGATGGGGTGCTCATTCTCCATGAAGTGACCACTTCTGGCATGGGAGGCTCTGACTCTTGTACCATTTTCTTCTTTGTACTGAGCTGAAGTCTGTCTCCCTTCAGGTCACACAAGGCAAGTCAGTCAGCCACCTGGCTTTCTGAAGTGGTCCTGCATATGTGGGAAGATGCTGACCACATCCCTCTTGAGTCTGTCCTTAGTCTCTGTGCATGTGTCCTTTCTTTGTGTGTGTGTGTGTGTGTGTGTGTGTGTGTGTGTGTGTGTGTGTGTATTTTTGTGTTTTTCTGAAGTGAGAAGCAGGGAGACAGAGAGACAGACTCCCGTATGCGCTTGACTGGGATCCACCTGGCATGCCCGCTATGGGGCGATGCTCTGCCCGTCTGGGGCATTGCTCTGTTGCAACCAGAGCCATTCTAGCACCTGAAGCAGAGGCCATGGAGCCATCCTTAGCACGCGGGCCAACTTTGCTCCAATGGAGCCTCAGCTGTGGGAGGGGAAGAGAGAGATAGAGAGGAGAGGGGGAAGGGTGGAAAAGCAGATGGGCACTTCTCCTGTGTGCCCTGACTGGGAATCGAACCTGGGACTTCCTCAGGCCGGGCTGATGCTCTACCACTGAGCCAACTGGCCAGGGCTGTGCATGTGTGTCCTTTAAAGTGCGGTGCCTAGACATGCACTCCTGAACCCATACACTTCTGAGCCTGATGGCTCACCTGTGACCTCAGTAATCCTGTCACGTCCTGTGGCAGTAGGGATATCCTTGTATCGCTGCTGGCTGATGCATCGAGGCTCACTGAGGAGGTGTGCTGGGACCAAGGTCATATCGCAATAAGGAGGCAAAGCCGGGCTCCAACTCCTGCTTCCCAGGCTGGTGGCTTCTTCTCTGCTGCCTCTAAATGGCAGATCACACCAAATGTTTTATGCAGGTTTAAATACCACAGTGGGTCTTAAGTGCTGGAATCCACCAAGTGCTATGGAAAAACAGGAATGTGCAGGACTCTTTTCAATGGGGAAAATCAGGCAGGGCTTCCTAGAAGAGGTGGCAGTTGAGCTGAGCAGAGAATGCCATGGAGGAAGCTGGCCCAGGTACAGAGGAGGGCAGGAACTGGTGGGCAGAGACAAGGCGACTAGGTCTGTCTGCCCTGTCACAGGGGAGTACTCCCTCAACACCAGCTGAGTGTTTTGGCTCAGTAAAGCTGAGCCAAAACAGCCCCTGAAGTCATCCAAGGCCTCAGGCAGTCTGTGCCCAGCGGAGGGGGCTGTGTCTGGCACGCTGCAGACCCCCTGTTCTGTGCAATAGCTTCGCAGAGACAGCTCTCACATTCCTGGCACCCTCTTAATGCTCACATTATTGGAGGCCTGCAGGTCTCTAAGTGGGGACCTCTCAGTGGAACCCTCTGCTGAACCTGTCAAAAAGGCCTGGGTACGCAGGATGACTTGGAACACCACATACCCCCAGACTTCCCGGACACAGACAGAAGGACAAGTGTTCCCTCAGGGCTGGGATTCTGTTTTCTCTGTCTCTGCTTCCTCCTCAGAGGAAATTCCACTGCCAATTTTGTTTTTAGCAGTTTGAAGCAGGAGGTCATTCACAGGGGCTGCTTGGGGCACCAGACATCCACCAGGCTTGGGCTGGGACAGATGCCTTGGGCTTCCTTTGCAATCCCAGCTAGATTCCCTTTTCTGTCCCCTCAAGTCCCCAGACTTTGGGTGAGGCCACCCTTTGGTCAAGGCAAGGACTCCCTGGTGTGGAGGAAGGACCCTAGACATACCTCACCTTTGCCCCAAACTGACATTGCCTCCCGCAGGTCACTGCCCGTTGCCGAGCTCTGGCTCTTCCTCCTACACAGGAGAAGCAGAACCAAGTCCTGACTTCCTCCTCACGGTACCACAGCATCTGATGGGCAGTGTTAACTCGGGTGCCGAGAAAGCAGCAAGCTCTCTGAGGTCTCAAGACTATGGGACCAAAGACCCAAATTCAGTAACCTACTCAAGTGTGCAAACCTGGTGTGACCCTGAGCAAGCCAGTCATGCATTTCCCCATTTTTGCTATAGGGAGGTCGTCCTGCTCTGCCTGCCTCAGGGATGACGAAAGGGATCCTGGGATAGCAGGCGACAGTGCTTGGGTCCTGTGTAAATACGGATACAGTTAGGGATGTTCCTCACCTCCCCAAGGAAATCCAATGGCAGAATGGTGTTTTATAGAATCAGTTATTAAAAGTTTGAGATGTGAGGATTAAATGAGATGCATGTATGTATATGACAGCCATTAGGGGGAGAAAACAGATATGCTACGGCAGAGCTTAATCCACAGGAATACTGCTACTACTAATAATGGCTAACATTTTTGAGTATCATATTAGGCAGAATGATTTTCCCCAAAGATGTCCACATGTTAATCCCTACAAATATGTTGCCTTAAGTGGCCATATTAGTCTATTTGGGTTGCTATAAGAAGGTTCCACACTGGGAACCCTGAACAACAGAACTTTATTTTCTCACAGATATGGAGGCAAGAAATTCAAGACAGGATTGGTTTCTTCCGAGGTCTCTCACCTTGGCTTGTAGATACTGATGCCATCTTTTTCCTGTATCTTTACACTGTCCTCCCTCTGTACATCTGTGTCCAAATTTTCTGTTCTTTTTTCTTTTTTCAATTCAGTGAGAAGAGGGGAGGCAGCAACAGACTCCTGCATTTACCTTGACCAGGATCCACCTGGCAAGCCCACTAGGGGGCAATACTCTGTCCATCTTGGGTGTTGCTCAGCAACCGAGCATTTCTTAGTGCCTGAGGTGGAGGCCATGGAGCCATCCTCAGTGCCCAGGGCCAGCTTGCTCCAATTGAGCCATGGCTGCAGGAGGAGGAGTGGGAGAGAGAGAGAGTAAGAGAGAGAAAAGCAAGAGGGTTGAAGTGGAGAAGCAGATGGGCACTTCTCCTGTGTGCCCTGACTGGGAATCGAACCTAGGACATCCACACGGTGGGCTGATGCTCTACCACTGAGCCAACCGGCCAGGGCCCAAATCTTCTGTTCTTATAAGGACACCAGTTATATCAATTGGGGCTCACCGTACTGACTTTAACTTAATTATCTTTTTAAAGACCGTATTTCTGAATGCACTCATGTTCTGAGAATTAGGACTTCAACACATGAATTTTAGGGGAGTATAATTTAGCTCATAACAGTACCAAAAGGGACTTTTTGTATACAGATGTGATTAAATTAAGGGTCCTGAGATGGGGAGATTATCCTGCATTATCTTGGTGGGTCCAGTGTAATCACAAGGATCCTCATTAGAGTGAGACTAGAGACAGTTAGAGAGGGTCTGGAAGATGTTCTACTGCTGGCTTTGAAGATGGAGTAAGGGGCCATGAGCCAAGGAATGCAGGCAACTTCTAGAAGCTGGAAAAAAATAAGGAAACGGATTCTCCCCTAGAGCCCCCAGAAGGAACACAATTCTGCTAGTACCTTGGTGTTTAGGACTTCTGATCTACAGAACTATACCAGTAGTCGGCAAACTCATTAGTCAGCAGAGCCAAGTATCAACAGTACAGCGGTTGAAATTTCTTTTGAGAGCGAAATGTTTTAAACTTAAACTATATAGGTAGATACATTCCTTATCGAGGCAGCGCCCGCACATGGTATTTTGTGGAAGAGCCACACTCAAGGGGCCAAAGAGCCGCATGTGGCTCGCGAGCCGCGGTTTGCCCACCAGGGGTTTAGGCCATTAAGTTTGTGGCAATATATAACTAAGACCAGAATTTACATGTATGATCTCATTTAATCCTCAAAATAACTATAAGGGAGGATACTATTATTATCCCCATTTTGCAAAGATTAATACTCCCCCACGGCCACACAACTAGTATGTGACGTGACCGAAATGGGCTTTGCACTCTGATATGTTGGCTTAAGAGCCCACCCCCTATAATTCCTATAGCACTCTAAGGAATGAGTGACTGATTAACTCCTGATGGACCTGTGGGCAGACTGGCTGGCTACTGAGGCCTCTGAAGGCCTCTCAAGTCACCCCTGCCCATCCTCTGACAGCCGTTGGAGGCTGGTCACAGCCCATGTCCATCCACCCATCATAATAAGGACGACTCCTACGTCAACCCTGGGCTGGACTTTTCATTACACTACACAACACCTCTTTTGGCTGAAAGAACACATGCCCCTCCAGCTGCATGGTGATTCTGGAATTCTGCTGTTTTCTCTCTTCCACCTTTTTATTCCTCTTATGACTCTCACTTCCAGCTTAGAATAAGAGGGTTCGAATCAGGGACTTGGCGGGAGCTTTAGGACCTGGGAGGTTTCCCCTAGCTTAGTCCATTCACCAGGAACTAGGTTCATGACAAGCATCAGTCCCTCCGTTGTTCCCACAAGTCAGGAAGCTACCTGCTGGGAGAGGCTGAGTTCTCAAAGCCAGCACGGTCTCCCTGCCAAGGCTGCCCCTACCCTTACCCTCACCCCCAATAAAACATCTGTTTTCTATTCTTCGTTAGGAACATCTTGTGCTTGAACCCCAGGTAGCGGGGTAAAGGGGGGCGGCACTTTGCTTGGCTGTGGTTTGTGTCCTAAGCCAACCATACTCATTAAACCCACAGTTCTTGCGTATTTTACTTTTAAAAAATAGTAACTAATGTAGCTTTGTATTTGCTCAGCCCAAAAGACCTCGGTCCCCGCCCCCCTTTTAATCCAAGTCTCCATTTGGCCCCATTAGATTATTTTTTTAAAAACAACAACAAAGCTCTTTGAAAATCAAGATATTATTTATATGCAATAAAATTTACTCATTTTAAGTGTACAGTTTGATGAATGCCAATAAATGTATACATTGTATGACTACTACAGTCCAGATGGTGAATGTTTCTTTTCTGCACCAAAGAAAGCTTCCTGTGCCCTTGGTTAATCAGCGCCCCAGCTCCAGCCCCAGGCAGCCACTGATATACTTTCTGTCACTGTAGTTTTGCCTTTTCTAGAATCTCATTAAGAGTAGAATCATAGTATGTAGTCTTTTGTGTTTGACTTCCTTTATTTAGCATAATGTTTTTGAGGGTCCTCCTTGCTATTACATATAGTCTTTTAGTCCCTCTGATTGCTGAGTAGCTCTAGGGGAAAGAAACCACACCATCCATTCACCAGATGATGGATATTTGGCTCACATCCAGTTTGGTGCTATTATGAATACAGCTGCCACGAACATTCACATGCACACATGAGCTTATGTTTCCGTTTCTCTCGGGTAAATTTCTAGGAGGAATGCGGCTTGTATGATAACTTTATAAGCATGATTTATAAGTAAGTTGCTTTGTAAGTCTGATTTAACTTTATGAGACACTTCCATAGATTTTACCCCCAAAGTAGCCATGCCATTTTTCATTCCCACTAGCAACATGCATATGTTCCAGTTCCTCTGTCTCCTCCCCAAACTTGGTATTAGTATTCCTTTATAATCTCAGCCATCTGCTGAGGGGGTAATGGTATTTCACTGCAATATTTCATTCTAATTTACATTTCTCTGTTGACTGGGGATGTTGAGCCATCTCTTCATAGGCTTATCATTTATACATCTCCTTTTGTAAAGCACCCGTTCAGTATTCTACCCATTTTTTATTATGCTGTTTGTCTTCTTATCAATTGTAAGAGTTCTTCATGTATTCTAGATACAAGCTCTTTCGAAATACATGTTTTGCAAAAAACTTTTCTCCCAGTCCCCCATGGGCTTACTCTTGTTAAGAGTTACAGTTGACCCTTGAACAGTGTGGGGGTTAGGGTCACCAACATCCCATATAACAAAAGATCTGTGTATAACTTTTAATTGCCCCCAAAATTAACTGCTACAATTATTCCTCAGTATCCACAGATATCCAAATCTGTGGACGTTCAAATGCCCTATATAAAACGGCATAAATCAATGCGAACAGCCCTCTGCATCCATAATTTCCAACCACAGATCAAAAACACTATAGGTATTTATTGAAAAAAAGATCCACATATCAGTGGACCCACACAGTTCAAATCCATATTGTTCAGGGATCAACTGTAGTGATATGATGTGGAAAGAGCCTGTGTCTGTCTATGCTACTTCCTAGCTGTTCCCCCTTGGGGAAATTCCTTCCCCTCTGTGAACCTCAGTTTCTTCATCAGTAAAATGGGAACAAGAAACTTACCCTGCCTTCCCCACAGCATTGTCAGGGGCCTTAGGAAGAATTATGACCACAAAAGCATTTTGTAAACTCCTCGGACCTATAAATAGGTTGACGGTATGGGCAAGTTGCTGCTGAGCACTGAGACACCCCCTCCTTGCTGTGTCCCTGCCCCCGGGCTGTGCATCATCTAGGAGAGCCGGGCAGGGCAGGCATTTCCCGGTCAAAGCGGATTGCCACAGAGAGATGCAGATGGCAGTTGTGAGGAATGTCCCCATGGGCCTCAGGAGGACAGAGGTGCTCACTCATGCAGCCAGCATGTCCTAAGTGTCTCTTCTGTCCAGACCTTGCCCTCAGCACTAGGAACACAGCCTCACAGAGCCCCCAGACCTGTGGGGCAACCAAAGGGTGAATAGTGATCACAGGGCTGTGTGGATGCTATCCCGACAGGAGAAGTAGCCCCACTGCCCTGGACCCCAGCAGGGGCCCTGATCCTGTTTTGAAGGAGGGTCACGAAAGGGGTCAGCCAGGCAGCAGGAATAGCATGTGGCCCAGCCCAGCACTCATGTACCCTGTTGGATCTTGGTGCTTTGCAGAGCGCTCCAGTGGTCCCACTGGGAATCCCGTAACATCTGGTGACATGTTATTATTTCCAGGATCACCCTGAGGTGGCTGCGGATGGAGTCCTGTGCCCTTTTGCAGGTGTTGGCTGCTCCTTCAAGGTAAGCATCAGAGTGTAGGAAAGAACACCATTGACTACAGCCCTAGACTGCTGCGCCTCCCCACGGCAGCCCCTCCAGGGTTTTCCCACATCAAGCTGCTCCTCTGGATGTCCCTTACATTAATGACCATCTCAAACAACAAATCTCACTAGTATATTATTTCTGTATTCAGCAAAGTTCTTCTTAATGTCTCATCTCAGTATTGTAGCATCACTAAAATCACCCCCCAACCCCCGTGCCTCTCTCCATGGTGCTGAATCACCACAGCATCCAAGACAGGACAGAATTGTTGCTTAGAAGCTGGGATGCACATGGCTCACCGTGAGCATGTGCGATGCCAGGGCCCTCCCAATCCCCTTCACTGCACACGAAACAGCTTCTCCTTTGCTGGGTGAATGGATCTGACTTTCTCTGGGAATCGTCTCTGCTTTCACTGATCAGCCCCGCTATCTTGGCAGGGGAGCGCGAAGCTCATGCAGGAGCATGAGGTCACCTCTCAGGCCGCCCACCTAAGCCTGCTGTTGGGGTTCATGAAACAATGGAAGGCCCGGCTGGGCTCGGACCTGGGGTCGGGCCCCATGGCCCTGGAGCAGAATCTGTCAGACCTGCAGCTGCAGGCGGCCGTGGAGGTGGCTGGGGACCTGGAGGTGGACTGCTACCGGGCACCCTGCTCTGAGAGCCAGGAGATGCTGGCCCTACAGCACTTCATGAAGGAGAAACTGCTGGCTGACCTGGAGGGGAAGCTGCGTGTGTTTGAGAATATTGTCGCTGTCCTCAACAAGGAGGTGGAGGCCTCCAACCTGGCCCTGGCCGCCTCCACCCACCAGAGCCGGCTGGACCGCGAGCTCATCCTGAGCTTGGAGCAGAGGGTGAGCATGGGGGGCAAGGTCGCCTCAAGGCCGGCCCAGGGACTCCCCTCCGCCCCATCTTGTCTCCAGAGCAGTGGGTCAGCCTTCCTCCGAAGCACTCTCCCTGCTCCCAGCAGTCACTCTCCCATCAAGCAGTTCTTCTACTATGTCCCCAGACCTTGTAGGTGGAGCACTCAGAAGTTATAGTTAAGGTCAGTCCCCCCCACCCAGTGCTTTCATTTCCTTTGCTTGAGTTTCTCTCATGGTAGGGTACTTCCTTCCCGAGATGCTCATTTCATTGCTGGACATTTTTCACTGTTAGAAAATTCTAACACCAGACTGAAGTCAGCCTCTCTGTGTCTTTCCTGCATTGTTCCTGGCCTTGCCCCCTCAGGGCCCACAAAACAAATCTGCCTCCTAGACCCTGTGGAAGCCCTTCAGAGATGAGCAGTTAGTGGTTATATTCTATCTGAGTATTTCCTCCTTTAGGCTAATCACCCCTGGTGGCCTTTCCTTCATCTCAGCATGTCATTTTATGCTGTTCTCATATGCTCTGGCTTGGTCCCTAAAGGATTCCACACATCCGAATGATGGTCCCAGACCAACTCCAGTTAGTCCACTTATCTGAAAGTTCTTGGTAGTGTGGGACTGTTTTCTCCTCCTTTGTTCTAGAGCTTATACTTCGTTTAATATAACTAGTCACCATGTTACTATCGCCTTCTTTTTTTTTTGCAACATTGCATCACTGTCTCATGTTGAGTTAGGCCTGGATTTTAGTTCCAGCTCCAACATTAACTTGTTCTGCAGGTCTAAGCAAGTCACTTTCCCTCTTAGGACTTCAACTTTGTCATAAGTAAAATTGGGGATTCAATTTCTTTAAGAATATTCACTTCCACTTCTGACTTTCCTACATGAGCACACCCAAGAATATTTCTGTAGTCTTTAAATGTCAATGGGGAACCCTACCGGAAGAGCCAGGTGCTGGGTTCGAGAGACCGAATAAAGCCTTTATTTAAGTAACTCTTCCCCAGTGGCCTTCCTGAGGGCAGCGACTGTGTCTTCAGTTCAACAAACTTTCTGGCTCTCCTCTTTCATGCCAGGCATCATGCAAGGCATGCACAGAAAGGGAAAACAAGTATGGTCCCAGCCCTCGGAAGGGAGACATCTCTCTGGTAGCAAAGGTAGAAAACGAAATCTCATGAAACTGCTATAAGGGCTCTGGAAGAACACAGATGAGAGAGAGGGACCAGCTGAGCTAGGGCAGTGGTTGAGTGCTTCCCAGAGGAAGGGTGACGTGAGCGAATTTCTGACAGAGGAATAGGAGTTGGCCGTTGGAGAGGGTTCCAGGCAGGAGATAGAGCATGTGCAAAGGCAGGGGCCCCTGCCCGAGGGAGACATCGTCGGGAAGGCAGTTTTTAGCAGGACCTTCTCCAGGCCAGGTTTCGTTGTCCCTGGCTAAATGGGCGTCCCCACAGGTGGTGGAGCTGCAGCGGACACTGGCCCAGAAAGACCAGGCCCTGGGCAAGCTGGAGCAGAACCTGCGCCTTATGGAGGAGGCCTCATTTGATGGCACCTTCCTGTGGAAGATCACCAACGTCACCCGGCGGTGCCAGGAGTCAGCCTGCGGCCGCACCGTCAGCCTCTTCTCCCCAGGTAACACCTCCTCAGGGGCACAGAATATAGCATGGGGGACAGCCAACTCTGTGTCTAGTTAGGCCTGTGTCCTCTTCAGGCCACCTACCGTGCTGGGACCACAGAGGCGGTTGGTGCCTGGCTCAGCATGTAGAACGTGGGCTGTTTGCACTGCCACACCTTGCACCTCCCCGAGTCCCAGTCATATTCTGCAGGGAAGGTTAAAATTGTTATTTTATCTGCCGTCATGTGGCTGTCAGATGCAAAAGACAGTGTGCCATGAACCAAAGCTTGTGCAAATGAGCGGATGCAGAGGGTGATTGTCACAGGCAAATACTGTGGCACCCTAGCCCTCGGAGACCCCGTGGTCTGAAATAAAACAAGCGGAGAACTACGTGTGCGATTGTGGGTAGCACGTTAGTAAAAACTGAGTTAATCGGGGCAGTTCTTATTTACTTCTGGGATCCCAGGGCCTCGCACAATGCCTTGCATAAAGTACTCACACAGTAAATGTTTCCCTTAATGACTGATTTCAGATTATAAAACAATGTGTATATTGTGCATTAAATGCTCAGCCGAGTGTGCCCTTCCCCTCTCCTCATTCATGTGTATCTATGTAAATGGGCTCATTAAGGAAGATCTCTGCAGATGACGATTTGGACGGCCTTTCCCTTTTGCCCCAGGTTCATACCGTTCCTATCCATCAGCTCCTTTGAAGCACCCCAGCCCAGACCAATAGGGCTAGTGTATGAAAAGAGGCATCCGAGTTTGCTCCACCCCACAGAGCAGGGCTGGGTCCCAAAGCCAAACCTTTCCTCAGGAGCAGGGCAGCCCCTTCAGGGGGTGGCCCACCTCCAACATGTAGGTTTTTCCTCCTCTTCTTTCCCGAGAGGGACAAAGCAAGCAGTGTGCCTGGCTCCCTGTTCTACCAAACATAACGGGCAGAGATAAGTCAGTGTCAGCCTGTCTCTCCTCTGCTCCTTCCTGCCTGCCCCGACCTCCTGTCCACAATCACCCCCTCCCAGGGGGGCCCTTGTGGTGACAGCCTCCGGAACCCACATGCACGGTCCTTTCAGCTGCTGAGCGAGAGCCCACAGGCCCCTGTGCTTAGTCGCCAGTGGGTACCAGTAGGTGATTTATCCCTCAGGGGCCTTTGCCAAGGGTGCCCGGCAGAACTGGGGGCCGCCCCACTCTTCCCTGGCCTCCAGGAGCCCCCAATAATTTGGCTTAGGGCAGCCGAAAGAGGTCACTTTTGGGATATAGGAGTCCTGGCCCCTAATCCTGGCTCTGCTCCCAGCATACTGTGGGGCCAGACACTAACACTTTGCTGGGCTTGGTTTCCTGACTGCAACATGCAGGTCAGTTAAATCAAAAGTATGGTCTCTGGGCCAACAGCATCACTGTCCCTATTGGACATGCAGATCTCAGTCCTCACCCAGCACTCCTGAGTCTGAAACTCTGGGGGCAGGGCCTGGCAACCTGTGCTTCTGATGGCCAGTTGGCAGCCACTAGGCTAGATGAGCTCCAAGATTTAGGTCTCCTTGGACTGTATGTAATTGAGAAGAACACTGAGCTCCAGCCCCAGATATCTTAGTTTTGAGCCACAGGCCTTGGGCATGCCTAACCGCTGGTCCCAGTTTCCTCATCGGCAAAGCTAGCACGCCCCAGCTACCTCTGTGCTGATTCTGGCTTCCACATTCTAGCTTTCTACACTGCCAAGTACGGCTACAAGTTGTGCCTGAGGCTCTACTTGAATGGGGACGGGACGGGGAAGAGGACCCACCTGTCGCTCTTCATCGTGATCATGAAAGGAGAGTACGATGCTCTGCTGCCATGGCCTTTCCGGAACAAGGTACAGGCTAAGGGAGGAAGTGGGGGGGGGGAGCCTGGGTCCTGGTCCTGGTCTAGCCATGAACCTGCTGGGTGCCCTGGACAAGTGCTTGGCCTCTCTGCATTATCAGCTTCTCCTTTGATAAAACAAGAGCCTGAGTTCACATCTAATAGCCAGGTTCCCTCCAGCATCATGAGTCCAGGGGAAAAAATGCCTGGACCCACATCCCAGGGAGGCATGTAGAAATAAAATTCACATGGGGGAGTGAATAAGGAAAATTTCCTGGAGGAGGTGCTGTGGGGCCACTCTGAACTAGGAGGATTTTCAGAAAAAAAGAAGGCAGCAGATGCTACCACACATTTATTAAAATGTCCAAAATCCAAAACACTGACAACACGCAACACTGGTAAGGATGTGAAGCATTGCTGGTGGGAATGCAAAATGGTGTGGCCACTTTGGAAGACAGTTTAATGCTATGTTACAAAATTAAACATACCCTTCCCATATGATCCAGAAATCATGCTCCTTGGTATTTACCAAATGAATTGAAAACTGAGTTCTACACAAAAACCTCCACATGGGTATTTATAGCAGCTTTATTCATTGCCAGACTTGGAAGTTGCCTAGATGTCCTTCAGTAGGTAAATGGATAAACAAACCATGTTACATGGAGACAACTTAATATTATTCAGCACCAGAAACAAATGAGCTATCAGGCCATGAAAAGACATGGAGGAAGCTTAAATGCGTACTCTAAGGGAAAGAAGCCAACCTGAAAAGGCTATATTACACTGTATGATTCTAGCTATATGACATTCTGGAAAAGGCAAAACTGGCGACAGTAGAAAGATCAGTGGTTGCCAAGGGTTGGGGGAGAGCGGGAGGGATGACTAGGCAGAGCACAGAGTATGTTCAGGGCAGTGAAACTATCCTGTAGGATACTACAATAATGGGTACATGTCATTCCACATTTGTCCGAATCCATAGAATGTACAACACCAAGAATGAACCCTGGGGTAAACTGTGGACTTTGGGTGATAATAATGTGTCAATCTAGGTTCATCGATTGTAACACGTGTCCCACTGTGGTACGAGGTATTGATGGTCTGGGAGGTTGTATAGGGGCAGGAAGAGTATGGGAAAATCTCTGTATTTTCCATTCAACTTTGCTGTACACTTAAAACTTTTCTAAAAATAAAGTCTATTAAAAAATGTTTAAAAGGGCAGGAGCACCACAGTGGTTTGGATATGAGTCAGTAGGTCAATGGTTCCCACACCTGCTGGGGATTTTAAAAATACCAGTGACTGGGTCCCACTACAGTAAGTGGTGAGGCCTGAGCCTCGGGGTTTTAAAAGCCTTCCCAGGGGATTCTAAGTGCAGCCAGCTTTGAGAACCACTGCAGTGGGCAGTCGGAAGACATTTTGTGTCCCAGTGACATGTATGAGGGAAGAGGGTTTGTGTCACTGAGGTCATCAGCTTCTTGGGGGTACACATACGAGCTCTGTGCAGACAGAAGCCCAGTGCACATTTTCAGGCATTGATTGACAGCCCCAGAGCAGAAGGGGCTGTTCTTGCCGCCCTGCCTTACCCAGGGTGTTCCAGCAGAGTTAACTACTGAACACCTCTGAGCAGAAAGGGGTATTACAGGTTGAGGCCAGCCTCCTTGTCAGTGCTCAGTCCCACCTCGAGCCGGCAACAGCCAACCAAAATTGTGGCATCTGAATTCTCTCATCCTGTTGGATAGACCATGATCCCTAATTATAGGACAGCCCCCAGGCTGGCTCAGAATACATGGTGCTTCCATTCCCAGAGGCTTACTATGCTCCAGGTGCAGTCTTTACACTGTTTCTTCAGCTTCTAACCAGCCTGAGTTCAGGGTCCGAGGGGCTGCACAGGTGGCAGACACAAACCAGCTCTGAGCCCCTGGGGGCACTGCCCAGGGCCTGACCTCCCATCCCCCTGCCCTGGCCTGCAGGTCACCTTCATGCTCCTGGACCAGAACAACCGTGAGCACGCCATCGACGCCTTCCGGCCTGACCTGAGCTCAGCGTCCTTCCAGCGGCCCCAGAGTGAAACCAACGTGGCCAGCGGCTGCCCGCTCTTCTTCCCCCTCAGCAGGCTGCAGTCACCCAAGCACGCCTACGTGAAGGACGACACCATGTTCCTCAAGTGCATTGTGGAGACAAGCACGTAGGGCAGACGGGACAAGCAGCCACACCTGCCTCCTGAGGGAGCACCAATCCAGACTGGAGGGGTCCTGCCCTTGGTGTCCAAGATCCCGAGGCACAGTGATAGGCCGGGGCTGGCCTGACCTGAGCAGGGCTGAGAGACCGACTGTGGCAGCCATCAGCTTAGGAATGCAGGACCTTGTGCTGAGCCTGCAAAGGCAGAGAGGGTCCGGAAGGAGGTGGCGGCAGAACTGTTCCCTCTGCACTGACCACATAACACTGGAGGCCTGGCAGCTAGCCCTGAATGTTGAGATAGACTCTTACTGAGATGGGCAGGCAGTGGGGGTTAGACCTGGGACATGGACGGTCATCTAGAGGACCTGAGCTTGGGAAAGTCTGTGCAGGGCCACTAGGGAGAACTGCAGACCTTCTCGCTGTCTTCCTGCCTGGGTCAGAACCGAGGGATGGAAGAGACAGGTTGCCAAAGTGAATCCAGTCTGTCCAGGCATGCACTGAGCTCCCCATGACTGGAGGTGACCAGGCAAAGCCAAAGGCTACAATGGGATGGGGGAAGGCATCCAAATCGGGGGTTGGGATTGAAGACCTTCAAGAGCCCTCCCAGCCTAGACAGTCTCTAACACTAGGCCTCTTGGCCCGCCCAGGTGAGGCCGGTAGCTGCAGGGGCTCTGGGAACACTCAGGAGCCTCACGTGCTCCAGGCTCTTTACTCGGGTGGGTGGAGCGGGCCCACGTGGCATCTGACACCCAGGCCCGCAGCTCAGCCTCCCCCACAGGCAGAGGCGCACACAGGCCCTGCATCCCGCGACTCCCTCAGCCGAACTCCCCTCCCTGAGCTCCCAGGAACAGCCGGAAGGAGTGTGAAGTAGGAGAGAGGCATGAACTCTCTGCTCCCTGCCTGGGGGGCCCCACCTTCCACGCTTTCCAGAGTCCCATGTCACCTGATTAACCAAGGTATTTACTTTTCTCTCATTGACCGATCAGTGTCTGTGAGCCACTAGCAGAGGTTGTTCTTTTAAATATGTATAAAACGAAAGAAAGAATTTTTTTTAAAACCTGTTTTGATGTTTTCATGACGTGTATGATCCTGGAAGCTGGTCGTAACTGAGCCAAGTTTGAAAAGACCATGGCCGCATCTTGGTGGCCCCACCAGTTCTGCAGGTAACACCTACACTGGTGTGCTGGCAGGAACGTCCCCTCTGCCTCAGTGTGCCACCCTAGCTGGGCCCTGTGGACCTCACAGGAGGTGCCAATGGGAGAAACTGCAGAGAGAAAGGCTTGGGCACTGCTGCCTACCTATCATGCCTGGCTCTGCCAGCTCACGGGGTTTCCTTGGGGCCCAGACACAATAATGGAGCTCTCGGGCTCTGTTAGTGCGATGGCATTTTGCCGTGTGTGAAGGGACATGTCAGACTCCTTTTTCTTGTCCCCACTAGTGGCAGCCTGTCAGTAATGGAGACAGACTTGCTTCCTTGGTGCGTGTGAATAGCAAGGGAAGGTCTGGGCTCGCAAGTTGTGGGGATGTCCCAGAGCTGGTGTCCTGGCAATAACATCCTCACCCTGCTCGCTGAGCACCAAGCTCACAGGGGTTGTGATTGAAGCTACTGCTTCCGACAGCGACAGCGCTACAGCTGTGATGGCTTATACATACCTGATGGGATGAGGTAGGCTCTTCTGGGTGGGAGGCAGCCATTCTTTCAGCAAAGCCTTACTGAGGCCAACTGTGCCAGACCCTAGGGAGGGAGAGTTAAGATGTGCACCCTACCCTCAGGAAACTCTGAGCTCGGTGGGAGAAACTGGTACATAAGAGAAATTCAGAGAAAGCACAGGACTCCAGAGCCTTTGAGTGAAGCAGGGAGGGGCTTCATGGAAGAGGTGGTATTTAAACTCAGCCTTAAAATATCTTGAGACAGGCCCTGGCTGGTTAGCTCAGTGGTAGAGCGTTGGCTCTGCGTGTGGAAGTCCTGGGTTCGATTCCCTGTCAGGGCACAGGGGAGAAGCATCTATCTGCTTCTCTACCCTTCCCCCTCTCCTTCCTCTCTCTCTCTTCCCCTCCTGCAGCCAAGGCTCCATTGGAGCAAAGTTGGCCCAGGCCCTGAGAACAGCTACATGGCCCCTGCCTCAGGCGCTAGAATGGCTCTGGTTGCAACAGATGGCTCTGGTTGCCCCAGATGGATTGAGCATCACCCCCTGGTGGGCATGCAGAGTGGATCCCGGTTGGGTGCATGTGAAAGTCTGTCTGACTGCCTCCCTGCTTCTAACTTGGGAAGAGTACAAATATATATATATACTTTGAGATGCAGAAGACTGGTGTGTGGGGGAGAATACAGACTCAGGTGGGAAGCAGACACAGCTCCGATAGAGTCTGTGAGGTGGGACCCCGGAGGGGAAGGCAGGAAGGTAGGTTGGGCTGGAGCACAGAAGGATTGAGGTCAGTTTCAGCTGCTGGGAGGTGAATCAGCTGTGTGTGACCCTGTGGACTGTGAACAGCAGGATGAGGCAGTGACTTAAAACATTTACTAATTTATCTTCCAACAAAGCCCTATGTTAAGTGCACCAAGCACCTGACATCTCACCACTTCAGAAGTAAAAGAATTGAAATGATATATTTATAATACATAAAATATTTACCTTTGTTGAGGTACTTCAGTATTAAAAAAGATACTTAATATAAACTCCAATTTCAGAGTCCTTAAGAAATAGTAGTCTTTCTCCCACCACCGGATGGTTTCACATCTTATTTCATTGCCTACTTCCAGGTCACTGTTAAATACTAGGAACGGGTGTCCTTATTGGGTTCCTCATTTCAACTGGAAGGTTCCCAGGGTGTCGCCCAAAGAGCCTGTTGACCAGGCAGTCGTGCCCTTCTAACTGTCACATAAACATGACGTGAAGATGACAGACTCGTCTTCCTGAAATTTGAAAGCTCAAAAACCCTTGACAATTTTGTCAATTACACATCGGCAAAGCTGAGAAAGAGCTTGCTGGAGGTTTCTACGCTTTCTTTTCTTAAGGAGTCAGTTCCTTACTTTATGAGTCTCGGTACCTCTGGGGTCCAAGTGGGAAAAGGAGAAAACCCAGGGAGGCCAGGCCAGATTAAGGCCTCTGCCGGGCTCCCCCCCTCTGAAGCCTGGATAGAAAGGACCCTGGACCCAGAGTCTGTTTTTCTTTTCTTTTCTTTCTTTCTTTTTTTCTTTTTTTTTTACAGAGACAGAGAGTCAGAGAGAGGGATAGATAGGGACAGACAGAGAGGAATGGAGAGAGATGAGAAGCATCAGTTATTAGTTTTTCGTGGTGACACCTTAGTTGTTCATTGATTGCTTTCTCACATGTGCCTTGACCGCGGGCCTTCAGCAGACCAAGTAACCCCTTGCTTGAACCAGCGACCTTGAGTCCAAGCTGGTGAACTTTGCTCAAACCAGATGAGCCCGCGCTCAAGCTGGCAACCTTGGGGTCTCGAACCTGGGTCCTCTGCATCCCTGTCCGATGCTCTATCCACTGCGCCACCGCCTGGTCACGCCCCAGAGTCCTTTAACCTGGTTTCAGATCCTGACTACTCTTTCCTAGCTGGGTGACGTTGGACAAGTCGCATGAGTAGCTCTAAGCTCAACTGTCCCTAGTCCAGTAGGGTTCTGACGATCAGCTGTTACTACAGCAGAAGGTCCTGACACTCGGCAGGTTCCCAAGAATATTTGCTGAAGTTGATGCTCTGGTGGGTTGTGTTCCTGGTTCATTTAAGGGGGAGCATCCCTTATTATTGTGGGTTTTTTTAAATTTTTATTTATTTATTCATTTTAGAGGAAAGGGAGAGAGAGAGAGAGAGAGAGGGAAAGAGAGAGAGAGAAAAGGGGGGAGGAGCAGGAAGCTTCAACTCCCATATGTGCCTTGACTGGGCAAGCCCAGGGTTTTGAAACGGCAACCTCAGCATTCCAGGTCAACGCTTTATCCACTGCGCCACCACAGGTCAGGCTAAGGGGGAGCATCCCTAAAGCCTTCCACCAATAAGTTGTTTATTAGGTGTTCACTCAGCAAATCCTCCTGACACCCCCTGTGCTAGTCTTGGCAATCAGCGTCAACATTGCCTGTGCGTGGGGTGGGGGTGGGGGCACGGACAGTAAATAAACACATAAAAATGTGTCTTGCTGCAGTGAGGGGTGGCCAAGGGCCTAAAAAGGGAGCAGCTGGTTGCCTGGGTGGTCCCCCTGGGGCCAAGCCAGGTGCCTGCCCCGAGCCCAGCAGCATATGGAAGGCAGTGATGGGCACTTGCATTCCCAGCCCCCTGCCTGCTCTCCTGGTGCCTTTTCTGGAATGCTCCAGGCCCTCCCCGGTGGCTGGGCCTCCACGCCGTGAGAGGGCCTTCTGGCTAAGGCCTTCCACCAGAGCTGGCCAAGGCCAGGGAGGGGAGGCAGCAGCATCAGAGAACGTACCTGCCCTACTTCAGGGGGGCCGAGGGGGGGGGGTAAGAGAGGGTAGGGAATGATGGCCTTCAGCAGCCTCTCCAACATCTTTGCCAAGGACTGGGAGGTGGCCTTAAGAGTAGGGGCCAGGTGGTTCCAGGGGCTGCTGGGATCGCAAAGATCCTGTTGCTTTGTCCTGGAAAAGTAGTAGAAACATTTAAAATAAAAATCCTAAGATTGTCATTTCAGGACCCCATCCAACCTTACCTTTATCTCAGGTCTCAGCCTTGTTGTGGGGTCCACGGCTGATTCCGAGGGGGTCACAGAACAGTATGAGGTTGTAGCTGACAGACGGGCAGAAGTTGGTTTGAGGGTGACCGGGTGAGGGGACTACTGCATACCAGCCGTGTGTGAGGGTCCCTCCCCTGTCTACAGATGAGGAGGCCGGAACTACTCCAGCGGACTGCACACTGACCGTGTGTCCGTGTCACCCTGAGGGCTGGCTAAGCATAGAGAGCCACCCCACTCCACCTCCAGTGTTTTGACTCAGTAGTCTTGGGGAGGGACCTAGAATTTGCGCTCTTCCCACATTTCCAGTTGATGCTGATTCTCTTGGTCGGGGACCGCACTTTGGGGACCTCTTCCCTACCCAATAGAGCTCCCTCTGAGTAAGTTTTCCTAGGCAGACCATACATTCAGCATGACCCACTTGGCAGAGCAAGGACTTACGATGAATTGCCTTCCCTGTACAGGTATTAGAGGGTTCCGTTCCTGAGTGTCACGCTGGTGCCCCGCCCTCAGAGGACCGCCCCCAGACCCTACACTCAGTCTGCTGTGAGTGCTTCTCCTGACCACAGGACACGAGCCTCCTTGAGCATGGGCACATCCATCAGTGAGGGCAAGTGACTGCTCACCATGAGTTTGCCCCCGGGACAAGGAATGTGCAGAACTGGTGGGGGGGGGGGCGTTGGAAAGCGTGGGGAAAACTCTCAGAGACTTCCAGAACAGAATACACATGCATAGCCTGGCAAGCTGAGTGATGGGGGAAGCAGACCAGTTGCTTCTGTACGTGCACACGCCAGGAAGAGAGTGACGGGGCAGCCACAGACTCGGATGAGACTCGGATGAGACGTTCCCTGCAGCAAGCACTGTAACGAGGGGTGACCTGAACATGGGAAGCAGACTGCGACTGAGAGCTGAGGAACACATCTGTTTTATTCCCCCTGTGGGTACACGTGGCTTCTCTGTCAGCTTGAACAGAGCGAGAGTACTTTCATTTGTGCCGCACACCTTATTAATAATTAGGCTGTTAAATAATGACATCATATATGAGGGTATTTTATTAATAACCACAGCTGCCATTTATTGAGTGCCTACTATGTGCCAGATACTTGACATCTGCAATCTCGTTCAGTCCTCCCCAAACTCCAAAAAGGTAGGTGTTGAGATGGATCCCATTTTACAGATGAGGAAACTGAGCCCAAGACAGCTTAACTAAGGTACCAGTCATTAGGAAATGACAGGGCTATGGTCTCCCCATCTCTAAACTGTCACTTTCCACCCCATCCTCCTGCCCCTCATTTCCTGAACACCTGCTCTGTGCAAGGCCCTGACGGGGACCGCAAGATAAATCATTCAGGTAGTGAACTTGCTCAACAAACTGTTTTTAGGCATTTACTATTTTGTATGGGCTTATTATAGCCTGCCTTATTTCAGAAAGCACTTAAACACAACTTCTTCACCTGATATACAAGAAAATAAAAATGTACAAATGTGGTCATGGGATGGGTGGCAAATGGAAGAGAAGTCGGAAAGGTCAGGAGACGCCAGGAATGAGACAGGTAGGTACACAAGCTATAGACCTTGAGATCCAACATGTTACAGGGACAGGCCGCAGATTGTCCTCTGAGCTTTCTAGCAGGCAGAACCCAACCCATGTGGTTCAGGGTCCATAAGACATGAACAGACCAGTGGCTGAAGGGAAACAGGACTCTCCAATGCCGGAGAGACCAGAGGGGCATTTTCCTAGCGAGCTGGCGTGAAGAGCTGGCCCTGTGGAACCTGAGGAGTCGTGTCCCCAAACAGGACTTAATGCACGTAGGGCACATAGCTCAGGGCTGTCTCCTGTACTGCCCTTTGTGCTGGCCCAACTCCCAAAGCAGAGAGGCAGCTCAGAAGAGAGAGGCGGGTCCCGCAGGACAAGCCTGCCACTCTGTAAGCTATTATACGTATATGCAGGGTGTATGGCAAACACTGGCAGCCCACTAGCTAAACGCAGCCCTCAGGTAAGCTTTGTCCTGAAAAGTGTATTGAAATTGTATTAGTTGTCCACCTTAAACAGATTTCACATAAAAATCAGATTTTGGTGGTGCATTTAAAAGAAAAATGGATTTGACAATGGGGCCCCAAGAACAAAGATTGGGCAGAGCTGAGTAGTCTTCCGTGGTTCCCCAGAGGCCCTTCGTCTTCAACCATGCGCCCTGGCTTTGCAGGTCACTGGGAGCTTGCAGCCACTCCTGGGAGTTTGGAATGTGGCACATTACTGTGCATTCGAGCACTCAGAGTCTTAGTTCCTGCTCCTTGGGTTTGGGGCTGGGCTCAGACAGGTGTCTGTCTAACAGGTGATTGTCATGCAGGTGCTCTCTCCTGAGCGGCCCTGGAGGATGGTGTGGGCCTGTGGTGATTGCAAAGCTACTCAGCACTGCTGATCCAGATAAATGGATGATAGTGTCTCTTTCCACACAACTTTTGGCGAATACAGTGGGTTGTGAGATCAAGGCCACACTCCCCAGCAGGGGCCTGGAGGGCAGTTCCTAGGAGTTGCTGGGGAAGCCCTGAGTCGCATGCTATAAATTACAGTGCTGCTCAACATTAATCCCATCTGGGGGACTTTATAACCCCTGTTCCCCAACACCATGCTCAGGCCACTTCCCAGACCAAATAAATCAAATTCCCTAATGAGAACACAGGCATCAGCATTTTAAAGCTCCTCAGATGACCCATCGTTTCTATAAACGCTCCCTGAAACGAAGTAGCCAGGTTTTACATATTAAAATTAAAACCTCAAAAGCATTGTTTTAAAAAAAGAAACTGCCAGGTGTGAGGAGGTGGGGCTGCAGAAGGAGCCCCTTCTCTGAGTCAGGTGGGCATGGAGGTGAGCAAAGCCCCCCCCCCCCCCCCCCCCGAGACAGAGACTGGAGGGGTGAGGGAGTGGACAGCTGGAATGCCGTGAGCACTGGGGGGGGGACAGCTGAAGCAGGAGCACTTCACCCAGCCTGGGGGACTCCAGCTCCCCACTCTCCCCCATCCTCCATAGGAGAGTCCTGGGCTGAGTTTGGGGAATAAATACCATGCAGCCACATAAAGAAGGAAACCCAGCCAAGACAAGGGTACAGTCCAAGGCTCTGAGGCCCCCACGGAGGGGGGAGAAGTGGAGCTGAAGGTTCTGGCGCAGCGGGATCAAGGGTGGAGTCTCAGAAGAGGCCACAGAGGAGGGAAGGGGCCAAATCACAAAGGCCTTGCATGCCAAGCTAACAAAATTGAACTTGACCCTGAGGCTAGGGAGAAACTCTGGAGGTTTTTAAGTCATGTGGAAGAACAAACCCCTAATGGGCTGGGGTTATCAAGGAGGGCTTCCTGGAGGAGGTCAGCCTTGAGCCAAGGGATGAGTAGGATTTGGAAAGCTGGCAGAGAGGGAGAGGTGTAGGTATTCTGATCAGTTGCTGCAGTTAAAACTCTTCCCTCCACCATACCCTTTGAAACTGAGTCACAGACTGCCTGTGTTAAAAATGTGTTTGTCTGTTATTTGAAAGCTGTGGTTTCTCTTTAACAGATTCTGGGCCCCATCCTTTGACCAGGAAGGAATAAAGAACGCATCCTTTTGCCCAGAGAACGAATTATTGAAATACAGTGGGCCTCACCAGGGTGTATGGCGTCACTCGTCTGGGTCCTCCAATAGCTCCAAACTTCTAACTGGTCAAAGTTTTCAGTACATTTTTATGGGCTGCCTCAAAACCAATTGGAAGCTTTTTTTCCATAAACGCTCCCTGAAACAAAGTAGCCAGGTTTCACATATTGAAATTAAAACCTCAAAAGCATTGTTTTTAAAAAAGAAAAAAAGATACAGGCTCATTGCAAGGCCTCAGCTCACAAAACTCACATCAGAGTCCAACAGCATTTGCTGGGTCTCTCTTTCTGCAAAGCTAATAATGGTCAAGTTATAAGGATGGTGATCACCACTGGTCACCTGTTTATCCATTTACTCAGCACACACTTACTGGGCATTTACTGGGAACCAGGCTTTAAGCTGAGCACCAAGATGAGAGATGCCATAGGCGTGAATGGTCCGTCCCCGCCCCATCTAGGCTCAACATACTTCACAGTTTACAAAGTTGTCACATGTGACTCTGTGAGCTGTATGTAGTTTTATCCCCATTTTCAGAGTAGGAGATTGAGGCTCTTGCCCCAGAGTCAAGATGCTAGTAAGTGGTAGAACTTGACTTCGGGTCACCCAAGTTCAAACGCTAAGCTCTGTCTACTCCACCTGACTCCTTTTTTTTTTTTTTTTTTTTTTAAATAGTTTTTTTTATAATCTTTATTTATTCATTTTAGAGAGGAGAGAGAGAGAAAGAGAGAGAGAGAGAGAGAGAGAGAGAGAGAGAGAAAGGGGGGAGGAGCTAGAAGCATCAACTCCCATATGTGCCTTGACCAGACCAGTACAGGGTTTTGAACTGGCGACCTCAGTGTTCCCAGGTCGACGCTTTATCCACTGCACCACCACAGGTCAGGCTGACTCCTTTTTTTTTTTTTTTTACAGGGACAGAGAGAGAGTCAGAGAGAGAGAGAGAGATAGGAACAGACAGGAACAGAGAGGTGAGAAGCATCAATCATTAGTTTTTCATTGCCGTTACGACACCTTAGTTGTTCATTGATTGCTTTCTTATATGTGCCTTGACACCGGGCCTTCAGCAGACCGAGCAACCCTTGTTGTGCCAGTGACCTTGGGTCCAAGCTGGTGAGCTTTTGCTCAAGCCAGATGGGCCCACACTCAAGCTGGCAACCTCAGGGTCTTAAACCTGGGTCTTCCACATCCCAGTCCGACACTCTATCCACTGCGCCACCACCTGGTCAGGCATCTACCTGGCTCCTTTTTAAGCAATACTATCTAACTGTTATAGGCTTAGGTTGGACAACAGCTCTAACAGGTTTAGCTGTCACTTATAATCTGTTTGGTATTCACCCCCACCTTAGAGCCCTGGTTTCCCTTTGGGGGTAGTTCCCCACTGTGAGGAAGGGAAGAACTAGCATCCACGTCCCATAGCCACCATCACTGCAAAAGTCTAGTGAAGCGAAATTCTGTCCCAACATCTCCTCCTCCTTGGACAGTGGACAGGCACGTGTGAAACGTAACGTCTTCCAATCAGATATTCGTTCCTGGGGCTGCCTCTTGAGCGAGTGGTGAGGGAACCCTGATGGGTCAAAGTTAGTCTCAGTTTAGGACCCTGGATCAGATTGTGCCTGCAGCTTTCCCTTTGCTGGGGTTCCTCTTCTGTCTTGGCTCCGCCCTTTGTCCAAGCCTGTTCTCCAGCCTCTTGTAGGTTCTGTGAGCCTCACTATCTTCCAGTAAGTCCCTTCTTGCTTAAGATGACCAGAGATGATAATGGTTACTTGTAACCTAGAATCCTGACTGATACAAGGTCATCCTGTTTACAGAGCTAGCAGGAAATAACTACCTCCCATGGTGCGGTGGGCACTGACCCAAAAGATTACCAGGAAAACCATTTTTTTTTTAATATATTTTATTATTATTAATTCTAATGGGGTGACATCAATAAATCAGGGTACATATGTACAATGAAAACATCTCCAGGTTATCTTATCATTCAATTGTGTTGCATACCCATCACCAAAAGTCAAATTGTCCTCTGTCACCTTCAATCTGGTTTTCCCTGCGTCCCTCCCCTCCTCCCTATCCCATTCTTCCCTCCCTCCCCCCATCCCATAACCACCACTCTCTTGTCCATGTCTCATACCCTCACTTTCATGTCCCACCTATGTATGTAATCGTGCTGTTCTCAGTTTTTCTTTTTTTCTGATTTACTTATTTCACTCCGTATAATGTTATCAAGGAAAACCATTTTTAAATGCCATGAAAATGTTGGTATAGTCTCTCTTGCCGAGGCCCAGGAAATTTGACAACAGACAGACCCAGCTGTCCAGGTGACTTCCTGAATCCTGAAAAGCCAGGCTGGCCTCCTGTTTCACGCCTCCCTGCTGGGTTCCAGACCTCAGCCCTCAGCCAGCTTGCTCTTCCATGGGTCCACTCCCGTCTGGGTCCTTCCGGCATCTTTAGGGTCCTGTGTGTAGAAGCAGTAAAACCCAGGGTGCGGTCTGCCAAAGGAGGGATGAGCTGGGGTATACGGACGGAGGGGCAGGTGGGCAAGGAATGAGGGGACCTGCAGATGTCATTAGGTGATCGGGAGATGGGCTTTGAAAGGTCTGATCAGTGATCCGTTCTCAAGGACTGTGAAAAGATACTACATCAGTGAGGGTGCTCCAGAAAAACAGAACTAAATGGAGATACACACACACACACACACACACACACACACACACACACGTATTTGGAGATATCTTTAATTTTAAGAAATTGGCTCACATGACTATGGGACTGACTGCCAAGTCTGAAATCTGTGGGGCAGGCTGATGAGCTTGAAATTCAGGCTGTTAATCCTATAGTCCTGAGGCAGCATTTCTTCTTTGGGAAACCTCAGTGTTTGCTCTGAAGGCTTCCAACTGATTGGGTGAGGCCCACCCACGCTATCAAGGCTAATCTTTACTTAAATCAACTGACTGTAGATGTTCACCACATCTACAAAATACATCACAGCCACACCTAGATTATTATTTGATTAAACAGCTAGCTGCTGGAGCCCGGCCACATTGACACAAACGTAACTCTCAGAAAAGGGTCCTCCCCCGGTGCTGACCCCTGTGGTTGGCAGAAGGAGGTGACTGCGGGCAGGACGGACCAGCAAGTGAAATGGGTAACACTCAAGCTGACATCAGGCCATCTCCTGGCTACAGAAGAGGACACAGTTTCTCAGTTATACCAATGGGTGGGTTGCCAAATGCCAGGTTGGACATGCAGGTTTTGTTAATAGATTACTCACTGTTTGAGCCTGGGCTCCTTTCTGCTCTCCCTGTGACCCACACAGACTAAACCCCTTGCTGTAGAGGCCTGTCCCTGTCTCCCTTCTAACAGTGCTCTCCCCTTGCTTTTTGTCTGGCTGCCTAAGCATCTCTCTACTTTGGCTTGATGTCTATGCCAGCTGTCCCCACCAACCACAGATAAGTCCTAGCATCTCCTTCCTGAATGCCAACTACTCTGGATTCCCTCCCCTTCTCTTCTAACTGCCCTAACACACCGGCCACCACACAAACCCTGGACCTGCCAAAGCCTCACAGGTAGGATCCAGACCCCTGTGGTCTGAACCACATCTGGAATGAAGATCTCTCAGCTCACAGGCTCCTCCCCAGGGCATCTCCCATGCAAGATGGGTCCCCTCCATGCAGCTCTGGCCCAGATGGTTCCTCTCCTCTGTGGCAGAAGGCATATAGGACCTTGAACTGTGATTTTGGAAGAAGTGGCCATAAGATGCAGGTCTGAGTGGTCCCGTCTAAACCTCTTGGAGCTATTGTCCCAATTTAGTTCCAGTGATCGGAGAGCAGAACAGACCATAGAGACCACAGCAAGTTTCTCTGAGAGCGGCAAGAGACAGCAGAGGTTATCTTAAATCGCCACGGAATTCTGGTCACAGAGTCACAGCCTCTCCATGCTGAAAGCAGGCCCCAAGTCACTCAGTCCCCTACCCAGGCACAAAATCCCTCTGAAATTTGTGAGAAGGTCACATATCACAGAACACTCAACCAGAAGGGCTTTTAAAGAAATTCTGGCAGAAAAATTTAAGAGGACTGCTGGAGATCTGACAAAAGCAACATGACGTAAATCTCTGAGCAAATTGCGACACGTCTGCTGATCTACCCTTGTCCCACTGGCTTACCTACTGACCGGTCTGTCTCCCCCACCCCTGCAAGAGGCCGCCATTCATCTTTACTGCACATATCCCTCCGTCTCCAGCCCCCATTCCCAGCAAAGTGCCTGCCCACAGCACGTTTTCAAAAACGTCTACAGAATGTTAAAAAAAAAAATAAGGCACCTCCATTTTTAACAGATCAGGAGACTACAATGCAGGGAAGACGTAAGACCCACCTGTGGTTGGTTCCACAGCAAGTTTGAGGTTCCAGTAGGTGAAGGCTCTCTTTTCTAGGCTCCTGGGCTCACAGAGAGGGCAGGCCCTTGTCTTCTCTCATTTCCCCACAAAAGCCACAGGTAAAGGTGTTTATGGCTTGGCAGCTAACCAAGGCCACAAGCACTTCAAGAGGTCACAGTCTGACCCTGCCATCTGTTTTGTGTTTTTCCTTTTCGGTTTTTGTTTTTCTTACATTTTTAAAGGGTGTTAACAATCATGCTTTCTACTATACTTTGAAAACTCTCAGCACTTCCACGCTGAGGACCTCATAAATTGACACCCTGATTCAGGCAACGAAACACAGGCCCACCCAGCTGCCTACCTTTCAAGGGTGATAGCAGCTTTATCATAATTATTTCCAAAAACTGCACTGGAGCAATAAGTATTGATATTTGTGAAAAGCATCTTTTCCTTGTGGAGCACTTTCGTATCTGCTGACTTATCTGGTACTCGACAAGGACTTCCAAAATGAAATCACGTTCTCAAGACAGCGCCACGCGTTTAACCTACAGATGGCCAATAGGCATATGAAAAAATGTTCAACATCACTAATCATTAGAGAAATGCAAATTAAAACCACAGTGAGATACCACCTCATGCCAGTCAGAATGGCGCTCATCAGCAAAACAACACAGAATAAGTGCTGGCGAGGATGTGGAGAAAAGGGAACCCTCCTGCTCTGCTGGTGGGAATGCAGACTGGTGCAGCCACTGTGGAAAACAGTATGGAGATTCCTCAAAAAATTAAGAGTGGAACTGCCTTTTAACCCAGCTATCCCACTTTTAGGAATATACCCCAAGAACACTATAGTACTGTTTGAAATGGAGAAATGCACCCCCATGTTTATGGCAGCATTGTTCACAATAGCGAAGATCTGGAAACAGCCCAAGTGTCCGTCAGTGAATGAGTGGATTAAAAAGCTATGGTACATATATACTATGGAATACTATGGGGCCATGAAAAAGAAGGAAATATTACCTTTTGCAACAATATGGAGGGACCTGGAAACTATTATGTTAAGTGAAATAAGCCAGGCAGAGAAAGAAAAATATCATATGACCTCACTCATTTGATAAATCCAAGGAACTTTGAGAACTGAGGAAAGGAATTGAGACAGAGGAGGGATCAAAGGGGCCAGAGGAAAAGAGGACAGAGGGAAAGGGGAGGATAGGATGGGATAAACCTGAAGGGAAGGGGGGAGGGCAGTAATGGGAGAGGGGAAGGGTTGATGTTGAGGGGAATGGGGGGGATGCATTCTGAGCGACACTAGAATCTATGTAAACATAATAAATTTAAAAAAAAAGAATAAGTGAAAATCACAAGTTATTTTTATTTTCTACATTTTCCAAGTGAAAGAAAAAAGTAGAGTAACACAGTGGACCGAGGAAGAGGATGCAGGGCAGGACAGCTCTGAGGATCTTTGGCCTCTGTATCTCCCCAGCCTCCATGGGGGAGGCAAGAAGACCCAATTCCTTACGTGTGTGACCTTGGAAAAGTCACTCCATCCACCTCTTCAAGCTTCCATTCTATCCCCTGTAAACAGACCTGCTGCCTGCCAGGCCTGGCTCACCAATCACATAACAGACAGGTTGGGACACTGAGCTCCAATGGCCCTGCACATGTGACCAAACCTCTCCTTCTGCCATCTTGGCAGTCTCCTTGCCCCTTCCATCTTTATATTAGCAAATATTTCCAACACACAGAAACAGAGGAGAAGTTGTAGAGTTGAGAAAGGGAAGGATGGGAAAGAACAACTATGGACCCAGCATTGTCCAATCTTGACACCGTGCCATATTTGCTTCAGATACTTTTTCCTAAGAAATAAAACATTACAGTTGTAATTAAATCCTTGTGTACCTCTTTGCGATATCTTTGCTCTCTCCCTCCCTCCCCAGAAATAACCACTCTGCTACGTGTGGTGTCTCTGCTATTCCATGCATGTTTTAACACCTTTTCTATCTCACTGGAACCCTGACAATACAGTGTGTCCGTAAAGTCATGGTGCACTTTTGACCCGTCACAGGTCAAAAGTGCACCATGACTTTACGGACACACTGTATATATAGCACAGTTTTGAATGTATAAAACTACAGTTTTTATCACACCGCACGTATTCTACACTTTGATGCTGTCTTTTCCTAGACACTATCTATGTTGAAGCTTATAGCCTTAGTTTCTTTTTACCCTTAGGGTATTATTCCATTGTATGAATAGATCCCAATGTGTCTGACAGCTGTTGATGAATTATTAATCAATGTCTAATTTTCACAATTATATGTGGAGTCAGTGAACTAGATATAAGAGCATCTTGAATTTGATTGGTTGTAGCCAAAGTTCACTCCAAAGCAGTGGTAGTCAGTTATGTCTTTGTCAATGGTATTATGGGGGTTCCAAACATGCCACACCCTTGCCATCCCTGCCCCCTACCCACATGGGCAGACTTCTTCCTCTTTGCCAGTCTGCTGGATGTGAAATGATCTATCATGACTTTTTCATTTGTATCTCTCACAAAACCAGTGAGGTTGAACCTCGTTTCATATTTTTAGCCATCTGGGTTTCCTCTTCTGTGAATTGCCTGTTGATATCTTTACCTACTTTTCTTTTTAATTGGACTGTTTGTCTTTCTCTTGTTTGTCTACACTTTCAGTCTACTTCTTCCAGGTCCCAAAGAAAACCAGATTATGCCATTTCTCTGCTCTAGACTTCCAAAGGTCCTTCTAGAACATGCACCACTTGTCACCATGCTCAGGGGACCTGAATGGCATGTGAGCTGAAAATCAAGGTCAGCCTTTTACACTCAGCTCCACCTTTTCTTCCAACCTCACCTTCCACCTTCTCTTCCAACCTCACCTTCCACTGCTTCCCTACACACATCCGAGCTGCAGCCTAGTACACACAACTCACTCCATCCCAGGCTCCTGCGGGGGCCATCTCCTTCACCTGGAAAGCTCACCTTCCTAATTCCACATTCTACCCAAATGCCACCTTTTCATGATGTTTATCCTCTCCTCTCAATTCAGGTAGAGTTACCTCTAAACGTCACTATACCTTTCCAGTGGCATTTATAATTTCCTGTTTTGCAGTATTTTAACAACACCTCATTTTACACAACACTTTTATTTTATTACAAAAGAACCTATTCTTCATCAAGCTATTTTAAGCTTCATTCATAATCTGATTTTAACCTGAATCATGCAACAGTCCCGTGAGATAGAGTAGTATTATTACCTGCCTTTGAACAGGTGAGGAATGGTGGTCTAAAAGGAGACTAACTTACCACCCAAGATTCCACACTGTCTCCAAGGCAGGGCTGGACTTGAAGGCAGGACTCCTCCACCAGGGTACCAGGCCTGTCATATTTATTTATGTTATTGCTGTTTGTACCAACACCTGATGCCCCCATGAGGCTGTGGGCCCCACCGCTCCCAGTTCTAGTCCCACCCAGAGGGCACTTGACAAATATATAATTCCTTGATAAGTACAACAATCACTTGCTGCATACCCACTGGGTGCCCAGGGGTTTAAATACGTCACTTCTAACCTTCCCAACAGCTCTACTTAAATGAGGAAACTGAGGCTGAAGAGTTGAGGTGATTCGCTCAGGTCCCGCGGCCACTAATCAGAGGTAAGCACTTCCTTCCGTAGTCTGTCCCGCACATCCTAAGGGCAGACCCAGCCGGCTTCAGAGGTCACACCCGGAGGCCCAGTGGTAGAGGGCCAAGGGTGGGCAACTTGGGAATGATCAGGGAAAGCTGGGGTGGGGTGGAAGGGCTGTCCGCTGGCCACTCCCATGACGCACACACTTCCCCAGCCTCATGCAGGTGTCTGCAGAGTGTGATGGCGGCAGGTGGAAGGAGGGCTAAGGGAGAAGGAAGGGAATAAAAAGTGGGGTGCTATTGCCAAGTGTTCTCATCCTCCCTCCAAGAGTGAGTCTGGATGAGGACGTGTAGGCCCTTCCTCCCCAGGGTACGGGCCCTATATGACCAGAGACATGCCCATTGTTATCACCTGCTATTCCTATGACTGGATGGTGTCTTTTATTTTATACTTTTGTTTGTGCCTGCGCAGGCGTTTGCAACTGTAGCTGGGGTTTCCATGCACTGTGTGCAAGGTGCCGTTGGTGTACTTTGTTCCTGTGCCTGTTTGTCTGCCTTACGTGTAAGTTCTGTTGCGTGTCTATGCTGTATGCAGTGTCTCTCCTCGTTTGTATGTGTCTAATCCATTATGGTCTCTTTATTCTGTGTCCGTATCTTACATATGGTGTGGTGTGAAGTGTATCTGTGCTGTGTGCCCGTGTATCTATTTCTGTTACGCTCATGCTCACTGCGCTGCCAGCGCTGGGTGTTGTGCGTTTATTTTGTGTAAATCCCATTTAGGTTGCCCTGGGTCTTGCCTACCCTGTGAGTCTGTATCCCCTGCTGTGTCTGTGCCAGCTATAGGGCTCTGCCCTGCGCGCGCGCGCTGCTGCTTCTGTGTGTACCCGCGCTGTGCCTGCGCCCGGCGGTGCGGCCGTGCACTCGCCCGCGTGTCTGAGCCCCGAGCACGGAGGCGGCGGAGGATGCGCGCTGGCGGCGGGCGGGACGGCCCGGGGGCAAGCGCGCGGGCGGGCGGGGGCGCTGCGGAGCCCCGCTGGCGGCGGGCTCCAATGGCGAGGCCAGCGCTGCCCCCGCTAATTACATAAGCGAGACGTCAATAATTCGCGGGAAAACGCGAAAAAGATGGCGCCCCGCGCCCAGGGGGCCCCTTCCTGAGCGCCCGGGCCCCTCCCTCCTCCTCCTCCTTTTCCCCCCTCCTCCCCGCGGCGCCCCCGCCCCGCCCCGCCCCCGCCGAGACCCCGACCCCGGCCCCACGAGCGGACACTCAACCGGGCAGTTGTGGGCCGAGCGCAGCTGCTTCTACCGCCGATGCGCCTGGTGGCCAGACTCCAAGTGGGACCGGCGGACACCCAGCCCCCTGGTAAGTTGAGCGCTGCAGGCGATCGGCGGGCCGTGGCCGGGGACTGCCCGCCACACTCTTCTCTCATAGAACACAGCTCTCTTTTTTTTTGCAATCTCCCAGAACTTTGCCTGGCAGACACTTTGGGAGGGCAGGAGGGTTGGAGTCCTGGGAACCGGGCGCCTGGAGGACGAAGGGGACTGACCGGTGTCCATGGAGGGAGCCCCGCCCGGGTCCCCGAGCCTTTGGAGGGTGTAGGTGACAGGTCACTGTTCCCTTGTCTGAAATCTTGACTTTTCCTGCTCGGGGGAGGAGAGGGGTGTGGTGGAGCCCGATGGGGGTGTTTGGCATTTTGCTCACGTCCGAAGTCAGGCTGTGGCAGAATGGGACAGGGGGAGACTCGGAGTCGGAGTGACTGAAGAGAGGAGCGCTGATCCGAAGGGGGTACTTCTGCAAGCTTTTATTCCCTCCTCAACACCCTTTTTAAAAGCCAACGGCCGCCCTGGGAGAGGCCGCGGCGCATGAATCATCCTCGCTTCCTGCCCCCGCCTGGCCCCGCGCTCCGGGTGCCGCGGACTTGAACTGGACGCCGAGGGGAACCCGCAAAGACGCATTTCTTTGCAGATGGGTTTGAATCAGCCAATCACAACCCACGGGGGCCCGCTCCGGGGGGATGGAGACGCTGGTGGGGGGGCAGCCACCCGGGGGCCCCCAGGCCCAGCCAAGGGTGGCTCCGAGACCCGGCCTGCTCCCAGCGGTGCGGCTAAGGAGGAAGTGTCAGTTTGTGAACCTGCCGGCCCGGGCTCCAGGCCCGGCGGGCGGGGACCTTGAAGAGCGGGGGAGTCAGGTGGAAGAGAAGGCAGAGATTCTGTCCGCCTCCCCTGCTCAGTGCCTATACACTCTGCCCTGGAGGAGAAAGAGTAATGGGGACACGGATCGCGGACTAGTGGCCGCGCAGCTGTCTGCAGAGCTAAGACCCCAGCAGGGCCCTTCCTGCCCCGGGGCCCCTGATACGCACACACATGTATTTAGCTTCGTACGCTCACTGACATGCTGCTGCAGACATCCAACACAGTCTCACGGGAGTACACATTCGCTCAGACAGAAAACACATGGGACTCTCCGTGTCTGCAGATAATAATAACACCAGGTGTCCAGCTCCAAGGCAGAGAGGGAGGAGACCAGAGGAGCCGGAACAGAGGGAGGGCAGTGTTTGGCTTAGTGGAGAAGATGTGGAGGGGCCTGGAGCCAGGTGAGCCCAGAGAGGGGAGGAGGGAGCCTTGGAGAGTGCTTCGAGTGACATTGAAGGCTTGGGGGCGGGGCAGAGAAGGTTTCTGGAAGAAAATAAGCAGATGGGAATTGGTGGCCCTCTGGAAGAATCTGGTGGAGAGACAGGAAAGCAGGTAGTGGCCTGTTTAGCCCTGGGTGCTGGTGGTATTGGCTCCATCCCAGGTGCCCAGCATAGGTGAGCAAAGGGCTCAGGAAACAGTTATTGAGTGACGCAATGGCGAGGCCCTAACTTAGATCAGGACAGGAGATGGAAAACACAGCAGGATGCCAGAAGTCGCTGTCATTAAGTTGGCGGCTGTGACAATTCATTGGTTGGAGAGGTCTGAGATCTCAGCTTGGGGTTCTGGGGACCCCAGTTAGTACCATTAACAGGAAAAGTGAAAGCATTTATAGGCTGGTGACAAGACAGGCTGGAGAGGGTGGCATGGGGGTGACAACTGCTGAGAATGAATTTGCATCTGAGTAAAAGCATAAGTGAATTTAAATGTCCCAGTGTTGGTTTCCATTAAATCATCCTCTAATTGAGAACAGAAAGGGGATTACAGGAGACACAGATGGCCAAGTCTAGACCAGTTCACAAGCCACCCAGGCGTTTTCCTTTCTGGGTGAGTGTTCTCTGCCAGCTCTTGGGCTAGGAGTGGAGAGTCTAAGACTTCCTGCTGCTTCCCTGGAGAAGGCCTCTACTCAAAGAGCATGCAGCATATTTGCTTAAGGCATCAATTTTCAACCTGTGTGCCACAAGAAATCTTAAAACACGCAGTATCTGACTGTTTAGTCATGGGCACTGACCTCTCCCTTAGATTGTCAAATAAATGACAGTAGCCAGCACAACAATAGCTGTCTGGTATACCTGCTCTATCTTAAACCATACATATGTAGATTATATAATAGAGTTGCCTCTTATTGCTTGTGGTGCATAATAAGGTTATGCATTGGTCATGATTGGTTAATTGTTGGTACCAGAAATCCTTATATACAAATATAGGTACCTGACTTTTTTTAAAAGTCACTTTGGAGCAAAAAGGGTAGGTAATTACTATTATTATTTTTTGTTAGATCAATCAAAATTATACCTATTTTTTTGTCAGATTGGTAAAAATACATATTTTTTGGTGTGCTGCAGGATTTTAGTAGTGAATTATGTATGCCATGAAATTAAAAAGGTTGAAAATTGCTGGTTTAAGTGATAAGCCTCAGGTTCCTAAGCCAGGGAGTGTGGTCCAGACCCATGGCTCTGCAGTTGGCTGAGTCTTTTCTGCAGAAGGCAGCATGTTACAGGTGGGAAAGAGAGTAGGCCTTGAATTTGGCTCACCTGATTATGAGCCACGGCTCTGCCTTGGATCCTCTAGCCACTTCCCCTTGCCAAACCTCAAGTTTCTCTGCCTGTAAAATGGGAATGATAATGTCCTCTCACAAGGTCATCGCAAAGATCCAGGGAGATAATAAAAGCATCTGGCGTATACCACAGGTTACATAAATGGAGTTCCCTTCCATCTCCTGTCTCTGAAGCAGGGAGTAAAAAGCCTGTTCTCTTCCTCTGCCAGTAAGAGTGGAAACTGATGGAGAATCAAGCTCTGGACCCAGGGACTCGGGACTCCTATGGTGCCACCAACAAGGGGGCCCTGGCAAAAGCCAAGAACAACTTCAGAGACCTGATGTCCAAGCTGACGGAGGGCCAGTACGTGCTGTGCCGGTGGACAGATGGACTGTACTACCTCGGGAAGATCAAGAGGGTAACCCTTTTCTCCCTGCCCTGTTCCCAGGCTCACCACCAATCTGCTCACCCTATGGCCTAGGCCTCAGACCCATGATGGAGGCTGAGGGATTGCTGGGAAGTCCCTTCTGGTCCCTCCTTCTAAACAGCTGAACAGGAAGGGAGCTTTTTCAGGTGTCATCCTTAGAGCTAACATCACCCAACTAGTTCTTTAGAACAGTGCTCTGCAAGCCTACAGAACGAAATGGAATCGGGTTGGAGAGGATCACAGATGACCATCTGGCTTGTTCTGTGCTCAGCATTTCCACCAAGTTGTCCCTTGATCCCTAAATGTACAACTTCAGTGGTTGGGTGTGTACTCCCTCCAGGCGCTGCCAGTCACCTTCCCCACTGGCCCACCTCTACTTGCTGGAGCACAAGGAGGGGGTCACATTAATCCCTGCACCCAGCGGGGACAAAAACAGGAGGGGAAGACCGTGTTTCCTGGCTTCTTCCCGGCCACTTTCTCAGATTGCTCCTCCCTTGCTGTGCCCCAGGTCAGCAGTTCAAAGCAGAGCTGCCTGGTGACTTTTGAAGATAATTCCAAATACTGGGTCCTGTGGAAGGACATACAGCATGGTGAGTATACCTAAGATTTGAGACACCCCTGTCCCACCCCCTGTTCTTTCTTTCTTTCTCCACCTCCTTTATTTTCCTTCTTCTGTCTCTTTTTCCTGACACCTGACCTTATCCATGAACCCCCAAACCCACCTGAGAGGCTGATCACATTACCAGTTGTGCATTTGCATGGGAAGGCCCTTATAACATTTGTCATCCCCTGAGGACCCATACCTCACGAGGGAGGCCAGCAGATGGAGAAGGCGGCTCAGGACCTGCCAGGAGCAGGGTGGTCCCAGGCCTGAGTCAGCCTCCTTGCTGCACCTCAGCTCCTGGGGCACGAAGCTCTGAGTTGCCCTGGACCAGTGGCAGGGAGGGGCCCAGGCAGTCAGAATTGTCCCCTCTAGATGAGCGCAGCGACCCCTATCAACATGTGAAGAAAACGAGTGGAGGCAGCTTCACCCATCGGGGAAAGACCAAGAAAGCAGAGATGGGTCGGGCAGGGTGAAGATGGACATGCCCTGTGGAGCTGGACCAGCTTTCAGAGCTGAAAGGGAGCTGGGTTGGGTACCACCCCTTCAGTGAGTTGACTGTCTTACAGCGATGGCAAATTGGTGACATTCTTGCTGCCATTCTCCCTTCCTGTGTACATGACAACACAATCAGTCACAATGCTCGTATATTTTGCATGTGGAGCGCCCAAGAGAACAGGAGTGATTGTGGGGGGAGGAGGCAAGTTTTAGGCTCAGATTTTCCTTAGGCAAAGGTCTAGCTCTGCCACATACGAGCTGCATATCCTTGGACAAGGGACATAACCTCTCTGACCCTCCAACTCTCCATCTGAAGAAAGGACGTGATGAAAGTACTGGCCTCACAAAGTGGTTAAATGAGATTATCCATGTAAAAATGCTTAGCCCACAGTTGGGGCGGGGGGCATTTCCAAAGAATTTGTTACAATAAGAGGTGATTTCAAGGAGCCTGCCAAGTAGTGACCGCAGAATCCCGCCAGTTAGTAGAGCTTCTGAATTGCCTTCTTCTGCAAGATGTTGTAGCTAATGCAGGCCGATTCTTCTCCAAGCTCTTCTCACGTCCATGTATTTGTATAAGGATCCAAAGCAATAAGGTCCCCCGCTCCTGAGCTACCCTCTAATTGGAAGCACAGGAAGCCGGCTGGTAAGGAAAGACGGTTTAGTGCGGCAGACCTTGAGTAGGAGGCCCACTGTGTGCCAGGCACCGTGGTGGCTCTGCAGTGCTCACCTGGGGAATGACGTGGGTCCCAGCCCGATAACTGCTCCTCGTGGGCAGGACAGATGCCCCACTGGTGTCTCCCAAGCTGAGGGCACAAGGCTGAACACATCATAGTTACTGATCCATCACGTCATTAAGCCCGTGAGCACTTACTGAGATCCGCAGTGGACACCACCTCCTGGGGGCATAGTCAGGAGTAAGGGGGAGAACATTTACTCAGAAAACATGTCTTGAACATGTGTTATGTGCCACACACCTGAGGGAGGTCCTGGAACACTGGTGAACGGATACCATTTCTGCTCTTACCTTCAGTCTGCTAGCCCTGGTTGGCAAACTGCGGCTCTCTGGCCCCTTGAGTGCGGCTCTTCCACAAAATACCACGTGCGGGCGCCACCTCGATAAGGAATGTACCTACCTATATAGTTTAAGTTTAAAACATTTGGATCTCAAAAGAAATTTCAATCGTTGTACTGTTGGTATTTGGCTCTGTTGACTAACAGAGTTTGCCGACCACTGTTAAGGAAAGTAAGAAACACATATCAGCATTTACTTTATGTATTCACTCAGACCTTACACACATAAACACATATTTCTTCTTCAACAAAAACAAAAGACATGCAAAGAAAGAAAGAAAAAAAGATGGAGAAGGAACCTATAGTTTAAAAGCAATGGAACAAACTTAAAATTGTTGTGATACTATTGCCTGACCAGGCGGTGGCGCAGTGGATAGAGCGTCAGACTGAGATGCGGAGGACCCATGTTCGAGACCCCGAGCTCACCAGCTTGAGCGCGGGCTTATCTGGTTTGAGCAAAGCTCACCAGCTTGGACCCAAGGTCACTGGCTTGAACAAGGGGTTACTCAGTCTGCTGAAGGCCCGCGGTCAAGGCACATGTGAGAAAGCAATCAATGAACAACTAAGGTGTCACAATGGAAAACTGATGATTGATGCTCTCATCTCTCTCCGTTCCTGTCTGTCTCTCTCTCTGTCTCTGTAAAAAAAAAAAAAAATTGTTGTGATACGTATTTGAGATAATCGGAAATGTGAATACTAACTGAAGCTGTTCATACAAAGAAATTATTTTTAATTTTTAGGTGTCATAAAAATGCTGTAGTTATGGATTTGTTAAAAAGAGAGTTCTAATCCTTCAGAGTTACATACTGAAATATTTATGGAAATGATTGGGTATCTGGGACTTGATGCAAAATTATAGCGGGGAGTAGGTGGGAATATTGTCAAAACAAGACTGGCCGTAAGTTCATAATTGTTCATGAGAACACAGAGTTAAATTCTAACGTTCTATTATTATCCCATCTAATTACTTAACATAAAAAACTGCTTAACAAATTAGGTAAGTCAGGCAGGAGAGGCAGCATGATATGTTCAAAAGAACAAAGGATTCTATGTCAAAGAGCCATGGGTTTGAATCCTACCTCTCCTGCTTAATAGCCGAGCAAGGCACTTAACCTTTCTGAGCCTCAATTCCCCCGTCTTTAGAATGGGGTAGTGACAATAGGCACCTCAGAGTGGCTGGAACAGTCAGTGAGTCGGCATGTGGGGCCCAGTGCCAGGCCCAGCATGCAGAGGCTCAAAACCTTGATTTTAAAACTCATCTAATTCCAGCCAGCCAGACCCTAGAGGGCCTCTCTCTCTCTTCCAGCTGGTGTTCCAGGGGAGGAGCCCAAGTGCAACATCTGCCTGGGGAAGACATCAGGGCCATTGAATGAGATCCTCATCTGTGGCAAGTGTGGCCTGGGTGAGTGTGAAGAGCAGAGCACTCTCGAGAAGGCCCTGACTTGCAGTCTCCTTCCCCCCTACCACACACACTGGCCCCTGACAGGCACTGTCTCAGACTGCTGGGGCCTCAGCTGGCCTCCTGTTTCTCTTGGAGCTCCAGAGGGACAGGGACCAGTCTCTGGGACCGACGGCCCATGGGGAGAGCTGGGGCTTCTGGAAAGTGAGACAAGTTATGAAATTTTGAGCCCCCCTGGGTGGAGAGGATAGGGGGAGAGTTGGGGCACAGAGGCTGAAGTCAGACCTCGGTGCCTCCCCCAGCGGGGCCTAGGCTGTCTTCCAGTCGCCTGCTCGGACACCAGCTTGGCTTGCCTTGGTGAGAGCATGGCCAGCCAGTCCCCTCGCAGCTGACAGGCACACAGCTCCTTAGACTTGCTGCAACCCTTTGGGCTGACTGGCCTTGGGCCATGGCTTCTTTGTGGGCACCCACCACCACCCCTCCTCTGCCTAGGTTACCACCAGCAGTGCCACATCCCCATAGCGGGCAGTGCCGACCGGACCCTGCTCACACCCTGGTTCTGCCGACGCTGCATCTTCGCGCTGGCTGTGCGGGTGAGTCCCCTGTCCTTCAGGTCCTGCCTCTCCCCTTACCAGTGGCGAAGCCCAGTGACTCTCTGGGCTCAGGCCCAAGTCCCCGTCCCACAGCCAAGGTTTTGGAGCCAGACAGCACCTCTGCCACTTACCAGCTGTATGTCCTTGGCCAGGTTCCTTAGCCTTCCTGAGCTTCAGTTTCCTCAATTGTAAAATGTATAGGGTTTGGTGTCAGGAGTAGGAGGCCCAATGAATGGAGCCTCATTACTAAGAGAAAACCATGTATGTGCCCACACTCATTAGTTATTACTGTTGCCTTTATTGTGCTTATTACCATTAGTGGAGACAGTCTGGGAAAGAGAGAGGAAGGATTTGGGATTGCTGAGAAAAAGCTCCTTGCTTCTGACTGTTTTGGAGTATCTGCGGGTCCCCCTAGTGGGCATTTCCCTTGCGGCCCAACCGGGACCCTCATCTCCCGCAGAAAGGCGGCGCGGTGAAGAAGGGCGCCATCGCCCGGACGCTGCAGGCAGTGAAGATGGTGTTATCCTACCAGCCCGAGGAACTCGAGTGGGACTCACCCCACCGCACCAACCAGCAGCAATGCTACTGCTACTGCGGCGGGCCGGGAGAGTAAGGCCTCCGGGAAGGGCGGGGCGCGGGGCGGGGCCCCTCGGGCCGGCGGAGGCGGGGCCTCCTGATGAGGGCCCTAAAATTAAGGATGAGGCCAGAGCCCGGGTTGGGATGGCAGACCAGCTCTGCCGGGATTGGAGGTGTTTTCTTGGGGCACCGTGGAAAAGAAGGAAATATTGAACAATGATGAAGAGCCTGGACACCAGTGTCCAGAGCTTCCCAGCCCCTGACAGCTGTGCAGGACCTGAGTCTCAGTTTTCATAATAGTTTCCTGTTGCATGGTGGTTACGAGCAGAACCTGAATTAGATAATTCACCTAAAGGCTCTCACAGGGCCTGGCACTTAATTGGTAAGCACTTAAATGTGAGCTATTACTGGTGGTGAGCAGAAGTTAAGATAAACTTTTCCGTTGTCAGAGCCAGTGAGCCAGGCTGCTGGTGAGATAGTAACATCTTTTTCCTTGGAAGTGTGCAAGGAGGGGGTGGGGGCCATACCCTGCCTATAGGCCCATGATGGCGAACCTGTGACACGAGTGTCAACACTGACACGCGTAGCCATTTTCGATGACACGCGGCCGCATACCAGAGAAGTATGGGGCCGCATGCCAGGAAGGACGTTTCATCCTCCGCTCCTGTATGGCCAGGTGCAGTAGCCGAGGATAAAACATTTGCTGTAGTGTAGACACTCTGTGCCGGAGGTCTGTAGGCCAAAACAGCAGAACTCCGACACAGAGTCTAGTTCTGGGACTTCCGGTTAGGCAGTTTTTCTCAAAGTGACACACCACCCGAGTTATGCTCATTTTTTTTTGGCGAATTTTGGCACACCAAGCTCAAAAGATTGCCCATCACTGTTATAGGGCAAGGGTCTTGGCCTGGTTCTTCCTTGTGGCCGGGCCTTGTAGCCATGGCAACTGAGCTGCTGTACCAGACCACCACAGAAGTAAGGTGGTATCTCTGTCCTCAGGAAATTCAACCTTATCTTAGCCCCGAGCTCTATTGACAAGAACTAGGGGTCTGGAGTCTGTGCTTTCAGCCTTCCTGGCTAATTTGGGCAGATCAGTCGAACTCCATCTCTTAAGTGGAATTAATCATCTCAGCCCCATCAACATCCCTGGGTGTTGGAAGGCCTATGGGATAACATAGAGAAACGCTTTTCATGTAGAAAGCTGTACGGTATTAAGGCAGTGGTTTTCAAAGCCTACTGAGCAGAGTTTCCCAGTGTGATTATAAAAACGCATCTCCCTGGGGCTCCCGCAAAGATTGAGTGGGTCTGGGGTGGGCTGAACAATTCGCATTTTAATCTGTACCCCAGATGATTCCAATGCCCTGGCCCATGGACCACACCTGACAAGGTGGGAACAAAACATTGACTTAATAAGGAAATATCTTTTTGCTCTTTGCTTATATTCAGTGAGTAGTTGTTCAATGGCCATGAAAGGGTAGATACAGGACCGGGCGAGAAAAACCAGACATAGCACTGCCCTGTTGGTTACGGGAATCTCCTGGGCAAAGTCTTCCCTGTCAGTGGTGTTTGGGAAGGAGTGTATGTGAAAGAATGCTTTGAGGTCGGGGGGCCAGGATTGGAACCACCATCCACCACTTGCTTCCTGAGTGACAAACAAGCCATTTAATCTCTAACTCATCTAGAAAATGGGGTTAAGGGCCCAACCTGAGATCAAAGGAGGTAGCATATGCCCTTTTTCCAGGACTTCCTCTGGCTCAGCCTAAGTGCTTGGTAAAAGAGTTCCCTTCCCTGACCCTAGGGGAGGGCAAGTTTTTGTTGGGAAAGGTTGCTGAGGCTCATGTTGGCTGGCAGTGTGGGCTCAGGTGACCCTCCCTCCTTTCTCTCCAGATGGTACCTGCGGATGCTGCAGTGTTACCGGTGCAGGCAGTGGTTTCACGAGGCCTGCACCCAGTGCCTCAATGAGCCCATGATGTTCGGAGACCGGTAGGTGCTCATCTGGTCTGGCTCAGCCTTGGGTGTGAGGTAGGGGACAGAGGACAGCAGTGGCCACTCCTTCAGACGGCCTGCCAGACTCCAGTGAAGTGGGGGTCTATGGGGGAAGTCTTCCCATAGAGGAATATTATGGACTACACCCCATTGCCATTGACATGTGGGGTGCCTTAGACAAGTCCCTACCTTTCCTAAGCGCCAGACTCTTTAAGTGTCCGGGGACGGGGCAGTGACACAGGCCCTGCCTGCCCCATCCCTGCCCAGGGTTGTAGGAGCTGCTGGGTGAATGGATGGCTTGATCCAGCTTCTAACCATTGGGGCTAAGCTAATAGGAGGCCTTGTGTGTCAACCAGATGTTATGGGTGCCTTGATAACTGTGTGTGTCTCAGAGGGGAAGAGTGACCACTGGAGCCCAGCCTAGCTCAGCTCACTCTCCCTGAACTCAGCCCCACTCCAGGGCAATGACATGGGGGAAAGGCACTGAGGTAGGGGTTAGAAGGGACAGAGGAGTATTTCTTGGTCTCTGTACCTCCCTGCCCTTACCCGCCCCCCCCCCCGCCCCCCAGGCTAGCAGGCCTAGGAATGAGAGCAAACTAACTATGGGAAGAAAGCTGGGAGTTGAGGGAATTGAGGAGACTGGATTAGGGTGGGGGGTCAGAGCTCCTCCCACCACAGGCCTCCCCCTCCCCCACCCACAGGTTCTACCTATTCTTGTGCTCCGTGTGTAACCAGGGCCCAGAATACATTGAGAGACTACCCCTGCGATGGTGAGAGGATGGGGCTTGGCCCAGCCCCCCGCCCCGAACAATTTTACTTCCAACCGCCAGGTCCCAGCCTTGTCCTGCCCCTCAGCCCTGACCCAGGAGGCTCTAGCCCTGGCTGTGGCCTCACCTCGGCCCCACCTCCTTGCCCCTTGCCCAGGGTGGATGTGGTTCACCTGGCCCTCTACAACTTGGGGGTGCAGAGCAAGAAGAAGTACTTTGACTTTGAGGAGATTCTGGCCTTTGTCAACCACCACTGGGAGCTGCTGCAGCTTGGCAAGGTATGCAGGACTGTGGGATAGCAGAGTGGCAGGAGCCCGTACAGAGGAGTTACTATGGTCCAGAGAGGTTTGCCCAGGGTCCCCACAGTGCAGGCTAGGATCCAGGTCTCGGAGCGCTCACTCTTAAGCTGCTGGCAGAGCCTTTGAGCTGCTATACCCCTGAGTCCACACCTCTGAGTCTGTGCCTTGCAAGGGGCTTCCTGATCCAGGTTTTGACAGTGGGCAGGTTAGGTCCTCACAAACTCAGCTGCAGAGAGGGAGGGATCAAGTCTGGCCGGAGCAGGGCTCTCCACCTAGATGTTTGACCCACTCCAGATTACCCGACTAGGGTAAAAAGTGAAGTGGGCCTGCCCCCTGCTGGTCCTGCTTTGCATAGCAGAAGTGGGTGCCAGATGCCTGGGAGCCTGGGATCCATGGAGTGAACCAGACTCTGGATGTCAGAGGTGGAGAGTGACTTGCCCAGGGGCTATGGAGCTGAGCTGGGGCCTCCCCAACCACTTCCACGGTGGGGCCGTGTCCCCTTTTCCCCTTGACACCCTTAGAGTCCTCTCCACCACATCCAGAATGAGGCATCTTCTCTACTGACTGCCCCAAATCCTTCTTTGGTGAGACAGGGATTAAAAAGCAAAAGGTAACCCTTACGCTCTGCAAGAAATGTTCATATAACATCTTCACTTACAGTGTTTGATCATTTATAAAGTGACATGCGTAATACAAAGCCCTAAAAGATAGGTAGAGCTGGTATACTTTTTAAAAACATTTTCTTCTGATTTACAAAAAAATCATACCTGTTTCTGAAAGAACAGTTTGAAAGTACCAAAAAGCATAAGGAGGTATACTTGTTTTAAAAAAAACCGTCCGTACTTAACTTCCACATCACAGAACCCCCAAACAGCTGCTATTAATTCATTGGTGCAATTTCTTCACCCTCTCTTCTAAGTGTATTTTTTTCTTTTTACATGGTTTAGATCAGTGGCTGTCAACCACTGGTTCAGAAACTGATGCCAGTTCACCAGAAGTTTTGTGCCGGTCCATGAAAGAGTTAACTACCCTGATTTTGTAGAATTAACTCATTTGTGAACTGGCACAGATTCATGGACCAGTGGCTAAAAATCACTGGTTCTGGCTATGTAGCATTTTAAGTAATCTTTTCCATTTACATTATATTATACTTTGTCATGTCGTGAAGGAGTTTTCATAAACATCTTAAAGGCTGTGCTGATGTCCACCATAGTTGTCTTTTTTCCTTCCTGTTGGACATAGTTTCTTTCTCATTTGTGTCATTGGCCCAGCATCGGGCACAGCGCTGCCATGAACATTTTTGTACATAAAGCTTTGTCCGTGTTTCCTATTATGTCCATATGGTAGGTTGCATGGAGTAACATCACTGGGTCAAGGGCATGGGCATATTTGAAGCTCTCGATACGTTTAGGACGAGAGTGACTCTCCCCAGTTACAGATGGGAACTGAGCTCAGGTGAGAAGACTAGTCTGAGGTCGTGGAATAAGTCCATGGTTCTCACCTGGAGGACTCGGGAGTCTGAGGGGAGGGAGGTGTTGGGGCAGAGGCCTCCTCAGACGCCATAGGCCAGGGTCTGACTGTCCTGCTGGCCTGCTCCCCCTTAGCTCACCAGCACCCCTGTGACCGACCGAGGACCGCATCTCCTCAATGCGCTGAACAGTTACAAAAGCCGGTGCGTGCAGGGAAGGGAGTGCCGTGGGGCCCCCCTACAGGTGGGATTCCGATCTAAAGGTTCTTCTTACCTCATAGCCTTTGCTCAAGCTGTGCTCCCTGCCTGGGTCTCCTGCCCCTTCCCTTTGACTATATAAATCTTACCTGTCCTTCAAGACCCAGGCAGCACCCTCCTCCTTTGTGAGGCTTGCCCTGACCCCTCCAGCAGCGTGGCACATTCTCGCCTGGGCTCGGCAACCTGGGGGCTGTGCCCCGATCTCTGCGGCCCATCCTACCCTAGCTGTCTAGTTCCGGGCCAGGCGCCGAGGAATTGGTTCGCCATTTCTTAGATGGTCTTCATGGCCCATGGCTTCTCAGAACACGCAGCTGACATGTCCCTTGCCACCACCACAGGGAACTCCCAGGCTCCTTCGCACAGCGTTCATGGCCTCTTAGGAAACCCTGCCACACCTTCTGCCACTGTTCCTTGGCCTTAGTTATTCTGGATGTCAGCCGTTCTGAAACCTTTGCTTTCCGCCTCATGCTTTTGCTCACACTCTCCCCTTTCATTCATTCGTTTCATCAACAACTGTTTATCGAGCTGGGGCTGTCAGCCCTGTGTAGGTGAGGACACAGGAATGAGCCGTGGTCCCTGCTTCTCTGCGGCGTCTCCAGATAGCTTTAGGCAGGCTGACCCACGCTCTCCCACTTTCTCACGGTCTGGGGCCCAGACACAGCCCTGTCTTTGAGCCTGTGAGGCTCCTGTCCTACTGGGGGCCATGTCCTGAGGGCAGGGCTGTGTCTGGGCACCTCTGCAGCTTCGTGGCAGCCCCGCCTTGTCGCCTTGTCGGATGGGTGAGGAGGTGACAAGGCTCATAGCCTGGAGGTGCTTTTAGTCTCCCCGGGGGAGCAGAGAGCACAATGGTGTTCTGCTGGGCGCTGGCGGAGGCCTTGCTGGGGAGGGCCCTTGGGGCTGGCTGAGCAGAGAAAACAAAGGAGCAGGGCAGCAAAGGCCACACGTGCAGGGGAAGGACGGAAGGAACCACCAGCCACGTCTCCAGCCACAACCCCTGGGACTCCTGGTCCCACAGGTCTCCTCAGGCCGCTCTTGAGTTCAGCTCTGGGTCCAGGGAGGTGGAGAGAGTAGTTGGAACGCTTGCCTCGCCTCCCCAGGAGGATGGCCCGACAGACTCCAGAGCTTTCTCCTCCCCTGCCCACCACCAGGTTCCTCTGTGGCAAGGAGATCAAGAAGAAGAAGTGCATCTTCCGCCTCCGCATCCGCGTCCCGCCCAACCCGCCCGGGAAGCTGCTGCTGCCTGACAAGGGCCTGCTGCCTGCTGAGCATGGTACCTCCTCCGAGCTGCGGAAGAGAGGAAAGAGCAAGCCTGGGTCAGTGCCCGGGAACCCAGGGACCAGGGCTGCCGCTGAACCCGGGATCTCTGCTCCCAGCCCTAGCCCCAGCCGACAGGCCATGCCATGTGCCACATGGCATGTGCCAGGGTCCAAGCAAGCAGGGAGGACCAACACTCAGTTAGTCCCTGCTGGTGGCACCCTGGGAGGCCAGGTCGTGGCTGAGCCACGGCTGATCCCATGTAGAGACGACTCCTACCACTGCCCCTTGTTGGCTTGCAAGGAGGAAGAGCCAGGTGGTGACCCATCCTGCTAGCTGCGGCTTACGCAGAGACGTCAGAAGGGACGGGCCCCTAGCTCTCCTGGCGGCGCTGAGCCCTTCCCCGGGGCGGGGCGCCAGGGTACAGGTGCTTAGGGAGGTGCCTTTTCTCTCCCCCCCCCCCCCCCCCCCGCACCTGCCGCCCCCAAGGCTCCTCCTCCTCCCCAGTCTTCTTGTGAAGCGAGCCCCTCCCACTCCTCCCTCGGGGCCACCTATTGGGCCTCACCTCTAACTGGGCCACCTTCTCCCTTTTCTGTCTCTACAGTTTGTTGCCTCACGAATTCCAGCAGCAGAAAAGGCGAGTTTATAGAAGAAAAAGATCAAAGTTTTTGCTGGAAGATGCTATTCCCAGTGTTAGTTTCTTGTTTTTCTTATTCTCCACTTTCTCACGCAGGGTCAGCACATAGTAGAGAAAGTGAGTCCCCAGGCCCAGGGGACCCTGCCACGTTCCATAAAGAAGCCCCCTCCTATTACAGCTAAACAAGGAAAAGCCACGCTCTGCAAAAGCAGTCCTTTATCTCCCTAATTTTTCAAAACCCAAACTGGAGGCAAGGGTAGATAATGTCCTTGTCCCCACTGTCCAGGTGGGGGAATTGAGGGCCAGGGAGGAGCGGTGACTTTCCTGAGGCCACTCTGTGGGGGAGCCAAGCCCGCTCCAGGGCTCCCATACCCTCTGCCCCTCCAGCTGCACTGCGGTCACTCCCGGCAGCAGTGTTAGCAGGGCCTCTGCCTCCCTGCCCTTCACTGGTGCCAGGCACCTTCACAGTCGTCACTCCTGTCTGCTGTGCTGCCTGACACCAGTCAGAGTGAAGCTCGCCAGGGACCACTTGAGCTGGGTCCTGACACCCAGACACGGGAAGGTCATGCAGGCAGCTGGAGACAGAGCCAGAACTGGAGCCGGGCCTTGGTCCCTGGTCAGAACTGGGAATGAGAAAGTGATGAGTCTTCCCCTTTGAGGGCCCAGTCCTCAGAACCCTGGCGACACCGGCAGGTGGCTTATGCCTCAGCCTGGAGATCTGATGCTCACTGACCCGCCCTCCCCTCCCTTTTCATCTGTGTCCACAGAGTGATTTCACCTCGGCCTGGAGCACCAACCACCACCTGGCCAGCATATTTGACTTCACGTTGGATGAGATTCAGAGTCTAAAAAGGTAACAGTGAGGGACCCTGCTCTGGACACCAGGATGGTGCCAAGCGGGGAGCCCATCTCCGGTCCCCAACAGCGAGGGCAGGATCGGGACATGGAAAGCAGGCAGCCTTTTGAGGCAGTGGGAGCTCTAGTTACAATGATTCATATTATCTAAGGATACACAAAGGGTCCTTCTACATCAGAGCTTCCAGCATTCGTGCCAGAGACTTCCGGGCTCCCGTACACAGCTCCTGGGAGCAGCGTTCTCGGCCTGCCTTTGCTGGGCCCTCCCTACCTCTCCAGCCCCCTCCTACTTCTGGCTCGCACATCAGAGCAGAATTGCTGTGGGTATCCCGCATTCACACTCCTCCAGGAAGCCGTCAGGGACCCTCCCCAGGCTTGCCTGGATGCTCTCTGTGTATTCCCATAGCACCTCGTGCTTGGGACACCCAAGGGGAGGGACTGCATATCTCCTTGTTTTGTATGTGAAATTACTAAATCATTCAGTGCTTCCCTGCAGGCATGGAGGAGGCAAGGGCTTCCTTCCATCAGCCAGGACTGGGCTCCAGCCCCTGATCACCAGTTACTGGCTGTGTAACTTTCGCAAAATTCTTTGACCTCTCTGAACCTCCTCACCTGGTTTTGCATGGTTATGACACTCAAACAAGGTCCTGTAAAGGAAAGTACTTAGGGCCTGTGAAGTGTTGCCCGTGTCTAGGATCATGCTCATTAGTTATCACCTTTTAATTATTGTCACAGTACGTGAATCAGCACCAGGGGAGGGTGGTCTGGGAAGGCTTTCTTGACCCCTTGGACTTTGAGGTCTGAAAGGGGAGAAAATGGACAGGCAGAGAGATGGCAGCCACTGCAGGTGTAGTGGCAGGAAGCTGAGCCCTGGGAACATGGGCTTCTGCTGGATGAAGGGTATCAGAGGAGCTGACAGATGACTGAGGGCCCACGGCAGGCTCACCTGCTCCTCCCTCTCAGTGCCAGCTCAGGCCAGACCTTCTTCTCAGACGTGGACTCCACAGATGCCGCCAGCACCTCTGGCTCCGCCTCCACCAGCCTGTCCTACGACTCCAGGTAAGCTTCCCGGCAGTCTGGACACACGTTCTGTCACAGCGCCCAGCCCTCCACCTCCCACTTCTGTGACATGTGGCTGGCTCATCCTGTGCTCTGAGTCTTGGGCTGAGGGACCTGGCCTTCTGAGGCTCTGGCTCTGAGCCCTGGTCTGAGTGTGGACTTTGAGGTCACCCCTTTGGTTGTTGCAGAAAGTAGAGTGACATTTCTCTCTGGGCAGTTCCAGCTCGTGGGTCGTTTGACCAGACATTCTCTCTTCTGGGGTTCCTAGCCTCCACTACCACAAGGCTGCTGGCCCCGCCCCAGCTATCTTCCAGGTCTCTAAGGGGAAGAGCCAGGCAGTTGGAAGCCTGAGAGCAAGTGGTCTCCTCCAGGGTGCAGGGCTGGACAGGGAGAGACCCCAGAGCCGCGCTGGGGCCCAGCCATTTGGCGATGGTCAGTCCTCAGTGGCCCAGGGAGGCCGGTGCTGCAGATTACAGGCACACATTCTGAACTCTGGGCTCCTTTAGCTATATTTTGGGGCGCTTGAGGCCCCTGAAAAAAGTAGAATTATGTGACTGGGAAGTTTTTCTGTCACCAAACATCTGTGTGTCTTGGCGTCTTTGTTCTAACTCTTCAGCTCTTTCTGTTTCAAGTATCTGAACATGTGCTCTTGTCCATTTCTCCATCACATCTGCCTTTCTGCGCACACACGAGTCTGTCTGTCTCCAGCCCAGACTGTGGGCTACGAGGTACTTCCATCTGTAACTGCCATCCTCCCTGGACTTGTCTTGCTACACATGAGCCCAGGTGAGGGACAAGGCACTGTGAGCAGCACATCTGTGCACAGCAGGACTTCAGGGGGCACAGAGGGTGGCTGCTCTGGCTGTGTGCAGGGCTGAGATCCTAACTACAGAGAACGTGGGCTTTATGGCTGGACACACCTCCATGTGAATCCTGGCTCCATCACTTCCCAGCTGGTGACTTCTCTGGAGCCCGTTTCAGTCCTCATCCTCATCCTCGGGGCTGTTGTGAGTCTCCAGGGGGCTAATCCATGCCAGGTCAGCTCAGGGCCTGGTGCCCAGGGAGAGGGGCTTGTGCAGATCTTCCCATCTCACTCCCATCTCCCTCTCCCCCTCCTGATGTAGACGGACAGTAGGCAGCCGAAAGAGGAAGCTGGCAGCCAAAGCTTACACACCACTGCGGGCAAAGCGGCGGGCAGCTGAGCCCGGTGGACGCTGCCCCTCGGACAGCAGCACGGAGGGGGCTCTGGGCCCCGAGCGGCCAGACGAAGGCATTGATAGCCACACTTTTGAGAGCATCAGTGAAGATGACTCGTCTTTGTCCCACCTCAAGTCCTCCATAACTAACTACTTTGGCGCGGCTGGGCGGTTAGCCTGTGGGGAGAAGTACCAGGTGTTGGCTCGGAGGGTCACGCCCGAGGGCAAGGTTCAGTACCTGGTGGAGTGGGAAGGGACCACCCCTTATTGACAAGCCCTTGGGATGCCAGGAGTCCTAGAAAGCCAAGAAGAGACAGTGGAAGCCACAGGTTCCTGTTTCTCTTAAGGCGGGCTGGGGGAGGGAAGCAAGATGGAGCGGCACATGCCTGGCTCACCCCCCTCCCCCGCCCCCCGCCCGCCTGCGGGCAAGGTCTGCACCTCCCTGCTGCCCATTCCACTCTGGGCCTCCGGCTCACTGCCCCTTGCCCTGTGTCTCTGGGTCCCACCAGCTGCTTCACCGTGTCTCCACACTCAGCACACACCCCCAACTGTTCCCCTCTTCTGACTGTGCCCCTGGCTCAGGCACCTTTTCCCAAAGCCTGAACCTTTGTCCCCAGATTTGTGTCACTTACCTCATTTACCCCTTTGGGTGTTTATGTTTAGACACCCTACATGCGCCTGCTGTCCCCCACCCGACTCATGGGACAGCCAGTCCTCCCTGGCCCCAGGAACCTGAGACAGAAGGGGTGGAGGAGGGGAAGAGGCGTGCCTTCCCCCTGCCGGCCCCTCCTCCAGCCCTTGGGAAAGGCGCTGAATGTAGAAGGCTCATGTAAAAGGTTGCGTGGCAGAGGCCCCGGACCCTCGGGATCCAAGGAAGGAAGAGCTTGAATCTCTGCCTCGGAAGGTACCAGCAGCAGAGTGACGGTCCCAGCCTCTCAGGTCCCAGTTTGCCTCTCCTTGGCCACACTCCCTCTTACTTGTCATGGAGCTGGGCTGGGCAGGGCCTTGCTGGGACAACGGTGGCCTTGGAAACCTGAGAGACAGGGTGAGGAAGTGGGAGGAAGGGAAGGCCTGACACGCTGACCCTCGGACTGTTTCCTACGCCGCCAACCCCAGACACCACACACGCAGCCCAGTGCGCAGGCACTCCCACCTCAGCTTCCATCACGTGCTTTCTCTCTGGGCACAAGCATCTGGCCCTGGCTTCCAGGTGTACAGACACACACTCACTCTCCCTCCAGGGACAGCCTGGCTCCTGCCCTTGGCTTTCCCTCGGCCCTTCTGCAGTGACCTTGAGTGCAAGTCCAGCCCTGCCCCTCCCTTCAGCCAGCGAACCAGCTCTGACCCCGTTGGGAAGCTCAGGGGACACCCCACCTGCTGCCTTGTCCCTGGCCCACCTGGGATTGACAATCAACTTTTTGGGACAGGTTGGTGGTTTTGAAGGGCCCGTGTCATCCAGTCTCCTCAAAGGGAAGTTCTTGTCAGAGTGAATATAAATAGTTCTTAGACCCAACATTAAAACACACACACATTGGGAGGAAAACCAAAAATGGGAGGGAACCCCTCATTTTTGCTGCTTCCAGAGATGTTAGAAACTGACTCACTTGATTAAAAAAATGGAAAGAAGTGCCTTGGTTGTGGGGCGGGGGCGTGTGCCAGATGGGGACCGGCCCTGCCAAGGGTTGCAGCCTCCAGTTTGGCTGGGTCTGCAGGCTGCCAGGTGAAGGTGGGTGAACAGTAAGGGAGGCAGCAGGCCTGAGGCTGGGTTTCCATTCCAGGCTGATGCCCTCCCTACCTGTAAGTCTACAGGGGTCCCTGTGACCATTTGGATGCCCCTTGCCTTGAGCCTCAGCTCCTATAGTGCCTTTCCAATGGGACCTCACTTCCTGGGCACAGCCCTCCCGCTTCCCCTCGGATTCCCTGGCACAGACCAGACAGGGATGGTCTATGGTTGGGCCCAGGTCTCCCCCTTCTCAGCCCCACAGCTGCCACAGAAGCCCAGGTAGAAGGGGAAGCTGAGAAGGCAGCCCCCAGCCCAACGGGGGTGGGGGTGAGGTGGCATCCCATCTGTGGCTTCCTGCCTGCCTGGCTTCAGAGAATGCAGCTGCAGCACCCTCCTAGGCCTGCTCTCCAGGCTTCTGAGAAAGCACAGGATGAGCAAGGCCTGTCATGATGCATCTGCACCTTCTCTGCTTGGGCTCAGAGGCTGTGGTCTTGAAAAGGGAGGAGGGTTGGGTGAAATCCCAGCGTAAAGCCTGGCCAAGCCGCCCTGACTCTGCAGCCCAGCATTGCCTTCGTTCCAGTAATAGCTGCATTACTGCCAATTGACCTTATAATCCTGTGCACCTTGTAAAAGTTATGATTTTGAATTGCTGCTTTTAATAACATGTTATATTAAAGTTTTAATTAATGCGTCTGAGTTACAGTTTAAAAGCCCCCCCCCCCCCCCACACACAGTGAACTATCCAGTTGGGTAGCAGGAGAAATTGGCCCTGGTCTCTGGCCTTGGTTCCCTGGAGACTGAGCAATGGCGGGACCCCTGCTCTCCCTGGCCACCTGCCACTCCCACCACCAGCAGCGAATTCTCAGCAGTACCCTCACCCTCACCATCAAGAACATACGGGACCTTTTTCTACTGTGAGTACTTTACCCATGGGGGCAAAAAGCTAGCTGAGAGCCACAGAGAAGTAATAAAGGATAGGAAATGAACTTAGAAACTGTTAAAAAATATTAAGTTTGGGCACTATAAAACCATTCAGTTCATGCAGGCACACAATCCTAGACATCCAAAGCAAGTTCCAGGTGTGGCTCTGGTTAGAACCTGTACCGCTTTGGTCAGCCCTTTAGTTCAGTGTCCTCACCCTTCCCATGGCAGAGAAAACCCCTGCTGGGTTCAGTTCCCCGGGTGCGGACAGGAAACCCATGCACATATAAGTACGGTGGGTTACTACTTCAAATAAACTACATTTGGGCAGCTTAGAGAAAAACAGATGTGATGGGGTAGGAAAAAGCTATAAGGAAGTGAAGGCCAAGGATTTAACTGAATTCTGTAGTTCTAGGGGTTAAGTGTAGCCTGTTAATGCCCTAAGTATTCATGTCTACCTTTAAAAGTCTTCACTTACCAGCTTGACCAGGAGGTAGCACAGTGGCTAGAGCACTGGCCTGGGACGCTGAGGACCCAGGCTTGAAACCAGCTCACTAGCTGAGCGTGGCTCACCAGCTGGAGTGTGGGGTCATAGACATGACCCCATGGTCACTGGCTTGAGCCCAAGGCCACTGGCTCAACTAGAGCCCCCTGGTCAAGGCACATATGAGAAAGCAATCAATGAACAATTAAGGTGCTGCAACTAGAGTTGATGCTTCTCATCTGTCTTCATTAAGCACGGCTCCCACTTTTATCAACCATTCCTTTGGTTTCAACCTTTTAACTGCCTCTGGAACAAAACCACAGTTGGAGCTGGGGGTGAGGTAGGTGGATGGGTGGTGATTGTTTTGTGGGCTGAAATCAATAGAATTGAATGAAAGTAAATGGCACACAGTGTCAGGAGACCTAGGTTCTAGTCCAAGTTCCACAATAAGCAGCTAAATAGACCCTCCTGAGGACAGTGGCCTCCCCAGGCTAGACGTGGTCTGGTTAGTGTTTACAAATCTACAACAAATATTAACCTTTGGAATTTAGGAGCAAGAAATTAGAATTCTCAGAAATTCCCTAAATTATTAAAATATTTCATTCTTCATACTCTTTCCTTATTATAGATATCTGTAAAAAAAATTGTTTAATAGGAATACTGTACTAATAAAGAACTGGAGCCTAGAGGGAATAAACACTGGAAAACGCCAGGGAATATTATTGGATAGTATTCAAATAACATGACATTCAAGGTTAACCTAGCAAGGTTAACAGGACAAGAATCACATAAAAGATTGCCAAATTAATTTATTTTGCTTCCAAAGCTTATAACCTGGAACACCACTCATAGGATCTGAACAAAGCATACTGTTTATGAACTTATTTTATTTGCAAGAATAACTCATGGTTTGCAGCTCACAGATACACTTATGACTTAACAATCACAAGCGAGACCAACTAGACTGACCATTTCTCTCCTACATGGTCCAGACCTGGGTCTTCTCACCTTCACCTCAGCATGCTAGTGTTTCTTGCTCGTTTTATATATTTATTTATTTATTTTATTGATTTTTGGAGAGGGGGAGAAAGATAGAAAAAGGAGAGTGAGGGGAGAAGCAGTAAGCATCTACTCATAGTAGTTGCTTCCTGTGTGTGCGTTAACCAGGCAAGCCTAGGGATTCGAACTGGCGACCTCAGCGTTCCAGGTTGATGCTTTATCCTCTGTGCCACCACAGGTCAGGTCTTGTTTTTTATTTGATGAAGATGGATTCCTTCAAATAAGTAAAGGCTCTATGCTTTTAAGCTTTAGTATTCACAGATGATTTTAATACTTTTTCTCATTTCCCCAACTGGGTTTTCTGGAGATTCCAGATTCAAAAAACACACATTCCTTTAGAAATGCTAGGAAGGAGTTCCCACCTGGAAAACTAATTTAGTCCTGGCCCGGTTCCTACCGCATCACGCTGGGAGGGCAGTGTGGCATAGTGGCCAAACAAGGCGTGTCAGACTCATGCAGACCTTACAAGAAGAGCCTATCACCAACCTCCAGATCTGTGGGGCCAAGTAAACAATGCAATATATTTTTAAGTGCCGGACCAGTTCACCACATAGATAGTTTAAGAACTAAGAACTCCTACTTAAAAGTAGGCTACAGCAGGTTTTCTGGATCTTTGGTTTACAAAACTATATTCCTCAACCCCTTTGAAAGAGACAGAAAGAGCAGCAGGCTTAGCATCAGAGAATTGGGTTTAGAATCAGAGATTTGGGTTCAGAGCCTAGCTGCCTCTTATTTTAAGTGACTGATCTGTGGTTTCATCACAAAACAAGACCACTGAATTGTAAGGCCCCAATAATGTTAAGAACCTAGAACAGTGACTGGCAGAGGGCTGGCACGCTCTGTCCTCTCCTCTTCCATTCCCTGTTAGAGTCACGAAGGCAAGGAAAGGCCACCAAGAAACAGTTTTCAATGCACAGTCAGGACAGAAAATGAACCAGTAGAGGCCACAGACAGAAAGACCTTCTCTAGGATTAGTCCCACTTTAATCAAGTTCAAGGAAAAAAAGATTCTGCCAATTCCATAAATTAGAAAATAACTGTGGATTACAGAAGAAGCTCTAGTTACTCTAATTCTTGAAACATCAATTTGGGAAATATTTACTATGTAAGAGATAAAATAGCTTCAGAGGGGTCCCTGCCCTCGAGCTGCTCACAGTGTAGAGCACAAGGCTGCCTGGAACGCATGCCAGGCTGACAGGGACACCAGGGGCGGAGCGATTCCTCCTGGCCAGGAGCCAGGCCTTGCAAAGGCATGGCCGGGTTTGTAAGCATTCACACAGAAAGGGCGGGCACGCCACACGGCGGGATGGCCTGAATGCAGGAATGTCACACAGCCTACGGAGTCAACCGCCTGCCAGACTAGGAGAGCAGAGGTAGGTGAAGATGGAGAAAGTGAGTCAGGTCAAGGTTATGAAGGGCCTTAAAAGCCAGACCAAGAAATTGGACTTTATCCTGAAAGCAATATAGGTAGTCCATTTGGGGTCCCCAGTCCATTTTCAGTAGAGTTTATGTATAAGAAACATCTGTTGTAAAAAGGGACATTGTCATTATCATTCTCTTTGTTCCTCTTCTGAGACAGCCTGCCACAATTCCCGCTGGCTATGAAATAAGAATTATCTGGACATTTGGAAGGACCTTAGCCTGATGTCCCTACAAGGACTTCACAGAAGGGCCCTTAGAGATCCTCCCCCATTTTCTCATTGGAGGAGCTAAGGTCCCAGAAGCACAACAGGTGTCAGAGCTAGAGCCTAGCACTAGCCCCCACAAACCGTTCCCTCTGTGAAGAAAGGAGCAAACCGCGAGGTCTGTGGACCCTCACCCAAACGGCCCACGGGCTCTGCAGAGAGCAGTTACCTGTGACAGACTCCTAGAGGGGCACCAGGTTAAGCGAGACCAGAGACCCCACGGGGCTCTCCCGCCCTCTTCCAGGTGGGACCCAGTGAGCAAGCAGAGGAACAGGCAGAGTGAACGGCCTTGGCACTCAACATGCCACCCCTTGCTGGGCCTCAGTGCAGTTCAGTTTCCTTTACAAACTTTTAACAAAAAAACTTAAAGAACCTCCCAGTCCCCAATCTCATAACACACAACAATAGTAAGAGTCCAGCTGCACTGGCTGAACTGTGGGTGGGCGGGAGGCAGTCCCCACACCTCCTGTCAAGCCCAGGGGCTCTGTGGAACAAGTCTGACAACAGACTTGCACTGGTCTGCAAGTTCCCAGGGCTCTTGCCTACTTTAGGACGCTCGGTTTCAATGCTCAAGCAAAAAGATTAGTAGAGCGGGTTCAGAACCTATGTCTCCACCGAGCAAGGCACCAGAATCCTCTGATGTCATGTTCAGGCTGGAAAAAGCCAAGACCTACTCCCACCCCATGAGGCTGATCTAAGTGCCAGTATTCCCCCAGTCCTGCACACACTCCTGAAGCCTGTCCCCAGGCCCACTTCTCAGGACTCAGGAAGAGCAAAAGCGTCCTTAACTAGGGGAAAGAACCCTGCTTGTCCCTGAAATTACCATTCACTATCCATCCCTCTGAATAAAGAAAGTAGCTGCCAGTCCCTCTAGAGGGCGCCTTCATCCCACACACTTCTAGGTAGAGGTCATCAGGTCTGTTCCTCCTGAGAACCAGCACAGTAATTCCACTCTGGACACCCGAGGTAGGCCCACTGACTGCTGAAGACAAGCCTCACCCTCGTGGCCAGCCCCTTGTCCCTTATACACAACCATCCTTACCCTCCCACTCCCTGGCCACCTTCAAGCATGAAGCCCTCAGAGACAAGATCCACTGGGTTCTTGCTTGCCTGACTAGCCCAGCCTCCTCTTCTAGCCTCAGGAGCCTTGGACCTTCAGCCTCCGCAAGTTACACAGCTCCTCCTTGCTGACAAAAACTTGGAATGCAGAGATGCTAGGAGGCCGGACGAGGCCTCCCTTCCCCAGACTGCATGCAGCTGCTGAAGGCTAGAGGCAGCCAGCAGGGTCCCCAGAAAGCCTCCTCCACTCAGTCCTCCATGCTGTCCTCCAGCCACTTTAAATAGTGCACATCTCCTTGGTCCATGGGGAGGCTGAAGAGCTCTGGGATTTCAAAAGGATGCACCAACCTTTGGAAAGAAAGAGAACCCTGTGAGTGGCTACGATTAGGTTCAGCCCAGGGGGTAAGACGCCTGGGCCAGCCTTACTCGAGGCCCTCTGCAATCTGCTGCAGCCCACCTGTCCAGCTCCAGAACCCACCACCCCTGAGACCGAGGTGTAGTCATATATTCACAGACTCCTGGTGGAAGTGAAGAAAAGGAGTTTTATCATCCAGATAGGTAGCTTGCATCTCTAGCTGCACATCAGAATCAATCTGGTGCTTCTGAGGAATATATTTGGTTCCTATTCCAGATAAGGGAAGTCAACATCTGAAGTGGGGCCTAAACTGGTCATTTGAAAAACATCTCCAAGTGATAACAGTATTAGCCAGCATCAAGAATCACCAGTTTAGCCTGACCAGGGGGCAGCGTAATGGATAGACCTTCGGACTGGGATGCGGAAGACCCAGGTTCAAGACCCCGAGGTCACCAGCTTGAGCACAGGCCCATCTGGCTTGAGCAAAAGCTCGCCAGCTTGGACCCAAGGTCGCTGGCTCCAGCAAGGGGTGGCTCGGTCTGCTGAAGGCCCACAGTCAAGGCACATGTGAGAAAGCAATCAATGAACAACTATGATGTCACAACGGCAACGAAAAACTAATGACTGATGCTTCTCACCTCTCTCCGTTCCTGTCTGTCTGTCCCTGTCTATCCCTCTCTCTGACTCTCTCTCAGTCCCTATAAAAAAAAAAAAAATTCGACCCTTGAGTGCATCTTTTTAGTACTGACAAAACGGAAGTAGACATAAAGTACTTTTGCTGTATGCCTAAATGCAATGTTGTCTCAAACTTGTCTGATTTTTTGGGTCACAGCTATAACTAGATTTTTTTCATGGAACAGCATTTTAAAGCCTGAGTTACCATACTTTGTCATTTTTATGAACTACGGTTACTCAGATTTGAGAATTAGGTAGACATTTTCCAGTATATGAATAAAGTGAGTCCCTCATTCAAATAAAGACAATTTAAATCATTTGCTGCCAGTAAAAAACTTATGTTTTCAAGCAAAAATCAGAAGTTTGGAAAACTTGAATTTATCACCATGAGCTTTGAAAGTGTCCCAAAACTTAAAGATGGTTCTTATTCAGTCCGATTTTGCAAAAATGTAAAACAATGTTCTTCTTCTCATTTTTTTTGGTGGTGGTGGTGGGGGGGAATGAAGCTACTCTCCATAAAAATGCATTATTTACAACATTAATATCAATGGTTTTATTATAATTTAAATTTTTAAAATTTCTCAGTTTTAATTTCTAATCCAGTAAACTTTGATATAACTCACATAAACAAAGCTCTTTTGGGTCCTCAATAATTTTTAAAAGTGTCCAGGGACCCTGAGACTAAACTTTGAGAACCGTGGTTTAAACTGACGCATTCTCGCCTCAGTTACACATGGAGAATCTGAGGGACAGGCACATGTTCGGGCACAGGGAAGGCTGGTGACTGGGCTTCCTGCTTTCTAAGTTCATTCCCTCAGTCTCTAGCACACTCCTGGCTGAGAAGAGACGCCAGCATTACCTGACATAACTGGACAGCACGCGCACCTCGGAAGTCTTTGTCTTTATTAACTGGAAAAGAAAAGCAGAACACTGCTTCAGGACCCGCACAGTTCTGCCGCTAGCTGCTCGCTCATCCGGCTGTGGAGGAAAGCATTCCCTCCAGGTCACCAGGCCCTGTCACTAGCTCACAAATGAACCTACGTCATCTTATGTGGGCAAGAACCTTGACCTGTTGATCTTTGCTCATTTCTCATTGGAACCTGGGAAAACTCCTCGAACTTGGTCTCCCTCTTCTCCCGGCAAGGCCCATCGCCGCCCCCATCCTTACTCACCAACAGGATCTCAGTGGCTTCTTCTATTTCTCCGTTCCAGAAGAACCTGAAGAACACAAAACCAAACTATGATGCTCACCACCAGCTCAGTGGAACGTCACACCTGGCCCAGTGAGGTGACTTTAAAATCTTTCCAAGTCCATATAAAAAAGTCTGGAGAGTTAGGAAAGGCACTACAGGCCATCTTGTCCAGCCATTCTGATGCAGGCTTCTAGCATCTGCCGAATATTCCTGGAGGTGAGAGGCTCACTATCACTTGAAGAAGTCCATCTACCTTTCACGTGAAATGGCTTTTCTTTTTTTTTTTTATTAACTTTAATGTGGTGACACCAATAAATCAGGGTACATATGTACAATGAAAACATCTCCAGATTATCTTATCATTCAATCGTGTTGCATACCCATCACCCAAAGTCAAATTGTCCTCTGTCACCTTCTATCTGGTTTTCCCTGTGCCCCTACCCTTCTCCCTTTCCCACCCCCCCCTCCATCCCCCCACCCCGTAACCACCACTCTCTTGTCCATGTCTCATAGTCTCACTTTTATGTCCCACCTATGTATGAATTCATGCTGTTCTCAGTTTTTTTTTTTTTTCTGATTTACTTATTTCACTCCATATAATGTTATCAAGGTACAACCATTTTGTTGTAAATGATCCGATGTCATCATTTCTTATGGCTGAGTAGTATTCCATAGTATATATGTACCAAAGCTTTTTAATCCACTCGTCTTCTGACGGACACTTGGGCTGTTTCCAGATCTTCGCTATTGTGAACAATGCTGCCACGAACATGGGGGTGCATTTCTTCTTTTCGAACATTGTTATGGTGTTCTTAGGGTATATTCCTATAAGTGGGGTAGCCGGGTCAAAAGGCAGTTCGATTTTTAATTTTTTGAGGAATCTCCAAACTGTTTTCCACAGTGGCTGCACCAGTCTGCATTCCCACCAGCAGTGCAGAAGGGTTCCCTTTTCTCCACATCCTCGCCAGCACTTATTCTGTGTTGTTTTGCTGATGAGTACCATTCTGACTGGTGTGAGGTGATATCTCATTGTGGTTTTAATTTGCATTTCTCTAATGATTAGTGATGTTGAGCATTTTTTCATATGTCTTTTGGCCATCTGTATGTCTTCTTTGGAGAAATTTCTATTCATTTATTTTGCCCATTTTTTGATTGGATTGTTCGTCTTCCTGGTGTTGAGTTTTATAAGTTCTTTATAAATTTGGGTTATTAACCCCTTATCAGACGTGCTGTCGAATATGTTCTCCCATTGTTGTGGTTTGTCTTTTTATTCTGTTCCTATTGTCTTTAGCTGTGCAAAAACTTTTTAGTTTGATATAGTCCCATTTGTTTATCTTGCCTTTTATTTCATTTGCCCGTGGAGATAAATCGGCAAATATATTGCTGCTACAGATGTCGGAAAGCTTGCTGCCTATGTTTTCTTCTAAGATGCTTATAGTTTCACGGCTTATGTTTAAGTCTTTTATCCATTTTGAATTTGTTTTTGTGAATGGTGTAAGTTGATGGTCTAGTTTCATTTTTTTGCAGGTAGATGTCCAATTTTCCCAGCACCATTTGTTAAAGAGGCTGTCTTTACTCCATTGTATGTTCTTTCCTCCTTTGTCAAATATCAGTTGTCCATAAAGCTGTGGGTTTATTTCTGGGTTCTCTGTTCTGTTCCATTGATCTATGTGCCTGTTCTTATGCCAGTACCAGGCTGTCTTGAGTATAATGGCCTTGTAGTAGACCTTGATATCCAGAAGAGTGATACCTCCCTGCTTTATTTTTTCTTTTTAGAATTGCTGAGGCTATTCGTGTTCTTTTTTGGTTCCATATAAATTTTTGGAATATGTTTTCTATATCTTTGAAGTATGTCATTGGTATTTTAATTGGTATTGCATTGAATTTATAAATTGCTTTGGGTAGTATAGACATTTTAATGATGTTTATTCTTCCTAGCCATGAGCACGGTATATGCTTCCATTTGTTTGTATCTTCCTTGATTTCTTTTATCAATGTTTTATAATTTTCTGAGTACAAGTCCTTAACCTCCTTGGTTAAATTTACTCCTAGATATTTTATTTTTTTGGCTGCAATAGTGAAGGGGATTGTTTCCTTAATTTCTTTTGCTGACAGTTCATTGTTTGTATACAGAAATGTGAAGTGGCTTTTCTTACGGTGTGCCAATGTCTGCCACCTGGCTGCCTTCTCAGCTTCTACATGAAGAGGTGGCTCAGGAAAGCCCTGCAGAAACTCCTGTTTCCTCTCCTCCAAACTGGGTGTCACCGGCTCCTTAAACACTCAGTCTATACTGATGGCTTTCAGGCCCCTCCCCGTCCTTTGGAGTGGTACAGCTTTTATCACTGATTCTCAAAGCTGAGTGCCATGAAATACAAGCACAGGAGACTTCTAGGAAGAAGTGAGCCTTCCAAGTATGGAAACAAGTCCAAAGGCTAAAAGGCAGCGACGATGTTCAAAAAAAGAGTGTGAGAACAACATCACATGAAGGAAGGCAATGAAATTTGGCCCGAGAATATCTGCATTGACCCAGGGCAAGTCTAAGATGACCTAGGCATTGGCCCGGTCTCACAGAGCTGGGGGAAAAGGATCAATTATAGGCCGTGTAAAGGGAATGCCAGGCTGAAATTCTATTCTGGGTCCTAAGCACTGGTTCCCAGACTGGCTTTATGGGAATCACCTATACAACTTTTCAGAAATTCAGAGACCCAAGCACCACCATCAAGGAGACTGACAGAGTAGACCTCCCATAGAGCTCAGGAATCTAAAGTAGAGCCAAATCTGGAAGCCATAGCAATAGATGATGTCAGCCACTGAGGCAATGACAGGTTGGCAGGTGTGGGGGGGTTTCACTATACAGCATTCTTCTGTTTTGACCTTCAGAGTAGATGTTATTTCCCTCCCCACCTACCCCCTGCCCATTCCCTCATTCTCTCTCTTCCCGGGGGGGAAGGAGATGAGAAACAGGCTGATCAGAGCGATTAAGGCACAAGGCAAACCCTGCAGAACTGGCAGTGGGGCGGGAAAACATTCTGATGAGAGAAGGGGTGCAGACCAGGCTTAACTAAAATGGTGTTAATGACAGACAAAGATGGACAGGCAACAGCCTGTCACACACGCGCAGCTCGGTTTCCCAACAAGTGGAAAAGCAGTGGGACTTATTTTCTTTGACATCCCTAGTTGGCTTATTCAGGGATGGAATGCCCAGTCTGGCTTCTCTGCTGACAGCAAACTAATTGATTTAAACAAAGAATGTGCAAACAAGATCGGCTGTTCCTAAACCGTAGGTTTTTGCCTCCTTTCTCTATACACAGCACATTTTTACTTTTGTTCATAGATGACATAAACCCACTGGTTAATTTCCTTTGGATACAAATCAACAGCGCAGTGTTGATTAATTAAATGCCTCTGAGTTGTTCTTTCACGACTCCCCATTAGTGCAGTACCCCTTCCACCAGCGCAGACCTGACCCAGCGCTCCCACACCCTCCAATGGCCACAGCAAAACTCACAGTGAGGAGGCCTTGGGCAGGATGTTCACAGAGCCAGCCAGCTTCTTATCCAATACAGACCTAAAGCAAAGAGAGTGACAGTCACTGGGGCAAGTGTCCAGGACCCTAAGAGAAGGGACAGGGAACAGGAGTTCCTGGGAACTAGATAACCATTTTGAGTGCCCCTCCTCCTGGCAGTTTTAAGGACAGGCCCAGTCTTCCTGGGGAATGGGAATTATCTCTGGACAGACAGGAAGACGACCTGGTTCCACACCTGTCCCTGCAGGAGAATGGCTGTGTGACCTGATTGCAAGCTCTCATTCCAGGAGTAAGTGTTCCAGCACCTATCCCAGAGGGGCTGGTCCCCTTCACCACCCTGACTCTCCTGCAGTACAATGAGAAGATGGTTCACCAGGAGCCTCCAGCCCTTCCACCCAAGAACTCCCTTCATTGCGCCACTTCTGTTTTATTTCACAGATATGCACTGGACGCCACTCAGTGCTTCTGATCTGCAGATACCCATGGGTATATGTATACATGGGGGTATCTATACCCACACAAGTCCAAGGAAGAGCAAAAAGAGCATAACTTGTGTTTGTCTTTGGCAAATAAAGGCCCTTCTCACTTTTTTATGGTAAAAGTTCCTTTCATAGCCCTAAGAGCACATCCTCACCATTGCAGACCTCTAAGATTTGTTCTTGACCGAACACAGGTTGGAACTCCTGGTCTGATGGTCTCGGGTTCCTGTGCAGTGCCCTGGTGAACACAGTAAGGGGCTTACACTAGTCCAGGTGTGATAGAAACAGGAGCACAATCAAGTCACCAAGTGACTGACGCACAGAAGTGACCCCAAACATCAACACCTCATGCCCTCGGAGTCAGGCAGGCCCTGACACACCTTTCTCAGGTCTCAGGCGGCTGAGGAAGCTGGTCTCCCGTCTCTGAAGTGCTTGGACTTTGCCAAGCAACCCTCATTCGAGTCCTGCTCACTGATCCCTCCTTCCTCCAGCTGTTGCCAAGAGAACTGACCTACTTTCTCTTCCCTTGAGTTCAAGGCTAAACAGTGCTCTCTACTTAAGGCTCCATGTTAATTTGGCATTCTCACCACCCTCATTCCCTTGCAAAGTTCCAGAAGCTAAATAAATTCCTGACCATAAGGAGAGGCGCATGGCACAACCTTGTTTAAACAACTGCTTCGTCTTGCTCACTCAATCGTTTGCTGAGAAACTACACTTTATTGGTTCTGAAGGTGGCATGCAAACACAGGGAGTAAGTTAAGCCTCTAGAGAAACAATCCATTGCTCCATAGCCACACAACTAAAAACTCCCCTTCAGACTTTCAGTTCAACTTTGTGGACCAAATACACTACTCAGCCAGTGTCAGAACACAGGAAGGAGAACACTTTATGTACCGGCAACTATGAAGAAGCCCCCAAATAAAAGACAGCCCTGAGACATGCAACGCAGAGAACTGTCCCACAGGGGTGAGAGCGACAGTCTGTGTTTGGAGGCCACGGGAACCAGAACAGGCAGGAACTGGAAGCCCATCAAGGTGAATGGTTGGAATGCCTCTGGCCGGAGCAGGTGCGTGCCCCAAACCTCCCATGGCCCAGGCAGCAATAATGGGCTGTTTATCTCAGGAAGGAGCAGTAAGGTTAGGGACTGGGGGCGGGAGGGAACAATGCCCTAGGAGCTGGTGACAGCCAAAGATATAAAAGAGAATCCATGCCCAAGTACGAGGGCACCCCGGTCTGTAGAATGTCTCCCAAACCACACTCACACTGAAAACAGGGCTGCTAATACCAATTCCTTGCAAGTGTTCCTGCACCTCCCCACAAGCACAGCTAAAAAGACAAGAGAGGTTACAATAAGAATCACAGGTATTTGAGGAAAGTCAGTATCAAGAGACAAAAATTTTTCCATAAGAGAATCAGTTAATAGAACATTCAAAACCAAGAATTTAAAGTAAGTATAATCATGTATACTAGAATGTTGTTAAGAGTAGATCTTAAACCTGGCCTGTGGTATCGCAGTGGATAAAGTGTTGACCTGGGGACACTGAGGTTGCCAGTTCAAAACCCTGCACTGGTCTGGTCAAGGCACATATGGGAGTTGTTGCTTCCAGCTCCTCCCCCCTTTCTCTCTCTCTCTCTTTCTCTCTCTCTCTCACTCTGTGTCTCCTCTCTAAAATGAATAAAATAAAAAAAAATAAAAAAAAAAAGAGTAGATCTTAAAAGTTTCCCATCCCCCAAAAAGGTAACTGTGTGGGGTGACCATTTTGCTATATATAATATAGCAAATCATCATTTTTACACCTTAAACGTACACAATGTTATATGTGAATTCTATCTCAATAAAGCTAGGATGAATTAAAAATGAGTATAATTAATATCTACAGAAATGTAAGACAAGGTTATCGCACCCATAAAATAAAATCAGATTATAACAAGATCAGACATGTATGAAACACGAGTAGTTGATTAGGAAATAATAATTAGAAACCTTGAAAAGAAAAACTGTAATTGTTTATACAAAAAACTCAACAGAAGGGATGAACGGTGAGACAGATACAAATAAAACAGGAATAAGAGAGAAGCATGGGCTAAAAAATTCTCCCAGTATGCAGAATAAAAGACAGAAAAATATAAACATTTAGTCATGGAGAACATATTCAACATCTAATATGTGTTTCAAGAAAAAGACACAGAAAGAATAGAGAAGGTTTAACAAATTAACAGCTGCACATTAAGATAAAGAGAAAATCCAAAAACTTTTCAGAGAGAATAAGTATTACCTACAAAGAATGAGACCCTGATAAACAGCTGACTTCTCATCAACAGCCTTAGATGCAAGAAGGTAACTGAGAACTCTCTCCAAGCTGCTACTAATTCATTCACCTGAACTGGCCTTTCAACCAGTTAGAATCCAGGCGTTAGAATCACTTTCCCCCAACACCAACCTCACAGGTATCAGCTGCAGCTGTTCCTTGGCAGCGCCCAGAGAGGCTGACCAGGGGTCCAGAAAAAAGTTCAATATAGGCCCTGGGTATACCAGAAGCATCAGGAGGGATTTCAGTTCCTTGCTGCTAAATACTATGGTTATATTTTAGATAAGAGCTGTTATCCAAAGGTAATGTTAATAAGGGGGAAATACATATTCTGGTTGGAGGAAAGAAAGATGGAATCAAATGCAAGGTTAGCCTGTGACCAACAATTTGGAGGCTGTGTGCTCGCAAAGACTAGATTCAGCATTTCAAAACATTATAACCTAGTCTATCATTAACTTCAAGAATGCTGAGTTGTGGAGCAAGAAGAAAGGGAGTAAGTAGCCAAATCCATTACCCTCCAGCCCCAATGACCCTCTGCAAAGCTGCGTCTATTAAAAAAATGAAGGGGGGGAGGGAATTCAGATACCACATTTATTTATTTATATTTTATTTTTTTTTACAGAGACACAGAGAGAGATAGACAGGAGGAACGGAGAGAGATGAGAAGCATAAATCATTAGTTTTTCGTTGCGACACCTTACTTGTTCATTGATTGCTTTCTCATATGTGCCTTGACCGTGGGGCTATAGCAGACTGAGTGACCCCTTGCTCAAGCCAGGGACCTTGGGTCCAAGCTGGTGAGCTTTGCTTAAACCAGATGAGCCCGTGCTCAAGCTAGCGAACCAGGTTCAGGGGTCTTGAATCTGGGTCCTCCACATCCCAGTGCTCTATCCACTGCGCCACCGCCTAGTCAGGCCAGATACACATTTATTGAGCGCCTACTACATTCAAGTTAGTGAGGTAAGGACTGAACATACATATTTCATACCATCTAATCCTCACAATTCTGTGTAGTAGGTGACATTATCCTCTTTCATAATTCAGAAAACTGATGCTTAGCGAAGAAAAGCGACTTGCCCAAGGTAACACAGGAAGTAGTAGAGCAAAGATTCAAATTCTGATCTGCTTACAAGTCCAGTGTTCCTTCCACTATACCACAGCTGCTTCTAGAAATTTTCTAAATACAGGGGGCCCTCAGGTTATGACATAGTTCCATTCCTATGACAGTAACATAACCTAAATTTTGGTGTAAGTCGAAACATACCCTAGTCTAAGTCACTTACTTAACACTATTGTAAAATCATAATCTAGAATATAAAAAACACAACTAAGCCACAGAAAAAGAACATAAATATACTGTACTGTACTGCGTATTCTTCAGCTGTGCAACCAAACTAACTTGCCCACGTAGTCTGTAAGAACGGCGCTAAAGGTGTAAGCCGAAACACATCTCAATTTTGTAAAATTCTTATGGGAGTGAATATCTTAAACTCGAAACGTTGTATGTCAAGACTGTCAAAATCTGAGGACCCCTGTATTTGGAATGGCCACCCCTCCTCTGCCTAACTGGCCACAGTGAGCACCTCTGGGACCAAGCAAAGAGATTATCTCTAAGAGAGAGGGGCCAAGAATTAGGAGATTTAAAATCTCTACAGGTAGGATTCCACCGTTCTCTTAACACCTTGGGTGAGCCACACATCCCTCTGTACTCCCATGCGCCACTTGGTATCTTCAGGCCCAGCTGCAGGATCCATCGGCTCCTTCAGCCGTATTCTTCTTATCACCCGAAGCAGAGAGCCGTGTAGCTCGTCATTGAATGGACGGAAGCAAGAGAAGGACCCCAATGAGGCCCCTCTGGTGCGTCCTCTTAGCTCCCTGAGCCTCCTGGGGCAGCACCTAAGCCCCTTTACCATACCTGGCAATATCTCTGGCAATTTGCTCGTTGGGACAGTTGACAAAGACGACGGAGTAAGTGCCGGAGACATAACTGCCAGTGACAGCTGAGTGGAGCTGCAGGCTAAGGGTCCTGAGCATGGGGTATGTCAGGAAAGAAGCTGTCAGGATCTGAATGGTGGGAAAAAGCACAAGTCAGCAGTGACATGACAATTCACCATCTGCCGGCTCAAGGAGACTGGAACCAAGGCTGGGCAGCATTTTTCATACCCATTTCCCATCCAAAAATTAACCCCTGGGATCCTGAGCTTTTGTATTTCGACAAAGTTCTCATGTCTAGATATTTCCTTTTGCGTTTTGCAGGTGACAATAAAAAAAAAATAGAGGCTCGGAAATCAAGAACATTGCTCAAAATCACACAATTTTTATTTGGTGAAGCCAGGATTAGGACTCAAGTCTGGATGACACGAAATATATTTTTATGGAGATAACACCAACTAGCATCCTCTGAAGTGTTATCATCCTGAGGAGAATATACTGAATGACACACCCTTTTATCAAATGATGTTTACAGAATTGATTTCACCTCCATTTATGTGTATATGTGCCAGGAACTGTGGGTAGGCTAGGGGAAAAGGTAGCCTAGTTCTAAGGCAATACAATCTGTGCTAGTGACAGAGAGCTGGGGGTGGGGGAGGGCGGGGCATGGGGAAGGCTCGACCTGAGGGAGCAGGAAACATCTTGGAAGAGAGAAGAAGCCATCTAAGTTGGGTCTGCAATACGTAGGATTACAAGAGGAGAGGGAGACATGCTAAGCAAATGATAACATGTATGAACTCAAGAGGTATTTAGGGGTTAATGGATACACAGTCAGCACCTGGCTTAGTCTGTGGGTATGAGAGAAGAAGGGGATAAAAATGGCTAGAACTATAAAGACAAAAGTTAGGGCAAGGAGTTTGGCGTTTGTACTCAAGTGATAGGGTACTCTTGGAGATTTTTAAGTAGCACCGTAATAATGTAGTAGAAGTAAGGTACCAGGAGGGAGGATGGACAGTGACCAGAGAGAGCCCACTTAGAAGGCCATTACAATGATCCGGGAAGAAGATTTGAGGGTCCTAAGATCAGCAGTGACAATGTGAGAGGAAAAGGCATTCAAGATACAATTTTTCTTACTATTTTAATGATAAACATTTAAAATGGGAAGAAATGAAAAGAAGTGGAGAACACCTTCCATTCCAGTGTTCTCTGCTTGGGGATATAAATGGAGTCATTAACAGGGACAGAGGCAACTTTGCAAGGAGTCCCACTGTGACGTAAACCAGGCCGAACAAGAGCGTATTTCTCCTGCGTCCCAGCCCAGGGCTCTTTCCTTGCTCAAATAAACCTCTGTGCTTCCACTCCTTTTATGCTGGCGACTGAGTGCCAGCTCCCACTTCTTGGCAGGGCCTGAGCAGCGTTTTTGTGTCTTTAGCTTCAGTTTGCCTAGAGGCCTGTCTGGGTTGGGTTTCTCATTCCCTCCCACTACCTCCACCAAACCACCAATTCAACATACCTGTCCTCTGAACTAAACCAGTAACCATGCAAGAGAAGAAAACAAACTTTTCAATGAAGCTTTTAGTGTGTGTGTGTGTACGTGTGCGCAGTACGATTTAAATCCTAGTGCCAGTGCTGCTGGCTGCCTATGGCCTTCAACAAGTTACTTCCTCTACTTCTATAAACTTTATCTAGAAACTGAGACTATGACACTTGGGCTGCCTACCTCAGAGTTGCCATGGGTTCACACCAGATAGGAAAAATAATCCGTAATTACAAATCCACTAAAGAAAGGAGCGGTGCTTTGCTCATCACTGTGTCCCCAGCACAGTTCATGGTACACAGCAGGCTCTCAATAAATACTTGTAGCCTACTGAATTAACACACCAGCAAGATATTAAGACTATTAATCTCGTGAAGGAGTTCAAGCTTTGGGATTACCCACTGTTAACAGTGCTTTTAGCAGAGAACTGAAACTACTGGAATACAGTAAGAGGTCAACTCCATGACTCCAAGGTGGCTTCTCGCACAGACTCCAAACAAAAGGAGCAACAGCCTGTCCCCCAAAGCCAATCCTCAGGAATATCTGGGGCATTCCAGCCAGCAGGTATCCGTGCCACGTAACTAATAAAATTAAACATAAACTCACCTAAAATGTATTCAACTCTTATATGAACTTAAGAGTCAACATACTAAGCTCCTACATCTCTTGATGTTTAAGGAGTTAATTTCGCCTCCATTCATGTGTGTATGTGCTAGGCACTGTGGGAAGGCTAGTGGAAAAGATAGCCTGACTCCAAAGCAATGTGACCTGTGCTACTGAAACTGAGAGCTGTGCTCTCAAGTATTAGCTAAAAGGACCCTTAATTTAACTGAGAAGGTAACTGAGGCAGAACATCCAGAAACTCTGTGGCAGAACCAAGCCTTGTCTCTAAGACTGCCGTCTCCCATTCGGGCCTCTCGGAACTGCAACGAGCACGCTACAGTGGGGTCTAGTCAGCTTCTCTTGATCCAGTGGTTCATGAGGCAAATTTGTACCCCTCCCCCATGGCATATCTGGCAATATCTGAAGACCATTTTTATTGTCATGACCGGGGAAGAGACGCTATTGACAAATATTAGAGGGCAGGATTGCTGCTAAACATCCTCCTGTTTTCTCATTGATCACACTGAAATACAGAGAGTTGTTTACAAATGTCTCCTCCACTGGACACCTGCTCTTCAGTCTCACTCATTTCCGTATTCCCAGCACTTCACAACTCTCACAGGGATATGGGCTTGAGAAATGTTTGCGGACCATATCAATAAAGTATGAGAAGCATGAAAGGTCAACCTGGAACCAAGGATGGCCTGCAGTATATTAGAAAGTGACAGTATAGAATGCAAGTTGATGAAAAATACACACATCACAATATTCCCTAACAGGAACATTATAAGGAGGGAAAGATTTATAATTTTTAAAAGTTTTAAAAATATTTTTCTATTTATGTCTTTTACTATGTGCCCTTTCTATTTTTATTTTCTTTAAAAATATTATATGTATTCTTTCAGTTCTGTATTTTATTCTGTTTTCCTTTCTTTGTCCTGGAGTATCTGCATAGCCTCTAAGATGTTATGGTTGCCTTTACAGTCAGCGAAACAGCAGTGGGGGGCTTCAGAAACCAGCTAGTTGTTCAAATTTTATAATCCACCCAGTTTTAAGGAATCCATGAATATTCTGAATGCATGCATAACATTTTTTAAAAATCAAGAAACTCTATAGACTCCAAAAGGTTAAGAGGCAAACTGTACAGATGAGGAAATAAGGGCCAGAAAGGAAATCACCCCAAAGTGATCATCAGAGTGCGGCTAGACACCTGGGCATCTGACCCCCCCAACACCTTCCCCACTGGAGGCGCTCAGTAAACAGTCACTTTCCACCTTAACAGGGTAAGATACTTGAGATGAGAAAACAACGCCCCCAGAAAAACAATATGGTAACTGCAAGTAAAGAATCTACCATGTGACTTGTATACAAGAACTCACCACCAGACAGCCCTTCACCTCCCTGACCCTGGCAGTAAACACAGCCCCGTCACCCCTCCTCTCAAAGAGTGAAGAAGGGATGCTGGCCAGCTTCACAACCACACCACGATCTCCGGACACCGAGTGGTGCCGCCAGACTTGACTGGCCATCCCCTACCTGCCTGCCCCCAGCTCAAAATCCCGAGTAGTAAAGGCTGTCTTCCTCCCTCAGTTCCCAGGTGGGAGGGTTAGGGCTGAGGGGGCTGGTCACGTCGTGGGCACTCACCAGGAGGCATATAAGGACAGAGAGCCGAGCGTGGCCTGGCAGAGGGAACCGTGAGCCCAGCCTATCCATGGCGTAGCTGGTAATTTAACAAACAGCACAGCGGCAGCAAAGGTAGCCTCCGACTGGGGTGTAGGGGGGCGGGGAGAGGGAAGGGAGCGGCGGAAACTGAGGGCTTAAACCGCCCTCCCCGCCCCCTTCCCCCACCTGCAGCTCTAGGCCCCGCCCCAGACAGGCTGGCTGGAACAAGACAGTGGAGGGGGCGGGGAAAGAGGGAATAATTTTCTCTGGACAACCCTCTCCCCAACAGCGTACAACCCAAACACCGTACGCAGACCTATAACTCTTACAAAAATAAAAACACTATTTTCCCCTTCTCTTTACAACAAAAAAAAAGCATAAAATCTTCAGAGCTGTACAGATAAAAAGACGTTTTCTTAGGTATACAAAACTTTCAGAAAGCAAAGCACACAAACACTAAGACACATACACCAGACTCTTCCACTGTATACAGGCCCATCCCGCCAACAAAATGAAGCGCGGCACATTCTGCTGCTTAGCTGTCCGCCACGTCACCCTCTCCTCCCAGGATCTCCCTCTCCTCCTCCTCGGTTTAGCGCACTCAGGCTCCCAGCTGCTCTCCCCATGAACTCATTCATCTTTCCGGGCCAGGAGCTCTGTGCAGCCCTTCTCAGAGGTGATCCCAGTCCTCTGTTCCCCTAAGGCACTTGGTATACACTTCGGCTGCAACATTTAACATCAGCTCTGGGGAACTGCAAATAAGCAAAGTAGCAATGCAGTCCGCTGTTGTTAGCGTTTCCAATTTTTTAATCCAGCTTTTTAATATTCTAATTCTTAAATGATGACATTTCTTGGACAAAAGAAGGGATTGATTGTACAAGGGCACAAGTAAACTTTGTTAAATTAAGGGAACTATTGTATATTGATTGTGGTGGTAGTTACACAGCATTAAAAAATTCAACAAACTGTACACTTCAATTGGTGAATTTTATTGTACATGAATAGTACCTTAAACAAAAAGGAGTTGCAGGGGGGATGGTTGGAAACCAATTCAAAATTGTTTTAAACTGGGCAGGTCAAACAAACCACGTCCCTCAGCCAAATTTGGTCTGCAGGCTGCCAGCTCACAGCTTCTCCATTTTAAAACTTTTCACCTGTCCTGTCTCATTCCCTGGGACTAGAAATTCTCAAAGGTGTGATGCACATCCTAGCAAAGTGTCTGACAAAGTAGTTAAATAACTAATTCTAGCCTGCATCTTCATTAACTATACAGATTCAGGCAAGCTATTTACCTCTCTGAGCTTTGGGGGTGGGGGGAGATAAAGGGTGAGCTAAGAGACTGTCATCGTTCTAAAGCACGGTTTAACATAGCAAATAAACAAAAAGTGCTTTGTAAAATGTAAGACCATGTCAGCATTTCAGGAACAAGTACTCTCCTGGCAACTACCAAGGTTAACTCAAAATTGCCATTTGTAATCTGAAAAAAGTTACAGTAAATGAGGTCAAGTGATCCTAAGAAAGCCTTTATATTCAAAGTCCACTAAAATAAATCAAGACTGATCTTTTATATCTGTTACATTAATAAGAAAGGCCACTGTTAATGGTCATTTATTTACCTTAGATCCTGAGATAATGTCCCCAAATTTAGCACAGGACCCCACACAGTTCAGGCGTAACGTTTGCTGAACAACTAAATGATAAGGATGTGTGGCTGGTTGACTATAAGGATGGTCATGGTCACGATGAAGGTGATGTTGGGCAACAGGGGATGGCTGGCAAGAGAGGAATTGTTATTTGGAAGAAACTGCCTCTGGTTTCTCTTCAACTCTTTCCAAATTCAATTCCAAGGTTGGATCCTAAAAGTTCAATCCTGCATTCCTGGTTTTGGCAGATTCTTCATATCTAGTGGTCTTAGTGCCACTGCTTGAAGGTCCAGACTCTTCCTCTGGAGCAGAGGTCCCCAAACTATGGCCCACGGGCCAAACTGTGGCCACCTGAGGCCATTTATTTGGCCCACTCCGCACTTCCGGAAGGGGCACCTCTTTCATTGGTGGTCAGTGTATGGAGTACTGTATGTGGCGGCCCTCCAACGGTCTGAGGGACAGTGAACTGGCCCCCTGTGGAAAAAGTTTGGGGACCCCTGCGGAGACTTTCTAACCTCTTTCTCTCTATCTGTTCCTCCTCCTAATAGAATTTCAGACTGTTTTTTTTTTTTTTACAGAGACAAGAGATAGAGAGAGACAGATAGGAACGGAGGGAGAGAGATGAGAAGCATCAATCATTAATTTTTCCTTGCGACACCTTAGTTGTTTATTGATCGCTTTCTCATATGTGCCTTGACCGTGGGGCTACAGCAGACTGAGTGACCCCTTGCTCGAGCCAGCGACCTTGGGTCCAAGCTGGTGAGCTTTGCTCAAACCAGATGAGCCTGCACTCAAACTGGCGAGCTCGGGGTCTCGAACCTGGGTAGTCCACATCCCAGTCCAATGCTCTATCCACTGCGCCACCACCTGGTCAGGAAGGATTCAGACTCTTGCTCAGACTAAAATTCAGACTCCCCTTCAGACTCATTCTGTATCCATCTCCTTTACTCACACTTCCTCTTTCTTAGGTGTCCTCCTTCTCTTTCTTCAACTCTTTATTTTGAAGGTTCTTTTGCACCTCTTTCTAAGCATACAACAGTTGATTGAAATCTTCTTTAAAGGCCAAGCTTAGACCCAGGAGATTATCCAATCATAATTGCCGCATCAATGAGGTCTCAGGGTAAATTGTAGGACAGCATTAAATTTCCTTAGGTTATTTCTCATCTACAGACTCATTATCACCAAAACTGAAAACCGGAGTAGCTCATTGATTTCACTTTCATCCAAATTGATGAATTTAAAGCCCATCTGTTTTGGAGACTCTGATTGTTTTCTGACGTCCCCTAGGGAAACATGCACAATCATTCACAACATTGTCCCAAAGCTTCCCTTAGGCGTCAGTAAGAGTGGCTGGTTTTATATCATCGATCACCTCTCTTATCACTACCAAAGTGTCAGCTACCTTGTACTTGTTGCCAAGTCTCTTTCAAAGTAAGGAAAGCTTTTTTTTTCTATACACTCAGCAAAGTGGTCAAAAGTATGCTTGGTGCATAATACTAACTGAAGCAAAAATAATGCTTCAATTATTCTGTGATGCAAGGGGCTAAAGACAGCTAGTACCTTTCAGAGAGAGCAGCACAATATAACATTGGATGAGCAAAGAGTTAGTCTGGCTGATTGGGATCTCAGCTCAAAATTAGCAACTCTGAATTCAAGGTTTTTGCTGTTAAATAACTCCAAGCTTGAACGGATAAAACAATTACGAAACCAATCCAAAAAGAGAATAGCAACTAATGATATTCTGAGATGTAATCGCCAGAAAAGTTTTTTGTTTTTTCATTTTCATTTTTTCCCAAAAGACAAGCGAGGTTACGCTCTTTATAAAGCAACTATCCATTCTTATCTTTTTGTCACCTGCAGCATGGGCACAAAAAAAACCAATAACAAACCAATCAGGAAAATCCTGTTCTTAGGCTTCCGGATTGCCGTTTTCCCTAAAAGTACGCTAAGGCAAGCACTTCCAAAACTAGCTCCTGTCCCTGGCATGGAAGCCCCGTTGAGGCACATAGCTTCTATTCTTCCTCCCCAATTAACCACGAATTTCACAAATTATAGCGATTTCTAAACTTCTCAAGCCATCCCTTGTTCACATGAAATTTATGTGGGTTACCCTTCCCAGTGGCTTCCACCAGATGCTTGTAATGCGTTTGGAATGGTTAGGGATGGCCTTCAGCATCAAAGGTCGCCCCCTCCAAGGTCTGGTCCGGTCCCCGACCCAAAAGTTAACTCAGTCTCCACTTTCTTGATGTTTACCTCACGGGGAATGCACAGCACCTTAGAGAGGTGCAACACTCTATGATCGCCTTTTTGTTGTTCTTAATGGTACACAGGGTTGAGTCGCGCCCCAAAGCGCCTCACATCGGTTTTCCTCATGCCTTCTTCCAGTTTCTCGAGATTCTTTATCTTGTCTTCCAGAGGCATGGCCCTGCGCCTCCTCTTATTAAGTGCCTTACCCGGGATCAGGATGTCCATCGCCTGCGGTCGCCGCGGTAGCCTCAGCGGCCTGTCCCACTCCTGCCCTCGCCGCTGCGGAAAGCGTGGCATCGCTCAACCTTCCGCCGGTTCTCATTCTCACTACTCCGTTTGCCAGGCATTCGTGGAGCCTTCGCACTGGACAGGCGCAAACCGACCGTAAAATTACGATTGCGCGACCAATTCAGCGGCGCCTAACGTGAAGCGCGACTGCGACCCCGCAAACACTAGCAACTGTTGGGTTCAGCCCTAACGGACCCACATCTCGCGAGGCTCTGCAGTCCCGCTGGGGAGACCGGACGGTTCGCAGTAGCAGCCAAAATTCATCGAAGGGAGGACGCGTTCATCAGATCTCGCGACACTCGGAGAAGCACGCAGGAGCCGGGCGAGCCCCGGCGGGACGAGGCATGATGGCGGACCAAGCTCTGGTCTTATTGAGGCAGGTGTCGCAGCTGGAAGCGCCACTCGAGGAGCTGCGCGCGCTTCAGTCGGTGCTGCAGGCGGTTCCGCTCACCGAGCTCCGCGAGCACGCGGCAGAACTGCGCCTTGGCCCAGTTTTCTCCCTGCTCAACGAGAACCATCGGTGAGAGGACCCGACAGCTTGACGGGGTGGGCGAGCGAACCCCCCCCCCCCCAAGTATGGAGACAGGGGCGGGTGGGATGAAGGGAGGGCTTCCCCGCGTCGCGAGTGAAGGCTTAAAATAAAACAAAAACAGCCGAAATTTCAGAGAGGGAAGGACCCTAGGCTGAGAGGCAAAAAACGGGGTTCAAGTCCGGACTGTGAGCTGGGCCCCTGGGGAAGCAAGGTCGCCCGCCTCCAGGGAGTATCAGCAGTCCTGTGCTTAGTTGTTTCCTCCTCTGAAAAAGCGACCCTATCGTGATCATTTGGCAAGTCCCGCCAACATTTTAGATTCACTTAGCATTTGACCCAGTGGTTCCTGTTACAGGAATTTAACACGCAGATATACTCGCTCACAAAACGTATACACAGGATTATTTGAGCAGAAAGTGACATCAAAAAACTGGAGACCTAAATATCCATTAAAAAGGGATTCTAAATTTTGATAACGTTACCGTGTGACACTATGTAGCTATTTGAAAAGTTGAGGTAAATCTATATATGTGGACATGGAAAGATCTCTGTGTTGAATGAAAAAACTGTATAGTAGTTTGTGGTTCCATTATGAGTAATCTGGAATAGGATTACAGTCTCCTTCCTACCCCCTTAGCCCCCAGAGGTCTGTATAAATTGGAAATTCCTTAAAGATATAGGAGAAGCTATTAATATGGAAGTGGGACTTAAATGATAGGATAGCAGGTTTTCATTTCTTGCAAAATCTGTAGTGTTTGACTTAAAAATACTTTGTAGAAGAGCAAAAATATTTGTGATCGAGAAATTTTCTACTTGAAAAGATAACGAATCAATGTGTCCATAGTGGATGATTTCCAGGAGAGCTTTCTTGACTCTGACATAAGATCCCTCCCTTTTTCTTATGTGTTTTTCTTTCATCAAATCCATTAGTTCACATGACTCAGGTCGGCTTATAAAACGTCACTTCCTAGTCCACTTGAATTCAGGCCCTTATTTTCTCCCTTTTGCTAAGTCTGTTGCATTCGTGACTTACTACCTCAAGGCTCCCTTTTCTAGGCTGTCCTTCCCATTCTGCAAGCACCGTGAGCTCAGTTCATTTGGCTCGCATCTGTTCTGTGGGTTTCCATTGCTTTCGGCGAATCTCATAGCTTCTGTCTGGCATGTGGACCCTTACAGCATATTTTTTCAGCCTCTTCTTTTCCCTCTCCTCCTCAGCCCATGGTTCATCTGCTGTAGCTACCATGTTGGGGTACCACTTCCCCTTGACCATGACTTTCTTAACCTTGTTCATGCCAGTTCTTCTAACTGAAATACCCTCTCCCTCTCCAAATTCTGTCCATGCTTGAAGGCCCAGGTGAAGTGCCATCCCCTCCAAAAAAGTCTTTCCTGGACACTCCAGTTGCCAGTGATTGGTCCTCAGATCTCCTGAAGGACCTTACTGCTATTTCTGTTAATGATAGACTTGCCTTTTGTTTATAGTGCATATGTGTTTATTTCTAGTTTGTAAATTCCTTGAAGGTGGGGACCGTATTTTGTCCATCTCTGTATCCCTCCTAGAGCGTAGCAGATAATATAATACATGCCCCGTAAAAGATTAGACTCAGTAATTATAGAGCGACCACCTAACCGAACTATTTAAATTGTGGATGAAGAGACTAAGAGAGGTCTTTCTGCCAGCAAGGAGGCTCTGGAATGAGGAGCAGTTTGAAGAATAAGGTCAATGGGGGGAGATGGCTTGCTGAATGAAAGAGTAGTGTTATAGGAAACAATTATTTTTTTACTGATTTGAGAGAGGGAGAGAGAAACAGAAACATCGATTTGTTGTTCCATTGGTTGATTTTTGTATGTACCCTGACCAGGAATTGAACCCATAACATTGGCATAACAGGGAAGATGCTTTAACCAACTGAACTTTTTGGTCAGGGCCTCTAGGAAACAATTTTACTGGAAATTTAAAGACAGGGTAATTCAGAACTAGGTACACAGTAGATACCAATTGCAATTTGTGGAAGTAATTCTCTGAATAGATTGGCAGTCTCCAGATACATTGCTATTACTCTGACAAACCATACAGGTAATCTGATCTAATAAATGTAGATCTAGAATCTTTTATTTATTTATTTTTTTTACAGGGACAGAGAGAGAGAGAGTCAGAGAGAGGGATAGACAGGGACAGACAGACAGGAACGAAGAGAGGTGAGAAGCATCAATCATTAGTTTTTCGTTGCCGTCGCAACACCTTAGTTGTTCATTGATTGCTTTCTTACATGTGCCTTGACCGCGGGCCTTCAGCAGACTGAGCAACCCCTTGCTGGAGCCAGCGACCTTGGGTCCAAGCTGACGAGCTTTTGCTCAAGCCAAATGGGCCTGCGCTCAAGCTGGCGAGCTCGGGGTCTCGAACCTGGGTCTTCCGCATCCTAGTTTGATGCTCTATCCACTGCGCCACTGCCTGGTCAGGCTAGATCTAGAATCTTGACAGGAGTTTTTGTGAGGTAAATTATTTCCTAAGATAACTGCTTACAACATGGAAGTCAAAACTGATTATTGTTACTAACTTTGGCTTTTTGATACCAAAGGGCCATATGTGACCTGAAATTTATGCAGTATTAAGTTTAACCTACTGTTGCTTTTTAAGAAAACATTTATTGAGCTATCACTTACATAAACTACACGTAATAAAATGTATAATATGGCAAGTTTTGACATGTATATACCCTTGAAACCATCACCACAATCAAGATAGCAAAGGTATTGTCTGACCAGGTGCAGGCTGGATCTTGAGGTTACTGGTTTGAGCTGGGATTGCTGGCTTAACCCCAGGGTTGTTGACAAGTAAGTGGAACAAGATGTTGATGCTTCTCCCTCCCCGCTGCCCCTTCTTCTCTGCCGTTTCCATTTTCCCTCCCCTTTTCCCCTTTCCTCTCAGTGAAGAAAATATTTTTTTAATGGTTTAAATGGTAAGTTTTGCCTGACCAGGCTGTGGCGCAGTGGATAGAGCATTAGATTGGGATGCAGAGGACCCAGGTTTGAAACCTTGAGGTCGCCAGCTTGAGCATGGGCTCACCAGCTTGAGCACGGGATCACCGGCTTGAGCGTGGGATCATAGACATGACCCCATGGTCGCTGTCTTGAGCCCAAGGTTCTTGGCTTGAGCAAGGGGTTACTTGCTCTGCTGTAGTGCCCCCTCCCATCAAGGCACATATGAGAAAGCAATCAATGAACAACTAAGGAGCTGCAACGAAGAATTGATGCTTCTCATCTCTCTCCCTTCCTGTGTGTCTGTCTCTATCTGTCCCTCACTCTGATTCTCTCTCTCTGTCTCTGTCATGTCAAAAAACAAACAAAAAATTGCACTTTCCTAGCCAGGTTGAACTTCAGGTGACCTGATGCCAGGATGGTTGCCATAGCTCTCCACCTGAACAATCCTGATTGATGTCTTAACCTCTGCCTGACCCTCGGACATCCTGCTATCTAGTTACCCTCCCTTCACTGACTGAACCTTCTGTTGCTTGGCCACCAGTCACTACCCCCTCCATTGTTCAGTTGCCACAGATAACAGGTTTTCCCCCTGCAGTGAGAAATGCAGCCACACTCAGTCCTACACAGATTGAGGCTTTTCATCCTCGTTGCTGACGCCCATCTGTGTGCAGATGCATAAATAAATTTCTTAATAACTCTTCAGGCCTTTTGTATCTATCCCTCCTTTGATAACCTAACACTTAGTAAATGTTTAGTAGACATTTAATGTTCAAGTAGAAGCTGGTGTTTTGAAGAGAAGTGTGTGGAGATCCTCATTCAGCCAGGTTTCAGATATTATTGGGTTTTTTTCGACCTGGCAGGACATGAACCAATGAAGTCTATGGTGTCTTCTTTAGGGAACAGACTACTTTGTGTGTATCCATTCTGGAGAGGTTGTTCCAAGCTGTGGAGCCAGTTTACGTGGCCCGGAACCTCAGGGTTGAGGTGCAGAGGGGACTGACTCACCCCGATGATTCTGTAAAAATCCTCACTCTATCCCAGGTATGAAATTTGCTAGCACTTGATAAGAGAACCAATACTTAGTGACCACTTGCTCTTGGGTAGGCTCTATACAGAAAGATGAAGAAAAATGTGATCTTTCTCTGCCCCTGGGGGGAGTGTCATCTGTGCTAGTGTATGTAGCTAACTAGGAAACAAGCTAAAGGAAGAAGTTCTAAGTACCATCAGCATCATCCATTCATCAAATACTGAGTTACTTTTATATGTGAGGCGTATCATATGCCGTTAGAGCTACCAAGATGAATAAAGTCTCTTTCTTTCTTTAAAGGAGCTCCTAGTCTAGAGAAAAAGATTGCCATGTTAAATCTTAATTGTCATGGCATGATTAAAGTTCTGTCGTAAAGGTCACTAAACCAACAAAGTAAGGCCATAACTTGTCACCCTGGTAATCAAAACATGCTACCATTTGGGGAAAGTATCGATACTAAGGTAATTTGACCTTAGTGTTCCCCTGTTCCCCTACCTTAGAAGAGTATATCTTTTTTTTCTAAGTGAGAGGAGGGGAAATAGAGCAACTCTCGCTTGTGCCCCAACCGGGATCCATCCCACAACCCCTGTCTGGCCGGTACTCGAATCAGCCGAGCTTTCCTTAGTGCCTGAGGCCAATGCTCAAACCCCCTGTGCTTCCCTCACCACCTGCAGCTGATAAGCCACTGGCCCTGACCGGAAGAGAGAGAGAAGGGGGAGCAGGAGGGGAAGAGAAACAGATGGTCGCTTTTCATTTGTGCCTTGATTAACCAGGGATCGAACCCAGGAGGTCACCTACGCTCCATCCACTGTGGAAGAGTATTTCTGATTGTTATTTTTCTTTCAGGTTGGAAGAATTGTTGAAAATTCTGATGCTATTACTGAGATTCTAAATAATCCTGAATTATTAAAGCAAATCATTTATTGTATTGGTGGAGAGAATCTATCTGTAGCTAAAGCGGTAAGTCAGCTAGAACCATCAGCTTAAAACATGCAGAGATGTTGGTGTCCTAAGAGACGAAGGATTTCTGGGTTGAGGGGTGAGGAATTATAAGGGATGGTTTGTGCAATTGAGTTTCCAGCTTCTTATAGATGGTATCAAATAGTGTCAAGTACTAGTAAAGCCTTCTGTTTTCTATAATACACATATCTAAATTATCCATCACAGGGCTTCCATTGGGTTACTTCTTTAGAAGCAAAACATAAATAATTATTTTCTATTGAGAATACAATGTACTTTTTTTCAATTATAAGTAGTAATAGCTAAAACATAGTGAGTGCTCATTGGATAAGGTGCACTCTATTAATTTTCACATCAATCTTATGAAGTAGATATTAGTATTTTGTATTTTTATGACTTATGGGATAATTTTCTTTCTTATAAGGCCATTAAATCCCTGTCAAGAATATCACTGACCCAAGCTGGACTGGAGGCTTTATTTGAAAGCAATCTGCTGGATGATTTGAAAACTGTAATGAAAACAAATGACATTGTTCGATACAGGGTCTATGAGGTAAGACAAAGCACACTTTCTGATGCTTACAGTTAGAATGCAGTTACTTTGGTAGGCAAGATGGATCGTTTAACATGCATTTATTGAGTATGTAGTCTTTGTTAGTCCCTATACTAGGTACTGGGAATATAGGGATGAACTGCCTGCCTAGTATGCAAGACAATCATATAAAAATATGTATACTGCTTTATTAAGTATTATTATAGAGGAGATACCATTAAAACTAGACTTTGAAAAATGTGATTGTTATAATAGTAGTAAGAAGAAATGGCTCTCATTCACCCCAGCTTTATACTGAGCACTGTACTAAATGCTCGCATGTGTTGTCTTTAGTTCATACAGTAAACGCTGTCCATCATTATTGCTAACCTTGCTGTTGTTGGAACAATTGACCCAATGCCACACAGTTAATAGGTTGCATTTTTAAAACAAATCCACTACAGTCTAATTCACTCTTCAAAACACTTCCTTACTTTGCATGCCTAGATACAAATTATCCTGATTTTCCTTCTGTGTCTCTGTTTCTTCTAAGTCTCCTGGCTCATTTTCCTCTATTGAACTGTTAATTATTGGGGTTTGTAAAGGCAAAGTCCCAAGTCCTCTTCTCCCTGCATCTGTTTGTCATTGCTGATTCAGGCTTTCATACTTTTTTTTTAATTCAGTATGAGGAGGGAAGGCAGAGACAGACTCCTGCATGTGCCCCAACTGGGATCCACCCAGCAAGCCCACTAGGAGATGATGCTCTGCCCAACTCGGGCATTGCTCTGTTGCTCAGCAACCGAGCTCTTCTTAGCACCTGAGGTGTGGAAGCCATGGAGCCATCCTCAGTCTCCTGGGGCCAACTCTTTCCAATCAAGCCATAGCTGCAGGAGGGGAAGAAAGTGGGGGTGGGGTGCAAGAGGGAAACAGGTGGAGAAGCAGATGGGTGCTTCTCCTGTGTGCACTGGCTGGGAATCAAACCTGGGACATCCACACACCGATCATTGCTCTACCACTGAGCCAACCAGCCAGGGCCAGGCTTTCATACCTTGATTGATGCTTTCTTTTTGTAAAAGGTGTGTATATACTGAGATATGATCAAGTCTTTTGGTGCCAAAGTAATTTCTTATACATTCAATGTAATTTTCCTACTTGTGGAGACAAAAAGGTTTTTTAAAATTCATCTATATAAAGTACCTAGTCCTGCATTTAACTTAAAATGAGATTTAACAAGTTTAGGGCTGTTTTGACCTTTCTGCTTTTTCTGTTCTTTTAGCTAATTGTGGAGATTTCTTCTGTGTCACCAGAATCTTTAAACTACTGTACCACCAGTGGATTGGTGACCCAGCTCCTCAAAGAGCTGACTGGTGAGGATGTGCTGGTCAGGTACGTTGGCTGAGAGAATTCTCAGAGCAAAACGTCTTCCTTTGGTGGTCAGATACAAACTTGGAGCTTGTCTTTCGTAGTGCAGCTTGTGCCCAGGCTGCAGTCTCATGACAAATGGATAATACTGAAGAAGGGGCCGGTAGGGGATTGCACAGTGATACTGTCACATCGTATGGGAACTTAGGAAAGCCCTCTATGACAATCCAGCTACTTCTACTTTTGCTTTTTTCTTTTTTGTGTGTATGTGTTTGTATTTGATATTTATGTATGTATGTATGTATGTATATATTTTTCTGAAATGAGAAGCGGGGGAAGCAGACAGATTCCCACATGCGCCCAGCCGGGATCCACCCTGTATGCCCACCGGGGGTGATGCTCGGCCTATCTGCGGCGTTGCTCCGCTGCAATTGGAGCCATCCTCAGGGCCCAGGCCAACTTTGCTCCAGTGGAGCCTTGGGTGCGGGAGGGGAAAAGAGAGACAAAGAGAAAGGAGAGGCGGAAGGGTGGAGAAGCAGATGGGCACGTCTTCTATGTGCCCCGGCGGGAAATCGAACCGGGGACTGGACTTCTACATGCCGGGCTGACGCTCTACCACTGAGCCAACCAGCCAGGGCTTGTACTTGATTTTTATTGTTACTTTTGAATGACTGTGTTCCCTGTCCTTAGGCATACATGCCTGCCCTTGAAAAGTTGCAGTCACATGATAACTGCCATGGTACATTACTTAATGTGCTGTCGTACACATTTTTTTGGCATTGTTCCAATGATAGCACTACAGCATGATAGGAAAACACGGACTTTTGAAAATGAGTAAGACTTGGGTTTACATACATCTCTACTTATTAGCTATTTGACCTTGGACAAATTGTTGTGCCCATTTTGCACCTCAAGTTTCCTCATCTAAATGGAACAGTGACAAATCTATAAAAAACATAAGTGTGAGCCTAACCAGGTGGTGGCGCAGTGGATAGAGCATCGGACTAGGATGCAGAAGACCCAGGTTCGAGACTCCGAGGTCGCCAGCTTAAGTGCAGGCCCATCTGGCTTGAGCAAAAGCTCACCAGGCCTGACCAGGCGGTTGCGCAGTGGATAGAGCGTCAGACTGGGATGCGGAAGACCCAGGTTCGAGACCCCGAGCTCACCAGCTTGAGCACAGTCCCATCTGGCTTGAGCCCAAAGTCACTGGCTCCAGCAAGGGGTGGCTCGATCTGCTGAAGGCCAGCGGTCAAGGCACATGTGAGAAAGCAATCAATGAACAACTAAGGTGTTGCAACAGCAACGAAAAACTAATGATTGATGCTTCTTACCTCTCTTTGTTTCTGTCTGTCTGTCCCTATATATCCCTCTCTCTGACTCTCTTTCTGTCCCTGTAAAAAAAAAAGTTTCAATATAAAATAAAAGTTTTATTTTAAATATCTTATGAAGGGCCTGACATGTGGTGGATAAAGTGTCGACCTGGAACGCTGAGGTCGCTGGTTTGAAACCCTGGGCTTGCTCAGTCAAGGCACATATGGGAGTTGGTGCTTCGTGCTCCTCCCCTCTTTCTTTCTCTTTCTCTTTCTCTCTTTTTCTCTCTCTCTCTCACTCTCCCTCCTTCCCTCCCTCCTTCCTTCCCTTTTTCCCTCTCCTCTCTAAACTGAATTTTAAACATTTTTTTTCTTTTTTTTTTTTATTCATTTTAGAGAGAGGAGACAGAGAGAAAGAGAGAGAAGGGGGGAGGCGCAGAAAGCATCAACTCCCATATGTGCCTTGACCAGGCAAGCCTGGGGTTTCAAACTGACGACCTCAGCATTCCATGTCCACGCTTTTGCCCACTGCACCACCACAGGTCAGGCTCTAAACTGAATTTTAAAAAGTGTCTTAAGAAGTAGCTATGTTATAGTAGAAACGATAAAAGTCTAAACTCTGCCTTGTAATAAAAATGTCATTCTGGACAAGTCGCTTTAATTTTCTCATCTTTGTACCCTTATCTAAAAAGTGGAACCAGGTTTGTGGACCTTTTACATTTTGTGGGAAGATTTAAATAAACCTACATGAAAACAGTTTATAGCAGCATAGTTCAGTTGATTAGAGCATCGTCCCAAAGTGCAGAGGTTGCTGGTTTGATCCCCTGTCAGGACACGTACAGGAGCAGGTGGATGTTCCTGTCTCTCTCGTCCCTCTTCCTTCCTCTCTCTCTCTCTCTCAAATCAATACAAGAACATTTTTTTAAAAAGAAACAGTTTGGCCTGACCTGTGGTGGCGCAGTGGATAAAGCGTCGACCTGGGAACACTGAGGTCGCCAGTTCAAAACCCTGCACTGGTCTGGTCAAGGCACATATGGGAGTTGATGCTTCCAGCTCCTCCCCCCTTTCTCTCTCTCTCTGTGTCTCCTCTCTAAAATGAATAAAATAAAAAAAGAAACAGTTTATAAATCATGCTAATTATATGTAAAATCTTGGCATTTCAGAGCCACCTGTGTAGAAATGGTGACGTCACTGGCATATACTCATCATGGCCGACAGTACCTTGCTCAAGAGGGAGTAATTGATCAGATTTCTAATATAATTGTTGGGGCAGATTCAGACCCTTTTTCTAGTTTCTATTTGCCAGGTAAGAAATGATGGTGCATGTTTTGTTTTTGGGTTATCACTGTAAGGGGCAGCCAGGGATTGTCTTCTTCAGAGTTTATTCCCTTGAGCAATACCCAGCCCATAACCCCTTAATGGGGTAGAATCTATTGCGCTGGGAGCTATGCACTGTTGCTTGTGATATTTTAGAAATACTGCTGTTTAGAGTATCGTGAGAGTTTCCTTTGCATCTCAGACAAAAGAACCATAAATAAAAACACTAGGAATGACATTTACGGTATATTCACAGATTCATCAACTTTCAGAGTTGTAATCTTTAGCTAATGTAGGAACTACTCCAGCCACTTGTTCTTGGACAGGGTTGATTAGTTTTTTTTTAGCCCTTCTAGAAATTGGAGATTTAGTCCCTTATTAGGTAGTCTAGATTACTTTTGATAAAAATCTATTTTAAAATGTCTTCCTAATAACTACTCCAAACTTCCTTCCTATGATTAGTATCTACTGGTCCTTGTTCTTTGCTCTCCCTCTTGCATGTGGTGAAGCTTCAGTGTTTGGACCCAGCTCCACTGCCACCCTGCGAGTCTGTTCTCTCCGCTCCACCCCTTCCAGGTCGTTCAGTATTTCCTTGTGGACTGTCTGACTTCCAGGCAGCACAGTGCCATGACCATTTTCCTCGTTCTGGCCTGTTGTTTGTTACTGTTCCTAAGAAAGCTTGGGACCCACAACTTATGCTTTCTTCTTAAAATATATTTTTGTAAATTTCTCTAGGATTTGTCAAGTTTTTTGGAAACCTGGCCATCATGGATAGTCCTCAACAGATCTGTGAGCGTTACCCTGTTTTTGTGGAAAAAGTCTTTGAAATGACAGAAAGTCAGGACCCCACCATGATTGGTGTCGCAGTGGACACAATTGGAATCCTGGGGTCCAATGTTGAAGGAAAGCAGGTTTTACAGAAGACAGGTTAGTGTGACTTGTTTTCGCTTTCTTTAGGGATATCATAATTTTCGACAAAAATTCAATAAAAAATAAGTTCATTGGCTGGCACGTTAATTGTATTATAGAAACTACTTTTACATTGGCAGTCTTTTTCCTATGACCTTGGATTCATCCCCAAAAGTCTCATAATTATTACTGAACTTTTTTAAACTTGGCTGGACAAAGTAGTCTTTCCCCTCTAGATCTTCCTTAAGTAATACTCATGTGCAAACACCGTGGGCTGGAGTCAGAAAGCCCTGGGTTCAATTCCCAGCCCCAACTCTGGCTTAGCTTCTGAATTTTATTTACTCCACTACCATAGGCCTCATTTTCCTCATTTTTAAAAACGGTAGAACAACTACTTTCCAGTGTTGTGAATATTTCATGAAAAGAGAGGTTTTTAAATTAGTAATGTCAAGAAAGAAAAACAAAAGTCCATTACAGAAGGTTAAGAATGATACTTTTATGGAACGTCCATGAGTAGCTTGAAAGCACTGTGAATTCAACACAAAAAAAATCGGTAGTGCTGTTAAAACCCTTGTGAAATATATATTCAAAATTAATACACTGCTGTGTATCACAACTAGTGTCGTATGTACTTTTCTAAGTGCTTTTACCTATGATATATAATCCTTTCACAATGTTTCAAAGAACATGTTATTGTTGTTCTCATTTTACAGATAAGGTAGCTGAAACTCAGAGAAGTTAAGAAAATTTTCTAAGATCATACAGACTTTGGGGCAGCTGCTACTCAAATCCAGGTCCTTTGATTCCAAATCCTCTGCACTTTGACTTAGACTTAGATATGCTGTATTGCATATGAATGTGTGCTGTAGGCTTCTTCTCACTTAGTCTCTGACTACGTGGTTATTTTTATGTGGGTAGGGGTCATAGTACATAAAAGCAAAGCCTGCTTTTAAAAATCTCATTGTTCAGCCTGACCAGGCGGTGGCGCAGTGGATAGAGCGTCGGACTGGGATGCGGAAGACCCCAGTTCAAGACCCCGAGGTCGCCAGCTTGAGCGCAGGCCCATCTGGCTTGAGCAAAAAGCTCGCCAGCTTGGACCCAAGGTCGCTGGCTCCAGCAAGGGGTAGATTGGTCTGCTGAAGGCCCGCGGTCAAGGCACATGTGAGAAAGCAATCAATGAACAACTATGGTGTCGCAGTGGCAACGAAAAACTAATGATTGATGCTTCTCACCTCTCTCCATTCCTGTCTGTCTGTCCCTATCTATCCCTCTCTCTCTCTCTGTCCCTGTAAAAAAAAAAAAAAAAAATCTCATTGTTCACTTAACACCCATTAAGATGGCTATTATTTTTTTTTAAATGAAGTAAGACAAAATAAGTGTTAAAACCAGTGGTTCTTAACTTTTTTTGAGGTACCGAACCCACCAGTTTCATATGCACATTCACCAAACCCTTCTTCAGTGATAAATAAAATATGATATTTTTTTCCAAATTTAAGACATAGGTATATGTTTCTTTACTGGTGCACAAAATGAGCCGTGCATGAACATCACCTTGCTCAAAGAACAAAACCAACAAAGTGCATGAACTCACAACAAATTACAGTATTACTTTATTCTGGCCTCTGTGGCAGAGGCTTCCCCGAACCCCTAGGGTTCCATAGAACCCAGGTTAAGAACCACTGTGTTAAACGAATGTGAGCCTGACCTGTGGTGGCGCCGTGGATAAAGCGTCGACCTGGGAACACTGAGGTCGCCAGTTCAAAACCCTGCACTGGTCTGGTCAAGGCACATATGGGAGTTGATTCTTCCAGCTCCTCTCCCCTTTCTCTCTTTCTTTATTTCTCTCTCTCTCACTCTGTGTCTCCTCTCTAAAAATGAATAAATAAAAAGAAAAAAAATATTTAAAAAAAATAAAAGAATGTGAGAAATTTTATGTCATGTGTTTTACCCTTGCGCATATCTGGTAGAACTGTAACATGGTGTGACCACTGTGGAAAACAGGTCGTTCCTCAGAAAATTAAACAAAGAATAACCCTATAATCCAGCAATTCCACTATTGCTACATATCCAAAGGAATTGATAATGCACTCAAACAGATATTTGTACACCTGTGTTCATCAACAGCTATTATTCACAATAGCCAAAAAGGGTAGAAATAAGCCAAGTATTCATTGGATGAATGAAAGGATAAACAGAATGTGTTATATACATATAATGGAATGCAATTTGACCTTAAGAGTGAGTGAAATTCTCATGCATGCTACAACATGGAGAAACCTTAAAGACATGATAAGTCCAATAAGCCAGATACAAAGGATAAATACTGTATAATTTTCCTTATATAGGTACTTAAAATAGTCAAATACACAAACAGAAAGTAGAGTAGTAGTTGCCGGGGTGGGCTTCAGGGGGAATGGGGAGTTACTGTTTAATGAATAGGACTTTCCATTTAAAATGATGAAAAAGTTCTAGAGATGGGTGGTGGTGATGATTGCACAACAATGTGAATGTACTTAATGCAACTGAGCTGTGTGCTTAAGAAGAATTAAAATGGTAAATTTTATGTTGTATTTTACAACAATAAAAACTATCTCTTTATCCTTCACAGGAACTCAATTTGAATGCTTACTTATGAGGATAGGATATCAAGCAAAGAATGCTTCAACAGAGCTCAAAATTAGGTGTTTGGATGCAATTTCATCTCTTCTTTATTTACCAGTAAGTACATGGGAACATTAGTGAGGGTAGTGGGGTATGTTTGAGAGGATAAAGCTGCATGAGTCAACATAATCTAAAGGTTGACAAAATCAATGCCATCTTTCTTACTCTTAGTAAAAGAGAATCCTCTTATATACCAGTGACATTTTTAAAGTAGAATCATGGAGTATTAAAACTGGAGCGAACTCTAGAAACTGCTTAATCAGCCTCATCAAAATAAAAACTGGAAAAATTTTGGCTGGGTTTGGGTAACAGTGCTCCAGACTTGGCGGAGATCACAATAGCAAGTTAATGACAGGGTGCCATAAGAACCCAGATTATGCCTGACCAGGCGGTGGTACAGTGGGTAGAGTGTTGGACTGGGACGTGGAGGACCCAGGTTTGAAACCCTGAGGTTACCAGCTTGAGCAAGGGGACACTCACTCTGCTGGAGCCTCCCCCCCCCCAAAGCACAGATGAGAAAGCAGTCAATGAACAACTAAGGAGCCGCAACGAAGAATTGATTCTTCTCATCTCTCCCTCCTGTCTGTCCCTATCTGTTCCTCTATCTCTTGTCACTAAAAAAATGAAAAAGTAAAAGAACCCAGGTTATCTGAGTTCCAAATGTCTTAAGATTCTTCTTTTCTGTCCTGCAGCCTGAGCAGCAGACTGACGACCTCCTGAGGATGACAGAATCCTGGTTTTCTTTTTTATCTCGGGACCCACTGGAGTTGTTCCGTAGTATCAGTAATCAACCCTTCCCTGAACTACACTGTGCTGCCTTGAAAGTGTTCACGGTAGGCATCCTCTCTTCTTCCACAGGCTCTCTGGGACGCTGCCTGTTCAGCATGAGTGCTCAAAATGAGCCAGACCCTCTGCCATGTCCCAGATATGCACAAGTGCATAGTAGTTTCTGGCCTCTGCTATTACTAGAGGCTAATGAGGAAGACAGATGTGTATACACATTGTTTCAGGAAATGCTGTTAGATGCTGTGGCAGAGCATGGGGTGCTGTGTGGTCACACAATTAATTCCAGGTTCCTTATCTACCATCAAGCAACCTGGGCTGGCCTTCCTGAGCCTTTGTCTGACCATTCCTCTTCTAGCACTTAATGCTCTAGTGATATCAATCTGCTTACTTCATGTCTTTGGACCATTGTGTGACCTCTGCTTTCAGCACTTTTCCTTGACATGCTCGTTAATGTTTATTCTTTAAAGACTAGCTCTTATATCTCTTTGGTAAACTTTGCCCAAAACCACAAGATTAAGAAACGTTGGCTCTCAGGCCCTGGCCAATTGGCTCAGTCGTAGAGTGTCAGCCCAGAGTGTGGAAGTCCTGGGTTCAATTCCCAGCCACGGCACACAGGAGAAGCACCCATTTGCTTTCCCACCCTTCCCCCTCTCCTTTCTCTCTCCCTCTTTCTTCCCCTCCCGCAGCCAGGGCTCTACACAGGAGAAGCACCCATTTGCTTTCCCACCCTTCCCCCTCTTCTTTCTCTCTATCTCTTTCTTCCACTCCTGCAGCCAAGGCTCTATGGGAGCAAAGTTGGCCCAGGTGTTGAGGATGGCTTCATGGCTTCTGCCTCAGGCACTAGAATGACTCTGGTTGCAACGGAGCAATGCCCCAGATGGGCAGAGCATTGCCCCCTAGTGGGCATGCTGGGTGGATCCCGGTCAGGTGCATGCAGGAGTCTGTCTCTCAGCCTCCCCGCTTCTCACTTCAGGAAAAGAAAAAAAATGTTGGTTCTCATATTTTGCATTTAATCATTCATTCAGCAAATACTGGTTGAGATTTTTTTGTTTGGCTTGGTTTGGTTTTTGTTAGCTGCTAGGGATACAGTAGTAAAGAAAATATACAAAGACCTTTTTTTTGTGTAGCTCACTGTCTACTGAGGGACCCAGACAATAAAAATAATTGCATAGTCAATTCTATAATTAAGTTGTGATAAAGATTATATCTCTCTATTATATTTATTACATTATGTTGAAAATGTTTATTAACCTGCCTGACCAGGCAGTGGCACAGTGGATAGAGCGTTGGACTGTGTTGCGGAGGACCCAGGTTCAAGACCCGGAGGTCACTGGCTTGAGCGCAGGCTCATCTGGTTTGAGCAAGGCTCACTAGCATGAACCCAAGGTCACTGGCTTGAGCAAGGGGTCACTTGGTCTGCTGTAGCCTCCCCGGTCAAGGCACATATGAGAAAGTAATCAGTGAACTACTAACATGCTGCAATGAAGAACTGATAGAATTGATGCTTCTCATCTCTCTCCCTTCCTGTCTGTCCCTATTTGTCCCTCTCTCTGTTTCTGTCACAAATATATATATATATATATATATATATATATATATATATATATATATATACACACACACACACACACACATACATACATACATACATACATACATACACACTAAATTATTAAACAGAGTTTATTGAGAGTAGGAACCATATGTAATTTATCTTTGTAGCCCCAGCACTTACATAGTACCTGGGCTCATGGAAATACAGTAATCACTTTAGTAATCTTAATAATGGGATCTTAAGCAGCATGTTTGTCCTACAGAGGCAGGCAACAAGAAGAGTGGAGGTAACAAGGGAGGGAAAACGTCCTATTGGATGTGATTCATCATCTGGGTCTTGAAGGATACAATATTTTTGTCAACTTCAAGAACATTGTTTTTAGCCTGACTGGTGGTATAGCACAATAGGTAAACCATGGGCCTGGGATGCTGAGGTCCTAGGTTCAAAACCCTGAGCTCACCAGCTTGAGTGTGGGGTTACCAGCTTGAGTGTGAGATCATCAGCATGATTCCGTGATTGCTGACTTGAGTTCAAAGGTCACTGGTTTAAACCCAAGATTGCTGGCTTGAGCAAGGGGTCACTGGCTTGGCTGGAGTCCCCTGGTCCAGGCACACATTAGAAGCAATCAGTGAACAACTTAAGTGGCACAGCTACGAGTTGATGCTTCTCACCTGTCTTGCCCTCCTCCCTCCCTCAGCCTCCTTCTCTCTCCCTCTCCTTCTATTTCTCTCTAAAAAGAACGTTGTCTTTAGACTGTTTCACCCTTGCCAAAAGTCACTGTGGTGGTCATTTTGGCTCCTGCCTTGGTATTTTCATTATGTCATTATCCTCCTGCACTCTTGCAGCTTATTATGCTCTACTTAGTGGCTACAGTTGTTGAGATAATCTTTTATTTACTTGTGGGACAGCTGGTTTTATTGTAGCCCACCCTCCTTCTTGACTGTTGTTGATTGTGCTGATGTTTCTCAGAGTTTGCCTTATTTATTTATTATTTTAGTGAGAGGAGGGGAGGCGGAGAGACAGACTCCCATATGTGCCCCGGCCAGGACCCACCCAGAATGCCCACTAGGAGGCGACACTCTGCCTATCTGGGGCCACAGCTCTGTTGCTCAGGAATGGAGCCATTTTTTTTAGCACTTGAGGCAGAGGCCACAGAGCCATCCTCAGTGCCCGAGGCCAACTTTAGCTCAAACCAGTCTAGCCATAGCTGCAGGAGGGGAAGAAAGGGAGAGAGAAAGAGGAAGGGTGGAGAAGCAGATGGTCGCTTCTCCTGACTGGGAATCGAACCAGGGACATCTATATGCCGGGTGGACTCTCTACCATTGAGCCAACCGGCCAGGGCTGATGTTTCTCAAAGTTTAAGTTCTGTGTTAAAAATGTAGATTCTGGCCTGACCTGTGGTGGCGCAGTGGATAAAGCGTCGACCTGGGAACACTGAGGTCGCCAGTTCAAAACCCTGCACTGGTCTGGTCAAGGCACATATGGGAGTTGATGCTTCCAACTCCTCCCCCCTTTCTCTCTTTGTCTCCCTCTCTCTCTCTCTCTCTCTCTCTCTCTCTCACTCTCTCACTCTGTGTCTCCTCTCTAAAATGAATAAAAATAAAAATTAAAAAAATAAATGTAGGTTCAGTGGTTCTGGATGGAGTCTGAGATCCTGAATTTCAAACAGGCTCCCAGGTGATACTTCTGCTTGTTTGCAGAAAACATTTGGAGAGGAAGGAACTAAGCTGTAAACTTGTCTGTTTATTCTTTATTAAAATCTAGTAGTAGATTTTTTTTTTAAGCAATTGAAAGAGAGACAGAGAGATAGGCAGGGACTGGAAGGGAAAGAGTTAAAAAGCATCAATTTGTTGTAGCACCTTAGTTGTTCAGTGATTGCTTTCTCATATGTTTCTTGGTGGGGGGGGGCTTCAGCAGAGCCCCTTGCTCAAGCCAGTGACTTTGGGCTCAAGCCATCAATTATGGGGTCACGTCATGATCCCACACTCAAGCTGGCAACCCCATGCTCAAGCTGGTGACCTCGGGGTTTTGAACCTAGGTCCTCAGTGTCTCAGGCTATCGCTCTATACACTGTGCCACTGCCTGGTCAGGTTGTAGTAGTGAGATTTTTTAAAACATTATAAAAGTTGCTTTTTTAGTATTTTAAAATTGGGAAAGGATTGAATAGTAAACATTTTAAAAATCACATAAAGTCAAACCTATTTGGTACATTTCCTATTAGTATGAGTTTTAACATTGATTAATCGATGGATAAAATATTTCATAGTCATACCTTGCTGCCTCTGCCCAATCACATTCCCTTTCGTGCTTCTCTGGATGTACCTGCCATGAATTGAGGGTTTTCAAGCGCACGAATCATTTTATACTTTTACTGTGTGTGTATATATCCTTAAACCAGTGGTTCTTAACCTGGGTTCTATCGAACCTTAGGGGTTTGATGAGTCGGTCTCGGGTTTGGAGAAGCCTCTGCCACGGAGGCCAGAATAAAGTAATACCGTAATTTGTTGTGAGTTCATGCACTTTGTTGGTTTTGTTCTTTGAGCAAGGTGATGTTCATGCATGGCTCATTTTGTGAACCAGTAAAGAAACATATACCTATGTCTTGAATTTGGAAAAAAAATCATATTTTATTTATCACTAAAGAAGGGTTCAGTACCTCAAAAAAGGTTAAGAACCACTGCCTTAAACAAATGACAGTATTTATGTATTCTTAAACTGTTAGTCATATCATGCTCTTCCCATCCTGCAATTTGTTTTTTCTCCTCTGTGTTACGTTTTTAAGATTTATCTATGCTAGAGAGGCAATTAGAAAGTGATTAGTATTTCACTGTTTAGCCATAATATATATATCATTTTCCTGTAAATGAAGATTTAGATAATATTTGTTAAAATTACACACAATGAACATTCTCAAAAATACCATCCTAAGCACATGTGTAAGAGTTTCTTTAGGGTAGTCTTTATTTTTCTTTTTGTATTTTTCTGAAGTGAGAACTGGGGAGGCAGCAAGACAGACTCCTACATGCGCCTGATTGGGATCCACCTGACATGCCCACTAGGGGGCGATGATCTGTTGCAACAGGCTCCCTTCTAGTGCCTGATATGGAGGCCATGGAGCCATCCTCAGCACCTGGGCCAACTTTGCTCCAATGGAGCTTTGGCTACAGGAAGGGAAGAAAGAGAGAAAGGAGAGGGGGAAGGGTGGAAAAGCAGATACGTGCTTCTCCTGTGTGCCCTGGCTGGGAATCAAGCCCAGGACTTCCACACGCTGGGCTGATGCTCTACCACGGAGCCAGTCTGCCAGGACCAAGGGTAGTCTTTTTCTCTAGTTTTTTTCCACTGTTGGGATTATGCCACATGCATTATTTGGTTCTACTTTTTTTCATGTAACAAATTTGCTCATTTTATTATTGTTTACTTACTTATTTTTGCAGTATACCATAATTTACTTCCCCATTGCTCCTGTTAGACATTTATGTTTTAACTGTCACACTGTGGTGAACATGTTTGTATACAAATGTTTTTTAAATATTTAGATTATATTCTTAAATTAGATTCCCAGTGGGAAATTTACTTAGGCAAAAGTTAACATTTTTAGATTCATATTGCCAGATTTCTAAGAAATGTGCCTTTCCACTGACAAACTTCTTAAGACTCAGAGTAATTGTATTCTTTCTGCCTTCCGTTTCAGGCCATTGCAAACCAACCCTGGGCTCAGAAGCTTATGTTTAACAGCCCAGGTTTTGTAGAATATGTGATGGACCGGTCTGTGGAGCGTGACAAAGCTTCAAAGGATGCCAAATATGAACTCGTAAAAGCACTTGCCAATTCCAAGACAGTTGCAGAAATCTTTGGAAACTCAAATTATTTGAGGCTCAGAACTTACCTGAGTGAAGGTCCATACTATGTGAAACCTGTTTCCACAACAGCAGTGGAAGGAGCTGAGTGATTTCTTCTAGAGTCTGGATCATTTTTGGACCAAAACTTCTCCTAAGCCATACAGAGACTTCTCTCCCCGCAGAATTATGGAGTGTGAAACCTAATTTTATTACAACATTTGTTGTGTTTACATTGAAATATAGTGTGAAACCAAGAGATCAGGCAAACTTGGTCATAACTGAAACTGATGTTTTTCACATTCATTTGACTTCCTTATTGTTTGCAAGAAGATAGAAGTTTTGTTCTCCCAGAAAATTTTCAAGGACTTCACTGTCTTATTTTAAAATCTGCTTCAACAATAATGGAACCAAATAGTTTCTCCTCACAAGGTTCTTTTTTTCCCCTTCTGATTCCATTTACAAAGTCTTGGATATGAGTATTCTGTGAAAAACAAGTAATTTGAGGACTTAAAATTATGTTCTCTATTCTAAGAATAAATACTTTTCATAAGCTCTCATGATATTTTTTTACTATAATTCCTTTTTAAAAAGTATGTCTTTAAAGAATGTTTCTAGTATTTGATTTTTATTTATTTGTCCTTTATCAGTGAACTCTATTGTGGTTTTGGAGGAGGAGGGATGATTACATGGTAATCCAGAGAGGTCCTCAAATTGGCTTTGTTTATTGTTATATTGTTGTTGAGGGTTTAGCTTTTAATTTTTCAAATCCATCAAATCAATATTGAGCTGATCAGAGAGGAAACGGATTCCTAATCACCAGAGTCAGAAGAGAAGAGATGCTGTGTATAAACCAGGATGCCATCTCATTAATTAACAAAGGGATGCACTTTCTTTTCATTGTCAAAAATTGTTCCACCCTGTTTCCAATGCCCTGCTTTCTTTTTTTTCTTTTTTACAGGAACAGAGAGGGATAGACAGACAGGAACGGAGAGAGGTGAGAAGCATCAATCATTAGTTTTTCGTTGCCATTGCGACGCTATAGTTGTTTATTAATTGCTTTCTCACACATGCCTTGACCGCGGGCCTTTAGGAGACCGAACAACCCCTTGCTGGAGCCAGCAACCTTGGGTCCAAGCTGGTGAGCTTTGCCCAAGCCATATGGGCCCGCGCTCAAGCTGGTGAGCTCGGGGTCTCGAACCTGGGTCTTCCATATCCCAGTCTGATACTCTATCCACTGCGCCACCGCCTGGTCAGGCCATTTTATCTCTTTAAAGCGACTTTTGTTTAATCTCATTTATTTATTTTTTTATTTTATTATTTTTTTACAGGGACAGAGAGAGTGATAGATAGGGACAGACAGGAATGGAGAGAGGTGAGAAGCATCAATCATTAGTTTTTGTTTGTTTGTTTAACATTTTTTTATAGACTTTTTATCTATTTTATTTATTCATTTTTTTTAGAGAGGAGACACAGAGTGAGAGAGAGAGAGAGAAAGGGGGGAGGAGCTGGAAGCATCAACTCCCATATGTGCCTTGACCAAACCAGTGCAGGGTTTTGAACTGGCGACCTCGTGTTCCCAGGTCGACGCTTTATCCACTGCGCCACCACAGGTCAGGCAATCATTAGTTTTTTGTTGCCATCGCAACACATTAGTTGTTCATTGATTACTTTCTCACATGTGCCTTGACTGCGGGCCTTCAGCAGACCGAGTAACCCCTTGCTGGAGCCAGCGACCTTGGGTCCAACCTGGCGAACTTTTGCTCAAGCCACATGGGCCCGTGCTCAAGCTGGCAAGTTTGGGGTCTCGAACCTGGGTCTTCCTCATCCCAGTCCGACGCTCTATCCACTGCGCCTCTGCCTGGTCAGGCTAATTTCATTTATGATGTTGATTTTATTTAACTCTAGAGTTCAGAGGCTTGCCTCTATATATAGCCTATATACTCATACTGATTTTGTGCCTATAACTTTTTTTAAAGGTTAAATAAAATTTGCAAATTATTGTTTTGCATTTAATAAATATTCATTTACTGCTCATTACATGCTTGTCATTGGAGATAGTGTTAAACATTGTCCTGAGTGTTAAATTCATCCCATTAATTTTTGTATCTGTTTCACAGATGAGGAAACGAGGCTTATAGATGTTCAGTAGCTTATCCCAAGGCTGACCAGGTGGTGGCGCATGGATAGATCATCGGACTGGGATGCAGAGGACCGAGGTTCGAGACCCCGAGGTTGCCAGCTTGAGCACGGGCTTATCTGGCTTGAGCAAAAAGCTCACCAGCTTGGACCCAAGGTCGCTGGCTCCAGCAAGGTGTTACCTGGTCTGCTGTAGCCCCATGGTCAAGGCACATGTGAGAAAGCAATCAGTGAACAACTAAGGTGTCGCAATGAAAAACTGATGATTGATGCTTCTCACCTCTCTCCATTCCTGTCTGTCTGTCCCTATCCATCCCTCTCTCTGACTCTCTCTCTTTCCGTGAAAAAAAAAAGAAAAAAATAGTAGCTTATCCCAGGATCACACAGGGGCAAGTGGCTAATGAGGAGAGGGAGGTCAACAGAAAAATCAGTATATACTATATACACTGTTAGGGGAAAATAAAAAACACCCACCCCAGACTTGAGAGGTTTCCCAGAGAAGGAAATGCCTCATCTTGAAGAACCAGTAGGAGATAATAAGTGAAGAACAGAGGGGAACAGAATAGGAAGCAGAGGTACAGACATGAAAACAACGTATTTGAGGAATTATAGTAATTCAATATGTCCAAAATTTTTTATCATTAATAATACTAGTTACCATTTTTTAGCATTTACTTTATGGTGGGCACTTGGTGTGGGTTTTCTTGTTTTATCCTCCTAACGGCCTTACAAGTTGAGTATCACTTTGCAGACAAAGACAGTAAGCCTGAGAAATTAAGTACCTTGTACAGGCTGTACTGCCCAGAGTCAGAATATTAACCTGGTTTGATCTGTGGTGGTGCAGTGGATAAAGCGTTGACTGGAATGCTGTGGTTGCTAGTTCAAAACCTCGGGCATGCCAGGTCAAGGCACATATGAGAATATTAACCTGCCTTTCTGAGAATTAGTCAAATGTGTTCCTCTTCTGTTATTTGGATGTATTTTGAAGGTTCTGTGTGTCAGGCATTGTTCTAAAGGCTTTTCAGGTATTAACTCATTTTGCTGTCCTCCTACCCCTAGGAGTTAGGTACTGTTATTGCCCTGTTTACACATGAGACAGCAGAGTTAAAGAACCTGCACAAGGTCATAGCAAATAAGTAGAGCTGAGATTTGAACCTAAACTGTTTTACTCAGAATGTACTTAAATGCTACCTCTTCCTCCTATTGAATCTTTACTATAGGCTAAATCCAATGCTTAACACTTACCATATCTCATTTAGTCCATAAACCCTACAAGGCCGATTTATACATAAAGTAAGGCTTAGTATAGTTTAGTAACATCAAAAAAATGCAATTTAATAAGTGTCATTACAGGGATTTTTTTTTCTTCATTACAGGGATTTTTAAAGTATATTCCTCTGGGGACATTAAAATTCCAAGAACCCCAGGATGGAAACTATTGATTTAGTGTCTAATTATTATATAAGAGAAATCAGGGAGTGTGAATTGTGGGTTAAATTGCATGCCCCAAAAAGATAGATTAAAATGCTAACCACTGGTACCTGTGAATGTAAACTTATTTCAAGATAGGTAAGTCATTGATTTGCTTGATTGCTGATGTAATCAAGTTAAGGTGAGGTTGTTAGGGTGGGCCCTAATCCAGAGTCTTAAAAGAAGAGGTAAAGCCTGACCTGTGGTGGCGCAGTGGATAAAGCGTCGACCTGGGAACACTGAGGTCGCCAGTTCAAAACCCTGCACTGGTCTGGTCAAGGCACATATGGGAGTTGATGCTTCCAGCTCCTCCCCCCTTTCTCTCTTTCTTTATCTCTCTCACTCTGTGTCTCCTCTCTAAAATGAATAAAATAAAAAAAAAAAAAAAAAAAAAGAGGTGAAGTTGGACAAAGAGACACAGTACAGAGGAAAGATTATACAAAGTCACAGACATGGTAGAGGCAGAGATTTAAGTGATGCATCTGTAAACCAAGGATTGCTGGCAACCACCAAAATTTAGAAGAGACAAGGTAGGATTCTCCACTGCAGGCTTCAGAGAGAGCATGTCCCTGCTGACACCTTAATTTTGGACTTCCAGCTTCTAGATCTTCAAGTGAGTTAAGTTCCTGTTTCACATCACCCTGATAGTGGTACTTTGTTATGGCATCCCTAGGAAACTAATACAGAATATATACAGAATATATACAGAACATGAAATGTGAATGCTGCATCCCATCTGTAAAGCACTGCCTAATTAGTACTTGAAAATCATTTCACAAAATGTTAGAGACCCATCTGAGTGGTGGTGATACTGTGGATTGAGTATCGACCTGGGACGCTAAGGTCCCAGGTTTGAAGCCCAAAGGTCGCTGGCTTGAGCAAGGGGTCACTGGCTCAGCTTGAGCCCCTCCATCAAGACATGTATGAGAAGCAGTCAATGAACAGTCTACGTGAGACAACTAGAGTTGATACTTTTCATCGCTGTTGTAATAAATAAATGTTAAGAGACACAAGTCTTGACAATAATAAGGTTTAAGTTAGTATATACTACGTAGCTAAAAATTTTAAACTGAATGTGATCCACCACCCAGATCACTAAAATGTTTCCTGTTTGTAGGCAAGATGAACATTTGTTAAATTCCTTATTTAATGTTTTCTTTAATTCTGAGCATTCTCAAAAATTAGTCACCACTGTTTAACCATCAATTTCCTTCCATGATCACTGAATCATGACAGGTCCATAGAATGTGTTTTGTTTTTTAATTCACTAATTTTAAAGAGAAGCAGTTGTAATTAAATTTAATGTTCTAACACTTTTGGATGAGAGGTTTTATTGAAAAGAATCATGCTACACCAACTTAAATTCTTTAAAGTAAGATTTCAATAGGATGTATATTAGGGCACTAAACAATGTGCAACTTTCTGAGTAAAACTACATAAAAGACAAAGAGATGCTTTCTATAATAAGAGCACACCTATAAGAAAAACATCCTAATCACCATAATACATGGCATTGTTTTTTATGGTACCAATCTGAAAACGTTTAAAGCTGTCAAGGTATGTCAGAAGTTTGCAGGAAATGAGTCCAGAGTAAGTCTCAAACAGTGTACATTCTTTACCATTATTAATTTCCTTCCATGCCACAGGCATTTCGGCATCTGTAATTTCTGAAGATGTGAAGATAAACTTGTAGCAACATCTGTTGTATCTGATGTGCCTTTTCCCAGAAAACCTTGAACTGTGGATGGGTATAAGGCCAATAGACTTGGCACAAATTCCTACAAACACGTCAGCAGGGACCATAATGGGTATTTCTTTGAAAACCACATATATCATCCGAGCCACATCTTGGGACATAATAAAAGCCTCACCACTGCAGTAATCTGGGTAGTACTTTTCTGGGTACTCACTAAGAGGGACAAATTCTTGGCTATTAGGGTCTCTATTGGGCATATCTTGATGGATAACTCTTCCTACATAGATATCTTCAAGGTGTTCTTTCAGATTGAGAAGATACTCTACTAAGCTTGGTATATTGACAAACATCTCTTCATCAACCTTGAGAATGAACAGGGCATTAGGGCAGAAAGTCACAGCCCACTGTGTCATTATGATGATCTTCAGGGTTTGGTTCTCAGCATTGTCCAAAAAGTTGCCTTCGATTATGTCATTATTCTCATGGGACTCTGTTTCTATCTTTTGCTGGGTAGATACCAAAATAGGCATTCCCAAAGCAAATAGTGTGAGAATGGGGTGCCCTCGGACACTGGTCACGTTACCCCAGGTTTTCCTGATGAGGTCCCGTCTTGTTTGATTTCCTGGATTACTGAAGATAAGCGAGAGCAAAAATATGTTCTTCCCTCTACACACTTCCGACTGGCTCAAAATGTAAAACTTGGAAAGATTACTTCTTAGGGGCTCCATGTTCAGTTTTCTTGCCTTATCCTTAATTTCAAGAACTTGCTTATCTACATAAGGCAAAGCATGTAGAAAGTATTCCTCCACAAAATCAGCCCCAAAAAACAAGGCGTGAAATAGGATAACATTAAACAGAAAGAAACACCACTGGTGAGTTCGAAGTCTGCAGAATGTCACCTAAATAAGAAAAGAACACGTGTTCAACCTTTATATCTATCTCGGTTTTTGCCCGAACTAAACACTGTATGTACCTCTATAGCATTTAGCAGTATACTATTTTAAGTGGTTATTTTTGTTAAGCTGCCTCTACAACTAGATTGTGGCCTTTTAGACAGCAGGTATCATGCCTCTTCTCCTGTGCTGCTGAGTTCAATGTTTGGCACAAAGTGGGAACAGTCATATGTTGGATGGTGGTTTTCTTGCCTGTTTGGATCAAAGCCTGCTAACTATGTATACAAGGTTCTGTGTTAAATGCTGGGAAGAGAAGAGGAATCCCACATAGCCACGTGGATGTAAAGTAACAAGTGGCATCATTGTGCTAAAACGCCTATAGGAAAATACATGGCATTGTTTCTGGGGTTGAAGCATCGTATCAGTTTCTTCTCTAATTACAAAGGTCAAGGGCTATTTTCAATGACCTGGTTGCTTTTGTTGGTCACTGCACAATGGCTACTATCAAACATTTACCATCTTCCAGGATGGCTTTTCAATTTAATACTGAATTCTGACATTGTCTATTTTGACAATGTCCCTTAATCCATCTGACATATCTGTCAATATGGGCAGATACTTCCTGCTTAGCAGCCCTACAGACATCTAGGACAGACTCATGCCAAGCTTCTGCCACTTCATCAAAGGAGATGGAAACTTTCCATCTAGAAGAGCATATGCAGTATTGTAATATAATAGAGCCAGGGAGCATTAAAGGAATTAAATCTCTGTTCATGGGAGTTTCGATAAACCATCCTAATAGTTAACCTCTACTTAAACACTTGTCATGGGCCAGGCAATGTGATAAGCACTTTTACATGCCTTAATCATTTAGCCATAGTAATACCCCTTTCAGGTAGGTTTTCTTCAAAATTAAACTGAGCATCTGAGCTGTTTAGTAATTTGCCTAAGATCATTCCGTGCATAAGGGGGTGGAATATGGCCATGATTTGAGCTCAAGTATGTCAAATTCCAAAGCTCACTCTTAACCACTAGAGAATCCTGAGTCCCATATTTTACTTTTCCATGTCTATTGACTAGGAAAACAAAACAACAAAAATAAAAACCCTCCTGAAAATATACTCTGAACTCCTTTCCATATTCTCAGTGCTGATACGTGTACATAGAAGAAACACCAGCCTCCTCAAAGTATATTGTAATAGAAAGCAAATGCTTCAAAGATTATAAGAAACTTACCTGCATGTTGTCTGTGAGTGATTTCAGGGATTTGGAATTTACTGAGTCCAGATGCCAAATTATACCTGAATGTATCTCAGGATCACGCCAGTCTAACAGCAATTGAAGCAAAGTATTTTGTGCCTCAGACTTTAAGGATAAGGTTTCTGGCCCATCAACCTGAGCTTTTGTCCCAGAATACCTGCTGGCTGTATAAGAGAGCAAGTGCTGATCATGTTACAGCTAGAGTGAATCCAGAACAAAGAGTTAAAAAAAAGAAAAAAGCAAACCTCTTCAAATGCTTCCAATCTTTTGTACCTCTGGAAACTGACCCCTTGTCTTTCTGCCAGTTCCTAGTGAAGTACGCATAGGGGTTGAAAGAACAGTTCAGCCACATCACCTCTCCATAGTATTACCACACATGGAGAAATGTCAGACAGTGTGTTTGGAGTGCATCTCCAGAAACTGAGTAATTGAAGTAGTTCCCATCCTTCCTCCCCGACATGCACATGCAAGAAATATACTAAGCATCAAGGAATACGTGTCATATGAGCGGGTACAATTTTTCTCCCCAAAGAAACAAATGGTGAGGTGGGTTGTGTGTCTCATTGGGAAGGATTTTAAATCTCTGGTGTAGGCTAAGGGACTTTACTATATCAATTATATGTTATTCAAATACCTCTCCCAGGTAACTCTCTCAAAATGGAAAAACAACATGAAGTCTCTTTTAGCCTGAATTGAAGAGACTGAGCATTTGATATTTAGCATTAGTTATTTTCCTAGAGCATATATATGTAGAACTTATCCCAAACATTGTTTCTACCAGTATATTTATTTTCAAGAAAGAACAACACCCAGCATATTTTCATGTTTCTGTCACATTCGCAGTTGTACTGATCATTCTGTTATCAGGCCAGGCTATATTTCTTCTTTTTTCTTTTCATATAGTGATCTTCCCACCTGCTATTTACAACTGTTTTTGGAATTATTTAACTAGGAATAACTTGTTACATTTAAAGTTGTCTCTGTTTTCTCAGCAATCATTGCTTAATCTTGAAAAATTTTACAAAGTAGGAAAACCTAACCTAAAAAACCATTCAAATGAAAGGGATTTTTTACATATACTAAATCTAACAATTCAGTCTTATAGGTATTTAATTAAACACATCCTATTTTGTAATTTTCATTTTAGAGCCATAAATTTTGCTTCTGGGTCTCCTTTGGGCTTAAACTTAGAATTTGGTTTCTTTGTCCATAAGAACCTCAAACAATATATTGTTACTAGAGCAGCTCCATCTGGAATGTCCAGTTTGAGTCATCTATCTCCTACCATATTTGGGTTGAAACTGTTTGCTACGTATATAGGGGTGCTTGGCTTTTTTTTTTTTTTAGAGACAGAAAGGGGGACAGATAGGAAGGTTGAGAGAAGAGAAGCATCAGTTGTTCATTGAGGCATCTTGGTTGTTCATTGACTGCTTTCTCAAAATATATGCCTTGACCAGGGGGCTACAATTGAGGCAGTGACCCCTTGCTCAAGCCAGTGACCTTGGGCTCAAGCTGGTGATCCCATGCTCAAGCCAGATGAGCCTGTACTCAAGCAGGAGACCTTGGGGTTTTGAACCTGGGTCCTCTGCATCCCAGGCCAACACTCTATCCAGTGCTCCACCATGTGATGAGGCTAATAGGGGTGCTTGATTTTAATTACCTTAGTACTGCCTTCCTATTCTTAGAGGTTATCTGATTTGTGTACCCATGTTTTCCTAAATTTTCTTATAATATTGTCAAGAGCGACTCTGTGTCTTATAAACCTACAGAGGCTTCCTGTTGCCTACTAAATCAAATTTGCTCTCTTGAGACCTGACTTTCAGGGCACAATATTGGCTCCATCCCACATGATCAATATTTTATCTCCCATGTTTCAAATACCCTAAATTAACTCAGTCTGTTTAAAGTGTTGGCTCTGCTCTACCACTAACTGGATATGTGACTTACTTTCTATATTCTATGTTATGCCTATATTATTGGACCAAGTTGTCATAAGCCACATGTGGCTATTTAAATTTCAATTCCTTAAAATTAAAATTTTATATCCTCAGTCATATTAGTTAATTTTCAAGTGTTTAATAGCCACAAGAGGGTACTGGCTCCCCTATTGGACAGCGCAGATACAGAACATCATTGCTGAAAGTCCTAATGGACAATGCTGGTATAAGGTGCATGTAATGTGTGTGTGTGTGTGTGTGTGTGTGTGTGTGTACACGTGCGTGTGTGCACACGCACATGAGGTTTATGAGCCCTTACAGACAAGGATAACTTATACTCTGAACGGGACTTGTGATGAAATGTTCTTTTTTTTTTTTAATTTTTTTTTTTTTTTACAGAACAGAGAGAGAGATAGGGACAGACAGGCAGGAACGGAGAGAGGTGAGAAGCATCAATCATTAGTTTTTTGTTGCTGTTGCGACACCTTAGTTGTTCATTGATTGCTTTCTCACATGTGCCTTGACTGTGGGCCTTCAGCAGACTGAACAACCCCTTGCTGGGGCCAGCAACCTTGGGTCCAAGCTGACGAGGTTTTGCTCAAGCCAGATGGGCCCGCGCTCAAGCTGGCGAGCTCAGGGTCTCGAATCTGGGTCTTCCGCATCCCAGTCCGATGCTCTATCCACTGCGCCACCGCCTGGTCAGGCTGAAATGTTCTTTTGACCTGAGTTTCTCCATCTCTAAAAATGCAACTGATAATAGTAGCTACCATTTAGGGTTGTGGTAGGGATTGAGTGCTATAACAAATAAAGTGGCTAGAAGAGTACCCAGCACATAGGAAATATATGGTTTTAACTGAGATCTGTGATAAGGTACCAAAGAATTGCAAAAATACTAATATTTTAGAAGGAAGGGTCAGGTTTCTTGCCCCCTCCTTTCTGTGGAGAATGGAGGGAGAAGAAAGTGGGAGCTTCCTGGCTTACAAGGACGTACTATGTACTGAGATAAATCCCCTTTTACTAAGAGGCTTAAAAAGCATTTTATGATTTAGGCCAAGCATTCAGAGATTTTGTAAATATGATTTTTATACTTGTGCATGATTTACACCAACTCAAGATAGCCGATCGCATTCATGCTTAGAAAGGGCTATTATATTATAAATAGAGAGTTTTGTACTAGGTTTTGATTGGAAGGAGGAAGGCGACTTGGACCCCCTCTCTTCCCCACAACTAAACAGCTAGCCAGGAATGCGGGAGAAGGTAGAAAGATTTAAGTAGCCCTTTCCTCTCCCCTTTCTTTCTCCTTAATGGGCGATTTACAAACGCTTACCCTCTGACATCCTGTAAGCCCCCTCCTTTTTTCCCCAACCTGTATGTGACCAAGTGTACATAATAACTAGCCTCAGAGTTATATTTGAGGCTACACGATTTGGGTCAGCTATACCCTGTGTAAGTCATAGGCAGCCGGCTTATTAATAAATCTCCCCTTAAAAATTCTTCTGTATCCTGCCTTGGTGTCTCTACATAACCCGTGGAATTAAGGTACGCTACTTTACAACATAACCATCTCTCTGCTTTCCCTTACCAACCAACCCCCTTACCTTGATTAAATTTTCCTTTTTAACAGTTGCCAAAGATTGCATCATATCTTATTTATCTCTCTGTGTCTCCCACTAGGAGGTAAGCCCCAGAAGGTCAGGGATTTTTGCGCTTTCATTAACCGTATCCCCTTGAACAGTGTTTGGGACATAGTAGATGCTCAGGAGATTGTTTGACTTGGCACACGTCTCTTAACTTCTCCCGCTCCTCTACAAAGTGAGGATAATGAAAGCAGTGCCGCAGAGTTGAAGCAAGATCAGATTGGACGAGGAACATAAATGCGCGGGACATATCTGGATATACAGCCTGGATGTAAGCTTTGGTGGAGATTACCCAACTGTCGAGAGGGCCGTACTGCGCATGCTCCACCGCTTCTACACTCTCCTATGCCCTCCCGCTTTCCCGTTGAGCCCGGGGCCGGAAGTACAGGCAGGGCCGCTGGGCGCCGCGGGCGGAGGGACGCGCGGAGATGACGCAAGCAGCACCGGAAGCCGCTCCCCTGTGAGGTTGCGGGCGGTGAGCGGCGGCCACTGGTCCAGGTCTGTTCTGTATACGAGGCGGGGCCGGAGCGGGTAGGGTGTTTCAGGCGCCCGCGCCTCTACTGACCCGCCGCGCCCCCGGCCGTTTGTCTTTTTCTCCCTGTAGGCGCCATGGCTGCGGAGCGGACCCGGCCGCTGCGAGGTTCTGGCGGCCCGAGCGCGCCTGGTCGGTGTGAGCCCCGCGCGAGGTCCCGGGCCCCGGGGCGCTCGCTCAGGTCAGTGCCGCGTGGAACACGGCTCCGGGAGCCGGGGACCTGGGAGCGACGAACGGGGTGAAGGGATCTGGAGTTGATGTTAGAGATGGGAAAATTGAGCCTCGGAGTTACTGCCTCAGGTTCCTTAGCTACGAAATGAGTTAACAGTGATGTCCCTGGGCTGCCCTGAGTTTGAAAGATGAAGTGTGGAGAGGTGGTGTATGAAGTACAAGCGCTGTACTAATGTGAGGGACAGCGCCGTAGTTGTGGGTATGCCATGGAAACAGGTGTGTATGTGGAATGCTGTTTGAACTAAAGATAACAGTATTAATGCTAACTAATAATGGTTACCTGCATTTGTTGTAGGCTTACCAGTATGTCAGGTACGGTGCTTATAGCTTTACCTACATTATCCTATGTACAAAACTCCTGCAGGCAATTCCGTTGCTGGTTATAAGTGGTTACAACTCAATTTTACAAGCGAGAAAGCTGGGGTTTTGAGATAGGTGAGGTGATTTGCCCAGGGTCACCTGGCAACAAGTGAAGTTGCATTGCCCTTATTTTATTCTATCTGTATTTTTTTAAAGCTTTTAAAATGTAACCTTAAACCAAAGATGGCTTTTAAGTAGATAGTATATAAACATGGTCTTTTATTTAACAAGAGATCCCTTATCCCTATTTCTCAGCTCTGCAGTTTTCTCTAGAGGCAACCAGTGTTACCAGCTTCTTGAATATTGAAACGATAATTCTGTGTATATGAAAACCTCTGTGCTTTTTAGACTGCTGATTATGCTTTATAAGAGAGGGAAGATGAAGCCTCCTCCCCAAAAATAAGTGTCTTGTTTTCACTCTTGACTAAGCCAGGTCCTGGGGGAGGGGGAGAAAAGTGCATTCTTTATATTTTATCTCTAATAAGACCTAGAGGTAGAGTTTTGTTTTGGGAGGGTGGGCAAGATTTTGAGGCTGCTGTTCCTTATGGGACCCTATGAAAGCCACTCCACTTCTTGGGCCATAAATTTCCTCATTAGTTAAGAGCTATAATAATACTGATACCTTTCACAAGGTGTGAAAATCAAATGAGATCATGTCTATGGTAGACATTAAACCAATCAATACAAATAGAGTTGCCAAAGAAAACAAGGGGTTGATGGCAAAACAGACCAAACCTAGGTTTCCCATCTCCCTACTTAGGGGTCTTCATGACACTGCCAAGTTTGGAGCTTTGTGGTTTTTAATATTGAGGTGCAAGAGGGCAAGTTTAATGTTTAGTTGGAAGTGGGGGGAAAAGGGACAAGACAGCATGAGTATGGGTGGAGTGAAGAGAAAAACGCACCTAGTGGGAAACTAGAGCCTCAAGTTGATATAACTGCCCTTAATTATAAAATTGAACTCCTGGTAAGTTTGAGCCCTTGAGTTTTTCTGCCATATATCTTAAGCCATTTAAAGAAAAATTTTATGCCTGGCCTGTGCTGGCACAGTGGATAGAGTGTCAACCAATAATATTGAGGTTGCCAGTTTGAAACCCTGAGCTTACCTGGTCAAGGCACATATGGTAAGCAAACAAGCAAGCAATGAACAATTAAGTGAAGCAACTATGAGTTGATACTTCTCCCCCTGTAAAATCAATAAATAAAATCTTAAAAGAAAAGAGAGAAAGAAAAGAAAACCTTTATAATAAGATCATAGCTTTCAAAGAGATGTTAGTGGTCATGTTTCTTTCAGTCTTGGCCACTAAAAGCTTTCCTGCCAGGTATTTATAATAAAACTAACAAAAAGTGCCATTGGAGTTACTTTAGACGGGATTCTGTCCTAAGCATGTCCCCGCTCTATTTTTGATTTTCACCCTCAAGATGAATGATAGCTTCCATTTTAGTTGAACATGCCTATATGATCACATAGAAAGTGGCTGAATCAGTAAAAGATTTGATTGACTTCAAAGCATTTTTGTTTACCTCATTCTGCCTTTATATCCAGTTGTTCTTGGCTATTCCTAGTAATGGGAAGCTCACCACTCTGGAGGCAGCTATTCCATTATTAAAAAGCTCTTATGATTTAAAAGCTCCTCCTTATGTTGAATTGAAATCCAACTTCCTGAAGTTTTTCCCTTGGGTCCTTGTGCTGCCAGTACATAATATTCCCAGAGGCTCTCAAAGAGTTCATTTTAGACCTGTGGCCTTAAGAAAGTTTCCTCCAAAGTTAGTTGATTACTTTAGAAGAGTAAAAACTGATGTTTTTAAATCATACATTCTGCAGGGTTGATGGGTCTGCTTTATTAAAGATACCTTTTTCTTAACAATTGGAGATGAAGAACTGGAAAACAGCCACTCATAAGGGGTTCTGTAGCTTAAAGGGCACTCTCCAATTAAAGAGTTGGGGGGAAAAGTTATTAAGGAGGTAACAGAATATATAAATCTCAGAAATGGCTGGGTATTATTTTTTTTCAAAATTTTCCATTGATTTGAGAGAGAGAGAGTAAAGGAGAGAAAGAAGCATTAACTAATTTCACTTAGTTGTTCCATTTAGATTACTTCTCATACATTCCCTGACCAGGAATCAAATCCACAATCTCTGGCTTGCAGGGTCAATGCTTTATCTACTGAACTACCCAGCCAGGGCTGGCTGAGTTTTTTTTGTTGTTGTTTTTAAACTGCTCACTGGAAAGCTTGTCCCACAATCTTCTGTGATGTTGTAGGCTCATGGCATGCTGTAAGATGTCTTGTAGTTATTTGTGAATAATGGGGACCTGATGATGTTTTCACAGGTACTACAAATTTGTCTTGTCATTTAAATAACAATTCAACATACATGAATGTAAGCATTTTTATGATAGATGTATGGCATATTTTGTGTTTGTGTGTAGAGGTGTAGGTGTTAGAGGAAACCCTGTTCCCTTTTTTTACTGTAAAAATGATTCCTGGGCAGATGTTACTGTGTATGGTTTTTTTTACAGGGATAGAGAGAGAGTCAGAGAGAGGGATAAATAGGAACAGATAGACAGGAACAGAGAGAAATGAGAAGCATCAATCATTAGTTTTTCGTTGCTGTTGCGACACCATAGTTGTTTATTGGTTGCTTTCTCACACGTGCCTTGACTGCGGGCCTTTAGCAGACCGAGCAAACCCTTGCTGGAGCCAGCGACCTTGGGTCCAAGCTGGCGAGCTTTTTGCTCAAGCCAGATGGGCCTGCGCTCAAGCTGGCGAGCTCGGGGTCTCGAACCTGGGTTTTCTGCATCCCAGTCCGACGCTCTATCCACTGCGCAACCCACCACTGCGCAACCCACCACTGCGCAACCCACCGCCTGGTCAGGCTACTGTGTATATTTTTAATTGGCAAGGATTAAGTAACTAACTGTTGTAACATTGTATGAATGTTGACCAAAAAGGGATTTTTGTCTTGCTGTGAATGATTTTTTTTTAAGTTTTTTTTTTACCTTTTTATTTTTATTTATTCATTTTAGAGAAGAGAGAGAGAGAGAGAGAGAAGGAGGGAGGAGCAGCAAGCATCAACTCCCATATGTGCCTTGACTAGGCAAACCCAGGGTTTTGAACTGGCAACCTCAGTGTTCCAGGTCGACACTTTATCCACTGCACGACCACAGGTCAAGTAAAAAATTTTTAGAATTGTTATCTGTAGAAGATTTTTAGGATTGTCCTGGCCGGATAGCTCAGTTGGTTAGAGCATCATCCCGAAGCACAGAGGTTGCAGGTTAAATCCCCATTCAGGGCATATACAGGAACAGATAGATCAATGTTCTCATCTCTCTCTCTCTCCATTCCTCTCTCACTAAAATCAACCAAAGAAAAAGAAAGATTGAGAAAAAAGAGGCTTGTTATCTTGTATTCAGTTGATAAAATTTTTGATGAACTAGTTATTTTTTGGCAGCCAAGTAAATCCTTAAGTTAATAAATCATACCTAGCCCAAACTTTCAGGCTTTAACAGTATTATTTTATAATCTGTTCATGATTCTTAAAAACAAAGCTAGATGATATGATTAGAAAGGTTTGTTTGCTTCTACTGCTTTTTACCCAATGACATTCTTGCCAAATTTGATATTGGGGAAATTAATGAAATTTATTTTTAATCACCTGCCATTGACAAAGTTGGAAGATGAGAACTGGCTTTTTAGGTTGTCCTACTTTAGGTGACATTATATAGAAAGGAATTTATTTTCCTCTTCCACATTAATTTGAACACACATTTAAAAAATTAGTGTGACAGTCTGGTGAGAAACTGATCAGATTAGAAGGAAATTTTTAAATTCTGGAAATGTTTAAACATTCAAAACCAGCATAATAAAACCATCACCAGCACTAACATCTGTCAGCATATGGCTAATC